>OZ017773.1:21672699-24507871 GCA_963969385.1 Philonicus albiceps | reverse complement strand
CTGTTTCAACTTATTTGCAGGGAATTGACGTTCAAAAAGGGTGACGTGATTTACATAAGGCGCCAAATAGACAAGAACTGGTACGAAGGCGAGCACAACGCCATGATCGGACTCCTGCCTGCCAATTACGTCGAGGTAAATGTAGTGAAACAAATCGATTTGCAGGGCCCTCCGCAGAGAAATGGGGCCCCAAAGTGAGGTACTTTATCGCCAGGCCTCGCTGTGATGGGCAATAAGAACCCAATTGAAAAAGGAAACACTCCTTTGGATGGTCCCCCTAAAATCACCTGCTGGTGCAGGGGATTCCCCGCATTTCCATTTCTCTGGTGATGATGGCATGAAAAACTTTAACACATTCAATCGACGACGGGGATTTTTTTCTCGAACAAATTTGATGCAATTCAATGATAATTTTCGAACATTCAAGCCATTCAATCACTGGGAATATTTTCTATTCGTAGGTTATTTCTAAGGACGGCGTGCGACAACCACCGAAGAAACCCTCCGAGGGACAGGCTCGTGCCAAATTCAATTTTCAAGCACAATCTGCCATCGAGTTGTCGCTCAACAAAGGCGAGCTTGTTACGTTAACTAGACGAGTCGACGAGAATTGGTTCGAAGGAAAAATCGCCAATCGAAAGGGAATCTTTCCTGTTTCCTACGTCGAGGTAAGTCAAAGTATAATCGCTTTAATCAAACTAAAGTGTTTACATTTACCGGCAGTTAAATTGAATATATAAAATTAGAATGTCAATGAGCTCTAAATACGGTATAAATGTACGAATACAATGACCTATTTTCAAATTCTGGAAATTGGGCTTTTTTTTCCAGTATTACAAGTCAACATATAGTAGTTAGATATATATGTATACGGCAGTTATAGGTGCCGTATTTGTTTTTTTTCCAAACTATTTTGCATGGTTACATGGAGTTTAGCTATGAATAAATATGTAAAAACCCAAAACCGCAAGAGATTAAGTTCGCACCCTCAAGTGACAAAAAAGTTGTTGAGAGCACGAGCCGCTTAATCTTTACTTCAATGTTGAAATTTGAATAAATATTGGGGGTCTAAAAATTTCATAGTTAGTAGTTATCTTAAACTAAAATAATTACTTATGTAGGGTAGATTGTTAGCTTAGTTATAATTTAATGTAGTCATTATCTTAGTTTAACATGGAACATAATATAAAAAACCAATCTTATGTCAGCTGAGAAAATAATATTAGGGTTCTTCCGTAGTCAGTACGGCTGGATGCGTACCTAGATGTTATTACACTGTCCTCTTAAAAGATAAATGCTTATACATTTTAAAATACATAATTATTCTTGTAGTTGATAATTTAAGTTATTTCTTTGTATGGAGTTTCTATGAACATTTTACAGAGCCAACAGCATGACATCGACTCGTTAACTAGGAAAGCCTACTTAGTTGTGATAATGTTCCTTTTAATTTCATTATTATATTCTACTGATGTGAACACTTTTCAGGTATCCAAAAATAGCAATTTAGCTAAGCGGTTACGTGCCTGCAACTCTAGCAAAAATTGCCACTTGAAAGCCTAAAAGACGTTTATAATAGTTCGCTCCATAATATAACGCTAACACCTCAAGTACTTTCTACAATCCTATACATATATATAAAACATTTTAACCCCTTAAAAAATAACAAGCAAAAGTTAACAATTCGTTTATTTTTAAAATTTCTTATACCTATACATATATATATATTTCATAACGGGTACGCGTATAACACTTGGCGCCCGAAATTACATTTAGTAATAGTTAACCTTTTAAAATGTGTAGTTTTTAAGGTAATATAAAATCTACATAAAATTTCACAATTTCTGATTTCACACTATTGTGCCCTGGCTATATATTTTTTCAGTTATATTCTGTACATATATAGTACGTATTACAGAAATCTAATATATATTAACCTTTGTTGACAAAACTTTAATTTTCAAATGGCACTTGCTAGAATCTATTACTGAAGATTTTAAAACATACCTGCTTCTTTGTAATTTTAAATATTGCCAAAATAAAATCATTTGTTATTTTACAGTATTTTGGTATTAAATTTTTAAAAAAGCCTTTGTAAATTAGCATTGTTTCTTTTTATGTTGATAATATAATTTATCAAATGCTTCTATGTCACTGTTGAATTACGAAAAATTTTTATGACTCTCTTTTGTATTGCAAAATAGTAAATTCATACGTATTTTACCAAACTTACAATGATTTTCTTCTCAATGTAGGCACATTTTCTAATGAGTATACATTTTTTGCGATTTTATGGATATAGGAGCTATTGTGAGTTTTCGAAAACAGATATGTTTTTTATCTAACTTTACCAAGCCCAGAAACTAACAGGGAAGTCATTGTAAATTCTGATATTTTTTAAAAACACATACAAAATTGTAGTTTCGTAGATCTAAATAGAAAAATACCCTATCCATGGTAAATATACAATCAAACTTGTAAAATTAAGCAAAAGTTTTCAGTTGAGAATGTCGTAATGTTAATTTAAAATATGAAAAAAATATATAAATAAAATTAACATTTTGCACTATAAAAGATCAAATGTTTTAATTTACATTGATTTGATATGATTTTACTAAGCCATTTTACTTTGAGTGTAGAGAAATTTCTTAAAGAAAGTCATAAATAATACTATATATCTATGAGTATAATAAGCCATATATATATGCACGTCCAAGTTGTACAAGTAATAGGGCTTTTCAATTATTTGTTTAAGCCTAATGTTATATGTATGCTTTCAACTATAGTTACAAACATATTTTCATATAGAAAAAAAAACAATATTGTATGTTAAGCAAAATGTTTTTATATAATATTCGACTTCTCTGTTACCACTAAAAACCAAATCTCAAAACTTCCAAAAATTGTAATAAAATGGTAAAATTACAATATTTAAATAAAAACATTAATGTCTCATAATTTTGGGTGAGCAAAATCAAGGTCTATTGAATAGAGTGGGCATTTTAATAATCACACCTGTTTAATATCCTAATTTACATAGACTCAAGCTCATTCCTATGTATTCAATTTAAAGCATATTAAACTTAATTTATTGTTGTTTTTTTATTTCATTAAAAATAGTTAGTAAATAACATTACCAAAATCAATAAAAATAATATGTTTCCCATGTTTCTTTTTCCAGGTTCTAACCGACATTGGAGCTGAAGAATACAGCCCGACCCACGTCAAGCCCGTAGGATCCCCAGCTTCACATTCACTAATCACATACCCTAACACACCATCACTAGACACATTGCGCACAAATCTCAATAATGAATTTAATAGTATAACTGGCGGCCTACCAGCGAATGGTGTTCTCAGGGAAACAAAGTCCACCCATAAAACCGAAGTGCTTCACGTGGACACAAATTCTGAGCCGATCGCGTAAGCAGCTCCACCCTCGACCATTCTTTTTCCATAGATTCAGTTAATGCCCTTTACAGGTACCGGGCCCTTTATAAGTACCGTCCACAAAATAACGACGAACTGGAACTGCAGGAAGGCGACGTCGTATACGTCCTGGAGAAATGCGATGACGGCTGGTATGTGGGAACATCCCAGCGGACAGGATACTTCGGAACCTTCCCCGGAAACTACGTCGAGCGAGCCTGAGCCAGACATCCCGTTTATTGTTAACGCCTTATTTATTGTTGTTTACTTTAATTTTTAACTAGTAATTTATTATGTTTTCTCCTTAAATTCATACTTTAAGGTTTGAAAAACTAAATTCACTCGCAACTTAATTGTAGCGGCGCCACATCTTTATTTGTCGGATTTTTAAAATTGGCAATTCGCACAAAGCTCTCACAACTAAGGACAAACCAGATAAAAACATGCATACAATCACTTTGTACAGTGGAAACTCAAAAATCAATTGCTTTGCATCTCGAATGAAGTGTTGTGCGATCCAAAAATCTTAGACATTACTAGTCATGTAATTTCCAAAAATTATTGAAATATTTATTATACCTTTTATGGTGCATAGAGTCCCAGTAATGTTATTGCCCAGCATCACTGTAATATTTATTTTTTCCTCTTGCCTTACGTTAATCGAGAAGTTACGTTGCTTAAGAACTGAGGCCTAAGTAAGCACGCAGTCGTGACCGGAGATATTTCGAATGGAGTACTTTACAGTGCCTTCCTAAAGGTGTCCCAGCGTTTAGCAGTCAACTGTTCAAAGTAATCGTCAAGCGAAAGTTATATTTATACTTCAATACTGAATTTTTCAGTGAATATGAGAGGTCCCCAAAACTGTTTAGTTCGTTGATTTTACCAAAAAGCTACGTTTTATTAATGTCTACTAATAATTTTGTTTACCTAATCATTTTAATAATTATACATCTTTTGTTATAACCACAGTACTCTCACAGCGTATATTTTCAAATAAAAATGTTTCCTAATAAAGCTAGCTGTTTTTCACCAAATCCTTGAGAATTTATTTTTCTTTATATTACCTTAATTTAAAAAGCAGGTATTAGAAATACTGTACTCAAATCCATTTTAGTTTCCGCTACACATTCTCTTTAAAGTTGATCATTACTCTATATGGAAAATTCTAAAAAATAATGCACAACGCATTCTTAAAACATGGATTGGATGGGGGGGATGGATATCATACAATATTTGATTATTATGAAGAGTAAAAAATTTAACAGAAAAAGTGGCGTAACCACTTTAGAGAAAAATAGCTGGATTTTTGTAAATATTTCTTAAAATTAATAAGTTTTGTTGAACGTTCACGAAACGGTGGTCAACATTTTAAAGTGGATTATGCACAAAAGGGAAGATTTGCTTTACTTCAACATTTTACAAGTTTAAAATTGGCATCTTCTCAACTTTGTTATTTATATGGTAATATACAGTGAAGAGCATAACTAACAACAAATTTTATCTTTTATGTTTGGTATTCTTGGGAGAAGGAAATGAAAACTAAATTCAAACGAAATTATCTATATTCTCGTAAATTATTTATTTCATTTGCTCTTAAAAACTGACAAAAAAAATAAATAAAAGTTGTTATGTCTTATGCCTATTTAAACTTAATTATATCCATTGTTACTATTTTGCACTTCGATATAAAATGATTTTTTTCCAAACAAATCAATGAGAAATCCAAAAATCGTTGGCTTTGTGAAGTAGATTCACTCTTGTGGACATACTATAGTAAAGATTTTCAACTAGGCGGGCAGGTATACTGCGGTTGCGTGAGCAAAAAATTTGAAGAATTAATTCTATGAGTATTTCTACAGGTTATATGGTCTGATGAGACGAAACTTAACCGTTTCAAATCAGACGGAAGAAATTAGTACTGGAACAGAGATCCTAATTTAGAGCATCGTAATAAAGTCAAAAAAAAAAACTATAAAACACGGTAGGAGAAACACCATGGCTTGGAGATGCATGACTAGGAGAGGTGTCAGACCACTTGTGAAAATCTAAGGCATCGTACAATATTTGCCCTGAATTCTGCGTCAGTTGGAATTCCGCACGATTATGTGATTTTCCAGCAAAACAGAGACCCGAAACATACTGCAAAAATAATCAAAAATTGGCTCCAAAAACAAAAATTTCCCACAATGCTCAAAGCCCTGATATGAATCCCATAGAATATTTATGGCCGTATGTAAAAAGGCAATTGGGAAATTATGCCGAACCGCTAGCAGGCATAAATAACAACTTTTATTATTATTATTATTTTTTTTTTTTTATTAATTTCTAAGAGCTAATGGAATAAATAACTCATCTAGATAATTCCGTTTGAATTGAGTTTTCATTTCCTTTTCCCAAGAATACCAAACATAAAAGATAAAATTCTTTTACACAGTTTTCTTCTTCACTGAACCCCTTGCTTTCATGTGTTAAGACGTTGAAAATGATGCATAGAGCATTATGAGGATTCTGCTATGGCTAGAATACAGGCGTACAAGTGGTACAAAACATTCAAAAACGGTCGTGAAATAGTCGAAGACTTGCCTCGTTCTGGGCGCCGCCAAAATCAAGGAAATGGTGCTTGGTATCGCCTTGTAACTGAAAGGAAGATTACTCGTGAACTTGACATCGAAAACCGATCCGTTCACCATATTTTGCACGATATTTTGCGCGTGAGACGCGTTATTGCTCAACTTGTACGAAAACATCTCAATTTTTTGCAAAAAAAAAATACCGGAAAAACATTTCTGAATAAATAATTTTTGAGTATGAAGATGACTCTAGATTCATGTAAAGAGACGTGGATGGACGTTAAAACCAGTCAACAATCGTTCGAGTGTTACTCGAAAACAGAGCAAAACCCAAAAAACCGCGCAATAGTCGCTCATAGTTATGCGGACTATATTCTTTGATTATCGCGGTGTTGTCCACAACGAATTCTTGCCAGAGGTTGAGACAGTCAATAAATAATATCACTAAGAAGAAGAAAATTTATAGAAAGACAATAATTGGATTCACCACTGCCCTTATTATACGCGATTTTTGAGTCGATTGACTCGGTAAAAGAGAATTTGTTGTAGCAACTAAAGGCCATTCCTGTACAAGCCTAGGAAAAGTGTATGGATAATTGGGCTCAGCGCTGGCATATGTGCATCGCTTCGGAAGGAGCTTATTTTAAAGGCGATAAAATAAATGTTGATTAAAAATTAAAAATATGTTTTATTGACAAAATCCGAGTACTGATTGAGCAAAAGGTATACACTTACAGCTTATCACAGGATAAACTCAATTTTCAATATACATAAATAGTTTTCATGGAGTATAAAATGTATGTCAATAAACTCCGTATTTTTTTTATATAACCCAAAAGGTAATCCGCAATACATTTTATTAATTAACGTTGCAAACTAAATTTGTTGCTTGTACGCAAAATTTCGCAAACTTGCATTTTTTAAATTATTTGTTTGAAATTAACGCTTTAAAGATACCCTATTCTTGATTCCGTTGAAATTGTATAATAAAATTTTTAAATTTGTAACAAATTCATTTCAGTTACATTTTTTCGTTTAAAGTTATTAAAATAATTTGGTGGAAAATACAATTAAAATCAAAAGTGATATCAATTTGTGAGAATTTGAAGAACTTTATTAAAGAATATTTATCCAAAAAGCGCTTTTATAAGTTTCTTTTCGATTCCATCCGAATGTATCCAGGAATGGGACCCTTAATATCTTTACCATAACGACTAAAATGTATTATTTTTCAACTTATCGACGATGATGAACTCACATTTTTCCTATGAAAATAATAGACTTTTTTTTCTTTATTTTCAGCACTCGTGTAGAATTGTTTACATAAATCAGTTGAGACATTTTTAGTTAAATTAAATGTTTTTCCACAATTTTCACCAAACATTGCGGGAACATAGAGAATATCGTGGCAAAAAATATGTTTTTTTGCATATCCGTCACTTTTGGTCTTCAATAAAGGTCTACAAAATTTTATCAATCCCTGAGAGATTTCAGATTCAATTTGCACCAAAGTAATTACCAAAGATCATGAATTACTAGATGTGACACTCGTGACGTAGTCCCTTTTTTCGACCTTGGTTCCCTTAGCCCACCAACCTTGCAGATTTTGTTAAAAGTGGATAGTAATAAAGGGCTCACGCGTGAGAGGAAGACAAAAATTTAGGGGGAGGAGGAACGAAAATTAAAATCACGTTTCACCACCCAGAGCAGCGCACACGTTCGAGTACGTTTGGCACGCCTTTAAAAATGCACAGTGAAAAAATGTAAGCAGCCCGCATCCGTATACATGCTCTGAGTGTGATACTTGCCTGTTCCCCATTGTCAATTTTCCTATGCTGTGGAACATTGCCTGGGGAAGGCACTAACACCATGCATGCAGAGGCACACAGTGAGCCCAACAGATTGGCCCGCCTTTAAAAATGCGTGATAAAAAAACGCTGCAATTTATTGCCTACACTGAAGTGCTGTAGATGAGAATTTTTGGCTGCCTATTCTTATCTCTTTCGTTCTGATTGGAATTTAGATAAGACATAGGAAGCAGTAGTTCTTTTCTACTTTCTCTAATGGAAAAATTTTCCCCAGGCAGTTTTAAAAGTTGCATATGGGTTAGAGCTTTAAGCTTGTATAGAGAGTGTCCCATCTAGTAATTCATGATCTTTGCTTTGGTCCCATCTAGTATTTCATGATCTTTGGTAATTACGAATTCTTTAAAGTCAGAACTTATTGAATTTTAAAACTAACAACATAGCCAACAACCCGGCTATAAAAAGCGATTGTATTGTAGATTTCTTACTTCTTTCAAATTTCGTTTTGGTACAAAAAAGTTTGCCTCAAATTTGCATTATCAAATAGACATTTTTTTTTTTTTTTGTAAAACATTAAATTTCAGAAAAAGATCAGTTTCGTAATTGTTCACGGCTTTACACAAAATATGCCTTCAAAACTATTAAAATAAAAATTGTAAGAAAAAACATATTTTTTCAGAAAAATCCAGTTTAGTTTAAATATTTCTTCAAAACGGTTTAGATTTATTAGAAATCCCTCTTTTTGGGCCAAGTCTACATATGGTTGTTATGTAATTATGGATTACGTAACATGTACTAACTTTAATAGATGCAAAAGGGTAAATTTAAAGTACGAACCATCTTTTAGAAATATTTTCTGAAGACAATCTCCGGCTAAAAAGCAATCGCAGTACGCCTGAAAATCAAAATCCGCTTCCAATCTAAATGCAGGTGGCAAAACAAACGCTCATCCTGTACCTGTTCTTCTAACTCATTCCAATAAGAATTTCAATTCCATCTGCTACGCGTCACTTCCCCTGACAGTGCGTTCCCACGCAGCAGAAACCGCTACTGCGTGAAAACGTAGTAGATCGCAAGCTGCAAACGCATAGCTTCTCAGCTGGCAGGAATAAATCGGAAAATGGCCGTGCATTTGTCAGCGGAGTAGTTTGTGATGCAGCAATCGTGCGAAATTTACGGGGAAGAACTGTGTTTGGTTTAATAAAATAGTGATAAAGTTGTGATGTGATTGTTTCAATCAGAATTGATGAGTTTATTAAAGCCTCGAGCGCAGTGTTTTCCGTGAATTTGGTGGTTTTATGTCGCACCTGAGGGAAACATCAACAAGCAATGGGTGAGCCGCTAGGGTTCAATAAACTTCCTGTCTGTCGTCTGAGAAAGAATTTTCAATCGCCTTACTTTATTTTATAAATAACAACCTAACCGATATATTGTTAATTACCAGTCGGAATAGGTAAATACCGCGAAAGTAACATTTTCACCAGAAGTATTCAGGAGGAAGTAGATTTCCTGTCGACTGCCGATGCAGCGATGTTGCAACGGCTGTGTGGTGCATTTTGGGGCATATTACGCTTTATATAACGCGGCGATCTTGATTAGAACGCCCCTAAGATGATTTCTCACGCTATATTTGTTTATTTCATCGGAATTGATATGTTATCGCCCCACGATTGACACCCCATTTGACATGTAAACAGAGGCAGGGTTGTGTACGGTATTCGTCGCCTCTGTTGAACATTTTTTTCGCCACTGCCTGACTGGCTAAGTTTCTCTCCGTAATTCAATACTTTTGGGGCGGCAAACATCTTGCGCTTGTTAGAAAGTTTCCGAGTCTTGGGATTGATAACAACATGCTACCGCGACACTCGATATTCACCAGCCTGCTGAGAAAATTCGAATTATCCAGTTGGTGGTGACTTGTGTTTACTTTTGTTAGAACATACTTAAAACCTCCCCCGAAATAGCTCCGGCGCCAGTGGGAAAGTTTTAAGGATTTTGATTTATTAACGCTTTGACCCACATTCTTTTGTATGAAACAAAATTCTCACGGAAGTCGCCTTGAAACTTGTAAAAACATCACAGCTTGGAGGAAAATTGCATATAATTTTAAAGGCACTTTGTTTCAAGATACATTTCACATAAAATGAAGAAGTCTTTTTTTTAAATTTAATTTAAAAAAGTATTTTTAAATTTTTCTTTTAACTGTGGATATGTAAATTGTATTAGTGTAAAATTTTTCTTAATATATATATTTCAGAGTGGAGTGCTTGTAAATGAAAGAGGTGTATATTTTGCCAGTCAACCAATAGATTTTATGATTATTTTAATTGACCACTTGAGAGAGAACTCCTTTGAACAACATTAATTTTATTTTTAAATGTATATCAACACACTTATTAACCCTCTGCCTTAAAACAACGTCTGGGAGACGTGATCCCCTTTCTGTGCCTAAAATGAGAATCTCATATCAGACACGTGTTGTGTTGTTCTGGCCAAAAATGAGAAGCTCGTATAAAACACATGCTTGTTTCTACGCGATAATGTTTATTGTTATTGTTTGTTACAGTTACAATATAAAAATGTGGTTTTAATAACTAGTAAATAGCAAACCAGTGGATTGTGCAAAATTTCACCTATGATAAAACTGCTTGTGGTCACGACAAATGAGAAAAGTTTTCATCGAAAGTGGCACTCACAATCGTCGCTGAATTCATAAGACAAAGGGTTAAGGACATCCTACTGAGTTCTAAATACGTGCATCGTCTTTCCTTGAATCGTTGTTGCTAGGTTTCCACTTCGAATAAACACCTCCTTTTCCTTTGGATGAGTTAAAGCTATCTTTTACTTAGATCTCACACGAAACCATAAGAAATTATAATTCTTTCCAAATTTCTGGGTTTGGTCACAAAATCTATATTTATTTTTTCCACTTATTAGTAGTAAGTAGGACACACTGAAATCTTTCAGAAACTTACCTTAAAACCTCCGAAATTAAAACAATACAAAAATAAAATAAACAAAAATTGAAGTTAAATGAATTTTTTTGTTTTATTTATTATTACTTATTGAATAATGATTTGCTAAAATTAGGTGGTTTAAATGCCTCCATGTCCGACAACTTTACAATTTCGTTAATTATTTAGAAATCTATTAAAACTCATTGTAATATGTATGCACATATGTTCTCCACAATTTACGAGAATGTGGAATAATTTATTGTCATTTATTGAATTTTACAAAGCAAATGATGCAGAAAATCTGTTTGAAGAAGTCCTTTAAAATAGTGAAAAATATTTAGCAACTACATATTTGATACTCTTCTATTTGGAATTCCTGCTATAAATATATATATTTATAGAGTATAATAAAGTATATTCTTATATTTAGGTTTATTGCAGAATTTTAGGCTAGTTACATTTGTTTTACTTTCTTTTTAGGATTTCGTAATTTAAAAAAGAAAAAACAGAAAGGTGTATTTTCCTCAGAGACTTAAAATTCATCATAACAGTAAGGTTTATTATAATATCACATTTTCTAATAGTCAAAGCTTAAAAAAATAGTCCTGAGTCTAGAACTCTAAAAATAACTGAATTTTGAAACCCACTAGGCTGCACTACGTGCTGGCTTACTTGAATCAGTTATCTTTTCCCAGTTATAAACGTTTAAGTTTACGGTATGAAACCCTTAAAAAATAAGTCACACTTTCACTTTACTTCCTATTTGTTACGAAACTCTAAAAGAGAAAGATCAGGAAACTCAAATATAAAATAAAAAAATATTAAAATCTTTATTGTATGTAGTTCAAATTAATTAGACGAATGTAAATAAATTTATTTCACTTCGTTTTATTATTGGGTCATCCCATAAATAATGCGGTTTTTACACTTCTTTTCTTTTTCAAAATTAAGATAAAATTAATTTGTAATCTGAAATATATTCTTCTTGATTGTGTACAATGCTTCCGATTCCGTTAGCTGTGACGAAAAATAGGAGTATTTTTGACCTCATTTATAGAAGTCATATTTTTTCTTTCCAAATGATTTTGAAAATTGCGGTAATCAGATGGAACAATGTCTAGTGAATACCTATGGTGGGGCATCGTTTCTCATTCCTACTCATCTAGGTTTTAAACTACCATCCTCGCTATATGTAGTCGAACAGTGTCTTGTTGAAAGAGCGCCTTTTGTCTTAAAATCAAATATGATATTTTCTTCCAAAACTGACGTAAGCCGTTCATGCTACTGAATAGATTAGTTATCATTTGGTTTGGGTTTAAAAATCCAAGGTGGACTAAACCTTTCATATTTCACTAAGCAGATAACAGAAACTTACCTAAGGAAATGCCCTCCTTAGCTTTGGGTGCCAGTGTTTCTTCTTTATCTACTCACTTTCTTCAGCGGTTAACATTTTGGTAGAAAAGCCATTTCTCCTCACCAGTTGCCATTTGGTCCAAAAAAAGGTCAATCCTGCGAGTTGATAGCAAAGAAGAGCACACAGCACTGAGATATGAACTGGACTGCTGATCCCATACAAAAACTCACTTCAAAAGTCAGATCAAATTTAGACCGAATTCTACCACAGGCAGAAAAACAATAAAATTTCGTTTACCCAAAAAAAAAGTGTCTTTTTTTTAAGTGTCCTCCACTAGTTATTCTTACATTTCACTCGCAACGACAACAATTACAAACAGTTGTACCACAATTTTTAGTTATGTAAACATATACGTAAAGGTTAGACAAAAACAGAATCAGCAAATTTTTCTATCACCTAAATCTCCGGCTAATTTATGTTCGATACATTTTTGTCAAATCAATTCATGATAATTTGATTATTTGTTTTTTAGTTCTATTTAAACATATTGTGCAATATTTTTGAGCATTTTAGGTCTGGGTCTAGTCTAAAAATTTGTTTATTAGACGTGATGCCTAATCTCCATAGAAAACCAACCAAAATAGCAAAAGCTCTTTAATATGTTTTATAATTTCATCAATTATCTCTCTCTTTCTTGCTTTTCTTTTATTGGGCCGGCAAGTAAAACTTAGGTATTAGAAAAGCAAAAAGAATTATTATTTTTATTATTATTATTGTTATTGTGGGTGAAACAAGTAGTATCGAGCGCTTAGACATAGCCCATTGCACTCATTCCCTACGCTATTCGAAATTTGTTGTTGCCTTTGTTGAACTTTAGAATATCAAATTGAGATTGAGGAATGAAATCTTCTATCCTCATAATATGAACGCTGAATACCGTGCTTGCCACATGTGTTGTGTCCCGTAATCGTTCCTACCAACACCGACTACCGAACCATTTGGTGAATCTACTAGTTGTTATATTAAACCATCTCTATCTGTGGATTGAACCCATTTGTCGAATCATCCAAATCTTGCAGAATTTACATCAATGGTCCCAGAGGAGAGGAATCTGCGCCCTCCCTCGCTAAAGTGTCTCGTTACCTTCAATTGCCTGATGACATTTAAGAATGGTTGTGCTTTGCAGCCGAATTGAGTCTTGTCTTATATTCCTGGACGGCCGTTGACCTAATCAGATGGGGTTACGTATAGTAGCCCGTCCATACTATCGCTGCAGAAAGCCACTTCAAAAATAGCGAAAATGTTCGTTTGGAAGACTCTCGTAGTTTTTCCAAGTGATTTACTATATTTTACCTTTTCATTCAAATACCATCCAGCGGCTATATTAATTGAGGTTTTCGACCTGTCTATATAGGAGACATAATTCAATATATTGCGTGGATCGTTCCACTCTACCCTTGGAAGAATGATTTTCTTCCGAACATTGTACGTGGTGCCACATCATTCGTAGACATGTTATGAAGAGCACAATGCTCCTCAAGCCTCCAAAATACATGGTGCCCGATAGCATGTCCATCACGCCAAAGTCCGCACTTTTTTAGGCGACATATGGCCTTCATTGCATCTTCTGGATAAGAAGCTCCAGGGCTTGAAAATTAAGCATTGCGTTGAGAGTCGCTCCTGGAGTCGAGATGAAGGTCAATGTTATCCCAATGCAGACTTCTCTCGGTACTCTGTTAAGAAGAGAACAGGTAATCTTTTTCTCTATTCTGTTCCACCAGACTGTTGACATAAGCATCAATAATGGCTATGTGCATCCCATGCACTATGCTAGGTATAAGACCTCATGTCTTCCCAAAGCTCTTCTGCATTGCCAAAATGGTATTGAGTATAAGAGAAGCCTTGTGTTCAACATTAGCCTTCCAGGTCAGTTTGCTGCCTAGAAATACCCCCAAATACTCTACTTCCTTGGAGAGTTGAATGATTATACCTTTCAAAGTTGAGCTGAGAAGGCTATCAAGTTTTCTTTTCCTGATGAACAGCACAAGTGTTGTTTTCCTAGGATTCACTAAGCCATGTTTCTGATACCAATTCTGGATTCTGTCTAAAATCGTCTGCATTTTGCTGCAGACGGTCTTTAGGGAACTTCCTCAAACGAGTGCACGAGATCATCAACATAAGTCTATATGTGTATAATTAGACTTTGCAACTTATCTAAAAGTGAGTTTACCAGGAAGCACCGCAGGAATGGTGAGAGTACCCCTCTTTGCCGACAGCCTTCCTTCACCAAGAGGAATTACAAGAGATGCTAGTTGATCTGATATTTCACAACTACATTTATAATAATGTGTGCAGACGTGATTTGTGAATTGAGCCAAATGGATTTTGGCTAGTTTTCTATGGAGTTTAGGCCAAAGATCATGAATTACTAGATGGGACACTCGTGACGTAGTCCCTTATCTTTTTTCGACCTTGGTCCCCTTAGCCCACCGACCTTGCAGATTTTGCCAAAAGTGGATAGTAATAAAGGGCTCACGCGTGAGAGAAAGACAAAAATTTAGGGGGAGGCGGAACAAAAACGTTCGAATACGTTTGGCCCGCTTTTAAAAATGCACAGTGAAAAAATGTAAGCAGCCCGCATCCGTATACATGCTCTGAGTGTGTTACTTGCCTGTTCCCCATTCTCTATTCAGGATTTCCCTATGCTGGAACATTGCCTGGGGAAGGCACTAACACCATGGATGCAGAGGCACACGGCGAGCCCGACAGATTGGCCCGCCTTTAAAAATGCGTGATAAAAAACGCTGCATTTTATTGCCTACACTGTAAGTGCTGTAGATGAGTATTTTTGGCTGCCTATTCTCATCTCTTTCGTTCTTATTGGAATTTAGATAAGGCATAGGAAGCAGTAGTTCTTTGCTACTTTCTCTAATGGAAAAATTTACCCCAGGCAGTGTTAGAACTTACATATGGGTTAGAGCTTTAAGGTTGTATAGAGAGTGTCCCATCTAGTAATTCATGATCTTTGCTGCAGTCAACTACTTGTACTTTACATGCGATTCAGCATATTAGTTGATTGGCCTTTGAATTGGAAATCACACAATAGTTGACATTGGCTTATATACGTTTATTGTCCGATACCCATACACGTATTGCATTAACCCTTCACACTCAGATATCTCCTTTGAGGCGATAACAAAAAATTGTTCTGGACTCTTTTTCTCCTACTTTCAATTATTGTCACTGAAAAAAAACGAAATATTTATGGAATGACCAGTATTTTCTTATGAAAATATTCGTGCCCAAAAATGTACTAATCAAGCCATTCAAATGTTATCATTAGCTTCGTATGTAAATACAAGTTGAAACAAATTGTCTCATTTCCTTTTAAAACAACTATTTACTAAACCCATAGAAATAAATAAATATAAGTATTTGTTCTTTGGTATAGAGATATTTTCCAAAAATAGCTAACGTTAAAATAATATCCAATATTCAATTTTAGAGCCAAAACAGATTGACCTATATGAGTTTCTGGTTGAATCCGAACTGCAACAATACTATAACTCAATAAAGTAAGTCGAGTGTAACTTTAATGAACAAATAAACTCTTAATAATACTTCTTTCTCAGAAATGAACTCAAAATATCGAATGCTTCCCATCTCAAATACGCCACAGATGAAGATTTAAAACAAATTGGACTCTCACGTCCAGAAATACGAAGACTGCGAAAATTTTACGAGAAATACTATCCACATGGTTATTTAAGTAAAATTAAAAGACTTCTACAGAATCCTAGCAAAAAAGATGAGGGACAGGTATTGAATTAATTTAATTAAATTCGCCTTTTATGTAAGGTTATACAACTTATACTTACTTACTTAAAGATGTCCAATCAAACGGCCTCATCGGAGCCAGCAAAGGTTGCTAGTTCTCCCAACAAAGCTCCTAGTAATAAACACATAATTCCTGCAGATTCTATTACTGTTAATAAGCAACTAGGCACTGGTGAATTTGGAATTGTTCAACAAGGTGTTTGGACCAATGGAGCGGAAAGGGTATTTATACTAACATACAAATATTTTTATGACTAATTAAAATTCTTTCAGATACAAGTAGCAATAAAATGCCTTTGCCGCGAGAGAATGCAATCAAATCCGATGGAGTTTCTAAAAGAAGCAGCAATTATGCATGCAATTGAGCACGAGAATATTGTCCGTCTTTACGGTGTGGTACTAGACACAGATTCCCTAATGTTAGTTACAGAGTTAGCGCATTTACGGTCATTATTGGAATGCTTGAAGGATCCGGGGCTGCGTGTAAGTTTTCTTACTGTTCCCACGCTGTGCGAGTTTGCAATGCAAATTTGTAATGGAATGATGTATTTAGAGAACAAACGTCTTATACACAGGTAAGAGCATTTAAATTCATAGATTTTGAATACATGAAATATTTTTAGGGATTTGGCTGCCCGAAATATTTTAGTATTTAGTAAGAACAAAGTTAAAATTTCCGATTTTGGATTATCAAGAGCTCTAGGAGTAGGAAAAGATTACTATAAAACTAATTTCAATGTCAATTTAAAGTTACCAATTGCATGGTATGTAACAGAAAACTACTCATTGCATGAGACAGTAAAAAAAAAATATATTAATCCATAGGTGCGCTCCTGAGTGTATAAACTATTTGCGCTTTACAAATGCATCCGATGTCTGGGCGTACGGAGTTTGTTTATGGGAAATGTTCTCCTATGGGTTTCAACCATGGGCTGCATTAACAGGTTTACAAGTTTTGGAAGCCATCGACGAACCCAACTATCAGGTTAATATTTTATTATAATTTTTTGTTTATTTCTATGTCCTCATACTTTTACAATGCAGAGATTAGAGCAACCCGAATGCTGTCCAAGAGAATATTATAACTTAATGTTAAAGTGTTGGCAGCATGATGCAAACAAACGTCCAAAGTTTAGTGAAATATACAGTACGCTGCCAGACATGAAACCAGAACAACTTAAGACTATTGTAAACAATTGTGAATCCAAAAAGGATCACCTTATGTATCGCCAAGGTGAAATTATTACCGTTCTCGATAAAGCTACAAATACTCATTATTGGAAGGGCGTATTGAATTCTGGTAAAACTGGTCTATTTAACCCAGCTAATACAGTTGCTTACCTCGAAGGTCTTCCGTCTTGCACAAACAGGTATAAAAATAATCTTAGTAAGGGAAAATAAACAAGTTTAATCGTCTTCCAAATTTGTTTGCAGAGATTCCTTCTCTAGAACTTCTGATCGTTCTAGTAAAAGGAAACTTAGAACTGAAATGATTTCAATGCCCCAGAATGATTTAAAGCACACAGGGCATGTTGGAATCGATGGGGCATATTTTGGAGATGTTGCTTTTATCGCAAGTTCGCAAAATGTAAGTTGATAAGTTTTAAAAGTTTCCCAATTTAATACAAATTCAATTTAGTACAATCATCTTCCACGACAAGTAGTAACACCATACAAACCCTCTGAAGACATTGAACAAACACCATTACTATTGCCACCCACTCCAACTAGTCCGGATTCGCTTCAAACAGCCTCCGGATATTTTCCTGAAGAAATCACCACTTCATCTACAAATCCAACATTTATAAACTCTAACGAAAATACTCCTAAACATCATACCAGTGCTTTTGGCTCATCATTTGATTTTCCTCCGCAACCAGTATTCAATCCGTCTAATCCATTTGCGTCAAGTGCAAATGCATCCTCTACTTTTGCTATGCAAAACAATAACTATGGTTTAGAATCCAATGCGTTCACGAACGCAAATTTAGAGGACGATTCAATCCAAGACTGCGCGCAAAAAAATGCAAACTGGTCATCTGAAAATGAGCCAGAAACTCAACATGAGTACCATGAAATATCAGATGATGAAATCACTTCTGATAAGGTTTTCGATCTGGGTCCATCATTGCTGGATGAAATAAATTCAATGTTTGGCTCAATAAACACTTCACACGCTGATCCTGGTCCAAAGTCACCAGACTTTGAACGCACGAATAAGAAGAATGAAATTGCTGAATTAACTTCTAAATTGAATAGAAAAAACAGCGGTAGTGATACTAATGGAAATAAGTCCAAGA
This sequence comes from Philonicus albiceps, assembly GCA_963969385.1. NCBI lineage: Eukaryota > Metazoa > Arthropoda > Insecta > Diptera > Asilidae > Philonicus > Philonicus albiceps. The sequence continues at coordinate 24,489,619 of OZ017773.1, read as the reverse complement.
AAAAAGCAGCTGGCACTGTTAAAAACATTTCTGTAAAAGATGAAAAAATATTGAATCAAGCCATTGAAATTGCTAATGAAATTAGCGCAAGGTAATTTTTCAAAATGTTTTTATATATTAACCAGCTATATTGTATTATTTTTTTGGATTATTTGCAGATCTATGACAGACTTGGTAGCTGATCATGCTATATCGACTCAAAGTCCTAAGCGAAAATTTAGTTTTCGGTTTCCGAATTTATCTCATCATGCCTCTATAGAGAAAGATAGCCCTGTTAATGGGAATGCGAGTTCTCATGCTGGTTCAAAGGAGAGGAAAAATTTTACAGAAGAACTTAAGAATATCCCAGACTTACAGGTGGGTAACTTAAAATTTATTAAAATTAGACGTTTCACATAAGTATGTGCCTGTTTAAATGGAAGTTGTGGAATTGATTCCTCTTCAAATTTTTGTTGTTTTTTAGGCAAAAATTATGTGAATTGTCTTACAAATAAAATTTAAAGCAATCAAAAGAATTGAAGAAAACATGTATGTTGACTTGTTATAAGGTTTTCCAAAATCTTATAAAATTTTAATTGCAATAAGGGGCTAGGAATGGACGTGATTTAGTAACAAATAGCTGTATTCCTATTTGTGACCTCATATGCAATGTTTCTATTTATGACTTTACGCCGTATTCCTAATTGTATACTCATATGCAATGGTTATATTTATAAGGAAAGGAACCTGTGATGTATCACAGAGTTCCTTACTGTACTCATTTTCTTTAAATCTCTTTCTTTTCCAAACCATGCTCAGACTTCTCAATAGAGCCAAATAATCTAAATAACAAGAAGCTTCATGTCATATAATGAACTAGCTTTGAAAGCTCTCAGCAAAAACTCTTTTCAGTGCGATTCGAACCCATAAAAAAACGACAATGAGAAAATGTTCTCTTTAGATAAAGCAGCATACAGCTACTGCTTCCCAATTTTTTATATAAATTACCATAAAAAAGAAAAATATAAGAATAGGTAGCAAAATATTCTCATCTACAACACGTACTCTGTAGGGAATAATGTACAACATCTTTTTATTAGGCATTTTTTAAGATGCGATAAAGTCTCAAACGTTGCATGTATTTATGCGGCTGGTTACTTTTTTTCATTATGTATTTTTAAAGGCGTACCACAGTTTCAAAAGTTGTGTATCTCTGGTTCGCGATATACAGGGTGTTTTTTAGAGGGCATGCCAAAATGAGTGTATTGAAAGATCTGACCAGGAAAAAAAAGAAATTTTCCATGGCATGCACATCACTATTTCAATTTTATCTTTTGATCAACTGAACACAGCGACATTCAACCCCTGCCAAAAATTTACTATCCCAATGTCCTTTCCAAAGACGTCAACAATGTTGATCTGCCACTACCCACTGTAGGTACTCTTCCGAAATTAGAAAATATGTTTCTTCTTTTCCTAAAATTCGTGTTTTCCTCACATTTTATCCGAAGTTAATGTAATTAATGTATTTTTATTATTTTTATCAAATTACTCATCTTATTACCTTTCCAGTAAGGTACAACATGTACAAGCTAAAAAGAGGTCGAAAATTCTGTTCCGAAATATTTTTTTAGAATACACAGGTTCAATTACTTATAATTATTGCTGTTGAAAAGTCATAAAAGGTTAATGGAATTTATTTTGTTGTCGTAATTACCTTATCTTCCAAAAATTCTGTTACTAATACCTGACGGAGATAAACTGAAATAATTAAAAGATAGATAACTTTTGAGAAATATGCCAATATAATTTACATTTACGGGGCAGTAGGCGGAAACGAAAGAGTTTGTCCGGGAATACCAAAGGAGATTCCCCAATCGACGGGTGCCCCAAAGAATGGTATTTTCACAGACTTTCCAGAAAAAACCCCACAACTTCCAATAGGACGGATCCGTGATCAGGAACATCGTAAGATTCTGCCGATGTAGAACAACAAATAATCAGTATCGTCAGCCTGAAACGAGTACAGCACTAGTCACAAGACGATTAGGAGAGTCTTCTTATGCAGTTTGTAAGGTTCTTCATCGATAAAGGTTGCACGCATATCATCAGATGCTAGTACAAGGACTTCTGAAAGGAGATTCCAAAGAAGTTTTGAGTTTAACACTTGGTTTCTGGAATGCGACACAGAGGTCAGAGCGTTTATACACCGAATTCTGTGGACGGATAAATCGCAATTTCCGAAATTTAGGATGGTCTCACCAACTCACAACCTTCATACCTTCGGAGCCCATAGAGGACAAAGGCGATATCATTTCATTGTCAATGTTTGATCTGGAATCAGCGGTAATCATTTAATAGGATCATTCATTTTGCCGCAAGTGTTTAATAGCCAAATTTATGCGGATACACTCCCAGAATTGCTTGAAGACATCTGTCTGGATAATATAAGGTCAATGTTTTATCAACACTATGGAGCACCAACGCGTACTGGTAATATTGTAAGGTGAAGGTAAAATTAAAGTAACAATATCCTGAACTCTGGATTAGAATAGGTGGACCGACTCCTTGGCCTGCTAGATCTCCAGACCTTACTCCATTGGACTTTCTCTTATTTGGAACAATGTCCTTCATTTACTCAAGTACTGTTAACACCAGAGAGGAATTAATTAGTAGAATTGGGACTGCAGCGACGAAAAGACCAGCTACAATACACTTTAAACAGGGAGTTAGAAGAAAGTTATTGGCATGCATCACAAGTGGCGGAGCGATAACTTAAATCGAATTTTAATTAAACAAAAAATATTTTGGGGTTAATTTCAGTTTAATTTCTTTAAAAATCATTTTTTTTTAAATTTACCGGGAAAAACTTTCCACGAAAAAATTTTCATAATTTTTCTCTACTTGGACATGTTGTACCTTGTTGGAATAATAAAGTAATAAGATACGCAATTCGATAAAAATAATAAAAAGGTATATTACTCGTAATTACATGAATTTCGGAGAAAATGTGAGGAAAAGCCGAATTTTAAGAAAATGAGAAACATTTTTACACATTCGAAAGTGAGTGTACCCGTAGTGGGTGGTGGTAGGTCAAATTTATTAACATCTTTGGAGTAGATTTTTGGCGTGAGTTGAATGTCGCTGCGTTGAGTTGATCAAAACATAAAAATAAAATAATGATGTGCATACCATGGAAAATTGGTAACTCCCAAACGGTTTAGATTGCCCCCTACCACACAATTTTTTGCTTGTCTATGTGAGATCTTTCGACCCACTCATTTTGGCATGCCCATAAAAAAACACCCTGTATGTATAAAAAAATCGAATAATAACTATACAATTTGAGAAATTTACTCTTAAATAAGAAGGAGCGTTTCATGTTATAATCTTAATTATTGACATTTTTTCGTCTCCTCGCAAATGTTCATCTTTTTCTTTAACATGTTCTCTTTATTACTATCTTTTTTTAGTAAAATACAATGTCAGTCGGCGAACAGGACCAAGGTCAAAAAGAAATAAGGAAAAACGTTACGAGTGTCACATCTTATTATATAATTAGTCTTTGGGTGCAGGTTACGCCTAAAACTTTACACACAATCATGTCGTCATATGTAAATGGGATAACACTGAAAATTGTCTGAACCCCTAGTAACCCGCTCGGTGACTTCCCGAGTGCTTCCATAATTAAAGAAAAGGAAAGCACAATTTTGAGATGAAGCTTCTTGTAAATGTCCTTTGGTAGAACTCAATAAATCATAACGAGACACCACCATTATCATGTAGCCATGATAATATTAATTTATTATTATTTCAAATACATCATGTTTTTCATTTCCTTAAAATTAAAAATTAAAATTTTTCTTGGATATAGCTTCATACATACAATAATTTGATTGCTTTAAATGTTCAAAATCCAAAGCGTAACTTTCTAAGTAATTTAAGATATGGAATACTTCTTGATTTTTTAATTGCCATTTTTATTTTCATACCCATCCTGCATGCAATTAACAAAATACTATTGCCTGTATAATTTGTTGTTACACTCTAACACAAAATATATGTTTTTGAGTTAAATTTTAGTTCCAAGATTACCTAAGCCATGCAGTTGATCTATAATCAGATCACCGCTTGTAAAAAGAAAATTAACAAATTTAATGTCACGTAAACCAACCAAAAAACTAACAGAACTTTTTTTCTACTCATTTCAACAAACTTCCTATCCCAAATGTATGCCAAAATGTGCGAATTTCCTATAAAAAAAAATTTATTTTATTTTTATATTTTATTTTGTTTGACTTTCTTTAAAAAAGCGATTTCGTTCGTTGACGGAGTTTGAAAAGTATGATTCTGATATAAGGATACCACTATTCGATAAGGAAAGTGCTGACTTTTGTTTTAAGAAATCGAGAGAAATTCTAACTCGTCCCCTTAACATTGACATTCCTTCGAAGGATATCACGGACCACACCAAAAATGTAGATAAGAAAAATAGAGATATAATTGGGGAAAATCTTCTAGATATTGAAAACACCCTAAAAGCACTGAATTTAGATTTTCTTCAAACATATAATGAACTTGGTAAAACAGATTCGGCTGAAACACTGTTTGGTGAACAGTTTTCTTCCAATATCCCTTCAGTTGATTCAAATGCAAGCTCAAATAAAATGAATACTTCTATTACCTCTAAAGCATATAAGAGCAGCTTCGATTTTGACAGTTTTGAAATTAAGCCGGATGTGAATTTATCCAATAGTAATCAAGCAGAAAAGCCTTTGCAGCAACATAATTTTTCAAGCTCTCAAATTTATTCAGACATATTAGAAAAATTTGAAGAAAAACGCTCAAGCACTCCAGATACGGGATTTGCGTCACGTGAAACTAATCTTTCATTGTCCCGACGAAGTAGTCAAAAGAGCAATTTTAGTCCCCAAGACTCGTACTTTAGTTCAAAAGATTTTAATTTTCCAAGTCTTGAAGGTCGATTCTTGAGTATGCGTAATGAAGCCAGCAATACTCAAGCAAACGCAGGAAAAATGCCAAGTTCTTCCCCAGTTAAAACTGTAAACACTAGCAACAACTCGATACATTCCCAAATCCAAAACACCTCAACAGACTACACAAGTAGACAAAGGTCTATGTCTTTTACGGACAACTATGAACTGAAATCTCCTGTGCTTTCAGAGCCCCAACATCGCATGAATCGTGCGTCACACTTTCCCCATCGAAATCCGAGTTCTTTTCATTGTAAGCCTCGCAACATAATTTCTTACAAGCCCCGTAGCATTAAGGCTCGAACACTTCGTCGACTGAGCTACAATCCTATGGTGCTCAATACCAGCAGTTCTTCTAGTAGTGAGAGTGACTATGATCGCAGTATTGCCCACTCTGAATGTGATATCCGCTCCAAAATGATTATAACATCACGAAAACGTCGGCAATACTTAAATCGTAAGTCCTCCGCTACAGACGAAGTGGTCCAAGACAAAATTTATGGTTCAAACAGCAGCATTAAGTCTGCGCCTCACTATAATTATGTGAACGAAAGACACCCGCAAAAGTACTCAAATCAGCAACAGTTTAACTATGAAATGAATTTTGATGAAAAGATTTATGATTTTGGTGGGCGTGGTCCTGGAAACAACTACACAGTAACCAATAACCTTATTAAACCACCACGAGCATTTGCTATGAATGGATCAAACTATGAAAGGGAAGTACTTTTCTCCGAATTCGACGTTACAAAGTTGACGGGTAAAAGCCCGACAACTCACAATTTCTTCCAAACCACTGGAAAGGAAGGCTTGCTTGAAGGTAACTCTAGAAGCCACGGTATACAGAAGCATACACAACAGCAATTGCCTGCCCCAGGTTTTCAGTGGCCAGAGAAAATTCATGCTTCAACAGTCAAGCAAAACGATCTCCTTTGGCGACAGCAGCAGGCAAATGCCGCTTTATTTAGCAGTCTAAAAGTACGGCAGGCATTTTCAAGTGAAAGTTCCTCATCTGAATCCGATGAAATTGAATTTCGAAGAGACTTTCAACCACGTATACCTCCAAGTCCCGCCCCGTGATAAAAACTGATTATATATATATATATGTTAATTTTGTAAGTTACGAGTACGTCATTACTCTAAAGGAATTTATAAATTAAGTCATCTATCATGCGCAGAATGTAAATATCTCCAATACAAAACGTTTACAATCAGGATCACTAAATTTTTCCTGCAAAAATGTTGATTGATTATTAAGAAGTTGTCCACAAAGTACTATAAAATTAATAGTTATTCTGTTACTGTAATGTTTGCTGAAATTACTTTAGGACATTTCCAATTTTATGAGAACAGTTTAAGTAAACAAAAATATTTCTCCAACGAAAATGTAAAATCAATTTTTTTTTTATAATGATCCACCAAAATATTTTGCGACTAGTACCATGGCAGTGAACTTTAGAATTAGTGAGCAGCGTAACGATCGAAACAGACTTCAAAAAGTCTGTTTTCTCCAGTTAACTATTTTTTCAAAAGCATTTCACTGGGACAAGTGTGCTGAGTTTAAAGAAATTAACCTCAATTACTTCATCTTATTTATTAAGTTTAAATTTTTCCTTCAGTTAAGCTTTAACATTTCTTAAAGTAATCAATCATTCATAAAATCAACTACGCTAGCACTTGTTTTTGATCTTCAAAGTATTATTTTTTAAATTGAAACAAAAAGGTAGAGCAAATAGCAGTTATGTGTAACTGGTCGCAAGCATGATATTCTGCTCCTAAAAACACCATTAGCAGCTGGAAAAGTTGCTATACTTCATTAGAAGAAAAATCCATTGTTTTTGTTCAGTGACTTTATAGTAGGGGCCAGTATATAAGCTTCCTTACTGCATACCAAAAATTGCTATAACAAAATAAATGCAAGTCTAACAATTAACTTTGGTATGTGTTTCATTTTGAACTTGTCAACAGGAAACATGAAGAATGGATTTAATAAAATGTTTTTTTCTTAATCAACCCAATAATACAAATCTTCACCAGCAAAGACGAAACTTCATAACTATTGCTACTACTATTTAAAACTGACATTCAGACGACGATGAATTTAACTTAATTAAGTATAAATTGCCTTCTAAAGTGAAAATAAAAAGAACTGAACAATTTCAGAATTTAGTGTGCATGTATTTATTTTGTAATAATAAATTCCTACCGGTTCCAGTTGACCTATGCATTAAAAGTGCACCAACTATTAAAAATTCGTAGGTTGTCAACTAGGCTAATCTATAATTCTTAACCACATGATATTCATATTTAATTTGATGTTATGTGTCTTCTTTTTGATGTGTTTATATAAATGCATTTGTGGTACTTTTAAATGTAAGTCTGTGCAATTATAAATAATAATATAAAATTAGATATTCTCTTTAAATTGGTATACACATTTAGGTATCGTACTTCATTAAAAACAGAAGTGCCTTACTAAATATTTTTTGTAAATTGTCAAGCAAAATTCAATAAAACGTATGTTTTTTTTTTTCTCTTGAAAAGAAGTTTCTTTAAGTAAAGAGCTAGATGCAGAAAAATTATTTGTATACCACTTTTCTCATATGCGCACGCTTTTGCTGAAAATGTGAACTTATCGATTAGGAGATTAGGTCAATCAGTTTGTATTTTTATTAAGAAGCATTTTTCCTTCTATCAGGATTCCATAATACCTTACCACAATGTATAGGTGAGACATGAAAGCTTATTACATGATGATGACTAATAAAGGTATCAAGTTAATGATGGAAAAATAAAACGATTTCAATAATGTATTTTGAATTTTTTGTGCAATTAACCCTTTCGCGACGGATGCCCTCTAAATGCGGCAATGACTTGGTGCATCACAGCGGCCAGTGCTGTAAAAAAACATCATTACGATTACACGACGTTACTTATCATTACTTGCCATTAGTAAAAATTATTGTGCACTGCGAAGCATTTACTCGTACTTATTCTACTCGAACTTGAAGAGTTTTTTTATATTTCGTATTAAAACTTCAAACAGTTAAGAATTATCACCGATATAGAAAATGTTATTTGATCAAATCTATTTATTTTTAGTATTAATAATTTATATATGTATATTTCTATTCAAAATGATGGTGGTACTATATTAATTGAAAAAATTATGAAATTACTGATTTTAAGTATATTTCTTTTTTTTATTTTTGGGTACTTTTGTTTACTGTTGTAATATTTTTACGCAGTTACATATCATATAATCCAAAAAAATAAGTAATCACGACGGTTACCACCTCAGCTAAAATTTAAACTCTGTTCTTTTTGGTTTGAAATCGATCATCACTCTTACCGCTAAGCTCACAAAAAGCTTGGCATTGTTGGCGAATAACCCTTTCGTATAAGTAAAATAAATATATTCTATTTCAAAGATGATATATAAGCATTATATATAAAATTCCCAGTGCATTCTATTCCACCGAACCAAAGTTTTTTTTTTCAAATTTGAATTTGAATACCTAGAATTTGAACGCTTTCTTGCGTTGTGTTATCAGTCATATCATGTGTCATGTCCTGTGCCAATATTCACTTGACAAAATGCACTAATTGCGTACTTATTTACAGTGAATAGCAAAAATATTGGTTGTCTTTGACACGCCCTCTATCGAATATTTTTTAAACATTTTATTAACCCTAAACCATCTCGTACTCAAAATATATATAGTGATAAAATTTGAGCTCAATCGGCCCAGTAGTCTCGGAGTCTATACAATTCAGACAAACAACAATTGCTTTTTATATACTCGTATATAAAATAAGAGACTTATGGTTAGAGCTGTAAGTTGAGTTTATTCATCTACGACTATGATGGTTTTTGTACTCTAGCAGAAATTATTTGCTTTCGTTTAATGCTCAGTAATGGCAAGTAATGATAAATAAAGCCGGGTAATGGTGAGTAATGCCGAATGATGGTAAGTAATACAAGTAATAGTGAGTAATGCTTACATGAGTTTAGGTAAAGTGAAGTATCAGTATAAATACTGGTAATGGTAATGTTATTTTCTTGAAGTATCATTACAAGTAATGGTACTGGTACTTATATTTTTTCCAATCTTTATAATGGTAATATCGCACGGAATTCATTATAAAGTAATGCAATATTTTAAAGCTCTGACAGCAGCTGATACCGTCTACATATGCCAGTCTCTTTTTGATTCACAGTGGTTAATGCCGTCTACATACGACAGTTACTTTTTGGTTCACAGTGACTGGTACCAACTATTGTATTGTTAGTCGTACCGTCACAAAAAGTGGCGAATTATTGTACAGATGCACTGTCGCGGAAGGGTTAATACCTTTGGACACATTGCCGTTATTATAACGGTAACCATCATAATGACAAATATCAAAATGACGGTAAGACACATAAGTTAACTGTAATTTCGGACGAAGTTTCGTCCAACAATTTCCATTTTTAGTAAAACAAAACAACCAAGGCTAAAAATCGAAATATCTAAGTAAGTCTTGATTTACATATTACAGACTTAGTCAGGAATTCAAATTTTACTAATATATTCTCATCTTCTTACTGGTTTTTATCCAGTATTTGACTCATAAATGTCTTCTAATAGGAAAAAGATCATTGAAAGATCTCGATAAGTATAACTTGAATACTTTCAATATTTTTTGCCAAGCATTCGATTTATAATTGCATTATTTTTACCTGAACATAACAAATTTCACTTTCACCCCAACTTATGCTACACTTATCTGCAACTGTGGAATTAAAATGTAAATGGATGCAATCCGATACCTGCACAAACATATAGGCATAGTGTGTATATAAGAAATATTTTAAGGAATTTTCAAAACTTTGTAAAACTAAGATTTTACTGTTGTTATATATGATATTAACCAACAAAACTAAAGTAAATAAAAATATAATATGCAACCTGGTGAGCTCAAACCGATAATAATTCTGATACAAATGTACAGATAAAGGGTATAATATTGTTTAATCGATTAATTTACAAAACTGCATGACCTATATCAGAACAATCTTAAAAGTACTGTTACATGTCTGAAATAATCTCGAAAGGTTGATAAAATTATTCCGTTCAAAGCAATATTGATAAACATTACTTGGATTTTTATTGTGGTGAATATTAATGAAAAAAAGCAAAATATAAAATACTTTATTTATGTAAGAAGTAACTAATATTTTATGGCATTTATGAAAAAAACTGTAAAACTTCCAAGTGAAATATAACATTTTTGGTTAAATTGAGTTATTGTTTACTATCTAGCCGAACAAATATACTTTCGGTCTTTTTTTTTACACCGACGTATTTGATTTTAGAGGGAATAGGCATATATCATATTTAGGGACGATATAATAATTTTACTAGCATTCATGCTTTGACTTTAATTTGGTTATCTTACTTCTACAAAATGTTGTGCAAGTTTAATTCGCAAATTTTAACCTATTCAAAGACTACTTTTTTAAAGGTAGATTTATTTGTATTTTCTTCTTTTTTATCGATTGCTGTTCAGTAACCGAAAATTTGAACAATTAGTATCCAAAAAGAAATTAATTTTATAAATTGACAGTTTAACAAATGATAGCAGAAATATAAAAAGAAAAACTGACGGTGCAAATTATGTTTTTAAAATAAAATTAGATCATTAAAGCTGATCAAATTTCACAAACTTTAGAATTATCGACGATTTTCCAATAAACCAAAAGATATCTTCCGACAATCAGAGATAACTGTTAAATATGTTTGCACACATGTGTAAGTATCCCTGAAGAGATCGAATTAGTTATTTAAAGAACCTCGAATGTCTTAAGAAAGTCTAAAACTCATTTACTCACTCCGTCACTGAAGGCATTATATTTATTTATATAATAAATATGAAATGTGAATTGAAGCAAATTTTCAAAATCAAATCTAAAAGCAAAACAAGAATTCGAAACATCTCAGACAAAGTAAAATCGCCATTTCTGCAAAATGTAACTGATTTTTAAACCAAATATTATTTTTAAATGCTAAAAATATTGCTATTTTATTTCCTAAAAACTCTAATATTTACCGCAACCTTTCAAACGCACGAATGCTTTTTTGAATTTTGGGCTCGCACAATTCGCTAACAGGGGGAAATTTTATAGATTAGATGGACTCTTTTATATCTCTACTTATAAACATGCACTTAGGGTACAATGGAGGCGGGACATTAATTTTCTTTATATTGTTTGTAGCAGAGGCAAACACTGTAATTGGTTTTCCTACAATACAAATTGGTGTTACATTTCTTCATAATTTTATTCAATCCAAAACTAGACACATCCCAAAATAATTTTACCTCTCACATTTTTAACAAATTTCTAAGTGGTTGAAGTACATTCTAACAAATTGTTTAACTACATTTGTAAGTATTTTGTTTTATTGATGTTTTTATTAATTTCGTTTTGTTTTACCCTTTCCAAATTCCGGGCTTTTGAACTATCCATTCCCATCCAACGTTCGCACCCACATCATCGTGTTATTTCAGAGCACAATAACTGAGGAATGTCGAGAGGCATATAATAGCCTAATTGAAAGGAAATCATCTTTGATCGGAAAGTTTGAAACAAATGAATTTAAGCTTGCTGCAGCTAAGACATTACCCAGAAAATTGTTGACAATCAATAGTGCATCAAAACATTTATCAGAAGCCAGGGACCACAATGATGAAGATCTCTGTGCACCAACCCAACAAGCCCCAAGGCCTACCACCTTGCCTTATCGGGGAGCTAACAAAGTTAAGAAAAGCGACACCTCTGAATCAAGCCCTTTGCGAATTCTTCGAGATAAAAACTTTCCGATGATTCGTTCTCGACCAAAAGCCCTCTCCAATGAAGAGGATGAAAACATAAATCCGCACAAACTAATGCACGACGGAAGTGATAAGGACTCAGTTTGTGAGAGTCCCAGTTATATGACCAACGCTTCCTACACTTTTCCAGATAATAAAGCAACTGATCGAAAATCATGCAACGAATTGGACAACGCGAATCCCATCCCTTTACCTCCCAGAGATCGGACAAAAACAATGCAAACTAATCAAAAACGGCATGTTCGAAAACATCCACTTATAATTCCAGCGTACGGTGTTCAGCGAACCCTTAATAAGGTCACTGAAGTGACTCCTGTGGACGAGAGCCCTAATGCTCCATTTCCCGGAACTGAATTGGGAAGAAATCTGAATAATCTTTCTAATTTTAACATAAAATTCAACAACGAAAACAAAGACGAATTAACAAAAGTAAAAAAGGTAACTCAAGAAGTAGTTAGTACCTTAACCGTTGTCCATGACAATAAATTATACGATTCAAACTGTCGAACTTATGAAAATGTGGAAGACATCCAAATTAGCTTGAACGAGAATAACACAGACTCGGCCTCGTTGCACTTTGAATCTATTTTAGAAGATGATTTCAACAAGGTCGATATTGTTGCATCTCCCGATGTTGTTGATGGTTTCTGCCCATTTGCAATACAAAAAGAAGAATACCATAAGTCCAAAGAAGTTGACTTTAATACTTCGAAAATATCTGGGTTGTATGTAAATGAAGACGAATTGCGCAATTTGGATTTAGAAAGAAAAAAAATTGAGTTTCCTCCAAAACATCCAAAGTACTTTGAACCCAATAACGAACTTGCTAGTCATGCGCTGTTCAATAAAGTTCGGGAAAATGTCGATTTGGCAATGCAGCAATCGACTGTGGAAGGAAGTATAGAGACAATCGTAACAAAACGATCTCAGGGAATTGAGCCATCGTGTGATGAACAGCTGGATGTGGTGGAAATGAGATTAAAGGACTCAAATTCTGTTAGTTGTGAAGATTTGTTGGAGTTTGCCGATAAAAAGCCTAAGGGATGCGAACGGGGAGTCGATTCAGATGAAGTCAGAATTATGCTAAAAGTTCTGGGGAAAGATGTGAGTACATTTTAAACTTATACATATTAATTTAAGCGTGTTAGATTAAATTCTTAGAATTTAAAATGTCAATAAAAGCAAGTTGATTTTAATTTTAGCTTAATATATAAAAGTAACTCTCATGTGTTTAAGAGCAATTATTGCATGCATGCATACATTTCAATTGTGTTTATTTTGTATATGTTATAAATAAACTTTATCTATTTATTTAGGCTTCACCAGAGAGATGCTTAGCAGCGTTGGAATTCATCGACTGGGATGTCCACAGAGCAATAAAGCTAATTAAACTCCAAAATATCCTCAACGTGGTAAGTTTGAGTCTACAAGAATCCGTAGAGGCTCTTCAAAAGTACGAGTGGGATCTCCAAGCGACTCTTTTGAAACTGAAAGGACTAAAATAAGAAGCAAATCGAGGATTTGCACAGTATTAAGCTTTTATATGAGCCTAAATTTAAACGAATTTGCTAAGCAAAGTTTTTTGATATATTTTATCTTAAAGATTAGTCAACATAAGAACAAAGCAGCATCTAGGTTTATTATTTTTGCGAAATTGTTGTAACCCTGTGCCAAGTAATTAATATTTTTAAGATTAATGTTTTACACGAGTATTAAATACTCTCATTCACCATAAATGTTTTTGATACTCCCCTCGAGGGATTTTATAGATGCATGCACAGTAGATAAGAAATTTATTTCGTTACCTCTTTTTGACGTATGATCTTTTTAAAGTTGACAATATTTTGTAAAATCGTGATTTTTACTATCGAGAAAAATCGCTTTATAAATAAATAAATAATAAGTAGAAGCAATCATAAACGCACAAATACTATTTTATCAAAACCTCTTCTCTTGCCATAGTAACGCACATATCCCAGTAGGTCATTAAATACATACATACGTACATATGTAGTTTGCTCTCAATTAAATTATTTTACAATTACATATTTATTTTCTACGTATTGCAATCTAAAGAACAATTTTATATTTTCGATCTGTTGTCTAATGAAAATACTCTACAATATCTGTGAATTTAGATCAAGTACTTATTAATTTTTAAAACTTTTGTTACAAATATATTTAATACTATTTTATAAATATTTCGTTTGTTACATTGCAGCCATAATATACTTTTTATCAAAATATTTAAAATAGGCTTGGTATAACCTCTGAACGGTAAATACCTAACAATGTACTTTTAAATTAATTTTTGATATTTTGTATGACATTAAAAGTTTTAATATCACGCAAAATATCTGGATTTTTAATTTAGTGTCACATGTTATTTTATGCAATTTACAAAAAATTATTGAAGCAAGGATTTTTTAGGTAAGACTTTTCTTACAAAATATTTATAACAGAAAGATCCTGCTCTAATTTTAGTATTCGTAAAAACTTATTCAAAAATGGAGATAATTTTTTTCTGATTTTTATTTGAAATATTAGCTTCACACCTTTCATTTCTTTAATGTTTGTGACACTTTGTGTTTTGTGTGATCTCATCATTCCTTTTTTCCTAGAATTATATAATTTATTCATTCAATCCTTTTTGACTCTTAACTACAATAAATTTTTGTATACATATAATAAAATCAACTGCCTTAGACGTTCTGAATAAAGTACCAATTTTTAAAATTAAAATTTTATTATCGACAAATGTTGACATCCATTATGAATGCAAATAAATATAATATAAAATGATCGGATACATGCATAACTAAGGCGCTCTCTTTCGAGTAACTCCGGTTGCAGAGTTAGACCTGGCGGTTCCTTCTACTGACTTAGCCTGTAATCTTGCGCTGCGTGGCCTTGTCGGACTTTTAGCAGAAACTCTATCTATATTATTTTTCAATTTTGAACGTGGTCTAAGCACGGGAATTTTTGTTGCCACCGACAAGCCTCCATCTCTACTAGTTTTTTTAATTCTAACTTCAAAGCTTTGCGCTTCGTTTTCTTTGTTTTGTTTTTTGGCAGGTTTATGTAGCGACTCACTTTTCGAATTCTCTGCTTGCTTCCTAGCCAACTTATCTGCGTCGTCTTGAGGCCTTTTATTTAGTTGGACCTCTTTGCGAGGCGTTCTTTTGGGAAATTGCAACGCCCTGGATACCGCCACACTCGTAGATTCTTTATCGATGGATATGCGTTTCCTCGTCATTACTGAATTAAATTGTTTTTCCTTCTTGGCACTGCTTCTGGTAAGTCGTCCAGCGAATTCCCTGTCCACCTTTGGTAATCTTATTTGCGGATTTTTACTGCTTTTAATTCTTTTTTCCACACTCCTTGTAAGAACTATACTCTTCAATTGTTCTTGTCTTTCAGTTAATTTTTCTGGTATTTTTTCCTTTTCTTTATTCTTTTTAGAATGTTCTGAAAATGTAAATTTATTGACCGACTATGCTTTTTTACGAAAGGAGCATGTAAAATAATTTTCACCTGATGATTCAGCCATTTCTTTTCGAGACAATGGAGTCTTAGATCGAAGCCTTCTCGTTTTAGAACTTTTAGTTGATTCATCAGAACTCTGGAAGATAACAAGTTTTTATAATATAGTTATTTGTTTTAATTTATCAAGAACGTTTACCGTAAATTTTTCTAAATGTTTTGAAGATCCACTATTAGAGTTATTTTTCTAAAAACAAAAAACATTACTTAAATTTGTTATAATAATAATTAATAAAATAAACAGTTTCTTGTTTGCGGATTAAGCTTAAACAAACGTTTTAGAGAATATTTACACATAAACATTTTTAATTTATAATCGCTAAATTCTTCCCGCAATTTTAAAAGTAATACAATTTAAAAATTTAAAATATTTGGAAATTTGTTAAACTTGACTGCAAAATGAAAATTTGTAGAAGGTTTAGATTAAAGTAATGGACCCAAAAATTGGTAAAGAATACTAAAAATTAAACAAACGGTAACCATTCAAATATAAAACTTATCACAAAATACAGAAAAACACTTCAGCTCAACCGGACAATCTGTTCTTTCCAACAGTTTCAATAATAAAATTTCGGACAACAATTTTCAATTGTTGAGCCCCATATCAAATGCACGCACGTTCGATTGTAATGCCACAAATTTAAATTTTTTGAAAAGGGTGCTCTTATTTAGGTATTATAAAATATTTGTAGAAAAATAAAATGGAATAAAATTGACTTTTTTTACCGTTTAAGTATTATTCATTATTTATAAGACGTCATTATTTATTAATACTTCGCTGCACGTGCGAGTCCCATAGACTTCTATATTTAAACTTTTCCTGAGAACTGAGAAAACAAATCCTGGTCGTTTCACAAATAAAACTGAAGCTACTAAACCGTGCGGACGTGGGGAACAGTGCAAAATGTTTTAAGAAATTGGAAATATTACCGAGTCTGTGAGACTTCATGTCCATATTTAAAAGTTAAGTTTTAAAATTACCCTGGAAGATAATACTAATGTTTTCTGTTGTCGCATATAATTAAATTTTATAAGATACAAAAATAATTACAAATGATGCACACAAATAAGGGACTTCACATGATTCTTTTTTCAGGAAAAGGTCCAAATCCAAAAAAAAAAAAAAAAAACCTTCCGCGTATTTTTATTTTTTACAAGCAAACAAAATATATAGTTCAAAATCCGAAATCATTTGTATTTTTACAACTTTCAAAATAATAGCAAAACCCCATGAGTATTAATAAATAACAGCGACGTAATGCTTTTTGAAGATAAAAACTAATTTAATTTCAATGTACGTCATAATGTAAACGACAAACATTAAGATAAAGATAAATTAACCCTAATCTCGATTTTGATTGTTTTTTAGATTAATAGTCTGACGAAAACACACATTTGAAACTCAAAACAAAAACGATTGGTGGTGGTCACGTAATATCTTTATTATTATACGTATAAACAATTACTTACACTGCCTTCAGTTTCTTTATTTTTCAACCGTATTTCTGTTCTATTTCTATGTCTTCGCTTGCTTTTTAAAGCATTTGGAGAAGCCGGAATTACTTCCTGTAATTGAGGAAAGTTATCATTAAGGAATAAACAAGCATAACAAATAACTTGCATTATCGTCATCCGCCGTTCTGTCGGTTTCCTCAGAAGTCGTTTTATCTTCACTAGTGTTATCTGTAGTTCCAGAACTTGTTGAATCTGAAAAGTAAAAATAATATTAATATTCTAATTTTTAAAGAAAATATATGCGTTCTCGAAAATGTGTACCACTACCTAAAACACATTTAAAATACAATAAAAATACTAGTTCCGCGGGTACCGTTCATTTCGAAATTGTAAAAATAAAATAATTTATTTTTAAGAGATACTACTGGAACTAAAAATTCCATAATAAAAGGAAAAAGAAAAACATTTCAATAATTATGCCAAAGAATATCTACTTTACATCATAAACTTACTGTGGATGTTTAGATATATAACTTTGAATTTGCTCCTCCATAAAGCTTTCAACCGAACGATAAAGTAATTAAGAAATATTACGACCAGATATTTTAAGGCAATAAAATTTAATTTTACTTACTGTTTAAAATACCATTATTCTTTTGATTTCGGTTATCTTTTTTCTCATTCCCCAGAACAGTTTTAGTATCTGCAGTATTCTCTTGATTTTGAAATCTTTTACTCGGCGATCTCGCTTGTATCCTGATTTTTGGTGGTCGCACAGGACCCTCATCTGAAATTAACCTCTGAGTATTCAAAGATTTCCTGAGATATCGCATTGTTGTTGTATTGTTTCGACCAAATGTCGTAGGCGTTTTGATCACTTCTTCACCATTTTCCTTGTTCATTGCTGAGGATTCTTTCTCCGTTGAGGACTCTTTATCGGATGTTGGTTCTTTCTCAACATACAGTTGATTTTCGGAAATAATTTCTTGGTTCCTTCTCTTTTTATTACCTGAATTCTCAATCTCATCAGATGGCTGGTTTACGTTCGAAGTGTTACTATGATTTTCACAAATTTGTCCTACTGTTTGGATAATTTCTTCACCAATGTTTTCCACAGTTTCTGCATTTGTTTCACTCTCAGATTCTGTGTGCGGAATTCTTTCTGAACTAGCTTTTTCCTTATCGTTGATAACGTTTGTAAACCTAATTTTACTATTAGATTCATTTTCATCATCTGAAGCTTCATGTTCCTAAAGAATAAAAACTTATAAATTAACTTCAATCAACACATTAATTATTTTCCGTAAGCTCTTAAATTATGGTATTTTCTGTCAAATTAAATTAAGTTATATTCCTTAGCCATAAATAATTTAATATTAGAACTACGAGTACTTTCTTCCTTCGTTTAATTATAATGATTTTTTTTATTCTCTTCAGATTTATGACAAAGTAAATTGAGAATTATGCATAATCCAAAAACATTTTTCCATTTATAATTACTAATTAAAATTTGAAAGCGTATTAAAATAAAGGTAGAAAATTGCTTACGCGTGTGCATTGCTCTGCAAAATGTTAGTAAATATTTTTATAAATGCTGAACCGATTTTATCAAATCAAAATTACATCCAGACAATTTTCCAGAAAAAGATCTCAATAGCCTTATTCGCTCAAATCGCATAATAACAATACACCGCTCAAGATTCTCTTTCAAGCATCCGCTGATGACAAAAGCGTTTGAATTTTTTTATCCATTTCAATCAAATTTTGCATATATGTGCATACATATATTTAATAAAAATTATAATTTATTTGAAAATTGGGACGTTACTACAGAGAATGGAGAATGCTCTTCCTTGTGTGTTTATTTAATTGGATTTTCTTAGCGCTTTCAATCAAATTTATTCAGGCTCCTGTTGTGAGTTTTATTTTTTAGCTCAAAGGTTATTGAGCCTAGTTCTTGGATCCATTCGGAATTATAATCCAAAAGCTCGTTTTTCATTCGATTCAATTTTTTAATATCATCGAGCAGATTAATGAATAAGAACCTACAGATTTGCAATTGTACTAAACTCGTAATTATTACTGCTAAAAAGAATATTGGTTGCCGTCCAAATCACCCAAATTTTGGTGAAAAAGGCGTGCTTGCACATGTAAACATATATACTATATATGTTCATTTTAAACAAGCTCGTAAGATAATCTTATTTGAATAAAAAAAAATGTTTTTTAACGACTTTTCAACGCTCCTATGTCTGTATTGCGAAAAAAAAATGTATAATAAGAAATCAACACTAGCCTAAGGATATACGTAACTGATATAACAATGTTTAATAAGCATCAGTGCGTAGATGTGAGCTTACAGAAGATATCATTTACCATACTACAATATTACCTCATCAGATCCTTCAGCCGTAATAGATTGAAGGTTTGCTTGAATGTTTCCTTCAATAATATCCTTAAACATCCTTACATTCTTTGCAGTTCTCAGCTCAAGTTCACCCTAAAATATTCCATTTGAAGTCTATGAATTATACCATTAAATATTTATAATGTTACCTCCAACAGTTGTTCACAACTAGCTATTAAATCTTCTTTAAGGTTAGCATCAGCATTCACAGTAACTTCAAGTTTGATCAGATCTTTTGATAATATCCGCAACAGTTCCTTGTTTGTTAAACTGTTTTGCATTTCTCGTATAAAAGATAGCGCCAAAGTATTATGAATGTTTAGTCCAGAACTAGAGAACGGGCGAGTGGAATCGATGACAAAGCGAAGTATGGTCTCTGGTTTAATTTCATGCAACGGACTATCGTAAGGTGCACTAAGTATAGTCTGAATTGTAGGTAGCACACATGGTTGCAAATATTCTTGTTTCTTTTTCGCTATGAGATTATCAAAGAATACGCCCAAAATCTGATTTATTTCCGGTTCAGTTGACGGATTAAAATATTTTAAAAGCAACTTTTCTACGATGTCATTGTTTTTTATACGACCATGTAAAAGTAACCGGCAAAAGCCATGTACTAAGGCACTTGATATATAAACATCATCGCAAGTATCCAGAAAATGTGACATCATAAACACTAGGTCTATCCCGTTCATGAAAAATATAAAAGTTCGATACAGAAAAATTTTCAAGCAATAATAAAAAAAATGTCAAGTAAAAATAAAAACACAATGTTTCAAAATTATATCAGAATTAGAGCAGAATTTTTATATTATAATTTTTAAAGTGATCTACATGCATATAATACCTAAAGGCAAGGTGCTATTGCGATACGTATTTTGTTTTAAAGAAAGCATGCATTTGAATTGGATGAAATATTTTGAACATATGGAAAATCCTGAATCGAGGTAGAAAGCATATGAATCACAGAAAAAGTTAAATTTAAAATTTTGAAAAATGAATTCCTTTCTATGTACAACAATCTAATGATACTACTATTTTAAAGAGATTAGAATTGGCTGCTTACCATCGCCAGATAATGCCGACTGTTCATCATCTCCTTCAAGAGACTCCATCGTATTATATAATTGCCTGCCGGGCTTTCTACTTTTGTTTTGTTTGTCCTCTTGATTAAAATGTGTAAAACCATATCTAAAAATACGATAATATAATATACATATTATTTATTTACATATGCAATACAATTGCATCCCTTCTTAATACTATGCGCACTCGGGATCCAAGCCCATATAGCGCCTCCGGCCATATTATAATAAAAATAAATTATACATGGCAATTATTAAAATCGAATATTCAGTTCAGTTAATTTAAACAATACTGTATCAAAAATTCAATAAATAGACAATTATTATATACTGAAAAACTACAAAGAAAGTAGCTATTTACCTATCTAACAACTCAAATATGCATTCGATAGACGTTTTCCATATTCTTATATTGTGATTTTTAACGAACTGTGTTCGCAGCTCGAGATAAACATCCTTCGACAATTGATCATATAGCATACTATAAGCAGTACCACACTTCAAAGCCCAGTCCCGAATAACGATTTGACTTGATTCGATGTGCCGTCTTATGAAATCCTTTTAAATACATTACAATTTCCATAACATAATAAATCATTTAAACGAAAATACCTTGTAAAGAGCACACACATGTGGTGTAAGAGATTTTACTTTTTTCGATGCAACCATAAAGAACGCTATTTGTAAACACTTTATTATTGTCTCCGTAGTAACTTTTTTCGATTGCTGTATCGACAGCGTTAACTAATAAAGAAAATAAATAAAATATAATTAAATGAAATAAATTTATTGTCCATTATACTTACTGAACGTATACTTTGTTCAGAATCTGAATTGGTAAGTTGATCGAGTAGCGGTTTTAATAATTCGGCGTATTCATCATTACAAGCATTACGCTCATCTGCAATTTTTTGGGCCTGAACATAATCTTTCTTTTCAACAAAATTCATTTCCTGCTCCTCTAATTCCAAAATTTTCACTTTTAGTGACGATAATTTCAATTTCAAACTTTTATCAGGTTGTTTTTCCAACAGTTCTTCCAAAATAACGCGATCACTTTGCTTATCGCTGTTGTTTCGTATTTGCTTGGTATCTGTGATATCCTTTATTAATTCTGCAAAAAACTGTAATCGCTCCTCTTGTGATGTTATTAAATTTTCAGCACACCGGACAATAACTTCGACTGTATGTTCATGAATATCAAAGTTTTTTAGGAGATTGGCAAGAAGTAATTTCAAGTTTCCTCTGCCAATTTCATCTCCCAAATCAAACGTATAAATAATTTCCATTAAATTCAGAAGAATATACTGAGAGTACATTCTTTCCCATTTATCCATTTCACGTTTAGATGATTCACAATATCTAGTAAATAAAATAGCGCCGATAAAATCTAATGTACTGTTAATGCAAAATCAAAATACTTACTTCAAAACATATTGACAGAAAACACTCAGCTCTGGTATGACCATGTCCAATTCATCAGCCATTTCACTTTGCAAATATTCAACCAAACACAGCCAAAACAACGTATTTTCCACAGAAAGCTCATCAATTGGGATACAATTTGGGTAGTCACTCTCCTCAACGAATGGAAGATTTTTTGTTAAATCTTCTACCTTTTGGCATCTAGGAATAATTCAATTAAAAGACGGAAAAGGCCACTTAAAATGAAATTCACTTGAAAATTTCCCTCAATGCAACTTTGGTTATTTTCCGGTATCTGTCGATCTCAGCTTCATTAGCATCCAATTTTAAAGCAGTTATAAATGCAATAAAATCTTTATTATACGATTCAAACCATTGCGGCAGCATAACGGACGTTACAACCTGAATTAATCGATTAATTATTAAAACTAACATACCGAAAAGCTTTTCACACAGACAACCTTTCGAACCATCTCAGATCTATCATTTAAGCCTTGCTCCAAAAACGTTAATCGCTGCACCACTTTATAAGATCGCGCAGGGTAGCTGCTCATGTGTAAGTAAGTATGCCTTCTAACTTTTTCATCTATGTCCCAGAGTCGTTCCAAAATGTATGGGATGGTATTATAATTACGCCCCATAGAAGTTATGACTGCTTGCCGCACTCTTGGAGATGGATCCGAACTCAGATGAAATTGATATGTTTTTACTACAATATCGTCGGGATTGTCCGGTACTTGTAGACGTTGCAAAGCTAAAATTGCCTGCACACGGACATTCGGGTTTAAATCTCTTAACCGGTTTATCATGTAAGTCATAATGTTGTCACAAATGCAATCGTCTAGCGCTGCTTCGATTCCGAGGGCGGTAAGGATCATATTAACAAATTGACATAACCGAAATCGTATATGAGCACTTTGACTATATGTCTGAACAATTTTTTTTTTTTTTATAAAACACGAACATTCTTAAATGAATCAAAATATTACCGTCAGGAGCCACTTAAATGTAGATACCAAAACCGGATGTATATTTTCTTCATTGAACGATGCGACATATTTAGCGCAAAAATTTAACGCTGTTTTACCATATTCATTTGTGTCCTCTGCTGCCATTGCTGCTTTAATCATATTTATAAAAGTGTACATGAAAGCGTCATGATCTAGCTATAAAAGAAATGTTTCTACAATCCTTATTCTATCAAAATATAAAAACTTAAAACTTACCTTTTTATACAGCTGGTGCATTTCTTTAATGTATTTGTTATGGAAGGTTTCATTTAATTGTGCGTTACTCATTATTGTGTACATCGGACCATGATGGACAGATGTGTTATTAATTGTTTGGTCCTCTTCTTCATTCGCGGAATCAACTTCCCTGACCACTTTAAGAATCTTTCGTCTTCTCGGCATTTTTTCAGACAGATTACATACAATCTTTAAAAATATACATATGTTTGGTAGTAGTAAGTTATTGATTTAAAAATTTAAATTTTAGAAGCCGGGCAAACTAATTCATTCCTTTATTCTTGCATTATTACTGCGTTGTCGCACAGAAATTAAAATTCTATATGGGATTTTAAAATTTCAAGGATTTTCGTGAACATCTCGTGAAGATTTTCAGCGGAATTTTTAATTTTTTATGCGAATTTATTTCATATTTCGCCAAAATAAATTTTTCCTGAACATAAACATATCGCAACTTTAGAAAAAGTCCCCTCTCTAGGACGTGCAGATTTTATGATGATGACTTCATACAAAATATCCCTGTATGCAATTAAAATAGGATCAGCAAACGAAGCCAGTCCCCGGAATTAATTTTTGTTCAATGTGATAAAAACTTGGCCTAAAAGTCTTACAAAACTATAAAATAAAATGCCCTTCGAATTTACATGCTTTAGAAAAAATCTAGAATAAGCGTAGCATTTAAATTAGCGACTAGTTCTTTATTTCTAAGAAAATCAAGAGTTAAGACAACCGTTCTTTAGTTTCTGGGATCTGGATTGACATTTTGAGGAATAAAATTATTTGTAGATGAACCCAATGTATTTGCGTCTAACGGAACTCTATTGTTGTTCGTCTGCTGTAAGAGACTTCTAATTTCTAAAGGAATTGAGTAGCTCCTGTTTAGGCAAAATTCTTGTTACATTTCTAGCAAAATTACTAACTCAAAATGCGATACACAACTGCAACCGACGAACGTAGTCATAAAATAGAGTCGTTAATTAGATATTAAATGTACACAAAAAATTTAGTAATTTCTGTTGCGCTGGGTGGAAAAAAGAGATGACCCCAAGAAATTTTAATTTTAATTTCTATTAACGGAATGCCGTAAGACTGAACCAAGAGCAGTGTCCTAATTCAATAATTTCTTTTAAGCACATAGACTAAGAGCGACTCTATGTTGATGAAATCAAACAAGTAACAGACGGTAATAGTACTTAAATCTTATGGTTTAGTGAATTCTTGAAAGTTATGATAGTGCTTGAAATATCAACCATCACAATTTAATAATTTATTATCAACTTTCACGGTCTAAATAAACCGTTACATCGCTGTTATCTCGAATGGGATCACACTGAACTCTTGGTAGTGTGGCTGTTGGATATTGGGCCATCAGAAATTCTTAGACATTTAATCTCTAAAGCTGAAAAGAGAACCCCAAGCCGCTTACAAGCCCTGTGAATAAAGGGCACCTCTCAGAGTGATCCCATTGGAAATATGCTCAAACCATCTCAACATAAGTAAACACCCCAATATCAAATGGCAGAGCCTTACATATTTTCCGAAGTTTTTGTGCAGCACAGAACAAATATTTAAAAGCTGGAATTGCAAATAAATTAAAATAGAAAATAATCTCAGACGTAACACAACAAACACCAGTTTTTTTGACGCTCCTTTGACGTTAATGTTCGTTATTAAGTTTTGGGATTGCGTTCGTTTTTATACGAGTTAGCTTTAGACCAAAGAATTCAAAAATTGAATTTCGATTATTTTGAAAGTACTTTTCTCCTATAACAAAAAACAAATTATATGTTTCGATAAACTTTTACAATAGTTGAATAAATAAAGAATAGTATGATTACACTAAAATACTCTAAACGCAAAACTATTTTTTAACGAAAATTATTGCATTCTGCTGAATATTATGCACCCAGCTACAAGCTTCACTCAGCACGTGCGCGAACTGTCAATCTGTAATTCAAAATGTCATCTAAGATTGTTGGGGAAGGCAAGTCCTGGAAGAAAATAAAACAGGAAAGGAAGCTTCTAAAAAGGAAACATAAACAGGATAATTTAATAAAGAAGTTAGAAAAAATCAAGAAGTTGGAGGAGCTCGCGAAAACAGTAAACAATGAAGAAAACGAAGCTCCAAGGAGGCCTGTCTCCACAATCAGCATCGCGATTCCTGGTTCGATTTTGGAAAACGCTCAATCGGCTGAACTGAGAACATACCTTGCAGGTCAAATTGCCAGAGCTGCGTGCATTTTTCGTGTGGACGAGGTGGTGATATTCGACGACATTGGAATTAGCAATGTGAAACAGGCGAAGGTTTCACATGTGGGTAAGTTAGTTCCTGCTAATCATAATTTAAGTAGAGAATAACAATCACATTCCTTTGCCCGTATTTTTCTGGTGCTCCAAATCTACTTGCTTATTATATCACACTGATTACACCACTCTTTGCGTATCCGTAGCTAAATATGAACAAATGCGAAATTGTGTTTTGTAGTGGCTGTAAATATTACGTTTTAAAAATCGTTTACTAATGAACTGGATCATTGATTGAGTTAATACCGTCTATGGTTTAGGGTTAATACTTTAGATTTTAACCTAGTTTTGCGGTAGTCGAAGTATGGAAGTTAAGATTTATAATCTTCGGCAATAATTAACCTTAAGAAAATACCGTTTAATAGTTTTTGCATACGGTGTATTTTATCATATCAAAGGTTCAATTTCGAAAAATTCTTTTATAGTGAATGCTTACGCCACAAAAGAAAATTCGAATTTAATGTTTCTAGCTCCGGCGGTTTATTTGTGCTTTGATCAGTTCATCATTCAAGATACAATTTCGAATTTTTTTATTTTAAATTAACCTTTTCAAGGTGTCATCTTTATTTTGATCGAATTTCAATATTTTCCGGAGCTCTGTGATGTTCTTTCTCTCACACACATAATTGAATCTTTAAAATACCGTCTGTTAATTTTGTATACCACCACTTTTATTACTCAATTACGTATATGCATATTATTAAAACATTTTTATCATATGTGGTATATGTTAAAATGTGAAATAAATAAATTTTATTGAGCACATTGCATGTATCTGTTCTATGCTGGGTTTTATTATAAAACTAATTGATCCGCTTTAATAAATTTAAAATGTTAATAGATAAAGTTTGTTTTGCAATGAATGTCAGGAAATCTTGTTGTGCAGAAAAATTCTACAGGGATAAATATCAGTAAAATCTCTTGTTAAGACTTAGCTAACTATATTTCTTTTCTTCTCTTAAAAAAAATGCTTAAATATAGTAAGTATTTCAATCGAATTTTTATTATCTTTCAGAAGGAGACACAGGTTCTGAAACAGTTCGTAGTAGTTGCCTCCAACTAGCAAGAATTCTGCAATACCTTGAATGTCCACAGTATTTGAGGAAATTTTTCTTTCCTCTTCATAAAGATCTTCAATATTCTGGACTTTTAAATCCTTTAGATGCACCACACCACCTAAGGCAGCATAACACTTTTATATATCGCGAGGGAGTAGTTACCAGCAAAAAAGTGAAAGAAGGAAAAGGCAGTTATGTGAATGTAGGTCTTCTCAACGATGTCCTCACCGATAAGCTTTTAACAACAGGGTTGCGCGTTACTGTTCGATTAGATCGTAAGCACTATAAAATACTTTTTATTTTAAAAAGTAAATTACTAATACTTTTATAGAGCAAAACGTAAAAAAACTGAAAGGGTCCGTGGTTAGTCCCAGTGAGCCAAGACAGAAAACAGGCATATACTGGGGGTACACTGTGCGAATTGCTCATTCTATTTCTGAAATATTCACTAAAAGCCCTTACCAAGGAGGCTATGATTTAACTATTGGGACATCGGATAAGGGCTCTAACATTAATAACATCGAGCCTAAGGGCCTGAAGTACAATCACTCTATAATAGTTTTTGGCGGACTAAAAGGGCTTGAAAGTGCTCTGGAAATAGATGAAAAGTTGAAAGTTGATGACCCCAAGCTGCTGTTTGATGAGTATTTAAATGTTGTTCCTGCACAAGGATCACGTACTGTAAGGACGGAGGAAGCTGTATTAATCACTCTCTCTGCTCTGCAAGGAAAATTGCAACCGGAAGTAGAAGATATTGAATTTGACTTTAAAGAGTATATTCCTCAGAGTGAGGATACCGGTATAAAACCTTATGCTAATGTTGTACCAGATGTTGATTTAAGTAAGTTTGATTAATAGAAAATTTTATAGAAAATTGAGACATGTTTTATTGATTTTAGTCCCCATATATGTACTTCGGAATAAATTTAAAATTTTATAGTGGCGAATGGTTTTTATGTGTACAATCATGATTTTTAATATGCTGTTAAAGAAGTACGTTAAAGCTTAATACTTAAATGTTTCTTTATATGTATATACACGAGTATGTATAATATATATCATTTCACATTAATTTTTTCAAATATAATTTCCTCAAACCTTACGTTGAAGAGCCACTAAAACTCCTAAAGAATTTGAAAAATATACTACTACATAAAAATCTGGCGACACCCAGAAGTAACAGGTAGATTTCAATAAAATTTTATGTATACATTCACTGAGCCAAAATCATAATATATTTGAAAATTGTGACAATCAAGGAAATGGGTAGTATTCTTCCTGGTATTTTCCATTAAGTTTTCAACTAAATTTTAAGCCGAAAAAAATATGTTTATTCAGGATAATGTGAAAGCTTCAACTTTTAATGGTCAACGGTTATTGTGTCTGAAAATAAAAGGTTTTTTATAACCGTGCCAAATGAGTGTCGTTAGAATTTTCTGTTTCCCGGGCCATATTCTTGAGTCCGTTCGAAAGGAATCGAAAAGAGATCTTTTATATATATAAAATTTTCTTAAATTTATGGCAAATTTATCTCAATTCCTTTCGACTTCAATTTATTTTTGTTCAAAGTGGTTAAAATCCAATCGAATTATTTTAAAGTTTTGAAAAACTAATTGTAATCAAAGGTATCTAAAATTAATTACCGAAAATTTTAGAAATTTCATTAAGGAATTTAAGCTTTTTTCATTACGATTCGAACGGATTCAAGATTATGTCCTATACAGTTGTGGAACATCGATATTTAATTTAGTTAATTTTTTAAAGCAAACAAACTCTCTTATTTTGGGATTCTGACCAGTAACACATCAAAATCGCTTGTGACTAATTATCTTGACTTTATTTGTGGCTTTTAAGCTGTTTCATATTCTCGAACGTCGATCACTGAATTTATGAAAAACGGTAAGAATGATGATTTAAATTGTGTCATCACATAATTTTTAATTTTAAAGTAAGTGTATTTTATGCATGCAATTTGAGCATCTCGTTAAACTTTAGCAGCGGTGTGGTAGCTGGGGCCGCACAGACGCTTACACTCTTTTACCCTCTTTTCACGGGAAATATAAATTACTTTACTTTATTACCATTTTGCTTTGTACAATTTGGATTAAGATATAATTTGTTACTTAAACATGAAATATATAAATAATTTTTTTCCTATATGAAAGGCGAACTTAACAATTAATTACTATTGTTATTATTTTTTGAAACCATCGATATAAAGACCAATTATTTAATTATTTATTTATTTTATTGTAAAGTATACATATGTAGGAACATTTTACTTTAAATTTCAAATTATACATCTTAATTTCAGAAGATGCTTCAAGACACTGTCAATGCGTGTAAATTAAAACAGAAAATATTTTTTAAAAGAAAAGTAATGAAGCTCTTTGCGTCCTCGCTAAACTTGATTTTTGCATATTAATTTTGGTTTAAGCAGTAACTCAACAGTGACCTCCACGACTCGTGCTTACGTGTGTTATTAAAGCACTTAAGATTAAGAGCGCGACCTCTGCCACACGAAACTGCAAAAATAGTTGTAAACAAAGTGTAAAATAAGTAAGAAATGTTGGATAAGAAGACCATAGTAAAATGACACCATTTCTTGCATTTCTGCTGATACTGGTACCCGGAGGTTTGTAGTGAAAAATCAATATTTCAGAAGTATCAAAATCAAACGATGGATTTCCTTTTGCAGGCAGAGGTCAATCGCTCACAAATACAGTTCACAAAACCCAAGCCGCTGCTGAAAAGATAAATGATTTATGGTGCTATTCTTGCGATACCATGGAAGATGGGGAGCTTTGCGTGGAGCTAACGACCAATCAATCTTCCTTAATCAAGAAGTGCAAAGCAGATGAGTTCGTCTGCATGGTACAGATATTTAAAGAATCCTTTCGGATAATTAATTAGTTGCGTTTTAAACTTGCAGGCCAAAATGTTTTCATATACAACAAGTACAGAGAATTCCACAAGCAGCCCCAAAATGTGGTCTCTCGAAAGAAAATGTGCTGTAAACTGTGAATCCGGTTGCATTGTAATTGGGGAACGCACAAAGCTGTACGCTTGTACCTCTTGTTGCGAAAACTCTTTATGCAATACAGGAAGAGGGACAGCTGCGAGAGTTTTCAGTTCGTTTCATAGTTTTCTTATTATCTTCATTAGTATGACATATCTTATTCTATGGCTATGAGAAAGGAGATGTATAAGTGTGTTGTAATCAATTCTTCCGATATATAAAATAGATATTGTTTAACTTAGTTTTAGACCCTTTGATTTCTTAAATATAAATTTATAGTACTAGAACTTCTTAAAATTTATTTGGCAAGAGTTCCTCAAGGTTATTATTTCTTTTTTTTTCTAATCTAGACCATAACTGTTATGTAGATATTCTAAAAGATACCTGCCTAATTTCTATCACTCTTCAAAACAAATTTATTATACAAATGAAATAAATATCCGCATCTGTAAACATTAATCTAGGGTGCCAAATAAGCATTTAAAACTTAACTTTTATTGTAAATATATATTTAAATGAAAATCTTTTTTAATAAAACAAAAACCACAATGAGCCATTGTGATTTCTTTTTCACTAAGTATACTATCAATTCTTATTCATAAAACGTTCATACCTACTTTCAAATAATTTGACCTTAATTTAAAGGAGTCAATTTTTGTTACATTTTAAGAATATATGTTATAAAACTGACGAAAGTATAACTATTGAAAAGCAGTACATTTTTAAATAATAGAAATAATTATATCTTAATTTGAGTGATTCCACATGAATACAAAAGTATTCGAATCTAAGATGCAGGAAATATCTTAGTTTCAATGATTTCAAATATTTTTGAAGGGGCACATATATTTCAGGAGCATACAATCAAAGTTGGTAAAGTCCACACTGCCAAAATGTTCAGTAAACGATAAAAACGATTATTTTAATAATTACAGGTAACTATTCTAATGTTAAACATTATTTATATGCAGAATGTAATACATTATGGAAATACAAGTGTTCATCACGCTCAGTTCAATACTTTTGAGTAAAACCTTAACTATAAGGTGGACTTTCCCAGGTTTGTGACCAAGTTTTGGACTTTACTAAGTTTGTAACTGAATGTTTATTACTTTCCTATATTTGTTACCAACTTTCTGGACAGGGTTGGATTCAGGCGTCAGTGAAATGGAGGCAATGGAGCCTTCCTATTGGTCGAAAAGGACGCAAATAGAAACTCAACTCACTTGGACTTTGCTAGGCTTGTTTGTAAAGTCAATTTTCAATTCAAATAACAGTCGAGATTAGTAGAATTTGTATAAAATTATTCTACGGGGTAAATATAGATACGGAAAAAAATGTGTTGCAATTTATGGTAAATCTCACTTTTAAAATTTTGTGGGCTTTACCAACTTTGATTGTATACCCCTGATTTTATGTGCCGGAAGTTGTATAGAGGACTTGACTTCTTCTCGAAATAATTTAATTACACTAAACACCGGATTCATTGTGGATCTTACATTTTTATTTAATTGAATTTGTGATTTTGTGAATTTTCAACATATTTTGAGAAAAATAGTATGATGCAATCTGAAGATAATAATAACTCAGTTTTGGAGGTTGGATATCATCATTTGTAAATTTGGTTTTCTTAACTAAATCGGGTAGAGAACAGTTGAACCATTCGGTGAGATTATTTGATCAGGTTTAACATCTTCCTTTAGTATTCTTTCTGTTTATGTCCTGGATTGCGATTTGGATAATTTTATAATTGTCGTTGATCATCACATTCCCAAAGTATTCTAGTCTTCTAATTTTCATGGTATGTAGCAGTTATTTATTCATGCCTATCCGGTGTATTCGAAACTGTATCTCCAAAAAATCTTTAACATATTCCTATATAACCATATTTAAAGCCCTCTCTCTTTTTACGCTCATACTGCTTCATCGTTTGATCGTCTGCTGAAAAATTAACTCGATATTCTATTCTATGCTTGAAACTCAAAGTTTTAAAAATGCATATATATAGATTTCCTTTATTTCAGCACAAAACTTTATAAGTCTATATATAATTCAAAAGAAATAAAGAACACTATATATTATAATTGATAGTAAGTTTTTTTCCAACAATTTTTAAACTAAAAATATAAAGGAAACTGCTCAGACAGTAATCTGCTATTCACAATTTTGTTGTCACTTTTATTAGTCTAGTTCAGCACCTACATATTGTATATGCAAGTTATCTTTGCAAAATCATTTGCTTAATTCCCATACGGCTACATATTCTGAAGACTTCGGTGATGGAGGATCTTTCAATCATGTTGTTTAATTGGACTTATTAGGATTTTTTGATAAATTATAGTTATACAATAATAACAGTTAAATCTGCTATTAAAGCAATGAGATCGGTTCATTATAGTTAGTATGGTGGTGGTGGGAAATGTGGAAAAAATTCTGATTCCTCAAGGAGCGAACCGAAACCGATATGCCAAACAAAGAGAGAACAGACAAGTCGATTTTATCTTACAGACAAAAACATGGTAAAAACAACTTTGCAGATAATGCGCTGAATATAAAATTAGTTATTAAAATTCCCTTTAACTTTTCCCTAAGACCCAAGAAATAAATAAATTAACTGATAGCAAAATAACTTAACTTAACCATAAAAAAATTTTTCTTTTAAACAAATCTTGATAGACCTTAGAAATAACTGATATTATATATATACAAATACAAATATTTAACCTTTATTTTACATATGCTTGGAGCCTCTGCTGCATGTTGTTTTTTAATAAATACTCAAAAATTGCAATACGTTTTTCTTTTAATTTTTAGCCTAATGTTTCTCAGAAGTGCGCTTGAGAGAATACACATTTCATTTCCGTAATCTACGAGCAATTTTATCGTAAACACTTATAATTCTTTCAGGGAGGGCAAAAATCATGTTTTTTTTCTTTCCTGTACTAACTTACGATCGGTGACCACATAAACATTCCAAAAGATCAGTTTTAAATTAGTATAAATCTTTTAGTTTATTTGTATTGTGACACATTATTAGACCAACGGTAATATTACAAAACAAGGTTTTGAGATGCGTGAATGAATCTACGATCCTACCTTGGCCCCATCAAAAGGCCAGCACGAGCAAAGCTTCTACTCCTCCTGTTTCTCGAGAGCGGCTACTTCTTTCCGGATCTGGCTCACGACCTCTGCAACTACCTGAGGATGGACCCCCGCCTCAATCAGTCTAATGCAGATGTCGAGGGTATCCGGGCTAAGTCCCGTGTTGAGAAGCTGCGACATTCCGTGGATGTTTGATCGGATCGCCTGCGACTGCTGTAGCTGCAAGTAAGTGTTACTTCTTCCATTATCAAGAGCCTCATCCCGTCGTGACATGTCGGTGGTTCTCATCAGAAATCGCATTAAATTGAATCCTTCAAGAATCCTCAGTTTACTTCACTGACGTTTCACTTTTTGTTTGATGTGCAAATCAGGGCAAATAACTTAGAAAAAATGTAAAACGCAACAAGTGCATTTTTCCTATACTAACCTGTTTAGTATTATACAGATTTAAATTTAAAACTCGATTTTTAATGAAACTATACTAAACAGGAAATGTATAGAAAAATTTAATGAAATTATTTTTCTGTATGATTCGTAAAGTCCGTTACATTGAACATTTCTTGGTTGCCATCAAAAGAAGAAGAAGGACTTCTCTGCGATTGAGTTCTCTGTCAGAAGTTTTGTTTTGCCTTCTGTTTGTACGAAATGTGCTTTTAATTGTCTAACCCATTTATACTTCAAAATAAAAATGATTCGTACTATAAAAGCAACACATTTAAATAAAAATTTACTGCTTTATATTCCCCTAGTAAGTAATGAAATCGAAATAAAATCCATAACCTCTTCGTAATGTTTTCGTTACATAAATCTCCAGATTTCACCCGCATCCCAATTTACGTGCATCTCTGCTCCACCGACAAGTGCATCATGTAGAAATAAACATGAGAACATGCTTTTTATAAGAAAATCGCCATCAGCTTCTTGTACAACAAAGGTAATAAATCCAGTACCAGAAATAAGCCTCTTCAAGAAGGTTCTAACCAAAGTAAGATTTGTTGGACACGATAAAGCGGTAGGAAGGAATTTTGCGTTTTTAGCATCACGAATCGTATAGTTAAGATTGTATTCTAGCGCCTCAAAGTAGCTAGTTATTACATGTACGAGAGCATTGCCGATAAAATAAATTACCTTGATTTTTTTAACGAGTTCGACCTACCAAACACATTCAACTCTTGGTTTCTAGTCACCGAGTTACACGTTTGGATGATTATGCTTAGAGCAATGGCAGAAGGCCCAGAAAAGGGGCAAGACGGGCGGACTCTGAGGAATAACATTGTCGAGGCGATGTGGGCTGATGTGAATAAAAGAGCGAAACAATTAGGGGTAAAAATGAAGAATTTCTAAAAGGGCTATTAAAAACTGGTCGCATTCCTTTCCGCAGGCTCACAACCCGTCCGGGACTAGAGCACAAATAGAGCTTTTATCAGAACAATTTCAAGCGGCACTTATTGCATACGATGAAGGTGTGATGTCTGATGATAAAGTTTTGGCAGCCGCTCTTTGGAGGAGGTTTTTCGAAAAGGACTGCAGAGATTATATGAAGCTAGAAAAGCTTGTGCTCTACGTTCGAAAACATGTGCAACTTTTAGATATGTTAAACCAAGAGGATTTTATAAATAAGCCGAAGATTATGTGGTTGCCTCTGACGGGAATTAAAGATTAATGGTATTATGGAATCGAGTTATATAGATTGAAATAAAGTTATTGAAAGGATTCGTCAGTGTTTCTCTTCAGATAAATTTCATACAGCTGATCGTATAACAGTTTAAAGCTCACTTAATGTGGGGTATGTCAGAGTGACAGTTGTTTGTTTTAGTGCGGTGAATGGTTTCGTCCCAATTTACTGAAAGGTATGCTGAAATTAAACAAAATAATTCGCAAAAATTATATTACTTTCAACTTATATAACATACATATGTCATTATATATAGAGTGAGCAGCTGAAGGTGGTGATTTTTTAAGCTAAAATAACTCAAAATTTAACAAAAATTGCTGTCACGACGTGGATGGAATTTAGCTATAAGCGTTGAAGAAAACGATTCTTCTCATTTGCCAGAATGGAGTATGGCCACAGTGAAATGAAAACGTTGCAAAACATTTGACCGGACTCATTCATTCATTCAAAACATTTTAATTTTTATTTTATTGGTAAACCTTTCTAAATTACGTATTAAAAGCTGTTTGTAAATCTGGATTTCGCTGAATATAAGTCCCGTATGATTCCTTTTTATTTTTTGCCTTTTCTACGCGTAGTAAATCCTCGTTTCGTTCGTGTGGTATAGTCGTGGAGCAGGGATAAAAATAGTTAAAGGAATAGTTTATTTTACAGTTATAGTTAAAATCTACATTTTATAAAGGCCTGATAAACTATTTTACGAAAATTCTTCTTCGTAAGTAGTTTGGTCAATTTAGATCTAAAATTACGTTTAAAAGTTAAAATCCTCAAAACAACATTTTCCAGATATTTGGGATGTTAAAAAATATGAATTGTGTAGTGTATTGTGAAAATTGGGGCTTAACACGTTCCCGCCGGCATGTACCACTATTGGTACATAGAGAATTGTCCCATCGGACGGCTTGTACCACGGGTGGTACATACACAACAGGTGGAGAAAGATTTTTAAGAATCGAAATATCATATATTAGCGCCCTTACTCTTAAGTTGATCGCCGCAGGTTTATCAGTGAGACCTACTTGCTTTTTAAATTTAAAGAAAAGAGCGCTGGTTAAAGTGAATGAGCAATATATTCATAACAACGTTGGCAAATGGAAAAGAATATAAATTAGAGAGCCGTTAGATACTGTGAACAGCAAATAAGGCCACCGGCGGGAACGTGTTAAGTCAAAAATCCGGATGAAAATTAATAGAAACTCGCGAAAAAAAAATTATATGAAAAGACGAAATGTTACAATTTTAAAGTCGTGTATCTTCGAAAGTAGATGCATCTGACAAAAAATTTTTGCATAGTCATTTTAAGTAGAAAAGAAAGAAATCGGGGAGGTTTCGGAATCATTGACTTGTTCCAAAAATTTTATTTATTTTAGAAACTTAGCGATTTTCGTATGCTTTTACACGTAACAAAATACGGCACTCGAATACCGAATAACTAAATCAATCGTCAAACAATTTGCATTCAAATATTACAGATTTTGTTCTTCGTTTTCAGTCAAGTAAATAAACAATTCCTGGAAGTTTTTAAAATTGGTGGGCTAATTACACAAATTTGGCGGTGAAAGTTTGTTTTATTTCGAAATTCCTTAATTAAAGCACAATCACATTTAATAATTTTTATTAACATTTACTGAATATAAAGCAAATATTTTATAAATTTTTGTTCCACAAATATTTAAATTTAAATATTTTTGTCAGCATTCAGCAATTCTGAATTCAAAAATACTGTGGAATCAACCCGTCCATGTAACGCAATAAAAATAAACAGCGCTACATAAATTTCTATATATCTTCTCTCGTCTATCTCAGGCAGTAGGTTATCAAATAACCGGACGCTTGTGTGTTTTTAGCTTATTTAAAATCGAGAAAGCAATTCAAAAAGTATACAAACAATATTTGTATATTTGTTTTCTCGAAAACGGCTCTAATGATCTCCATAAATTTACAATTTAGTTTACGGGGACGAAAAGTCGATCTAGCTAGGTTTCATTTCTGGTAAAATTCATTTTATCCATATTTTCATGCACAAAGCAACAAATTCGACTTGACCGCATGAATTCATTTCAATTACCTTTGACTTAAATTAATTTGTTCGTTCAAAGTAGTTCAAATAATTCGATAAAAAAATTAAAACGAATTATTTGGAAAATTTTTGCAAAAAAATTAATCGAAATCAAAGGTAACTGAAATGAATTTGTTACTGCTTTTGCAGTTTTATTAAGGAATATCAATTAAAAAGGAGCTTTGTAAGTTTTTTTATTTTATTTCACTCGGAATGTAGAACATAAGCGATCGATAACAGAGATCACTCTTTTTGTTCGTAATTTATGTGTCTAAGCCTCTAATACAAACAGCGATTCTCAAAATAATTGAATTTTATTCTTCCGATCATTCCCCGAACAAAATTTGATTTCATTATGTTCGCTTTTACTGACACATTTAAAATAAACCAAAACCCAGGTAGGTTTGCTTGAAAAGAGGCCTAATGATTTTGGTACGTAGAAAAGAAATTGTGCGGTATGAACTAATAAACAATAATTTATACAAAATAGATCTAGCTAGACGTTTTACATCTGCCCTGAACAGTTCGCCCAGGTACTTATATTTTTATATCCTCAACATGTAGGCTATTTTTTATTCACATAAAATAATGGGCCCAAGATTACGACCAATAAATTTAAATATCAGTGATCCTAAAAATCTCTGTGTACATAATACTCTGTGCTTAAGTCGTTTCAGAGAAAGAAAATTAATTTATGATTTACTTTAGTTCAGACGGATATCGTTCGACATGGAATATGAAATTAATTTTCATACTTGAAATACTTCAGTTATAAGAATTATAATACTTATCTTACATTACAATAAAGCAGCAAAGGGAGTTGAAACATTGAACATTTATTGAAAAATGTTTGTTGAATAGAATAGTGGAGTAGAAAACCAATCAACATTTTTAGAATTTTTGTTTTTTGTTTGTCGTTTTGTTTGATTGTGCATTACGTGAAAACGGCTGAGCTAATTTTAGTGGAATTTTCTTTATTGTACAAGTTATATGAGTATTATACTATTATATCTCCGTACTATAAGGTGTGCATATAAATCGGGGGTCGTAATTGTTCTGGTGCTTACGAACTCAAATTATAATCACGCGGGCGTAACCATGGGCTATATTTAGGGCCTAGATAAAAATATAAATTTCTTTTTATGTCAATCAATCACCATATGTATCTACAAGACACCACCATTCTCTGATGTTGCTTCGTAAGCGGTTCTAAACTATTGAAAGCTCATCTTAGATTTTCAGTAACTAGCGCGGGGTAGCGTGCTTACGGCATAATATAACTACCTAAAAGAACAAGCCAAAAGTGCTTCGTAATTTCTACCATTAATTTTTCTCATTATTTACTGATAAAATAAATACCATGCAAATGAAATCGAGGGCGTTCGCTAGTAAAAAATAAAGAAAAAGAAATAAAAAATAATGTGCAGTAAAAGGTGTATTTTCGTCGTGCATGACCTAACTTGTGTAGATGGTTGCGTAAAGTTACCATTATTGTAGAATAAGACGAAACCAATATAAATTTATGTGATTAGTTTGACTTCATTTAATCTTCATATTTCTCTAATAGTTGCAATCTCGAAAACTATTAATATAATGGATGTGATATTACCTCAACTCATGTGGATTGGTGGGCGTTGTTATCGTGTTAACAAGGTATTTGAGGAAGATGCACCAAAGAAGTCCAACGGCAATTCTTATATAGAAGATGGTACATAGTATTGCAGTAAATATTGTAAATAGCATTTTTAAAAGACGTTTTTTTTCCAATTTTAATTCATTTAGATTTGTATGATGATGAGGAGGTCGATGACTTTGAAATTGAATTAACGAACAACGACAGATTCAAAACTTCATATCACATTCCACAGTATGATTGCATTTAAAAAAAATAACAATTTTTCAGTGATTGATTTTCATTCATTTTGCAGACTTTTTTTTCCTCAAATTATTGGATCGAAAGGAGCAACAAAGAAGAGAATTGAGGCTGAAACCAAAACACAAATTAAAATTCCGAAACCTGGTGTTGAAGGAGATGTCGTAATATTGGGTAACTAACTTATATTTATTTTATAATGATTATTATATATATTCCCTCCCAAAAGGACTAACTCGACAAAGTGTAGCAAGCGCTCGAAGAAAAGTTGATTTGATAGTACTTGCAGCTAGAAATAAGCATCCTTTTACTCATTTTTTATGTGTACCTTTTACATCACACACCATCAAGGAATCTTTCATTAAGTTTAGGGTTAGTAAATTTATAATTATTTTGTTAATATTATGAAATATTTTTACCAGGACGGTATTCTCCGCGAATTGGATATACCCGGTTTAGATGTTTCCCTATTTCAAAATTCCAATAAACTTCACTTAACAATTGCTACTCTAACTCTCATGGACAACGAAGATCGCGCTTTAGCTGCTCGAATATTACAAGAATGTAGAGAACATGTTATTGAGTAAGTTATTTTTAAAAATCACTTCAAAATAAGCTTATTAATAGCAATACTTTAAATTGAAGATATATTCTAGAAAAGTATGGTTCAATTCAATTGCGTATGCGAGGCTTAGAGTATATGAATGATGATCCAAGTAGTGTCGACGTTTTGTATGGAAAAATAGAGTCTGAAGCATTACAACTTATTGCGAACGGAATTGCTAATCGATTTGCGGAACGGGGAATAACACAGAAAAGAGTTGACGTTAAGATCCATGTTACTCTCATCAACTCATTATTTAGAGATGAATACATCCAGGATGCTAATGCAATGCAAAAACGGCAAACTTTTGATGCCAGAAAAATTTTAGAGAAATATGGAGATTTTGACTTTGGAACTCAGACTGTGGACGAAATACACTTATCACAGAGATACTCAACTTCACATGATGGTTTTTATGAAGCCACGGGTATATTAAAGCTTAACTGAATCCTCAATTTACAATTATAATACTCGAATAAATTTATTTGTTGTAATTTAAGGGCTTTATTGCATTATTTATTTATACGTATGTAAGTAAAATGTACAACAAATTTGATTAAAAGTAAATGGTTTTCAGATCTGCGTTAATATAATTTTTACACCTATAATTTTGAATAACTAATCATTGGAAGTGACATGAATTTTTAAATGAAACTGAATGAATCACTGTGTTTCGTCTGTTACCACTGAATTCTTATCAGAATTATTAATGCCATTAAGATATGAAAAACAAAACGAAGTGATTCGTCATGTTTCTCTAAACACTTTACGGAGGAGAGTTCTTACTTAGCGCTTAAGTTATATCACCAACTCGTGTGAACGGTCGATAGCGTCCTTAATTTTATTATATAATTTATATTTTCTCTATAATTCAGCTATAACAATTGTCAAGTTACTTTAACTAATATTCGATTCTAATTAGAATTTTACTTAGCTCACAAAAAAAAATTTGTTGTTGAAAGTTTTTTTAAAAGTTAATGAGAAAATCTTATATATGTATAAAGAATCTTTAAAAGATAATATTTTCTTTGTTTTTAAACTAAATTTCTAAGAAGAAAACGAATTGATTTAAAAAAGAATTGGAAAATGTTTGCCTTAAATCGAGTCAATGGGTCTTAAAAAATTGCGAAATTAATTAAATAAACCGCACGAAATTGTTAATTTTCGTTCATTCTTTTATAAATTTGGTATATGAATTAAATGTTAATAGCCCCCTAACATTATTCGGGTCGTCTTAAGTTCGTGAAGGTTTTTATTACGCAAAAAATGGGGTTCTTAAGAAAACCGCACACACATAGGAACATTGAGCTCAAATCGAGGAATGTCATTTTTTTTAAAAGTCAATTAAAAATAGTTTTTAGTTGGTAAAATCTGTTAGTTAGTTTTTTAATAATCTAATAAATCAAATTGAATTGTTTTTGTTTGCTTTGAATAGAAAACGTTAAAGAACAGGTGAGGTTAATTTTGAGCAGTTCCTTTAATAAGTGAAAGTGAGTGGTTTAGTTTTAATAAGCGCATTCGCAAAATTCTTGTCTAATTTTCAAAATTGAAATTAATCTGTGTTAAAAGAAATATTAAGATATTCTTTGGTACTTTCATCACTTAAAAAAATTTAAAAGCAGACCGTACAAACTTTCAACTGAGTGAGTTATTAAACTTTAAAATTGAAAAGAGTAGCTGTGAGTGTTTTGAGAATATTTTATTCAATAATCCAATTTGTACTTAAGGGGAGATTCTCATCTAGAACACCAAAAATTAGGTAAACTTTGGGAATTTTTTAAAGGAAAATTATAAAACATATCAAGACGATATTTGGCAGTTTGATACAATGTACTTTTATTTATACATTAAAAATTTTTTGGAGAGAAAAAAAAAACAAAATGGCGTCCGTTATTCGGTTTTTCTCCGTTCCTGTTTTTTTTCAAAATTGCCGGGGACATAACTCGAAAACGGTTCAACCGATTTTCTTCTAACTAGTTTCATTTTAAAGAAAACAATTTTTATTAGAGGATGAACCATTAAAATATTAATATTTTTTACGTTAACTATTTTATTTTAAGTGAACTGTGAAAAAAAAGTCGAAAACGGCTCAAATTTCAAAGTCGCGCAATTTGCTCAATTTTGATTTTTTTTTTGAAAATTTTCATTCTCCAATAAATTTATTCTAGTTATGGCTCTATGAAGAATTTTTTGATTTCAGATTGATTTGCGACCTGTGGACACCCGGCAATGGAGCAAATTTTCCAAAACATGCCGTAGGAAAAGCCGAATAACGGACGCCATTTTGTTTTTTTTTTCTCTCCAAAAAATTTTTAATGTATAAATAAAAGTACATTGTATCAAACTGCCAAATATCGTCTTGATATGTTTTATAATTTTCCTTTAAAAAATTCCCAAAGTTTACCTAATTTTTGGTGTTCTAGATGAGAACCTCCCCTTAACTTATTAAATTAATTTTATAAAGAACTTATGTAGTATACATTTTATAAGGGTCGGATAAAGAAGTCATGTTAGAAAAATGCAGTATCTCGCCATCAAATTTTAACATACTATAATTTGAGAAAATTCATTTTCTGCTGTAAAAATACATCTTTTGCACATTTTTATAAAACATATTTATTTTGGTGGTCTTAGATAAAAAATACTGCCAGAATCCTATGAGGAAAGCTTTGAACACATTTCTTAATAACTTCTTTTATTCGTTCATCGTTTTTCGACACATTTTTGTATAATTAAATTTTCTATTCCTCCTTGGAATGCTCAAGAGTTTCCAAATATGGCAGAAGGACGTTCCTCAGAATGTCGGTTTACTGACTGGAACGTATTTTTCCCCCAACAAGATAAATTGTCCTAGTCCTCCAGCTAAAATGCAGTTTCATATCACCACTGAGAACGAATGTTTAACCTTTGAATACCTTTCGTGGGGCCTTCTTCGCACAAATCTTGAGGTCTCAGATACTCGCATAGTATTGAAATTTTCTTCCGTTTGGTCTAAAACAGAAGAATCTAAACGAAGTTCTTGGCCACTTCCACCGCAAAATTCTTTTACCCACGTATAATTTCATTAAAAATTGGTAAATTTCCCTAACGCGTACTACACTCGTCGTCATTATTTTTTATGGTACATGGCCAATTTTTTTTTTTTTTTTCATTAAAAAATATTTTTTCGCGCAGAAACGAACACGCATTTGTGTAGTATGCCATTTTTTAAATACTCCAATGCAAACAAGTTCGCCCATCCGCTTTTTAATGATTACTTATAAAAAAAAACGAATTAACAAAAATAATGTTTTTCCTGAGATAATGAAGAACAAAATGATACTCAAATTTAAGCTTATTATGTAGACTTTTTAATGACTAATAAAACAGCAACAATAAAATTCATAATTTACAAAAAAAATTCATTAACAATCCAAAAATACAACAAAGCAAAATATTTCGCCCACCTCAAAAACAAGGGAAAATAGCTCGCCTATATTGGAAATTAAGTCGTCACCAGTTCTACACTTCGAACCTTTATTTTGTATTACCGCTTCAATTTTATCTGACATATTATTTACTAACAGTTGACGATTTCCCAGCTCTATGAAGTCTCAAATATTTTGTATTTAAAAGCACAGTTCCATGTGTTCCATTTTCATGATAAGTTGTTGGCGCATCCTTTTTCCATTTTTCCCAACAAGAACTCAACGGGACTAGCAGATCTGGGCTAATTGAAAATCATTCCATAAGATGAATATTATTTGAAACTACCTCAGACTTTTGTTGTTCTAGCAGTATGGCAGGATGTGTCGTTTTCCTGGAAAATATATTGAACTATTGAAGGTAGAAGTTCTTCCTTGCTATGATGGGTAGCCGAGCCGCGGAAGAGTTAATATGGTCCTGATAAAATAACGAGAATTTATCTAAAGCAATCTACGTCAATAACCTCTC
This sequence comes from Philonicus albiceps, assembly GCA_963969385.1. NCBI lineage: Eukaryota > Metazoa > Arthropoda > Insecta > Diptera > Asilidae > Philonicus > Philonicus albiceps. Next base: position 24,446,981 of record OZ017773.1, on the reverse strand, counting down.
ATAGTAAAGGATTGGGGAATGTCGGAGAAAGTTGGTCTGCGTAGAATAGAAGGACCAAAAGGATTATCTCCTAGTGAGAGCTTGGGACCGAATACAATACAAAGTTATGACAGAGCTAAATAAATTCTTAAAGCGCATTATAAGGAACACAAAGCTTTAGCGGAAACATTACTTATGAAACTTAAGATGCTGAAGATATTCCAGCAATTGTGAGCGGATAAAATATACGATACGTAGCTTTATGATTAAAACAAAATATTTTATATTGTAGATTAAGAAGTTAATTTTAAATTTTCTAATAAATTTGTCGTGAGACAATTAAAATCCAAATCGCATATATTATTCTTTGATATTTCCATCAGTTATGTAACTTGTTTATAAGTAGCCGAATTAAATTTCTGCTTTGTACATATGAATCTATCTTATACTCCAACAATGATAAATAACGTGATAAAGCGATAACATACGAATACAACCCTAAGCCATAAGTGCAGCCGAGAATTTGATAGTTCTTCTCAAATAACCTGGGTGAAAAGTTTGGTCCGGCTTTTGTATGACTCTTTTGCGCCTTTGACCACAGCACAATTCAAACCTGGACTTATCATTCGGAATTCAACAGTAATGGTCTTATTGCCCCATTCTCGTGGCTTTATTCGATATATGGTCGCGTCATGTATAGCTAAGAAAGGCTTTTCTTTCGCCCGCAGGAGTTTATTTATAACATTACTTTTTATTTATAACTACGATATCATGCTTAAATATATGCTTTTTTTTCTCTTAAAATTCTTAAAAGTTCTTATTTGATTGCCCATTGCGGTAATTTATTTTGCCTTCGATTGGTTTTTTTGTTTTTTTGATACAGGAACATTTAGAAGTGACGCCATACGATGTCACAAAGTTTTCTTTCATTTTATACCTCCTGTTGTTCTAAAAAACTTTCGGATATATAAGATGAAGGTTCCTTCTTTGTAATCATTAACAATAACTTTTCTAATGTCTTTACTTAAAGTTCTGCAACAAGCCATTTTATTTAAACTTATTTTAGTCAAAACCTTCACTTTACACACATCTTCTAATATGATTACAAATAAACTGTAGTTGTAAATAAAATAAATTTTGAGTCATGGTAACTATTCTACTAATAAAATAATCAAAGTATACGAACGATTTTGCTTCGTTTATGTTTTTGGTTTCTAACGGACTTTGTAAATGTTGAATAATTGTTGTTTTTTTATTAATTATTAAAAAGTTTATTTATTTAACGCTTAATACAAGCTACGTACATTAAATAAACTTAAGACTAGTGCTAACCTAAGAGACTAAATTAGAGGAGAAAAAACGAAGAAAGGGAAAGGACAAGGCAGATTAGGGGAGACTAATTAGATGGTGCCTGAGAGAATTTGTACTCAGGTGAAAGTCGAAGGAAGGGAGGGAGTTGGCTCTTCGAAGCATTCTTGTGAGGGGCTCAGAAAGACCGTATTTGGTTCGATTGTAAGGAGGACGAAAGAGAGGGGCCGAGCGGAGGTTACGGGGATTGGTGTAGAAAGGGATCCGTTCAAGTAGAGAAGGACAGTCAATCCCGCCGATTAGCAGTTAATGAATGAATGTGATATCGGCAAGGTCACGCCGCTTCCATAGAGGCTGCAGGTTAATAAGCCGAAGGCGGTTTTCGTAGGGCGGAAGGTTTTGAGGGGCAGACCAGGGGAGCTCACGTAGAGCGAAACGAAGGAACCTGCGTTGTACGGCCACAACTCCTTAGACCACCGCTTAACGAAGCCTAGCGCGGAGTTGGCCACGAAAGAGTTGGAAGAGGAGGAGCAGAAAAGGACACTGTACTGGCGGTGTTCAAGATAGGACTTCATCCAGTTCATATAATAAGGTTAAAACTGAGTATAATATTTTGTTCTTTATTATTCCAGAAAAGGCATTTTTTTTGTGTTGCAAGAACTCATTAAAAAGTGGATGGTCGAACTATTTTGCATATGAGTAGTATAATAACGTACTAAATGACAGCATATAAGAAGTTTTTTGTGTACATTTAATTTTAAGTTTTTTGGATTTCTCCTTATTTTAAATATATCATTATAGGTAGTTAAGGGAATCCGTCAGTTGCATGGGTAAAAGAATTAAGTAGAGTATTTTATTCTGTTTTAGACACAATGGCAAGCTCCCAAAAAATTTCATTGAAATCGGTGATATTTCCCTATTCCTAACTTAAGCCGGTAAAATACCCAATATTATTACAATTATTTCTTTTTCCAGTAAAAAACTAAACTTGATGCCAGAACTCATTACATTACAAAACTTTGCAGAAATTCAATCTGTCATAATTATATACTAGATAAAAAGTTATAATAAAATTCTCAAAAACCTTTTTATCCTTAAACTACATATTTCATGTGCTTGTTTAAATAACGATATTTTTAACTAAACTATATTTTCGCATAAAATACAGGAGTTTCAAAATAGTTGGTCTAAGATGACGACCAACAATTTTAAGGTGTTGATTGCGAATTCGCTTTAATTTTAATTATTTTAGAAATTCAATATGACGGATCCAATGTTTTACAAAATTTAACGAATTTAAGTGAAAATTAGTATTATAGTATTTTAAGCCCCCTAATCAAAATTAAGACCCAATGTGTCGATTTAAAAGATTCTCAGAAAAAGGATTTGTAGAGGCCCTGATTTGTTATTTAATACTGAAATTGACAAATGGCTAAATTAATTTGTTACATTTCGAAGTAACATTTGATTAGATAACATTTATATTAGAATAGAGCTGCTGATTTAACACTAAGTAACTTAAAATTGGGGCCTCTGGTAGTTCAGTTGTTAGCGCGCTGTCCTACCGTCCCAGAGGCTGTGGGTTCGAATCCCACGAATAACCATGGTCTCCTGCGCTACGTGGTAACACAATGGGCCAAAATTGGCCTAAGTGTGCCTTTCTAGGCAGCCACAGCAACAAAGACAAAGACAAAACTTAAAATTGATTGGCGTTTCTATCATAAAAAAAGAATTAACATAAGCCGTCAGTTCAATGTTCGACTCCTAAAGTGGGAACATTTTAAAAATTTGAGCAGACTTTAATAAAGTAAACCAAATTTTAATATATTCTTCGTTTACTACTATATTTTGCTATACTTCCGTGCCTAAAACTGATTAATAAATACCTACGATAAAGAGTATGCGATTTGGATTAGCAGCAATATGAGCCCACTATGGGACACAAACTGGATAATGACAATACTTTTTGATCCATTTCGTGACCATTTAGATTTAAATGTGTATTTTACAAATTAAGCCAAATTTCAGGTAGTATTGTATTTATTTAATTTATAATTATTCAAAACAAAGTTTATGTAAAATAAAAACGGAATAATACTCGTAAATCATTCTCTTACCGACTAAGTTCCCAGTATTAGTTAACTAAAAAATAGGAGCTGTGGTATTTGCGCATTATTTCGCATGCCGGTGCTTAATGAAATTAGTTTAGACAATTTAAATTTGCCTCTCAACAAATTTTCCTGCAATTTACATAAATGGAAGGAGACCTTCATATGTAGCCACACGAGGATGTACTCTTTTTACCTTTTAGGGATAAACCAAGCTTAAGTGGACGTGCATTTACCCTATATGCGCGAATGTTAGTTTAGTGAAACAGTATAAATGATTAAACCCTAGATGTGGTAAAAATCAACAAAACTTTGAGGAAAATAGGGCCGTTTTGAAAAAATTAATTAAAACGGTTTTAACTGTATAAACTGTTGAATTCGTCCGTTACCTTAAATTTGGGAATTTTTGCCCGATAGCAGATTCAAAATAATGTAGAAAATTATAATTACCATCGGTGAGCATATGATCCCTAAGGTAAAGACACAAATGGCTATCGGTGGGCATGAGGTGCTCAACGTTTTAATATGTTTTCTCTTCTTAAGAAAGTTTTCATTTATGCGATGGGCTCCATTTCAACCAATAGTGCCATGTAAGATTTGATACCACATTGAGCATTTTATTTTATGATACTCGTATATGCAATTCATTCTTGGGGGCATTTGCAAAACTTTCTCGTTCAGGTGCTTCATGCGTTATCTTAAAATAGAATTTTTTAAAGATGTTTTTTTTTCATAAATTCCAATTTTTCATGGCAAATCATTATTTTATTTTTATATTTTTATCTACCGAACGATGTCATTGTGACATCGAACTCACGCCAAAATTCCTACTCCAATGTGTTTTCCAAATATGCCAACAATGTTGTCCTACTACCTGCCAGGTACATTTAACAAAAAATGTTTTTCTCCTAAAAATCCGGCTTTCTCCAAAATTTATAAATTAATACACTTATTATTTTTTTATCTTAAATCCTGACTTGTATCTTGTTTTATTGCCCTGTAATTGGAAAATTCGTAAAACATAATTTCTGAGAAGATCGGAAATGCTTATTTAGAGTACACAAATATTTATAGTGTGTTCAATAAGAAAGTAAGCGCCATAGTCAGGAAAAAATAAAAATGCAGATGAAATTTGTTTTGTTTTATTGAAGTTCGATAATCACTTTCTTACTGAACGGACTGTAGTTTTAATTATTGCTGCAGATAATTCGTAAAATTTAGAATTTATTCATTGTCGTTTTTAGCCGCTTAAAAACACCCATAGTTATTGATTGGTATTTCATCTATTGTCGATATTCTTTCTGACTGACCCTCTTTTATAGAAAAATGTTCATCAAGCAGCAACAGGACATCAGGATACTTGGGTGTACACAATTATTAGCCATTATTCACACCCAAGTATCCTGATGTTCTGATGAAAATTTTTCTATAAAAGGGGGTCAGTCAGAAAGAAAGAATACCGATAATAGTTGCAAAACCAATCGATAACTATGGATGCTCTTAAGTTGAAACAGCGGGTATAATTTACATTTACGGTGAAGAAGATAGAAACGAAAGAGAAGCTGTCCGGAAATACGATAGAAGATTCCCTAACTAAAGGGTATCTAAAAGAGGGGTATTTTTGTGGCTTTTTCTGAAGCTAAGAAAAACTGAAGGTGTAACTTCAAATAGCAGGGAATTGCGATCTAGAACATTAAAAAGATTTTGTATACGTCGAATGGCAAATAATCACCATCGTCAGGAAAAAACCCTGAAACGAGGACAAGATGAGTCACATGACGATTGGGAACTTCAGCTAAACTTTAGAGTATTATTAATCGCATCAAGAGGGATTACATTCATATCATCTCATCTCAAAATAATAACTACTGGAAGGAAATTCCGAAAGATGATTGGAATTCTGCACTTGGCTTACGGAATACGGCATAAGGAACAGCTTATTTCTAGACCGAATTCTATGGACGGATGAATCGCAATTTTCCACGGATGGTATTATAAACTTCCACAACCTTTATACCTGATCGGATACTAACCCACATCATCGTTTCAGCATAAATTCAGTGTTAATGTTTGAGCTTGGAAATGGGCAACCATTTAATAGCACCATTAATTTTGTCGCAAGTGCGTATAGCTAAATTTATGCGAACTTTTTGGAGAATACACTGCCAGATCTGCATGAAGACATTTCTCTGGATAATACAATATTTTACCAACACGATGCAGCACGAGTGGCATTCTGATAACATTTTGAAGTAAAAATTACATGAGCAATCTGCTGAGCACTGAGGATTGGACGAGGTGAACCGATTCGTTCGCCTGCTAGATTTCCAGACCTTACTCCATTGGACTTTTTCTTATGAGAAACAATGAAGGGTGAACCTTACTCAAGTCCTGTTAACACCAGAGAGGAATTAATTAGCAGAATTTGGATTGCAGCGACGAAAATACGGGAGATTCTCACTACAATACACCTTAAACAGGGTGTTAGAAGGAGGTTATTGGCATGCATCGAAAGTTGCGGAGGGCAGTTTTTCTGAAATATTAGCGTGAATTTAAACCGGTGTAGTGTAGTATGTTGTTAACATTTTTGGAAAGTACATTAGGATATTAGAATTTTGGCGTGAACTGTATGTCGCTGCGTTTAGTAGATCAAAAGATAAAAATTAAATAATGATGTGTATACCACGGAAAATTGGAATCTACGAATCTGTAATTCCTGTTGACATGGCCTTCCTTACCATCAATCTTTTTGTTTGTCTAGCCCAGATATTTCATCCCACTCATTTTGGCATATCCTTTAAAAAACACCCTGTATATAAATGAAAATTTACTGAATTAGGAGCAATTATCAGTTTTTAATAAAGTACCAGCACCGTAAGACTATTGACTGTTGTCTTTTTAGAAATCGTGTTGTAAGAGGTAAAATTAACCTGTATTTTTTCCACTAAGATAAGATGATATTGTGTTTATTAAATGCCCACGCTTCAAGTTCATCATATCTCGAGAAGCAAACAGCTCTGATTAGCACTCGAAATGTCGCCGACGGATTACTCGAGAAGATCTAGCCGAACTGAGCTAACAATGGTTTTATCAGTGAAGCGCAGTGATAAAGATGTTGCGAGCAATGCGCTCTGCGAGCACCCCTGGGAGGTTTTTCTACAACTCACCACATGTATTGTTCACCCTATGACGGCATTGTTAAATTGTACAACTTAATTGAAGACAGTTGGTACCGAGCAAGACTCAAGCGCTGAGGAGTTCTACCTCGCCGAACTGGCGATTTTTTGAGTCTAAGCGGTTCTCCACTCACGATTCGTCCAGTTAAGCTTAAATTAATCTAAATTAGTCGGGTATGTGTGTGCACGGCTGTTTCTCTGATCTTGAACGTTTTTCTGAAGTGCGTGCCCTACAGGGAGAGTGCCAAAATACAAAATACCTAGCGTGAAAAATATAATTTCAAAAATCAATTTGGATCCAAAGTGGTATAGTGTTTAGATAGTGTTTCCCTTTTGAAGATCACATTGCTCTACCATCTGATTTTGTGTTCGAAATCCAATTAGTGTCCGCTATGAGTTGTGATATATCCAAAATAACGCATCTTCATCCAGAAGCCAATCGGGTAAACTTAGTTTTGTGCTCTTTTCTAGTCAAAGAGCAGAATTTTAAAAATAACTTTTAAGCGATAACGGCTCCATGTAATTTTCCCGATTGTTTTATATTCCATAATTGTTATCAAAGGAGCGCTCGTTTTAACTTAATTGAAAAGCCTTGATAAACGCTGTGAAATACGCACGTTCAAATTTAAGTTTTCTTAAGCGATCATTTCCGACTGTGATTAGTTTATTGTCGCAAGTGCACGAACATCACTTCATAATAAAAACATGCAATTTCACCGAGCATCGTAATTTCTTTCAACCGAATCAATGTGAGTAAAAAAAAGAAATATTAAATTTAAATTAAATTATACACATTTAAAATGGCAGAAATTTTAGATTGTATTTTATACAAAGTCAGGTTTACTCAGGAGTATAACGTTTAAGTAAACATCCATTCAAAAATTCATTCACTTGATTTGATAATGCTAAAACATGAATTATGTTAGATAAAATATTAATTTAACAATTCAATTACAAATCTTGACTTCATGTATGAATCAACATTTTCTAGGAATTACCCGACTTATCTGAATTCGTAATAGAAAAACTGTTATGAACTTGATTACTTTAAAAGACTCAAATTCTCTAGAAATTAAGGATAGTTTTAGTAGCACTCGAGATCTAATTCAAATCAATAAAAATACGGTAGTAGTGAGAATAGGTCTTTAGGTCATTATTAAACTAAGCTGTGATAAAAAATAAATAAAAATCTTAATCGCGAAATAAAAACGTTTATTTTAGTTGGTATTTGTTTTCAATGTTTAGTTTATTTTTGTTTTATCTGAGACCTGAAAGATTTAATTAAGTTAAATAGAATTTCAAATACTTGTAAGTGTATTATAAAAAACGTTTATCATCTTTAATTACAATCACGATGGATTAAGCAATTAGTTAATATAATAAAATTAAAGGTATATAATATTTACCTTTTCGGTTTGAATCGTTCCGCTAACGGTTGTAAACTGTTACGGCATACAAAACAGTATGTTTTTACATTTTAAATTACATTAAAAAACTAATTGAACTTTTATATTAGTTGGAAGATGTTATCGAGTCCAAATAAATTATTTTGGTCATTATTTAAATCAACACTTAAACAAATTATTTATATATATATATATATATATATAATACCCATTGTTGTTTTCTAATTTGCTTTTATTTTTAACAACATTATCGTAATCAACCAAATCTGGAAAAGTATTTTGTAGAAGCAATCCCTATTATGATCCGAGCTGGATAAGACTTCTATTTTAAGGTATGTCTTATTTGACCTGAACTGAGCCTTATTTCAATTGACTTGGTACTAATAGACCTGCATTATTTCAACAACAATTTATTACGGCAAACCTTATTTAAACTGATCTGGCCCTGACTTCGATGGCCTATCCCAATATTTATAGTAAATGCCCCATTTAAACTTATTTGGCTCTGATGCTATTGCATTATATTAACTTGCATTCAAAATGCCATCCATATGTTTAGAAGACATAATTATTTCTATTTTAGGGATTCTTAAATAAATTTGTAAATTAATTCAACTCAACAGTCAACTTAATAAATTATTTTCTCGAAGCGTATAGCTAAATTAATATTATGATAATATTTATTAAGATGACAATAATATGACAGGGTAATAATTTCCTAAGGGAAACCGGCCCTGATTCTAGCCTTAAGAAAACGCTAGTCAGGATTATTATTCGCAGGGGAATATAAGGTTGTTAATTTAATTTTTAATAGATTCTTTCACTAAGGAATTTTTAGACGAACAATTTAAATTTGATATGAAATTTAGTGACTGACAAGGAACTAAAGTATTCATATTCATAATAGAACGCATAGACTCCGAATGGACGGGTATTTTATTCCTTTAATGTCTCAGCTCAGCTCATCTCAGCTACCAAGTACTTAAGAAAATCTGGGTAGGTATTGAACAGAAGGTATAATTAATATGGTTTTGCAAATCCTATATGGACCAGATTTTCAACCTCTTCACTATCAAGAGTTATGTGAACATGTATATTTTGGTATATTATCAAAGTATTTCATAAATAAAAACACATAATATAAACAATTTATTATTTTTAATTTTCGAAGGTCTAATTTTATTTGAAAATAGTTTTATTTAATCTGAAAAAGCTATAGTTCAATTTATGGTTTATATCTGATAATAGGTATATAAGTTATTAACTCAAATGAACGACTTTATAGTTAAAAATATATTTATGTATATACCTATACGTATATATTTTATTTCTATTATCAGGTGTACTAATTCTGTGTACTGATTTCGTCTAGGCAACTAAAACGGTCGCCGGTTATATAGCCATTAAATATTTGATGTTAATGAATAGTCATTAGTTCAGAGTGATAGTAAAATTTAATTTCCAAAAATACCTTATTTAAAGCAAAATGCATTCTTTCCAGTTTCGTATTCTAGTAAAATAAATTTTAAAACCTTTTGTTTTATTGTTAGATGTATTCGACTTTTTCCGTAAACACTTTCGGAAGTCAACTTTACGGTGTTTATTAATTTAAAAAGTGCAGTTTAAGTTAAACAGCCATTCAATTTAGGTCGTTTTAACTTACATTGCAAACTGCAAAAATCTAATCTGCCGTAAGTTGGAGGACGAAAGGTGAATATAAATTAATTTTTGAAATAATAACTCTTTAAAAAAAATTGGTATTTAATCAAGTTCAGTCAAATCATCGTTAATTGGATTTTGCTGGCAAAATCCCGCCATATAAAGCAATTTTTGTGCTATCAAATTTCAAACAACGATCATATTTTCAGTGTTTATCTAGACAACAGAGAAACTCGTATGCAATTGTTCCGGGAATTGTTTTATTTGTCCAGCTTGGAGGGGACTGTTAGTTGCATGAAAAAAAATTGTTGCAAGCGTGGGCTATTTAATTAATTGTGACCGAGATGTGAGCAATTGGCGAAGTTTATGTTTTCTTTTTTTCATTTTGTTCACGAGCAATAATGCATAATATGCTTCTTTACATAAGTGCGGATATTTTTTTCCAGTTCTTTCTCAATGAACTAGAAAGTTCAAATATGTGAAGAAATAAATAAAATATGATATATTATTTAAATAAATATTGTTAAGTATTGTAAACAATTGAAATGATGAAAAAAGCAAATACTAATATTATTTATATACTTTAGAGTAAGGCTAAAAGGTATATACAAAACAACTAAAAATACCTCCGTAAGCAAAGACTTGCCCATCTTTCTTAACGTTAAACGACTTCATGACTTTCGTTTCCATTGTTCTGTTTGAGCTATTTATTAAATAGAACAACAAATCAATAGAACACTATCAGATATTGACTAAGAATTTCCTGGCATTGAACCGAATTCATGGCGAGATCGCAGCGGTAAGCATCCATCCAATTGATTCTAAATTTACTCATCCAAATCGACATTAATCGAAATTGCCATTTGGTTGCTCTATAGTTAAGAAGATGATATTGTTTGCCTTTTGCAAAATTTATTTATCTCTGGAGGTTTATTGCTGAGTTGCGGTGACAAAATTTAATTACTTTATGTGCTACTATCGAACATTAAAGCAACTATTTTAATGAAAAAAATTATAATTTTCTTACGCAATTAATATGATGATAGTAATGACCTTAGCACATCGAAAAGATAATTCAAGTGCCATAATTTCATAATCAGTTTAATGTAAAACGTACTTTCGCTTTTTATAAATTTTAACTCTACTTTCTATGAGTTGCTGATAAGAAAATTGCAAGGAAACTTTACATAGCATCATTTTTTGTATGTATATATAACCTTTACATATTTGCTTATATGTGCATATGTACCTGACTGGAAAAAAAATCCGTTAAAAGGATTGCACCTTATGATTTCTTAATTGAAAAATATTTCATCATCCCTTTAATTTGATAGAATTTTGAAGGACAGCTATTGATTTAAGCTTAATTCAGTGCAACTTAATCATCAGATTAAGTAGGATTAAAATTTGCTGAATAGCTTCTTAATGCAAGTGATTTTAAGTATTTTTTTAAATCAAATTTAATTATTAAATAGGGTAATAATATTTGATTCTAATCTTTCCAGAATGAAACCGTCCACTTTAATTATTTACATTGGAATTGTGGCAGTGATACATTGTAAAAGTGTTTTAGGGTACCTGGTGGCTTCTAATGAGCGAAAATGTAATTATAGTCGAAAGGATAAAATGTTAAGTGCAACATGTTATGATATGAATCTTAAGGAAATACCTCAGTTTTTAAGAGGATCTATCGAGGTATGTAACTATTGTATTAATTTTTCAAATCTTTATATATTTTTCCTTAGCTTTCCATTATTATTAACTTATTGATTACAACTAATAGACGTGCTTCAAATAAACAAATACTAAATAATAATAAATATTTTTTATATGTATATGTAAGTTATATTCTCATATCACTCTTCGAAAACCAGTCCCTTTATTTTAATGAAATCCGGAAAAAACTAATGTTTTTAAAAAAAAAACCATTCATTTAATTTTTAAGCTTTAATGATTTCTTTTTAACTCCTTATATCTCGCCTGCATACATATTCTGCTCCAAACTCGCATTTGAAGGACTTTTGTTACCATTTTTAAAAACCATAAAAATTTCATCTACTTTGTAAACAATAGTATACTATTACTCTTATGATCATGATATTAACACATTCTTTCACTAAAAGTAAATAAATAATTTTCACTTGCGCATTTTTTTTGGAGCAAATCGTAAGACAATATTTTTATCGGAGTTCTGAGCCTATCTAAATGAAATTAAACAGCAATTGTGTAATTTTCTTTTGAAAAAGTCCCTTAAATAATTTATTTATTTATTTCGCTTAATACGAGCTACAAAAATATCACTTATCACTTATCTACACAATACTCTTTGATTTTTATTCGTTCGTAGAGTCGTTGAAATTAATTATTTTGAACTCTCAATGAAATATTTTGTTTTTTAATGTATATATATTTTTTAAAAATTTCGGTCTTAGTTAATTAAAACTGTGGTTTTAACATGAAGGGGAATGTGAGTAGAATACATTGCTATGGAACCTTTTTGTTTTTAAACGGAAATCTTTTGATTGCTTTATTGGTTCAGCTAATAAAATTGCAATTCCATCCTTTATATAAAACATATTCGTGCGTAAAATTATGGTTTAATGTTTAATTCGTTACATCAAACAACGTTTTCTAATTGAAATTACTTTCCAAATCAGCTGGCCAGCAATTCCTCTCCAATATGAATTCCCAGACCTCGGTGGTCTTAATTGGAGGGTCAATTGAGTGCAATCTTAGGAAACCGAAAAAAGAAAAGAAAAAGGAAATAATTGCTACCAATTCTCACGCAAAAGAAAACCACTGAGATACTACGTCTTCTTTGAAGAAGCTTGAATCATTCAAGATATGTAAGTTTCTAGTTGAGACAAGCTAAAACATTTTCAACAATTTATGAAGGTTGTGTGGTATCTCTTAACATGTTTAGATTGCGCGTATCAATTATTATCCTCGTATTTTGTAGATTAGCTTGTTTTTGTTTGATAAATATTTCGAATGAGAATATTAAATTTAAAGTTATTAACCATTTTATGTTCTGTATTGTAGTTATCATCTTGCTTTTCATACTTTTACTACTCGGCAGGTGCTGAGAAAACGCTGATGCTTTATATTTTTTTAAAAAACTGCTTTAGGCTGCTTATAATATTTCTTCAGTTTGCAGCACACAATTTTAAAGATAAAAACTGAATTCTAACTCTGGTTCTATGTTTATTTTATGTCTATTACCTGCAAATAAATAAGTACCCCATTCAAATCCTATAGATTATTTTTCGACTTTATACTTTAAGGATTTGAGAGAGTTACGCCATCTTTCAATTAAGAAAATTGGTTTTTGTGTATTAAAAGCAAAAATAAAAAGTGTTATCTTTGCAACACCAATGCAATGTCAATTGAAAAACTACTTGTAAGAAATTTTCTTTAAATTCAAATGTACAATGGACTAATAAGTTTTATGTATAATACTTCATGCTAGTTCATGGACTAAGATGTAATAATTTACTTATTAATTCAATGCTAAAAGAATCTCAATGCACAACAAAAATTTTATTTTATTATCATTAAAAATTGTTTACTAAATTATTATAAAATTCACAGATGTTAAACGTTGCCTACAATCGTATTAAAAAATTGAAGAAGACGTCGTTCCAGAAATATACCAGTATCAGGTACTTGTTAATGTACGAAAATAAAATTCAGTCAATAGAACCAGGCACATTTTCATACTTAACTGCCCTTGAGGTACGCTAATTACAAGCGCTTGAATTTTTTATAGAATCATTTAATCTGCAGGAAATTGATTTGTCAGACAATGCCCTTACAACAATTCCCCTGGAGCTCTTAAACCTACCCTCATTACGAAATTTGTACATCGACAGCAATGAGCTCATTAACGTGCACAAAGATTTAGAGGTAAGTAATTAGAATTTGTTGTTTTAAATTGAAATTCAAGTTAAATTTCTTTGTATTTTCAATATTTAAGAATTTAGAAAAGCCAATAACAGCTCCACTGGAATATTTGAATATTGGTGATTGCGGGCTTCGCGATATTCCCTACTTCGGCACTCTACCTCGTAAATATATTTTTTCAATAAATTAGATTTTATATTTGTGCATTAATCAAAGGTAATTATTTTCAGGTCTGTGGCACTTGAATGCATCAAATAACCCCCTTAATGAAATAACTATAGACCACTTTTCACCACTTTGTGGATTGAAAAGTATTGATTTGAAAAACACTATAATTCCTCAATGCTCTTGCCAAGTATTGCTGAGATTCTTTGCCGCGCAAGGAGTTAAACTGAACTATCCCATTAACTGTGATATATTAGGTAAGAATAATAAATTTTACATCCATCTAATACAAAAGCATCATATAAGCCAAATTGAATTCACTCATTTCAGATGAAGGTTCCTGTGAATATTTTGCGAATATAACGTTATTCAACGAAGAATATTCCTCTTGCCATTCACAAATACAAATTGAGCAAGCCAAAATTGCCTGGGCAACAATTATCGGTTGCGCAGCAGCGTTAATTTTTCTAATCATAGGTATGCTTTCAAATGTTTGATAGAAATAATTCAGCATAATGATAATCTAATATTTGATTCCAGTTATAGCATACTACTGTCACAGTCGGATGACAAATAAAGCGAATAAGGCGAAGAAAAAACCAAAAAATCAAGAACGTCTTATGCAGCCTTCTTAGTCTTTAATTAAAAGTTTTTGTGTTAATTATTATAGTAGATGTGTGCTTGTAGGTTGAATGTATCTACTTTTCGTTACAAATTTGAATGCATTTCAATTTTTGTTTAATAGTTGTAAAAAAGAAGTAAGCAATGAATTAAAAGTGCCTAAATGTACATTGAACATAAATATTAATATAACTTAAGAATACTTCACTAAGATTGCAACCAAAGACTCTAGAAACATTGCCAAAATAGCTGAGAAGATTGATAATTTATATTGTCTTAAGTACACCCGCATTCCATAAGCAAATAACAAAAAATAAACACCTTATGCCTTTAAGTATTTATAATTAATCTTGAAAGTGTATATACTTTTTAAGTGTTTTTTAATAGTAAATTTGAATTAGATTAATATACTCAAATAATTTTCTTACTTTATTTTATATTTTTTTTTTGCTCAGAAAAATATTAGGAGTTTTGGCGTCAGCACCTAGTCTAGATATTTTTTGAGATTAGTCATTTTTTTCTTTAAACATTTAAATAGGGTTTCGTGTGAGATAAATTCTAAAACTGTCTTTTTGAATTTGAATTGAATTTTAGATCTTGTAGATTTTGTTATACTTGTATAAGGAAAAAAAATGCCTTCAGAGGTATGTTTTCTTTCTCCCGTCCCAAAAGTTTGTGGGCTAAAGTTAACTAATTTGAAATTATTTATGTTAAAAAAGTTCTGTAAAGATTACAAGAAAAATAAATCAGCTGGCTGATATTTGGAATATAAATTTGGTAAGGTGCATTTAAAAACTCTATTTTAATTTTTATTTATTTCTTTCAGTTTATAACATGACGTAAAAGCGTAGAGGTAAAATCTAGAGTCGATTTTATTGGATAAAGGATCTCAAAATATAAGCGCTAGTCATTTTATTTTCATCATACTTCAATATCCTTTACGTTCATAACAATGAATCAGCTATATTTTATAATTCAAGGAAAATCTGATTAAATGCTACTAGAGCTAGCAATGCTAACAGAAGCATTTTTTTCTTCAGCGACTGGCGTACCCTCAACTACAGTGGTGATTGTCTGAGTTTCCAGATCTTGTTTCTCTTCCTTTGTCAATCGTTCCTTAGCACGACTTGAACGTCGTTCAGAATATCTAGTAACCTTCTTCCGTACATTGTCCTTTTCGTCCTTTTCTTTCTTAACACTCTCACAATCCGAAGTTGGATTACTTTTGTAATCTTTAAGTTCAGCACTTGATCTGCCGTCTCTTCCATCTTCCTTTTTCATTCGTAATTTTCCTGGCTGATATATTTCAATTGAAGGGCGATCCTATTATAAATAAATTAATAAGGATCTTTGAAGTAGAATTAGTATAAACGTTACCTTATTTCGAATTCTACGCATGCTTCGGTTATCTTTTCCCTTGTCATTCTTATCAGTTCCGCTGCAGCTTGAATCTCTTGCTCCATTCTCAGGAGAATTATCTGGGCTTGCTGACTTTTGTTTAGTATCATCAATTTTATGTCGAACATCCGTTTTGCCATTTTTTTCAGCGATAGCTATTTGCTCCAGTTTTTGTCTAACTTCGCCCATATCAACTTCTTTTGCAGTAGGACAAGGCTTAATGCTATTTTCCAAATCAGTATTTGTTAAGATCCTATTCCGTGGGACAAATTCTTTTATACTAGCTACACTCTTTATGAATTCTTTAACGGAATCACTTATCTCTTCGGAGTTATTAGCCGCCGCTTCCGCCTCCTTACTATCACGGTGGATGATATTTTCGGTGCTTGGAGTCTCTTTACCTTCTGTACCAGCGCTACTGGCAGTATCTGATCTAGATTCATTTCTTGACCTTCTACTTTGGCTATATTTTTTGACTTCTTTCTTCTTTTCGTCGTCTTTTTCCTTGCTTTTTTCAGGGTTATCAGACTTTTCACCTGATTTTTCTTGTTGCATTTCTTCGAGTTTTTTAATAGCTTGCATTCTTTTATCAAACTCTAATTTTCTTTTTAAGTCTCTCTCAGCTCTCCGTTTTGTCTTAAATTCCTTTTTAGATTCTTCTTTAGATTTTGCACTAGTCTCTTTGTTTACCTGAAATTTTATTAAAATAAAATAACATCCTAGAATTTATTTATGTGAATGAATGGAAATTGATTGGAATTATAATCTCTATCCTTGATTTTATAAATTTTAGTTAAATCTAGAATTATCTGAACTTTAAGTATGCTTTAGCTTTGTGAAAAATGAAAATTGGGTAAGAGTTTCCTCTATTGGAGATTTTAAGACTTAACAAACAGCTCGGTTTCGTGCCGGGCATTAAAAAAATAATTTTTAATCGATATCTCAAAACTTTAATTCCGCCTTGAATTACAGTCGTCTCGGAGATTCACCATTTAAATTAAAAAAATTATCTATTTTTCACTCAAAAATAGCTCATTTTATGCTTCAAGGTGCAATATAATAAATAAATATAAATATTTTTAAAATTTCAAATATCTTATTGCATACAATTTTTTTTTATTATTTAACTGGACATTCTAGAAAAGCAGTTCGAGTCAAATTTTAACACACACAAACATATTTTATAAAATTTATTGATATATTCAAAACTAAATTTTCTTTTTTTGTTTGTTTGTTTACAAATATACACAACAAATAATTTAACTGGAGCAAATTTAATAATATTTAAAGTTGTGCTTTCTCTGGCTACATTATTTTTTACAGAATCTAGTTGTCTCGATGAAAACAAGCAAAAAGTTTAAAGTTAAAAATAAAATACAAATGGATTTAATCGTTCTACTGACTGCCTTCCGATTTTCTCTGATTTTAAATGTGGTTGATCAAAATGTATAAATTCACCATTTTTAAACTATTTTTTCTAAAATTAGAGGAACCTACAAGAATTTTTATATAGTGATCGTGATAGATATTTTTGTTTGCAAAAAAAAAAAAAAAAACGAAAATTCTAAAATTCGAAACATTCCTAAAATACCGGGGTCCTGTTCGTGAATCCGTTCGAATCAAATCGAAAAGACCTCGCAAAGGTCCTTTTGATATGAAATTCTATAAAATCTGTAAATTTGTAATAAATTCATTTCAGTTGCTTTTGAATATTACCTCATAGCTTCAATGATCTTCGCCGCTTATTCATAGAATTTAACCTACCTATTCCCAATATCACCAATCAAAAGGCCGTTGACACATATGTGCTGCAATCCCAACGCATGAGCCCATAAGGAAAACATTGTGCACCTTAATTTTGGTCACACTCCCGATGTTAGATGCGGGCTATCTTTATATTTATTTGGCTATGGTAATAGCTACAGTGGTGGAGAAATACCCCCGGTATTTCAAAACATTAATATATATAATAATATATATAATTTATTTCCAAGTATAGTTTAGAGTAATAGGAGATATTGTGAGTTTATGAAGGATGGAAGGAAGGAAGTTTCTACAAAACACTTAAGGCTTACAAGAGTAAGTGTAGTGATAATTTTTCGCAATTATTTTAAATTTTATTTTAGTATAATTGAAATGCTCCCCAAAAACGATTTTAGGCAAAAACGAAAATATAGATAACAAGTTTTAAAGATTAAGACTTGCACAATGTGGCAATTCCGGAGGACATAGGAAGTTTTAATACCTTTATTAATAATTTTGTCCATTTGGACAAGAACTATGAAAAATATTTGAATTATGCTACAAATAAAAAATTCTTCCTGTCTCAAAAATCACTAATTTTGAGAGAATAATGGGAAAACATAAACTCTTTACTTTTGAAATTGTTTGAAACTTGAGTTGTGAGTACGTCTAAAATTTTTTTTGGGCAATTCTGTACTTGACTCCTTATTTTCCACTAATTAGCTATTAATGTTTCGAAAATATCGTAGTTTTATGGAAATTTCCACCGCTGTACTTCCTCTTGTAATATTTTTAATTTGTCTAACTAAAAATTGTTTTTGAGCCTTATGCTCCTTACATTATTAGATCATTTTCGATCTAATCGATATCTCAATATCTAAATTATATTTTCATATATCAAACTAAATATAAAAATTCCAAATATATTCCTATTCGAATAACAATGATTGATATAATTAGAATGTGTTTCAATATTGTAGTAGAGAATAGGCTCCCTGGACTTTCAGTTATACCTGCTATTATCTATTGTCTTTAGTTTTATTTTACGTATTTCGATTTTAGCTTAACTTCGGGATCAGCTAATACAGATGTTCTGGTTTCACAACATAATTTTAGTGGAAATGTAAAAATGTTTGTACAAAATATTACACGTAATTCGGCTAAAATATACCACTAGACTAGATTCCTATTTAGGTGATTCAAATTTACATGTTCCATATGTACTTTATGTTCTCTAAGTCTACCATACCTTTAGATCTTCTTCCTTAATAGGTGGAGGGACGCTTTTGGCAACTTGATTTCTCTTTCGCTGCTTTTCTTCTTCCCGTAGACGGCGCTTCTCTTCGATCTTTTTCTTCCTTTCATCTCGTCGTTCTTGTTTTTTATTAGCAAGATATTGTAGCAGTGGTGTTGAAGTAATTTTTTTGTCTGAAGCAATATCTTCACTCAGTAATTGTTAAAAATTATAAAACTATAAAAATAAACCTTCTTTAGAAGTGAGCGAAAACTCTAGCTTGATGTCAGATTTGCCCTCAGTTTCTTCTTTGCTAAGCAGTTCCAAAAACTCCAGGTAATGAGGATCACTTTCAATGCTATTAGCTTTCGGATCCTTTTTCCTAGACTTATTTCTAGGGAGCCCTTGAAAAGGGGCATACTCGACAACAGCTGGATACTCCGCTCCTTTAGTGTCTACGAAAACGTATCCATCGAACCGGTCCTTGAAAAGGAATATATCGTCCGAATTTGTGAAATTGATGTACGCTCGGCATGTTGCATCGTACCCCAGGGACCAGTCCGCGGGAACATAATAATAGTACTCGTTGTTGGGCATGGGATCAATTTGCTTTAAAAACTCCTCCTCTGTCATTGTAGGAGGAAGGCGACGTATTACGACCTGAAATTATAAAATTTAAAAATAAACTTTCAGTGTTATTGTTTTTGTTATTTTTAATCTTTGCCTTTATTGAAGGCGTCACCAAGGTGACTTATTTCGTCACGGTGACTAAAGCTACATTGACCATTGACAATGGTGGTATGCTCCAAATCAGACAAATTATTTTTATGTTTAGGCTTGGTGTGCCAATGGAAGTTTTCTGGGACCAATACAATATGCGTTGCGTTCTCACCACAGCAAGTTTTTTATATAAAAACCAAACAAGCAACAATGAGTTGAAGCAGCATGTTAGAAATTCAAGATCTAAAGATAAGTGAACCAGGTTTGTATATGTATGTCAGTTGGATGGTTACCACTTAATAATCTTAGAGCCGAGCTTAACTTAACTACTTAATCTTTATAGTTACGAAGAACAGACGTTAAAATTTCTATTCAACGAAATCAATCACTCGTTGCATAGCAGTGTCTGATAACCCCTTCTAAGCACAACAGATTGGGCAGGTAGAGACTGCAACAGTTTCAAACAATAAGTATCAAGGCAATACGACAGTACTATATTTGGATGCCAATCTCTACGAGAGAGGTTAGACCACCATAGCTGGACATTTCTCCCTAGCTATGCAATATTTCGAGCAACGGATAATTAAATGTTCTCCGTCCTCCAACTCCATGACACACCGCACAGTCGTACTTCCTTTTAGCTAAATAACTTTTTGCGTATGAATGCTAGCAAAAATCTCTCCCTTGGATTAACAGATTGGTACTCTCGTTTCCATTTCACCCTTTACGTTCAACATGGCATCATCAGAGGTGAGACAGAGGGTCCGCACCTATCCAACTGTTCTAGTTTCTTTGTCTTGACAATTTTCCGCTATTTCCATGTGGGCGGGACGATGTTGGTCCACAAAAACCGAGCCGCTACCTCGGTTATTTCAAACATCAGAAGTTTTTTTCACGAGCCTTTGTTAAAGAAAACGCAACGATTTCTGCGGCTCGCCATAATTACTGCGCCTATAGTGGAGGAAATTCTATTAAGAATACATTTGTTTTCTTACAATTTTATATTTATATTATGATCCAAATATATAAGTAATGAACATTATTTATTTATTTCGGTTAATACACTGAATGGTTCATTGGAGGGTTTGGTTGGGCAAGCTTAAGGGAGGTTTTGGTAAGAGAGAGAGAAAGAATTGGAAATCGAAGGCAGCAGCATCTGGTAAAGGGTTCGAAGTGACCATAGTTAGTACGATGACAAACAAAAGGATCTGACTAAATAAAGTATAAAAAGGAAAAATAATGGATATTCATTCATTAAGCTATAAGTTTTCTGTATTTTTCGAAAAAGTAATTAATTTGTAGGAAAATTCTATTAAGAACATTAATGATTTTTTTTTGTTTTTCATGTTTCTTTTTTAAAATAATAAAATTTGAATAACGTGTGTTTCCTCCATTATACCGCACAACTTCAAAAAGTCTATTCGGCATTGAAGATATTAGATTTTGAAGGTCTGACATTGGTATTGTTGTTCAAGCCTTACTAATTTCATCTTTTAGCTCCTTAATATTATTAAATTGCTAGAATCCCCCATAGATTTTCTATTGGGTTAAAATTAGGACTACGAGCCGTCCGATTTAAAACGTCAACATCTTTAGCATTATCTTGCTGAAAAACAAGTCAGTCCTCATAAAACTCATCTGCCATGTCAATTAGAAGTTCATTCAGCATATCTATGTACAAAACGGAAATCAAGTTTTTTGGATGACATGCTATTTTTGAATTTCCTTTAGCACAATAAACATCCCAGATCATTACACTACCTTCTTCAAAATTTCTACTCATTTTCACGTCTATTTCCTTTCGCACATCGTGCCAGTAGATAGTGGCAGTCATCTGGGTCGTCTAAATTAAATTTCTTCTTGTCACTGAATATAACTTCTTTCCATTTAGTCGTCCAGTTAGTATATTTACTGGCAACTCTAATCTTATTAATTTGTGAACTGTTGTTAAAGTTGATTTTTTCAACGATTTCTCGTAAATAAAATTATCATCATTCTAAATAATTGGCCGAACATGCCTGACAGTAATCGGAAGGTTAAAATTTATCTTAATTTCGCTACAATTTATTTTGTTTAGATCACTAATTTTCTAGTTTTAGTTAAATCTCCTAGTATTTCCATAGTTTTTACCAGATTTTATGAAGTTATGGATTACGCACAGAGATCGACCTGTTTCTTGGAAATTCTCTATATGCACTAATTCTCGGTCTTTCTTCACTTGACAAATCTTTTCCTTGTCCCATTGTAATTTCTTTGGGAAAATATATTAGAAATATTGTGAATTTGTATTACCTTTGTTTATCTATTTAATTCAATAAAATATTTCAAAATATACAATTTTTAGCTGTGATTGTGTACTGTTCTTAATAGAACTTCTCTTCAAAATCACACAAAAACTTATGCCTTGTTACAATTCTAGCTAGTATCCGAGATAACGGGGATTAGCGGTGAAATATTAGTGTGTACAACCATTGGTCCCGTGGAGAAAAGTATTATATTTAAACATTACAGACCCTGTCTAATTGCAAGGAACTGACTAGGCAGAGTGGACATGTTTCAGAATGATCTGTATCTAAGCGCCTTGTCTTCGTTCACAAAAAACAATCCTCAGCCGTACAACTCTATGCGCAATCGACGCATTAGTTGCATTAAAAATCGTCTCTTTGGAACTCACTATTAGAAGCATTCGCAGCTTTAGTTCCATTATCAAAAAAATCCATTTCTATTATAACAAGATTTCTCCCTGAATAGGGACGATTATTTAAGATCACAATCTAGACCGAATGCTCACACTCGATTCGGGACATAAACTGTGAGAAAAATTTCATAATGCCAATATCTTTGGCAGTTTTCAATTTAGCTCTTGGTTGTGACCGCAATTCGTTTTCCAGAGCATAGAGACTACATTTCGAAACGCTATGGGTGAGACCCAGGATCTTTCTGACACGCCTGTTGGAGAAGGGGCAACCCCTTCTCAACTGCCCCCGACTAAATCAGTGACAAGCACCTCGAATATTATTCTCTACAATGTTATGAGCCTCTTTAGAGTGCATGCCGCTTTTTTGTGTAGACTTCTTGCGAATACCCCTATGAACTTAAAAGAATTAACACGAGAAACAGACACAGATTTTTTCTGAATATGCACATTTCCACATTTCCTTCGTCTTCCCCTCAAACACATTCAATGATTTCTGAATCTGAATACCGACTTCACCAAAACTATCTACCACCTCCGACCAAAAACAAAAAATCATCCGCGAACTGAAACAAGAACACCTCGCTTCCTTCTACCTCATGGAGTTAAGTCGTAAATTGCACAGAACCGGCTTACCGATCGTTTATGTCGGCCAAAGGTGAGATATCTATTTTTAAAGAAAGTAATGATCCAGTTCATGTAGTTTAGTGGATTGCCACATACCAACATTTTTAAATATATTTTACCCATACCCACCCTGTCGAACCACGTAGTAGGCAGGTCTACCATATTTACTTTTCCAAAGTAAGCAGGTTCCTGTCTGATCACACAGAGCCATGCCGAGGCTAATCTTCCCTACCTATACGCAAATGAGTTGTCTGGGAGCAATTCAGAAATGAAATGAAATTGTTACTGCAATGAAATATCCGGAAAAGATGTAAGGAACCCCAAGGACTTTCGCTTCATATAAGCCAAAAATATGCAATAATTTTTCGGTTCTTCGGAACCAAATGGTATACTTTGCAAGTAGACAAGGGATCGGTTTTTCTGTTGAGTTGGATTTAATCTCAAAAATTGTATATACTTTGTTGGACTAGATGGTAAAAAGTTTCGTGAGTTAAAAGGATAGGTTCTTTGGGTAATTGTGAATAAAAACAATTCTTGGATACGAACTTTAGTTTGGAAGTAACCATGAGTTTTTATCCATATTTACGTTTTTCGCCATAAGAGTTAATGGACTATTTTTGAAAATTTAGACCCCTTTGCCATAGAGATGTGTGCCTTCGCCGGAGCCAGTTAACCACTTGTAATGTAGGTTTCGGTTCTGCCTAACCAGATGCAAAACTGTCTATTGTATAGATATTTTGACCAGAGGCATTAATCGATCTGGCGGCTGGATGGACTGAAACAATTGCTTCATCTATTCGGCCAGCAAATGATTTTTAATATCACCTGTTTTACTGCACCTTCCAACAATTTACCAAGGCTCACTTTCCTTGGCTTTATAATACTTAATTTCCTGAACAAATTTAACCAGTCACACTTACGAATTTATTTAACAATTGTGCTTCAACAATTTGCCTTTTGAAGACTGGATTTTAATTGCTGAGGTTAATGAAAGAACTGAAAAAAGAAATTCATGGAGTAGTTGCTGTGATGTACTGCTTACTTTGGTTAGAGGTTTTACGCGTTCTCTTTTATTAGGTCGATCCTTGGACCTCAATGGTCTTTCGGTTTTCCTTATGGATTCTGACTCCTCCGTCATTTTTACAAAACCCGAACTCTTTTAATAAAAATGTTTCACTGAACGGGACTAAATAAAAATTGTCGTTGATATTTTTGACATAACAATGTTGATGTATCTTCTTCTTGACACAACGAAGTTACTTAAAAATATTGTTGTCTAATGGACCACTCAATTATCCGTCTCAAATTAAAATGAAGAGACTATATCCACTTGTTGGAATGTGTTCATTTACCTATAGTTCTAATGTGCGTTTTCAAAAGGCGTCAAGTTTATTATTAAATGTATTCTGCGACCTTAAATCAAATAGCCTTAAACGTAACATCAAATCTTAAATAATTCGGTCGCGGAAAATGTCTGAAATGAAACTATTTTCTCTGAAAATTTTTCAGTGAGTCGGCAAAATGTTCACTTCTGGAAATGCAGTTTACATCATGAAACAACGTTTTTAGCAATAAAAAGTGCTAATTAGAGCACTTTTTGATTTGTGTTATTCTGCTCCATTAAGTTTAGTTATAATAAAAGGAAATAATTGTAAGTAAATTTGAGTTGAAAAGTTTTGTATATTCGTATTGAAAAATCAGATACAAAATATGAAATATTGCAAATATGTATGGGATATGGAAGAGCAATTTTCACTACTTAATAATAAAATTCTTGTCGAAAACATAAGAAATTGTGTAAATATAAATGTATCTCAAAGTGCTGTAATTTCATGTTTGCATTCATTTTAAAGGACTCAAGATGCAAACATTCTCCAAAATGCAATTTGAGAATAATTCAAACTCAGAGTTGACTGTTAAAAATCCGTTAATAGTGTGAAAGAGGGAACGAAAAGTGCACCATTTTGATAAAGGGATTTTGTACAGGGAGAGTAGTCCACTTGTCAGCGAAATATTTATGAGTGGGGCAAAATTATGTAACAAAATATTGCCACATCTTTTAAGAAAAATTTGCTATAATCGGTTTAACAGGTTTAGAGAAAACAAAAAAATTCTTACCAATTATTTTTATTTAAAGATTTTTTAGCTAATTTATTGTCTAACAGCTCTAGCAGGAGATGAAACAATACCTAAAAGCTGGCAGTCGGCCTCTAAAATCGTTAGATCTTTATTGGACCCCAGAAATCTTGTGGAGAGCTCCAAGTCCTTGATCCTTAGCCTCACTCGGGCACCTCTCACATAGTCACTGAAGATGAGATTAAGCTCATGGTTATATCAATTTTTAAAGATATTTTTATATTCAAACCTTGAATTTTTCTGTGGTCTTGTGCAGACAGTGTGAAACTTCCATCCGAAGTCAATGTAGAGATCATCCCCAACCACATGAAATATATTTCCGGTTACAAACTTTCCTTGGGGATCTCCGAGCTGAAATAAAATTCCCTTGTTATTTCTGGGCAGTTGTTAATCCTTCTTGCGTACGTCTATAAACTTTGATTCCCTTAATAGTTCCGCAAAGGTTTTAGTACCCTCCTGTTTCTCGGGCTCTTTTGGGGCTGTGTATTTCTCGAAAGCCCGAGCGAAACCACCTTTTCGATTTTGTTCATCTCCAGCGGATGGTTCTGTTGTTGAGCACAAACGTAAATTAGTTTTTAAGCCCGGAGCAACTATTTCAATGTTCCTAAATAATGAATAAACTGGGGCTAATCTTAAACATAACATTTTTATGCAATTTAGCGGACACTATACAGCTGAAGTTGGAAAGCGAGGTTATGTTTTGGTTTTTGACATTCCGATTTCCATCTTGAGTAATGCTCCTAAATGTAGGCAGATTCAATGTACTAAAATGTAACCACTAGAATCTAGCGGAAAATAATCGTTAATAATTACGTGAGGCGTGGACTTATGGATAGACAATTTTTGGTTAGAAATAGTTTTTAATCATTTAATTGAAAATCTGCAGGATCTACATCAAAGAATATTTTTTCCGAGAATCTATCATAAGTATGAGAAAACAGGAAAAAAGCTTAGGATAGGACTTTTTACCATAAATGGCTATTCTGTTGACTAGAGCTAGTCAAATTTCTTGGGACATTCATGATTACGGTCAAACGATTTTAAACCCGCTCTTGCAGCTGCATTTGTGTTATATTTTTATATTACTGATAATACAGGTTAATATTCGATTTAAACTCATGGGTTGTGATTGTTTCATTTAAATGTGTTGAAATTTGCGGTGCTTCTAACGCCCCTCTATCTTTTTCAATCGGACATTGGAGATGGATGTTGCCTTCCTTCAATATAAGCTTTAGCGTATTTTTGGATATTAGTACATATTGGATATGTATGTACGTGGAATCGCACTAATCTAAAAATTAATTTTTTAAAAATGCGTTAAGCAATAATAAATTTAAGTGAACTTGTTTAATGCCATATAACAACCAATTTTTCGTATAAGTATAAAATTTCCCTGCCGTTACATTTTTTCTTTGCACCTAAAATCTTCTTAGTAGTTTTAATTGTGCTACTGACTAGAAAACTGACTACCCAAATGTAAAATAGTTGGTCTAGTGACAAATTTTAACAGTCTATTTTATAACTAAGCATAAATTTTTCAAATAACTATTAATTAAATAAAATTTATTCTTTTTTTATAATCTCTGGAAGTCATCCTCTTAAATTATTTCAAAACAAATAAAATTCAGCTCGCAAATTTAGTAATAATTGTATTTTGCATTATTGAGTAGCCATGCAAAACAGTTGGTCTACCCTGAATTGAGTGCAGAGTAGTTGGTCTGCTCTGAAATTTTGATGTAATGCTAGTTAAGTTTATGTTTGCAAATTTAATGGAATTATTCTAGATGCAGTTACACTCATTTCTTTAGTCGCTCATAGCCAGATTAGTCATTTAGTTTGTGATAATGCCACATGGTAAACCAATTTCACCCGATCTTCGGGAAGTAATTATTAATTCTTTTAAAAATGGAAATTCTTCGTATAAAATCGCTAAAAACTTAGGAGTACCCCGTTCGTCGATTCAAAATATAATTAATTTATACAAAAGAGGAGGAAATGTTGATTTGACGGAGAAAACAGGAAGGCCATGCATAGGTAGTTTAAGGGATAGGAGAAATTTAAAAGCAATAATCAAAGAAAACCGTCTTGCTAACTCTGCTGCTATAACCCTTAAGTGGAGAAAAACTCTTAAAAGAGACATTTCAGTAGATACGTGCAGGAGAGAAAATATTAGGATACAATTTTTATAAAGTAAATTAAGACAAATCCATGAAAGAAGTTGTAGAACTGTAAGTGCTTGCGTTTTCAAACAGGCAAAGGAAAAACCACATCTTACCGTCAAGCAAAAGAAAAAACGTTTACAGTGGGCCAAGTCACACTCCCAGGCAATGGAAATTGTTATATGGAGCGATGAATTGAAATTTTTCGCGTGTGTTGGAGATAATGGGAAAATAGTTATTCGCACTTCGCTTGAGCAATTTAGTAAAGACTGCTTGAAAAGAACTGTAAAGTTCCCGGCATCAATAATGCTATGGTGATGTATGTCTGGTCGAGGCGTAGGTCAACTAAGCATCGTAAATGGTACAGTAAACGCGGCAAAAATATACTAGAAAAGGAACTCCTTCCTTCTATTAAAAAACTGGAGTTCGCTGAAGGAGAATATATTTTCCAACAGAACGGAGCTCCCTGCCACATAGCAAGGTCCACAATATCTTGGATCAGGGCTCATGACATTCCTTTACTGGAATGGCCGTCTAATAGTCGTGATCTCTCTCCAAAAGAGTCTCTTTGGGGAAAAATGAAGAAAAGACTCAAAAATATCCGGCCAGAAACCTTGAAGAACTTTGTTCTTTAATCAGTACTGTTTGGGAATCCATAACACAAGAGGAATGTGAAAATTTAGTGGCAACTATGCGTCGAAGGATCAATGACGCGTAAAGAACAAAGGCGATGTCACCAAATGGTAATAGAATGAATAAAAACAACTTAGACCAACTATTCTGCACTCAATTCAGGCTAGACCAATTATTTTGCATGGCTACTCAATAATGCAAAATAAAATTATTACTAATTTTGCGACCTGAATTTTATATGTTTTGAAATAATTTAAGGGCATGACTTCCAGAGATTATAAAACAAGAATAAATTTTATTTAATAAATAGTTATTTGAAAAATAAAGGCTTAGTTATAAAATAGACTGTTAAAATTTGTCAGTAGACCAACTATTTTGCATTTGGGTAGTATGAAATTAAGAAAAAAATCAACTTTACACTTACTTATGGAATAATATAGCGCTGTGTTGGTAAGCCGGCACTAAATACATCATTGCGATAATCTTATGTTTTATCAGGGTTTTTTTTTTTCTAAATTCAAGTTCAATTTAATCTATTTATAATTTATATTAAATAATGCCGTTCTCCACTAAGGGCAGACTACATTGACCGGAACAGATAGTAATCTGAAGGAGCAATATCGATGGATACATTTACCGATTCAGCAATATGTGGTCTAACATGTCGTGTTGCAGAATTAACTTGTCGTATGATTCTCCTATTCAGATCGTTTTTCTGCCATAGCTCGCTTTAGAAGGATTAGTTGTCGTCTGTATACATTGCTGGTCTTCAACTGATTGGCAGATATTGCATTCTGACATTGACATTAAGCCCTATCAAATGCATGTTAAGCCGGTTCAAACGTAATACATAAAGTAGGAGTTACGTCTTCTATTAGAAAATTGAACTTTCTTTTTCCCATACATGTAAAAAATACTCTTCGTTTTTAATAAAACTACACATTTTTACATCCGTAAAATTAATTGTTTATCAATTATGGAGCTAGTGTGTACTCTTGTTTCACTCAAATTGGTTTCTTCTTCAAAGAATGTAACGTGCATTTCCAATTCAAGGAGTCTGAAATTTCAGGAGGATTAGTGTTAGATCTAGAGGTAAAACATTTGACTTTGGAACCGATAAAAAGTATTTTGAATGGATATATATATATATAATAACGCACTAAATGGGTATATATGTATGTATATGTATACTTTAAAATCGTTAAATTACAACTTCTAAATTCATGCGTTCAATTCTTAAAGGTAAACAAAATTTGATAAATGATTGTTAAGTCAAATTTATTTTTTATTTAATCAAAAAAGAAAAAAAACATTGATCCTGAGAAAATAAACAAATTATGTTTATACACGTATGTTACCCACCGTTTTCTAGCTTATAATTGAATTTCGTCAAACTATAGCACAATAGTAAAGCGAAAATTGTATCATTTAATATATAATTGAAATTACCATCTCAGATCAGAATTTGGCTGCATGCCGTTTTAACTATATATGCGCGGCAATTAGAGCTTTAGTTCGAAAAGTATTTATACTCGTATAAATCTCTTTTCTAATTATACCTTTCTAGCTAAATATTTAGATAGGAATTCTCGTTGTTGATATGGACTCCAAGATGTTTAAAGTGGTATATAAATGTTTATATGAAGAGGACTTGATATTTTCCTTTAATTCAAGGTTAAGTCTAGGTTAAATGTTTGTAGTGAAAGCTAGAGTCTAAGACACCTTCTTGTTAAAATAAATTATATTAAAAACATTAAAGACAAATATTTCAATGTATCAGATAATATTTATTTGCAAAGTTTTGAACAAGTTCGGATGTAAGGCCGCTAAATGATTAGATTTGTATTACGAGTAAGACTTTGTACCTATCTAATAGGTAATTTATTTTTAGGTAAAATGTTATAATGGAATACATTTTATTAATTTATTTATGTTGTCTATATGCTCTTTGTTATGAGCATGGTATTTCAAAAAGACCTGTTACAGTTACACCAAATATATTTTCTCAAAGTTTTATTATTCCCATTTATAACTGAGTAAACAAAATCTAACGATTAAATTTTGATAAATTCATGAATTTTGTCCAAAAAAGCGCATTTTTATATAACCTTAAATCATTTTAAAACATTCAGATTGTACTATGGAAAGAAAGTTCTCCGTTGGCGTTTAATATCCTTGGAAAAATAGTGGTCATGCGCTTTTATGCTAACACCGCTTTCCTCAGTGATATGATGATTCAGTGAGAAGCATAAAATCAGTCTTATCACCTCAACAACGTGTTCGTTCACAGAACAACGGAACGCTTTGTGAAACAAAAAGCTTTGGATAATAAGAGTACTTCCCCTATTAATAATATTCATTAAAAATTTCTTGGTATAAGTGTTAGCTTAGAACCAATTCCGGCTGGTAGGATTTTCGCACGCCGACTAAACTTAGTACCTTGTGAGTTTCCCAAATATCAAGATCGATGTCTATCTGAAATAAAAACGTTACGTAAATTTCTTTTGTGGCTCTTTTCCAAAGAAGTAATATTTCGGTGTCAATTATTTTTAAAAGTAATTTAAAATTTGTTAGTGCCTTTAATAGGTTTTCGATTTCTGTCCATTTCTTTGTGCCAAAAAATAATTTTGTCCCCATTGTGAATAATGAAGCGAAACTCCATTCAGTGTTTGCTTAGAATTTCTAATAATTGCATCAATAGAAAAAGTGCGGTGAGTTTTTCAAGTATCACTGTGGTGAAAAAGTCTGAAATTGAAGGTGCAATCTTAAAAAGCAGTGATAGATCAGCTTACAAAGGAGCTTTAAAGGAAAATGTAAATCATCTCAATCTTAAAAGAGAACTTTATACCACCAGTTTACAGGTGAGCTATTGTTTTACTGCAGCTGTAAAGATTGTTTCGTCTCAGGTGCGACTAAAGTTTTTTTGAAGAGGACATCTCTTGAGGTATCTGAAAGAATTAAATTTATGTAATGTTAATCGATAGCTGGTACTTATGTAATACGCAATATAATTTTTTTTTTAATAAAAAACTCTGAAACTCTGTTTCGGAAATATGTGCTTATTGGAATTTTAAGTATACTTTTCAAGGTCCTTTTAAGAAAATGAGAGTGAAATCATGTCCTATATACTTTCATAAATCGATAGTCCTTTCACCAGCCGCTTCAGAACATTCCTAAAAAATCAATACGCATACCGCAGCTACTGGCGGCGATGCATGATAATAGAATAAAATGAAATACGACAGTTTATGAACCAAGAAGTCACCTTAATTTCAAATAGATTCAGAAACATTTAAATTTAATAATAAATGGATCTTTTTGAGATGTTTTATTTTTAGTATGGCGCCTCACCATCTATTGGATTTTATTTAGCAGAGTTGATATGATGGACGATTGCTTCTGTTTGGCGAAATTGATTTCAATTAACATGAAATTGTCGTCTTATTAATTTAATTGAAATTAACGAGCTTCCACATCCCTATCTTTAGAGAAACTAAGGCACTTTCATATTCCTTCAGTTTTGCGTTAGACGCGATTTACTTACGTTTGTTCGAAGGAAATCATCATAGTACGGTTTTTGTTCGATAAAGTAAAATAGTACGAAGTTTAGAAACAATTAAGTTTATTCGATAGAGATTCGTGGTAGCAGAGAAAACGTTTTATGTTTATACTCCAAAGTTATACAACAGTGATATAATTCATTTCTAATCAAAATGTTTAATGTACGTACATGGGAGAGCAGGTTTGATATATAAAGAAAATTAATAATAAATATTGTCTTCTACCTACATAAGAAACATATAAATAAAAAGTATAATTAACAAACTTTAAATCAATAATGCTAATTGTTTAACTCAGCACTTGGTACGTAGCTATTCCTGATTCACGGTGCAAAGTTCAATAAATTTACTTATTTTATAACCATAAACGAGTACATATAGTCTAATATATGTACGTTGGTGAATTATAAATACATATTATTCATGTTTTGAAAGTGATATGACCCATTAGGATAATATGCCAATGAACAATTAATATTTTCTTTACAAAATAAAAATAAATACGTCGTACAACATTTCATTATCACAATAAAAATTTTAAAAACTATAGTTCTTTTTCGAATAGCCACTTTTCATCTCAAGCCATAATTTTGTTAATTTCGTTTTATTTTCAACCATACCTATTTAATTTTGCATAATTATTGAAGTAACAAATAGCAATTAGTTGTTGTATAATAAGATAATGGAGCTTTAGTCCAAAAGGAGATATAAAAATAATTTTTTTATTCATTGATAAAAACTTAGTGAGATTGTGATTTTTATTAAAATTAAAATTTATAAAAACAACTTCTTACTATTTTTATATTTTTAAAAGCAAATGCAGTTTTGATTTTTGATCATATATGAGGTCTGTTCAAAAAGTATGGCGAATTTTGAATTTTCGCGGGCTACATATATTCGATTTTCGATTTTTTTTGTGGCGTTATGTTCGTACTCATATCCCTCACTTATGCTGACAAGCTCGGATATTTTGAATGTTCAGTTAATTTTTGATAGCTATTTTGCTTGAACGTGTTTTGTCTTGTCTTCGATTTTTGTCTATTCCAAAAAATGGATCAATCACTTACCAATCAATTTTACACCATTTATACATAATTAATTTATTTATATATACATATGCACATATGTATACATATCCCTGTAGATATTTAGCATGTATGCGTACCTATGGTATACTTGTATGCGCAAGCGGAGAGAATGAAAATTCAGAGCCTGTTTCAAGCGCGTTTTATAAAAATTTGGACATGTTGCGGGCGTATTCTAGGGAAATTCGGTCCTGCTGCAGGCATAATGCAATTATTCAACAACCGTGCCTGGTGCGGGCTTAAAAGCTCAACAATATCCGGGTTAACTTCAGGCGTGTTACGGGCGTTCAAAAATATTTGAAATCTTTTTACTCGGGTAGTATTTAGTCTGAAATTTAATTTTTATTTTTGTAAAACAAAAATTAATAAACAATAAGCAAGTGTAACTGAATAATGAAGAATAACAAAACTTTAAATTCTACAGCGAAAATATTTTATTTTAATTATATTTACACTTCCTATTAAGTGGGCTACGCTCATATACTCCTTTTCGAATTTAAACATACTCGTAAATATAAAAAATAAAACTCAATCGCCCGAAACAATGGCAGTATTAATAATCCAGAAAGTCTCAAACTGATCTACGATTTTTAAAGAAAGATAAATATTGGAGAGCATATTTAAAATAGGTATTTTTAGGTGAAATAAATTGAAAAATTAGTCTTCTATGAAGTGTTGTAGGTAAAATAAATATCAAAAAAGAATCGCCAGTACCTTTAGAAATTTTTGTATCCCCGGATTTAGGCTCGGTCTAAAATAAATAATCAAATTAATAATAAAAAAGGAAGTACACTATTTTGTACCGATCTAATGGCAAGCAACCTCGTATAACCATAATATCTTTTACGAACTATTAGCTTCCAAAAAAATGATGATGAGTCAATCCATCAGAGCTAGATGTTTTCGCTTTCATTAAAAAATATATTTTAATTCCTCTTTCTAGTTCGCAATTTATAGGTAAATGATTGCAAAATTAAATTTTTTTCATTTCCAATGTGACTACAAATTTTTAGAGTAAATAGTTGGTGTGATGCGTCATAAAGTTACTATACCTTTCGCTGATTAGAAAAACAAATCTTTGCTTAGAAGTGAGGTGTGTCACATCACGTGTGAAATCACTATTCAGTTCGAATTTTCTTATCTATACGCTACTTTTCACTAGCCGGTCGCCCAAAAAATCCAAGTTTTAATATTTTTCATCTTAGGCGATGGGAGATTCTATGATTATCGCATTTTTACTTTTATGACGTAAGCATTTAACAATAAAGTTGTACGTTATCTTAATTTTTATGTATCTATCTCAAATTCGTCAATATAAACATAAAATTAAGTGCTCATATGAGAAAAGTAAATTTTGGTAGTCTATATAATTTGAGTACCATACTTTTAAATAATAAATTAGTTTCGTTTTATAAAGTTTAGTAGAACACAAATCTCCTTCATTCAATATCTATCCATCAAATCCTGAACAAAAGATAGATGTAACTTAAGTGATGTAATATTGAAAAAGTCTAAATTAGCTCAAACAAATTTCTTTTAATGTTTTAAAAGTTTAGTTGATTCTTCACTTTTTGATAGTTAATTATGGAAGTTGTTTAGTATAAGCTAATTATTTATTTTTCTCAGTACAAATGTTAAAAGAGACTAACAAATTACTTATAGTTTGGTGAAATTTTAATAATAAAACAAACTAATCAAATGATAATAAAATTTCTAAAATTAGATATTTTATACTCAGAAACAAATTTAATAAAGCTATATCATTAAATTTTTATTATAATTTTTAGTAATTAATAATAATCTGGATTGCAAAACAATTTTTGAATTTAAACGACTCATTTATATTGGGAGCTTATCCATTTTTGCTTTTGACTATAAGATGCTCTTATCTATCGCACAATGGCCATAAAATATTTTTTAATATTTTATTAAAATAAACTCAAGTAAAACACTTGATTTAATAGTAAAGTCACAATTTTCACACTTTATGAGCTCTGTTGAGATTAATATGTTGACACAAAATCTGTCATATCTTTACGTTTTATTAGCAGTACAATAACGCAGCATATGAATCTTTTTTTAGAAACATCACTAAAAGGAAATGCGTACCAAAAAATTCTCTAATGCTCACGAGACAAAAGTTTATTTAAAAATTTTACGAGCATTCCAAATGCCGAAAAACAGTTTTATGCCTGTTGCTGTTCACATTTATCACAAGATAAATTTCGCATGCAGATTAGAATTAGTAACCGAATTTTGCGATTTTTCATGTTATCATGTATTACGAGCATATTTATGATCATGCTTATTTTCATTTGTGCATTGCATTTGCGGGCATTATCGATCAGCGACCTTTACATGTTGCGACCTCTGAAAATTATGTATTCCGTGTTGCTATCTTATTCACTAATCTGCGGATTGCTCAAATCAATTACGATTTTCGCGTCTACATGTTAGCGAAATTTGATTAGATGTACGGTGCTAATTCTTTTGGTAGGCAAATTAGACGAATCAAATTACTTACATAATTACGTCGCAACAATGGTCGAATTGTTGCTGACATGTAGAATTTGCGTACGTGCCCCCATGGAATTGGTGGTAATATTAAAAGAAGTTATTGTTTATAATGGGGCCTCTGGTAGGTCAGTTTTTAGCACGATACCAGAGGCTGTGGGTTCGTATCCCACGTATAATCATGGTCTTCTGCGCTACGTGGTAACTCAATGGGTCAAAAAATGGCCTAAGTGTGCTTTTCTAGGTAACCACACCAATCTAGCCTATTTGTCTATAATAGTGGTTATCATAAGCCTATAAAAACGATTTATAGTGCCATTATTCAGTGTTTGCCATAGTTTTTAATGTTTGTGTATCTTTTTAATTGCCATTATTCACTTTATGGGACATAAAATGGCAATTAAAGTATTCGAAAAAAAAAAAAATTTAATCTGAGGCAATGTAAAAATCATGCCATACTTTTGCAATTATCAAAAGAATTTATGTATTAAATAAATATGGAAATTAAGAGAGGCGAAGAGAAAATTACGCATATTACTACAAAAACTGTACATAGTGCCCTACCAACATTTTTACTCTCAATCAACCAAGATTGTAAAACACTATTGACATTGTATTACATAAAAATCAAGAAAATTAGCAAATCGAAAGTAAAATACGAGTATTATTCCTAAACATTTTT
This sequence comes from Philonicus albiceps, assembly GCA_963969385.1. NCBI lineage: Eukaryota > Metazoa > Arthropoda > Insecta > Diptera > Asilidae > Philonicus > Philonicus albiceps. Next base: position 24,411,470 of record OZ017773.1, on the reverse strand, counting down.
TCCCCTTAATTACGATTTTAAAAAAATTTAAAAATGTCTGATAATTGTTAAGTAATTCAGATTTCAAACGTAAAGGACAATGTTTATTGAAGCAATTGAAGTGCGCTAAAAATATAATAATTTATGACTCAATAGTGATGTATGGGCAAACTTCTTATTGTTTATACTCTTTGTAATTTTTTCCACTAAAATATTATATTTAGGCGTATCTTATCATTATGCGGCGGTCGAATCGTAGACTGATTAAAGATAGCACTAAATATTTGCAACTTAACCCCTTAAACATTTTTATAACGACGTCTGCTTCCTGATTCATAAGAAATAGATAAATATCAAGTTGATGGCAAATAAAATTTATTGAACTAATTTCAGAATAATACTGTTATTATAATATATTCATTCTGTTTTTTTTAAATTACTATTGAAAAGATATAAATGTTGAAGTACCAATCAGTACTTTTTCTGTACTTTCAAGAGAAGACCTATGTATTTGATTTCAAAATTTTTAATTTCCCTTTAGTTGAATGCGGCAACTCCAGAGCCCTTATTAAGGAAAGCGATAGTAAGCAAAAGGGTAGCCTTTTACGATGATACTCCGGATCCACTTTGCACGTGAGTATTTATAAATTTTATGCATTTACTAATAATTGATAAAGTATTTGTTAATCTAACTAACTAAGTAACTTCATTTCACCCAGTGTATTTTAAGTACTATTTAGTTAAATATTTATCAAATGCTGAAATCTAATACTTCACCCAGTTAGAAGTTTTACTAATATCTGGGAATGTGATATGGAACTATAATCCAAAAATAATTTCACTACCACTATTATAGTAGATTCGAAATTAGTGTCATAATTTCATAAAAATCAGTCGAAATATTGGGACCTGTATCTAAAATTTCCAAGTTTTGATAAAAGACTCGAAAACAGTACCTTCAAAATACAATTGGTACTCATTTTAATTAAAAGTACCCCACACATTTTTTATGGAAATTGAGTTTTCTCCAACAGGAGTGGAAAATGTTATTGTTTTTATGATGAACAAAAGTGTACATGGACCGGAAGCTTAAAAATTAAGTTCTCATATGGTAATTGGTAGGAAAAGGTTCATTAATTGGCATAAAAAATGATAGGTTAGTCACGTGATTTGTGCCGATTGATGAAGGATTAAAACTCATACGACAACCAAAATGATTCATAGGGTTGGTGATTTTTTGTTTGATTTAGTTTGGTTTTTGCTTGAATGACAAGCATCCATGCACGCAAACTTTTGCTTTTATAATATCATTAAGATTAAAATTAAAAGGAATATACCCACATGCATATGTCATTACATTTTGTTTGAAAATCGTCAAAACTAGAAATTTTCCTGATATTTCCTTGTAGTGTCTTTTACTATGTATATGCAATGTTCTGAAATACCAATAAATTTAAATAACATCGTGAAAGTTACTCAATATGCAACCTAGTAAAGCTTTCTAGAAGTTTGCATAAAATATCAAAAGCGACAAATTTCAATAACATCACGTGAGAAACGCTAAAAACTGGATCGTGCCTCTTTTAGTTCATATTTGCAGTATTCATCAGAATATTGCGAAGTTCATTAGATTTACAAGTATTATTAGATTCTTACAGTGACGAAATGTAACTGATTTTATACTGTGTAATAAAATGACGACGTAACATTGTAAATTTATGCTTTTGTCAACAAATAAGAACACGTTTGCCACAATTGCATTGTTTAAGGTTCCATATAAAAACACTTTAAAATTTTTTAGATATTTTTAATTGTATAAAAACTGAACATATTTATTTAAGGAATGAATTTGTTATGTCTTATTTGCATATATGTACACCATTTATCAAATACCGAGCCTTTAAAAAATTAAATCGCTTAAGTAATTTTTGAGATACGAGTACCAGTTGAAAAAATTTAGTTTTTGAGAAAAATTAGGTTTTAACTTTTTTCACAACCTTGCAGTTAAATATATATATAATTTTGTTCTCTTCAAAGAAATTACCCTCAGATATATAATACAACTTTGCTAACGCTTTTTCCAATTTTGGAAGTCTGGAACTCACTTTTAGGTATGGCGTTCGACTCCTCAGTTCTGCTTTTATCTCATTAATGGTTGCAAAATGTCTTTCATTGTATTCTTCAGTCTTGGGAATAGAAAGAAGTCATAGGGGGTATATCCGGTGAATAAGGTGCCTGATGCAAAATAGATGTGTTGGTTTTTACCAAAAAATCAACAAGGAAGATCGTGTTTGGTCGAAATTTGGAACAATTTCAGAACAAACACATTTCATCTAAAACATCCCGAAATGATATACCGACGTCATCAGCAACCTTTCTGATAGTGCTGATATCTTCAACGTCTTCACAGCCTTCTTTGAAACGTCTGCATCACTCGTAAATTCTTGTCTTACTCATAGTAGACTCGCTAAAAGCTACATTCAACATTTTGAAAGCGGTGCTGTGAGTTATTTCATTTTTCAAGCAAAACTTAATAAAAATACCTCGATCCATCTTGTGAGCATATGTACCAGCAAGATAAAAAATAAATAAATTATTATAAAGCACGTGAAATTGAGAAATTGAGAATATCAAAATGCCCTGTATCTTATGTGAGAAATTTATGTGTGAGTTTTAGTTAAAGTAGTTGTTTTGTATTTTTTGAAAAACGATTGTTTTGATTGAGAAATAAAAACAAACTATTAATACAGTTTTTAACGAATCTTTATGAAGATACTTTTTCTTTAGTCTTAAATTTGCAAAATTGATTGATTGATTGATACGTAATTCAAATTATTTGTTAAAAACTTAAAATAAATATTGAACTTAGTGTCAAGTGAATTTTGAGCCAAACTTCAGAATTCAAGAATTTTAGTCTAAATAGTTCTTCAATCCCTGCATGAGCATCATGAGTAATGAGACTTATATTTATGCAAAATTTCACGTCGTCAAAGTTAAAAGTCAAATAAAATTAAAAATTTGTAAAATACAATTCATTAACTCTGGAAATATTCAAAGTTTTCTTCCTTAGTTGTGAAATGTAAATGCGAGTAATTTCCATATAAATAATTTCGTAAACGCTCCAGCGTATTCTACTCCATTCAGATTTCGCGCTTTTCATTAGTTTTAATGAAACTAGAAAATTAGGATTCTGAGTAAAGATTAATACCTTAGTTTTACTTCATTAGTTTTATTTATTTATTTATTTCTGGCTAAGATGGACTTTGGGTCGTTTAACCTCCCTAAGAGTAAATGCCTATAGGAGTTAAACAAATCTAGGATTCTAGTCAGTTTCTAGACTAAAAATAGAAGAACACTTATTAATATAACAAAATTAAAAGCTTATCGGATAGTTACCGATACCCGATGATAGTACAAAAATTAATAATTTTGAATATTTGTTCTATTTAAAAATAAATTCTTGGTACTTGTTAACTATTTGAGTATAAATTAAAAGCTTTTAAAGGGTTTTTGTATAGTAGTATATATTTTTGATATGTTAAACCACTGCGTCTTGACGATCGACTGGCCATAATTGTCTTACTCTCTATTTGGTGGCTAGGCCTACTACTCTACATTATGGTACTGACTTCAAAGCAGTATATATATCAGATTTGCCAGATACCCATAGGTATATACAACAGCACTATTGTGAATTTATTTAATTTTATATATTGTAAATCCTATTACATTATTTGCCAAGTACACTAATCCATTTACTAATTAAACTTTCAATTATCTACTAAGTTAAAAAATTTAAGCATTTTGTGATTTTTGCATAGGTATTGTATACCTTATACACATATAAGTATCGAAAAGTAAATTTTAAATAGTAAATTCATCAAGGATTCAAAAATGTTCTATTTATTGTATAAAAACAAAATGTTTGTATCAAAAACATCACTCCTACTACAAAACTCATAACTTTTTTTTTATTTACTAATTCTTGGTGATTATCCATAGAATTTTGTAATTAGGTATATTTTTATGAGTTTGCTATTTTTTTTTGTCTTTAAATCAAGCATATTACAAATACTGTAAAGCCTTCTTATAAACGATGTTAGGCGATTTCCTAAGATAATAACGTTTGAGGCATCATCCACACGTGAACATATTTCGTCCGTGGCAATCATTCAAATCAATTCCTAGATCTCTCTAAAGTTTAGCCCTATGGTTTATTGATTGTCATTGTGAAGTTAACATTAATAGTAATTTGCAATCTTTCAAATTGAAATAGATAATATATATATATAATAATAGATATTCTAGGTATAAATAAAGTTTTGCCTTTGCCACAAACCAGTTATAATTGAAGCTTCGATTACATTTTTCTGTAGCGAAACTACTCGCAATCTAGTGCCACTGCAAAGTTTCGGTGCATTCAAATTGCGAAGCAGCATATTCAGACCTGCTATGTATATTTTATGGAGTAAAAGATCGGGAGCAGCGATACTATTCAAAAATTTCATTGAAGAATCTAATGCTGTTTCTGTATGTATGTATATTGTATATATGAAGGTAAAATGCAGCATACGATTATTTATACTTGATCATTTCTTGATACTAAAATAGGTCTTTTACACAACCATGAATATTCTTTTGTATTAAGATTGCAGATATCGAGTCATATCCCATTTGGGTAAGGTACCGCCGAGCCTAGCCAGCTCATCGGCCTTGCAGTTATCCGGAATATCGCTGTGCCCCGGTACCCATACGAGATGCACATTGAAATGCTCAGCTAAGTCACCTTTTGAGGTAATCTTGCAGGTGATGAACACACTCGTAAGAGATTTGATGGCGGCTTGACTGTCGAAGAATATATGGATGTTGTCCAAAGACAACGTATGGCTCCGCAGCCAGGATTGTGCCCCCTCAATAGCCATGATCTCCGCTTGAAATACACTACAATGATCTGGCAGACGGAGATACAAACTGAGATTCAAACACTCCGAGTAGACCTTCCACCCACCTTGCCCTCCAGCTTAGAGCCATCCGTATAAAAATTCACTAATAATCTCTAATGACAGAAGCCCGCCTCCCATTCCTGCCTAGTAGGAATGGAGTGGTTAGACTTAACGACAAAGAAAGGATAGGGATGATATATTCAATATTCCTTGGTATGCCAATACCGAGAATTTTGGAGTGACCGTAATCAGAGCGCGTCCATGGTTGGACTGAGTTTAACAGTGAAGGCAACAGTATGCTTGTCGAATAGTTCCACCGGCATAAGGTGGGATAGTGTTAAATACTTTAAAGGGAGTGGTTCTTAAGGCACCTGTTATCAGTATTGCCGCTGTTCTTTAAACTTTTTCCATAACTTTCTGGTGTATTGCTATTTCCAGAGTCGGCCACCAATTTACCCCATATACAAGAATGGGCCGGATGACAGCCACATAGAGCCATTGGACAATACGTGGTTCCATTCCCCACCTTTTGCCAATAACTTTTTTGCAGGAGTACAGAGTTACAGCGGCGTTGCATATCCTTTCCTGAATGTTCGTTTTCCAGCTGAGCTTCCTATCCTAAACAAAACCTAAATACTTGACATGCTTGGAGAGCATCAGGTACAATCTATTGAGGGACAGGGAGTTAAAACTAGAGGATTTCTTGTGAATAGTATCAACTCAGTTTTGTCTAGTTTGACTCTCAGACCATAATTGATACTCCACGTAGAAAGTTTAGAGAGGCCGAGTTGCATCACCTCGGAAAGAATTCAGATGTTTGCTTCAGACTGTTAGGCCAATGTCATCAGTATAAGCAATAGCATATATATCATATTTGCTAGCATATCTCAAAGCGGCCAGATCCAGGAGTAAGCCATTCAGGAACAGGTTCCACAGAAGCGGCGAAAGAAACCCGCCTTAGAGAGTACCTCTAATGGCGTAGATGATATTAGATCTATAAAACTCTACGAGCGGCTCATCCAGGTCCCGACCGCCCAGGGATACCGTTATGCTCTCAGATTTGACATTATTTAAAGCTCCTTCTATATCTAGAAAAGCTGCCAAGGTGAATACCTTATAGATCATTGACCTTTCAATACGGTCGATCAGGGTGTGTAGAGCCGTTTTAATAGACTTGCCCTTTTTGTATGCATGTTGGAAGGAGTACAGTTTGGTCGAGTCAACAGTCTGCCTTATGTATACGTCGACAAGTCTTTCTAAGGTCTTAAGGAGAAAGGAAATTGACTAATAGGTCTGTAATCTTTGGTTTTGCTGTGTTAAGTCGAGTCGAGTACCTGCCTGGAATTAATAAGCGGTACACTCCCCGGCTGAGCACGCTATAAGGCAGTATCCCATTCTATTTTCCTCCTGTTTTTATAGGGGGCTTGGTTTGTTTCTCAGGCTGAAGCCCAAACAGGAGAAAGAAACGCTCTTTGGAGAATCTCTAATCTTTAACGAAATGGACGAATTGTTTAGTGACAAGCATTATATACAGAATTTCTCACCAAATAGCATTAATAAAAGTGGGTTTATCCCCAACATTGCAGACGAGGAGTTTTGTACTCAGCATAAAATTCAAAATTAATTCACGCCGATCATTTACATGTATCCGAGCTATTCTAGACCGTATGGTGTGCATTGGCCTCTGCACCGATGACCATCGTAGTCCCTCTTCTGTCGGCCTCCGCGACAGCATTCCTCGGGTTACATTATATACATAAAATCGTACAGACCCGCAAATTTTTCCTTCCATCAAAAGATTCATCATTTTTATCAGTTTTTGTTTAAAAACCCAGTAAAATATTCATGGGTAATTTCAGTCCATTCGGGTTGGAAGTGAATGTTATTGTATAAAAAGATCAGAACGTCCATATTTCTTAACAGAACGCATCCTGAAGGCAAACGTAATTATAAAAAATAATTAACCACCAACTTTTTCAAATTAGTTCGTTTGTAGATTAAACTTTCTGCTTAGATTTTTGCATATATGTACATACATCAACTAAGTATTGATTGAAAAATTGTTTGTAGTAATGAAAGTTATTATATTCTTTTTCTCTAATCACTAATCGGTAACAATCGGCACTGTAGTGCGGAAGTTTTTTTTATTAAAATTTGGTTGGCCTGTATTCGAATCAATTTGATAAATGATAAGTATTTTCACCATGAACAAATATTAGGGGCTATTGTAAAACATCATTTAATTTTTGTTCTGTGCAATTCGGTGTAAACTGTTTTGTCTCGTTTATCACATTGTTGATCTACCGGTAGCACAGAAACTTTGTTGTTAGTTCATTACGCTGAGTTTTGTGCTCTGTTGTAGGATGCTAATTAGCATTAATAAATATTCTATAATTATTTTCATTTAAGTCATTTAAGAATAATTGAAGGGTTTTTGGGAATGACGAATGTAAGGGTTTGTGTTCTCAAGCATTGATGCAGTAATAAACCGTTCAAAACTGGAAAATAATGTAATTTTGCATCCCTTTATTGTCCTACGGGGCCTACGATAGATCAGTTGTTAACGCGCTGGCCTACCGTCCAAGAGGCTGTGGGTTCTCGAATCCCACGATAACCATGATATTCTACTCTACGAACACAATGGGTCAATGAGTGCAATGGACAAAAATGTCTGAGCGCTCGAGGCTACACGTCTCGCCCACTCCAATAATAATAATAACAATCCCTTTATTGTATGTTGTCATTTATAAAATATATTTGTACAAATAACTCCTGCGCGTTTTCTATTGGAAGTAAAGAACCAATTGAATGGTATACTTGTACTTGTATCTTGGCATAAATTTCCCTTCGTTAACTTCTTTCGCCCCAAAAGATATCATCTGAAAAGCTAAATAATAACGCCGAATATTACTAAAAACATTTTGGGATGATCATGTTTCCCACATATTAATGATTTAAGTGGTTTAGTTGGCTGCTGAATTGGATCCAGACGTACTTTTCCGTATGCCTTTTGACTCATCTTGCCACTTCAGAGCTTAACAGTGGTTGGGGTCTGTTCTCTAGAGTCCTATGATTTCTGACTTCCTGAGCCACATGTCGCATACGTTGGCCTACTAATCGCTACTCTATAGAATTATCTGATTCCTCATTTCGCAGGATCATATGTTGCACACGATCGACTTCTATGCGTTGAAGCCTTAAAGTATTCGATTTTGTAGCCCATAATAATTTTTTTCTTCTGAAATTCTTGAAATCAATTTTTTTGAAACAATTGTATTACCTTTATCTTAAAAATATTTACGTTTATTATTATGTTATAATGATATAAACACATGAAGTAATTATATCTATAATTATGCATTTTAAGTATTTTAAAATGTATGCAAACATGAAATTACACCACTTTGAGACACAATTAAATTCACACAACTTCGGTAGAAATTTTTAGTATGCTTCATTGGCAAAATGCAATTGTTATAAACAAAAAAGCAATTAAAAAATCTAGTAACGTTTCACCGGAATTGGCTTAGCCGTTTCCAAGACTAGCCCGGGCAGACAGACACTTGTATAAGCTTAAATTCTTCCATTTCGAAAATTAACACCACATTTTTTCTATCTGCTGTTTAATAATCCAGATATCAACAAATGGCAATTATTTTGGCATCAATCGTTCACGTCATAAAGACCCAATAAAATTTCAATTAGATCAACGTTAAAGTACACTTTTTATATAGTAAGTGAAAAATAAATATTTTCGCCTTTTTTACATAGAGAGTCCACGCTTCCATGGCATCCATAATGTGAATCTTTGCACTTATTTAAATTAGCGTAATACGTTTAATTTCCCGTCTTGACAATAATATTAATAGAAAACTGGGGTCTATCTCAAAAATTTGCAGTCCCATTAACAACATAATACGATTCTAAGAAATTGGCAAAGTTTACTGAAGTTGTTACCAAGTTGATTAGAGTTTTGATAGAACATTTATAAAAGGCCAACATTTCTTCGAGTTCTGGTTAGTCGAAAACAAGTAGTCAATATGTCATCTAATAATATTATGGAATCTTCTGAAGATATTATTAAAGAGAATAATTGTAATTTAGTGCAAGACGTTATTCAAGGGTTTTCACCGAAGCAAAAAGAAACTTTAGTTAAAATTATTGCAAAATTTATAAGGTAATAAGAAATGCATCTGCAATTCAACTTAATTTCTTTACAGTAATTAATTAAATGTGTTTAATTTTACTCATACAATTAAATCTTTATTTAAAATCAACCAAAAATTATCCTAATGAAAACTAAGGTGCATAATTTTAATTAACGAATATCCAACGATCAAATAATAAATATCTAAAAAAAATAATATGTTACACAATTAGTTCCCCTCCTATAAGTGTTAAAATTTTCATTAAGGTATCTATAGTGAAATAAAGTGTAAAATTAGATACACGTGTAAGTTAAAGGTCAGCATAAGTCAGCACGCGTCTACATGTCTCGTGATAATTAAAAATAAATTGAACTTGAATATATTTTTCAACAGTTTATTTTTAAAACGCCAGTGCGAAAGACCAAATCATCTCAAAAATTGTTATGCCAATATTTTTCATTTGTTAAATTGAAGTGAGAAATTTATAAAAATTTTAGTAAACATTTTTGAGTGACTTATGTAGTGAATTACTCTCGCAAATTTCGGAAAAAGTGATACTAATATTCTAAAAATTTACATCTTCGTAGGCACTGAATAAATGAGGTTACTAGTTTGAATAATAACACAGGTCTACAGTGAATTTGTTGCTAAACAAGTGGCAGATTATTTCTATTGGATTTTTTCTGTACTTTATGAGTTTGTTAATAAATATACTCGATCAGTTCATCTTCGAAAAAATGTAGTTAAAAAAGCCCATTTTTGAAAAGATTAAATTAAAAAACACAAAACATCATATTTTAACCATTTATGAAATATTACAAAAAAATCATGGATTGACTAAGAAACTGAACCTTTACCTATTTAAAAAAAATGCATTAACATTTAAAAGTTTTCAAAATATTCAATAGAATTGATTTATTTTCACAAACTAATTATTTCATATAAAATAGATGATGAATGAAGATCATAGCTGGCGGGCTTTCATAAAAAACTTGTTCGCCAATGCATTAAAAAAGTGTTATATGTTATAAGTTTAATAATAGTGTGTGTGCTTCTAAGCTAAAATGTTATTTTATTTATTTTATTTATTTTCTAAGAATGGTTCAAAATACGATCTTTTGTGTTTTTCAAATCGATTTTCCTTATTGAGCATTTTCATTTAAAAATACTCACAGAAAAAAAAAACAAAACAGAAATGCCACTTGTTCGGAAACTAGGAAAAATATTGAATTTGTTATCCAGTGTAATCTAAAAATAAAACAAGTATGCAAGCGTTATGTTAAAAATATTAACATGCATATCAAAAATTGAACCTGTTTAAAAAGTGATCCTTTGAGATCTTGAAAGCAGTTAAAAAAATTATATATGCACTTTAAAGCATAACAAAAGCAAAACATAAATTGATAAACAAATATTTTTTTTTTGTTTTTAATTAACAGAATTTGTGAGATGATATTTAATAGGAATTTATTAAAATATGCTACGATAGTAATAATACAAAATCTTTAAATTGTGCAATCTTTTAAAAAGAGATCCACTACGTGATTATAAAAGTTTACTTCTACCATTTATTCTTTGGCACAATTTTTTCTTATTGATGGTAACAATAAAATACGACTGAATTATATATAGAAATACTACGCAAACTTTTAGAATATAACTAGAAATGGTATTATATAAGGTTATAGAAAACCGAAAAATATATTTTGGAATTCTTTTATATGTTTTTATATAGTTTTTACGAATTTTTAAAAGCCGACACATATTTAACGCAAAAAACATTTAATTTATATCCAAAAACTCAAATTTTTATTTGTGCATGTACAATTTGATTAACTTCCGGCATAACAAAGTTAACAGGGTTACAAAAGCTTCACAAAAATTATAACATTATTATTTTTCAAAATAATATACCAAGAAACATTAGAACTTTCTACTCATTACACAGTCATAGATATGATTATATAATTACAATTATAATTCTTTGATCAACAGAGTATTTCTTATTTCATTTAAACTGGAATGCTCGTCAATCTTTTCTTTATTTGTTTAATAAAATAAAGAAGGTCCCTTTTCCTAACATATTTAATAAAATAACATATATTCAATAATATTACTTTATTGATAATTTTTCGCAGTATACGAAAACGGAGTTATTCTATGCGACCGTAAGTTGCAATAAAATATGTTTCAGTAACTATGTTAGATGAATTTTTCGTTTTCGTTGCAAATATTACAATACATAAATATTCTTTCGAAATTTTACCATACTAGATATTTTTATATTCTTTTATATAATCTCCTCCTAGAAGTTTTAAATTCTCAAGTACTACCCAATATACTTACACTTTTTAAATGCAACCTCTTTTGGAAATTTAGTCTTTAATCTTTTGGCTTTAGTATTAATTTTTCTTACTCTTTTCAGCCACCGAGAAAATGAACAAAAGAATGCTGAAGATGTTCTCTTCGACATGTTTCGAAACGAAGATACTGGACTTCTACCAATTGGAAAATTTCTGGCCGTATGTTTTAAACGATTCATATAAAATTACCAGTTAAAAATGTTAACATATTTTTAAGGCCTTAAAATGTACTGGAATAAGGAGTAGCGATCCCCGCATAAAAGAACTCATGGATAATTTATATAAAGTTCACAAATTGTCGAATTGTGAAGGTGGTTCGCCAGAAACACAAGCTCTAAATCGAGAAACGTTCAAAGCGTAAGGCATTTTTACTTACTTAGAAATATTATGATATAAAAGTATTTTTTTCGTTTTTAATTATGTTACAGAGTTGTTTGCCCAAATATCGTTCTTATCGCAAGAGCTTTCAGGCACCAATTCATCATTCCAGATTTTCAATCGTTCACAAAAGATATCGAGGAGATTTACTGGAAATGTAAAAGCAACACTGAAGGCAAGGTGGCGTGCTACATTCCGCAATTAGCAAGATACAATCCAGAATATTGGGGTGTGAGTGTATGCACTATTGATGGACAACGCTATTCAATTGGCGATGTTGATGTTCCCTTCACACTTCAGAGTTGCAGGTAAAATAATCAATTCAAATTATTTATTGGTCTTTTAATTTTATTTGTACTTTTTTCTTATAGCAAACCTCTCACATATGCAATTGCTCTTGAAAAACTTGGACAAAAAGTGGTACATGAATACGTTGGTCAAGAACCAAGTGGTCGTAACTTTAACGAACTTATTTTGGACTATAATAGTAAGTTTATTAAATAAAATAATGAACTAGCCATTGATATAAAAAAATCTTTAGAAAAACCACACAATCCAATGATAAATGCTGGGGCAATTATAACGTGTGCTCTACTCAAAACTCTTATTAAGCCAAAAATGACTTTAGCTGAAAAGTTTGACTATACACAGGATTGGTTTAAGGTAATTAAATTTTAAATTTATTTCACTTTCACCTCATTACTTATGTTTTACTGAGTTTACTATCATTATTTTATTATTTGAAGTAATGCAAGTTACAAATACAGGGGTCCACAAAAACTAGTTTCACGATTTTCACTTCCTAAAAAAGATACGCAAATTGAAATGAATTATTTTTAACCTCGCAGCAATAGTATTGTACTATTATAATAATAACACAATTTTACAAACTTTACCTTTTTTTAGGGTTTCGTACTATTGTCTGGTATTCTTATAGGATCATTCGTACGTCTGTTTGTCTGTCTGTCTGTCACCGACATTTGCTCGAAAACAACGTAGCGTAGTAATTAGATATTTAGTAGAATGTGAGGTTTTTGTGACGCGCATTACATAGCGACAATGAAAATTATGAAATATTTTTTTTTTTTTAGTTTTTAATAACAGTGAGTTAGGCTCCTCGAAAAATTTGTTTTATGTTTTGTATTGTCTACATTCAAGGACTCCAAAACATTTTTTCGAAATTTTGGGGTTGGTTGGTATGGAGTCAAAGATTACGGGAAAACTACATTTTTTCCGTCAGTCTACTAATTTCTGAAAAAATATTTTTTTTAACTTATAAGACGACTCGTATTAATCAGACCATATAAGGTTATTATTGCGTCTATTTCTTTAAATATTATTAAAATTTAATCATTCAATAGACTCTGATATATGCTTGTGTTCGGAGCTGTATGAAAAAAAAGTCTGGGAAGCGCAATAAGCCTCCACATGAACGCTATTTTCGAGAAATTTAAATTTAATAAAAAATTAAATTTAAAAAATAATATTTCAATTTATATTCAAATTAATTAATTTCATTTATTCTTTTTTACATATTAAGAAACAAGCAGTTTGTATTTAATTTCTTCAAAGCTTAATGATCTCTCTTTATCTTAATAAAAATCGATCACAGAATTAATTGCAGAGAAACAATATTTTTAGTATTACTAGAATACAAACAAAAACGATTTTTTCTCCAACAATATTTTTCAATGATACTGGTCCTGTCCATAACTACATACTTCCATAGGGTGAATGATCCCCTTTAAAAGCATACGGCCCTAATCAAAAGTATGCACGGAAATAATAATTTGGTTTGGAATGAAATTTTGCAAAATTTTTCCTTAAAGTCATAAAAACAAAAAACAATATGTTATGGTTGTATTATCACATTTTGAGCATTTCTTTAAATTGAAAAAAAAGTATAACAGAACGTAACAAACTTTTAAACCAAATTACGATGTTTTGTACTTTTCAATCATAAGTTTCTCAAATACAAGATGTGATGCAGTATTTTCGTTTGTGAATTCGTAATTTACGAAAAAAATCGTATAGAAATTATATTTCACTTGTTTAAGAACAACATTAATGTAAACTAATATAATTAATAAGAAAAATTATAAGAGATGCTCAAAATTATAATGGCCAACTTTATTTTCAAATAAAGTTTGCGAACCGACATACAGATCCGAACAAATAAGGCTTTATCGTCGTTTATTTTGTCGATTTCTCAGCAATGAACTCTCGCAACTCTTTCAAAGTAGCTGAAAGCAGTCTATACTATAACTTCAAGAAGATTTCATTTTTGTTGTGCCTATTCACCATTTAAAAAAATAATAAATTTAAAAAAGCAATCAGTTCAAAATTAAACATCTTACTATGAAGGCTGTTAATTGTTAAAGAAGGGCATCTACATATAAGATAAATAATAAAAAATTAAAGAGTTATTAATAAAAACATACCTAATAATCTTAAAGTACAATTGTTTTGAATAAGGAGATTTATAGGTTTTTTTAAATGAAGAATCTTTTTGTAGAAATCAGAACTGCCTTAGATGGAGCGTCCTGTATATTAGAAATTGCAAAACAACTAAAAAATTTAATTTTTAAAACTTACTAACTAAGCAGAATAGCAGCATATCTAAAATCGAGTACTTAAAAACTGATTTATTTGCTATTCTACTTCTACATAAAAGTTTGCTTTTGTCTCTGATTTCCCGTTTTTAGTTCCATAGCAAAACAAGTTATCCTTATATGTATAGTTCCGACATGTTCGTCCGTATGTTACAGTTATTTTATAATATTAGAGACTATTAGGACTATATAGCTGAAATTTGGTACACTTATTGATAATTATACCCGCTGCAGATATGTATTAAAATTTTGAAAACAAAAAAACTCCCTATATGAAAAGTGGGGATAAACATTATTTACCCCATCAATAGGAGTATCGTTAAAAAGAGAATTTAAAATCATTCTGAGGTTTCTTAAACCGTATTTCAAAATTATGCGCCGTTTTTGAGATATTTTCTTTTTCAAATTGACCATTTTTGATTAGGTTTGTGATATGAATCTTAATATTAACTTCGTGCATCATCGTTTTTATTCAGAGATTAGCTGGAGGAGAGAACTTTGGTTTCAACAATGCGATATTCTTATCCGAACGTGAAGCAGCTGACCGAAACTATGCCTTAGGCTTTTATATGCGGGAGCACAATTGCTTCCCTGAAAAGTCTAATTTGCGAGAAGTTATGGACTTTTACTTCCAGGTAAGTTGATTTCGGCGAATAAAATATATAAAATAAATAATAAGTAAATAATTGAAATATAATATCTGAACATCCTCAAAATAGTGCTGTTCAATGGAAGCAACTTGTGAGACAATGGCTGTGATAGCTGCAACATTAGCAAACGGTGGAATTTGTCCTTTGACTGAGGAGAAGGTTTTAAGGCCTGACGTAGTTCGGGACGTTCTGTCTTTAATGCATTCTTGCGGAATGTACGATTACTCAGGGCAATTTGCATTCAAAGTTGGATTACCTGCTAAATCAGGAGTGTGTGGTGGTATGCTTGTCGTCATTCCAAACGTAATGGGAATTTTTACTTGGTCACCACCACTCGAACCTCTTGGAAACAGTTGCAGAGGTCTACAATTTTGTGAGGTATTTTACTTTATAATATATTTATCATTATTACACTAAAAAAATATACTTACTAAAATAGGAACTTGTAAATGTCTTCAATTTCCATCGATACGACAACTTAAAGCATGCTGCTGACAAGAAAGATCCGCGAAGGCATCGTTATGAAACGAAAGGATTGTCTATAGTAAATTTACTCTTCTCAGCAGCAAGTGGAGATGTAACAGCTCTTCGTCGACACAAACTTTCAGGAATGGATATAACACTTAGTGACTACGATGGGAGGACAGCCCTTCACTTAGCTGCTTCAGAGGGACATTTAGAATGTGTGAAGTTCTTACTCGAACAGTGCAATGTCCCCCACAATCCGAAGGACCGTTGGGGCAATTTTCCCGCCGATGAAGCTGAAACCTTTGGACATAGCAAGGTAGTAAATTATCTTCGTGAATGGGATGAAAAGGTTCAATCGGGAGAAATTAAGGAGCCAAAGGTAGAAGGAAATGAAAAACCAATAATAAAAAATACAGAAGCTGATGAGGTAGGAAATGCCTCTTTTTAATAAATAGCACATATATAGTGTATATTAAACATATTTTTAGGAAATAGACACATGCCCACCAATAGCAGGAGGAAACGAGTGTATCGAGGATTCAAAGGATAAGGACAAGCCCGGAATGTAAGGAAATTCTCAGGAAGTAAATATGACGGCAATTCCCACGAGCTAAAAGGCGCACTCAAGCTTATTTAGAAATTGGTTTGAGTTATACTTTTAGCAGATTACTATTGCAATAACAGTGACAATAAGTAAAATTGTGAGATATTTATTTTATTCTTGTTTTCCATTTTGGATTAGTCTCAATTTGTGCTTTAAAGCACTGTGTGTGTACCTAGCAGATATTTACTTTATTTCTGTGATTTTACTTTATATTTGAGTTAAATGCATTGAAAATATATATATATATATATATATATATGTACTATAATAAATTATATGTAATTGGGCCATATGCACTTTGGTTTCATTTAAATACTTGTCGACATTTGAGAAATTTCATGTTTTTAGCATACATATTATTTTGTCTAGTTCTTGTCCATTTTCAGTTATTTTAAGCATCGACATTAGTTTTATAGAGAATTTACCAATAGCTTTAAAATTTGAATACGACGAAAAAGGCTTTTAAAAAATATAGGAAATTCATATTTATTTAGATATCGCAGGTGTTGTTACTGGTTTTCATTAAAGTACTATGGAAACAAATGTTAAATACTTTGCACTGAATTGGAACTAAAATGGTCAAACAAAATCTTTAGCAAATTTCACAGGGATTTCTTATACACTGCGGAGCATGACTATAAGTCTTATCCTGCTATCTTTTTATTAATTTTGAGGGATTAGGGAGAAATTACTACACAAACAAACAAAAAAATTACTAACAAGTGATCAAGGAAAGTGCCGTTAGTTGCAATTTGCTCCAATTTAAGCGGAGCATGACTATAAACACATGCAAATAATTTTAAAAAATTTAATAAAAAAACAAACAAAAATGTAATTTCAATAATATGTATGACCACCTTTATTGCTTATAAATTCAAAGAGCCTGTTTGGCATACTTTTTAACAAATTTGTTATGGTTGTATGGTCAACATTGCACCATGCTTGAATTATGGCAATGATTAAATGAGCGATAGTGTTGCTCTGCTTGTTTTCCTTTCCTTGAGGGCACTAGGAGCCCCCAAATATTTTCAATGGGATATAGGTGTGGGAAGCAAGCGGGCCATGCTGTAACGTGAACGTTATTTTCGATAAACCACAATTGTATGTGGTACGGCTCACATGGATTTTTGTTGAAAAATCCAGTAATCTGTGCCTTTGCGCCGCATAAATGGGAGAGAATTCATCCTACTACTAGGAAAAGCCAGTTTTAGCATTCCATCAGCACAGAATGTTCCCCAGACAATCACACTGCCTCCACCAAAATTACGCTTTAAAAATAATTTGGGCTCCTTTCGCAAATCACGCCAATACTTGTTGAAACCATCTGATCCATTCAAAATAAACATCAGAAATAGAGAGAAGATGGTTTGCATATTTGTTCGCGCAAATTCGAGTTTTGCTGATTTGTGACCCGCTAAAAGTCGCGATGCCGATTTCAACTTCTGCCGCACCAAATGGTTGGAACTCCTTAAAACTTAAAACGGATAACTTGCTTTTCGGACCTCCTGTTCGGCTTTTTCCATAATTTTCAGAAGCTCTTAACATGTTCCAAATAGCAACATCAGACCGACCAAGCTTTTTAGCAATTGCAAGCTTACTCAACCTATCTTCAAAAAATGCAAACACTTTGCCTATTTCTTCACTAAGGACTGTTCCGTATGGCATTTTAAAAAAAACAAGAGATACAACAATTATTTAAGCAAAATTACTTTTATTATTTGGCACAGATTTTTTTTTTTTTTTTATACCAACAGTCAATAACGCAGAGAATTATGGTAATATAGTTACTGCGTATATAGTCATGCACCGCCTAAATCAGAGCAAAAAGCAATTAACGGCGCTTTCCTTGATCACTTGTTAGTAAATGTTTTTGTGTAGTACTCTTTCTCCCTTATCCCTCAAAATTAATAAAAGGACAGTGGGATTTGACGAAACAAATAGCAAAAGCAAGCATTTTTGACTGCGTTTATAGTCATGCTCCACAGTGTATGTATTTCAATATCATTAAACGTGTTTTAAAGCCTTTTCTGCGATTCCTTAATTATATAAATTCATTAGGAGTGTTACAATGATTGCAACTTTTAGAGCTATGGTATATACAATAAAAAATAAAATTAAAAATGACGGCAAAAAATATATTTGCAAGAAAAAGATTTTAATAAAACAAATGTCAGTCACTTTGGCAAATAACTGTGAACAAATTAGACAAGAAATGCAAATAATCTTCTTCAACAAGTTGTACATAAGATAAGGGACTGTAATGTGGATCCTCAGGCTCAAAATATTCGATTTCTTCCTCCTCACAATCTAAACTAGAACTACGTTTATGTGAAGGTTCAATATCTTCGGAGCTCTTCTGGCCCTTATTTGGGGTAGAGGAGAGTGCTTGAAAGTTTAACGCTGACTTTTTAGAAGGACCAGTAATTGGACTGATAACCGTCGACATCTCAAAATTTGAGGGCTTTTGTTGCTGTTGCTGAAGGTGTAGTCGTCGAACAACATTAACCCGCATTGAATTTTTATGATCGCTACTTTTACGCATTGGTTGTTTTGTTTTCGGGCCAGATAGATCGCCGTCGCTGTCCATCATCATAACTATGCCGTGCTTTCTTCTATACCAAATACTTTTATGGTAATTTGGATCTATAAGCACTTTTTTTCGAACGAACTCGTGAAACACAATAAGTTCGGTGCTTATTTCTCTACGAATGAGTTGCTTTTCTCTGCTCGATAGATTTGTGTTTTTTAGAGCAAGAAGGCTCTGAGATGCAAGTAATGTTAGAATTAGCTCTAGCGATATTAAGCAGAGCTCTCCATCGATGTTTGAAAGCAATTCTATTGAAGGAGCCGTTGTTGAAGATATACTGGTCATTGAAGTGACTGACATCGACTTCAGGAAGGGCGTTCTGGATGATGAAGGCGTTCGTTTTCTTCCTTTTTCTGATCCACAAGGAGTATCCCTTGATGAGGACAGAATTGAATCTTTTCTACCCTCATTAGATTTTGCTGGTAAAATATTTAATGGCACATCGTGAAAACCATAGTTTTGCTGGAAATAGTTATTTCTTATAAATTAACAATTCATAATCAGACAAAACAAACTCTTACCAAATTTAAAGCCTTAGTCAAAATAGCAACAGCACTCAGTACAGCTCCGAATGTTAATTGTGGATAACTTCCAGCATCCAATTTTGGTGCTCCAAATTGAACTTCAATTAGCGGTTCCCATCGACTTACTAAAAATTCTGATTCACAAACTAAGTCCATTAATTTTGGGCTGAATCGCAAAAGACTCTGAGCACAGAATGTGATTATTTCACATAAGCTACAAGTGAAGATCGTTAGAAATTATTAAATTTTTAGGAGTGAATAAATTCATATTACTCGTTCATTGCTGTAAGGATTTCGTCGAAGAAAGGTGCAGAAACTTCTACAATTGTCTCCGGCTGGGAACCGATCCCATCTACTAGCCTTTTTAAGATTTTAGGTCGATACAACAGAGAAATCGCATGGTGCAAAAGAGTTTGAATGCATCTCTAAAGTGAAAATAGAAATAATGCATCGTTAAACAAAACTAAAGTACCGCTTTTCATGATCAAAAAAGCAGTGAAGAATTTAATCAAAAATATTTGAACTTTAAACAAAGCTAAATTCTCCAAATTATTCCATCGATCTGCAAGTCTTAAGTTGGATGTCTCACTCCTCAGCAATTCAAAGCACTAAAACTATTATTTTTTTTTGTCAAAGTTAAATGCCGCTAGTACAGGTGATATAATAACTCTTCTGATTAGAACTTTTTATTTTAGATGCCTCGTAAATATAGGGAATTTAGAAAGTAATGAATTTAATAAACTTTAATTTGAATTTGCTATATTTACAATACAATTTAGTAGAATTGTATTTATGAATACACCCTGGTCTTTATGAAAACTCATTCAAAGTATTAAAATTCTACCAAGTTAAAAATTGATGGTTAAGATATTTACAGAGAACCTCAAAAATTTAGAGAATTTAAAAAAAAGTTAATTGGAAGAAAGAAAAGAACAAACCTAAAAAATACTTACAATCAAATTAAATAAGCTCTGAGAATGCTCCAATCTCCATTCCTTTTCATAATTAATCAAGTTAGAAATAAACTCAGCAGTAATTTTCACCAAATTCATAGCATTCGGTTCTAAAGAATGCTTTGCTAATAAAAGTGAATCCATTAAATACTCTTCATGAATTCCAACGAAGAGCAAAGCATCTTTTAGAAAATGTTGCGCATACTTCTGTAGTAAAATCGTGACAAGCTGAATTCCTTTTGTATAAATCGGCCACCAATTTTGCATAACCCATGAGTTTTCCTTGGGCTGTTGCAAAATGTATGGCGTTTGTAAGAGTTCCTTCGGCGGAAGTAGCTTTAGCCACAAGCATCCACTTACATCACAATGAATGAACTCCATGGAACAGTTTCCTTTCGCAAAAACAATCAAAACATCCATTAATTCATTGGACAGTTTGTATTTGGACGATATCGGCAAAATCCAAGTTATACAGTCAAGCAATCTGTTGAGGATTCTGTTTGAGATAAAAGCATGATCCCAATTTGAAGGTCCTTCATTGCTGAAAATTACAGCCGCAGTTTTCAATAAGTTCAAGCTAAGAATGAGTGAGTTATTTTGCTGCTGCTGCATTTCGGTTTTCGGTTGTTTGACCTCGGCTTTTACACACTTTTCCAAGTTGTTTAACTCAAAACAGATTATATCAACAATAGGATTAAGGTACTGGAGAGCACTCATCGAGTCCTTCAAAAGCTCAGTTGAGAGAAGTTCTGTAGATTTTATAGCTATAGAAAGGCAGGACTCTTTCGCCCTAGGATGTAAATCATCATAGCACAGCGCCACGTTGTTCAGCAACTTCACTATATTTTGAAGCATTTCTTGATCTTCGTTTTCGGTTTCGGTGTAGGAATGCTTGAAGCTTAAAAGTACTACTAAATACAATTCCGATAAAATAATAAACGGGCGTAAATCATCCGTACATTCCGCTCTATGGACTAAAATTTGCAGGCACTTTATGGCAAACATTTTCATCTTTTTGCTTGGAACTTCCAATGTTTTCACTTTTTTTTTCAGAAGTATTACAACAAAATCCTTAAAAGCTTGAAGTCTGCTGAGCCATTCAGGTGTTTCTTCTGGGATAACATTTTCAATAGAATCTTCGGGCAGGTCGAAAACATGATCGATCCACTTTTCGAAATAACTCTCTTCGAAAAATTTCTGTAAAACTTTCTTCAGATCATCTTTCAATTTATTATTACTATCGCAGCCAAAAAGCTCAATCCCAAGTACATTCAAAAGTTGACTGTATGCCTTTACATCCTTTTTAAGTGTCCCAAACATAGGGTTACAGAGAGATGACCAGAAAGTGGATTTATTGACAAGTTCTTGAACTAAGCTCTGCATGTTATTCCTCCAAAGTGTGTGAAAGAGGGACATTATCCGGCTTGGAAGAGGTCCTTCCACTGTACTAGGATCCTAAAAGTAACATTTATTTGTTTTGGTTGTTATAAAGTAGATGATAAAGTTTAGTTATAAAATTATAGAGGTGCATTGTGCGAATCATTGTCTAGCCTCCAATAAGAAGTAAATTAACTTCAATATTAGTTGTTTTAGGTGAGAAACAAAAACCGGTCAAAAGCGAGTCGAGATTCCGCAATCAGGGCTCCGTACCGCAACTCTAGCAACAAACAATAAATCACCGGAATTTAAGTACATTTAAATTTAAACAAACTTTTTTTATGATAACTGAAAATTTAATGAATTGAGTCACATTATGCTATTATATTATATTTAGTCCAACAGGTTCAAGCTTAAGGTCTGTTGAAACTAAATTCCATTCAAATCTTACAATAGGTGCTTGTGGTTTCTTTTTAGAGCACTGCATTTTGAGGACACTGTTTTCAAACTGGTGTTCAATGTTCCCTTTTATTCTTAGCTGATTCTATAATAAATTTATAATAAATATAAAAAAATAGTATCCGTCCACTCATAAGTTCTAGAAAATATGATAAGTGTGACTTTGCTACTTACAATTAACGTCGCAACATTTTAGTAAGTGTTTGAACTCGACGCGATAAATCGAATGTAATAAAACCCCTATGGGGCCTCTGGTAGTTCAGTTGTTAGCGCGCTGTCCTACCGTCCCAGAGGCTGTGGGTTCGAATCCCACGAATAACCATGGTCTCCTGCGCTACGTGGTAACACAATGGGCCAAAATTGGCCTAAGTGTGCCTTTCTAGGCAGCCACAGCAACCAACCAACCAACCAAAACCCCTATGCCAATGGAAATATCAAGTAAAATCTTAGATTTTTTCCATATTTTCTAAGCCTTTTGATATTTCGAATCGATTATATTTTTATTTTGCAGCAGATGCATGTAGGGTGTCGATAGAACATACAAATAGATTAAATATCTAAAAAAAAAATAATTGAAATTCACAGTGTAGTGCACCTACCTTTCCCACAGCTTCCATATAATCTTGCATAAATGGTAAAATGCTATCTCCAATATTCGCAGTTTTATCTTTCACAAAGAGTCGTCGATCCTTTTCACAACCTATTTTGAAGAATGCTTCAGTTAAGCCGGGCTGTTTCTCAATACAAGCTTCAATAAATTCTAAAATTGCAATTTTTAAGTCATCGCTCTCCAAATCGTCTAACAATCTCTGTAAAAAGGTCAGTCGGATCTGGTCAGGTTCCATATCAAGACAGGCCAACAGAGACATTTTAAATTCCAGGGCAATTCGTCGCAGCAAGCGACAAGATAAAATAGGCAACCACCGGTCGAAGATGTTGCTCATGTAACTTGTTACTATTGGAATAATTCGTAGAGTGTCTGTTTGCTTTGGCTGAGTATAAATAAGGGCTTCTAAAGGAGATATCGCACTTCCTTCGAATATCGTCGTTTTTAATTTTAATAGCGACATTAAAATTCTCATTGCTAACCGAACCAACAGGAGGATATTCGTAGTTGAAGCAGTGATCCAATTGCATTCATTTTCCATTGAATGCTGCAGAAATGGATTTCCAATTGCTACAAACCTATAAAATATAATTGTGAAAAAATGTGCGATTTGTTTAAGAAATTTAAATCATACTTTAAGAGGACAATTCCATTATCTAAACTTAAAAGACTGTAAACGCAAATATCTCTCAGGAGAGCTTTGCTATTTCCATTCTCACTTTTTTCGGTCGTTACAATATCCAAAACATCGCAGATGTATCTCATTATTTGCAAATAAATTTTATTTCTCTCTTCAGGTGATTGAAACCGCCAAGAGTGCATATGAGGTAAAACTTCTCTGAGTAAAAATATTAGACCAGGAATCTCCATAGAATACAATTTATCTTTTCCCAACTAAATAACAAGACTTGTAAAGCATTTTGATGTATACATTTTAAGAAAACTTACCCTTGAGTAAATTCGCAGGAAATTTAAATACGCCATAAGAAAATCATATTTTTCCAACTTCTTTTCAAAATTCACCAAATAAGATCCAACTAAGTTCGAATCAAAGCAAATACCATGGGAGTACTTTTTAAAATCCAATACTTCGTTAGTCAAGCATGGAAAAATATTGAGGTTTATAACTCTCTTAGATATTTCTGTTTCAAATAAAGGAACTAATGCCGCGAAAACATTAAGGCAGTTCGCCAAAAGTTCAATAGGTGGAAGAGGTAAATTCTTCAATTTATTTAAGATGTCAATACACATTTCTGTAGGATGTACCATTTCTTGGCTTATATCGGCGGGTGATTTGATTTTCGAAATGGAAACAGAGAGAAATTTAACCCCAGCATTGACTCGCTTCAGACGATCTTCATCCAGACCAGTGTATTGAATCGCTTCTGAGATCAACAGATTGATTTCGTTATGAAGAACGTGGAAATAATTTAGTGAAGTTCGGAAGTGTACCAAGGTTCTGTCCATTTTGTTCATTACTATTACATTGGTGCCAGCTGGAATTGTGTAATCGATGTGTTGAAAAGGTTGGTAATCGTGTTGAAGCACAAACTCATCTTCAGATTCAAAGGATGGCCTAAGTTGAAATTTGAATTCCTCATACATATCGGTGAAAATTGGTAGATTTTCTAGTTGATTTATAACCTGTTAAATTATTTAAGAGTAAAAATAAAACCTCCGCACAAGTACATAAATAGTAATAATATTCGTACATTATGGAAAGGCTCACTCGTTCCATAAAAATAAATTAATCAGTGAGAGGAAATAAAATCTAAAATTTATTTTCTTCTTCCCTTTAACTCCTGAACTGATTCATTATTTCGGTTATGAGCGTTTTAACAGTACATATTTTATTTGTGTTATATATCTAATTCTAATAAAAATATTATTTACTCTTTTAAAATTTGGAATTTTAATCTTAGCTGTTATTTTTAATTTAAAACAGGGTAAATGAATGGAAGAAATGCTGGAAATTGTTTTAAATTTAAAACGAAACATACACGATTCACATTTAAGTGAGCTCATGAATTTTCTGATTCCTCCAAAAAATACAGAAGTAAGCAACAACCTTTCATATTGAAATACGAAAAAAAAGATTTATTTATAATTTTTGAAAATATCTAATGGCGATATATGCGACTTCTGTGAGATCGATTAATTTACCATTTTCATCGCAAGTAGCAAATTTACAAAATTAAAAATTATGCACGAAAGGCGCTTATGTAATTCCAAATTAATAGATTATAGATATAGTAAAATAAAATCGTTTCAAGTAATTTCAAATTTAAAAATGCGCACTTAGTTAACATAAATAAATTCGACATCTAAAGCTTTTATGCAAAAATAACAAAAAAAAATTAAATACGTTGAGTTTTTCTTAAAGACATGATAGTTTAGCGATTTTCATTCTCAAAATATTCTGTTTATGCGGTATTGCGTTATCTCTTAGTTAAAGTTTGTGTAACATAAAAACTAATATTTAGGTAATCTTTTTGTTACTTACATATTCATGCATTCCAGCAGTTGATAATCCGTAGTAAATCATTGACAAATTAACGAAATCAATTGGAAAATTTTCCAGTGCCGTATTATAGAGTGACCACACACCGCCTTCTGCAGAAAGGTTTAACGATAATTAATTGACACTATAAAAGCAATAGATAGTCAAACCTTCAATTTCGATAAAAGTTTTAGCAATATGTTCGGAAGAAATTAACTCGCATAGCAAATCGTAAACGTAAGGCTGCTGTCCGATGGACCCATCCGCATCGAATAAATCGCACAAGTGTGAAAGGTGGTTATAAACACACTTCTGAACGGTTTGAGAAATTAAACTTTTACCCTTGAAAATAAAATAAAGTAAAATAAAATAATTGCAATATGAATATATTTAACAATGTTTACCTTAAACATCTTATGAGATACAACGTCTTTAAGAAATTTAAAAACATTAAGCTGGACTGCTTTGATTCCAAATTGTCGGTACTTTCGAGTGATTTCGTCGTCTTCAAGAACACCAATGTCGCGGAAATTTAGAAGCATCCAAGTTAAAAGTAGTGGTCCATGCTCCGGATTGTGATGCAGAAGGACAATATCCCTGTCTAATGTATTAACAGTTTGCTTTACAAATTCTGAATACATTTGCCATTCCGAAAGATCCGTACAAAGCATGAAAATTGCAATTTCGCTGTAGGCAATCTTCGTGATAAGGTCTTTATGATATTCATTTGACGAATCTAAATATCGCTGTTGTCTTCCAAAGGAATGGTGCCTGAAGCAGTCCAAGAGCTGCTTGAATTCGTTGGGATTTGGGGAGCCACTGGCCATTAGTAAGATTAAAATATGAAGCACTTCAGTTATCTCCCTGGAGTTCCTTTCAGACCAAGCCACCAGCTTGGAGTTGTAGTTGAAAAATTCCCCTGCTGCTAATTTAGTCGGTGGGTTTTCTTTAATTAAGTGCTCAAGTTGGCTCAGAACAGATTGCCTCAACTTATCTAACGATATTTTATCTAAAACGTATTTATACTCTTTCGCATAGGGATGTCCTACGCCTCGGTGGAATTCAACCATATTTTTCACGATTTTTAAGACTATGATTCGCTCCAGGGAGTAGTAGCCCCATATGTCGTCCAACAATTTTGTCATGTTCGATTCCGTTGCAATAAAATTTGAAAGGGATGTCGCTGAACCACGGTATTCATTTATTAGATAGTAACACAACAGGTCCCAGCACTGCTCAGTTTGCAGATCCTACGCGATTAAAATTTTATTTATGAGTCTTTCAATATGTTAAGTTAGTAGCTTAGAGTCTAAAATCAAATTTAGTTAAAGTATTTAAGGGCAAATGATACATGTTGTGATTTTATAGTGGAGCAACACGTAGGTTATTTCCTAAAATTTTTAAATAACTCATTAACTTTCATGAATATTCTGTTAAAATTTCAATGAACCCCTTGCAGTTAAATGACGTGTCTATCATACAATGTCAAGCTGCACTCGTCATGTGACTATAGTTACTTTTGAAAATAATGTTAATTTAGTTTGTATATAATTTTTTTAATTTCAAGAAATAAAATAAAGTGTAAACAATGCAGGATTCATTGGAACCTACCAAAATGTTTCGAAAAGTACCACACACTTGAAAATTATTAGCTATACCTTATCAAGTTTTACTTTGAATTTTTTAAATTTTTTTCATATTTTAATGTCTCGTAATGATTTACAGTCTATGCATGGTTTATTCATGATAACTAAAACAAACCGGAAAGAGTTAGTGATTTATTTTCAGTGGAGTTATACGCAAAAACGTTGATTAATTTTTGGAAACAAAAATGTTGATTGATCTTAAATTATAGAAACAGTTAAATTTGTCTTCTTATTAATTTATCTAGTGCTTTATTAAATCTCTTTAAAACAAATTTAACAAAATAACTGGTATTAGGCCAAATATTTTCTCTTTTCGTCAAACTTTATTTAAAAATTAATGAAGTATATCTCTTTCGAGTTTGTAAATGCAAACAATTAGTGAATAATCTAAATAACTAAAATAAGAAATTTTAAATATTAAAACAACAGACAGACTAATTGAGCCATAACTCATTCGTTTTAGGTTGTTTTACAGTGAGGTATTTTTTTGTAGTGTTAGGTTATTATTTAATTAAAGGCCATTAAATATTGAAAACTTATTAGATAAATACTTTGTTAATGCAAAGTCCTTGCTATAAATAAAGTCATAAACAGTACAATCAATTTAAATACAGCAGTATGAAAGTGGCAGGAGTATAAATTATTTTTAATTACTTCCTCCTGCGGACTACATGCTAAAATTAAATAAAGTGTCTAATGAAGGGTCATGCATCCATGCTTTCTGCTTGGTTTCCCACTGGGTTATAACATCTCAATGTTGCTTTCCTTGTTTTATATCCGTGAATCTTCGTTTTCAATACTAGATTGATAGATCATTTAACATATCTATTTATAATGTCATAAATGGGCTTAGCCTTTTCTATTTCTGTTAATTGCTTCAGGTTTAATTTATCTAGATTTTCATATATATTTTCGGTAGGAGTATACTGAGGAAAATTATGCACTACTTTGATGGCTCTATTTACTAATCTTGATATTACTTTCAAGTTCTTTGCTGTGATTTGGCTCCATATTAATAGGTCATACGTTACCAACAGCCGTATATTAATCTTTTAAATTAGATTTTTAATTTTTGATAGTATGAGCTTGACTCATGTTATTCAAGTTTAGCTTAAAACTTTCTTCACGAGTCAGACTTGTCAAAATAGTGCAGGAGGTTAATGTTCTTTTTATTTTTAATCATATAAGTTGTTTTCTACTATCTTATTGATAATAATAATGCCAGTTATCTTATTTTTTGAGATCCTCATTTATGTTATTTTCCATTGAGTAAAAATATTTATTTATATATGTATCATATATCATATATTTTCAATATGAACGACATTGTTCCAATAAATTCATAAGCAAAAATTGATCGGACATACTTAACAAATGAGACAATCACGGTAACAAAGAAATTTTTATAGAAATGTGTGATGCTGCTCCTTTTAAGAAATATATGAAAACCCGACCCACTTGGCCAAAACGAACCATTTTCAACAGGAACAAGTCAATTCTGTATAGGCCAAATTTGATCAATAATAATGAATAAATACGAGAAATATCGGGTCTAATTGATTTTTACAAAAGGGAATTACGTGCTACCTCCTTTTACACGTTTTGCGTAGTTAACTGACATATTACCATGAATAACATGAATATGTTAATCAAAGTTGATAAAAGTCGATTCGACATAACATAAAATTAAAATATATAGCGATAGTGAAAATCTCCTCCGGCTTCTTCAAATACGCAATTTTTTAAAATTACTTAGATATCGATCTCCCACCCCATTGGCATTAAATCTCCACACTTAAGAACTTAACCAAAATATTAGCCTAAGTAATGTATACGCAAAGTATAATCAAAATAAAGGCTTGAATCTTGGAAACTTTTCGGCTTTTGGCTTTTATATGCCCACGAAGAATGGCTCAAATTATTTAGAAAGATTTTTAAATATAACTGGTATTTTTAATTTCACATATCCTCACATATTCAGGCATGTTATAAGCATCTATAATAAACCTACAGTATTGTGAAAAATATAGGCAACTGTCTCATATTTGAGCTTCAATGTAATATTTTCTATAATAAATTCATAAGCCTTTCAAAACATGATAATTGCTCAAAAATTCATAAATATGTGTAAATTAAACAATTATCAAAATACACTGTGCAAAATATAAGCAACTTCTCACTTCAGTTTTAAATAGAGAATTACTAAC
The DNA here is from genome assembly GCA_963969385.1 of Philonicus albiceps. Lineage (NCBI taxonomy): Eukaryota > Metazoa > Arthropoda > Insecta > Diptera > Asilidae > Philonicus > Philonicus albiceps. The sequence continues at coordinate 24,382,465 of OZ017773.1, read as the reverse complement.
GGTACTTTTCTAGCAATACCAACTGCAAAATTCATAATATGAAAGATTCCAGAAGTTTTTCGTTACTTTGCTTTGGTATAGCTATGTGGAAAGATCGGTTTTGGCATTGTAGCCTCGAATTCAGTATCACCACAGATTAAAATTGAAAATTATCCCTTATTACAACAGTGGAGAACCGCAAATTTCTTTCTGAAAGAAATATAGTATTCATAATTCATAAATGTATTTTCTCATGTTTTCAAGTACCGAGTAAATTTCGCCAAACAATATCTGAGTAGGTCTCTTGAAAATCAGTACTCTTCAGTGATGAAATTTAACATTTTGAATTCAGACGATATAGGTACTGTGCGGGTTAACGGTCACTTTAGCGGAAGAGGAAGCGTAATGATTTGAACGTTTCTCCGCATATGGTTTGGGTCCTTTTATTGAAATCCACGGAATAATGGACAGATTTAAATATGTATAACATCCGGAAAATTTATATGCTTTCCTACACGGAATGGGAAATGCCACTTCGATGAGTGTTTCAGCATGACAACTACCCGAAACACACATCAAAGCTGCTAAAAGAGTGGCTCAAAGATAATGGGATTCAAGTTCTTGATTAGCCAGGACAATCGCCGGACTTGAAAACAGTTGCTTATATTTTGCACAATACTGTAAATTGTGAGATTTAAAATTAGTGATGCAAGAACCACGTAAAAATCGTTGAAAATTATAAAAAAGAAAATGATAATTTCTGCGCATTCCCACATGCAAGGAGAGATATCTGTTATATCTTTTAGGAAATTGTTTTTTTTTTAGCTTTCAAATGTGTCTATAGACGTCTAGATATTTTGAATAGAACGTTTCATAAAATTAATAGTATGATCGCTTCCGATATAACGTAAGCACCCGCCCAATCGAATTTGCTTACCAAAAGATGCTGCAATTTATTTGTGAACGGAAACAGCTTTTCCTGGTGCTTGGTTTTCAGGAACTTTTCCAAGTCCGCTGAGGTTGTAGAGCATTTCTTAAACTGTAAAATGCCGTCCTGGAGCTCCTTGGAGACATCGAACAGCTTCTGTTTAACTGTCTCATTCGGCGTCTCGTAGTGAATTCCCGACACCAGCTGCCACAATTTCTTCCAGTCGGTACTAAAATTAAACTCGTTAGCAATGTGAAAGCCAAATTAATCCTATTGTACATCGAGTTCTCCTTTTGCGCAGCCATAAATCCTAATTCTTGATTCGTAAACAACGCGGGAACCGGCTCATCGAATTCCAAGTGACAGCTGTCAAGATTTGTCAAAATTTTGTTGCTTTCCCAAATCAGCTGTAACAGATAATCTAGTACATTAATAGTTCGGTCACTTACCGGAAGAGTCTTCGTGAGGAAGTCTTGTCAATTAATTCCTAATTTAACGATAAAAATTTCCATAGGTAAAATTATATTTCACCAAAACGAAATAACGAGAAGTAAACATACGAAAGCATCTCATCAGATCTGATTGCTGATTTATAGCTGAAATAAATTGAATAAAACGATATTTAACATTTTAGCATATTTCGTCAGAAGCAACCAAACCTGCATATTTAGGATTAAAACGGCTATTCGAATATAAAACAATTTAAGTTGAGGAAAAACAAAGCAAATAGTAAATCACAGATTGTAAAGAACACAAATTCTAACTATAACACTATACGCGCTATTTCATATTCATTGTATTAATTTATATTAAGCTTATAATTGTGTAAATTTTTTTTTCCTGTCTTACTCATGCTTTGGTCGATCCTTATCGCCGCCCTGCCCTGGTAAGACAAAGAGCTTCGCTCTCTACGTAATAGATAGTTATCGCCTTCCTACCTCCTTTCTAGATCTGACATTTTTTCTAAACGGTGCGAAACACTCTACAAGGATTATCTTCTCAACCGCATGCAATTCAAACTTATGTCCGACCCACAACAATTCTACAATTGCATCAATACAAAAAGAAAATCTACTGGGTTTCCCCGATTCTTAATTTCGGCAACTTTTTCTTTTCTGACCCTACCATAATTGCTAACCTCTGTGGAGAGTTCTTCAAACAATCTTTCAACGACCACGACCATGACCCTTATTTTAGTTATTTTTTCTACCTCCATATCTGCCCTCAAACGTCCCTCGTTACCATCGATATTGATGATTCTCTTGTTTCCGAAAAAATTGACACTCTCTCAGATAATTATGTCCTGATGGGGTACCCGCCATTGTCTTAAATAAAAACCCATAAGAAAGGCTGTAAAAGTAACATTTCTAATTACCGCCCCATTGTAAAACTGTCCCGTATCCCCAAACTTTTCGAAAACCTAATTTATGACCCCATGTCCTTCCACTATAACTCTATTCTTTCCCCTGTCCAACACGATTTTCTCAAAGGTAAATCAACAACTACTAACCTTATAGTTTTCGTGTCAGGAACGATGCAAACTTTGGAAAATCGTGATAAAGTCGATATTATTGCTACCGACTTCAGTAAAGCCTTTGTTAAAATTTCTCATCAAATCATCATCTTCAAAATTAGTGTTCTTGGTTTCCATTGCTGCCTCATTTCCTGGTTCAAATTTTACCTCGATAATCGACAATATAGGGTACGTTTTGATTCTATGTCTAACCCCTTTAAATCCCATCCAGTGTTCGTTAAGGAAATCACCTAGGCCCACTGATCTTCATATTGTCCATTAACGATATTGAGCAGGTTATTAAACATTCAAACATACTAATTTATGCTGATGATATGAAGATCTTTAAAAGTATTTCCAGCTCATCTAAATCTTTACTCTTACAAGATGACCTCAACTGCTTCTCTACCTGGTGCCTGCAAAACCTTCTGGACCTGAACATCCCCAAGTGCTAATAAATAAGCTACTTACATAACCGCCTCTCCCCACCCCTCGGACTCTTTTTTTCTCCGGAGTACCCATTCCAAGTTCCCTTCATGACCTAGGCATCATTTGCGATAGAGATCTCAATTTCCGTTCCCATATCGATCATATGTATTATCAGCAAAGGCAATTCAACTTTAGGCTTTGTTATTGTTAAATTTTCTGACCCCTATGTTACTAAATCTCTCTATTTCTGCTTTGTCCGGCCCCTTTTGTTAGATCTGATCTCCCTACCAACCTACACTCATTAAACGGATCGAATCTGTGCAACGCAGATTTTTCCGCTTCGCGTTACGTGGCCTTCCATGGGTGGATGACCTCAATTTTCCTCCTTATGAGAATCGGCTAAAATTGATTAACCTTGCAGGTTGCTTTAGCAACTCGCCGAGACCATCAGATTCTCACTGGTTCTATCGACTGCCCTCAACACGAACCCTCGCAATGTTAGATCTTTTCCACTCTTTTACTTTGATCGTCACCGCATCAACTACGGATATTTCGAGCCCATCTCAAGAATGTTACGTAAAGTCAACAACTTCGTCCCCTTTGACTTTCATTTAGACAAAACCTCCCTTAGACTTGCTCTTTACCAGCCCGACCCTCCTCTCTAATCATCTTCTCTCCTTAATTCTCTTCCCTATCCGCTCCTCTTGTATTTTCCCTATTTTTTGTCATCTAGTTTTCTATTTAATCTTTGTATTTTATTTTTGGCTTAGGGTTCCTTTTGTTCATCTATTTGCTATTTTATTTGTAGCTTGTATTAAGCGAAGCAAATAAATAAATAAGTACACACTCATAATAAAAACAAGTAATATAAAAGCTTTACTTATAGATTGCAGGAAAACCTATAAGAAGTCTATATTATTAAAATGCAGTGTAATGAATCCTTTAACAAGCTCAATAAAATAAATAATAGCATCAGGGAAACGTGGTGATCCGGTACATACGGCCATCAAAATAGCCCGTGTGTTTTTGGAGAGCAAGGCTCTAAATAATCTCCTCAAAATGCAGGCATCAACCAATAATATCCTTCGGACTGCTACAAGTGCGTTGAAGTCAACCCCAAGACGTGCTGTTTGAATAGAGTGGCTGCTTGCCATTGGAAGACCGAACGAACAGAGCTAGGTATAAACTAACTAAACACAAGAAGACCACACCACCAAACACCTGTTGTGTACCAAAATATCCGCTTTTTCGCCAATATTCATATATTTAATAATTTATGTGGCCACAAACAAATTAAATAAATGTCTAGGCAAAAAGACTAATAAATTAATAACTTAATTTCAAATAGGCAGTAGGAGAATCGATTCCCAGCCTAAGAACATATCCATACGGTCATCAGGAAAAGGAGAGGAAAGTTTTTGGTATCGGGAGTGAAGTTTAGTTGGTAAGTTAGTTTAATATGTTTTTGTGAAGTGAAGTAGAATAAAAATAGGATAAAAATGACAAAACGAAAACCCTTTCGTGCTTTATTCGCCCTCACGGACCATAACTACCCACCCCGCATACCCTCCACAAATAGATGTATTATATATATAACACATGCATATGCAACACACTTGGACACCACTATTAATCCCAGCTATAGCTCTAAATGCAAGTTTTCCCCTTCTCATTTCATAATCCCTTTCACTTCCAGGCCATGACGAAAGGGACATTTTCAATTTCCTGGTGAACGTCGGACCTGGAAACAAGAAAAACGCTACTAGAGAAGAACTCATTTCAGAACATCGAGAACAGATTGAAATGCATAGGGAGAAATGTCATATTTATACTGACCGTTGCGTTTACGACAAACATGTTTTTATGTCGTATCCTCCAAGAAGAAAACATCTCAGCCATCAAACAATTTAAACTGCATCTGGATGTAAATAGCTTTGAAACCAAAGTGGTGGCCATTGAATATGTACACACTCCACGATTATTGGTTAAATTTTTACAAATTATCAAAATACGCATATTATTCTTGAAAACGTGATGTACGAACATTTTCAATTCCGAATGCGCAATCTATGAAAAATATACAACTACCAACAGAACAAAATTCAACTCTTATCAACTTTTTAACACAGAAAGTAATGCAACAAAACAAGGGCAGTTTGATAAGTCAGTGACTTTTTGAATAAAAAATATTTTTTTTCGGAAAATTAGCATTTTATTTCTCAACATAGTCTCCTTTTAGATCTATACATTTAGTCCATAGTTTGTCCAATTTTTTTATTCCTTCCAAATAATAAGGTTTTCTCGAGACTCAAAATTTGTTTCAGTGATGACCTTTTCATTCGATCCAAATTTCTTACCGCCCAGACATTTCTTCAGGTTTGGAATAGAAAATAGCTACAGAGTGCTAAATCTGGAGAATATACTGGATGCATTTATGCATTTTTAGTGACTACACATAATACTTAATCAGTACATGAAATTCACTTTTTCCTATTTTCGTTAAAACTCATGATGCAGCTTGTAGTCTATTAATAGATGGCAATTGACGGGAGTAGTGTTGCATTTAAAATTACTACGTGGTCACTGACTTATCAAACTATCCTCGTATAATCAATTTAAACTTTAGAAATCAAAAGGCGACGTAATAGGCGACCCCTTATCTAACCTTGCATTATTAATAACTTTTTATTGTACTTTTAGTTCCAGATGATTTCATTAGCACTATCTCTTTTGCAATTTTATAGGCAGGAAAAAATCATAAGCATAAATGAAATTCCATATATTTAGTATCATATCCAAAATAGGTATATTGTTTTATTTAAGATCTTTCCTTTCACATGTACATATTTTTTTACATAGTTTTAAGTGTTTTGGAATTCACCGTCGGAATGTTTTCTCGAATTGAATTAATAAGATTTCTGTATAAACCACAGAGGACATGATAGCAAACGCAATTGTATTATTCAACTTAACTAATCCACACAAAGATAAATGTGGCTCACTCAGAAGGAAGCAGCGCTGTAAATTTTCGATCTGAAACAAAATTGAAAAAATATGTTTTGTCAAAAATGTTAATAATAATCCAAAGTTAATTACATGTCTATTAGTCTCGACATCAAAGCTATTAAGAATCTGAAACCATTCAAGAATTTGTTGGGATCGCACCCAATTTTTCAAAAGTAGCTCAGCAGCAATAATTAAAAGTAAAGGGCGTGTAATTAGAAATAAAACGCCTACAGAAGTAATAATATCGAAGGTATTGCATCCAATTTTGGTCCATTTGAAATAAATGTAGAAAATTACGACAATATTGCTGAAATAGCAAGAGCAGAGTACTGTTAATGTTTGGTATTGAAATATTTTATTTATATTATTCACAATTTGAAGTAGTTCTTTATGGAATTTAGTCAATAAAAATAATTTATGGTTTAATTCAAAATGTTTTAAATGTTCTTCTTTTGTAGCTTCGATGATATTGGTGAGCTCGATGTAAAGAAAGCGGTAGGATTCAGAAACGAGAACAATAAGAAAATAAAATTGAAATTCAATTGCATAAATAAGACCATCTAGATAAAGATAGTACGCCCAGAAAAACACAAACTGCCAGTTAGGAAAACTCTCTTTGCACACAGAAGTAATTGTAGCAATTAAAATCATTAAAGTATTCACCAACTTTAATGGTATCAAAAGAAGTCCTTTCACGTTATCACTTTCAAAATTTGAAAAGCACTTATAAAACATAATCAGTTGATTCATACTATTTTGGAATTTATTGTTTTTCGTCCAATGATATCGAACTGTTATGTAAACTGGCAATAATCTTTGTAGAGAATAAACCAAATTAATGTAGAAAAGAATTTTATCTTGTATTATTTTATTTATATCAATCACAAAATCACCAAAAATTGCTCCAAAAAAAATTAGTATTAAAACTTTCCCAAGAATGCTATAAATTGACAATGCTTTCGAATGTACAAATGCAAATTTATCACGGCTCCAAGTAAACGTTATTAAACTTAAATATAACGACCAATAGTATATAAAAAGGCAACTGAATTTAACGATATTCTGCATTGTTCCCAACTTAACCGTAGGCTACTACCATTCCTCAATTCTAGAGCTTGCCACTATTTTACTTACAATTAATTAGCAAATTGTTCTTCACTATCGCATGACATTAATGAATAAATAAATATCCATTCCATTCATATCTTATGAAGGTGTAAATAAGCTCGCTTTTTGCAGGAAATTAGGAATAGTTAAAAGACTTTACAAAAAGGTTTAGAGCTTTTTTATATAATATTTAAAATAATATCAATTAATTCCTCCTCCTAGTAAATTGTTTTTTACCCAACAATGACTAAGCAAATTGTTAGACATCATGCAAATTTGTTAACTTGCAGGGCTGAAGCAATTCATTTTTAAAATCAAAATTTCATTTTTTCGAATACAAACTTACAAGCACTACTATGTAAAACTTACTCGTATATTTGAGATCAGAATGATATAATCGTACATTCCGTTTCATGCTCGTATTTACCTACAAATTTCTTGCAGTATTATTTGCATTTATTCTGAAGTTTAAAATTTCAAATATTCGTTGAAAGGAGAAAGTTTGAATATTAATGAAAATTCGGGGAAAATTAATCGAAATCGTCGTGTTATTCAAAATTGTCTTACAAAATCTGGAAGTTCATGAGACGGCTATGTAAGTGTGATGGGAGATATAAGAGAAAAATTTTACATGTTTTACATGCTGCAATTAATTCGACACTAAGTTGCAAGCAAATGTTAGCACATCTGAAAATAAAAGTAACGAAAATAAGAATTTGGGGAGAACTATTCGACGTATTCATAAAATTTTAAGAGCTAAATTGAGATCTCTTCCTCCTCGGCATAAAACACAACGGGAGGAATTAACAATAATATTTGTATAACTATACTAGCCAATGCCCAATACGCTCTGTTGCACCAAAATAAAATGTATTGTTTTTTCAAATTTGAATTTGAAGGCTTTCTTTGCAATTTTTAATATGAACACCACGATTATATTTTGATGCTTCAATAAATAAAATATTGTTGTTTGTGTGTTTGTTTGAGAATTTTGTTTATTGTAAAAAGGTGAAAATGAAATGAAAACTTATTCTAACACATATGAATAGACAACGTTCTTTGTAGTGCCGCCTAGAGCGTAAATGAACAAATCTATTGGTTTTCCAACGTGAGAGCAAGCCACATACAATTGCTCATAAGCAAAACATGAATTTTCCAAGTTTATTCAACACAAACTTGTAGCGAGTGGCCTTACACTTGCCTTTGAATTTTAAACATTAGCATAAAATTCTGGTGAACAACTGTTGTTGCACCAAACGATGTTATTTGAAATCGGGAATTGCATTTGCGGATATTGCTTAAGAAATTTTTGGAATCAGGTGTGTTGCCTTCAATCAAAGATAGCAAGGGCTCTGGTGGGTCTGGATTTAATGCCGGCAACATAATTTTTCCATTCGCATAACACATATCTGGTGTTTAGCTTTTATACTTCAAAGCATGACAATATCGACACAATTTGTCCATTAGACCTATAACAACGTTTATATGTGCACTATAGTTAATTATTGTATCGTAATAGAAAGCAATTCTTTCAAATGGAGCAGTAATACGTTGCCTGTTGGCTGAAATTCGTCTTCGGTTACTATCTATCCTTTCTTGGCACTGCGAATCTGTTTCTTGCTGCTGTGTCCTCAATCGATTGTCTCATTGTTCATCTGTTTCTTGTTGTCATGCCATTAGATGGTGTTGTTGATCTTCCCTTAAACGATCGGTGCGTTGATCGTTTGTTTTAATTCCCCGTCTTTCTCTTTATCTGGCTGTTGCGCGAAAATTTCTTCCAATATTTACACATTTGGATGGCATCTTCGTGAAATTTTCCTTAAATTTCGGTAATCTTCTACGCTACTAGATGAATTTCAATAATTTGAAACTACAATTAACTCATACTCGCTTTGCGATTGTGTCTCGTTAATTTCTGATTTTTGGGCTCGTTAAATTGAACCGTTACTTCAGTTGATTTGTTCATCCAGTCAAGCTGATTCAGGTAGATATCGCCCATTTGCTACAACAACGTTATTCTCCAAAGTACTTTGTTGTGTAAGTTATGCCGTTGTTGCAGCACTTGTGCGATATATTTTAATAACGATGAGTTTCAGATCCATCATTGTTTTCCTCTACGCTTGTACGATCTATGCGAATAGAGTACTGGTTAGCGAGAATAGATTCTGGTTCAATATATCATGCCAATGCTGAAAATTTTTAAAGTTTAAGGAATCATTATAAAAGGGTACACTTGCGGGTTGTTGGAATCATTGATCTTTCCGTTTCTATTTTTCAAATCTAATATGGCAGATCCAATATAGGAATTATGCTAAAAATGTTCATATCATCTGCCATGCCATGTTATTATTCGTGTCATTAGTCATGTCATTAGTCATATCATGTTACTTGTCCTGTGCCAATACTCACTTCACAAAATCTACTAATTGCGTACTTAGTTACAGTCAATAGCAAACATATTGATTGTGTTTGACACGCTCTCTATCGGAAATTTTTCAAACCTTTTATTAACACTAAACCATTTTGTATTCGGAACCAATATTCCGGCAAATTTTCAGCTCAATCGGCCCTGTAGTTTCCAAAACCTAAACAATTCAGACAAACAACAATTGCTCTATACGAGTATATATATAGATATAATATATTGGACATCTGTAAGAAAAGTTAGCTCTAATATTATGGTAACTGATGGTGTTATACTTTAATATTATATTTTCTAACAAAAAGAAACTAAGTTAATATGCACCAGGCAGTTTTAACATCTGCTGGCGATAATTGGGGATCTGTTTATTTCTCTAAAAGAAAGGTTGGTGGTGGTTTGTGGAGCGCTTTCTGCTCGGAGTTGTTCAAACATTCAATTTATTTCTCTAAGATTAAAGAGAATTTACTATATCCAAGTACTCCATCCCATTCCTAATCTGGCAGAGAATTCTCAAAAATAGTGTGTATTTCAGCAAGGCAAAGCCAATAATCATCTCACTACCAAAACAATGAGTTCTGTGTATTTATTCGATTTGCCAGCATGTGTTCGATCGATTTCAACCTTATAGAAATTGAAAAACTCTTGTTACGCGGGTACGAGTATATGGTGGAAATGGCTTATATTAGTCAATTATGGATTTGAAAAAAGTAATTACTTAATTATAGAAAAAAAACTTAAACCCGATGCACTTAAGAAATTGGTAGAATTGATGAAAAAAACATTTGATTTAAAAAAATTCAATTAATTGGCGTAAAAAAATTTCATTTTGTTGAAAACTTTGTTTGAATTATAATTATGAAATGAACAGAAAACCTCTATTTCTGAAAATTGATACTGCACTCAAATTAGACTAGAAATAATTTACCCTTGACCCTAAATAATTAAATTCATATCGCTAGTTTGTTTCCAGACAGAATTAATTTAAAATTATTAAATATATAATAAATATGAAACGGAATGTATAAAAATCGGTATAAATTTGAAACTATTATAATCAGGAGAAAACTTAGTAAAAATATTTTTGTATTTGAAATTCGTACTTTAAGATGTTAAATTTAAAAAATAAATTTTGCACCATAGAGAATAAATGTGATGCTATGTTGATTCATTTCATTTACAAGACCCTTAATTTTTTATTATGAAAAGCTGTTACAGTGTTTCATATAAGAGACATTATTAATTTAGTTTTAATTTTGATCCCACTTCTTAATGAAAATTAATTTAAAATATTCAGAGTTTTAATAAAAAGGCTTTCGAGGATATTGATTTTCATAATACATATTACATTATTATTTTTTGCCATATAGTAAATTAAACATTTCTCTGTCTAAATATTAAAAAGTAAAAATAAAACAACACACTTCCTATTTTGTTACAGGTAAACGTTAAGCTAATAACAAAACTGTAAAACTGCTAATTGTAAAAGAAAAGAAAAGACAAGCAGTAAATTGACCATCTTTAATTAAATTGAAATCGATTATATTTTGTATTTTATGATTTATTTTATAGGTTTATAGGTTTTTAAAACAACCTTTTGAGGGATACTAGCAGACATGCTTATACGAGTATGCATGGTTAATCATAGAGTTAAGATAAATCGAAAATAATTAATCATCACTCAGGATGTTAATTTAACACTAGTTTATTTTTTTTTTTGAAATTATTTACATATTTTTAACCTGTAACGCGTCGAAAAGCCAGTTGAAATTGTATTAATATGATTTCTGTAGTAACAATTGAAGACAAAAAGGTGAATGCCATTGTATTATTTAACTTAAATAGCCCATAAACAGAGAATTCTGGCTCCCTCAGAAGAAAACACCTTTGTAAGTTTTCGATCTGAAAGAAAAAATGGATTTTGAAACTGATCGAAAATGTTAAGAGCTAAGTACACTTCTTTCCGTCTCGTTATCTAATTTATAATTAAAAATTCGAAACCATTCAAGCATATTCCGGGACTGTGTCAAATTTTTAAAGGCTACATCAACAGCAAACATTAAAAGAATAGGACGAACAATCAAAAGCACAATTCCCACTAAATTAAGTATGTCGAATGAACTTAAACCTTTAGCAGTCCACACTAAATATGTATAGAAAAATATGGCCACATTGTTAAAATAACAAGAAGATAGTACAGCCAATGTCTGGAATTGAAAAATGTTATTTACATTATTCACAATTTTAAATAGGTCTTTGTGAAATTTGGCTAGTAGAATTAAATTTTGATTTAACTCAAAACTACTTGTATTTTTCGTTGCTTCGATGGTATCGTTGAGTTCAATATGAAGTAGGCGCCACAATTTCGAAAAGAGAACTACGTAAATATAAAATTGAAATTCAATAATATAAATAAGACTATCTAAATAAAGATTGTAGACATAGAAAACAACATTCTGCCAGTTAGGTAAAGGTTGTCGGCAAATTGTAGCTACAGAACTAATTAATATCGTTAAATAAATAAACAATTTTAATGGTACCAAAACTGAGATTTTCACATTATCATTTTTCAACGTTGAAAAATGTTTATAAATAAAAAGTAGTTGATTTACACAATTTTTGAATTTCTCGTATTTCTTACGATGAAGCCAAAACGTTGTAGAAAGTGCCAATAATCTTAATATAGAATTGACGAAATGAATACGGATAACAAGTTCTGTTTCCACAAATTCCTTTATATCAAACACTAAACCACTAAAAATGACTCCGAAGAAAATGAATGTTAAAACTTTTACAGCGATGCTATAAATGGTATATGCTTTAGAGGGCACAAATGTGATATTATCACGATTCCAAGGCAATGTTACGAAACCAAAACATCGTGGCCAATATTCTAGGAAGACGCAACTCAATTTAGCCAGTGTCTGCATGACTTTCAGGGCAATCGACGAGTAGGTACTATTGATTACTCAATTTTAATGTCGGGTAATATCTCTTTTTAATTAACAAATGAATTTCACATCGAAAATGAAGCAAATTGCTAGATAAAAAGATAAATATGTAGGTGGACTTAATCGTTACTACGAAATATGATCTAGGATTAGGAAATAAACTAAAATAAGCAGCTTTACATGCTTTATATTTTTAATTCCAGGCAGATCAAAAAATGTATCAAAAGCCATCTCAGCCGTTTGGGAATTGCAGGGTGATTTGTAAATTCCAATTTTTCAAGGTATGCATATCACTTTCACTTTGTGATCACATCAGCATAGCTTGTCAATGTCAATAATGTTGGCTTCTGGAAAGCGGCATAGAGAACAGAGAGTTTTTAGACCGAATTCTATAGACGGTTGTATCGTAATTCACTAAGGTGGTATCACAAACTTCCACAATCTTCAAACATACATAGGAAAAGGACGACATCATTTCAGCATAAATTCAGTGTCAATGATTGCTGGAATCAGTGACAATAATTTAATAGGACTATTCATTTTCCCGCAAGTGCTTAAAAGCCAAATTTATACGACCTTTATGGAGAATACACTGCCGTAACTACTTGAAAACATCTCTCTGGATTATATAAGGTCAATGTTTTACCAACACGATGGCGCACCATACGCATTACTGGTAACATTGTGAAGATTAAATTCAATGAACAATTTCCTGAGCGCTGAATTGGACGAAGTGAACTGATTCCTTAGTTTGCTAGATCTTCATCCACTTCATCTTAATCGATTGAACTTTCTCTTATGACGAACGATGAAATTTACTCATGTCTTGTTAACACCAGAGAGGAATTAACTAGTGAAATTAGGACTTCGGCCACGAAAATACGGGAGATGCTGGCTACAATATACAACAGGGAGTTAGAAGGAGTTTATTGGCATGAAATTCCATATATATCCTTTACTTGGACATGTTGCACCTTGTTGGTTATAAGATGGACTATTCAGTAAAAATAATAAATAGATACTCGTATATTAATTACGTGAACTTTGGAGAAAATTCGGTGAAAAAGTGAATTTTGGGAAAATGAAAAATATTTTTCCAATTTCGTGAGGTGTCGCTGCGTTAAGAAAATCAAAAGATAAAAATAAAATAGTGATGTGCATACCTTGGAATTTACGAACCACCAGAACACACACATTCTAGGTCAAAATTTTCATCAATCATCCTGTATTTTTGTTTTTTAGATTGAAAAATGGCAGTATGATAACTTTTTTTTGATGGCTTTAAAATTAGTGAATGTTTAACGATGTTAATAACTTCTATAATTATATTTTTATAACGAAGTTATAATAGCTTGCAGAGTATGTTTTTCTTGAGCTTCCAACTTTACACAAATATTCATCTTCATACAATTCAATTTCAGTTTTATCTTTTCGTAGCTTATATGTATGTCAGAATTGTAACGTATTTTCTACATCGAGCTTTCCAATATAACCAAAGGAAACTAAAAAACTCAATCAGAAAGCAAGCAAATAAACCTGCCGACCAAATTTTACGAAAAATTATTTTGAATTGCGAATAATATAAATACCATTTTTCAATTTCAATTCTATAATAGTGCTTTACGCTATTTTATCAAGAGTTATATACACATAATGTTTGCTACCGACATGACATTTCAAAATTGGACTTATTCCAACAACTTTTTGTACTGGCTTCTAGTTTTATATGTAAATATAAGTTAAATGTTGAGGAAAATAGAAATGTAATTTACAACAATTTCTTTTTAAAACGAAATATATATTCCTAATATATTTTCATTTTGAAATCATGCAGGAGCATTATCTTCTCAATAAAGCAAAGTTTTATATATTTGGTTTATTTAAATTGAATTAAATTACCTTTTCCATCATGTCCTCAATGGAAAGCACGACAATAATTTTGATCCAGTTTGAGAAGACCACGTCAATGAGTTGACCAATTCAAGGCAAAATTAAAAATAAACTAAGAAAAAATGAAAAGGGACATACAATAAAAATGAAAACATGCTTTGACTCCGCAAAAATACCAATTCAAAATTTATATAATTTGTATGTTGTTAGGGATAAAAGTTGTTTATATCATAATTACAAAACCAGCTATATATATTTACAATTAGTTAGGAAAACCATTATTAATTTAATTGATGGCATCTTAGGATTGTTTTAATTTTAACGCCATATGAAAACTGGTACATATCTGTGGTCGCGCGGAAAAACCAGGTAACTCCATTTATTTGGAAAATTGAAAAACCCCCAAAAATGGAATGTTTTTTTGATTCATTATCATTCTATCAGAGCGAAATTTTAATATTGCACATCATTTTCGAGTTATTGAGAAATAAAAAACCGCATTTTGGGCAATAACAAGGCAATCAAAAAAGTTAAACGCGTTTTTCTCCTGTTTTCCGAAAATGGAGTTACCTGATTCTTCCGCGCGACCACAGATATATAAAATATTTCTTAGAACCCTATTTCCTTTTAAGGAAAAAATCTTCTAACTTTCATCAAGATCTCAAGTTGTATAATCGAAATGTTGAGTTTAGTGCAATAGATCATTTTTGGTTAGTGTCTGAAATTCATTTTGATTTAAAATTCAAAAATGACGAAAATTTTATTCAATTCAACTTATTAATATTGTGAATTTGTTTTCACAACGTAATTAAACCTCATTGCCTTGAGAATATTAAATTATCAATAAATTTAAGTGTTTTTGAAAATTTTGTAATTTTATTTATTACATGCACAATAGAGAGGAAATAATAATAAGGTACTTTTTTGCTTCAAGTTATAACCACTAGAACCGTAAAATCCAATCCAGTCATTTTCCAAAGAGTACAGTATAGCTTTCTGTTTATGGATTAGAAATTAATTTCTTTGTGCCTGCTTATTTATTTATTGAAATTTTTCGATTAACATCACACCAATTTGGTAAGTACTGTGAAATAAAATCATTAAATTACGTCTTCACTCGTAGCTTCGAGTAATGTTAAAAGTAACAAAGAAAATATTTCCATCCAGTTACAATTTTACATATATGTATATTATACTCGTACTTTCGTGTACTCTAAAACATGGACTGTTTATAGTATTTAGAGTTTAGTTTAGAGTGTTTACATTAATGTCGTATAGAGTCACATTCGGTTGTTTAGTGCGCAACCTCCTATAAGATAAGATTACTTTTACCATCGATTTTATTAAGACTATTAGCTATTTCTATAACATTTGGGTACCCTAAAGGAAATATGACACAATTCGAAAAAGTGCAAACCAATTATTGGTTATTTGTAAGGATTTTTCGGAAACTATACTGTAGGAGATTTGATTTTGATTTAATTAAAATTAGTGATTTCTTTTACAATTTTGATTAATTTTATTTCTACATCATTATCGCAATATTTGAATAATCTGAGTATACTTTTCCGTATATTTCTTTTTCACATACACGTTCACGTTAAAGTAATTGATAGTCATCTACTTCTCCTAATCAAGGAATATAGAGAATTATTTTAAATTTTAAATGAAATAAATACAATTTTTTCATAAGTTATATGTTGGTCAAGAACAGGACGTAATTTACCATAAACATTTTTGAAAAACTCCAATTCATTAAATTTATTTTATTTTCAGATTGAAATCTTCGAATAGCACATTCTGAGTGAGCCGCACTTTAATGTTTTTAGATTTAAATTAAATAAATCAGTTGCTTTTACCATCATATCATCAATGGTTAGCACACCAATCATTTTAATCCAGTTTCAAAGGACCTTGGGAAAATGAAGATATTAATTCTCAAGAAAAATTAATAAAAAACGACAAAGGATATGATAAATAATCAAAATTGTTGTGTTGTTTAGAAACCAAACTATAACCTTAATATTAAAAGAGTAATGTAATTCGTATTAAACTTATGTAAATTTAAATAATGTAGAGCAAGAAATTATCGTCTATGTCATTTTATTATTTGCAGCAACGTTTTATTTGAGTCAGTCCTGAATACATATTTTGGGTACCCTTGGGTATCTACATATATATGGTATATTGGCAAGATAATACTAATCGACCATACACTTATGTGAGAAACAGACATTAGCATTAACATTATTTTATTTATTTTATTTTAATTTTACTATCACTAAAAAATCAGTGATAGTGAAAATACTATTACAAGATTTTCCTTTGCTTATAAATTACACTTCATATTGCAAGCCAAGCAGATCGAACGCCATCCGCACGATCATCGTGTATTTGGGAGGATCACTCGGCAGTGAAAATTGTAGCAATACTAGTAGTAGTAGTAGTAAACTAGTAGTTATCCCCATCAATAGTTAAAATGAAACTTAACTAACCGATCAGTGATAGTGCAAATATCATTGCATTATGACTGATAGTAGTGGGAACAAGTTTACTATCATTGACGTTTAGTAATAGCGTAAATAGTTTGCTTTTTAATAATCCAAAACTAAGAATGCATTCCAAAATTTGCGGTATTAGTTTAATTCAAAACTCATACAAACAGGTAGTATGGGGATTTTTGAGTCCACTGATTTCGAATTAAAAAAAAAACTTCAAAAATTCAAAATAGTTGTTCTCTCTACTATTTTAGGGTTTTTATCCTAAATCTAAATTTTACTAAAACGTTACAAAATTTCTAAAGATATCTGAAGTACTTGATTTTATATTTGAATTGAAAAATTCAATAGCGGCCTTTAAACCGTATTATAATATGATAGAGGAAAGAGGTATAGCTTTAAACATTGAAAAATTATATTTTTAACGTGGCAATATTGAGATATATGGAAAAATCGAGTACGATCTCAATTTGAAACTCTGTTTTCTATAAAAAAAGGCATAAGACCCAATATGTCATACGAAACCTAAACATTCTTTGATTTATTTATTTATTTATTTCGGTCTACAAATCAGAAATAACTATACAGACTAGAATATAAATAATAGATAATAAAAATCATTAATTCAGTTATAAACAGAGGCTAACTACTATAAATCAGTTAATTGAAATATTTTCAAGGTATATGATTTGAGATTTGAAAGTTGATCTACATAAAGAGAAGTCAACGAAAGCATAGAAGTAGTTAAATTTACTAATTTATTTCGTAATAACCTCCAGAGATCCGTAGTTGGTTCTATAGTATGGAGCTAGTAGTAGACTTCTCAACCAAAGTAGTCTTTCTGGAGCATAATGCATAATAAATTCTTGATAAATAATCGAATAGCAATTAACACACCACGGCCTCTGCTACAACCAGATGAAATTGGGCACCTGTCTTTTCTAAAAACAACATAATTATCATTCGAAAATTCAGAAGATGAAATATCACTAATTAACCAAGTTTCAGTCAACAAGATTATATCATAATTACTTTCAATTAAAGGTAGTTTGAGCTCATTAAATTTAGTTCTTAATAATAAACAGATATACCATAATGTCTCATCTCTTCAGAAAAAGATTTCACTTTAACTAAATAAGGAGAATTATAATAATTATCTAAGAAATTATGACTTTAATTTATGATACTTCCTCATTGGGCTAGACGATCAGGTTTTTGAATGTGAGTTATTGAAGATGCCAACTTGCAGTCCTGCAGGCCAGATAGAAGGATAGAGAAACTGCTTGAATATATCTCCAGGAACACTCAACTTAAAGTTGATGAATTTTAAAGAAGAAATGTCGCAGTCCTTTTTAATTAAAGGAAAACACTTGAAAAGTGTTTTATTTAACTTAAATTTATCCGAGATATAGGCAACTATAGACTTAGCAACAGATGTAGGTATCTCACTCTACGCAAAATAGAAAGATCAGATGAGGAGGAGTCAACTATACATACATATATAGATTTTCCCTTAAAGGTATCATCCAAATAAATTACGTTAAGGGTATCATGGGTGAAATTTCACCCCAATATATACTTATATATTTGTTAAGTATAATAAAGACCATTAAATTAAATTAAATATATTATTAGTATTATTAAATGTTATATTTCATGATAATGTTATTTTTCTAGCGACTTTATAAATGTATGTAGAAAAAATCACTGTTAAAAACCAATAGGTCTTTCTAAAATTTCAAATCACAAAACTCATGGACATTTTCAATCGACATCAATTTTATTTTCTGTCCCTGCAACGAAGAACATCGACCTCTTGAGAAAAGAATGATAAAAAAAAAACCTTTGTTTTAACTCAATGTAAATTTATGCATTTCGCTCTATAATTTTATAACATCTGATATTTTAAAAATACATAGAAAATTATAGTCTCATTTGTCTAAATAGAAAAATACTATATCTACGTTAAATATGCAGGTAACCCTCTCACAACACAGTTTCTCTCTTACACGATAAGAAAATTAAGGAAAGCCTCGTTAAAGACAACCTACAATACGGTTTCGTTTTAACAAGGAACTGAAATTGTGGAAACCGCAAACGCTGTTATAAAATTAAATTGCGCACTATCTTTCATCCACAATAAATAAATGTATTTAGGTAAATATAAAGTAAAATTCGGAAAATACCCGCATTACCTCAAATTGATACTCTTTTGTAATTAAAACCAAAAACTTAACCTTTGACTCAATGAAAATGAGATAAGTAGGAGAAACGCCGTATTGTTTGATTTCAGCAAAATTCTAAATTGACTGCGTTCTGTTTTTTAGCTAAATTGTGTTTTAAACTTAGTATATTGAATTTTCCTCTTAACTGCAGAATGTAAATTGTAAAACTAACTTTTAGTTTTCAAATAATAATGTCGTAATGATAACTTAATGATAATTTAATCTTATGAGTTAACATTTTGCATTATAAAAAAAATATTTGAATTTGCATTGGTTTGATGTAATTTTACAATGCCAGTTTTCTCTGAGTGTAAGCACTCTGATGGAATTTTATTATTTGTCTTATTTAAGCAATAATTCTTATTTGTTTATAGTGTGCGCAAATTATCATGTATTTGTATAATAAGCATAGTACTTAGTGTTGGTCACACCTATGTTTTAATACATAGCTTTGAATAAAACAAAGGGATTAGGAAAGATATTTTTGTTACTTTAACTAATTATGTTAAATAATATAATTTTTTATATACATAAATCTAAATTAAAAGCTTTTAACTCAATCCCAATTTAACAAAATAAACAAGTTTTGAAATGTATCTCCCTCTCCCCATGTGGATCCAGAGCAGATCTAAACCAAGTTGATTTTTGAAGATTTCCTTGTTGTACGAAATTTATGAAAATTAAGTTTTCATACCACGTCCAAATATTAAATAAAATCGTATGATGTCATACACATTATTTTTTAATTTTTTTTATTATTTTTTTATTTAAGGCCAATGACATTAGTTTTAAAATCGGGTATTTAGGTAAAGCAGCCTTTTGTATTTTAATAAAACATATAGTTGTTTTCAAGGGTTCAACTATCAGTTCTTATCTTTGTACAGTAAGGGCTGAAGCGAAGGTAGCTAGGACACAAATGAAATGCACTCCAACAAATTTATCATGCGCTGAAAGCATTTGTTGGCAATTGCGAACGATTCTGCTTATTTATTGCATTTTCTTTCATTGTACAAAATTTCACCGATGTTTATAACTTAATTTATACATTTTAAAATAGATTAATGCAGAACCGAACCTACATTTCGAAATAGATTAATTCAGAACTTAATTTATACATTTCGAAATAGATTAATGTAGAATAATAGAAGGAAATTAAATAAGTAATTGAAGAATTAATTTTATTAACAGGAGTCTTCGATTAAGGAGGAGCTAGAAGCACGTTACTGGAGCAGCTGTTACACCTTTCTGTAGAAACTGAAAACTCCACTCAGCAGTGATGTTAACATGAACTTAGAGGCTTACTATTCTAAAGCGATCAATGTAATTTTTTTGTTATTGAAGTTCACAAGCATAAGGTTAATTGATATGTAGGTACTTACTATTTATTTATTAAAATTGATTGCAAAATACCAATTTGTTAATTAATGTGAAACATCTCGGCCTCTTTAAATTCCGGCATATTTCATAGACTTGCAGTTATGCGAGGAAGAACACAAAAAATCTTGCGATTAATTTGTCTTGTGGTATATTATTTATCGCGATGTTTAGGTTTACTAACATTCATTTGGAACCATGATAAATACACGTTCTTACCTTCTAAAACATCAACAGCTTACAGTATTGCAGTTAAAGTGGCTATTTTAAGTTCTTTCATAATAATTTGCTGTTCTTCTCGAGTGCTTTATAAGGAAACACAAGAAAATAAAATTTTTTATTGCATCAATATCATCAATAGTACTCTAAGACTGTTAGCAATTTCCGTACCTTTTATGTACAACTGGAAGAGATCTGACACAATTCGAAAAAGTGCGAATCAATTATTGGTCATTTATAAAAGGTTTTCAATATTGGAAAAAACTTCTGTAAAAATTTTACTTGTGTTATCAATAAAATTGATTAATTCGTTTGCACTTCTCACAACTTCTATTGTTACATCGATTAAAAATTTAAAGATCAGTTGGTTTATCTGGATCTTGCATCTTTACACACATATCCTTTTTCATGTAGTTGAATTACAACTTTTGATTTTCGTTGTCTACATTTCGGACTCCTTTCGACTTCTCCACATAGAGCTTATCAACATCATTCAAGCAATTACAAAAAAACAGCCACAATATAACTTTATCCAAAACAGAAATGTTCTACTTCTCATTAAGTGTTACAGGGAAATATTTGAAATTGTGAATATTATAAAAGAGACTTATCAATTCCAAACATTAACAGTGCTCGGATCTAACTACTTTACTAATATGATGATAATTTACTACATTTACATTGGTTGGTTTAAATACGATTTACCTTGTTGCTATATTTTCCCATTGATAGACACTTTAACCCGAATTATCCATCCCACTTTGATAATATTTGCTGTTGACATGGCCTTTGAAAATTTGGCCAAATTTCACCAAATGTTGGATTGGTTTCTAGTTCTTCATAAGATGGATATCAGGAATGACAAAAATGTAATTTACAATTTACAATTTTGAAAAATGCCAAATACACGTTTTTCATTTTTTTTCAGTTCGAATCCTTGCAGCGGTATTATCTTCTTAATAAACCAAATTTTTCTATTTTAGGAATGCTTAAACTAAATAAATCAACCATTTTCACATTCACGACTTCAACGGTTAGCGCAGCGATAATATTGATCCAGTTTAAAGAGACTTTGTAGTATGGAGGTATAATTTAGAAAAATCAATAAAAGATTATGCAAAGAAAACATGCATTCATCATAATTCTCCAATTTACTATTAGAAGTAGTTGAAGCAGATGTAAGCAATATATAAATAAATTATAAAATCTTAACTAATGCATAGAAGTAGAAGTTCTTTAAATCTTTAAATCTTGCCATTATGTGTGGAATACAAAATCATTCAAACATCCTCCACGGCATAACTTACAGGACTCCATCCTTTTAAAGTAGTTTTCGATCGTCGGATATATTAATAATAATAATAATAAGATAATTAACAATAGCACGGCCATAACTTAACGGACGTTCGTTTTCAAAGAGTCAAGAGTTAACGTGAGTTTGATTCCATGCAACAATTTATTGAGTTTTACTAGATCTCTATTTACGATCTTTTTCGGGTTTTTATCCTATAGATATGTGCATGTAATAATGAAATAATAACACAGCTCAGAGCTTTTAACTATTTTGTAAGAAATAAATAAATCGTTCCGAACCATTAATTTTTCTTGATATCTACATATGTCTCTCAGTGGCGGATTTAGATTTTTTCCGTCCGAAATCAGTATTCTCCCCTCCCCCTCCCCCTCCCTTTATTTTATATTTATCCTGTCTTCCCAATATCCCAATTACCCAATTCCTTTCCTAATTTCTCTTCCAAGCCTACTATCACTTTATCGTAAATAAAACACAAAAATTCCTTTATGAATATGCTAAGTGAATTTTTTACTATATTATATTGTCTTTTGTACAAGACAATGTTTCTTAATTTACACTTATATCTTTATAATGATTGTTGTATTAAAATAAGAATGTTCATCTAATACTTAATTTAACGTTGGAATCGAATTGACTAGTTACTTGTTACTAGTTAACTTATATAAAGTAGTTGTGCTGTTACAGATACTATCCTTATTTGATATTTTATAAAGCTAGTTACCATTATTTCTAAAATGCGACTAATACAAAAACAAATTGGAATCAAAATTAAACAACCCAGTTCCTACAGATTTTAACAGTTTATGAGTTCTTTGCGAACCCAACAAAGACTATTTAATTGAACGGTGGAAAACAAAAAAACTGGGATCAGAGTTTTAAATAGTTAGTTAGTTAAAATATATACAGTGAAAGTTTGGGTAGTAAATAAGGGAAGTACTTGCTGTGGGTAAAAGAATCTATTAGTTTGTCGCAATTGATACTTTTAGTAACTTCTGAGTTAATTACCAAAATTTTCGACAATTTGATTCCCAAATTATAAAAAAAAATTCTTAAACCAATATTAACTCTTTTTTTATTTGATCTTTATCACGTACGAATATAATTTTGTATTGAACTAAAATTTGAGAACGGTTGCTATAAGTAAATTTTTTTTTAATTTTGTGAAAGGAACATCAAAGAGAATCGACTTTGCATTAAAAACTAAATTCAATAATTTTTTGCATTTCAAGAGTTGAAGTTTGAATGGCCAAAAATCATTGGAATTTAATGTACTATAGGCAAAAATCCAATCAATGCGAAATTCCAGATCCAGACCAGATCATCAAAAAAAAAAAATATTAAAAAATACAAAGAAAAATGCCCAGAATATGGTATATTTGGATGAAAAATAGTCACAGCGAAATATAAATGATATTGCCAAACTATCCTAACGTAGATTTGTAGGCGAGAAGACTAAAATGAATCATACAAAACTTTTCGTTTGTTGTAAATGCGGAAGGAAAGAAGACAATAGACAAAAGGCATCTTCTTCGTATCTCAAGGAAGATTAATACACAAATTAAAGTTTACTATGTGTGATTAGCGTACTCCTTTGAAAACAAGTTTTTGGAAAATTGAATTAAAATTCAAAGTATGTGCCTTTGATTAATTACCGCGCCAAATTAAATATTAAAAAAAAGCTGCTTAGGATTTTTAAATTATAATTTTGCTTAACTAACGAAGAGGAAGAGTATAGATTGAAAGATATTTTATTTATATTAAAAACAGAAGCTGCGGGGTGGATCTGGAAGAGAAGAGGTAATTCAATTTTAAAGTAGCTGGCAATTTCGGGCCCAAAATGATAATTCAAAAGTTCGAGAGTAAAAATTTCCCCTCTGTCCAATAACCCGGCAGCTAAACTGAGAAAGTAATTTATTATAACTAACTTCACAATTGTCTTTTCCTTAAAAAGACCTACGTCTAGGGGAACCAATAAATATGAATAAATTACAGGATTATACTAAAGACTAGAGAAATACTGATAAGTCACCGTAGGAGCCTCAGAGCAAATAAAACTTTGTTCCTAACACTTCTTGTTCTTCACCTCGACCAGCTTCTGCAGGGTGGCCGTCAGGTTGTTGATGGCATCGATCTTGATCCTCTCGATCTTCTCCTGCTGCATCAGTGAGGTCTTGTTGAAGTTCATAATGTCCCTGTGCATTTCGCGCTGGAGCTTGATCTTTTCCTTCTCAGTGTCCAGCTTTCTATCGAAATAGTCCTTCCACCAGTTGCTCTCAACGTCGGTGGTGCTCCCGTTTTCGTGGGTTATCTCCAGGGGTAGTTCGTCAGGATTTTCGTAGTCAAACTTGGCTTTCTTTGGCTCCTGATGCTGATAGGCATCCTCCTGGCCATCGTCCAGTTGCTCGTCATACCTTAACGGCTGGCTGGACTCGTCCGGGGGTGCCGAAAGCGATGGCCTGTCGTAAGTCGCCTTCTTGCCCTGCAGGTACTTGAACATCTCCTCGAAAAATTCCCAGTGCACGTATCCAGATTGATACTTCTTCCCGATATTTTTATTGTACGTAATCAGGATGTTGTGCCATTTCTTCTGGACCTTAGCGGCGCTATACATATACCCCAATTTCTGAAGCTGCTTTGTAACGTACAGCCACAGAGTAGTCCGCTTATGCCGTCCGGCGCTAAATTTGTCCTCGAGAGGTCCTCTTATGTGTATCAAAGCCCGTGTAGCTTCTGTGGTCCAAGCCCTCTCGTAGGAGCTCCGCCCCGTGTGTGTTGTTTCGCTCTCCTCGAGATTGTCCTCATTTTCGTCAGCTCCATTCTCGTTTTCATCATAATCATCATCGCTTATTTGGTAGCAAGCTAAAAAAGGGTAAGAGAAAAGGGATTATTGCCGCCATTTTTCAAAGAGCCAAACTATATAATATAAATTGAAACCAGATAAAAGGTTACTCACTCTCCTCAGCATCAGTTGCCATAGTCCCCTAAAGTTGGCAGGATGAGAAAGCGCCCTGCAGCCAGCCTCCAGAGACGAAAAATCAATCGAACACTGAAGCTTTCATTGCTTAAGACCTGACAGAAAAGACAGACGAGAGCCTTAGAACTTCCTTTCGAGTGTATCTAGAGATAGGTTTCTGCGCGGTAAGTTGCCTTTTGACAATTCCAAGGACTTTAAGTAAACATCCGATTTTGCTCCTGCCTCCTGAGTGCCCTGTATTTTTTGATATGTACCCGTTTCCAATTAAAATCACAGCCTTTCAGCTACCGTCGCTCAGTACATTCAACTTAAATCTCAGCCTACAGCGCGAACACTACATCTAGATGCCAGCGACTTAGAATCTGTAAAGCGGCATCATCCCTGCTAAAACGCCGAAATCACACCCCTTGTCACTTTGCTGGTGTCCAAGGATTCGGGTGGCCAAGTGTACCCTTTTAAAGGACTCGTTTGAGAGATAAAACGGTGCAAGGACTTGCTGTTACCAATATCGTTTTAAAGCAGCATTTTATTTTTCTTTATTTAAAACGGCATTTCGTCCTTTTCAGAACATCACCCTTTATTTACAGCTTATGTATAATTTTATTTACTTATTTCACAACAAGCAAAACTTTAAATTTACTAGCAATCCTCTATTTCATCCTCGAACCAAAAGACATCTAGCGCACTATCCGAATTGGTTAATTTCTATCTTTTGTAGAACACTTTTAAGGACCTTACCATCCTGTGTGATTCTTGTTTAAATCAACTAACAAACTGGCTTTCTTAGTGGCGACTAATCAAAAATTTATTAATCAACAGTCCACAAAACAAAAGATAGTTTTAATGATGATGTTATAATTGCGTTGCCCGGGTTACCTTTTATTACTTGGTTTAAATACAATCGTTTTCGAGTATCCATATGCATACTATCGTGTTATAATTTATTTATTTATTTGCAAGTAGGATCACAATTAAATTGGGCCCTACTTATGGATTCTAGCGCACTCGGGGACGCAGACCATATGGCGCATCTTACAGGCTAGGTACAACATTCATTCTTATTCTTACAAAATTATTGCTTATATTCTAAAAATTCTAAAAATCCATTCTTGTTCTCTTGTTATAATTAGTTTATGGTAAGTAAAAGAGAACTAGGGTAGCAAAATCTCGTATTTAATTAATTTAAGCTAAATATTTTTTACGTATTTTAATTGTTTTTATGAGTCCCTATCATATCAGAAATCCGGCTTTATACGGCACAAAAACTACCAATATTATATTTCCACTGAAAACACACTTCTAATTAACCACTTGCAATCGCCATATTGAAAATAGATTCTTAATTAACGACTAAATTTAAAAATTTTAAGTCACCATTTTTAAATGCACCATCTTTTTTAAACAGTCGCAAGCACAGCTACAGACAAAGGTCATCAAATACAAGATGTGACACTCGTGACCTATTTATTTACTTATCTTTTTTCGACCTTGGTCCCATTAACCCACCGGCCTTGCGGATTTTACTAAAGATAGATAGTAATAAAGGCCTTATATGTGAGAGAAAGACAAAAATTTAGGGGAGACGGAATGGAAACTGAAATCACTTTTCACCACTCAGAGCACACGTTCGAATACTTTGGCCCGCCTTTAAAAATGCACAGTGAAAAAATGTAAGCAGCCCGCATCCGTAGCTCTGAATGTGCTACCTGCCTGTTCCCCTTCTTTCATTCAAAATTTCCCAATGCTGAAATATTACGCGGGGGTGGTACTAACACCATGCATGTAGTGGCAGAAAGCGTGCCTGAGACTTTGGTCCGTCTTTAAAAATGTGTGGTAAAAAAACACATAATGTGCACTGTAGGTGCTTTAAATGAAAATATTTGGCTGCCTGTTCTTACCTCTTTCCTTATGCAAATTTAACTTAATGGGAACATTTTCCCTAGGCTATTTCAGTAATTGCATATGGGTTAGAGTTTTAGGTTTGCATAGATAGTGTCACATCTTGTACTTGATGATCTTTGGGTACAGATGTGCCATGAACTTCATCCAACTCAGCTTTGATCTCTTTCAATGTTAAGCCTTTTAAATAACTTATATTTCATATAGTCACTGCTCGAAACACACCTTTTTCCAATTTTCTAAATATATAAAAGGTTCTTGCTATTCAGGCTATTGCCCCAAACCCAAAGATCATGAATTACTAGATGTGACAATCTCTATACAATCTTAAAGCTCTAACCCATATGCAACTTCTAAAACTGCCTGGGGAAAATTTTTCCATTAGAGAAATTAGCAAAGAACTACTGCTTCCTATGCCTTATCTAAATTCCAATAAGAACGAAAGAGATAAGAATAGGCAGCCAAAAATTCTCATCTACAGCACTTACAGGGTAGGCAATAAAATGCAGTGTTTTTTTATCCACGCATTTTTAAAGACGGGCCAATCTGTTGGGCTCGCTGTGTGCCTCTGCATGCATGGTGTTAGTGCCGTCCCCAGGCAATGTTCCAGCATAGGGAAATCCTAAATTGAGATGGGGAACAGGCAGGTAGCACACTCAGAGCATATATACGGATGCTTCATTTTTTCACTGTGCATTTTTAAAGGCGGGCCAAACGTATTCGAACCTGTGCGCTGCTCTGGGTGGTGAAACGTGATTTTAATTTTCGTTCCGCCTCCCCCTAAATTTTTGTCTTTCTCTCACGCGTGAGCCCTTTATTACTATCCACTTTTAGCAAAATCTGCAAGGTCGGTGGGCTAAGGGGACCAAGTATAGTAGTAGTAATTCATGATCTTTGCCCAAACCGCTCAAACGATTTCAATGAAATTTTGTGAGTGGGAATGGTTGATTCTAGAAAATATTTATCTTTGCTAGCAGGGTATTTCTACTTTTTATATGAATTTAATGGAAATAACGTGAAATATATCGACAAAATACGTATTAAAAGTTTTCAATGCTGATTAAATGCGGTCTACATTGCCCGGGACCCCTAGTCTACATATTTATTAGTAAATATGATTGAATTGAGCAAATATTGTATTTTAATTAAAGAATTTCGAAATAACAGCAATATTTATCTCTTTTTCAACTTTTAAGCGCCAAATTTGTATAATTAGCACACCAAATTTAAAAATTCCAGGAATTATTTATTTAGCGAAAAATTTTTTTTTATATTTTATGCGAATTGTTTAGCGATTTAACTAACGATTAAACTATTTTGAAATGTGTAATTCGGTATATCGAGTGCAGTATTTTATTGTATGTAAAAGCTTATGAAATTCGGTATGTTTCAAAATATATGTATACAAGTTTAAAATGATTTGATTAAATTGTTTTTATTATAAAGTTAAATAAGGACATAAAGGAAAAAAATGGACTCCTCTATCGTGCCAGGATGCTTTAATATGCAATAGACGAAGAAAATAGACTGTGTCGCACGAAAATTATCATAAATTGTTTATTATGGTTTCTATTACTCGTAAATAAATTTAATAGTTCTCCAGAGAATTATCAGAGAATCTCTGTAGTGGCAATTCAGCGCTCTGAAATATCTCTGACATTATACAACATTAATTTAACATAATTTCACGAGCTATCACTGCCTGAGAGGGAAAAAATAAACTGATACAGCCAGTGAAACGATGCACGTTGTTATTGACCTCTTTAATTTCGTGCAAATCGTATGTGCTTTATTTCAGAAAAAAAATATATTGGATAAAATTTATCTGCTTCGTTCAGAGCTAGTTGCGAATTTGAAATTTAAATTATTGATGAAGCATTCACGAATTTGGATGCATACGTACATTTGGTTGTGGACTTTTGGATTTTGAAGTTTTATCAGTTTTCGTAACGGCAAAAATTTTGTATCGTAGTTTTATTGTGTGCAATGAATGTACAATGGCCCATAAGAAATCCGTCAAAGCTTTGGAAAGAATAAAAAATCTACGAGAAAACCAGAGCTATTTGGAGGTGCTTTAATTTTTTTTTAGCAAGTGGCTTCAGATCAATATTGGCGAATTTCGAATTGTCTATGCCTCTGTAAAGTAAGTTGAATTTTCCCCTTTCGAACCTTCGAAGGGTTGATTTTATCAAAAGGCAGCGAGGATCCCAATTGTATGCTTAATGATGTTATGAGCCCTTTCATGACTTTTGTTATATCTGCTTTCACGGCTATCTTGAACTGCTGAACGAAATGGCGTCATTAGCCAAGATTCTAAAGGGTAGCCGGCATCACCTTTAAAAATAACATATTGCGTTAGCATATACGCAATTTTATACAAATATATACCACTAACTTAATTTTTAATGGAAATCAAATAGTACTTCAGAAATCAATTTAAAATTTGTATGCATACCTAAAATCCAATGTCTTCGCATCTATAACACTGCATGAAATAATTCCAGGCTGCATTAGTCTTTTAAACATACGAATCGTAACTAACACCTAAAGAAGCCTTTCCTTTATTGAAAAGGTTTTTATTTCCTTTTGGTGGTATTATCTTCACATGCTCCAGGAAATCTGTTCCGCTCGTAAAAATGCAATTTTGCTTACGTTTTCTCTACTTCGCTCATTTTTAAAGATATCCACTCTGGACATAACTTCAGTTCTAATGTATTTATCATTTCTGTTAGCCCTGTAGAAAGTAGACTGAGCAATAGACACTTAAAAATCATTGCCTCTCGTAGTAACATTCTTCTACCAAAAAACGCAAAGTTAATTTCACCTTAGCACACAAGCCAAATTTTCGCGGCGAATGAGTATCATCTCTTAATTCGTTTAAAATAAAATTAAATACAAATTTTCATATTCATAAGTTATTCTTGAACCTAAAAATACTCAATAAATATATGTTTGTTTTGTAACTTAAAAATATGAACTATTTACTCAATATCAGACAGATCAAGTGCATCGAATTTTATTCTTAAATTCCTTCTTTGTATTCTGAAAGAAAATCGTCGCACCCCTTCTTCACTTAGGACGGCAGCAGCTATCCATTTTAATAAAATATAATAAATTTGGCTCGGCACGTAATAAATTAAAAATAATTGATGACTCTTTGGTCTCCAAATCCGGTCGGAATACTTGTTTCGAACGAATTATAATTCCAACGGAATTGGTAATAGACCTAGTTGTTTAATGATGTAAACCGCATTTCCAGTAATTACTGTTTTGTCGGTTTGCTGGAAAATTTTCAATGAAAGCAGTGTAATTCCAGAAATGTACCACTTTCAAATTATTGTAAGATTAGATGTTTTGAAATAAACTCATAAAAAATAAATTGTTAAAGTAATGTAACTAAAAATTTACAATCTTTTTGTTAACGATCAGTCGAAAAGAAAGACACAACTAAAATGATTCAATTCTTAAAAATAAAATTGATAATTGCCGCCTGAGATAACATTTTTAAATTTTCCGTGTTTTGAAAGGGGCTATCTTGCTTAATGAGTAAGAAATAGGCAGAGTTATTCTCCATATCTGAACTCCCCTTAGCTAAAATCTTTCACAAGGTGCACCATTTGAGACGGAAAATTGAATAATCCACTTCTATATGTCAAGAAGAGGGAACGAAAAGTGTATGGGTTTAATTTTGTGTATCTGAATGCTTAGAAGAGTTGTAATAAATGTATTGCTGAAAAATTTACATAATAAAACACCAAAATGTTCCCTTTCTTTTCGTTGTAGCAATGTATTTCTCAAGTCTTAAATAAACCTTAAACTTTACAAGAAAACAGACCTTATGCGATTAAAGCTTAAATACAAAACATTTCCGAGTTAGGGAGTAGAAAAACCTACCACTTTGGCATTTAAAAGTAGAAACAATAAGGAATAACTTAGACGCGTTGTACAAAAATTATAAAGTTTTATGTAATGGACGGATGTACAAACTAAGGAGTCAAAATTTTAAACAGCAGATCTGTCTCTCACATGGTTGTCTCAGAATCTGGCGGGGTGTGATAGTTCAAATTGTAGGCAGGAGGTCCACTGTTCAGAAATGCCATCGATCGTATACTCTCCCTGGACCCAGTCTTCCTAGACGGCACCTGAGGCTGCACCGGTGAAGCAGGCTGCGGGGGCGGAGGCATGTTCGTCTGACCTCCTGAAATGCCAGCAAAGACGTTTTCAGCGTTTACGGTGGGATTGTACGAACTGAGTGGTCGTGTCCCGTGAAAGTTCGAATAACTCGATCGTACTGAAGGAGGTCTATTGTTATATAATTCGTCTACGTGCTCATTGCTATTGCTCAAATTTGGTGTTGAATGCTGGTACGATGGATTGAAGTGTCCAACTTGACTTGGACTGTTTGTGTTCCAAGACTGTTGAAGTTGGACAGTACTTCCACTAGTGTTGTAGTAAATTGGATCAGGACTAACGCTGGTCGTAAAGTTCGTGTACGTAGGCTTGCTTGTAGCACTAGCAATAATGTCATGATTTAGAGTTTTAAGATTCGAAGCTGTTAAAGTTGGATTTTCAGTGTGGACAAAGCTAGCAAACGGTTTCACATTTTGCTGCTCCATAAGCTTGGTAACCGGATTTTGCTGGTACTTTCGGCGAGAATTTCGAATACTACTTCTATTGCTGGTATGACTTCTTCTGCTAGTTGTGCTTTGTCGGCTGTTTGTTCCTCTGGTCATTACAGATCTCCGCTTGACACGTCTTGGTGTCATTGGTTTTGGACTTAGTTGTCCATTTCGATCGCCCATCGCTTCTTCATAGTCCAAGATATCCGGACGCCCTCGAATTGTATCTACAGGTGGTCCAAACTCGATGGAATATAGTGACTTTCGCTGTTTCGAATTCTTACTATCTTTCCTCACTAGTAAAAAATTTTAAAAAAAATTTACAATTTTGAAACAAATTCGTATTATTATCTAAACTGAATTTTGACAATTAAAAATTAATAAATAAATAGAATAACCATACACAGAACCACATACAACTCTATGATAGAAGCCCAAAACAGTGCAGCTTAGAGGATTATATTTAAAGCAAACTATAAATCGAATCCCAAAATAATTGTTAGAAAAACGTTTACCAAAAAACCACACTAAGTCTTATGGATACAAAATAACGGAAAAAAAGGAAGACAGGAAGAGCGTGAAACACTGGTTAATTAAAAAGCGTTGATTAGTTGTTTGATAAAAAATTTATTCTCTAAATGCTGTTACAAAATAGTTTTAAAATACAACAATGCATGTGACAATGGTTTTATAATTGCTTCTTTCTTTCGGCCCAAAAAAAACTTGTTCCCTATGCAAATTCAATAGAAATTGTTAACAATTTAAGTAAAACTAATATTTTTATAAAGAAAGAGTTTTGATAAAAGGAGATAATTACAGAACGCGAAACAAATAAATCTTTACCGTAATATTTATTGATGCAATAAGTTGCCCTATATATTCGTATATGATACAAAACTATAGAAGTTCAAGATTCAAGGCATTTATTTCTTTCGCATGAATTAGGCACACTTTATAAAGTATGTTTGAAAATTACAAAATTTCCTATGGACTCCAAATATTTCCTTTATACGTGCATTCTTAGTTTTGGAAAGGGATTATTTTGGAAAAATCACTATAAAAAAAAGTATATAGAGTTTTTTTCAGAAAAATATATCGGTTTACTAGTTTCAAATAAATTTTTCTAAAAATAATGCATCTCATTTGGAGACATTTCAATTCTCCAAGCAAATTTTTGCATCAATTCAATTATGAAAATTCAACGGATTAAGTTTCACAGAACTCTAAAGTAAACAACATAACAACAAAAAACAATGTATTAATTTTTTTCAGTCTCAAAGAACTCTTTCTTTTACCTTTTTGGCGCCAACATTTAATTTGCAAATCTTTGCTTTTGTTTATTTTTAGAATGTTTCTTTTTTACTTTTTAATAAAAAATAACATCTTTCAAACGATCTTACACGATATTATTTTATTTCAATATGAGGTGCAGCAATGAAATAAACGTGTCAATTGAATAAATAATTTATTGTAAAATTTAATAAAAAAAATATTAAAAATTGCGCAAAACATTACTCTAACATAAAAGGACGAAGCAACACTTTTAATTGTTGTGTCCAATAGATAAATTTAGATATATAAAAAACGTATTTATGTATACTTATCTTAATTAGAAATATGCACTTTGTTAACTAAAATTACTTTATAACAGTAATTATCAAATATAAATTTACGACTAAAATACGTTTGTGGGTAAATTTTCAAGTTAAAAAGAAAAAGCTTAAATGCCAGCAAATTTAACACTTATAGCTGTTTTTGTATGTTAATTTTAGCACCTATATCACTTCATTGGCGGCATGTATTCCACTGCGTTGCTGCTTATTAAAAGGTCTTGCTTTACTTTTAATGCTTGATTGCTTGATTTATTTAATTAGTTTTGACGTGGACGAACAAGAAAATAACATTTTGGCACAACAGCTTGTTTGTTTGACGGTTGAATTCATTTCAAGTAACAAGTAACAGGATAATGAGTAAACAGCTCACTAACTTCTTTAGCCCGATTTAATTAGACACGTTTTTATCACATAATTTCTTTTATCTAATAAGGCAACTAAGTACGATTTATCGTTATAATGACACTTTATGTAGTACATTTTAATTATAAAACTATGAACTTTTTATATCCATGTGTAAGTTCTAATTTTAAGGCTTCGTTTTTTTGAAAACTATTATGAAATAACTCATCTAAATGACGAAATCGTTATTGTTCTACTTTTTTTTACAGTTTAAATTCTACTTGTGTTTCTTTTAGGGAGTAAATCACAAGTTTAGTGCAAGGATCTAGAGTGAGATTGAAGTTTCATCTAGGATTATTCTTTACTTTTTATTAGTGTCTTTTAGAACATTCCCAATTTTGTTTTCTTTTAAACAAAAAAGGCAGAAGCATAACAATAACAAAACCCCCGCAAAAAACAAAAAGCTCCAAAATATGTAATATATTTTTGCGGGATGTTTATTATTTTTATTTGCTTCTAAAACTATTGTTTAGTTTCAATAATTTGTTCAAGTCGAAAAACAGACACTTAATATTTAGATTTCTAATTTTTGAAATCTGACTAATTATAGTCAATGGAATCATTTTTATTTAATAGATCTTCGGGAGGTTTGCCATATATATAACTTCTTAAAGCAAATGATAAATTTATTAAATTATATTGTTAACATATACTTCTTGGGAAAAAACACATTTCAGCAATTGTGCTGTTCTTCTGTTTCTAATCTCTTTACTTTTAGTTGTCGTTTTCTGATTTTAATTGTTTTTTGATTTTGATTTATTTTTCAATATGGTTCAAATAATTCAAAATTTATTTAAAAATTGTATCGCTGTCTATGTTTTGTTAATATTATAAATTTTAATCATTTGAAAAAAAATTCATCGTATTGTCTCTGAATTTTAAAAACAACTGTGTCTCACTCAATCTTAGAATTAATTAATTTTGGTCTTCTTTACACAAGTGGTATTTTAAATATATATAGACCCAAATACACTTTATATTTTGAATTGGACGATTAAAATTTGTTTGTAATATAATAATTTTCTACCATTAGATGGAATGTTTCAAAACTACTTTCAATTTCGTAATTTTTTTCATTTGAAAAGAAATAGAAAAGGAAGCGAGTAATAAACATCAGCGAACTTGTGATTTATTATCTAAATATTGTTGTTTTCCAAAAGAATGAATAAAAACTGTTATAAATCCTAGCCTACAATACATAAATAAAAAAAAATGAACAGTGATTATGGTTCGAAGTGGTTGACTAATTCAAACGTTCTCGTTATTTGCATAAACAGTGTTATTGCAATAGGATCTAGGTCTTGGATTATTTTTATTTACATTCTGCCTGCGGACGCGGTTGGAGAGTCTGTCGTGGGACTTCGCCCTGGCGATGTAAGTGTCACTGTACCCTGGGGGCGCATCTCTAATTTGATCACAGAAATTACTTGGATGAGATCTGTCTTGACGACGCTTGGACGAGCTACGATTTAGGAGCGGTGATCGAGTTACGTACTGATATGGCATTATGTACTTATCCGACATGTCTGGGGACAGGTCTGGATAGGGTTGGTGTTCAGGCTTCTGAAACTGTCGCACAATCGGTTTGGGAGTCATATTCGTAATTGCGTTCACATTAACATGCCCCATATTATTACCCATGCGAGTGCCATCGTAATTATTTAAAAATTGCGAGTTGTCTCGCACCGGATGGACTACGTTTGTGTCGTAAGGAAAAATAGGCACGGGCTTCTGAAATGGAATATAAGTGCTGGACGAATCGTCTATTTTGAACGTTTGTAAACAGAAGTTGTCTGTACTATCGTCAAGGTTATTTACCAAATGCTCAGTCGAAATTTGAGTGTACTTAATATCAGGTCGATTTATGAAACTGCTATAATTGGAGTTTTTGCGATTCATATTTTGATTTGTTTTGCTATGGATGGATGCGGTTGATGCAGTGTTAATTTTTTGCTTAACTTGTTCGGCATTTATTGCGTGATTATGATAATTTTTATTAGATAGCATTGTTGCGCTAGCTGACGTCGGTATGCTTGTATAGCTCACGTACATTGGATGCACAGATGTATGCTGTGGACTTTTGGCATCACCACCCATGAAATCGACTGTAAAAAAATATTTTTAAATAACACTTTGCTGATTTCTTTTCATACTGAAATTTTATTTGCATCTTCACATCTATATTAACCCTAATTAATTTCGCGAATGTATTTACAAAATGGGAATTTTATTACAGAACCAATGTTTTTACAGCTCATGTAAATTTGTAAACTATTTTTATTGTTATTTTTTCAGTTATTTTACCTCTAATTCCCCTTTTAGATACTTTAAGCAAGAAGCATGCTTAGATTACTAGTTTTTCTTTCTAAACTACTGAGAATCCTTTACGTGAGTACGCTTAAGTTTTTCAAGAAACATGTTCGCTATTTTAATAAATCTTTATAATATATAGTTTTAAAAAAAAAAAACAAATATTACGACTTTCATCTATGTAATACATTTTGAATTTTTGTATCCTCGAAAAAGGAAAATTCTTAAAAATTATTATATTATTACATTATTATTAAGGGATTAGTTGGGTTTCGAAAAAATTCTTGATTTAGAGTTTTTAAAGTAATCCTCCCCTAGTAAATGCCAGTTATCACCAAACATTGCAACATTGAAATTTTAACTTGGTTGACCAACTGATGGTTGATTGATTGATAGTTTTCAAACAAATCTTTTAGATTGACGAATATCGACTTAAATAAAAAATTGTATGTTTGAATATGCTATAAAAAATAGATAAAGTAAATTAAGAACAAGGGCTGCATATTTATGTACTCCGAAAAATAATCACAGCTTTAAGTGACTATATCAAAATGTATCTATCTATACAAAAATACACCAATTCTAACAAACATGTCTCTTTAAAAACTATTTTTACTATAACTAAGTGTTAAATTGACTTACATTGGTCATCCTCGTCTAAAAATATATAAGCTATTAAAATAGCGCCTATTATGGCAAGAATCTGAAATGAGAACAAATAATAAATGGAAGTTATATTTATAAAAATAAAGACCAACGCACAGCTAGGATACATTGTACTCCTGAATGTATTATTTCTACTATTGGGTATTCTATGAGGCAGTCATCAACGTGCTCAGGTCGAACAGGACGGTATGGATCTTCCGAGGTTATATTAATGGGATAGACAGGCTTGCAACCATATCCATTCACTTCAAACCAGGAAACGCTGCCCGTTCCCAAATTAAGAATATCGCTGTCCTGAAAAGGGTGTGTTTTTAATACTGTTCAATTAACGAAAGAGCAGAAAATTTAATGGCATCTGCACACTTACTTTGTCTAAAATGCCAACATTCAAATAAAAGCAAATTAAAAAAGCGTTCCAACCAATCCAAATGAAATTCCATATTAAATACTGAAAGACACAAAAAAGTCATTTGATTAATTGAAACTCGGTTATACTGGTGGCAATTCCCCTCACATTTATTTTCATCACAAATCTGTTGGCCGTTTGATACTCAGATAAGATAGCAATTCGGAGCACTTAGCCCTATTCGAAACGGCTATTAGTGTTAAATGTTACGGCATAGTGATGAAAGCTTCATGTGATTCGAATTGATTCTTTTTGGATAAGGGGCTCTTTAGGAACACTTACCGTTATGATATATTTAACTCTAAAGTGATATGCTCCGTAAAAGCCAAAGATCACAAAAATTATATGGAAAAAATTTGCCAATATCGGTGCCCACATGTATCCGAGGAAGTCGAATACCTGACGCTCCACTACTGTTATCTGAAATATAACGAAAAATATATCCATAAGTAAAAAATTCAGAATCATAAATAAAATGTATAGGTTTAGGTATGCTATTTCTGTACACAAAAAGAAAAATTGAAAAATGAAAACACCGGCAGGGAAGTCGAATTCGAATTAAAACCATGGTGAATGCGTTCTAAAATTTGATTATTTTGAATAAGCGAGGATTGAACTTGAGTTTTCTGAATTTTAAAGGTCTTAGGATCAGTTAGATCCATTTAATCTGAACTAGCATGTGACGACAGTCTACTTAGAGATTAAATACATTAGAAAAATGTATTCTTTCTTTTGAAACAATTTACTATAAGTGGAATATTTCGTTTTGTATTCCTTCTCAATGTAAGTTAATGATTAGGTGATTTTCCTTTTCATCAAGGAATGTGATTTAAATTACATTTCAAAACCATATGCAATTCTTTTTAGATTTTTTAAACTTTTGTAAACTAAACAAAAAAATTTTTTAAAAGGCGGCAGTAAAAGGGAATTTTTGGGAGAGTTTGTTCATTCGAAAATGTTTTATTTTTGCCTCCACTGATGACAGACACATAAATTGTCTGCAGTAGCACAAATCGGATTTTACTTTTTTTTTACTTTTAACGTTTCCCAGTTCTGCCTTTGTAAGTAATTGTTAACCGATTCAACAATATGTGGTCTACCATGTTGTGCTGCAAATTTATATTGTTGTGTCGATTCTCGTTTTTCTGCAATAGCTCGCTTTAAAGTTTAAATCGTTCGATGTTGACCGATTTTTTCTTCCCGGAATTTAATATTAACGCGAACGGATTTTCAGCAAGGCGGCGCAACTTGCCACACAGCAGTCGTTGCAGTGGCTTTATTGCACGCAAAAATTCGGTGAGTCATTAATTTCCACACACACACACAGCTGGCCGCTAGATAATGTGATTTAACAACATTAAACTATTTTCTGTGGGATCATGTTAAATCACAGGTTTATGCCAACAAACCCAAGACTCTTGATTAACTTGATGAAGCCTACATTCGAACCACCATTGGTGCCATACCACGTGAAATGGTGCACCGAGCAATCGAAAATTGCTGTGTCCGGATCAACCAATGCAGAAAAGTTGAGGTGGCCATTTGAACGATATATTGTTTAAATCATAAATAGCATAGAATATACCAGCATATAAAAATAATACATACCGTGTTTGGGCAAAATTACTGTGTTTTATTTATATTTCGAATCCTAATCCCGCTTTAACTACAGGGTTTTCCATTTTTAAATTCCGAAAATAAATCAAAATAAAACACACTTAGAATTCGAATTTCGATTGAACTTTTATTTCAAAATGAAGTTTGGTTTATGCCATTATATGTGAAACACAACATCATTTAAATGGCCACCTAGGGCTTCCTCGCAGACCTTGATCCGAAACAGGTAATTTTCGATGACTTTTCGGCACATATGGGGCGGTATTTCGGCCATAACTTGACGAATGTTGTCTTTCAAGTGCTCAAGAGTTTGCGGAGAGTCGGCATAGACACGGTCTTTAGCGTAACCCCACAAAAAAAATCTAGCGGATTTAAATCGCACAATCTCGACGGCCAATTGGCATGTTTTTGATAAGCCCAATTGCTGAGCACGCCGTGGAATCGAAACATTCGGGTCATCCTCCACACTGGCAGCAACAGCAGCAATATTTTCGGCCGAACGCACATTACGATGGTGCACGGGTCTCACAATATCCGCCACGGGCCCAGTTTGTTCGAATTTACGCACTACATTAGCAATTGTGTGCTCTGTAGGCCGTCCATGACGACCAAAATCTGATCGTAATGCTCGATATACGCGTGCCGGAGAATCACCATTTTTGTAGTATAATTCAACAAAATTAACACGTTGTGCGATGCTAAAACGATCCGTATTGTAAAATGGCAAACATTCAAGTAATGATATGACGCTTTGGTTGACAGATATGTCAAACGGTTGTCAGCGCAGGGTTGTATACTTCCGGAAGCCCGAAATGGAAAACCCTGTACAATAGACCAGGTTCACCAGGTTTTACCTAAGCTTTTTTACGTTTAGGATCCTCATAGTGAATCAACTTTTCATCTCCTGCAACAATTCTATGTAAATAACCCTTTCTTTGTTGCTTTGCGGTTAATTCATATGAGGTTCGATCTCCTTATTTTTGAAGAAATCCCATTGCTTGTACTCGTATAGCAAAATTCGCTTTAAATTTGACTTTCATAAGTCCGTTTCATGCATGCAACCCTAAAAATACTCAATGAGATTCAAACCAGGTTGTGATAGGCTTTGTTTAGGCCTTGTGTTTCGACACGGGGCTGTTTGGTTTTGAGCGCGAATTTCGCATTGTTTATAAATTGCTTTTGCTTAAAAAAAATATATGGCCAAAAGCTAGTCTCACGTCTCGTGTGAAAGAGAAAGAAAATTCAACAAGATAATAAAAATTCATTGGAAAAGCGCATAACAAATTACGATCGGTATAATAATAATGCAATTATCGTATCGCATGATGTTTCGAGTGGTATATGCAAAATGCGTAAAATTGTGAGTAATTTAACTTTGGCATAAACAATTTAAACTGACCTACATAAGTTCGTGACAACTAATCGGAAGTGAGTGACTCAGGCAACGAAGTAATTTTAAGAATTGAGCGGGTGACACGATGAACGGCACTAAAAATAAATAAAGTTGCAAAATAAGACTCGAAGAAGTGGATCAAAGTGAACGCACAATAAACGAATACGAGCACTGTAACGAACTCTGATTTTATTCGAGCAATACCCGAAATAACGCCCCTAAACATAAATATGCTTTCTGCCTGCATCGCCCAGGAGTCCGCTCTTCATGGGTCCCCTCATAAACCAGCATAATCGGCTTCAAGTAATTCAGAATCAATTAAGACCACTTGGAGCATAAATCGCGCCGAAAGAGATACACAATTTCTTCTGAGCCAAGATTGATTCGCCTGTTAAATAAATAAAACACGATTGGAGGAATTTTTGCAAAATACATAGATTTTGCAGACAATTTAAATTCCTCCCTATTTAAGATTTACGGTACAAATAAATTAGCTATTTTATTAGTCCCAAAGGAATTGGGTCTCTTGGAAGCTACTGCAGCCGATATTTTTAGCCGATCTGAATAGAAAAAATCATGCGATAAACATCACTTTTTATGCGATAAAGTTCCAAACTTGAGTGTTTATTTTACGCAAGGAAATTCTTTTATTTAATTAAAAGATCTCAGAAAGCACTCAATATTATGAATTAGATGTGTGCATGCAACTAGGCAAATTAAATGGATAAAAAAAAGCCAACGACTTCTTGAACAGCTGCCAAATATTCGTTGAAAGTGAAATGCGTACAAAATAAATGTTATTTGCAGAATTCTTGTTTAAAGTAGATCGTGCGAGCAATAATCAGATCGTACCAATTCAATGAACTTTAAAAAAACGTTCTAGATAGCAAAAGGTGAGTGATCGATAAAATATGCAAAAACCGATTAATATAAGTATATATGGCGCCAGGTCTTATTTAAGTGAGAAACACGATTGTCTTAATGATGATCTTACGATTAAAATTGGTTTAGTCAAGATGAAACTTGTCAATAAGCTACAGTGAGCGAAATTTATTTACATACAACTGTCATTTTGAACTTATTTTGATATACTTTAAAAATTCTCAAATAAAACAAATGTGCCAATAACAAATAAACTTAAATATATTTCTAACAACGGACTAACAATTAACAAAACCACAAATGCGTTTAGGTAGAAAATCAAAATTCTTTATACGAAAAGCAGCGAAATTCGTAAAATAAAATAAACAAATTTTAATGTAAAAAGAGGAGAATTTCAAGAAAGTTGTTAATTAATATTACCAGTAGTATTTAAGTATATCCACCACTATTTATAATCACTCCGCAGATTCTCTGAGGCACTGATGAAATTTACCCTAGTAAGTAAGTCACCTTCAATGTTTTCCCAACAATCCAACAATTTATGGTTTCTGCCTTTAACCATGTTTATGAATGAATTTTTGACATCTAGTAAGGTTTGCCGTTTCATAAAGAACAATTTCATGTTGCCACAATGTTTGGAAATCGTACAAACTTTCTATCAAAATTTGAGAAATTTTTTTCTACTCAAAGAGTATCGTGTAAGATCAAGCACATTTTTGGCCTGAACGACTTTATTAATAACCAAAACTATCGATATTGGTGTGTGAACCCTGAAGTGGTTCATGAATATCCATTACATCCGGAGAAACTCACTGTTTGGGTGCGGTTTATGGTATGGCGGTATCATCGGACAATACTTCTTCAAAAATGAAGAAGGATGAGCCGTAACTTTGAGTGGAGAGCGCTATCGTTCGATGTTGACCGATTTTTCTTCCCAAAATTTGACGATATTGACGCGGACATTTATTTTCCACAAGACGGCGCAACTTGCCACAATTGCAACGGATTGCACGGAAAATTCGGGGAGTCATTTATTTCGAGAAATGACCCTCACAGCTGGCCGCTAAGATCGTGTAATTTATCACCATTAGACTATTTCAGTGGACCATGTTAAATTACAGATTTATGCCAACAAACGCAAGACTCTTGATGAACTTGAAGCCAACATTCGACCCACCATTAACGCCATACTACCTGAAATAGTGCACCGAGCCATGAAAAATTAATGTATCCGGATCAAGCAGTGCAAGAAGAGCCAAATTGACCATTTAAACAATATATTGTATTAATCATAATTGGCATAGAATATATCACCTAATAAAAATAATACATACCATGTTTGGGTAAAATTACTTTGTTTTATTTATATCAAATCCTATCGTTGTAATTGGTAAACCCTGTATTATTGAATTGTCGGCCGCTGGCATACATATTCCTGACCATTATGCTCTATAGTTTCTCTATGGGGTTAAGGTCAGGGCTACATCCAATCCACTTCAATGAGTTCATTAGGCAACGCTGAAACCACTCAAGAGTAGTTTTAGAAACACGAATTGTTGCGGTATTCTGTCAGATTATTGTCATGATTATAAACAACAGTCTCAAAATATGGAATAAAGGCGCCATTGAACATTTTTCAATACGTTTCTTAATTCTTTTTTGGCACCACAAAACAGCTTTTAATTTTCCATAGGAAAATAATGCACCTCATATCCTTACCACAGTATTTTTCTACAATGAAAAAAATTAAATATCGTGCAGTAATAAAATTCTTATTTTTGGAAGGTGTAGCACAAAAACAAATTCATGAACGATTGTTAAAAGTGTATAAGGACTCTTCACCTTCAATTTGAACAGGGTTGTTGCTGAATTTAAAAATGGTCATATAAGTCTTGAAGACGATCCACGTCCTTCGCGTGAAGTGCATCAACGCCAAAAAACAGCAAAAATACAGGATATGATTATGTAGTTTTTATCGTTTTTATCGATTATCGCAGTTTAACCGAGAGAGATTTAGTAGAAGTCCTAGGCATCTCATTAGGCAGTGTGAGCAATATTTTTGCTGAAGTTTTGGATTACAGAAAGATGTCTGCAAAATGGATGCCGCATTTGCTAACAATGGAACAAAAACACACTCGTATGCGACTTTCTCAAGAACATTTGGAGCGTTTTAGAAAGGATAAAAAGGATTTTGTACGTCGTTTTATCACTGTAGATGAAATTTGGGTCTACCACATGTGTCATATGGACCCAATGCTGTAAGCAAACCAAAGCCAAAATTCAAAGACCCATGAACAAATAATTAAAAACAATATACAACTTACCATGGCTGACACCAATTAAGAC
Source organism: Philonicus albiceps (assembly GCA_963969385.1). Classification (NCBI taxonomy): domain Eukaryota; kingdom Metazoa; phylum Arthropoda; class Insecta; order Diptera; family Asilidae; genus Philonicus; species Philonicus albiceps. The sequence continues at coordinate 24,339,485 of OZ017773.1, read as the reverse complement.
AGTATACAACATGTGAAAAAACTTCAATCTCACCCAGATCATAAAAATAGAACAAGGGAAATTCATATATGAAGTAAGAAAGTGTCCAATTAAAACGAGTTTAAAAATCACAACATGTAATATAACGCAATACAACAAACGCAATAAGAACCATGAAGGCAGGAAGAGTGTAGGCTGGACATTTAACTTCAGCAATCCAAACCTTCAATAAACTACAAAAAGAACTGAAAATAGTGAAAACTCTAGGAATATTTATAAGTCAATTAAAGAAACAATTTTTAAGTATTTGAGAAAAAATTAAGAATTTAAATTGCAATAGCTTTCTTGTCCAGTAGATTAAAATAATAATGCACATCAAAACAAGATTCCCTCTCTTATAGCAGTGTAGCTGTCTGAAAGGGGATTATTAAATTGTAATTTATGTATAACTTAATAAAAATGTTAAGCAGAGGACAGGTGAGATGAACGTATTTTTGCCACTAACTCTTTCTATCTGACTCTATCTATCAAAATTCGAATTATTATTTATCCTCTGACAATTTATGTTATAAACTTAACTACTATTTTCAATTTACATTTATATACCGGAAAGAGTAATAAGGCCTCGGCCACTTCTTAAGGTACCGTCACAACGAACTATGGTTATCATGAGCCTATCACGAACTGTACTATTAAATTTATTATAAGTTTTCTTTTTTCACTAATATACGAGGGCCGGCTGATAAATCCACAGCCTAAGGCATTAAATGAAAGAAAAGTCTCCCTCAAGGGAAATACATTTATATAACGCTTTTAAACCGCCAAAAAAAATATATCTTTTCTACCTTTTTCTAGTACCTCCTGCTTACAAAATATCCGAAATTTACAAATAAAACAAAAATGTTAGGTTTTTATACACTTTACCTATTTCTCAAAATATTTTTCATAAACTGAAGAAGGTACGGCATTCAATTCTTTCACGGAATTATCTTTCCTCGCAGAGGTAATATTTATTTTGGAAACAAACGAAAACTGCTGGTGCCATAACTAGTGAATGCAGTGCTTGAGGAATGAGTTGTTCAAAGTTCTTAAGTAAAACTTGCGTACAACTGCCGATGTGTGAGACGACGCAATATCATCATGCAGAATCCATGATTTGTTTTGCACAAATCTCAACTTTTGATAAGCAAACGCCTCTTAACGCCTAAATAATGCTCTGTTAATTGTTAGGCCTGTGATGCCTTCAAAGTGTGACATTCTGAGGTTGTGGGATCGATTTCCATGTGAAAACTCTCGTTAAAAAGTAAAACATAACACATTCTTTTTTATCTTCTTAAAAATTCTCAAATACATGGATGTTTTAAGCAGAAGGTACTTTACGCAGCACACAATATAAAAGTTGGAAAAATGCGTACGCGTTTAAATAAAATTCGCATTAATACTAAAACTACCAAAACCACTCAAATTGATTGGTATTCAAATTTTTCATGATTTAATTATACTTGTTTTTTAATTCCTTTTACATTTATACCACAGTTGAATAAGATTGAGAATTATGACATATTTAAAAACCTTTCTTTAATTTATAATTACTACCTAATTTTAAAACGTAAGTGTAAAAATTGTTCAAATTACAGACTTATGTGCCGGTAGAGTTACACTTTTAACACTATATTAAAAGGGTAACTCAAAGTTCCTTTCGCTACGTAGGTAGTTAGTTAGTTAGTACACTAACTATAATATGCTTGTGCATATGCAGTAATATCAGATATCACCAAATATTTAATTTAATTTCTAATGCAAAAGGCGCAGAATTGAACAAGTCTGAAGTTTTACAAATTCGGGTGTCTACACACAAAGTTTGAATTAAAATGAAAATTATTTAGAAGCTATTGAATGCAGTAAAAGAACAGAACTTCGTTTAAAAAATACTCCATTTCTATGATTTGTAGTATGTTGTCGCCGTGGTTCAGACTCAATCAAGTTAAGGTATCAGAAAAGAATTTATTTGGCCTATTTCAACTTACACAAAACGTATCATCAAAAGCGTACGAGAAAACGAGGAAAGGACTTTCATTTATGAATGCTTAAATACTGTATAAAAATACCGGGGGCTTACTTGAAGAGTCTCCTCCGCGAATGCGGATGAATTCACTATATAGAGCTTTTGAGCTTTCTTTGTCAATCAATCTCTTTCTGGTAATTTTATCATAACCGCAGACGAACCACCGAAGCCAATAAAACATATTAACTAACTAAAAACAAACGAAAACCACAGAAAGTCAATTTCCTTATAATTCAGAAATTTTAACAAAGCCTCCCTTTGCGAATGATATTTTTAATATCTTTTCTCATTGTTTTACAAATTGGTTATAATATTATTCACGTAAATAATATTCATTGCCAGAAGTAGGTGTGAAATAGCAATGAAAACACTTTCAAAACATTCATAATGTTACTATATTCATTAAAAAAGTTCACCATTTAATAACAACGAAATTTTGCTATTCTCATATTTTGAACTAGCTGATTTACCCAGTACCCGTACAATGCACGTACACTTAAATAATAGGGTATAGCTGGTATTAAGTTATATTTATACAAACAGACTAACAGACAGACAAAATTCTTAAAACTTTTATTTTTGTATTCTGTTAGCCTTTCTATATTACCCCCAATCAGTTTTTGGTAAATATTTTCTATGTACAGGCAAGGCGTTCCTACAGTTTTATTATTATGAATATTGTTCATTTTTCAGGAAAACATAAAATTATTGTTAAAACCTACACGAGATTTTAAAAATATCTAAAGTATTCTCATAAAAATGTAGCCTTCTTTGAATTTCGCTTTGTACGTTTTTTTTGGCTCATACAAATGATAAATGTAATTTTAAGATTTAGGTTTGAAGAATATGTATATCATTTTTGGCATAATTGCAACTTTTCAGGCGGTTTTCAGAACATTTCGGAAACTTAAGACGCTATTTATTTTATTTTTAAAGTGTGCACCTACCCATAAGTGTGTCGTGAAAATGAATCAATGACTACACTTTGCTCAGAATATGCATATTTTTTCATATATGAATTATTTATATTTTTTATTTGTTCCTTTTATTTCGTCTATACGTTTTAATTTTCAATAAAATGACAAGTGGCTATATAACAATGACAACTACTTCTTGCCCATGAGTATACTCGTCATAACACAAAATATTGAGAAATCTCCATGACAAGTTTACTCGGCAAATCTTACTGATTAATGTGAAAAGATACCATATATTTTTAAATATTCCATTATTCTAGGCATTTTTTGTTATATCTTAACACTTAACGGACGAGTATTGCTTCCCTTGTCTTACTCGATTTCCGGGCATTTATTTATAAACACTATCTAAAAAGCAAAATTGCGCAGTAGAATCAATAGACAAATAGTACTGCATCTAATGATAAGAAAGAAAAATAAATTATACGCATAAATATGATACTAACTAAAACTCTGGTCAATGAAAATTTAACTAAAAACGTAAATCAACGTGGCTCGTCTTAGGAAGTCGAAATCGAAAAACATAAATTTACGTAACATTAAGTGTTAGGACATTAACACTAGAACTACCAAAACCAGTCAATTTGACTGGTACTGAATTCCTTTTTTTCATTAAATTGTATATATTTGTAATTCTCTTCTTATTTATGCCAAAGTTTAATAGAATTGAGAATTAAAACATACTCAAAAACCTTTTTTCATTAATAATTATTTATTCAAATTTGAAAGCGTATTAAATTAAAGGTGCAGAAAGTTGTTAAAATTACAGACTTGCGCGCCGATAGTTCTAGTGTTAACAATTTGAATGCATACAAGTTTTTTAACACTAGATAACTAATCATTAGGTGATAAGCACGACTCTACACTGTTGTTACTTTTTGAGATTTACTGTAATCGTCGTTATGATACGATACCTTTAAAAAGTTCCATTAAAATAAATATTGAAGATATTTTGAATATTGAAAAGCGCAGCGAACAAAAAAGCGTTTTCTAAGGTTAAACACTAAAGACCATTAAAGTCTTTCTATCTTTTAATATCACTTTTCCTTGGGGGTTAATTACATATCACCGGCAGAGGAAAATTATACGTAAATTCAGTTAATTATTAGGTTTACTACTTTCACTTAATTTTAAGTTATTAAAAACGACCTGAATGTGGCGCACGACTGCTGGGGAAGAGTAAGAACTTGAGTGGTTTTTAGACTCCAAACAACTAAATTGGATATTTTTATCATCTGCGCCTAAAAGAGAAAACATTTGTCTACAATGACCATTTTTGCTGAGTGGCTAATTTTTATGGTCATCTTTTGAAAACTCTTTTAATCGATGATACGATCATCAGATGTGGAGCTTGTAGACAAAACACTTCACCATTGCGGCGAATAAAAAAGAAGAAAAACAAAAAAAAAAGGAAATCTAGTAATGAGCGAAAAAATAAAAGCAGAAAATCAAGTAATAAACGAAGGCTGCGAAATCAAGAAAAATTTCTATTCTATTCCAATGGAGCGTGATCTTTTGAGGATGTAGTAAGAAATAAATGAACAAGAAAACATGCAATACGAGCAAAGCATGTGCACCTGTCGTCTTGTGGATTCTTTATTTTTCTTTTTCTTTCCTTTTTTTTTAACTTTGCCTTAGTTTCAAGTATCAAGTTTCTGGACTAGCCAATCGGCAAGAAGACCAGGTAAGTGCCTTCAGGTTTCCGAGTCATCTATGATAAGATTGCTTCTTTAATGATATAAACTTTTTTCCTTTGACTTCGTTTTGTTTTTGCGCGCTCGGTATTTTCATAAATCATAGTTTGTTTGAGCGACAGTTTCTTGACATGAAGGCAGCACCTAAAGTGCTGCTACTCAAAAGGTTAAGGTACCCAAACGCTTTCCGGTTTGTTATATGGCTTTCAAATGGAACTCGTTTTCGATCATTGAAAATATTTCAGCTTTTTATGGTTTTTATGAAAATGCCTAAGTCACCAACCCATTCGCAAAATATGTTGATCTAAATGTTTTTCTCGACTTTAGGCAAAAATAGGTGACGTCAGCCAATTTACTCCCAATTAATAGTTGTATGACCCCAATAACGATACTCGAGACAGTTTGCACCCCACTTATTTGGAAAAGCCTCCGACGATTAAAAACTTATTAAGACTGTCGTCGATTAGCATGCACGGCCACGGTGAGCTTCGGGTTTCTCGTTGCATTTCGTGATGGCTATTTGATGGGAATATTAATGGATTTTGAGCTGAATGATTTAATTTGGTCTTAGCGTTGGACTAATGTGAAAGCTCTCATATCTATATAATGTGAATACCAGCTATAAGCTTTATATGTTGTCATAAACTGGCAAGTGAAATTTAACTGGCTTATCTATATACGAGTATATAGCATATAAAAGCAATTATTGTTTGTCTCGATAGTATAGACTCCGAAACTACTGGGCCGATTGAGCTCAAATTTTGCCAGTATAGTTTAGAGATAATAAAAGGTAAGAACATTTTTCGAGGGCACGTCAAACACAATCAATATTTTTGCTATTCTCTGTAACTAAATATGCAATTAATGCATTTTGTGAAGTGAATATTGGCACATGACATGACGCATGATCTGACTAATGATATAACACAAGACAAGACAAGACATGACATGACATGGCACATGACAAGACACATGAAATGAAAATTTTCAGCATATTTAATTCCTTGAAGTTAAAGAATTCACCGCTTTATTGAATCTGCCATGTTAGATTTAAACAATTCAAACGAAAATTTAAGATCAACGACTCCAACAACTCCCTTTCATACAGATTCCTTAAGTTTAAAAAATGTTCAGCATTGTCATGACATATTGAACCAGAATCTATTAAGATTTCCGCTAACTAGTACTCTGTTCACACAGATCGTACAAGCGTAGAAGAAAACAATGATGGATCTGAGACTCATCGTTATTAAAATATATCGCACAATTGCTGCAATAACGGAATAACTTACACAACAAAGTACTTTGGAGAATAACGTTGTTGCAACAAATGGGCGATATCTACCTGAATCAGCTTAACTGGATGAACATATCAGCTGAAGAAACGGTTCAATTTAACGAGCGAACATTCTATTTATTGCAGGAACAAACTATAATCATGATGTTCAAATGCAAATTGAAAAGAAAGTGTTCAAATCTAAATTTGAAGAAAAAGCACACACATTTTATTTCGGCGCAGCAGAGCGCACTGGATATTGGCTAGTGCAATCTAAAAATTCGAAAAGGTTGATATGACCCATAAATCATATTATTGTTTAATTTGAATTACGTAAAAAGGTCGCTCAATAAGCCTGGCTTTAACTTACACATATACGAGTAAGTCTGCACATATAATTCCATATAAAATATTACAAATACTTCTAAAGAAAGGGGTTAAATTAATGTTTGTTTTTTACAATGGAAAAAACTAATTTTGTTTCTGATTGCACGTTTTTTACAATTCGTTTCTCTTTTTCAATCAAAAGACGTACATAGCTCGGTGGGAAAAGATTTACATTGAACAAGGAGGTCATCGCTCCCAAACAATTGCGGATTTTGTAGAATTCAAGTCATTGTATTTCCAGGAAAGCTGTGTTGCAAAAGGATGATAAGGATATGGAAGCAAAAGGTGACTTATTATTACAAAGTAAATCAAATTTTATTTAAACAAATGAATAACTTACGGTATGTGTAGTGCCTTTAAGTAATGGTTAAGTCAATGGATCTTAGTTATGTTTGGTTGGAAATCGAAAATATCTAGTTATCTTTTAAAATAATAATAGTAATAACAAAATTAACTTATCATACTCAACATATGCCTATAAAACTCCATTTTATTGACACAATGAATTAATTGGTTATTTAAATCCATGATGATAATTCTCTGTGGAAATACACATATTAGAGAATTTATTCCTAACGTCTAAATTTGTTACAATGACTATTTGATGTGGAATATAATTTATGAGATACTACACTACGCTTTCATCAGAAAATAATTTGAAATATTATGGATCAACGAAATCCGTGATTTCAATAAATATTCCCTGACTACTCAATCTCCTTGGCTTTTCCCGATTTTCCCGGTTTTCCAGAAAGTGGCAACCCTGATTAATTAACTAAATGAAACTTTTATGTTACGGAATTTCACTTTGTTTGCAGAAGTTCCATTAAACAAAAGCATTGTTTAATTTTGATATCCGCATATAATTTATTTTTCCATTCCATTAACGACATGCGCTTCTACTAAATCTTACCACAATTACGAATTCCCTCGGAGCCATTCTCGCCCCAGCTTTTAGTTTTTATCGCTCTTGCATAATTTTGCGCTTCAGCCGAATGCTCTAAATAAAAATTCTTTCTCATTCACGGTATATAATTAATGGCCCAAAAAGAAATTGACCCAGACATAATTCGACAAACTCACTGATGAAACCAGCATTATGCTCCTTTAGCATAGTGTTAATTCACAAGCTAGCCACCCCAAGGACGCCCTCAATAATGCTAGCAAGCAGTTACGTGAAAGAAATGAGCTTTCACTTTTGAGAATCGGCAAAACTATTTAAAACGTGCTTGATCTCATAAAAACCTGAAGGCGACTGTATGCACTCGAGTTCTCCTTAAATGCCCATTTATGATGCATTATGTCCTAGAGATAACACTGAAAGGATTCGTGCATGAAGAAAAAAATTAAATGTAGACGCATTTTTTAATACGTCTTTTATCGAATGAAAGATTCTTTCTTGAAAACAATTTTCTAGAATTCCTGAATCTTTCAGTCAGCACTTAACATTATTGAAGAAGGTGACGAATTTAGGAATTTGTTTTATTCATTTTGTGTGCCATTTTCCTCCCACATTTATCGCAATGTAAGAGAATTTTTTTTATTACTTGTTATAACAAAAACAACTTTCAATGCTCAATGCTAAAAATAAATCTTTTTTTGTTAATACTTCGTTCAATGATTCTATTAAATGATAAGTAAGACTACTCTTTTCATATTAAATTAAAAAATATTCGTCAATCTTATCGGAGACATTCTTATCAATTTTCAACTTTTAGACATTATTTAATAAATAAACGCCGTATTTGAAATTGATTAGGACATTCATTAGCAAGTGTTGCGAAATTAAAAACATAAGGTTATCATTAAAGTGTTATTGTTTATTACCAAATAGAGCTTTAGTAATAGTCTTAAATCGTTAGGATATTCTCACCTATTAGAAATGTTATACTCCAATATTAATTAAACGGTGAAAATTCAGAAGTTTTAGTCGTTTTCAGAAAGGAAAGTTTATTTATTTAATTATTCAGTCAACTGATTTAATGACAACCTAACTAACTAGAAATTATTAAACTTACTCATTACAATAATTTTTTACAAAAATTTTGATTTTGAAATTATTTATGTCCATTGTGGAATCAATATACTAATTGACCAATTTCAAAGTTCATACTTCTATTTTCGAATTATATAAACTTTACTTAGTTTTTTTCTGATCGAAAAGGTCTTTCAATCTTATATATTATTTCTGTCAACCACCACTTGTCTTTCAACATAGCAAGGTTAGACGAATGTGACAGCGCCAGTCATGTTGCATGCTCTTACCGATGTTACATCAACACGGTTACAAAGAGTGAACTACCGCGTTGTATTTGTAATCCCCACGGACTAAATAAATAAAGTTTTACTATCAAATAATTTTAATTTAATTTAAGTGTTTTTAAGTAGATTACCCCCGGAGAGATCCCGGCGTTGCGCTTGAATTTCTACAATGATGACCCAGAGACGCTTACAGAGTTAAATCTCTACAACTGGTGACCCTAAGAGCCTTACGGAGTCAAGATCCCATACATATTTAATAAATAACAACCCTTACATCATAATAAAAACTAAGTGTAGCTAGTTCCACTAGTACGAATCGACCTACTACAAGGTGGCGCAAAATTAATCACTCTATTGGAAGATGTTATAATTATTGCAAATGGCGTCGTACGTCAATCATATTTGACATTTGTGAACAACACAGCTGCAGAATACAAACAGACAAGGAATGGAGCACTATACACCGCAAGAGCGTGGAATAATTGTGTCCATTTTTTTGACTAATAATCGGTCGGTGGTGTTAGCGCAGCGTGCATATCGACGTCGATTCCTAGTCAACAAAATCATTAAACAACCAATATTTTTTGCACATTATTTGTAATGGTCTAATTCAATTCACATTTAATTCAGTTATGAAATTGTAAAAATACACTTATATTTAATGCATAGTATAATGTATGTTTAATATTTAAAAAAATAACCTGAATTACAGGTCGAGTCTTTTTTTTCACTTTCTCCAGTGGCTCCTCTTTCTGAAGATGCTTTTGACCTCAAAATGTTGAATATTTTCCCTTAGGAATAAAAGTAACTTTATGCATATTAACTTAATAATGAAAATTTATAATCCTGCTGAGCTTTCGTCAGCAGCAGACAGCCTCAGATTTTATTTTTATCGCTTCTGAATTTAGTAGGGCGGTTACTTGTTAGATAAGACAATCAAGCTAATTAATGTAATTGAAGTTGTTGAATTATTCAAACTCGCTGCATGCACTTAGTTTATGGCAATCAGGAAAATACGAAGAAGATTGAAATAAAAAGAGGATCAATAGCTGATTACAATATCATATTTAAAATGTGCTTATGCTATTAAATTAAAATAAGAACATTAAGCGATCGTAAACATGAATTAAAAGTTGCATTTTACTACCAGAACTTATCCGACATTTCCCGAGATTTCGCATTATTTAAAGAAGAGTGTAGCAATAGCAAAGGTACATCATAAAAAAGAAATATATGACTTAGTCACTAATTAGTGAAGTTAGTGTGAGTGATTGGTTATGCTTGGGATTCGAACCCACAGCATCTGAAACGGTAGACCAGCGCACTAACAACTGATTAACAAAATTGTACGTTAGTATTTACAATAATTCACTATTCGTAACTCTAAACAAATCGAATGGGTTTCGTTTTCTTATTTTTGTATTTTTCTATATGAGCCGGTTATTTTGAAAGTGGCATAAGTCACTCAAAAGTAGAATACGACTCTTCGCCTTAATACTGGTTACATTGCGGCGGAGAATCGCATTCCATTTCTTAGTGACTTATGCCATTTTCAAAATAAACAGCTCATATATTATTTGCCTCTGGTTTACTGCATACTGAATACTTCAAAAGGATATGTTAAATATAATTCAATATGTAAATCAAAGATATTATTATCTGCTCAAATTGTAACTTTCACATTCGGAAACCATGGTTATCCGGACGGAAGTTACATACTTACATATACATATTTAAGTCCCATTCGAAACGGTGACATTAACTTCATATTCCAAAATAATTTTTCATTTTTTTATACGATAAATAAGTGCTTGTGGCCACCGAAAAATCGGTAGCTACATTCTATTTTAAATTTGTTCTTTTCAAAGAATATTGCAGTACATTTTATAATAAAAATTGTTAAAATTTCAAATGAAATTCTTTTTTTATTTATTATTCGTCTATTATAACTCTAATGTTGTAGCAAAAAAGACTTTCAAAACCTAAGGGATTGAAGTCACCTGACGGGGTGAAATCACAAAACGGGGTACGGCTCTACGTGCGTGATTTGTGGATTTGACAGTTACCATGAATCACTATTCGGGAGCACATCGCATTCAATATTCAAAAAATAAGTGCTAGGTCGAGCATACAACTTTTATCATGTCTTGGATGCAAAGGTTTCAGCATGCAACAATAGCCAACAGCACTCCGCTAAGACTATCAACGTTAGCAGCAACGCCAGAATATATGAATGGCTCAAGTTCAACACAAAATTCTAAAGAATCTACCTAAATCGATAAGATTGCGGCCTCTGCTTCAATTAAAAAGCTAACTGTGCATATCATTTTAAAAAAGTCAAATTACAACCTATAAAAAATGCAAATTGTGCAGATTTTAAGGAAAGTGACTATCCATTCCGACGCAAACAATGTTGGAACGTCTTCGAGCAACACGAACTCTTGGAAACATATTGTTTAGTGACGAAACACATTTTCATGTCGATGGCTTCGTCAACAAACTAACCTTGCGCTACTGTTGTCCCAACAAGCCTAGATAACGCCATCAAATTCTTTTATATTGTGCAAAAGCGACAGCTTAATGTGCAATTTTTGTGCGACGGATGAATTTATCAGCAAGTACAGAGCCAAAGTCACATTAAAGGTATACAGCAGCAATCCCAGAACGACTCAGGCCCTAGAAGAAAATATCCTTCGTGAAGTTATCACCGTATTTGCAAATGTAAAATTCGACTACCCTGACGGAAATGGACGTCATTTAAACGATGTTGTCTTAAATTGTTAAACTCTATTTAATGAAAATAAAGGACTATAGGTAATCATTTAATTTTGGACTTGAAATTTTTCGCTGAAGACTCTTTATTTAGATGAGAAATGCTCGTAAATCGTTTTTAATTCAATCCAGAACGACAAATCTCCTGAGTGTGTAAGATTGTTTTACAAAAATGGTCACAACTTTAGACGCCACAATTTTTCAAATTTCAATTATGTTTTAATAAAAATTTAATAACTTTTTCTAACCTATTAAAAAAAGACTATGGAACGTTCATAGATTATCAGATTAATTTTTCTATATACAAAAAATAATTTAATATTGTCCAATCTTTCCACCGTGTAAACAGGAATACCATCATAAAATTCAACAAAACAGCGACCAAAATTCAAAGGGTTAAAGACTTCCAAGACTGATAAATGAATCTAGATAGCATCTTTCTGCTTTTGGTTTACTGATTATCTTATATACATATAACAATAATTATGATTCTCCTTGTTCAACCTAATTGAGAAAAAACAGATTTGCAATTTCCTAATTTACAAGCGCTTCCGCTCCTTTGTCAATTACGATGATTGGAAGAAGCAAAAATCTCAAAGAAATCGTTCTTAATTGTTGGGGACTAAATGAGATTTGCCCGGGGATAGATAACAAACAGAATGTAAGAACACACGCATTGTATGTGTAAATCAAAAAGAAAAAATCCTTCTGCCTCTATTTCCTCATTAGCAACGTGGAAATAATACAAGCATATGAAATTGGGTCAGCGAAAGTTCTCTTCGACGCGAATTGTCTTAAGTAAATGTATCTCGGAAAACAAATATTCAAGCAGCTCATTATTTCATTTAACTCCCCGGACAGAAGTGGGCTTCTCATAGTCTATTTTGATACAATGGGCGAAAGCTTGTTAATTACTGTGTTTTATAAATTTTATGAAATAACTGAGGCAAAAGATTGCCTCTACATAAGTACAATTCTTTATTTCAACGATATCACAAGTGGGAGACTGCGTGGCCAACACTGTCGATAGCAGATGGATCATATCGCAACAGCTTAGCTGGACTCACGTTGACTCTATAACGATTGATAAAATGTTTGTAAAATAAACAAAAGCATGGGTCTATTCCGCCGCTTTATGCAAATGGAATGAAACTAAAAGCATACATTTGCATTATAGATTCCAATAATTCGCTAGACAAAAATCTGCTATTATTGTTTTTAATTAATTAGCAAAACGTGAGCTCCTGTTCCTATCGCGTAAATTTTCTTGAAACGTTGCAGCTGGTGGCATCGACTTGCGTCCGTCCATGAACTTCAAGTGTGAGAACTCAGCAAAGTTTTTATTTTGTTTATTACAATAACAACTTTTGTAAGCATAAGACATAGCACAATTGAAGTCATTGTTTAGACCGCTGCAAGATTTCAATCCTTGGCGAGGTGATGTCTTTCTTTGCCTTCACCTTAATAAGGTTTTCTTTTTCGATAAAATTATTCCCGTGAAAAAAATATGCTCGGCAATTGCTTGAGTTAAGTAGTCAGAGCAAATTAAAATGTATGTAAAGAATTGAAGACAATTAGTCTACTTTATGATGGGACTTTTAAACAGCTAATGTGAAATTTGCAATCGTTTTTTTCAAGGGTGAAGTTTTGTAAAGAAGATGAAGTAAGAAATTATCAAGGTGAGAACAATTGAGATGAATCATATTTCTATCTTGGGAAGCTAATCACAACTTTCTACAGATTCACTTAGCACTCATTTCATACCAATTAAGTTTATTACATTGAATGTGAATAGCTAATAAGTAATTCTTATTTTTCAAAATCTTAAGTATACTACTCAAAAATGTCCAATAAGAAAATTAAACGAGGAGATATGTTAAATGATTGTATTTAAAAAATTTAACTATAAAATATAACTAACTAATCCTCTAGTGTTCTTATAATGCGTAGTAAAAATTGGGACACCCATCCGATAAAACGGTACTATTACATATAATGGTGGTACGTATACTTCTTTTCTTTACATTTTCGTTAATTGTTTTCTATTTTACGGATTATGGCCAAGACTTAATTTTGTTTATAGTCAAAATTTGATAAATTGTAAAAATAAATTTAAAATAGCGACTTTATCTAATTCAACAGTTTTATAAATCAGTAAAGACGGAGAAATGATCATTTTTTCAGAAAGAATTCTTCTTTTAGTGATGTTTAAAATATGGCTGCCTAAAATTCAACATCCAAGGGTTTTTGTGGTCGCTGATTATGAATCGTATGTTGGTTAAAATCAGAATAACGAATCCAATATTGCCTTTACGAAAATGTACATCAAGGAGATTTTTTGGTCGCTCATTACGAATTTTACTATGTCATATTTTTATAAATCAAAAACTCGAATCCAATATAGCGGACAGAAAATTCAAGAAAAATCGATGAAACACCATAAGCCGTCTTTTTAATTCCGCTTCCACATTTGTAATAAGCGAAAAAAAAACAAAAAACCTCTGGATATCAATTTTTAGATAAATTAGCGAAACCCCGTAATTCCTAACCTTCAATCCACCATTTCGATTTCAAAAATATGAAATCGGACTGCAGATTTGCAATCAGCGTCTTTGTAGACAAACTTTCAAAAAATTTCGATTGACAGAAAAAAGTGTGTAACTATAAACGTATAAAACGTTTATTTATAAAACTTTTACGAATTTAATTACAATTATTTATGTGTATTATTTTTACTATTTCAATTTTACGATTGTAATTAATGAAAAGATCCCCTTTTTATACGGATATAAATATGAAACCATTAGCATTTGCCAAGTGTATTATACAACTCAATTTCTTAACTCTAATCGGGTCAAGGCCCGTTCATAAAAAATTAAAGATTTTATGTTTATTGATTGCAATTTGAGGACATAGCTTCCTCATGAATACCACATAGAAATTTAAGAATAGCTTTCTTGTTTTAAGTTCGATCATATGAACGGGTCTTTATAGCATCAGTATCAGTACTAATAAAAATATAATGATAATATCAAAACTTAAATTCTGGTAAAATAAATTTTTTTAGCCATTTTCTTATAACTTTCAGTATCTGTGTCTCTTATAATTACCAACAGTAGTTACCCAACATACTTTGATTTCAGTATCCCTGATAATTTTGTTCAAATTTTTTAATTCCTGGTGAAAACTCTCGTCGCTTATCGCTTGCATTTCCGAGGATCTGTTTTTCTTCAATTTTGTTTGGAAATTGTTTCTCGGCTCAATAAAATCGTATTTGGCAATTCAAAATGAAAATCAATAAAAATACTTTGAAAAAAAGGACTAAAGGTTCAAATCAAGGCTTAATAAAATTTATCGACACTATTTATGTAATTGTTTGCAAACGAAAAACCAAATCTTAAATTAATAACAAAAATATTTGTTGATGGCTCATGATTTTAGAAACAATTTTCCTTTTTCGTACCCACAAAAATTAAATTCTTAATGGATTTTTTTAATCACGAAAAAAGATTTTAAAGGCATAAAAAAGGAGCCAATCGGTTCAAAGAAATTCAAGATATTGCGGATACCAGATAAAATAAGTTAACATTTTCGAAAAAACCGCGTACGAGTAACTTAAATCCTCTGTAACTTCTACAATTTTTGAAACTTTTAAAAAAAATCAATTGTTTAATAATATTAAAAAATTAAATACAAAAATATTGTTCGACATCAAACAACAGCCCTGTTGATTTGGTTTGCAAATGATAATTGATTAAAATGTTCTCCGAAAATTAAGTAACTATTAGACGAATATTAAAGGAAAATATCAATGAACATTATGAAACTCCTGTTTTCATTTAAAATTAATACGCAGTAATTTTCGAGATCACTGGTTTAAAATGCAGGATTTTCATGAGGAGCGAATATACCGTTTATTAAAATTCATTCATTTAAAAGGTTAAATTAAAATAATTTTTTTTTCATATCGGCGGAAGGGGAAAAGAATGAACAATAAACAATTTTTATAATTATAATTATTATTGCTATGAAAATATTTTCATGGTTATTGTTGTAATCAAATAGGACGATAGCTGCAAATGCACGATAACTCAATTCCCTAAGTGATTTTGCTTGATAAAAACAGCTATTTTAAGAATCCAAAAAACTGGAGATTAGATAAGATGCAATTTTTAATATCAGTTTTATCTTAGTCACATAATTCATATAAGACTAATGAAAATGTTGCATTTTTTTATTCCTAGTAGCAATGTGAAAGTTATGTGTAAGAATTAACTAACCTAAATAGTTAAGATATCTTAAAAGGTGCCGCCCTGTCCTTTAATGGAAGCCAAACTAATTTTGGCATCTGCGAGTTCTTTTCTTCTATCCATATTTTGAACTAGCATGAAAATGCGTCAGCAAGGTGAATAATCTGAAATTCCGGCAGTTCGCTTCATTGGACAGGAGGGGAGTTTTATTTTATAGGTTTTATAGGTAACGTAGGTATATCAACGCAATACCCCAGAAAGAGTTATCGATTGAATTTGTTATCAAAAACTTTGCCGCATTGAGAAGCAGTGCGAACAGAGTGGAGCAAACATGACTAGGGCGAGAATAGCTTTTCTGGACTTAAACAAGGTAAGAGGAGTTCTTCTATGGTTCTGCATGCCTTATGTACCGGATCTTTTGGTTAAGTATAAAACTCTTAAAGAGTTCCCTTTTTTCTAAGCCGCACTGTGCCCCTTGTACGTGTTCGCTGTACTTTAACCGGGTTCAGCACAAATTGCATTCTGTCACGATGCGTCATCATTTGCACAGAATTCTCACCTGGAAGTGGAAAACGCCGTCGACCTCGCTGACGGTTCGCGAGAAGCTCGCCCGAAGCCTTCTGAGAAATTGTTTGAACGATAGTCTGATTTCATCTTTAAGTGTTTTTTGAGTTGTCAGCTACCGTGAGTGAATATTGCTGGAATGGAATATCGAATCGATTAAAAAATTAATCCGTTTTGTTGAGGCAGCCGTAGATGCCAGGCTTACTAGTTTGTATCTATTCTTACTAGTTTAGCCTCTAACAGCTCAACGGAAATTGTAATAAACAAATGGCTTGTCTGTTCACCGGCCGGATTCTCACGGCAGCACATGATGCGTATAGTCTGGCTATATGGCGAGCACCGCGGAGTGCTTTGAAATACCAAGAAACATACAATAAAAGGGGCAAAGGGAAGACAAAGAAATGGATGAAAAAATTCCTTTATCTTTAGCTCCTTTCCACTTTGGAGTTTTCTCAGACAGGAAATGAAGATACGACATGTGCAGGAATAATAACGACGGTGAGGCCGACTGCTGATTCGACGAATCCACTGACTCGAGGGTGACGGGGCACTATACTTAATTTCGTTTGTTTGTAACTGGCTAACAGGTTGAATACTCGTACGATGTCGTCAGAAATTCCACCCCCTGCCCGCAGCTAAAACCATGAGGCCATCAAAGCGAATGGGAAGGTATTGCTCTCTTAAGTGCTGAGAATATACCGGAGAATAGACTAAGCAATGCTTCTTTGCCTTAAGTCTCAAGAGATAAATAACTTTCAATTTATTTATTTATTTATTTATTTATTTAAATTTATTTTTTTCTTAACTGTAATTGTACTATGAACCTCATCCTAAGGGATCCTGACCACTTTTCCACGGAAATTCCTCTTGTGTAACATGCCTTAACGGCTAGCATACGCACTGAAAGCTGATATAGCCAACTTCTTTCGAGCCGATTTGAAAGAACCAAATTATCTCATGTAAATATGAACCCTGCACTGAAACCAGCAAACATGTCGTGATCTTACAACGACTTCAACTGTTTTTTCCCTAAAGACGCGACTCGATCAAAAAAGAAAATATGAAACGGAGATGTTTGCACTGTACTTAGCCCAGCAGATGGTGGCTTATGGATGTAATCTCTTAACAGATTAACACGTGCCTACTTGGTGTGTATCACTTATGCTATGCTGCACATATCTACATGACATATTCACTTATATTTAGATATTATTTCATAAACTATAAGTACACCACAGGCATAATATTATAATATTAATTAATGAGACGGATCAGATTTACCACAGCTCCTAGGCCAGACGTAGAGGATAAAATTTCTTTCAAAAGTAAAACACACAAATTAAATTTAAAAACCTGCAGGGAAAAAATAAAATAATATCACGACTGCACGTTTCAAAATAGTAATTCGATAAGCTTTTAAAAACTACCGCCGGACAAAAACCTGCATGCAACGTAATAATAGGTTTCTATATATTTAAAGGGGAGCAAACATTTATGAAAATATTAGAGAAATCAAAAAAATACTACATGAAGTCTAGCTTGCATTTTCTAATAGGAACATAACAATTTTTTGTTTTAATATGAACGTATCCTTGAAGGTGTTATTTGATCTGTCAATGTTAAAACGTCAATCAAGGTTAACATTTTTATCATGGTGTAGTTCATGAACTAATAACGTTTAGAAATTATTAAAAATTACTACCGCAATTCTAAATCGGTGGTGCAAATTTAAGAGCGCTTATTCCAATTTTCGGTCGTAACAATCGTCTTACCAGACAGGTTGCGCGTGTTATAGTGGAAAAATTCGAGTCAAAATATTCACTATTGTATGTTCCTACGCCAGTGAGACAAAGCACCGATCGAAGTACCGAAAATATTGCAGCCGTAAGTGCTTCAATTCGAAATGAGCCAAATCAGTCCATTGCACGTCATTCACAAAAATTGGAAATCTCTCAAACCACATTGTAGCGAATTTTGCGTAAAGATCTTGGCTTACACCCTTACATGATCAAAATAACTCAAGAACTGAAGCCTGTTGATCATTTAAATTAAAAGAGAAATTCGGTATAATCTCGAGAAATGGTCAGGTCGAATGTTATTGTTAGTTTATGTTAACAAGCCTATAACATTAAGAGGAGCTCAAGGACATTATCCGAACGCAAAATTGCGAACGGTCCGACCGATATGTGTGAAAGAGTGGTAACAAATTTACTCCAAAGAATTAATCGCTGCAAACGTGCTCACGGTGGTCATATGAACGAGATCGAGTTCCATAGCTAAATGTTATATAAAATATTTATTCATTAGGAAACTTGCATAAACACTTTCAATTAGTGACCAAAAAACGATTAAGGCGACACACACATTAGTACGTCAAGGGTTAAAATTTTGAAAACTTACAACGACATATTTTGTTTATAAATTCTTAATTTTTGCTTCCAAATGAACATTCATACAATGTTTCATCAAAATCCGTGAGGATACCTCTGTAACCGCTTTTGTTTTGTTGCAGTAAACCAGTTTTACGTTTTCTCTTGGACTATAAAAAATTTAACCTGCATTAAGAAATACGTTTTTCAGCCGTGCATTAGTTATTTTTTATTTAAAAGTATATTTATTTTCTTACTTATTTATTTAAAGAAATATCGACTCGATTTTTCCCGTCAATTCCAAGGGCTTTAGAAACCGTTCATAAACCGAAAAACATCGAAAATTACAGAATTGGTTTATTTTGTAACCAGTCGGGTTTTTAAATTTTTTCCTCGGGATATTATAGCAAACTTAATGCAATGAAGTGCCCAAATAATAATTAGATCTTTTGACTGAAAATTTACGTATTTTCCTGTTTTTTATTGCGGTAATGTAAACAGTATTTGGTTTGGGTGTAAAATTAATTTCCGTCGAAAAATTGGAACCGCTAAAAAGGAGCATTTTTTGAAGTTCAATTAATTAAGTATACAATCCATATCAAAAACTCAGAAAATAAAAGAATTTACTATTTATTTTAGCTATCACAGGCACGCATACTCGTATAAGATTGACCGCTCTAATCTCCTAAAGTCCTTAAATTCGATAGTTTTAATTGATATATTAAGTATATTGGGTTAGATGGAAAACTACAAATAGGTTTTCTACGATTTGGAGCCCTAAGGTATCTTTTTTAAGAACGAAGTTACTCGCAAAATTAAAAAAGGAATTTTGATAAGTAAAAAAGTTGTCTTTAATGCCACATGTGCAAAATTGTTCGAAATTTCGAAACGCACATTGTGGTTGTCACTGTCTGAGAGAAAACAAAAATATCACAGTCCACTTCTATAGGAAATCAGGTACATGAGCGATCCATCATATTCTACGTCGGTTTTTAGCTAGATTTTTTCCATGAAACTCACCAAACAAAACTAACATTTTGACATTTGAAGTTTCTCATTTCATTATTTAGGACGAATTCAGTTCATTTTTTTGAATATTTGTTCGTTTTGAGTCAAAATCAATGTTTCCACAAACCTTTATCAGAAACCAAGAAGTAACCGGATTGTAAACATAAGCCAACATTATTTTTCCATTAAACTTTATCATTACTTAAGGATTTGACTCCCTAATTGCCAGTTGGCTCGTTAGCACAAATAGCTTCAAATCTAAAAATAGTTAAAAGGCCGCAAAATTTATCAAGAACAAACGAGCGTGTACCACCCTCAGGGATGGAACCATAAATTTTGTTGCTCTGCCGCTCAATCAATACACCTCTCGACTTTATGGAACCTCCAACGAAATCACCGCTGACCGATCTATTGGTCATAAAACCCCCAAATCCCACTGCATCTAGGCCAAACTTTAAAAATAGAACAAAAGCAATAATTGGCACAGCCAAGAGTCCTGCATTATTCCTTTCCAAAACCGGTGCAACTAAAAATAATACTCAATCGGGTGCCACCAGAAAGCGGAGTATCTGCACGATTTTATAACACCAGTGCTAGCAATCGGCTTTAATAATAATTTAAAAAGGAGGAAAAAATGCGTAATCACTTGGAAGGTTTCTGTAGGTCGAGTGGAAAGCTGTCCCCTTTTTGCGGAGGACACTGTTTGGATTAGCACAGAGCACGAGAGCCTATCAAGCTCGCCTGGAAGATGTGATGAACTCAACTTACCATTTGAAGGAAACATATTGACAACAAAAAGTGCCGCCTGGTACAAGATCCCATGTCATAATTATTGCAGTTATGTTAAAAAACCAAAAGAGCCACTCTCGAGCTGGATGTTATTTGCATTGGCACCTCGCACGACGCACACACTCAACTCATACACCCGCACACCCCGGAACAGGTAATCGGCTGAATTCACTGCACTTTGCGTTGTGAACGAAGCGTTCCACTTCTCTCGGGCTGTTGTTTATACCTCGGCGACTCCATCTGAGTTTTTTAGCCACTGCATCCGAAGGACTTCTCCCCGAACCGGAAGAGAAATACCCTTCCACTTTCTAGGTAGCGGCTAGCACTCGTTTGGTTTCGCTATCCGCGAGATCACCACTTAAAAAACTACTAGGCACATCGGTAAAATTTCAATTATGTAATTAGAAGCGAATCACTCCCGAAAATAAAATGTGTTCTGTATGCGGCGCGAGCACTGCGAATCGGTTACACGGCAGCAGTCACTAAATCTATGACCAAACGCCACTAAGCAAAGCCCAAGAATAAAACGAATGGTGAGAAGCGAGCGCCGTAGAACAATTGCAACAAGCTGAGCAAATCGAGAAGACGCGATCGGGAATGGGGCCGAAGTACGACGCTGGCGCACGGGAAGACGAACGCTGAGCAGAAATTTATTGACACTTGTTGAATGCGACCAAGGGATACAAGAGAGAACGGCACTGGTCACTGTTGGCGAGCAGGAACATTATATTGTACGCGGAGGGGAAAATTTTTAAGAGTTACCAACCGCCTGCAAAAAATCAAAAACTGTTCAGCTATAAATTAACTTTAATGGATTTAATCAAATTGCTGGTTGTTAATTTTAAAGTATTTTGGTGTATTGATCCCTATGATCGACTAGTCTATGGGTTTAGAAATTAGAAGATTGATGAGTTTGTGTCTTAATATATTTGAATGGGAGGGAAAATACATATAGAAATTATTTTTCAAACACTTTTTTTGATTGTTTCAAATGATAGTTAACCATCCCAAGAAAATGAAAAGTGATTACAGATCTCCTTTGCATTATTTTCGACTTTGAATGAAACATGCCGTAGCACGCAACAAAGCATTGTTCTAAAACTACTTGAATGATTTGGTTCCAATTTTATTACAGTATTTTTTACTATTAAACCTGTGCAGGATGTCTCTAATATTAAATTTTTAATGTTAAACACAAGTTAAATGGATTTTTTTCAATTTTTATAATATTCATGCAGAATTTGTTGCATAAGCTAATAAAAAACATTTGAAATTTCTATTCTAAGATCACTTTAGCGACCTTCTTTTGTCCCTGTGCATTTTAACACTTTGATGGCCGGACTCATATTTACGTGAATTCAATTTGCTGTCGGTTATCGGCCGGAATCACATTTATGTGACTTCAATTTGCTGGCGATTGTCAGTCTGAATGATATGATTTCGCTTGATTAACTGTTGTGATACTTGTTATTATTGGTTTTTTCGAAAAATAAATATCCACATTGTTATTTTTATATTGGAAAATATTTTGAAAATTATCATCACTTCTAAATGAAATGAAATATCGACTTTGCGTACAATATGTAAATCCTTGGCGCAAAGACAAAAATGCGCATTTAAAGTTATTAAAGATGTTATTTGAAGACGGCGCAATATATACAAACAAGTAAAACTTTTGAATTCTACCTATGTTACAATACCGCATATCCTTAGAAAAGCTACCCACCAAAATCAGTTCTATCATAAAAACGGCTTTACCTGAGAAACTATAAGTTATGCACAATAAATCTCATACTCTGTATTTATAAACAACAAATACTACAAACAATTTATTAAACAGAAAATTCGAGAGATTGTGGGGAGGTGCAAACATGTTATAATAACATAAATTTCAATTATCTTTGGCTTCAAGTAATTTGTTGTTCAAAGTGATTCAAATAATTCGAATTCAATCGAACTATTTTGACATTTTACGTGTAATAGCAAAACTCAAAAATATTAAATTCAAAATTAAAGGAGTCAAATGAATATGTGAACATTTTAGTTTTTCCACACAAAACATCAAAATAATTTGATTGGGTTTTCTAATGAATTAATTTAAAAACTAAAGGAAGTAATTAACAAAACCCAAAGGTAACTGATGAATTTGTTACAAATTTAGGGATTTTATTATAAAATTCCAATGCAAAAGGAGTTTTTGCAAGCTTTTTGAACAAAACAATTACATAGTTGAAATCAAAGGTAACTGAAATGAATTTGTTAGGAATTTTATTATGAAATTTCAATTGAAAAGTGGCTTTAGTAAGCTCTTTTCGATTCGATCTTTTCACTTTTTCACTGAGCATTCTTAAAGGCGGGACAAAGTATTCGAGCGTGTGCGTTGCTCTGGGTGGTGAACGTGGTTTTAATTTTCGTTCCACATCCCCCTAAATTTTTGTCTCTCTCACACGTGATCCTTTTTACTATCTACTTTTACCAAAATCTGCAAGGCCGTTGAGCTAAAGGGACCAAGGTCGAAAAAGGATAAGGAAATACATCACGAGTGTCACATCTTGTATTAGTTGATCTTTGAGAAATCTTTGCGCCGGTAATACGCAATATAAAAATAGGGTGCAAATTTTACAAATTAGAACAAGGAAAGAACCCTAAAGTTCAAAAATAGAGCTTAATAGTTACTTACAGCGTTTTACTAATAGTTTTTAAAATAAATTTTTGTTTACCTTTCCTTAATGTCCGAAGGCATATGAGACGACCGAGTTTTACGAACTACTGACTTCATATTATCACTTTATTATCGAAAGGTAAGGGGACGCAGGATTTTATGCAAAAGCCTTTAATTTTACAAATTTTTTGGCAGCGAAATAAAATTAATTTGGAAGACTTTCAAATATTTTATATTTGGATATGTACGAGTTTTTTGTGTGACGTTGTCTTGAAAATGGTTTGCTTTCCATTGCAATGCTGTACAAGATTTATTTTTACCCCTTGATTATAGGTTGCAAATGGAACCATCGCAATTAAAAAATCACATTGCACAGACGGACCGCCCCTTGTTCTCAAATTTCTTTTAACAATGATGTGTTCATTTAGGAAAGTCCAAAAAACAAAATTTTTTAACAAATAGAAACCATGTTTATTGATAAGCAATATTCATTTACATAAATAAAAAAAAACAAACATCGTAACAGAACATGTGTATATTTAATAGAAAATTTATATTTCTTTTAAAATGAATAGACGTTTTCCTTAAAAATTGTTTTGTATTCATGATGTAATTTTGATAATCTCGCTAATTTACTGACGAATACTACATGCTTACTGTCAAGGGTCTGTTAATAAATAATAGATTTACAGGCATAAATGATATACAACTACTACATAGTATAGGACAGTAATTATCATACATATGTATGTAGCTACTGCACGATAAATAGGAAAATATAGGCAGCGTTGTGCAGATAGTCAAGAGTCGGACGAAAACCAATTCTTAGAAGTAGGTTAGGATTTTATTGTATACTTCATGTAAATTTACATTTATTTTTGTACAAGGTTATAATAAATTAAGGAATTCGAGCAAATGCAATTGTAGCACGTTACTTCGACAGTATAACGGTCTGAAAAAGAGGTTTAGAAAAATTTCATCGAAACTTACACATCTTCAATACTCAGGTTCATTGATATTGCATTCAAGATTACAATGTTTGAAAAAGACATGTAATATGTGAGAGTTTATTTTGAAAGAATATAAGCTATTTTGTAATTAATATTTCTAAAAAAAACGAGTAATGCTTAAAACAGAGGCAATGAGTTTGCATTGGCATTTGTTAAATTCAATGTACTTAATTCACAATGTTAATACAGAAAATTGGTTTGAAAAGAAACATATTTGAAGTTTTAATAATTTGTCTATTGTGGACTGAATAACCACAGCAATTCGTCTTCTAGGATGTTAAATTTTAAATTGTTTTTCTATAACGTTATATCACATTCCCATTATAGTTATTTTTTCAGCAGCCTTACGAGTGCTTTACCAAAATATAGACGGCATATTTATTTTTACTTTCCTTCAGCACTAAACAATAGCAAAAAGTCGTTTCTTATGGCTTTCTGTCCAAATTTCATATTGAACTTCTAATAAAAGATTATATTTACGAATATGCTACACAAATCTGAATCTGTAGGGAAATTTCAATACCTAGGCGGCCCCCGATTCATGAATCCCTTCAAATTTAATCGAGAAGAGCTTACAAAAGCCGTTTTAGCAGAGTATTTCCGTAAAATAATTCATAAAATTCTCAAAAAATCATTCTAGTTACCTTTCATTTCAATTACTTTTTGCACAAAAAATGATTCGATAGGAATTTTCCTTCGAATTACATATTTTAATCCATTTAAATGAAAAAATTAATTGAAGCCAAAGGTAACTAGAATGACTTTTATCCAAAAAGGGCTTTTGTAAGCCTAATCCATTGCAGTTAATCATTAAAAATCTCTGAATTCAGTGATAATAAATGGATTCTGGCTACTATTAAAAACTTACGGACTTTAAATAGTTGAATGCACACTTAATATTTTTAGGAGCAAGTCAACAAAATCAACAAACGAGTTCCGATTATTCCCAAGTATTCATTTATGAAATTATTTTTAATTTCAAGGTAAAAGATTAATTAATTTAAGCCATAATGTCCATAATGCTTACCTGTTTACACAGCTTACTGGTGGTTGCAACTTTTATTAAAGATCTTGGTAGTATTAAACAATCTTTTCTAGAACTCACTGCTTCACTTAACACATAATTTAAAAACTGCAAATATGTTAAATAATCGTAGTGATTTAAATCTGTCAATTTTAACACAAGAAATCCTCATTACTCTAAGAAATCATTTCCAATATTCAGCACTTTACCTTTTTAAGCTGAATTAAAAAATCGAGTTAAGCTGTTTTTATAAACGATCTTTTTTAGCCATAGTAGTAAAGCCAAACCTTTAATTTTGTTTCGCGCGTATTTCTAATAAACTATGACTTTTTTTAGTTTGTCTGGTTTTGTATTTTTAACAACAGTTTACCGAAATGAATTGTTATTATGAAATGGCTTTTTTTTATTTTGTTTTTAAAGTAATTAAAGAACAATTTCATTTCTCTTACCAGAACAACAAAAATAATAAAGAATTAAATAATCTTTTAATTTGCAGGGTAATTATCGTGACTGGTTGAAATTGTTAACGTTTTAAACTCAAAATGTTTTATCCAATAAAATTTTTATACTGATCTCTTTAAATGAAAAATTCGCTGTCCGAAAATTGAAAACATAGTTTAATTTATAAATTCATTCTATTTTATAAACAACTTCCGTACGGGTAACTTAAAAATATATTGTACATGAAGAATTAATTGTTAATTTTGTTTTCCACTTTTCCCACGCAACTTTGTCCGAAAATCCATGGCAACCAATTTGAAATAAAACTATTACTGGGTGGTTGAGAAATAGGGCAATTACAAAAATCATTCTATGAAACTATACTTGTAAAAAAAAAAAAAGTCCTTTCACTGTTAGAGTTAGCATAAAGAATTGTAATGATTTTACATAATATAATCTCTTCTCTCAAAATTGATGACATTCACTTTTAAATAATAAAAATTCAACCTATTTCCACTAAATTCTAACGTACGATGAGATTAATTCTCAAGATTAGGTTCATAACCAAGTATTGTGTACTTCCCTACGATTATGTACAAACATTTTACATATCTTCTCAATGAATACAAAAAAAAAGCCTCATTTCCGATCATTCTTTTCGCAATAAGCCACTATTTGCAGCAACCTCATTGCCTCTGATTTGCGGGGCATGAAAGGCCCATCGATACAGAAATGGAAAATCATTAACTAGTCATAAAAAAACTTAAGTTCTACTAATTTAGATTAACTGCGATATTTCTTTGATAACATATTAATCAGCTATTTACATATATATACTATAGACACATCTTAAAGTAGTGAACGCATGGGGAAAACGAAAAAACTGTAATTCTTGGCTCACTCTCGTTAATATTATTGTTTTTACTGTAAATTCAGATTTGGTTTTCTTCCACAAATTTATTATCTTGCTGTTTTTTGTGTTTTTAATTATAAACATTAAAAATTAAAAGTTACCAACTAAGTTAAATTGGATCACACAGTACGAAGTGTTTATGTTCAACCACGAGCACGCGCACACACACGCTTATTTTGTATTTTAGGGCTAACAATTAATATCAACATTTTCAAAATGTTCTCATCCTGACTCAGTTAAAATTCAATTATTATAGAAGTCTATTCTCACTCTATCTTAACTTAGTTTTGTTTTATCTAATAATGTAATTAAAAATGAACAAATTAAGTGTACGTGTTGAGTGTGTGTGGCTGCTCTAATTACCGAGCACGTGGACATCTTCTTGTTCTTTCTCGCTCTGGCGCACGGCAACGGCGGTATCAACCAAAAGGTACAGACATTTAAATTTGTCTTTATCATCACGGAGCACACCTGCGAAATATAAAGATTCCTTTTATTATGAATGTCATAAAGACTATGCTTAAGAATTTAAGTAAATGTATATTATCGTATCTCTGCTTATAATATCCTGTTTAATGATTAACACAAAGTTTTAACCTAAAATAACACTTCCTATTATTCTGCAGTTGTGTACAAAAGTTTAAGAACCTATATTTTAAAAGATCGCATAGTTTTAGGAAAATAGCCTTTGCCTTAATATTAATAATAATATAAAACAGCCGAAAAAGCATTTTCAAAAAATCATACGTTAAAAAATTTCAATTTTTAATGAAAATGCGTTTAAGACCAGTGAAGTCTTACAGGTACCTTCTAAATAAAACTTTTAATTGCAAGCATAATAGAGTGAAAGAGTTTACGAACAGCTTCTGTTAAAAGGTTTCTTAACTCTCTTTGAAAGAAATGTTTCAGAACCTCCCATGTTTTGTTTCCTTTTGGAACACCACCAACACTCAACATTTTCAGCATGTCAGGAGTTTTCAGGAGTCTCCTTTCATTCTAAAAGCATTTATTTAGATTCAAAAGTGACAAATACGCAACAATAACAACATAATTTTAGTCGCTTGTTATTATATTAAAGAGATTTTCACTTTTTTCCTTATAAATATTTCCAAAAAAAAAGACTAGAACTAATAAAAGCAAATGACTTAAATGGTTTATCGACGCTGATAATCACGTATTTGTCATATGAAAGGCAAATCGAAAAAATTGAATTTTTCTTTCAAGTTCTTAATTTTCAGGAATATGTCAGTGTTTTTTTTTATTTAAAAAGGGCGGCGGAAATATCTTAAATCAATTTATGCCTTCAATAATATTCAAGTTGGTATTACATTTTAGCCAAAAGCCAAATGTTAGCAAAAGATCGATGTTATAATCGTTAAATCAAGCCTGTGTGCTGTGAGTAACATATCCATTTCTCTTCATCCATCTGAAATATTACGCCTTGTAATTGCACATCTCTACCCATAAACGGCAGCGTATTCTTTGTTAAAACATCGATGTATATTTCCATTGTTATGTTACGGTGCAAAAAACCTGAATTAGCTATTTTTTCTCATGGTGAGTGCATAAGATTTGTAACGTTATTTTGCAGCAACAAATATAAATAGGAAATTAAAGTATACAACGTTATCGCAAAGAATGTTTTATACAGTGTACATTAACTGTTTTTATTCTACTTTAATTACCGTTTGGCACTACAAAACTGCCAGAAAATCTAGAAAATATGTGCACGGCTCACTTTTTAAAAATTAAAATTATTAAAAATTTCATTTCATAATTGAATTTTGAATAATATTTTTTTAAAAGTTTCTTTACTGTTTTCAATTGCTATCGGCAAATACGTTTTGTTTAATAGAAATGTGAAATCTTTTAAACTTAAGGTTCTTAAAATTGAAATAAAAAAAAAATATGTATATATATAATAATAATAATAATAATAAATCAAAATAAAAAATTCGTTTTTTTACTTACCTTTTACGATATGCCCACTCTGAGAGATTGTCGACGTGTTACTTTGGGTGCTAGACATATTGTTGTTTGTGTTAATATTGTTATTATTATTATTATTGGCGACATTGCTTGAATTGTTCATTACAGCTCCAGCTGTATTTGAAGTTACGACTGTTGCTTCAGCACCTACTGTTGAAGCTGCATCTGAAGCTATTGTAGTTGCACTTACAATTTGATTAGAAGAATTTGAATCAGAATTTTGGTTGAGGACTGGTGATGGATGAGCTGGCATTACTTGAACACGTGACAAGCCAATAGGAACTGTAACCAAAACAATAATTTATAAAAAGCTATATTCAAAATATTATTTCATGTTATCTTACCAACAGTATTGGAATTATTTCCACTTAGAGGATGTGGAAGTTGCGGTAGATGAGCCAAATGAGGATGCGGAGCGCTCCAGTATGCGTTGGATGGGCTAGTTGTGACTTCTTCAGTGCTATTAACAATAATATATTAAGCTTTAATAACGCATAATCAAATTACAGAAACGAAGTCAGTAGTCAGTACCTTATAACACTTTGCCAAGCATTCGAGTTGTCGATTTTCTGGCTGTCTTCTTCGCTTGGTGAGCAAGATTCATATTCGTTTGGACTATCATCCTCAGATCTGTTAGAATTAAGTATGTAAATAATAAATAGATTTACCTTGTTATATAATGGGCATTATTGCAATATTGATAATAACTCATTTCGGGAATCTTGAAAGGATATCGGGAAGGATTATGGACTTGCATTACAGGACGATGATGGTACTGACTGGTTAGTGTGAATAATTTTATTCGAAGTGGTTGGTCTGAAATTTGGTACATACTTATATATAACATTGTCATCATACTCCATTTCAGGCTCCACTTTCACAACATGACCCTGTGGAGTTTGTACAAAATGATGGCCTAAAGCTGTTAAGACTTTTGCAACACCATCGTGAACCTCTTCGCCTTCAACTTCTTCTGTGGCTCCAACAATCTACGAAAATTTGATATTGCATTAATCATAAAACAGAAAACAGCTAATTTTTCTTCATACCACTTCAGAAGCTGGACTGCCAGTGATTGGGTTTGGAACATTCATGTTCTGCATGCTGTGCTGCAGGGAACTGCTTAATTTTTTTCCCCGTCGTGATATAGTGTAATGCAGCGGATCGTTACCCTCGCGCCTGATCATCTCGGGCAATATTCGCCGACGTGCATTGATAAACCAGTTACATACCTTGAGTTAATGAAATACTCTTGAATTTAATAATTCATCAGAACAATAATGGTAATGGTAGTAATTAAAAATTGAAAATGTAAATCAATTTGCTACATGATATGTTATTTTATACAATGAGCATAGTTTTCGCATCGAATTGAAACACAAATATGCTTTATAAACACTTTCTTCTTAGTGTGAACTAATTAGAAAAGATATTAGAATTAACATTAGTTATTATGACAAAAGTGACAATTCTTATAACCTTTTTTTTCACCTTTTTATAAATAGCTTGTTAGCAAACCTCAATTTAAAAAATAATATATATCCTTATAATGAAGAAGAAACAAATGAACTATACTTTATAAAATATCATAATCCTAATACCGAAGCTGAAGTTCCCAAAGCTCCTTTTACATAATTTTCATTAAAAAGTAAGTCCGCGCACGAATTCCTAAAATACTCTAAACGTAAGACCAAGAGTATATGCAACTTATTTTCTGGATTTGTGGATTACTTTTCTATAAGAGTCTTTAACCAACCGATAATTAAATAGAGATTATTTAAACTGACGACGAATTAATATTTTGTCATGATTAAGAATCCGAATAATGCCAAATAATGTGACTCCCATCAAACTCCATAATATATTACAAAATTCACATAGGCGCCTTATTATGAAAATTAATCGTTTAATTTCATCTATTACAGTTTAATTGCGCCCAAAATTCCTTATAAGAATTAATTATTAGAAGTATCAGATCGCAATTCACCTATAGCAATTGTAATAAAATTATTTGTTCCGTTTCTCATAATAAAGAAGACGCAAAACTGACACACTTTCATTGGATGAACATATCTATTATCTATATATTTGAAATTTTACTTTTTCCATTAAAAACTACCGGAAAATGATAATATGAGACGCGAATCGATATAATTCATCTTCTTAAGCTGAATTGCATGCAAAATTTTATATTTGATTCGTTCGATGACGTAATAAGGTACTGAAAGAAAACTTTTAAATGTTGCTCTCTGTTTGCGCGGTCAACAAACAAGTAGGCACTAGTATTTGATTAGAACTATAAATTAAAATTACTTTAGATAACTTTCAATTCCGATATGCACTTGCCTTTCTTCATCTTTTTAAAAAGACGAAATATCATATGCTCATATTTTCAAGGTTCAAGTAAACTAACATTTTTATGGAATGATACTAAATTTAACAAAAAATGCTTTATAGAAGTGGTTTCTTACCTGTAGGACCGTTAGATTAGCTTCTTGCGAAAGGGTCAGCTTTTCGGCATCACTTGGGTAGGCATTATATCTGTGCTCGTAAAGCCATCGTTTCAAAATTTTTACGGAATGCTTGGGAAGGTTCCCTCGCCTCTTTCGTATAGTGGTATTCCCATGATTGACTCCGCCGAGCTGTTCCTTGTCCCGATGGGGTTCTCTTTCGCCTTCCTGCTCGGAGCCAGAGTCCTCGGTGCTCGATGTGGAAGGGAATCTTTCCCGAGCTGAATAAAAGCACTTTCAGTCAAATAGTCCTCGCGAGGCTAATTTAAATGTGGAATGCTACTAAATCTATTTTTAGAAAGAAATTATAGCCTCCAGCAGACTGCCGAATGCCCGATATCCTCACAGAGCCTCCGAAGTGCAGAGGGCGAACGGCCAAATTTACAAGTGACAAATGTCAGTAACAAGACAAAAAACCGCTGCAGGCAGCCCAGCGTCTTTGCCAAAGCCCGCTCTAATGCGGAAATCAAATTACAAGCGGCAAGTTTTTGGTTAATATTCAAGTGAAATAGGAACAAAAAAAAATCCTAATAAATCGCCGCCATGTTAGTTTTCACTAGGAGAATACTTTGTCGCGGCTTGGCGGCGGCCGCCCATCCGTCCAGGATCTGGCGTCTGACTTCACCCTCATTTTGTTAGTAAATATCGAATTATATAAATATTTTGACGTTAGAATTTAAAGTGACAAGTCCTATAGCTGTCAAATTACGTAATAAGCGGCTTAAAAGCGCACGAAAAAAATTGTGCCTGGCATAAATAATTTATTTGATATTTACCTTCTTGAGTTATAATCTGTGTCTGGATTTGGGCTTCGTGTGCCATGTCTTGGATCTCACGCTTGATCTGACGCTCTAGCGCTGAGTTCACTCGTTCATGCTGCAAAGCTGCGGGGGGAAGCATCTTATTCATTTATGCTGATTTTTATTTCCTAGCTATGTGGGGCGATAAAACGATTCGTACTCGACCGTGGACTCTTCTATATTCTACGCAAATTCTGTACGTGCTAAAATGGCCGCGTGCCTCTTAAATTGGTATCGCGATGAAAATAAGCGCAAGCCAAATTTAACTTCACTACCGATCCGATCCGACACTGATTTAACTTGGGCCAGAAGAACAATTGCGAAACGCGTGCACCGATGGTATTGCGATTAAAAAATTCAAATTATCACGGAAAGGTGTTTTCATAAATCCGATAAATTGCGCAAAAGTATTTAAACAAAATAACAGTAAATTACCGAAGCAACCTCTGGAAACATTCTAACTATGACATCTGTCAGAGAACTGACTTTACAGGGAAAAATTTGACGGTAACCAGAGAAGTCTTAGACGCAGAGGGTGATTGGGACGTGCCGGGGGACAATCGAAAGGAACGCGGTAAAATTTACAAAATGGCGTCTTTTCGCCGGTTGACAGAAAATCCGAGTATTACCCGAAAAAGAACGAGTACATCTAACTTCGGTGAAATGTAAACAAGTTGCCAAATTTCTCTCAGTATTTTTTTTTTCAGGCTTGCCAGCATGACGATGACTTTTTAAGGGACATTTTAAAATCACAGGGGTACCGAACATCTCGAATTTTCTATAGTACATTCGTTTAATGTGCTTCTTCTATTTCGTTGTTTTGGTTATTTCTTTTAAAAGAATAATCTTTAAGAAAAAAAAGACTAGCTAAAAACAGCAATAACACTTTATTCTGAGCCAGATTTGGCTAATTGCCGAATTAAGTATTAGTATTATTCAACTAGCTATACATTTCCAAAAATTAGTTTAATACAATTTAAAAAAAAACGGCTGATTTCGCACGACTCATTTTTAAATTAGTTTTTATTTTTCACGAAATTATATCTGCGATAAAACCATTAAATTTTTATTCTTAAACTAGCTGCTTAAACTTTGTTCGCGTGATCACAAGAAAAATGGACATGTGATTTTCTACAAATATTTTAGTATGTAGTTATTTCGTGTGTTTAAATTAAAGAACAATATATATAGACAGACAAAATTTAAAAATTAATATAAAGTCAAAAGTTTACAAAATTGGTTAAATAATTAAAGCCCTGTGACAAATGGTTAATTCTATCCAATTAGATTTTCCAATGATTGTATTTTTCAGGTTTTACTGCCAATAATGTCAAATGAAAAAAACTTTAGCCAACTGCATTTAACAAATAAATTCACCGGAATTTCCTACTATGATTGCGAACTGTTTAAAAAACAAAAGTTATAGAATAAACGGAATTTTTTACTATTTTTATATGCGATCAGATAACCAAATCCATTACTACAGAAACTTATACCAGTTCAAAAGAAAAAACTTGAGAAACAGCGTGTCAGAAGGTTTCTATTTGTATAGGTACTGAAAATACGTTTTTTTATGAAGAGGATAACAACTGTACAAACTCGATTCTTTTATAAATGGTATTCCATGTAGGTTTCGATATGGACCTATTTTGTTATTGTTTGATAGATCTCAATAATTCTGAGGAAAATGCTCAATAAAAAAATAGTCTAGCGTGTAAAACCATTTCTAGAGCACGGGCAAAACGTTTGCCTTTGGAAAAAAGGAAATTAATGAATATAAGTAAAGTATCAGTGAAATGAAAAAATTCATAAGCTGGGAAAAAATTAAATTTCTTCAGTAAATTGCCTTCTTCTTTTGAATGCTATTTCATTTTTAATATATATATCTTTTTTTTAAAGATAAAAATAAGTAATAATTACTGATTCATATATTATATAATTTGTATTTATTTGAAAAAAAACGTCAGTGTAGAAAAAGACAAAAAATATTAAGAAAATGGACTTAAAAGTAGTTTAGTTTAACACATTCCCGCCGGCGGCCGTAATTGCAGTTCGCGGCATCTGACGGCTCTCTAATTCATATTTTTTCTTCAACTACCGACGGTGTTGTGAATATAATCGCATATCGTTTATTAACAGGCACATTCCTTTGAATTTAGAATTAGAAAAATAAATAGCTCTCACTGATAAATCTGCGACGATCAACTTAGTGAAAGCGTTAATATTCGATATTTCGATTCTTATAAACCTTTCTTGTTCTGTTGTGTATGTACCATTAGTGGTACATGCCGGCGGTGGTAACGTGTTAATGTCCACTTCTTTATAAGTATATTACTTCTAGTAAAATCTTCAAATTTGCTCGGCTAACACCACCAAGGTCGAAAAAAGATAAATGTCGCAAGTATCCCTTCTTATTATAGATATTTGATTTAAAACCAAAAACATATTCAATATAGTTACTAAGAAACAAATATTGGAGACTACTACACCAACATAGCGTGTGAGCGAATTCACCTCGAATTTATATTTAAAAAAGTTTGGGACATTATTTCGTATAAGTTTATAAAATTGCGAATCAAATGCCCAACTCGAGGCATCAAAGAGGAGAAGTTTGGTATTTTTTTAACGAATGCAATAGGTGGCTTCAAATCTGCCATTTAAATGTGAAAAATAAAGACATATTATTTTAGTAAGCAATCAAAATTTAACAACAAAACATATAGTGCTTGTTTTTTATTTATAGCGCTTAACTTATATCTTTTAATATTTATTGTTATTCTAATTTTAGGCCAACATTTCTAGAAAATTAAGATTTTTACTCGCAAAAATTTTGCTTTTAAGGATAATATATTTGTTTTGAATTCGCGTTTTCAACACAAATTGTTAGTACAGTCAAGTCTCCTAAAACGCGAAGCGAAAGTTGCACGACAGATCTCCTATTAATCGTTATAACGTGTTTTTCGTACAGGAACATTGCAAACACTTATTCGATGTATTAAATTTTTATAATTGACATTTATGATTTGATAAAAACCATTTTTTTAACTTA
The DNA here is from genome assembly GCA_963969385.1 of Philonicus albiceps. Taxonomy (NCBI): domain Eukaryota; kingdom Metazoa; phylum Arthropoda; class Insecta; order Diptera; family Asilidae; genus Philonicus; species Philonicus albiceps. Next base: position 24,304,695 of record OZ017773.1, on the reverse strand, counting down.
TAATTTTATTATTTGAACTATGTATTCTATTGAATAAACGTAAATTGAAAAATGTGAATATCTACATATTCCTTGCCATTTCTATTATAAAATTTTATTTATTAAAAGGTATCAATAATAATTTGACACTTTACGAACGCATATATAGGGATCAATTTATGTACAATTTATTTATTTCTGAGATTCTATATAACGCGGTTCAAGTTATTTAATTTATATTAATTCTGAGATTTTTATAACGCAGTACGAATTAATCGTGGAGACTTGATTGTAGTACTTTTTTTCGTACTGTGCATATTCACATATTCTGGTATCTACAGAAAAACCGCAGCAGCAAAAGATGTAGAATAAGCATCGTTTCAAAAGACTAATTATGTGAAATAAATAAAAGGCCCAATAAAGTACAGAAAAAAAAGAAGCAAAATGCTATTTCTGAGCTGACAATACAAATTTCCCTCCTGAGTTCGGAAGGGAAATGACATACGTGAATTTGACACACGTCAATTAAAATGAAAGAAAAAAGAAAAATAAAGAAAATTCTGGGGGGCGGTGGGAATGCGAGTGAAGATAATTTTGTTCCCGTCAAATGCAATAAATAAACAATTAGAGTAGCGATTCCTATACGCGGAAAATGTGTGTTCAATGCATTCTTCGCAATAAGAAAGCGACAAGTAAATTGCATAGCACTGTCCCAGTTCGAGCACTCGGCTTTTTTTCCCATAGACAAAATGGCGGACAAGCGAAAGATATCTGTCACCCCAAACTAAACGCCACCCTTTCCACTCGAATTCCGAGGCGGGTAACAACTTTTCCGATTTTAATGAGTTTACATTAATTGTCACATACCGCCCCACCGTTGTCAAGGCCCTAATTGAGCATTTGTTTTGCGCTATGCTAATTAAAGCCACAATTGCCGTGGCGATTTCTCATTTCGGGCATCGAGCTGCCTCTGCTGCATCATCCTCAGATGCAATTTTTTAAGTCCACACGACGAAAACAAAATTTAACATGATATTAAAGCGAAAAAAATCGTAAATACTCACGGAGCTTAATTTTCATGCTGACAGGATCACCGGCGGAGCACACACTATATCTAACTTGATTAATCAGCGTATCTCCCCGCTGAAAACTGTTAATTTACTTATATTCCAATGCGATTCAAGAAAAAATTTAAATTACAAGCGGACGAACAAATGTCACACGCTTGTTTTGAATATTTGACAGCATACAAGCGGAAGAAAACAAACAGAATATGACACAATTTGCAAATAACACTCTCTTCAAATGAGGCGTGTTACATTCATGTGTTAAAACGCCCCAATTTAATCAAATTTAACTAGACAAACTGTTCTCACTCTTTAATAACTCTTTAAAGCGACGCCAAGAAATTCCCCCCAACAAAAGTGCGTACAGCAGCCTCCAACTTCGGTGACAGATGAAAAGCGGTTTGGGTTCGGGCAACTTCGTGTATTCACTTTTTGTTCGTTGTCGAACCGAAAGCGCATGACCCCACCACTAGGGGAAATTTGGATGTGTTCGCAGTAGCGAAACGTCAAATAAAATAAATTCGCGCAAAAATAAAACATGAAGGCTGCTCGCTTTTGTTTTGTTTTTGCTCTCGCTCCCTCCAATTGAACCAATTATGACGTAGCCGATTTTTGCGAATTCGAAAATGGCTTACATTTCTCCATGGTTAAATGGAAAAACTTTGAGATTTGTGGCTGTTGAAGGCGAATTCATTTTATTTGCTTAGGTCACCACTGCATTTTTGTGAATTTCTTGGAGTATGCAGTCGGCGAGTAGAGTGTATTCTACCGTCACTTGTTTAGACCTTTGTAGCCAGCATTTAAACCAAACAGAATCAATTCTAATTTTAGCAGCAGCTCCTCAACCCAAAGACAATCCTGGAGTTCTAGGACTTGGGACGCGGATAATGACGTAATTGCCACATTGGCTGAAGGTTTGCAGAATTGTACGGGTGCGTACGGCTCGGTACAAAATTGTAGCGGAACTTCATTTAATCAAAAGTAAAAATAATTAAGTTGGTTTCACGCAATAGCGTGAATTAGTAATTAATAATATTAGTATTTTCGATTAAAGCTACAATTTAACCAAATTTTTTTTATATAAACGGTCCAGGGTTTTACAAACTTAGGTCTGTGCAAATTTTCATGAACAGCTCCGATATCTGCACGTCTCTTGTGCTATAGCATTCTTCTACTCTTATTGAGTTGTAGACTCCCTTTTATTGTGAATAATCATTTTTCTACTTGAATGCACCATGAAGGAATGATAAATTCAAACATTTACATCTATCTGCACAGAGTGTTGTGGGTAAGGTCCGAACTAATCGATTTTACATGGTCTCCTTTTAGAAAATTTAGAAAATTTAGAAAATTTCCACTAATTTCGTCGTGTCCAACTAAAAATTTAGTTTACGCCCAACTAAGTCGCAGGTTTTATATTCTAAGCGTAGCAAACAATGTTTCAACAACAATTAGTTATTTTTTATTCCTCTCCTCTTTTTTTTCTTAAAATTAGTTTTCAAATTTGAAAATCCTACTGACCGAAGTCGGGGGCACATATACTGATTATATTTACTACCTTAACACTTAACGGACGGGCCCCGTAGTTTTCCTAGGACGGGCCACGTAGATCTACGTTTTTGCTTGAATTTTAGGTACGTTGCGTTAGTTTCTTTTATTTTACGCACATTGTATTATTTTTTCTTGGTGCCATTAGTTAGCACTATCTGCCTGTTGTTCCTACGGTGTAATTTTGATTTTAGGAAGTATTTCCAAATAATTTTATAACGGTAAAAATGGCAAGCAGCAAAGAGTTTTTAGAAAACTTATCCGGAAGTGATGTTGAGTTTGAGAACCTTGATGAAGAAAGTGATGTTTCAAGTGATGAAAGTGAATTTTTATCTCCCAGAAAAAAAATTGCACGCAGGTTATCTTCTTCAGAGAGTGAATTTGATGATGATGAATTAAATAGTGATGAATGGACACCTCAAGATAAGTTAATGTCTCTAGAACCTTTTCTTGGTTCTAATGGAGTACAACAAATACCCAGTAATCCAACGTCTATTTCTGAGTGCGTTGGATTATTTATAAAAGACCATTTGTTTGTAATGATCGCAGAACAAAGCAATTTGTATTATGAGCAATCCAAACACAAATACAAATGTTTGTCAAAATCCAAAAAAATTACCTTTATCACTAGTAATGAAATGAAAAAATTTATGGGAGTTACCTATACTTTTAATGGGCCATACAGTGAAAAATACTTTAAAAGATTACTGGTCAAATGATCCTCTGGAAGAAATGCCTATTTTTTCAAAAGTAATAAGCAGCATACCCTTACACAAATTGTGGGAACAGGAAAGAAAAGATATCCCCAAAAAACCTTGCAGTCTGCAGCTCGCATGGAAAAAGGAGCGAAACTAGATATGTTTGTCATTTTTGTCAGGTTCCACTGCATAAAGGTGAATGTTTTTCAGCATATCACACGCTTAAAAAATACTAAACGCTTTAATAAATACTGTTATGAAATATTATAAGAAATATAATTGATTTAATTAAGTTGTATTGTAGTTACAACGATTTAAATCCATACATTAATGTTTATTTAATTCCCCTGAAAAATGCCCGGAACTAGGAACAGACAGCAGATTCAGCCCGTCCGTTAAGTGTTAAGTGGAGAAGGAGAATGGAATAACTATAAGAGAAATTGCTGCTTGCTTGAAAATAAGTGAAACGTCGCACGTTTTAAATTTAAAAGAAAGTTACTGAAAAAAGACTTGTCGACAACTTCGAAAAGGAGATGGGATTTTGATCAAGTTTTATTATTAATTTGCATTAATGGGGACAAATACCTCAGTCGAGTTTGGAAATGTAAAAAATTAGTCAAAGAAATACTTTCTTCTGTACCGTTCTTTTGAGGACAATAACTGGCCTATTTCTTAATCTATTTCAATAAAATTTTGTTTATACATTCGTTGGCTTAAAATTATAATAAATCAGCTAGGAGATTTACCCGGCTTCGCAAAGTCCAGTAATGCGGTCTAGCTACATAGTATTAAGTAATTTTTTTATGTGTAAAAACAGGAAACTCTTGTGATGCAATTGTGATATAGGATTTCTTGATATTTTAAGTTTTCCATACCCATTATAAATTGTTGTAGATTTGAATTGCGTTGCCACGAAATTGTGTTGATATAATTTTTCATTCAAAATGCTTAATGTCGGTCACCATATTAAATGTGCCATTTTGATTTTGGAAATTTTGGTACCAAATTCGAAGCCAGCATTTGCCAAACCCCCTGAGTATTGATTTTTACGACAATCCTTTGTAATTCAGCTTTTTTTTTTGTTATATTTAAATTCTATAACCCAAAAAACAGAAATTTCGATCGCTACATTGGATCCATCATTTTGAATTCGGAAATTTTTTTTTGTAGATACGAAATCGGTAATCCTAAAAACCCCCTAATGTTGCTTTTCACGGCAATCCCTTGACGTTTACCATTTTTGCAAATTTTGGCAGATCTGAATTCTATAAAGACTTCTAGATATTCATTTTCATTAAAGTTATTTGAGGAATTTTGCCGCCGTTTTGAATTTGGTAATTTTGATTGTGGATTCGAATGTCTATTTTTACGGCAATCCCTAGAAGTTTAACATTTTCGGTAGCTATCTTTAAACCGCCAAACAAACAAAACGCAAAGTTCGATTTTTCAGATTTTCTTTTGGGTTTTTCCGAATTTTATCTTCCTAAACTACCCCAGTATTGAGACGAACAAAAAAAAATGAATCACTCAAATTGCTCCATGCGTTTTCGAGCACAGCAATTGTTTTTTATTTATTGCCATTTATGACACACCGTACTTCTGTTCTATTATTCACGTATACAGTAAAGTATTATTGAATTAAAATTATTTTGGTTTTCAATATTGAAGTAATAAAATATCAAGAAGTATGCCTTTTAGAAAAAGAAGTGAGCAACGGTACAGGATCAAAATCTTCCAAAAGGATGAGAATATCTCGGTCCTCTGAAGTAGCAGAAGAGCGTGGTACTCGGTTGGCTGCTGATAGAGGGCATCATATACATACTCGAGCTCGAGTTACGATAAATTTGCAATCGAGTCACAGTCAAATTCCTCACAAGTTCACTTGAATATCATTGAAGAGTTGCAATGATCACGCAAATATAAAAGCGGCTTTAATTATGTTATACAAATTAAGTTAGCCGATCATGGACATATTGGCGCAATGACAGAAATTTATTTATACTGCCGTGGTCAGAAGTGGAAAGATGAACCAAAAGCCATGTAAGAAAGGTACGTTTGCCTCCTATTAATAAAACAGATGAAGTCGGAGGTATAAGCTAGGTTATCAATAAAATCGTCGAATTCGAGGACTCTTATGGAGTATCTAGCGAGCATAGATTACGATTATTCAGAACGAATTTTGATCACATCAAAATGCACAAAACAATTAATCTCGACGGCTGGTCGTACCCTTACAATGCGAAAAAAAATACAGCGATCAGACACATCTTCTCTCGTCCATCTCAGACAGTAAGTTCTCAAATTCGCGAAGGCTTGAGGCAGGAGATTGAGCGACCCATCTATATAATATATGTCTTTGGGTATGAAATGGTCAATTAAATAATATTTAACTTTTTCTCCGCTAATTTCAAAAATTAATCAATCTGCGTTCCATGTTCAGGAATGTTAATCTTAAAATGCCAAACGTATTGAAGTACACAATCTATTCAACCTACTTATAACAAAGTATAGTGTGTCATAAGTATTAGTCAAAGGAACGGAGAATGTTCTCCTTGTATGAATGTGTATTTGATTTGGTTTGCTTAACGCTTTCAATTGCAAAGTCTCAATAAACACAAATACAAATACAAAATGCTTTCAATCAAATTTGTGCGGTAAAAAATATAAAATATATTTCTTTAGGTTATAGCCATGAGGGTTTTTTTAATGGTGGTTGAGGCAAAGATCATGAATTACTAGATGCTCTGAGTGTGGTACCTGTCTGTTCCCCATTCTCAATTCAGGATTTCCCTATGCTGGAATATTGCCTTGGCACGGCACTAACACCATGCATGCAGAGGCACACAGCGAGCCCAACAGATTGGCCCGCCTTTAAAAATGCGTGATAAAAAAACGCTTTATTGCCTATACTGTAAGTATACTGTAGATGAGAATTTTTGGCTGCCTATTCTTATCTCTTTCGTTCTTATTGGAATTTAGATAAGGCATAGGAAGCAGTAGTTCTTTGCTACTTTCTCTAATGGAAAAATTTTCCCCAGGCAGTTTTAGCAGTTGCATATGGGTTAGAACTTTAAGCTTGTATAGAGAGTGTCACATCTAGTAATTCATGATCTTTGGGTTGAGGTTATTGTGTCTGAAAGTAAATCTTTTTTTTGTCAAGCATCGTGTCAGTTTCACATTGTTTCCACTTTGCTGATCTAAATATCGTTAATTTAAATTTAAATGATCTGCACTAGCTTAATGAAAATCAAACTATATTATATAACGATAAAATCTATTAAAGCCAAAAGTAACGGAGATGGATTTGTATTTAGGGATTTTATTGTGGAATTTTAATTCAAAAGGAGCAAGTTCTTTTCGATAGATTCAAGAATAGGGCCCCAGGATCTATTTAAAAATCCGTTAGCTATCGCGTAACAAAATAGTTGTTTACCTCTTTGCTCAAACTAACAGGACATAAGGCCGATTTGAAACAACCGCAAAAATAGAGTAAATAAATACAAATTTTTCAAAATCACATTTATATTTTCTTTACCTTTATGCACACATTCAAGAAGCAAAAAGCAATTAGAACTTGTATTGGAACTTTTGTATTCTTGGCTTCTTCACAAGTAAAAATGGTTTATTAAGTAGCAAATTTAACAACTTTTGTGACTTATCTTCCGCTAGAGGCATATCCAGTTCCAAACTACTCTTGATAATTTCTCCACAAGCTCGTAAGTCTTGCCGCCAATCTAAACGATAACAAAATGTCTATGGTTTATAATTTGATATAATATATAGTATATAATTGAATCCAAAATACAATCAAAGATTTGAGAGATCAAATTTGATGTATCGCTCTTTCGGAATTTTTAAAAGAACATTAGAACGTATTTTATGCAAAAATTGAGTTTCCTAGTAAATTAATGCAGCTACTCATAATTACATTGAAAACACGTAAGAAGAATAAATTAATAATTTTATAAAAAAAAGAAACTCTCTTTTAAACTTAAAACTTGTTATTTTTACTTTCTTTACAGGGAAATTGTTATGCAGCACTTTAAAGAAAAAGTAACCATTATAGATATCCATAAAATTAAAACTAATAAAGCTTTTTGGGTATTAAGTGGTGTTATGGAGGTTTTTCTTTGCAGTCTAGTTTCTACTATTATTTAAAATAACTATACTTACAACTGTATTCAAATAAAATGTTAAGACACACTTTGCACGCATCTTTCTGCTCGTTTTTCAGTAACACTTCAATGAGGCGATGGACAGCATCTACTTTATTTTCCATTAAAAAGCTGTAGCATAATGAGGATGGTCTGAAAAACAACATATTAATTGCGGATAACAAAGTTTCGTTAATGGGTGTATTAAGTTACGAGTTCGAAAATGAGCTATCATATCAGATTTTTAAGAGTTGTATTAAAAAATAAAAAAGGAAGGTTTTTGTTATTTTTGATTTTTTGGATATATTGGAACATTGTAGGAATCTTTAGTGTAACTAAAATAAAAGGTCGGCCCTAACAATAAAAAAGCTCAAATATCCTTACGACAATTCATTTAAATTAACTTATTTCATACAATAAATAGCATGCAGAGTATTCTCGATATAATTGCGTCCGCAAAAAACTAAAAGCGGCTTTTAAATCATATTTTAAAATTGTTGCTAAGAATAAGCTTTTATTTATACCTTAAAATAAACAAAAGAATGAATCTCAAAGTCTTTTTACTGCTGTAACTAATCACACTTTATTTGTTTGTTATTTAACTTATCCCCAGTACAACCTAATTTTAAAAAAAGTTATAGCGAAAGGAATTTCAATATCTTGGATAGGATTTTCAATACGAATGGCAGTATTTCCATTTTTCTTGGCCTTTTAATTTTATTTACAATTTATATAATATAATATATATAATATTTATATACATATAATGTGGTAGATATTAAGCAAATTTACTCTACTTTATAGTGTAGCGAAATAGGAATGGCTGTGTAACTCAAAAAAGACCTCATTGAAGTAAACCGGCTATTTATTTCGACTGATTAGATTACGCGGACCACATCACATTGCTATATTAACACTAAATTTCATAATAATATCATAGGAAGTAGATAACTAAAACTAAATAGATTGAAATGAAATCATTTCTGGGAAAACAAATTGAACCGCCTACACCAAAAAATTAAATAATCTCAATTAAAAATTCTATGGTATTATTTCCAGATTTTATTAGATGTCAGAAGTCGGCACGAAAATCTAACTCATATTAATCCAATACTGAATAAAAAAGATATACTAAATGCCTTATAGTAAAATTCTGAAAATAGTATTAGTGAAATTACTTAACACTTTTAGTGAGAATTCTTGGAAGCAGTTCTATTTTTATTTTTAAATAAAAGTTTCTCTTCGTAATGGATTTCTTTTTTTTTTGCAGTGTCGTGATCGCAAACCACAAAAAATATCGGGGGCCGCTAATTTAATGCACCGTGTTAGATAAAATGTTGGACTATGAAAGTAAAATCGACTATTGCGAGTCGATGTCAATAGAGTTGACTCAACTTTCTTCGATCTTATTGCGTAGTATCAGGTAAAGCGATCAACTCTTTTAAAACTGAATGTTGAACTCTATTTAGCGCCATATGAACGATTCTTCCACAATACCCTTAAAATCTTTAACCTTCTGATCAATAAGATAATCTACATTAAATTGTAAATTGTAAATATTCAATAATAATATGCTTGTCAATGCTACTAATTTTCCGCAAATTAATTCCGAATCGTCACTGGAAATCGACGACTCTCACTGTACAAACTTATAAACTTAAGTCGATTCACAGTTGTCTCTCGCGATAAGGCCCTATATTTGTAGGGCAAGATATATTTAGGGTAGATAAAAAAAATTTAAGAAAATTACCGTTCATAAATAGTTTCCCTGAGCTGTGTACAATCCTCAAATAGTTTGTTTGCGACTTCCTGGTCACTAAACCACTCGCTTTCGAAGCAATTCTTCCAAATACATCCCATGAGGAATATATCCTGGAACTCTTTGTTTACCTCCTCCCCAAATTTCAGAATACTTACTAAAACAGCTTCGCTCTTAAACCTTAATGTTTCTTCTGAGATGAGCCTCAGGGCTGAGTGTAAAATTTCACGGCTTTTTTTGCTTAATGAAAAATTGTAGCAGCTCGAAAGGGTTCTTAATGCAGCGTCTATATTTCCATTTTTCCACAAAGCTACGCTTTTGAAGGCACCTAACTTGGCATATTCCATGGATGTAGCCTCGTCTTTTTTTGCTAGCAGAGCTATGAAGCCATCGATTAGTTTCGTTTTCCCCAGAAGGCTTAATTGGCGCAATATTTTTAAGGTTGTCTCAACCGATGGAAGCAGTTCCCACCTGAGGCACTGATCTATTAAATAGAATAAATCGACCTTGTCCTGGGAATCCAAGGAGCTTAGTATTAAGCTGTCGAGCTGCATGCGGTTTAGCTGGCGAACGTCCACGTCCATCGGATCAGGTCGGGCTACAGTTTTTATATCCGTTGCAATACTCCGCGCCACCACCGCTAAGTCGCCTTTAAAACTTCGGGACCTCTCAATTTTCTTGCGGTATTGCATTTCCAAAAATGTCCACTTTATTTCACGTTCCTTCGTAAGATTATTTGTGAAGGTTTCGATTGCATCGACGCTAGTGGACTGCCGGAAAAGGGGCATTATGGAGCTGGTTAGGCTGGGTCTACGCAGGATTTGCTTGAGGACACATTGCGATGGGGCTCCCGTAAAAAGCGCCATTGTCGCCTCAGCTAAAATGGAATCGTTTGCTTGTTTTACGTTGAATTTTAAAAGCACTCAATTGACCAAAACAAAAATAATGCAATGTAGTGACGTTAGGCAACATATGTTAAAAGTCAACAAGTTAACGTGCTTTGTTTGTATGAAAGTCTTGACTTTAAAGCGGGTGTTCAATTACGCCATGTTCGCAGACGAATTTACAGGGGTCTTTTTGGTTTAAATTTTCTGAGTAAAAATCTAGTAAACATTTTCATCAGATACTAGGGATGTTTATCAAAGTTACCAGAGCGTGAGACAACTTAGCTATTTTGGGTTCTTAGAATTTACTAGTTGAATTTTTCATAATTTTAAACAATTTCCAAAAGGCTAAGCAAGTAAAAAATTTATTAATCATTATATTAATATTAATAATATTAATCAACTTGTCATTGTCAAGAGGTATCAAATATGAGAATAGTGTAACGGACTTATAATATTGACCGCTGACGTAAGTGATTTCCTGTAAAAGCGAACGGTGCGATTGTTCCCTTTCTTTCCCTCAGACAATGATAGCAACGACATGCGTTCCGAAATTGTGATGAATTTTGCACTTCTGGCTTTAAAGACGATTTCTTACTTATGAAAATTCATTAAAATTCCCTTTTGAAATGTTGCTACTAAAGTAATAATTCTTCTTATAAAGGTACTTAGGGCTCTAAATCGCACCAAACCGAGGACCTTTAATATCCTATGTAATATCATCTCCCGTCACTCTCTAACAGTTGAGTGCCAACATCTTATATGTCTGTCTGTGGAACAGAGTCATCTTTGATTTAAATCCCGATATATATGTGGATCAAGGTGTTAATTTTGTACGAGGGTTGTCTGAAAAGTTTCCGACGTAAGACAGATACAAGACATTTTTTTTTGACATTTATTTTTATTTTCCTATATAGTCTTCTTGTAAATCTGTACACTTCTTCCATCTCTTCAACCAGCGTCCACAGAGCGTAAGATATGTTCATTCGAACACGTTTTTGATCCAAAATGAGTAATCGCAGCACCCATCGCGCGGACTTCTTTCTCATACCTAAATCTTGATTTAGTATGTGACAAATACGTTCTTTGGACATGTTAATAACTTCTCTTATCCCTCTAACTTTAATTCGATAATTTTCTAGCACTATTTGTTAAACTTGAGCGATATTTGCAGTTTCATCTCGAACGTTCGCAGGCACCCAAATTGAGTATCGGTAACGTTTAAATTCAGCTACCCAAAATTTCACGATGGTAAATGATGGTGCAGAGTCCTCGTAGACAGCCTCCAAATCGTATTTAATTTGTGTAGCCGTATTGCCTTTCAAAAACAAATATTCAATGGCAAAATCGATACCCAATTTGTTCCGTTTTCACCAAAACACATATTGAATGATTGTAAAACAACTGCGCGTCCAAAATGGCTCAAATTTTGGTGAGTATCTTTCAAATCACCTTTGTGACTGACTCTTGGCTGCGGAGCTGTTAAAAGTTAAAAGCACAGAAATAGGGACTGTGGGCCAATATTTGGCGCTGGTTCTGGTGCCTTAAACTTTGACCGCATTCAACATATCAGAACGTCATTGAAACTGAGACAATATTTAACATGTTCAGTGTCATGTATCAGTTGCAACAGAACAATTAATTTCCAGAGCAAGCGCCACATTTTGTTTAGCTCTTAAAGCGTTAATCCAGCCGGTTGAAAGAAAAACGCAACTAATACCTACGTTCCTTCATCGAGCTCTAGGTCTGGTTCTGGATTATGTCGATCTGAATTACCGATTTTTGTATTTGTATGTATAAACCTGCCTGCCCGACATATGAATAAGATTTGAGATTTCTGTTTATTTACCGAATATAACGAAAAAAATGTTTAAACGTTATTTCAAAAACTATCTTGCTTACACACGCCGTTGAGAGAATGTTATTATTGTTTTGACATGAATATGTCGTATCCCTGGGGTCTATTTGAAAGAATGTGCGGAACAAAAATCGTGGCTGTGACTAATTACTGAGTTTGGGGGCTGGGTCCTAATCTAGGTATGTGCGTAGCGGGGGTAGCAGTGGGCCTAAGAGAGGACCGCACTAATGAGTCATTAACGATGGCATGATATTTTGTGCGCAGATGTATGCACATGGTTTCAGAAACACGTGCATTGTCGAAAAACGTCTCAAATCATCACCAGTTATCATTCACTGCATTTTTAATAGTTTTATTACTTAGCGGTTTTCACTTTTAAGCACGAATACTGTGTGTCTTAAAAAATAACGATCTTGATGTTTCCACGACGCGCAATTCAACATGTATCGACGTAGTACTTTCTCGCCATATCGAAAAACTTGAAACAAAAGCGTACATCTCGTATTTCAGTACCCATCGTCCTCTTCTGTCCACATCTTCGCCTTGAACATCACATAACTTTATGTATGTATAAGTTTGAATGTATGTATATACGTATGAATCTATGTATCTTTGTATGTATATAGTGTATATAACAGATCGAAACAATACATAAAACCATTTAAACCTTTCTTTTCATTTATTATAAAAGATATTCATATCTACTGTGCCATCGAGAAGCTATGACTCTTTTTTTTTTGTGTTAATTTCTGTTTTTTTTTCAAAGAATTAAATAATTAAATATTGTAATTGAAAACTTTTTTATTGTAAACTCTTCAATTCTTTATTATTAGGCGCGAAAAAAATAAATTGCAAAATGGGTCACCTGTACGACTTCCCAGTTGATAACTAGAAAAGCAAAAAAAAAAAAAAAAAACTAGGAAACTGAATATAGCAAAATTATATTAATTATTTCTCAATGGTGTGTTTTTTTTTGATACGCCATATTTCATATAATGCTTGATCAAAATTAACGACTGAGATATCATTTTAAAGATTACGTTACTTGCTAATGACGAAAAAAAAACAAATAAATTGAAATTACTGCTTTCGTTACAATACTTTGTTTCCAATTTTTTTTATAAAAACATATTTGCAAAAGGAATATAGAACGCGCTATGTGTTGATGATACGTTTAGCTAACATGCTGACAGCTATTGGTTAGAGTTATTTTCATTCTTTGAAGACTCTAGAAGGCGCCATTTGTTTAACTAGCATGCATGATAGCTGTTGGAGTTTACATTTCATACGCAAGTGTAATACACCACAGAAGTCAATGAATCAATGGAAATGTTTCGCAATTCTATTCAACGACTATTTTATACCCAAAAACTATGACTGTATAGCAATTAATGAATGACATATTCCAATTTGTTACCTGGAGAGGAAAAATATTGCTTCAGTTCTGATTCTGTCCAACATGAAGAACATAAACAACGTTCAATTGTACTCCATGGAATTATTGAATTTCCTAAATCCACCTGGTTTACCACCTTAAAATTTGATTGTAAAGAAAAATACTATTATTATATTAATTACAAATCTTAACTCTAATCAGGGATTTTAATGGTGCAAGATTAGTGGTAACTTACTTAGGCGAGTGCTTCATTATTACTAAGAAAAAGTCGTTAAAAACGAATTTAAATGAGAATTGCATGCCACGCAATGCGATGCTACACGTTACTTGACTAGTGTTACCAGATGTTTGACAATAAGAAGCTATTGATTTTTTTCACACCTTTGACAACAAACTTAAGTTACTTTGACAGTTGAACGCTTTTTGGTGTATCACCTGTGGGAGTTTTACGGTTGGTTGAAAAGTAATATTAAAAGGGAATAATGAAGAACCTTAACGTAGTAAAAATAAGAACGGTATAGAACACATTTGGAGCTAGGTATGGGGCGGAAAAAAATGCTTAGCAGTCACTGAAATGTTCGCAGACTTTCAGGTGAATCTATTGATCAGCGGGGAGGACAGCTTAAGCAATAAAATATAAATTATGACTGCTTTGGATAAATTGCTCGGCGATATAACCTGCGATGACTGCGATTTTCATTTTAAGAGTTATTCAGATTACTTCTCGCACAGAAAAAGTCACACAGCACTGCTGCGGCGCAAGATTTCGGAGAAAACACTTCTGGAAGGATGTTGTCCGATGTGCTTTTTAAAATATTACAAAAAGTATAAGGATGTTTGTTTGGAAAATCTCCTTGGAAGTGGCAAAATTGTTAAGAAAGGGAGGGATAAATCAAAAAAAGTGATGCGCTGCAAATATTGCCCGAAATGCGATATTCAGTTTCGTACTTCGAACATGTTTCTTAGCCATGCGAAATCGGTGCACAACGATGATAGACCATATTCATGCGCAAAATGTAATTTTGCATCTTTTCGATATCAAGATCTGAAGCGGCATAGTTACGTTCATGTAGACTATAAAATGTTCAGGTGCCACCTTTGCCCGAAGGAGTATACAACAAAAACCTCGCTGGATGGCCACTTGCTGAGCCACAACGGAGTTAAAATAAAGTCTCATGACTGCTCCTACTGCGGTAAGAAATTCCCAATTCCGCATTTGTTGAAACGACACATTAAAGTACACAATCCTACCTCAGAGACGTTTAAGTGTAATTTATGCCCTAAGGAATTTGCCTATAAGCAGAGTTTGAAATTGCACATGCTTTATCACACCGGCGAGAAACCCTACGAGTGTCCTTACTGCCAGAAACGTTTCACACAGAGATTTAACTATCGCCGGCATTTGCAACGGCACAATCATATCCTCGGGACTCTGATCAAATGTACTTACTGCGATAAGCAGTTCCTTACAAGATACCTTTTAAAAAGGCACATGCAGACCCACGAGAAGGATGAGAACGCGTTTGTTTGTGATATTTGTTCCAAGCCCTTCACACGAGAGGAGAGCCTCAACCTGCACAAGCTGACCCATACAGGTAACATGCCATTCACCTGCGAATATTGTGATAAGAAATTCAACCGAATCTCGAGCTTCAATCGACACCGAGTTATTCATGTTGATGCTGATCAAGTCGATTGTGAACACTGCGGTAAGAGCTTCCCTGGACTTTATCGATTACAAAGACATGTTAAAATTCATACAAGGCCTACAGAAAAGCCGTTTAAGTGTTCCCTCTGTCCTAAGCGATTCTCCAAGAAGCCAGATTTTAAAAATCACATCCTAAAACATGAGGGCCGGGAACCTTATGATTGCCAGCATTGTGGAAAGAGGTTTATTAAGCAGCGGGCTCTTAAAATTCATCTTGATCCAGACAAACAGGCAAAACGTATTTTGAGATGCCGCGAATGCACAAAGACTTTTAAAAATAAAAACTGCTTAACGTACCACAAACGGTCTCATAAGGACGAATTTTTCTGCGAGGTTTGTAATGGTAAGTTTTTAACCCGGGATGGATTCCAAAATCATTTAAAGCGACATGCTATTAAAAAGGAACCTAACGTTAAAGTGGAAATTAAGCAAGAAATGTGAAATGTTTCTTCCAATCAGTGCAATAAAAATTTAAAACAAACGCAATCATTTTATTTGAATTGCTTAAAGTTGATTTCATCCTATTCTCCAGCACAATCCATACAAATTTCTGTTCTAACTTAGAAATACCCTGCTCAATTTTATGGTTTTCCGGGAAAGAATCAGTCTTATAAACTTTATTATCTATATACGAAAAAGTAGATTTTTACCGGATTTAATTAAAAGCGCTTTCACATTTTTGTCAATATTAAAACATTCTTATGTATGTTTTACTAAAAGGATTTCATAATGTTTTATAAGTCATATACTTGGATTTTATTTTAAATATTAACTTAAAATTTTAGAGTTTTGTACTGGAGACCATTTGAGTATAACACAATTCTTTCCTGGCAATGAAAAATTAATTATTAATTATCTTCAAAAGGATTATGCGTATTTTACAGCTTTCTATTCATATTAATCTTATATGGGTCGAATTTATGTCTAAACTATAAAAAAAGATTATTTAACATAAAATCAAAAAATATGGACTTATAAAAACATAAACAATAAATTAAGCAATTTCAACAATTTTATAATAGCAAACGACTTTGTTGTTGTTGAAGAAACAACGGCATTATTTCGGATGCAAAACAGTTCGTTTGTTGAATGAGTACAGGTAACCCTCCTATAACACGGTAGTTAGGTTCCTAGAAAATGCCGTGTTGCATGAGACCCAGAGCTGTACAAAAAGGTGGGTTACGTTCCAAAAACTTATTAAAAACAAATATTTTTTTTAATTCAACAAACTTAATTTTTATTACAAATATAAATGTATGTACAACACAAAGTAAAAAAAAATATTTTAATCTAACGCAACCATAATTTAATGAATTTATTCGTCGTCACTGCTCAGTATAATCAACCGAGAACGTTTTTTCGGTGGAACGATATCGCCTTCACTTCCAGAACTTTTTTCTCTATTTAAAGTTTTTGTATGTTTTCCCCTCTTAAAAAAATCTATAATCGAATCAGCTGACGCAGACTCTCCTTGGATTCTTATGCTATGAATTGCAAAACCCTTTTTGAATTTTTCAAACCAGCTTTTACTCGCCACAAAATCTGGGTTGACAGAGGATTCTCCTTGTTCTTTAAGATGGTTGTAAATTTTTAGTCCTTTTTGTTTTATGATATTGCCATCTAATGGAATGCTTTTTTGACAGCAATCATCAATCCAAATGGTTAGTGCCTTTTCCATTTTCTCAATTATTGGCGCTCTGGGGCGAGCTGAACGTTTTGCGGATGTCGAAGATCCTGCGGCAACTGCACTTCTGATTTTTTTTTCATTTTACTTGATGGTCCTGACTGTTGCTTCATTCAAATTAAGGCTTTTGCCAATGTGGGATGCTTTTCTTCTTTCAATAAACGATCCAAGATTTGTATCTTTACTTCTAAAGAAATAAATTTCCTCTTGAACGTTGTTTTAACTTTATCTGACATTGCTTGGGGCTGAAGCTTAATGTCTTAAAGATGAAAAAAATTGTTCTTTAACACACCGTGGCTCGACGTAGACTACCGACTACCAGCGTGAGACACTTTTGTTTTCAGGCCACGGAGATGATTCTCGAGCACACGTCCTGTCGCGATAATTATTTGGAAATTCCCTGCTCCCACGCCTCGTTCCCACTATCCGTCCATCTCCCACAGACTACACGTACGATTAAGGACCTACATACATTTCCGCAACGCTGTATCTTTAGGACAGCAAGCCTCGCCGTGGCTGTAGAAGTACATACAGTGTTGTATGTACAAAGGATTTGCAGTTTTCTCATCACGTTATAGCGAAATCGTGTTATAGGATGCCGTGTTTTAGGAGGGTTCCCACAATTTACGAATCATGTTATAGCGAAACCGTGTTATAGGAGGGTTACCTGTACTTGTAAAAAAAAGTAAAAATTTCTGTTTTCTGGGACAATATGTGACAAAATATTATACTCAGTTTTAAGTTTACTGAATGCATCTGTTTTGGTTTTTATCGATTTTTTTTTGTTGTAAATGATGAAATATTATTGTATTTTTATTAAACTTTGAAAACTACATTCAATAAGTTTAAAACGCTATAAAGTTATGTTCTCCATTAATCCCATTAATAGAAAATATTTTATTGTATTTTACAAGAATTTATTTTAAAAAACGGATCTCGTAGCAGTACACTAATATAATTAGATGCATTATCAATCATGAATGCTGCATATTTTAAACCTTTGATATATTAACCCTTTCGGTACTAACGCTGCCTATAATCGGCATCCACGAAATATTCTCTGGGTATGACCACCGCCTAAAGTCGGCATTTATGGAAAGCTTTGTGTATGATCATTCCGTACAAAGTCGCCGGCCGATCTAATTATTCGGTTGTTTTACTACTAGATGATAACAAATCTACAAATTTATTATTTTATTTCCATGGATGCGTTCAGGAGTTCGAGATTTCTATCAATGCCCCCACTGTAAGCTTTTTGGAATTACAGCGAATGTATAACTGCAGCCAACTCTATCGTAGCGAAACGGATAAAACTACAAAGTAAAAAAAAACAATGGTTATCAAAACCCTACCACTACTTGGGAGTCACAAAGTTTAATGTTACAAAATAGAAAATAAATTAATCTATATGATACACTTTTTTTTGAGAAAAATAGAGAGGTAGAAGAATAAATAATAATTTTATAATATATGATGGTGGTAGATGGTGATTTGTAGCAACTTGTAAAGTGATTTGCTTTGATATTTTAGATTAGAAGTAAAATAATTAATATGTGACTTGAAAGTTACAGGGTTTAAGTTAAATAAACATTAAAAAGTTAATGCACGCCCACCAGGTGGAATCGAACCACTTCGACGCGAATCGACTACAAGTTTGAAGCTTGCACACCGGACCACCGGAGTTCAGTTGGGCGAAACGATTTTTTTTACAAGATAATATAAGCTAAAGCTCATGTAAAGCTGAATGCATGAAGTATAATGAAGGAAAATTTTATTTTCAATTGGATTAGCACAGACATCAATCAAAGCCATACACACCAGTTGAACTGACGGTAAATTTCGCTACAACCCTAAAAGCGAAAAAGCGCCTTGTGGTTTGGGTTCTGAGTTGAATGTATGAAATTGGAAAATCTCAGGCGAAAAGTAATCAGAATCTTATTTTTTATTTTTTGATGGAAAATTAAACAAAGCGATGCGCGTGAAGTGTTCGTCGGGCGTCTTTTTGCCTGTATTTAAAAATTCAGGGTGCCTTGCTTCGATTTCGAGATATTTCAATTGCACACCATGCTCAACTAGCCTCGCCCTCCCTCCTCCTACCTTATTTAGTCAAATTACAACTGGCTGAGTTCAAGTCACAATCTATTCTATTAATAAATTTTCAAATGAAAATAGTTTGACTAAACATTTTCGGAAAATTCTGCAATACCTTGTACATATATTTTATGTTTTTATTGCAAAAATTAAACGTTAGAATATCGTGAATCTCAACTGTTTGGGAGTTATAGGGTGATTCGTAAATTCCAATTTTCCATGGTATGGACATTTATTTTATTTTATTTTTATCTTTTGATCAACTCAACGCAACGACATCCAAGTAACGCTAAAAATCTGCTATACCTAATGTCCTTTCAAAGATGTCAACAATATTTACCTACCACTCTATCCAGTCCAGGTCCGCTCACTTTCGAAATTGCAAAAAATGTTTCATATTTTCGTAAAATTCAGCTTTTCCTCCCATGTAATTAATATTTATTATAATTATTTTTTTTCGAATTGCCCATCTTATTACTTTTCTAATAAAGTACAGCATGTTCAAGTAGAGAAAAAATATGGAAATTTATTCGTGGAAACTTTTTGTGGTAAAAAAAAATTTTAAAGAAATTAAACTAAAATTAACCCCAAAATATTTTTTGTTTAATTAAAAACGGATTTAAGTTAATGCTAATAGCTCACAAAGATTGCTCAAAATGTCCACCTCACTTGCGATTCATGCCAATAACTTCCCTCTACCCCCCTATTTAAAGTGTATTGTAGCAAACCTCTCCCGTATTTTCGTCGGTGTAGCCGCAATTATACTAATTAATTCATCTCTGGACTTAAGAGGACATGAGTAAACTCCATTCTTCATCGATCCACATAAGAAAAAGTCCAATGGAGTAAGGTGTGGAGATCTAGTCGGCTAAGGAATCAGTCCATCTCGTCCAATAGGCGATCAGGAAGTTCTTCTTTTAATTTTACCTTGAAAATGTTGCCAGTATGCGCTGGTGCGTCATCGTGTTGGTAAAACATTGAACTTATGTTATCCAGAGAGATGATATCTTCAAGTAGTTTTGGCAGTGTTTTCTCCAAATAGTTCGCATAAATTTGGCTACTAAACAGTGGTCCTATTAAATAATTGCAATGATACCAACCCAAAAGTACACTGAATTTATGCTGAAAAGATTCGCCCTTGTGCTTTATGGGTTAGTATCCGAAGGTATAAAAGTTGTAGAAGTTTGTGATACCATCCTTAGTGAACTACGATTCATCCGTCCACAGAACTCGGTCTAGAAACGCCCTGTTCTCTATGTCGCATTCTAGAAACCAAGTACAAAACTCCAGTCTTCTCTCGAGATCTTCTTCCAGGAATCTTTGTACTGGCATATAATGATATGGATGTAACCTTTTTCAATGAATAACCTTCCAAACTGTATACGAAGACAATTCTAATCATCTTGCAACTTGTCTTGTGTTCGATTCAGGGGTTTATCTGACGATTATTTGCTGCTCGGCGTCGGCAGAATCTTGCGATGTTCCTGATTGCGGATCTGTACTATCACGAAAATACTCTTCTTTGGGGTACACGTCAATTTGGGAATCTCCTTAGGTATTCCCGGACTGCTTCTCTTTCGTTTTCTACTACTACTACTACTACTACACCGTAAATGTAAATTATATTCCACAAAACTGAATTCGGCCATTTCGGCTTAGAACAACCGTAGTTATCGCTTGGTTTTTCAACTTTGATCGATGTTCATTCTAACTGACGATATTCTTTCTGAAGTGCGGCTGACAAAGCCAAGCAAATTGCACCTTTTATGAGTTTTCTGCAGATGGATTTTTTGGATTTTTTTTTTGTCTAGGTCAGATCTTTCATTCCACTCTTTTTGGCATACCTACTAAAAATACCCTGTATATATTGTAGATTAAATTTTTACTTATTAAATGTGTTGGATTTATTCTTTAATAGTCGAAGTTTGAGTTAAAACAAACCTCAATTTTAAAGCTTAGGTTGTGAATTGGTCTGAAAATACAAACGGTTAGGAATTTGTTTGGGCTAAATAAAAACAAGCAACCAGTAATGTCCACATTGTTTTATTTCCTTTCTTATTAAGTTTTACTGCAAGGATCATTCATAACACCTTTGCATTGTCGACGTTGATTTTAAAATGAGAATAAACATAAAACGGGTAAAACAAAGGTGCACCACTAAATCTAAAGATGTCCAGGTCCACAATTATTTACTTATGTAAAAAAAAAAGGCAGGGACTTGTGCCCCTTCTTGTTCTTTGAAAACAAAAACAAAACCAAGCACATCGCAAACGAACTTACAAATGGCTTTTGTGTTAGTTAATAAAATATCTCGAAATTTTTTTTTACACAGTCTAATAGCCGAGCTCGGAAGTGCATAGAGACTGGTCCGCGCGCTCAGCACTCGCTTAAGTATCTGCTTAATCCTGAAGACTCTATCGCTCCTCTTTTGATTCTCTGACTTATTTCACTTTTTACAAATGTTCTTTGTATCTTCGAGTAATTTCCTCTCTTTAAATATTTTGTATCACAGATTTTCAACAAATTTCTCTCTGGTAATTCTAGTAGACTTGCGTAGGTAATAACTCCACTTAATTAGAGCTAGTCGGTAATTGCATTTAATGTACACTCAAGCCGAATGGGGCTCTTGGGACTAATCTAGGCTCGTAGTATCTATTCGAGAACTGCTTAGTGTCCTGGTAGTAGTAGAGTTAAAATATTGGTTGTAGGTAAATGCAACGTTGTGACTTCTTAATTACGTCCTATGAATCTTGGGTACTTTACGTTGATATTAAAAATACACACAGATATTTTAGTATAAACACAGTAGTTACAAGAGACGTCGATTTGGTACCTGCGTCCGTAGCGGGTGTCGGTGCATTGGTAGGCTTTTATTTCTGGTTCGCCTAGATTACCTCAGGAATTATAAAAATAAAACCGTAAGATTTCTGGTATCGACTATAAAATATAACTAACTGCTCCTGTGCCGCTGAGACTAGCTTCTTATTAAAATCGAGAGATTTTCGTAAATGTTTTTCTTTTTACATCAAGTTACCTCGGTGAAACAAATGAATCTGCTTGAGAACTGGCTCAGAAGGGAAATTCAGTGACTCCAGGTCCATGATGGGTCCCCGCTTTAGATTTTGTTCCCGCAGTCAACCCGTGGATCTGGTTATCCTCCAACCATCAGTGGTTGAAGCGTTAGATATCAACTTTTGATTGATTTGTTAATTGCTGAACAATTGATGTCATAACGCAGACTCTTCACCGCTATTCGCTCTCGACAGCGGATGATGCTGATCTTCTAAAACAAATGAAAAAGTTTTAATATTGTGGATTTAAATATATGCCGAATTTATTAATTAAATTAATGCCCCCTACTTTCCCCTTGTTTTTCCTAATACTAATAAGGTTCATATTTGTCTCCCAATATATATAACATCGTTTTATAATCCAAATTTAAATCTTATATGACTATTTTGTGTCTGAAGAATATGCAAAGATGTGAACATTTCAAATTTTAATGCTTTTTCACTTCTTTTAAATATGTAATTTTTTTCGATAAGAAACGCTTGTAGCACCATCATAGTTTTTGCGCATATTTATGCAATATTTGAATAAAGTAGAATATAAGTATATATTTTTGATAAAAGTATTAATTGTAGCTCACTCATTTATGAATATAATTTTTGTTTAAGTTAAATTAAAAGGAATCAAAACATTTTTTCAAGTAATTGCATTTTATTAATTGTTTTGATTTTGCCAATTAAAACTTAACTAACTTAAACTATTAAAATAATAATAATTAAATTTTGAAAAACCGCAAATTGTGGGACCAAACATCAACCTTTACTACTCACCTCTTTTTCTAATACTCATGACACGGTGGTATTAATATTAAAATTTCGATATTATGGTCTGTTCGTTGAACTCTGATCTCGATCAGAATAGATCCAAGTAAATTTAGATCTGACTACTCATTGTCAGATTATATTGGATTTGAAGTCAATTGAATATCAAAAGTGAATTTGTGAGAAAAAGAAATTTGAAATTTTATTGAAGTAAATTAGTATAAAAATAAATATTAGGATAAATTGTTTGAAACATTCCACGGACGTGGACGTCCATTGGACATTTTCTATCTAAAATAAAAGGTAAATTTATTTGTTTTTTATAAACTTTTTAATTTTTATTTTATTATTTAAAAACTTTAAATTACTTTGCAGTAGTTAACTAACCCCTGTAACCTAAGAGCAGCCCCCCTCTTTCGCCCAATTTTCCACCGCACCAACTATGGTTTTTCCGAACCCCTCACCCGTATGCTTCGCAATGCCAATTCCCTCCCTTCTTTTGACTTCCACGTGAGCAAATCATCTCTGAGGTTTGAGTTCAACCGTCTCACGTGATTTCCTCTCTTCCATCCCCTGCTCCCTTAGCCCCTCCACCCATTTTCCTTTAGTTAGTTTTAATCCTAATCTTTAAGCGTTATTACTATATAGCTTGTATTAAGCGAAATAAAATAAAATAAAATTAACTCTGCGGTCAAAATTACTTTTTCCTACTGCAATACCGGTCCGAATTAAATTTCGAATAACTTTACCACCCTCAATAGTTTATTGATGTTAGGAAGAAATTAAAATATATAATTCTGACAAATTGTCCAATGCCCTGATCTATCTAATGCGTTATAAAAAAACGCTGCATTTTAGTGCCTACACTGTAAGTTCTGTAGATGAGAATTTTTGGCTGCCTATTCTTATCTCTTTCGTTCTTATTAGCATTTAGATAAGGCATAGGAAGGAGTAGTTCTTTGCTGCTTTCTCTAATGGGAAAATTTTCCCCAGTCAGTTTTAGAACTTGCATATGGGTTAGAGCTTTGGGCTTGTATAGAGAGTGTCCCATCTACTATTTCATGATCTTTGGGTTTGCCCTATATCGCAAAAAAAAATTCTGTAATAGGAATTGCGCGTCCCTTAATTTACAAAAACAATTTTGCAAATTAGTAGAATTAAAAAGAAAACTAACAAGACAGATTATTATTTATAATCCTAGGTCCTGTCCTGTGTAAAATGATAAGGCCTTACAATACGAAGATCCTCGTCACCACAATCGCTCTGTTGGAAGCTCTCTCAACCATTCATGGTCACCTACTGTATTGATTTGCAGAATCTGTAATTATAAGTTCGACCCACTTATGGTTATTATCCGTTATAAGTTCGTTATTCATTATAATTTGTAAACGTAATGCAATATTTCATAAGTGCTCTTGGTGCAAGTTTTGAAATAAAAATGGAGAGAAAGTCTGCTGATTTTTCCAAATTGTGTGAGGTGAATTCAAAGGATTGAGGTAAAAATAAATAAAACTAACTAAACAAATAAATAAACAAAATTTAGGTGGTTGGCTTTCATAAAAGTGGAAAAACCGAAAGGCAAATTGCTACAATTATTGCAGCTAGCAAAACTTGTGGTCAGAGTGTTATACAAAAATATAGTGTAATAGAACAGAAACTTCGAATCAATTAAAGGAAGTAATTGGATTTCTTCCAGTCATGCTCGTTAAATACTTTGTAAATAAAACATGTTTCTTAGCGAACGCACGTACGGTGCAAGGATCATAAACATTGGATTGTCAATGATTGGAAGAAAAAATAAAAGTTGCTTCAATCTTATGCCCGACAGTCAGGATAAGGTATGTCGACTTCCATCCGAAGCTTATCTAACGTTTTGTGTAAATCCTTAACCGCTAAGCGGTGGGTGAAAAACTACAGTTTGGGGTGGGATATCTTGGCATGAATACCTTGATCTTGAATTGATTAGAGAGTCTGTAGATTATTACCTACCTATATATGGATATTATCTTTTGCAAAATTTTTCCGTTTATGGAAAGGGAAATGCCGTTGAGGTGCAAAATCCTTCAACAGAATAATGTTCATCTATTTTAACCGAAGAATGGAGGAATCTTCCGAACAACTTGTTAAGCAATCTTTGCGAGTTACTATCCCGAGGAATTTAGGCGTGCATTCGAGGCCAAGGTTTTTATTTTAAAGCATAAATGGTTTTATCATATGGTCTTATAACTTTAAACACGGAATTCTATATTTTAGAGTTTTTGTTTTTCATTTCAGTTATTTAGATTAGTTTTTTTTTAATAAACAAGTTGTTCTATACATTTAAATTACTCTGGGGTAAGTAATATTATAAGTAAATAAAGATAACAGGAAAGAAGTTGAAGAGAGGAATGGACCTAATTAGATTTCATTTTCGTGAGGCTGACACGGCGAAACTATGGCAACGATTTGAATACAAATTGGTAGAGAGGCTAGAAACTTAGGCTGAGGTATTTCGTTCGAATATTTTATGTTTAGAATACATATACATAATATATGTATATAGTTGTACTCGTTTCATCAAGACCTTGCATTTGATACATATGTCAGTGCATTTGAAAAAAATACATATGTGACAAAAGTGACGCGCATATTTATTTTTCTCAAAAATTATATAGCATATACCACTCCCACCACTAGGAGGAATCTAACAACACCTCATTTATTAAACTTTATCAAGCCGTTTAGACTGTAGAATGCACCAAAGAAACGGACATTCTTACATACATGCATACATAGCACATATATACATACACCCGAAGAGCATTATTCTCTTTCTTTGGCAGTCGGGTAAAAAACAACAAAATCAAGCATACAGTAAGCGAAATAAGCCAATATCATAAATCGTCACGCTTACGCTCATAGGACCACTCATTGTTTTAGATTAGGTACCTTACGCAAATCTAATTTACATATATTTTATTTTCTTCTTTCCGTTTGAAAAAATCTCATAATACTAGCTTTAATTATATTGACAATTATATTGAAACGATTTTCATGAGTTAGATTGGGTTCCCAGTCTTTGAATTTAAAACTTGAGGAAATGATATTAAGTATTTTTATAGTAATGGTAAAAGGTAATATGAGTTTGGACAGACAAGCAATGTATTTTAGGGAGAAATTCCTATAAAACCACTTATGCTTTAGAGCGAAAAGCATTTCTAATTTTCAATTTACTTTTTCATATCGTTTACTTAAGATATTTAAAAATATAATGATAAGGCTTGACAATTTTTTAAAGTTTTATATTAAGTATAGAGTCCCACGAAAAACGGTCTAAGGTCGAAGGTAAAAATAATGGTTTTCAATAATTAGGACTTGTACACAATAGGACAATTGCGAAGAAATGGGAAGATCTAGCACCTTTACTAATAATTTTGTTAATTTGAACAAGAACTATTCAAAATACTTCGATTATGTTACAAGTAACAAATGCTTCCAGTCCCTAAAATCACTAATTTTTAGAGAACAATGGGAAAAAATAAACTTTGCTGCTGAAATTATCTTAAACTCGAGTTGCCATTAAGTTCAAAATTTGTTAGTTTGTTTTTACCTTATGTATTTGCCTAGAAACACCATAAGGAAAATTCTTCAGTAATTCTTTAAATTGGACAAATCACGCCTGGAAACCGAATGTCCTTTGCAGGAAACTCAACAAATTGTTAATATTTTAGATAATTGGTTTTACATTCACATTTTAACAAATATATGTTTTGTGTCGTGTATGTTAAGTATTTTTTTGTTTTATACGTAAACTTGAAAAAAAGTAAACTTCACTTAATAAGGGTATTACTGCATTCGATTGTAAACCTTTATCATAAAATTTTACTCTACACTTTAGTTTTTCAGAAAGATTCTTTCGCGTATTTGAAAGAAAATTATTTACAGTCTTATAAGAAATGGCTTCACGGTAAAACTCTTTTGATTCCAGTAATGGAAAATGTCCTGTGATTGGACTATTATACAATAACTAATCGGCATTCTACAACAATTACTATTAAAAATTAAATATTACGTGAAATATGGTTCAAATCAAGAGGAAAAATATTTCTATGAAAAAAACAAACCAAAAATATAAATAATAAATTAATACTTACCAGACAGAAAAGATTAAAACCAAATGTGGAAGCTACAACACCTACCAAAAATCAGTAGAAACCAACGGGGAGAGAAAAATAATGCAGGACGGTGCGAAACTGCTAATTAGGAAGTAATTGAAATAAAATGAAACGCAAAGAAATGTAATATGTGCAACGAATATTTTTTAATAAAATTCAAATATTAAAAAATCATAATAGTCCGTAACTAACTAAAAAACATGTATTGTGTACATATCGAAATAATATTTAAAGATTTACGTGCTGTTGGTTGCTGCATTTACATCTAATTGCTAAGCTTAATCTTAACGTTAAATTAAAACCACATTGAAACTATAAAATAAAAAATAAAGAACATTTAAGAAAACTTTAAAAGCACTTATGCTACTATTATCTGACATTATTCACGGGATAGCTCCTGTACAAGATAGAATGCTTTAATTCATTTTAATGCGTAATTTGTTTTCTTTCACAATTTTAGCTTCATTTAAATATTACTATAGCCTTAGTATTAAATAGCTTAAATTAGACAGCTACATGTAGATCTTACGCAATATGATCAATTGTTTCTTTCATATTTACAACAGCAAAATATTAAGTTACACAAATGACGGTAAAATGTATTTTAAAGGTAAGGTGACCGCTAATTTAATAAGCATTTAACGGAGTTACTGGTAAGACAGTTAGAAAGTTAAAAGTTTTAGACATTTACTTTTCCTCATGCCAGCAATTCCGACTAAGAAATCGTTTTAGAGTTTGGGTGATTGATTTCACATTTTGTGTATCCAAGACTTCATATTTAATTTTTGTTGAATGAAGAAAGTGTTTGCTATTTCAAACAAATGTATATCTAGTCAAGAGTAACACTAGACAAAGGCTTTTATTTTAACGATTTTATTGCAACGAATGTCGTTTATGTCACGCTAGTACGCATTTGTCATTAGTACGTATTATATTATAAAAAGACTAATTTTGCAATTTTCGTTGTTATACCTCCCAAAATTTCTTCATGGAGGTTTTTCGTATTTTCTATGAAAGCAGCAAAACTGAGGTTGCTTCTCAGTATGCTACATAGAGACCCTGAAAGTTCTCCAAGGAACTAGAATTCTTAAAGAACGTACATAAAAATAATTCCGACAAAGAGGCCCACTTTCACCGACTTGCATCGTTGGCGCTCGCATTAGAAACTTCTTCAGAGGTGGACACAACATTGTTGTTACTATTACTAGTACTAGACGGTTCGATGGGTGCGTCGGTCCCACAATTCCCCTTCCCCGGAGCGCTCTGACTGGACTGAGATGTATCCTCGCCAGATTTCACTTCGGCGCTCTTACTGTCTTCTCCAGCTTTATTTACTTTTGGACTGTCTTTAGAATTACCTGAAGTTGCATTTCCACCTAGTGGAACTGCGGATGGCGGTGCTTCATCAGGCCCTCCAGCATGTTTCTCCACACTGTCCGGATTCGATTGCATTGATGACGTTGTTGAAACGATGCTCGACTGGGGGATTTGAGCATTTCCACTGATCACTTTCGCGCCAGTCAGATCGTCTGTTGTTTTAGCATCGTCCTTCGTGCAGCTATTGCTTGTGATGACGGGGCCGTCCTTGCTCGAGTCGGAGTGGTCGCTTATTGTATTGCTTCCGTTGATGATGTCGTGCGATAAAGAAGGCGTCGTCCTGCTGTTTGTGCTCCCACCAGTGGCCTGATTCGATTGCTGGCTCGTGAGATCTAGCGTGGCCGAGTCTTTGTCGCTTTTAGTCACTGGACTACTGGACGTTCGACCGCCGTTCTGGTTGTGCAGACTTGCAGAGTTTTGCATAGATCCGGGCGTTGGAGTTCTGTTGCTAGACTTCATTACAGGCGACGAAGTGTGGTGATTGTGAGCAAGCGATATCGAAACCGAAGACTGGTGCTGTGAGGAGCTAGAAGGGGGCAACTGGCTCTGGTGGTGAGCAGGAGGCTGATGGTGTGCTGCGTGGTGCTGGTAGTACATAGAAGCATTTGATGGAATGTTTGAGCCCAGGGGGTTCCCCGAAGTAGCTGACTGCGTAACAGAGGCTGAATGTGAATTAAGCGAATTCAGCGAATTCAGCTCCGCTGAAGCCTTTGACATGGCTGAGGTGGTAAGGCTGTTGTGGGATGATGTGGTCGTCGCCAAATTCATTGATTGGTGCTGCGAATGCGGTGGTATTTGGTGCGCCGCACTAACCGACGGATGCGGTGACATGTGCGGGTGGGACAGACTTAAGCTCGGATGGGACAGGCCCATGCCGGCATGCCCTAGGCTGAGGCTGGTCACTGGGGAGGAGCTGTGAGCAGCCATCGCAGCTAAGCTGACTTGAGTGTGATGCGACAGACCGCCGGGGTGCCCTAGGCTTAAGCTGGTAGGCGGTAGATGGTGCGGTAGGTTCAGAGATGCCGATGAATGAACACTTGGTGGCGGGTGAGGCAAATTTGGTACAGCGGGCAGGCCAAGGGCTAAATTTAGTCCCATCGCTGCGTGAGGGCTTTGCCTTTGCGAGGAGGAATGA
Source organism: Philonicus albiceps (assembly GCA_963969385.1). Lineage (NCBI taxonomy): Eukaryota > Metazoa > Arthropoda > Insecta > Diptera > Asilidae > Philonicus > Philonicus albiceps. Next base: position 24,275,373 of record OZ017773.1, on the reverse strand, counting down.
TACGGCGATATTGAGGGAATTGCGTGCAAGGAGGATTGGGGCGGCCTTAAGCTGAGGCCCATTGGCGGCAGAATGGGTGCTAGTAAATTCCTCTGGAGCGGGGAGTAAAGTTGCGATGAGTAATGATGGGAGGCGGAGAGCATTCTCTCACGTTCTCTGGCTTCTTTTTCACGCAATTCCCTCTCTCTCTGTTCCTTTTCCCGCTGCTCTTTCTCACGTTGCTCTTTCTCCCTCTGCTCTCGTTCCCGCTGTTCCTTTTCACGTTGTTCCCGCTCTCTTTGTTCCCTCAATTCACGTTCTTTTTCACGCTGCAATTCACGTTCTCGTTCTTCTTCACGAAGAAGACGCGCCTTGTGCTCCTCCATTTCCATCTTGAATCGTTCGTGAAGGGCAGGAACACCAAGTCCAAGGGCTGCAGCTCCGCCAGGCAACATTGAGTATAAATGTGAAGCGTAAGGTGAAGCCATTGGTGAGTATAGAGGATGAGGGTGCGGATGAGCGTGATGAGCACCAGCTCGAAACATACTTTGAAATCTTTGATCAAGATACAATTGTTCTGGATAAGGCAGGGCCGCCGGGTTAAATAAAGCTCCTGGAAAAAAGTAAATTAGTTCTGATCAAAAATAGGAATATCAAATATGTTCATATATGCATTATAAATAATGTCCTGATAAAGAAAATCCTGCTTTTTAGAAAGCGAATAAACTAGGTTCCTATATTCTTTGGATTTGGATCTCTTAAATAGTTTTTCTTTTAAATATAAACAAACATCCTAACCGAATTTTTCTCCATTCAGCATAGTCTCATAAATAAAAACAGTTATATAAAGCAAAAATAAATGAAATCTTAATAAATCAACCAAAAACTAAATTTGTTTTTATTTAGATTTTATTGCTATACGCCAAATTAGTGAAATATAATTCAAACGTATTGAAATACGTTTTCAGGAGTAAGGCCTCAGGTGTACAGTCTATAGTAAATATTCACTGTACTTCGTAAGAAATCAAACTCCCTTTTCAGCCTATACAACTGTACATAATTCCGGTCTTCAATAGTACATGTAGAAATGCTACAACAACCCTGTAAAGGTTGCGGAATCGGTTGATCAAGGTCTCCTTGAAATTGTACCAAACTTTGCGAAAACTCAAAAAGGGTGGATCGTCCTTTTTTACACAAATTTGGAGTTTCAAAGCCTCTTCTACACGTTGGTCGAGATGAGCGAATAAAGGCTAACACCAAGCGTACACCAACGTGTTAAAGAGTTTTTTGTTGAACCTTATCGCTTTACTCCATGGCCTATTGCTACTTGTCGACGCTCTCCTCTACATGGATTTTTTTTTGGCGAAAGAGTTACTACCTCTTTTTGGCGTAAATAAACAAAAATGGCATCTAATCGACTAAACTCATCGCCAACTTTGAAGATGCATACTGGCCTTGCATTACTTTGAAAGATACCTACACTTGTCGTTGGTATATGTCGACCTTTATTGGCCCAATGGGTTGAAGGAACTTAAGCTTCTTCGACACGTTAGCTAGAATTAGCGGATAGAGGTCAACGAGCATATACCAACGTGCAAGTATTTTTTTCAACGTTGTCGCGTTGTGCCTTGGTTACTCGCTCACTTATCATTTAGTTCACTGACCAATATTCGCCTTAAGTTGTTTCGAAAGAAGCTAGGTTCTCTTCATCGAGTTCTAGTTCTAGTTTAGCACTTTACATAGAAATAAAACAAAAACTCTTAACTTAGATATTTATCGGGTTCTTTATCAAGGAACTAAAATAAATAATTCCAACATATTCTAAGATGTGTGGTGTGTGGTGTGTGGTGGTGTAGAATTTTATTTCGGAGATGTTGTTGCTCTTACAGTTGACTAACTGTTTGAATTTCAACTGTCAGAAAACTTAACTTACGCTTAGGGCTGGTTAATGTTTTATGAAAGAGTTCTATACGTCAAACGTGTAGTTTTAGTCTTGCAAGAAGTAAGGATTTACCAGTGTTTAAATTAGAACACAAGTCTTATTTTTAGGAAGGGTTAATTTTAGAGAGAAGGGATATAGAAAAAAATTTCTCAATCAGGACACTTCAATAAATCATTAATTAAATATTTTAGACTTTTTACCTGGTGGTACACCGGCTAATCCCGCGAACGGAGAGTAGGCATCTAGCGGAAAAGCGCCAGCTGGATGCATCAGCCTTTCGTCAGACCGATACGGTTGAAATCCACTCCGTGCGAGTAACTCTGGCTGGATAGCGGGCGGCGCTGCGCTCAGTCGCGCGATTTTTTCAGCTGGTTGAGGCGAGGGTACGGCGCGTTTTTTGCTCATAGTTGACGCACTGGTGCGCTCCTCGGCGTTCACGCGGCCGTCCAAACGGGAGTCGTTGCCCGAAGACGATCTCTGCACGGCAGCACTGTTAGCACCGTTGTTGCCACCGCTGCTGCTTAAGCCACGATCGCGGGCAGATCCCTCTTCCTCCTCTTTGATATCAGCTTGTTTGGCTAAATTTCGCAGGGCAGACGCGAATGGCCCTCGGCCACTCGTGGCGCTGCTGTTGCCGCCGCCTCCTCCTCCTGGCGTGTTGCCACCCCCATTACTACCCCCGCTGCCAGGAACCGCTTGTGATTGCGAGGGGCCAACTGGGGATGACACGCCCATGTGGTTTGGTGTTATCACATGGTTGCTAATTGCTGAAGGCCCACTTCCTGGCGTTGTCCCCGATGGGGACTGCAGGTGATGCGGAGATGGTATCAGCGGTGCAGGACTAGTTGCTGGTCGCTTCTGTCCAGCTTTTGGTTGTACTGGAAGGAAGAAAAAAGGTAGTTTTTAATAGCTAATAATAAGGGATAGGCAAAGGTATAAGAAAAGAATTTGAAACAGTTCCCGAGTGGATAGATCTATTAGATCTATATAGAACCCAAAGAAAAGTCGTAAAATTTTCTGTTTTCTGCTTGTTTTAGAGTAGCTTTTTTCGGATGGAGGCCCTACGCTGGGATCATCAGGATTAAATTAGAACTAATATTTCAGTCCAAAATTTGAACATCGAGGACCCATATAGAGTTAATAAGTTTTCTAAAACGGACGTACGTTTAGGCTATCCTCAGAAAGTTTGCGACGTTAACATGAAGATGTGCAGCAGCTGCTCCAAAGTGATCTAGATTGCTTTAGAACAAGATTTTCTGCTACATTAGATCAAATTAAAGCAACATAAAAAGTGAAAAGTGAATTGAATAGAAGTGTATCAAAATGGAGAAAGTTCACCTGAAAATACGACTCTACTTGATAAAATAGTAAAACGATACTTCATTTGATATTTAGGACCTCAGGAAAACTCAAAGTGGTGTTCAATGAGCAAGCCTAATTCTTTTTGATCTGTTTTGCTCTGACAACTTTTCTGAGCTAAACTGCTCTGCTTTGTTTTGCTTTACTTTGCTCTACTTTCGTGGTCATATAAACTAAACATGGAATGGTTGTAAGCCAGATTGGGCGTACAATTTTACCTCATGTGTTCTAATGATGGTAATGATATAAGTGAAGGCATAAATATGGAGAAATAATCTAAGCTCTATGGTCTATGCCACTTAATCAACAAGCTCTCTACTTTTGAGGGTTTACATCCCTGGCATCAACTGGCAGTGCAAAAAAATATGACATTTTTTTCTATTTCTGAAGATTATTTAACTCCTTTTAATGAGAATTGATGAAATATAACAACTATGTTGCATTTCCACTGCATTAATCTGGAAAAAGTCGACCTGAAATAGGGAAAAACTATGACATTACTTGGACCACTTTCTGAGAGAATTGAGAAGCAACCAAATGTCTCTGAAATAAGTGTAAATTAAAAACATTACAAGTAATGCCCCGAAAATTGCATGGACTGAAGCAAGCTCAATTATGCATTATCATAAATCTCTCTGGAATGACGCAATTTATTTGCTGTTAATATGCAGTGCAAACATAATCTCATCCGCCTTTCTTAGCTTATTCACTCCTCTTGCATATTTTTGTGCCCACAACAATGATGAACGCTTCATTTTGGTTGCGAAAATGCCAAATTTTACTGTTCACACAGTCCAAGTTCGATTGCAGGGCCGTATATCGCGTCACCCCCCAGGAAGAAGAAATCCACTCCTCGAGCAGCGAGACTCCGTCCCCACACCACCAATTTGCTTATCCATCCTTTCATGCACAATTTATGTACATGGTCTTGATCTATGCAAAGCTCTCACTTACTCAGTCTTGTACGAGAAAATGCTGAGGATTCGCCATGGTTGCTGATGATATGACCGCCCCGCTGTGCAAACTCCACGTCCAGAGCCCCGTTCCCCAGAGCACCCATGGACCGTTTTCGGGAAGGTTGCTGTGCACAATATTCAAAAAGGAGCTACCACGGACAACACAAGCGTGCAGCTGCCATGGAGCCATGGAACCGGTGGTTTTCGGAATCCTGCAGAGAAGCCCTTAGAGTCTGGCGTCGCCCGCCGCAAACCCCAACGCAATACCAGCGCTGTTACCACCCCGACCACATCGCTTGGTCGTCATCAGTGTCGTCGGTTTATCCTAAACTCCCGGAAAGAAAAATAGCGACTAAACGGAAACCCTGGGCCCAATCCACCTCTCACTTTACATACCCCGGGATGCAGGACGCGATAACCAATATCAAAGGGTGCGGGATAGCTTCGTTGGCCTCGACACAGCCGAGAGTGTCGTCGTTCGGGGGTGGGTGGAAATTGGTTTTGTGTGCACTTCCCAGGGGGTTTATTTTTGGATGGTTGGCTGTTAGCTATATGACAAGCGGTGGAATGGATATAATAAAAGACCCTCTACTTCGACCGGTGAAGCGACAAGGAGCGCTACTGCTGAGCTATCCCAGGTCCCCGGGTGTTTGTTGGGCAACTCAGAGGTTGAGTGGAGCCCCTCGAATGATGCCCGATTCCCAGTTGGTTGGTTAACTTAACTTTAAAGCTGCTTCAACCTCCACAACATTCCGAACCTTGGGTGCTTAGGGCGCTTAATTTTATTATTTTCTCAACCGCATTGAGCGTCTTCTGGGCGAGCTGAATTTGATCATTTACGGATTAGAGAGAAAATCTTGGATCTTATATCCCCCCCATTCGCACTATACCTGCGGCAAACACATTGGGTGGTTTCACCTGGACTGATGAATCATTCGTTCGCCCCGAAATTAACATTTGTACCCCAAAATAATTATATCCGCGTCACTTTAGAGGTATTGCATGGGGTTGGGAAACGGGTTGATTTATAGGAATGGTAGTGACATTTTCATTTCTGCAGGTTTTCAATTGATTTTTTATGAAACTTTCAATTGTATTAAGTCTACCGGAAAGTTCTGTCCGTTCCGGTTACAATCAGTTTCAACAAGTATGTGTATGTTCGTATGATGCATATATGGCTCTCTCTTTCTATCGCTAACAATGTATACACACTGACGTCCTAGATGAACTAAAACGAAGATCATTCTTGTCAGTATTAAGTGAAACGCGACCTATGGCGACCGATAAAGTTCATTTACGCCACTTTATTTTGTACGAATTTCAACAAGGAAGAAATGCTACAGAAGCTTGTAGAAATTTATTGAAAGTGTTTGGAAAAGGTGCAGTTTCTAGTAGAACATGCAGGAGATGGTTCGAAAAATTTGAAGTAGGTTATTTCGACCTTTCTGATAAGCCACGCTTTGGGCGACCATCTTTGATCGACGACGATACTGTCAAGGTCATGTTAGAGCAAAATCCTTTATTGACAACATCAGAGATTGCGGAAAGGCTTGACTCTGCTCAACAAACCATTTCGGACCATATTCGGAAACTAGGGTTTGTGTGAAAGTATTCGAGATGGGTGTCACATGAGTTAAGTGAAAAGAATTTGAATGATAGAGTCATCGTATGCACATCTCTGCTTGCACGCAACAAAATCGAACCCTTCTTGGACCGGATGATAACTGGGGATGAAAAGTGGATTACATATGACAACGTCATTAGGAAAAGCGCATATTGTGAATCTGGAAAACCTGCCCCCTCCACCCCTAAACCGAAGTTGAGCGTGAACAAGAGAATGTTGTGTATATGGTATGGTGGGACATTCGAGGCCCAATACATTTTGAGCTGTTGAAACCAAACGAAAGGCTAAATTCGGAGAGGTACTGTCAGCAATTGGATAAATTAAAAACAATTAAAAACAGCACTCCAAGAAAAGAGGCCGGCGATGTTCAATAGGAAGAACACCATACTGCTTCATGACAATGCCAGGCCACATACTGCTTTGGGGACTCGTCAGAAAGTCGCAGCTGGCTGGGAAATACTGTCACATCCACCATACTCCCCGGACCTAGCACCATCGGAATATCACTTGTTTTGGTCCTTGAAAAATTTTTTGCAGGGCAAAAAATTCAATAACGAAGAAGATATCAGACAAACACTGGTTCAATTTTTGTCCTCTTTAGATAAGACATTTTTTAAAAATGGCATATAGAAATTGCCATCACGCTGGCAAGAAGTCATAAATAATGATGGCAATTATATTATTCAGTAAAGTTTATTCAAGGAATGAAAAATTTATTCTTTTTCTTTATTCTAAAAACGGACAGAACTTTCCGGTAGACCTAATATATCCGCACTATCAAAGTAATTTTTTAAAAAAAAGTTTTCAAACCTTACAAATAGTAACATAAATCTAACCTAATTTAACTTCTAAAATAAACCGACCATTTCCCAGCAGGAATTTTGCGGAGTCCTCCCCATTGGGGTATAACGGAGTTTATATTTTGTTTATAAGCATCCACATGAATTTGGAAGCATTCGAAAAGTTTGCAGATTTCTTTGTGTATCTTTATTTATTATTATTTAATAGAAAAGTCCGAATCATTGGACTTTTGCTCCTATTTTTCTCGCCATTACGAGGAAAGAAAAATATTTGATTTAATTTCGCAAAAACTCTAATTTTACTTTTTCAACATTATCCAGGTATGTACATACAGTGATTTAAACAACTGTTACAATGTTTCCCACTTTCTACTTTTTAACTTTGTAACAAATAATAAAATAATAAAAATCTGGCAACACTGAAACATTATAGTAGTTATTTTGAATTTGTAGCTCAGAGAAAAAATTATGCATTAGCTGATTAGATTAGATTTCCCAGGAATTTATTCATACTAAGGTCATTGCAACAGTTGTTTGTATTTAATAGCAGCTTCCTAACTTAACTTCTAAATGAAGGACGAGGTTAGGTTAGGTTGCTTTTGTGTAAAAAAAACCATCAGTTCTCTTTTTTTATTCACTTGGAGCACCTGGAGGTATAGCATGCAAGTGCGTTCAGTGTAAAATATTATTAAAGATTTTTTTCTGTTAGTAGAATACACGAAACTTGATTACCTGAACGTAAAAATAATCGAGGAGGTCGTAAAGTGCTCATTACTGCAGAAACTAAGAGAAGGATATCACGTTTAGTGAAAATTGGAGTAGTAGAGGTCCATGGCAAACACACAAATTTTTATTGGGTCAGCTGAAACTGTACGAAGAGATAGTGGTTTATGAGGTCGTGCGAATATAAAAGGAAATCAGCATTTAGTACCCGACATCGAAAAAATGCATTCAAATGTGCTTTCAAATGCACAAGGCTTGATGTCTTGATGATTGGAGGAATGCTGTTTTTAGTGACGAGTTAAAAATTAACGGTATTGGCTCAGATTGCCAACAATGGGTTTGGAAAAAAATCGTCCGATGCACTACAAGATCGTTCTATTCACAAATTTAAAAATTTTAAAGTGTGGGGATGGAAATGTTTTGGTCTGGGGATGCATTATAGGCACTAAATTGGGAAAACTGAATCGAATAACTAAAAGAATAGTTTGTTTGAGTTACTGTATGCTGTAATGCTGCTCTCCTTAGGACATGTTTATGTTAAATTAAGGCAAAAATGATTCCCTTTGAATATATTAGCTGTATTTTTTCTACTTTGATTCTCAATCCAGGTTAACTTAAATATGTTGTTCGTAAGTGACGGCGGTCAAAAGAAAGTTTGCTATATAAACTCTGTGTAAAAATCGGTTACGAAATGGTCAGTAATTATTTGCTCCAGAACTCCAGAATCAGGAAATTTTGTTCTGAATTGAAATTTATGCATAGTTCGCCTTATGTATGCCAAACATTTTATATTTCGCAAAATTAAAATAACATTTCTTCCATTTATCCAATTCAATGGTTGAAGTTTGGTAACCCATCCATACCATGGCAATTAGATGAATTTTTCTTGATATACGTGACGGTTTGAAAAAATCAATTTAATGAACAATTGCTTGTCTAATCTTAACCAGTTAGGAAAATGAAAAAAACACAACTATTAAAATTCACTGATGATCCATGATGTTGATGATCTTTTCTCCTGCTGGGTGATCTTAGTTAAATACCAGAAATTCAACGTGAATGTAGGATTTACATACAAATATTTTTAAATAACTAAATACATAGCAAATTCTTCAAATTGCGATAACTTTTAACATTTGTCTTTCGATTTATCAAGGACTTTCGACAGCGTTGATAGTCTAGTAATTTGAATAATTATTCCATTTATAATGTAATAACGCATTCAGCCTCGACGCTAACCATGAATCTGGTTAATAAATGAAATTGAATGTAGTTAATAAACGAATATTGCTTAATACAATTAGTGAATGTTTTCCAATATTCAGAAGAAAGAATAAGGAATGAACATAGAGTGAGAATATTTCATAACTCCAAAATTTGTGCTATCTTTTGTTAGTCAGTACAGCATATAACCGCTTTTAAGAATTTTAAATATTTAATAGCTCCGTTACGGAGTTCTTCACAAAGTATTTACAGAATTCCCCCTTATACTGCGCAAATAAGGAGAAACGCCTTCGTGATTTGCGTGAAAGCGGCACCAACTCCAACCCTAAGTTAAACAATTGTATCCCTGTCAGGATCAATAGCAATAAAAAGGGAAGTCGATGTGAAAAAAGGAACAAACGGATGGTGGAGAGCACAGCCTGTTTGAAAAGAATTGCAATTACGCCAGAAACTAAACCAGCTGCGGATAAATAATGCACAAGGCTCCGACAAGACAACAAGTGCCGGGCAAAGTGCTGCTTTGATAAAACTTCCTTGTGTAACATTTTCCAATTTCGTAAAATTGTCACGTAAATTATTAATACTGCTGACAGGCCACAATTACGCCCTTGGCTCCCCGATTAAGCAACCGACCGGCATCCAGTTGTAATCATATTAATAAGCGAAGGCACTTGAACGCCATAAAGTAACGATAAGTGGCGTTTAGACCGATATTGGCCATAACCCAAAAAGGGTCATACTCTCCCTCTACGGTGGTCATTAATGGGAGTAGTTTCCTGCGGGGTCGCCCGATTATGATATATCCGGAGAAGCCACGCTCGAAAGGATATCATGTGTTTTGTGGGTCGGGTGGGGTGTGGGGCAGTATCTGGTGGCGACTGTGTAGAAAGTATTTCCTTCCTTGTTAAGTCAGGTAATTACCCACACTCTGACCACAAAGTTAATTTGATTGGATAAGGATTTTCAGTGACTTTTACCATCTATTTAATATTTGCCATGGAATATACGTTCAGTGCGTGGAATAAGCTGCTATTAGCACTCCGCCAATTGTGTGAGATAATCACAACCGTAAACCTAGGGGCCACATTAACAGAAATTAAATTTGTGCAGTTTACAGATTGCATACATTATGCTTTGTGTGCCTCCAATCATACGGTAGAAATTGGTTGCTGGTTGTTATCGGAAATCAACACGAAATTGATAATTAACAAGAATTTTTCGGAAAAAACAAGGGTAAAAATTAAGACAATATCATAATAATTGACATGAAAATGAAAACGTTCTCGCAGAACCTTATTGAAAATTACATACTAAAATGTAACACGCTATTACGTATTGTATGTATTCGTATATTAAAAATTTTTTGCCGAGCAGACTGCACACAACTATCTCATTTTTAAGCCTTTACTATTAGGTCTACCGGAAAGTTCTGTCCGTTCCGGTTACAATCAGTTTTAACAAGTATGTGTATGTTCATATGATGCATATATCGCTCTCTCTTTCTATCGCTAACAATGTATACACACTGACGTCCTAGATGAACTAAAACGAAGATCATTCTTGTCAGTATTAAGTGAAACGCGATCGTGTACCTATGGCGACCGATAAAGTTTATTTACGCCACTGTATTTTGTATGAATTTCAACAAGGAAGAAATGCTACAGAAGCTTGTAGAAATTTATTGAAAGTGTTTGGAAAAGGTGCAGTTTCTAGTAGAACATGCAGAAGATGGTTCGAAAAATTTGAAGTAGGTTATTTCGACCTTTCTGATAAGCCACGCTCTGGGCGACCATCTTTGATCGACGACGATACCGTCAAGGTCATGTTAGAGCAAAACGCTTTATTGACAACATCAGAGATTGCGGAAAGGTTTGACTCTGCTCAACAAACCATTTCGGACCATATTCGGAAACTAGGGTTTGTGTGGAAGTATTCGAGATGGGTGCCACATGAGTTAAGTGAAAAGAATTTGAATGATAGAGTCATCGTATGCACATCTCTGTTTGCACGCAACAAAATCGAACCCTTCTTGGACCGGATGATAACTGGGGATGAAAAGTGGATTACATATGACAACATCATTAGGAAAAGGGCATATGGTGAATCTGGAAAACCTGCCCCCTCTACCCCTAAACCGAAGTTGAGCCTGAACAAGAGAATGTTGTGTATATGGTATGGTGGGACATTCGAGGCCCAATACATTTTGAGCTGTTGAAACCAAATGAAAGGCTAAATTCGGAGAGGTACTGTCAGCAATTGGATAAATTAAAAACAGCACTCTAAGAAAAGAGGCCGGCGATGTTCAATAGAAAGAATATTATACTGCTTCATGACAATGCCAGGCCACATACTGCTTTGGGGACTCGTCAGAAAGTCGCAGCTGGCTGGGAAATACTGTCACATCCACCATACTCCCCGGACCTAGCACCATCGGATTATCACTTGTTTTTGTCCTTGCAAAATTTTTTGCAGGGCAAAAAATTCAATAACGAAGAAGATATCAGACAAACACTGGTTCAATTTTTGTCCTCTAAAGATAAGACATTTTTTAAAAATGGCATATACAAATTGCCATCACGCTGGCAATATGATGATGCAAATAATGATGGCAATTATATTATTCAGTAAAGTTTATTCAAGGTATGAAAAATTTATTCTTTTTCTTTATTCTAAAAACGGACAGAACTTTCCGGTAGACCTAATATTTTAAAACAAATGTATAACTCTCCTCTCTCTCTATACCTTATTTATAAATAATAACTGTATCGAAAAGTTTTACACAGTGTTTGAATTCATATAATATGTAATAAAAATGTCTTGCTTTTTTCGAAATATTGTTTATTATTAAAACAAAACTTAAATTAAAGTATTTCAATCTTAATTTTCCACATTTATTTTTTGTTTACTAAAATTTCGAACTTTACGTTTAATAGAAGCCATTAATTTTTGCACAGTTTCATCTGAACTCTTTTATTACCAGAAGACCACAATTTTGAAAATTCTGTAAGTGATTTTGCTGCCCCTTCTTTCCTTAAAATGTTTTTAACTAAAGCCCAATACCGTTCTATGGGACAAAGTACAGGAACATTTGGTGGATTTGGAGTTTTTGCTATACATCGGACATTGTTTCATTCATACCATTCCATAGTCACCGATGCGTATTGTGAGATAGCCAAGTCCGGCCAAAACAAAGTGTTGTTAGTGTGTGATAATAGCCGTTTTTTTTTAAACTCTTTCACATATTTCTCTGTGTTAATCGTGCTCTTTTAGAAATTACCTGCCATTGTCAGCATCTTTGAACCGAAATTTTTCTACAGAAATTTGTTCCTCTTCTCCTTATTACGGACATTGTAAAATTGTGGACTTGGTAGAGTTGAAAAATTATATAACTATTTATTTATTTATTTATTATGATTGCTAATTACAAGCTACAATAAATTTAAGAACTAGAAAAGTTAAAATTATAAATTAAAATTGAAAATTAAAATTAAAAGTAAGGGAAAGATAATAAGAGAAAACATGTAAGGGGAAGAGATAGAAGGTTAGGTCGAAGAGGAATAGAGAGACCTTTTAAGGACGTGTTTAGGAAGGTGAAAATCAAAAGAAGGGTGATTATTGGCTAGACGTTGTATTCGGGTGATGGGATTGTTTTACAACATTTTGGATCGTTTTATTGTTACATTTCGTTGCTTAAACGACGTTTGGGTGCTTTTAGTTTTTTGTATGTTTTAATGCTATTCCGCTTTTTTAGTTTTTGCACTATTGCGACACTTGTTTTTGTTTTTTTTGGCTATATCTATCACCTACATTGAATAATTTAACTTAATACACTTTAATATTTTTTTTCAAAATTGTTATCCAGATCTAGGCTTTGGTTCTACTCTTTGATCACTTAGAAGCTTCTCGATAGCCCTTTTAAGAGTCCATCTACTTGTTTTGGCTTCCTTTGCGATTAAATAATATGACTTAGTAGTATTTTCACTGAAAACGCGCAAAATTGCAGCACATACTTCTTCAATAGTTGTAGTAATGGCTCAATAGAGAATTCTTCTACTATTTCAAATAAAATAGGATAACTCATCATGCCGATGCATTCATGTGAAAACCGTGCAAAACTTTTCGATACAGTCCTTAAAAATGATAAAATGTTCACATTTATTTATGTACTAACCTTTTACTGAACGGTATATTTTCATTCCAATTAAAGGAGAAAATGTCAAATTCAAAGTGATAAAATTTTTGCTAATTACTTTTACAGCCAAGTATCAACGACCCTGGGCCTCTATTCTGATACCAAAATGTTTGAATATTGGAGCTCTATTAAATAGAAGAAAATCATCAAAAGAAATCAGTGTGTCAAAATATTGAACTAATCAAACCAACCAAGTACATATTGATTACTCATGTGTTTTAATTGAAGAAGTGAGGAAGGTAGAGATTATAGAGGATTAGCAAGTAAGCAAGTTTACGAAATTAGAGTATTCCTCCAATCGAACTGTTAGGTCAATTCGAATAAAATTTTGCAGTGAAGTTTGACTGGTATATATGTAGTTATCTGGTGAACTAAAACCTGTTATATATTGCCATTACTTTTTGTGGAGGAAACACCTATTTACAATATTTATTTAAAAAAAATTAAAGTTAAATTTGTTTGTTGACTTTTCAGGAAAAATGGTTCAACAAGTCCCTCACTTATAAAGGAAGCCAGGACAACAAGTGGAAACCCTTTTCAAACAAACAATGTTTTTACCATTAAACATAACTGGTGGTTTTTATAAATGAATCAAAGTAAATGGATTTTGTAAATGACTCCTGTACAGTTGTGTATAGTGAAACGCTTTTAAAATGTATACTTTCTTATGAGATTAATAGAAAGGTCCTCTTATCTTATCTTCGTATTCAGGGTAACGCATGTGGGCACGAATTTGGGTTAGGTTAGGTTAAAGTTGCACGAAGCATTCTTAGTTCAAGTCAAGGGCCATTGTGATGCCACTTGGTGAACCTTAAAGTAAAGCCACTTGAAGCTCTTGATGACCTTTTCAATAACCTTGACGTTCGTCTCAAGTCCAGATCGGAAAGATCATCTTCTTCCAACTTCTGCAGAAGTCAATGAGGAACGCCGCTAATCACTGCCACGACGTCACTAATAGAGGTTCGTCTGAGCGAGATAAGGTTCGCATACCTGTAGGAGTTAATGTTAGATTATATTCGCGAAGTTATATGACGGGGGGCGTTTATTCTGCCACCCTCTGTTGACAGGTTTAGTAAACAAATTTTTTAACGTTCAACGTATATACGGTTAAGGACTGTGCCTTGGCACCCACAAAAGGTCCAGATTAATCCGCGCTGTAAAGTTATTTAGGAGTGGGTGACACTGTGCGACGACTCTAGATGTAGTGTACATGTCAGTCGGCTACAATTTACAGAAGGAAATAAACAACATTAAAGAGATATTCTTTTGGGGATGAAATTTTGTAGATTTCTAGTTTTCGTAGTAGCAGTTAGAAACCTCAGAGGCTGCATTTTATTTTATAATCCGGTACGATTCTTCAAACGCGGTTTTAAGTAAGGTGCCAGAACAAATGTTCATCGGGATACTCCGGTATATGTATTTTTGTAGATTTTGCTAAATTGAAAGTTTATTCCTTTCCTATTCAGAGGATACTGTGAAGAAGGAATAATAAACTCGGCTACAAATCCATCCAAAATATACCTTAAACCTGTTGTATGAAGTTCGTGAAACCTCCCTTTTATATTCGAAAATTCCCGTTCAAATGTATGCTCGAAATGGCTTTAAGCAATATAACGCCCCATTTGCATAAATACCTCGCCTGCATCCAAAACTACCATAAATCAATTCCGTTGGGGTGGTCGCGTAACGGAAAAAGAGCGCCCGTCTGTGCCAGAGTTCTCCCGCTGACGGCATTCTGTGTAATCAGAAAACCTTTCAGCGTTTTCTTTTCCGCCCACGCATTCTTACGGCATGTAATTCTAAAACATGAAGGGAAAATTTCATCTCCCTTTACCTTCTTTGACTTCGTGAACAAATCGCAAATTTTATACCCCAACAAACCACGATGTTCATACTGCCACCCCGCATGGCAGCAAAACTGGAGTAAAGTCTCGACTCACTTCAGTTCATTTTTTGTACTACTCTTTCAGGTAGTCCTCGGCCGCCCTCCCGTGTCGGCGTCTTCGTGCATCTACTATGGAAGATGACTCTTTGAAAAGGGACCGAGGAAACATCAGCGAAAAAGGAAGAAAAACTCATTTTACAAGGTTCCTCCGGGGTAGGAAAGAGCAGCGGCAACTGGGTCGCTCGTGGAAAAGGAATTGTATAGCTACCGAAAGGTAGGCGAAAGAACAAACAAAATGATTTGGAGGGAGGGGGGGAGTTATACAAAATACGCTCGGCCACAGGACAGGAGAGAGGCGCAACGCTTCTCCCCGGCATGGTACCTACGCCACCGCTGCGCCGCCGTATCCTCGAAAATTGCATTCTTAATCTCGACAATATTTACACAAAAGGCGCAGTCGGTCCGCCCACTCCATTTGCCGCTATCATCTGGAATCTTTTGGCTCCTTCGCTCAATCTTTTGCACTCGGGCAAAGTATATATATATAAAAAAAAAAAAAAAAAATGAAAAGGAAAGGTGGAAAGGTTGTGCCACCCTGGCAAGGAGGGTAACTCGGCGAGAACATGATAATAAGGCGACTACGCGATATCCTTCCAGGGTTCGAGTACTATTCAAAGCACCCTCCAGCTTCAGCCCCGACTATCCCCGAGTACCATTCCCGCCTCGCCCGGGCCGGGTGAATGAAGTACAAACTCCTGGGAAGTTACTCGGGGCTCTGGAAGATGACGGCATCCCAGGAGTCAGTCGGTTGGCAGCGGGGGGTGTGTTGCGGTGTGGAAAAAGTACCAGATGACGTTTTATTTCCCTCCCCAGGATGATTCCCTGGGTTTTAGCTTGTATGTTGATAGCAGTGTGTATATTGACACAAAAACCACTCAGAGATCCTCTTCCCCGGCCGCTACCCTGGACCCATCCAGTCACCCACTTTGCCAACAATAAAAGTTCCGCTGCCGTCTTGGGCGTCCTTTCTTCGCTTCTCTGGACCCATCTAACATCCTCCTTAGCTCCCTTGAGCATGACAAAACCGTTTTTACTTGTTAGTTGGAAAGTTATGTGATACTTGGCCTTATTCCTTTCAAACTGCCCGCCCGCCAACCAAGTCGCAGAATAGATGGCACAACCGAGGGGATCCCTCCAAGGATCAAAGCTGTCAAGTATTTTTGTGCCGAGATATGAAAGTAAAAAGGAATTAACGCAAACTACCCGATTTTGTTCGCAGGTTTTTCGGTAAGTTATCCTCCACCTTCGCTAGCCGCTGCAGAATTACCCCTAGATCCTCTCCACACTGTCATACTCCTTCGTTCTACGCCATTTCGAATTTTTTCTTCTTCGTTTTTTTTTTTTGTTCTGTTTCTCGCTTTGTGCTTGCTGCAAAAATGGGACCAATTTGTTTTCTCTCGGGGGGATCACAATTGATTTTGTGATAATACGGTTATTTTCCCTCCTGAGGTGACTGGATAAATCATGAAAATGTATGAGGACCGATGATTCTCTTGACTTGAGGAGATATGATTTGATTTTAAGGTATGCTTTTGGGTCATTATCTTGTTGAGAAAAGAAAAGAATAACAAAATAAGGCGAATGAAAAATGTTTGAAAAGGTCACTTAAGAAAGGAGTTCTTTTTTTCCCTGCTGTTTGAAGTTCTTTTACATTTAAAGAATTTGCATTTTCTCCTAATTTAAATGGTACGGGTGCGATATGAAGTGTTGACAACTAACGGTCAAAATCGAGTAGAAAACTGGTTTCGTATTCTTAGACTAATAAAAAAAAGCCGTTCAAGATGTTCCCTCCGATAAGGTTTTTCTTTTAATGTCTTATTTTCATTAAAATCTAAAGACGCATATACCTAGTCGTGCCATAAATTCTGTCACAACTTTAAAGAAGCATAAGATCTAAACAATAAAAGATAATATGTTTATTTCAACGAAATTTATTTTAATAAGATGTTGTTAATTAATTAATAAAAGCTTTACTCGAAATGACCTCCTTTAGCTTTTATACAAGCTTTTAAACGTTGTGGCCACTGGTCTATAGCGGCACGCACGGTATTCAACGACATTTCATTTGCTGCTTTCACCAACGACTTTTTCAGACTGTCCAAATTGCGGTGGGGTGTTCTACAGGCCTTGTTCTCTAACTCTGTCCATAATGCATAATCCAGCGGATTTAAATCTGGGCTTCCGGATGGCCAATCTTCAATAAAATCAGGAATGTTGTTGCGAAGCCACTCCTGTGTGCTTTTTGCTTTGTGAGCAGGAGCAGAGTCTTGCTGGAAGACCCAATGTTGTCCACCGAAGAGAGTTTGCGATAAAGGTTTCACAACACCTTCCAGCACGTTGATTTGATAAACCGTCGCATCGGTTTTGACACCTTTTTCGCAAAAATGGAGTGTTGTGACACCTTTATGGGATACACCCCACCAAACCATTACAGAAGCTGGATGATGACATCGTTGCACCCTGGGAACCATTTTTTTAGCTTCTTCTGATGATGTTGCATAAACCTTATCATTTTGTTTATTAAAAACTTGCTCCACAGTAAAAAATTTTTCGTCGGTAAAGAGGATGTTCTCATGACCATTGGTTGCGTGCCAAAGCGAGAGACTCTTGCATCTTTCCAATCTTATTTCCTTTAACCGTGGAGTCAACATGTGGGCTGTTGACCGACGATAAGCCTTCATATGAAGATCATCTCGAATGAGTCTACTCATCGATCTTGTGGAGATTTCCAACTCCCTCGACAAAATTTTTTGTTTGCGCAGTGCCGGTTGGAGTGATAAGTGTTAATTGGGCAATGATGAAATATTAACACGTTTGTTGCCCTGTCCAACATTCGAGTACGTCTCATCGCCATTCTGTCATATTAGCTGTAATCCTCGCAGAGATACAATCTTCACGATAAAATAAGAACATTTTAAAATGCTTTTTTTTCCATAAAATGTTGGTATATTTAAATACTAAATTAAACACTAAATTTTCAAAATGAATTTCAAAATATTTTTTTTCGAAACATAATTTTTAACATTCGCTGGCACTCACACAAAAACTATTCAACTGTTCTTTTTAAAATTTATATCAAAACGATACACACTTTAACCTTCTATACGAACTAATTTGTTTTCAAAAATACAAAAAAAAAAAACACTTTTTTTTTATAACACGAGCGGTTGGATTTTTTCCTGTACTCTTTAGATATTTGGATTTGTGGATATTTATTTCTTTGAATATTTAATGGAAGAAATATTTTTCCATTTGGGTATTCTAGTGACTCCACAGAAATGTTAATAACTTTTGACGGACTAAAGATATTGACATGGTTCTTTTTTTATTTGAAAGATATGTTAGAAATGCATTTGCGCATTGTTGTCCAAACCATGTCCTTATGAAGGAAGACAGAGGATAAAAAGGTATATTTTTAACTAAAATTTTTAAAAGTTTAACGTTCATAACCTGCCACATTTGCCAACGAATTGAGACATGTGAGATACTGTTAAAAAGCTCATAATGCATAGTTTTTATTAAAACCTTGTCCTCCTACTATGTTTTGTTATTAGAAGTTATTAGGTTTTATATTAGTGCACCTCCCTACACAGGCGAAAATATTTCAGTCATTAAAAAAGGGATGACGGAGGGATTTTACGAAAAAATTACTCGTCGTGAACGCTGATCAACATTGTCGTGAACACTGTAAGGAATCGATTGGTACATGTTGGAATACTTCTTTACAAATTACCCTATATATAAGTTACGGACAATAAAATAGAATCATTTGATATATTTTAGAGCGGCAATATTTTCTTTTAATTTTATAATACTTAAGTTATTTGAGAGACTTCTTGCGGAAAACATTTGCAATGTACCAACATTAGTTTTTTTATACTCTCTTGATGATCTCGTTATTTTGAAGCAGTTAAAATAAATAGTGACAATGGAATAGAATAAAGAAATCAAAACTTTCATATCTAAAATTCCTTCATTTAAATTGATTTGGTAAGTACTTAATTTTGCAACAGTGTGCTCTATGGACTTAGTATTACGCCAGTAGTATCTGTTAAGGTTTATGTACTAAATTTATTCCTTGTAAATAATTATAAATAAATGAATAAATAAATAAACTGAAACATTTTGCAATAGTGGGAGTCGTCAAACTGTTTTTAATGGCAAATAAAAACTCTAAAATGGGACAAATGGACGAAGAATGCTTTATCATAAAAAAACAAAGTAGTGAAGGCCGCACTTAGCGATAATTGCTAACATAATACGACGATCCCAAAAATGTATTTTCAATGTTTTGTCGCTACCAAAGTCATCGTTATTAAAGAGTAGGACACGTGAAACCACTACAAAAGAAGATAACCACATGCAACTGCTTTCAAAAAGATTTTTTTAAGTCAGTTGCAGCTAGCCAGCAAGAGTTAGGTTCCCACATTTCTACTCGAACAAAGGCGACGGTTGATAGAAGAAAAACCTATTTGGGAGGTTATCACATGAGGTACCTATACTAACAAAGAAGCACAGGTAAACCGCAAAAACTCGTGCCGAAAATGAAAAAAAAGGTGGCAAAATGTCTTCTGGTTTTGCGTATCAAAAATCAATATGATTAGAAAAGATAGAAAAACTTGGGTTCGGTGTGCAAAAATGCAGAAGAAAATACAAGGTGGGCCATGTTAGTCGTTTTTTCATTTGCAAATAAAACATACATTTTGGGATGAAAAGTCAAACACTTTTATTGATAATGAAAGGTGGTTCTAAGCCAATATCATTCATATGCCCACCACGGCTTCGCCTACAGGCCTGCATCTGAACATCAAAAGACTTTTACCAATAAAAGCGGATTAATTACTTCAATTTCAGCTCGTATATTATTTTTAAGTTGTTGAATTGTTCGTGGATGATTAACATACACCTTATATTTCAAAAAGCCCCGCAAAAAATAATCAAGTGGAGTTAAATACGGCTTTTTTGGTGGCCAAGGAACTTCCGATTTTCTAAAATTAAGCGATCGGCAAGTTTTGTTGACAAGAAATGAAGTATTGCACGACTTGTGTGACGTTGATACGAAATTCATTTAAAAAAACTAGTTAACATGCTGCGATAAGGTTCTCCATTCACTGTAAGGGCATTTTCCTTTTCGTTTTCAAATTCAAAAACGGCCCAATAATGATGAGATGGCCAATCCTGTATAATGGTGTGGGACTGCTTCTCGTGTCAGTGTCCAGAATATATTTTGGATCAAAGAAAACACGGATAAAAATTCGTATACAAAAATATTGGATTAAAATGTGCTCCCTTATACCGAGTGGAAAATGCCGGTTATTTGGCAATTCCAGCAAAAAAATGATCCGAAATATACTTAACACATTAGAAAAAATATGGTTTCAGGGTCATAGAATGAATGTTATGAAATGACCAGCACAATATCCGGACCCAACCAATAGTGAACTTTTGGAAAATAGTAAAAGAAAAGATCAGTTAAACTAAAAACAAGGATGAGTTGTGGCTAAAACATCAAGAGACGTGGTAAAGTAATAATATAAACACATGTATATATAAAGGGTACATGTGAGATGTTGGTAGAGTCCATGTCAAAAAAATGTCGGAATGTGCTAGCCAATAAAGGTTACGCAACTAAATATTGAGAATATTTAGAATAGATTTTAGTTGATTTCTAAACTGTTGATTCAATACAAAAAACTGGAAAAATGCAAGCTAGTATGCTGTTCTAAAGAATATAGCTCAAGAAATATTTGAACTAACGGAATTTCGACATCTTATTATTTGTCAAAGAATTTATTTTTATTTTATTTAAATATTTAATTAGTTTCTGAAACCAGTTTAGGTTTTTTTGTTAAAGAAAATTATTTTTTCTGTCAGATATATGAAGCTACGAGGATACCGAAATCACCTCTCATTTCGCAACTTTACATTTACGTATATGCGAGTATATCCTTCGTCATTATTACTCGTACCTGAAGAAATATGTGCACTAATTCCTTGAGGATAATTTTATATTTGGGTGAACAGTGTCACCTGCTTGTGAAATTAAAACTAACTTTTACCTTGATTACTTTCGAACAGCATACCACACTTTAAATGTACTGTTTGATTCGCACAACAATGAAATGAAACAGGACTTGAAATGCAAGCTTTTAAGCCTTTGAGGACCCACATGCCTCTTAATGTTGCATAAACTTGTGGACAGAGGGAAGCGAATCCGCTTTCAAAAGAATGATTCATATACATCCATACCAATATATACATTATTTCGGCAATTAATTTAATATTTACCCGAGAACGGCAATGCCTGAGGAGGGTTTATGGTTTTATCAGTCTATGTATGCATGTATGTTTGCTACCTCATGATCCTAAAGTGAAAAGGAACAGGATAGTTTCTTTTCCATATTTTCTGGTTTTTGGTCGTATTTGGGTTTAAGTTTCATTCATTCGCTTTTTATTTCTTAATCTGAAGTTGAACCAAACATACTGTTTTATTAACTATAAACATAAGCACTGCAATATTTATCACTTCTAATATACGGATGGAAAAACAGAAACGTGCGTGTCTGGTTTATTTGCCAGACGATACTTGAATCGTGACATATGAGAGATAGAATAAGAACGACAGCGAAAGTGTTCCATAGAATTCGTGAACATTACACGTTGAACACATTACGCGTTATTATGACTGTACCAAATGACCATGATCATTATGATGGCAACAAAATGACGGGAAGTTACCATCATTTTGTGCAAAATTACGATTCAGTGTAATCTAGGTTCAAATAGCTAACGAGATTTTTGGGAGCTTTTCGTAGATAATTCAGTCAGCTGAGTACGATTCGTTGCTGTCCGAGTAATTTACACGCATAGGGCCTACGAATAAAAAAATAGAATCCTTGATTTAACAATTAAAGTGTTAAACTCTCAACACACAAAAAACTTCTTATTGAAAATCTCCTTAAATGACAATACACAATAAACTGTCAACCGCAATTACGCTTGGCTAATGTTTCATAGCGCCATTTTGATATTTGTCATTATGATGGTTGTCCTCATAATGAGTGATAATGTGTCCAAGGTATTACAAAGATAAATATCAAAATAACGTAATGACATATTAGTTAAGCATAATTTTCGATGGCATTTCGTTCAACAATTTCAGCTTTGAATATACTTTTATTAAAACAAAACAACCCAGGCTCAAAACCAAAGATCATGAATTACTAGATGGGACACTCGTGACGTAGTCCCTTATCTTTCTCCGACCTTGGTCCCCTTAGTCCACCGACCTTGCAGATTTTCTTAAAAGTAGATAGTAATAAAGGGCACACGCGTGAGAGAAAGACAAGAATTTAGGAGGAGGCGGAACGAAAATTAAAATCACGTTTCACCACGTTCCAATACGTTTGGCTCGCCTTTAAAAATGCACAGTGAAAAAATTTAAGCAGCCCGCATCCGTATACATGCCCTGAGTGTGCTACTTGCCTGTTCCCCATTCTCAATTCAGCATTTCCCTATGCTGGAACATGGCCTGGGGACGGCACTAACACCATACATGCAGAGGCACACAACGAGCTCGACAGATTGGCCCGCCTTTAAAAATACATGGTAAAAAAACGCTGCATTTTATTGCCTACACTGTAAGTGCTGTAGATGAGAATTTTTGGCTGCCTATTCTTATCTCTTTCGTTCTTATTGGAATTTAGATAAGGCATAGAAAGCAGTAGTTCTTTGCTACTTTCTCTAATGGAAAAATTTACCCCAGGCAGTTTTAGAAGTTGCATATGGGTTAGAGCTTTAAGCTTGTATAGAGAGTGTCCCATCTAGTAATTCATGATCTTTGCTCAAAACTTACTATCAAAAAACAACAGCTGACCAAAATATCTACGAAAAACTTTCAAAGAGCTCGTTAGCTATTTGAATCCAGATGACGCATAACCGTAATTTGTGCAAAATTATGGTGGTTTACTATAAATCTCACGTGTTTTATTTTAAAACGCTTAAAGTGTTTTATTTTGGCCCACCTAAATCACCCATTTAACCAACATTGTTTCGATTGGGTGACGTCAAAATAACACTTTAAGCGTCTTGAAATAAAACACTGAGATTTATAGTGTTCAAGCTGCACCCCAGTAAATTTAGTTATTTTTATCCATTTAATGTGAAAGCAGTTTGTATGATATTTTGACAAAATTATTATTTTGCAACAGAATTCATTTGAATAGATAAACCACAGAAACAAAAATATTATTTTTTTAAGGCTCTTTATTTGAGATGTGACCTATCGCATTAAAAAGAGATTGCTTGACAAAAATAAAAGAAATTTCCTTGTAAATGCAAATTACAAGTGTCTTTTTGAAAGGAAAGTTTCTTTAAAAGACAAGACGTAAATTTAATTATAACAAAAAAATAACCAATTTGAGGTTTGTAATTTTTAATTTATAATCGCAGACTTAACTTTCGTTCATTTATTTTATTTTCTATATTAAATTGAATTTATAATGCAAGAAACAAAGAAGCAATTTTTAAATATACGTCAACTCAATGTTATTTTAAAAAAAAAGTAAACTTTATTGTACAGCTCTGACGTGAAGCTTTATTTTCAAATATTTTCACTTATCCCAAAGACAGTACCATTGACCTGATGACCCATCTGATCTGACCTAGTTGGAACCGATTAATCTTTTTCTTCTGGATATTTGAGATACCCAATGAGGGGAAGTCAATTGAAGTGTTTGGAATCGATAAGTCGATCTTACTTAGCCCGAAAGTTTCCTAAAATCAACAACTTTCCGACATTCGATTTGTAACTAATGCACACGCAAGACAATCATCTCTCGAAAATCACCGGTGAGAGGGGGTGAGAAATAGCAATTACCACTGACGTCGACCAATTGTTCGTAAAAGTGAGCTCCCCTTTCTAATTGTGTTCGAATGGTTGAACGCATCACAAATTTATCCCCATAGAGCTAAGTTATTATTCTCGGGAGTCCAACAAATGCGTGTGTGTCCCTCTATCCCTGTGAGAAGTGAATCATCTTAGAAAACACTTTTCCAAATTAATACGTCGGATTAGTGCTGGGTTTTATGTTTCTTCTTTCTTCTTTGAAGCATCGCCATGCACGGAAATTGCTGGCGTAATCATCCTTTCTCACACCAGGCGCAGCGCTATAAGCGTCTTCATCCCTCCCTCTGGTGGCAGTTGCTCCATCCGAATTGCCCTATTTTGTCCTTTTCCATATTGAGGATGAACGAACGTAGCTGCGCCGCAACGCACCGTTCGCTCAATAGTTGTGTGCTGGTGCTTTCCCTCCAAGATGCTCGTGCTGAATTTGTTTTGTCTAATTTGCTTATTCTGTGGTTAATCCCCTATTTATGTGTTATTACGTTCATAAATTCCCTGTTATTCGTTGTTACCGCTATATCCCCTAGGAGCATTTCCCAACGAGTTCAGAAACTCAGGGGATGGTCGGGAACGGGTGTGGAAAAGCGCGTTATACTAAGTCCTTTATCTTGTTTCGGACTTTTTTTGTTTCCTGCCGGAGCGTCTTAAGGTCACAAAATTCTTTCTCAGCTCTTATTTTTGTTCCTTTTTTTTCCTACGAGATTATTGTACTTTCTTATCCCTGGAATTGCCCTGTTCTAATGACTTCTGCAAGATGCTGGGGGAGAGTCTGGATAATAACAATCTCCCGAGAAGGGTTTCACTTATTCCCAAACGATGGCTTCTTAGGTTATCATTACGCTTAATCCTTCCATTTTCCTACCTGACGCTCAAAACGAAATCTTGCGGATTTGTAATGATTAAAGTAATTATGTTGTGCTGGGATGAATGCACATAGTAAATTTACAGCTGTTAGGAACTTTTACAAGGTCGTTATCGGTGTTTTCAAAAGTGTTAGTTTACAGAATTTTAATTCTGAATTTAGTCTAACGATTTATATTTTATTATTCTACATTTTCTATAATTAATAATTTGGATAACTCCATTTTCTGGAACTTATAGTTCCTCCAATTTATAATTTACAGTATTGTGTAAAACATTCGAATTTTATGTTGTTCAGTATTGATATCGATATTTCTAATCAACAATAAGTTGAAAATTTGTCTTGTTTTTTATTTCTAAATTTAAATGTTAATATTATTGTAAAATATAAATATAACTAATAATCGTTTCATGAAAAGAACATTTTTACACTCACGGTATGGCCTTTATGACACTAATCTAAATTTACGGTCGGGTTCAAATCCGGGGTTTGTGGGTGCACCGTACAATCACATAATTGCTTTAAGTATATATTTTCATACTGAAATCGATCCATGATTCTCTACACTTTATTTAAAGAATCGCAACCTTTCCTGAAAAACTCTCCTACATTGAACGAATGCCGATAATGTTCGATGTAGCTGTTGTACTTTTTGTCCATTTTACGTGAACATTCCGATTTGAAGAAAAAAAATTGGTAAACTTTTCTTTTTGTTGCTGGAATTCTAGAGGCATGTCCGAATATAAATTTCCGTCTTGTTATAACAGTTTATGAAGTATAAAAATTAAAATGAAAACAAGGCTAATCTGTGTGAATTTGTTTGCTTAGTTTAACATTTGAAATTTGAATTGAAAGTAAACCAAAAATGCACAATTCGACAGTTTCTTATTCCATCTCACCAAGCCAAAAAAATTCTGAACGAAAAGGAATTAATATTAATGATGCAAAATGTCGCACCTTATAGCAATGCTGGTAGTTAATAGAGGCTTTTTTGCTGGTTGGAACGATAAATAAATCAAGTTCCTTAAAACGTTTTCGTACTGTCAGCTTATAGTTTGGAGAAAAAATCTGTTATGTTTTGCGCAGTACTGTGGGTATTTATTTATATAATAATAATAATGGCATAAAGATAAATCAATGGATTATAGATCTAAAATATACGATATTAGTTGTCTGTTCGCGACTCTGTCTACGTTAATTTCGAAATAAAGATCAATTGAAATTGAGAACGTAAAAGAAATAAGTGGTATGATCATCGTAGTCTAACATCAGATCTTCTGCGCCCTCCACTAAAATATCCGACTATGCAGAAATCTATTTTTTCTCTATACAGTTTTCAACCAGTGCCTTGTAGGATGTTTCTCCTAAAGGGGTAAAATGGGGATGAACGTTTGTATCAAAGTCCGTCATTTTAAAAGTCACGAGACATGGAATTTTGTATTTAGACTATTGGTTTCACATTCAGTATGACATGTTTCAAGATTTTAGAAAAATAAACACGCAATTTTCGTGATTTTAACCTTAGAAATGGAGGAACTTCTTTTATTCCCCCGCTATAAGGTTTTCCAAAAAGGCTGAAACACGCCATTCTTAATCGATCGAAAAGGTATTGCCATGGTTTTAACTAAAATATACATACAAATTTTTATCTCCTTAAGGGAATAATTTCCAAAAATCCTGAAACACGACTTTCTTAAATTCTATTTTTAGTGAGCGTTTACGTTACAAGAGAAACCTACTGCAAAAACTTCATGTAATTTGCTTCAGTGGCTTCGGCTTGGCGTTGATGAATTAGTTAGTCAGTCAGTCATTCAGTAAGGACATTTTATTTTATATATATTTATTGTAGCTACTAACGCAAGCAGCATCAGTTATATATTATTTACATTAGCTAATATATATATAAACACTAAAAAATAGTATGGTTCTAAATACAGGGTGAGAACTTACAAAGAAATTAAATATAAAATAAAGCCCAAATTGGAACTCTTCAAACCGGGGAAAAAATTTACCCCAGGAAGAGGCAATTCCCAGTAGTTTCTCTTGCACCATCAAACCGTTCAATATAACACCACTTAACATGATTTTCCTACCTATAAATATGTCACAGCTCAATTACAGAAACATTTCCGTCAGTTGCACACTGATAATCGAAACCTGACACGTACTGTAAACATATTGCCCGCATTGGAGGCGGGCTCTCAACTTGCACGTCTTTTAGTCGCCGGTAGGAAGGAATTCAGAGCGACGTCGTCAGTTGTCTTCTTTTGCTGGCAGCCTACTTGCTTTAGAAAACAGCAAAGAGCGGTGGGTGCTGCGGAGGACGACTCACAGAAAACAAGAAGTCAAACTGGAAATAGAGGCTGAAATAACAATTTCCTTGCCGCATAGTTTGCGCCACAACATACCCAACATAAATGGCGGGGAAGGACGTGGCTTTTGAGACGTATAAATGACAACAAATTGTTTGGAGCGAATTAAGGGGGAAAGCCGCCAGATTGAGAAAGTGCTCGAGAAGTGCCTGACGACGGTAATCAATTGATGCCCCCTGCCCCAACAAAATTGTTCTGGGAAGGGGAGCCGCAGGACGTCTCAGCCGGAACGGAGTTATTTTGCAGCAATCTTTCAAATTGTAAAGGATTATGGGATTGTACGAAACGCCATTTATTTTCGTAGGACTTTCTTTTGAGGGGTTCATCAATCATTCGCTATTAATAAGTTCTCGAGTTTTGATAAAGCGCTGTCATTGACAATGGATGGAGTAACGTAGTGGGTTGTAGGCCTAAGTTTTAACGAGCCGATAACTACGTGCAATTACTAGCAGCGGTTGAAATTTATCAATGTATTTCGGAATTTGGAAGGATTAAATAAAACTCTTATATTTCTTACGAATTGCATACATTAAATAAGTTAAAACTGTAATAATCCAAGCCTGTTAATGGTAGTCTGCATTGATTTCAAGGGATTTTCAAGATATGGCCTATTTAGTACTATTACGCATCGGGTCATACTGTTGCTAAATTTATGTAGTTATGGGCAAAACAAGGCCAAGACTATGA
The DNA here is from genome assembly GCA_963969385.1 of Philonicus albiceps. Taxonomy (NCBI): domain Eukaryota; kingdom Metazoa; phylum Arthropoda; class Insecta; order Diptera; family Asilidae; genus Philonicus; species Philonicus albiceps. The sequence continues at coordinate 24,247,803 of OZ017773.1, read as the reverse complement.
GTGTGAAATTAATTTTGACGAAACTGTTTATCAATTTTATCTAAAAACAACCTAGTGCTGATGATAAGATTCTGGCACTTTCATATCTGGAGTTCTGTATGCTATCCTCTGTTATTATTTATAAAAGAAATAAATTCATTTAATATATAAAAATAACATTCAATTAAAATCAATTGGTATGTCGTTTTCAACTAAAAACAAAAAATAATAAAATAATGATGTTTTTGAATTTGTTTTGTATAATACAAAAATTTGGATGAAACGGTGACATTATTTTTTAAATTATTCATAATTTTTATCTTAACAAATGATTTTATTAGAATGTTTTACATGATTATTAACACTAATCTAATCTAGATTTTTTCGTGTCGTGCGGGTGCAACTGACTTACGTAATTTCGCTTATCGCCGGCGTTTTTTCGACGGTTTAAAACACAAAGCTTCTACGTTCGAAATTTACTGTTAGATAAACAGAACACGCAACAATAACTTTCGTTCCACAGATTTGAACACCACAATACAGCCATCGGCGCATGCGCAATAGTTTTCGAATGGCACCAACGTGGTTCAAGTTTGATTTTGGTCTCGGTCTTGCAAGTCATGTTCAAGCCTCTTCGCATTGTTCTTGGTCTTGGATTGTCTGTAACACCCAGATCAAGACAAAATTTGCCTATCACTATATTCTACGGAATTCTAGGTAACAATAATCATGGTACTGCATTTCCTATAATATTGGCATAACATTCAGAACGTATTTGGTGATTATGGTGTCTAATTGCAGCGGAAAAACGCTTGTTTTACAATATTAAAAATATACTGCGCAGGACAATGAAGTAGGAGTGTGTAGTTTAGCATTTGCCATTACTTAGCACAGAGACTTATTTTCATCTTCAGAGAAATAATTAATGATTTTGCTCTGAAAAAATCACGTAGTGTCTTTCACTTAAATATAAGCTCTTTAATTGTCCGGTAACGCTAATGAAGGGTGAATATTTGTATGTATATAATTTAATAATAGCAATTCGTTTTTTATTGTAAAAATAAAATTGTTAGACATTTTTCAATTAAAGGAAATCCATTTCCTTCACTGCTTCTGACCCTGACGCCTTTAAATACGGCTCTCACTATAAAGTTAAAACATAAATTTTTTACTGAATATATGTAAAGTTAAAACATAATTTGCTTTTGTAGATTTTGTATGTTTCTGAAAAATCGAACCGATAGTGCGAAAAAAAATATTTTTTTAAAATTAAATTTATTAAAAATAAGCGAAAAGGATACTTTTCATATATGTACCCCTATTCTTAGTGTTGTGATCGACTATAAATGTACTTGTGATTCGATTGTGATTTATGATCATGCACTGAGAGAGAATAAAGTAGTAAGAAAAGGACTCTTATATACAGGAAAATATATTAGGAAACCACAGAAAAACTTAATATATTTATACCCGTTGAAAAACCCTATCAGAATTAATTTGACTTCATTTTTTAGAACATTATAAATTAATAAAATTTCACCATGAGCTCCACAGAAACCACCCACTCACAATGCAGCTTATGCACAAGCCCCATAAATCCCCGGGCGTTCGAATGCAGGCGATATTCGCAGCCAGCAGCCGTGGCATTAAGGTTTTCACTTCCATTAGGAGCGCTGGGGCTCCTTTAATCCTCTGATGATCCTCCGGGTGGCGAGGATAACGTGTGGTTGTTGCGCATGTTTTACGACAAAACTTTATGACAAATCGCAACCGGAATGCCCGCAGGCGCTCACTCCATAATAAAATTACAAAAGCAAAAAAATATATCTATATATTTAAAATAAAAAAAAAAAAAATAAGTAATCCGAGCTCACCGCAAATAGGAATTGGTGCGTGAATACTGGGTAATCCTCTGGGTATCCATTCCATCATTTAAGCGAGAAAAATCCGTTGAAAGTACTCAAAGCACAGACAAACTCTATTCCGAACAAGCGGATATTCCTTTTGAGGGGTTACACCATATATATCATCTAGCCGTAATGTAACGTTTAGGGTTTTTCCCACATTTTTAATTCACGACAGTAACAGTAAAAAGAACTGGTATTAAAACGAAAGGACAGCAGAAAATCAATTTTCCTTCTGAGGAAGGGCTAAATTATTAACGGCGCGTCACCTGGGCGGCACCACTGGCGAGGTGCTTCAAGGAGCAAATATTGACACCCTGAAATTAAGTGTAATTGGGTGCCACAAACAGATGTTGTCTCTGGAACCGGCCGGGATGGTATCGTTTCTTGCAGCCTCAATTAAATATTTCATGCCACCAGCGACTTACAGCACTTCACTAAGACCAGCCTTAACCTCGAGAATTCGGTTAGTCCAACCAACGACCACTGGTCACTGGATGCAAATAGTCGTGAGATAGTCACAGGGCTCAAGTAATTAGACATGTAAATCACTATAAACAGCAAACGGGGCACTTTATTCTCGGTTCAGAGCCTTGCCGGGACTGGCGCCTTCTGAATCCGTAAAGGAGGTGGATGGATCAATAAAGATGACACGATCCGCGAGCTAGACGGAGACAAGGGCGCAGTCTGTGTAGGTGCGGATAGATCACGCAACGATGCCACTAATCAAAATATGCGAAAATACGGTTCCAAAATAGGGAAAACAAAATTCACTTCCAGTCGGCACATCGGCAACTCCAGAGGCCCCTCAGTTTCGCGGGAGATGAGAAAAATGCGAAGCACATCTCGAGCTGACGTGTCCAGTGCTTATTACACGTTTAAGGGCTACAACTAACCCAACAGTACTTTCAGATTCAGCGACTACGAGGGGGCGAAAAACTAACAAATCACCCCGCGAGTTAGCGATGTGCAGTCACTCAGTGGGCAGCGGAAAGGAACTGATGACGACCACAATTTAAACTGCTGCAGCAGTAGGTATTATATCACCACCGTCTCCCACGAACACAGTCCTAAGTATTCCCGAGGAGGTGCTCGCTTCATTCCCCGTTTTTTTACTTATTCTTCTTTTTTTGGACACTTCATATAATAACCTTTCAGGGGCTTCTCGCGACACTGACGACATGTAGGGCGAAATGCCACCTAAATATCACTGAGGAATTCCACACCACGCTCAGAAGCGTAGCAAGCAGCAGCTCTGGGAACACTGGAAACAACCACCACGTCATTACGAGGGCATCGGCAACTTTTAGAGCTCCCGGAGTCCCGAGTGGAAGGAAGGCGAAACGAGACAAGAAGGACTCTGCGATAAGAGGGCGATAAAAAGGGGAAAACTGGAGGACTTCAGTTCACTATACACGGAGCCAGCTAAATGGAAATAAAAACAACAACACCAACAACAACAAAATTGGCAGCAGGAGCACAAAAATCGAGAGCCGGGACAGGAAGAATTTTCTCGTCCTTAAAAGATTTTGTGGTAGTGCGCGACGCTGCTGCAAGTCTAATGGTGTGGTAGCGAGCGCGGGTGGTGCGGCAGCAGAACAGCAACGACACACAGCAACACACAGAATTCCTTTTTGCCCATTCATCCCTTTTTCGGGGCGAATACACGCCGTCCTCGACACCTACACACTCTAAAAAGGATATGTTCCGCCGAGGACTACATAAATAACGCCTCGTTTCAGAAGGAAAACGGAAGGAATAAAAATGGAGGAAAAAACTGTGAAAGGCATAAAGAAACGGGAAAAATGTTCATTTACAGCACTTTTTTATGGTTCTGTTCGCCGCCGCGCGCGTCGTCATCGTCGTTGTTGTTGGAGATGCTGGCGTTTTTGTTGTTACTGTTATGCTAAAACCCTAACTCTTTTTGCATATTTAAGGGTTACTCGTACTCCTCAGCGGGTGCTCTCGACTTGGTGCACATATGCAATAGAAAAGGAACTTTAGAACATACAGTAGGTAGTGAAACTTACTCTTTGGAATTTTTTCTAGTCAATTTAGCCAGTACGCAAAGGTTTGATATTAAATTAGTTATTTCGATTGGTTATTACAATATAAATTTGCCCTTCCAAACGTACCTAATACTATTAACACACAAGATTGAAATTTTTAATTCTAACGTAAATTTCGTTACCCCACAACACTCCACTTTTAAATTTTATTGTAAACGAAACCATTCCATTTCCCTACTATATCAATTTTCATAGTGCATATATTTTCTGCATTTCGTGTAAAACCGAAAACGATAAGTCCAATTTAAATTGATTTGAAATGTATATCGAAATAAAGAACAGGCCCAAAACTTGGAATTTATAATAATTAATATTGAAGCAAACGTATCTGTTATGGGTTTATGATTGTATTTATTAATACATAGAATATGAAAATTTCCCACGTTTAAAATATATATAAAAAGTAAACTATATAATGTATATAATATAGGTATGTTTTTACATTTGATTATCCGATGATATGTAATACCAATTTCATGCTTAAGTAATTGGAAAAAAATGACCTCATAATATTGACTAATTATTAATATAAATATTATTTATTTATGTATTTATAAATCTTAACTTTAAAACAATTAAGCTTTAATACGTAAACATACCCTTAATATTGAATAGGATTTGGAGTGGTTAAATACAAGAAAAGCAAAACGTTTAATGAACATTAGCTCCATTTTTGATTCCGACGAAAATCAAATCCATTCGAAATGCAGGCTTGAAAGAATGGTGGAATATTTAAAAAGTTTCAAAAGTGCTGAGCTCCTTTTTTTTATATAGAATAGGTATAGATCTGAAATTGTGCAGAGTTATTTATTATATTATTATAACAACACTCGTCTTAGCAACTTTAGGAAAGCGGTGGTTTTAGTGTTAACTGCACTTTTTTGCCTTTCCCACTTCGGAATGGATTGTGGCCCTTTTTATTTCAGAACACATATAGTACAGTGATTTAACTCTCTACTTTCCCATTAATTATTCTAAATGAGGCAGAGCTATGCTTAATACACAGAACCTTTCTTTCACAAGTGTGAACAATAAAAGGAGCATTTAGATTGAGCTTCGCAAGATAAACAATTTAAAACTACGACATACCATATAACGCAGAATCCGATCTTCATTGTTTAAGAGTTGCGATTTTTTTCCGGTTTCTTTAATTGTACTCTACTTTATATTAAAAAATTTATCATTGGCCAAATATAAATGCAGCAAATATTTGTTTTTTTAACCCACCCCAATACATATGTTCGATGGAAATGCATTTCTATATGACGACACTCAAATCATAATACTCAATAATCGTTATATTATGAGATGACACACTCTAATACGAGTACATAAATAAATATTTAACACCAGTTGTTTAACATATGAACTTAAACCAAGTCAGACACAATTATTGCTCCACTCGGCTAATAGTCGATGAACAAGTGTACCATGTTCGGAAATTAGATATCACCAAAATATACCATAGAAAATATTAACTATTAAATAACTGAAATTAATACAAGATTAACATTAGCACACATCAAAGAAATGCATATTGTTTTACTATAATAAATTAAAACATTCAACTAAATATCTAGACTTTTAAAAGTCAAATTTTCAAACTGTACCGCACCAAATTGACTTAATTCTACAGCCACGTAATTACCAATTACCTTTTGTTTTGCTGTTTTTATGAACTATTAAATTTGAATGTAAAACAATTCGCGATGTCCTGTAATTAGGAATTTTACGATATATAAAGAGTGCATCTATAATAAAAAGTAATGAGCTGTAAAAATGATAAACTTTAGTATGTAGGAGAATAGCTAGCTGTTCATAAAAGATCACAAAATCGAACTGTATATATGTAATAGTAGATCTTCTTTTTCGGAGTTATATAGGTATGTTCATAGGGTTTCAAAGCTTACCTCCAAAAATGTACATTCACAAATTAATGAAAAAAAAAAGTATTCGAATAACTTAACTCAAGCTCGCTTAACCCTGCTGCACATTTCTCAAAATCTTTTTAATAAAACACTATCAAGCATGTACTGAATAAATAAAATCGGGAAGTCCACGCAAAATTCATGAAGCATGGGAAAAAATTGTTTTTCATCTTTCCATCAGCATCTGATATCCTTGTACTATCCCCCACATGTATTCGATGCAATTTGCTCGTCATACACAATTTGCAAAGTTTGTGTTTCACTTACACCGAAAACTTTCAGGATTTGCAGCGCAACAAAAGCTGTAAAGTGCAAGCGCGATATCACGACCACCGTCACCTCCATCTCACATCAGTACGCCTCCTTGAGAGGGGGGGCAAAGCAAACCCATCCATATCATGTTCAGGCAGTCGTCGTTCTCGTCGTTGTAGCGCACATAACTCCTGCACCAGATATCCCTCGAAAGTAAAACGGGCGACCATGTCGATGAGGCTGACGACTATGTCGACGATAACTACGACGCCGACGACGATGACAACCTCGATGATGAGGAGAGCTGGCAAAGGATGGCATGGTACACTATTTATCATCAAATAGAGAACATCCTAGGGTGGATGGAGGCGATGACAATCTTTCACCCAGGGCGAACGTGCCTCTGCATTTTCAAGCATTTTATGCCCACCACTATCAGAAACCCACCACCGTCCATAAAATAAGTAGGCTGGAAGCAAAAGGATGGCAAGAGGCAACCATTTCGGGGTGGGGTGAAGGAAGATGTATGGTATAGTGCAAAACACTCCACATTTAATTTTCATGATAGAATCAACCTGCTCTACTGCTCAATGCTGGATGCCCCAGCTACCCTCCCTCTATTTTCATCCTGTGCACAATGATGCACATTCACATTTCGAACGATGACAATCAAGTCAAATTAAGACCTACATTTTATGGGTGCCTTTCACTTCTTCCCTGTTCATTTTCGTAACTTTTAACGAGAATTCTGTGGTAAAGCTTAATGCCAGAAGCAGGGATTACAGTGGCTTCTAAAATTATCTGTATAACGATAAGGTTATACTTTTTCTTATCTTTCTTTCCTTTGTATTAAAATAATGCCAGCGATTTGTCATTGCTAAAATAAAAAGAAACTCCTGTCACAATAATACGTCATCTTTCAATATAAACCATATTTTGAAGTGAAACTTCCATAGCGAGCCTAACTCTGTTTGAAAGTGTAATGATCTTTGCAATGAGTAAGAGTGTAACGAAAATTGTTAAGGTGGTGGCACAACCATTGCATGAGTTGACATTTGTCAAACAACACATACGACGTTAGGTTGATGTGCAGAAATAAAAAAAATACTTTTATTATAAATAAACTCACGCTCAAGAATTTGCTCACGGAAATCAATTTTTTTTCCAGCAACCTGGTTAGTTTGAATGCGTCGCATCAAAATCTAAAGTTTGTTAAAAACCTGTGGCACATCGCATAACGTTGTGTTGAATACGAATTCGTTATAACACGAAGTACATGAATCCATAAGCATTTACACTATCATGGACATGAGTCAATTTTATGAGCGTGGCGTAATCACTTTTGGAAGAAACGTAGGCGATGTAGGAGATGCGGCAGTTATGAGTCAAAAATGATATTTCGGGCTGTTTGATGTATGCCCATGAGAGAAAATTGAGTGGAGGTACAGAGACTATTATGTTAATAATTTTCTATAGAATCATTTTCATACAGAAAACGCTAATGAAATTGACTGATACCCAGGCCGACGGAACGCCGATTTTTATGACAGAAAGTGCTCATGAAATTGAGTCATGCCCATTACAGTGTAAATGGAATCTAAAACTCCATTTGGGGCTATTTCATGCCTGCTATGAGCAAAAATTGAGTAGAGGTACAGATAATACTATATTCTTTATAATATGTGTATTCTACTGATGCCCATGCCGTTTCCTATATTAAATCTTAAAGAATAGTAAGCGTACAGACAATTAAATTTAGCACAATTCTATGCGTAGAGTGAGAGAACCATGTGCAGCAATAATAATATTTTTATTTTTACAAGTTTAAAGAAATTCATATGGTTTTTAAACATTAAAATATACTACGGGCGACGCTATTCAAATTCGAATTTAGTACAGAAAATCTTGATGGATGAGGCCCGTCATTTCCACTCAAAGGGTGAACATGTACAGTGACTCTGAACAGCATTATTTAGTAATCTTTATATCTCCACTAAATTGTCGCTCACGAGTATGCACAACCCCAAATATTATCTGTCTCATGACTGCCTTGTTTCTTGCATCGCCGTGAAATTGACTCATATATGGTACATGATAGTGTAATTCAAAATTGACTTATTATGGATTCTATTCTTCGTGCCGTTTAAATTGAATCGAAAGAGACTCAATAGATAGATAGATTCATTTCACACACACAAACAAGGGATTCAAAGTTATAACACTTTGCATTTTGCGGCAAGGGTTAAAACACTAAATCGAATTATTTTGTAAAACTAATTTTTTTTTATCTTCATGACTTCTTTTTTACTTATATCTGATATTTAAAGTTCTATTTCAAAGACAGTGTTATATGCGTTTTTTGGCCCGGAAATGCATAATACACACGTTGTGTTGTTCGCGTCGTATGCGTTAAAAGTACATGCAGAGTGAAAATATAAATAAAATACATGTTTTGTAATATAATGACAATTGGATTACATCTATTCATGAATTTTTGTCGTTTTTAAGGATAAAAACCTAAAACTGCTTTACGCCATGAGTGTATGGCAAATGTATACGAAATCGAAGGAGACATCAAAAAATCACTCCCTTCCAAATTTCTAACCTCAAGCCATTTATATTCTCTAAACCTAAAACCAATTTTTTTTTTTTTAAAGAAGAAATCGATTTCTTGTCTTTTTGCTCTTCCTTTTTTTATGAACACACAAAAATTTGCCTACTTAGTGGATTAAAGAAATTCTGGCTGATCTGAAAAGAATTCTGCTTTGCTTTCCCCATCCCAACCGTTGGATAACACTTAACAGCCTTAGAGAGATAGACGCAAAAAGATATAAAATAGTCAGAAAATTCTGCCGCCCCTGCTCTGACCGCCCTCTTCTTTTGAACGCCCCTCCAATTTTAAAGTGTGTAGTTAAATTGCAGACCTGTTTCCACAGTAGCCGGGAAATTGCGGTCTAATTGTAGTGAAGAGGCAAAATGGGTGAAAACCTTGGAGGGAAACAAATTGCCACTTAAACTTACCCCAACAACCTTTCAACCCCTGAAACGCTCCACAGTTTCTACCCGGGCCGTTGGTATTATACCCATGCTTCGGCCCAGCTGCTCCGCCACTGATTCTGTGTGGATTTGGCATCGTCCCTATATGTGTTTGTCCTTGGTCCTTGCCATTGTCGTGTCTTCTCTCTTCTATTATCCATACTTTTCGGAATCCGGATTTGTTGCGTCTTTCTGCAGAAAACTTTATATCCCCGCGATATCCTTCCATTCTATGAAATACCCTGGTAGTGGTGGACCAAAGTGGAGTGGAGCAACTTTGGCCACAAACAAGGGTATATGCATGTGTGCGCCACTGCTGCTACTACTATCAATTCCCCAGATACAGCACTTGTGTAGTCCTACCACCCACGCCCGAAATAGATACACCCAGGGATGTAAATATGCCGTGGAATATCATAGCCCGAGATCAAGTGGTCAAAAATTCTGGGTGAATAGAGCCGGTCGCGACGGGGGCGGGCAGACGAGGAAGGAGCATATTGACGTTTTAACCCTCGGGGCTGCCTTCTTGTAAGGATGTGCAAAGGTGACGAAACTTTGGTGCACGGATGCACGAGATTGCTACATGGGATCACGGCGGCGGAATTCGAAAACTTTTTCGGAGGTGGCTAGAAGTGATAAGATGGGAACTGTTGCACCAAAAGGTAAAATAGTTTTCGTGCTATACGAGCTTAGGGGCGCATTTCGGGAGGATATTGATGTTTTCTTTGCTTGGTATGCACATTGCAGGTTGATGTTCTTTCGAAAATATTTTCAGTGAGAATAAAGTTGTTGAGTTGTTGAGGTTGAGAATAACGCAGTAGTATGCCTAATATAGAGATCGGTTATAATATTTGTTTCGTCAATGTTACTAATACCATGGAGTTTTTTGCGATATCCATTACTAAGTCCATTATCCAACTCAATTTTTAGTGGATAATTAGGATTACTTTAGTAATCGGTAATTCATGGGTTAGAAATTTCAAAATAAATATTTGTATTGGATATTATAATCAGTCACAATTTTTTTTTTTATTATTCAAGAGGTAATTTATAGGCCACAAATTTAATCGCGTTCCGATGTGAACATTACATGTTATATAACATGATATAAGACATGTGACGAAGCACATTGTGAATACATATAGGGCTTATCATATTAGTCTATATGGTACATGTGTGATGATATGTGATCATGTACGCAAATAGTATTACATGGCATATGTGATTACGTGGAAATGGAATTCCAAAATGGTTATAATTTTTCAAAAATTACATTCATAATTAAATGGTTTACAAATTGATAAAACAAAAATAAAATATCCAATGATCAAAAACCAAATTCATTCATTCGTCAAGAAACATACGCACTTGAGTCAATTAAACTAAGCTCTAAGTTTACATTTTACTTTAGCACTTTTCTTTCATTTACGGGAAAAAGAGAATGGATAAAAAAGGGAAAGATCTGTAGTTACCAACAAAATTAAATTCATTTATATAAGAGGAATATTTAAAAAGTCATTTGCATGAGAATTTTTAATAATAGAATCGTGAACTAAATTTATTTTGATTCTTATTGGAGACGAGAAAAAAATATGTGCTAATATTCATCACCCTTTTACATAAGGCGGGTATCAGAGTCAATTACCGATAGCACTGATCACAAAAATTCAAAATAACCGCCTACAAAAAAAAGACAACTTTCAAGCTTAGATATAAAATACACGGTTTCATAGGTTTCTCCCACACAACAAATTAATTAACATTGAACAAATTTGGATTATATAAAACGAAATTATTTTGAAATTATACTATAAGATGTTTGCTTAAAATTTGTATTTGTAGTTGAGTAATGAATTACTGCGTTTATCTCAAAAATGTGTGGATATCGAAGTGAAAATACGAGAGGAAAAATTTTTATAAAATACAAATTTATAAGATAAGTCAACTCTAAACCTGGGAAATAAGCTCGTGTTGTATAAAGTCATTTTCGCAGCAATTTATGTTCTATGGTGCGCCGCTCTGGTATCAATGTGCTCGTTCTCATAGCAAAAATTACCAAAAGCTCAAAACAAAATCCTTAAAATGATCATGGACTTGTCTTGGAATTTCTCCACCTCAGAGTCACTATAGATGAAATAAGTCCTAGACTGAAGAGCATATCTAGTAAATTTTTTGAACATTGCTTTCTGTCCGAAAATCTTTTAATCCAATAACTTGTCGACAGTAGTAATTAAGTAAAAAATAAGTAAGTAGGACTATAACTTAAACTTTCACTGGGTTTTGAAAAATTGTTCTCGCATACTCCTACATATATCCCCTCGGCTAAAGCCATATAGCAATATTTTAGCTGAATGAAGAAAAATATTTTCAGTACTAAATTAGATAAGTTCCTGTTGTAAAATCAAACTAAAAATGTACGAAATATAATAATAATAAAAGAAAACTAAATTTGTCTGTCTCGACCAAAATCCTGCGTTCATTCATTTCTTTAAGCTTCCCAATTACAAAAAATCTTATTCTTCATATGAGTAAAATAAATAACAAGAGTATTCTTTAAATGATAGGAGGGGCATCTTAGTCGTTTAGAAGTTACATAATGCTTCATAAATTTGAATTTTGAATGGTAGGCACATCATTATTTTATTTTTATCTTTTTATCTAACCAACCCAGTGACAACGAATTAACGCCAAAATTCTACTAACCCCCCAATGTTCGAAAGTGGAAAAAATGTTTTTAAGGTTTTTATATTAATACACCCTTTACTGTATCAAAAAGGTACAACATGTCAACGTAAAATAGAAAACCTTCCTGGTATCTTTATCTATTAAAACAATACGCCTTGTAATTGGAAAGTTCATAAAACAAGCAAAACTGAATAATTGAATAATTGAAATTTTTTGGGTAGTTTTATCGAAAAATATCTGTCCTGCACTCGAATACTTGTTACGTTTGAGCGCAAAAACTTCGAGAATGTGTCTTGCCACTTCTCCTAAAATGTTGAAGCAGATTCTTCAGAGTATACACACCTAAATCTCATTTAATTTCATTTAGGGATCCTTGCAAACCGTACCCAGACCAGGCGGCGATGCGGTTTAGTGCCCGTTAAATATTTGCATTTTGAGAAAGGGCGACGGACTGAATGCAAATAGAGGCGAGTGTCAGTCTTCTAATTACATGTACACGCGACATTCATCAAATGACGGTTAAATCTTTATTTGCCTCTACAGTAGCACCAGCACGTTTCAGTTTAGCCTAAAAAAAAAGGATGTCTCTCGAGCAGAAGGGTTCTGCGGCGAAAGTAATTTTAGTTCCTCCCACACGTCTGCGGGGGTTTAGGATCATTTAGAAATGGTTTCCATCCATAGAGGACCTTAAAACAAGCTGGACCGGTCAAAACAGGCCATTGATTCACTGCTCATTGCACAAAATGCCTGGATATTCCCTCTGTGATTATCCTTCCAGTCGATGAGGTGAATTAAAAGAGAAATTCAGAGCGGCATGACATAGGAGTTAAAATTTTCGTACTTCTTCGTCGGTCTCAGTAGACAATGTAGGGGCAGAGTGCAGGGCAAGGGTATGAGCACAAAGGAGAGGCATTAAACGCGTCGCCCTCGCAGAAAGGATAAGCGTTCCGAATGAGCCCAAACAGCTCTTTAATGAGGTGATTTACTTTATTTGGAGGCAACAAAAAGTTAAGTCGTCTATGTAATATGGCGCAATTTCAAAAGGACATTTTACAACTCACAGAATACAGGGCGGGAGGGTTCCGGCGTCAGGCAGCCTGCCAGGACTCACTGAAGTGGAATGCCATACACACAAACTCCGGGAAACGTGAGGGTGATGGCACAAAAGCCGAGGGATCTTCCCGATATCATCACACATTCCCGAATTTTTAGGATTTACTCTCTATACGGGGACGGATTATGTGTTAGTCTTTTGATGATTATCGTTAATTGTTTTCAAAAGGGCACGTTTTATGGTAATGTACCGGCCGTAGTTACGGCAACCGTATTTTGCTCGGTAAACAATTCTTAGTCCTAACTCTTATATGCAAAAAGCAGAACAAATTATTAAGCCCTTTAGTACGAAATTAAGCCAAATGGTGATCGTGAGTGGTTTCGAGTATTAACTTATTGTTCGAAGTCTGAGTAGATAACAAACATGAAACTAATTCGAAATTAAGATCTTTAGATCTACAGTACAAATCTGTATATCCATATAGAGTTTACGAGATTTAACATCGGGGCTAAGTTTGGTCGAAAACGTCGGCTTCTCAAGACTGGCCCAAAGTTCAATCGAGGCTAAAATTTAAACTCGATTTATTAGTCTTGGGTCAAGCTTTGGCGAGACATTAAGTGCTAATCCTGGGTTATTTAGTATGCGTCCAACACTGCGGCAATGTTCCGCAGCCAAGATTTGATATTTCTGTCTACGCCTAATGCTAACTCTTGGTCAATATTTAAATACTCAATATTAGTTTAAACCAATAATTAATATAAGTTGATTATAAACAATGTTTTTTTTTTACAAATTTGGGGGATGCTTTCTGCATTCAGGCAACAAATAGACATTTTTCTTAGGTTTCATAGTACACATTCCTATAGTCATTCATATTGATAATAGAGAAAAATTGTATTTATATACAGTCATATACAGTCTATTTGGAAAGAGCGTATCGCCGATTGTTCAGAAAGAAATAGAAAGAGACAGAAATATTTGAAGTGGAGGGGATGAGTATTACCTATATATGTACGAAGCGATGTTATATTGCGTATCTCAGCGATTTTATTTAAAAATTACTATTATTTATTGTAACACGACGTTATGATTATTATGTTATTCCTCGGTTGTGGTGTATATTAAAATAGCTAACTTGTCGATAAGGTAAAGAGACCTAGTGAGCAATTTTACCGTTTATTGAGGTATGCTAAATGCATTATTAAAATATAGTCCTTATTTCTTGTTGTACTATAGTACTAGGAAGGATGAAAAGAACTTGATAAAGAGAATTTCACTGATGCTGTATGCTATTATTGCATAGAGCTTTGGCCAACTTTCCGAACGAATGATGGTTGTAAGATTGGCAATCGTTATACACACGAAACATATTCAGGATGTTGAGATGATTTCATAGGTGAATTTTATACCTATTAAATGCATATTAGGTTTGTTTTTACTCTTCTAAAAACAAAAATTGAATATCTTAATTTTTTCTTAATAGAATTTCAACTGATTTCTGATTTCATTCATCTCTGCTTTACTTTACCTACCACGGCGAAGTGATCATTTTCCTTGGTATCATTGCTTTTATTATTCAGAATTATTGTTAATAATAATAAATTTAATATTTCGTAAATATAAACTAAATTCAAAGAAATCATTACAATAAATTAATAGCTCTAAAAGATTACACTGATCTTTCTTAAGAATTCGTAATTTTGTTAATAAAGTCAATAAAAAAATGTATAATATCAAAAGCTGTAAAGCTTGAAACTTAAGATATCATAGTAATAAAACGTCTTATATGTATGTAATTAGAGTCATCAGTGCATTTTATTTCACCCCACACGACAAAAGAGATTATACATGTATACAATATGTTGTATAAAAAATATATACACTTTGCTACAAAAGATATTTTATTTTCTTATTATAATCTACTGGCCATACCCAAATTATCTGTTTTGGGACAAAAGTCCAGAAGTTGGGACCACTGTTTCCTTCGTTTCTGGATTATATTCATCACCTTCAGAACAAGACTGAAAACAAACGAATTTATTCGCATAGAGAACTAATGTATATGGGAATTTATGAACGTAAAGGCCCGTCCCGCTTCTAAATATAAATATTCTTCAGTGTGTTTAATAAGAGTATTCATATCAAATATATCTTAAACGGTACAGCACGGTACGCTGATCTCGTTTTTCATTAGCAATTGTCGCCGAGAATATTTGAATCTGATATATGCGTACTGCGCCGGAACGTAGCTGACGCCATTGACTATTTTAATATACTTTCTGGAAGTCTTATTTGTATTTGGGGCATTTAGTATAATTTTATTGCATCCCAAATTCAATATCATCTCATTCGTAAAAATAATGTTCAAAGGATCGAACTTAAATCAAGAAAGCTATTCTTAAATATATATTTTCTACTAATGTACCTTAAAGAGTGCATAAACATAAAATCGTTAATTAAATATTTATCTACTATATCATTAAACTTGCCAATTCATTAGTTCTTATTTTTATTTTATTAATTATTTGTTTGTATAAAAACTTCTTATTTTCAGTACTTGCAAAATATAATATATGTGTCGGAAGGCTCCTTATACCTATGAAAATATGAACCGTACCGTAAACGCTACGTGCTGGAAACGATTGCTGTATAATAATATGAATGGACCTTAGTGCACATTTACCCTACAGTTAAACAAGTTCAACTGCATCACTTTTAAGTTTGCGAACAAATTCATTTAAATAATGGTCCGGTGAATACCTACTACCTAGCCTAGTGTTCAAAATATTTTAGCAATTCCCATGTGTCCAGCAAAAACGTTTCCATAAGAAAGTGTTACCAATAAGAAGCTCGAATGAAAGTTTCCGCATACCTAAATAAAAGAGCCTTAACGCTAAAAGCATTCCACAAATCACTTAAAATCGCATTAAAATAGTAATTTTCCACTTTCGTACAATTACCCTTCTGTTTCTTGAGAGGCCAAAACAATCGTTACTGCTTAAATATCAGCCACAAGTTTCTACAAAAACCGGTAGGAACAACAAAAAAACAATAGGGGGAATTTTAATACAAAAGCAAAAACCAAAACTCAAGTATATGAGAGAATCGAGTAAAACTTGCCTTTAGTGGAAAAACTTCCTACTGATGTCGCGAGGAAAAAGTATCAACGACAAATTGCCACAACAACGACCGAGCTCTTCATATGTGACTTGGAAAACTTTGCGCACTTTTTAAGTACAAGAGGAAAACAAAAAGGAATACAAAAAAAAAATGCGGAGAACTTTTCATGTGTGGTTTTGATTCTCTCTAATTCTTTTAAGACTCGACAAGCTTCTGTAAACTTCTTGTAATGCCGACGGGTTAGAGATTGGAGAAAGTTATTCCGCTTGTTCTTGTCTTTATTGTAAAACAAGTTCTTAAGTGAAAGAAAATATTTCATTTGGGAAGAACGGTGGTTGTCGATGCTGGAAAAGGGTAAAAGCTATCAAATATGATTAAAAACTAAAGGATCAAAAGGATGCTTACAGTATACTGAAATTTCGAGGATGCACTTCTTATGAAGAACTCAGTAAAAGGGAATAATAAAATTGTAACCGAAGTTGTGGAGCATATCAGATGAGAATCTAACTTTCTTAATATGTTTCTAAAGAGTTGCTAATTATTGAAAATTAGCATTCCATTTTAAATTCTTAAAAAATATATACCCATTGAAGCAATTAAGTTTTAGGACTGGCGGCATATATCAGCAATCAGTGGTCATCTGTGTGTTCGATAGCTCATTTTAAAGCTACAATTTTCTTCGCCCTAATGCATCGAAGTTCAATCGAATCTGTTGACAAATGAAAAAGATATGACATTTATACATAAATGTGTTTTTAGTCGATGTTGATATTTTATAATGGATTACATTTTTGGATAGCAGAAGAATTATTCACAAAAAATTCGATCTAATTGCTGACAATGACTCTTTGTTTTGAAGCGTTTCATAGCCAGAATTCGGCGTACCTGTTTGGAATTTAGAGATCCAAAGTGTTGGTCCTTTTTTGCACGACGACGTAACTTCTAACACTGCAATAGTTACTAGTCGATTTTTTAGGCCCGTAATCAAGTCTGTGCTTTCAATTATCCACCAGATTTGGCTCCGTGCGATTTCTTGTTATTTTCAAAATTAAAATTAAATTTGTAAGGGTGCTTTTTCGAAGACTAGATGCAATACCATAAAATTAACTAAACCATGCATTTCAATCACTTTTAAATTGTTATAAAAATTGTATTTAGACAAGAGGAGATTATTTCGAATATCTATGAAAACAAAGTTTCGAATGATATGATCAAATACAAGTAATATCCCAATCAAACTTAGATGTCTAGGGGGTCGGGTTTATTTTTTGTATGTTATTTGGAAGAAATTTAGGAAGTGTATCTATAGTAATTGAAAAGTCACCTTATTAAGAACTACCATAATGCATATGATTAAAATCTTCTTAATATCAATCATGAGTGGTTTATTATTTTTATATATGACAAAATTTCTGATAACCTAATCTATTAAAATCTTTCAGTCGGTTAGGCTCAATGTTTTAAAAATCAAGATTACCGATACAAAGTACTGGATGTCCATTTTTAGTACATGTAAGTAGTCTACTAAGAATTGAGCCTTATCATTTCATTTTATGAAAAAAAGTATCATTTTTAAAGTACTACGTAATTGTTTTTAAAATATGCGAATATTTTTGGGACTCTTTTCTATTTAGGGGTTGAATTTTTTCCAGTTTATCGCAAATAACAAGATGCATATCGTTTCATAACTCATATGTTAAGTTGACTTCTTCATAGGGATTAAAAAGCTATGGGAAGGTGCAATTCTCTTAAATTGTAGCAACTAAAAAGATGTATCGTATAACATGTTTTGGAGAACACCGAATTTTTGAAATTATTTTTTACATGGCGTTGAAGGGGTTAAAATAATAATATTTTTTTAGAACTCAATAATAGTTCTGCGGCGAACTTAGTACTGCATATGTATCTAGATACCATTTTATTAGATTAGAAATTTTCTGAATTTTGAATCGTTTGCAAATTAAAACAAATTAAAGAATAAGCATTACAAGAAAAAATAATTTACTTAACTGAATTCTTGCATTCAAATGTTATATTGTTAAATACGATTATATATTTTCCAAGGTATTAGGGACAAAAGGTCGACATTTTAAAATTATGGCTTAACGTACATAACACTCAGTTTTCTCAACATGTGAACAATGAATTCGTATTAGCCCTTACTTTAATATCTTTATTATAACGTTGCTTAGATTGCTGAAACATAATGTTTGAGTTTGCCTTTCGGTTCTATCTACTTATAATAAAAATTGTCTAGTGTAGAATTTTATATTATCATAAGGCCCCAAATATTATTTCAATTTGAAAAATTTTAATTACGAAGCTGTCCCAGTACAAACAACATATCAAAGCTTCGAATTTCTCAATGACGAACGTAATTAAATATAGTCAACCCCAGAAAGGTTTAAACATATTTCAATATTTAGCATCTTCAAAAACTCCGATGACTAAAATTAAATAAAATAAATTCCCCCATTGTTCCGACGTCAAGAACTAATTCAATTGTTTGTACTATTTAGATTTTTTTTTAAATAACTAGACGTTACTAGAATTATTTGATTTTTGATGTTAAGCAGAAAACAAATTCTTTTCAAATTCCAAACTTAATTGAATCGGTCATTTCAAAACCACATAAGTCATATAAATCAATAAAAACTGTAAAACAGTAAATTGAATTTTTAACGAATCCATCAATAAATTTATGAACGATGACTACGCGGTATTGTTTGAAGAGGAAGCAATCTACTAACTTTCGAGGGTTTTACCTTTGAGGTGGTCACATTTTAGGAAGCATTCACGATAAAAAAAAACGTATGTTTGAAAAAAATTTGACTTATATGGTTTTTGAAATCGATTCAATTATAGTAAATAAAAGTACTTACCGGTATCCCTTGGTTTTTCATTACTAAATTGTTTTGGTGAACTATTTTTTTTATTTGGTATTGGCCTTAAAGAAGAGTTAACCTGTAAAGGAATAAAGTAATATTAAAGCGTTAATGCATACCTTTTAAAAATTACAACAATTATCTTACAATTTTATCGGATCTTTCCCCACATGGTAACCTTGCCACCGATACATCAGGACTATCCTCTGGTGGTGGCGGCTGTGATATCCAATTGTAGCCTCGTCTTGAAATAGGAACTCCAACACGATCATATTGAGAAGCTTGTTGCCTGTGATAAAGTTTTAATGAAATTATTTTGGAATAATTAACTACATAATATATTTACTACTTGCAGAATAATTAACACTAGATTCACGGACGTTGGTCATATGATTGATAGGGACTTTGAAAAGTAAGTTTATAATATATTTCTATTTGAAATGGGTAGCGCGAAATGCAAAAAATTCAAGAAAGACATATTCTTGTACAATTACATCAATTAAAAATAACATTCTACACTAAAAATTAAAATATATAGCTGCTGTAAGTTTCAACACGAAATATGAAACTCGAAATTTGACGAGTTCCGTAAATCTAGTGTTAATTGAAAATTTTCATAGTTATTGTTTATAGATTACAAGTTGAGTTTGCTTTCATAGCCAAATTTGCAGTTTTCACTGATTTTAGATTTGAAAATACGTCAGACAATATGAGGACATATGAAATATTGAGATACAAGATATAATCTTCAGTTCTTCAAAGATTATCATAGATAATAATAAAATATAAGTTCCATAACAACGAAAAGATGGAAATTTATTATTATATTATAACATGATGGATAGATAAACTGGCACAAAATGAAGAAAGTAATTCATTTTTCCATATTTTGACATGAAACTTGAAATATGTAATATAAGTAAAATATTCGTTTAGAGGATTGTTGTGCCAACTAACCTTACTTCGAAGTATAAACAAAATAATACGTTAAACAAATCCAGCTAACTTGAATATCGAACGTACATTTATGAATTTGATAATTATTAAAATTATGGCTACTTAAATTTTATAATCAAATATTAAAACAATTTTCTCTTCCTTTTTATGAGATATTATATATTTTAAAGTAATCAAAAAAATCATTTATACTTTATTTTTTTATTGTAAGTTAAACACCGGTCGGATCGTCGAAGTTACAGAAGGAGCTTATAAACCGCAGATTAAATGCAAGTAAATAATTCGTATTAAATTTTCATATATGTATAAAACTTTGAATGCGCTTATACCAAACCGATTTTTTTCCACCTGACTGTGGTGATTAAAAATAAAAGCTGCTATAAAATTTGTACAATTTTCTATACATAGTGAATCTCGCTCCTAACAGTATATTTATTTAATAGTAATCTCATAATTATACAATACCTTTTTTTTACCTTAGTAAAAGATAAAAACTAATTAAGAAAATCTATTTGGTTTTATTTTTCAGATTGTAATTTTTTTTGTCAAAAAATATAAATATAAATTTAATTTACAATTTACGATACATTTTTTGTTTTGTAAGGAGCATTAATAAAATATAATTTCGTTTTTACCTGTTGTAAATATCTCGGAAATCATTACAGTTATGGAAAAAAAAATGATATATGACCTTTTTTATTCCGTATCGAATCGTTCTATTAACCTTTTCTCCCATCTAAAACATAAAGTCCACCTTCCGGCCAACTTAGCAAAATGGTCTGCATCCCCAAAAACTTGAAAAAGAACGTTGTTTTTAGTTTTCATTGAATTACGCACCCATCTTCTGAATCCTTTAAAAGATAAAAGAAAGAAGAAGACATGCATAGAGATTTTGGAGAAATGAAAGCTATATTTAATAAACTAACGTCCATTTCTCGAAAGTCTATGATTCAAAGAAAATTATATGATATTCAGTAGGGACTTCTAGAGTTTAATCTCACCATAAATGGGCAGTTTTAAATTGGTTCCGACAAAATCTGTAATTGAACTCCTAAAATTAGGGCAAATATCTATTATATTAGTGCTGGTATTATTATTAAATGTTACATTAGTTGATGTACTAGAGGTTTTTATAAGAACTTTATACTGTCGAATAAGATAAGGTATAAATTAGAGAAAACGAAGAGAATAGATTCTATATATCAAATTTGAATAGCCTGCTTATTCTAGAATGATTAAATCACTTTTAATAATTGAAGACATTTGTTCAAAAACGGTACGTTTTTTACGAAAATGTTATTTTGATTCCAACGAATAAATGCGGACGGCCCACATTCCCTTTTCATCATCACATTACACGAAACAAACCAGCTGACTACAATATGGGGAACAACTTTGTTTGATGATAAAAAATATGTAATATTACACGATTTTGTACAGTTTTTGAGGTCTTTCTGTTTAACTTATACCAGGAAAAATCTAGACTTTAGAAGATAAATGTGGATTGTGTTCGTTATAATAAATATGATGGTATGATCATGTTAATGACACAGAAATCTATAGATTTACATCAGCTTAAAACTGGATAGAACTAAATGTTCCAAAACTGTTTATAAAACTAGTAAACACTAAAATCGTGAGCTAAAAATATAATAAATTGATTGGAGGTCAGTCCATATCAGTTTTCCTTAATCTTCTCAAACAATTTGTGAGATATTCAGATGACTTGTATTTTTCAGAAACAAGTACCACTTATATTTCAAGGGTTTCGATTTTTAAATTCGACCAATCCAGTTATAAAAAGACGAACATTAACTAATAGTTATTGCTTAAATGTAACTACAATTATTTTTAAATTGCTAAGGATTTATTAAAGGATTACCCATCTTAGCCTTAGATGTGGAAAATGTTTAATAAATAATGTTCTTAATAAGATTTCAGTACTTACAATTTTAAATAATAATAATGAATGTAAATAAGCGTACATTTGCAACTAAAACCATATCACATAAAGTCGTAAGCTATTCAAACTATATTTTAAAACAAGGCATAATAAAGACCAAAATACTACACCCGGATTTGTTATTATTTTGCAGCTTTTAGTAATAAACTGAAGAAAGTTATGATTTTGCTGCAAATATTATGTAAGCTACTGTACATAAGTGTGATTTAACTTAAACTGTAGAAGTAACGAATTTCTTTGATTTTTCAAATGTAATTTTATATTTCATAACGAAAATACATATAATAAGCACAGCAGATTAGAACTTAACGCTTTCAGTCCAATTTCTACTTTCATTAAGATTTGCTAAAACCGTAACAGATCTAACTAGTGTGTGAACTTAAAAAACCGGGTTTAATTAGAAATGAAGAAAAAAAAAATGTAAAATTTGAACGTTGAAAAAGTTTAGCTCATATCGAGTATAAGTGATTTTATTAAATTTGAGATTATTTTCCTATTATATAAAAACATTTTGAAAGTAGAGCATTTCTAATACTGTTCGAACAACGAAACTAAATTTTTTCAACTGGTTTTTATTACAAATTGTATGAAATTATAGAAAATTTAAACAATTAGTTATTTTAAATTATTTGTAGATACCTAAGAGCAACGCTTGTAGAAAAGTTAAAAAGTATACTAAGTGGACTTCTAATATTGCATAACTTGTATATCACTACATAACTATACCTATATAATAAAATAAAATCCCCCTCCGGGCGCGATTTTCTTCTTAAATACTCAATAGGTTTTTACGATTAGAGAGTGGATTTACGAGGAAGGTTTAAATGTGTAATTAATGAATTTTTTATGTAAATTAACCGGCTTATAACAATGAAGTCCATAACCCCGTAACAGGATTTTAATCATGAATGATCTATTTTTGAATAGAGTTTCATTAGTTGCAGGTTGCGGGAAAAAGCTAGTGCTCAGAATTTTGGCGGTTACTTAACTCCCTTATCTATTGGACGTAAAAACTCTTTAGTTTATTGCTATTTTTACGAAATCACTTCAACGTAATTAAATATATTAAATCTATTTAAGTATAACCCTCTTTTAATTTAGAGAACCTACCGATAGTGGGCTATGATACGCACTTAAAAATAAGCTATATAAAATATGGAATAAATACTCAAGGAAAGCCCAGTTATCTATATTTATTTTTAATCGATTGTGTTAATACACATAAGCGAATATTTATATAATTAGAATATCGTAGCTTGTTCCGCGATTGCCTTGGTATATTTAGCTTAGCAGTAAATTTGATGTTTTTTTAAATATTACTGATTTTTCTTTATGAGAAAGAACAATTTTTTCGGATTTTCTTGAAACTGGCAGCTCAGTTGTTAGAGCAATGGACTACCATTACAGAGGTTGCGGGTTCGAGCCTAAGTGAGCCTTTTTACGCAACCATTACAACCTAACCTAGCATTAATAATCTGCAATAGAATAAATGAAACCACTATTTCAGAATTTTCTAAAATTCAACCCCTAAGAGGTTGCATCGAGTTGATACGAAAAAAAACGACAAATTGCGTGAAACTTGTACCTATATAACTTTTTTATCATCACGTTTTATTCTGTTTAAAAAATTCAAGTCCATGCATACGGGGACGCGGGATTTTTTGATACCAACAAAATAACTAAATCATTTATTTTCCGCTTCAAATTTAAAAGGTAAAGAAATAATAATCTATCCGCGCAATTCTTATAAACCGCGACATTTTAGCGCTATTACGCTTGAATGAATTTGTAAAGTCAAACAATAATTTGCTTTTATTTCGAATCTTAATTTCTGGAAGGTCTAGGTAAATCCGGATTTATTTAGTTTACGGTTGGCAGTAAACAGCTGAATTTAAACAAAATTATCACCACATTAAATAAGATATAACTGGATTCAATCAGATAATGTATGCGAACTAGTCATCATGCTAATGATATAGTGACGATAGAGAATCTTCTGAGATAAGCAAGATTTATGAATATTTAAATGTTTCGTCGAGTGGGAGCTGACATTTTTAATTTAATTTTAAAATTTGCCCTACATTCTTCAAGGACAGAATTTTAGAGGAAATTTGTTGAGTTTGTTATCAGAGCAACGGACGATGCTCCACAAGTTGCTATGTTAAATATAAAACATCTAGAATTGGTTAAAGCTGTTTACCTTAAGCTTTCGTAACAATCTAAACAAACAACGGCATATTCGCCATTCTCCAGAAGCAGTCCGTCGTCATTTTTGCGATTGGCAACAAAGGGAAACTCCCTGATAGGCAGTGCTCGAACTCTCTTCCGATAAGTCGTGATGCCACACAAGTGGCAGATGTAGTCATGCCAATTGTACTTGCGGTCAGCGGCGGGCAACGGGGGGCTCTGCGCCTCGTACCTGAGAAAAATTCAGGAGAGATATGCGACGTATTAGCGACTGTGAAAATGCAAAGTAAACTCAAGTTCTTCCATACTTTCGCCATTGATTGAGCAACGAATGATAGCAAAAGGTGCACACGAGGGCCGAGTAATCCGATCGCAACTGCTCCGCGTTCGGCGGTGATTTATGCTTCAGCAAGTGAGGAAAGTACGGCCGAGAGCCCTGCAAGGAGATTTGTTGTTTCGCTTCTTTAGCACTGGAATTTCTTCACCTGAATGCTATTTGTTTGCAATACCTCTTTGCTCGTATACAGAACCCTAGCCAAGGTGAGATCTGAGTGCAGGCCGCATAGGAAACAGTAGATAGACGTGCTGGCGGGAGTCGAGGAGACAGACGGCGTTGACGGCGGTGTGGTAATCCCCATGCCACCGTGCCGTGAACCATTCGGCGAACTTGATGTCATCATTGGCGATGGAATGTTGTACCTACAACGGTATTAGATTGGAACTCTTAGAGCAGAACAGGTGACCCAGAGGCACCCAGTAGTTACCTTCTGTGCTCTAGAGGCACTCGTTCCGCGTCCATCGTTTCCCATTGTCGTGCCAGGTGATTAACGCAATCCTTGCACGCCAGCACTCGACTAGAAACGGAGTCGTTATTGTTCTTAAGACAGGGGAAGTGCATGGCATGGGAATTCATATGCTCGGCGGTTGTCGACAGCCATTCCATTTTGCTTGGTGACCACAATGTTTTGCATATATAGCACCTAAAACAGTTTAACAAATTAACAGGAGAAATGTAAGAAGTATCGCCAAATATTTACGGGTAGAGCCCATGTCCATTTTCTATTGGTCCTTGCGATGAGGGCGGGGTATTTGGCCTAGAATCACGTCGATACGGTTTTGTATCTCTAGATGATGTGGAATTTGTTGTCTCATAAGGCTGAAAAGATGAAATTTTATTAAAAATAAAAAGTACTATCGAAATTTCAGATATCAGTACAATTTCAAGATATATTTTATTTTGGTTCTGGTATAACAACACTTGCTGTGATATTAGTCAGCCTTACAATCAGATTACCTCTAGGCTATTTTTGTCGAATTACTGTGTAAAGTTAAAAAACTCCCAAAAGTAAATCAGTTTTGCTGTGCGCATGAGATTGTGGCTGCCATATCAAAATTTCCTTCTCAAGCCCAAGATACACACAAAAATTACTCAACAAGTTTACATAATTGCTATCCTCAAAGTTTAAATTGCGATAAAAATCTAGTGATAGCCGACAACAGCTACTTAAGAGCTTTCCTCGATTGTCCCCAAAATTGTTGTTTACTGCCCACTTGAAATATTGACTGATAGCTTTTGTGAATTAACACGTTTGTGCCGGGTTGCGTTGGACTTGTTATCGCATACCCTCGAAAGCTATGTTAAGTGTCTCACAAAGCATACAATTCGTGATTAGATAAAAACCGAAGATAACTGGTTTGATCATGTCGTGGGTATGCGTCTAGTGTTTGGCAGCTGTTCTATATCAAGCATTCGATTATCAAGGAAATTTTTGATACCACTTGAAGTTAAGTAGTTGCCTAGAAGGACCTTATGCCTAGAAATAAATCGCTAATTTCGATATCAAACAAAAGTAAGCTAATAGTGTTTAAATACTCCCTTAATATTATTCACCATGGTAATGATTGTGATATTTATTTATTAATACACATAAATATACTGTTTAATGGATGTTATCCGTTACTTCTTCTTGTTACTTTTACATACAGGGGGAGTCAAAAGTTTGTATACACATAATACTTACTATTTCTGATGTGAAATATTCCCAAGTAACTAACATAAACTAAAATATTTTGAAGCAACAGTGAACCTTATAGTCCAGTGTTTTATTATTTATTATATTATATTATACAAACTAAGGAATTCATGTATTGTGGATGGAAAAAGAAGATAGCTCCTGAAAACTCCGCGCAAATGCGTGCTTTTATGACGGCATCTAATCTTCGTCCAATGGAATTGATGAGATTCCTGGTAATAGCTTGTGAGATTTTTTTCATTCATCCGTTAATGCGGTTTGGAGATCTTTTTTGGATGTTATTGTTCGCTTTCGAATATTTCTGTCCAAAATTTCCCAAAGATGTTTTATGGAATTAAGGTCTGATGATTATGGAGGTGAATGAAGTTGTTTGGTGGGGTTTTACAGAGGCCATTCTCTGACTACCTTTGGGTTGTTGTCACGCTGGAAGATCCAAGGATATAACAGAACTAATATCTACACGCTTGGCTTTAAATTATCTTTTAAAATTATCAGGTAATCAGTGGGCTCAACGACAACAAGATTCTCTGTCCCCACAGCCAGAATGCATCCCCATACTATCAATGAACCCCTAAAGTGTATACAAACTTCTGATTCTCACTGTATATGATTAATAGCGCTACAGAGCCTAGATATTTCTGGTTGTATCAATATGACCGAAAACAAAATCAGAATTGTAGTTTTTGCTTTTACTTTCAATTTTGCGAGGGTACCGTATATCAAAGCAGTACGTTCACATCTTCTGCTTTTCAATATTTCACAGGCAGTTGCCGACATATCACATACAAAAGTTTTCAATGAACAAACGAAAATCTTCAACCCTTATTGCGACAACGAATGTACATTTTCCTCAAAATATTCGGAAACTTCTATCAACATTTTTCCTTTTATTTCCCATTTCTATTTAAAATCGAAATAATATATATATTAAAAAATCATAATATTTCGAGGTAGATACATTTTTCAAAACTGACTGTGGAATGTTATATAGTAAACCTATTATACCTTTTACATTGAATTAATATTCGTTAAAATACAGAGACCTCTTTAAAAAAACGGACTCTGTAAAAAACAAGATATTTTCAAAAGCTAAAATCGTAATATTAAAGAAATTTGTTAAGAAATATGGAAAAACATAAATATTTGCTATCGTATATTACTTAGAGACTTATTAAAATTTCATAAGTCCTCCCTGAATATTTATAACTACAAATATCCGCTTTAACATAGTCTTAATAAAATGTTGAAGCGTTTCCTGTTTGAAATTGACGTCCAATTGCCTAAATGCGTGATACTAAGCTGTTTCGTAGGTTTTCTACAGCCTGGCCTGTCCAATAAACCAATTTTTTCGGGAACTTTGACACAGGTATATATATGTTATCCTGTTGATATTTGAAGCCTACGTTAACGAATTTAAAAATAACTAAGTAGAATATGTGCTAATAATTTAGTATAATTTTTGGATATCATTCGTGTAGGTACAGATAAAACAAATCGGAAACTTTCCTGAATATGTGAATGCACCGCATTGATTTTTCGATTTCTTTTTCATTCAAATTAAAACAAACTGTAGCATTCTAGCCTATCTAAATTTAACTTCCGCTTTAACAGATTGCTACTCAGATTTCTATTGCATGTACTTTTCGGCGAAATTTCCCATTTTGTATTTTTTACAGTGCATAAAATATTCATAATGTTATTTTTTGTCACGGGAAGGTTTAACTTATTTTTTATTATTTGTCCCCTTTGGCACACTATAATTTTCTTTTTAAAATCATAATTACATATTCAGATCTAACAGTTTTTGATAAGAGTTTCCAATCCTTTTCTTTGTTGTTGTTGACTAAAATTCCAATTTCAATATTTACAATGTAACACTAAGTATTTCTTTTTTTTGTTCGAATTTTTAGTGCATAATCTCAATTGGTTGATACCAATACAAATATATATAGTCTGTTTGGTAAGAGCGTATCGATCAGAATTCAATAATGCGATAAAAAATTAACAAAATGTTATTTTTTCCTTATTATTTACTCTATTTTCTTTTACACACTACATTTAATATTTGGTGAAGTGACCGTTATTTTCTATTATAGTATACATCTATTGTTCATATTTTCAACTAATATTTCAGCATATTCTAATGGTAGGCTCTTTACCGATGATTTAAGTTATTGCAAAGTAAAAGAATTTTTCCGCTGCAGCTTTGCCTTCATACATTTTCAATTGGATTAGCATGAGGGCCACTCCATGATATTGATATCCTCTTGATTTTTCCATTCGGTACAAAGACGACTTCTATGTTTTGGATCGTTGTCTTCTGGCAAGATCCACGATCGGTTTCCTGTTCCAAATCACGAATCTGTAGACTTTAATAACCCGTTTTTGTAAATTTGCAGCACCCTTTCTGCATTCAGATTTCCAATAAAAGCAATAAATTTTCCAAATCCATGTGAACAGAAACATCTCCACACATGAACTTTTTTGTGTGTTTTACAGTACGTATGATGTAATGTCATCCTTTTTTTAACCATATTCGTTTAGGTCTTTCATATGCCCAAAATGATGATTCGTAAGTGAATACGACGTTTGTCCAAACGCGGTTCAAATTGTCATTAGCCCATTTCAAACAGCTTTCGATGTGGTTTTTGGATAAAAGTGGTTTGATTGTAGTACTGCGGTGTTTAATGGAATTTTCCCTTATCCTTTGGCGTACGGTATAGAGAGATACGTTCCGCTAATTTGCTTCTAGCTCGCCTCAGCGTCATTTGTGGACCCGTTTCAAAAATCTTCAAAATAGTCTTCTTTTTTTGATTTTACTCCTTCAAGTCGTTGACGTTTCTTTCCTCAGAAAACTTCTTACACCACTTCTTTACAAAAGACGCATCCTTTTTAATATATCTTGCTGCCTGGGAATAAGTCCATTTAGGTCCTTTCGGATGAAGGCAGAGAAACACAGCTTCGAAAAGTTTAAAAATTAAGGCACTTATGTAGAATATCGATCTTAACAGTAGAAAGTTTAACGCAAAATGAGACTTTAAGCATGACGCGCATATATTTAGGTAGGTGATCCCCACCACTTCAAATATTTCTCTTTATTTCTGAGAAATCGTCGATACGCTCTTACCAAACAAACTGTACATATGCTTCACATCATTATTAACAATTAGGGGTTGGCGGCTGGAACTCTATTTCACTGAAGTAAACAAAACAATATGCACTTTGAATAAAGTTGCAAAATAAACACAAAAGCAATATGTTTTTAATCCATTCTTCATATCTCTTAGGACATTTTGTTTTACAAGAAAACCAACGTTTAATTTTCCAAAGATCCATTAACTTTATTTTGATTTTAAGTATGAATAGTCTTAACCCTCAGCAGTCACACTGCTGTGGCTTACAGTTACGGTCAAACATAACCCGGCATCTTCTAACACTCATAGTTCTGCTGTAAATTAACAAAAATGTTTTTTTTTAATCAAAACAACGAACAAAAAAAAAATTATATGATAAAAAGTCCTCCTCTTTTTCCCCTTCTACACTAAATTTTTTTCAAACTTATAATCTGGAAGTGCCAAAGTTAACTTTACCATCTATAGATAAGCGTAACACCTAGAATTACCTCTAAGGGTTGACTATCATCTTTGTGCAAGAACTCAATATATGCAAAAATAAGAACAATTCGATTTTAAGGGTACAGTTATTTATCTCTTCTGAGAATATTTTCGGAAAAGCGTTGTTTATGTCTAAGTACAAAATAGTGAAATATTTAAATTGATTTCGTACAATAAAATATTTACACTGTATTTGATAACATTTGTAATCAAATTGTAAAATTAAAACAAGAGAAACAGAAAAATTCGACAAGTGTTGACTAAATATTAAAAAAATAAAATTATTTAAGCCAATGAATGTCAAGGCTTTTCTGACTGCCATAATGCGTAAATCAATCTTTTCACCATTTCTTTTTTAAACTTCCTAAAGCCATTAAGAAGCAACTACCACTTCCATAAACCTGCCATTTTCAAAGTGTGTTACAACTTGCTATAGTGGCTCCTGGAATTTACGACCGCCTTTGTTTTTTTTTGTTTTCACTTTATTAGCAGCAATCACATGAATAATACATATTTCGAGATTACCACATGTCACTCGTCTGCATAATAAGGCGTTCGTGTTAAAATTATAATTTTTTTTTTTAGGAAAAACGTTTGAAAGAACTTCTTATCGCGCTTCTGCGCTGCGACCGCTCTTAACTGCCAATAAAAATCTGAGAAAAACCAGAAAAACCGGTATATTTTTTATTATTAGTATTATTTTTTGCTAAAAATCATTTATTTTTATATTATCTCACCCGCATACAAAAATACAAATGAAAATGTTCACTGATAAAACTACTTTTTTTTTCAATAGGAAGAACGTCTGTTTTGATATCGTTTACTTTTTCTGCGATATTTGATGCAATCATCAGAAATTATTGATTGGAGGAATATCATTGATATCACTGGCAGTCTGAAAATATCTTTTTATTTGCAACGAACGCTTTATTTACTTCCAATTTCTGGGGTTCTTTCTTGAGTGGGAAAGTGTTTAATAGCAAATCCGTTTTTGATATACGCCACTTTTTCTTCCTCTTATATATTTTGTGCCATTCAGCACATTGAACGTTTTTTTTTTTTTTTTACTTTTTTTTCGGATTTCATATATACATATATATTATATATTTATATATATTTTTTTCATCATTCGCCAGCATATCGGTGACGTAGGTGACGCTAATAGCAACGAGGACGCTGTTTGATGTTCTGGAATTCCATTAAGGCACCCCCTTATCAGCTGAAGCCATCGATTTATATTGACGGTGATACTGCTATTTGGTGTACTAATCTCCTCCGCAGATAATTTATTCATTTTAAATGACACGCTTAATGAGGTTATTCGGTTCGATTAGTTGTTTTTTTTTCCACTGTCGCGATACAGCAAAGGTCCAAATTGGAGATTGGGGATCAAGGGAATTTATATTAGAATTGAAATGAATTTGCTTAATTGGAATCATGTTGTTTTTTTCAGGTTTTCTTGAGATTGGTGTGCTTCTTTATTGCATGATAATTGTAATTAATATTTAGTAATATCCAGATTACTACTGGATATTTCTTTTGCAATTTGAAAATTACTTAATTTACATGCAAATTACTCATAGTAGGCAAATTTTGAATGACTCCGTTCCAAAACTAGGCATAATGCCCATATGATCTATTGATTATTTATAAGGTTAAGCTAAACAAAAATGAGAATTTATATTTATTAAAACATGAAAGAAAGTAATATTTGAAAAAAAAATTGTAAAAAAAAAACAAGTCAACTTTAATTTAGATGGAAAGGGCGAATTAAAACGTTAGAGTTATTACAGTATGATTTTAAATTTTCCATGTACAGTAGGGCGATTAAAAATGCCATCAAAATAACTATGTGCATTATCACAATTATTTAAATAAATAATAATAATGGAAAAAAATCAATTTTCTTCAATTTCAATAGACTATAGGCTAGAGTTTATTTAATGTCTCTTTTTCTGCAATTTACTCTGGTAACTGATGGTCTTTATGATCCGAAACTATTTTTATTACAATCCCATTACAGTTTAAATTATGTTAAATTTTAATCGTTTTTTGTACGCGATTAGAAAGTGAATAAAATAAAGTAGTGCATACACATCTTAGTTCACCTCCAGTTTTTTTAATTCTCAACAAACAATTAAAATATGAAAAACATTAAATCATACTAATTATATGAGAAGTCACCAATTATACAACTGAACAAGGAATACATCATTTCTCAAGGGTTCTTTCTGAAGATTACCATAAACGAAAA
This sequence comes from Philonicus albiceps, assembly GCA_963969385.1. NCBI lineage: Eukaryota > Metazoa > Arthropoda > Insecta > Diptera > Asilidae > Philonicus > Philonicus albiceps. The sequence continues at coordinate 24,215,883 of OZ017773.1, read as the reverse complement.
TATCCATTGTTATATTTACAAAATAGACAATAGAGCTGGAAAGTACAAAAGATACTTAAACAATAATAAATTGTTATGGGAGCTTATAGCGTGGCGCAAATAAAAGCTTAAAACTTATATTATTATTTCTATGAAATATTTCAGTAAATTCACTTCCATAAATCAATAATTAAGTAGCTAGCGAAATGTAAAAACTTATGCTACCCAATATTATGAGTTTTAATGCTTAGCAACTCTAACCCAGCGATCCTAATGTCCAGTGATTCATAAATGTTAACTAAATTAAATAGAATTGGAGAAAGTAAGCTTAGGCTCTGAAGCTAGCCTTTCTAAACTTACATTTTTCTCTTTTATGCATTTTTTTACCAATTTGCAAATATTTTGAAAATAAGGTTTTTTGTACATTTTAATTAATTTTTTCTCAAAAAAAGTGGTGCACTGCCTTTTACGAAATCGTAAAGTACAAGAAAAATATATAAAATTAATATATTACTTCTTCGGTTGTATAAAAATAAAATCTGTTGCCCAGTCTTATTTCAAATGAAAAGTCTTATTTAATTAAGTTATTTCCTCCTTTTAAAATGAATACACCAAATGATAATGTTGGAATTTATATGTTAAAACTTCATGGTAATAATGATAGCATATATGCATTTGTCACCATAATAAACATTTAATAAATCTGTTTTTTCCTTTAATTTTGTTTGTCATAAAAAACAAAAACGTTATTTTCACATTTCCCTGAAAGAGTATCAAGTGAATAATTAGGCACAATTGAATTATGTTTTATCATTAGCCAACAACCAGTTCAAAAGGTCACAGACAATTTGATAAACTTTTGTCGTTTTCGTAACAATTTGTTTATTCAAAGAAAAAAGAAATTGTCGGGACCCAGGTCTTGAACTGATAAGACAAATAAAAAATATAATTTAGGTACGTAGGGGAATGTCATGAGATAGGTGTTTAAATTTCTTGATAACTGAGCGGTGCAATATTCTTACTATTTTTGCAAATGGCTATGAAGTATTAGCTTATTTGGGAAAGATTTCGCCTAAATCGTACCTATATTATTGTTAATGAGATTTTGAAAAATTTAGATGAATGACCTTATCTATACTGGTTAAAGAAAGTCACACTTATGTAATTATGCAAACAAATTGAGTAATTAATTACAATTTCCTCTAGATGGATTTGTGGCGCGGCGTAAGTGACCATTTGTATGACCCCATAAAAAAATAATAAGAGAAAAAGTTTTTGCGCGATCCTTCTAATAATAACGTTAACGCCAATTATAGTTTTGCTGATTGGCGGTAATTCCCCCAGTGGTTTTCACTTGATGGTGTTTGTCGTAGTAAACTCGACACGCCTCCGCGTTTAATTGGAACACTTTAAAACTAGACGCTGCACAGACGATTGGCGACACTGTTATAAAAAAAAAAAAAATGAAGAAGCAAAGCTAAACAACTAATTGTGTGAACATTGCCTGTAGTTTTCTTCCAAATGGCAAAAAACCGAGCCTTACCGAGACACTTAATTGCTTTCCCGGCTGTGCTCTCGTAAATTGGTTTTAATTCTTTTAAATCAAACGAAACTCACTTATCCTCGAACTGGTTGGATCTTGATCTGGCAAATTGTACTTTTTTATCTAAAAGTGACTAATTACTCTTTTTTACGTCCAGCGCCGGTCTGTTTCTCGTTTTTCCTTTGCTGATTTTTAATGGTTACATGTTTATTTTGCTCCGCCAGACTATAAACTTGATGGATATGCGAATTATCACGTTTGTTTGAGGCCTGCTGACTCGGAGCCAAGTTTTACCCGGATATTATCTTTTACGATTAGATTTGGCTTTCAGTAGTTTACTGGCATCTCTCGTCATTATTTTGGTTGAATTTTATTTGAAATGGAAATTGGAGGCTTCGACAGTCGAGTGGTTTGATGAGTAATTCTAATACATGTTTTATGTATGACTTTCTGTTGCTAGTCAGATTAATTGGTTTAATGGATAAACTGACACTCGAAAGGTATTAATTTAATGATAAATTTAACGTGAGATTGTAGTTTATGTATTAGGCGTGCAACTTTGTTTCGGCTGTTTTTTTTCCGAAATTCGAGGCCTTATTGTAAAAAACTGCTTATACTTTTATTATTTAAAGTATTGTTCATCGCTGTCCATTACTTTCTGCCGTCTTTCGAACAGTATACGAATTCCGCGTAGAAAAAACTGGTCATCTTTTGAGGCAATTCACGAATCGATCCAAATTTTGCTATTGTTGACCTTTTTATAAGAATGGAAGCACTGTTCCGCCAGGCCGTGTACCATTGATCGAAACAAGCGATACTCGGAAGCAGCAACGTTTGGAAAATACGGCGAGTGGTGTAAAGCTCCTCAATTGAGTGTTTCCAAGCGGCTTTTGACCGGCTTTGCGACATGGAGTCGAGTATTGTCCTGCTGTAAAATCACTTGATCGTGCGTCTCGTTGTATTGCGGCCGTTTGTCTTTCAATGCTCGTCTCAAACGAATTCATTGCTTTCGACATCTATCGTCTGTGATTGTTTCAGTCGGTTTTAACATAATATATTACGTCGAGTTGGTTCCACTAAATACAGAACATGACCTTGAATATTCGGTTTGATCGTCGACGTGGAAGCATGGCCGGGAAGTTCCCATGATTTTTCGTCTCCAGTCATAATGCGATGTAGAAATCCCTTTCATCTTTGTCTTTTAAGCAGCTGTTCATAAACAAACAAATGGCGTTCAATATCTCGCGGTACCCAATGTCCTTGTTTCAGAATTAATCCCATGGCTTTGTAGCGTTTTGAAATGACTTGTTGAGTTACTCCCAATGATTCTACGTTTGACACGATTCTAAATCAAGTAATGCTTTTAATTCTGCATTCGAAAACCTACTCTTTCACCGCTATGCCGCTCTTGAAGTGTTGAAACCACTCATGATATGTTCTTTCACTAATAGCGACCTCACCACAACCCGCAAATTTCTTCATATTGAAGAAGAAAATTATAACCTCCCGAAAATTTGGCTCAATCGAGAATAACTATGATGCAGACACAAATCGACTAATATTTCGATGGCGATTGACAGATGCCTAAGCTTATTGTATGTCGCTTATGATTTCTTATTTCGAAGTTAATTGTAGAATATACTTAAATGCAGCTAACTTCTTCTATTAAATTGTTTTTTATTATGCATCTATTGACATTATTTTTTTCTAAAAAAAATTCGTTTTTTGTAATAAGTTAATAAATATATGTGGTTTTATTCTATGGAAAAATATAAAGAAAATCACCCTATTTTCGGGTCTCTTGAGGAAAACCACCCTTTACTCAAAAAGTGGTTGTAATGTCAAAAGCTCCACTTCTCACAGCGCTTTTTAAAAACACCTTAGTGTAATATGTGGAAGAAAAACCATTTTGTTAATCGTTTAAGCCAAATTGACTTTAAAAGACTAAAAAAATTTTACTTTTCTCAGAATGCTCTCATTGGTTAATGATATTGCTTAATATAACACTCGACAAGGCGATGATGTATAAAGTAGCTGTGTATTAACAGTTGTGTTAACAAAACTTATTAGAGCGTTCTAATTGGATATAGAACAAATTATACACCTATGGCACAACAATCGATTATATATGATATATTATTATATGTAAAAATTCCCCATTAAAGGCCCCTAAATACCAATTTTCCGAGTTTTAAAATTACCCAAAAGTTTACATTATTTCGTTGCTTTAGTGGCCCTAGACAGATAATTATAAGCTTACAAATTAATTAATTTGCGTTTTAAAAATTACATCTCAAATACAGTTACTTAACTCATTGTTAGCACTTGAACTTATGACTTTGATAAGCAACAATAAACTGTTTATAGCTAAAAGGTGAGTTTAGAAAATTTAGTGAATGTTCGTTTTGGATATCTATTTAAAAAGATTTAAAAAAACATATTTGAATTCTTTCAAGCTGTTACGAACATATAACATACATATGAAATTTATTATATAAACTATTAGACATATTTCTTTTAATACACGTGACTGCTAGAAAGAAACTAATCTTTTTTCTACTGACCAGAGTCAATTTACGAGCAAGGATTGTAAGCTATTTAAAATAAATGTCGACGACATATTTATATAATATGCTCACAATTTTGGAAGTTAAGTGGAATGCTGTGAAGGAAGGTTGGGAAAAATTAATTTCCCATATCGAGTTTATTTTAATACAACTGTAAATTAATTGTTAAGTTAAGGGAATTACTAAAAAAAAAATTAAACCCTTCATATTATTTGAAAGCTGTATACACAGAAGATACAGAATTATCATAAATAAAAATTGTTCATTATGAAAGAAATGTTCATAATGAGAAGCAAATGTAATTGTGAAGCTACAAGCATAACTAATGTACTCACCTTAAAGCGTACGTTATTTGCAGTATCCGAATTTGTTTGGGATTTATCTGAAGGTGTATACCGGCCTCCAGCACTATTCACTAAGCCAGAATTATTATTAAGACCATCGATATTTGCCGTGGCTTGTGTACCACCTTCAGCTAAATTTGAGTTCTTTTCATTGCACGAGGAACATATTTGCACCATGCCTGAAAGAATAATATAAAAGTATTAAAAATAATCTGTGAGAACAAAAATTAGCTTACCCTGCGGACTTATTGGACTAGCATTTGGAAATGGTTTTAGTGAAGTTATAAAAGGATAATAAGGCTCCCTTTCAGCATTTGGGCAACAGTACACTAAGCGTAATTGAGATGAAGGTGTATCACTACCACAGGTATAGCATACAAACGTTGTACGTTCAGTCACCGATGCTGGCCGTTTACGTAGCGAATAATACCTTTCATTCTCTGGAGTCCGTGCAGCCTAAAATGGAAGCGAAAAATCTCCGATTAGTGATTGTATTTTTTTATTTTTTGTAAAAAGACAAACATATTTTTTAATATAAGCCTGTGAATCATTTGATAAGCGAATATCTCCCGAAGAATAAAAACAATTTCGACAAAACCGATTAAAACCAGAAAGAAAAATTTTTACGATCGTTCGATCGTCTGTTATCAGAAAATACGTTGTACAATTATTTTTATTAAACTTTCTTATACATATGGTCGAGTAATTGACCACAGTAATATAGTATAGTTTGTTGATGTGTTAAAAATTTGGACCACTTGTGATTGAATCCGCAAGAGAATATGATTCTCAACAGATACAGTTTTCAGATTGAAACAACCCCAGATGAGGAGGGTAAGAGAGAGGATACAGACGTGGAATATTTTCGTGGGGTCTTTATAATGAAAAGATATTTGCGTACTTACTTTATCATGTCTATGTCGAGTTCAATTGCCAGCTATTAAAAGCGTGGGGGAAATAGGGTTAAGGTTAATGGAGTGGTTAAGGCATCTTATGACCTGTTGCTGATAGAGAATTTGAACTGAAGCATGATCTTTGGGGTTGGGAACGATGATTTAAAGAAATTTGTGACGGACACCGACAAGCTTATCAATTCTCTTTTTCAATTTAAACCAAAGATAGAGGTATGCTGGGAAGTTTAGAGCGGATTGCTTCAGAGGTTTGTTTTAGTGCAATTAAATGAACTTGGAAAGAGGTTAGATAATCGCCTTTCTATGAGTTGTAAACTAAGAGATAAGCTTCTAACAACGGAAATGAATACTTCGAATTCTACACTAAATGTTTCCATTTATATATACATTAATTTTCAATTATTAAAAATATTGAATAATTAGCCTTCATAATAAAATTGGCAATGCAAATATAATCCTGATGTCAGATAGGTTATTAAAAAATCAAGTCGTTATTAAAAATAATTTTGCCACCATTACAAAGTTTAACCGGAATTATCACCGGATCAACTAATCATGCATCAAGGATCAAATTCCAATGGAATCCCATAAATCAAGCACTGTGAAAAATAAAATACCATTCTGCTTTTATGTGGTATAATACGGACATCACATAATTAATAAAACAAATTGTAGTTTATTGAAAATTTATAACTAATGTGCCAACAATTTTTTACTTTTAACAACGTTTAAAAAAGACTCACCAAATTATTAAATATTTAAATATAACCAAATGGGGAGTGTTTAGTTTTTAACTTACGTAAATGATTGTTTATTCAACTGATTCTTAGAAAGCGTTTCTTTACCAGAAAAGTTTGTCTTTCAGTCATATCTGTCTACATATTTTTTAAGCGAATATTCTTCGACACCGATGAATCATTTAACAAAAATATGGTTATATTTTTTGTAAATGAATTATCATCAATTGTAGTCTATGTTTAATTTATACTTAAAATTTTAAATTGATATTGAATTAATTGCTCGAAAAAACTTTTGCCTTAGAATACCTAATAAGGTACAGATAATAGGGATTTTTTCAGAATTTATGTATGATAGTTAATCACTGGGTTGTTAGTAGGTTAATCATCTTAAATTTGATCAAAATGCGATTCTATCATTTTTCAACTATGTTTCTTGAAAACGTGATGTGATGGAATATTTTAATTTTTGAATTCATAGCCGACAAAAAAAAAATTCCTATCAAAAACACCTATCATACTTTCAGGTAGAGAAAACACCATAAAACATGCAAAGTAGCGTTTTATAAATTTCTTTTAATTTTTATCTTATCTTATGACATTAGTCACAGTCGGATAAAAATAGTTAGAAATTGTAGGAATCTGGTCTGATCCAGATTCACGAAAAATGGCAAATGTCTTACAAATGAAGGAATATTTAAAATGTTTATTCTTTTCAAGTTGTAATGCAGTGAATATTGGTTATTATGACTGCGGTTATAACGATATACTGGATATTCACTTTTTTGTTGGTCCTCGTATTATTTTATATTAACACTATGACGTCCGGTGGCTCCACGTTTGTGCCATGCAAAAACTATTGGGTAAGTGCCGGTGGCTCCACGTTGGTGCCATTCGAAAACTATTGCGCATGCGCCGATGGCTGTATTGTGGTGTTCAAATCTGTGGAACAAAATTATTGTTGCGTGTTCTGTTTACCTAACAGTAAATTTCGAACGTAGAAGCTTTGTGTTTTAAACCGTCGAAAAAACGCCGGCGATAAGCGAAATTATGTGTCTGTTGCACCGGCACGACACGAAAAAATCTAGATTAGACGCGCGGACGGCATAGTGTTCATTTCATCTGGTTATGACGATATTGGTAGATATAACGTCGATTTTTTTGCCAATTATCAATCACATACAGGTTATAACGACATAAATTAACGATTTGTTTTTTGGTAGAATCTATAGTTTTTAAAATAGGAGGTGGTGAAATCAACAAGAACTTTGCGAAATAAATTAGTGTATTATATTTTAGCATACAATTTATAAATCATTAAATGAAAACAGAATTTAGCAATCAAGACAAATCCAAACATCAATTAACGCAACATCATCAACATTTATGAGGTTACTATGATACATTTTTAGGATAAAAGTTGAAACGTACATACACTGCATATGTATTTCAAGAGAAAAAAAACGCACAAATTAATTTTCACTTTTACCGGATATAACGAAGAAATTTGTCGATCACTTTAATGTCTTTATAACCGATGTTCACTGTGAATCTTAATCTTAAATATACAATAATAATAATTGTTTAAGGGTAACTTTATGAAGGGGTCATTTTGATCCTTCTCAGTTTATTTTTAATTTATTTTCTCAAAGGAAATGATACCGTGTAAGACACATTTAAAATAGATCACATCCATTTCTGATTTTCTCAGAATCTTAATATTAAAACAATTGATATATGTTTAACATTTAGCTTTTGGAAATGAATGTGGTGTTTGCTGACGAGTTAATTAGTTTAGCCTTTGAACGATTCATATTCGTGCAGTACATATCATTTGCAGGCACTGTTTTTGAAAATTGTCAATCCGAGAATATTGTGTTGTGAAGTTTTTAAAATATGACACATACATACGTTTTATAATATATACATATGTTACGACTACTTTGAGCCGTTATAATTCGTAAATGTTACGAATTTCACATCAAAATTTACAGTCGTATATTTTAAAGATCAGACAAAGTCAAAATAAAAATCCATAATCGTTGAATATATTTTTCCCCAATTTTTATTCCACTGTGATCTTCAATCTGCAGATAGCAGCAATTAATTTTGAAAACAAAAAAACAATGAATATTTATTTGAAATGTTTCCCTATAATTTAAAAACATATAAATAAAATAACGTCCGCCCAACCCGAATCTATTTCGACCTCCAAATCCCCAAAATAGTTCATACAATAGCACCTGTAGCGATGGTGTGGAGTTTTGTTTTTGCACAAATGTCTGCCAAGAACTATTTTCGCCTGGTTTTACCTTTTCATCCAAATTGGGAGCATTCCAACAGAAATAGAGGTGCAAAAAAAACGATACACTCTCGCCGCATTCACCATTCTATTAATAACCCCGCAGAAAAGCTTATGAAGATAAATGGAAACAATAAATAAAGTTTAGTCAGATTGCCTGAAATTATTTACAAAACGTTATTTCTCGGTTCCGAGCTGTTCGTTTTTTTTATTTTTTCGCAGCATTAAATATTTCAAATTTGCATACATATTAAACGGGGCGTCGCGTCACCGGTAAACAAAAATGTTTTAAAAATTATCTGAAACTATAGCTGAAGTTTTGGATGAAGCTCTGAAGAGATAAATGATGTCACGTAAATGGGAATCATCCTAGTAGTGGTCGGTGTGGTATTTGGGTAAACCTGTTTAGTGACCGATGGTCGTTTTGCGGTCACTCGCAATCGGCCTCAATTTGTAGGGCGGTGCATCAAGAGTATTTTCATTGGCAGTTTGAAACATCATAAATAATCCTACAATAATTTATTTAAAATTCTTACGCTTTTATTATACTTTTATTTAGTTTTTATAAAAATCATTATTTATTATGGATACGTTGAATGAACCTTTTCATCCTATTGGGAAATTATTAGACAAAAGTTCCTTGCATATTAAGATAAGAGTCGTCATCATTCTGTGGATGAATTTAGTTTTTCAAGAGGATAACGATGAGTCTGAGTGGTCACAATTTCGGATCAATCATGAATATCAGATTCTTGTGACCGATTACGGGCGAAATAGTTGATTTCTGTTTGATATAACAAAATTGGCAGAACAGAGCCAAAGAAAGATCAGTTTCAGTTTTTATTATTAGCCTATAGATTGTTATAGTTTGTGACACAAAATGTGCTTGTGGTTGCCACTTAGATTCGCATCTTGCCGAATTTATTTGTACATAAAAGGGTTAAAGAACTTAGTCTTGAGGCATAAAGTCAACATTCTAAATCGGATGGCTTGTTATCCTGATGTAAATCCTATATAAAATTGAAGCAGTCTGGCTAATCCTATCCTCAACAACGTTAGAACAATACATAAAATCTATGCCTACAAAGGCTACTAGGTATAGTGGTAAATAATAATGGAACTATTGATTATTAATGAATATGGTTATCGATTTTTGTGCACTTGTTTTTACTGTTAAGTTTAAAAAAGTATTGTGTTTCTATAAACAAGTCCGTTCTCATGCGCTTTTATCGAATAACTCGACAAGTAGCAATCTAATGGTATCTCTTTTTATATTTTCAGTGACAGCAAAGGAGAAGATGTATTTTGGAATTACTTTGTTTTCCCTCTCTTTCTTCTAAGACGAGATATCGTACGTCACCTACAATAAAATTATTGGCAAGTAAATTTTAAATGAATGGCGTTCTATTTTAATGTAACAAACACATGTGCATCCATTTAGAAATTAACCAAATTTGCCATGCCATAAATTTTTGTATTTGAATGCTACGCCTGATTCAAATTTGGCTTAATCCTGACCCCGCTTAACTTAAATCTGGTTAAGCGCAAGCCAAATTAAATCTGATTTTTTTTACATATTATATTTAATAGAATGAACTCTTAACACGTTCCCTGCCATGCTGTTTATGAGAAAGTGTCATATCTAGGCCACGTGTACCATTTTCGGCGCACGGTAACCACTTTGATAATTTTCTATAAATACATATTTTTTCTTGTTTTTGAGAGAACGTATATTATTTTCATAATTACGCTTATCAGTACACTCCTCAAAAATTACTGTAAACATCATTACGTCACATAAAACAGTGTTACCACAAATTAAATTTTAGACGAAATCATTTTAAATTAAAAAATTCAGCTTGGCGTACAAATGCAGTTTAGCGTGTACCGACAACGGTACACGTGGCGTAGGGAACGTGTTAAGAACAGTTTGGCGCAAGTTCCATGCAAAAATTCTTACAATTAGCCACATTATAAATTGTTGAATGAACATAGATCATAGGCTGCTACCTGGATGCATGCAGGAACAAAAACAATTTTTTCAAAACTACTTTTTTGAAAACGCGTATGCACGATAACTTAACAATCCTTTAACTCATTAACTTAAGTTTTTGTATACAATTTATTAATAATATTTTTCATAAATTTTATTTTTATTTGTCTATCCGTTTCCTTTTAAAAAAAAATTAACATGTGTTAAAAATTCCATTTTTTTTTTAATTTGTTACTGTCTTTACAATTCTAGACATTTTTAAAAATGCGCACGTGAACAAATTATATCAACTATTGATAAGAACAAATTTATGGGATCCGTCACCACTCCAATACGAAATTTAATCTTTCACTTTAAATGATTTTTATTTCATAAATGTTCAATATACAATACTTCGATCGAGTTATTATTTGATTGACTGTGAAAAACGATGTCAAACATACTATATATGTATACATATTTGTGTTACAATTGTTGTTGGTATAATTTAAATGAAAAAGAAATCAAGAAATCAGAGCTAAATCATGGAGGCGCTACTGTAATGGTTTGGGGTACGCTCAGCTATCCCGGAAAGTTTCCGATATATTTTATCAGTACCTATTCGAATGATATTTGGAAATTAAACTGAATTATTAAAGGATGTTTTAATTAGTAATTAGATATCAGCAGGATAACGCATTTACACATGTGTCGAAGTTTTCCAAAAATTGCTTATTGGACCTATGGGGCATTGCAAATAAACGTCAATCTCAGGTAGGGAACCCTTGAAAATCTAATTGCTATGTTAAAGGGGATTATTAGAAATTATAAAAACTTTGGGATGGCATACAAAATATTAATTAGTTTTTAAATAACGAGCGTATGTATGCTATACTGATGAACTGGCTACAGAAGGTTTATCATCTCGGTATCAAGTCCCTGCAGGGATACCACCTAGTTTTATAAAGGTTAAAATTATCTACTCCATTAATGGGGTTTTGCCATAAAAAACCGTGGGATCGCAGTGCCCACCCTCAAATAAATAAATAACGATGAAAAGTGTTGTTTAATGTTTTCTTACTGACGTCTGATCATAAGATTCAGATTTAATTTTATCCTTAAAAGCTCTCTGCGTTTGAATGAATGTTTATCAATTCTTAGTAGTACCATTTTTTTTCGGATGATTTTTGAATTAGCGGCCAATGTGATCGGGAATCATCGAGCGCCACTCATTTCGACCGACATTCCTGTAACATTTCGATAAATTAACATGCATACCTGTGGTGGCCCAAGCATTTTACGAGTATAATTGCTAATACGTGATTAGCATCTTGGGCTATTGTTACGTTTCTCAAGTAAAAACGTCCCCTATTCCGTGTCCAGGCTGTAAGCTGTTTCCTTAATTATGCTAACGAAAACGTCTTTCAGCTGAATCAAGTCATTAGCCACTTGCTGGCTTCCGACTCTTGGCTGGATCTCGACAATTCGAACGGGTTTATTGCGATCGGCACAGGCTATTGCAAAACTGCCGCGGACGCATTAATAAGTCCATTCCGCGGCACTTGTTGCTAATAATTCAATTCTTCTCGCATTCTGCTCTGCATTCGCTTGGGCCTTTTTTTACCCCTCTCGGTTGCGTGATAGCTGCGTTTTTATTTGCTTTCGGAAAGAAAACCCACCACCTGGCAGCTAGGGGAACTTAAAGAAGACCAGCGAAAGGCTGCGGAAAGGCTGCTTTTTTTTTTTTTTTTTAAATAACCGTTTCGGCAGGTGCTACAGTGGAACGGTTATGGCGACCGAGCTGCCGTGCGCCATCTATATTAAGAAAGATATGTAAATACCTCGCGTTCTAGCTCCATCGCAGCTAAATGGGTGCAAATTAAAAACAAACAGTGGAATTTTTTCCCCCCCCCATTTCGGAAATTCACGCGAAAGTACAGTCGCACTCATAACGACTGCGAACACGTAAAAGACGTATGCACGCTACTAAACTTACATACCCCGAAAAACAATCGCAACGCAAAACATTTATTTGGACAGCCCCAAAAAAAAAAAAAATAATTCCTTGCATGTTTTTTAAAGGGGTAATAAATTTTCAAGGGAGCTTTTTGCTCCTTTCCATAACAAAAAATTTATTGCTGCTGTTCATCGCGGAAATAACCATGTGAGAAAAGCTCAGATTTTTCTGCTTGGCAATGTTTTCCTTTTGCCTGCCGGATAGAAGAGATTAATTGGGTTTTTTTTTGCTGAGGGAAAGCGTGACGCTTTTTTACATCTTTGTTCAATAAAATTTGAATTGTTAGACTTCTTTTCAAGTCTCGTTAAATTGGTCCCGCCCCAATTTTCGATTTTTTATGGAGAAATGGGTACAAATTTTACTACACTATGAGTAAGAGCATTCCTCTACTGTGCTTTTATCGTTTCCATTTGTTTTAAAAGCTATTAACCAGCAGTTTTTTTATCTCCTTTATTTTGCGCCTATCAGTACTCTTACAAGATTAAAATTGTCTAATAGTGTTACATTTTGAAATTGTTCTCAATTTTACTAACTTTTGAATATCATACTCCATAACAATGATGTTTAACACTAGAACTACCGGCGCGAAAGTCTGTAATCTTAACAACTTTCTGCACCTTTAATTTAATACGCTTTCAAATTTGAATTAATAATTATTAGTGAAAAAAGGTTTTTGAATATGTCGTAATTCTCAATTCTATTAAACTTTGGCATAACTCAGAAGAGAATTTCAAAAATATACAATTAAATGAGGGAGGAAATTGAGTACCAGTCAAATTGACTGTTTTTGGTAGTTCTAGTGTTAAAATTAAGATATTACCTTAAAAATCGAAAAATTTTCTTAATTTTTAAACCGAAACTTCGCAAAAAAATTTAGGTTCTTGTCCTTTTAAATTTTTTAATATCGCTTACTCAAAAAGTGGTTTCATTCTCCATTATCCCGTGAAAACAATAAAGAAAAGGATATATTAATAGTTCAAGGGGTGTTATAAGTTTGACGTCATTATCTGTGGATCTAAGACGTTTTTTTTACCCTATATAATAAACTTAAATCAATGGTACTCTCTAACTAATCATTCGACTCATAGACCATTTATTTCAAACAAATTAGCGTAATTTGAGAGAAGTATTAGATGCGTAATACCTGGACATATTAATTTTCATTATGAAAGAAACAAAATGACGTTAAACCATAATTATTTTGCGCAAATTACGGTTAACCACCGTCTGGGATTTAATTTTGAATATTTTTCGTATATATTTTGTTCAGCTAAGTCCGATTCATTGTTTTTTGACAGAAATATTTTTATCCTTGATTGCTTTGCTTTACAAAAAATATGTTCATAATCGAAATTGTGATCAAAATGCCATCCAAGCATAGCTAGTCATACTGTAACTTTGATACTTGCCATTATGATGGATACTGTCATAATGAGGGGTAATATTTCCAATAACATTTATGTAATGTAATGTACTATCCAAATGCAAAATAGTTGGTCTAGTGACAAATTTTAACAGTCTATTTTATAACTAAGCATATATTTTTCAAATAACTATTTATTAAATAAAATTTATTCTTGTTTTATAATCTCTGGAAGTTATCCTCTTAAATTATTTCAAAACAAATAAAATTCAGGTCGCAAATTTAGTAATAATTTTATTTTGCATTATTGAGTAGCCATGCAAAACAGTTGGTCTTACTTCCCGTTGACTTGGTTGATTTCGCTGTCCAATTAGCGGTAGAAGACGCCATTTTAAAATCATAGAATCCCTTTAAACCTAGGTTGTCAAGCGTAGGTTAAGTATCAAAGATCAGAGGCAGCGTTGACTTAAAATCGTGAAATTTGGCAAGAAGCAAGGTCTCACAGGACAAGTAAAGGAAAAAATTCGAAAATCGTTAACTTGTATAGTTATATCACATAAAAAAAATTGAGAATTGACTATGACGTATATATATGGAATAACATTTTTTATATAAATAAGTTAAAATGATACACTTCTTACGTGATAAATGGTGATTATTAACTAGGGTAAGGTAATAAATATCCGGACATGCTCTATGTATGTATGTACACTACCCCCGAAAAGTTTCCGGACACACTGTTTTCTTCACGTATAAAGGTATTTTAAAGTGAATTCCATGCAGATTTCTGGTGAAATAAATTTTAATGTGAACGAAAAGTATTTTACAGTCTTAATTAGTAAAAAAAATAAACAATGTACACTCTTTTCTTAGAAAAAAATTAAATTTCTGTTTCATCGATGTGTCCACCCCGCGCTTTAATGATAGCTTGGCAGACTCTAGGCATTCTATCGGTGAGCTTCTGGAGTGTTTCAGACGAAATTGCTTTCCAGACATCCTGTAGGCACTTGAATAGGTGATTTGCACTAGTGGGGGACATCTTTCGAACCGCCCGATCGAGTTCATCCCACAACAGCTCGATGGGGTTGCAATCTGGAGATTGTGGAGGCCACTTCATAATTTTCAACTCCTTTTTTGTTTCCTTCCTCATCAAATACTTCCGGCACAGCTCAGATGTATGTTTCGGGTCGTTATCTTGCTGCATCACGAACCCGTCACCGATAATTCTTTTCCCAGATGGCACAGCATGTTTGCACAATATTTGATGGTATTGTTCTTTTTTCATTATGCCCTTGACTTGGACTAAATCTCCAGTTTGGTAGTTCCCAAAACATCCCCAGACCATTACCGAACCTCCCCCGTGCTTTACAGTTGGCAGAATACACGGCGGGAGCATTTTTTCACCTTTTCTTCGGCGCACATATACTCTACGCTTTTGACTGAATAGTTCAAATTTCGATTCGTCAGTAAACAAACATTCTTTCCATTCATTTGCTCCCCAACTAGCATGTGCCTGTGCCCAGTGCAACCTCTTCTTTTTATTCACGTTGCGAAGTAAGGGTTTTCGGGCTGCCACACGCCCATTTAGGCCCGCATCACGAAGCCGCGACCGCACAGTTTCGTAACTAACCGGCACATCCCTTGTTTTGTTTAGTGCCTCTTTGATTTCAGGCGCAGTTTTGCGTCGATCACGTTTACTAGTAACTACAATGTAATTATCTTCAGCAGAAGTCGTAGCTCTGGGCCTACCAGACCGCGCCCGCGATTTGTTTTGTCCAGTCTCGGCATACCTCTTCAAAGTGTCACTAACGGTAGAACGTGGTATCTTCAGTTTTTTTGCTATCTCTCGAATCGTATAGGATTCTCCTCGCAGAGTAACTATTGCTGCTCTCTTCTCAACATCTAGTTCCTTTTTTGACCGAGGCATTATGGCGAATGCTTGTAAAAAACTGCGTAAATACCACACTGATTGAGTTCTGTCAGCCCTCTGCACGTTTCGCCTATTTCGCCGGCTAGGAAAATAGCTGAACAACGTGTGCGACACCTGTAAGATGATCCCTGAGGCAGACTGAGTGCAAGTCTCCCCTTTCCCACTCGGGTCCTGAATTCAACTGTTGACACGCGCGAGGTTTGAATTTGAAAAGCGTCTGAACCTATTGCGTCTTTTAGGTCATCTACCAGTCAGGACGTTTTCTGTTTTCATATTTGCTCACTAAACACGCCCAAATTAACTAGATTTGTCCGATGACGCATTGGAACTACTTAAGCGTCGAAATTATATAGGTAAAAGCTAATAGCTGCACCATACGTAGCGACAAATCGGATATAAGTCTTAAATTCAAACGTGTCCGGAAACTTTTCGGGGGTAGTGTATGTCTGCGCAACGTACGGGCATGCCCCTTTTGAAGCTTGCTTGCCAAGGTCCCATAAAGGTCCTTTCTATAACATTTTATGAAATTTTTAACAACCGACTCAGTTAAGAAATTAATAATAACTTTGTGAATGAAAATTTTCTTCTGGAAATGTTGACCAACTTTTATGGATTTAGTTATTTACCTGGCTAAATCTGGGATGCCCCGATACGTTAAGGGTTTTTGCAAAGTATTATTCCAGATTTTTCGGGATGCCCGGACGGGTTGCCAACAGATAACCCGAAAAATACCTTGTGTAAAGACTACAACTCTCAAGTTCAAACTGCAGCAGGACACAACTTAGCAGCACGCCCGATGGTGTCCAAGTAACGAGTACTCCGCGATAATTCCCATTCCCGAATCTTGCCTAACCTTTTATACCTCTAACCTGGTCATAACTAAATACTTTAGCGCCTAAACTATGCGCATGCTAGGACATGTTTAATTAAGAAGGTGCCTGTTTCCTATTTTGTTCATAGCACATGTGCGAAGGACTTTATGGCCATGCACAGGGAACCTATGCTTCCCTTCTTAGAATTGCACAAAATGTGAATCGTACTTGTCAAAAGGGGTTCAGTTATTGTTTTTCCCTTTCAGCACTTAATTACGAACAAAACTGTTTGTGCCGATCCGTCTGAGTTATTTATTACCACCACGCTATTTCCAAATTATCAAACTGCTGCTCGTCCTTAAAAACAACCGTGCTGCTGAGAAGATCTTTAATTTACTTATTTAAGACCAAGCGGGATTTCCCCGGTTTTTCCGTGGCCCTTACACTTGGTACCCCAAATACATGTTTTAATTAAGAAAGGCTTTTGTACGTTCCTCATTTACAGGTTTTGGTTTTCAATTAATTTCAAAATTAAAAAAAAAATTACTCGAAATCATGTTTTATTTAAATATCCAATAATTCAGTACTGCGGGTGAAAAAGAGGAAGCATATCGGGTTTTCCCTGAGAGCTTCTTTTCTTAGAATAGTTTAATTTAGCTCCGTATTGTAGCTTATATTAAGCGAATTGAAATAAACAACTAGATAAATTTAACGTTACATTCCTCGGGTGTGTCACGACAGGACATTTTATTAAAGGACCTTTTTTGAAATAAACATTTCGAAAACATATTTTTATCATCACTTAACATATGATAGACCACGTCACTTAGTGGAATGTACGCCCTTTTATTCTGTATACGAATTTTTAACGCTGTCACCTCGAGATCATATTTCATAAATGAATAGATATATAAAACGTATATCCCATATAATTTATTGAGCGCAATAAAAGCTTAACTATCGAATATTTACAAATATCAACTGCCTTGGCATTGATCATATGCGAATTACATTGCATACTTGCAAAACATCTCCGAGTGTGCTGCCAGCAGCAGCTGTGTTTTTCTTATACAATTTCTGTATAGCCTTGACACCCATTTCACTTTGTTCTGTACATTAAGTACAAAGTAACTTTCTGATTAAATATAGTGACGAAAATTTATTTCTAAAATAGTAAAAACTAGAGCATTAAATCCGCAAAGATATTAACGTTTTAAAGTTGATATTTCGGAATTTATTTGAAACGTATGGAAGTGTATACCCTTTCACTTTGTTCTTTATTCCTCAGCAACAAGTATGTCTTTAATTTTGTAAAATCCTTCCACGGATGATAATCCTTATTAGACGAATTATGCATTATCGCCTCCACTTCAGCCATTTACCAGATCTGAACTAGTTAAGCCGCTCAATTATCACTAGCGATAACAGTGCACACTGACGTCACTAATTAAAACGAACAAATCATCAATCACAACAACAATTACTAATTATTCTTCACAACTAGGCAATAGAAAAAAAAAATCACACATAAGCCATAAAGATTTTTATTTTCTTGTGAAATTTTCTAGTAAGATCACTGTTAACATTCACTCTATGAAAAATCACTGCCTACAAGCTTATCGGTCGATAATTGACAGAGAAAATCCACTCCAGGATCTAAGACTATCTATCAGTTGTCGAATCACGAAAATAGATACGTGTCGATCACTCCATTGATAACGATCGAAAAAGGGGGCACACCAAAGATTATTGCTTCGAGAAATACGAAGAGCAAAAAGAAGACTATTGCGCCATGTAACTACGTGCTAGATATAAAAAAAATAAATAGCAATAAGTATGGGGGCGCGTAAGAGGTACGTTATGCGCGAACTTCGCACGTTTTCGTACCGAGAACAATATCGTTATATTTTCTTTTTTCTTAATTGAACCGAATCGAACCGATCAAAAATGTAGCGCTGCGGAATGGAGTTCGCTCTACAAGAGTCGAAACAAAACAATGAGCGGTTTCGCGGTTAATTCACTTGCTTTGATCATGATCAAGACTTTTTCGCTCAGCGCCCAAAGCTCTGTTCACAAGGGGAGAGTGCACGTAATCAGCGACGAAAAAGATAAGGATTGGATCTAGACGGGTTGCCAGTATAACTTAGTGACCAAAACAAAACTTCCCATAAATCTTGTTTCTTAGCCTAATAGCCTAGTGTCCTTAAATCAGATTTTGCGAGATTAACAAAAAAAAAAAAAAAAAAAAAATAGGTCAACTGAACTCCATTCTGCTCTTAGAAGAAATTCGCTGCCATCTACTTCCCCTAATTCTCTCAAGTAAAATAGTTCACAACAAAATTTTCGCGACAATCTCACAAGGATCAATAGTGTCGCGACCGATGTCACCGCCACGGCCACTAAGTTTATCAAAATGTAAACTTTCGCCACAACTTCGATTTTGACATCGTGCCGAGAATGTGCAATTGTGTGCGGAAGTTGTTACACTGAAAGCCCACTGGGATGAGATTTATTATCAGTACACGCGTTTTGTAAATAAAATTAAATTGGCACTGAAGATAAGTGCGAGGGTATTATTAGACACTATTGAAAGAAATTCACTGAATGCGTCTTTTTTTACACAGAGATAAAAAAGTTATGTCGGGTGGGTGGCTTTTGTGGGTAATTTATTGTTATTTACACCATTTAACAGATTATGAAATTAATGCGAAAATTGGAATTCGAGGAACTGATATGATCTTATTTTACAATACAAAACTATTTTCTTAAATATATGTCGGAAATACTTATTTCTACCAATTTTTACCACTTTTCCATAGCAACTGAAAATTTCAATTTTCATGAGTTAGTTTTTGATGCACAAAAGTGTTTTCATCACTTCATTAATGTGGTGAAATTTTGTTGTCTGGTAATTGCTTAAAATGTTCGCAGGCAAAGTTTAGCATTGTGTTCATTTAGCAACTAAGTTTTGCATAAATATTTAGCTGAGGAATTTAGTTGCTAATTTTGTAGTCAAATTGATAACCAGAATGGTACTATGTTTTAAACAGCTAAAATAAGTATATTATAATAATTTTATTTAATATTTCCAAATTACAGTTAGTATTATTTCAATGAAAAAAATTATACATTTTTAGATGTTCTTATTCGATTTAAACTTAAAATTGACTAGTTAATTGACAAAAACCGCCAACTTTTAGCCGCGAAAAAGGTCTCTGCTGTAACATAAATAAAATATTTAGTCCCTATATGAGCATAATACAAGGCTTAACACTGGCGAATACTACTTTGCAACCCGAATAAGTGAGAAAAATCGGAAAATTGGGAGAATAGCAAAATATTTAACATTTTTAGCATTGCAATATAGCAGATTTCTATAGGAGCTTGCAATACATCCTAAATAAACATTTAATCCTTTATTATTAAGCCTCATAGCATACTTTAATACTAACCGAAATTTCGCTTTTATTAACCCACAAATTCCAAAAGGTTATAAAAGAAAAAAAAAATGTTCAAATAGCAACAATCGCGAATTTCGGCGAAACCAATAGGATTCCAATACCGATGAAAACGGAATAACATTCCTTCTAAAAATTATGTATTTATGGAAGTTTTTGTACTTAAGAGTTTAAATTACATGTTAATTTTTGATGTATTTCAAGAAAACGAAATTAGGGGATCATTTTGTTTAAAGAATTTGTTTGTATACTTGAAAAGTATAGAAAATGCAAACACTTTTTCAATAATAACCCACGCGAGTGGTGTAATAAAAAATAATATTTCAGTCCAGTTTACATGTATGGAGGGGGAAGTACCCCTAAAAAAGCAAATTTATGAGTTGAGGTCTACATCTAAACTCTAAAAAGTCAGCAGCAATTTTAAATATTTTTTTATTTTGGAAAATTCAGTAAAATAAGTTGTTTGAAATTGCATTATTTATTAGGTTGGGGGGAAAGTTCTGTCGTATTTTAAATAGGCAGGCAATTTTTCTTGTTGGAAAATAATCCACATTTAACAAGTCGAGAAATTGCAGAAGAGTTTAGCATTCATCATACAACTGTTGGAGATCACATTAAATCTCTTGGATTTGTGTTAAAGCAAAGTGTTTGGGTTCCACATGAATTAACGGAAAAGAATTTGTCTGATCGTGTAAGAATGTGTTCATCACATCTGATTAGACACAATGTGGAGCCGTTTTTGAACAAGCTGGTTACTGGAGATGAAAAGTGGATTCTTTACGAGAATAAAGAGAAAAAAATCTTACTGCAAACCAGGAACATCATCAGCAACAGTTCCAAAAACAAGTATCCATCAACGAAAAGTACTGCTTTGTTTTTGGTGGGACAGGAAAGGTCCAGTGTACTACGAGTTGCTGAAACAGGGAACAACCATTAACGCGGGTCTGTACTGCAATCAGCTGGATAAATTGAATGCAGCTATCAAAAAAAAAAAAAAGGCCTGCATTAGCGTATAGAAAAGGAATAGTGTTCCACCACGATAATGCTCGACCGCATACTGCAATGGTGACACAACAAAAACTGAATGCGTTAGGATGGGAAGTCCTTAGTCACCCACCGTATTCACCTGACATTGCACCATCTGATTATTATCTGTTTAGATCTCTGCAAAATTATCTAACGGGAACAAAATTCAAGTCTTTTGAAAGTGTTTCTAAGGCAGTTGCTGACTATTTTAACTCCAAGGACGAGAACTTCTACAAAACAGGAATTCACAGGTTACCTGAAAGATGGCAACAGGTTGTAACAAATAACGGAGCATATATAATTGATTAATATTAAACACGTATTTTCATAAATGAATTCAAATATTTTCTTAAAAATATGACAGAACTTTCCCTCCAACCTAAGCTTTTGGTGCAACATTCAATCAAATTTGTAAATTTTTTTGTAATTGAATTAATGTAAAGTTTCATGAATATGTGAAATTACGTTAAATTGAAGTAAATCTGCAACCTTAATTTAAGTCAAACTTCAACGAAATTATTTTCTTAAGGTACTTCCTGCAGTAATATCGAAAATATTTTGGTTGTAATGAAATGTTCATCATTTTTGAAAAGCAAAGCTTAGTTAGAAAAGTAGCGTTCATTCAAATGTTTTATTGTGTATATTGTCAGTTCGCTGTTTTTTCTGAAAAGAACTATTAATAGTACCTAATGCATAAACAAAAATTTTACTCTACAGTGTTATAAATTTTATTATGAACAATAAGTAAATAATGAGTATAATGTTATGAAGGCTTTCATAGATATGGCATGGACCCTTAGACATATGTAGCGTAGTACAAGAGTAATGCCAAAAAATTTACATATACTACATATAAATTTACCTATTTAAAGAAGTAATTGTTATGTACATTTTCCCCCCTCTATGTAATATTTTTATAGAAGAAAAAACATAATTATAAAGTTAATATCTTCGAAATTGCGCATATCATGAAGTATTTTTCGATATTTATACTTTAAAAACACAAATGTACCTGTTTCATTTAGGTAGGAGCATCAGTCCCACCTGGCAACCCCGAGAGTTCCATCGTCACGAGGCGAAGAGAAAAAATCTCAAATTAATGACCAAAATCCCTCAGCAAACCGACTAAACATTTAACAAAACGAGCAAATTTTGATGCTGTTGAGTCTCTTCTTTTGTAAATTCTTGAGAAGGAGCACTTTTTGCCACATAATTACCCTCAAAAGAAGCGATAAAAAGTTGCTCGACTTACATAAGAACAGAATTAGCCGCCCGACTTGATAGTGCTACAAAAACCACAACTTGTGGAGCCCGCGTAGGACTCCTTGAGGCTCTCAGACACCAAAAAAAGATGGCCTAAAAAATCGGAAAAAAGAAAAAAAAGGGGCTGCGAAAAATAAATGCCTGATAATTTGCAGCGGGCTCCAATGTTTGACCTCTTTTTGGATAGCCTTGTGGCTGTGCTACCTTTTCTCAGTGTTATTTTTTTTTTCTCTGTCTCTTCTCATTTTACATCTCCCGCATATTTTCGGCAGTCGCGTTAATTTCATTAGTCCAACCTCGCATTGGGAGAAGAACACTTAAAAGAACATCTCAAGTAGCCGCGATGATGTGAATCACTGCGTTTCGCTTTCTTGGCGCAATATCTTGGAAGCGCGCGACGAACTGCCCGATGAGAGGTAGTGATCTTTCTGATCTCGCCTCCTTCAGATACACACATGCCAGCATGCCGAGCAGTAGCGTATCATGCGCGATTCGATCGAACTAGCTGAATCTGGTTTTAATGCAAATTAGTTTATTTCAAACGTTTTCACGCGATCTTGCGACTTTAATCTTCTTTATGTCTCTTCCCGCTATATTTTATTTTGCTTTTATTTTCTTCGGTTTTTTCATGTGAGAAATTCTCTTCTCAACGTTACCGGGTGATTTCTGTTTAAGTTGCCTTAATAGGACATGCTATTGATTGTCATGTATTATATTATGAGTGCGTACAGATTTCATTCCAAGCATTAGTAAATACGATGTGAATTTTCAATCATTTATAATATTTACTATAGTAATGTTGAGATTGTGTTAATTGATTTATTGCTTTCATCAATTCATTGTCAGTAACACAACTGAAGGACTTGTACACAAATTGGCCGACAGTTTATCTATTTGAGGGATCATCCAGAAAAAAATAAACATTAACTGTCACATAGACCTTGACCATTTGTAATGTCATATCGTGGAGAGAATGGGTTACCTGAACCAAAGAAGGCGAACAGGCAGGTAGCACACTCAGAGCTACGGATGCGGGCTGCTTACACTTTTTCATTGTGCATTTTTAAAGGCGGGCCAAAGTATTCGAACGTTTGGTCTGAGTGGTAAAAAGCAAAGATCATGAAATACTAAATGGGACACTCTCTATACAAGCTTAAAGCCCTAAACTAAATATGCAACTTCTAAAACTGCCTGGGGAAAATTTTTCAATTAGAGAAAGTAGAACTAGAACTACTACTTCCTATGCCTTATCTAAATTCCGATAAGAACGAAAGAGATAAGAATAGGCAGCCAAAAATTCTCATCTACAGCACTTACAGTGTAAGCAATAAAATGCAGCGTTTTTTTATCACGCATTTTTAAAGGCGGGCCAATCTGTTGAGCTCGCTGTGTGCCTCTGCATGCATGGTGTTAGTGCCGTCCCCAGGCAATGTTCCAGCATAGGGAAATCCTGAATTGTGAATGGGGAACAGGCAGGTAGCACACTCAGAGCATATATACGGATGCTACATTTGTTCACTGTGCATTTTTAAAGGCGGGCCAAACGTATTCGAACCTTCGCGCTGCTCTGGGTGGTGAAACATGATTTTAATTTTCGTTCCGCCTCCCCCTAAATTTTTGTCTTTCTCTCACGCGTGAGCCCTTTATTACTATCCACTTTTAGCAAAATCTGCAAGGTCGGTGGGCTAAGGGAACTAAGGTCGAAAAAAGATAAGGGACTACGTCACGAGTGTCCCATCTAGTAATTCATGATCTTTGACCCGAACTATAAGAGTTACTCGTATATCGAAAGGAATTTTGGTTTTTTAGAGTTCCACATAAAATTCGTTGTTAGTCTGTTAAAAGGTAACGTTCAGTATTCATTTAATTTTGATAGAATTTCTATTAATTTTATTTTATTTTATATTTATTTAAAGGTAGAACTCGCATTCGGGCAGTTTCTGTGTTGTTCCAATTTGATATACATGCCGGCTAATTTTTATTCATGGGTTCCAAAGTGGCGAACCCAAGATAGCGGACAATAATTGTGAATTTTGAGGGATTGCTATGAAAATTGGTAGTTGAGGGTGTTTATATATTCTGATTACGATTTATAAATTCATTGCGGACTCAATATGGCGATCAAAAATGTTCGAAATTCAACGAATTAAAGTGGAAAATAATATGAAGGGTATTTTAATGCCAATAATTTTGAATCAACTATCAACATTTGGAAGTTAAAATCCTACTATTCGGGTACAAACACGACTTTTCATAAGAAATTTTAAATTTATGCTTTAAAAAAATATAATAAGAGAACAAATATTTAAAATCTACATATAATTAATTTTACAATATTTCATCATTAGTTTAAGAATTAAAATCTCAAATTGTAAAACTTTTCCAATTAATAATACGCTGTTATCAGTTGTAATATTTTCTACGTGTTTTTGCGAATTACAAAATCTATTAAATATATTATAGTATTTTTGGCGTTGTTCATTGGTATTAAATATGAGTTTTTTTAATATAACAGTCAATTTTTTTTATGTCGTGAAAAATAATTTCGTATTAGTGGTAAAAATTGAAGTAATTTTTCTGGTACTAATCATAGAAGTAGAAAATATTATCTCTTATAGCAATGATCAATGAAGACCATTTAAAGAAGATGAAATTAAAAACGGACCAATCAGAAAACATTATAAAACATAAATTAAGATTTACTTCAATCCATGAAATAAATTTGATACCATTTAAATTTCATATGCTGAAGTTTACTTCAATAAATGTATTCCATGGCTCTTTTAAAGTAAATATTTTTCACATTATATTTTATTAAAATTTAAAGACACTGTTGAAAATTTATAAATTGCATAATTTTTAGCAACAAAATGTTTAAAATGCCGCCGAAATTTCAAATCAATTCAGTTAAATTTTTGTTTAAGTTTGCAAGTAAGTAAGTAAAGAGAGCAACTACGAAGGAGGGCAGGGTGATGATCCTACAGTTGTTTGAGCGCACCACCGTTTGAGACGCGCGAAGTGAAGGCTCAACTGGCAAAAAAGGCATTTCACGACAGCATCAATACAATCGTTTCGCTTATCTCTTCAATGCAGCGCCGAATTTCATCTTTCAGAGCGTCAGTAAACTCGGTCTTTCAAATGAGCGCAGAGAAAATAGTCCAGTGGCGTCTTTATGCAAAATGTTGCGCAAAGTGCCTTTGATGATGCCCAATTGTTGCAAACGTCGACGAGTTGATGTTCCAGGCTCATTCTCAACACTGCTGTACAGCGGCTATGTTTGCATCACTACGGCCACTACGAGCGTATTGTTTTGGTCTATTGTTAGCAACAGTTCCGCGAGCCTCGAATTTAGCGATTCAATTACGCAGAGCGGGTCTCAGAAGGAGCCTGATTACGAGGAAAAGCTGCTCGAATTTACGATAAATGTCAAAGGATGACAGCTCAATTCTTGAAATTTCATCATTTGACAGCCTATTTACTTGCTAACCTCAAATTTGCCCACCCTGTATTTTTCTTTCACAAAACGATTGATTTTTTTAGGTTTTCTTATAATTTTAATGAAAACTTAAAGTAAAAATAAGAATAAACATTAAAAACAAAATATTAGGCACCTTTACCCAAAATCGTATCTGATAAAAAAAAAAAAAGCCAAAAAACTTTTTTCTACTATTCTATTCTATTATTATTTTACAAGTAGGAGAAACTCCGTAAATTGGAAATAGTTCTTTTTAAACAAAAGGAACAATTCGTGAACCTTATCTGAAACCAAGAAAGCTGCATCAAGAACGTTTGACTAAATTAAAATGTAATACAAAATGCCGCCGTTAACTAATCCTCTGAATGGCTGAAACCCGTCCCAATTTTGCACTAAGTAATTAGTGTATATAATCCCATCAGTTACATGTAAGTGCAATCTCTTATCTTTATCATATTATAAGAAAAAAAAACGTAATCTGTGCGGTCCAAATTTTACATTTCTTCTTGATTATGCTACTTTATTGGATATTGGTTAGGGTCAAAACCTTAAAATCACTCTTACAGGCTAACATGCATTACATATTAGACAATTGCCCGTACTTTTTAATCGTTCTTATTGTCATATATGAACAAGTGAACTTTAGCTGCACGTGTATGTTTGTGAAGCTTTTATATTTTCCATGATCTTGTCAAGGTTATATTTGCGCAACTGTACACGTTTTGACAAAACAATATGTACTTAAACCATTGTTCGGTAAAACTTGTCACTAGTCTGATCCACATTAAAATTAACTTGTTTACAAAAAAAAAATAACTATATATATAAAATAACTACTATATCAATAGATTCATTTAAAGCGTGCATTTAAATTTGCAGAAACTAATTCCTTCAATAATATCCGATGTTATATTATAATGTGGGAATTACTCGAAAAAGTAAGCACTTTAACCAGGGGACAGGGTTTGAACCTGTGAGCTTCGATGTTCTAATCAATTTATCAATTCAATCAATACGCTTCCGGTAGTAGTCTTCGGCGAGAAAAAAATAGGACTTTTACTCAACAGTGGTCGAACAGGTACTCGTCTTTCCATGTGATCAGACTGTATTTTTTATACATATTTTGAGTTTAAGATTCTTGTTTTTATCGTAGGAATTTTCATATATGATAGTGTCATTTTACTTGAGATCGTAATTTGTTTACTGCGAAATTCTTATGTGTAAGGAGTATACAGCTAAAATTTGTGAAAGCTGGTCCCTAAAATTTATTATTATTCCGTGCTAAACAGATGAATTGAAAAGAATGTTTTTAGTAAAATTTTAACGTAACTATATTTATTTCTGTCTTTTCAAACCGCATCGTTCATCGTTCGTATATTTATTTCGGAGCTATGAACAATTAAAGATGCAGAATTTCGTTAATCTCGTATTACCGATGTATTGTATTTTTCTAGCGACTTTTTTAAACGAAAATTGGCAATGGTAGGCATGAAATCCGCTTAAACCCAAGAATAAAGAAATCTTTCTCGGGTAACATTCAAAAAACACCTTCTCTTGACATTATTTTTCTAAAATTAAAGTTATCAGCAGACGGTTTTATGGAAAAGCAAGTTATGACTTGACCCAGCCGAAGATTGACCAACAAAATTCTTTGGGATAGGTTTGTTAAATATATGCCAAGTGGGGAAAAATGATAACGTACTCGCTATTTCGAATTTTGACTAAATTTAGGCTTTGTAGGTATAGCATTTAAAAAGGATTTTGTTAATTTAAACCAGCATACATTTTGCGTAAAATGAAAATATTTAATTAATTTACTTAAAGAATTTTTAGACTGTCTACTGAAGCAATGCATACGTACCACTTTTTTCTGACTCGCCAACATTTAAATGTAACGAATTATCGCAAAATTCAGCTGCAGAAAAGATGGGTACTCAAAAACTGATCTTAACAGTGCTTTTATAGCAACGAATTGTTTTAAAATTAAAACTGGTGTGCGCCGCGCAAGTGTAGCAAGTGAGAAAGTGCTGACTTCATGGTAAAAAAATGTCGAATTGTTGGCAGAATAGACGCCTAGCAATATGTCAGTATTCTGCAGACGGAATTTTTAGGCAGTGGTGGGGGTAGGACGTGTTAGACATTGTTTTTCAACAAGATAACTATTTAAAACACACGGTCCGTATCACCAACGATTGGCTCCGGGATCATGATGTTGAGGTTCTGGAATGGTCTTACAATCCCGTTGGGCCATTCCATATGCTTATTTTCGAAATAAACTGATAGACAACATCCAGCCGAGATTCGGCGCTTCCAGACGGATATTCTTGCTACATGATGTACATAAATTACTGAAGGAATCAGAACTTAAAATACATATAAGCAATACTTGCCATTTCGATTCGAATGCTAGAAATAAGATCTCACTTATTTGATTAATAAATAGATTCGATTTGTGCTGCACATTTCTGCTCTAAACTGCAGCACTTTTGTAGAAATAAGACTGAAGCTGCGTGGAGCTAAATTGCATTCCAAACTTGTGGAGCCAAGGCCGTGCCGAATAGCAGCCTTTTTCTCTGTTTTTCAGATTATCTGTTGTAATAGAGGTTATTTATTGAATGAATTTTGTTGAATTCGATGGAAACGAGTTTAATTTTAAAATACCACTTTTTATAATATGAAACAAGTCCACTAATTAGAAAACAGAGAGTGCTTACGACAAAACGGCATATACTGGATATAATTGAACCATTATATACACCATACAGTGTCGGACATAAATATTGTAACTCAACGTATTAATGTTAATATTTCCTATTATTTTATTTCTTTTAATTTTTGCTTGATAAAAAACTGTTCTGTAAAATACATATTGAAATCGAAATAAAATAAACGAACTTTTTTTAAAATTCAATTTTTAATAACGCAGCAAAATGTACTTTATAAAACTTAACGAAATTCTGGGGTGACATAAATATTGAAGTTTTTCCAAAAAAGGTTCAATATTTAGTGTAATGTCTAATTGTCTAATGTCTAATAATTTTTGAGTATTGTAGCACACTTTTTTCTCATCGACTCTACTAATTTTATAATTGCTTCTGGTACTACGCTATTGCATTCGTTTAAAATTGACTCAAATAAAACCAAGTTTTCTGTCCTTTTTATCCTTATATGCCGGTCGACAACATTTCAGAGGTTTTCTATGAGATTAAGATCCGGTGATTGGGTAAGTTATTCCATCACTGAAACCGAATTATTCCTAAACCACTCTTGTACGCGCACAGATTTGTGTTTAAGATCGTTGTCTTGTGGGAATATCCACCTCAGCGACATGTTTTATTTTACAAAGGCAATGTATGGTCTTGGAGAATATTCATATAAACGAAACGATCCATGACACCTTTAATAGGACTAGTGATCCGACTCCAAAAGCAGAAAAACATCCCCATCTGTTACCACCGTGTTCAACTGTCTATATGTAATATTTCGGACGTCGAATGGTTCTCTGATATAAATAAATTAAATTTAGACTTATCACAAAATAGGATGATATAGACTAAGTTACGTGTTCTTCTGCAAACTTAAAACGAGCATTTTTATTTTTTTTCTAAAATGAATGGCTTTCTCACTGGGCGATGGCTTAAAAAACCAGTTCTTCATTGCACTGTTCTTGAAGAAATCTTAAACCTCATTTCTTTTTGTATAGTAGTTACGGATTTTCTAGGATCTTCCTTTGTATCTCTCTTTTACTATACAACTGTAAAATTTCGTTTCAACTCCACTGAATACTTTCTATATAGCATTTTGAATAAATTATTGGTTCACGTATTTTTCACAACTCAAATCTTCAGCTGCTAACTAAATCGCATTCTAACTAATATTGCACGCTTAGAACTAATTAACTATACCTTAAAAACTGGCTAGAAATGAAACAGAAGCAGTTATTTTCCGTTGTTGCAATACTTTTTTTTAATTTTGAATAAATTTGTATGAAGTAAGCCTTATCCAACAGCTTTTTACTCATGTTCTATTTATTGTTTTATTGATTTTATTCATTGGGACATGATGCTACCCTCTTTTATTTGTTTTACCACTAGAATATAAATTTTTGCAACAGTTTTAAACTAAAACTACTTAGTCCAACACTGTAGCTATAAAATAATATATGTAAGTATGTAAATGTATTTAAAAGCTACTGATTACAGAAAGAACATATATCCAGGACTAATGTTGTTTCTAAATTTAAAAGTAATTGAATTCGCTTTGGAACTGGCATTTTGGATAGATATTGTGTCGTTATAGATCGAAAAATAAGTAACTGAAAATAAAAACAATATGACAAGTTCATTTTAAAATAACCGGTTCAATTAAAAAAATAACAAATGTTCGCTCCAAATATGCCACGTATAAAAGCGCTCACCATTTACCACAAAATTTTATATTTTGGTTAAAACCAGTTTCGTTTCAGCTGCGCATGTTTTATTTTTCAACAAAATTCTTCCACAGAATGTTTGTTTATCTCAAAACGATAACAACAACAGAGCCGTATATGCAATGGTTGGAAGATATAAACAATGTGTTGAGAAACAAAAGCGCAACTGTGTAATATTTGCCGTGGAACATTGTGTGCTAGGATAAGAGCAACGGAATAAAAACATTGCACCCCGACAAAAACAAAAATTTAAGGTGAACGTGAGGAAGGAGGTGGTAAATTGCAGCGCCGCAGGTGCAATTAAACTTCTGCCGATCACTGTCAGGGTCGAAAAGCCAAAGCAGGGTGTTGATGCAATTACCTCTGATGAGATATAGCAATTAAGCTGAAATGCATGATTTATTGCAAACAAAATGCAAAGTTTGTACTTCGTGCGAGCTGGCGAATGAACAATCCCCTGAATTGTGGTCACGCCAGAACGAAGTGAAAATCGTATTCATGACGACCAAGCTGATTGCGGTAGATAAAAGAAAATTCCGTGCAAAATGATTTCATGAAGATATGATTTGCGGTTTTTTTTGCATGCACTACTGCCGGGTACGGGTATGGTGTTTAAGTTGATTTCTTGAGTAACATTTCGCACAGACTGAACGCCCACAAGAATTCCTTTTGTGATTTATTGGAAAAAGTCATTGAAATAACAAGAGGAACAGGTCGAAATAATGACACCAAGGTTTACCATAAAATTTCTCAAAATCACTTTTCAGTGAGCCAAAGGCTCACAAAATACTACTTTCAATATAGCGGCAGTAGCAGCAATAGCGCCGTTCACCAGAGCCGGTATTGTCCCACGCGCTATACGATTAATAAAGCAATAATAAACGGCAAGAAGTGGACAAAAATAAAATGTAAACAAAACGTTAACGGCCAAGGGAAAATAATAAATTAAGCTGCGCTGAATGATTGAACAGGCAAGGCGCGAAAAAGTCGCATTTTAAACAAAACGCGATAGGCGGCTGGCCGCTTACCGCACCCAGGCCCCGTAAGACACACCAGCGCCAGTCGCCGCCTAGTGGGTGGATGCCAACAAGAATCGCAAACATGACCGGAATAATTAAAATAATTTATCCGCCAGTTAAAGCTCTTCCGCTGCTCTCTTTGGCGTTCTTGCAGTGTCATTGCTTTTAGGAAATCACTTGCATATTGTGCCGACACCACCCGATCTTAGATCGTGTGCATCATTCTCAAAACGATGAGGCTGACGATTGAACATGTGAGACCATTAAGAAATCAACAAGACAATGCACCGCTCCCCACTGCCAGAATATACACCGAGTGGTGCAAACGCAATCGGAAAGTTGTCTCAAAAGATCTGAAACAAGTTGATCGGTCGATTAGACCTAAAATGCCTTCAATTATTTGATTTTTTGCTTTTTCATTCTCAAAATTCACTTCGGTGTGGTATATGCGCTTACATAATCCACACTGCGATCAGTGCGTTGCTAATCCTCAGAATGCTCGCGGGAGTAAAGGAAGAAAAAAAAATAAAGACATTAACTCAGACGTATGGACTCGTCCGCTATTTACGATGATTTGCATATTTTCCGACGTTTTGTTGCGGCTTTTTTGCAGTTTGCCTCTTAACGACATTGCTTAAACCTCGCCACAATCGTGATATTCTCATGTTGAAATGATTTCATGCATAATTTTAACGCAAAATTTGTTTTCTCGATTGAATTCGGCATAAACAAAGGCTGCAAACCGTTAAGGGGTTAAAAAAAAAATAATCATAAATAAAATATGACAAAGAAAAAATTTAAGTGAATTGATGGCGAACCAACGAGTGATTAATTAATTCATGGCTCTTTGAATATTTATAAGCTCAGCAGGTCAAACTAATTTTACAGTGGGGTATTTTTAGGTGAGGATTTAGCTTATTATAACTGAAATAGATATGTATAAAAAGTTTAAATGATCTTTCCATGGAGTGATGATGACTAGCCAATAATTCATCTCATCTGTTGCACGTGCCAGAGAAATTTGATCTTCCATAAACTTATTGTTACACTAATTCTTTAGGTAGCATTAGTAGACATTAGACCTTCGATCTTTACAAGCCGTGAATTGAGCTCTTGCGTGTGTGCGTAAGTGGTCTCTCAGTTCGCGATATTTATTCCAAATCGTATAGCGGACAAAATTAAATAAAACCGGATTTTTGTATTCCCAAGGACACCTCAATTCTAAAAAATTTAAATCACAAGGACCATAGGGACTTTCACTTCATATAGGCCAAAAATATTAATTAATTTTTGGCGAAAGTGCAGCAATTTTGTGGTTCTCGGAAGCAAGTGTTTTCCCACTGTATACATTCTTTGCAAGTGGCCTGGGACACTTTAGTCCTGTTGAGTTAGATTTAAACTCAAAAATTTTACATAATTTTTTTCAAGATGTGATAAAGTATATCGCGAATCAAAAGGATAACTTCGTAGGGTAATCGTAAGTGAAAGTCGGTTTTGGTATAAGCTTTAATTTGGAAGAATTTTTCCCATCCTTAAGAAAGTCATTCGACAACTTTTGGGCACGTCTTTGAAAATTTAGACCACTTTGCCCTATAGATGTGTGCGTGTACGGTGGCCCCTTCACGGTTTGTAAATATCGAAGGTTTTGTGACTGCACAACGGGATTAATCTCAACAATATGAGTAGTTAACCAAGTCAAAGTAAGTAAGCTTCTTCCGAAGCGATACACATATGCCAGCGCTTAATCCAATCCTCCATAAACTTTTCGTAGGCCGGTATAGGAATGGCCTTAAGTTCCTTCAGCGAATTCTCTTTTTACCGATTCAATTATTCAAAACGCTTCCCACGGAGTGGTAATTTGAGTTCGCGGAACAAGAATAGCGAATACGGTGCCTGAGCGATGACAGCTGTGCCGTGTTTGATCAAAAAATCGCATATAATAAGAAAAATGTACGATGGTGCATTGTCGTGGTGGAAAATCCAATTGTTGTCCTTCCATAAATCTGGCCTCTTCATGCGAATAGACTGACGTAAACGTCACATTTTGTCTAAATAATATTATCTGCTGACTATCTGGCCTTCTAGCAAGAAGTCGTTGTGGACATCCCTGTGATAAGCAAAACAAAAAAAAAACAGTCAGCATAACTTAGATTTTTGAGCGACTTTTGCAACTTTTGGTTTTTGGAACTTTGCTTCGTTTTTGAAGCGCCAATCAGACGGTTGTTAACTGGTTTCAACGTTATTCTCATAAACCCATGTCACCAGTAATGATTATTCATGAATTTAGGATCGTTTACATGCAAAAATTTATTTTTCAGGAACGTTTTTCCGGTACTTTTGAAAAAAAATGGAGGTATTTCGATACAGGTAACGAACGAGCAGTAACGCGTCTCATGTCCAAGCAAGTTCACGAGCAATCGCTCTTTCAGTTACACGGAGGTCTTCAAGCACCATTTCCTTGATTTTGGTTTTCTTCAGTATTTGATGTTGATGGGCATCCAAAACGAGACAAGCCTTCTTTTGAATGTTTTGTACCACTCCTATGCCTGTGTTCTAAGCATAGCAACACCATGGTGCAGTTTTCGTTCCCTCTTGTTTACACTAAACGGATTCATAGCAGACAGCTGTGAGTTTGAATTATATAAGCACATGAAGTAAATACTCCGAAAATTATTAAATAATCAGTTTTGAATCTTAAGTCCTTTAACCCTTTCACTGCCATATGGGTGACATACAATAGCTTATTCAGCTTTGTATGTCACCCATATGGCAGTGAAAGTGTTAAAAGGAATGCAAACATTTATGTAATTACGTAATTCGGCAGCAATTTTTTAATTAAATCATGAAAATTGGTCTTTTATTCTATAATCGTACATATAGTATATTGTAAATTCTTATTTTATGCCTGATTTGTCGATGCAAATAACGCAAAAATTAAAAAAACAAAACCTATGATGAATAATTATCTCCTTTTATTATAACTAAACTTAATTGACACCCTAATTACCACTTTTAACTTCTTAATACTGTTGTTTAATTACATATGTGAACCGCATTTCCAGAACATTTCGCTAGTTTTCGTAGGAATTTTTTAATAGAAACGGTCATTCCAGAAACTTTAAGATTTTAAGCTACGTTTAGGGGAATGTGATTTAATTGTGCAAAATAAATTTTTAAACTTGCTACATTTTGGAGGCGGCTACGCATAAGAAATAGAGAGCTGATCTCTATACCTTTCTCCTTAGGTGAAGATTCTTAAAAGATGCACTGAGACGTAAAATTGAATGATCCATTTCTGTATGTCAGTGGAAGTTTCCTGATCAACGTTTGTCCGGAGACTCAACCACTCTTTCACTATTTTTTCAATATTGAAAATTTTTTTTCTTCTAGAGTAAGTTAGGAAAACTTCAAAGAATCATGTCAAAATGATTGCCGGTTCACAAGTAGACACAGTGGTGCAATAATACTTGTTAATATCTGTTCAAATTTTTGAATAAGTTAATTACTAAATTTCAAAATATGGTAAATTAGAGTAAAAAAACACAAGCGACTTTGTCTTTAAAAGAATTTGAAGGAGTTGATTGTGAGGGAGTGTCAGAACAAACATTGATTAGGACATTTCAAAGTATCGTCGGCAAAAATTGGTACATCATTTAGGATTTCTCTACGATTCAAGAATGTAACTTAGAATGTTTTTTTCTCTCTCTCTTTACAATGTTTTATTTCACGAATTAATTTTAAATTTACTGTGTACCTTCTGCATATGTTGCAATAGTCCCTACTTTATATTTTACAAAATTAATAAAAATTAATTTTTCGTCTTTTAATTTTTATATAATAATTCTTTCATTTTATATGGGTAAAAAAGTTAAATGTACAAATAAACGTGCATTGTGTTGAAATGCAAAATTTAATGCAAGCAAATTAGAGGAGGGTCTTAGGAGAATGCTTAACATATTTAAATGTACAAAAACTAAGATTCATTTTTAAGAAAACTAAATTGTTTTTCCACTCCCCTCTGCATTAATTCAAAATCTAAATTTCAACATAGAATTACTAAAATGGTCTCATAATCAGCTGCTTGTCATGGATCAGATTCAGATGGTTTAGATGTCTTATATCATGTGGCACATGACATCAGCGGGCCAAGGTACTACAGAAGGGCAAAAATCTAATCCTTCTAACTCGAAGGAAATTGAGAACCCTTTCCATAGAAGTTTTTTTTTTAACTCCCTTAACACCTTCTTCGGAGTTAAATATGGATTACTGGACTATTGTCCCTTTAGTTGAAGCTCTTTTATAATGCGTTGTAACTTTCTTCTTTTTTTTTATTTAAAAATCGTACGCGTATGCTTCAATTTTGTTCCCGAATTCTGCATAAAAAATGCCATCAAAATAGCTTAGCGTATTTCAACAAAAACCTCATTAATTAATTTATTTTCTACGTTTCGTGTTTTATCCGGAATTTTCCGCCGTATTAATGGTCGTGATAACTCCTTAATAAAGTCTACGCAATCCTAATTTTTGGTTCCTAAACCATTACTCCGATTTCTTTAACTCAGCACTACACCTTCGCTATTTTTTCGGAAGCAACCAAAACAAAACCCTAATATTTAAGTCAAGTCTCTGGGGTGTTATTTTTGTTCAGCATAGAAACTGCCTGAATCTTCCTGTTCACGATATACCACGTTCCTCAAAATTTCATCAAAGAAACAACTCAAAACACAGTTCTGCAAAAAGCCACTTTTGCAGCAACTGCGCGGGGAATGTTCTACTTTTATCGCAGTTTCTAGTCCCAAAAGAACAGTGCATCACGTCACGCTGTGACGATGGAGAACCATCCTGGCCGATGACACCACGGTAGAGCGCTCATAAATCGATTTCCTTTCTTAGGAGCCTGTAGCTAGAAACTACGTTCGTTCCATGGCAACGTGTACCACAGTGCTGTCTGCATTTCGTCTAGTTTGCCTATTTCGTCCATACCCCCGGTTCAGGTAGCCAGGTTTGCAACAAATTTTAAAGGAGGTGTAACAACCACCCGGAGCGTACAAGCATACAGTAAACGAGGAGCTCCGGATACACGTAGGGTTTCTCTCGGAGGTGTATTCCATAAGCAGGCCGCCGCCCTCGCAATTTACATTTTGGATATATTTTTTTTTTTGTACCCACTCGCAGTGAGCAAAACGTTCAAGTTCAATCACCCGATAGCGGGCGTCAATCGGAAATACCTGTCGTCTCCGCGGACTGTCTGTCTTGTCTGGAGAGGCAACTGCCCCCAATCTACTTTACTTATGCTGGTGGCTTGCGTGGCAGTGCGGGCGACATGACAACACCCACGCCGCACCGCACAACTGGCTGAAATTCAATTTTAGTAAACTTGGCTGTTTCAAATTTTAGGAAAAACGATTTCTGATTTTTGATTTTTTTTTTTATGGTACCTTATTCTTCATCTTAAGATAAGAATTTCTTATTAACTATTTTTCTACTATGAAAACTTCGACTCATAAAACAACCGCTTGCAGTCAAAGACCATTTTGAATATTAAGAAGTTTCGTTATTTAAAATTTTTGTACATAAATAAGATTTGAGGGATTTTTGTTTTAAAAAAACATCTCGATTGAGAACACAAACAATATTTTTACTTTAATCAAAGTATGCTTCATCTGAATGTACAATCCTTGCCAACCTTTCTGGCAGAAAATATATTCCCCGAGGGAAGAGGTTTGGTTTCGTTGAAGCGATCTAGTTGTCCAGGCATTTCTTCATATCTTCAACTAAACCGTATAATAATAAATGGAAATCTGACGGAACAATATATGGCGAATATGACGGTGGGGCAAATCGTCCCAGTCTGATCTGCCTAAGTAATTTTTCGTTTTTGAATAAGAGCTCTTTTTAAACGTATTAATTCGATACCAAGCACCAGCAATAGTTTCTGAAGGTTGTTTACCATAAATTTCTAACATTAACCGACAGCTTGCAATAGCACTTTTCTTTAAAATGAAGTAATCCAGTAACACTTCCCGCGAATGCTGTTCCTATTTATTTTTAGAGAAGTTTTTATTTCAGCATTTTAAGTACGCCGTGTTATATCATTATAAGATCTTAATCAAATTTATAAGGACCACTCCGGAGGTATAAGATTTTAAATTAAAAGAAGACAATCACAAATACTGCAGTACAACTAAAAAAAAAATACATACGAATTGAAAATTGTTTCTAAACCTAGATTTTACGTTGGTCGTATAAAAATAAAATTCACCTAAAAAACATTATTTTTTATATCCCAATTGGCGTAACTCTGAATTCGCGCAAAAAGGGGTCCAAGTGTACAACAAAACATAGTAATTTGTGCAATAATCGTATATTTAAGAATAAATCTACACGGATAGCAGTGTTATATTCAGATTATAGCCTCGATATTTCTGTTACACTTTGCACTATATTATGTATATCACCGCAGTGATTACTATATGAAATAAGTATTTTATCTCCTATAATGTTTGGCTGATTGTAATATTATTTTTATTACCTCTGTTGGGAGCCGAACCCACAATCTGTAGTCCGGCCAACCCTTACCAACTGAGCTATTCAGGCCCCTGTTGAGATATGCGTTTCATCAAAATCCTATCCGTCCTAGACGAATGATACTTGCAGTTTCCTTCAGTTTATATAAAACTATATAGCAGAATTAAATCCATTATGTTTATAGCAATCATTAATATACTATGTGGCACAAAATCATAAAATGGCAAATATAGCTTCTTTCAGCTAGCAAAAAAAAAAAAAAACAGTAGAAGACAACTGCTTCCAATTTTGTATTTCAGCGATTTATTTATTTCCATACATTTCTGTGTACTAACATGATAAATTTATGACATGCATACTATTTTGTAAATTTGCTATATGCATAGAAGCTACATATCCTATTATAAAAATCATATAGACCTAATATTTCACGTATTTCTTCGTTGCGTTCGGTAAAATTTGGTCAGTATTGAATTCTTGATCACGTATCGAAATAGTGTGAATAGGTTGAGGGTGTAAAAGTTGCACCTATTAAACAATTTTGGTAAACTTTTGTTTAAAAAAGGAGTAGTCGTCGTTATATAAATTAGCTTTTTTTGTTTTTGTTTTACTGAATCAGTAATGCAATGTAGTGATTTAAATTGACGACACATTTTCACTCTTTAAATTTAATTCAGAAAACCAAATTACTCAATGAAACATTCTACACTCCCTTGACTAATGCCTAGGGACCATAAAAAAATTAACTAATGAAAGTTATTTGGTATACATTAAATTAATGTATGATACTCACAATGACAAGAACTCCTTATAAAAGTAAAACTCAATTGTTATTATAAATTTTATTTGTTTTTTAATCAACAATACCAGTTCAATTTTACTGAAAAGGTTTTAGGTTTTAAAATACACTCATTTTTGTCCTTTATTTTGCACATCTTTCAAAATTATTATACTTTTAATTTAAAATCAAAAACAACTATTAAGGAAGTCTTTTATTCCGTTTCTGTTTTGCATAAAAATCTTTTGAAGACTTATTTTTGCAGTTGGTTTCACATAAAAATCTTCTTTAAAAAAAAAACTTATTTTTATAAGTATAAAAACAGAAGGAATAAGTCTTCAAAAACTCTTACTAGGAACATTTATACTAGATAAAAACAAATAAAAGTTTTTTATAATAGTTTTGATTTAAAAAATAAAAGTATATTTTAATAATTTTGTTAATAAAACAAAAAACGAAACAATTTTAAGAGATTTAAAATAAAAATAGAGAAAATTTACAGTTGAATATAACATAAAATATTGTTGATGAAATTTTTGATGATACTTTTTGCCTTAAATTATTATAAGTATCAAAAAGTGACAAATTTTTGATTTTTTTTCGATATAAGTTATAAAAATAGTGCCCATTTTTCAAATATACATATTAAGATTTTTCAGCACAGATAATATTACTGCGAATTGTTTTTAAAGGTGGAAAATAAAAATTAACTCCAATAAAATCAAAACAAGTTTCTTTACCCGGAGGGAATCATCCTACCTACCCAATAAAAATTTATTCTTAAACAGTTATCCCATGGAAAAATCATGTCACACCATATATTTCGGGATCACCCTAGATAAAAATATTACCTATGCTAAGTATGGTCAGTTCAAAACCAGTAGAGTTCGAATTAAAATCACGTATCGTTTTATATGTACTTAAATAGAAAGTCTACATTGTCTCGACAAGCTTCTTTATTTTTTAAACTGCAGTTTTATGGCGCTCCCATGTCGTCGCACAGCTCGTGCATATTAAAAAACTATAAACTTTAATCTTGATGTTGTAAAAAAATACCAAAACAAATATCGTAACCGACAATGTTCCCACCGATGTTCATATTCGGAAAATCATTAAATTCCGATAACTACCGCCCAGATAGTTTTATAAGTAAGATAATTAGTATAGATTATATATAGAATAGTATGCAGATAATCACTGGGTTTTAAAGCTGTTTTTTTTCCTAAGAAAATTATTATTAATATATAATAAAACTTCAGAATTAGCTAACTAATATTATAGTTGAATAAAACGTCTTACGGTTACTTTAGTAATTAAACCTATGGCATATTAACCCTTTGCCTTAAAACAACGTCTGGGAGACGTGATCCCCTTTCTGTGC
This sequence comes from Philonicus albiceps, assembly GCA_963969385.1. Classification (NCBI taxonomy): domain Eukaryota; kingdom Metazoa; phylum Arthropoda; class Insecta; order Diptera; family Asilidae; genus Philonicus; species Philonicus albiceps. Next base: position 24,176,049 of record OZ017773.1, on the reverse strand, counting down.
CTAAAATGAGAAGCTCGTATCAGATACGTGATGTTTTGTTCTAGCTAAAAGTGAAAAGCTCATATCAAATAATATTGTTTTTGCACGATAATGTTTATTGTTATTGTTTGTTATAATTGCAATATAAAAATGTGGTTTTAGTAAATAGTAAATGGCAAACCAGTGGATTGCGCAAAATTTAGCCTTCTATCGTATGAGGGGTATAAAAACAAAGATGCAATTTCCACTTGTGCAATTTGTTGTAAACAAATTATAAAAACCTGTATCTCTAAAAAGGCAAGCAGACATTATAACATAGTCATATGCTTCAGCTTTTCAGTAGATAGCTTACTATTGGATATCAACGTATTTGGAAGCAATTCGAGCTAGCTGGCGTTATCAGTTAAATTCTCAAACAAAGTGAAGTTGTTTCTATACCCCTCATATACATATAAGTACTATGTTAAATTTTAGTCGTAATAAATAATAATATTAAAATTTTTATCTAATGAATGTATAAGCAAAATTTAATCGAAATAGCTTAAGAAATTCATAATAACGGTATAGCAAAAGACACACTCTTGTCCCGCATTTTCAAACTCAAGCGAGCTATTGACCTCATTAATGCATAGATAAAAGCTTGATAAAAATCCTCTCCCTTTCTGCGTGGACGGCTTCTTTTCGCCTTTTTATGACCACATTGAAGTCTACCTCTTCACTCTGGCTGTCGCCGAAATCTCTTTTTTTTATAAGCCGAAAAATTCATTTTAAGAAATAAAAGTCAGTAAGAAGAAACATTTTGATATAGAACAAAAGATATGTATACAAATTCAGGAAAAAATGTTAGCCATTTTCAACATGGCAAATCCAATTTTAGCTCACTGTGCACCGAGGGACTGAAAGAAGTGGCAAAGTTGAACGACTCACCTGGTACTTGTTCCACTGTTGCATTAGGTGCTCGTGGCAAAGGTGACAGGCCTGAATCATGCCGCGGGGGTCTTTGGGCCGGGAACGAGCCGGCCGTGGGTGGGTCTCATTAAATATAGTAAAGTACGGCTTGTCTCTGTCTTTAATGTCCTTCGGCTCGACAGTGCTCAGCTCGATGAGGCTGCCGCGCCGCTGCTCATCACCGCAGACATAGCACACCTCCGTCGTTGAATTTTTATCGGGCATTGATAAGTCCAGGATGCCAACTTCGACCGGATTTGGGGTTGTATTTGGGGGTGGATGCTGCATCGTCGGCGTGTGCGAGATGGGCGGCTGCAACGGTGATGAGTGATGGGAGTTCCTCAAATCCAGAACCCCGTCCTCCTCTGCCACCGGTTGCACCCCACCTGACATACTCCCGGGCATGTACGGGTTATGTTTGCTATTCGCGTACTGGTGGCTGTTCGAGTCGGCGGCTGCGGAGCTCGAAATCGAGTTCATATATGAGATCTGGCCCAATTTCAGCTTGTGATGGGCGAAGGAGGAGAACTTCATCCCAATACCGTCGTAAGAATTCACCACGTTCCGGGACTGCTGTTGTTGTTGTTGTTGGTGTTGTTGTTGCTGCTGCTGCTGCTGTTGGTGCGGCGGTGGTTGCTGCTGCGCGGGGTGGTGCGGATTTTCCCGGGAATGAGGTCGACTCTGAGATTTATCATTGCGGCTTGAGGGCCGCTGGACCAGGTTTTGACCGCCGCCGGCATGATTTTTTGAATAATACTCTACAGATTTACTATGGGGGGACTCGTTGCGCGACGTAGGCCTATGCGGTGACTCGTTCCGTATCGATTGGGACTGCTGCGGTATAAATTCCCGGGACATGGGCCGATGCGGAGGCGCCGCATAGGAGAACCCCGTTGGATTCAGATGAGATCCACTGCTGCTGGTTAAGTGCTCAGCACTCAGGCCTAGCATTTGTGCGGCGTACTCGCCCTGGGTAGCCATGTCGGCCCCAATGAATCCTTTCCCGTCGACTCTCTTCATGTAGTAAATTCGTTGTATGTGCGGCTTTCCTTCCCGTTCGAAGGCCTCCCACTGCTCGTTAAGCGACGTGTAGCACAGCATACAGCCCATGACGTACATTTGCGTCGCCGACACCTGCGGTACACCTGGCGGAGCCTCGTGTCGCTCGAGGAAGGGGAAGTAGGGCTCCTTAGGCCTTTCAGTGTTCGGACGCACCCTGAGCGGCTCGTAACCGCCACGGCCGCCGCACACGTAGCAGAGCGGGATCACTTCACTTGCTCCGGAATTTTCATTGCTGACGGTTTTCAACGAATGATGATGGCTGGGTGGTGTAGGTCCTGTGGGTGGCAGTGGCTGTGGGGGCTCCGGCGGTGACTGCACTAGAGAGCCCCCACGTAATTCATTTTTTATGTAACCCTTCGCCTTCTCCATTATTATCTGAAAAAAGAAAATCGAATATTTAATGTTCACCACCTTAAATATGTGTAATTTAAAAAATAAGTTTAAAAGGCCATTCTGCACGATATTTTATTTCTAAACTATCAATGAAAATCGATTTAACACCTTCTACACAGACTGGGTGGGGTTCGCTCCGTCAGACTCAATAAATTTTAAATAGACAATCTAAAAAATCAGTAGAAGCTTTAATGTTTCTGAGTAGTTCTGAGTTCTGATCTACAAATTTTAGCAAGGCAGGGCTGAGGCTATATTTGAATCAGAGCTAACTTAATCTACTTTTAATAAGATTTAAACCTGATTTTTCACGGTCTTGCAGATTTTGTTAAAAGTAGATAGTTATAAAGGGCTCAGGTTGAGAGAAAAACAAAAGTTTAGGGGGGAGGGGAAGGGGGTGGGGCAAAACGAAGGAAATTTCGTGCATGTATTGCTTTCCTTACTTCATCAAAAGAAAAATGTTTTAGAAAGTCATCGTTTGATGGTAGAAACTTACGGAGAGCATGCTCCAAACAAAAACATATGAGACGTGGTTTCGAAAATTTAAAAGTGATTTTGATTTGAAAGACAGTCAACTTTCGGGCAGACCAAAAACATTTGTGGATGCGGAATTGTAGAATTTATTGGACGAAGACCCACACCAAACTCAAAAATAATTGACAAAAACGTTAAATGTGGCAGAAGAAACTATTAACGACCGCTCACGAACAATGGGAGAGATCTAAAAACTGGGAAGATGACAGACAAATGGAAAATTGAAAAACCATTTGTGAAATACATTCTTCGACGGTACGAAAGGAAGTCATTTTTGCATCGGATTGTGACGGGTGGTAAAAAATGGATTTATTTCGAAAATTTAAAAATCGTGGTTATCACCTGGCCAAGCTGGCTCATCGACTCCAAGCAATCACTTCGGATGAAGACAACGCTCTGTGTTTGGTGGGATCAGGGTAGTGTGGTGTATTATGAACTTTTGAAACCTGGTGAAACAGTTAATACTGAGCGCTACAAACAACAAATAATAAATTTAAGCCGTGCTTGAGGGAAAATGTCCAAAATGGGCCCGAAAACACGGTAAAGTGGTTTTGTTTCATGACAATGCAACGTCACTCACAGCAAAACCCGTGAAAGACGCATTGAAATAGCTTGGATGGGTCGTATTATCGCACCCGCCGTACACTCCAGACCTGGCCCCGTCCGATTATAACCTTTTCATATCAATGGGACACAAGAAGGGACAAATTTCGAAGAAGTCGAAAAATGGCTCTATAAATGGTTTGGCTCAAAGGACAAACAGTTTTTTTTGGGATGGTATTCATAAATTGCAAGAAAGATGGACAGAGTGTGTAGTATCGAATAACCAATACTTTGAATAAATAACTTTTTCCATTTTCTTAAAAATTATGTATTTTTCCTTAAAAACCGGCAAAACCTTTCGGGTACACCTGGTATGCTCTGTGTGTGCTGTCTGCCTCTTCTCCATTCTCAATTCAGGGATTTCTTATACCAGACCATTGCTCGGGGATGGAACTAACACCATGCATGCATAGGCACACAGCCTAGCTGAGATTTTGGCCCGCCTTTAAAAATGCGTTGTAAAAAAACTATCCCAAACATTAACTCTGCGGGATCTGGAAAGCAGAAAATAACATAACATTGGATTGGTCATCCCAATTCCCAGACGCCAATCCAATTGAAAATGTGTGGAACAGAATGAAGGGCCAACTCGCTAGAAGACCTGTGTACAATCCCAAGCAGATATGGCGTTTGCTGTCGATGGAATACACGGAAAAACTCGTCAAAAGCATGCCCAGGAGATGCCAGGCCATTCTCGATAGCGGCGGGGACTACATAATTTATTACTTGGTTGCATCATAGTACTTTCAATATACTTGTATAAAAAGAAATTAGAAATAAATATTCCCTCTGTAAGTAAAAAAAAACTTATACTGTTCAATTTAAGCCATTCAATTGCCAAATGGATTAACTACATAAGCAAAAACTGACAAAGCCTGACGAAATAACACGCATAAAATAACTTGTTTCTGTCTTTTTAGTTAGTCTAAGATCGCTACAGTCGGGTTTTTTGTGTTTGATTTAATCATTTTATATAAAAGCAAAAAGTCCAAATTCAATTTCAAAGAAAATGTTTTAGGATTAATTTTTTTACTTTTTTAAAACTTGATGAGAATACTGACTTTTTGGCTTACAAACTATTATTCTATTTCTGAAATCCGTCAATTTATCTGGCTTGTCGCTTTATCTAAATAGTGGCAAAGAGAATTATTTTATCGGAGTTACAAGAAAAATTGAGGTAAGCCTTTTTTGGAATTTTTATAGCCAGATAGAACGTAAGGAAAAAAGCATAGTGGTGCTTAAACGAAAGGAAAAAAAGTACTTCTTCCTACGCTCCACTTGAACTAGTCTAGCAAGCTGTGGAAAGTGTTTTTCAATAAATTATTCCCTTCGGTTCCTACATTTCCCACACAGCCCAGTTTCCGCAAATCACTTAACAGTCTCGGCTCTAGTTCTAGAAATGCAAGTCGCTTCCAGGAAATTCTCAACGGACGTAGAGTCTTAAAGACTTAAACATTTTGTTTTTTTTTTTAATAGAATTCCACCTCACCTGCATGGCTAAGAGAAGACCACGAAAGCTGTAAAAAAAAATAGAAAAACAAATTCAGGGAAACTTTGGAAGAAAATTTCATTTCAGGGCAGAGCGGTGAAAAGAAGGAAAAATTTAACGAAGCCTCACAAGGCTCTCGCTTAATTCTTTGCTTGCTTTTTTCTGCTTCTTATGATTTGACCGATGAAGCTTAGTCTTTTTGGGTTTTAGTGCAAGTGTAAACAAAATTGGATTATCCCGAGCTAACATAGCCTATGCACCCCTGCCACCACACCCTTAGGAAAAACAACAGCGGGTGGCGATAGATGAATTTCTGGTCAACTCCTATGTCATTCTTCAAAAAACACGAAGGAGAATTCCACAAAGTATCATCCTGAGGAAGGAGGGGTGTTTGGTGGCGCTTAGTTACAAGAGTTTCAAGAAAGTAGTTTAACTTGGCTCGGTGACGGATCAGGGGGTATTATGAGGCGTTAAAGCCGAAGGTAAAAGTTATTACGCGCCCTTTAGTAGAGAAACTATTCAATACAGTGAAACTTATGTGGCTTTCTTTCGCGGGAGAATTTTGCTAACTTTAAATTCTAGAAGGCATTCTAGTTACGACGATTATACCTAAAAATTGGTGTATTGGCTTAATAATTCAGTTTTATGCGTATGAGAGTATGCCAATGGATTTAATAGGATCATCTGATCATTGGTTTGGTACCTTCTCAAAATCCACCTATAAATAGGAGAGTTCAGGAAATATTACCAATTTTTTATATTATTCTTGGAATTCTTTTTTACTAAATTCTTTGTTTTATTTTATATAAAGAATATTTTTTCCGTATGAGTATTTTAAGTATTTGTTTTAATTTATTGTACTACTAAAAATGCACAATAATTTGTCTAATCACAAAAATGAACGCAGTTTTCAAAAGAAAAAATATATTTACATTTATTAACAAAAGCATGCTCATGAATTTAAAATTACATGAATTAGGTGCTTTTTTCGATTATGAATAAAAAACAAAATTTATATCGAACAAATAATAATAATACTAATATTGCATTCAAATGTTGACCATCGACGCAAAATAGTTGGTCTACTTTGATTTTAGTGCAAAACAATTGATTTTCACCAATATTTTTACATTTTATCATCATTTTAGTTGCATTTTCTTTAATAACTATGACGTCGTTAACTCTACGAAGCATATTTTCAATCAAATCTTCGCATTCTTGAAGGAATTATTATTATTTATTATTAACGCTTAATACAAGCTACGTACATTAAATAAACTTAAGATTAGTGCTAACCTAAGAGACTAAATTAGAGGAGGAAAAACGGAGAAAGGGAAAGGACAAGGCAGTTTAGGGGAGACTAATTAAGTGGTGCCTGAGAGAATTTTTACCCAGGTGAAAGTCGGAGGAATGGAGGGAGTTGGCTCTTCGAAGCATTCTTGTGAGGGGCTCAGAAAGACCGTAGTTGGTTCGATGGTAAGGAGAGCGAAAGAGAGGGGCCGAGCGGAGGTTACGGGGATTGGTGTAGTTAGGGATCCGTTCAAGTAGAGAAGGACAGTCAAACTCGCCGATTAGCAGTTGATGAATAAATGTGATATCGGCAAGGTCCCGCCGCTTCCATAGAGGCTGCAAGTTAATAAGCCGAAGGCGATTATCATAGGGGCGGAAGGTTTTGAGGGTCAGACCAGGGGAGCTCACGTAGAGCGAAACGAAGGAACCTGCGTTGTACAGCCTCAATCCTGTTGAGGCCTAACGAAGGTGACAAAGAGGGATTTGGCGACGTACGGGTTAAGGAACTCCTTAGACCACCGCTTAATGAAGCCTAGCGAGGAGTTGGCTCTGGCAATCACACTGTCAATGTGTTCGCGAAAGTTAAGTTCACTATCGCAGATGACGCCTAGATCGGAAACGGAGGGGATAGGTTCGCCAGACAAGCGATAGACTCTGGGGGGGAAGAGGGGCGTTTACGGGAGTAGGTGATGGATTGGCATTTGGAGATATTGAGCTCAAGAGAGTTTTTTGTGCACCAAATGCCAAAATTATCGAGATCTTCTTGGAGCAGACGGGGGTTCGAGGTGGAGGATATCCGTTTAGAGATTTTCATATCGTTGGCGTAGATGGACAAGTCAGAGTGCTTGATAACACATTCGACATCATTTATGGCCAGAATGAAAAGCAACGGACCTAAGTGGCTACCCTGAGGGAACCCCGAGTTGGCCACGAAAGAGTTGGAAGAGGGGGAGCAGAAAAGGACACTGTACTGGCGGTGTTCAAGATAGGACTTCATCCAGGAAGAAAAGAGCCGATTGAAGCCAAGGGAGTGAAGTTTGAAGAGAATTAATTTGTGTGAGATTTTGTCAAACGCCTTGCTGAAGTCAGTAGCGGTGACGTCAACCTCATCGCCTTTTTTAACCGCACACAGAGTTTTGAAGATGAAGTCGGTGAGGTTAGTGGTAGTCGATCTGCCTTTAGGAAACCATGTTGGGATGGGGAAAAGATGGGTTTGCAGTGAAAGAACAAGCAATTGTAATAAGCTCTTAACGAGTATTTACTCAATATTTCTTGTTTTTTTTTTTCATTTTACCCTAAAATGATTCTATTGGGGATAAATCTAGACTGCTAGGTGTTTTTAGAGGAATGTTGTGACCTCTAAAACTTGACGATTTTACAATATGAGATGAGGCTCCATCTTACTGGAAAATATATTCTCCTCCAAGGGTCAGCTCGTCAGTCGTCTATAGAACCGCCTACGAATTTTATACTTCAACCATTAAAGAACTTTACTGTACTTTTTAAACAATTCTCATGGAAACGCTCATCTGGAGTGCGTATAACAATCTTTCACTCATCATCTAAGGAAACCTGAAATTTAGACTCTTTGCTCCATATAACTGATTTCCACTGCAAGTATCCAGATTTTATGAGATTTAGTCCAGGATAAGCGTTTTTTATTTTGTATTAATGGTAAGAAAAAATATATTTGTTTTTGTCTGTGTGAAATCACAAATCCATTAGTTGAATTTTCGGGATTCGTTTGCAACCTCAGTTGAATTTAACTTTTTTTATTCCCCTCTTACATGTAACGTCTTCAATTAACCATTATATTTGAAGCATTAGCGCGACGATTTTTTTAAATAATATTTAAACAATAAGAATAATAATAATAAGAAGTTGCAGTAAAGCAATATTTTGAGTAGAAGAACACAGCAATCCTAAATTCTTTAGAAACCTAGTATGACAATTTGTTATTTAGGGGAAATCTAATTGTTAATTGCCAGAGATCAGATCGGCTTTCTACGACGCATAGCGATAAACAGAATATTGGCTTTCAAATAAAATTGTAAAACACCCGACATGACACAATATGCTGCTCAATAGGATCAAATACAATCATATCCACGAGTAGCAATTGTACTGCGAACAATACCGTTAAATTAATCGAAGCTTATAATCAGAAATTACTGTAGATCAGCATTTTTGCACTCAGATTAGAGCAGACTATCTATTTTGGTTCGGGAATTAATAACTGAATGTAGTATTAAAATACTATTTCTTCTAGTCTTTTAAAAGGCTAATGTAGTTCTTAAATTACGAATAATTTTCCACAATGTGGATTATAAAAATTGTGGTAAATTTTGTAAATTGGCCAACTATTTTGCACAGCGACAGTACAAGTTGATGCAAAACTTTATTTTTAAGGATTTTACATGGGTGGCACGAATAAAAAAAATGTTTTAGACAAGCTACGTGTTTTTCTGTACCATATAATCTGAGCCTATAATAAATATATAAATAAAAAAGATATGTGCGTGCTGGGGTTTGTGAATGAATTATAACTTAAATTATTTTAAAACTTCTCAGGAACAAGTTGGGTTCAGAATATAATAATAACTAACAAATAACTTAATCTTAGCACCATGAAATTATTTTACTTTGGTCCGAGTATGGACTATTAACATCAGGCTTTTCTGATAAAAACGTTGAAAGATAAATAATAACTATAACTATTATTTATCTTTGTGTTATTAGCTAATTATGCATTATTCAATTAATATAACATTTCAGCAATTAATAATTCGTTAATAACAAAATAATTAAAAGTTATAATTTTATAATATCCTACAAACGATATCTCTCTAACAAACTTCAACAGAATTAGTTAAAAATGTTAGTGATAACGAGTAATCCTGCCGTAGTGAACAAAAATAAATGGTACATTTGGGTTTCAGGCAGTCACGTATTTTTGTGTGGTAAATCAATTAGCCTAGGAATTTGCAAATATTTACGACTGCTCATAACTCGTTACCACCATTATGCGAATTTTCTGCAGTGTGAAAGCAAACATTTAATCGAGAGAAACTATTCCGGTGAACCTAAAATTGCTAAAGAAAGAGTGAAAATAGGTTTCTGGATGTAGCAACTAGTGGCTCCCAACAGCTTCAGTGAACCCTCCTCAAGGCAAAGACAGCAACAACAAAATTATCGTACAATTCGATTCGTCGTGCAATAATTTTCCCGCCAGGTGCTTTAGGTTCTACCATGCATCAGCCGAGTGCTCCATTGCTTTGACCCTTTCACCGGGGCTACTTTGTGCAGAAATTCACAAATTACACCTCCACTTCGACGGCGTAGGTCTCTCATGCAAGATTCGCTGACTTGTATAAATACAATCAGCACTTTTCTTTCGACACAAAGCGGCTTCTTTATGGACCCCCTGTGAAGCACGAACTTCGAACTTACCGGTGACAAACTACTTTGGTGGTTGTCGTCTAACAAGTTCGTAGAACAACACAAACCTCTCAAGAAAATTTACAAGGTTACTTGGGCATGGGCACATCGAAATGGAAAAGAATAAGGAGAAAGGCACAAATTGCAGTAGATAAATTGGCTCAATAATTGGATTGTCTCCAAGAGGAGCTACTATTGACCGCTTTCCCGACTGTTCGGATTGCGGCATTTGGTACCATAAATACAAAGATACATCACACCTGAATTGACGTAATACGCGTTCAGCGAGAAGAGTAAAAGGTTAATGACCACCCCACAAACTAATATTGCCCGTGATCGTATTTCGCTGTAATCTAACCCTACCAGTGCTTGTGGTATTTCATCGCTGAGGAAATTCGCTTTTATTTAAAGAGTTAACGCTTGGACAGAGGATTGAGGTATTGTTTGTTATGCCACCAAGACGAACAAGAATCACGTGCGTTTTAAATTTTTTAATTTTTGGGACAAATTGGGATACAACAGTAATAAGCTTCCATTGTTAAGAATGAAAGGCTGTTCAAACAAAGAATACAATTATTAACTTTTTAAAACTTGCTCTTAGAAGTGTTATCAATTTCACGTATGAAAATGAAGTAAAACCACATTGAGAAAAATATCGCATTGTAGTGTTAAGAACACATGTTATATATTAGACTGTTTTTTAAATTTTGTACGAGCATTTGGGTAATCATAAATTTTTAATAAAGTTTATTTTAAATATTGCAGGAATAAATGGTTGGTTATACACTTTTTGAAATGTCGGAATTATAATATTCTCCTATCGTTTTAATTTTAAATATTCGAAAATAAAATATTATTAACATGTTATAGTATCCAGAAATTATTAGATATTTATTATTACCATATATTGTACTACAAACATCACACGCCAGAATAAAAAGCGCTTTTCTCTTCCAGATCTGAATAACGCTCTCAATCACTTCGAGTACGTTCAGGTCAGAGCGCGCAGGTTTGTTTATAAAACACATTTAAGAGCACTGGTTCTGTCAGTTATATGGTATATCAAAAAATTCGAGTAATTATAAAATATAACCAAACCCTTCATTAAACTTAATTCCAGTTACTTGTTATATTTTATTTCTTCTACACTGGCTTCTAATAAATACAATACAGCTTAATAAAATATAAAGCGATCTGGAAACATACGGTGCATCCGCCTAAGTGTGCAATTGCCATTCTACAGGAGTTATTCATCGGGTCAAATAATCTAAATATGAAAAATATATCATGGCAGGTATATAACTTTGGTTATAAATAATTAAACAAATAAAAACATTTTACTTCTACTTAGTCTATATCTTGACGTCCTGCCCTACTTTGTTACTACGTTTCGTTTAGTACATATAGTATTTTTGAATGAATGAATTTATTATTAGCCTAACTTACGTAGTAACCGACATTGGGTATTGCATTGATAATTAAATAAATACGCTGCTCTTTATATGTATATGTAATAATGGAATGAAAATTTAATCCCTCTCTAACATACCCACAGTGACTTAACTTATTGATCAAAAAAAGAAAATTTTTGAAAACAATAATGAGAAATTTTTTTCATTTTTGCAGTTAACAACAGTAGTGGAAGGATATGTTTGATTTCATTTTTTAACAAGATTACGATCCGTAACACAGCTCGATTGAGAGATTGAAAGTGGTTAGTAAATCAGGGATTTCATTGTTTAGATTGGCCGTGCAGTTTCTTAATCTCCACCCTAATCGAATATGTACTTAGGAGTTGAAGTCAAGAGATCTATTGCTTTAACGCCGGAAGAAATTGAGTTCTTAAACAAACTTTGGAGCCGTGCACAGGACTCCTGAAATAAATAACAATATTAAATTTAATAAATTCAATACCTTGCTAAAGTCAGGGCGCCATTAAAGCCAAAAGTAGCAACACAAAATATTAAATTCTAATAAAAGTTAGTTTCAAAATTTTCTGTTTTAAAAAAAATCAAGATTTAAAAAAACTTTTCAAGTAAACTTTTTTTTTGTTTAGAAAGAATATACTTTTATCACTAATTATTCGTTCATCTCTCTCCTATATACTTATACTTACTCAGTAAGGATTCAAATAAAAGCTAAATATTATTTTCCCATCATATGATCAATAGGTTGTCACTATATATTCTTATTATAAAATTGCAATATAAACACGTAGAGAGCAACTGTATTGGTAATTGGAGATTCCTCACTATAGTAGAAGGTGGAGGTAGCAAGGTAGGAGAAATGCAATTCGCAGTCTAAAATTGACAAAAGGTTAATTAATCCCATTTTTAGGTGTAAAGTAGAAGCTAATGCGTATTGAATTTTTTACGCTTAAACTAATTGAGGATATCGATAAAAAATATTTCTTTTATTGCAAAGTTTAAGTGTTTAACAACAGTAACAACTATTGAATCGATAACAACATAAGATTAGTTTTACTGCGTAATGAGTTGATTTTATACTTTCACTTCAAAAATACTTCACAAAAACAAATAAAAATAAGTTTGGTTACTACGTACATTTACAAAGTTGTATCAAATATTTTTGTTTTTTTTTTTGTTATTATAAAAAATAGCCAGTCGAGGACTAATATAGGAGCTGAAGCCAAATTTTTCGATATATAAATCCCTAGCTACTGCATTTCTTTCTTTTTTTACGAAATAAAGTTTACGTTTAAATATGTTTTCTCATGCCTGGATGTAGTACACGTCTGAACAGTCAATCATGTATGAATCTGGAACATAAATCAATAACTCTGTTTCAAAGCTTTAAACGATTTTTAGACGGACAATTTAAAAATCATATATAACCTCGCATATTTACAGGCCTAAATTGTTTGTTCATAATTTTAGGAAAATGCAAGAAATGTTGCAGAATACGAATCTCCTTATTCATATATGAAACTAAGTTACAAAGTGACTTAATTATTATTATATATTGTTTTTATTATTCAGGTTATCTTTATTAAACCAACAAAACATTCGAAGTATGAGTATTGTTTTTGAAATAATTTAAAAACGATAAAAATAATTAAAAGCAAAAACATTTTTGATTAACACTGTAAGCGTACCAATACACCGATTAGCCGTTATAGTCCGGGCATATTCTACTTTTAGAGTAGTACTTTAATATTAAATATTGAATCATGAATCATGCGTTTATAACTTAAACTGATTTATTATCTCTTGAGTGCACCATTGATTCCTTTGTTTTAAAATTGGCACTACTAGTCGGAAATGTATTTGCTTTTGTTGGTGTTTAACGCGCCTCTCGTAATCAAACGATTTACCATTTTTTCTGCTATCAAACCATTGAAAAAAATGTGTACGAGGTCTGTTCAAAAAGTATCGCGAATTTTGTGTTTTTCCAAATCGTATTTATTTGTTCATGAATATCTATTTTGTAATTCCCATCAGATATTATAAACTTGCGCTAACGTTTTTCCCAAACCAAACTGATCAATCTTGATCAGCTCCTCCTTCGATGCCGCCTTTATCTCCTCAATCTTGGCGTAGCGTCGTCCTTTCATGGGAAAGAAAAGAAAAAGGCACATTAGTGTGTTGTTTTTGGCCAAAAATTCGCGCCCAAGCAAGGATGTGTGAGCAAGGGCGTTATCATGGTGCCAATTGTTGTTCTTCCACAAATCCGGACGTTTCTGGCGGATTGCTTTCCGCAAATTGCGCATAACTTGCAGGTAATATTCCTTAGTGACCGTTCTACCCTGTGGCAAGAACTCATGATGCACTACGCCCCTGCAATCGAAGAAAACTGTAAACAAAACCCTCACATTCGACCAAGCTTGGCGCGCTTTTTTCGGTTTTGGCTCGTCCGTCAGCTTCCATTGGGACGATTGAGCTTTGGTTTCCACATTATAACCATAAACCCATAATTAGTCACCAGTTATGACGCTCTGGAGCAAATTTGAGTCGTCGCGGACAAAGTGTGTTCGGAAAAGGGAGAAAAGCATAAATCAAAAAAGATGGCTGTGCAAGCAAAATTTAATAGGAGAAGACGTTGAAAATACTCTTTCTCAAATTATAGGCCCTTCTAAACAATTATTTTCAAGATATTTTACTAAAACTAAGGGGAATACGTTAACCAAAATGTATAATACTGAAATTAGAGCTTTCACACTAAATTGAAATTTTATGTCTCCGAAGTCATACTCATAGGTAAGAAACACTTTCGCAAATGTTTTGCCACATCCAAGTCAATTAAAGTGTGGTACAATTTTTATGGTTGCAGACCAAGGTTTACAAAATAATCATTAATTGCCATTAAATTAGCTTCTGAACAAATTCAAATTATTTATAAATATGGTTTTTGATGAAATGAACATCAGACCGCAAATTGAATGGGACGGGAATAATTTGAATGGGACGGGAATAATTCTTATGGATACGTGGACATGGAAGACGGTGAAAAGAGCGAAATACCAGCAACTCAAATTCTTGGTTGTTATGGCGGTATGTTTGAACCGATCATGGAAGAACCCCATTGCCTTTTTCGCAATAACTTCAATGAGATCATAACAAAAAGCAAACATAATTACCTTAGCGTTACAAAAACTAAAGGAAACTGGAGTTGAAGTTAAAGGAATTACTTTCGATGGTGCTACTATAAATCTAAGCCCAGTTAAAATTTTTGGCTGTGATAATAGAAATATAAATAGCCCAAATTATTTTATCCGAAATAAACAAAAATAAATTGTTCATCCAGATCCTTGCCACATGGTAAAATTGGTAAGAAATTCTTTAGGAGATTTAAAAAGTATTTGCGATGGAGACGGTCAGTTGATTAAGTGGAAAAATTTAGAAATGTTAGTAAGACGACAAGAGACTAAGGAACTCCATTTAGGAAATAAACTAAAATGAGCCCACTTTTATTTTGCAAAAAAAAAAATTAATGTTAGATTAGCTGCGCAGATTATGAGTAAATCTGTTGCAGTGTATTAATTTTTGCAGAGAAGTGCTGCAATTGCCAGAACTTTCGGGGAGTAAACCTTTTACAATATTTCTAATGATGGTCAATGATGCATTCGATATGTTAAACGCTAGAAGAGCTACCACATTTGAATGTTTGAAAAAGGCGTTATGTTTTACCAACTGTGAAGAAGTACTATCATTTTCTAAATCTGCTATACAATATTTTGAACAATTTAAAACTCCGTCCGGTATTCTAATAACTCTGAGTCAAAGAAAAATGGGCTTTATTTGAATTATTAATTGCTTAAAAATTTTAAATAAACTTAATGAATGATTTTTAATATCTAATAAACTTGAATATATTCCACTCTACAAGGTAAATCAAGATCATTTAGATCTGTATTCCAGTTCACCCCCTTCAGACCCCTTCTTCTGGGAAGGAATAATAATCATTCAGTAAGGAATACAAGAAACTACCTGTCCGCTGCCAAATTAGGGAAGTTGGGATTGAAAATTGCTTAGCGTTAGAACAAATTGAAATTTTAAATATTCGAAAAGAAAATACTCATGCATTTTACCGTAGCTGGGTTTGTTGTATTCAAAATTGCTAATAATTATTCTCTTAAGAGTGCCTCTCTGCATTGCAAGGTGCCTATTCTCCGCAAACACTGCTTGCATATACAATAAAACTAGAGGTAGATTGCAAGTACCCTCTAAAAGTGTACAAGAAATAAGAGAAAAAAGTATATTGCTAAAAATACCAATAGAATTTCCAAATCATTTTGTAAACAAGCCTTTATTTGATGAGCCAAAAATATAGTCTATTAATTAAATTAATAACAGAGAAGTATCTGCACACAAGATTTTATTTTATTGCTAAAAAAACAACGGACAAGATTTCACTTCGACAGCACTCCAACAAAATTGTGCACTTTCAAGGTATGTAAATTAAATTCACTGGAGAATAAGGGGGCATCGCATTCAGACTATAATGCCCGGCGGAGACGTACATATGATGAATTTCCCGTTTTTATTTTACAGCATATATTATAACTATGTTTAAAAAATATGCTAAATAAATAAAACCAAAAGTTAGATGGAAACTTCTCATTTAATAATGGAGGTAGCTCCAAATGATCGTCCCTGGAAACATGCAAAATGTTAGGTGTACCGGAAAGTTATGTCCAATAATATCACAATTTTCAACACATATGCACGTGTAGGTCTAAAATATACGAGTATGAGGCTACCTCTTTTTACTATTGTTTCTACATAGGCGTATTTCTAAATTTACTGAAACAATAGTTTCATCATGGGTATGCTTGACAGCTCTTATCGCACTTCCTTGCGTTCATGTTCTAAGCAAAAGACAGACCTATTTTATGTAGGTGATATCTTAACCTGTAGTGGCTAGATAGGTAGCCCACCAGCAGCCTGAGATCGCTTTTGCTCACGATGGTGGTGTTGGAGTATTATGTTGGGTGTAACAACCTTTTTGGCTTACCGTAACCCCGGAGTCCCAGTATAGGCCTTCCTATCTTTCTATTACAGCTTTGGTTGATATGCAGCCAATACTGTAGTAAGGTACCTTGGAGATGATCCTTCTCTATTCAATTCATCGGTGACCTCATTTCTCTCAACGTCAGAGTTCCCCGATACCCAAACGAATTTAATAACATTGTTTGAGGCAATCAAACGCTGAAGAGAATCGAAGCACTCTTTGACGAGTTTTAAAGGAACGCGCTATGATGAGAGTGCCCTGAGGGCCGCTTGTTTATCAGAGAGTATATTACTGGTGACGCCCTTAAATCCTTTACTAAGATTAAGGAAGGTATATGTTTTGATGATATAGATTTCGGACTGGAAAACGATGCGCCACTTGCCCATTGCAATCGAGACCTTAGTGTTGAGACCATAGACATCAGCTCCAGTGCTGTGCTCCATTTTTGAGCCACCCGCGTACCAATTAAGGTTTCAGAAGGTTGGAATGGGACCCTCGCTATACCTAATCCCGCGTTCAGCAATTCGAATTTTGCAATGGGACATTTTGAAAATGACACAATAAAGTCAGAATTTAAGCTAAAGACCTAAAAAGTCCAGAATTATAATGAAATTAATGCCCAGAATTATTTCAACTAGTATATAACCTCCATACCTTTGAATTCGTAACAAGAATGACTAGTCTGAAATATCAGGAGAAATCTTTGTTATTATTCTCCTTAAAGAAAATCTAATTTTGTAGCAGAAAAATTAAATAATCCATGCTTCTCAACCTACGCGAGAGCAGCTTACAAGTCATAAAATCAGTGTTATAGACTGTACTGTTTGTTTTTTATCACAACCTGATATAAAACATTTGACGATGCTCTCTTCGCAAGGATACGACGATAACTGGCATTTTAATGTCATCAAGAAAAATAAAAGAAAAAATACCATCAAAAATATCTTAGGAGCTTTTAATGCCAATCATTTTTGAAATCCAATGGAAATAAATGTTACCCAAGATTGTATAAAATATGGTAGACCCATTAAAATTGGGATATTAATCTCAATGTGATTTTTTTTTGTATTTAAAAAGAAACCTCTATTCGTTTATAATAATGAAACAATGTTTTCTGTTTTCTGTTATGGCTAGACAAATTACCTAGTTTTGAGTGCCTCTTCATATTCTGAAAAACAATCAGCACAGATTTCGGATAAATGAAAGAGTGTAGTCTTCATAGGGAGGTAAAAATCGTAAAAAATATGTACCTAGAAATTATAAATCCAATCTCAGTGTCAATAATAATTTTATGTAATTGTTTTTTTTTCCAATATAGATTTTAGCCGAGTAGGACGGCAGATAATTATTATTACTATTATTATTAAATAAATTTATTACCTCGAGTTACGTGGAATAAATTAAAGATAACTTTAAATTGCCATAACCAAGACATTCCTAAAATAAGATATTGTAATTCCAAGAGCCATTTTAGTCGATATTTATCGTTTTGATATTTTCTGTATTGTCAATTCATAATGACGTTGTTTGAAATAACAAACAAATATTTAAGGTTTTTAAGATCCAAGCTTTCAATTTGGAAAGAAGTTCTTTGAAGGAAACAACATACGTACATACAAAATTTAAAAATATTTAGACAGGTATTTATTTTCATATTTTTCCGAAAAACATTAATCAGAAATTTGATGTTCATTTCCAGCAGGTCGGCTTATCTTTCAGTCTTTAAATGTCTGACGCATTGACCCCTAAAAAATATATGGAATTTATTATAGCATAAATTGATATTTTGATACTTCACAGAAAGCGGAATATCGGAAAGTGAGTTCTTTATCATATTACCGTGTTAATTGGAGAACTTTGTAAACGATTTATCATTATACAGTTTCGAATATTGAAAATGTTCATTTATCACTAATTTGAAAAAAATATATGCAATACACAATGTATCTTATGTTGGAATTCTTTAGTTCTACGGTCCGCTCGTGTATGGTAGACGCAAATAACTTCACAAACTAATCACCGATTATATTATCTTACATATGAAACTTCCCACGAGCCAAAATTGAGGCCATTTCTTAAGGAAAACTTCTAAATTCCTGTACTCGGAAAATTTCACGAAAAACTTGTCTTACGTAACAACCTCCTCTACCAAAATTTCTTGTATTATTACAGAACGAGTCTTACCTCCTCCGGCCAACTTTCATCGAACCGACTTCAGAACAACAAAAGTTTTATGTGCTCTTTACAGGCACAAAGTTGGCGAGTTAAAGTTGCCGGGAAAAGATCCACTGGGGATGAGGTCGGGAAAGAGAAAACACTTCAATTCTGAGGGAGAATTTATTACCATCGTTCTGATAACGAAAATGTAAATAAAATAAAATTATGACGTGCCTGCGGTGAAGTCTTTCAAATGATAAAAGTCAGAAGGTGCCCAACCCATGGATTACACCTGCCCAAAAGGTTAAGCGCATAGCAAGAAAGTTGCCAGTTTATCAGATTGAATTGTCGAGAATTAAGTGGAGTTAGGAACGGGTATAAGTTGGCTCCACTACAGCCTTTGGGGTAAGTAAGGCGCAGCAAACGTGGGATGATGCAAGCCAAAAGTGAATTTGAACAAATTGAAAAAAACATAAACAAACAAAGTAGCCAAAGTAAAATAGCTGGAAGATGTGACCTCTTTAAAAATGAGACCTCGATTGACCTCATGAACCAGGGTCAAAAAGAATTCCACAGTTTCTGACAAACCAGAGGCTAAAGGGTCAGTCGCACAACCTTTTGCACCTCCTCTACATCGCCTTAGTGTGCTTCTTTTTTTTTGTTTTTTGTTTTTTTTTTTGTAATTTCTTACATTATCCACAGTCCGCAGACCTTGTTCGGAGTGTTTATGCAAACGTTTTATACTTCGCCGGAACTTGAGAATACTTCCTTGTGAAAATAAGACGTGCGCCTAGGAATAGTTAGGCACAAGATGACGACTACAAGACTGTGCCGAGATAGAATGCTTGCTTTTTGACTTCTGAATTTTCTTATCATTAACCGTGAAAATAGAAATGGAAATTCAATCCATATGAATAAGGTAATACTTTGCCCGATAGTCTTTCTTGGATCGGGTTTAACGTCTCTTTTGAATCGAACAAGTGCAAGCGTCTTCTCATCAAACTGTTGAATAATGGGTGGGGAGTTGGCGTCACTCTACTCATTTTCCAAGAGGAAATACAAATTTCTTTATATGGGCATTTGTTGAACGTGGAGCGAAAAAATTGAATTGCTATCCATTAGAAAAGTTTAACCTTAAATAATCCAGTCCTCTTAAGCGAAAATATGTCGACCTTCTAAATAAGTATGGTGGAATTTAAATATTCTAGTTTTGTACTTCCGTTGTAGATTTAAAAGCAGCAAAATCTACTCACACTGTAGCCTTACATCTATTTAAAATTTAAATAAAAAGATGGAAACATCTTCAATTTAACCGATTTACACAAATTGTAACGATTTTTTGTAGGAATAGAAGTATAAGTAAGCGAAAATTACGTTTGCTCCCAATTAAACATTCGCAAAAGATTTCTTCAAAATCCGTAAGGAAACCTCAAACTTGTCTTGAGATTGACCAGATCAATTAAAAGGAGCTGCCCATTCGACAATTTAAATCAGTTATGATACAGTGTTCTCTTGGAGTGTTTAAGTATCACCAAGTGTGATTTAGAAACAACTAAACTGCAATTAGAATGTATAAAATATTTTCATTGTTAAATAATTTTTTCTCAGTTAATCTAAAGTATCCGTAACCACCTCTTGCAGTAAAAACGTACCTAACAATATTATTTTAACATTTTTTCGAACTAAATCGTAACGTACGCTTTTATAATTTATACCCCCCTCAATCCATGAACTAAATTTGACCCAATTTAAATTTTGTCTGTTGAAATTTACTTCAATTAATGTATTAGATAACTGTTGCAAATACGGGAATTTTATTAAAATTTAAACAATATTTTTAGAAATTATTTATATTTAACAAAATGTTTAAACATACGCTGCTTATGGAACTTCAAATCAATTCTGTTACATTTTTACATCAAATAATCATAACCATGCATTTTGACTAATGTTATGACACATGACATTTATTTATTTATTTATTTATTTATTCAGTTCGCTTAATGCAAGCTACAGTATGTGATTAAAAACTCAAACTAAAACTAGACTAAACTAAGCAACGAAACCAGACAAATATTAGAGGGAATGCAGGAAGGGTTAGTTTGGGGATGGGTTCGGTGAATAAAGAGCTTGCTTGAGGGATGTTTTGTCCATATGAAAGTCGAAAACCGCAGAGCTGTTGGCCTTGCGCAGCATTCTAGTGAAGGGTTCGGAGTGACCATAATAATTGCGATGATTTTCGAGGCGAAATGTGGGGAAAGATCTAACAGTCCGAGGGTTAGTTTTAAGGGATATGCTGTGTAGGAACTCGGAACAGTCAATGAAACCAGAGAGGACTTGGTGGACGAAGGTAATATTGGCGACATCACGACGTAAGGAAAGGGGCTGAAGGTTGATAAGTTGAAGGCGACTTTCGTATGGAGGGAGGTTGAGCTAGTCTATCCAAGGAAGGTAACGCAACGCGAAACGAATGAATCTACGTTGAACTGATTCAATTCTGTTGATGATTGTAGATTGGGAAGGTGACCAGACCTGACTAGCGTACTCAAGAATAGGCTTAACGAAGAAGATGTAGAGAGATTTAGGTACATAAGGTTCGGAGAATTCCTTTGACCAACGTTTCACGAAGCCTAGGGCAGAATTGGCACTACTGATGATGTGATCGAAATGGGATCGGAAGTTAAGCTCACTATCACAGATAACGCCAAGATCGCGAAGGGAGTTGACCGAAGGTATGGATTCTCCTTAAAGTAGATAGGATCTGGGAGAAATGGCGGAACGTTTACGGGAGAAGGTGATCGATTGGCATTTGGAAACATTGAGGTCGAGAAAGTTTTTAGAACACCAGGCAGAGAAATTGTTCAGGTCGCTTTGAAGAAGGAAGGGGTCGGATGTGTTAGAGATTTGTTTGGAGATTTTCATGTCGTCAGTGTAAATTAAGATGTCAGAGTGGTTCACGACGTTCACCACATTATTAATGGCTAGTATGGAAAGCAGGGGACCGAGGTGGCTGCCCTGAGGTACGCCGGAATGGGATAGAAATCGAGGATCCGAAGCGAACCATATAATGGCGGCCATCAAGGTATGAGTTAATCCATAGAATGAGACGAGACGGAAAGCCAAGGTAGTTCAGTTTAAAGGTTACAATTTTATGTGTAATTTTATCGAAATTTATCATGACACATGAGATAACGGAAATTTAAGATCAACGACTCCAACATAATGATTCCTTAAGTTTTAAGAATGTTCAGCATTGTCATGATGTAACAGAAACAGAATCTATTAAGATTCCCGCTAACCAGTACTCTGTTCATACCGATCGTACAAGCGTAGAAGAAAACAATGACAGATCTGAAACTCAACGTTATTAAAATATATCGCACAAGTACTGGAACAACGGCATAACTTACACAACAAAGTACTTTGAAGAATAACATTGTTGTAACAAATGGGCGATATCTACCTGCATCAGCTTAACTGGATGAACATATCAGCTGAAGAAACGGTTAAATTGAACGAGTGAACATTTTATGTATTGCAGCCACAAACTATAATCGTAGTGTTCAAATTTAAATTTCAAAGCGTTAAAATTCTAGGTATTCAAATTCAAATTAGAAAAAAAATCGCACTGGGCATTAACTAGAATTAATAAAATTTCTGTCGAATAGAAATAAGAAGGCATTAAGATGCAAAATTGATTATTTAATAACACTGATCAACAGCTACTTTGTACCCAAAGAATTGGTAAGTCATTTCTGTAGGATTTTTTCCGTAGATTACGAATTTTTAAATGTAAATGTTCCATCATATCTCGTTTTCGAGAAAAATAAAGTTAAAAAATACAGAAGCCCGTCTTTTGGAAATTTTTGAAAAGTTCAATTCATCATTTCAGTCTTAAGTTATTATATAAAAATACAAAAACATTTAAAACATTTCGAAATCCGTCCGTTTTATTTTTTTCCATAAACTGATTATTTCCTACAATAGATAGTAAATAAAACGCATAGTAAACACATACTCATGGAAAACTTGTTCCTCAAAATGTGTAAAAAGTTCTATATAGATAAATTTAATTCGATATGCCTAAATGAGAACTCTGGTTTTTATTTAAGCCACGTTACAAACCTTCATGATGTACTTTTATTTTTTAATAATTTTTTAAAAATACTCAAACTACGGTTTTCTGTATTTTTTACTTTCATTTTTCTCAAAACCATGATGTGATGGAGCATTTTCATTTAAAAATTCATAATCCATGGAAAAAAGCCTATTTGTGAAGTCTTTTAGGACAAAATAAAATATTAAAAATTTGTTAACCAGTGTAATTGCTGCATTATATCATTAAAACTGAGGAATGCTTCAAAAATGCATTTGACAATAATTCAAGTTCACAGCTGACTGCTGTGAATCTGCTTATAGTGTAAGAGGGAATGAAAGGTGCACTTTTTGATAAAAGCATCTTATATGGGGGCGAGTAGTTCATTTCTATAGGTCAGTGGTCACTGCCTATACGCTTTAGAAGTTTGGAATTCTATTATTCCGACTCCCGCCTCTAAACGTAGTAACTCTCAGTAAGTGTAAACTTACTCTTATAAAATGATTTAAAGCAAATTAAACTTTATAAAATCCTTACAAAATCTGATATGATATTAGTTCAACAACTTATCTGCCATCCCAGCGATATTCTAGGTAAAACATTTCTATTATCACTAGCTAATAGTTAGTTTTACAAAAAAAAAAAAAACAGTCATTATTCCAAGCTTTTAAAATTGCAAAAGAATAAAAGAATATTCTGTGCATTGTCAGAAGGAACAAAGCAATGACGAAATATTCTCGAAGACCCGTAAACAATTCCGAGCAATTTTTCCAGAAATATTGCTCCCTCTTACTGAGGCAGATTAAGCCCTATCGGCTTGTAACGTTCCCATAAAACCGTCAAAACTCAAGCGAGGAGCAGTATTCGATATTTATTGAAGGTCGCAAGTTCAATTTTCATTTTGTTTTCCAACTGAATTCATCCATCTCGTCGGTTACTTCACTTATCAGGCAGGCGGAGACACAAAAGGAATAAAATCACTCTCCCAAATACAATAAAAAGGAAAAATAAGCTAAATCTGAGAAATCGAATAAGAAAAAGCAAAAAATAAAAACTCCCCTTAAGTCGTGAAGGTTGCAACCTATTGAACCCTATGCGATAACCTCCCCACTCCGCGAGATGTTCTGAGCTCTGCTCCTTCGCAGTCATTGCAAATTTGTGTTAATGACTTAAGATTGATTTTACAAGATCACCAGAGGTTGCGAACCGTCAAACGAGGCAGATATCGCGATGATCGCTCCGCGGAGATGATGATCTAAGATTTGAGTCTTCTTTTCTGTCCTGCCCCAGCTTGAAGCGTGTTCAATGAACGAAGTGGGGTCCGTTGAGGGTCAACAGTCCATTTCGTTTTGATGTTTCGAGCTCCAGAATTCGAATGTGCCGGCCGCTGGGGACCTGCTGCTTATTTTTATCTCACAGGAATTGGAAGCCGCCACCGCTATCACGGGCAAGGCGACTCGTGAATTTCGCCGCCGCATATTTTTTTTTGGTGGAAAGTTTTTCTCGTTAATGAAATGGTTGGGGCCAATCGTAAGACTCCGCTGACTAGTGTTTGCCCTTATCTTTTGTTTGCGAAAATTATTTGCGTACTTAAGAAACGCTTTTAAAGATTGACGAAGAGATTTGGGTTAGTTTTATTAAAGCTAATAAATTAGCGACAAATACGCCTTTGGTGTTTACTTCCTTTCTGTGAGGGAATCTTCCGATGCTCTTCAAGGTTAGTTACACGATAAAGAATTTATTTTGATGAACATTTATAGATGAAGTCCATGTAAAAGCCTTTGAATTAAATTGAATCTTGAATGAGAACTTTCCGATATGTAAACGAGGTTGAAAGCTATCAGCATTTTACATACTACTAACATAAAAGCAATATGGACAAAAATTTATGGACGACACACAATGAAAGCGATGTCAATCGAAGAGTAAAAATAGTAAATTGAGTCAAATGCTGTGAGTTTAACCAAATTTCGAAATATTCGATAACCCACCACAATTGAAATAGCTGCAATTATAAGAAAATTATGAGCCCAAAAAGCAAAGAAAAAAAATCGTTGATGGACCATTGCAGCTTTTTCTGGAAAAAATAAAAAAATCGCATATTTATTAGGTTGGAGGGAAAGTTCTGTCGTATTTTAAAGAAAATATTTGAATTCATTTATAAAAATACGTGTTTAATATTAATCAATTATATATGCTCCGTTATTTGTTACAACTTGTTGCCATCTTTCAGGTAACCTGTTCTCGTCCTTGGAGTTAAAATAGTCAGCAACTGCCTTAGAAACACTTTCAAAAGACTTGAATTTTGTTCCCGTTAGATAATTTTGCAGAGATCTAAACAGGTAATAATCAGATGGTGCAATGTCAGGTGAATACGGTGGGTGACTAAGTACTTCCCATCCTAACGCATTCAGTTTTTGTTGTGTCACTATTGCAGTATGCGGTCGAGCATTATCGTGGTGGAACACTATTCCTTTTCTATACCCTAATGCGGGCCTTTTTTTTTGATAGCTGCATTCAATTTATGCAGCTGATTGCAGTACAGACCCGCGTTAATGGTTGTTCCCTGTTTCAGCAACTCGTAGTACACTGGACCTTTCCTGTCCCACCACAAACAAAGCAGTACTTCTCGTTGATGGATACTTGGTTTTGGAACTGTTTCTGATGATGTTCCTGGTTTGCAGTAAGATTTTTTTCTCTTAATATTCTCGTAAAGAATCCACTTTTCATCTCCAGTAACCAGCTTGTTCAAAAACCGCTCCACATTGTGTCTAATCAGATGTGATGAACACATTCTTACACGATCAGACAAATTCTTTTCCGTTAATTCATGTGGAACCCAAACACTTTGCTTTAACACAAATCCAAGAGATTTAATGTGATCTCCAACAGTTGTATGATGAATGCCAAACTCTTCTGCAATTTCTCGACTTGTTAAATGTGGATTATTTTCCAACAAGAAAAATTACCTGCCTATTTAAAATACGACAGAACTTTCCCTCCAACCTAATACTTATCTGAAATAATCTGTGAAATGAAATGCTTGGTAATTTAATAAAAATAAATAACAACCAGCCAAAGATGTGTACAACCACGCGTTGCATAGGGTACTGAAGTCAGTAAATATTTACATAAAATAAAAATAAATAAATTGGTTGACTATTACTCAACTGCAAATGCAATTGCATATTCACAATTTCTCAACGGTGCTCAAAAGATTGAAGGGGAAACTTGAAATGTTAGTTGTAATCAAGTTGTCACCAAGTCATTATCCGTAGCATTAAGAGGGTGAGTAAACTTAAGAATTAATGTATAATTTTTGCTTTTTTTTAGGTATTTTGGAGCCTGAAAAATTTTAAAAAAAAAGCGAATTATGCAGTGAATTGTGTATATATAACGTCTAAGGTCGAGAATACGTACTTAAAATTCTAGAAACTTCTGATAAAAATAATATGAGAAAAACGAATTGTCAAAATTTTAAAGTCTTGTATCTCCGAAAGTAAATGGGTAGATGAAATTTTTCATATTCGTTCATTTTAAGTGGAAAAGAATGTTTCTACAAATTTTCGTACAAATCGGTAAGATTTTCGGATTCTTGACTTGTTCCTCCAACTCAACAAGATAAACAAACACCACTTGTCTCCGTAGAACAGAAAATTTACTGCACTTTCACCAGAAATTCATTAATAATTTTGGCTTATATACACTGAAAGCCTCTTTGGTCCTTGTGATTTTAGTTCTATAAAACTGAAATGTCCTTAGAATATAAAGAAACCTGCTTGATTAAAGTTTACTGCAGATTTGACTGCGCGACCATACGATTTAGAATAAATTTATTTATTTATTTATGTAAAAATACTTAATATAAGCACATAAAATTAACAGGCGCTGTAGGAGACGATGGATTTAGAATAAATATCGATAACTGTCAGACCACTCTCGCAAACATGCAAGAGGCCAGCTTACGGTTCGCAGATTGCAGTAAACAAAATTAGAAAAAATGGAGAGGGGCATTTGACAAATACTTTGGTTGATGAAAATTCATACATATATTGTTGCCCCTTTAGACGACCATCTTTAACACGTTCCTGCCACGTGTACCGTTGTCGGTACACGCTAAACTGCATTTGTATGCCAAGCTGAATTTTTGAATTTAAATGTTTTCGTCTAAAATTTAATTTGTGGTAACACTGTTTTATGTGACGTAATGATGTTTACAGTAATTTTTGAGGACTGTACTGATAACGGTAATTATGAAAATAATATACGTTCTCTCAAAAACAAGAAAAAAATATGTATTTATAGAAAATTATTAAAGTGGTTACCGTGCGCCGAAAATGGTACACGTGGCCTAGAAATGACACCTTCTCATAAACAACATGGCAGGGAACGTGTTAACTACTGCTCTATGTCAGGGTATATCGCATTTGCGCATGATCGTGTGAATAACTGCAAATCATGACATTTTTCATATCTTTTCAAAATATCTTCTTTTTACCCAATGCTCGTTTCCCCTGAAGACTAACCGTCAGGGATGCTTCATTCACAGACTACAGCTACACGGTATGCCCGTTTCTTTAATGAATACTCAAAAGGAAAAACGAATTGAAAACGGTAATTAAAATGTATTTGTGAGAATTTTACGAACTTTATTAAGAAATCGCTACCCAAAAACGGTTTTTTTTAAGCTTCTTTCGATTCGATTCGAACGGATTCAATAGGGCCCAGTCGGTTGAGCTGATAAGAGGTGGAGATACACGTAACTCTCATAAATATTATCACTTTAAGTATTCTTCATAGGCGAATTCCTTTATTGAAAGTGTTTATATTATACCCAATACTTTTAAACTATTTTTACTTATTCAACGATACCTTTCACAGAGGGATATGCGGCTTTAAAAAAATTTATTTACAAGATTTTATTTCTTTGTAAGCATTATAAACATGGATAGCACTACCAAATTTCAGCTTTATAGCGCTAGTAGTCTACGAGACAGACAGACAGGCTGTTAGTTCAGCTACAGAACCCTAAAAACTGTAATACTACTTTGAAAATATCTTTCGAGGAATCACCAGTTTTACTTCTCACTGAATTGTTACAACGAATATTACAAAAGGTATAAAAGTTGATTCGTCGATTGATAATACGAATGGATTTATTTTTTATCTTTGCGACGAGTATTCTCGAAACTATGCGAAAAATTGTCGCCATGACGAATATGGTTGATATTTACCGTTAAACAAGGGAGATCACATAATTACATAATTACTATAGTTAATGGTTGCAGCTCAGTTATTTTAAAATCAAAAGTATTAAATGAAAGGTAATAAATTATTGTAAAATGATACTTTAAAATGTTTTCAATTTTTTCATATATTTTACCGTCTTTAAGATAATAGGGGGCTAGCAATTCTACAAAAAAATATCAAATCATCAAATATTCATTCACAGTAACAACTGAGTACATAAAAGAATACGCAAAAGTCGATGTTGCTGTTTAAAATTCCAAGCAAAAAGTAGTATCAGCAGAAAACTTGATTTAAAATGAATTTAATTATTTCACTTCCATTGTGTCTCCGCACGAAATAAAAATCTTGAAACGACCTTTAAGTTGCGCGCGCGCAATAAAAACGAACAAAAAATAAAACGATTATTCAAATGCGGAGCAAATCTGTAAATCAATCACTTCAATATTTTAATTAATTAATAGCGCCAGTAATAGGTTAGTTTACATTGTGAGGAATATTCACGACCTCCTTGGAGTCGCCAGTCTTCCCATTCTCGCAATTTCCTCTGTCTAATGTAATGTGTCCAATATTTCAATTTCAAACATTTCAGACTTGCAGAGTGCAGCAGTCACGTTTTCGCCAGTCTCGAAGTGCACCACCAGCAGTACAAGACCACTTATGATTAGTCTGTCGATCTGGATCAAAAGAAGTACACCCTAAAATTAAGAGAGACTGTGGATCTAAAAATGCTTCAAGACTGAATAAAACAATTGTCTTTGCTAATACCACACAGCACGCGAATGACACACCGAAGGTTTTCGCTAAAATTCAACGTATTCAAAGGAAATTCAGAGAATGTCGCAATTGGCGAAATATTCACCACTTGGCGCTCGTGTCCCTAGTCCCGACCGATATTTATTTATAAGTGCAATTGACTGTGAAATTCGCAATTAATTCGGAAAATAAATAATTCAGCGATCAGCAGCTACGACCTTCAACTTTCCCAATTGGCACGTACGAACTGGGCCGTTGCCCAATTTGACGGTGCCCCAGGAAGGAGGCAATTTATCGTTGGATCAAAGGGAAACTTCAAAGAGCCAAAGCCCATCAAAACCGTGTTCACATGGGCCCTCTGATCTCGGGCTTGTTTACTTCGAGGAAAGTGAAAGGGATGATGATTGCAGAAAAATTATGAGTCAAGCACTGAAGTGAAGAATGGACTTGAGGCTGGAAATTCTCAGCTCGATGCTGGCAGCTATCCCTTCAGCTGCAGGTGCATACTCTCGTTGATGGATAACAGAGAGACTTTTGTGTTCTGCAGTCCCGACAAGCAATGCTTTAGGGGAAACTTCAAAAATTTTTTCGTTTTTAAGTCGACTGAGCCACATGTTTACTTTGGGTAGTGGTCACTTTTCGTTGTACGTTGACCCGTTCGTATTATCATGCACTAATCGTTTCTTGCACGTAACAAGTGCGAATATTCACATCAAAGGAATCGTGTAAGGTACAACACGATCAGGTGCTTCCGGTTTCCTTCTGCGATTCTTCACGAAAATATTTGTCTGACACCAAAAATTAATGAAAAACTGCAGTAATATTAAAGAAAAACGTCTTGAAATACGAGCCTATGAAAGTTAACTTCAATATCAAGAGCTAAATATCTTTGCAATAATAGAAAACAATATTTATTGATTGTACGACATTTGTAGTTGTTCATATTAATTTTTTTGATTTAAAATTATCGCATTTTGGAATCAATTACAACATGCAGTATATAATATATAGTATATTTTGTCTTTTGTTGAATGAAAATAACATTACTTTAAAGAAAACAACACAATTGCTTTTAAAAACATTAATCCTAAATTTTATGATTTAGCACATACGGGAATTACACCCGTATAGCGCCTTCTGTGCGTTATTTATTTATATATATATATATTTTTTGCTTTTTAACCAAGGTTTTTATATGAGAATCGAAAACCCACAACTTCAGAGTGGCATACTCAAACCACAGCCAAATCGCTCTGCTCCGCTCCCTATTGGAAGAATATTACGAGGGTAGTTTGATAAGACAATGCTTTTTTGAATTTCCCGCGCAATAATTATAAATGCAACATTATTCCCGTCAGCTACCCTCTATTAATAGTCTACTGTCAAATTTTGAGCAAGTTGCGTAATTTAGTTTGTGTTTGACAGCCATTGAAAACAAACAACCTCATGAATTTTAATGAAAGTGGAAAAACGTGAATTTCGTGTGTTAATTAAGCATTATGTGTAGTCACCATGCCAAAAATCCATAAATTGGCCTACAAACTGCTACCCCATCCAGTTTATTCTCTAGATTTAGCCCCCTGCGACTATTTCCTGTTTCCCAACCTAAGAGATTTGGGTCGAATGAAGAGGCCATCACTGAAATAACCTCCTATTTTGAGGACATCGAGAAAACCTATTATTTGGAAGGAATAAAAATATTGGAAAAACATTGGACTAAATGTATAGAGCTAAAAGAAGACTATGTTGAGAAATGAAACACTTATTTGCCGAAAAAAAAATATCTTTTACTCAAAAAGTCACTGACTTATCAAACTGTCCTCGTAACTAAGCCCATAAAAGCTGGTTAAAATTTTTACATTTCCAAAAACGTATTGAATCGGTTGTTAAAAATTCCACGAAACATTTTACCAGATTACCAGAAAAGAACTATATAAGTCCCAGAGCTCAGACATACATACATAGAGTATACCCGAAAAATTTTCCAATATGGCTATGCCACTCGAGGTCCCTACCTTTGTTGCGTTTGCAATGAAATATTATTAAGAGTTGCTTAACTTAAAAATATATCTCCTTAAATCAATTATAATCATCCTTGATTTAATTCACTTCTTCCAACTAATTTCTACAAAAGATATGTCTTTGTTATAAAGACACTGCTATTTGGTTTAACATTTTTAATCTTCTCCGAATTTCATTATCTCAATTATAATTTTATAAAATTGATTATCTATTTTCTTAAAGTTTTTGAAACTGTAAAGTTTATTAAATCAACCGTAGGTTTTAATTAATTTAATACATTATTTATTAATGTTATTAATTTTCTCGCATTTACTTTTAAGAAACATGCGTTTTTGTAGTAAATTGATTTCAGTAAAGGATATTTTTTCTAAATTTCGTTCTCGTAATGATAATTTTATTAAACTGAAGAAAATTTAATCAATTTGATGAAATTTCAAGCTTATTAAGTCAAGTAAATTGTTTCATTAAATTAAGGCATCTGTTCTTTCTCAGTGTACTGCACCACAACGTAACTGACGTAGTTAACTAAAATGAAATACTTTTCGGCAGGATCATACACATTTTGAGTATTAAGTATAATTTTATTTTTATTATTATTAATTTTTATTTACTCTCATTTTTAAAGGACCGAACTTAAAACAATAAAACTATTCTTAAATATTTGTTTTCTATTCATGAGGAATTAGTTTTTTATTTATTTTTTCTTAATTATCTGTTTGTATAGTCTTTAACAAAAAAACAATCTTGCCGTTACTTCCAGCATACACTTAGAAATTTTTCTAGTGAAATTTATCTAGCTGGGTCAATATTTGATAATCGGTCGAAAACGACTACAAAAAAAAAATATATTTTTTGTCGTATTTTATACATAATTGATGTCTAAGTAATAGAGCCAAGTTAAATCTATATAATAACTATCAAATCGATACACTTTATTCGATTTTAGGGATTTTTGAGCAAAGATTTTTTTTCTTTTCCCTATATTTTGCTGTATTTTTTCGCCACTCTTTTCTTTTGGCTCTTTTACACCGAGGAGTTAATTCAGCAATGTTTTTAATTTTACCCTCCGCTTTTCTTTTTAAATAGTATTCTTTCTTCTTTTGTTTCAATGCGTTTCTTTCTTCATTATCGTTCTTAATTCGTTGGTATCTCATTTTCTCCAATTCTCGCTTTCTTTCTAACACTTCTTCTCGGGTTTTTTTCTTTGGAGCCATAATTATTGCACACTGAAACAAAATTACAATAAATTAATAACATTACTTACCTTGTGTTGTCATTTTCCTGCCACGGAGTCATTTTCCTGTCAAGAAAATAACAGGAGAATGACCACAGGAAAATGACAAAAATGCACATTATATTTCTCATACATTCTAATAACTAATATAACAGCAAAATCATCAGGTGATACGAATTATATCTTAATTCGTGAAAGTTTATTACAAAAAGCAGAATAATTTACTTACGATTCACCTCCTAATTGCCTCACAGGTAAATGACAAAGTGTATCAACTATACGCACGCACATGCCATAATCAGTTTGCAACGCCGAAGCAACGGCCGACACCGCGTCTCTCTTCTCACCAATCACAAACATGGACACCGCGTCCATTTGGAATGCGCTCATTCGTTGTCCGCGACATTATAAAACGCGGTAAATTCAAATTTAAATTTCGGCAGCCTAATGACGCCGTGACCATTCGCTTAGATTTTTTATGATTTTTTTTTAGTTTAATATCATATTATCTTAAATAAAATATTGAACAGTTTTAGATTAATGTGCATACAATGTGAATGTAATCAAGCTTTTATAATTTATTTTTAATTCTCCATGTTATTATTAAAAAATGTCACCAAAAAGGAAAATTCCACCGACAGGAAATATGACATCTAGCACTTTTTGTTTATTTTTACTATATGAAAACCAAACATATACTCACCAAAGTGTTTGGATATGTAAACAAAGTATTGCACTACATTATGAAAATACTATTAAGTTTAAATATTACATTAAAATTACAAAATAGTTATGGGGACCTGTTTTGGCCAATTATCAAATATTGACCCAGCTAGGCTCTAATAAATTATTTTACTTATTCAGTAATTTTAACTGGCGCCTTGTGCCGAAACATTTGCTTAAATTCCATACAGTAAACCCTACGAGCTGAAAACGATTGGTGCATGATAATATTGAACTGATCTTAACACTAGATTCACGGAACCCGCCAAATTTGCGGGCCCCATATTTCGTGTTGAATTATTTTTCAAAATTTATATCAAGCATACAATAAATGTTCGTAAATCTAGTGTTAAAAATTGAAGCTGATAAAAAAAAAATAAATCCGAAGAAGTAAACGATATGCTTAAATGGCCTTCTGAACTCGGATCTAACGTAATCAAAAAAGTATTCGAAGAATTGAACATTAATTAAACGTACATTCAGAAAATCTATTCACTATTCGCTGAGTATTACAGATGAACAAAAGTTTATTTGTGTTTTTAGCGCCAGAACAAGTTGTTAGTCTTATCTATAGCATTTGCTTCATAGATTATAAATCCAAAAACGAAAATCCTAAATTGGTTCTCATTTTCAAGAAAAATATAGTTAAAAAATATATGAAAGACCGGCTTCTTTATCATAGAAGCGTGCAAATGAAATCAATTGAAAACTTGTATGTAAATCTAGATATATGAGGTACTAATATCTATAAATCTTAACAATTTGGCGAATTTTTCGTATGTGGGTATTTATTATAATTTTCATTAACCTTTTACTGTATGGAATAATTCGTAATTATATGGGAAGAGCTTAAAATCACTAAATATTTTGAAAGCTTTCAAAGCTTTTTATATAATAGCCTTATAGATTTAAGTTTCACCTGTGTTACAGTCTGCTTTCCCATAAAGGAAAAGCATCTTTGTGTACTACTGTTTCCTTTTTTCTTAATTTGTTTATTGTTTTTAATTTATTATATTATTTAAGTAAACTTATTGTCTTAAGCTTGTATTGAGCAATTAATAAATAAATAAATTGCACGACTGTGTACAAAACCGCCATAAATAAAAGAGGAAATAGGAGTACCACAAGAAAAATTAAAATCCAAAATAATAATCAATATCTGGAATCAATCGATTTCAAATAAACGTTGATCAGGAGACCATGTAGAATCGAATGGCATACAACCGTTCAGACCTTAGCCAACAACGCTCTGTATATAAAATCGAAAGTTTGTTTACTGGCTCACTTGTTTGTTTGAGTGTTTCTGCTCAATCGCGTTTAAACGCTCTATTCGATATTTTTCATTTGATTGGAGGTATATGCTCTACATAATTATAAACAACTTAACATATAGGGGAATCCGCTTGTGAAAATTTACATAGAAATCAAGATAGCGTACCCAATATTTTGGAAGGAAGCAAATTAAGCCTTCCTAAACAGACGACGCCGAGTGGGCTCTGACTGCGAGTGCTACGGGTTAAGGCCACGAATTTCGAATATGCTATCAAAGCGCGCGCTATCAAGGCGGATCCAATATTGCGACCATTATTTTCAAAATTCAAAAATTCAAGATAGCGATTCCAATATGATGGCAAATTTTCTAAGTGAAAAGATCTCAATAAAAATGTTACTGAAAATATATTGAAGAACTATTCGAAATTCAAAATGTTGTATTTTGGGGAACTATTCAAAATTTTTGAGCCCATTTCTTGATTTCTAATTGAAAGAATTTCCATGAAAATTAAATAAAGGGTTTTCGTATTTGAAATAAAAATTTCAAAACGAAAATTGGAAAATCCAATATGCCGGACTAAATTGTCCACAATTCAAAATAATAACATGAGGAAATATATTGCAATAAGCTTGTTGCTGCAGCTGATTTAGTACTTAATTGAATGGCCTTGACTTTTATTGTTACTTGTGCGCATATTCTTGGTATAGAAGAAATCAAGTTGTCGATGAGTTTTCATTATCTTTCCCACTTTTCTTTAACAGCATTGTAATGGTCCAATTTATTAGTGATTTATATATTTTAACTTTTATTATACTTATGAAAATTATTTATGATTTACAATCTCCCACATGTTTCAGTTAGATTAATAACGCGGGACTAAATTGCCTACTTTAAACCTCTTATTTCACTATTCGTAAACCAATTCCTCATGAATATTAAAATATGTTTAGGATCGTTGTAACATTTTCGCCAGCATACGGAAGCATCATTGCTTCTAAAGTTTTTTTTTTTTATTTTTGTAAGCATAAATTTGTTGATCAATTTTAATATTTAGTTCAACACCGTAGCCAGAAGGCATCCTAAGAATATCGAATTCCCACCAACAAATTTCAATTTTAGTTGTGTAGCGAGCATTTAGTCTCTTTTACATGACGGTAATCCATTAGTACCTTTAACATATGCACGCTGGCGTGTACCTTCGGTAGCTCACATTTTTATGTCACATCTCGTAGAGCAGGTGTAAAATGTTGTTTCGTAAGAAAATAGTATCGCCCACTTTTGTAAATTCGAATTTATATGACTTTTAACAAATTCTCAAATGGCTTCCAAAACAGTGGTGTATTTACCAGGAAGCAAAGGAAGCAATTGCTTGGGGCCCCGCTTGGACAGGGGCCCCAAAAATTGAAAAATGTTGAAAATACATTCGGAAATTAAAAAAAAAAATAAATAAAAAATGCAAAATGAAAAAATCCATGTAAACAATATCGATTATTCATTGTCCTCAAACGAATTTAAATTAGTTCAAAACTGTATTTCGCGCGTATAGTTGGCGCTTCGGTCGCTCGTATTTCGTGTCTTTCGTTACTTTTTATCGAAAAAGACAAGCTTCAAAAACTTGACTTTGATGATGTCATTCATCAATTTGCGACTGCGAAAAATAGGAAAAAGTTGTAATTTAGTTCGTAAATTATAAGTAAACTGTATAATATATTGATTTTGCAAAATTAACTGGTTATTTATTATTTTAAAATATTGGGGGGGGTTAATTTTAGAATGAGGGCCCCGAAAACCTGAGGTTGCTTGGGGCCCCGTCTTAGGTAAATCCGGCACTGCTCCAAAATTGTTTTTTTTTAAATTAAGGACTACTTTGCTGGTAAGTAACTTTAAAGTCCAGCTTCAACAGCTCATCTTCTTTTAGTCTTGGAGTATATTGGTTACGTTATCTAAAAAAAACCTGAGGATCAATGACTAAATCCTCGCTACTCAAATAAATGCATGAAATTTAGTGGTTGGGATTTAATGTTCTAGGTAACGCTTTACTGGTCACGATGATGTTGGACCATTTATTAAAATTGAGTAGAATTTAAAAATTTTTAGAATAAATAATACTTCCGTAGGATGAAGAAAATATGCCTTTATTACGAATGTTTCAACGATGACTCTAAACACTCACAACATTTGTGTGAAGCCGGAATTAGGAATAGAGTTATAAGGGTATAATTCCGTTCTCTCTATCCTATTGAAAATCTAAGGCAGATTGTAGTGCAAATAAATAATAGGGTAAATTTTAACCTTTAAAATAAAAGCGGCAAATGATTTGATAGACATTGAGAAAATACGCAGGCCTAGAATGTACTAATCTTTAATATGTGGAATAAATTATATTAACAATTTTAGATAAAATAACTAAATTTATCTGAGTTCTTATTTTAAAGGAAATTTCATAATCAAATGTGTGCAAACAATCTGTGGTCTCAATTTTTTTTGTGTGGAGCTAATCGATTTGGTCAAACAAGTGGCTCATGACAGATTTTAAATTATACAAACATATACCAAAAAAATGTTGAGCAACAAGCTGACACGCGAAGAATTAAGCAAATGAGACAAGACAAGCGTCTCAGAAGCAAGTATACCACTAGACTAATAAAATAATATTTAGATCCTCAAAAACCATAATAAATCCAAAAGCGAATTGCTTTGCTTCTTTTTCGATGCGATAAATTCTTTCGGGAACTTTATTCACCCGTCTCATGTAATTTGTGACAATTTGGCAATCCCCTTTTACCATAACCAAAGTCCTTTGCCCTTGTAAAAATAAATCAAAAAAGAAATCATATAGGTCGCTGTCAGCTCACATGAGTACCAGCACAGCTCGCTTGGAGGTACATTTATGGCTCCATACCTTCCTTAAATTTCCCGACGACATCCGGATTTTCGAAAAACAGAAAACACTAGAGCGTCCCCACCCGCACAAGGTGCAAGTGATTCATCCGTGAAAAAAGTGAAAACAGTGATCAGCTGAAATTTGATACGCCCGCCGCCCGCCGCCCGCATATCCAGGCGAACTGACACGTCCGACGTTTGTTTCAGCAGTTAGCGCTTACAAAACGCTGATTCCTAGTGGAACTGGACACCTCATCGGACCCCGCCTGATTGCCCCCACAGACCCATGGGGCTGCCAAGTGGCGTAGGATTTGCCCGTGTCAACGAATTTAGCTTCAAAATATCGGAATTAGTTTTCGTGCATGCACAGCGCCTGTGAGAGACGGAATTTTCACGAATTTGATCAATTCCTGCGCCACTCCTCACGCGTCAACTTAAATGACAGATAATTAAGCATTTAAGGCACTAGGGCGGTGCTATTTACCTTGATAAATTTTCGTCTGGGTAAGGTCTATAATCCACAAAACGGACGATCGTGAGCGCCCCAAAGTCGATGCGGGCTCCGGCAGAAGCTGGTACAGAGCTCCCACTAGAACCGAGCAATTGGCGGTGGCTGCTGCTGGCTGGGCTCAATATGACTGGGTGCCTTATCGACAATTTTTCCGGCAGTCCACGCAAATATCCAAGCAAATCGAATCTAGGAAGGGCGCTGTAATCCAAAATCGCATTTTTATGTCTCGCGGCGACCGCACCAATTGATTCTCGCCACTTTTCCTGCCGATTCGTCGGACAGCACACCGATTGAACCTTGCACAACTTCTTTTCTTTGGGGGACACACACAAAAATTTCATTCACAGCACACAGCCCTCCTCACTTTGCGGAACTGCCCGGGCCTATTCGCCTCTCCTGCAGCACTCAGTCGGGAAGGGATTTACTGGAATCAATCACAAAACTGGCAGATTCCCCAACAGGATGGGGTCGCTCCGATAATATTCTTTCTCGGCACTTTCCTCCAACTTTTTTCTACAGAAAACCCCGGGGATATGTGCCTGAACGGATTCACAAATGACTCGAAGGCCGACTATGCGCACGTATTACGCCCGATTCCGCTTCACTTTCACATTAACTGTTCACAAATTGTCTATGGGCGCTGATTCTATTCAATATTTCACTGTTTAAATTACTTAATTGTGGTAAAAATCTACAAAAATCCAGCGAAAACGGACCGAATTTTCCTCCTAACACCGTCCATCTTGGATTTTTGTCACTGTATTATGTGTCTGTCCCTTTCTCACCTGTTCGATTCGAGAATTTCTATTCACTTTCGCACCGAACGTTTTGATTTGTTTTTTATTTCGATGTTCCATTTCGAAGTACTGCCACATATGGGTAAAGTCGCCATGTCACTTAAAATTTCGAATTAATAAGCTTCAGCACTTGTTCATAGATGGCGCTGAAAGCAATTGAAAACATTCTTCTGTTGTAAAACCGTTATTAACCGAATAAATGTAAAAAGAGGGGTAAAATTTCATTTCATTGTATCCAGTGCAAAAAGTATGGACTTTTGTAGATTTCATTTGAATTTATTTATTTCGCGTAATATAAACTACAAGAAAAGAAAATAAGCTTAAATTGAGTTAACAAAAATTAATGTAAATGTAAATTAAAACTAAGACTAAAGACTATCACTCGGGCTAAAAAAATAAGAGGACTAGGGAATAAGAAATACG
This sequence comes from Philonicus albiceps, assembly GCA_963969385.1. Taxonomy (NCBI): domain Eukaryota; kingdom Metazoa; phylum Arthropoda; class Insecta; order Diptera; family Asilidae; genus Philonicus; species Philonicus albiceps. The sequence goes on along the minus strand of OZ017773.1, from coordinate 24,137,723 downwards.
ATAACAACGGGAATGACATGAGAATGAAAGCAAAGGAAGGGGAAATAATAAGGAATTGTCCGTAGTTGGTGCGGTGAGTATTAAGGCGAAAGAGTGGATAGAATCTAAAGTTACGAGGGTTGACATTAATGGAGATGTGATGTAGGAAATCGGGACAGTCAATGGACCCGGTAAAAACTTGGTGGACGAAAACAATATCACAACAACAACACGGCGAGCTGCTGATAGAGATTGGTGATTGATTAAATTTCAGACGGTCCTCATAAGGAGGAAGGTTGCGATTGTCAACCCAAGGAAGGCCATGTAACGCGAAGCGGAGGAATGTACGCTGTACAGCTTCAATCCTATTAATTAATTAATTAATTTATTTATTTATTTAACGCTTAATACAAGCTAAGTACAATTAAATAAACTTAAGACTAGTGCTAACCTAAGAGACTAAATTAGAGGACAAGGCAGATTAGGGGAGACTAATAAGTGTTAGCTGGTGACTGGCTCTGACAGGCGTACTCAAGTAGAGGCCTAACAAAACAGAAATAAAGGGCTTTTGGTGACGTAAGAAAGCAAGAATTTCTTAGACCAGCGTTTCATAAAGCCTAGAGGTGAGTTGGCTTTGCTTATAATCTGATTGATAAGCGGACGAAAGTTGAGTTCGCTATCACAAATAACACCAAGATCAACCAAGGAAATACATTTAAAAATCTTCATGTTATCGGCATAAATAAGGATTTCGGAGTAATTGATTACCATCTCAACATCGTTTATGGACAGTATGAAGATCAACAAACCAAGGTGACTACTCTAGGAACACTAGAGTAAGATTAAAAAGGGTTGGAAATTTCTGATTCGAAACGGACGCTGTATCGCCGATTATCAAGGTAAGATCTGATCCAAGAGATAAAAAGAGGTTGGAAACCGAAGAAAGTAAGTTTAAGAACAATGATTTGGTGGGAGATTTTCTCAAAGGCTATACTGAATTACATCGACTTCATTGCCGTTTTCCATAGCCTGTAGAGTGCGTAATACAAAAGCCTGACAGATTAGTGATAGGGGATCGGCTTTTAAAGATACATACACAATACACAAACTGCAATTCAAAATTGAAAAACAACGAGTCATGCTTTTTTCCCTAGATAATACTGCGTAATAAAAGAATTTTAAAAAATATATGTTATTTGATTTTTTGAGAATACGTTCTTCTCTACAATGTTACTGGGGAATTTAGAGCATTTTCCTAGTCATGATAATTTTCACGCAGAACATTGCGACGGCTACTATTATTAAACTTAAAATGCGTTTTTTTCAAAAAGATATTTTTGCAGATAAAAACACTAGTTACTAGGAAATCAATCTGAAACTTTATCTGTAAATAGTTACACATTGTTAGAAAAAGTAGTCATTTTTAAAATCATAGTTTGGTGATATATGTTTAATTTTTTTTTTTTTTGTTTCAGGTAAATATACGAAAAATTATGCTAGCAGTTGGCGTACCCAATGTCGTCTTTAAGGAGAGGACCCCACAGGTAGCACTCAGAGCCTTAAACTCAAGCAATCCAAAACCCCGAAAATCTACGTTTTAAAAGGCTTTAGTGGTTTCGTTGAAATTTACAACTCCTGCCTTCGTTTTGTCATGAATTGGGACTATGAGGTTATAAAATTGTGTAGTTTAAGGCATTGAGTGCTTATTACATTATAATTATATAATATAATAAGCTCTTTATTATTTTGTTTATATTGAAAATAAATAAAGGTAGCGAGGCCCTGTAGCATTAATGCATTAATTAATTAATTATTGGCCTTTTTCTTAGATAGAACGATAAAGGATGAAGTTTACTCAAGTCCTGTTAACACCAAAGAAGAATTAATTAGCAGAATTGGGAATACAGCGACGAGAATAAGGGAGAGACTAGCTACATTACACTTTCTACAAGGAGTTAGAAATAAATTATTGGCATGCATCGCAAGTGGCGGAGAGCATTTTGAGCAGTTTTTGTGAGCTTTTAGCATTAACTATGTGTTTTTAATTAATATAAAATTATTTTAGGGTTAAATATAGTTTTCTCTTTAAAATTCGATTTATTTTAATTTACCAGGAAATATTTTCCATGAATAAATTTCAATAATTTTCCTCTACTTGGGGATGTTGTACTTTTTCGAAAAGAATGGGCAATTCGATAAAAATAATAAATAGGTGTACCATGTGAATTTCGGAGAAAATTCGATAAAAAGGTAAATTTTTAAAAAACAAAAAAAAAACATTTTTTTTTCCAGTTTCGACAGTGTGTTCTTGCAGGGGTAAGTCAACATTGTTGAAATTTTTGGAAAAGAAATTAGGATAGTAGATTTTTGGCGTAAATTGGATGTCGCTGTGTTGAATTGATCAAAAGATAAAAATAAAATAATGATGTGCATACCATGGAAAATTAGAATTTACGAACCCCCCTGTAACCCCCAAAGGGTAAGATGCCTTCGCGGGGCCTCTGGTAGTTCAGTTGTTAGCTAGCGCGCTGTCCTACCGTCCCAGAGGCTGTGGGTTCGAATCCCACGAATAACCATGGTCTCCTGCGCTACGTGGTAACACAATGGGCCAAAATTGGCCTAAGTGTGCCTTTCTAGGCAGCCACAGCAAAAAAAAAGATGCCTTCGCCCCTATGTCATACAAATTGTTGCTTCTTTTTAGGACAGATCTTTCATCCCACTAATTTTGGCATAACCACTAAAAAACACCCTTTATAAGAATTACAATAAAACATTCGAATTTATATTATAAAATATTATAACTCGAATTAGTAAAGGTGGAAATTCCTTTAATTCGCATTCAGTTATTGATTCCTACAGACGTATGCTGAAATTGGATATTTTTACAAACAACGACATGAGTCCTACCTCCAAATGAAACAAGCACAACTTTCAAGTATTTTCAGACATTTATTAACTTTTTATTATTTTTTTTTTTTAATTTATTTTCTCATCATCTTCTGCAATAGTTGTAAACACAAGTACATAGACGTGGTTCTGAGGACATAAGTATACCAGTAAATAAAATAAAATAAAAATCCTATTTATATTTAAAACAATATAAAGTTCGCTATTCGGTACGTAATAAACTAAAAAGCTATTTCGTTACTTCTTACATTTTCTCAAGCGCTCTAGATCAAGATCCTCTCTCAGATGCATCCCTGTTATAAAAGCAAGAACGAATAAAACATAAACAAACTTAAACAAGCTGACGAACATAAACAAAACATCTTCACATTTTTCATTTGCATTGATCGGTTTCGAATAAATTCTTAAGATCAAAAAAAAAAAATTTCTTAAATGCCTACGCAGAAATATTAACAGAACGATAAAGTTTTAAGTTTTGCTTCTTTTTTCAGCGAGACATGACCGCGCTCCCCTCAATTTTAAAACAAAAAAAAAATTTGTTACACAATAAAAACGGCGGGAGCACGACCAATTGTGAGTGAATTAAGAAGTAATGCAAAGGCAGCGTAATAAAGAATGGGAAGAATGCTTAAACTAAAATTAATTAATCACATTTTGTTCAGGTATCACTTAAAATTGCATAAATTAAAATAACTCCTTCCACGTCCACGTCGGAGCACTGCCAGATTTAGAATTGAAATATGTGTGCGTGTCCTCGGTTGCTTTGTAATTGAACAAAGTTGAGACACAAACCGCTTCCTTCTTCGGACTTGTTTGGTGGGGGGAGGGCGGGGGCGTGCTCCGAAGAAAGTCGCTTTTGCAGCTTTTACGCGATGGCGGTGATTTTTGGCGTTCCGCTGGCTGTGTTCATGGGGCGGCTGGTGCAGCTTTTACTGCGACAGCCGTTTGTGCTGCTGCTGCTACTGCAGCCGGCTGGTGGTGATGCTGCAGCAGCAGCAGCGGCGGCAGCAGCGACGGCGGCGCTCGTTCGTAACTCGCTCGGCAGAAAGACTTTCACAACACTGTTGACCTTAACGCGACAGTTGGGGCATCGATCACATCTGGAAGTAGACAAATATTTGGAGAAAATTAAAAAAATTTCTTTACAGTTTTAAGCTTAGCTTAGCACGTTATGACCTGCCTGATTTACATGCACTAAACAGAATTGGCCAGAGTGTATTATTTCATTAAAGCACTATCGATTCAATTGTTAACAGATAGTCGCACTATAACAAAATTGTCAATTGATAATGCACTAAAAATTTCACTATCATATAAATTTAAATTTAAGATATTTTAAAGAAGAAAATTTACTACGTCCAAAGCAGTTATTACCCTTAACTTGATAGTAAAATTGCAGTAGACATACATAAATAAATTAAATAAAAGCAATTTTGGTTATGTATCTTTGCGAAAGTAGATATAGCACAATTAGAACATCTCTAGCAGCGTATTAAACGAAATCTAACAACCTCATATGAAATACCCGTTGATAACTGAGCATAGAAAGCATAGTCTCAATTTTCATCCCTTCAATCCCTAGTATAAGGCATCTACAGAAATTCAGCATTCTGAGTACAGAATTGCATTATTTATATTTACTGACTATCTATTCATATGGAAAGAGCTATTAGTTTTATCAAGTTATCGAGGTATATTCAATAACAATTCAAAAACTTTGACTCGACACCCTGACAAGCTCAGTGATGTTCATGTGCGGTACGAGAACTAGAGATGATAACGATTAGTCAAAAGGGTACCATAATCGATTAACTTGATGTGATTAATCGAATAATCATTTTCCCTTTGTGTTAATCGATGATGAATCTTTTACCTTGCTTCAATATCAAATTGATAATTTCTAACGAGAGAAAGGCAAAATTAATCGTACAAGCAAAATAAAAAAATAACAAATTTGTAGAGATTGATGTTGATTAACCGATTTAATTTCCATACATTTATTACGGTTCGATTAATCGATCATTATAAAGTTTCTGTCATATTTACAGAGTACCCAATTGCTAAAAGTGTTCTTAACCTGATCCCCCATTAAATTAAAGTAAACAAAAGTATCGAAAATAACTTACTTAGCAGCACACGAAGTACATGCGGTGACATGACCGCATGGATTGAACATGGTATTGATCTCGCTATCCATGCAAATCTTGCAAGTCATCGCCTCTGATATTCGACTGTCGACACACCTCTCGATGGCCGCCTCTCTGTCCTGTTTGGCTCTCATAGCCTCCTCGACGACGGTGCAATCGACTAGCTCAACAGATGGTAAGTACCTCTCAATTTCATCGCTGGAACAATTCACTTCGACGCCACGCTCGTACAGTATCCTTCTCGCCTGATCGTGCACTTCCCGACACGTTCTTTGGATATCGAAAACATAACGTTTACCAAGCTCTGTGTCCTCCTTGAACATCGACGCAATGGTACCCTTGAGATCTCTGGTAAACTGGCTAGTAACAACCATACGTACTTTATCACAGACGTAGAATGCGTGCCGTTCGGTTATCGATCGATATAGACCCGCGGCGATCGCGTGCTTCGGCAACTTGATTTCGAGCTCTTTGCGCTCGTTTTGATCGTCGACATACTCCAGCTTGAAGGTGCGCCTGAATGATTTCGCTGCTGCAATTGCGCTGAATGGGATGCTGTAAATAATAAATTAGGAAATATTATTTATTGACCCAAAATATAAGCACACAGGTGCACAGGTAGACAGAATTTTTTTTAAAATTTAATACACAACTAATAGTTGTGTTTAAAAATATCAATAATAAAAGGGTCGTCAAATTTAGCAAGATCACTTTTGAGTATTAACATGTGACATTTATTTTAAGAGCTACACCACAATTTATGTATAATCGCATAGAAACAAATAAAACTATAGATATTTTCTGCTGTTCTTAAAATATTTAAAAATGAGATTGCATTTCTCTCCTTGTTTATTTGATATATTTTTTTTCAAAACAAAACACATGGATTTTTTGTAATTAATTTGGTTTTGATGGATTTAGTTATTCATTTTAAGGTATAGTAATTTTTGCTGTTGTTTGATTACATTCGATTATAAAATGCTGCTTAATAAATGTACTTTTTAGCATATGGCTATTTTTAAGAATTTTGATTCTCTCAATTAAACTTAATATTCCATTTTATGGATTTTTACATAATGGTTGTAGGATTGAAAATAGAGAATTAGTTTTATATGTAAAATTTGAAGGGATGGCCGGTAAGGTTATTAAAATCTTACAGAAAACGTTATAATGATATTCCAGCCGTGGGTAATTTTTGAAAAAAAAAAAACAATCCTACTTTCAACTTTAATTTTTTTGTTTTTGCATCAAAATCAGTTTATTTTTCCCAAAAATACAAAAGGAAAAGACAAATAGTTTTGTCATCTTTGAATCGCTCGGTGGAACGAAGGGATTAAAGTTGTCCGTCATCTTCAAATTTTGCACATTTTTTTTTTGTTATCTGTTACATAAATTCAAAAGTTGGCAAATTAACGGCCAACCTACTATCACGTACTACTTAGATTTTCAAATTGCAATATAGTAAATTATCTCTTTCTTTCTTTTCGCCAATTTCGCCTAGTAAAGGTTTATGTAAAGATTTGAAAAGATCACAAAATGAAAAATACTAGTGCTTAAATAAATAAAGATTTCTCTACAGCACATCTAAGGTTTTGAAATTATACAGATAATCTAAGAGATTAGGGCAACTGGTTGGCGCTTTATTCATATAAAGGGTATTATTATGACCTTAAGAATAAATCGGATAAGTGAATATTTGAATACTCCAAGTTTGATGAAGCGTTCGTAGTGGCTTGGACCGAGTTTTAACCAAATTTTTAAGGATCCGAATACTTCAGCACTTAAAAGAAAAATTATCCGAAAACTGGAGTACTGGACTATTTGAGTATTCAATTAACGAGTATTCGTGTATTAGAATTAGAGAGTATTCAACATTAGTATGTAAATGTTATGACATGTATTGTTTATTTCTAATTTCTGGGCTTTTTAGGATTTGTAAACCTATAGGGGATCCTAAAAGTGCTCCGAACACATTCCGTGCCAGATTCAACGTTTAAAAAATTTGGAATAAATGAAATTAATCTCATTCTACTTATTCTGTGGCTTATGCCGGAAGAGCTGTTTTTACTTATTGAAACTTACTATAAAGTAAATTGTATTTTTATCCTTAATGCATTAATTCTACAGGACTCCAATAGTCAGTACTTGATTACTCCCAAACTCTAATATTCGAATAGTTCTTTAATTGAGTACTGAAATACTTTCTAAGTCGGGTTCTCTGATATTTTTCTTTTTTAAACTCCTCCAGTACTCGGATAGTCCTAAATTCGTTTACTCAAACTTGGATCTTTGAACTCAAGTACTTAAATATTACTCAAGTAATTGAGTTCAGAAGTACTCGAGTACTAATAGCCATAGTTTTATGATAGTTTTGTCTAGATAAATTCAAAATTTAGACCAGTGTAGGATATTAGGACTCACCTGTACTTGTCATCGCCTGTGCAAACCGAGAGGCCATGGGCCCCAACGGCTATGTCGCAGCGGACGGTTACGCTGTCAGTGACAGTGACACCGCTGAAAACCTCCTCCCCGAAGCCGGGCAGCTCTTGGATCTCCTTGAGGAGCCAATATTTTGCTGACTTAGAGGGCATCTTTAATTTGGCAAGTTTTCCGTGTTCCCGCGCAATCAGCTTTAAGAAATCGTCTGGTATTTCTCCATCGGAGTCATTTGGCCGAATTATGTAGTTCTCGTAGATCTGTAGAGGCGACAATTCGATATCTGACTGACTAGAAGATGACGCTGCTGCTGCTGCTGAGGACGCAGACGTTGATGGATCGGTGGGCAAGGGTAACGTGGGCAAATCGAAACTTTCCATGGATTTTTGCTTCGACAGGCGCCGCTTCTTGAACGCAAGAACATGCTCCTTCTCCTTTTTCTCTTTTAATTCCTGTTTTATGCGGACGGGACATTTGGCAGTAAGGCAGGCATCATTAAAACGAATACCGTCCGATTGGCATAAAAGTGCCCCCAATTTTGCGGCATTTTCCCAATCTTTGGCGCTTAATCGTCCCTCGAGCAAATCGACTTTTGCCTGCATGTAAAAGATATTTCGAACGCTCTCCTGAAGAATGAGGTGGACCGGAACCCAGAATTTTACCCGGAGCGCCAGCATCAATTGGATGCTGCTACCACTCCCGCTGTCCTGGCTAAGGCGGTTGCGAAGATTAATCCAGTGGCGGGTGCGGGACTCCTTTTCATTGGGCGTCCAGTGTTCTAGGCCAAAGTATTCCATTTCGCAAATAACGTTAAGAGCCTTGCACACCTGCAATGAAAGAGAATGTTTTATTATTAAAATTTTATTCTGATTTTTAACTAATTAATTGTATCAATCTGATCCAGGACCGTAAGACCTTCAGCGGTAAGACTATGTGCGATAATCGCCGCTTGGAACAATAAACTGCGAAGGCTGATAATGCAGCTTTCTTATCCTCAAAACAGCCCGACCGAAAACAGGGTCTTTTGTTTTCTTTTCAATTTTGTTTTTTTTTTCTTCGTTTAATATTACGAAACGATATTGAGCCGGAAAATAAACAATTTCACGCTGGTTGTTTACTATTTCCCAGGCGGCACTGATAGGGAATAATTGCGGAACGACAAAAGGTAAACGCTTTTATTTATTTCACAGGGCAAAGTCCATCGACTTCATGTTTTGCGACTGATAAGATTTGACTATGGATTTATGTTTTGCAAACCTAAGTTATCTTGACATTTTTAGATACACTGAGTCGTTTGAGATTTCCATTGAATTGTTTTAGTTTATCAGGGATTTGAAGTGTTGTCTTACTGGCTGCAAGTTTTACTAGCCTTTATTTCGAGAATTGACATTCACAAATTGTTAACAAAATTGACTCATTGCATTTAAGACGGCGCTGATTCATAAATCGGAATGATAAAGCATTTTATCAGATAAAAAGATGTTGCATCTTTTCATACCATTTATGCATATAGTTCAAGGCAGTTAAATACAAAAAATGAAAATTTATATTACTCATTTAAACTGCAAACTTATGTCATGAGGCTAATAGTCACGGATAAGATAAATAATTATAGTACTTAATTAATTTGTTATCTCGGTCCAACAATTGGCTAATCAGATTTCGCTATTATCGAAATACAATTCCAACAATCATATTATGAAAAATCTTAAATGCTACGGAAAAAATCGTATAGACAAATTATTTATATATTAAGTTCGCCTATTGCAAGCTACAGTATGTGATTAAAAACTAAAACTAAAACTAGACTAAACTAAGCAACGAAACCAAACAAATATTAGGAGGGATGCAGGAAGGATTAGTTTGGGGATGGGTTCGGTGAATAAAGAGCTTGCTTGAGGTATGTTTTGTCCATATGGAAGTCGAAAACAGTAGAGCTGTTGGCATTGCGCAGCATTCTAGTGAAGGGTTCGGAGTGACCATAATTAGTGCGATGATTTTCGAGGCGAAATGTGGGGAAAGATCTAACAGTCCGAGGGTTCGTTTTAAGGGATATGCTGTGTAGGAACTCGGAACAGTCAATGAAGCCAGAGAGGACTTGGTGGACGAAGGTAATATTGGCGACATCACGACGTAAGGAAAGGGGCTGAAGGTTGATAAGTTGAAGGCGACTTTCGTATGGAGGGAGGTTGAGCTGGTCTGTCCAGGGAAGGTAACGCAACGCGAAACGAATGAATTTGCGTTGAACTGATTCAATTCTGTTAATGATTGTAGATTGTATCAATACATATATATGCTAATTGTAATGTAAATGTAAATGTAATGTAAAATCACGAAATTTTAAAATTCTACACCAAAATTCTTGCAAAAAATCAATGCATTTTGGTTGCTGGCATAAATCAATAGCAATTTAAATATTTCTGTAAAAAGGTATTCAAAATATGCAATTCTTTTTTCTGAAAGGCACTTTAGCGCATTTGGAGATTTGCCAAATTACAATTCGAAATGTAATTCGTTTTTATCCCCATCTCTACACTAAAATAAAAATAAGAAAATAACTAAAACAGAAAAAAAAACTATTTTTAAGAGGTGCCTTCAAAATTTGCGATAGCACATTTGTTTACGTTCTCGACGAACAATTTGTTTATCACGATTTTACAGAAAATCTCTAATAGAACGAGGTAGCGGGCAAACGTAATTTATTTGCTCGTATGCCCATAAAATTGCCCATACTGCAAATAAATTATACAGAACAAAAATATAAATATCTGAAATTTGCTTCCCCGTTTTCATATCAACTTTCTGCGCCGGGGCAAGCAGCAGGGAATGAAGCCTAAAGGCGTTTTTTTTGGTTTTTATAATAAGTCAAAAGCAGCGGTTTGACCTGGAAAGTAGCTGCAAGGCTTTTGGGGTTTTTTTTTTGTTTTGTTTTCAATGCTCGGTGACTTTACAAAAGAGCACCAACTCAAAGGAAAAGGAAGTCCTCGAAACAACCATATCTCGGTCAAAATTTGCTGCTTACGAAACGAAAGGTGTCGAATGGGAAAAATCCACAAAATTACAAAGCGAATTTGTCACAGAAATTCGTTTAAACGGGGGTTGCAGAAAACAGGAATAGCACAACTAAGTCTGCGTTAGACAGTCGGGGGCACATTTATGTACTTTGGTTCGCTGTTTTTCACGTCCCATATATCCTCTCTATGAAGGGTTACCATAAAATGCGCATAAAAAACGAGTAGTACAAAAGGTATACTAAAAGAAAAATACTTTCATTAAAAAGTATAAGAAAAAACAAATTGCTGCAGAAGGAAAAATAAAACCCTAACAGAATAATATTAAATAATAATAATAATAAAGTGTTAGTACAAATTAGAGGGCACTGGTTCAACAAAATATAAATTCGCATCAGGTGATACTAAAATTGAACAGAAACAAAAATCTTTTGGCTGAATTTGCTGATAAAATCACGTCTATGCACATTAAAAGGAATGTAGTTGTGAATTGCTAGATTAATTAATAGAAATAAAAAAATTTTCGTAGTTCTTCAGAAAATACATAACATTTGTGCAAACATATTTAGCATATACTACTGTTTTACTCACCGGCCCAATTAAAGAGAATTCCTTCTCTTTTTAATAATTAAATTATGATAGTTTTGCGCATAATGTTTTAGGCGGGAAATAGAAGCTGATTTAACCTAAATTCGTTTTTGATTTTCCGAGTAGTAAACCTGTACCAAATCTACTGAATTTCATGCGGCAACTAAATAATGATTTAACTCACACAGAATAAAAAGCTAGCAAATGAAAATCAAAATGAGCAAGATATGTGATAAAATTGCAATGCAAGAACTGTGAGACCTGTAGTTCTTTTAGTTGGTTTAATTTTCTTTAGAGATTAGAGATTAGGCATTAATTGTAAAAGTTCGGGCTACTAAGGATATAATCTAAATGGGAAATTTCGGCTGTAAAAAAGAAAACTGGATACTGTTATATGCATTAGCTGAGCAAGGGTAAAAATATACTCTTTAGTATAAAATCGATATGCATATGTACATATCAGGGGTATACAAAGTTGGTAAAGTCCACAGTGCCAAAATGTTCAGTAAACGATAAAAACGATTATTTTAATAATTACAGGTAACTATTCTAATGTTAAACATTATTTATATGGAGAATGTAATACATTATGGAAATACAAGTGTTCATCACGCTCAGTTCAATACTTTTGAGTAAAACCTTAAGTATAAGATGGACTTTCCCAGTTTTGTTACCAAGTTTTGGACTTTACTAAGTTTGTAACTGAATGTTTAGGACATTCCTATATTTGTTACCAACTTTCTGGATAGGGTTGGATTCAGGCGTCAGTGAAATGGAGGCAATGGAGCCTTCCTATTGGTCGAAAAGGACTTTACGCAAATTGAAACTCAACTCACTTGGACTTTGCTAGGTTTGTTTGTAAAGTCAATTTTCAATTTGAAATAACAGTTGAGATTACTAGAATTTGTATAAAATTATTCTACGGGGTAAATATAGATACGGAAAAAGATGTGTTGTAATTTAAATCTCACTTTTAAAATATTGTGGACTTTACCAACTTTGATTGTATACCCCTGATATGACATATGTATGTGGGACAGGATACATATAAGATGCCTAGAAAAAAAACTCAACTGGAAATCCAGAAGTAGAGTACCTAGGGGGTATCCTCAATTTGGTGAAAAATTGCAAAAATATTCATATATATGTAGTAACTTGTCAACTACCTCAATCTCGTATAAAAGCCCAAGTCCAAATATCAAAAGGAGAGAATAAGGATAAGATGTTCTTTATGACATAGACCAATTTTAAAATAGGTATACCGTTCATATATGCATATATTAATTTTGGATATAATACATATGCATATCTATCGGCATCTTATCCTAATTATAGGGCATTTTCGTATTTATTATAAAATATTAGATATTTTTTAACAATATGCCCAAATATTATGGAAAAAAGGGTACGTAAAATATTGCATGAATGAATGATTATTTTGAAAAAGTAAATGTATGGTATAATGTGGTACATCTTAGAAGAATGCTTGGCAGCCACACGAGGGCGCGAAGTCACGTATGAGCCCGAGGGGCGGGAAGTTAACGAACGCGGGGTTCGGGGCATTAAATATTAACAGGAAGACTCGCGAGAGTATATCAGCTGAACGTGATAAGCGCTGTTAAGTGGGGCAGACCGGAGGAAAAAACTTTAAAACATCTTGGAAACTTTCGCCATCTGGATGAACGGAATCTTCAGGTGGAAGAGAAATGATGCGCTCGCAAGGTCTGGTTAGGACCCTAGTCACGTAGGGGCTACCTATCAGCCGCCATACGGCAGTCACCTTTGCAGACATTTGGCGCGCTTCTTTTCGCGAACGAATCAATTTTATAGCAGGTACAAATTTTGTGGTATAAACTGCGCGACACCAAAGTCAGTACCGATTCAATACGATGCGGCAAGGGCACACGAGGGGCGGGGGTAACGCAGAACCGCCGCGACTAAATGAATGGAGTGTGATTGTCCCTTTCCTTAACGGCAGCTTATTTAACCTGAAGGCACTTTCCTTGTTTGGAGAAGTTGAGTTTTTGCCTTTCCGTAAATCTGCCAGCCATATTTGCTGGAATTTAGCAAAATAATTGGGTTAAGAACGGGGATGAAGTAGAAGAAAAACCGAAAACGTACCTACAATCTACAACCTACAAGCGGGATGTGGGGCAATTTTCTGTTTTCTGTGCCTGTAAGATATTTTCCGAGTTTCGTATTTTTTTTTCTTTCCCTTGAAAACTTTTATGTTATGCAAAAGGGCGATGGTAGGGTAGGGCAAGCCTAAAAGGTGCTCGCTTTCCTGATTTTCGAAACTTTACTGATTAAGGCCTGTTCGCCTTAAATCCTTCCGAAAAGGAAATTTTCGTTGAAAATGTTTCAATTGTGTGGAATTGATGGGATTCCGCAAGGTTCGTTTATGAGACGTTTGTGGTTTTTCCATGTAAAAAGCTGAAGTCGCGCGAAAGTGGGCGATAATCCGAAAAGGTCAGGTTTGGTGATTTTACTGTACTTTTTTCTTTAGAAGTTGTTAAATCTTAAGAAACTCAATAATCCCAAAGGGTTCAATTTTGTAGACTTCCTTATTTTCATAAATGACAAAAAACGTTTTAAATTGATGAATATCCTCTAAGTTAATAGCTTCTATGATTTTTCTCTTTTTCGGTATATTTATAACATTTTGATTGAAACCACATAAAACAACAAAGTCGTATTATTTCTAGAAAACTAACTTAATAAAAATATTTTAAAATGAAAACATTAATTTTATTTTGTCTAAGTTTAATTCTAAATTAACCGATTCCAGTCAAAATTCTACACATAACTTTCTTCCAAGGACATACGCACATATTATAATTATTTTTCATACAAAAATTTTATACACTTAGGGAATGGATTTCAAAAAATACTTTTTTAGTGAGTGGATGGGGTTTCATCTTTCTAGCTTTAATGGTTTAAGCTGGATGTTGACGAGTCAGTGGAGAGATGGTTTGTTTTATAGATTGATTATATGTTGATAAATAGATGAACTCTTTTGTAATCAAAGGAACCGTAATGGCATAAAAGCGTAAAAATCTGTCACCATCAAAAATATGAAAGCATATGCGCTATCATAAAGCCAAAAAATATATCGATAGCAGACAACACTTTCCTTTATCACTCTCTCAATGACTATGACGCACATTATTTATTTTTTTTTTTTTTTTATATTTAAAGGTGGCCCTTTTTTTCATAGCCACATATCACCATATAAGTGGTGATTTTCATCAACACGACAAACAACCCTCAACATTAACCCCGAACAGCTACAGTGTCGCACATATGAGTCACATTTAGAGCGTCCTTAATGAGACTTGGGGTGCCATGAAACTGCCTGAGGATGCTCTTGTGACACGCACAGCGATGGAACACACGAAAAAGGCCGAGTGCATTTAAAAAAAATCATAACTTTGTTATATAGATAGGGCTGGCCGGAGTTAATTGGATAGGAAATGAAACGAAACTAGGACAGTTTCCTGTTGTAATTATCCAAGTGAAATTTTCGTTGGTTGACTGACTAACAGCCTTTCTCGTAAGGGGCCACACAATTCAAGAAGCGGGGAGGGAATATTGTTTGTGGGTCGTGGAAGGGGTCTACAAATGATTCTTGTTTGAAGAGGGTTGTAATAGGCGCCATAAAGTAACACCATAAATTATATGTGGCTCTGGCATGGTAACTGAACGTTATGACTGTGGAAATAGAGTTCCTTTTTGTGTCAGGATGGAAGACGTACGATTTCTTGAGATGGATGACTGTACGGCAGGATATTGTAGCAGTGACTAAACCAAATTGCGTTCGCCCAAGAATTTTTTCCAAAGTAATAATAGAGCGCATGTAATATCCGGTTTTGGGTTATCAACCTTTTCAATCCATTTAGATATGTTTTTATTAAGACAGTTGAAAATCAGCTAAATTTGTGTGCACACACGCCGACAAAATCAACGTCGGTTCGTACACAAATGCGCAATTTTTAAATTTGCGCATGAAATTTTTAGCTAAAAAGCAAAACAGTAACATAAAACGATTGCACGGCAGATATCCGATATGCTAATTTTCTGTAGACACGTTTAATTACGAATTTTATCTTTCGTGAAATGAAAGAAAAGAAAGAAAACTTAAAATGCGTGTGCTTTTTCTGCTGATGCAAAAATAACAACTTTTGATACTTTTACAACTCTTGGTCGAACTGGTTTTTTTTTTTTCGTAACTATGGTCAAAGTTCAATTGGCTTTTTGAAACGTTTAATGATATTTTTATGTTAATTGTGATTTAATTTAATTAGGATCTTTCGTGTTTTGAATATTTCTTTTGCAGACCTCTCTGTTATAGTAGGCATATTCTACCTATTTTTGTTATTTTCTGCATGATTTTCACTAATACTGCAATATTCAAAAAATTTATCGAAATTAAATATTTCTGAATATAAATTTATTCAAATTATTATAGAAATATAATTTGTTAATTTAGTTTAAACTGTAAATATTAGTTGAATTTTACATTTCCTTTTCTATTTTCATAGCAAACAACTAATGAACGAAGGACAAATAAAATAAAATTTAGTTCATTTGAAATTAATGTAAGTATTTTTATCCGACTTGTAGGTGATTGCGTTTTTCGAAAGTAGTGTCTTAATCCAAAGAATATCACTGGGTTCATGATATCCTATGAAATTTTAGAAGTCATAACGTCAATTAAAATTTTATTATTATTATTAACCCTTTGCCTTATGAATTGAGTGCCACTTTCGATGAGAGTTTCTGTCATTCGCCGTGACCACAAGCAGTTTTATCACAGGCCAAATTATGCGCAATCCACTGGTTTGCCATTTACTATTTCCTAAAACCACATTTTTATATTGCAATTATAACAAACAATAACAATAAAAATTATCATGCAAAAACATCACGTATCTGATACGAGTTTCTCATTTTACGCACAGAAAGGGGATCACGTCTCCCAGACGTTGTTTTAACACTTAACGGACGGGCCCCGTAGATTTACGTTTTTCCATTCTGACTTCCTAGGACGGGCCACGTAGATCTACGTTTTTGCTTGAATTTTAGGTACGTTGCGTTAGTTTTTTTTTATTTTACGCACATTGTGTTATTTTTTCTTGGTGCCATTAGTTAGCACTATCTGCCTGTTATTCCTACGGTGTAATTTTGATTTTAGGAAGTATTTCCAAATAATTTTATAACGGTAAAAATGGTAAGCAGCAAAGAGTTTTTAGAAAACTTAACCGGAAGTGTGATGTTGAGTTTGAGAACCTTGATGAAGAAAGTGATGTTTCAAGTGATGAAAGTGAATTTTTATCTCCCAGGAAAAAAATTGCACGCAGGTTATCTTCTTCAGAGAGTGAATTTGAAGATTAATAGAGATGAATGGACACCTCAAGATAAGTTAATGTCTCTAGAACCTTTTCTTGGTTCTAATGGAGTACAACAAATACCCAGTAATCCAACGTCTATTTCTGAGTGCGTTGGATTATTTATAAAAGACCATTTGTTTGTAATGATGGCAGAACAAAGCAATTTGTATTATGAGCAATCCAAACACAAATACAAATGTTTGTAAATCCAAAAAAATTATCTTTATCACTAGTAATGAAATGAAAAAAATTTATGGGAGTTATACTTTTAATGGGCCATACAGTGAAAAATACTTTAAAAGATTACTGGTCAAATGATCCTCTGGAAGAAATGCCTATTTTTTCAAAACTAATAAGCAGCATACCCTTACACAAATTGTGGGAACAGGAAAGAAAAGATATCCCCAAAAACCTTGCAAAGTCTGCAGCTCGCATGGAAAAAGGAGCGAAACTAGATATGTTTGTCATTTTTGTCAGGTTCCACTGCATAAAGGTGAATGTTTTTCAGCATATCACACGCTTAAAAAATACTAAACGCTTTAATAAATACTGTTATGAAATATTATAAGAAATATAATTGATTTAATTAAGTTGTATTGTAGTTACAACGATTTAAATCCATATATTAATGTTTATTTAATTCCCTTGAAAAATACCCGGAAACTAGGAAAGACAGAGCAGATTCGGCCCGTCCGTTAAGTGTTAAGGCAAAGGGTTAATTATTAAAGATACCAATTTTGGTAATTTGCAAATATAAATTTTAATTCAATGTAAATCTTATCACCATTCGTGCTTTAATTTTTATTAGTAACATCAAAAGGTGTGAAGGGAACAGTTTGTTTTGGGAAATTATTTTAAAAAACGCTTACACTTTAATAATTCTTATATATGACTTAATTTTTTAGAATCAATAGTTTAATTTTGACTAATATTCACCATCCATTTCGTTTTGTGATTTTCATTCAACTGTTGATTAGCGTGATGAACGATAAACATTTAAATTTTATTTTAATCTGTATATTCTCCATGTTATCCTATGTCCTCCAACTTTTATAGAATAATTTTTTAAATGATAATCTTGAAAATGTATACTGCAAATCTAATCAAGTCTCACTCTGACTCAACCCTTTAACAGAAAGTTCTAGGGAGAAATTTAAATTATTTAAGCATTCCTTTACCTTAATTAAAAATTAAAATTTTATGTGTATGCACATTCTGCACCTATACTCCTGAAAATCAGTCACACTGACCAGCTGGCAACTACAATCAACCCCCATATCGACTCGTGCTACCCACTAACCTACCTACGGGGAGGAGCATTAAGTGATGTACATCGGATTTTATGGGTTGCATTTCATGTTAATTTAAACGTTTGCGGTTTGTTTCAGAACAATTTTCATATGCACGTATGCATATGCAGTCAATTAAGAAAATTACTTGCTTTTGCCTGCCTTGCTAAACTTAGCCGGCCAGTGGAAACAGTATTTCATTTGCAACAAAACAACAGGCATCTCGGCGCTAAAAAATAGTGAACGAGTCGACTACAATGCTGCCATGCAATTGGTTCAGTCATTATTTTTTTTATGTACGAGTATCTTCTTTTTTTTTAATTATTCAGTGGTTTTGCTGTTTATCAATTTTTTAATGGAACTAGATTGAATGATTGGTTATATTGGTTACTAGGTGAAAACTTTTTAGTGGAAGTATCTGCATAGGTTCGATTTGCGTAATAAATTGAGTATCTTTGCGGTTTGCGGCCGGTGTTTTCAAATCGAAAGCCAATTGGAAGTAATTTTATAAAGAATTTTGTAACTACTTAATTAAAATATTGATTTTTGAAGTAAACGACTTATTTTATTAATTCAAGCAGTTATATTATGTAGGCATTTCTTGAAAAATCAACGACTTTGATTACAGGCAGGATTCGAACCTGCGAATTGGCGTTTCACTGCTCTAAACAAATAAGCTACTCGTAACCACTTGCCGCCGATGCTTTTTGAGGAATTTTTTTAAAAATACTTATGAGAAGTATGTATGATCAATCCCACATATTATATTGATGAAAGATACGAATTTAAAATGCTGCTGCTATCAAATTCTTTAAATTTATAAAAAAACTGCCAATCTTAATGTTACTTTGGATTAATGTTGCTGTTTATGTAGTTTTCTTGTTTATGAAGAACTATATGCTTATAACTTTTTTTTTGCAAATCATAAAATTTATTTCTAAATATAATTTCCTTATCTAACCCATGCTCAAGTCGTTCCAATAGATTAGCCATTTTAACCAGAGATTGGAAGACATAAATATACAAAAAGCATATTTATTTTATTTATTTATTTGTACAAATTCATCAAGTTTAATAGCAAATTAATTTCAAGATTATTTTAGATAAAGTAAAATAACAATTGTCTGAGTATTAATTAAGCGAGGCATTGAAATTATGGACTCATGTAAGCTATAATTAGTCTAGCGGCAAGGTGTATGGTAAATTCATAAGATCTTGAGGAGCGAGATGGCACAAAGACGCAGAGCGAACCCAACAAATCGGAAGAGTTGATATAAGCTTGAAAAATCACGTCTCTCTTCAAGGGTATTTAAAGAGATTAGCTTCAGTCTTTCGTGGTATGAGCGAAAGTTCAAGCAATGCAGCCATGGGGAAAATTTAGAATTACAAACTTGGATCACCAATTCATGGAAATTTCTACAAACAAAATTAGAATTTAAGGTTTGACATTCAGTCTCGTCAGAAAAATCATGAACTATCTTTACAACGTTGGCACAGCAGACGATTTTTGAATTTTTAAGTAGAAGGGATACGTTGTTTTTATATTAAATGAAAAGAAGTGGTCCTAATATGCTTCCTTGAGGCATCCCGTTATTTACTATGGGAAAAAAATCTCCGCGAAAAAATATTTTTTGAGTGCAGTTCAATAGGTAGAAACCAATAAAAAGCAAAAAACAGCCCAAGTACCGACTTTTTGTAAAGAAGAATCCTGGGATTAATTTTCTGTTGATCTTTTTTAGAATAACAATTAAGAAATCGTTCATCCCATTATTACTTATTATCACTTAAAAGTTTCGAAGCAATTGGAAATCAATTAGCAAGAGTACATTATTTACAATGTTAATGTTTTTAATGGTAAGATTGCTTTCGTATACTAATTTGAATGTAAGACACATGGGCTCTAATTAGGGAGTCAACAAATGCATTTATTTAGTGTTAGAAGACAAGCCAATTGTAATTTATTTCTAACAATACTAATTGGAGAAGTATTTTTATAAAACTCTGAATTAAAAATGATTTTACATTTTTTTACAAGACCACAGTTCATCCCATGTGTGAAATTATACAAAACTCCCCTAAATCTTCCAATTCTTGTAAATCGGTGCCATAAAATATTCAAGCCTAACTAACTAAATCCCTTATGTCCTTTTTATCATTTGAGAGATCAATCTAAAAGGGCACTTTATAAAAACATTAACTTTTCACGTAACTTTTTATTTAAAACGAAAGAAAAAAAAAGGATCTCCTCACTCTTTGCTCAAATAGGAACAAGATAAGTTTCGAAATCAGTTTAAGAATTCATTGCCATTTCCACTAAAAGGAGACGAAAATTAAATTAGTCAGTAATAAGAGAAAAATAGGAAAAGTTTCTTTGGCCCTTTTCAAAAGCACGAAAGACTCGAAAAACTTTACTAATGCGCTTCTGGGTGGTTTCATAAATGGAAATGGAACAATGGAGGAACTTTTTGGTTTGATTTTTTTTTAACTTTCCTTATTCTTGCATAGGGCGCGGAGATGGAGTAGAAAAGTTGAACGAAATATTCGAAAACTTGGACGACACGGATTATTTGTGTCCTGTAAATGCTTCTATTTATCAGAATGTACTGCAAACTCATTTGTGAGTCAAATTCTTATTCCTCTTATCATGGGTTTGTCAATAAAAATAATAAAAACACAAACAATTTAGGCGATTTTTATGCGGGAAGTTGTGAGCTCTTTGGTCCTTCGTGACATTTTTTTACCGAGTTGTTTTGGTATCTTTTCGGTTTATGTCCTTAAAGGGTGCATAAATATTTTATGTACTGGGAAAACAAAAAATTATTTACTTTTTCACAATAATAATCGGAAAGACCTACAGATAGTTGAGAAAACAAATTGATTTCTGTTGT
Source organism: Philonicus albiceps (assembly GCA_963969385.1). Lineage (NCBI taxonomy): Eukaryota > Metazoa > Arthropoda > Insecta > Diptera > Asilidae > Philonicus > Philonicus albiceps. The sequence goes on along the minus strand of OZ017773.1, from coordinate 24,117,088 downwards.
TCTTGGGCATCAAAGAAATTATATTGAATCGATCGATCGATTTCCTCGAATCCTATGTTTGGAATTTCATTTTATACGACTATGTCTATGTTTGGTGAATATAAGTTAATTCCAGTTTCGTAGTTTTCATATCAAGTGAATAAAAAACAGTATAAAAAATTATTATACTTTATCAAAAGGTCGTTGCTATCAGATAACATTTCATATGCACCTGATTACTTTATTCAATATAAAAAAACATAAATAAATGGCAATATCTGCTTAAAGACGGCCTTCGATATTAAAATGAAAATTATTCCAGAAAATGTTGGTACTGCGTTCACAACAAAACTCAATTGTTATCAAGCCAATCCCAAGGTTATCAGATTGTGTGTCCATATTGCAAATTTTTATATACATTAAGGCAAAAGATCTCGAAAAACAAGCTATAAAGTCTACAGCATGGCAAAATTATTTTGTTTACCAGCTGTTTGATTGCCAAACTCTCGCGAATGTTGCTGAATACATAAGCCAAATGAATGCTTGTTTAGAAAAAAGTATATTTTGAGCTGTAGAGCAGGAGATTGATTTTTAAAAGCCGTTGAAATTGTTAGCTCGTGCGTTGACCCAATTTATTTATGTCTATAAATGAAACTCGCTTAGGAAGTGATTAGGAGATGCTGTTTTGGAATAACAAAAATTTCAAAATCTTCAAAATAATAAGTAAATAATAAACCTGAAAAGGGCAGTGTTTCTGTGTATGAAAATTCCTTTTGAAATTAAAATTGCGCTGGATATTATCGATATGAATAATGAAGGATAAAACAGCAATTTTTGTCTGTATGTGCATTACGCAGAAACTATGTACTGAATGGATGTAAATGAAACTTGATATCTTTATATAGCTTATGTTATGTGTCAACATAGGATACTTTTTATTCCAGCAAAAAACGAACTTTCAATGGAATCGTCAAAAAACTTTATCTCCGGAATAGTTTAATTGAATGAAATAATACCTTCATGTTTCTGTTCCACGCTAACAGATGTCGCAAACAATAACGTCTTTGCTATTCACCACGAGTATTTTTCTAATACTCTACTATACTTGTTTTTTATTGTAAAAATGGCACAGGTATCGAAGTTACTACTTTCACATTACCAAGCTTATTTTTGAGTGTTTCATCACCCATTTGACCGATTTTTGCTTTTTCTCCTGAGTGCCAAATATAAAATTATTAGGAACATACTCATCCAATATTGTGGCACCCACCCAAAACTACTTTTAAATACGAATGCTTTTTAAAGTATGTACTTGCGCGAGATCATCTTTATCGCTGATGATCATCACGCTTAAACAACGTGCCCAATTGGAATTTGTGTCTTGTAATTTTCCCTCACACATATCGCGGCGGCCAAGATGCGGAATTCACAAAAAGTTCCAAAACAAACATATTTTTATTGGCTGCGAAAACTCGTTGAGCTTCCCGTCCAACCAGAAGATGGCTCTCCCTGTTTGTGGCAAGCGCAATTTCAATTTCTTCAGTTTTTCGGTTTTTTTCCGCAGGGAGGCAGACAGACAAAGTGGGTATAGATTCACGTTCTATATTTAGAGGTATTTTTGTAAAAAAAAAACAAAAAAAAAGGCGCGAAGACGCCCGCCCGGTTTTTATATGGCATCACTCAGTCACTAGCGCAGATCCCACCGCAAGTATTTATTAATTTTTCACTTCGGAGAGATATCCAAATGACCGGCTGAAAATTTTCATTCGGAAGTTATGACTATTTTTTGTGTTGGTGGGAAAGTTTAATGCTCCCAATTGCGGCGCATAATTGTTTATGATTTTTTAATTCTTTGCTTTTTAAGGGAATAAACGCATTTATCATGGGCTCAAAACTGATCAAAAATACCTGAATTTCAGGTTTTAAGCGGGGTATTCTTCTATACCTAGCTTAAATATATTGTTTTTTATTTGTAGTCAATTCACGTTTTGTATTCATGTCTGTATTTAATAGAGTGCTGACTAGAATGCTAAATGAGATTCGATTTTAATTTTAAATAGTCTATTTTTAAAAGTTTAAGCAGTTCAAAAGTTTTCATAAGCAGACCCACTGAGGAGATAAAATTAGAAAAATGTTTCCTACTTAGTAAGTTTTAACAGATTTTACTCTTACTGTTCTCGTTCCGTTCAGGGTTTCATATAGTAACGCTTACAAGGCATTTACTTAAAATTAAACTTACTCCTGAGATTAACGATATATGAAAGTTTACTTGGAGTATCTGATTTTGGACCATGCCATTCCCTCCAATTTAGTGATTACATTTATTAGTAAGGTCACTTCTTATAATTAGTTTTTTTTTAAAATTTGGTTTCATGTTCCTATGTACCTATGTAGTTATTCAGATTTAGTTTGGATAGTAAAATGGTTCATCATTTCCAAGAAAGAACTACTTTTAGAAAATCCCACAGAAAAACTTTTAATGTATGTATGTTTCTGCAACGAAATTCGTGATTTCTGATATTACTTTTTTCTTGAAAATGATAATAGCAATATAATGTTTCGAAAAAACCTAAAGTGGCAAACAATTAAGTTGATTTAATCCCTATCTCTATAAAAATATTTAAATTATTTAAAAGTAATCAGTAATTAAAATCACATAAGATACTCAACTCATATTAGTAAATTTTTTTTATTGTATATAATTAATCTAATAAAGCAATAAAAGCAGTAATATGTAATAAGGAAGTTTCGTTACACTAACTTACAAGTTACAAACATTTATATTTAATCTTAAATTCTGCTTTTATTGAATAAGTGATCTTATTGTCTTAAGCCCAAAGTTAATTATCTTTAAAATACCCCTAGTTGGCATATTTTCTAATTTTAAAAATGTTTAATAGCGATATGTGTGCCTGATAACTAAAGCATGGTCGTCATAAAAGCTGAGAATACGTTGGCATCTTTTTAGAGCTTTCAACTTTAAATGCTGTTTACAACAAAACGAAAGTTATATGAGTATAATTAAATAACGTTGAAGCACATTTTATTAATAATTGTTTTATAGGATTTTTTTATAGAAAAGATAAGCGAATTTATTTATTATACAAAGTGACTAAGATAACAATAATTTTGAAGATATTGAACAGTATGAGAAATTCGACAATCGACACTTTCGAATTTATCTTGTTCATTCAATAGCTATGAACAAAAAAATAAAGAGAAGAGCTTAAACTTCAGGATTTATGATTTATGAAGAAAGTAATAAAAGGAAAACAATTAAAATTATTGTTTAAAATATGTTTACGAAATTGAGTACTAAAAGAATTTTATTCAAGAATATTTTTCCCTTAAGACTTTGTGCTTGTGCGACACAGTTTCTTTCAAATTCTGCAATTAATTTTCTGCAATTTTTCACAATATCTCAATTAAAATCCTCCAAATCCACTTGAGACCTCTTAACTTTTCTCTAAAAGCCCAATATCTTCTTAAAATAGAAATTTCTTTTAAGCTTTAGTGGATAAAGTGGGGTAATTTTAACTCAAAATGAAATTTTCGCCATTGCCATGTATGAGTTTTTAGCCTGATAGTCTTTGCCTCAAGTCACTAGAAGCCATGCTCAAGCTGAAATCAATTTTAATCTTCCTTTATTTCGTATGTTAGCTAGTAACACGTTACCCTGTCACCTGACTGTGACAAAGGAAATCCAATCTCATCGCACAGCAATTGCTTTCGTTCGTTTCAGTGGATAAGGAGACAGGACCGAAAACTGGATCCTGTCCCAAGAAGTAGCACACAGCATGCAGAGGCAAATAGTCGCACATACAGGCGAACCTTATTTTCATAAACCTGGACACATTCACTGTGAATATATTGCAAACAGGACCAATAAGAAGTTATCAGACATACAGATTATATCTTGCCATCTCGGCAGCGTCTTATCTTTAAGTGACGCTACACGCTACACGCTACACGCTCCCCTACCACAAATGTGTTACGCTGATGGTAGAAATTTTTAAGAAATATAAAATTTTCTTCAACTGTGTAAATTATCTTGGTATGGACCACAGACGAAGATATATTTTTTTCTTAGAGTTTGGAGTGCACTGCAGGCACACAGCACATGCAACTGCGCATAGAGGTATTTGATACCGCGAGGAAAAACATATCAAACAAATTGAGCGTAAGGGCAAAACCACAAGTTCGCGACATTAGGGGTATCTGATTTCCAAGTGCTAGAGCTGTCTAGGGTTAGATTTCAAAATAAGTGAACACCAAGTCCAACAACTGTGCAATAATCGAAGAAAATCAATTAACAGTTTCCATATTTGTTTGGAAGACGATCGTAGCATCTAGTTGGACGCCAAAACAGCCCTGATCACGATAAATAGCAGAGCAGAGAACGTGGCCAAGTATGGCACGTGCTCGCCTAGTGATCGCGGGAACAGCTTGTTCACTAAGAAGAGCGGGATAGCAGAAATCAGAAAATTTCAAACTACCACATGCCTAGTGCGCCACCAGAAGGCCTCTATCTGCAGCTCAGGGCAAATCATCAAGACAATGATTACAGATCCCCTGCGATAATGGTACCTCTACCAGCGAACCGACTTGATCGAAACTTTCGAACACCTTCCAAGCTCCTTACAGGAAGATTGTCTTTTCAGCGGCAAAGACACTCAATCCACGCTTCGTCTGAATGTAAGGTGCGAACGCACCAAGAATTTATATTAACGGCGCTTCACCGAAGGTAAAACTATTAATAAGTAGTGAACATAGCCCCAAAAATACACCAGGCGAAACTAAAAAAGAGATCTCCGACAGTCCAAAGGTCGATTTCTGTTCACGATCGGTTTGTGTGAGCACTTCGCTTTATTGTGCGTTGTTTTTGCCCGTCACGGTTTTTGTCTGCCGCCATCTCGTCGTGTATTGTTGAGCACGCCTGCTTTTCTCTTTCTTCAAAGAAATGTGCGGTGCAGCCGAACGCGAGCGTACTGTAATTGGATTTCATCATCGATTTATACAATTATCACAGAGGGAAAATGCCATCAATTCCGATGGACTTTGTACCCTCTGCCCAGAGAGTTTGAGGCCTTTATTTTGATCGTGTGCTCTCCACATGGGCAAGATAACTCAGTTATATCCAAGTCCAATGCTTTTATCCGGCGAAATTGATTCGAGTTTTACTGCAATTTTATTAATCTAATTAAGTTCTGGTTTATTGAACTTTGGACATATGACGACATCGCCACGCCGGCAGAAATAGGTTTTTTTTTTGTTTTCTGGCTTAGAAAAAAGGAAATCAAGAAGAACTGGATCAGGGTCTTAAACTTGTTTCGTTAATGTAGCTGAGGGAGAATTATATGAAAATGTTATTGCCACTGTGGACTTTGGACTAAAGGGTAATGCTTGAGAAGTTCGATTTTTTTTTTCTTAAAATATATTTCGGGGTAGTCTCATAGCAGAACAATTGGGAAATCTCAACAAATATCAAGGAATTTGAAAATTAGTGTTTTTAAAATTAAGATAGATATTTTTGTAATTTATAAGAAGAAAACTAATACCTTTGACCCATACATTTCTGTAATGTATCATTTTGCACTAAAATTCGTATATGAGGGTTTTTTTGGTCGCTGAATACGAATCTGAAATCAGATTTTCAAAATTCAAAATGGCGGCCAAGATGGCGGACCAAAATCTAAAAAAATGAACTGTTTTCTATGAAACTTGGTATATAAGGGTTTTTTGACTTTCAAATCACGAATTTGACATTAGATTTTTAAAATTCAAGATGGCGGATCCATTATGGCGGATTAAATTAAAAAAAAAAAAAAATGAAACTTGAATTTTGAAAATATGATGTCAGATTTGTATTCAGCGATTCAAAAAACCCCCTTATATGACTTTTTGCCATAAAGTGATGAAAATAAAATCATTTCGAAAAAAGTCTAACTTTTGATCCGCCATTTTTTATTTTGGAAATCTGACTTCATATTCGTGTTCAGGGACCCCAAAAACCCTAGAGTATCAACTTTTATCGAAAATATTTAATTTTTCAATGAAAAAAACGAGTTTGAGTAAGGTGGGACGTTTTACGTCCCACCATGGGTCAAAGGGTTAAGTATCACTTGTTAGACAAATTAAATTACCAAACTATTGGTTACTTTTTCTACAATGAAGGCAAATTTACCTCCAACCGATAGCTTTGTTGATAAGTTGATGTAATTGATTAACATCAAGATACTTGAGAAATGTAATTAAAATAAAAATTAAAATTTTGCAATCTCTCAACAAAAACTTATTGTCTGGGATTCCCGGATTACGGCAAGGATAAGAGTTCTAGTCGTTGTTAGTTAAGTAAAAAAAACACTTTATTAGAAGTGTATGTATGTTAAAAATTAGAATAATCTGGACTAAAAAATCTGAACTTCTTAACAAATCCCTTTTTTTCTTTTTTAGATCATATTATTATTATGTATATAAGCAGATCTTTACTAAAATTATTTAAAATAATCATGGACTTTTCATTACCTTAATACTAGAACTACCAAAACCAGTCAATTTGACTGGTACTCAATTTCTTCCTTCATTTAATTGTATATTTTTGTAATTCTCTTCTGATTTATGTCACAGTTTAATAGAATTGAGAAATACGACTTATTCAAAAACCTTTTTCAATTAATAATTATTTATTCAAATTTGAAAGATGGTGCAGAAAGTTGTTAAAATTACAGACTAGAGCACCGGTAGTGTCTAGTGTTAATAACGATGCCAAGCGGCTTGAATTGACATTTTTGTCACTTGAATTGGCCTAAATCTAGTCTTCTCACAGATTCTAAATCAAAGGTCGAATAAACCATAAAAACAAAAATAAAAAATCAAACAAAACAATTCCCTTAAAAAAGCAAAATCTAAAAATTGCCGAGAAAACGAGTCATTTGCATAGCAACACGATTCGCGTAAACAAGGTGTATTTCATCCAGGAAACAAAACACGTTCGACCGCCGTCTTGTTCATTCTGCCACACACATATTTGAAGCGGTGGGGCATCATCATCACAAATTCGCGCGGAATGAACCGCTGGATGTGGAGTTTTTTAGTTCTCCCACATCGTCCGAATATGAAAAAGTTTCCAATAAACACATTGGAGAAATGGTAGGAGCCCCATCCGCGCCCGGCCAAACGAGCATATGTGGAGTAAATCAGGTCGGCTTTGTGGTACTTTATTTGACCACACTTACGCGTGCCACCGCGTGCTTGGTTGGGTCACCGGCTGTATATTCATGTAAAAGAACTAAAACGTTTTGGGTTTATCCAACTCCAACAGCTGTGAAAATGAACTGCAGAGCACTCTCACTCATACAGTGTCACAATTGGATAAATTTTTTTACCTTTGTCTGCTTTGAAGTGCTTTTTATCGGTGCCGCAAGCAATCTTGAACATGAGCTAAGCGGCCTGCTTGACAGCACTTTGGACTTTGATCGCGACCCAACAAATATTGGACTTTGGACTTTAGAGAAGTAAGCCAGCCAACAGGCAAACAGTTCGCTTGTCTTGTATGCCTTGGTCGATGTTGTCGGCACCGTCTTACTATCGCATTTCGTTTTCTTATACTTATACCTCTCGAGAGGCATTGCTGCGGCCAGCCAAGCACGCACAGGGAGTCTTTATAAAATAACAAAATCATGGAAATGGAGACGAGCATACCACCTTCCAGGTGAGGTGTCTGAGAAAATCTCACAGTTTTCTTATTTTTATTTCCTGCTCGTAGTCTGCCACTAAATGAGATTATGTGCTTTGTTTTGTTTAAGTTGAATTTCCCTCAAGTCATATCCGCAATCTCTTAGTAGTGTAAGGTAATTATTAATAATAAGCGGCTTCAGGATGGCATTCGCTGCATATGATTACAATGTGATAGACAAGTAGAAATTATTATCTTTGCCAGGAAAAGCGCGTGGAAACTAGGCCTCGACTGGGATTAGCGTCTGCTAATTGATTGCCGGTGACGTAACGTTCAAATGAGCCCTGCCCTTAGACCTATTTTTCATGCGCTATGTCACGTCGTGGCGGATTGCATAACCACCATCGCCGCCCTCGTGATTAATCGGTACTTTCAAAAGTTTTGGCCAGCCTGTGGTGAAACATTCTATCTTTGTCAGCGGCACACATGGCCTAAATTAATGAGAGGACCCAAAAATAAATTTTCTGCTGATTATTGGAGGTAAACATGAACGTTTTAATTGGGTGGTTCAGGAAAAACGGCATACAGACATTTAAATATTTCAAAGTCTTCGACAAACTGCCGGGTGAGCAAAGTCCAATCGACTCGGCATTTGTTGGCGTAAAATGTTTCGAAAAGGTTTCCCCGGTGAGTTCATGATTTTTTTCGATGAAGCTGTGTAAATTTTACGTGGAAAAAGAGAAAATAATTGTCTCAATGAGTCAGCGACATAAGAAATCTCAAAATTTTGTAGTTTCGAATTGCATAAATGGAACAACGAATGGAAAAAAATTATCTTATGTTATAACATCACTTTAATATTGAAAAAAAATAAAAATAAGAACAACGGTCCAAAGTCTAAGGTTAGTCAGCGCTTTAGAATTTATTTACAGAGCAACTTACAATAAGTTAGGAATACTCAAACAAAGTATTATTTTGCAAGATTATTTTTAGAGTAGCATATGTACAACCTTTGATGTAAATATTATTATACAATAGCAATATGATTTGCAGAAACATCAATTGGATATGTTTACGATAATGCGTCACAACTGTTTACCACACACACATTTTCACGTGGTAAGATCGTGCAAAGTGCTCTTGCAATAATTTTTTGATAAAGATACTAATTAGTGACGTACGGCTAGTCAAAAAATATTTACTCTTTAATTTGTTTTGATATTATATATAAATACTAGTAGTGTAGTCAATAAAATTTTTTTTGTAGCCCATATTTGAGTGCCAATTTTAATTTAAGCCCACAATTATTTGGAAGTTATGTTTATGATAATCTTAACTAGCTGATCAAAGGCTTGATTAATTTAAAAAAAAAAAAAAATTTAGCAAACCGCCTCTCAATTTTATACTTTTGTAATGCCTATTTAACTAAGCTTCGTTAACCCTTTGCCCTAAAACAACGTCTGGGAGACGTGATCCCCTTTCTGTGCCTAATATAAGAAGCTCGTATCAGATACGTGATGTTTTGTTCTGACTAAAAGTGAAAAGCTCATATCAAAATAATGTTGTTTTTGCACGATAATGTTTATTGTTATTGTTTGTTATAATTGCAATATAAAAATGTGGTTTTAGTAAATAGTAAATGGCAAACCAGTGGATTGCGCAAAATTTGGCCTGTGATGAAACTGCTTGTGGTCACGGCGAATGACAGAAACTCTCATCGAAAGTGGCACTAATAATCGTCTCAATTCATAAGGCAAAGGGTTAAATACACTAGGAACAAATTTAACTGCAAATTAAGGTTTTTATACTTGTATTTTACAACTATGTATGTTTGAGACAATAGACAATAGCCAGAAATTTAAATCTTCTACGTTATAGTGACTCAACTATACAACTTTTGGGTAAACATTCTACCACAATCATACACCAAGTACCGTATTTTCCAGATATGGCCACATGCGAGTTTTTTGTTTCCAAAATGCAAACTGTCGTTCCGGGGAAAGAGTTTTTAAACCATAGAGACCTTAACGGTGAATACACTAAAAACTATCCTTTGAGATTTGGAAAATTATATGGAAATTGGCAAAAACGTTAACACATATGTCGACTTCAATGACCATTATTTTAAAAGGGATAAAAGAGAAGTATGACATGAAATTAGGAAATATATTTTCTTAACCAATTCCCAATCTATCATCATGGGGTACAGGAATTAAAATTAATGATCGTACAGAAAAATCTCACCTATAATAGGCTAAAACAAACAAAATATACATATATTGCGAAAGATATTGTTAATTTTCTTAAAGAAGCAAAATAATGTCGTACATGTTATAGTTAAACAAAACAATAGCTTAAGATGCATAATACAACTTGTTGAACAGTAATTCTTTGAGTTAAATTGATTATAGCTGCTTTTTCATCTAATAATTAAAATTATGTCCATATTCTAAAGAACAGAATTTTTTGCTTAATTTCCGCAAGAGCTCGTAATTTTTAGCATTTCCTGCTGCAAAAGGAAATTACTTTCCTTTTCTTCTGCTACTATGCATTTATCTTTGTTTCACTCCAATTAAAGCAGAGAATTGTCTCAACGGCAACCCCTAATTGAACTCGCTCACAGCATTGCGCCAGAGTTATCATTGCGCAGACAAACGACTGCGATAGCACTCCATCAGTAATAATAAATCGAGTCTCTCTCTAGGGCGCATAGTTGTGGCAATTTCAAAAATAAAAAGCAGATATTCGCTGATGCAGCGCTAACTGAAATTGCCAGCATCCTGTGATTAACTCGATCCATAAATAACACGCACTGGAACAAGTGTGCAAACCAAGCCGCCCCACAACATTGGCGAACGTCTTCATCGCGGATGGACCGCGCACGAGACTACGTCGCATAAAAATTTAAATCAATTTTCCAGGCGTGGTGGACGATGGGATCCCACAGTTTATATGGCCGTGAAACACACGCCATAAAAACAGCCTTACAGACCTAGAGCTAGACTATTTGCGCTATAAAAGGGTGCTGTTACGCAATTAGAGTTAATTACAGACCCTAGCCTCCGGCATCTGGCGCATACTGGGAAGCTGAGTGCCCCGAACTGGGTGTTATTCACGACGCAACGCCGGCTGATAAACTCCCAGTCCGTGGCCATATCATCGATGTTTCATCGATTGGCAGCCACTGCGGCTCAGTTGCTGCGACCGCAATTACTGACGGCTTGTCGCCGCTTGAGTGATTCATAGAAGCCATCTGGTCGCCAATTTCTTGGGAGCCCAGCTTGGCCGGAGGTAGGACACCAACGAAGAGCTCTTTTGTACTTTAGACTTTGATCAGTGAACTTTTGTTCGCATGCCATTTGTTGTAATTGTGCTCGCACAGATTTCAGGAAATCATTTAAAATTAATTGAAACAAAAATGCCTTTTGTATCACTGCAAAATCCTCAGAATCCCCCCGGTAATACTTTTGTCGATGTGCTATTTTTCAACTTGACATTGTTGCTGTTACCGTTGCTTGAATGGCGGAAAATCAGCAACGGGCGGCAAAATTATTAAGTTGCCAACTCGAGCCCCAGCAGAGAGACAAAGTCCTCTAAAATGGGACGAGCAGTTTTCTTATGAAAAGTCAGCAGCGCTTTCTTGAGAAAAGTAAACTTAAACATCTTTGTGAAGTGATTCTGAGGAGGAACTCATCCAGCCGATAAAATATTTATTCAGAGGAACTTTGGACAATGCCACCCAGCTAGAGTGCATAGAGCCCCTCTGGTTCAACCGAACTAGGTCACACGAAATTGCTATCCAATCCTTCACCTCCGAGCAAAAAACCGCAACCAACCTTTTCTCTTGAACTCACTAAAATTTTTAATATTTTCTCTATAAATATTGTAAATGAAACGACGAATTTTGGCAATCGTAAAAGTTTTATTTCGCTAGCTCTGAGCCTGTGCCCATAAAACATTCAGGCACATTCCTCGAATACAAATATACGAGTACACAGCTTCCTTAATTTAGAAGACGCTGTGGAACATTTAACATTTCTAGTGCATAAGGCATCAAAGCTATATTTTCTCAAAGTTAGGCGCCCTTGGGGTTTTATATTAGCTAAATACGGATTTGAATCACTTAATAACTATGTTGTGGGAATCGTGAGCTCAACCTTCGAATTGAACGTGGTTTCTAACAGAAGTGATCTCGCTATTTGAATAAGTAAAAAAATTATGCTTATAGTTGTACACAATTAGAAAAAATGTTTGTTATATATTTTGTAGATCATAAAAATATAATTTATTTGTTCATAATTTTATATAAGATATTTATTTAATATTTATATTAAGTTAAGAACCTCTACCGATTTTACTATATTTGAAAAAACGAGAAATTACTGTCCTAATAAAAAGATATCGTAAATTACGTTAGAGGGGATATTAATTAATTATTATTTCAATACAATAAAATCCAAAATAATTAGGTGTTAATTCCGTCCGGGTACCACGATCTAACTTGTTTTGAATACAATCAGAATTATTTTCTTCTAAGAAAATTATTCATTAATTCCCTAATTAACTCCCTTTCTAAATTTTGCCATCAGTTGTACCATTACTCAATAAATCTACGTCCAATTTACCTGAACGACTGTGGTCTACATAAGCCTCTTAGGTGTTCCTCTGTTTCATGTCATGGAATGGAAATCGGAATAGAAGCGCTTCGATTTCTATGGGTTTCATTTAAAATACAGAGATGGTACGATACATTTAATTTAATTAACGAAAAGTGTAATTAACTTTGGTACTTTATTTTAGGTGAATTAGCGATGTAACCGCTACTCCTCCAAAATTTATTCATTTACAGAGGTTGTAAGATTGTCTGTCTATTTATGTATTCTAACTAACCGATATTCCAGTAACATTTCAATTTATCTGTAAAATATATATATAGCTGCTATTTTACATTTCACTGAGATCTCTTTCATCAGATTTTCGAATTTAGCAATTTCAATTCTACCTAATTTCATGACTAACAAGAAAATTGCTACGCACTTTGGACTTGAATCACTCGGTTTCTTCATGGTAGAGAACGATGAGCTGAAATTCTTCTTCGACGCGTGCAAAAATAACCATAAATCATGCCCATTGAGTCCCCCTGGATTCATCCACTTAGATCAGATAAATAAATTTGGAATCGATCCAAAAATGAAGAAACTCCCATTCTCCTTGAGGATAATATAAGAAAATTAGAACTACCCAAACTTCTGTTGATCCGCTTAAATAAATTGTGGAAAAGGAAGATTCCTCTGAGAAATTACAAATAACACACACGTGCCATCCCTTGCATCCATCCGCGTACGTTGAGAATAGATAGAAATCCTCCATAAATTATTGAATACCATATGCCATCCACCTATTCTTATTATTATTAAGCCACAAATTATTGCAACTTCGCCGAGTAATCTCTCGAGACAGACTAGAAAAAGGAAGTGATTAATCGTTGAAATTTTATTCAAATAAATTTGCCCTCCCAGTTTTAATTAATCGAAGTGCTTTTGTTAGTTTTCCCATAATGCCCAGAAATAATCCTTCATCTTCCCTTGCAATCGGATGAGCGATGGACCAGGACCCGTCCACCCCAATTGGACAGAAAGGTGCTTGAAATCACAGCCACTGGCGACTGGTTATTATGATGGCATTAAAGTTTACATCAACTTTTAGCTTGTTTTAATAGGATTAAAAAGAGATTTAATATTCTCTGGCAGTAAGACATTTTGTTGACTTGAAAACAGTTTCAGGGCATGTACCGAGCCCTGGAAATGGTACGTGCATTAGATGCCAGGCCAGAGATTGTCTTCTAAGGGTAGTCTGGGTAAGCTGATTAATCCTCTTCAAATTATGTTTACGCCCAGCAAAATGCGTCTAGGGTGAGGTTTAAATTACACTGTAATGTTTTCTGGAAGTTATTGCTAGGGCTTTTTGTAAACAAAATTAATTGTTTTAGGACTATGTTAAAATTCAGCAAAATACCCCAATGATAACATCGCAAAATCTGTAGAAGTCAAATCTAAAATGTTTTTTTTTTATGTCAAATGAAATTGGGGCAAATGATCTACATTAGCTTTCAGAAAAAATACTACGAATACGAGTATATCTATTTATATTATATATATTTATATTTTGCTTTGTTTTGTTTTATTTTTAAAATTTAGACATGGTGACAACTCACACCTATAATTTTTGGGAATTCTTATTAAGCGTTGTAGCTAAGTCAATTTTTGGATTTGTGCAACTTTTAGTTTTAACATGTTATGAAGGATTTATGATGTATATCAATTTATTTTTAAAAAGCTATGAATCAAATGCTCAAACCAAACATAGCTTCAGCTTCTTGATTATTTATTATTGAATTTTTTTCATTTCTAAGATTGCACTAATTTGCTATAAATAAAATATTAGGAAAAAGGATTAAATACCTTAAAAGAACATGCATTAATTTACATTATTTCATTTATAAACATTATTACATCACTCTGTAAGTCTGCTTATATATAAAAATCAATTGCTGTGTGTTAGTCACGCAAAAACTCAAGATCGCTTCGACTGATTTTAATGATTCTTTGTTTGCTCTATTGTCTCAATACTGGGGTGATTTAAGAAAATTCGGAAAAAAAACCCAAAGGAAAAGCAGGAAACCCGAAAAAATCAAAATTTGCGTTTTGTTTAGGAGTTCTGTATGGGGGAATCCACTTAAAACCATTCATATAGAGTTGGATTACGGATTACGACCTATCGTTTAACACCTTTTGTATACGGTTCTGTTCAAACATTTCAGCAAGAATTTGTGAAACCTAATAAATTTAAAATTGTTTTTTTTTTTTCGTATAAAAATAGTGGATTTTGAAAATACTTTTGGCTAAAGCGAATTTAATTACATTTTGAGAACAATCATTTTGATCAAGCATGCTATTAAAATAAATTGCCGTTTAAAATTTTTTATATGAGAAACTAGTTTCCTACTAATAAAATTTTATTTTTTCAAATTATTCATTTCTTAAAACTCGAAAAGTAGTTGGGGCGAGGAAACTAGTAATGAATAAATTTCTTCTATTTCCATATGCAGTTTCTTTCTAGAATTACCAATTGTATTTTTAAAGTAAGATTTTTTTTTTTAAATACATACGATTTATTGGCCTTTTTAAAATTCGTTGAGGTGGTAATGTTTCCAAAATTTCAATTTACCTGAAAAATAAAAAGTAGTGTTATATGTGTGATATATATAAATAATTTGGGCTATTTACGTTATTGTTATATAATAAACCAGTATACGAGACGACTAAAAATGAAAACAGTACTTCGGAAGTTTAGAGTTTAAACCATTAAAGACAGCATATGTGAAATGTAAAGCATATCGTTTTATATGTATATATTATATATATATATATATTGGTCATACCGATAAGTAGATTTTTTTTGTTCTAAAAACTTAAAATTTGGTGTCGGATGCGTCAGACAGCCCTAAGATTGCCTGTTATAATTGCTTGCCACAAAAAGACCGTTTAATCGATTTCACAAAAAACTTTGAGCCAATGAATATATAAAAAATAAATAGCCACCAAAATAATGAAAATAATAATTTATAAATCACTTGAATTTCCTATGAAAAATACATCTTATACGATTTATCGAGCGATGCATCTACTATACTTGTCGTATAAAATTACAAACCGAAAGAATGATGGGTTTCGTTGTAATTTGCTTATTTTCAGCAGTTTTTTTTTTTATAGAAAATGGTCTTTTCTAAAAATGTTGTAAAAGTATTGAATTGAAAATTCTATCAAATTTTAAATTTTATTGGATTTTCATATTTAGGTTTATCGCAGTGCGTTTTAAATAAATGTCAAGATGATGGGCTTAATTTTATTATGGTCAAAACATTGATGGTCGATTTACATTAAATGTTGATATTCATAAGGTATATCGTTCAAATGCTTGTAAACAAATCTCATATAATTTTTGTGTTAATGCCAACAATGTTTTGATTTGCAAGTTAAGTAAGAAGCAAAATAATTCAAGTATCACCAGGTTAACGACCCCAAAACCATTGCACTTCTCCTGTAAATGTGCCGGCCTCACGGTACAATTGAAACGACAAAAGTAATCCACGGTTAACTGCTCCAAAGTGACTTACTGCACCTATGGCAGGTTTTACAGCACTCTTTCACCCGGTAGAGCCTTCTGTGGTCGCTTCCATGGCGTTATCGCTAAATTGGCTGAAAGCAACTATACTTCTAGTCGATTGGCAAACAACAATATAAATTCTGCTACTAATTACCATATTTTAACTCGAAACATTTGCTGTCACCTATCGCCGCTTTAATGCTGCACTCTTCGTGCGGTTCCTACTTGAAGAAAAACGATTCGATTTCATAAGAGCAAACTTTAGAGCGACCACGCAAAACTGACAAGAAGTCCGGTTCCAACTCACCTTTAGATCGCGAGAGATTGTGTAACACTACGCCCGTTTGCATTTTATTTTTGCAAATATTCAGCCGTGGTCCTAACGAGTTTTCTACAAAATTTGTTAAGCACTAATGGAAAAAATCTGTTTCAAAGAAAATCTAAGAAAATTCAATATATGCAACAAGCAAGCGGAGGGAGTACAGAGGAAATGGATAACCAGAAGTGTAATTTTCCGCGATTTTCCCAAGTGGATCATAGGAGCAATCGCGTCTACCACTGGAACAATAATAATCTGTGAAAAATCTTATTTTTAACTTTTTGTCGAGTAAAGCTCGACTAGCAGCTGTTATTAAGCGCTTCGAAGGTTATTTTAGCAACGTCTTATAGTGCACGTATTCAACTCAATCGCTCGATGCACCGCGATGCCGCGATACTGACGATGCTGTGGGGAGCACCATGCTATTCGTCACGTACTCGCAATGAATGGATATCAAAGATCCACTTGGGGGACCTCAGCTGCAAAAAATTCTCATACTATCTTATTGGGGGAATTTTAATGAATCGCACCATGTTACTAAAGACATTATTTTTTTTTTTAGATAAATGATAAAGGGATAACACAAACTGGCTGTAAGGCAAACCGGCAATAAGGGCCTTCTGATCGGCAACCCTCAAAAATATTAGAGGATGATTCGCAAAAATAACTTCTTTTTTCTTTTTATTTTTAATAAAATTGTTTTCCCAAATGCGCAGTACTTTCTTTATCAGATACAGAAATCAACTTCACCTCTATTTTTATCAACCTTTAATTTAAAGCCGCTAACGGAGCTAACACCTACTCCACCCACCCTTCGCACCCCTTCTATCTTTTCATGAATTCTTCTACCATCTTTTGTTTGCTTATGGCTTTAGGCAGCGCACTGCAAAACAAGTCAAAGGCATAAAAGACTTGATAATCTGATAGCTTCCAGGCGTTTCTGATAGAAATTGCGCCTTCCCGGGATAGAGCTACAATCGTTCTGGAAGAAGTTGTTTATCATTTCTGCGAGCAACTTACCTGCTAGTCTGCGAGTGCATTAAACTTGTCTTGGGCCTCGACAGCGACAAGATGACGATAACTACTACGATTGTTGTTGTTTACGCCGTTGCGTTCGTTACATCTTGTTTTTATGTTTTTAACTTGTTTACTGGAATGTCAGGTGCAACTGATGGATTCTAAACAATCACAGGTAAACAATTAACGGGATAGATTGAATAGAATGGGTAGAGACTTAAGAAATATGAGGTCAATACACGAAAGGAAATTGAGTGGGATTCTTATTTCCGGGTTTCATTGGGTGATCCAAAATAAATTTTATAAAGACGACACCAATCGATTGAGATCGCAAAACTCTTGAACTCACGAACTTGGCTCGTGTTGCATTATTTGATTGAATTCGCATGGCATACACATTTTATCTGAAATGCAATTCTCTAAAGAATTATGTATGTATAGATGTGCTGCACTTTATTTATGATTTTGTCTGCATAGATCGATAGCTTTTCTCTAGAATATATGAGGTTTTGTCCAAAAAGATACTTGCGAGATATTTCGGAAAATGCAGATTTAAATGGAATTGTGCGCTCAGATTACTTCAATTTTTCCTCCACTTTATTCGTTATTGTTTTGTGCAATATTTTAGATAAATATTTTCAAATGTGTACAGTAGATATACACTCTGTTGAGATTATCTTAAATCCACGAAGTAAAATTGATACCATATATATTTTATCTGTTGAAATTTGCTCCAATTGATGTATTCGATAGCTATTGTAAAGTAAATATCATCATTTTATAAAAATTTAAAAAAATTAATATTGAAAATTTAAAATTTAGAAATTCCTTAATTTTTAACACCCAAAAGTTTTTACATAAAATTTGTAGAAAATCAGTTCTATTGAAATTCATACAGATATTCCTTGTTATTCGTAACCAAAAGACAACAGAACAAAAATTAATCGAGGCATTAGGGGCAAGAGCCACCGGTAGGTCAGTTGATTAGAGAAACGAAACGCCAATTCGAAAGCCACAGGTTCGATTCCTGCACCCTGGTCAATTTTCATAAGCATTACATATGTAACTACTATTTAGTTCCCTATTTACTTTAAACAGTTTTACTTTTTAAAAACCATTACTGTTTATATTTGAATGCATGGTGCGGTTGATGTCATCAAGCCATTTAAAGAGAAGTTTTTGATGCTATAAATCTTTAAACTCTAAAACATTAGTTACGTACAGAAAGTAAAAATATTTATTAATAATGTTTTAATAGTATTCTCGACCAAGAAAATCTGAGCATTCGAATTTCATATACTTAGATAAGAACCCCAATTTTATTTTACAATTAATAATTTTCCTCCTTAAATTTAATGATACTTATGTATCTATGCAATGAATGTAAAACTCCCTAAAGAGGATTAACGCAAGGTGGTTGAGATTAAGCATGAAGTTGGATTATTTTCTCCTT
Organism: Philonicus albiceps; assembly: GCA_963969385.1. NCBI lineage: Eukaryota > Metazoa > Arthropoda > Insecta > Diptera > Asilidae > Philonicus > Philonicus albiceps. The sequence goes on along the minus strand of OZ017773.1, from coordinate 24,098,479 downwards.
TGCAATAAACCGCAGTTAAAGCTTTGTAATGCTTTAGTACCAACTGCTCCTAGTACCACGCACCCGTCAACCCAACTAAATTGCTGGTGATCACTTGTTTCTAAAAGTTGCTACGGATAAGTTTTACCGCCCATTTAAAGTTTGCGAAATACACGTGTATTCGAACTTTTATGAATCCACGTGTATCCTTACTTGCCCGTTTACTTTACCAACCACATTTTCGGCTCGAAGGTTTCGTGTTTCTTTCCTATATACAATATATTTCATTACACATTATATGCAAACAAAATATCATAAGTCTGCCTACATTTTCTATATGCTGAAACGATTTCTTGAAACGTGGCAAAATGTGATGATGTTAATTATTTCCAGAAAATCAGCTTAAGGAGAAAATATTCCCATTGAAAGTAAAACTCTTTTCAAATCGACGGAGTTCTTTCAAAAATTCTTGCACCATCATCAAAACCTTTCACCAAGTTATCGACACTAAACACATCCCCAAACATCACCTAGACTAATACCTCGCCATTCAGCAAATCTGTCGCAAATTGTAGGTAAGAAAAAAATAGAGCACCTTTAAGTACACGGTAATATATTCATGTGTCAATAAACGCTGAGAGGAGCTGCAAAATAACATAGGCCCATTTCTTAAAAAGGCCTAACCATTTCTTAGCGATTCCTTCACATCTACCGCAACCGCCGCAGCCCAGAGGTAGAGAGAAAAGCTCCAAATCACTTAGCGGCACACTTTTGGACTTTTTGAAACGTTGAGACGTGATGATGACTCTGGGATGACTTCACAAAAAAAAAATCTCGCGCATACTTTGAATTGCTTTTTGATGTTTCCCCAAATCATCGCCTCCGAACGACCGAAAGAACTCCACCTCACATCTTGGAGCCATAATGGGAAAGTAACTCGGATGCAAGGAAAACTGCCAGCTGAAATCGGAATTATGTGGAGGAGAAGCTTGGGTGTCTGTTTGAATCATTTATCGGTTCCCTCGTAAAAGTCAGTGGGAGTTAATTTTGGGGACTCGAACTGGAGCCGTAACTGGGAGACGGCAGCTTATGTGCGGATGCGTCTCATTATCCGGCCATCAGAAGAGTCTATCGATTGGCTTTCAATAGTCGCGCATTTATTAGACCGCATTTAATGCGGAAACGGCCTCCAAGGAAATAAATTAATGGAGAAAAACGTTCCTTCGATTACACAGCTAGAAAATATTGAATAGGAGCTCGTTTTGGGTGGCTTGTTAGACGGAGTATCGATAGACTGTAGGGGTATAGATCGACAAACGGACGGTCGGATAGGCGATATCCGGGGGTTGGAGTTTATTGGGGACAGATGAATTTGACGGTTCTCGATTAAAGTTAACGACAACTGATTGATTGAATGTTTGCTTTTATGAAATTGGGACTGAAGTACCGTAGACGAAGAATTGATCATTTATTCCCGAGAACAGGAAAATTGTGGTATGGTCGAAGCTTTTGTGTTCCATTTTAGCGATGGATAGCTTTTAATCAGCGCTAAATATCAATCAACGGACTGTTGCTGTTGCAAAAAGTGTGAAAAATTATCTTTTGGAAGTGGGCTTTTTTTGCTATCGTTCTTTTTCAATCAATTCAAATTGCTTCTAATAAATTATAGAAATTATAGAAAGTTATAGAATATACATTAACATAAAGATTCGAACATCTGTGGTCATTTATACACAAAATGATGAAAATGTAGGTCATGATTTCGATTCCTGTTCCTATGAATTCCCAACAGAACAACTGCAGCCCTCCATCGTGTTCTTGTTGAGCCATTGGACTTCAAACCAAACCATGATTTCCCCAAAGGCTTCTATCTTTTACATAACCGGAAAAGGACAAAAAAACCTCAAAATGCGAGTTGATCTCACATGACGAGGATTCTTTCCATTATAATTGATTTTGTTTTCTTCCAAACTATAAATTTCAGACACATCGCTATTATTTTTGCGTAATCTTTGCAATAATACTCTTTATTTTCAAAAATTCAAAATATTTTGATCCACAATTTTGAGATATAAGAAGAAACACACAAAGTTAGCACATTTTACTAATCTGTCTGAACTTTGAACTTTGAAAATTTGATAAAAAGTATTGACCTTGATATAAAAAAAAATAATAAATTACATATTTTTGATATCTTAAACCAGGCTCTCCTTCGACTACTTTTCGAATATTAGCCAAGTTGTCCCATTTTAAACATTAATAGAAAATGAGAAAATCAAATAAAGCAATAAGCAACAACAAAAAAATTACACGAAATTAGTCGCGATCTTGCCCTGCAGGTTATCATATAAAATGGCTATTAAACAAATTAAAACAAATTGGTGCCCCCCTAATCGCTTATAACAACAGCCAGTTGGCCACACATTTTATAATAATAGAACATTAACCCAGAGACTTTGTCATGTCCGATGCCCCCAACGTTATCAAATTTCAGGCAATTCTTTTATATAACGTTTTTTATCGATTTTATTGTAAATTAAGAAATAGCTTATTCAAGAGGAACGTGACCACTTCTTTTAAATTATAATTGCCACCGGAAGGTTATTGCGCTGACCTTGGCAATTGAGGTGCACACGATTCCTTCAGCTAGCAACTTAAATTGCATCCGATAGACAGAGGAAACGTATGCATTAAGATTACAAACGTCGATTAAATTGACCTAATTAAAATCCAACTACCATAAGTTTAGGGTAATCGACGCATTTGTAATTGTTAACCTTAATATATTCTAGAAATGTGTGTGAATTTATCAAATTTAAGAACTGAACCATTACGACTAATCAAAAATAAAACAAGATGCAACAAGGCAATGTAGATAAAAATTAGAAGAAAAATTGCTGCTTGTAAAAATAGTAACTCTATTTCCATAAGTCCATCAATTTTAAATCAGTAGAAAAACTGACATTAAACAGCCAACAGCAGGTTACTGTACATACAACCTCTAAATTCTGGCTCACGTCCCTGATAAAATGTATGAAAGAAACGTGATTATTTTAAGAAATACTCATGCAACCGAATTGTGACAGGGTAATTTGCGCAAATATATTTAATGCAAAAAATACAATTTTTTGAGAGTGATTTTGTTAAATCAGCGACTTCGATCTAATCTATCTTTGAATGATAACGTCGTAAAGAATTCGTTTAGCGATAGTCTTGTTGCTGAGTGGTTCAAACAAGTTTAAAAATTTCTTTTGACTATAATTGAACTTTGACTTTATGAGAGGAATATGCGTCAACCCCGTGATAGTGTAAAGATTGTACCTAAACTTGTTATAATTTTTGATAAGAATTAATTGAGAAAATCTAGGAGAAGTGCACTGTTACTATACGACATTTATATAGAGTATAGCGTATAAAATTATTGAATTAAATTAAGCAGTGATTATTATCTTCTTCACTTTTCTCAAAATAGTTTTTCCCAGAGTTTTTTTTACAATATCAGAACGGGTACCAGATACGACTTTCCTTATCATTTCATTCATTTGATTTTTCTTTTATTATCTGCTAGAAAATAACTTAGTCAATTTCATGGAAATGATTGAGAAAACTAAGAGAAATTAACTTTCTTTTCTTTCTTTCTAACTCTTTTCTGATAATACGATACTATAAAAAAATACTCTTCAATGGATCGATCATTGATTTAAATGGAAATGAAAAATATGAGCGGCCCAAAATAACTACCTTTCAGTACCACAGACGAATTCTTGTAAATCATTTATAGCGTTAACAAATATATGCCTGAAATCAATTAGGTTCTACATTTTCAACACATGTAACGTAAAAATTCTAAAAATGTTTTAAAATTTAATGGAATAAAATTAAAATTAATGGAATACAATTTTAAAACTTCAACTTGTTGCGTAATTTGTTTCTACCCTTACCATAGCATATGTTCAAAATGGACTGAACAATTTCGTAAATTCTGTATACAACGCAGCAATGTGGCTTCGGTAGAATGAAAATTTTATTAAAACATGAATTCTATCCTACAGATTTCCTCGCATATTCTGCAGAGGAAGGCATTATTATTCACTAAATGCAGCTTCAATACAGAAATGCGTCAAAATTCCTCAAGTTCTTCCTACATTTAGCCCACCATATTTCCTCTCTAGCCAGTGAAAATCACATCTGTTTTCCCCAATGAAACAAATTTGCATATTAAAGTGAAAATAAAAATCTCAACTTTGTCCTAAACAGCTTTAAGTCCCATACCAGTGGGTTATGGTCCAGTAGAAGAGCACCCCAGAGATTGTGTCGTTTAAATTAAATGTTAGGGACGCCCTTTATGGCGAAGTTTTGTCTGTATAACGTAATTTTTCCTTTATCTTTCATTTTACATCTAAGTTGATTACACATATGCGCATCTAACCTTAGTAAATGAATATATTTTACCCACCCCAGAACGGAGTCTATTTCAGGAGTATAAAAAATTCATAAATTTGAACAGGGGTGACATTCAGAGTCCTCGTTCTGAATTATAGGCGAATTGTTTTGTTTGCAAATTGGGTGCGAATCGTTTATGAGGGCTTCATTTTTTCGTAATTTGCATTTGTTGATTGCTCGATTGCTTCTTTGAATATTCACACAACTTTTATGTAAGAAACAAACTGGTTGAGCAGAATTTTAAGTATTCTAAGAGCTGATTTATATATACAGTTTTCTTTTGATTTTATTTATTTTTTTCTAAATACTTTGGTATCTTTATATTTTGAAAGTAGATGAGAAATACCAGCACGTGCCTTGTCCGTGGCAAGAAATTCCCGTACCGTGATCGATAAACAGACTTTTTTTATAGCGAGTTCCTTTCCTAAAACGTAATTTAAAAGGGCCTAAGGGAATTTTAATACAGAAAGAGGAAATGTTATAAATTCTGATTCCCGATTTTGATAGGCATAAATGACATGTCGTTACAATTCTACAATAACAACAAAATATGCAAATAAATTTACACTATAGTGGAAATGCAATGAATGTTATAACTATAGAAATATTTACTCCTTAAAAATTAAGTATTTCTATTTAAATAATTATTATGTGTTCCGTATATCTTTTTCTCGTGACTGACGAGTTAAAATTAAAAAGTCCTAAAACATTTTTTATCGCGCTTTAGGAGACATATCCAAAGACATTCCACTCAATGGAATAAATAAAAAAAAAACATTTTTTCCACACACTTTTCATTCTGTAGGATGGAAGTTGAAAACAACTATACTTTTCAAAAATTTCATAATTTCTGTTTCTGAATCATCAATCTATTTCCATATAACAAATTCCATCGTAAGAGGGAATTATACAGACAAAAGGACCGGCAGACTGAAAGTATGTGTTCTTTCAAGTCGGCTTTAAGTTTTAAATATTACAAAAATAAATTAACAATCACATTGTACTTTTTCTTATTCCTCCATTTGTATGAACATAATAAAATTGTTTAGCGAATAAATTAAACTGATAACTTAAAATACTTATTGCCCTAAAAAGTGTCGGTTTCTACAAGTCCCCCTATTCTAGTTCTTTTAATCTTCCGAATTAAAATCTACTTCCCACGTAACCTTATCGGAGAGAATCTAAGAAATAGGCCCGCCTTGAACAACCTACTTCTTCCGCTTTTCTAGCGACTTCAACGCTTCTAGCCCACAGTTTTATAGCACCAAGCCATTTGTCTAATCAACCGAAAATACCCCAGGAAACCCCCTAGCCTCTGGGGGTATAAAGTCCGATTAATTGCAATTAAGTTAATGACGCTCAACAGTCGTAAGCTGCAATTTCCAAAGGCCACCAACCATTAACATTTATTAAGCTTCCGCGACCGGCTCGACGTACGTGAAAGTCATTCCATTAAGTCCTGATAAAATCAGGGCCATTTCCCGCTTTAGTCCTTTGGCATTTCCCCGTAATTATACGAAATTGCTTTATCCTGTCAACAAAGCGGGCGGCTATTAGCGCTAGAAGTAACAAATAATTTCACCTCTGACCGACCCACCAGGCCCATGGATCGTGGAAAAAATCTGAAAAAGCGCTCTAATTTCCCGATAAATAATGCACGCCACGAAAAGGACTTCTACATTTGTAAATGTCCAGCCAATGACAAATTTACAGCCCAGCCATGGTCCTGCTGCCGGGAATTAGACTCGAGATAGAGCACACCGATGAGTGCCACAAAGGAACCGGGACAAAAAGGGGATACAGCACAATGCTGGGATTGTTGTCTGGTATTTTGCCACTTTTTATCCTGAACATTTTTTGCACGTGCTTCCAGGGCTGTTCGTTCAAAAAAGTGGGAACAAATAAAACGGCGAATAAATGCAATTCAATTTGAGATAAATTAGGACAATTCCTTGCCAACTGGGACATACAATTAAATTGATTTCGTTACCCTCCTCGAACATCCCTTCCCTGGACTGTGCGTTTAATTGCCAGGGAAGTCGCGTGCATTCAACGGGAGGACCATTCAACGCTGAACTGTACTCTGATTCCACAATTCTAGCAGCCCTGCAGCTCCGCCACGCCGCCGACACCCAATATCCTTAAGGGACTTGGCTAGACTTGGCTATTTAATGTGATTAAAGAAAGAGTCGCATTCTGTTCAATAAGTTTCGAAATTTATCACTGTCACGATACATAAAATATTTGCCCTGTGTGCACCCGTCTGAGCACTGCCTGGACTGGTCGGAGCCACTACTGCAGGCGGCTGTATCTAGTGGGAGGGCCTCATCCAATGAGCTGGAAGCTTCCCTGACTCAACCAAAGTGGATGAGTTTCCTTGTAAGGCTGTCCTGGGGCCTGCTAGAGTGACCGTTTTGCACCCCAAATAGCACGCCAGTCGAGAGAATTTATGGAGAAATCGTTTATCATACTGCGCGCTTTCTTCATACTTTCCTCGAGTTGTGGCTATCTGTTGAATCAGCTCGTTCACCTAATGATTTGTTTGACCGGCTGCTAATGAGTCAGTGCATCTACTATCAGCGTAATTTGGTAATTGAGGTAACTGTGGTACCCAGGACAGTAGTTAAGTTTCATTAAGGAGTTTTTGTGAAGGTTTTAGATAAGCAACCCAGAGATTGGGGCTAGAGTTGCAATAGTTAGTACTTAGGTACGGATATATACGATAATTAAGTTATATGAAATGCTACATTTAATTGCTTTAAAAATTCTAATCCTAATCGGTAATTCTTTTATTTTCTACTTTTATTAGCTGAAGCTTTCTGCATATTAAAAAATGAATTTAATTTTACTATAATAACTGCTACAAAATAATGTAATTCTCCATCAAAATCTGAAGCTTATGTATTTTTTATTAAAAAAATACATTTATTCTCATATTAGACATATAAAAAGTACCAAATTTAATTTGTTGAACAAATTTTATAAATTTCAACTTCTACAAGTTTTGGATAGTTTTATTCATTCAGTTTGAAGTAAAATGCGTTTTTCATTATAGGATTAAAGCTAGAAGATTATTTTACAGTTGGGGGACTCAAAAACAATATTCTCCCATCTAATTAAATTTTTAGATATTAAGATATTTGAAAGGATTCATACAAAAAAGTAAACAAACTGGACAGTTCGACCACTCACCAATTTTTGTTTTTATGAGGTTTTTATGAGGTTTTTCCGATACAGCTATAACTTTTCAAGCTGACAATCAAAAAAGAGCGCCATATATGCCGAATTCTGATTGCAAGCTACCTAAGGTACGAAGGTCTTCTTTGGTGCTTACGCTTTATATATGACTACACGTTTTTATGAAATTCGAGTCTGGCGACAATGCTGCTCAATCCATCGTTGTAATGTAATTTTGCTAATTTCGTTGCGAACACAGACGACATCGAAGTTTCGAATTATTGTCCGCTTGTAATATTCACTGAGCCGTGTTGTCGCCAAAAAACTTTTTTATAGATGTTAACAAAAATTTTCTTATAAATATGGCATATTTTCTTTGCGAGGACCTTGTTCAGAGAAGCACCCCCAAGCATGAACCTTAATCAGTTGTTTGACGGTATGTTAACTAACTCTATTACTTGGACTTGGCCAAAGGCTTTTCAGAGGAGACTATTCCGAAAAAGAAGCTCCAATCTATGAAAATTACGTTGTACCAATTGCGATTCAAATTCTGACTTACCCATCGTAGTCGTTCATTTGTACGATTTTCCACTCAGAGTGGTACTTGTATACTGATCCTGTATTTCATTTTTTTTTTTATGTAAGCTACACCTGATAGCATTAATTCCAGTCTGTATTCCTTTTTGAAAGCAAAATCTCGACATGAATGAATGAGAAGTGGGGGAATTGCTTACAAATCGAAAGTCCGCTCTATTTTGGTTTTCCGTCGTCATAAAAGTTGATCCTCACTCTCTGGTACGTCATCCAAATGTACAACCTCTTTAATGCGATTAACCCACTTCTACACAAGGACTTTCATTTTCTAATCGATTTTGCAGCTATTGCAATGGATAACTTTAATCCTTTTGGATGGCTAACTAACCATAACGCTTTAAATATTTAACGCTAATTTTATAAAAGGTTATTTGATAAATATAAATGCATCGTACGCTTGTCAAACTGGTACTGTGCAAAAGTGAACACCTCAAAGTTTCTAGTTAATGGATCTGCCGTGCGGAAAAGATATTATTTCAAAGTTTTGATGTATATTCAGTTGTGGAACAGACCGTAATTATCGTTTGCCGTCTATTAATTTATATTATTTATTTATTTATATTCTAAAAAATTAATTCATTTTGTGGGGAGTAAACTTATTTTCTTTTCTGTAAATTTTTCCTCTCATTTTCAAATATTTATTATTCATATATTCACTCTCAAGTCATACATTCTATCGACGCAATATAATTTAATCATATAGCATTTCTTATAAGAGTCATATATGTGTATATTTAGCTGTAGACATTTTTATGACTTTTTATGATATTGCCGTGTTTGTTCCAACGATTTCATCATTAATTGCTCACCTACCTCTTGACTGATAATTGCGCATTATCCAAAGAAAAATGCGCTGTGCCTTTGGATAGAATATAAAATATACAACGCAACGAACCCCTGCAAATTAAACGACAAATTTTTATACAAAGAACTCGCTGCTGTTTTAGATAAACAATGCAAACACAAAACAATTTCTGAATCGGCAATCGCACTCAATCTAATTGAGAAATGTTTCCCTTCGTTCGGGAATTTTCTTAACGAATTACGTACTTTTTTTCTCTGCCTCTCTTTTTTAAAGTCCTCCTAACATAACAAACAAATTCTTGTTTTTTTGTTTTATTGTATTTCGATTTTGAAAATGCGTTTCGCAACGTTTCATAATTCGAATAATTCGCGCTCGACTGGCGGTTTTATTATTGTGATTTTGGTCTGGGAGAACAAAGATGCACGAATATAACTCATCCGCCCAAGACGACGTCTGCCAAGGTGGAATAATGCTGTGCCAAGAGCCCCTCCGAAAGTATTTGCTGAATTGGATTTCCGTCCTTATCACAAAAGCAATTCAATTGCGTTTCAAGCAAGCATGCAGGGAGCGTACCAACAGCATAAGGGGAAAACACGGTCTTGCGACACAACCACATGTGCTTCAATTTATTTTTTGAACTGAAGTTTACCAAAGTCGATAAATTTCTTATCGCTGTTGTGGCACATGCGTTTGGGGAGGGAGACCTTGTTTATCATCTTAAAAATGAAAACGTCCCATCCTGTGGTAGGCCCTGGAAGTATTTTTATGCATTCCTTCCGGGACTATTTGTGTGCCGCCCTAAAAAATGCCAGGAAGTTCGAACAAACAAAATATAACAAGAACGCGCGCCCGAACACAAGGCAAACCATTCCATGAGGAGGCATTTTTCCTTTACTTTTTGAGGCAAGCGGGTGAACAACCTGTGTATTGAGAACAAGGTAAACCCGTCGAAGTGGATTAATGCGTAGAACGGAGATTCGATTGTTGAAACAACCAACCCAACAACCACCTGGTGACACTGCCTACGCTCCACCGAAGGAACCAGGGGGTTGTGCGGCCCGAGGGTGTGCACTATATGGACAGATGACATGAGCCCCTGTTCAGGAATAAGTGCACAAGGGCAGACGGAAAACTCTTACACACTAGATATCGATCCTGTGACCAAAGCGGATTTTAACCTTGCTGGATTAATGCTGGATTTCTGAGTGTGTAGCTTTGGGGGATTAATTACTTCAAGTCATGCTAAATGTGGGCGGAAGACTGTTTTACGCCTCTGTGGGAGAACTTGATTTATTAGAACCACCGGCCAGCCTGGATATATTTTTGTAAACAACTAATGTAAGCGAAAAGAAATGCTTTTTTGTAAAAATATCTTGTGGTATGACTTCTTATCTTATATCAATTTAAATTTACTAATTTAAAAGGAGTAGTTTTTATCAACAAATGAATTTTTGGGCGAATTTCGATTTTAATACATTTGCAGAACGTGTTCTCCAAAACATTATGAAAAAATTTGTTTTCTAACCGGAGTTATTAAGGTTTTACTGAGCGCACAACGTTCTCTGCATTGAGTAACAAGAAGGTCTAATGTATAACTCCTGAATGGTTTATTTGAGTCAATAAGAAGCTGTAATTCCTTATGCATTTTTACTTTTTTTAATTTCGTTTATATTTGTAATACGGTTGAGTAAATAACTCAAAAAGTAATTATCAACTTGATTTTTGGAGGGCTTTTGAAAAATAATATTTCACAATGAGATTTTACGAATTATATACTAATTTATACTAATTTTTTGTTTTTGTTGTTCTTTTCCGCATACGCAGGCTCAGTCGGAGCGTATTGTTTTATAGGTTAAAATATTTTTTTTTAATTCTATGTTTCCAACATCCACACCGAACGCAATCATTCCCACTGTTTTTGGATATCGTTTTCGATGTTTCTTTTGTATATACGATATTTACAGCTATGGAAATGTAATTAAATTTATCAAAAACACAAATTTTAATATAATAATTCATAACTCTAATTAAATTTAATACTGTTTAAGCACGTGTTTATTGTAAGCTGAACTAAAATTAATGGCCTCAGTCAAAGTGGCTACAAACAGCAAGAAGTTAAAAATCCACAATACTAAAAAAATCTCAAATGCTCATTTTTATCGTCGTATTGATTCCACCACTTTGAATATCAACATTCGCAGCATATTTAAGTATACATTTGTGTAATAGTTATATGTGAAATTTGAATGTTCACGAAAATTCACAAATAACATAATGATAATAATGGTTGTATATTAAAAGCTTGAAATAATCCAAAAAGAAAGGGTGGTGAACGTGTATAAATTCAAAGGAGGTAATTTTTTCCCCTAGTTATCGTGAATAGAATTCCTAAAGTATTTGCAAACTAGATAACATAAAGCTAATTTTAAGAATTCCTCATAATACAAAACAGACTAAAACTATTTTCGAACATGATTGCTTCCGACAGATAAATCAAGTTGTAGTAAGGCTTCCATAACGCATAAATCAGCCTTAATTCTAAAATTCGTTTTTTGTTTTCACAAAAGCAAACAAAATTTCATTAACGCATTCCACGTGCACGTGACTACAGCACATTTTGTCATTCTACAGTGAAATTCATCGAAAGAAACTTTTAAGCCTCTTTGTAAACCTCCACCTTAGCTTTTAGTAAAAATAGTCTCCGACAACGAATATTTTTCTTTCCACTGAAATAAGAAACCATTGAAAGTTAATGTTCCATTAACAATGCACTTAAAAATTGAAAAAAAAAAGAAAAAATAAAAATGTCTCGAAGGATAAAAATGAATCCTCGTATGCTGTTACCCTTGATATAATGCGATTTAAAGGGAAAATTCAATTTCACGGCCATTGTTGGAGTAGGCTGCTTTTATGCATGGCCTACAGGAGGTAAATCCATTCATTATATTCAATAACAGGAAGAAGCACTACGACGGCCCTTGTACAATATACACATACATCTATGCATATACTAATATATTATAGAAATTATACCGATCGTAAGGTCTATCTGCATACATTACCATACTATCGATATCCACATTTCTGAAAAGGTTTCCACAGAACGTAAAATTTATAATTCTTTTCCGTTGACTCCATGGACAAATCTGTGCCATTCTGGGGGGGGGACAACATTTTCTGGCTGGAACATCTCCAAGGAAAAGGGAGATATATGAACATTTATTAACGGTTGAACGAATAGACCCCTGTCATTGCCCTTTCCCCATCGTACATAAACACACTCCTTCCCAGTAGCCTATTGTCGATGGCCTTATTGAGGGGTACGTAAGTAGACCATGAAGGGAGATCTTTTTCTCAATTGATTGATTTTTATTATAACCAAGGAATATTTGGCGGAATAAAGCGATTGAATGCATGGGTGTAAGATGATTTATGTAGAGTAGTTATATATATAGGTTGCATATTGCAGTGTACATGGAAAGCTGTAACAGACACTTTATTGCCTTAAAAATTATTTATACCAATCATATGCGAATAATCAACCAAGAACAAGTAGAGTTTTAATAAATCGCATGATCGCCTACCTGCACGTCAAGATTTGACTGAAAAAGCTATTGAAATGATATATTAAACAACTATTAATTGCACTAGTTTCAAATATAACGACTCAAATTATTATAATAGCCTTGTACACCCTCAGGATTCTTTTAGATTTGGACATGATAACAACAGCAGTAGAAAATTTATTATAAGCGATTAACGATCTAAAACTTGAAAAGATTTCTATAACCATTTAAGAATTTGCCGCATTTCTAATTGTCTGAACTGAATATCCTATTTAGAAGGTAACGATTATTTTGTAGAATACAGCTAAGAATTTGAAGGATATGACAGGGAAGCACAATTTTAGTTGGATTTTTGGTAGCTAGATAGCATAGTATTTACAGGTGTTTTCAAATTGAGGGTTTATAATTATAAGGACGACACTATACGGCAATTTTAAAAGCGATAAGTATATTCATTTTCTCTTCCCTCCGCAAAAGTTTGCATTTTATTAAAAACTTTGTTCCCAAGACAGAGTTTTGAGTATCCACGTCAAAGTTTCAAGTTGAATTATGTACGTGCATGGCGAATGCATAAATTTTGTGCCAATCTTCCCCCAAATTTGTTTCAACTTATTTTAAAGACTTTTTCTTAACTTATAACCCATTATTAACCTCTACTATAATAATCCAGCCAACAAACGGTAGATAATGCATCAAATTTAATAACCGTAGGTCACAGTCATTACAACTTGAAATAGAAATGATTTCATGGCACAGAGTTATTGATAATACATTAAGCGTCGTTGCAAATATGAGTGATAGTCCCCAAACTCCCTAATAAATTATACCACGTTGGCAATTTGCATATCCCGTCTTCTATCGTTCGTGACACTATCTGGTCATAACACAAAATTAGAAGGAATAAATACATCAAATGATACGTCTGATAGCTTTCGTGCAACATGAAATTCAGCTATGATAGTCTATGACATCAAGACCCATTGGGGTCACGCAATTTTATTTTTCACAAAAATTTCTCAGGTGTGCCGCTGCTGCTGCTGCTACGTAAGTATTGTCGTGATACTTTTTGTTTTTTTGATTTTCACATTTTTACGAGTATATTGTGTTAGGGTCGAGGCAAATGAAATAGTCTGTTGACCCTGGGAGTTAAGATTCAATGGACGGCAAATTCTAAATATGAACGTTTAAAGACAATCGCAAAAAATGCGGAATCTTCGTGGAAATTAATTAAATTTTTGTAATAGAAATTATTTTAAATTCTTCTTGAAAACCAAGATACGCATTACATTCTGAAAATTAGCAAAAAAGACAATGGGTGGTCGGCAATCCAAATTTTATCTGTATAAGACAGATATTTTTTCAGCTAACCCAACAGGAGCTCAAGGTTTAATAATCTGCTTTTGCAAGTCTTGTTAAAGGTCGCACCCCTTTTAAAAAACAAAAGCATTGACGCATTATAATTCGAAAATCATGCACCCTACAGAAAAAAGTACCCGTATAATTTGTGATTAATAGAGTGATTTTGAGGCAACCACAGCAAACTCATTGTTACTTTTAAAATACTGTTTTTTTTTCTGTTGATGATTGATACTGAAAATATTATTCGGAACAACAATTAGTTTGAGGTCTCCTCACGGATTTTAATGAAATGCTGTACAAATAAATTATTCGATTTAACGATAGCGACAAGAACGCATTTGTCTTGTGAAATCAGAAATCGAAGAGACCTTTTTTTCAATTTCTTGTTTTCTTATTTGCTTAAGAAAAGTGGAAATATCTTTAGTGTAATAAGACACTATCAAATATCTTGAGAAATATAAGTGACTAAGAAAATGTTATTTGCATATTTGTCACTTTGGACTCATAATAAAAATATTAAGGTTCTCTTGAACGAAGTTCAGGAATAACTAATATCAAAACATCCATTCATGTGCATAGTTTTATTACTAAAAATTTTATTTTTTTTATACTATGATTTTACTCAGTCAGTTCAAATATTTCGATAATTTTCGCAACCAATTACAGACAAGTAAGAGGTATTTCAATTTGTATGTTATATTTATTGTTAAAAATGTCCGCATTTATTGAGGTTATTTATTTTTATTATATATTTTTGAGTTACTTTGCCTCCATCTTTATATTTAATGTTTTTTTTCTATATTTAAGTAGAACGTTATATGACTTAACCTTCAAATAAAATGGCCGATTGAATTTAAAAATCCGCCGCCATTTTAAAGTCGCCATGTTGAGCTTCTTTATAAAACGTCTGAATGGATTAAAATCGAGAACATTTAAATGTATGTAAAAACAAAAGTAATTTATAGTTAAATTTTGTTGGCCATTATACTTATAAACGATTTTTTTTTTACTTATTACTTTCTATTTCTATCTTCCATTGTTTTTCTTATTGCTTATAATGGAGTAAAAAGGTATTTATAATTAAAGTGCCTCTGAAGTGCTAGATAAAGACAGATACCATGCAGTCTTCAACATTTGTATTCTGAACTTTGGACCCCTTATTATGTTCAAACGCCTTCAAAATTGTTCTCTACAAAACCTGAAGCAAACATGTAGCAGACCCTGAAATCAAATGTTTGGAGACCTGTTGCCAATTATCTGATGAAATTCGTAAAAACGTTAAGCGGCTGTTGATCTGGCAGTCAATAATCTGATTTCTATCCAAGCCATTATTATTGATATACCTACCATAAATATTTTAATAAAATTGTTGATACTGCTTTTAAGCGGAATCAAAAAAAAAAGAACATCTGTCGCGGCAAGACGTACTGGTCAAGCCTTTTACATCCTTTCTTAAATTGATAACCCTTCATATCAAATTTTCTAAACATCTCATTATCTTTAAGTTTTTATGCCGCCTCCATAACCCAGAAAAAAAAGCAGCGTCAATTTAGACCAAAACAAAACAATATTGAAACAGCCGCTTAAAAACTCGGTGATAACCCAACGTAATGTGATGATAGAGCAAGGTTTACGAAAAATCGGCGATAGTCGCCGAAAGATTCGCCAGTCGACGTGATGCTTGTACTGACCTTTTCAAGGCACTCCTGGCCTATGGCCTTGGGGTCGCATTTGACAGCCTGCTGGGTACCGTTGGGCAAATTCACAATACACCACATTTTGACTCTTTTTCACAAATTTCTTGCTCAAACTATAAATAAACTCCTGAAATATTTTGAATCCTCAACAGAGCAAACAGCTCGCTCGGTGCTTTGTTGATAAAATGCGAAACGGCTAAAGAATTCCACCAAGCAGGGGCAGGTAGGCACAAAAGAAGTAACGAGTAACAAGGAAATGATAGCGACCACAACGAACGAGATCTTTAAAAACTCTTTTTGTCCGTGATGCAGTAATAATTTTTGAATTCACAGAACTGCTATTTATCACTTAAAATCAGTTACTGCGGCCGCGTTTTACTTAAATTTCAGTTGCCCTTTTGCTGGCATAAAAGTGTTCACAAAAATTTCCAAAGGTATTTTCATTTGACAGACGAAAAGTTGTTCGAAACAGCACTTGAGTCTTCTGCGGCTGGTACTTGTAGCTATTGACGCGCTGAATTAATTCTCAAAGTGTTTTTAGGTCGGATATATAAACAGGGAACGATATAAGTTTATCCTGCATTTCTTCACATAAAACGCGACTATGTTTGCCTTTGTGAAATTTTTAACTGGTGCGAAAACGATTTCTCCCACGTCCATACTATGCGAGATACACTTTCCGATTGACGAGATCCGAACAGGGCTGGCTGTCAGTGCCGATTCATCCGGCGGTGAACCAGTGAACCAAGCAGTGAACACACTGGAAGCGAGTGTTGCGGGCCCGCAAGCATTTGTTGTTGACCTTCCATTCGCTTCCCCTGTTTGTGTGGGTGGCGGGTGAGTGCGAGTTTAGGGTGATTTTGTGCTTTCAAAGGGACTGTGGAGAAGGAGGGTCGTCGTAAAGAACAGAAACCACCCACCTGCATTATTCATTTTAATTCAATTAGTGGTCCTTCGATATTACATGAGAACTAAGGATAGAAGCCGGCAATTCATCCCATAAGCGGCTTCTTGTACTGGAAATATACAGTTCGATTCAACAAAATGGGACGCTTCGAGAAAATCATTACTAATTAAAAATTATTTTAAAAGGTGTCTGCTTTAAATAATTTAATTAAAATCAAAATTGAATTGTAATTAACCCTAGGACCATGCACAGGCGTTCACCAAATCCTAACATATTTTTACGGGCCTGGCATTACGACATTCTGCGTAATCGGGTTTTTTAAATTCTTTTATTTAACTTACACTACGTGTCGTCAAATCTTGCAATGCAAAATTTTTATACTTAGACTTTACCAAACTCAATGAAATTTGACGAACATGTATAACTTCGGTGACAATACAAGTTAGTGGTGTTTCCCAAGCGAATCCACTCCCGCATCCCTTATTTCCACCCACGCATCACTAAAATCATTGTACTTGTCTAACTTCTTCAATTTTAACTTATAAATCATTTATAATAGTAAAATAAAAGAATTTTTTTAAATGTATTTCTCTTGTTTTGAGTATACCGGTTCTATAATAGGTCTTGGGCTAGGAGGTGGTGTCTCATCTAACAGTCTTGCTAGATTCTTATGTACTTTAGCTCTTTTGTCTCTACACATATATTTGAATATTTTTCTTCCAGTTTTTTCTTTCTCGACTTCTTTCTCTGGAACTTAAGGCACACATAGTGTTATTTGGTCTCCTTTTTTTAGGTATTTATGTCTTTCTTTTTCGCGAAGTATTTCAAAAGTTTCAGGATTGGATTTAATTTTTTCCTTTCGCTTTCTATCCTACCTATTCCTTCTTTTTTAATTTAGCTTCTACGCCCTACAACAAGATGGCACCAAGGGTTAGTTAAAACAAACAATCAAAAAAAGCAAGCTGATCCAGCCAAAAATTATTCCCTCACTATAAATCGAAATGAATGATGAAATAAAGCATAACCAAAAAAAAATCTCGTAACATAATCTTACTTTAAGAAAGATTCCTTTTCCCAAAAACTTTACTTCTCTGTGAAATTAATAATTATTAAAGTATCTACCTTTCGTTTTTTAAGGATGAGATGTAATGACGGTCATAAATGTAATCTTAAAAAATTATGATTTAAATCTTGTAGGGACCTAGGCAAAAGAAAAACGCTTCTGTCCATTTCAAAGGTCAGAACTTTTCTGTTCTTTCTTTAGATAAACAGTGTACAAAGTATCATATTGTCAGCACCTAAGTTGTCTAAGTTCTAGGACAAATTTTGGGTTGTTAATAAATTGGAATATTTTCCCAACAACACCACAACCTTTTTACAACAAAATTTCTAACACGGTATGATAAATATTGTGAAATCGATAGTATCACTATCAAAAACTAATGGTAGCGTTCATGCTTGATTAAAAATGCGTTCATAAATCGACTTTCAGTAAAGGTGTGAGGGAATGATTTATTTTAATAATTTTTTTTTTAATTAAATGCTCCCTCCGAATTCGAAATTGCTTCAGTCAAACCATTTACAGTGGTTCATAGCAAAATGAGACAAGCACACAAACCAAATAAAAGTCATTAAAAATAAACAACAATAAGGAGTTGTTCGAATAGCATGAATGATACCTTAAATCATTCGTTATTTTGTATATTTTAAGAATAAGCTTTTAAAATTCAGAAAAAATTAATCGCTCCATTTCAATTATCAAAAAACTAGGAAAATATCAGTTTTTTAATTTAAACTAAAAATGGGATAAAATTAAAAATTACAAAACTAATGGTACTTATTGCGAAATTTCAATATTTTGTGCTGTATTTTTTCTGATTGGATGACGGCGATTTGGCATTGAATTTGCTAAATTTCGGTAAAATTCAGGTTGACTATTCGCCTACTCGTACTGTAAAGTTGTTTCCATCTCCGATGCTGAACTGAATGTCCTTTTGTAAACAAGTTCCTCCCACAAATGTTCAACGGCAGGTGGTTGTAATTGTTTGGGGCAATTATGAATTAACCAATCGTAATTTTGCTGTTTGAGAATGTTAAGATAGACAAGCCTGTCCATTTTATCATCAATCAAATTTAGATTGACTAACCCTTACCTGGACATAACACACAGCTCCAAACCATCAAAGATCCAGTTCCACGTTTCACTATACCAAGTAAATTTTTCGGGTGAAATTCTAAATTCGGTTCACATCAACATATTGCCGCGCATCTGAACCATAGAGGTTAAATTTGCTTTCATCAGAGAATAATACCCATAACTTTTCAAGAGAATTAGTAAAAACAACTATTTTGCAATAAGAATAAACTTTTACCGTATCCCAAAAGTTGCTATTTTGAAGTGCATATTGTCTCGCGATTTTCTATCGAAGTTTTTAATTTGTTGGGACCATACAGTGCCTAATTAACACATTCCGAATTGTCTGATCACAAACTGTGTTCGCTGTTTGTTAATTAATAATGGCATATAATTCTCTAGCCCTTTTGAAAGGATTTTTTTTTTAATTTCACAAAGTACTAAACGCTCTTCACTATCATTTATGTAGTATTTTCCACTGTCCTTCCTTCAAAATACTTTATCACCAACTGTCGATTTCAAAGGTGGTTTGCTTTCCTCATGCTGCCATTTTCACTCTTCGACTGTTTAAATAAACTAATTCCTAAATTTTAACTGTGTTGCAAGCGCTGCAGTGATACAAAATCTATTACGAACTATCTGATTTACGCGGCTTCGTACGGTACGCGAAGGCAGTATTCTTTAAAACCCCTTAGTATTTAATTTCATAGCAATCCCTTGAAGTTTATCTTGTTTTTTCATCCCTTTAAAGGTCTACCATTTGGTATATTTTAACTTTAAAGCCCAAAATACTCCTAGATAATAATTTTCATTAATATTCCTTAAAATTGAGGAATTTCGGTCGCCATATTGGATCCGCCATTTTGAATTTGGAAATTTTGATATCAGATTTGAAATTAGCATCCCTAAAATCCTCCTAGTATCGATTTTCACGGCAATCGAATTGTTTTTATATGCAGGATGTTTTTTAGTGGGCTTGCAAAAATGAGTGGTTTGAAACATCTGATCTGACCTGAACTGACCCCTGGATTACTTACTTTTCTAAAATTCAGCTTTTCCTCACATTGTCTTCAAAATCCATGTAATTAATATACCTATTTATTATTTTTATCTAATTCCCCATGTTATTACCTTTCCAACAAGGTACAACATGTCCAGGTTAAATAGAGGTAAAGAAATCATATCCCCAAAGAAGAGTATTTTCGCGGGCTTTTCAGAAGTTAAGAGAAACCGGAAGTGTAATTTTAAATAGGACGAATTCATGATCAGAAACATCGCAAGATTCTGCCGACGTTGATCCGCAAATAATCATCATCGTCAGACCAGCACCAGAAGCGAGTACGAGACAAGTCGCAAGACGATTAGGAGTGTCTTAATACATAGTTTGGAAGGTTCTTCATCGAGAAAGGTTCTATATCTATATCATCATATGCCAGCACAACGACTCCTGAAAAGAGATTCCGAGAGAGGATTGAAGTTTTGCACTTGGCTTCTGGAATACGACACAAAGAACTGGTCGTTTCTAGACCGAATTCTGTGGATGGGTGAATCGTAGTTCGCTAAGGATGGTATCACAACCTTCATACCTTCGGATACTAACCCATAACGAACAAGGGCAACATCTTTTCAGCATAAATTCAGTGTCAATGTTTCGGCTGGCGTCAGCGGCAATCAATTAATAAGACCATTCATTTTGCCGCAAGTGCTTAGTAGCCAAATTTATACGGACTTTGTGGAGAATATACTCCGACAACTGCTTGAAGACATATAAGGTTAATATGTTCCCAACACGATAGAGCACCAGCACATACCAATATAACTGTGAAGGTAAAATTAAATGAAAAATTTTCAGAGCGCTGGGTTGGACGAGGTGGACCGATTCCTTGGCCTGTTAGATCTCCACACCTTACTCCATTGGACTTTTTATTATAGGAAACGATAAATAATGAAGTTCACTCAAGTCCTGTTAACACCAGAGAGGAATTGATTATCAGAATTGTGACTGAAGCGATGAATAAACGGGAGAATTTGGCTATAATAAACAGAGAGTTAAAAGGAGGTTATTGGCATGCATCACAAGTGGTGAAGGACTTTTGAGCAATTTTTGTGAGCTATTAGCATTAACTTAAATGGGTTTTTAATTAAAAAAAACTATTTTGGGGTTAGTTTTATTTTAATTTCTTTAAAACTGGATTTTTTTAATTTTACCAGAAAAAGTTTTCCACGAACAAAATTCCATATTTTTTCTCTACGTGTACATGCTGTACCTTGTTGGCAAGATAATAAGATGGGCAATTCGATTAAAATAATAAATAGGTATATTAACTATATAAATCTCGGAGAAAATGTGAGGAAAAGCTAAATTTTAGGAAAATGAGAAACATATTTTCCAATTTCGGAAGTGAGTGTACCCGTAGTGGGTGGTGGTAGGTCAACACTGTTAACATCTTTGCAAACGGCATTGGTATAGTAGATTTTTGGCGTTATTTGGATGTCACTTGAGTTGTTGATGTTAAGTTGTTCAAAAGATAAAAACAAAATAGTGATGTGCATACCATGAAAAATTGGAATTTACTGTAACTCTCAAACGATTGAAATTGCCTCTCCCACCTACCCTCCTCCTCTTGCTATTCAGTTTTTTGTGTATCTACTCGTAGGTCAGATATTTCAACCCATTCATTTCGATATACCCATTAAAAACACCCCTTATATAGATTCAAAATCCCCTTAAATAAATTTCGCTTAAATTCGTTAAATTCCAAAAATTTGGTCCGCCATTTTGAATTTCCAAATTTTGATAGCAAATTCGAAATTAATGGCCTCAAAATACCCATAGTATTAATTTTCACTTAAATTTGTTGAATTTCAAAAATTGTTGCTCGTCATCTTGAATTTTCAAGTTTAAAACCTAGATTCGCAATCAAGACTTCCAAAAATCCCCAAATACCCATTATCATGGCAAGCCCCTAATATTCATACATATATTCAACTTCTCACTAATAATGTCAGTTTAAAGAAATGTTCATCAAAATCCCCAAAATAAATTTACGAAATTAGATACCAAGTTGGCAAACGAAATTTAAGTACAAAATTTGTGCTATCACATCATTACGAGGAAGCTTATAATGACGTTTTTCTTCATAATGAACTACAGTCTGTTTCGTAAAAGCGTATCGACGATTTCTCAGAAAGAAAGAGAAGGAGACAGAGATAATTGAACATTTTACTGCTAAGATCGATTTTCAACATGAGTGCCTTATTTTATAATCGTTTTGAAGCTGTGTTTTTCTGTCGTCATCCGAAAGGACCTAAATGAACTTATGCTTACTTATAATATATTATAAAGGATGCGTCTTTTGTAAAGAAGTTGTGTAAGAAGATTTCTGAGGAAAAAAGCGTCGACAACTTGCCAGGAAGAGGTAAAACAAGAAAAACATGAAAAGAAGAAGACATTCCTACTTTGAAGCTTTTTGAAAAGGATCCACAAATGACGCTAAGCCGAGCTAGAAAGGATCCACAAATGACGCTAAGCCGAGCCTGGAAAAGGTATCAACGTGTTTCTCTATAACATACGCCAAGACTAAGAGAAAATTCCATCAAACACAGCAGTACTACAATCAAACCACTTTTATCCGAAAAGCACATCGACAACCGTTTGAAATGGGTTAATGAAAATGCCGTGTTCACTGACAAATCATCATTTTGGGCATATCAAGGACCTATGTAAATGAGTATAGTTAAAAAAAGGACGACATTACATTATACGTACTATAAAACACGCAATAAAAGTTCATGTATAGGGATGCTTCTGTTGGCAAGGATTTGGAAAATTGATTTCTTTTACTGGAAATCTAAATGAAGAAAGTATGCTGCAAATTTACAAAAACGGGTTATTAAAGTCTACAGATTCTTAGTTTGAAACAGCAAACCGATCGTGGGTCTTGCAAGAAGACAATGATCCAAAACACAGAAGTCGTCTTTGCACCGAATGGAAAAATCAAGAGGATATCAATACCATGGAGTTGCCCTCACAAAGTCCTGATGCTAATCCAATTGAAAATGTTTGGGCTCTTATGAAGGCAAAGCTACAGCGGAAAAAATGCTTTCAATTTGCAACAACTTAAATCATCCGTAAAAAAAGCCTGGGAGGATCTACTACTAGAATATACTGAAAAATTATTTGAAAATATGAACAATAAATGTATGGCTATAATAGAAAATAATGGCGACTTAACCAAATATTAAATGTATTGCGTAAAAGAAAATAAACTAAATAATAAGGAAAAAATAATATTTTGTTAATTTTTTATCGCATTATTGAATTCTAAGCGATACGCTCACAAGTAAAAATTATAATTTGTATTTTATTCTTCGCTCAAAGTAACGACTATTATTTGAGTGTTATTTCTTGGCTTAGCGATAAAACTCAACAAGCTCATTCTTAGGAAATATGACAATGGACTTTTTATAATGTAAAAGACTTATCTTTATATGCTGCAGGAGTACAACCTGGAAGCAAACAATTTAAAACTCTTAAGGCGTTACTCGTCCCGTCTGAATATTATTTAAAGTTAGCTCAGAATTTCAGTTTCATTATAGTACAAAAAAAAATCATTATGTTAAGACTGTCCCAAAAGAAAATCTTTTACTCCAGGGCAAAACAATTTTAAAAATTCGCTATTAGTGCAACCTGATGATTTATTTTTACCATCTCTACATACAAAAATTGTTCGCATGAAAAACTTCGTGAAAGCAATGGATCGGGAAATCTAAGAAATCGCCAATTAAATTACTATAAAAGTATCCTTGAGGAGCTTGTAACTGCATAGGCACTATATAAGGTTTTTTACATATCCTATACTCTCACTTGAACCTTTTTCCTAAAAATTTGGGCCACATTAGCGATGACACGGCGAAAGATTCCACCAGGACATTTCTACAATAGAAAAACGATACCGGACAAATTGAGTACGCTGTAAAATAGAATATTGGTGTTAATTTCTTTCATAGCAATAAAATACCTATCATATAAATTATATAAATAGTTCTTTATGTGGTTTTTGCCCAAATTTAGGGCCGATTCCTTGACCTTTTGCCTTTAATTAGTTTTAATCCTAATCTTTAAGTGTTATTGTTATGTAGCTTGTATTAAGCGAAATAAATAAATAGATTCCCTTAGCTTATCGTTTACTCGTCCTTTTATGTTTTTCATAAAGATATAACGAGAACATTTCGGAGAAAAGGGGTAGTCCCAATGTTCAAATATGAATTCAAATTACATCCAAAGATTGATTTGCAACCAGAAACTTGAATTTAAAGATCTTAAATTAAAAGCATTCCATACTAAGCTAAGCTAAAAGCAACGAGACTGAGTCTTGTTTGCAGAAAATTTCTTCAGTCAACAATGAAATCATAAGTGGTTGAATAAGCATAATTTTGGCAATTTTGATGTTCTGGGGAGTAAAAGCTGCACAACGGACGAAGTGTCCCGTAAACTTTACCAATGATATTATTAATCCGATTATCACAGCTGAATATATTAAGGGTACCCATAAGTAACCAATTAAGAATTTGTTTTACCATTAGCTCTGTACCGATCGTTGAAAAGGAAACAGATATTCTTTTAAAGTTTTCGGCATCTGAAGCAAGACGGCAAGTAAACATCAGAATTAATCATAATTTTTTGATTTTTTCCAGATATTTGGGATATTTAAAATGTTACAAAGTGTTTATTATAAAAATTTTGGGCTTAAGTAAAAAACCCGGATGAAAATTAATAAAAACTCGCGAAAAAAAATTCTATGAAAGAACGAAATGCTAAAATTTTAAAATCGTGTATCTTCGAAAGTAGATTTTTGCATAGTCGTACATTTTAAGTCGAAAAGAATTGTTGGTACAAATTTTCGTAATCCATTAACACCAAAGATTTCCGAGTCACTTAATTATTTTCAAGCCTCATTTTTATTTTATATAATTAAAAGATGAATTCTCATATAAAACCTAAGTTTTCCAGGATCAAAATTGAGTTTTTTCATGTAGATTATTATATATTTAAAAACAAAAGATACAGCCCCGAATGTGAGCACTTAACGGGAATATATTGTATTGCAAATTTGAATATATTCAAACAGACGCAAGCAAGAGTAACTCCACTATGTCCCTTCGAACGTCATCTGATAGAGACATTTTTCATCGACCGCCTCTCCGACAGGTTAGCGACATAGCCAACAACCTCTAAAGACGACTAGATCTGATCTTTTCGTCCGATCCCGTTAGCTCGGTAGTCACTATGAGTAATCATCTTCTTTCCACTCTTGACGAATACCACCCACCTTCCTTTTGAATCCCCCCCTTCTTCACATTAACTCCGAAACTGCTTTAATTTTGTGGGATGATTTCGGCAAATTAAATCATCTATGTAATTGGTCAATGGTCCCCTATCTCCATTACAACAGGTTCTCTTTTTGTAAGTGATGCCCTTGACGTTTTCTATACTGATATATTCGCTTGCATTGCCAAATCTATTTCTTATCAACCTCGAGAAGACCTTGCCTCATCCCCCTTGTGGTATAATAAAAGACTCCAATCCCTACGGACTAAACTATGACAGGTCTATCTCTTATACCGCTCCAATTCCGACCTCTCTAACTACCTTCCAATGGCCAGCCTGTTCTCCGAACATAGCGAATCCTCCTGCATCAACTATTTCAGCCATATGTAATCCACCCTTACCTCTGATCCTAAACGCTTTTACCAATTCATCAACATCAAAAGAAAATCCAGTAGCTATCCCTTAACACTCAAATTTGCAGACATCTCTTCATCCGACTCTCAAGTATTAGTTAATCTTTTCACTCACTGCTTCGGCCTTTCTTTCTTTCTGTGAGCATTCTTTCAAGCCCGATGTTTACTATTTTCACTTCATACATTCCTGTCCTCAAATCTCCATTGCTTCCATTAATATTGAATACTCAACAGTTACTATTGTTGTTATTATAGTCCATGTCCTAAGGGAATTCCCGCTATTGTCCTTAAAAAGTGCGTAGAATATTTGATCAAGCCTCTCTTTTTTGGCTTTAAATCGATCAAGGAATCTTCCCATGTGGCAAAACCCGTTCATTATCCCCATATATGTATAAAGGCAACCAATTACAGACCTATAGACAAAATGTCTTGTATACCCAAATTTTTTGAAAGTATTGTTTAGCTCATTTTTGGCTCAATGGGTTCGTCAATAAGCATAATATGCGTTATTGGTCGGGTGAAAATCCACATGTGCTTCATGAAACACTACTTCATCCACAAAAAATAACTGCTTGGTGCGGTTTGCATGCCGGCGGCGTCGTGGGGCCATATTTTTTCGTCGACGATAATGATCGTCACGTTACTGTAAATGGTAATCGTTATCGCGCCAAGATTACCGATTATTTTTGGCCCGAATTGGAAGATATGGACTTGGACAACATGTGGTTTCAACAGGACGGTGCCACACAGCACACGTTACAATCGATTTATTGAAGAGTAAGTTTGATGAGCGTGTTATCTCAAGAAATCGACCAGTCGATTGGCCGCCTCGTTCGTGCGATTTAACGCCTCTAGACTTTTTTTCTTTGGGGCTACGTCAAGTCATTGGTCTATGCCAACAAGCCGACGACGTTGGAAGAGCTCAGAGCCAACATTGAACGCGAAATAGCAGCCGTTTCGGCCGAAATGTGTGGCCGAGTCATCGAAAATTGGGTCCAACGAATCGACCGCCGCAAACGTGTCCGCGGTGGCCATATGAACGAAGTCGAGTTCCATTCATAAATGTTTTGATTGTAGTTCAACCCAATAATAAAGTTTTTGAATTACTCAAATAGTTCGCATTTTATTTTGAAAAAAGTTGTCAAGTCCTTATTGGAAAACCCTTTACAACTATAAATAATAAATTCATTTATGCCATGTATACAAAGTCTCAAAATCCTAAGATTTATAATGTTTTTTAAGCGAAATTAAAAAGCCGTCCAAATGACTTCTTTGGTGCTTCTCTAGTGTTAAAGGCAAATCAATTAACACCAATCTCATTGACTTTGTATCTAGAATGCTGTGCATCTTGAAAACCGGGGACGAGGTTGACGTCATCGTCACCGCTTTAGCAAGGCATTCAATAACATTTCACATCAAATAATTCTATTGAATCTTGGCTTCAATCAACATTTTTTTTTCTTGGATGATGCAAAAACTCGATCAACGCCAATACAAAATCCTCTTCTATTCGGCGTCCTTCAATCCTTTCATAGGAAATTCCGGGGTTTCTCAGGGTAGTTATTTCGGTCCGTTGAATTTAAATCCGGCTAGTAATGATGTCTCGTATATAATTAACCATTTCGATACTTCTCTCTATGCCAACGATATGAAAATCTTTACATAGCCTCCACGTCAGACTCTCGAATCTTACAGGATGATAATAACAGATTCACCATCTCGTGCCAAACAAATTTTCGCTAACTTAATATCTACAAATTATAATCCATTACTTACACTCGCAAACGCACCTCTTCCTCTGCCAGAACTTACCTACTGTATGATGAACATATCCCACGTGTCTCCTATCTTCGTGACCTAGGTGTCATTTATGATAGTGAACTTAACTTCTACGATTCAGGGGGTGAAGGGATGATCTAAAGAGTTCTTGAATCCCTACGTTGTTAAATTTCCTTACGTCTCGTTTGTCAGGCCACTCCTCGAATATGCTAGTCAATTTTGGTCTCCCTCTCAATCCACCTACATCAACAGAATGGAAAGAATCCAGCTTTGCCTTACGCGATCTCTCTTGGTCTGATCCAAAGATCATGAATTACTAGATGGGACACTCGTGACGTCGTCCCTTATCTTTTTTCGACCTTGGTCCCGTTAGCCCACCGGCCTTGCAGATTTTGCTAAAAGTGGATATTAATAAAGGGCTCACGCGTGAGAGAAAGACAAAAATCTAGGGGGAGGCGGAACGAAAATTAAAATCACGTTTCGCCACTCAGAGCAGCGCACACGTTCGAATACGTTTGGCTCGCTTTTAAAAATGCACAGTGAAAAAATGTAAGCAGCTCGCATCCGTATATATGCTCTGAGTGTGCTACCTGTCTGTTCCCCATTCTCAATTCAGGATTTCCCTATGCTAGAACATTGCCTGGGGACGGCACTAACACCATGCATGCAGAGGCACACAGCGAGCCTGCCTTTAAAAATGCATGGTAAAAAAACGCTGCATTTTATTGCCTACACTGTAAGTGCTGTGGATGAGAATTTTTGGCTGCCTATTCTTGTCTCTTTCGTTCTTATTGGAATTTAGATAAGGCATAGAAAGCAGTAGTTCTTTGCTACTTTCTCTAATGGAAAAATTTACCCCAGGCAGTTTAAGAAGTTGCATATGGGTTAGAGCTTTAAGCTTGTATAGAGAGTGCCCCATCTAGTAATTCATGAACTTTGGGTCTGATCGTCTGAATCTTCTCTCTTATGGACACTGCGTGAAGCTGATCGACTTGCAACCCTTATAGAAGCATCATGACTACGCTGATATTACCTCTATCTATCAGTTGCTATCCGGCGATACATTGTCTTACATTGCTACAACGGATTCCTTTTTACATCAACCCCTGTAACCTCAGTTCAATCGCACTGCCTACCACCGCACCAAGTATGGCTTTCTGTACATCTCACTCGAATGCTTGAAAAAGCTAAATTTCTTTCCTCTTTTGACTTTCACCTGAGTAAATCATCACTCAGGAATGACCTACACCGTCCTTAGAATATATTCTTTGATGCCCCTCCTTGTTATTTTGCTTTTAGTTATTAAATTTTGTTTCTTTAGTATTAATATTTTTTTTAGTGTTTATTTATATTTTATTATTATAAGCATTGTTATTATTTCGGCTTATATTAAGCGTAAATAAATAATTAAATCTTACAAATTAAAAAAATAAAACAAACATTTCAAAAGCTATTAGACTAACGAAAAAATGTGCAGTTTTCCTATTATTTTTGGATAATACCTACTATCCCTGAGAATTTCGAAGTGTTAATTTTAGAAACCTTGATGATCGGAGCGAAAAGCATTTTTCTGCACATTTTAGGGTATACCTTTATAACCAAATCAAACATTAAACAATACAAAAATTTTTATTTAAAGGCACGAAATATTTGCGCGTATATTTTTCTAAATTTATCATCATAATTACATATTTTAATTTCCAAAATGCGGACGCATTAGAAATATAATATTGAATGATAAACTGTACAAAAAAAGGTAAAATAAAGAAAACTCGATAATTTTAAATTTTCAATAAACGTGGAATAATAGCTGAGGATAAGGATGTTCTTAGAATTTTATGTTAAATCCATTCCTTTGGAAGAGTGCACCCAAAAGTACTGCCTACTACAATCTTCATTCTGAAAGAGCATACCCAAAAGTACTAGAAAAATTTTAATTTAATTTATTCAACAATTTTATTTTTTTAAATATGAAAATGAGGCTTGAAAATAAGCGCCACAGGGCGCTCGTAAGCATACATATGTCCATATTGGTATACAGGATTATTTTATGATCGGGCGTGTTTTTTTGCTTATTTAATCGAATCTTGGAGTTCACCAGCCAAGTTCCAAGTATTTTCTAATGTCCGCTGAGGTCACGGGAAGTGGTTTTAAATGTTTAATATAACAGTGTCATCAGCAATTAATGTTGATATGGTTAAGTGATTGTTCGTTGATAGACGTAGGTAGGCTCTGTAAAAGATGTATAGCAAAGAACTCAAAACAGTTGCTTGGGAAATTCCATATTCAATTTCGAAACTTCTGATTGCAAAGATAAAATTCTATGTATAGTTTGTTTCTTCAACCTAATGAAGCATACTTTATTTTTCTGGATTAGACCTAAATATTATACTTTATCAAATGCTTGAATAGCGCCTAAAAAATAACGCTTCCGTATCCCTCTTTTCGAAAGCCTTTCTTTTTTCGTTTGTAGAACGATATATTTGCTCCATAATTCCACAATTTTTATAAATTTATCTGAAGTAATGATTTAGACTGAAAGAACGATGCCTCTTTCTTCTATGTGGGGTGCTATTTTCATAAGATATAATTCTTCAAACAGCTTTGGTGGTTCTGGGAGAAGCCTAATAGATCTACATATATGAAGATGCTCGATTTGAATCCTTTCCGCATTTTTGAATTGTAATTATGTGTAAATGATATTAAAAATTCACGCTTGGAGAAATCGCGCATAAAGCGGAATAAAATTAGCAAATTTTCATCGGTAATATAATCATATACAATGCAAAAACTAAATTGTTTTAAGTTGGTAAAGTAAAACACAACTACACATTATAAAAGTACATTGATGTAATGTATTAATAGTTTAATTTGTTAAAAAAAACAATATATAGAAAAATGAATACCTACACTGACCCAAAAAAAATACCCATACCGAAAATGAAGCGACGATTGCACAAAAAAAAACGACGTTTTCATTATTTTTGTATTATCACAAAATTAAAATTCAGGAAAAAAGTAAGCTCAACAAACTGTCCTTATAAGATAATTCAAAGTATAATACCAATATTCCTAGTATTTTGTATGGAAACCTTTCGCCGAAATCACTTCACGTAATCGATTTTTCATTGAAAGCAAAAGTTTCCGAGTAATTTTGGGAGGATTTCCCATAATTCCATTTTTCAGCTGCATTTTATTTGTAATTTTATGTTCCATTATTTTACTTTATTTCCGTGATTTTATAAAGTACTCGTTAAATAATAATGATGTTATTTTGGTACATCTTTCCTTGATATATGGTATAAATTTAAGCACGATCTGTTGATTAGTTTGTTTATGGCATCTGTTTATTTAATATCACCTCAAGTGCTTTTGGCGAATTTTAATATGGATAAAATGTTTGAACAATGAGTTTATTTGAAATTTTGTGTTTTGAACGAAATTTCATGTGTTGAGGCGTTGAAAATGGTGCAGAAAGCTTACAAGGACTGTACTATGTCTAGAACACAGGCATACAAGTTATACAAAACATTCAAAGACGGTCGTGAAGTGGTTGAAATACTGGACGTTCATCGACAACAAATATTGAAGTAAGCGTAGCTAAAATTAAGGAAATGGTGCTTAAAGACCATCATGTAATTGAAAGAGAGATTACTCGTGAAGTTGATATTTGAAACGGATCCCTTCACCATATTTTACATAGTTTTTTGGGCAAGAAACGGCAGTAAACCTGTACGGAAACACCTCGATTTTTTGCAAAGAGTACCACAAAAACGTCTCTGAACAATTGATGTTTGCATGCAAACAGTTTGACATTGAAACCAGTCAACAATCGTCCGAATGGCGCTTCGAAAACGAAGAAAAACCCAAAAAAAAAATATGTTGAGTGTTTTCTTTGATTATCGCGGTATTGTCTACAATGAATTCTTGCCAGAATGTCAGACAGTCAATAGATAATATGTTAGGGATCAATTCCTACGCCTAATTTCCTTTCCTTTTTCTTAGGTTGGCATTCGCCAATATCACCCCCACTTCTATACACCATTATAGGTTAGTTGTCTCGCATACTTTGTATAGCCTGGTTGACTGAATAAACGTGTCTGAATTAAAACAATCATTCTGTTCTATTGTGTTACACTGCGCACCAACCTCGCCAATATAATATTACTTAGGCATAATACGGAGCTTGCGTGGGTCTATCCTTGATAAAAGGCCAGATTTCGCTTAAGGGATATAGGCCATTCCTGTACTGGTCTACAAAAAGTGTATGTCCTTCTTGGCATAAGTGTATCGCTTCAGAAGGAGCTTACTTTGAAGGCGATAAAATAAATTATGATTAAAAATTAAAAATATTGAGCAGAAAGTAAATCGGTTAACTTACGAAAAACACTTACAGTGAGTCACTTGGGTATTCGTACAGAGCTGAACATATCATTAGTACCATAGATAACTCAGTTTTCTATAATGATTTTTTAAGTACTGTTGGATCACAACATATTTTAACAAATCTGCACTTAGATAGGAAAACAATTTACGAAATATATCAATTCTTTAGAATTTATTTAATATAAAAATAAAAACAACCTCAAAATTGACGTCAATTGGTTATTCGTACAGCTCTAAATTTCCTGTTAAAACGTATTTCACCGTTATTGTTCTGATTCATAAAACACAACCCAATTAGATGTTGCAGTTCTATGCATTCAGTGAAGGAGTTCAGTAGTCGCTTGAGTGTTTTCGAATGAACATTTTTGAGAAAAGCGAAAAATGGGACATAAATCAAAAAATACATCTGTCGACATCCGTGAATTGGCGATATCGCATCATAAGGCCGGGAAATCGCGAATATACTTAATAAAAGTCATTCTACAATTCAGTACATAATTAAGCGCTTTAGAACCGAAAATCGTATTGTAGATAAGAAAAAAAAGACCCCCGTTTTTGTTGAATGAGCAGGACAGTCGTTGGCTAATTCGAAGAATTCGTGAGGACCCTAAATTAAGTGCGCCTAAGTTAGCTACCGCATTTGAAGAGCATTCAGGAAAGCGGGTGTGTGCGGAGACTATACGGAGAGTACTGAGGAGAGCTGGTTATAACGGACGAGTGGCCAGAAAGAAACTGTATCTATCGGAGAAGAATAGAAAGCAGCGCTTAATGTTTGCAAAAAAACATCTCACAAAGGATGAAGAGTTTTGGGACGTCATTTTTGTAGATGAGTCCAAATTCAATATATTTGGCTCAGATGGGACGGACGATGGTTGGCGAAAACCAAATGAAGAGCTTCACAAGCAAAATCTCCGTGCCACCGTAAAACATGGCGGTGGTTCCGTCTTAGTTTGGGGTTGTATGTCGGCGCATGGTGTAGGAAATCTGCATATTGTCAATGGAATAATGGATAAGATAGTTTACCACAACATTTTGAAAAACAATCTGAAGCAAAGTGCTGTCAAAATGGGTTTAAGTGATAGTTTTAAGTTTTACCAGGACAACGACCCTAAACATAAATCATACCTTGTCCGAGAATGGCTTCTTTACAATTGTGTAAATGTCATAGAAACTCCAGCACAATCACCCGATCTTAATCCGATCGAGAATCTTTGGCACGAGCTTGATAAACGCATTCGAAAACATACCATTAGTAATAAAGAAGTTCTTATAAGTAAACTAAAGCACGAATGGTATAATATCTCAGATGAATACACCATAAAGTTAGTGGACTCTGTTCCTAAGAGACTTCAAAGCGTTATAAAGAACAAAGGACTCCATACGAAATATTAGTTATTTCTTATACTTTTTATTTCTCTCTACATTTTACTTCTGTACGAATATCAAAGTGACGTAAATTCATGAAGCCATTTATTCACTTTTGTAATATTATTAAAATTATTAGGAGAACGAATTTTTTGTTATTGTTCTACTACATATGTACAAAATAAAACATTTATTTACAAAAATTTTAACTTTTTTAATCCAATCTCAAAATAGCGCTATCTAAAGTTTTAATTTCCACGTGTACGAATAACCCAGTGACTCACTGTATTAATTATATTTTCCTCGTGTATCAATGTCTGACCATAAAACCGGAACAAAATATGTTCAATAGATAAATCGCGGAAATATAAATAGGCGTGGCGAGGCACTTTATTTTATAAAATGTAGTAATTTGTATGGAAATTTTTTCAATTAGACTCACCATACTCTTATATGTTTCCAATTTAAAATTTCGGAATTCTGATAGAAAATTCTTGAACAGTTCCCGAAAAATACTCTTTGTACTTCATTTCTTTTAAATTGTTCAATCGCTACCCGTCATATTGAATTTACAAATTTATATTAAACATCAAATTAGTATTACCGAATTATGTCTACACCAATTTGCATTAATATACGTTTAATTATAAATCACTGATAACTTTTTTTTTATTGGTAGGAAACTATGTAATATCTCATATAAAACATATATTCCCATGCATAATGTCACAGGTGTAACAAAATATAATAGTAGGTATATAAAAGCACTCACGTATTCGAATGCAACGTTGTATCAAAATTTCACGTCAATCACCCGACTACTTCTCGAGTTTTACGTGCACAAACATACGCAGCCTGAATTTTTATATATATAGATGAAAGGCTTTTTATGAGCCATAAGTCCTCTGTGCCTTTATGATTGCAAACAGAGTCTCATTGTTTGTGCACTGCGTTTCAAATAAATTTATAGATATAGCAGTCGCACTTATTTTACGGATTTTTGTTGTTTGTTCTTTCAATTTATCACTCTTAATAAGCGTTTCAAATTTTTCGTCGACCTGTTCCAGGGGTTTCTTCGTAAGTACATTTTTATACTACTCGTACATATTGAATTGACGATCGCAATCTCCCTACATCTCTCATCTCTTAGCTTTATAAGCAATTTTTTATTATAATATCCGATATAATTTTTGTATGCGTATTATTCGTTTTTATCTAAACAACAAACCGATAACTGATAAGAACTTCATTGTGCCTTTATTTAAGAAAGGAAAATTCATATTATCGTTATATGAAATTAATTTCTATTCTCAAACAGTACGGGCAATTATTTGAGTTTATTTTTTATGATAATTTCTACTTTTTGCCTGTAGACGATTGATTATATTGATAAAAATTTAAATTTTCTGATGGAATATAAAAATAATGGTAATAATAAATATTCTTAACGAAAGAAGATATTTTGAATATGTGTAAAAATATATACTTATTGTACGGATAATTTTTTGAGTCAGTGTAATGTAGATAACTAGATGATTTCTATTATTCTTGATACAATGGAACGCGATCCTTCACGTATTTGTTAAGATACAATCCGACGTCTTTCTGTTCACTAGTCATGCTTGAATCTGTAAAAAATCAAAATAAATTATTTTAATATAAAATGACTACCACCAAAGATTATATAAAGTAAAAGAGGCACAATCGCGTATAAAGAGGCGGCATCAGGAATATTTCATGAGATGCTTCAGACTCAAAGTACAGAGATACAGGCATCCCTCGAATAGCACGGTACTTGAATTGCACGAAATCTCGAATAGCACAGTTAAAAATTGCGACAACCCTCGAATAACACGGTTAAAAATTGCGACAACCCTCGAATAACACTGATTTTAAACTTTCCAAAGTACATACGAACTAAAGATTTTTTAGTTGAAGGTTTGTAAGGTTTCTATAGTTATATTGTGCAGTTATTGAAATTTTATCCTCGATTCTTAGGTTTGCAAAATGTCGTTGGAAAAAAAATTACCCTTGAAAAGAAACGTTATTGCATTAAGGAAAAAATATAAATTTTAGACAAGTTAAAAGAAGGAGTGAAAATATCGACTTTAACAAAATCATTGAATTTACATGAAGCAACTATTCGGACGATTAAAAGAATGAGGACAAAATAAGGAAGAATGTCTTAGCAGGTTGCTCTACAACATCAAAGCGAACGGATTGCGCACGGGATGTTAACGTTGTCAAAATGGAAGAAGTTCTTGCAATTTGGATACAAGATTGCAATGATAAACGGATCAGAACCTTCCAAAAAAATTTAAAAACTTATTTAGGTCCATACTTGAAATTTTTAAACCCTACGGAAAATAAAAGAGTGCCATCCTCCAATATCAGCTATGAAAATGTTTTCAGTGATGAGGAGTTTCTACCACCTCGAAGAAAGAGAATTCGTATTTTGGATGACGACAGTGATCAAGAAATTTCCATTGATAAGGATCCTCTACCTATTTAAGGAAAAACAAATCAATCTTTGGAGAGTGACAGTGGTTGAACATATGTAATTTAAAAATTATTGCGTTTATAAAATTTTACCTTAAATTTTTAAGTTTCACTTTTCTAAATTGAATGAATTTTGCTATTTTTCTACAACTGAAATTTTATACCTAAAAATAAAAACATTTGTTCTTATTTTCAATGTTTTCTTAATTAATCTTTGGAACCAAATGTACAAATTTGTATGGACCTCGAGTTTCGAGTTGCACGGTTTTAAATAGCACGAAACGATATCTCCAAAATTGTATGATTTATTAGTATCAAATAACACGATTTCGAATAACACGGAACCAATTAACCGTGTTATTCGAGGGATGCCTGTATTTTAAATGTTGCGAAGAAAACAATACATTTCTCTTGCTTTTTGTGTTTCGTAATGTACCATATAACATGCTGCGGTAAAGTTTCTTTTCGTCAACATTCTTAATCAAAGAAAGATATTGCCCTTAATACCTGCTCTCTGCATGATCAGTGCTGTGACTGTATGCTGTATCGGTTTGAGTGCGAACTTACGTCCGCAAAGATCATCAAATGCAAGATGCGACACTCGTGACGTATTTCTTTTCGTATCTTTTCTCGATCTTGGTCCTGTTAGCCCACCGGCCTTGCAGATTTCGCTAAAAGTAGATAGCAATAAAGGGCTCACGTGTGAGAGAAAGACAAAAATTTAGGGGGAGGCGGAACGAGAATTTAAATTACGTTTGAACACATAGAGTAGTGAACAAGTTGAAATACTTTGGTCCGCCTTTAAAATTGCTCAGTAAAAAAATGTAAACAGTCCGCATCTGTATTTATGCTTTGAGTGTGCTACCTGCCTCTTCCCCATTCTCGATTCAGAATTTCCCTAAGCTGGAACATTGCCTAGGGGCGGCACTAACACCACGCAGTGAGAAGCACGCACCGTGCACGAAAGTTTGGCCCGCCTTTAAAAATACATGGTAAAAAAACGCTGCACATTATTTCCTACACTGTAAGTGCTGTAGATAAGAATATTTGGCTGCCTATTCTTATCGCTGTCGTCCTTATTGTAATTTAGATAAGGCACGGGAAGCAGTAGTTCTTTGTTCCTTTATCTAATGAGAACAATTTTCCAGGCTATTTTAGAAATTGCATATGGGTTAGAGTTTTATGCTTGTATAGAGAGTGTCACATCTTGTACTTAATGATCTTTCTCTCTGGCAGTCGACTAGAGTCGACGCTCATATCGAAGTGGTTAAACGCTAAAACAAATAAGACCAGTAAATCTTCCATTTCGATAAAGTAGCATCGCTCATTTTGAATGTTACTTCATTGTTTTCAGAAACAAATGTTATCGCAACATGTCGCGCAATCTGATATTAGATCCCATACTCTTAGCAAATCTAGTGCCTCATTGTACATTTTACGCTTTATATAATCTTTGATACTACACATTACCGGGATAATATATGATCTCAAATTCGTTCTCAATGTCTGGACAAGATTGTATGCAAGCCTTGAGACTCTTGTAAAACTGGATTACGATTTCCTTGTACAGCGCTTTCATTAACGGTGTAGAAGTCCACGATCTCATATTTTCCCCGAAGGTTTCTAGAGGTGTCGCTCCTTCCACGCATATGTAGTAATACCTATTATTAATAGGATACGTAAATCTATAAACGGCATTGTTGAAGCAGCGCTTGACTCCGGCTCGATCGCGTTTAACCTCCTCGGGTGGCTGTGTCCGAAAAATTCACTCAATTAATTCCATAAATGTTAGTTAATATTAATCAAATATACCTGCGCTCTTTCTAGATATGCACTTTCTATTTTGGGAGCACTATGCATTGAGTCCGGAACGATTATTAAAAGCTTTCTAATCGCAAAAATAACGTCATGTTTGTCTTCATAATCACGAAGTCTTTCTCTAATTCCTAAAAATGTTTTTCGTAACTTATAAGATTAAAAAAAGTTCTCCCTGTTTATAATGAGAAGAAAATAATCACATTTAGTATTTCCTAGTTTGTAATAAAACGGTATTGCAATTTTCAAATATGTAAATTATATTTAAAATATGTATGTAATCAAAATAATATGTCAACAAAACGTCACCTTTCACACCGTCTCCTTTATGTGGCAATATGAGATTTAAATATCCATGAAAGTAATTGGAAGCCATACCAGTGCCATAATCCAATCTACTGTTTGACCTTATCCATTCAGCGGCCTCGACAGGCCCAGAGTAAATTTTTGCAAATCTGTGAATCACATAAACTGGACCCAAGATCGAGTATTCCTTCAAATGATTAAGAAAGTTTTTCTCAGCCATAAAAGCGGATGAAATCAAAACCATTTCAACCAGCATTAAATATTTTGTTCCTTCATTGAATGTAAAACTATGTTTAATTATATTTAAATTCCGACTTTCTGTCGGGTAATGTCGCTTGTAAAATATCCTCTCTCTGAATATTAGGCAAAATCGGTAAAAAAACTCGCTCAAAAGTATTACGGATAATAATGATACTGCTTTTAGACCTGTAATGAAATCGTGGTAACACATAATTCTATAAATCTTTGAAGCATTTGCAGTAATACTTACCTTGAGATTTCAAATCAATTATATCCATTTTGATTCACTTTAACTACTGAAAAGATACAAACATAAAGCGTTAGTTCAAAACCCATTTTCACTGACTTAGCCTGTTTGGCAAATGTTTATAAAAAAAAAACAGAAACTTGATAAAAATTCCATAATGAAATTTTTAAAAAAATTTTACAATTATATAGAAACTCTGCAACTGATTAAATGATTTTAGTTCTGTTTTAAGTTCAATTGATAAACTCTTAAATACCTTCAAAACTTAATTTATAACTGAATTTCGTGAGCTCATATGATTAAATTAACAAAAGCGGAATTCATACCTAATCTCCATAGAAAACCAACCAAGAAACCATTTGACTGAATTTTCTGAGAAATCACGTCTGTACACATCTATACCTAGTCGTGCCATAAATTCTGTCACAACTTTAAAGAAGCATAAAATCTAAACAATAAAAGATAATATGTTTACTCCAACGAAATTTATTTTAATAAGATGTTGTTAATTAATTAATAAAAGCTTTACTCGAAATGACCTCCTTTAGCTTTTATACAAGCTTTTAAACGTTGTGGCCACTGGTCTATAGCGGCACGCACGGTATTCAACGACATTTCATTTGCTGCTTTCACCAACGATTTTTTCAGGCTGTCCAAATTGCGGTGGGGAGTTCTACAGGCCTTGTTCTCTAACTCTCTTCATAATGCATAATCCAGCGGATTTAAATCTGGGCTCCCGGATGGCCAATCTTCTTGTGCAATAAAATCAGGAATGTTGTTGCGAAGCCACTCCTGTGTGCTTTTTGCTTTATGAGCAGGAGCAGAGTCTTGCTGGAAGACCCAATGTTGTCCACCGAAGTGAGTTTGCGATAAACGTTTCACAACACCTCCCAGCACGTTGGTTTCATAAACCGCCGCACCGGTTTTGACACCTTTTTCGCAAAAATGGAGTGTTGTGACACTTTTATGGGATACACCCCACCAAACCATTACAGAAGCTGGATGATGGCCTCGTTGCACCCTGGGAACCGTTTTTTTAGCTTCTTCTGATGATGTTGCATAAACCTTATCATTTTCTTTATTAAAAACTTGCTCCACAGTAAACATGTTTTCGTCGGTAAAGAGGATGTTCTCATGACCATTGGTTGCGTGCCAAAGCAAGAGACTCTTGCATCTTTCCAATCTTATTTCCTTTAACCGTGGAGTCAACATGTGGGCTGTTGACCGACGATAAGCCTTCATATGAAGATCATCTCGAATAAGTCTACTCATCGATCTGGTGGAGATTTCCAAGTCCCTCGACAAAATTTTTTGTTTGCGCAGTGGATTTCTACGGATGCGCTCTCGGACAGTTTTGATGGCACTGACTGTTCTAACGGAACGTGGACGACCGGTCCTTGCTCTATCATCTATGCCTAAGGTTTCATTAAATCGTTCTATGGCACGATAAATGAATCGTTCTGTTATTTTTAGCGGTTTCAACAAATTCAAAATTTCAGAAGCATTTTCTCCACACTTATGGAGTGCTATTACAGCGAAACGATTTTCTTTTACTCCCCACTCCATGATTACGAGTCAAAGACTGTCACCAAACTGATCGGA
The DNA here is from genome assembly GCA_963969385.1 of Philonicus albiceps. Lineage (NCBI taxonomy): Eukaryota > Metazoa > Arthropoda > Insecta > Diptera > Asilidae > Philonicus > Philonicus albiceps. The sequence goes on along the minus strand of OZ017773.1, from coordinate 24,058,835 downwards.
ATATTACGCCGTACAGTTCATTTGTTACAAAGTGCAACATAACGGTACAATTCCAGGCTAATTTCTGAGAAAGCGCGCATTAGAAATTGTGTGACAGAATTTATGGCAAGACTAGGTATATGTATATGTATTTATAAGAGAACATTGAAAATTTTCGTCCCATTTTTAGTATCTATTATAAAATGATAGGAATGAAACTTATATCATTCGAAAGGTACTTGCTATAGATGTACATAACAAAAATTCCCGGAAATTGTTAACAATATTGATCGAAATGAATTTGCTAATTTCGGACCAGAAATTATTGTGCGTCTATTCAAGGCTAAATTAAAAGAATTAGAATAAGATTCCAAGTCACACAAAAGCTATTTGACAACATTTATCAATTAAAAATGTGTCCACTTAATTCGTATTCGCTTATTTCTTATGGAGTATTTAATGAGCATAGATTATAAATAAATATAAAATATATAGAAAAAAAAAATACACATCAATGGCACTGATCTTCTATCGGGCTTAAGTTATGAATAGTCGAAATTCACCGATTAATGAAATTTTGTAGGAGTCTTGCATTTGATCTTAAACAGAAGGATCTGAAGGAATTTCTTGGCGTTGGGCTATAGTTTCCGAAATATTTCTCTTTTAGTTAGGCATTTTGTGGCAATTTCGGTTTAAGTTCGGAATAGGTAAAATGGGCCGATTCGATTAAAATTTTGCTAGAGCCTTCTGTTTGGTCTAAAACGGAAGAACTTCAAAGAATTTTTTGTTGCTCAGTTACAATTTCTGAAATAATCCATTTTTAATTTTGATTCTTCGTCAAAATTTCAAGTGGAATATTTTCACCGTAATTCTTTCTCCCCGCATAGTTTGATCATAAATCGATGACTTTCCTTAACGCCCACTCCACTAAACACTTTTCACAACACAGTAACAATTTTGATACAGGAAAAACCTGAAAAATAACAATAATTACACGTAAACAAAAATCTTCTTACCTACTGTCATCTAGCACGTTACTTTTAAAAAATGGCACACAAATGCGTACTTCTTTCTTGGCAGTGCAAAAAGTAATGAAACTTGCAGTGTAGTGTGTGTTAGGGTAGTGTACGCTTGGGAAATGTGCCGATTTATTGTAGTAGAATTATGCAGGAGACAAAGAATTATAATGCAAATATTCAACTTTTTAATTTTGACGAAATGTCAGAAACTATAGCCGACCGACAAAAAATTCTCCTGGAAAAATTTTATCCGAATCGACCCATTTCCCCCATTCCGAACTTGTTTTGCCATTTCGATCGTAAAATTCTTTTATCCTACAAAATTTCATTGAAATCGGTGAATTACACTATTCCCTAACTGCTTCCTTCTCTCGTCCATTTCGGGCAGCAGGCTGGTACAGCAGACATACATATACAATGAACCACTCATGTACACGATTTCCTATAGAAGCAGACGGTACGAGTTTTGCTCCCTTTCTTTCGCTCGCAGGCAGTGGCATCTCGTAAAATGACGTCAAATTAACATTCTTTAATGTCAGAGATATTTCAGAGCACTGAACTGTCATTAGAAATATTCTGTAAGAATTCTCTGAAAAACTATCAAATGGCCAAAAATTTTAATACAGACCAATTTATGATAATTTCAGTGCGATACACTGGTTTCTAAGTCTCTTATGCATTAAGAGATCCTGGCACGATACAAGAGTCCATTTCTTCCTTTATATCCTTTAATTTATTTTTAATAACAAAACAATTTAATCAAATCATTTCAAAATTGTATATACATATTTTAGAACCTTACCGATTTTCGTATGCTTTTAGACGTAACAAAGTACTGCACTCGAAATACCGAATCAAACGTTTTAAAATAGTTAATAATAATTAAATCAATCGCTAGACAATTCGAGTTAAAATATTAAAGATTTTATTCTTCGCTTTAAGTCAAGTAAATAAACAATTCCTGCCAACTTTTAAATTTGATAGGCTAATTACACAAATAGTTTGCTTTTTTTCGAAGTTTCTTTAAACAATCAATCACATTTAATATTACAACGTTTTCACGACTTAAAATTTAACAATTACGAATTCTTGAAAATATTGGTAATCTGGCAGGTTAACACTAGGTTTAGGTTTTAGGGGTCAAAATGACCTTTTTGGGTATTTAATTGGAAAAAATATGAATTGACTTATGGTTCAATTAATTTCATCACCACGAATTCACCAAGAGGTATCGATGATGGCCTTACTTCATCCTTGCCTAGGCAAGGGAACCCGTTTATGACGTTTTTTGTAGTTACATCCGATGCCAGCCAAAATTTTATGCCAAATTTGTTTGGTTTATTAGGCATATATGGTGTAAATCTACAATGAGCTTTTGTCGGGAATAATTGTTCATCGATAGTTATATCTTTTCCTGGTATGAAGCCCTTTTGGCTGTTTTCAATAAAATCCCGCCAAACTCTTGATATTAGAGCAAATTTATCATTTTGAAGTCGTTGACTCCGTTCAGATTTTTTATCAAAGCGGATGAAGCGTAAAATTTTTGTAAATTTGTTTCTACTCAGGGTTTGTCTAAAAAAATGAGGTCTCTATTTTTTAGACCAAAGATATGATATCTTCAAATTTTTGGCTTCGTATGCACCCCGTGCATATAGAATTGCTAAAAATGCACAAAATTCTTCTTTCGTAAGCTTCCATTCCGTTCCTAAAACTCGCGAAACCTCTACTTATGTACATAATCTGATGTGCTCAATAATTTGCTGAGTGATTATCAAAAAAAAAAATGAGCTACTTACTTCATCTTTTATTATGTTTTTCTTTGCATAGCCTGTTGAATAGGTATACTATGTATATATCTCTGGAAGTAGAAGACAGGAAAGATTAGATTTGCGCTTATATGTATTATTAATATAAATAAGAATTAATTAAAATATTTCCAAAAAATACGGCAAACATTTTCTTGAAGAAAATTAATGAAAAGTTTTCTCAGAGAGGTCAAAATGACACCTTGGTAAACCTAGTGTTAAACCTTTAAAAGCATTTTTATGGCAATAATAATTCAATTCAAATATTTTTGTCAGCATTCAGCAATTCTGCATTCAAAAAATTTGCGAAATCGAACCATCCATCCCATGCGATAAAAATTGACAGCGCTATATAAATATCTATATATCGTCTCTTGTCCCTCTCGGGCAGCAGGTTGTCAAATTGGTGGACGCTTGAGACAAAATTTTCAGCGGTCCATGTTTGTCGTACGTTGTATAAAACACACCCTGTATATCAGTCAGCTGTAAAAAGACGATTCTCAAGTCAAATGTCAGTAAACAGCTGACGGAAAGGCTTGTTTATTGGGTGATGGGAGTGTCAGTTCAGAAATAAGGAAAACCACCCATCATATCTCCCTGTGGCTGTGGTTTCAATTTATTGCACAGTAAGAATGTTTTCCGTCCCCGTTGTACCGCCAGATCTACGGCACGAGGAGACAATTATCCAGTCGATAAATTCACTGGAGCGTCTCCAGGTCACAATCTCTGGTATCTTTGATCGAATCGATGCCCGGATTGACAGAAACAATGCAAAAATTGACGATTTACAATCTCGAATTTCTTTTGCAAGCAACAAAATTAGCAAATTGACTGGCATCAACAAGGCCATCAAAATTTTCTCACCGGCCAAATTCCCAGCTTCACATGTATTCAGGGATATTCCGCAAACGTTTGATGTCGTCCATCCGGCGGAAGAGATTGCAGCCCTGAAGCAAAACTATCAAATTGAAAGCAACCAGGATCCAGTCAGCCACAAAAGTATACAGGAGAAGTTAGTCTTCTATCACGTCCGAAACAGCAGGGATCAATCCAGGCTGTCCAGGATACTAGATCGCAAGCAAGGACTTGGTCTAGTCTCTCCTAATGTTAGCTCAGTCAATTCCTTACTAATTTACAACACGGCAAGCAACGTATATGAACAAGCTCACGACATGAATCTGGCGCTCAGGGAGACCATCCGGGGAAAACAATGTCAAGTCAGCGAGGAGTCCTTAGGTCATAAGATCGACGCTGCTCCATTCTCTATCAGCCAGAGGCAGAAGGCAGAGAAGAGGTTCAACCAGGGGCTCTTCTACACACCCAAGCTGAACGAGGCCCCAGAAATTAACGTTCCTGTTGACTTGCCCGATTTACCAGGTATTTTTGATTTCTATTATTTTGTGGCCCACAGCCAACCTGTAATTTGTATAAGCACATTTGTTTGCATCTTATAGTATATTTTAATTTGCTTGTAACACAATATAAATTTGGGTTTTATCATAAAATTTAACAAATTATCTAGCTTTCTCAAATTTTTTAAGGTACATAAATGCGTTATTATTTAATTGAATTTACGATCGCTTCATCTAACACGGAAACATTCCCAAACCTCTCCGAATTTGATGAAAGTTGGCAAAAATGTTGCTCTTAATGAGACATTTAAAAATCCGTTTTCAAACCCTGATGTAATTCAGTATTTGGGGGAAAATCTCCTCTCCAAAGATAAAAAATGAGTTGTTTTCGGGACGCATGATCTGCCGTTAAGTTAATTATTTTTCGGATTTGAGAATGTAAGCTTTTTAATGAAGGTCTAAGGTTTCAGAAAACCTATAAATAATATTCCTGTGGGGCTATCGGTTGTGAAAATATGGAATTTCCCCAAAAATTCTGTATACACATAAATTCATTTTTCGTTAGGTGTTCTCTTCGATTGCTATTTAAATATAAACTATGCGATTTTGAAATGATAAATGCATTTCGCAGTTTATAAATATTGTTTATCATTCATTGTTTATTTAAATTTTTATGTTAGTGGCTTGTATTAAGCGAATAGAAATAAAGATTGTACATATTTTACTATAATATCTGACCTTATCACCAGAGAGAAATGATGCGCATACAAAACATTTGAACATTCAAATTAAAAGTCCTTAAAAAAGTGATTAAACAAATTATACGGAACCAATGTTGTAGTCAATAGTCACAGGAAGTTAAAAACTAAAACTGTTTTCATTTAAAACCCGCGAATAACAATAATACAACTGAAAGTGAACAGTGGACGGACCGGTGTTTTTTATTTTTTGAATATAAAGAACAATTTTTCTAAAATTTCATTATTATTATTTTAGAACTAGCGCCGTCCACTATTGAGTTGAGTATTTTGTCTAGGTAAATGTAGCTCTGGAAAGATGTGGCTACATCCTCTTGGAAAACCCATTTTTTTTGCACATTTTGGCCTATATCTTTATAATGAAGTCATCAAAAATTGGAAAAAATGTTTTTGGAATCCTTGAATGTCGACCTTTCTACCAACACAAAACATAAAACATTTTTTGTTTCGCGTGCACGTTACAAATACTTATTGAAAACTGTAACGATGCATCTCGTTTATAGTTTTGGAACTCACATTTGACCAGTTTTTTTTCTCAATTTTAATCACTTTTCTCCTTATCAGTATTATGATTAAATTACGATTTATATTTCAGGTATTGCCGACGACGTAATATTTGAATTCACCGAAAGTGAGAAAATTGCTCCCTCGCTTTACATTGAGAATTTGCCTGAATTACCTGAGCCGGAGGTAATGGAGGAAAAAGAAAATTATCACGCTGATCATGACATTCCAGACAAAAGCGCACCAAAGGCATCGTTGATGAAAACATCTCCTCCACCACCACCGCCTCCTCCACCACCTCCTCCCCCCATACAGCCATTGTCTCAACATCTTTTGCTAAGTGAAACTCCTGGAGCGCCACCCCCACCTCCACCACCGCCTCCCATTCCATCAACTTTGCCTACTTCTGAAATTTCGCGCCCTCAAGCCCCGGTGCCCGACGTAAGTGATGCTAGGAGCAATCTCATGGAAGCGATCCGAAAGGCCGGAGGAGCCCGTGGGGGCAAGCTGAGAGCTGCCGCTGAAGTGGTCAGAAATAACGAACCTCAGGGCGGCACGAAACGGAACAAGCCCACCGGTGATCTTATGGCCGATCTCCATAACAAACTTTCGATGCGGCGAAAGGGTATTTCTGGGACGAAGGAGGCTGAACTTGCTGGTGGCGGGACTGTTATTGATCGATTGTCTGCTCTCATTCCTCCGCCGCCACCATCTCAAGCGCAGGCCAACTCTTCAGCAACGGATCCTAGCGACGAAGACGACTGGGCGGACTAACCAATTTGGTGGTTATAAAGTGCCTTGCTCAAATCAATTTTTTTAGATTTAAACTCGAACAAATACATAATTGCCAGTTACAAGAAATAAAGCTATTTTTTTAACAAACATTAAACAATTTTATTTGGTTCATAAAGTAGAAAATAGGTGGCTTTTAAACAAAAAAATTATTATATTATTAAGTCCAATAATTATAATAGAATATTACGATACGATGGCGGAAAGGTTCAGATTCCACACGGAGACTCCGCTTTCCTCGAGCGGTAATCTGCCTTTATATTAGATAGAAGATGATGAATGAAAAATTAGTTAATTTCACGCAAAATTCCACCAATTTGATAATCGACCAATTAGTAAGTATAATGCATATGCAATATATAAATTGAAAAAAAAGATAACGTAGTATCATAAGCTGGGAAGTACGACACAGAAAGAAAACTGATGTGGGACTTTAGGTAAGTTAGTGATCTATCCCAATTGATATGTACTTAGAATGTAATAATTCAGATAGGAAGTGAAAGAAACCTAGGAGAAAAAAAAACTTTTGGGAATGCCAGCACATACCTATATTACTATACCTACTATTGAATTTCTAGCCGATATAAATCGCTTCATGGATCTACTATCAAAGCCACCAAAAACAGAAAACGTAAAATAGACCGTATCATAATCAACCAATTCCACTCTATCTATTATATATATATAAAAAGTAATTGTTTGTCTGAATTGTATAGGCTCCGATATTACTGGGCCGATTGAGCTCAAATTTTGCCAGTATATACTACCTAAATGCAAAATAGTTGGTCTAGTGACAAATTTTAACAGTCTATTTTATAACTAAGCATATATTTTTCAAATAACTATTTATTAAATAAAATTTATTCTTGTTTTATAATCTCTGGAAGTCATCCTCTTAAATTATTTCAAAACAAATAAAATTCAGGTCGCAAATTTAGTAATAATTTTATTTTGCATTATTGAGTAGCCATGTAAAACAGTTGGTCTACCCTGAATTGAGTGCAGAATAGTTGGTCTACTCTGAAATTTTGATGTAATGCTAGTTAAGTTTGTGTTTGCAAATTTAATGGAATTATTCTAGATGCAGTTACACTCATTTCTTTAGTCGCTCATAGCCAGATTAGTCATTTAGTTTGTGATAATGCCACGTGGTAAACCAATTTCACCCGATCTTAGGGAAGTAATTATTAATTCATTTAAAAATGGAAATTCTTCGTAAATCGCTAAAAACTTAGGAGTACCCCGTTCGTCGATTCAAAATATAATTAATTTATACAAAAGAAGAGGAAACGCTGATTTGACGAAGAAAACAGGAAGATCATGCATAGCTAGTTTAAGGGACAGGAGAAATTTAAAAGTAATAATCAAAGAAAACCGTCGTGCTAACTCTGCTGCTATAACCGTTAAGTGGAGAAAAACTCTTAAAAGAGACATTTCAGTAGATACGTGCAGGAGAGAAATCAAAAGATTAGGATACAATTTTTATAAAGTCAGTTAAGATGAATCCATTAAAGAAGTTATAGAACTGTAGTGCTTGCGTTTTCAAACAGGCAAAGGAAAAACCACGTCTTACCGTAAAGCAAAAGAAAAAACGTTTAGAGTCGGCCAAGTCACACAAAGATTGGATTCCCAGGCAATGGAAATCTGTTATATGGAGCGATGAATCGAAATTTTTCGCGTACGTTGGAGATAATGGGAAAATAGTTATTCGCACTTCGGATGAGCAATTTAATAAAAACTGCTTGAAAAGAACTGTAAAGTTCCCGGCATCAATGATGCTATGGGGATGTATGTCTGGTCGAGGCGTAGGTCAACTATGCATTGTAAATGGTACAATAAACGCGGCAAAATATCAAAATATACTAGAAAAGGAACTCCTGCCTTCTATTAAAAAAACTAGAGTCCGCTGAAGGAAAATATATTTTCCAACAGGACGGAGCTCCCTGCCACACAGCAAGGTCCACAATATCTTGGATCAGGGTTCATTACATTCCTTTACTGGAATTGCCGTCTAATAGTCCTGATCTCTCTCCAATAGAGTCTCTTTGGGGAAAAATGAAGAAAAGACAAAAAATATCCGGCCAGAAACCTTGAAGAACTTCGTTCATTAATCACTACTGTTTGGGAATCCATAACACAAGAGGAATGTGAAAATTTAGTGGCAACTATGCCTCGAAGGATAAATGACGTGATAAAGAACAAAGGCGATGTCACCAAATGGTAATAGAGTTAATAAAAACCACTTAGACCAACTATTCTGCACTCAATTCAGGATAGACCAACTGTTTTGCATGGCTACTCAATAATGCAAAATAAAATTATTACTAAATTTGCGACCTGAATTTTATATGTTTTGAAATAATTTAAGAGGATGACTTCCAGAGATTATAAAACAAGAATAAATTTTATTTAATAAATTGTTATTTGAAAAATAAATGCTTACTTATAAAATAGACTGTTAAAATTTGTCACTAGACTAACTGTTTTGCATTTGGGTAGTATGTTTCGAATACGAGATGGTTTAGGGTTAAAGGTTTGAAAAATTTCCGATTAGGGGCGCGTCAAACAAAATCAATAGTTTTACTATTCACTGTAACTAAGTACGCAAGAAGTGCATTTCGTGAAGTGAATATTAGGACAAGGCATGGCACAATAAACCCTGCGTCTAGGCATTCAAAATTAAAAAAAAAATACATTTTGTTTCAGTGCAGTAGAGCATTATAAGATATCAGATTTACATGGTAATTTCGTGAAAGCATTATAATTATTAAAAGTAACGCCCAAATCCTTAACTTGGCGTAACATAAGGGATTGGTTCTCCATTCAAAACTATATTAGGTGAAAGGCTTTTATTTAACATCTTTGTGACTTATTCGATTGTAGATTTGAATTATTTGTAGATATCGCACTTACATCGTTATTCATTCTCATTAATTTGATCGACAGAACAGGAAGAGAACAATTCAATACCTCAGCACGCATGTGAAATTTTCCCAAATGAATAGATTCACTTAAATCATTTACTGACATGCAATTTATTATCAAAAACAACAACGACCCCGAAAATAATCCCTAGGGAACACTACCAGAAACGTTAGTCCGAACATTAACTAAAAAGAAGCATCGTTACTGTTTTGTCAAAACCGAATTGGTGATATATGATAATAAAAAATTTAGATACAAATTGTGGAGCTGATCAGGATGGCATCTCTCAGTTGCTCTTGCAATAGTGCAAATCTTTGTTATCTCTTATTACTCTTATTTAATAAATTTCTATTAAAGGGTTAATTTCTTAATAAAGAGAAGCGTTCAATTATAAAACCAATGTAAATATAAGAAATATATGATTTCGTATTGAGAATCATATAACAGTTTGCATTATGAATGATATACCAGATTATTTGAATTTACTTGTGGCACGTACACTTAGACTTCTTACGGAACATTCCATAATCCCAGAACAACATGGATTTTTATAGAGTAAATTTACATCTACTAATTTTTCTCTATTTGTAAGATACCAACCAATGCCCACTGTGATCTGCTGCACCGAAACAAAATGATTTTTTTTCAAATTGCTAAACATTTTCATGTTATGTGCCATCTATCGCACAGATGGATATAATTTTTACAAGTTTTGCCAAGAGCTTCGATAGAGTAATAATAATAGACTTATGTCGCACTTCTCAGCATATTATTGAAAACATCCACCTAATTTTAGACTACCTAAGCATACAATTTAGTCTCTGTGGGTGCATTTTTCGTATATTATAATTTTATAAGTAAAATAAATATGATAAATTTAAATATTAAAATATAAATCAATTTTGTGCTGCCCAGTCAAACAATGTAGTGTCACATATATTTAAATAATATTATTAATTGTTCCTTTACTTAATTTAAATTTTATGAATTTTCCTTAATTTGTAGACTTAACGAAAGCTTTAATGTCTTTTAAATTGTGCATTACTGGGAATATTTCTTAATTCTTCTAGCAGACAATTCTCAATTCTTCTCAAAATATTTGAAGCTATGGGAATTAATTCATCTACTTTACACGGTCTTAAGTTCTATGTAAACATTTCTCAAGTGAAATGACGATTCATTCAGGAGTACATCAGCAAGTTCACTGTGCCTCGTTACTTTTCTTATTTATTTATCAACGATGTTCGGTATTATTTTAATATTTTTTATATTATTTTAATCTAACTGCTATTTGCTGACAACTTGAAGATATATCCCACTGTGCCCTGTATCCAAGGAGTATTCAGTTTGCAAATTTAAAATGATAACAATAACGAATTCCACGTTGGTGTAAATGGTGTATGGGTCTTTCTATAAATATATCTAGGTGTAAATCTTTGACTATTTCAAGACGCTGGAATTTTATTTATGGTATAAATGACAATACTTTTGGAGAGAGTTAGTTAAGATTGTACAAAGATCTAGGAGTTGTTTTGGGTACGAAGTTAAAATTTGGCTTCATATTGACTACGCAATTTCTAAAGCTTTCAAAATAATTGGACAAATACTTCTGACTTTAAGCTGCCTTTCACGTGTAAGTCTTTGCACTTTTCTTTGGTTAGACCCATTTTATAATATGCAATGGTCATCTAGTCACAAAATTTTTGTTCTTATTTTAATAGTTTAGAATCGATTAACCATGTTTGCGAAATATATCACCTGTTGCAAAGATAGATGTTGTTTTTTTTGGATTCTCACTCTTAGAGAAAGACGTAGTGTTACTTCCGCCTTATTTGCATTTGATATTTTAACTACTCACATAAACTGTCCTAGACTTATAGCAAATATTAACTTGTGGTACTGGCCCCCCCACATACGTTCAAGAAATTTGTTATTAAACAACTGGCACAAAAAAATGGTGATCTTCAAACGCCTATCTCAATAAATATAATATATATAAATCATCGACTTAGATCGCAATGAACTCCTTTATAATAGTATATAATTTCTAAAATTAAACAAAGCTAAGATCATTTAAGATTGTGCCAGAATCACAAAAGGGCAGGAGCTGCAAAATAAAAATGCAAAATTAGCATTTTACCAAAAATACTTTTTACTAAAAATCATGAACTGTAAGCGCTTCTTAACTTGTTGAAATAATCTAAATCTTGCTTACTGATCGAAGGTACAAATTTTTTATAAGATATTTCAAAATCGGCCGCTTCTACCACAACCTTGTCAGATGTCAGACTGTCTTCTGTTCTTGGACCTAAAATAAAAAAAAAAACAAAGATGTTTTATGTATATTTTGGCAAAAAATAAGTTAGCTATACCTTTAAGGTTCTGCTGGATCGTCCTCCTAACCGCCGATAACCAAGCATTCGAACAGATCGAGTATAGATCAGCGCCGGTCATATCATCCTTCAGAATGGTCGCAATTGCGTCTGTATTTAATCCCTTTGCTAGTTTAAATTTCTTCATTTGTGCTTTAAGTACAGCCGCCTTCTCATCTTTAGTAACACATGGTCCAACGTAGAAAAGTTTGTCGAACCTGCCTGGCCTCAACAATGCTGGATCAATTAGATCCGGACGATTCGTTGCAGCCAAAATAAATATTGGTTTCGTTGGATCTGTTATGCCATCCATTTCAGCTAAAAGTTGGCTAACGACACGATCCATAACTCCACCAGAATCTCCAGCAACGCCTCGGTTCGGAGCTAGGGAATCCAATTCGTCTAAGAATAGGACGCAGGGAGATGCTGCCCGAGCTCTTGAAAAAACCTCCCTCACATTCTGCTCGCTCTGACCAACATACATATTCAAAAGTTCGGGGCCCTGCACAGAAAGGAAGCTCAAATTGCACTCTGTAGCAACGGCCTTTGCGACGAGGGTTTTCCCAGTTCCGGGAGGACCATAAAGTAAAATTCCCGACCGTCTTAAATTTTTACCCATTAAGTGTACGTGCTTCAGAGGAAGACCAATACTGCTCTGAATCTCATCCTTGATCTTGGCCAAACCTCCAATATCGGACCACAAGACTTTGGGAACCTTTGGTGCCCCCAAACTGTCGGCAAAGGATGTTTGCATTTCGTTCAAATTTTTATCAAAGTGATCGAATCTTAAGCCCGTTCTATGTCGTTCGGCTTTCATATCCCGGATCGCATTCTCGTAAAGCAATTTTAAATCGCCCAAAAGGAAGCCTTGAGACTTCTCGGCAACATAGTTTAGTACTTCTTTGGTTCCAGTCCAATTAAAGAACTTTTTAAGATATGCATCTCGCGAGGATATCGAGAAAAGAGGTGCTTGGTCGACTGTTGTCTTGTTGAAAATTTCTTCATTAAAAATTTCTTTAATGTGGAGCCATTTAAGAATTTCAAAGCGTTCCTCCTTAATCGGTGGTTGTAGTTGGATTACTTCGAGAAATAGACGCTGAATCATTGGTTTAAGATATTTCTCATTAGTTAGAGCTACAATGATTACAGGATGGGAACGATCCTTCTTAAACAGCTCTTGGATTTGGACTTGAAATGACGCTAGCAACCGCAAATCTTCATTCCCTTCATTGTCGATCCCAAAAATCTAAGGAAACATGAATAAGGACGGCTTAGCTGTGATAATCCAATATAATAAAGAAACAAACAAAGTAAAATAAAGAAATCCATCAACACTTCGAGTGAAGGATCAGGGTATACAATATAACGACCGTAATTTTTCGAAGTTGAATGTTTTGAATCTGCTATTAAAAGTTAGAAATTTAAAACAGTGGGCCTAATACGATAACCAATGTTTTTGAAATTCAAAGGAGTTCAAGTTTTTATTGGATCACAATTTTAATTGGATAAGAAAGGAATAATAGGAAGTTAATTGAGCTGATCGTGACTGGTTAAGACGAATTTTTTCCCTAAGGATTAGTATAATATTTCTATAGAATTTGGTCCTTAATAAGCTCCCATTTCGAGAAAAATAGGAGTAAAAAGTTCAAAATCCCATATTTTGCCCATTTATGAAAAATCATTAAAAAATTACAAATTGGTCCAGAAGCTTATAATGTTGCTCAAAAAATAACTTGTTAAGTTGTTGTGTAAAAATTAAAAAAAGTATTTCATATTCTTAGAGTAGGAATCAGACTTTCACGTGGCAAACTTCTACGCTAAACTTATATTTTTTAATGATATTTACTTCGTAACATGTAGCATAACTTAAATCTGATTCATTTTTAAGCGAAAACCTTATAATATACAATTTGATTTTTATTTTTGATCGAAAAAATTGTATCAGAAAAAATAAAATGCAATTTTTATTTACGATTAAAAAAAATAAAACTCAGATCTCATGACGATATATTCAAAATAGAAAATAATGATTCAAATTAATTTTACTATGATCTTACTGATTACGATCGCTGATTAAAATAGTATTGATGGTGATGATGATACTTTGCTTAATTTGGTTTATTCTGTGTTGTTTTAGTTTCTTTATTTTATTTCTGAATTTTATTCGTTAATGCGTCCGGTCGTACTAGAGATTTAAATATAATAAACACTCACTAAGCAAAGGAATTGATATACGCGCATATTTGTTTGCCAAGCTAGATTTTAAACTTGGAAGACCAGAAATATAAATAAGGAAAAGGCCGTTAGAATGCAGCGGAAACATGTATTAAAAATAGTAAAAAGCATGTATGAAAAATAGTGTTTAGTGTAAAAACATGCACATTAACGTGCAAAATTGAAACAATGATGGTACTTAAGGTTTATTTGTAAGTATCACATTAACTGTTCGAGATATCTTAAAAATGATTATGGGTAATGTTGTAAAGAAATAAATTTACTGTAGAAATGGCTACATTTTAACGTTCCTTTGAGATATCCATGAAATAAATCTATTAAAATCCTCTACTTTTATTTTGCAAATAACTCTAAAAATATCAAAGTTACGCGAAAAATTATTATAAGCAATTTTGTGCAGAATATAGTGCAAGTGCAATTGTAAGTGATAGTGCAAAAAATATTTAAATATAATTATAACTCGAAAAAAATTCATTAATTTTTGCAGAAAATATAATAAATATATAAAATCTAATATTTACTGAACTATTGGTTGGAGGGAAAGTTCTGTCGTATTTTAAAGAAAATATATGAATTCATTTATAAAAATACGTATTTAATATTAATCAATTATATATGCTCCGTTATTTGTTACAACCTGTTGCAATCTTTCAGGTAACCCGTGAATTCATGTTTTGTAGAAGTTCTTGGAGTTAAAATAGTCAGCAACTGCCTTAGAAACACTTTCAAAAGACTTGAATTTTTTTCCCGTTAGATAATTTTGCAGAGATCTAAACAGATAATAATCAGATGGTGCAATGTCAGGTGAATACGGTGGGTGACTAAGGACTTCCCATCCTAACGCATTCAGTTTTTGTTGTGTCACTATTGCAGTATGCGGTCGAGCATTATCGTGGTGGGACACTATTCCTTTTCTACACGCTAATGCAGGCCTTTTTTTTGATAGCTGCATTCAATTTATCCAGCTGATTGCAGTACAGACCCGCGTTAATGGTTGTTCCCTGTTTCAGCAACTCGTAGTACACTGGACCTTTCCTGTCCCACCACAAACAAAGCAGTACTTTTCGTTGATGGACACTTGTTTTTGGAACTGTTGCTGATGATATTCCTGGTTTGCAGTAAGATTTTTTTTTCTTAATATTCTCGTAAAGAATTCATTTTTCATCTCCAGTAACCAGCTTGTCCAAAAACGGCTCCACATTGTGTCAAATCAGATGTGATGAACACATTCTTACACGATCAGACAAATTCTTTTCCGTTAATTCATGTGGAACCCAAACACTTTGCTTTAACACAAACCCAAGAGATTTAATGTGATCTCCAACAGTTGTATGATGAATGCCAAATTCTTCTGCAATTTCTCGACTTGTTAAATGTGGATTATTTTCCAACAAGAAAAATTACCTGCCCATTTAAAATACGACAGAACTTTCCCTCCAACCTAATATTAACCTGATGTTAAAAAGTGTTTTCGGATTGAATTTCCCCCTTTGCACTTATTTACCATAATTACTATCTCTAAACTTAAAATAGTTATTAATAACATTATGGTAAAGGGTGAATTTTTTTACTTATTTCACGATTATTATTTTTGCAATTTCTTCTGTACTTAATCGAGCTCCACTTGGCATTCTAAAAAAATTTAACATTGCCAGCCGTTATCAATAATATAACTGTAAATTATCTTATAAATCTATAAAAAATAAATTACTTTTCAAAAATCCGTCTGAGGAATTCCTTCGCATGATTAAGAGGATCATAAACTGCAATTTTACACTTATATACACCCAATTCTGTTCCCTCAATATGGAATTTTGCCTTTGCTTTATTACTTATAACTGAAATATTTTTGCGGTAGCCCTTAAATAATGTTATATAATACACCTACAACAAAAGCGAAAAGGAAAGCGATCTCTTTGGATATTAATTTTATTCAAATTCAAATTAATTCAAATTTTAGATTGTTAAGCAGCTGGACAAGGTTCAACGTTTATAGGGAAACATTTTAAAAACTTAATTCATTCTTAACTCCACTGAAACATCAGCTCCACAAGAGGCTAGTCCTAATTTTACTCAAGAGATTACAGAAAACAATTTTACCAATAGATCACGAAAACGATAACCAAGACTAGTAGTAACAGTAATATTACAGTCTTACGCAAACGTATTCGTTTATTGTCAGAAAGTTACAACCAATAAAATCTTTTTGTGTGTAACTTTTATTATTTTGTCTAAGTTTTGTGTTCATGAAATAGTGACATGCTTTTCAAATGATAATTTACTTCCTATGATACATGTGTAATCTTTATGGAACAAAATGTTCAAGGGCCTTGTTTTTCCATAGATGCAGAATATGCAGATTTCGCAATGTATTGCATTGGCAAAGATTTGTAGCTTTACTTTTGTCTCCTGTCAAAATTATCATTTATTTTGATAAATATTCAATTTCCATGTTAAAATTGACTTTCAAGACAAGCAATTTCTCAAACCGTTCGACTGACAAACATTACTTCCTACCGGATTTTAAAATATTTGTAATATTCCGCAATTATTCCAGATTTTTGAAGAACATATAAATACTTAAACATCTATGTAGATATATACAATAGTTTATGAAATTAAGATTTGATATTTTTGATTACATCTGAATTTTCACAGACAAAAGTAGAGGAAACTTAATATCATATCATTGCGTACTTACAAATTCCTCATTACAATTGAAATGGTAATAAAAACTTCAATAATAATTGATTACAATTAAATAATTGAATTACTATGCATTACAGTAATGGTAGCTGAAAGCAATTACTCGTAATGGCAATGATAATAATAATGAACATGAAAATTATACAGGTCTGATATATACACACAAAAGGTTATAACTTGCCACAGTAAGTCAAAATAAAGATCTTACCTCAAAATTATGGAAGCAAATGAGAAGCGGTTCGCAGGTGATGCTCTTTGCAAAAACTGTTTTTAACTTCAGCTCCGTATGTGATGGAACTTGCGAAACAATCTCAGCACAGTCTACACCATACAAATGCATACCCAAATCTTGGGCCACGGCTGCCACTAATTTCGTTTTTCCGCCTCCTCGATCACCTTGGACTAGGAACATGGGAAATATTAGCTTGGATGATAGACAGGAGGACTTCTTAGGAAGGAAGGCACTTATGGAGTCTTTTATAAGGTCATAAGTCCGCTTAAGGCCTCTTGGATAATTCTCAGCAATGGCAACATTATCTAAAATCTGCCGTGGTATAAAGTGGTGCACACTAGTTGCTAGAATGAGGTTTGTGAAATTTTTTGCCACAATAGCCTGCACTTCGAATTCAGTAGCTTTTCCTTCCAAGTGGACACACCGGAAGTACATACACTTTAAGTATGCAAAAATATGGTAGTATTGCGAGTACATGGCTGCACCCAGGAGTTTCTGGTTCAAATCAATTCTGTATATGAAGGTCCGGTGCAATATCCGCGGTGTGTTAAAAAAATTGCCTAGTATTAAGTCGACCACATCGTTTGGAAGCTCGTAAGGGTTGTTCAAGAAATAGATATGTGCCTTCGTGGCTATGTTTGGTACCTGTTGGTTATCTCCAAACTTTTCTACTTTTGCCAATATTGGACCAACAACCTTAAGACGATCTCGCAAATTCGAATAGAAGTTCTCATGAACGTACACGCAATTCTTCTGGCAATTTATCACGGGCAGCATTTGTACGATAATTGTTTGCGGTTTGGAAGTTAAAATCTGCTTCACAATCTCTGACCGTCCTTCTAGCTTTTTTTCATTTATTTTCTGCTTACCAGTTACAATCAAATTGACAAAATTTACTTCTCGATGTTCGACTAGATTGTAGAAATCTTCCTCCAGTACGAAAAGAACATGTTCTGATTTTATGAATTCATTCTTCATTAGCAGCTCGTATAGCTGATTTGGAATTGGAACCAGTTCATATTTGTCTCGAAAATGTTTGTGGTATCTTTCAAGCAGGGATAAAGTTAATACTGCTGGAAAGGCATACCAGGGATATTTCGGATACAGAATTTTTATGATGGCGTTATAAGCTTTGAGCAGATTTTTCATTTGTTGATTTTCCGACTTTCGGGAAGCAACAGCGGATTTGACTGATTGTTTCCGCCTCTGAAATAATTTGTTTATAAGAGATATAGTAAAACAGTCTTAAACTAAGAGGTAAATGTTAGAAATCGGTTAAAATATGTCTCTCCCCACCCCTACAACCGGAAAATCAGCTCCATAACAAAATAATAAAACGCACCGACTGAAAATCTACTATAAGAGACGACCGCCCTTACTTTTGCATCGCAAAGTTTGATTATTTGTCTCTGGATAAACCCCGAATGGAAGAGCTGAAGTTACGACCATGTGAAAAGAGAGATACCTTTTCCCCTGTCTTCAACATAAAAACCGATCCGATAAAGGATGCTGGAGCTATCCGTAAACTTTTAGCCCCTTTTTGGAGTAGTTACCTTATTAACAACAATAATTACTTTTCAAGTCCACCCGCGTAAACCCCGTGAAAATGGAACTTTTTTCAATTTTTTTCGGTATTAATACATGTGTAAACGGCATCGTAATGTGTTCCCATATGGTTTTACATTACATTTTCGCAACAATTATTATACGAAAGATTTGAATAGTTCTACGAGTTGAAAACAACCCTCCTAGGAAGGAAAACAACTATTACTAAAATCCAAAACGGCTGACACAATTTCTTCAAAGTTGTTTAATCAGTTTGTCCTGAAATCATTATGATTGAGAGTCACTGATAACGAGCAAATACAAAAATGTCATGTCTCAGAAGGATCAAGGATCAAGGATCAGGACTAAGACCTCTGCTTTATCTGCTCTATATAAATAACATTCAGAACGTAAACTTAAGAGGTACCAGTGTAATAAAAAACTATATAGAAGCAGGGACGTGTTCTTGATATCGAATGGCGTAACGAGCTAAAATATCTTGGCATTACATTCGCATTACATATGCAAGTAACACTTTAAAAAGGTGCCAATTTGATAAAGCCCTTGAACCCGTTTATAAACCGAAATTCAGATCTAACCGAGGTAAATAATTATATTCAAAACAATTTTCAGAGGTGATCTTTTGTATAGTGCACATGTATGGACCGACTGTGCGTAAATCCATATAAAGAAATTTCAAAGAATGTAAAAATTCTAAAGATGATGTTCTACCGTAGTTTTTCTCAACGTATCGGTTATACGATAAAACCAACATTTATCTTATTTATGTTGAAGTTCGTCATTTGCTAAACTCTTTTACAAAGTACTATGACAGAAATAAATTAATCTCATAGTATTAGTTTCATAATACTGAACAAAGTAAAATAATTAGGTATAGTGTGACATAGTTCTAAGACTTAAGGGTTTTTCTGTAAAAAATAGATTGTTTTTCAATAACATAAAATAATTGTTAAAATATTTGAAGGAATTCTATTTTCCCCTCATTTTGCATTTTCACCAGATATGCTAGATATGTAGGTGTGTCTATTCAGGTCAACCGGAGGCTGTGGATGATAGAACTGTTCAATTATTTCCACCTGTTCAGGCGGCCGAAACAAATATAAATAATCATTCAATATCTGGCTGAACTGAACAGACGTACCTAACAGATATATCGGAACATGTGTAGCTTTAAGAGCTAAGTTATTATTTATTTGAAGAATAGTATTAAGTTTATCGAAAATTCGGCTTTAACAATTAATTTATCTATGTTATTTCTCATTTAATATTCTAACCGCTCCGTGACAAAAGTTAACACGTTAACGCTCATGATTTTAATTCAGCTATAGCTGTATAAGCTGAATGGACGTTTGTAGACGACATTTACGTCAACGTGTTAATATTGTCCGGCCGATTTCAAATCTAGAATATACTGTTTTATTTTATTTTAGAATACTTTACCTATAGTTGAATTTTGTCATAATACATCAGATAGTCCCGGGAGTCGAGACCGTCATTGGGCATCTTTTTCTTTTTGCTAATAGTTACTTTGGTTTGAATATTAAAGAAATGATATAAAATATCACAATTTTACATTTTCAATGTTAATTTTTATGGTTTCAATGCTTTACTTATGGAACAAATATATAATAGAGTTTATTTGGGTCGCACTTAGCATGAAGCTGGAGACATTCACCTAAGCCTGTTTCTGACCGGCTCTGTAGTTGCAATTAATTACACTAAATCACAATAAAACTACAAGTTTAATCAATTCTATCTTAAAGCCGATCAGACTGCTAAGCTCTGGTATAAGAGCAGCACCCAAAAATGTTTCTTTATTTTATTTATTTATTTTACAATTTAGAATTTAATTCTCAAATTGCTTTCTTATTTTTCGTGCACTCGGGAACTAAGCCCATATGGCAAATGTTTCTTTGAGTACAGAAAGCTTACCAAAATTTAAATTAATACCTTAGGGACTGGCCAGGAAAATTGGAATGGACCCGATTTTGGTCTTACTCTAGCCTGGATTTGTAATAAGTCGAATTCTAAACCATATCTTGGGTAAATTCAAACATTTTTTCGAAAATATATGAATTCCATTGAAAAAGGTTTTCTTTAATGCTCACGGTCGATTTCAACTCATTTTTGGAATTTATTCATGTTTTTCCACATTCGCATCAGGATTTCTTTACGACAATTCATGCAACATTTTGATTCTTTAGTTGGATTTTCCAGACTGGATTTTTGTTACTTAGTAAATTTGGACATAATTTATTGTGAAGGCGTGCAATTTTGGACAAACATGTACCAAAGATCATGAATTACTAGATGTGGCACTCGTGACGTAGTCCCTTATCTTTTTTCGACCTTGGTCCCCTTAGCCCACCGGCCTTGCAGATTTGCTAAAAGTGGATAGTAATAAAGGGCTCACTCGTGAGAGAAAGACAAAAATTTAAGGGGAAGCAGAACGAAAATTAAAATCACGTTTCACCACCCAGAGCAGCGCACACGTTCGAATACGTTTGGTTTGCCTTTAAAAATGCACAGTGAAAAAATGTAAGCAGCCCGCATCCGTATATATGCTCTGAGTGTGCTACCTGCCTGTTCCCCATTCTCAATTCAGGATTTCCCTATGCTGGAACATTGCCTGGGGACGGCACTAATACCATGCATGCAGAGGCACACAGCGAGCCCGACAGATTGGCCCGCCTTTAAAAATGCATGGTAAAAAAACGATGCATTTTATTGCCTACACTGTAAGTGCTGTGGATGAGAATTTTTGGCTGCCTATTCTTATCTCTTTCGTTCTTATTGGAATTTACATAAGACATAGGAAGCAGTAGTTCTTTGCTACTTTCTCTAATGGAAAAATTTACCCCAGGCAGTTTTAGAAGTTGCATATGGGTTAGAGCTTTAAGTTTGTATAGAGAGTGTTCCATCTAGTATTTCATGATCTTTGGGTCCTACGCGTACATCTCATAAAATTTATTAGTAATCCTAAACCTATTCGCTACCAGGGTCTCCTTGTAAAAACACCCACCACAGCCCAAAACTCTTTTCGGATTATATGGCACCAATTCGAATAAACTTAACGGATATATATTTAGAGCATACTAAAAAATTAAAATAAGCATTCTTCATATAATATACCATTTTAAAATTTAACAATTCTGTTAAAAACACAACGCATTTCAATTTATATTCAAAAACGTTTGTCGTATATATGTGACGGCGGACTCTGATTAAAAAAAAACATTGATATGAGTTAAGGTATTAAGTCAACATTCATCTTTTCTGTAATATTTTACAATGCAATTAAACAAACATTCGTTTGCTGAAAACCTCGGCGTCTTTAACGAATTTTGATAAATTAGAGCAATGGACTGCGCCCTTGTCGTAAAGTTGTTGTAAATTAGGCCAGGTCAAGTTCTCACAAAATAAGCCTGCCTGAAGCACACTATTAAATTACGTTTGAATAGTGAAGAAAATGTTTTGTAAACCACTGCTGTCTACCAGCCATCATCCGTGCGGCTTCCTCATTTTTCCGAAAATAGCTGTATATAATTACCATTTTGCCCTTGAAATAAAATTCGCGCAGTTGTTCACGTTTCAAAAAATATCACTACAACTGGTGTCAATTGTACAAAAGACTACGAATTTACAATCATTTCCACAGACCTACAACTATTTTAGAAATCAAAAACTACTGCCGCCGATAGCCTGTGATGGTTCAACGAAATGACATTTCTGATTGATCAACTGTCACTATCACCGTTAAACCGGTCGTTAACCTTTGGGTTAAAGTTTTGATGCTTTATAAGTCAACGTACAATTTTCGCATTATTTTAATTCGGCTATTTAACATAATTATACATAAAATGTCAATTTTTATATTATTTTGTTTTACGAAAAAAAAAACTGTTATACCAATACACATTTGCACCAGCTGACGAAGCTAGTGCCATCTAAGAATAAAATGTGGGCACAGCTTTTCGTAAATTTAATTTGACATTTAAAATGGCGGGAAATTCAGTAGTTTTATTTATCAAGCATTATGGAAAATTCGTGAATTATGGGTTCTGAATTAACTGAGCAATTAATAAAAAAGTTAGGATTAGGCAGTGAGACACGATTAGTAGAGTAAGTTTCTTATCAGCAGTTTTAATAAATTGCTAATTGTCTTATTGCTCAGGAAATCCATTGAACTGCTTCGTCTTCTTGAGCTGAAATCATCAAAGATCGTTGCAACGGTGGGTGATTATGGTAAAACCGTGATTTGTATCGACTTGGCTAGTTCCGAACTTGGAATTCCCTTCGATATAGTGAGTATTAATTTGGCTTATTTATTAAAGCGTTTGAATGCAATGTCTTTATCCAGAGCGACGGAATTAAAGTTTCGGGACTCCGCAAGGCCGTTTACACAAACTTCAGGAGGATTGTGGAAAAAGTCCTTGGCTTAAATAAACCAGTTGGGATTGATGAAATTTGCGTGCGTTTGGAGCTGGCTAGTGTTACTAAAAGAGCTAGTGAAATTTTGAATCTATTCAAGGATTCCCTCGGCGAGGATTCAAACGAAATCGATCTTAGCCACCCTCAGTACGCGGCAATTGCCGTTTATCAGGCCTGTAAATTCGATAAGAAGAAGGTTTCCCGACAAAAGTTAATTGCTTTCAGTCACTTAAAACCAATGCAATGGACTAAATTGGAACAAAGTTGGGACAAATTTGTTGCAAAAAAGTATCTTCCGATCGCGGAACAAAAACGAAAAATACCAGAAGGAGAGGAGAGTCATAAGAAACTTAAATGCGACGACAAGGAAATTACAAATCCAAAGTCCAAGGATAAAAGCGAGGTAGAGGACTATGAGATATGGAAATGCAGAATGCTATCTTACGCCAGAGAAGGATTGGAGAAGGTTGATAAGGAAAATAAAGCCTAATTATATTCTAGATGTATTTATTTTATAATATAGCTGTACAATTGTTTTGTTTTGTCTGTAAAAAAAACTCTCAATTAAATTTCACTTTTTATGCCATACGCTTAGTACTTCTAAACTAGTTGATGAATATTAATGCGGTTTTCATTATCATTTAAAGATTTTTTAGGAAGATTCAGGTGTATAATATTTTTGTATTTAATGTAAGGCTAGTAGAGAAATGTTAATATTTTGTAATCAAGCCTTAAAACATTTTTTACGGCGCTTACATGGCCTTACCTTGAGATACAGTAAAATTAACACATTCTGCACCGCATCTGCCGCATGTTTAACGCCGGCGATTATTCTTGAGTACAGGTAATCCTATAACACGGTAGTTAGGTTCTTAGAAAATGCCGTGTTGCATGAGACCCAGAGCTAGTACAAAAAGGGGGGTTACGTTCCAAAAACTTAATTCGACATAAACAACTTAATTTTTGTTAAAAATATAAATGTATGTACAACACAAAGTAAAAAAAAAAAATATTTTAATCTAACGCAACCATAATTTAATGAATTTATTCGTCGTCACTGCTCAGTGTAATCAACCGAGAACTTTTTTTCGGTGGAACGATATCGCCTTCACTTCCAGAACTTTTTTCTCTATTTAGTTTTTCTATGTTTTCCCCTCTTAAAAAAATCTATAATCGAACTTTGCTTGCTGGTTCTTCCTAGGTCATTGTAAATTTCACGGTATGGAGCTAAACAGTTTTGCAGCTCCCTTTTGAATTTTCGACTTCTTTCCGTGGAAGGGTCTGTATTCAAGAAAAATGACTCGAGATTTTCCGCTAAGCATAGGCCTTCTTGTATTTTTTTTAATGTTAAATTCTTAACTGTACAATCTTCATCAGAGCTAGCGTCCTCAAAATCGATTTGATGCCATTTCCATCAAATCCGCTTCGTCAACTTCTTCTTCCACTAATAAATCTTGAATGTCTTTGGTAGCCATATCCACAAAACCTTCGCCTCCGATTGATTTAGCGACTTCTAATATGGCACCAATTTAATTTTCTGATGTTTCACGCATGTTTTCTGTTTCAACTGAAGAGGGCTGATGTTTTTATTTCTTTCGATACAGTGCTTGATTGAAAATTTCTTCCAAGCTTCCATTACGCTAATTGATTTCGAATCGGTTGCGTCTAAAATCCACTGTAAGGATCTTATATAATACGTTTTAAAGGTATAAATAATACCTTGATCCAATGGTTGGAGCAACGAAGTAGTGTTAGGTGGTAGGAACACTATTCTGACATTGGGATGTGTCAAATCTAGTGGGTGGCATGGAGCATTATCCAACAGTAATAGCGCCTTGAAGCTCAAATTTTTCTGCCTTAAATAACGCTTGGCACAAAACAATTTGAAAACCATTCTTTAAAGAAATTTCCTGTTACCCAAGCTCTTGAATTTGCTTTCCAGTATACCGGCAAGGTGTTTTTATTTACGTTTTTCAGTGCACGAAGATTCAAAGATCTATAAACTAGCAAGGGTTTTGTCATGAAGTCCCCCGATGCATTACTGCACAAAAGGAGCGTTAGACGATCTTTGGACACCTTAAATCTGGGTGCAGTTTTTTCTTTTTTTCGAGATAAAGGTTTTACTGGGCATTTTTTTTCCACCAAAGCCCAGTTTCGTCGGCATTGAAAACCTGATCCGCTGTGTATCCTTGCTTTTTGCAGTGTTGTATATACAAAGGATTTGCAGTTTTCTCATCACGTTATAGCGAAACCGTGTTGTAGGAGGGTTCCCGGAATTTACGAATCGTGTTATAGCGAAGCCGTGTTATAGGAGGGTTACCTGTACTTGATATTCACAGTTGAAATACCGTTATTCGTATAATTTAATGTAGAACAATCACTTGAGCTCTGCTATCTTACGATTTAACAAGAAATTGAAAATATTTGAATTTAAATAAAATAAAAATGTACTTTTACTTGATGTACGGTTGTGTGAGAACACTGCAAAGATGTACCTTTATGTAACCGGCACAAAATGTATTAATGTACTTCAGAATTGTAGCTCTCAAAAGGTTTACAAACAAGTCCACGGATGATATTTATATTCACAGGTGTACTAAAGCAAATCCTGAAGTGTTCGATATTTTCCTTACAAATTGCTCTGAGCTTTTCTATCAACCAGTGGTGGTAAACGATCTATCCTCGGATCATCTGTCGGTATCTCTCAACTCGACCAAAGATCACTGCTTCCAAGATCAAAGCAGATTTAACCCTTAACGCAATTCACATTTCGACAATTTCTGGAATATGGTACAAACTGCTCAGCAAAGTTATTAAATTAAATAACGCAGCTTATTTTGATTTTAATTCAAACGAATGAATACGAATTAAAAAAATGAACTATGAATTACAAAGATTTCCATTACTCAAAATATTATACTAATATTAATAAATTCTCCTTGCCTTGCAAAATAATGCATTATTTGGGATGCATTTATGTGGAATATTGTGCACTCATTGAGGTCTTTGTGAATTCCTTAACATTTGCCTAAATGCAATAAATTTTTTTGCATTTCTCAAAAGTTAATTAAAGCTATATTTCTTGAGGAACAATCCTTTTCATTACAGTCGCTATATATCCTGTCCTTATATACTATATATATATATGCATATAGCGCTGCTCGGCTTCTTTCGACCATGTTTTGTGAAAACTCTCGTACGCAAACGCAAGTTTTTGATTTCGTGAAATAATAATAGGTAGGCATTTAGATCGCACTTCATAACGTGAATTTATTTATTTATTTATTTACGCTTAATACAAGCAATGTACAAAAATTAATTAAATTAAATAAATAAACTTAAGACTAGACTAGCACTAAACTAGGAAACTAAAACTAGAGGACAATGCAGATTAGGGGAGACTGTTAAGGTGGTTCCTGAGAGAATTTTTACTCAGGTGGAAGTCGAAAGAAGGGCAGGAGTTGGCTCTCCGAAGCATTCTAGTGAGGGGTTCAGAAAGACCGTAGTTGGTGCGATGGTAGGGAGGGCGAAAGAGAGGGGCCGAGCGGAGGTTACGCGGATTGGTGTAGATAGGGATCCGCGCAAGTAGAGAAGGACAGTCTATCTCGCCGATTAGCAGTTGGTGAATGAAAGTGATATCGGTAAGGTCCCGCCGCTTCCATAGAGGCTGCAAGTTGATGAGCTGAAGGCGGTTAACATAGGGTGGAAGGTTAAGAGGGTCAGACCAGGGGAGCACACGTAGAGCAAAACGAAGGAGCCTACGTTGTACAGACTCAATCCTGTTGATGGAAGTAGATTGGTAAGGAGACCAAACTTGGCTAGCATATTCCAGGAGAGGCCTAACGAAGGTGACAAAGAGGGATTTGGCGACGTACGGATTAAGGAACTCCTTAGACCACCGCTTAACGAAGCCAAGCGCGGAGTTTGCTCTGGCAATCACACTGTCAATGTGTTCATGAAAGTTAAGTTCACTATCACAGATGACACCTAGATCACGGAGAGAGAAAACGGAGGGGATAGGTTCGCCGGACAGGCAATAGGTTCTAGGGGGGGAAGAGGGGCGCTTGCGGGAGTAGGTGATAGATTGGCATTTGGAGATGTTGAGCTCAAGAGAGTTATTTGTGCACCAAATGCCAAAACTATCGAGATCTTCTTGGAGCAGGCGGGGGTCCGAGGTGGAGGATATCCGTTTAGAGATTTTCATGTCATCGGCATAGATGGACAGGTCGGAATGCTTGATGATACATTCGACGTCATTGATGGCCAGAATGAAAAGTAACGGACCTAAGTGGCTACCCTGAGGGACCCCCGAGTTGGCCACGAAAGAGTTGGAAGAGGAGGAGCAGAAAAGGACACTGTATTGACGGTGTTCAAGATAGGACTTAATCCAGGAAGAAAAAAGCCGATTGAAACCAAGGGAGTGAAGTTTAAAGAGAATTAGTTTGTGTGAGATTTTGTCAAACGCCTTGCTAAAGTCAGTAGCGATGACGTCAACCTCGTCGCCTTTTTCCAGGGCACACAGAGTTTTGGAGATGAAGTCGGTGAGGTTAGTGGTTGTCGATCTACCTTTAAGAAAACCGTGTTGGGATGGGGAAAAGATGGGTTTGCAATGAAAGAATAAGCAGTCATAAATGATGCTTTCGAAGAGTTTAGCAATAGGGCGGTAATTGGATATAACGTGTAGCTAACATTCAGCCAATTTAGTGCCTCAATGGCGTTGTGGATCGATTTCCTCGCAAACCTAAAGATATTATTAAAATAATGAGTTAATTATATTTTGTGTTCCGCGGATAAATAAAATTTGGTATAAGGTGTCATACATAAGTAATTAATCCTACTAATTTTGTATGTACGTATATTGTAGTATAAAATATAGGACAAGTCTTTATTCTTACGAATTTAACTCTGAACTGGCTTTACAAATGAGGTATATCCTCGTTCTACTTCATATTATTATTACATGTGTATACATGGCAACTCTAAATTATTTTAATTTTTACATATGTACTAAGCTTTCATGTACACCTACAATACAATGCATTAAATATAAATTTAGAAAGTCTGGATTTTGAATGAATAAAAAATTAGAAAAATTATTAATGGTCCTAATTCGACGAACAGGGCTGTAGGTCTGACTAATGGCTTCTACTAAAGTTCTGTCCGGGAATTTTTACTATAGTTCTAAACATTCTGGCTTCTACTATAGTTCTGTTATCCTCGACACTCTTTGTATATCACATTTTACATTGACATTTGTAGATAAGTAATTTTTTTTTTGATGAGGTAAAAACCGGAAAATATCAATATATCATTATTATTATTATAACAATGAAATAAAACATAAAAATGAAAATATCATATCGAACAAAACCTTCTATATTTAAAAGCTGTGAATTGTCCTCTTCCATGTGTGTGTTAGTGGAATTAATTATTTTATGATGATATTTTTGCAATCATTCTAAGAATACTGTCGTCCTAACTAACGATGGAGATCATCGTAAATACCACTTACAAAAATTAAACTTAAAATTGAAAAGAATGGGGCGTTACACTATTTCTAGTTTGTTCAAGTGAAACCCAAATATTTCTATAATGACTGAGTTAGGTCTGAGCTCAAAATTGAACACAAATTAACCCTTTGTGGTCGGAATTAATTTTGTTCCCAGTATGCAAAAGAAATATTTAAAATAATTAAATTTAAAAACTATGTCGAACCACACTCGATCTTGGACCTGTTGCGAGGAAATTTCATGTTGAACAGACTCGACATTGGACCGCAAAAGGTCAAACAATTTGCACTAATCCAAATTTTACGAGAGTAAGCAATATTTCTAGTTAGTAAAAAACGTTCCAAAATAGTAAATATAGATGATTTATCGAAAATAATAAATTTTCCAATTAAATTGAATGGTGCACGGATGGCGCATCCTGCATAGTTTCATGAAAATTTTTTCAACAACGCCGTATATGTAAAATTGAATTGAATTTAAAATTTTTCGAGGTACTAATTAGTAACTAATAAATAAGAATAAGGGGGAAAAAGGAAGCATTTGGGGAATTTGATAAAAGATCTTTGGTAACTTCACTAAATTTATATTTCAGATAAATATCGACAACCTTACAATTTACACTTTTCCGTTATAAAAACATTTTTAAAAAATCTTAAAAGTAAATAGTGCAAGAAAGAGTTACTTTGAAAACGAATAAGTTAAACTTAACGCAAGAGAAAGCAGAGAGTGTGGGGCAAAACAATAATTTGAAAGTGTGTCTGTGTGATATCGATAAGGACTAATCCTAAATGTGACTATGTCTACAAAAATTTGGCAAAAACATGTCAACTCCAAATTGGGTTGTACAAGCAGGACAGATCGACTGGACCACTGCACGATCAGTTAGATCCAACCGAACGCAGCCGGATCGCTCCTTAGAAAACTTCTTCTGGTGCATCTTTGAGATATATCGTCGGGGATAGTGCAAATCCGCGAAACTAGCATTGGATAATTGCGCGTATCTGACAAAATGTAGCCAATTGAAGCAAATCCGCGTAATTGTTGTAGGGCCTTAATTATTTACATATTAAATTCATATATTTTTCTAACAAGAGATAGAACACATTAATAATTACTTTCTATGTAAAAATGAGCTTAAAATTCATTGAATTAATAAAGTTATTAAGTTTTAACCTTCCTCTGTAAAACTGGATCTATTGCAGATACGCGGCCTTTACGTATGGTAGATTCGCGGATTTGCACTATCCCCGACGATATATATTTTTTTTTTACTTTTTTTCGCTTATTTTTTATTTCAGTGAAACTTAGAGATAACTTCACAAAAACTAGCACAGAATCTCGACCATAACATTTTCCTCAGTTTTCTCGGATGAACAAAGAAACGAAAACAGAAAAATCACACTGCACTGCGTTTTAAAGAAAACTTTTTTTTTTCAACTCCGGCTGCTTTTTTATTAAGCAAGCAAAAGAGTTAAAGGCGAATATCTTTGCGTTGACATCCTGGGGAGGTGTGCAAGGTTTAGTTAATTTTTATCAGACAACTTACCCGGGGATGATATGCGATTCGGGATGGGTACGGAAGCCGCCGAAGCCCCGGGGGAAGCATCTTGGGCTTCTTTTAACTTAGGATTGCTTCATCACAGTTTATGCTTTGGAAAATATATCGCCACTTGGTGAGCTCGTGGTCTTTGGTAGTTCCAAAGATACTCTTCAAACGTTAACGATTATCACTGCCAAGATGCTCGTATTTGCAGTGCTCATCGGAGCATTCGCCCATCAGTTGGAACGGACAGATGATTCCAATCGGATTAAAGTGGCTGAAATGTTCACAAAACGAAAAGAAACGAGAAAATGTTTTTTAAGGGTTGTTTAAACAATAAATCTAATTATACTGAATCGGGAAGGGTGTTGGATACTAAAATGCCTTACAAACATCCTAATAAATATAAAAACAACTAAAGATAGACTAGAGATTATGAATTGAAATAGGACACATTTTTGCAATAAAAAATACTCTGTGGTAGGAAATAACATAAATATGGACTTTATGCTAATATATTTTTGAAAAGTTTGAATAGTTTATGATATTACTTACATTGCTGATTAGAGTGTTACTTTAACTACCATTTGCAAAATATTCAGCCTCTTATTAAACAAATATTAAAAGAATCATAAAAAAATACCTTCTCTTCATAAACTTTATATTTAAAAAAATAAAAAAAGTAGTAGGAGTAGAATTCCCTCCCCGAGAGCTTCGCATTATCATCTTGAATTACATAAACTCACACCTAAAAGTACCAAAAATTGAAAAAATTTCACTAAATAAACTATTAACTTTTTTTTTTTTTTAATAAATAGTAATGCAATAAAATATTTTCCTTTTGTAAAAGTAACCTGTAATGACAACGAAATATATTTTAAAATTACATCTTCATAAAGCCTACAAATTAGCTTTCAATCTAGAAATTTCAACTTACGGCATTGATCTAGTTTAGAAATAGTAAAAACAAATATTAAAAGATTTATCTTTTTAATAGATTCCGGACATAATAATATACCTCAAAGTACCTTCTTAAGATACATTAGCCGATTTTAATTTTTAGTTTTTGAACTAGCCCACAGGCTATATTCCTATAATAATTTGTAATATTTTTAATATAGCAAAATCTACATTCCTACAAGGTATATTTTCCTAACCAGTTAAATCAAATTTACATCTTTCGGAGCAAGACACACAACAGACAAATTGGAATAATATTTTCATAAATGTAATACGAAAATAAAAAATTTTAAATACTATTTGATCTGATTTTATTCGAATAGAGTTAATTTGAAAACTCAAAATTAGAGGAAGAAAAAGTAACTTTGAGTTCGAATAAGACGTAGTTGTTTAGAGTTGCTTGAAGTATACACTTAAATAATGAATGAAAAATCTTGTTAACATTTGTATTTTACGTATTGAATTTTTTTCAATTGCAAATTTTTGAACTAGTCCAGAAATAATATACCTATATTACTAATTAATAATTTGCTTCGATATTTTATTTCGAAGGATAAAACACTCCCAGCAGAGAAAACTAGTTTTTCGAAGATAACTACCATAAATATAATTTTATATTGTGTTTAATTAATTATTAAGCCTCAAGTAATAAAACTAAACAAAATGTATTTTTTTCAACTATGTTTTTTACCCCTTCTCCTTTGTCAACATCCTTTTTCATCTACCTTTCTTCATATCTTTAAAGATTTAAATTATAATTAACATGAAATTCTCAAACTTCTCAAAAACACAAATGACCTATCCAAAATTGGTCTAGTAAATAATCAAAATAAGGATAAAGGTTTTTGATAAAGATCAAGATATCAATAATAATTAACATGCAATCAGGTTGCTAGTTGCTTTCTTGACATTTAAATTTATAAGTTGGATAATGTTTTTTTATATTCTACTGAGGAAGTATGAATGTTTAGGAAGGTATAGTAAGGAAATATAAGAATTGAAGTACCAAACACAATAATACCGAGTAAGGATTATAAAAAGTGATAAACCTTTCACTTTCAAGAGGACAAGAGAGGCAACGAACTATAGAACAGAAATTTTATTTGGACCAAAAGAGAGGAAATCAAAGTTAAAAATTACTTAATCTTTTAGAACTCACCTTTTTTCACTCATATGCTCGAGAGGTGATGCATATACCTTAAATTTGGACGGTGGAGCAGTTACAGGTTCATCTCCGCTTTTTAGTTCATTCATAAGAATATCCTGAAACTCAGAAAGATATTTTAAGAAATTCATTAAATTTCGAAGAATCCAAGGACCCACTTCCATTCTAACAGAGTTTGTGCTGCCGGCAGCCTTAGGCTCAGTAACTTCTGAAAATAGACCAGAGAGAAAGGGGGAAGATATTGGAGAAAAATTGATGAATTTTTGAATATCACAATAAGAAAAATTAAAAGTACCTTCCGTTTTTGCACCTTCATTAGTTATTAACATTGCATCAAATTGGTGAACTTGTTTTGATTCCTCGATATCATCCAAGCTAAAGTATCCTTCGGAAAGTTTTTCCAAAATGAAGGTTGCATTGGACGCTATAAGGGAACATAAATCAGAATTTACAGGATCAATATTGCTTGGAGTAGCCGTGGACACCGTGTCTTCTTTGGTACTTAAATGAGTTTTAGCACAGATTTCCTCAAAATCATTATCTTGTTCCATTTTTTCTGTAGTTCCTATGGCACTTCTACGTATTTCCAGATTTGTTTCCATGGGTATATCACAGGAAAGCTGGATTTGTTGTTCGGTGGTATGACTACTGGAAATATCTTCCGAAATACCAGTAATTGCAGGAATAGAAAGATTTTCACTTATATCTACAATGTTTTCTGTTTTCCCTTGTTCGTTTTCTTCTTCTACAAATATGCTTTCAGTATTTTCTGAAGTTTCTACAATTTGTTCTTTGAAAAGTTCAATATTATCTGTTAGCAAAACATCTGATTGCTTCTCATTTTTTTTGTTTTCCGAGCTATCTTCAAACTCAGAGATGTTTTTCTCAAAAATCTCTGTAGGCTCAGAACTTTTTGGTTCAGTTTTATTTGAACATGAGTCTTCCGAAATATTAGCTTGTTTTTTATACAATTCAGAGATTCTCATGTTCTTTAAATTTTTTATAGCTAGAGCGAATTGTTTGTACTTATCCTTAACTTCAACAGAATTGCCCTCAAACCTATAAAGCAGCGAACCATTTTGAATTTTAAGCAAATCTTACTAAAAATTTTATTTGTACTTACTTAAACTCTCCTTCAATGCTATCCTTTATAACAGCAGCCTTTGCAAATTTCTCAATTTCTATAATGACTGAGTTAGGTCTGAGCTCAAAATTGAACACAAATTAACCCTTTGTGGTCGGAATTAATTTTGTTCCCAGTATGCAAAAAAAATATTTAAAATAATTAAATTTAAAAACTATGTCGAACCACACTCGATCTTGGACCTGTTGCGAGGAAATTTCATGTTGAACAGACTCGACATTGGACCGCAAAAGGTCAAACAATTTGCACTAATCCAAATTTTACGAGAGTAAGCAATATTTCTAGTTAGTAAAAAACGTTCCAAAATAGTAAATATAGATGATTTATCGAAAATAATAAATTTTCCAATTAAATTGAATGGTGCACGGATGGCGCATCCTGCATAGTTTCATGAAAATTTTTTCAACAACGCCGTATATGTAAAATTGAATTGAATTTAAAATTTTTCGAGGTACTAATTAGTAACTAATAAATAAGAATAAGGGGGAAAAAGGAAGCATTTGGGGAATTTGATAAAAGATCTTTGGTAACTTCACTAAATTTATATTTCAGATAAATATCGACAACCTTACAATTTACACTTTTCCGTTATAAAAACATTTTTAAAAAATCTTAAAAGTAAATAGTGCAAGAAAGAGTTACTTTGAAAACGAATAAGTTAAACTTAACGCAAGAGAAAGCAGAGAGTGTGGGGCAAAACAATAATTTGAAAGTGTGTCTGTGTGATATCGATAAGGACTAATCCTAAATGTGACTATGTCTACAAAAATTTGGCAAAAACATGTCAACTCCAAATTGGGTTGTACAAGCAGGACAGATCGACTGGACCACTGCACGATCAGTTAGATCCAACCGAACGCAGCCGGATCGCTCCTTAGAAAACTTCTTCTGGTGCATCTTTGAGATATATATATTTTTTTTTTACTTTTTTTCGCTTATTTTTTATTTCAGTGAAACTTAGAGATAACTTCACAAAAACTAGCACAAAATCTCGACCATAACATTTTCCTCAGTTTTCTCGGATGAACAAAGAAACGAAAACAGAAAAATCACACTGCACTGCGTTTTAAAGAAAACTTTTTTTTTTCAACTCCGGCTGCTTTTTTATTAAGCAAGCAAAAGAGTTAAAGGCGAATATCTTTGCGTTGACATCCTGGGGAGGTGTGCAAGGTTTAGTTAATTTTTATCAGACAACTTACCCGGGGATGATATGCGATTCGGGATGGGTACGGAAGCCGCCGAAGCCCCGGGGGAAGCATCTTGGGCTTCTTTTAACTTAGGATTGCTTCATCACAGTTTATGCTTTGGAAAATATATCGCCACTTGGTGAGCTCGTGGTCTTTGGTAGTTCCAAAGATACTCTTCAAACGTTAACGATTATCACTGCCAAGATGCTCGTATTTGCAGTGCTCATCGGAGCATTCGCCCATCAGTTGGAACGGACAGATGATTCCAATCGGATTAAAGTGGCTGAAATGTTCACAAAACGAAAAGAAACGAGAAAATGTTTTTTAAGGGTTGTTTAAACAATAAATCTAATTATACTGAATCGGGAAGGGTGTTGGATACTAAAATGCCTTACAAACATCCTAATAAATATAAAAACAACTAAAGATAGACTAGAGATTATGAATTGAAATAGGACACATTTTTGCAATAAAAAATACTCTGTGGTAGGAAATAACATAAATATGGACTTTATGCTAATATATTTTTGAAAAGTTTGAATAGTTTATGATATTACTTACATTGCTGATTAGAGTGTTACTTTAACTACCATTTGCAAAATATTCAGCCTCTTATTAAACAAATATTAAAAGAATCATAAAAAAATACCTTCTCTTCATAAACTTTATATTTAAAAAAATAAAAAAAGTAGTAGGAGTAGAATTCCCTCCCCGAGAGCTTCGCATTATCATCTTGAATTACATAAACTCACACCTAAAAGTACCAAAAATTGAAAAAATTTCACTAAATAAACTATTAACTTTTTTTTTTTTTTAATAAATAGTAATGCAATAAAATATTTTCCTTTTGTAAAAGTAACCTGTAATGACAACGAAATATATTTTAAAATTACATCTTCATAAAGCCTACAAATTAGCTTTCAATCTAGAAATTTCAACTTACGGCATTGATCTAGTTTAGAAATAGTAAAAACAAATATTAAAAGATTTATCTTTTTAATAGATTCCGGACATAATAATATACCTCAAAGTACCTTCTTAAGATACATTAGCCGATTTTAATTTTTAGTTTTTGAACTAGCCCACAGGCTATATTCCTATAATAATTTGTAATATTTTTAATATAGCAAAATCTACATTCCTACAAGGTATATTTTCCTAACCAGTTAAATCAAATTTACATCTTTCGGAGCAAGACACACAACAGACAAATTGGAATAATATTTTCATAAATGTAATACGAAAATAAAAAATTTTAAATACTATTTGATCTGATTTTATTCGAATAGAGTTAATTTGAAAACTCAAAATTAGAGGAAGAAAAAGTAACTTTGAGTTCGAATAAGACGTAGTTGTTTAGAGTTGCTTGAAGTATACACTTAAATAATGAATGAAAAATCTTGTTAACATTTGTATTTTACGTATTGAATTTTTTTCAATTGCAAATTTTTGAACTAGTCCAGAAATAATATACCTATATTACTAATTAATAATTTGCTTCGATATTTTATTTCGAAGGATAAAACACTCCCAGCAGAGAAAACTAGTTTTTCGAAGATAACTACCATAAATATAATTTTATATTGTGTTTAATTAATTATTAAGCCTCAAGTAATAAAACTAAACAAAATGTATTTTTTTCAACTATGTTTTTTACCCCTTCTCCTTTGTCAACATCCTTTTTCATCTACCTTTCTTCATATCTTTAAAGATTTAAATTATAATTAACATGAAATTCTCAAACTTCTCAAAAACACAAATGACCTATCCAAAATTGGTCTAGTAAATAATCAAAATAAGGATAAAGGTTTTTGATAAAGATCAAGATATCAATAATAATTAACATGCAATCAGGTTGCTAGTTGCTTTCTTGACATTTAAATTTATAAGTTGGATAATGTTTTTTTATATTCTACTGAGGAAGTATGAATGTTTAGGAAGGTATAGTAAGGAAATATAAGAATTGAAGTACCAAACACAATAATACCGAGTAAGGATTATAAAAAGTGATAAACCTTTCACTTTCAAGAGGACAAGAGAGGCAACGAACTATAGAACAGAAATTTTATTTGGACCAAAAGAGAGGAAATCAAAGTTAAAAATTACTTAATCTTTTAGAACTCACCTTTTTTCACTCATATGCTCGAGAGGTGATGCATATACCTTAAATTTGGACGGTGGAGCAGTTACAGGTTCATCTCCGCTTTTTAGTTCATTCATAAGAATATCCTGAAACTCAGAAAGATATTTTAAGAAATTCATTAAATTTCGAAGAATCCAAGGACCCACTTCCATTCTAACAGAGTTTGTGCTGCCGGCAGCCTTAGGCTCAGTAACTTCTGAAAATAGACCAGAGAGAAAGGGGGAAGATATTGGAGAAAAATTGATGAATTTTTGAATATCACAATAAGAAAAATTAAAAGTACCTTCCGTTTTTGCACCTTCATTAGTTATTAACATTGCATCAAATTGGTGAACTTGTTTTGATTCCTCGATATCATCCAAGCTAAAGTATCCTTCGGAAAGTTTTTCCAAAATGAAGGTTGCATTGGACGCTATAAGGGAACATAAATCAGAATTTACAGGATCAATATTGCTTGGAGTAGCCGTGGACACCGTGTCTTCTTTGGTACTTAAATGAGTTTTAGCACAGATTTCCTCAAAATCATTATCTTGTTCCATTTTTTCTGTAGTTCCTATGGCACTTCTACGTATTTCCAGATTTGTTTCCATGGGTATATCACAGGAAAGCTGGATTTGTTGTTCGGTGGTATGACTACTGGAAATATCTTCCGAAATACCAGTAATTGCAGGAATAGAAAGATTTTCACTTATATCTACAATGTTTTCTGTTTTCCCTTGTTCGTTTTCTTCTTCTACAAATATGCTTTCAGTATTTTCTGAAGTTTCTACAATTTGTTCTTTGAAAAGTTCAATATTATCTGTTAGCAAAACATCTGATTGCTTCTCATTTTTTTTGTTTTCCGAGCTATCTTCAAACTCAGAGATGTTTTTCTCAAAAATCTCTGTAGGCTCAGAACTTTTTGGTTCAGTTTTATTTGAACATGAGTCTTCCGAAATATTAGCTTGTTTTTTATACAATTCAGAGATTCTCATGTTCTTTAAATTTTTTATAGCTAGAGCGAATTGTTTGTACTTATCCTTAACTTCAACAGAATTGCCCTCAAACCTATAAAGCAGCGAACCATTTTGAATTTTAAGCAAATCTTACTAAAAATTTTATTTGTACTTACTTAAACTCTCCTTCAATGCTATCCTTTATAACAGCAGCCTTTGCAAATTTCTCAATTTTCAAACACTTCGCCTTGAGAGCCGTGATATTTTTATGATGTTCTGATATTTCTGGAAGAATCTTTGACAAAATTTTTTTTTGTGCGTCCAATTCTCCTTCCAACTTCAGCATCTCTTTTTTAACATCCTCAAGTTTACTTTGAAGAAGAAGTTGTTTAAGTCTTTCATCACTGGCTTTCTTGACGAGTTCCATAGCTTTGGATATTTTTTCACAAAGTTTAGAGCTGTTCATATATCATATAAATATGAAAAGTTTCATAAAAAGAAAAGACATTACCTATTTTCTTTGAACTCAATTTCATAAGGTTCTAAAGGATTGATTGCAGATTTTATCGTTGGTATAGACACAATTTTAAGAGCATCGCTATTCATGGTCCCATCAACAATGACACTCTTTTCTATTTCAAGTGCAACAGTTTTCTTACCTTCGTTTACCTGAAGTTCTTGAATAACTGGGGGTTTATTTATTGTAAGAAGCGTACTGTTTTCATTCTCGGTTGAAACAATTGCTTTCTTACCTTCACTGATTTGAGGCTCTTTAATCGGTGAAGCTTTATTCAGTATTGTTGCTTTTGTTAGTACTTTTTTAATAAGCGACTTTTTCGCAGAATTTTCGTTCCTTGTGGCAGTAGCTACTTCATTCAGGACAGTTTTGTGAATAAATACTGGCGATATGGCTTTGGGAGTGTCAAATAGCGCAGAGGAAGTAGTAGTAACAAATATAGAAGAAGTTTCATGAAACTGTTGCTGCTCTTTGCCTGCTTGTTGGTTTTTTATTACGACTTTAATCTGCTCTATATTTTTATTCAGTACTTTATTGTTCCTGGCTTGTTTTTGCTTTTCTAAAAGTTTCATGCGATTGACAAGCCTTCGATATTCTAACTGGGAAGAGGGTGGAAGGTGACGTACAGCCTATGGGTAGATAATAAAAAATTTTAATTCTATTTAACTCGAAAGAAATATTTTCAAAATTTATCAAGAAATGTAAAAATGTCTTAATTTTATAATGCTTTTTCTTATTATTTGTTTTGCTGTTATTGTACAGGGCTATAGAAAAAACAGTATTCATATACTTTTTAAAATACGAAATTTGAATCATTTTTTTATACTTCAAATCCTTCCCTTGTAAGACTTATTTGGGAAAAAATACTAAGCTATCCATTTAGTATTTTTTAACCGTATCTTCATTCTGGCTGTGGTTTAGCGCAGAAGCTAAGAAACATAAAAACAAAACTCATTTAGATGGATTTCTAGCCAAATTTTTCAGAATTAACTGATAACTTACTTAACTTATATGGATTTTGGATTTCCTTTACTCAATTTTCATTTTTAAATCACAAGTTTCTAGATTCACTGAATAACTTTTAGTTTTACCTATAATAATATAAACCATTGATACTTATTATCCTAGCGCAAACCATTATCTTTTAAGTTAATTAAAAGTTCTTGAATCAATATCTCGTTAAGTATAGCTATTGCAGAAATTCTGCCGCATTAGCATTATATTTTATGCAATTTTAATACTTTATAAACGAAAATTAAGCTTTCCATTGAGCGCTAAAGGTGACTAATGCTTCTAAAAAGTAATATATTGTTGCAGTATTTGCATCCGCTTGAGTATCATCTATAGAGTTTTAACTATATTATGAGAATTAGCTTTCGATCCGCACGCTGTGGAGACTGCGGTAGAAACACCAAGCCAAGCAACACTGAAGCAGCTTGGTGTTCTGGATATTTTTTAAACTGGTCTGCCTCGCTGGCGAGTATTAACCTTAAAAACATGTCTCTATAACGTGGGGTATAGGCGAAAATAAACGCACAGCTTTGTCAACCAACCACTGCCAAAACTGTAACATTTTTTGTTTTAATTTTAAAAAACTATAACAATATTTTTTAACAGCAATAATATTTTGTGAATTACAATATTTATTCCAAAAAGACATAAACTAATTTTTACTTACCAATGGAGTGACTGTTTGTGTATCCACAGATCTCGCCGATTCTTCTGTTGATTTGTTCTGCGCTTCAGGACTCTTAGGCATACATGGCGTATGACACATTTTGATTTGTTCAACCTTACTCCGAGCATTTTTGAGGAATTCATCAAGCCTTGCCTCAAAAACATCGTTGACGATTGATTTTGTACTTTTTTTTGCACTCTCCAATTCCGATACACCATCCTTCGCAAAGGCTATATTAGGATCTGCACAAGCTGGGGATTTTGGTATTGGTGAATAGCACGGACTATCCATTTGCAGACTCATGGGACTAGCGTTGTCGAAATAGTCTTTTTCATTAACAGGCGCTGGGATGGCAAGCTCAGTTGTTAAATCATCGGAATCAGACTCAGATTGGCCAAGATGTATGATCATTTTCTGTACTTTTGGTATGTCTAATTTTGTAATAAGGCGGGAAGACGTTAATTTAGTAATATTCGCCCTATCCGAAAGGGATTCACCGATTTTCAATTTCTTTTTCGCAGAAGATATCTCAGCCTGTTTCGCTGATAGCTTACGTTTTAGCTGAGCGATCGGGGTGTTAGTTTTGTTTACGACTTTTGTTCGTGTTCGAATCACTTTTGTCTTCATCTTTGGAATGTGTGCTGCTTTAACGGTTGTGGTAGAATCGACAATTTTTGGCTTAAGCGGAATGGGCACTAGAGCCGATTTTGGAGTTTGTAACTCCCCTAATGTAGTAACTGGTACAACTTTTAGGACATTACGATTAACAGCCACAGAATTTTGATTGCTGTGTATATGGAACTTGTCTTTCCTTTCGAGCCTATTGGAGACAGTTGGATGAAGCACAATTCCAGCTCTCTCCGCATCTCTTATATTTTCTAGTATGTTTTGAGTATATTCAGGTACGTTATCAGTCACAGATATACGTTGGTCTACAGGTACGGCGGTCATAAGAATTTCTTGCTGCATATTTTCCTTTACCTCTTCGCTCAGGACAATTGGGTGCATAGCTCCTATTTCTTCGTTGGCTATAGGCACTGGAGTCCTAGGATTTGAATTTCCAGAAAAGGTATGAACAGATTTCCGACAAGAATCTTCTCCAATCTGCATATCTGGACTACCGCAGCTTGTTTGATTTTTTAGCCTTCGCACAGCTTCTTTGAGAACAAGTTCTGTTTTATTGCTAAATGATTCTTTCATGCTTAGTTCCAGAACGATTTTTAAAGCTTCAGGATCAAGCCCAATTTCAGTGGTGTTATGACTTACTGTTCGTGGCCGATTTTCTTCAAATTTCCTCTTCTGCTCTATGATAGGGCCATCTGTTTTTGTCTTCTTCCCAGCCTTCATTTTAGCCAAAAGAAGCGCTCTAAGGGCAAGTTCCTCCTCATCGCTCGGATCAGGAGATGATGATCGTATATATAGCTTTGTGTGATCTTGATATTCATCTTCCCGTACGGTCTGCTTTTGAGGAGTGCTATCTCCATTTGGCAAAGAACCTAATTTTACAGCCTTCGGAGTGTGAATAATAACTGAGGATTGCTTATTATTGGCGGGGATATTATTAATTGGAACCCAAGTCCCCGCATGCTTAATCAAAACAGGACTAGATGAATTGCTACTAACTAATTCCATGTCAATGGGTTTGTTACATGGCTCGATGTCCGAGAGATCAGGAGATGCTATTGGACTAATATCCATTGGACCACTCTCCATTGAATCTCTAGGTGAGGTAATAAATCCACCTTTGAGTTCCACAAACTCTGAGGGCGAATATGGCTTCTTTCCTTCACTTTCTTTTCGCTTTTTGCGTTTAAACGCCTTTTTCATGATTGCCGACTTAAGCGCTATTAGACGTAATTCTTGTTCTTCCAGAGTAACAGAATCGTCTGAATCGTTCTTATTGCCTTCTTGATTCCTTTTAGCTTCAATCTCTTCATCCTTGTCAGATTCAACCTCAACCACCTCAACAACTTGCTCTATCACCTGTACTTCATCATCTACTTCCTCCTTAGTATCTACAACATTAATCTCATTTACTGGTTTACAGGAGACTGGTATATCTCTTTTTAGTGCTAGTCGAAGTTTATCGCGATTTAAGGCACAAAATTCCTCGTCGGAGGAAGCATCATCCAGGTAAATTTTCTTCTTTATCCTCTCAGTTTTTTTTCTACTTTTACTTTTTGATAATTTCTGATTCTTTTTCTTTTTACCCTTTGTTCGGGAATGAAGAGAAGAAAGTAAAGTATTATTTGGAGAGAGCTCCCTTTTCCTGAGGCGCTTGTGGTGCAATTTCTCAAAAGAATGCATTTTTGTTTCTGCCACTGATTTCTTAGGTCGACGTTTACCTTTTGAAGGTATTGGAGAAAGGTATAAATCATCGTTATCGCTTATATCTGACACCGGTAGGTTTGCGATATCGTAACGCTCTTTGTTGTAATCTATTGGTTCATAGAAAAGTTATTTAAAAAGTGACCATTTCAAAGTTCTAGGCCAAAAAGCTTTATTAATATAATAACAATCATAGACGTATGAGAAATTTGACTGGTAATTTTAACAAGTTTTAAACTTTTAATAATTCGAAAGTTGTTACAAGAGAATGCAAATTCTTAATTAATTTTTAATTATATTTGTATAATGCTATAATAAGTTTATCTGTTAATATAAATCAAAAACTTAAATTATTGTTTATGTTGTTTCCATAAAAAATGCATATAGGCAAATTCAATTATCGTTGTCCAAGAATTCGCATCGTGGAGAAAAAAAAAATATGAAGTCCATATTTTGGTGTTGATAAAGAAATTATTTTAGAAAAATAGTACTTTTTAAGAAGTTCGGTTAATTTCGATTTAAAATGCCATTTAAAGAAAAACCGTTGTAATAAAACTCTCATCTTAAAATTATTTCAGTTTGTATGTTAGATAGCGACCAACAATTTAAAACTTCAATGGATTGCCATGAAAATTTGTATTTGAAAGTTTTCGGGGGGTTTTTCGAAACTTAGAAATTCCAGTACGCATATATTT
Organism: Philonicus albiceps; assembly: GCA_963969385.1. Classification (NCBI taxonomy): domain Eukaryota; kingdom Metazoa; phylum Arthropoda; class Insecta; order Diptera; family Asilidae; genus Philonicus; species Philonicus albiceps. The sequence continues at coordinate 24,016,357 of OZ017773.1, read as the reverse complement.
TGAGGCCATTAAACTCAAATCGACTGTTTGTAATTTCTAACTTAAAGGAAATTTAATGTGATGAAAGTTTTTCAAAGTCTTCGGTTGCGTATTAAAAAAAAAAATAGAAAATAAAAACATGGCCACAAATTTTTCGCGATTCAATGGAACATTATGAGATAATATATTGGAATAGGGTTGCTGGCTTAGGCGTGTGGCGTTTCACAAATAAACAATTAATATGTGTTCAAATTTACTGTCTTCTTATAACGCGATAATGCAATAGCAAATACAAAAATATGTATTTATGCACTTATTTAGCACTAATAAATTAGGTAAAAAAGAATTTACATGTTCACCGTAGTAAGAAAATTAGTTGTGCTTTTTAAAAATTAGATTCCAAAGAAACTATGAGTTAAGGAGACTAGGAGGAAGATCACTTCTACATATACCAGGATAAGTTTTGGACTAGGTTCAATATCATATTTACAAAATGTTTGGTAACATTCTAATTGAGTTATGGGTGTATTTTAAGAACTTTGATTGGATTAAAAAGTACGCGATTTGAACTGGTTATCAGTTCATTAAAAAAAAAACACTTGGAAAATTTTCCTATCGAACAAGATCCATGATGACCAACCTCCATAGAAAACCAATCTACCCACAATAGCTGTAGCTCTTTTATTTGCATTGCAATTTCGCCATGTATTTCGTATTATGGTCATATCATGCGCTAGCCTTTTGGTTCGTATGAGTTAAACCATTTCGAGTTACCTGCCACATTCAATTCAGCGGATTTGGCACAGGTTTAACACTCAGAAATCAGTCAAAAAACAAATTGAAGTTAAATTGGCTTTCGTTTTCGCCCTAAAGCAGTGCGTGTAAAATAATTAAAATTTAATTTTAAAAAACCGGACAAGTGTGAGTTGAATTGTACCGTGCGATGGATATGTTATCTATCATGTATTTTTAAATTGGACTCAAATTTTGTTGTGGTAACTAAAATAATTTATTTCAAGATCAAACCTAACATTGTAGTTGAAAAACATGTTTTCCCATACATTCCAACTGCAAATGTAGGTTTCTACGCACAATATTAAGAGATTTACCATGTTATTCTAAGACCATACATTTCAAATAGGTTTTTCTGTAATCTATAAGTAAACAATTATTTTCTATACTTTCCAAAATTTTAACTCATTAGTTTCGGAAATAATGAGGGAAGCAGGGAGGTTACAAAAGTTTTTCATTTTAAATTTATTAATTTTCCCCCATAATCAAAATTCATTATTAACGTAATACGTGTTTGGATTATAGAAATTCATATGTGTACCAAATTTCAACTTAACCGGTCAAGTAGATTCGGAGGAAATTCGCTGTGACAAACAAACAGACAGACACACTATTTATTCTATAAGGGTGCCGTTTTTTCATAGGACTTGTGCATTTCCAGGGTTTAGTGAAGAGAAAAATGGTTCGATTGACCCAAGAATTTAGATGAACTTTGGTTACGCCCAAAAACTGTATGGGAAAGAATGAAGGAGAATGAAATTGCAGTAATTTTTAACAACTTGCCTAGAAGAATGGAAGGTGTCAAAAAAGCTAGGGTGGGCGTACTAAATATGAACCCCTTGAATTGAAATTACGAGTCCAGCTGGAGCAAACTAACAATAACGAGCTGCTCTCCCTAGGAATTATTGATTGACTATTAAAACTTTTTAGCAGTATATGTAAATCATAGTCTATTGTTTTGGTATATTTATTTGCATGTCTCTAGTAGAAGTTTGATTGTAATTTGTATAAATTGGTGCTGTGCAGCAGTGCTGCCGAAAATAATTTGCAGTTCAAAGGGTTAAAAAAAATATAAATCTTTTAAAAAATTGTTGTTAGAACAAAGCTTAACTGAACTATACAATTTTAAGTTTTTTTAGTTATGTAAAATTGCTCTGTCACGTTGTATATACTTTTAAAAGAAATACAAACATTTTCCAATCGTTGCAACAGTTGTTTGAGTCATTAGATAATATAATAGAAAACGTTCTCGAGAGAAACCATCTGCAAGTTCCTACGTTTATTAAAAACGTTTCTCGACTTTTGTCCGCTAGTTACAACAGCTAACGTAACTCCCATCGGAAAAATATTACTAACAACTTTAACATATTGAGTTTATCAGAGAAATTGTCGTTCTCAAATAATGTTGAAGCAGCATAGTCAAGCAATGGACCAATGTCATTTGTTTTATGCCCCCCACATGGTCAAAGATAACGGTTCTAGTGTTAAAGATTGAAGTTGTTGCTTAGAGCTAGAACATAATAAGTGTAAAATTCGATATTTGAACAAGACCACAATTAACATTAAATGAGTTTAACTACTGCGGCTATCGCACAAAGGAATAATACTCACCGTAGTTATAGACAACTGATATTTTAGCGATTTTTTCCAGTTCTAAATTGCGTTCCTCAAGTTCTTCAATTCGCTTTTTCATAGACACTTCTTCATCTGAAGAAATTATATCTTCAAAATCATCAATAATTTCGCCCTCTTCCCTTTCATCCTGTTTCTGGATTTGATCAGTTTTATAATCGCTCCGTGCGATTGTGCTTGTCTCAGTTATCTGCAGTGCTGGGGACACCTCGCCAGGAATACCCATTTTTTTGCCTTGTGAAATTCTTTTAAAGTTACTTAAAAATATAAAAATGTGCGCTTGAACATATCCTTCGGTTAATCGCAAATAAATTATGCAAAAAAATCGCCCTGTTCAGCTGCAAAATCACACCAAAATTATCCGTATATGTGCGAAACTTCACTTTCCTTTAATAAGTAGCCTGTCAAAAAACTGTGCGATGTCACACAACTGCATAGGTGTTTTCAGGGTCGGTTTGAGTCTTAATTAGGGTAACTTAACGAAATTTTAACGATTCTTTCAACAGCTGTTCTAATTGCTGTCGACTTTACATTGCTTTTCTTGAGAATGATACCTTTAAACGGTTGGTGTTTGCTTTCATAGCGATTTTCAAAAATATGTTTAAATATAGTAAGACCAGCTGGTCCAATTCTCCAATGTGGCATTACTCCTCGCACACAATTTTACTTTATGCTTTCCACAATGTAAAAGCGATTCATGTTCCAACAAGTTTTGTCGGCCGATTGATTGTGTGTGTGTATCGGCTGTTTTCCAAAAAACGAACAAGAACAAAGTGCCGGAGAAGCGGAGACCAGAAGGAAAAAGAAACGCGATTAACGATTGTGTTGGATTGGATGACGGTCGCTCAGATGGAGGAAGAAATTTCGGCTTAATTCTCCAGCAGTGTTTTGTGTGAACTAGTTTCGTTCTGCGAGTTTGAACAATTAATTGAGAATTTTACCGGAATCCTTGTGCAAATCGGCGACGTTTAGCCAGAGTCAAGGAATTGCGTTTTTAGCAACAGCCCACCGTCAAAAAATCCTCCGAAGGGGTGCTTCGCGGTTGTTTCAGCGCTTTGTTCTCAGTAGGACAAGTACAAACCGTTCAGCAGCGGGTGACGGTGAGAGGGACGAGTCTCTTTGACAAAAGTTCTCACAAGAAACCTTCCTTGTGTCTCCTCCTCAGCGAACCCATCGTTGGTGTTGCTCAGCGAATCGCGCTTTTAAGGGACTTAGTCTTTCTTTTTTCGTTTTTTTTCCGGTTATTTTATTTTTCTACTTGGATCCCTTCCAAAGTCGGGACCAAAATGCTTATTGCTTGCAAGTGTTCAAATTTGATCGCGGTTACTACTAGCCCGTTTGAAAAAGGCGAAAAATTCGTGACGTTTCTGCAGAATGGAAGTGCCCAAGGCTCTTTGCACGGCATAAACTTAGTGGAGCTGCAGAAGCGCCAGAAGGCCAGTCGGGTGCATTCGGAGTGCTTTGAGTTCATGCGACAGGTTAGTACCCAACAAAACGTCTTTAGATTTGCATAATTTTCATTTTATTTATGTTATTCAAATTAAAAATTTCTAGCTCTAAAGGAACTACATTCAGTGCTAGATTTGGTAATTTTTTTCATCTGTATTACAATTGAGTGTCATGTTTCGAGGCATGTAAAATTTTAAATTAAATAGAAGAATTGCAAAACTTCACTTTTCATCAACCTATACAAGAATCTTGTTGGCAATAGGGTTTCTGTTCTTGAGAATCGGTTGTTTATTTCTGCATATGATTAGATCTTTTATCGGCTTTATTTTACATGTGGAAACAAACAGCAGATTTTAAAAATCCGGCCAATTGCGAGTAAAACTTGTGTTCTGTGGTTTAATCTTGCTTTGTTAAATTTTTAGGGTTACATATTCGTGTAATCTTTATAAAATTATCGGTATTCTTTGGTATCATTTAGTAAAAGGGGTGGTCCAGTTTTTGAAACCTTATCGAAATATATTTGTTTTGAGAATTCTCTTGGTACTACTGCAGAAATCGTTTTCAAATTGACCGACAACAAAAATGAATTTCGTACCAAAAGCTATTTACTTTGCAGTAGTTGTGAATAAGTTTTAATATTTTTTAACTTAATATTGTGGTAAATGCACCTTTTCCAATTGGTTTCGCATATACAGCTTATTCATTTTGATATGATTGTATATATTCTCTTCTTTTCCGAATATTCGAGATTTATCATTTTGTTGTATTCAAAACTTCTTTCTTAAAATTTCGGAATAAGATTTTAATTTCTCTTTTCTCGCGTCGGAAGAAGTGATTCAGTGATTTAATTCGAAATTGTGACAAGTTTGCTTGTTTTTTCAATGAGCTTTATTTTTAACGAATTTATAAATACAAATTTTAATCCTTCCGCCCCTATTCGGAAACACCTAATTCGAGATTAGATTAACACCTAACAAACGGGTAACGTAAATTTACGTTTTTCCATTGTGACTTCGTAGGACGGGTCACGTATGAATTTTTAGTACGCTGCGTTAGTTTTTCGTTTTATGCTCATTGTGTTATTGTTTCTTAGTACCGTTAGTTATAGTTCTATAAATAGACATGTTAATAAATAACGTTCTAAAATATTGTAAGAAGTACTGTTCATTTAATAAAATTACAACACTTCGAAACCACACTTACATGTGTATTTAATTCTCCTAAAAAGTGCCCGGAAACTGAGAAGGCAGAATCGATTCGAACCGTCCGTTAAGAAACAAATTTCGTCATTCCAATTTTAGAAATGGTTCCCAAAATTAATAAAGGCGCACTGAAAGTGACGATTCAATAATTTATCTATTGAATTAAAAATTAAAATTAATTTAAATATGTTAAAGTCAGTTGGCTGAGCACGTTAAAACCCTGGATGAAAAATGAACACTTTTACATAGAAAACGTCATATAGGCTAAGATATCGAATATGAAAAAATAAAGTCAAAAAAGCAGGGTAGGTTAACACATTCGTCGTCTGAATTTAACGAAATTTTGTGGAAGTATTCCGTTAAGCTCAAAACTAAACTAAAATTCTAACCAAAAAGGTTCACACAATGATAGAAAACATTATTTTACACTTATCTGGCACTAATTTCCACTTATATATTATAAAAACTGTAAATGAAAAAAAATTATTTAACCCTTTGCCTACTCACCCACCAAAGCTTTTTCACCGTTATTCCAGTAATGTCTGCTCTTAGCCATCATAGTAAAGAACCATGCTGATCTTATATTAAGCTTCAGATAGAATTCCAAAAAATATTTTACAAATTGAGGGAGAATTTCTTGGTGCCACAGTATGTTTCTCAAAATTTTCCATTTTAATACGATCGCAAAGAGTTAAAAACAATTTTCTTTACATCTCTTCCCAGAAATTGCAAATGACAAATTGAATATTGCAAATGATAAATGATAATAACATTTCGATATTGCGATATTTAGACTACTTTCGTACAAAAATAATTTCGATCAAATTTCAATTACCCAGAAGGGAGTGAGTCAATCATTAATTAATTCATATTTTCCGTACAAACCAGCACGCATTCGTGCTTTAAATTAATTAAAAACTAATTAATTAACTTACCTAAATGATAATTCTGACTCAACGCATTCTAGTGCATTTTACTGAATTTCGCAACTTCGAAATGTTGGGAAGATGTACAATCAGTAAACAAAATCCTTTTTAAATAATTTTTCTTTTATTTGCAGGGATTTTGTGATATATTAATGCAGATTTCTCTTAGATAGTGGAAAATAGTGTGGTTTTAAGTTTAATGAACTTTTTTGGTCAGAAATTTTCCCGTGCCATCCAGTGCACACACATATTTTTTTTGTAATTTGTAATACTTTATTATTTGCGATTACAAAGCAGTATGCCCACAGGTGGCCACGTTTTCCCTATATAAAAAATTGTAATGATCACCGGTGAGGATGTGGTCCTCAAGGTAAAGACACAAATGGCCACTGGTGGGCATGTAACGCTCAACGTCAAAATTATTTCAATCTAATTTCTGCAAATTCTACATGAGGCTAAAAATAAAGAAAATTTTGCTTTAGTTTGATCTACAAGTACCATTTCAAGGGGCAAATGTATGCTGATCGCTATCGATAAGTTGGAAAATATATTTATCTGTAATTAGTTGATTTCAAATGAAATTTTGTGGAATTATGCAAATAATTGGAAAAATGTCGAACTTTTCGAAATTTCAGAGTTAAATATTTCGAGAAATACAAGCAGCCGATAAATTTTGTTTGCATGTTTGTCACTTTTGACCCCAAATGAACAGGTAAAAGGTATTATTAAAATCCATGAGGATACTTCAAGTTCAATTCTGCTACTGAAAGTCTCAAATCCGCACATTGAGGCATGGAAGCAATTCCTGCGTCATATTTTTTTTTCTGAACCAACGTTAAGCCTAGCGCTGGAGCTAATGTGGACGTCTGACAATACAAGTAATTTCTGAGCTGGAAACAAATAATTAACTATATGGTGTGTGCCGCAGGTTGGTTAAAAATTGATGCTAAAGATTTGAAGATGAAAAATGCGGGATTTTAGTGGTTAAAAATGACGTTCCTAAATACATCCCACTGCTGAAAAGACGGAAGATGGCTGGGTTGTGGTATATGCTTTTCTTATTGGAAGGACCCCAAAAGCGGTTGGTTTTTTGGGCGGCCTCCCCCACAGGTTCATAAGCACGGACTAAAGGCCTTCAAATACTGTTCTATTTTTGAAAGGCATTTATAAAAGCAACGAAAAATATTTATATCGTTCGGATGTTGTTTTCCTCAGTCGGGCAGGCGACCGCACCGGCGAACCATCATCTCTCCACTTGAGCAACACCGATGACGACAACTCCTCTTGCCTCTGCGCCTTCTCTACTAGAGTGCCCAGTAGCTGGCAGAGGTTGAGCGAGCGCGCTTTTCGTTATCTTATTTGTTCCCACTTTAGACAATCTATTTTGAACGGACACACCGCAGTTGAGCAAAACGAGAAAAATACAGAATAAATAAAATAAAATAAAATTGCTTTGCCGCCCCGCGATGTTATGAACATTGCAGTGAATTCTGTTGTAAGGCCGGCATCGGCGATATAGAGAAAAAAAATTCAGCAACATGCGATTAGAAATCGATATCAGGCCCGCTGGAGCGCGCTCCGACTATTTCTGCTGCCTCCACAAACCGCCAGCTTCGGGCAATAGCAACGCTAACTGCTGTGGCTCCCTGGCAAAGGGAGCCGGACGACCGCCGAACCGGTTGTTGAACTTTCTTCGAATTTGTTCTTATTTTTTATGTAATTGCCGCTAATGCCAGTTCGGCCCGAGCTGAGTGTGCAGATCTTTGCATCTGGGCTGGACGGGCACGACACACAAAACAGCAAGTTCTTGGCGTTAATTGCAGCGGAGCTCCGCGGATTCAGTATCTGGGTTGTGCGCTGCCGAACTCGAAGGCACGGTCCCGAAAAGTATTTTAGATTTAATTTGGTTTTCAGCCAAATGCTAGAATACTCAATTCCCAGGTTAGCTATAGTCTAGATGCCGTAGATCTTAGGTCTACCACCTGATGTACACTACCTGCTTGTTTCATATAAGAGTACCTACTTTATTCCTCTAAGCGCGACTAAGCAAAAGATGATGCCACCAAACCGGTGATTCTTGAAGATCCCACAAATTTTGGTTGCCTAGCTTTTATGGAACTGGTTTCAAAATGCTGGACGGTTCAGGCAAGCATACATTTCCTAAAAAGGGTGCTCTGGGGGATTAATTCTTAGAATAACGTTGTTCCGATAGCCTTTGCGTCTTCTTTCTTCCAGCTGATTTACGTGCAATGGCTCTGATAAGAAATCCTGTTCGTATCGTGATTTATTCGTGAGAGAATCATTAAGGCTGCTGGTACTTCCTGTATCTCATGAGTACAGCCATTGGGGTCTTATTTTCTTGAATATCATCCCTGATTCTTTGCCCTCGCGAAGGAGTCTTATGACTTTCGGAAAATCTTTAAGCCCTTTTTAGGGCCATTCTGAATACTCTTTATGTTATTATTCAGGATGATATCCATAGTTGAAGTTTACGAGTGTTTTTTTCTTCCGTGCAGAACTGGTATGTATCATAGTTGATTTTGGCCTTTACATCGCATGGTAATTTTGAAGGGAGTATTATAAAAATATCCCCATAGAATTTTGAGGAAAATTATTACATAATAATTGTTTAAATATGGCCCAGTATGCCGTTGCCAGGAAATTTCTTTGTCTATACCACATTTATGTAAAGAAACTACTTAGGGAATTTTATCCTCTTCCTTGGATTAATTTTGCCAAATTTTAAATATTATAAACGCAAAATTGTTTTTATTAGACTAAAAAACCATTCTATATATGAATGAATTCCATCTCTAAGCATGTTTCTTATATTATATATAATTTTTATATATCATCTTTTGAAATATACTTCTATTCTATTCTAGTCGATATGACGTCGTCTCATTATTTACTTGTAAATGTAGATGTAAATTCGCCAGAAATATTACGAAATTCCGACCTAAATAAATTTAGTTACTGCCTTAAATTAATATGTAAAAATCATTAAAATCCGATATTTTTCGTATTTTACTATCGATCAAATTTGACTTGTACAGAATGGGCTTATTGTATTATTCCCCTTCAATGACAATTAATACGTTCAATCCGGCGTGGAGTGCAATGAATGTGTATTATAAAAAAAACACATTATCAGCAAACACGAAGTATTGCAATTAAGCATTGGCTTTCAGTAGTAAGCTATAAAACGTCCTTTTTTTTGCAGTGTTCGTAAAAGCGCGAGATTATTTGATTAATAGCAAAAATAATTTTGAGAAAAAAGTAATTCTATAAATCATTCAGTTTAATTATAAACAACGAAATTAATGTTAGATTCAAATTTTATAAATAAAACATCTTAGATCAGATGAAAGATTTATCACACTCATCCTTTCGGAAGAGATTGATTAATGAATGTTACGATTCAATTAGTAGGTATTGTAAGTGTAGATTGTTTAGAACTTAAGGATCTTTACTCTTTAGGTGTATTTGAATTCATTTTATTTAATTCCAGCATTTCCGTAAATATTATACGATTCGAAAGGCCTCAATTGACAATATAAATAGTTAACCAGGCTTGTAGACCTGTCATGTTCATTGCGATTATCATTACCATCACGAGTAATTGAATATTTTTGGTAATGAAAGCTTTACTTGTAATTAATTACAATGAAGTAATTGAACCAGAATAACCATTACAATTACAATTACCATTGAAGTAATGGTAATTTTTAAAAGAAACTTCATTACTGATAATGGTAATGGTAGGAGTAATAATTGCTAATTTAAGACTGGCATTTATCTATAAGAAGGGCTGATATAACTAAATACTTATTTAGGTTTTGAATACTCACGACGATTCTAATGCTGCTTAAGTAAGGAGTGAGGAGTTCATGAATGTGTCATTGTTGATGTTGTTAGCAAAAAGTAACCTGTACCATCGAATTTTCAAAGCGAATTTCAAAATATTTGCTATTTCGTTACAACAAGGAATTTATGTTAAAAGTAATTCGATATGCGATTGTAGAAATGCGTTTAAAAATGATATTTGGAGAAGGACTCATATATTCGATTATATTTTATTTTATATAAAAAGAAATGTAGTAAGTTGTACTGTACAAATGACTGCTGCAAATTTCGGAACAACTTCATCTAAATAAGTGAAAAATGCATTACTTCCCTCCTGTCTCATTTTGGGTAAAAAATAAGAAGGTATCTTTAGACCTAATTTTTTTACTCAATCAAAGTGTTCCATAAATACATCGCTAGTTAGATATGTAATATATGAGCCGTATATTTTGAAAGTGGCGTAAGTCCAAAATGTCATAAGGTCAATTTTGCTTGAAAAGAATATACACAAATCGACCTTATGACATGTTGGACTTACGCCACTTTCAAAATAAACGGCTCATATTTTACCTAAATAATTTAACTTACTAACATATTAGAGATAAATGCGAACACTTTTATGAAAGCCACATATATTCCTCAGACGTCAGAAAGTAGTCGAAAGCCATGAAAGAATTATCAGTTCTAAATTATATCTGTGACAATCCAGTCCGTGCGTCATTAGGCCTTCAAGTGTTGAAATTAAATAAAAGATGTGATCAGTGGAATTAATTTTTCCGAGTTGTCCAATGTACAGAGATGGACCTACAAGTTAAGGTGGGCGTTCATGGTCGGGATGAACGAATCTACCATAAATGAACAGACCGGTTATCTCAAGTTGCATTTTGCCTTGCTTTTATTGAATTTCAATTTTTTTTTCTTGTAAGATTGTTTGCATCAACAATTAACAAGTGGCTTTCTAAAAGAGCTATAGTATTTCAAAAAATATGATAATTCCTTGAAGCGGTAGAAAACATTCATGAAGCAGCAACGTGTAAACAAATTAAATTTTCGCAACCGGTCTTGAACATAACTCCGCCTCTTAATCGAAGAAGATACAGAAAGAAAGCTCTTGAAATAACAACAAAATAATAAATCGATGAATATATTTAAAAAATATCTGCTAAAAATAGAATACCTTCAACCGCGGAACTCAACAAGATTAATATAAATTTCTGGGAATAAATTGAGAGTGCCAGTCACTCACTTCGTTAGATAATAAACATTTCAAATAGACTTAATATAGTTTACAAAACTGTCGTCTTCCTCGAAATGAGCAATTTATTTAAATTCTTTGGAAAAAAAAACAGATTTGTTATACCTAATAGCTCTAATTCTCGCACATGATCCGGTTTAAAATTCAGCTGAAAAAATAGAATTTGAAGTTCTCTTATATATCATAGACTTTTTTTTTTAAGAAAAGCTAAAAAACAACGAATGGTATTCCAAAGAATCAAAGAACTCCCAATGAGTTCGTTCTCATGTGCCGGAAAAAATTTAATGAAAGATATACCTTGTAGGAGAAATTTATAATTGAATGAATCAGGGTATTTTTTTAGTCCAAGATTTGCAAATAACATATAATTTGTTTTTTAGATTTATCTTCTCCGAACAAAGGTTACAAATATCAAGCAAAAGAAAAATGTTACGTGTTTCAGATTATACATTCAACTAGATATACATATTTTCGCATATTTCTGGTAGACTAGATTTTATAAAGCGAACTAGTGATAAATATTTAAATATATATATATATTTTTTTTTATTGTGATCAAAAGCGTGATTACTTTTCTGTACGTATCGGTTTTTCCACAGACTTAAGAAAATAAGAACAGGTATTGTATTCAACATATATTTCATATTTGTTTTGGTACACCTTTTGAACAGATGGAACCAGAAATATTTCCATTGTCAGACTTTCCGAATTAGAATTTAGCTTTCGTTTCTTTTCTTTCAAAACTGGGAATCAAGGATTCCTCATTGAATAAGCAAAATTGTAATTTATGAATTAAGTTTTATTTTTAAATTATGCGTTCTACGTTCGAAAAGATATCATATATTGGTTCCAAGGGTTTCAGTCCCTGTCCTGCTTTCTAACAAAGTTGTAAAATAAATTAATTATTTAAATATATTATTTTGTATTATCAATCTTCTTTTTATTATTATTATTATTTTTGGAGACAGGAAAATTTACGCAAGCAGGATGGAACTTGAACCCTGAATGCGTGCTCATTAACACATTCAACCCGGAGTGGAACACCGGTGGTTCACAGGCATTGCTTTCATCTGGCGGCGTGGACCACCGGTGGTTCACAACTAGTCTGCTCCATCTGGCGGCGTGGACCACCGGTGGTTCACATATATATGATAACGTAAACAAGCACCGCCAAAAGAATAAACCACTTATCATCCCGTGCACGTCGATCATAAAGACTACGGAAAAGTGCGCCGGGTTGATCGTTTTAATAATTGTACGTTAGCTTAGTTAGGTAAACTTAAATTATTATGCGCGTATGTGTTATTGTTCTATTATTTTTTATATTATTAAGTACTTATTAATATCTTTTTGGTTATTAAACTACCTCTCTATGCTCTCCAACATATTGAAAATTCATCCAAATACCAGGCGGATCTTCAGGGTCTCCTTGTAAGTTATGCTTAATATTAATTCAGATTGCACTTTAAATGGGAAAAGAGATTGGAGATTGGTACCACCAATAAATAGTAATACATTTTACTTTATCGACAGATAATCTCAATCGTCGTCGGTATTAACGACAAGATCAATCATATTTATCAAATAATTATGGTTCGAGTAGAGATGAAACCTAATTTAATGTAGCGAATAAGAGACTTTAAATGACGCATAAATATTTTTCGTTTTCATCTCTGTATTTGATATACAGTGTGAACCAGCCTAAGCACGTTGATGGAGGGCCCCAGTACCAATCAATGGAACAGTATGTTCAGTCTTATTTTAGGAATTATTCAGATATTTTCAAATCTGAGCTCAATTACAAATATATTAAATATGTTTTTATATTTTATTTTGAAACACTTCGTTGATGGTTAGCTCAAGGTATTCAAACCAAAATTTTTATAATAAAAGTAAGTAAAAGGATTTTGTAAAGTGTATTTTTATGTTCACAAAAACGGTTTTGTATACCTAGTATATGTTACCACTATAGATTTGCGATAGAAAGGACGTGCGCAATACATCGAAGATATTGTAGAATGTAGGAAAGGGATGTATTCAAAATAGTTTCTTTAACCAAATTCAACAGTCATACCAAGATGCCGTCCTTTGCTTTTAAGGAGTTATATCTATGCAAATGCCATTAAAGAATAAGTGCAGTATACATACGTGACATAACTTAAAGCCTAACATTTGATTACCCTTGAGCGTCTACTCAGGAACACGACAGCACGTTTCCCTTTATTCTTCGCTGCAGGAAAACAATCTGATGTTCTGGCCGATTTCTCGGTCTCTGCACCTAAACGTACAGGTAATAAAAATTATTGTTGTTTTCAATCCCTCCCGTTTACCGAGCTCAACAGGAGAGCCCCATAAACACCGCAACGCGGTTATATTCCTACGTAAATCCACTCCCCGATCTAATTTGTTATGAATGAAAGGTGATGCGACTGGACAGTCCTCAATCGGTTAAACAGCACTTTTGATTTACGACCTGAATGCGGTTAGCCATTTGACTGTCAAAGTCGTATCACATTGCATAAAAAAAAAAAGAAGACTCAAGCAATTTTTTATCGCCAAGAAATACAAAAATTTCCTGCTTTGGTATGGTAGAGTCATTTATTGCAATGTCGGAAAATCGCTTTCAATATTTATTTATTTTATTTATTTATCGCTTATTACAAGCTACAATAAATTTAAAACTAATTAAGCAAAAGATTAAAATTAAAGTAAACAAATTCTACAGAAGATCCACCGTGCGTTAACCAATTCGATACCACCTAAGATTAGAGATGCAAACAAATTACGAAACCTTAACAGGCAGGTAACTCTTCTTCAAAAGAGCATTTATGCTGTAATCCCAAGTCTTTCGCTGTTAATTTTAATTTTTAATTAATTCGTTTATATCGGCATGCACTGAGCCACCGCAATGTAATGATTGCTGCATGCACCTTCCTAAAGGCATCACTCATCATAGCAAAATCGGTGCAGCAGATTAGTACGATGCTCGAGTGGCAAATAACCTGCTCAGGTTTTTGAAATGGGAAAAAATATAAATTAAAGAAATTTCAATATGAACATTTCTTTTTTTATGGATAGATAACAATTGAATTAGGTAATTGCGGAGAACAAAAATATTTATTATATAAGTGCAGAAAAAAAAAATACAATAAATATTTCTTATATCGAGAAAAAAATATATTTACACTTTATAGTAAAATTCGCAAAAAGCATATATTATAATGTACTTAATAAAATTGTTGACAGAGTCATGGGCTTTGGTTTACTCTTAAATAAGTTCTAATATCTAAAAAAATTTTATTATTTTTAATTTTTAGGGATTTTCAGAGATGTCCATTTTTTTTTAGTAACGTCTAATGAAAATAATAAATATTATGGGTTCTTATTTATCATTTTATTTATGAAATGTAAATGTGTTTAATGCCCACCTTTTTCGAATTTCGAACTACTGTACGCAACGTACTGTAAAACGATTAGACAACAAAGAAAACTTTACATCATTGATTTTAAATAACCATTTTTCCATTAAGGTATTACAACTTTGGGCTCTCCACGGGTTTTAATGAAACATTGTAGAAACGTTCGTTTAGAGTCAAAAGAGACGGTCGCTTGTATTTCATGAGATATTTAACTTAAGAACTCTACTGTCAATCAAACTATCAATTTAGTTTTAGTTTTCTGTCGTGATTTTCCCCATATTCCCATAATGTTTTGGTGGATATTGTGGTAAAAGCTTTCATTAAGAATGTTTTCACCCGATTTATGTAAATATGGGTGTTCAAAATAAAGATAATTTGAAAAAGTTATTTATATTTAATTCGTTAATTTCAAAAATTCTTGAAAAAAGAATAAAAAGCTCTTTCATTTAAGCTATTTACATAATTTCCACAAAATTTTTGTGGAATATGCAAAGGAGTGTAATAGAAAATTGTCACTGTTCGAAATTTTAAAGTTAAATATCGGAAGTAGAAGGGACCCATACATTTTTATCGTAAAATAATTAAGTTATTGTAAGGATATTTTATATTTTTCTATAATTCCAATTTTTAAATTCTTTGAATAGGAATGGAAAATAAGTAAAAATATGTTGAGCGCTTTACTGATTTTTTGTGTTAAATGATATATCAAGCAAAGCTTCGAAGATATGGTTTTTATAGCCATTTCTGTTTATATGGTACCTATTCATATATTTAGTCGGTTAAAAATTATTGCAGCCCAAATGTAATGCATATTTTGCTGTTTCAATTAAAGTCATATTTCTCATATATGAGACAAATGACAGAGATAAAACTATGTTATAACAAACTTATTTATTCATGTGAGGAAATTTCCTAATTTCATTAGCGTCAGTTTGTTTATGCATCTCAGTCCAGACATCCACAAACGAATTTATATTCGTCCAGTTGGTAATAAGCAGTATGTTCCACTTTGTAGCATCAGGTTCCCCACAAATGCGTTGAAAATTGATTATAGGGCATGGAACATTAGCCTAAGCTTAGCAGTTTCCAGTTAATTATATTTGGTATTTTTTTTTAAATTTAAATGCGGCTATCTGGGGGAATTAAAAACAGCTCGTACTATATATAGAATAAACTATTCAATTATACTTTACTGTAGTTGGTAGATCGGAGCAGTCTCGTTCTCATAATTATTTTTCTTTCCGCTGGATGGAAACTAAATGAGTTAAGCTTTTGTCCTATAATAAATTTGCAAATTTAATTTACAATTCCGTTGAGGACCACCTTAAACGTTTCTGCCCCTAGATCCTCCCGCTGTAGGTTCAAAAAAACCTAGCTGTAGATGATAATCCCCAAACTGGGGACCCTGAATATGCATCGCTATTTCATCATGATGATTGGTAGTGAATTCGGAGCTCAATACAGGTACAAAGATGAAAACTGGAATAAAACGTGTTTTTTTCTTGTCTCTGTTTTTCCGATTATTTGAATAAATTGAAATTGATCCATCTTGTGATCACCCACGGACAACGTAGCGGTGTTATTCACCCCATGGCCGATATCTACGTGAAATTGATAAAAATAAAGCGTCGGCTGCAGAATCATATTGCCGTGGCGAGTACCTTCCTTCTTTTTTTTTTGTGGCATTATTCACACTTTTTTTTTTTCCAGACAACAAAAAGTGTCAGCTGTTTAATTTAAGTCTATTCAGCTGTTTTTCACCCACGACGGAGCTTTGATTGCCTTTGTGCGGCGCAATTCTACGCCACTATGGGACTCAGGCCTTAGGAAATAGTACTCGAACTTGCTGTAAAACAGAGCATCGGGTATAGATGCGTGAAAAGCATAAACGAACCGAGGAGAGACGAATAAATTTTAGTCGTTTCGCGTGCGCCTGATAAAAAGAACTGGGGCATATGATAAACATTTCCTACATAATCAAAAAAAAAAAACCGCCAATTTGACAATAAAAGAGCGAAGATTCCAGATAAATTCGGTGAGATATGGAGATTGGTTGCAGCTGGGCGGCTTTTAGACCGGCATGAATGAATTACTGCGTCCCCGAGCAAAGAATTGGGGTGCAGAGGCGTAAATATAAGCACGAGCCAGCCGCAATTCGCCGACACCCATCTAAACCAACAATTTAAATAAATTACAATTTATATTTGCGACCAATAAATGGGAAAAAAATTACAATCAGAACCACTCCTTTGCGCATCAGTCGCATGCCCATGCTGTTTTCACTTACTATCCCTGGATTGATTTGTAGTCGTTTTGTAGCAAAATAACGCTCATTTGTTTTACAGAGCAATATTTTGATATTTTTTATGGCTTCAAAAATAAGCAGATTATTTGCAGTCTTCTCGGGCAACGGAGGTGGATCTATTTGAAAAGATGTAAAACCGTTTTGGGATGGACGATGCTGAAAAGACTTTACGGTTTACATTTTTATTTTTAACTCCGTTTCTTTATTACTTCATTTGGAGATCATATTTGCTTATCTGTTTAGCGCTTTAATTCGTATTAAAGATACCAACAAAAAAGTTAATCCGTAATTTACTTTGAAAAATGTTATTATATTCGAAAACTTGAATATGTGATAATCTAAACTAAGCGAATGATTCGGAAAATGTTCAGTAATTCTAAAAGTTGCGAGAGGCAAACAACGTATTTCATTTAGACATTTATGGATATTACTTAAAATTAAAAACGACAAAAAAGATTAATGTTTAGACTACCACCAAAAACGGTGAAATCATATAAAAACAGTTGCTAACAGATTTGTTTTAAATTTATAAGTTCATCAAAATTTTCTTTAAAGATCAATAAAAATATATACGCATGTTTTCATTACCTTCAAATTTTCCAAAATTAGCTACACGTGTCTTTTGATCTTATTCGCACAAAAAAAATATATTTTATTTTAACAACAGGGCATATTTCGACTTCATACACACGTGCTTCATTATATTTAGGGTTAATAACATCAAAATATATGAATAAAGACACATTTGATTGTTAGATTTTGTGCGTCAGTTTCTTATAAATGTATGTTGCAGAATTTTTGTTCAACTAAAATAAATCAGCGTGTAGAGTCGGTTAAAAGAAATTTTTGACTTGTAGTGTTGTCAATAACTTATTAAAGGGTGAAGACTAATCTCTGTATTAAGTTGCATTTGAAAACAGAACTTATTTTTTAATTTATTACGACAATTTCACTCAAGAAAGTCTATTGACGAAGTATACTAGACAAATATTTAAATAAATACCATATTAGGACAATAGACTTCAATCTGGATTTTCAGTGCTTCTAATCTTAGGTTCGGCAATAATTAGTTGGTCGGTGATCCGAATGTTTAAATTTCATTGTTATTTGACTTTGGCTGAGTAATGTATGTGTATATATATATATTAGGTCTACCGGAAAGTTCTGTCCGTTTTTAAAGAGGAAGAAAATGATACAATTTTTAACATATTTAACTAGATTTATTGTACGCTATATTTTCCATCGTTCCTTATGACTTCTTCCCAGCAGGATGGCAATTTATAAAACCTATTTTTGAAGAAAATCTTTGGATGCGAATAACTGCAGCAACACTACTGTAAACGTAAACGTTTTCTTAATTTTTTAATTTTTTTCTCATCAAATAATTTTGTAAAGAAAGGAATAGGTGAAAATCTGATGGTTAAGGTCTGGGGAGTATGGTCGATGCCAAAGAATTTCCCATCCTAGCTCTGAGATTTTCTGGCGAGTCGCCAAAGCAGCATGTGGTCTAGTATTACCTTAATGCAGTATCATTTCCTTCCTATCGAATATTGTCAGCCTTTTTTCTTGGAGTGCTTTGTTAACTCTTCCATTTGTTGACTGTATTTCTCCGAATTTAGCTTTTTCTTGGGTTCCAAAAGCTCATAATGGATTGGACCTTGCATGTCCCACCATATACACAGTATTCTCTTTTTAAGGCTCAAGCTCGGTGTAGAGGTGAAGAAGGCAGGTTTTCTGGGTTCACGCTGTTTTTCTTACGATGTTTTCATATGTAATCAATTTTTCATCATTTGATCTATCATGGTCTTAAAAATATCGTTATCAACCACAAATGGCCGCCCAGAGCGTGGCTTATCACTAAGGCCGAAATCACCTGCTTTGAATTTTTCGGACCATCTCCTACACGTTCTGTCCGCAACAGCATCTTCACCAAAAACTTTTAACAAATTTCGACACGCTGACAATGACATGAGTTATCTTTGGTGTAGTTAATTTCGAAGGGCACATAATAAATGCAATTCTAAAGATATACAGCCACATATAACTCAAACGAACATATCCAAATATATTCAAACTTGAAACGAAATTATCGGACAGAACTTTCCGGTAGACCTAATATATTGAAAAAAAAATGCAAATGTACGAAAACTATATTAAATCCATGGTTTTGAAACATGTAAAAAATAAATACAATAAAATAAAAACATTCTATGACCGAAAAATGTAAATTATAAAATATTGTGTTGTATGCATCCAGAACAATTTGAACAAAAAATAAAATATTGTTTTGGTAAGTATTCTTCTGGAGAATATGCAGTCAAAGTAACTAAGAGACTTTCTGGTGCAAAATTAGACAAGTTACCCTAGTTGAAATATAAATTCTAATATGTCTAAGACTTAGATTTTAGTGGATTTCAGTAGTATTTATTTTAAAATAGGGGATCAAATCCTATGTAGTAATAGTCGCTTATCAGACCAAATGATATGTTTATTCATTAAATAAATGTTTAAAAAATAAATACTTCATGAATCTAAAGATATTACAGAAACTAAAATAAGCGCAATCGTACAAGAGCGTCTTTACAACTAACAAATAAAAGTATTTTATAAAATAAAAATTACGTATGAGTATTATTTTTAAATATAAATTTGTTATGTGTTAATAATCATCTCTATTTGAATATCAGTTTTGTATGACCCAATGTATAGTCGTTTGAGTCGTTCACTTGAATTTGGTACTCAGGTTTTTTAGGATCAAGTGGACCTATTCAACCGCTAATTATTTTTACTCGGGATTGCTTTTATAATTTCTGTTGTTAATTAGCATTTAAAGTATTTTGTAAGTCACTTTAGTGCTGTAGTGTTTTTGCTACTATTCTTTAATGAACTGTAACTCGCTACTAATTTTTTATGGTACGATTTTTTAATTTTTTTTTCTGATAATGTGTTTTTAATCAATTCATTATTGAGAATTTATAGTATTAAATAGTAATGATTAGTTTTTACGGGTTCAGAAAAGATGTGAATCATTTACTCTCGTAGAATTTTTAGGAGCTGATTAGCTCATAAAATACCAAAAATATAATTTTAGATGCATCTGAGAATATAAAATAGTAACATAGGTCTCTTTATATATGTTGAATATCTAAAGCATTCTTTTAGGATTTATGCCTTATATCTCAATTTGATATCTTTGATTTAACTTTTAAATTCGGGAGAACACATACATTTCTTCTTGGTCTTCCATGCAAATGAAAAAACTTTTTAATTCCTATCAAACTCCATAGGAGGAGCAAAAGTTATATTTAGGGTTAATTGGGCTTTAAGGGGCGTTACTGCTACCCCATCATTTCAAGTAATTTTATTGTGTAGAAAAGGACTTAAGTCGTTTCCTGTGCTAGGGAAAAAAATAACAAGCTTAAGTAAACACGAAAGGTCGAAGTTCGGCCCCAATTTTCCAAGGAATTTATTTTCAGTCCCATCCATTAGTAGTAATAGCTATGCTAGCGAGCACCTCTGAAAGCAAACACAGTCCTTATCAATCCAATGGATGTTTTGATACGCCCAATCACAAAAACAATGCTATTAAGTTTTCTCAAGGCAGCGATTAAGTTGTTTTTGGTCGGTCCTAAGTGCGTGATTTATTAATCACCTACCGACACCTTTACCGTAGAGGCCAGGTGATAAGAAAATTGAACAGTGTATAAAACTGTCCACGGTTCGAATCGCGAAATACATATTTACTATAATATATAAACAATTATGCAAATCGATGATGGGCTCTCATTTGACTTTCATAATACTTTTTTGGAACACTCACGGGTTATATGGTTACGTTGCTCCCATTGACTGAGGGTCAATTTTAGCCCCACCATAGATAATCGGGGTAAGAGCAGGTCCACCATAGGCCAAACACACTTATTACTTTTTACAATGGTTCTTTCTACCCCTTGGGAAAATATTGCAGTATGATTTTTGGGGGAATGTTATGACGGCTCTCTAAGTAAAGCACTTATTTTACTTCACCACAATTGTCTTTTCTATTCGAAAATACAGCCCCTTTATTAAAGAATTCTATTCAAATTTAATAATTTTATCTATCTATGGGTGAATTGCACATAATTTTACAATTTATCAATTTATATTTCAAACTTGAACAAATTTAAAATAAAAATAAAATTTTACCCGTGAAAGAAGGAAACGAGGAGTAACACATTAAAATTCTTAATTTAATAAGTACTTAAATGCGTGAAAATCCAATAATTGGTAAATGGTAGTAAATTAAATATTATAAATCGGAAGTATAACTTGTAAGTACTTACTAAATCAGAATTGTTCTGCCAAAAATAATGAGTTAAATACGATAATAAAGGATTTGTAAAAGAAAAATAATCAATAAATAGGTATTAATATGATCGCAACTAGAATATTTTCCGTGCAGACCAGCACGCATTCACATTTTAAATTAATACAAAAATTATCAAAAGTGTGTGCTCCTAAAATATCAGTGTTGGATAATTCGTGAATTATTCATTAAATTTCTGACTTGAATCGTTTTACCGCTCCAAATAATAATTGCATAGTATATTTATACAATATCTCTATGATTACATAACTAACCAAATCATTTTATGTTACTAACTACATTTTTCTAACACGGTTGATTTAATTACCGCAGAAAAAGTTTGATACTGAATTATTAACTGCTCAATGTAATCACCGGAATATTTAAAAGCTCACTAAATAATAAAACTGAATTATTACATCCGTTTTATAATATCTCGAACCGTAAGACGACGTCTAGGAACTATATTTATCTGGTGTATTTTCTCGAAATAAATAACTTTTCTAATTTTTACCATGGTTTCTTTTCCTTTACGATACCTTTTAAATCTTCTTCTTCTGATTATTATATGTGCACAAATCATAGATCCTTAATTTTCTACACAAATCTATAATTAGAAATATTATTTCGATTTTTTTTTAAATTTTGTTTAAAGTGTTTTATTTATACAATCCACTGTTTGGGAACAGAAACGTTTCCTAGATTTTTTTTTTTTTTTTTTTTTTTTTTTTTTTTTTTTGCATTTCTAGGGTTTTGTTTTTTATTTGGATTCGATTATCCTATTTTTTAGGCTTTAACTTGAAAACTTGATTCGAGGGCTATGCAAGATTACACTCACGTTACCAAGGTGTATGTGGATCATACAAGTTTGAGAAACACTGCCTTCGGGGACAAAAGAAATATTAATAAAATAGCCGCCGATGGAGGCTGTCCTCAGCATGGTGCTCTTCGTCGTCGTCGACGTGATAATTCCCTGTCCCAGACGAACTCCGCAAAGAGTCAAATAACTCGTCTACCAAAAGGGAAGAACTTTCGTGGCTTTCTGCATGGACTGATGGAAACAATCTAGCTACCGAGCGATCCACATACTCCCGCGTCCAAGTAGGCCTCCCGATGGATATCTATGGTAAAATATGGATAGACTCGGAGTATGCTAGATGAGGCCGCCGATTGCTTTTTCTGTAGCCTCTATATGCGCATATTTATAGGTACCCGGCCAAACCACACTTACTTGGGCCCCCAGCCGCAGCCGACGACAGCGACAGCGACAGCGACTTTCCGCTTTTTCTCCTTTTTTCGTTACAATTTGAAATGAAAATGATAAACAAGTTTTTTTTTCGCTTCTTCTCGTTGATTAGCATCGGTGATTATGCACAGCTCGTAGTAGAGCATCAATTTTCACGACTGTTTGTCGTCTCCCAGCCCAAGCTCCCATTCGACGATTGCAGAGTCTCAGAGGAGCAGACCTTTTTGCCTTCTGTTACTTTTTCGTTATCACTGTAGTTTTCTGGTACAATGAAAGATAATGGGAGGCGGCTGGGATGGGCATGGGCCCCGGCCTCGGTACTGTGCAGTATTTTTAGAAAGGCTCACTTGGACGAACTTTTGTCATAACCATGCTGTTTTGTATCGTTCCCTTGTCGGAGGTTTTTTTAGAGCCTTCCTCTGAGCTGTGTAGCTTCGACATGACAAATTTCACATTGAAAATTATGAAAGAATATTTCGCTCGTTTTGTTTGTTATTACCGGGGCCCCAACAGCTTCATCAAAAGTAGCTATGGGACTCAAAAAGATGTTCTTGGGTAGAATTGCTTGAAGTTGTCATGTAGCTGAATTGCTTTCCTGGCTACCCCATATCATAAAATTTCTCTTTCCTGTCCATAAGTTTCAACGACCCCCAGTTCAAAAATTGTCCTCTAGGGTTTTGTAGGCGTTAAAGCTGTCTGAAAGCATGACAGATTATCTTTTGAGATATTCAGGGAATTAATCTCCATACTGATTTTTCGCCAAGATAAAAACAATACAATCTTTCATGCACGAGTCACGAGATAAAGGAGGGTTTCGTCAAACATTGAAGTATATGTATATACCTCTTTTTATGATTTCTTTGAGAAAGAAGAATATGTAAGCTATTACATGTTTGCCGAAAATAATCAGATATCTTTAATGTTTCCCAAAGGTGTACTGAAATGTCGTACTACTCAAAAATTTTGAATCAATGTTATGGCTTTGAAAAAATGTCGTAAACTTCCCCTGGTCTAGAAGAGCGAAGTTTTCATAAAAATTGTACATTTTTGTGAACTAATGATAGTACTCAAGATTTTTTACAGGTAGCACGTTAACTGTTGGATATATCATAAAACTGGTAATGGGTAATGTGGAGAATAAAATTTATTGTAGAAATGGCTATATGTGTACATTTTAAAGTTCCTTTGACCATTTGTGAGATATCCATGAAATAAAACTATCAAATTTCTCTACTTTTATTTTCGTAAATAACTCAAAATATATGATACTTTTTAACGTCAGGCTAATAGTTCAGCAAATATTAGCTAAAATAGATTTAAAATTTTATACGAAAATCTGATAGGATATCCCCTATCGTTCTAAATACTTTTATTATATCTCGACATGTATACCTCGATATCTTTAAACTTCCAACTATCTTAGTTGCTATTGATATTCTTTTTTTATAATTATTAGGAATAACTATCCAATCTACTTAGAGTTTTGCCACGAATTATTTTATTTAAACTTACTTTAACTAAAACCTTCGCTCTAATAAGCCACATTTTGTGAAATGACGAAAACTGAACTGTCTTGAGTTCTACTAATAAAATAATCATACTGAGCGAATTATTTTACTTCGTTTTCAAAATGTGCAAACTATTTTATGTTGCTTGTTTTTGATTTTTAACGAATTAGTAGAAAGTACATAATAGTAAGTACAATAAAAAACTTGTTCTTTATTACTACAAATATCATTGGAAAAGCGGATGGGCGAACTATTTGCTTTGACTTGTAGGAATTGTTCTGAATAGTAAAAGTAGTGAAATTATAGTATATGATATATGGTCGTATCATATGAAAAAACGTCTCCAAAAATTAATTTGGCCAAACAATAGTTAATTGTTATTAATACTCGATCAAAACTTAAATAGTCCATAAAATATGATTTATTTAAATGTCGATGAGATTAACCGTCAAGTGATGTAACGATATTTTAACCATTTATGAAAAATCATTAGTTAAAAAGTTTCGTTTTTATCCAGGAGCTTATAATGTTGCTCAAATTATAGCTTGAATCTTAAACTATTGCCCATACATGCAACATACGCAAGCTGAATTTATATATACATATATAGATTTGACAAAAAAAGTAAATGAATAATTTAGAAAAATATTTTTTATTAGTAGGAATCATTTCTTATATAAAACATATTTTCCCATATATAATGTTATAGGTGTGACAAAATATAATATAAGGTATATATTCGCGTATTCGAATGCAACATCGCGTACAAATTTCAAGTCAATCAACCGACTACTTTTCGAGTTTGGGAGCACAAACATCCGCAGGCTGAATTTTTATATATGGTATATGGATTATTTCATACAATAGTAGATTGCGAATAAAGAACATGACAAACGCATACTCATGAATATTTTCATCCGCATTTTTATTTGCAAAAATTAATCACCCTCTAGCCATAGGTCTTATTGTATTGATCCAAACCATACTGACCTGTCTAATAGTAGAGTCAATCAGAAAAACATTCTGATTTTCTTATATCCTATTTTTAATTTTCCTTGGAGGAATACTAGTATTATTCATCTATGTTACAGCTCTGGCCTTTAATGAAATATTTTCTCTATCGGTAAAGATAGTCTTAATCCACATTTCTGTTATTGTTTCATTAACAGTTTACTCTATTATATCAGACTCATTCATAACTCATCCTATCAACAAAATAGCTGACTCCTCCGTTATAAGCCTAACTATCCCCGCTCACCAAGAAAACTATACTATAGTGTAAAAGAGATAAATTGTATTTGATATTCTTTCATTTAACCCACGTTACAAATTTCTATGATAAAGTTGTATTTTTTAATGATTTTTCAAAAATTGACAAAATACGGTTTTTGTTCTTTTAAATTTAATTTTTCTGAGAATCGGGACCTGATTGAACATTTTTATTTATGAAATCATAATTTGCGGAAAAATTCTTATAGAATAATTCTGTGAACTTCTAATAAAATAAACTCTTGTTTCTTTTGTTGTGCTATTTATTTAATTGTATGTTTTTATTGTTTTTATGACAAATACCATCTATATGAATGTGTAATAATAACAAATAAAATCCATAGCTTACAATTACTATATTCTTGGATTATCCAAAAAGCAATAGATAGACAATGAATACTCAGACGCGACTGAGAATCAAATGTATTTTGCGCGCAAAGCGAGCGTCTTATAGCTGGACTATGGCTTCCTTTTTCTGCAATGGTAGATATCATTTCTTGAGTTGTGCTATATACTTTAACCGTTATTTACTCGGGAACTTACGTTTATTGGAAAACTCTATCAGGTTGAGGTTCTAAGGGGGACTAACTCTACATAATATAAGCGAATTTGATAAAAATCCATTGACATGTCCGGTGTTCCCCTTGTTAGAACTTAAAAATTAATACTATAAAAATATTTTGTCTTTGAGAAGACATTCTATTTATATAAAGAAAAGAAAACTAAAATGTTAAAAGCATCGGGTGAAGCAGCTAGTGTAAAAACTCGACTAATTTAAATATTTTTAATCTTTAATAA
Source organism: Philonicus albiceps (assembly GCA_963969385.1). NCBI lineage: Eukaryota > Metazoa > Arthropoda > Insecta > Diptera > Asilidae > Philonicus > Philonicus albiceps. The sequence goes on along the minus strand of OZ017773.1, from coordinate 23,990,386 downwards.
CCAGAGTGTTTTATGTCCTTAGGCGACGTCAGCGGTGAAAAAAGTAAAAAGCATTCGGAGATCGCTAATGAACGACAGTTTTTTGAGCTGTCTTGACTTGCAAGAAATCTATCCTGCCGGCTATTGTTTTCCCTAGCATTACATAAATTCAAATATTACGCTCAACTTAGCAACTTGCCAAGCATTAGAATCGAAACCATTTTAAACGTCAAGATGCCATCACATTTGACAGCACACTATCCGCACCGTTAGCAACAATAGTTCGACAAAGTTGAGTCCAACTCGTTCTAGCTGCCTAGGAAAACAGCGAAACAATAGTGCAAACTTTCCATCGACCATGCAATTGTGACTATTTTTTGCCCCAGGTACGAGCAGTCGTGTTGAGCAATTAATTCTCCTTCATAGGGAGCCAATTTTTGGCCAAAACCATTTATCACATTTTCCTTGTGTTTTTTCTTTTGTCGAGGAAAAAAAAAAAACTTTCATCAGCTTGAATCCAAACCGGAATTATAAGCAATTTTTTTTTATCATAGTACAGTCACCAGCAAGAGAACCCAGTCACCTACTTGCGCCGCAACAAGAAAAAGAAAAATTGATCGCAAAAAAATTCAATTGAGTTTTTGCGGCGGCGTGCGCGGGTTAATGAAATCTGCTTAGCAGTGATATAATAAGAATTTTTTCGAAAAAAAAAAAACATTTCGTTAACTATAACGTGAGTGAGCGGTCGACCGGCGGCAGGAGATGATACAACGAATACTGACGTAATCTCGTGGGTCTTAGCACGTGTGCCGCTCATCCAGCATAATTAAATTCGTCGGTTGGCCAAAGTTATGCTGAAGGTCAATGAAGAGCTAAGCGAACGAGAAGTGATTCTATTTTTTCGCTTTTTTTTTTTTTTTACTTATTTTTTTCTGTTAATTTTTCTCCATTTTCGAGCGCATGCCATTAAAAAATGATTAAGTGCCAACAGTAGTCACTCCGAGGAGCGGCAATCGAAGCACCACTTCGTAAACGACTTTCAAGATGTTCTTTGTTTAGCAGCTTTTCGTCTGTTTACCTTCAGTCTGGATAGAAATTGTCACCTTAACATTTTTGTGTCATTAGCACAAAATACTCCAGGCATAGTCGTGTGTATGCATAGAGGGTGTAAACAGGCTTATCCAATCGCTCCGTTGTACTTCCAGCCAACGCCGTCAATCGTATATCTTCGAATTTTCTATTGAACACGAAAAGCTGTGCTGTTCAGAAGCCCAAACAACAAAACCATTAGCACCTTTTTAGGTATTCCTCGTACAATCTATATCTTGAAAATAAAGAAATTAAATAAAAACTTAAAAACAACAAAAAGAACAAAATTATGCAATTGTTTCATTAAATCAATTTGCCTGAATATATCAGACGATTAATAACTCAATCAGATGATAAACTCATCTCGCACGAAATATTTTGAGCATTGCAGAAATCTAAAACTGAGTAATTACTTAGGATGTTTTTGCTTCCTCCTGCCGTGTCGAGATAATCGACACTCGTTTCGTAATATCTTAACTATTTAATATTTATAGTGGGACACTTATCATTTCTGACCTTCGCGATGGAAAGAATTATAAATAATAAAAAGTGAGAAACCGAGTTTCAATCGACTTATAAATAGTATCTTAATGATGTGTGTTCTACAGATGTTTTTTTTTATTGATAAAACTAAGGTCAACACCGGTGTGCCACAATTAATTATATCTAACGGAACTCTGACGTCTTGCCTACAAAAAATAAAATATACATGTATTGATAAAGTTTAGAGTCATGCTCGTTTTGATATATTTTTTCTTATTTTATATAAAACTTTGAAATTTAACTCTATGTTATTCTATATATATACATATCTATACGAATGTCAATTTCACAGTGATTTCAAATACTATACCTAGTCGTGCCATAAATTCTGTCACAACTTTAAAGAAGCATAAAATCTAAACAATAAAAGATAATATGTTTATTCCAACGAAATTTATTTTAATAAGATATTGTTAATTAATTAAAAGCTTTACTCGAAATGACCTCCTTTAGCTTTTATACAAGCTTTTAAACGTTGTGGCCACTGGTTTATAGCGGCACGCACGGTATTCAACGACATTTCATTTGCTGCTTTCACCAACGATTTTTTCAGATTGTCCAAATTGCGGTGGGGAGTTCTACAGGCCTTGTTCTCTAACTCTGTCCATAATGCATAATTCAGCGGATTTAAATCTGGGCTCCCGGATGGCCAATGCAATATGCAATAAAATCAGGAATGTTGTTGCGAAGCCACTCCTGTGTGCTTTTTGCTTTGTGAGCAGCAGCAGAGTCTTGCTGGAAGATCCAATGTTGTCCACCAAACAGAGTTTGGGATAAAGGTTTCACAACACCATCCAGCACGTTGGTTTGATAAACCGCCGCACCGGTTTTGACACCTTTTTCGCAAAAATGGAGTGTTGTGACACCTTTATGGGATACACCCCATCAAACCATTACAGAAGCTGGATGATGGCCTCGTTGCACCCTGGGAACTGTTTTTTTTAGCTTCTTCTGATGATGTTGCATAAACCTTATCATTTTGTTTATTAAAAACTTGCTGCACAGTAAAAATTTTTCGTCGGTAAAGAGGATGTTCTCATGACCATTGTTTGCGTGCCAAAGCAAGAGACTCTTGCATCTTTCCAATCTTATTTCCTTTAACCGTGGAGTCAACATGTGGGCTGTTGACCGACGATAAGCCTTCATATGAAGATCATCTCGAATTAGTCTACTCATCGATCTTGTGGAGATTTCCAACTCCCTCGACAACATTTTTTGTTTGCGCAGTGGATTTCTACGGATGCGCTCTCGGACAGTTTTGATGGCACTGACTGTTCTAACGGTACGTGGACGACCGGTCCTTGCTCTATCATCTGTGCCTAAGGTTTCATTAAATCGTTCTATGGCACGATAAATAAATCTTTTTGTTATTTTTAGCGGTTTCAACAAATTCAAAATTTCAGAAGCATTTTTTCCACTCTTATGGAGTGCTATTACAGCGATACGATTTTTTTTTACCCCCACTCCATGACTACGAGTCAAAGACTGTCACGCCGTACAGTTCATTTGTTACAAAGTGCAACATAACGCTACAATTCCAGGCTAACTTCTGAGAAAGCGCGCATTAGAAATTATGTGACAGAATTTATGGCAAGACTAGGTATATTGTTATTCGTCATTTGTATAAAAAATGACTATTACAAATTAGTTCTTCGTTGTAGATAGTCAAAAAAGATGAATATCTTAAGGAGATGCATAGTTCCAGTATCGTTAAAAAGTAGTTAGTTAAAAAAACTCAGTATGAATTGCACATTTTTTTTTTACAGTTACTACTAACACAGGTAACAATTTGGTTCCCTTCCTACAATATTGATGTTATTTGATTCGTATCATTCCATTGTTCATTGTCCATTGTTGAGTCCTGAAGTTATAAAGTTTCTCAACCCGTTGGACAGTCAATTTGGAGGAAGTTCCTGCTTTCATCGTTAGATCTCGCACTGAGGTATTGGGATTCCTAACATATTGCCTCTTGACTTTCCGGGATACTTCTTTAATAGCTATACTTTTTTTTTCTCCCGGTCCTTTCTGCCTCTCAACAGGTAAATCCTTTTTATTCTTAAAAACTATACATTTGAACTGCTGCAGCCCATGTTCCATGTTCATAATATCAATGGTTTTATTTACAGATTTTCCATTTATTTGGAAATAATTTCATTACCACAATGCAACAAGCACTTATACTTTAAACGTTACCTTTTAAAAAATATATTCATAAGTGAAAAAAAAATTTAATTGCGCTACAATGTCATGAATAATGCTAAGAAGTATTTTTTTCTGGAAGAGTTCTTATGAAATGATACGGGTAATATATATGTATAAAAGTTACTTGCATATGTATATTATATACTGAAATATTCGACACACGAGAAATATCAAAACCAGATTTTTGTAAACACCAATTTCGTTTTGAGGAAAACTAAATGCAGTTTAAATTTCTTCTGCAACAAAACGAGTAATGTATACTTTGTTTTTGGAGGCAACAATAAATGAACAAATGTTAATCAGGTCGAAGATTTGTTCCAAAATGTTATCGTAATTAAATGTATTTCGTGATAACGTCTTTGGAATAGTGTCCTTATAAATGTATTTAGAAAATATCACTATTAAAAATTATTGGGTCTTTCTAAAATTAGAGAAGAGTATTTTGCCTGGGGTGAAATTTCATCCATGATACCCTTTAAAGATTAATATGTAAATACAAGAACAATATCTTATCTAAGATACTTATTCTCAACGACTTTCCACTCTGAAGTTTTATAAAAAGTAACAGTTCCTTAGTGATCTGATTATCTTTCTGGGCAATATCAATTACGCCCATACATGAATAGATAGTAAAAATGCCATTTTCTTATGTTTTCAGGGCAAATGCATATCGTGTCATATGTTTCTGGAAATTAGTCACTTTTGAGAGGTTTTAAATCTATGGTTTTATTAATAAGTAATTTTAGTATTTATTCCAATTTCGAAAAATAATCCCTTACCGCTCACTATTCGTGTAGGTAAATAACAGAAGGTTTTTCTGTGTGTATTACGGGTTTGGGCCTAATTTAACAACTTTTCATTAATTTGCATGTGGGTACTCAATTCCTTCTCTTATTTAATTGTATATTTTTGGTAATTCTCTTCTTTATGCTAAAGTTTAATAGAATTGAGAATTACGACATATTCAAAAACCTTTTTCCATTAATAATTATTTATTCAAATTTGAAAGCGTATTAAATTAATAGTGCAGAAAATTGTTAAAATTACAGACTTGCGCGCAGGTAGTTCTAGTGTTAATAAAGCTGTGAATTTTTCCTAGTTTTTTCGTAACGTTCTATTGTACCAGGTATACTCTTTATAAGCCTTTATATATATATTTTTTGCTTTTGTAAGTAGTTTTTCGTGCAGCAATTAAAATAAAACATCAAAATAGCGAAGATTATACTTAATGGTAATTAGTAAAACCTTCTCCTCTAAAACATCAGTATTTTTACCAATTTTAGCAATTTCCATCTAAAATACGATTTTTGTTTCCCAAATTTATAATACCTACTATTATTATAAATATACTTAAAATGAAACCAAAATGACTTATTCAAATTCTTTGGTGTTACTGGCCTTACTAGCAATAAATTTGTTGAAAGAATATACTTTGATTTTAAGGCTATTTTCTATTTTATATTTTACAAATGCTTATAATCATTAAATTTAACTTTTGCACACAATATTTGAATATGTATACAAGTTGATCTATTAATTGCAGCTTTTATAAAATATTTAAAATATAAACCTCCATAGCATAACTTTAAGATTATGTAACGTAAAACTGACGGGTGTATACGGTTTTTCGTATCTGAAATTTATCGGAGTATATACATATATTATTTATTAATTTAGTTTTTCGTGTAGTATTTACATATATAAGTTTTGCATTAAGTGAAGCGGAATTTTATTATTTGATTGTCGTACCGAAGGAAAATACTTATAAAAAAGGGTACGTCTTTATTATAAAGAACTTCAACTGCATTCGATCAAGGAAAGCATTCAAGTAATATTGCACAAAGATTTTGAAAGGTGGAATAAAAAAAAATATAATAAAAAGCTATTGTACCTAGCAACCGAAGGGGACCATCCCTCTAAATGTTAACAACTGAAGGACTTACTCACATCGCGTAACAATAGCGATTCCATGTTATTTTTTATTTTAGGGGGTTACATCATGAAGGGGAACAGAATAGTTTATTCTCTGGTGAAAAAGTTGATCACCATTATCTTTTAAGAAATTCAGTCCTTGATGCAATTACATTTCTTTACATTGCACATCGAAACAATGGAGGATTTAAGAATAAAAGAATTGGAAGTAACTAAAACTTATGAGACGAAATTCTGTTTACGGCAGATCACGACTGAATTTCGTAGCCGCCATTAAATTGTTGATACAAGCAAACCAGATAAAGGGAACTAAATAAAGATTGTCATTTATTTCAGAAGGAAAAACTCGTTTCAATTTTGCTTGAATGGGTATTATTTATTTTATGTTTCGTATAATTTAGAACGATTTGCTTTTTATATATACCCTTTCATTGAAATAGAATTGATATTAATATTTAATTCGATGTAACTTAGTGTATGAACTACGGATAATCGGTTTATATAAATATCTTATAAATTTTCGCAAATAGTATTGAACGTAACATTTTATATTTATGCAGTTATTTCTATCCTGAAAATATAACATTATTATGATCTTGTATAATACAGTTGTGCATAGAAGATTAAGATTACCACTGATTTTTGAAACATTTTTTTATTAGAAAAAAGATGTTGATCTTCGTAATTTAACCCTTTGAGGTCGTATGTCTACTCTCAGCCACCAAAGCCTTTTTACCGTTCCGGTCGTATGTCTGCTCTCAGCCACTACAACAAAGAACTATACAAATCGTATACTGTATGCATTCATGTATCAGTTTACACTTTTCCTATACGACCCTCAATGCCTAAAGGACCTATTCACGAACCAATACGGTGCTCCATCAATTGAAGATAACGTAATCTAATGTACACAAAAGTTGTGACTCAGCGCTCGCCATGCATGTTCGTCCGAAAATTGGTGGCACAACTAGTAGGAGATTTTCGTGACGGAGCAGATTCAAAACCAGGAAGACCATCGACCTCCGATAAGGAAGAAAGACTTAATGGAGAACTGCATATATTGCGGCATTGTGGAAATGTAAAAAGTAAAGATTGTATTGTATGTTCAAACAGAAAGATTAAGGGTGGAAGACACCAAACCAATTATTTTTGCGATACATGCACCCGAAAACCTGGCCTGCATGTTGGAAAGTGTTTTGAAAAATATCACACGAAGGAGAATTATAAAACATAATATTTATACAAATACATATCACAAGATGAGTGTATTGAATAAAGATATATCTAAAGTTCACAAAAGAATTACTAAATCTTGTTTATATATCGTAAACTTGCGTGTTATGTATCCCTGCTCTATCGACGGAAATTAATTCCGACCAGTACGATACCCATCTCCAAATTTAATCCGACCGCAAAGGGTTAAAACAACAGAGCAACATTTTAAGAAATATAAATCCAATTCGGTTTATTCCTTTCATCATACAAAAATAATTTTAAATAAAATATTAAACTGGATGACCAATTCAAAATAGTTAAATAAGAACAAAAAGTAAGTTCATTTTCACTCTATGAATCACTCATCATTTTACTTCAATTTGAAATTTGCTGTAGTCCTTATTGTATAAAATGAAATTATAGGCATTATAGAAAAAAAAGCAGTTAATTCAGAGAGGTAACATAATGTGCCTTTACGAGGGACCATATTGAAGCAGGATAATGCCCGCCCACACGGCTCACAGTTCAGAGGCTTGGTTTAATTTAATAATTTTACATTAATGTTTTGTCATGGTCCTTACTTTATTTCACGGTATTCCCGCCCTTATCAAAAATAAAGAACTTAAAAGAAATCTTCCGATTTCGACAAAAACAATGTTTCGGAAGAAGAAACCTCATACTCAGTCTATTCCTTAATGAAAACATGAAGAAAAAGTTTGAATGTTGGTGGTGTTCTAAAAAGAAACTCGAAACGCTGTAGGAACTGAAAAATGGAAGAGTGAAGACATCTTTCAATTGAAATTGTTTATAAAGCTCTTTCATTATATTTAGCTGAGAACTCAATGTTGTATTGAAGATAAGGGCTTTCTTTTAACCCCTTGCACTCGAGGGATCCGGAGCGGATTCATTTAAAATTTGTCTTCAAATTCGAGGACTCCAGAGCGGAGTCATTTCAAATTTGTCTTCAAACTCGAGGTCTTCGCAATGGGGACAATGCAAGTAATTTTCAGTTCATAACATAAAGACAAAAACAAAACGTAATAACTTTGCTTTTCTTTTTATGCGCATATTATTTACTTTAATATGTGAAATTGCTTCGAGTTGCTAATAATGTGAATGAAAAAAAAAACTTCGAATACAAAGAGTTAAAGGATAGCTGTAAGATTTAATTGGTCTTTTTCGCAGTTTACTTTTATTAAAAATTAAATTTTTAATTGAATAATTTCTTGATAGTGCTTGTTGCTTTAAATTATAATTAATATTAAGGAAAATACACTTTTTCTGTTGAAATGTTGCAAAATCAATAGTCGTCATTTAAGTTAATCTGAAATGTAAAACAAATCCAAATATTTTTATTTCAGTAATTAAAAAAAAAGAAATAAAATTGAAAAAGTTGGATCAAAATATTCTACTGATATTAAGCAAACATAAAATAGTCATGATTATATGTAATAACAAAAAAAAGTGCGAATTAAATTAATTAAGAAATCAATGCCGCAGGCGAATTGTTGCTACCTGCAGTTTTTCTGATGTTATTTCATCATAGACGATGTGAGTTGAAAGCATATTCGATTAACTTGACACTTAGCAAACTTGTAGAATCATGCTTGACCCCTCAATAGCCCTATCAAATTAGTATTTCGTAGCAAATAACACTCTATCTTCAAGATTTGACCTCTTCTAAATGTCTATCGCAATCGTTAACCGCAAATAACCTTATTATGTTGCGACATATGGACCCCGGTGTTTGCGTTTGCTACTTGGTTTGGAGCATTTTTTATACGGAAGCGTTGGTCTGCCCTTAAATCCCCGCAAGACACGGCCGAATACCACAATAAGAGAAAAATCCTTCGGCTTTTTCCATCGCCTTATATCGTCCAATTAACTACCTGGAGGCCTTTCATTTGCATTCAAATTATCTACTCAGACCAATTTGTTTCTCTAATCTTTCTAAAACAGGAAAGAAACATAAAAAAAAAGAATCATCGTCGGTCCATGAAGTGCAATAAAATGACGAAAAAAAAGTAAAAATTCGCAACTTTTACGATGCATAAAACCACGAAAATGTGTAAATTTCCTAACCACAGAGTTCAGCAGAGCAATGTGCCGTGTTGCACGGATTCAGTTCAGCTAACCATACAAAGCTAGCAGCTAGCCACCTCTACGTGCTGTTTTGCAGTAATTCAAATGAGATAAACTTTTTGGTTTCGTCTTGAAATTTGATAGGAGATCTCGTGCAAAATTGATTCACGTTGAAAACCATGGCACACAGTTTTGCATGTATACAAATGTAGTCAGCAGCGACCGCACTATCGATTTGCGCACTCATTTTTGCGCTACATGTATCCTAGGCGCGCGACTTTTTTCCCGAACGTGATTCTGGTTAGCTTCTCAAATTGCTTAGGTCATGGTTGATTCATTATTTTGTAGATTTTCACTTATCTTATCATGTTATTTTTAATTTTATTTAGTCTCCTCGATTAAAAATTAATTCCATAAATCATTGAAATATTAGCGTAACAAAGTATAGCATCAACGACTACTGGCTGATTCAGTCGATCTGAATTTTTTCGTGAAAATTTCAAGTTTGCACTCTTCATTTCTATTCGTTTTAAATTTTTAAAGTGTAAAATTTACAAAAATAACTTGAGTATTGTGTTTAAAACAAATAGAAGTAGTTTGTGCTAAGTTATAATTATTATTTTTTTAATTAAATTACAAAAAGCACTCTGTGTGTTGTTATTTATTAATAACGTGTAGGGTTATAGTTCAAGGAACATAACAATATCAGATTAATTAAGTTAAACTTTGATCACATGCAACTTTAGTCGAAACCAAAAATATTTAAACGAACTAAACACTCAAGATTCTAAAGTTCAAATACGGTATGTAGACTATTTATGAAAATTCTTTCAAAAATAACAGATTTTTCTCGCTAGCTATTGTAGAAAAAACCAAAAAGCGAATTATATTGTAATGTTTGATCTTTAAAACAAAAATTTCATACAGAAAAAGGTTAATTGAAATCATAACAATCATCTGTCTACGAAAAACATGTTCGCTTAGTCGTATTTTAAATACATTTGTAGATTAGGATTGATATGTTGGGTCGAAATGGGGGATATTGAGATGTGAAACGTGGGTAAATAAAAATTAATAAGTACAGGGGAATTTCGTGCAAAATGTTATCAATATGAAAATCCAGAGTGCCCTTTTTTAATTTTCAATACTTATGCGCCATATCAAGAAATGGCACAGGAAAAATTTATCTGGGAACCGAATCAACTCAAATTCAAACAGCCAAAGTTCCAATCGAAAAACTTGCATCAGCGTCTTAAAATCAAATGTTTAATTTAAAAATGTTGCCCTTAATCGGTCATTTTTTTCGGGCAAAATTCCATGAAATTACTATTACTATAAATGCAATTTTAACTTATACATGCTATTTTATTTTGGAATCATTCATAAATTCTATTAAAATCGAACACACCTCTCTTTTCTTTGCTAAATCGAGTTTCAGATCTTAAATTTTTAATAAATTTATGATTATGTGTAGTCGTTATGTATTCAGAGGGCCTTAAGGTCTTATCAAGGACAAATGCGGGTTTATAAAGTAAAGTTCGTTCCAAGGTGCACACGCTGAAGCTTTCAACGGTAACCAGTAAAACCCAAACATTTAGAATTTAGAAAAAGAGGTTCACTTTTTAATAATCTTTTAAGCAAAATAAAGTTCTAAAACTTTATTCAATTGCATAATTGTTGCGTTTATAAACTATTTAGAGAATGGCTGGAGTTATAAAATTAGCTAAGTTCTTAATAACAAAATTAAGGACAAATAAGTTCCATCCAAAATTGATTCAATCGCTTCTAAATTGAATAGGTACATATTCAAAATGTATGTACAAATGAAGTTGGTACTTTGCTGAATTTGTTTTTCTTCAATATTCTCCGTGTCCACAACGGGCAAATCTACTTAGGATTTGAGGCTCGTTGTAATGATAGTGATCATCAGAAATTCTAATCAGTCCTCGCCTACAGCCAGAATAAACAAACAGTTTAATTTGCCGAGCTGAGCACATCGTGTCGTCTAACTGCAGCAATTCAGTATTTCCAACGTAAGCCGAAACATTATTCAAATTTTAATAAATTAAACAGCTCGTTCAGCTGTCGGTGGTGCGTGGTGTGGCTTGCCTGAATATGTGGCCAGGGTCCCTAGATCGTCTGCTTGTCGGTGCTAAGTTGCGTAGTTGGTCGTATTTGGATTAGCCTAGTCGTGGCCTCTATATCGCAGTTGCCATAATCGTGTTTACACAATTTTTCACTCTTCTGAAGCCGGCTCTGGGCTCGGCTAGACCTCGCTGCTTCTAATTGGCTTGAGATTTTGTCGCAAGCAATCGCATAATGGTGCTGTGTGCTCGGTGTTATCAATGCAAGTCGATTAGAAATTCAATCATAGAGCTTTAAATAGTTTTCCGATGATAATTATATTCCCCCGCCTTCGCACACAGCAAGTCTTGGTGGTCATCGCGAAACGACAGCAACCCCACAAAAACTTGTCCAGCATCTTAAACGTGCGCTTTTGCTATTCTGTTTGCTTCGTTGAATGAGGCTCGTCTGATAAAGTTATTTTTGATTTGATTTGTGTTTAATTAACTTAGCTCGATTATTTCTAGCTTGCGATTATCACTTTTGAGCCGCTATTAACTCCTTAAGGCCAAGATTAGATAGGCGGCAGTGGTTAGTTGTATTTTACAGAAATTCAAAGCTTAAGAAGTGTTATTCAGTCTGTCGTATCGTTAGAAGTGCATCTAGTGAGTGTTTAGTTATTTTAAGGACTGTGAAATAATCGTGCATTTCCCTAGTTAAATTTTATTACCACAAATGTATTGAACGATTATATCTTCATGTAAGTAGTGTAGATTTACCTTACTTACATTTGTTGCTGAATATAAACATGAATCTGTTTTATATCAACCTATGTCCAATGGGATTATCTTTTGCGTAATTAACACTCAATATATGAGATTAACATGCAAAATAATAGTTTATTATGTGCCTAAAAAGCACATTTATAGGTAGCAAAACAAAGTAATTATAGTTAACGAAACTAAATATTTTGTGTATGTGTTCATTGTGTGAAAGGAAAACTGAGATCTTTTTGCTGCTCTTCTTACCAGTTCATATTTATGGCTAGTTCTTAATCCGTTTCTTATCATGTTGTTGTTACATTTTCATACTCACATTTGTTGTTACATTTTCATACTCACATCAACAAAATGTATTTAAAGAACCAAACTAAATGCTATGTGATATCCCTAACACAAAATATTATCTGTGACACCTTTTTGGAAGTCGTATCAGCAAGATCACAATAATATATACCCAAGGCCAGCTAAACATTTAAAGAGTATATCGGAGCATAGTTTGCTTTACGTTACGGTAGGCAAACACCATGTTTTTATGTTTTTATCGAAATTTGAAACTGCCTGAATAAGTGGCTGAATGAAAATGCTTGTTCTTTGCCATTATGTCTGTACCATCCTTATCATATTGAATATCTGCACTTCTCTGGTATCTTAAACAAATTTTATTCGTATCTTTTTCATTTATAATCTAACTTGTTATTTGATGTAACTTGACGGATTTGCTATAAATGTCTGTAAAATTACACTTATTGTATACATTTCAAAATTTTTTCTTCGAAAAATAATACTGATCTTAAAATGTGCGCTGAGGGAACTTTATTATATTTTAAAATTATTCATGAATATTTTACTTAGAGTAAATTTATTTTGCAATTTTATTAGAAAACAAAAACATAATATTCAGGAATGTTTGCATTAGAATTAAAATAAAAATCAATTTAAATTATTATACAAACCTTTTCTTACTAAGCGACGTTAGTATGAAAAAATAAACATAATTCAACGACTAATTTATAATAATAATGATAACATTTTAATGGAATCCCCAAAATAAGTTCAATATTTCTAAATAAATGAGAAGTTTTGATCAAAACTAACTAATCTTAGGTTATTACTAGAAAATATACGAACAAAAACTAAATACTAAATTTTTTGGGAAGTTTTATGGTGGCCTTTGCCTTAACTCAGTTAAGATGAATTACACACCGTGAATATGCATTAACAAATTAATAATCAGAAAGTCGGTGAAGTAAGATATTCTCATTCAGCCATTTTTCAACATTTTTAAATGACTTTATTGAAAAGATGTTATTCGAATGTTATAAAATGCCTGAATGTGAGAATACGTTTTTTATTGAAAAGTTTATATTTTTCAAAGGCTACAATTATTATTGGTATTAAGAAATGGACGAAAGCGAGTCGTTAACTAAATCTTAGGAGTTTGAATAGTAATAACAGCCACATTTAACATTTTTTCAAATAAGAAGGGACTCTGCATCAGAAGAACTTTCGTAGAAAAATGAAACCGTTTTTTAACTATACGAGTACATCGCATAAGATTGTTTTATATTAATTCATGTTGTATCAAGTATAATAAAATATTTTGTTATTTCCTATAAATTAATATCAGCATCAACGTTTGGGTATTTTAATGGACAAAAAGAAAAATTCTGTTTTTTTCAAAATTTTACTCGATCCATTAGTGCTTAAAAAATCTACTTTTTGAATAACTAGTTAATTAAAACTTATCAGGTAGGGATAAGAATTTGAATGAAGATGTTTATTACAGAAAAGGTTGCGAGGGAATAGGAGTGAAATTTGTTATAGTTTTGCTTAAAAAAATTATATCGATACACTGATTGACACCATCTCCAGCCAACATTTTTGCGGTCTGCGTCAACCATCTTTAGAAATATAAAAACATTTAGACTGTGATTATTCTCTATTAAAAAAATATCTGTAGTCTTTTGTCCTTTCAATATACTGAAAAAATTTTGAAATACATTGGATAATATTGATTTATGAAAGGGAAATTCTATTCAATATGCCATTCTAGTTCAAATTAAATAATCACTTTCACTGCAGCTCGTTTCTTATCATCAAACTAGCCGTTCATCTAGATATGTGCCTAATGCAAATAAGTCAGTAGAACGATTCATTATTAGTAAAGACGGCTTATCTCTGCGGCAACTGCGCAACGAACTGTTTGCTAATACGTCTGGCGGCAGGACGATAATGTTTAAAATGTTTCTCGTTTTAGAAGTATTTTTGGGCAGCACTTTCTTATCGTTGGACAAGAGGCCATCAAAATTGTTTGTTGGGATATTACTCCTTGGCCTCGTCAGCTCGAAGTTATCCTAATGCCTTTTCGATGGTGCGTTGGTTAGTCATAAATTTTGCATTATGAACCTTGCATATTTAGAAATATGCAAAAGTTTGATATTTTCTGGCCAACTGCTGCAAACAGTAATTACAAAAGTGGTAAATAAGAGACACATACAATTACAATACTCTCTATTTTATTGAAGATTGATTAATATCAACTAGCAGTATTATATTTAAAAATTAAAATTTCGGTTTTGCAAATGTTATTTTCATATCTTTTTAGCAGATATAATTACCGTACTAAAAAAAAATGGGGCTAGAGTAGGGTTGGGATCAAATTGTCTAAATAGGCATGAACCAGATATGTTACATGTATGCTCTGCAATCATAGTTTAAACGTTCAGGCAGTAATTATAGATTTTCTAGGCTTCTAATGTCACATAATTCACCTATAATAAAAGGGAAATGGAAAGCGATTTCTTTGGATATTAAAATTCAATTTTTAGATTGGCTTACAGCTGGAAAAAGTGCAACGTTTGTGGGAAAGCATTTTAATTACTGAATTCGTTCTTAAATCCACTCAACACTATTGGAGACGAGTCCTAATTTTGTTCAAGAATATCACCAATGGAACACGAAGCCAATAACCAAAGCATTTCTTGTGATAGCAGTAATATTGCAGTCTTGCGTAAACGTATGATTTTTGTGTTGATGAATTAGTGACATGTTTCTTTTTTTTCGTTTTTTAAATAACTTTTCTAATGCAAGTATTGTTTGTCTAAACTCGTGAAATCTAGAGAAGTTGCTTTTCAGTTACCGCCTTTTGGCTTATTTTTATAAATTTGGCATTGAACTATCAAACAGCTATTTCTCGTAATTTTTTAATAACTTTTTTTTCTATGTTGGGAATGTTTTTAAAGTTTAGATGAATTTAAATACACAAGGCAAATTTCAAAATTAATATTTATTATGTTTATGTGTCTTTGATTGTTAAAACTCTACTTCTATAGCAGATGCAGCGCGTCTTGTTTACATCAATCTTGTCACGACTATGACATGCTATCGAGATACATAATACAATTTATATAATATGATTTTTACACGTTTTATAATCTACCTGCAGATAATAAATGCAGTAATCGACGAAATATCTTGTTTTGCCGTGTTTTTAATTGTAAGGCATTAAATTTTCTGCAATGCGGTGATGCGATATTGCGTCAGAAATAATTTCTTGTTTATTTATTTCTATTATAATTGAATTAAGCTTTACTCAAATTTTTCACTTTTCGCATAGTGTTGTGATTGTTTAAATTATTTCTTAGATTGCCATTGATTAATTTAAAATCAATTTGCGTGATTCTTTATTTTATTTATTTTTTTATTGAATAATTAAAGTTCTTCTAGAGGTATAAAAAATGTGAAAAATCTGGGGAACCAGTAAAAGGGTAAAATGAAATAAAAATTGTGAATGTTATGCGATTTAACGAATGTGGGTTAATGGGTTTCTGATCCGGTATTTAATTTTGAAAATAAAAACGATACGATGGGATTGTTTGGATCATTGATTTCGAATTTTTCAATTTTAAAAATCACTGATTATTATCAAATCTAAAAGTTTAATGCCATTCGGAAGCTAATATTAAATCAAGAGTGAAATCTACTTACCTTAAAAATGTCATAAGCCCTAAAAAACATATAAGACTTATATGAAGTTATGAAAACTACATAATTTAAATAAGCATCCAAATTACCTGTCATAATTTTTGCAAACCGTAGTTCAAACCGTAAAATGGTGTGAATTATTTAAATTTGTTCTTCATAAAATTTTGCAAATAGAAAATTTAAAATAGTTTATTCAAAATAACACACAGCCGGCCTGTCAAAGCAAATGAGGCAATTTATATGTTGGACATAAAAGATTTTTTTGTATGCTGATAAATGTAAGCATAATTAAAAAAATTGTTTTCTTATTTTACACGTTTCTATCTAATAAGAGGATCATGGGGACATATGTTAACATGCAAAGATAAACCAGAAGTTGCTGCGCTACTCTCTCTTTATCATTGGAGTCCTATTACAAAAATCGAGCTCAATCATGCACTCATTTCTTACAGTTGGCTTATATTATAGCTGAAATGCGTATTAACATTCTTTTATAAAAATAATGCAATAAAAACTCGCAGTGCCAAGACGTTGTTTATCTGAACTCTTAGAATAGTGCTGTACTTCTATATGAAATTTAGTGGAAGACGGCGTACATTTGGTAGCTTGCCATATGTGCAACAAAAGTTGTGAAGTGGTTTGTCAAACCGCGCAAAAAACTCAATTTAAACAAACCAGATGGTTTGCCTATAATTTTCATGAGCTCGAAAAAATGATCACATTTTGCATCGACGTCATCAGCCATATGGGTTTCGGTTATTTTGGGGAAATCCATTTCTTGGCGATCTCTTGCGGACTTGCTTACACTGTGAAAAGAAAACATGGTTGTGAACAATATTTATAAAATTTCAAATGAAACAAATTATAAACTTATCACGCAATTTTTGGAACATTGAAGTTATGCAATACTAAAAGGTAGTTGTATGATGTACTCTTATTGGCAGATAAAAAAGAATTCGAATAAAGAGTTCATTTATTTCACTGAACACTTTTAAATTTTAACCTTTTATCTACTTGGGGAACTGAAAATTAGACACGTAATTCGGCCGGAAGTGAATAGATTGAGTGAATGATAGAGGTAATTTTCTACTTTCCTCCAGTAATGGACATTACCCTTTTGTAATTGTTTCCCATACATTTTCTTTATGTATTTATTTTCTCCTCTGTTTTCTATTTCTCTCTCTTAATTTATTTTATTCCTCATTAGTTTTGTTTGACCACTTATAAAATTATTCGATTTTCATACGATTGTCTGAGTATCTTATCAACATGAATATTTGTATGTGTTGCAATCATTTAATAAAATACCTACAGCTTCGGTAAAAAAATAGCAGTTAAAACCGAATTACATTTGGAGTAGAAAAAAAATGATTAAACATTGCAGCAAATAACGAGTAAAAATAATAGCAAATCAAGTTGTAGCTTACAATTTAAATAAAACAAAACTGCATAGTTGTTTACCAATAGGTGAGAAAAAGTCTAGTACTTAGTAGCGTATCCGTTGTTTTTTATAACTTCTATGCATCTCAGGTTCATAGAATCACCAAGTCTCTTACACTTTACACAGGTATCGCTCCACCTGCGGTTCAAAGCTTATTATTTATTTTTGGCGTTGCATTCGAAACAAATAGATAGATTAATAAGAAAAACACCATAATCTATATCTCGTATAAACTGCAAGCCCTTGCCTGTAGTTGATCAGTCGATTGTCAAAACCGTCTAAGAAATGTTTAATTCAGGAGGAGTTTGTACCACTTTTTGAAGGGACTGCTCAACTTTTCTTATGTCGGGCTAGAATTGCTACCCACTTTTTTAGTTGCTCAATCGATGACTATTCCTCTTGGTTAAGACGCACACATGAAAAAAATTAGCCAGGTTGACCAAAACACGAGCGTGGCGGCGAACAACAATACGGAACGAGATAGGGCGTTTTTGGTTGGTTCATTACTGCATTGGAGAACAGACATTGTGCAGTTCCAATAAGAATTGAGCACGAAATGACAAAATATTATGAAAAATTTTTGTTATTACCCACTGCTATTATTTTGACCAAAACTGTATATTTTTAACCCATTCACTGCCAACGACGAGATATCTTGTAGTTGCCTATAGCTGAATGTGTGGCTGAATATGATCTCGGCAGCGAATGGGTTAAGGTAGCGTGTTAAAATAAATTTGATGTTGGATTGATATTTCTCGCCGAAAATAGGTGAAATTGTTGTTGGACTAAAAATTTTAACTAAATTGGCATATTATAATCAAGTTTCGATTTACAAATAAATCTCATTTTGATATCCCATGAAAATAGTTTTTTCGTTTCGTTCCGCTAATACGTATTTTTGAAGATTTTTCGATTGGTCAAAAAATTATTATAGATTAATTGTAATAGCCTTTTCGTCCAGTTATCGCAACTATCTTCGCTATGGGGTCAATTAAAAATTGGAGCCCGCAGTAGGATCTTCAGTTTGTTTTTAGTTGTACGAATATTTTAGTCAGTCTTTTGATCGCACATTCAATTGCCATGCGAACTGTCGACCCTATTACCCGAAATTGACTGAGATGCTGATTGCATTCATGAATATATACTCCCATTGCTAAAGTATTTATCCACTATTCAAATTTACTTAAATCACACACTCTTCATGCAAATTAAATCGAATAGCACAAATAAGACAAAACCGTACAAGTCAATGAATTTCAAATTATTTCTTGTGTTTATTCTTTTTTTTCAGGCAATTGGGCCGCTGAGCGACTTGGCTGTGACCGTCAACCAGACAGATTTAATTTATGAAGTGCCTATTGAATCATGGTCCCTGCATTATTGTATCAACTGTAACACAATAACACATGCAAAGCACACCTCAGATACGGGTTATCTGATCAATTCGTCTCTCCTGACAAACAACGAGGAAATAAACTCATTAAAGTCGAGCAAATCATTTTCGACAACATTTGGAATTCTAATGATTGACCACCAATTGACAACCAGCAGTGAGGCTGGAACTGGGGGCAAAATGAAAGATAGTAGCCATCCACAAAATGTTAATTTTAGCAGTAGTAAGGCGAAACAAAATCGCATTAAGAATCTTACTCAACATCTGAATGGTAGACTGCAAAAGGAGATACTGGAGACGGATGAGAGGATTCGACGGTACACCGAACAGCAATTTGCTCTACTTAAAAGTTTTCGCGAAAAGGCTGAACAAGAATATCAAATTTTAGTTAGTCTAGTTAACCAAGTACCTGAACAATTGAAAGTGATCGATGCCATTGATAATTTAGCGACCACAACTCCCCAAACGAGTCCAACGGGAACAACACCGAACTTGGTTGCTACTGGTGGTGCAGATGGTGCCATTGACAATACTCAGTCTTTGTTTACTTTCAAACCGCAACAGCAGCAGCAAGTATCCAGTCTAGACACTCCTCCAGCTACTCCAGAGAGTACCCCAATGAGTGTTGGCAATAGCCCAACCTTTAGGCAGCAAACAAGCGTGTTCGGTGGAGCCTCTGGAAGAACACCCTTAAGCACAAATTTTGTTGGAGGCACCCTAGACAGTGATTGCCTTTTCGAGCTGGAAGGGATGGAGAATTATCCTGTTTCAATTTCGAATGCTATGTCTGATGTTGAAGAGACTGAAGATGCTGAAGGTATTTTGAAATAATTTTTAATAGAACAGTGAGTTTGCTCAAGGAAGAAAAAACGGTTTACAAAATGTCTCTTCGACTTAATTTTCTATTATATATCTATTAAAAATAAGTATCTTTATTACAGTTATAGTACAGGAATTATAAACGTCCAATATGGCTACATTAAACATTATAATTACAAACTCATCAATAACCCGCGTAATTAACCCTGCAGGTGTCGAATCAATGAGGAACTCTTACATATTTCTTAGAATCTCAATGCCAATGTATATGCAAAACATATAGAGGTTATTACAAATTTGGATTTCTGTTAAGCGTCTTAATTTCTTGAGCAACTCTTGCGAAATGATCTAGTTTTTTACGATTTTTACATTTTAAAAGTTATACTTACAAAAAAATTTAAATTTTACAGACGCTCTAGGAGAATTGGATTCAGCCATGCAAATTCCAAGATCACACGCGAGAAAACCACCTAACTTGATCATCGCTAAAAGTTTACCGATCTCGATTGCGGCTGCAACTCAGGGGCGTTTTAATATGGAGGACTTTGTTGATGAGGTAAATTAAAAATGTAATAAAAATAATGTGTAACGACAAAGAAAAAAAAAGAACAGAAAAAATTTGATGTAACTATCTGACAAGGTAATTGTCGTAAAACACTCACCTGTTTCGTAGTGATACTTAATCACTAAGTGAGCTATTCCGGTGGTAAGTACAGGTGCTTTTGTCGGCTTTATCGAAAAAAGTCTTCACAGGCATTATTGAACTTTGCGAGATTGTTGTACGGAAACACGTGTTCGTAAATTTTTGATTTATCAGTTCTTTTGGCCTGTTAGCGTTTTTGTTTTCATATTTTCAAGGTAAAAAGCATGATATTAAATTAAAGAATTCAGAATATAGTTGATATAAATAATTTCGTCGTTTATCTTCCCCGTGAATCATTTTTGGGAGATATCATAAATATGTTCAACTTTAAGCTAATGCTCCAAGAAAAAACGAAATGAGTAAATTGCATAATCTATCAGACATAGTGTATTATGCTTGAATTAAAGATGTTTCGAATGAAAATTATCAACGACACAGGAAAAATATGGCATATTGTCACTATTATGTTTTTATAATAATGTGATCGTTTATCCAGGTTTAGGGCTGTTCTTTTATTTCTAATTTTTATTCCTTTGTTCAGCGGGTCATCCAGAGACTTATAAACATCGCGTTAATTTTTATGAGCAATATGGATCGATTACGTAGCAGTTTTTTATTTTCTATATTGAAATAATTATTTTTATTATTAAATTAACTTAAAAAAAATTTTTTTAGTATAAATTCATGATAAGATCAATGATTAGTTGTAATTACCTGAAAGTATTCTCGTCGCTGTCAAATCCGCCGTCAGATTTTTAAAATTCAAAATTGCGGATCCAATATAGCGGACAAAAATAATGAGAAGTATTGAATTCTTCAAAGTCCTCTATATATACGAGGGTTGTCTATAAAGCTTCTGATCTTAACATGAAGATGGCATCACTCGTAAACAATAGTTGGGGAATATTTGCGCTTTGAAAAATACTCACCAAAATGTTAGTCATTTTGAACCCGCAATTATTTTACAGAGCGTTGGAAGTGTTCATTCGAACCACAGACATACATATACAATGGTCCGCTCATGTATACGATTTCCTATAGAAGTGGACGGTGTGATTTTTGTTCCCTCTTTCGCTCTCAGGCAGTGACATCTCGTAAAATGAAGTCAAATTACCGTTCTGTAATATCAGAGATATTTCAGAGCGCTGAATTGCCGTTACAAATATTCTCTGGAGAACTATCAAATGGCCAAAAACTTCTTTAATACATACCAATTTATGATAATTTCCGTGCGCCACAGTGGTTCTTAGTCTCTTGTACATTAAGGGATCCTGGCACGATACAAGAGTTCATTTCTTCCTTTATGTCCTTTAATGTACTTTATAACAAAACACTTTAATCAAATCATTTTAAAATTGTATATACATATTTTAGTAACTTACCGATTTTTGTATGCTTTTACACGTAACAAAATACTGCACTCGAATTATCGAATCACACGTTTTAAAATAGTTTAGAAATCAAATCACAAATTAAATCAATCGCCAAAGAAATCGCTAAATAATTTGCTTTAAAATATTAAAGATTTTATTCTTCCCTTTCAATCAAGTGGATAAACAATTCCTGGCAGCTTTTAAATTTGGTAGGCTAATTACACAAATTTGGCACTTAAAAGATTAAATAGTTTGCTTTTATTTCGAAGTTCTTTAATTAAAACACAATAATTGTTCAATCAATCACATTTAATATTACAACGTTTTCACGACTTAAAATTTATCAATCACGAATTCTTGAAAATATTGGCAATCTGGCATGGATAAAGCTTTAAAAGCATTTAATAATTTTTATTAACATTCATTGAATTTAAAGAAAATATTTTATAAGTTTTTATTCCACAAATATTTAAATTCAAATATTTTTATTCATCATTCCGCATTCAAAGGATCTGCGGAATCGACCCATCTATGCAATGCGATAAAAATAGGCAGCGCTGTATAAATGTCTATATATCTTCTCTTGTCTATCTCAGGCAGTGGGTTGTCAAATTGGCGGACGCTTGAGACAGGAGATTGAGCGGTCCATTTTATATGTATGTCTGTGATTCGAACACGTTTTGGGTCCAAAGTGAACATACGGGACATCCAATGCGTGGACAGCTTTCTCATGTTTAAATCTTGATTTAATATATGATAAACGCGTTTTTTGGATATGTTCATAGCCTCTGTTATTTTTTTAACTCTGATTTGACGGTCTATAGCACCATTTGGTAAACTTGACCGATGTTTACAGTTTTTGGACGTCCTGAACGTTCATCGTCACCCAAGCTGGTACGGCCACGGTTAAATTCAGTTGGCCAAAATTTCAGGGTGATAAATGATGGTGCAGAGTTCCCGTACACAACGTCCAACTTGTCTTTGATTTGCGTAGGCGTATTGTATTTCAAAAACGAATATTTAATGACAGCTCGACATTCGATTTTTTTTTCCATATTCACAAAAACACACATCGATTCACTCAAATGAGTGAGAGTTACTCAATCTGTAGTCCATTATACGTTACAAGTCATTAGAGTTTGAGCTCTTTTAACAAAACTTCCGTAAAATCTTGTAATTACTAAGACAGGCTATCAAAATTAGAGATATGTCGCAGATTCGGACTGAATATTGTCTGAAGGTCAAATCTCCCAGTCTACTTAATTACAGATATCGATATCCTGTTTATTGTAAAAATACGTGCGTCTTTGAAAGTATTAATAATAGGTTAAAGTGACTGCCCCTCAAAACCCATTGTGATACCATAAGGGACGAGATCCCTAAATCTAATCATGGAACCATATGGAGTATTTAAAATGTTCCAGGTTTTAATCCTGACTGAATTGAGATCTGACAGATCATTAAAGAAAGGAGAGCCTAAGTTGAGTTTTCTGCGTATAAGCGTGCGAGTTATACTAACCTCATGTTCATTTTGGCAACTTCTGCGCCTAGCTTACTAGCGTTTCTGTCGATAATACAGCAAATCATTATCACCGCTACGATGTTTACTAATAGCAGTACGTTTCATTGAGATTTGATTTTTTTTACTTATTTAGGACAAAAGTGGACCAGATATGCCTGATCATCGCGCAGGTATTCTCATTTTTCCTCCTATTTTTGGCAGTGTTGATTAAAGGCCTCGGGATAATCAATTTGTACGTTGCAAGGCAGTGTCAAGCCTTGTTAATCCGTCTTGCTATTGTCGGGATGTCATTGTGACCTGGCACCCAAACAGGACCAAAATGAAATTACAATGTTAAGGTGTTCTGGGTAAATATTCCCTCATATTTTATATCTTTTTTGGAGCTGTCAGTGTATGTTTGCACTGATCCTGAAGAAATTCCTCATTTCACTCCTGCCTGGAATGGGCAGAAGGCAAAGAATCTTTTGTCACATAAGGTTTTGAGGACAGTATAGTCAACCGTCGGGTGCGCTAACTAAAGGTTTCTGGTATGACGGCCAATCTCTGTATCTACCTTACCTACTTAGTTTACCTTGGCAGCAGCCCTATAAAACAATATGGGCCTAATGACGGCCACGTAGAGCCAATGGATAATGCGAGACCCCACCTCTTCCCAATAACTCTCTTGCAGCAGTATATGGCTACGGTGGCCTTTGGACACCCTTTCTAGAATGTTAGGTTTCTAGTTTAGCTTCCTATTAATGATGAGACTTGGTCGACGTGCTTGAGATTAGTCCTATTCAGGATTGGCACGGTGATAAAGTTTGGGCGCGCTTTAGCACCTGTGATAAACTATTAAGGTCCTTAACTGAGATAGGTAACGCAATATCATTGGCGTATGCGACTACCATCCATCGAGAGCTGTTCACATTCAAGAAGTATAATTTTAATTTTGAAATAGAAAAGGATGCAAACTCTCATCTTAGCAAAGAATGTATCAGATTGATTATACCAACTTATGTAAATAATGTATTTTCCTTTTTTTCAGATATTGGAGGATAGCAACGTTGACATTGCTGCTAGCATAAAAGCTCTGGCCAAGAGCGTCCATGGTGATACAGTCTTTGGAGATCTTCCCAGACCCAGGTTCAGCACACAAATTTAAATTATAAGATTAATAAATTTCCCAAACCACCTTTATCTTACCCAGTTTCCCTGTTTCGTAGCCCCATACTCCTTTTTATATAATTATCTCACTAGCTTTTACGTGTTCATTTTTTTTAAAGAAAACTCTTTGTACAACAAATATTTGTTTAGTTTAAGAAGTATAAGCTTTTCACTTAAAAAGAAAAAATTAAAAATGTTTTGAATAATGAAAAACCTTAAGTGTTTCGTGCGTTGGAAAAGAGAAAGTTAATAAGAAATAAAGTGAAAATAATGATATGAAAATTAGAAAGAAAACGTATCGTGGTCCAATCAGTTTTATTTTCATGCAATGGAAATGAAGAGATAAACCAAAAGAAATGATGCAAATGCTGAGTGTCTTTTACTTTAATTTTCGGCCAATGTATTCACTATGCAACCGAAAAGCTAAAATATCTCTGCATTGGAACGTAATGCATTTACGGTAGTGTTTCTGTTTTTCACTTATCTTCCTTCTATATTTGCTTTGTTCAGCGAGTACTAAGGAGTAAAAATTGTTATATTTTATATAATGCTATATTAAGTGTAGAGCATACGAGTTTATATAACACAAACATTCGTAGATGTTTCATATAAATGAAGTGATAAATTGCAACTGTATAATGTAACAATGGTGACTGATTTAATAAACAACAAATCAATTGAAATATGTATCTCTCAATTATTCTTCCTTCTTTTCACTTTTTATACCTATTCAAATTATTTGCATTTCAATTTCAACATCAAACTCGTTAACTGCACTCATTAATTCGTACTAGGTGATTTACATAGATGTTTTAGGGTTCCGTAGTTTGATATGTTCATTATGTTTGTTATAGCCTTACTACTTATACGGTATAAGGTTACTGTGTCATTTAATTCAATATTTTAAATAACCAACTTTTCCAGCAAAAATAGTTAATCGCATAAGAACAGAAGCTGAACTTCATGCTCGCATTCCCCGATTATTATTATTATATCTTGCATTTAATTCTTTTTTAATATTAACCTAGGTCCATGTTTTTTGAAATCTAAAGACTATAATTTAGTTTCATACAAAACTCACATTTACTTTACTTAGTCGCTCTTATTCAACCATCCACTGACCATAATTGTCAATCCCATATGTGGAGAAAAACATGGAGTGTTGCTCTAAGGTCTGAACAAGGGTAAGCTAATAATCGATTTTAAATGGTCAACGTTTCTTCGGAGATTACAGTTGACAGGACGAAAAAGCTGGAATTTTGGCTATTGAAATTTGGCGCGTTTTTGGGATATCCTGATTGCAAATCTGCTGAATGCAACATGGCGGATCCAGTATGGCGAGCAACGTTTTTTGAAATTCTACGAATTTTAGTGAGACCACTAATTTCGAATTTACTATCGAAATTTTGAAATTCATGTTTGGGACTACCATTATTAGGACCAATTTATTTACATTTCTATTCACATTGTTGTAAACTTAATTCGGAGGCACTAATTTCAAAGCTACTATAACAACTTGGAAATTCAAAATGGACTTAATATAGCGACCTTGAATTTAAAATTCAAGATATTTTTTTTTTTGCTATACACTAATTCGGTAACATTCATTTTGAATCGCCTAGAAAAATTTGTAAATTCGAGATGGCGGAATCAATATGGCAACCACAGTTTTTCGAATTTTACGAATTTACGTGAAATAACCGGTAAAACGGCAATCTCTGTTGCTGTCGGTAGTTAACTGCATTTTGTCATTTACAATTGTAAAGAAAACTTAGAAAAAGAAACAAAGAAGAACAATTAAAAATTTAAAAAAAGTCGTTCAATATTCAGTTCACACACTAATGCGTATATATATACATATATATATATATATATTATATTAGGTCTACCGGAAAGTTCTGTCCGATAATTTCGTTTCAAGTTTGAATATGTTTGGACATGTTCTTTTGAGCTATCTTTATAATTGCATTTATTACATATGTGCCCTTCGAAATTAACTACAACAAAGATATCTCATGTCATTGTCAGCATGTCGAAATTTGTTAAAAGTTTTTGGTGAAGATGCTGTTGCAGACAGAACGTGTAGGAGATGGTCCGAAAAATTCAAAGCAGGTGATTTCGGCCTTAGTAATAAGTCACGCTCTGGGCGGCCATTTGTGGTTGATGACGATATTTTTAAGACCATGATAGATCAAATGATGAAAAATGGATTACATATGAAAACATCGTAAGGAAAACAGCGTGAACCCGGAAAACATGCCTTCTTCACCTCTACACCGAGTTTGAGCCTTAAAAAGAGAATACTGTGTATATGGTGGGACATGCAAGATCCAATCCATTATGAGCTTCTGGAACCCAAGAAAAAGCTAAATTCGGAGAAATACAGTCAACAAATGGAAGAGTTAACAAAGCACTCCAAGAAAAAAGGCTGACAATATTCGATAGGAAGGAAATGATACTGCATCACGGTAATGCTAGACCACATGCTGCTTTGGCGACTCGCCAGAAAATCTCAGAACTAGGATGGGAAATTCTTTGGCATCGACCATACTCCCCAGACCTTAACCATCAGATTTTCACCTATTCCTTCCTTACAAAATTATTTGATGAGAAAAAAATTAAAAAATTAAGAAAACATTTACGTTTACAGTAGTGTTGTAGTATTTTCTTCAAAAATAGGTTTTATAAATTGCCATCCTGCTGGGAAGAAGTTATAAGGAACGATGGAAATTATATCGTACAATAAATCTAGTTAAATATGTTAAAAATTGTATCATTTTTATCCTCTTCAAAACGGACAGAACTTTCCGGTAGACCTAATATACATATATGTACATACAGCAATTCAGCATTCAAAAAATCTGCGGTATCAACCCATCCATGCAATGCGATAAAAATAGACAGCAGTAGGTGTCAAATTGGCGGACGCTTGAGACAGAAGATTTAGTAGTTTATTGTATATGAATGCTGTGCTAAATACACCAAGAGTTTTCGTATTTCATATAAAAACATGAAGACGAAAGTTTACAAATCCAATATGACGACCGAAATTCGCATATATTCAAAGTGTAATTTAATGAGAGAATCTATTGCAATTGGGTCGATGAAATATTGAACATTTAGATGTGTGGTAATTGTTAGGTAAGCAATAATTTCTTTGGAGAATATGTAATTGACAGCGTTTCCAGCTTTAATTGCCTTAAGGAATGCAAATATACAAGGGCACTTAGAAAAAAAAACTAAATACTCATACATATATTTAACACAAAACAATAAAAATGCATGAAATAAGGTAAAAAGTCCTAACACTCATAAACTGGGTCAACCGACAAATATAAATTTTTAACTAAATAGTACTTACGATATATCGGGTGAAATCGGGTTACTCGTTACTAGTTCTTTATGAATTTTCCCTGGGATTGCAAATAAAATCCAAATTCGTACCAACCTCTCTCAATTATTTTCATAGCGTGCTACCACTAAAACAGAGTCTTATTGTGCACAAAGGTAGACTGTTATCGCTTTCCTCTAATTTCCTTCCGACATCTTTAGGTTTCCATAATACCCAAAGGGTGCCCCAAGGACCCTATTACTGAGTCTAAGTTTGCCCGTCTGTTCGCAAGGCTCTACATGAAAAAAGGTATAAAGGAGTAGGCAGATGAAATGTTCAGAGATCATGTATTGTGGAATGAATTTTGACAAATAATAAAAATAAATCAAAGGTTTAATTCTAAAGGGGTTAGACATGGGGAAAAAATTGGCACACTTTAACGATTGGTTTATTATTTTAAATTAAATCATATTAATAATAAAAACATGGTTTTAACAATATGCAATTCCTATAAGTCAGGAAAATCAGGATCGTGATCAACCGATTGAAAGCGAAGCAATTTTTGGTCTATCACAATCCACAGGATTTTTGGTTAACGCAACTTACTCGCGACTCATAGAAACAAACGGCCTCTTGTTTAGGCCTGATTCACACTTATGCATCAAACTTGGTCCAATTTCGCTCTAGTCCAGATCTGGTTAAACCTAGCTTTATACACAGATGTGTTGTTCACGTTCTAAACATTTGATAATGTTTAACTAGATAGAATAGTTAATTAACGGGTGATTGCTTTAGAGGCTTGATACATCCAAGGGTACTATACACTGTTAACACATTCGCATCTAGAAAAGAGAATTCTTGTTACAAAAAAAAAACGTTGGGGAAGGCAAACTCGTTTTGTGAGAAGTGTGTGCTTTCCTGATAAATTCTAAGATAACGGGATTATATATTGACAGTGGTACATTCTTAAATATATTTATTACAAAAATAACTATCGCAGTACATATACAGTCTGCTTGGTAAGAGCGTATCGACGATTTCTCAGAAAGAAAGAGAAAGAGACAGAAGATAGAAATATTTGAAGTGGAGGGGATGAGTACTACCTAAATATATGCGCGTCATGCTTAAAGTCACATTTTGCGTTGAACTTTCTACTGTTAAGATCGATTTTCTACATGAGTACCTTATTTTATAAACGTTTTGAAACTGTGTTTCTCTGCCTTCATCCGAAAGGACCTAAATGGACTTATTCCCAAGCAGCGAGATATATTAAAAAGGATACGTCTTTTGTAACAAAGTGGTATAAGAAGTTTTCTGAGGAAAACAAACGTCGACGACTTGCCAGAAAGAAGGGGTAAAACAAGGAAAACATTAAAAAAGAAAACATCGCTATTCTTAAGTTTTTTGAAAAGGATCCACAAATGATGCTGAGGAGAATTAGAAGCAAATTAGCGGAAAAGGATATCAACGCCCCTCTATACTATACGCCGAAGAATAAGGGAAATTTCCATCAAACACCGCAGTATTACAATCAAATCATTTTTATCCGAAAACCACATCGAAAACTGTTTGAAATGTGTTCAATGACGAAACATTTTGGGCATATCAAAAACCTATACGAGTATGTTTAAAAAAAGAATGGCTTTACATCATACGTACTGTAGAACATTCAATAAAAGTTCATGTGTGGGAATGCTTCTGTTCACAAGGATTTGGAAAATTTATTGCTTTTGCTGGAAATCTGAATAGAGAAAGGATGCTGTAAATTTACAAAAACGGGTTATTAAAGTCTGCAGGAAACCGTGTGTCTTGCCAGAGGACAACGATCCAAAACATAAGTCGTCTTTGTACAGAATGAAAAGATCAAGAGGATATCAGTCATGGAGTGGCCCTCGGAAAATCATCGGTAAAAAAAGCCTGGAACGAGCTACCACTAGAATATGCTGAAAAATTAGTTGTAAATATGAACAATAGATATATAGCTATGATATAAAATAACTTCGCCAAATATTAAATGTATTGCGTAAAAAAAAATAAAGTAAATAATAAGAAAAGAAATTTAATATTTTGCTAATTTTTTATCGCATTATTGATTTCTGAGCGATACGCTCTTACCAAACAGGCTGTATGTTGAAATATCTTTATATCCCTAAAATATCCCGATTTATATAGTTTTAGAAAGAATAGCCCGATGCGAAAGTGCTAACACATTGCTTCCTGTACAGATATTTGTACATTTCGTTGAACTTTATCCCGTGTACCCAAATTTGTGCGTGTCATTAAAAATGCTTTGGCGACTGTGACTATCCGCATGATCACAAAGCGTTAAAGTACCAAATTTCGTGTATAAGACAATGATCGAAAAATAGCTGTTAGTTTTCATTTCATATAATTTCAAGTGCTATTGGGCGACATATTGCCGGTCCGTAATATGTAAGATTACCTTTATGATGAATTGTTGTGATAAATCATGTTAAACTGCAAAACCAACTACCAAACTCGAGGCCTCAATAAAATTTTGAAATCGCGTTTTACGTGTAATGAATTGTCTTGGGTAGAAAAACGATTTAATTAATTTGTACTACTGTTTACTGTTATTGCTGACAATCACGCATTTGTAATTTCTATTTAGACTTATTACATTTCGAACCAAACTTAAATTAAACTTACCAACTTGAACCAACTTAGATACTTAGTATACTTCCTTACGGAGAAAGAATAATTTTTATTTTCTTTTATACTAAATAATCATTTTATTGCAAACACTGGTTCACCTTAAAGTTAAAACACAATATTGCAAAATTAACTTGCAAATGAAATGTACGAAAATATTAAAATCGAATAATTTCTGTTAGAGGCCACCTAGCATTGGTTTCCGTCCAGGCCAGGCTTCTTTGGCATATTTCTTCTTTTGAGGCTCCGAAC
Source organism: Philonicus albiceps (assembly GCA_963969385.1). Classification (NCBI taxonomy): domain Eukaryota; kingdom Metazoa; phylum Arthropoda; class Insecta; order Diptera; family Asilidae; genus Philonicus; species Philonicus albiceps. The sequence continues at coordinate 23,959,921 of OZ017773.1, read as the reverse complement.
TGTTTTCCATGATGGAGTGGTCGTCGAAGCGAGCTGCTGTGGGTGTACAAAGTGCAACAAGTACTTTTAGAGAAGTAAATAAGGGTTTACCTTTCGTACTTGTTGTGGGGAAGTTAACATTTGGCACATGAATTGAGTCATTGGTAGGAGCCACATCCGGTGCAGGATTTGGAAGTAACAGACCAAGCTTCGTGCCCATTGCGATTGGAGTAACATCGACATCCATCGCTGAATTCAGTTTTGCCGAACTGTGTTCAGCAGCTGGCAGACCTTGATAAAGTTGGGGTGCAATTGTCGATGGATGCAGGTGCTTCACATCTGTGGCTATTAAAGGTGCTACCGCTGATGTGGGGATACCAATGCTGTTCTCTAATTTTAATTTTTTCGCAGGCACCACTGTTGTCTGTACCAAATTCCTAAACCGACCAACGTTAGGATCGATATCTTCTGGGTTTATAATGATCTCCTCCTCGTTGAAAGTGACCCCACGTCTCTTGCGAGCATTTTTATTTGTGTTTTGCTGTTTTAAATATTTAATAAAACATTGCTTTTACTTAACTGTCCTAGACCAGCAGTTTTACCTTTCTTAGGCTGTCGTCAGTTATTCCAAGCATCGATATCCTTCGGTTGTGTGCTGTATTATACTCTGTTAAATTCTGGGAAAGGACCAGTTCAAAAATACTTTTTTTTTAAAGGCATCTATTCCTGACTTACATCCAATTCCGTTTGACTTTCTGGTAGCCCCAGTAGAGCTCCTTCGCTGCTTTCGCTCATTGGAATATCCTCCATAATATTATTTCTGAGACCTGCTGAAGGCCGTTCTCTTAAAATGTATCGTCTTGTAGAGGCACCAAAGTGGAAAGTGCTATTTATTTGCAATTGGGTGGGCTTGTGTGGTTCTAGTCGCAAATTTCCAATAAAAGTTCCGTGAGCTGCTTAAAGCCAAGTTAAAATAAATATCAGGGATTTTTAAGATATAACTAAAAGTGTACTTGAGCCAAGATCAACTAGGTAAGAAATGTTGAGGTGCTTGTGGTAGATAAAGGCCGCATGTACCCTGGAGCATGATGCGTGGTCTATGCAAAAATCATTCATTTGTGCGTTCCGTCCAAATAGGTAGCATTTTTTTTCATCGACCATCAGTTTTTGAATAAGTTTGTCATCTTTTAATACGTCCAGATGAAGACCAGTCGGGGGTTTTCCAGCCCTAGAATTTGTTTAACAGTTTATTATATATAAATTCGTTTTAAAAATTTTCTTTTCAAAGCTTTAGACATACGACAGTGCCGTATCCCATCTCTCCTTAAATTGTAGCGTAATAAGTCTTGAGAACTTGCAAAATTAGTGCAACATTTATTTCTCTAGGTGTGATCAAAAAGTAACTGGAATTTTGTAATTTTCCGAGTTGTATTAGTAAAATTTAATGCAAATTCTGTCATCCATTTTCTAAACAAATCATTAATCGCCGATCGTGCCAAAACACATCTAACCTAGATGACATCAAAATAAACATTCGCTTTAGCTAACACTGCACAGATACTTTTCAGAAATGTTTACCAACACAATAAGGAAAAAATCTTATGAATTAGACGAAATTTAAAAATTCCCGTTACTTTTTGATCATACCTCGTATAGAAATTAATGGTAAACTAAGACTTATTAAATTACTCGACAATTTAAGGAGAAATGAGATGTGGCATTCCTGCCTCCTTTAAACTCATTGATAAGTTGCAACGTCTTGCTTTCCTCTTCTGGAGCTATGCGGACCTGTCCTACAATCGCCAGAGGCAATCGTAAGACTCCCTCTACTGTACATTTTCATTTTGAAAACAGTTGCTAAAACAAGCCTATTGCTGACAAAGGTCACATGAGCATCCTAAAGCACATTTTCGACATTATGGTCTGCTTCAAATCAGATTATATGGTCCAATTCTTCAACGCAAACCTTGATTCGCTCATCGAGCTTAGCAATTGTAACTTATATACTTGGTAGCTAAGCTCACTGACATACACATGGAATCGAACAGAGCTTAGCTCGTTTTGCCGTTACATACTGCCATAATAAGATGAAGACATGGGTTCGGCAGATCCTAAGGCATCGATTGCAATGAACAAGTGGCCCAGCGTTTCCCAGGCCGAAATCCATTACATCGTAACCTGTACAGTTATTAAACTTAATAGAGGGCTTAAAGGTGCTACCCAAAGATCATTTAATATGGTACAAGCTGTGAAGCTTGTGACGTTTTTCCTTTTCTTTTTTCGCCTTTGGTCCCGTTTAACCTCCAACCTTGCAGACTTTGCTAAAAGTAGATAGTAATAAAGGGCTCACGTGTGAGAGAAAGACAAAAATTTAGAGGAAAACGAAAATTGAAACCACGTTTCGCCTTCCAGAGCAATGTACACGTTTGAAGACTTTATCGCGCCTTTAAAAAATGTAAAGAACCCGCATCCACATATATCCTAATATACCTCTAATAGCCAATCGGCTCTCAGAGCGATCTCATTGACTGCTTTTATAAACGAAAGTTTTAATGTGCGTTGAAACTCTCGAAGTAAAACTCTTGCTACGTTTCTAAGTAAGCCAAATTGCGACAGTCTCAATCTAGGGTTTAAAGTGATAAATTATTGTTTTGGAAACCATCATTGTTCGAAATAATTACTGAACATGCATCGTATACATATTTCCTCCAAAATATCATAGAACTGACACTCCTTTCCCTCGGCTCCTGATATTAAATTTATTTATTTTTGGTTTCAATATAAGTTTTACAGAGAGCCTTTAATTTTATTCACACAAGTCCCCATTTATAAAAGCTTTTAACTCAGAGAGTGAAACTTCGATTCGAATCTTGGACAAAGATCATGATCATACTAGATTGGATACTCGTATTTCCTTACCTTTTTTCGATCTTGGTTCTGTTAGCCCACCGGCCTTGCAAATTTTGCTAAAAGTAGATAGTAGTAGTAGTAGGCAGTGTGCTATCTGCCAATTTTTGGGTCAACCTGATATGAAATGATTATTCGTATTTGTTACGGATGCCTATCCGGTTGGTCTGAACAAGCGTGTCTGCCAGCCTTACTAGAACGTGTGTAGGCGGCTTAACACAGTCAAATTCGTTTGGGTACTAGCATTAGTGGGAATGATTCGCTGATCAACCAGAAAAGGTTCATTATCTCAGTGCCAAGGCACTGAACCCAATTCCCCGGAAAGATATGCCGGGTACTTTAAAGTTCTTCTCAAATAATATGAGGAAAAGGTTTGCTGCGGCTTTCGTATGACCCTGTTGCCATTTTGAGCAAAGCATAACTTTAACCTGAACTCGTCACTCCAAAATGTGTACACTGATGTGTGACACTGACCTCTTGTCCAATCTTTGTGGCTTTTCGCGAAATCCTCCTTTGTAGTTTAGAAAGATTTTCCTTTGCCTGAAAAAATCTCAACTTAGGTCTTCAATATCATACCTTCTAGAAACCATATTCTAATTTCGTTTTAAAAATTTCTGAAGTATTCATACAAAACTCTTTCCAATCGATTACACTTTGCGGTAATTATTTTTGTAATTGATGTTCATTGATGGTTCATAATTTTTCTAATACCTGACGATCTGAAGGTGACACTATAGGATGACGCCACGTTTTTTTCTTTGCTTTCAAACGCCTGTCTTTCTAGATACTTTTATTATACCTCAACGCGTAAACCACGATATATTTAAATTTTCGACTTCTTAGTTGCAGATTTTTCCTTTTTATAATCATAACTAATAACTTTTCTAATTTCTTCATTTAGAAATTTGCCAGGAACCATTTTATTTAAACTTTAACTAAAGCCATCACTTTAATAAGCCACATTTTGTGAAATAACGAAATCTAAAACTTAACTATAAATAAAATTCATTTTGTCAGTACAGTACTACTAATAAAATAATCGTACTAGCCGAACTATTTTACTTTATTTTCAAGATGGGCGAACTATTTCGCCTTGTTTGTATTTTTAGTTTGTACAACTATTATTTAAATTATTATTATTTAAAAAGCGATTGGGCGAACTATTTTGCATCGGAGTACTATGAATACCCAAGTCCAAATGATCGAACAGTTAAAGTGTGCCAGCTTGTTGAAGCCATAGGCTGGTTTCAATTTATATATGAGGTGTTTGGTGCTTCAGTGGAAAATAAAAGCAATCGTGTGGTAGATTCAATGACTGGTTTGGAGTTTTACCATTGAGATTTGAATTGCCGCACCCACCGTTTTCGCCAGATTAGGCCCCAAAAGCTTTCTCCTCTTTCCAAATATGAGTTGAACATTATCGCAAAAGCAGGCGGTTATTCCGAGGACCTTTCGAAATCTCGGTTTAAGACAACTTGAAAAAGTTGGCGAAACACTGATGAAATGTGGCAAGTTAACCCAGTTGAATATCATTAAATGACGATTAAAATTGTGTTGACTACATTTATATTAACAAACCTAATCTTTTCTTCGCTAAAGAGCTTTAGAAGTACAGAACCAGCAAATTAAGCATTCAAATAATTTATTATTGTTCTGGATTTAATTTTATAATAATTTTAGGAAAAACCAACGAAACACAAATTTAAAATATGGTTTATCATGAAGGAAAACTCATTTAAATCTTTAGTTAATCGCGTGAAAATAATTGAATCGGTCAGTTCAAAACCCACATAGTCAAGTTTTTTCCACACATAATTTTTTACCGCGAGCGTTTTCTAAAAAGTAGACCCATAATCTGGGTAAAACCCATGAAAGTCAGTACATTCCTTCGTCTTTAAAAAATACCACGTAATAATCGTTCATGAATTTATTGATGGATACGTTAATTTTGATTAAAAATGTGATTAAAATGAGTGTTTTATTTAAAATAAATACCGCCTAAATTATAAAAATTATTCGATATTTACAAACTTTACAAACACTATATTCATTCTGAAAAAATCCTTGAAAATTCGTTTACTTGCAAATAACTGTTTGTTTTTTGATTATATGACTTATTACGTTTGTTTATGTTGATTGTTAAATAAAATCATGTTGAAATATGATAAAACGATAAAAGGAATCTCTTTAAGTTGATAAACGATTGATTGAACATCTTCAAAAATATTGTTATGGCAAATTTAGTACTCCCCCTCCCAATTATCAATTATAAAAAATAAACATGGGACAAAGGGTTTTCTATTTTGAAGAGTGTAAAGATGAAGATGAAAACTGTTGACTGAATTAATATTGAAGAAGCAGTACTTTAACTTGAAAGTGCCCATTCTCCGAAGGTATTCTTTATATTTTGAAGAAAGAGCAGAAAGATAAGCTCTCTTTTAGAAAGAGGTATTTTCTTAAAATTTTGAGCAGACAAAAAGTCCATTATAGGAGATTCTTGATACTTAGAAGAGGGTCGTTTTGACGTAATCTCCAGGTGATGCAACTATCTGCCTTTTAAGTAAAAGTTAGAGGCAAACTAATACGCATTACCTTTACAACGGATTATATTAAAATCACAGCATCATCTTAATACGGGTTTTTGGTACACGAACGCCGATTACAATGGCTGTTAGATTACACAAGCTCGTAAGCTCCACACCCTAATACCAAATTTAAGCCGCTGAAGGTTACAAGCACAAGCACAAATATACAGGACATTATATGGGTGAATTCTGGAGCTCCGGTTGATGTGATTCAAAATACCAAGGACCATGGTTATACCCCAGACCTGCGAGACATATTCTATAGTTTTTAGGGATAAAACTGCCAGCTCTTGCAGGTTCACGGCAATGAAATGGCGTATCTGGCAGCCAAGAATGGCTTAATGGGCCCTTCCAAGGTAGCCGCGACTTCACCTGCGGTAAACCTCCTTCTAAGAGAAAGGAGACAGAAACTATTCCCAAGAATATAAGTCGCCTGCGGTCGAGCAGACATCTTTATGCATTCACATTGGCCTACAACGAAATTTCCAGCATTCAGTTCAGATTTAAGCAGGACCTAGATGATGACCCTCATAAGATTAATAGGTCACACAAAACTAAATCATGAACAACTTCTGTTGTGGCTAGATCCGCCCTTTTGCCCTCACTAAACTCAGCGACTCATAATCGCCCATATCCTTACTTCTTGCCCAAAAACTCTATGCCTTATTCCCGTCCCCAACTTAGCTACCTTTCTTGAACCCCAACAACGAGGCAATTCTGATACCGTTGGTCTTCTGAACCTGAAATTCAAGTTTAAAATGTATTAATGCTTCAAAAACAAAGTTGCACTAAATGTATCTCTTAACGCGCCATATGGGCCGAAAGGGCATGTGTGTGCCCTTCATCAGATCCAGGGTGTAGATAAATATTTTGATAGACAATATACACTTAGTAGTTATACGATTTTAATGTTTTTGATCATAATCGAGATAAATAAGTTGTGGAATTTAGTCACCATTAAAAATTGCGTTCAGTTTTGTAAATAGGCAATTTATTTTGCATTTAGATAGTACAGCTTCTGGAATAATGTTTACTATGGTTTAATAAGTAGTGAAGGGGAGAAAATCTACAATTGGACTTATTACATCAACTATAAATTATAGAGTAATGTTTTCAACTAATAATTATTATTTTGAAAGACAACCTTTAAAAAACCAGCAATATTTGCCTCTAGTTTTTCAAAAATTTCAAAAGTGAATGTGTTGTAGATTAAAAAATAGAATTTATGCATTGAGTCTTTAAGGCTCTTTTGATAAGTTGTTATGGTGGAATAACTGAGCAAAGCATTTAATGTCTAACTGATTTCACAAGTTTTAAATAATCGCAATCCGCGCTAAATTTACTAAAAACTTATTTTCCTCTTACCAACTCGGAACCTCATAACTATTTGCCATTCTTCAGAATGCTTTCGAATATCGCTTAAAGATTTCACTGAATTCTGCATAAATCCTAGCGAAGATTCGACCGTTTTTATTTTTACATACTATGCACCTCGAAATCCTCTCCTAATCACACAATAATGTGTACGATTTAATTCGCGTTTTTCAATCCAAATAAAATAAAGGTCTAATGTCAAAGTGAAATGTCAAGACTACACGAATTTACGCGAAACCAGAGAGCATAGCGTGTAAATTAGATTTTTTTGTAATTAACATTTTCATTTCGACTATTTTAAAATGGTCTTAGAATAGTGAAAAAATCGTGTTTTGTTTTCAATATTAAAATTAAAATATTATTCGCTATCTAATTATTCTAAGGAAAGAGTTTCTCTACCTTGAATATTTTCGACCTTCGTGCAGTTTGACATTACTCTCAAGCAGTTGACAGCCGGAAGAAGAAAAAAGGCGCCGCATCGGTTGCTCAAACAAATTTAAATAATATGAAGAATTTAACGCCACCATCGCATGTAATATCGCTCAACGATCAAATTTATAATTTTGAAATCTCGGGCAACGATTGGGCACAGAACTTTATTTGTATCGCTGTTTCAAAGAAAATTATCCTTGGTGTCGTCAAGTTCCCGGTAGCTTCATTACTTAGCAATTTGCTTTACAGTTCTTACGAAGGAGCATTTGATTTCAGGAAGAGTCCGAGTCAGATAGTTTTGAATGGCATCAACTGAAAGAGCTTTACCACGAGAGCAGATGCCATGCGATAAGTTTTTCCCCTGAAACATCGTTGGCAGTTCTTCCTAAAGTTGTGATTCTCTGTGCAGCTGGTGCTGATTTTGTGTTGAGGATATTTCGAAGCGACTTGCAAAATAGCGACACTGTCCAGCATTTAAAAGGTTTTATTTATTAGAAATTATTTTTAGAAATAACGAATTCCGCATTGCAGGCCACTCAAGTTACGTTAACGATGTGGCCTGGGATCCCGAGGGAGACTTCCTTGCGTCAGTAAGTGATGATCATTCCTGCATCATCTGGAACGTTCGCGAAAATTTCGAAGCATCCACAACATTTTGTCTAACATCAGCCGGGATGACAGTCCGATGGCATCCAGAGGAGCCGGGCAAGGTGCTGGTTGCCGAGAAAAATGGCATTGTCCACTTATACAACGCTCGGACGCAACAGGTTATCATGTCCCTCGAGTCGCCGAAGATCCCTCTGATGAGCGCCGATTGGTCACTTCACAATAGGTTCCATGTGATCACCCTGGCTGGAGGAGACATTTTCTCGTTTGATTTACGGCGAACTTGCCGCCCTGCAGACGTGAAATCGATTCATGAAGATGGTGGTAGAGTGGTGAGATTCAGCCCCAATGGGGACCATGTAACGGCCAGCATCGGAAGACCCGACATAACGTTGAAAGTGATTACGGCCAAAAGCCAGGTACCTCTGATGGAGGCCCCGCTCAAGCTTTATGGAGGTCTTTGCTGGCACAGTCGTCTGCCGTATGTAGCAGCAGCTTACGATAGGAAATTGTGCTTTTGGAAGGTTCAAATAAAGTGAAAGTGGATTGTTGAAATCATAAAGATGATTGCCTTAGCTTTGTTTCTGCTAACAACCCTTTTGTGTTGTCTGTTCACGTATTTACTAAGGGCTACAGTTGTTATGTAACATTGTGAGTTTCAGTCCTCAAGGGCGCCGTGGCTTAGTTGGTTAAAGCGCCTGTCTAGTAAACAGGAGATCGCGGGTTCGAATCCCGCCGGGGCCTCAGTCTGGCCAAGGAGTTTCGGTGGTTGGGCGAATACAAATTTTTCGAATTACTTTGCTCCTGAATTTTTAGCCGACGGACAACATTCAACTCAAAAGTAAGTACATAAGCGAGCACTCTCTTTTTAAAATGTCATTTACATTAACTTAAATAAGAGTGGTGGATTAATTAATAGATTAAATAGGCCCGGCCTTAGAGCGAGAGATTTGCTGGAGTATGCTTTTCTAACTAGTTATTCTGGTGATATGTAACTTTTTTTGGCATATTTCAATTCTACTATATCCTTTTAAAGACAAAATTCTTATTGGCAGTTATTATAACCATTTAAGGGGAACATCACTGTGATGGTTCGAAAAATTAAATGTTTTTGTGCAATTGCTTAACTTATACATATCCAAGAATATGTAAAAAAATTAATAGATAGACTTATGTCGCACTTCTTAGCATATTGTTCGTAACATTCATCTAATTCTAGTCTATCTAAGTACAGCATTCAGGTTCTGTAGATCCATTTCTCGTATCTTATAATTTAAACAAATAAAAACAAAACAAATTTTTTTAAATATATAAAAATTCCAATTTTGTGTTACGCAGTCAAACGAAGTTTGGCATAAGAGACACACTTATGTAAGTAATATTAATTGCCCCTTTATTTAATTTAACTTTTATTAATTTTCCTTAATTTTTCGACTTAACGAAAGTTTTAAAAAATCCTTTATATTCTGGAAAACGGTGAGTATTTTTTAATTGTTCTGGCAGGCTTTTATAATAATTAACTGGCCAAAATCAAGTTAAGATTCCGAAAATTGACGGAGTTACACTCAATTTAGCGAGATGAGATAGTGTGACCAGTTATGACCAGAAAGTATCGCGGCCTTTACTGTTTGCTCGACAGACGTTCGCATTTTCCTCAATAAAGGAAATATTAGACCTTTTTCTATTGTGAAATATCGTTTGTGTTAGGATCATGGCATTCCTCAATAATTCACATGACCCGGGACTGGATAGTCTTTTTTTTTACCATGTCCCAGCGATTACTCGAAGATTAATGAATTAAATAAAAAAATTGTTATTGTCAATTTTCGTAATCGCAGACTAAGTCTGTGCGAAGCCGATTTTTGAAATTTTGATAACTACTATTTTTTAAGACCATTTGAATTAAATAAATTTAAAAAATAACTAAACCATGATTTTGTAAAAAAGGCTGCGCATAACGATAGCTACATTTATATAGATATTGATTGATTGCTGATTTTATCTTCACGTCGAGGCCTATAACTTTGCCAATTTTTAATATTTTTCAATAAAAATTAGTATTAAATAAGCTAAATGTATACTTAATAGAATGACCATACCGATCTCCATACCTGTGAAAAGAATTCCTAAACATTGTCAATTTTGACCCATTACAGAAACGTTCCGTCTTAACCCTAGAAGTCTAATCTATTTTTTAGAGGTACATAAAGCCTTAACATACATCTCAAAGTGATACCTAAATAATAGCAAGTAGCCTAAAATATACTTACTAATTTCCTATTATTCGAAGGAAATTTAAGCTTGGCATATAAACTAATAACAACACAATTTTATCAATGAAACCTACAATTACAGTTATTTAATACACAAAAACAAAGAATTATGCTTATATTCAAATTAAAAAATCAACGATTGCCTGTACGCCTCGCAGAGAGTTAAGGCCGTGGTATTCCCCCTTAAAGCCGTACTGTGGAATGCTGTGCACATAAATAACTCTCAAAAATTGAAATGTGTTTTTCTCGAAACCATTTTTTGAGCTTGAAGAATTTATAAGAAAAAAACACTACTGGACCAATTGTGTTCAAATTGCAGCCCTTTATTCTACAATAATTACTATTGGCTAACGTTTCCATAATTATACCTACCATTATTTTGAAAACATTATATTTTTTTAAAAATAAAAAACTTGTCAAAAGTTCAAAATTTCATAATTTCATTTCAACTCAGGACTATATAATTTTTTTAAATTTTTTAATAGTTTGATCTTATTTAGCTTACGATGGAGACATTGTTTCTGATTAAGAATGCCTATACATGTTGGATTTATATACCCAGCAAGGCAAAGCGTAAATAACACCTGCAAAACCCTCCCATTTCCCTTCCTTACTGAAATTTTCATTATGAATTCCGAAATTATTTCTATTCAGTTTCATTACCACAACATTCTTTTAACTTTTTGTGTACAAAATTATTTTTTTTTTTTTAAGAAAAGTAATTGCGTGCAATATAAAGCAATAAATATGACCCGTTCCGGCTTCGCACCAATTATCTGTAGTCGGATGACTTCTAGTGCATGGATGAATTTTGAAAATTTTGAAATTAGCTCGAACAAGGCAAAAATAGCAATTAAAAACAATACTTTAAATACGTATCGCAAGACCACTCGCAATCTAATGTACCTTCTCCGATAAGATATTATTTGTTTTCGCGCGTTATTTTAATTCTCTCTATGTCGGTAAAAACATCTTCGCAAATTAAACATTATTTGAAACCAAATTGAAAATTGTGAGTCAACCTTAAATGATATGCAGTCTGGTTGGTAAGAGCGCATCGACGATTTTTCAGAAAGAAACAGAAAGAGACAGAAATATTTGAAGTGGACGAGATGAGTATTACCCCTATATCTATGCGCGTCATGGTCAAAGACTCATTTTGCGTTCACTTTCTGCCATCTTAATGGTTTTCAATGATTTTCAACATGAGTGATTTATTTTATAAACGTTTTGAAGCTGTGTTTCTTTGCCTTCATCCGAAAGGACCTAAATGGATTTATGTCCGCCTGGCCATATAGTGACATATTAAAGAGGATGTGTCTTTTGTAAAGAAGTGATTTAAGAAATTTTCTGAGGAAAAAAACATCGACGGCTTGCCAGGAAGAGGTAAAACAAAAAAAACATCAAAAAAAGGAGACATCGCTATTTTGACAAGGATCCACAAATGTCGCTGAGACGAGCTAGAATTAGCAGAAAAAGGTATGAAGTCTCTCTATACCGCCACGCCATCAAACACCGCAGGACTACAATCCAACCACTTTTATCCAAAAAAGCACATCGAAAACCGTTTGAAATGGGCTAATGAAAATTTGAACGGCGATTGAACAAATGTCGTGTTTATTGACGAATCATCATTTTGGGCTTTTAAGGATCTAAACGGGTCTGGTTAAGAAAAGGACGGCATTACATCATACGTACTGTAAAACACTCAATAAAAGTTCATGTGTGGGGATGTAAAATTGGTAAAATGCAAATCACACTGGAAATTAAAGCAAGCGCTTGCACTGGAAGCTTAACGGAGGTACATAGATTTGTTGCAATTTGTAAGTCCTTTTTGTTTCTTGTGAATGTATTCTTTACTGAATGTTTATTATTTATGTTGGAATTTTGTTATGATGTTACTTTATGAATTTATTTAATTTTTGAAATAAAATACCATCTATGCATCATATGAAACATAAAAAGATTGATTTTCTTGTTTAATTTTTAAATGGAAGAGGAGACAACAGTTGTTGCATAAATGCAAATTATAACTAGTGGTGGGCAAACGTTTCCCTGTCACGGATCTCGTTTTGTGTAGACCGCGTTTAAATCAGCATTGAAAATTTTAAATACGTACTTAAACTCATTAAATTCATGAAAAAAAATAAAAACATACTGTTACCAAAGATAGAAATATCTAAATAAATTTCCGCGCTGTGTACTTAGCTTAATGAAAAAAAATATTTAAAAAATTTTCCTTGAAAACATAAAAAAAAATGTTTAGATCTCGACACCACAAGGGCTTCTCGTTGCATTTGCTCTACATACTTCAAAAGCGTTTTTAAAAGAAAACCAAAAGGAGACGCTTTTTTCTGCGGGCATACACATGTGAAATTGTAATGAACAGAATGGAACAGGGAAGTACTTCATACTTTTAACCCCTTGAGTGGGCCTCGCCCGTCAAGATTTTCTGTACTAAATTCAAATTTGACTGGATTCGCCCGTTACTATATTTTCCATATGCATTTCTTTAAATTTGTAAAAATAAAAATATGATTTGGGGACTAGCACCGTCTAAAAGGCCAAAACAACGTAAATTTTTAAGAACTTATAAGTCAGCTTCTTTATTAGATCACAAGAAATTTGTTTTAAAAATAGACTCTTATTCTTATAGAATGTAAAAAATGTATATAGCTTCAATTAGAATTTTTTTCTTATTTATAGAGGGCGCTAGAGTCAAGTTCTTGGAAAAAAAGGATGCCTTATGGCGGACAGTTAATCTGAGGATTGAGATTTTGATATTTTTGTTAAAATGTAGTAAATTACCACACAGAACACCTTAATAAAGAAAACGACTATTCATTTATTAAAGTCGGTCAATTGGATCTGGAGATTAACTGTGCACTATGTAAAAAAAAATGTCTTGCGAAAAATGAAGTGTAATTATTTACAATTGATCAATCTGCTATTCCTGGACCATATAATAGTACACCGTAGTCCAGATTAAAAACAACAGCAACTATTATGTGTATGAAATCGGTATTTTGGAGGGAGGAGATACTTAGCTGACGCACGTCCGGCATCTGCGGAAAGCTGTGAACGCGCGTGGACATTCAGGATACTGAAGGTTTCTTTAAGAGATAAACTATTAAATGTTGAAGATCTACACCAGATGAAAACGAATAGACATTTGCTAAAAAAATTAAAGTAATTCCAAGATGCTTCAACCAAAGATGTGACACTCTCTATACAAGCCCAAAGCTCTAACCCATATGCAATTTCTAAAACTGCCTGGGGAAATTTTTCCCATTAGAGAAAGCAGCAAAGAACTACTGCTTCCCATGCCTTATCGGAATTCCAATAAGAACAAAAGAGACAAGAATAGCCAGACAAATATTCTCATCTACGGCACTAAAGTAAGCAATAAAAAGCAGCGTTTTTTTACCATGCATTTTTAAAGGCGGGCCAAAGTTTCGGGCACGCTGGGTGCCTCGGCATGCATGGTGTTAGTGTCGTCCCCAGGCAATGTTCCAGCATAGGGAAATTCGAAATCAAAAGGGAACAGGCAGGTCGCACAGTCAGAGCATATATACGGATGCGGGCTGTTTACATTTTTAAACGCGGCCAAAGCATTCGAACGTGTGGGTTGCTCTGGGTGGTGAAACGTGATTTCAATTTTCGTTCCGCCTCCCCCTAAATTTTTGTCTTTCTCTCGCGTGTGAGCCTTTTATTACTCTTCATTTTTAGCAAAATCTGCAAGGCCGGTGGACTACGGAACCAAGGTCGAAAAAAGATAAGGGAATACGTCACGAGTGTCCCATCTAGTAATTCATGATCTTTGGCTTTAACCATATAATGAGGCACATACAAAAGTAGCCAGGCGGATCTTCAAGATATAATCCATGGAAGACGGAGAGAGATGTATAACCTCGCCGGGTGGCTAAACTACTTTCCATCCGGCTTTTTTACAAGCATTTTAAGTGCACTAAATTTATAAAAGATGCCTAAAACAACCCTCAAAGCGAAGGCGCATCTTAAGAAGTAACTAAAGAAGTAATTAAAATTTATGCTTAAATGTTGTAATTAAATTAGAGAAAATGTTGAATCACCGGTTAGGTTTATCAAGCGATTATAATAAAGTTGCGCAATTGTAACGATTATTTTTTCGACTCAAGTTACAATTATTCGAATTATATTTTTTCGCTTAAAATAACAAGGTTTATTTTTTCCCTTAGCGATAAAACTCAACGAATTCATTCTCAGCAAATATGAATGATACCGGATTTTGCATGCGGATTTGTAATGCAGACTTTTCCCGGAAAAAAATGTGAATCTCTATTTTCGATCCATGCCTCCATTGTTACTTCTTCGCCGTCCGAAAACTATTAGTTGGAATAATGGATTAGAATTGTTACAAATTTAATCTAGAATATAACCGTCGATGGACTTTCCTTGCTGATTTTAAATGGCGTAATTCTCTTTTCCCTTGTAAAATACTCCGGTTTTCACCACAATTTTATTAGTAATTCCCTACATATTGTAATTGATATACAAAATGAAAAAAATATGGGAATAGGATATTAAGATGGTAGAAGATTTCGGTCTAATTGAAATCTTGTTTACAAATTTAGTATACTTTTGACTTCCGGACGAGTTCAAGCTGCGCTCCGGCAACATTCTGCATACCTTCCCTAACCACATTTAAATTTTCTTTCCAACCTTGTAGAAGATCTCTTAGCTGAACCCACTGCTGTTTGCCAAATGTGCGATGCATTGTGCTAGAAATGTGCACTTTTCGGTTAGCCTGATCGAGTCTAGCACGAACCAGTTTGGTTTTGAGAACCTCTATTATGAATGGCTCTACTTCACCCTCATTAATCAGTAGTTCTTCTTGAAGTTGCTCAAAAGTCATTTCGGAATTAGTCTCTGCCAGCTGCATGAATGTAAGAAGCCTCATCTTTTTCATGTTTTGCTCATGGTTAAGTCCTTGCGAAGTGACAAATTCCTTATGGTTCTTGTAATACTGCATATATGCTGGAAGTTTCTCCGAGACGAAAACTGATAGTAAGTCATGAATTAGTTCACCTTCTAAGAACCGAACTGGCTTTAATGATAGCAGAGGGTCGAGTAGAAATGTGTTTGGATCAGCCAAGGCAGTAACAATGCATTTCATGGCATCTTCTCGGGCCACGGAGGCGTTGTCCAATGAATATGTTCCCAGGAGCTCAATCATCACTTTTGAAGAAAGCTCACTATTTGTGTCCTTAAGGACATCGTGTAGAAGGCGATAGAGCTTCTGCATTTGTTCGGTGGACGGTGGACATTGGGCGAATTGTGCCTTCAACTGATCTACACCTTGGAACACTTCCCTCACTTGGTCGCACTGTTTGGCTACTTGAACAAGATGGTAATAAACGTGATAACGCAACGGGGATGTCACTTCCAAATTATTGAACAGTCGCCAGAGCGACTGGAGACAAACTCTAGCTAGAGCTATTCCAGGAGCCTTAGTTAACTTTTCGCAGAATGCAAGGACAATGTTTTCTCCTCTGTCTAAAGGTATCTGCAATTGGAATCTGTTATGTCAGGGAATATTGAATAAAGTACGAAACTTACCGAAACCATAATTGAAACAATACTGTTCAGAATTGCATCAATTTCATTTGGGTCCCCATCCTTAAGACATACATCGCAAACTCCAATTATCTTGTGCAAATCATCTTCAATTCCTTTTGTTGATTTTTCTTGTGATATCTCAGCTCCTAATCTTTTGAAAAACTTACGAAGCTCCTGAGCCTTTAAGGTAAATAAATGCAAAGAAAAAGTTACAAATTACCTCACGCAGCAAAATATAACCTCAAAAGTTTTTTTTTTATATTGAGGTGATTTGTGAAATTCTGTCTAGATTTTTGTTAAAAAACTCCATGGTAATTTTCTTTACCTGATCCTCTAGGGAAATTTCAATAAACACCGCAGGTCCTTGCATGTTTTTCGCAATAAATTTTAACAATAATTTACGGCGTTTGCTACTTGAGACACGTCGCTCTTTTGACAGTTCTGAAAAGAAAGGAATGTTTGCCAGTGTGACCGCTGTTTTTATCTAAATTAGCAAATTGTTTCCAGTCTAGCACAAGATATTTAAATTATTGTCCAATCTTCAACTGAAATAGAAATAGCGGAATTTTTTTCCTCTTTGAAGCAGTAAGCTTCAATAGTTTAACGTTTTTCAGCACCGAAATGTTGAGAGTGAAAGTTGGCCTTTGAAATCTATAATAATAATAAAAACAATGAAAATTGTCCTACCTTCTTTTAGTTTCTATTATAAAAAGAGGAGAATGAAATTTAAACTCCTCGAATGGTTTCCACAATTAGGAGAATTACCAAAAATTTCTGACATTGAGTTGCAAGTGAATTTAATGGTGCAAAAGTCAAATACGTAAAAATATGTTCTTTTTGTTTAACACAATTTCGCTTAAATATGCCTGTGAGTTTTTTGGCGAAACGAGATAGTGAACATCTGTTAAAAGGTGGTTTGAATTTTGAGGAAACAATTTTACGGTCCACTATGTACTATGTCAATGGGATGAAAACATAATGATATTAGTACTTTTACTTAACAAATCTAGTACCTCAATAATATTTTTTGACAGATCTGAAATGTCACTTTAACGTGTGTTTCATCAGTTGTAGCACCCCTTGCTGTTTTCTTTATATTTGTCTTAAGAAATCACTGCAATACGCAGAAATACTTGAAAGTATTTACGGATATTATTGTTTAATAATCAAATAATTTATTTAAATTCATAATTTCCTTTTCAGACCCGTGAAAAATGTCGAAAAGAGTACAACCAACGTGGCACGTACCACCAGCCTCCGGAGCCATAAAATTGAAGCTGTATAATAGTTTAACGCGACAAAAAGAAGAATTTGTACCTCTTGATGGAAACAATGTCCACTGGTATAGCTGCGGGCCTACGGTATACGATGCATCACACATGGGGCACGCAAGGTATATTTGTAAATAATTCATCCTTGAGAGAACACTGCACAACTATATCGCTCCGTTGCCTTACCTTTTGCATGATTTCGAAGCAAATTCCCAACCGAAAACACTACATTTCTCTCGGGAAGGCTAGTTCATCAAATTCTTTCACTTGTCTTTAGATTTTGTTGCTAAATTCTTCTTTCAATTTCATCTCTGATTAAAAGGTGGAGAAATACACAACAACACGATTTATTTGAAACTAATCATCCTTACAATTTTGGAGATTACGATCCCTGTAATTTGAGGATAGTCGCAACTTTTAATCGGGTAATTTAAGTATTGTGCTTTTCGAGAGAAGTTTGCAAGGCTGGACAAAAGTTGTTTAAAAAAAATACAGTAGTATAGTATAGTACTTAGCTAGATTAGCAGTCATAATGATATAAATCGTACAATTAGATCACCAACTAATGCAGTTCGTGGGGAAGCGTTTATGCAAGTAAGACAGGAAGAGCTAGGCTATTGTGAAAGAAGGCACTTTTTTTGTCTGTTAGCTCATTGGGTGAATTACTAAATAGTATTTTTGTGGTATAAATCAATCTCTTACATCTTCTATTGGTCTGGGATAGGCTGGGCGACTGTCAGATAGTGACTAGTTCTGGTTTTATATGCATTTTATTTCATTTCACAAATGTAAAAGAATCTAATTTGAGATGCTATTTCAACATCGAAATAACTTATAACGTTATTTATTATATTTTATTTAGTATAGTTTAGTTATTTGAATTATTCTTTTGTATTTAATTTTCAAAAAATTTTGTTGATAGTTACTATACATCGCATATATATCTTGACTTCCAATTATTTTGCATTTATTTAAGTCGCATCGTGCTGACTTATACGCCTACAATTTTATTAGTATGCTTACAATTTTTAAGAATCATTAACAAATAAACAAGTCAAATAATATTTTCGGTATAACAGTTTAGAATCGATTGTTGTTGTTTAGAAAGTTTTTAAATTTTAAATCGTATTACTAAACTTTATGATTTTTATCTTATTTTTACTGAAAAACAAAGATTCAAAAAATTCAGATAATTATTATGTTGGAAACTATCAAAATTCCAAAACACACATTCTGTTAGTGTTGAGGACAGCTATTTTCTACCACCTGAGATTAGAAAATTTTAATAATTGTGTACATACTTGAATACTTCAAGAGATATAAAGTTTAAAAAAGTAATCTATTTTTATAACTATTGCAGAATATTTCTAGGAATTTATCGTAATCCATTAAGTGCGCTTATTCTACTGTAGGAGCCGAATATCCATATACAGTACGATCCGGTGGCCACTTGTTCACGTATTCGTAGCTGGGTAAAAGCCAAAGCTATATGCAATTTCTAAAACTGCCTGGGGAACATTTTCTCATTAGATAAAGCAGCAAATAACTACTACTTTCCATGCCTTATTTAAATTCCAATAAAAATGAAAGAGATAAGAATAGGCAGCCAAATATTCTCATCTAAAGCATTTACAGTGCAGACCATAATGTGCTACTGTTTTTTTTATCGCGCATTTTTAATGGCGGGACAAAATCTCTGTTGCGCTGCGTGCTTTTGTGTGCACGGTGTTAGTACCTCCCCGCACAATGCTCAGGCATAGGAAAATCTTGAATTGAGAATGGAGTGCAGGCAGGCAGCACATATCATCACAGTTCAACCACAATAAAAATTTTGCTAAAACTCGCTTAAGCGTTTATTTATACAAACTGCTTTGTTTATGTTTATTTCAATTACCGGAGGAAATAGGGTTTGTCAGTTATTGTATTTCTTTTAAATACAGATAATGAAATTATAAGCTATTTTTAAATGATGTTTAAATCAAGAAAACTTAATAAATATAGAATAAGTAAAAATGCTAATGCTTAGGTGATACAAATAAAATGACTCATTTAACGTAACATGAAAATTTGATAAGTGGCTAAGACCAATGAATTATACGTCTATTGTCATATTATAACTATGTAAATTTAATAGAGTATAATTGTGACGTGTCACTAATATTTGCTTAGCTATTTATTAAGCTCATAAGAAAAACCAAACTAACTAAGTGTATCACTGATATTTTACATCTTAATTTTTTATTAATTCTAAACAGAATATTCGGAATATACGGAATATTCTAATAAGCATAGATTTCGATATAAATTTTACTTTAATTTCAAAGCAATGCAATAATTGCGAAATTGAATTCGCTCGGAATTCTTAATTTCGTTTATAATGAGTCAGCAGTATTATGGTGGATATTTCGTTTGTTAATATGCGAGTTTTATTCGCACTTTTCCAATTTATTTAGAGATGAGTGCTTAATGTAGCTAAATTTGGTATTTTGTTGCAGATCCTATATATCCTTTGATATTCTACGACGGATATTACAAGATTACTTTGGTTATAATGTCCAATATGTTATGAATATAACAGATATCGATGACAAAATAATCAAACGTGCTCGACAGAACTACTTATTTGAAAAGTATGCAGAGACAGTAAACTCTTTAGAACAATTGCTATCGGATCAAAGAGAGGTGTTTGAAAAGTTCCAAGAAACGATACAGAAAAACGCTGATCCAGAAAAGAAGGTGATGCTGGATAAAATGTTAGAGAAGCTAACTGCTTCTGTGGATGCACTGACGAAAGCTGTAGCGAATGGGATCCCAGCTGAAATTGAAAAGCAGAAGCAAACTTTTCTAGAAGATGCAAAGGATCCTATATCGGATTGGCTAGATAAGAAGGAGGGTGCTACTGTTTCTGAGAATTCAATTTTTGAGACTCTGCCAAGGTTTTGGGAGAATGAGTTCCACAAGGACATGCAGGCACTGAATGTAAGTTAATGTTTTTTGAATTGTTAAAAAATATTAATTTTTAATTCAATTTTCAGATTCTTCCTCCAGACGTTCTTACTAGGGTTAGTGAGTATGTTCCGCAAATTATAAAGTTTATTCAAAAAATCATCGATAACGGCTTGGCATATGAAGCTAATGGATCAGTATATTTTGACGTAAATGGATTCGACAAGAGAGAAAACCATCATTATGCAAAATTAGTGCCCGAAGCCTATGGGGATACAAAATCACTGCACGAAGGTGAAGGTGATCTCTCAGTTGCCGAAGACAGGCTCTCTGAAAAACGATCTCCTAATGATTTCGCCTTGTGGAAAGCCAGTAAAGCTGGAGAACCTTGGTGGGAAAGTCCTTGGGGCAAGGGGCGTCCAGGATGGCACATCGAATGCTCTTGCATGGCATCAGATATATGCGGACAAATGCTTGATATTCATACTGGCGGAGTTGATCTAAAGTTTCCTCATCATGACAATGAACTCGCACAATCGGAAGCTCATTTTGATAATGCAGAATGGGTTAAATACTTTCTACACACTGGACATCTTACTATTGCTGGTTGTAAGATGTCT
This sequence comes from Philonicus albiceps, assembly GCA_963969385.1. NCBI lineage: Eukaryota > Metazoa > Arthropoda > Insecta > Diptera > Asilidae > Philonicus > Philonicus albiceps. The sequence continues at coordinate 23,939,330 of OZ017773.1, read as the reverse complement.
AAGTCACTCAAGAACTTTATAACCATTCAGGAGGCGCTGAAAAAAAATACTGCAACTCAACTCAGGTTAGCATTCTTACTACACTCTTGGAAAGACACCTTGGATTACTCTGAGAATACCATGGAAATGGCTGTGCAATATGAGAAATTTTTGAATGTAAGTTAAGTGGATATATTTATCTTTATAAAAGATTGAACAAATTGTCTTCTTTACAAGGAATTTTTCCTTAACGTAAAAGATCTCACTAGACGTATTCTTGCTTGTGAACCAACAAAACAATTTGATGCTTGGACCAGTGTAGAAGGAAACCTCCAAGAAAAATTAAATCTAGTTAAAATGGAAGTTCATAAAGCTCTCTGTGGTAAGACTTAGTCTATCTATTTACATATGTACAAAGTAATAACTAAGCTTCTTATGTTTGTTGCAGATAACATCGACACTAGGGCAGTCCTGGACGTCATACGCGATTTAGTGTCATCATGCAATATTTATATCCGTGATAACAAATCTATTAATTGCTTTTTATTACGAAAAATAGCTACTTATATAACCGATATTCTACATATTTTTGGAGCTATTAAAGGACCCCGGGGAGGTATTGGCTTCCCAACTGGAGGCGATGCAGGAGCTAACTCATCGGATTTGGAAACTATCGTATTGCCTTATTTATCTGTTCTTGCAGATTTTCGTAGTTCAGTTCGGGAAAAAGCAAAAGAATTGAAAGCTGTTGATATCTTAAAATTGTGTGATGAGCTCAGAGATGAGATCCTTCCTAATTTAGGAGTTCGATTGGAAGACAAAGAGGGATCATCTGCTTTGAAACTTGTGGATCGAGAAACGTTATTAAAAGAAAAAGAAACCAAAAAGGCATTAGAAGCTGAAAAAGCCGCCGAAAAGGAGAAAAAAAAAGCCCAGGCAGCAGCTGCTCAAGCTGCAAAGGAGGCACAGAGGAAAATTGATCCTAAGAAAATGTTTTTGAATGAAACTGACAAATATTCCGCGTTTGATGATAATGTAAGCTTGTGAAATGTTAATAATTTTAAAGTTCTTGGTGTAATTGTTACTTTTTAGGGTTTACCAACACACGACAGCCAAGGTAAGGAGGTTAGTAAGGGACAATTGAAAAAACTACAAAAGCTGCAGCAAGCACAAGAGATGCGATATAAGGAGTACTTGACTTCCCTTAATGGCGCTTAAGAGGGATCTACAAAATAAAATATGCCTTAAGAGTTTCATTAATATTTATCACTTCTTTTTTATATGCCTTAAAGTAATAAGAGAACTTGCAAAGCGAATTTCGGAAAAGCGTAAAAACATTGTTTCATTTGTAATGTGTGAATACCCTTCCTTTCATATTAAAATATTTAGAATCAAATTGTTTTATTCGGTCTCTTGATTATTGTTAAACGTTTGTGATAGTGAAAGTAAAGACTATATTTTCTGTCCATTAAGACATTAAAAGTTGCATTATTAAGGTGTAAATTGGGAAATGTTCTAGACTTCATATACCTCAATTTTAAAGTCTGCTCGGAATTCAATTTTCTTCTCCCGTCTTAGCAGTTCATTGTATTTTCCATCTTTAAATTTGAAAAAAAAACAAATATTTTAGGTTCATCTAATTTAACTTCACTAACACTAGAACTACCAAAAACCAGTCAATTTGACTGGTACTCAATTCCTTCCTTCATTTAATTGTATATTTTTGTAATTCTCTTCTGATTTATGCCAAAGTTTAATAGAATTGAGAATTACAACATATTCGAAAACCTTTTTACATTAATATAATTTTTTATTCAAATTTGAAAGCGTATTAAATTAAAGGTGCAGAAAGTTATTAAAATTGCTGGTAATTTTAGTGTTTATTTATTTATTGCTTATTACAAGCTACAATAAATTTAAAATTTATTAACAAAAAGACTAAAATTAAAGTAAAAAAAATAATAAATTAAAATTAGGGAGTGGGAGTGATAATGGCACATGACAAGATAGAAAAGAAAAAAGAAAACAGGCAACATTAGGAGGAATTAAGGGGATTCCTGAGAGAAGATTTACTCAGGTGAAAGTTAAAAAAGGGGTGGGAGTTGGCTTTCCGTAGCATACGGGTGAGAGGCTTAGAAAGTCCATAGTTGGTACGGTGATAAGCAGGGCGAAAGAGAGTGAAGAAAACCAAAGGTTGAAAATTATAAAAATTGTGCTTTTATCTTTCATTCTTAGTGATAGTAGTTGATAATGAAAGTAAACTAATTTATAGGAAAATCTTCATAAGAACATATTCTTCCTTATAATTTGTGTAGCATAGACGAGCCTTTTCGTAAAGGCTAAACATTTTTCAAAAATTCGGTAAAGTTCACTGATATGTTGAGTTTTAGTTAAAGAAATATATATACTATACATAATATATATAGTTATAACGTTATAACCCACCGCGGTTTATTTTTGATTCCACAGCCGGACTATTTAATAATATCCGTTTTTTAGTTAGGCATAGTTCAAGTATCGATTCGTTGGGATTTGGCCAACCTTTGCTTTTAGTAGTAGTAGTAGCGAACTCGGTATTTTCAGGTATATATGAAACGAACTAAAAGGAAAGTGTGCTATATATGTAATAAGTATTTCTTTAAAATAATTCTGCTTACTTTCTAATGCAAGCAAAGTGTAACTTGCATAATTTATTGGTAAGGACATTGAAAACTGTTTTACAAATTAATTTTTAATTTTTTTTTATCAGCGTCACATATTATGAGTGTGACGACTCCATTCTCTCTCCTGATCCCAGCGCCGTATATGTGTGCCAGTTTATAAATTATTTATTTTACTTATCTAGATAAATAAATGATTTAAATGGACTGTGGGGGTCGAGTCGCTTTTTAATTTTAATGTAATATCTACCCAACAGGAAAAAGCAATTAATTTTATTAATGATAGAGAATTGGATTGATTCAGTTTCACATTTCTGGGAATGAAAAGGAGAATCTCTCGTCTGATACTGCTATGTGTCTACATTTTAAGCATTGATTCCGGGGAATTATTCCTAGAATTAATTAGTGGTAATGCAGGAAACCGTGATTCGTTACCTCTTATGATACACAAATGTTAAAGTAATAAATTTTCCTTTGTAATCTGAATTGAAAGGAAATGAGAACAATTTGAATGCCACTGAAGCCATTCAAAATGAATTTTATTTCTTTTTGGGATAGTGCATTAAACATAGGTAGAATTCACATAATGAATTAATAAATTTAAATATGTATGTAGGATTATGTAGTATATTCTAAGTTTATAAAATTTAAGATATATTATATTATATTTTCCACTATAGACTGCAGCTGATACTGCAACTGAATTTCTGACCATTGACCATTGACTACTGAAAGACTGCAGCTAAGTCTGCAACTGAAGACTACCGACGACCGAGTACTGACTACTGAAGACTGTTAACTCCGACCGCAACTACTGCAGACTGCCTACTGAAGACTGTTTATTCTGACCGCGACTACTGGAGACTGACTACGGCTAACTACTTTAACTGTAATAATAACTGTGATAGAGCAATTGTAACTATGTTACACTACAATAAGGCAACTGTGATTAGTTTTAAGAGTATTCCGCCGATGGCGATGATGAGCCGTCCCTAGTTAGATTCCTACATGTACATTCGTATCTTCCTTTAAGATTAGTTAAGCATTGGTCTAAATTGGACTTTAATTAAATCATTATTTATTTTTAATTTAAAACGAAATTACACCAATTAATCATGATGGTATTTAAAGCCATTTTAAGAAAAGTAAAATGGCCTCACATTTAATTGATTTGTATTTAAATTAAAAACGCATAAATTAAAATTTGAAATGTATTTAAATCAGAAGAAATGTTTTAATTTGAAGTTCATTTTTTTATGGTAAATTGACTTTCCTGTGTATAAACTACCCAAAAGATTAACCGCATCTTGAAATGCTTATGGGAAAACGCCACTGTGACGGCAGAAAAAGTGTCAATGAGAATTTTTTACAGGCATAATTCAAGCTTAAGTAAATGTTATTTAAATGTAAGTATCAGGTCGTCAAGTATGAAATTTGTAGAAAAATAGGCAAAGTTTGCTGATAATTTATAAACACAAGAAACGATTTTATTCATCAAAGTATGCGCCCAAATTGTCAACACATTGTTGCCATTTAAACGGCAGGTTGTTCAGCCCGGTGGTATAAAAACCTGGTCGAGAGTCTATGAATTCCTGGAAGGCCAATTTTACTGCATTATCGGAATTGAAATTTTTTCATATCAAGAAGTTGTTCAAATTACGAAAGAAGTGGTAGTCTGTGGGAGCTAGATCTGGTGAGTATGGAGGATGATGAAGAAGTTCCAACTCCAATTCCTGTAGTTTTCCCACGGTAATTTATGCAGTGTGTGGTCTGGCGTTATCTTGCAGTAAGATAGGAGTCGATCTGTTGACCAATCTAGGCTGTTTTTTTTTAAGTTCTAGCATCATTTTGTCTAGTTGCTTACAGTATATTTCTGCTGTGATCGATGAGCCTGGTTTCATGAACTCGTAATGAATCACACCTGCACTAGTCCACCAAACACTGACCATCAACTTCTTCTGATGCGTAGTATTCATGTTGTATGGAGTATGTTTTGGAGATTCGTTCTTGTCTAACCACTGCGCTGAACGCTTGCGATTGTCATATTGAATCCATTTCTCATCACAAGTGATTATTCGATTCAAAAATGGATCATATTTGTAGCGAGAAAGCAACATCAAACAAGCTTCCAAACGCTTTTGTTTCTGGTTTTCGTTCAGTTCATGAGGAATCCACTTACATATCTAACTTTTTCACTTTCCCGATTTGAGCTAAATGAGTTAATATTGTTTGTTTGCTTACACCGAACTTTAATGATAATTCATAAGCACTTTGAGATGGATCAGACTCAACGGTGACCTTTAGTACGTCATTATTGACCTTTGATTCTGGGCGACCGCGTGGACCATTTGTGAGGTAAAAGTTAGCACTCCGAAATTTGGCAAACCGTTTTGATACTGTTTGCTGCGTAGTTTAATACAAATTTTTAATAACAAATCTTAAAAATTAACAAAATTTACGCCTTGAAGTGATAATGAAAAAATTCCACATTATCCCATCAATATTTAGATAAAGAATTAGCGAAAAAAATAAAAACGTATCAAAATTTGTATAGTGTAACTATCGCTGTAAGTAGAATTTTTTGGTTTTTAAACAAAATGAGGGATTATAAATTTTGTTAAATTGTAAAATAATTAATTATCAACATTTTGAAAGTTGACTGCTCAAGGATATGACAGTGTGATAACAAAAAAAAATTTTGGCTCATAAGTCTTCGAGTATTCGATCGAAAAAAGATGTTTCGAAACAAAGGCGTGTAAAGCTTTCGTTGGTGTTTTCTTGATATAAAGTTATGTTATTCCTATAATATTGATACTTATATTAAACTATGTAGTCCAGTGTGCTATATGACCGTTGATAATCATTGCCAAACACGGATTAGTAAAACCGCAAAAATTAAATTTTCTCGTTTCAAAGTAAGCTCCTTCCGAAGCGATACACATATGCCAACACTGAACCCAACCCTCCTTTCGTAGCTCCGTACAGGAATGGCCTTTAGTTCCGTCAGCGAATACTCTTTTACCAATTCAGTAGACTTAAAACGCTTTCCACGAAGTGATCATTTGAGTTTGGGGAACAAGAAATCTGGCGAATACGATGCTTAAACGATGAGAGTTGTGCCGTGTTTGGTCAAAAAGACGCGTATGATAAGAGCAGTGCGATGGTGCATTGCCGTGGTGGAGAATTCAATTTTTGTCCTTCCATAAATTCGCCTCACGAAAACGTCGCATTCTCCCTAAGTAATATTTTCTATTCACTGCCTGACCCTTTGGTAAGGATTCGTTGTGGACAATACTGCGATAATCAAAGAAAACAGTCAGCATAACTTTGATTTTTGAGCGAATTTTGCGCGGTTTTACGGGTTTTGCATCGTTTTCGAAGGATGATGTTGATTAGTTTCAACGTTATACTCATAAACTCATGACTCGTGATCAATAATGATACTTTTCATGAATAAATGTCGTTTGCATGCTCAAAATTTATTTGTTCAGAAACATTTCTCTGATATTATTTTTACAAAAAATCGAGATCTTTCGGTACAGGTCGCGCAGTACCAAGGCTCATGCTCAAAACATCTTGCAAAATATGGTGAATGGATCCGTTTGAGATACCAAATTCACGATGGTTTTTCAAGCACCATTTCTTTCATTTTGGCCACGTTTACTTCAGTATTTTATGTCGATGGGCGTCAAGAACGAGGGAAGTCTTCGACTACTTCACGACCGTTTTTGAAATTTTTGTACCATTGGTACCATTGCTCTAGACATAGCACAGTCCTCTTAAGCTTTCTGCACCATTTTTAACGTCTCAACACATAAAATTTCGTTCAAAACACAAAATTCCAACCAAACTCGTTATTCAACAATTTTATTCATATTCAAAATCGCCAAAACCACGAAGTGATCTCACATAAACAGCTGTCGTAAACAAATTAGTTAACAGATCGCGCTAAAATTTATACCATATTTCAAGGGAATATGTATCAACATAAGAGAAGAAAAGAAAAAGCCAATTACTTAATGAGTACTTAATAAAATTTGGGTATTTATTGAGCAGAAAGTACGTCAAAATTATCGCGAATTTCATTAATTTCAATTCATTAAGCTTCGAAAAAGATCGGGTTAACTGGGTTATGCGATGAGCTCTTATTAAATTGTAGGAAGTTTCTTACCCACAAATAAACTTTATTAACTTTATTCCTCATTCTTCTACCTTTGTTTTGCGTCCCTAAAAAGTTCCCCTGAAGAAGGAAAAAAGGGCCAACATTTAAATCCGACATCATTTAATAGCACCACTGTGAGCCATCTATTCCGGGCAAGTGCCTTCAGTCCACAGCTCAGTTCAGGCAGCCGAGTAAATCCATTCAACGTCAAAAAATGGTAAAGTCTTCAATTAATCAAAAATAAAGAAAGACCGCCTCGTCAACACAAAAGGAGAGTAGAACAAAATCAGAAGAATTGGGTAAAATGGGGGCGGAATGAAAAGTGGCCAAAAAGTGGCGAGCGCGAGCATAGGGATGAGCCCCACAGAGAAATACATTTCCACTTAATTGAATGCAAACACAATTAGTCATTGTTTAAGCTCAGCCACTGCGGATCCGCGACACTCTTCGTGCCGGAGAAGCTGGCACATTAGAGCTGTGTTAGGTTCTATTCGTATTAGTCCACCCTTCGCCACCTGGAAGTCTTCAAGCGAGCTTTCAAAAAGTCTAACGTCCTTGCTAATCAGTTCTGCCCCCACGCAAAATTTTTATTCCGTACATCACTCTTCGCCTGATAACCTTAATACTCCTACATCCTGTTGCTAGTATCAACTTAGATTCCCTATATTTCGATAGAATCATTTTTTCTTTCTTTATAAGAAATGTGCTCGTAAAAATTATGGTTATCCTTTTACCTTCCAAGTCTGAATGGTAAACAGACAGAGATAGAGAATCTTTCTTTAAACACTTCCATCCGAGGATTCGGAATGATGTGGTTTTTTAACTGATGTATTCGTCAATCCTACTTTAGTTCGTTTTTGGCCCTAGAAAACATCACTCCATCAACTTGAAGTTCAAGCCCTGCGGCCAGCTATGGTTGAGAGAGAGCACCACCTTTCCTGTACCTATTATAGTATTCTTTGTGCCTAGAAATGTCCCTTAAAACTTTGTAATTACCTTCCTTGAACGCAGCACCCCACCATCACCCTACCCTGGGAGGCCTATGCCACCCAAAGGAGTTCTTTGAAATTTCAAAGCTCCTTAAAACATTTTCACTACCTTCGAGCCTTTGCAGATATCCTACAAGGACACTTTTTCATAGGCTGGTCTGCTCTATGTCTGTGTTCTCGGCTCTTAAGGGTATAGAAGAAAAGGGACTCTCTTGTCAAGGAATGGGGCCTTTTTTAATAAGATTTTCATAATTAATCGGCGACTAGACCTTTCTCCCGCTATAACTTTTCTCTTTCCCTCTTCCACGAATACGGGATATTGGAGGACGAAACCACCAGGTCAAGTGGTATTCGTGTAGCGTTGGCGTAACTCTTACCTTCAATGGCACCTTTGCAAACGATAGGCTCACAAACTGGGCTGGGATCTTTCAGAATTTTGCCTAGGCCAGTTGTCTAGATACCTAGGTATGTACCTTGAGGACGCCTCTTCAGATCTTTTGGGGGTGGTATGCTTTGCTGTTTTCCCGGAGCAAACAAGAAGACATCCCGCAGCTATCCTATCCTTGTAGCTGATGTTGTTTTGATTCGTTCGGCCTTCGCCCGCGTTTTCATGTCCCATCGCACCCACAGCATTTACTACCATCTCCCGGGACCGGGTGAGTTTTAATGGATGCCCGCGATGTTCTGGGGTTGAAAATTACTTGACGTTAGCCATTCACCTCTTGATTAGGACGTACGCGCGGTGGCAGTGGCGGACACGCTTATCTGCCGGCGAATAAGTACCTAAAATGCATATTTAATGGAAGGGTATTACACGTGTGAAACTTGATGCTGAAGAGGAAGCGCTATAATGAAGATTAAAAAGGAATTAAGGGATATGGGGCGTGTAATTTTGAGTGGAGATTGAAAGTGATTGCGACGGGCAGTGGAACCGCTTGCGGCATTTTATGTGGCTGCCCAAAATCAGCTAATTGGGAACATTTACCCCCCGTATACTATGCTAAGACTGAGATTACTTTTTCAATGGGATGTCCTTTAAACGATAATTTTGCCAAAAAAATACACACGATTACGGGACTTTGGTTGAAAGCGTCTGAAATGACGGTGAACACGTTCAGAACACAGCAGCTCAGAGTCATTTTTGTGTTGATAAAATTTGAGAACATTTTGGGGGCACGTTATTGCGTGCCAGCAATTAGTATTAAATTTGCTGTGTTTTCTCTTATGAGTTGAATTGCTAATAAGCATTGTGGGAGTGATGCTTACGCGGGCTGAATGGGGGTGCTTAATCGCTTTTCCGTTTATTTTATGTTATTTGCCTATAGAATATACACTAGTCTAAAAAAGTGTATGTACATACCCACGAAATTCACGATTTTTCTCTAAAATAATTAATTATAACAATAACAATATGCTGATCCCTATTGTTAGGGACACACTTTGAATTTAATAACATTTCTCGTATTAACAATAAATTAGGTACCACAATACAAACAGGTAGGGGAAGGCGGGGCAAACGGGATAGAACGTGTACGATCTGTTATCGAGGGCGAGACGGAACAGAGGTAAAACAAATTATATTTCGAGGTTCAGTTAATGGTCACGCAATATTTTGAGTGTAGTTTGTCTATACTTTTTGCTGGTTTAAACGTATGTCAAGGAATTATCCCAATAGTTCTAAAACTTATAGATATAGAATCAGGGTAAATCAAGTTATATTTATTATTTATTAGATTGGTTGTTATCCAGTACATTCACCATGTAGTTTTTTACATTTTTTGCCGTATACGTTTAGTATAGGTGGAGCGAAATGGGATAGTATCCCACATATTTTTATCATGATTTTATGTTGATCTATTAATAAAAAAACAAATAAAAAATATAGGGGGGGGGGGGGGGGAGGGAAGACTTTATAAAAATTCACCAGCTCTCAAAAGAAAAGAAAGCTATGGAATACTCGCCGAAACTTACAGTGACAATGTCCCGACGCTTGTGTGCGCCAGTTGAGGAGGCTTAAAACTGCGAATTTTGAATTAAAGGATAAAGACCGCCCAGGTCAATCTGAAAAATTCGAAGACGCCGAATTGTAAGTATTGCTGGTTGAAGATGATACCCAAATACAACAACAAATATCAGGCAGATTAAATGTTAGCTGCCGAACCATTTGTGATCGCCTACATGCCATTAGGAAAATACAGAAGGCAGAAATATATGTATAATGCAACTCGAAAAGCGATAAACTGCCTGCGAAGTTGCGTCTTTTCGGCATGAAAGGAAGGAGTTTTTTTAAACTTGGTTTTAACGGAGGATGAAAAATTGATATACTTCGAATACCCCAGACGAAGTAGATTATGGGTTGACGCAGGACAAGCAGATAGGAAGACAATGCTGTATATTTGATGATATCAGAAGATTGTCGTGTTCTGAAACCAGGTAAAACAGTGATTACTGATCGCTACAGACAACGACTGATCAATTTGAATTATACATTTATTGAAAAGCGACCAGAATCGGCCAGAAGATAAGGGAAAGAAATCTTGCGGCAGGTCAACGTCACATCGCATACAGCGAAAGCGGTCAAAGAGACCATTTCTGTATTTGCCCTACAGGCAGTACTCACCAGACTTGTTGCCGTCCAACTACTACTTGTTTTCATTAATGATTTCCATGCAACATTTTAGCAATTACGATAGTGTCGATTATTGAATCACTTTATAAAATGAATGGTTTTTCTGGAAGGGAATCCACAACTTACCTGATAGGTGGCAGAAATGCAAGCGGTGGCAAATACTTTGAATAAAATGTTTTTTACACTATTCATAAATTAAACATGTTTTATTTAAGAAGAAATTAAGAATTATTAATCGCCATACCAGGTACATAAAGTTAAGAATATGAAAGCGATAAAGATTGGCCTTGCAAACAATCATATGATATTCTCAGGCAAATGAGTGCTGATGCTCTTATGCCAGGTGTGGCACAAAAATGGACAGACAGAGTACCCTAAAATTTGATTAACCACAAGTATTACGAGATCAATAATTTATTTATGTATTATAATCCGCCCCTATTAATGTTTTTAGTGACATCGAAGTATGACGTCTGACAGATTCATAGATATGAGCGAGCAAAACCTTTTTTTGGGCTGATTTAATTTGATTTGATCTAAATTTGGCTCTGAATTCGTTGTGTGATTACTTTATAAAATAAGGAGTTTTTGTTATAAGCCGCATTAATTTCACAGGCCAGACAAATAAGAATAAAAGGAGAAAGAGGAAGGAGAAAGATGACAGAAATAAATAAAGGTGATATTCTACTTACACTATCTTGCCACTATGGCTGAAACTACACCAAAAATTAAATTTTTTATATTTTATATTTTTTTCGGTTTTAGAATAGTGAGAAATTGTGTTTAAAAAATTGTAATGCTAAATTTGCCCTTAGATGTAAACCCATCTTAACCCTTGAGTTGGGCAAGATGGGTTAAAGTGTCATGTTCAATATTTTAGTTATTTATTCTGAAACTACTTAAAACATGTTCCTATTATAGCAATTAATAAGAACTCTGATAATCAAAGGTTTCATCAATAAATTATTAGTTTCCTATACAGGGTGTTTTGCTAAGGTTTGAACAAGGGTATGCCAATCGATCCTACATGGTTTCCTGATTAACGTTTGTTCGGAAACCTCCCAACTCCTTAAAATTGGTCGTCCTCTAAAATTGCAATTATTCAAAAAACCAGCAGAAGTCAAATTTTGGGTTTTGAAGTTGCCATTTTCGAAGTTTGACGCGGTCTCTTTCGTTTGTTTGTTGACAGATTGGATCATGAGTAGTATTGTTGGACAGCTTGTCCCTGAAAGAACTTATAAATCATTTTCTAAATTTTCCAAATTTTCAATTTTAAGGGTGAAGGTCCGATTTTAGGGGATTAGGAGACCATGTAGAATCGATTGGCATACTCCTGTACAGACCTTAGCAAAACATCCTGTATATTAAACAATGCAGTTCTATTACCCATAAAACCATAAGTATCCCGTCTTGCCCCAACCTTTCCTATGTTGTGTGTTGGGAACGTCGATGAAAAGTCATTATTAATTTACAAATTTCGTAAGATAAATCTTAAAATTTTTATTTTCCATAGTATTGCTCCATCATGGGGGCACTGTGGGAAATGAATAGTGTTCTTTTCATACTTTTTTTTTACTATATATTTTTTATTATCTTTGTACTCTGTTGCTAATATAATGTTTCAAATTATTTAAATTAAAGGAAATTGAAAAATTTTTGTAAATTGTTCTTCATTCATTCATTCATTCATCACCTTCTCTTAGCTATATGCGAGGAGCATTCAATGTTTATCTGACTATGCTAGAAAAAAAATAGAAACAAGAGTTTACCTGTTATGGCATCCTGATCGTGGTTTTCAAATAGAAACAATTACATTCCAGCTGAGAAGAGGCAGATATTCGATTATATGGTGACGAGCGCTAGCGCTCGGTTGTTTTAATGTACAGGGTGAATCTTTGGTGTGTGTTATTGTTAATTACTGTGAGAAAAATGGGAGGAAACATTACTTATAACACATGTTGTTTGAGCTTTTTAGCACCCTATAATACTGTACCAATTCCTTTAAATTTTAAGTTTCGCCTCGTTCGTCTCTCTTCAACTATTACAATGCTCGAGCACTCTATTGACTTCTAGCAAGATTGTGGGGTTGGGAGGAATAATGGTATACCAAGGTCAAAAATAGATCAGGAGTGAATTGCCGGAGTGGACAGTCTTTGCAACTTAATAGTGTTTACTTTGAACTCTTAGAATAAAATTCCTTTGATTGTTTCGGCTTCGTCAATCAATGAAAAATCGCTGCCCTCAAGGAATTTTTTCAAGTTTCAGAATAAGAATATGGTAATGGGGGACAAGTCCGGTATCTAGAGCGGGTGGTTGAATTGCTGGAGCCACTGACATATTGAGATGCACGATTCGCCCCCATTGATATATAAAAATGAACTATTCAATTTTCCATCTCAAATGGTGCACTTCATCTAAAGAGAGTTCAGATATAGAGAGCCTGGCTTATTCCTTACTCATTAGGCAACATTTTATAATAAAAATTTGGTTGAAAATTTAAGAAATTGTATGAAATTCAGATGTGTCTCAAAGTGTGGTAATTACATGTTTGCATTTCTTTTAAAGGATTTAAGGTGCAAAACGGATTATTCAATAATTTTCGAAATAAGAAGTGCGAAATGCTCCAAAAACTCAAACTCATAACTGACTCAATCAATGGTAGTATTTCTAAATCTCAACAGTTTATATGTCGTAACTGGCATACTCGTAGTTTTTTTTAGGGAGGCTTTCCGTGTTTTAATTAATATCATTTTGCTATTTGCTGCAGTGTTATCTGGTTTGTAAAACATTAATACATATAAAAATTGTTCACATCTGTGGGGTTTATGCATTCCAAATTTTGTGACGATGAACTCTTTACTACCAATTAAAAAAAAATGAGTGCCTTGTTTTTTTTAAACCTATTTAAAAGATGCCTCAAAGTCACCACGATCCGTTCTCATTATAAGTAAAAAGTCCAAACAAAACTGAAGCTCCCTGGAGACAGCAAGGAGTCACCTCTTGATTGGACATGAATATTAATTGCATTAATCTTCCGCAAGATAAATGATAGCGCAAGTGCTGCAGGCACCAACTCTTTAATGAAAAAAAAGGCGCTGTTATAAAAAACGCTCGCGACCCCTCAGACTTTTTTTTTATTATATTTTCCGAGGGTGTAAGTTGAGAGCAGACTCATCTGGGGGGGTATACGCGGTTTTTCATCGTCTGGGGTGGTTTAATGTCTTTGAGCACCCCATTCTCGTACTTCGTGGCCGAAAGGAAACATTTCAAATTACTCATTCTTACCCCTAATTTTAAGTCATCCCCCGTAAGGCGAAGTGCTTTTAAAAAATCAAAAGGGATCCGTTTTGTATTTTGCATATTTAAACTCGTTCATTGCATGCCGCGCATGGAGAACAAGACGCTATAAGGGTGAATATTAAATAGTTAGGATCGCCTTAATGATTTTAACGCCTAATCTTGAGGAATTTCAAAAAAAAAAAAAACAATGTTAACTAAATTGTTCAAGAATTGGCCATAATTGATTACATATTCCAACTAATTTATCATTGATAAATGCTTTATTTGAAAAGTGATTTACTTATGTATTTAAACGTTGTTCTAATGATGTAACAACGATAATAGATTTATACAAATAAAATAATGGTCTAAAGCTCCTCCCAAAATAATCTTAACGAGAAATGCGAACATCCTATAATGCATAATCGAAGCTTTCTCTGTAAGTTGAGAATGCGCTACCATCTGTGTATACCTCTTTAAGATAGTTATGTTCGTGCAACGAAGGAGAACAACAGGCTTCAAAGGGTTCCCTTCTCGTACGATTTTTTGGAAGTAATTCAGAAAATATCAAATTTAATGCAAAATGTTAACCCTTAACAAACGAGCGCATTTTTCTAGAATAATGACCAATTTTAACAAACTAATAGCTTTATTTCTAGAGCGAGAAAAAGCGCATAATTAACATCACTTTTGTTAGATTTTAGAAAATTTTTCAGTAATAATAGGTAGTATATACCATATATTAGGTCTACCGGAAAGTTCTGTCCGATAATTTCGTTTCAAGTTTGAATATATTTGGATATGTTCGTTATAACTCAAACGAGCTGTATATCTTTATAATTGCGTTTATTATGTGCCCTTCGAAATTAACTACAACAAAGATATCTCATGTCATTGTCAGCGTGTCGAAATTTGATAAAAGTTTTTGGTGAAGATGCTGTTTCGGACAGAACGTGTAGGAGATGGTTCGAATAATTTAAAGCAGGTGATTTCGGCCTTAGTGGTAAGCCACGCTCTGGGCGGCCATTTGTGGTTGATGACGATATTTTTAAGACCATGATAGATCAAATGATGAAAAATGGATTACATATGAAAATATCGTAAGGAAAACAGCGTGAACCCGGAAAACATGCCATTTTTACCTTTATACCGAACTTGAGCCTTAAAAAGAGAATACTGTGTATATGGTGGGACACGCAAAGTCCAATCCACTATGCGTTTTTGGGACCCAAGAAAAAGCTAAATGCGGAGAAATACAGTCAACAAATGGACGAGTTAACAAAGTACTCCCAGAAAAAAGGCTGACAATATTCAAGAGGAAAGAAATCATACTGCATCACGATAATGCTAGACCACAAGCTGCTTTGGCGACTCGCCAGAAAAACTCAGAGCTAGGATGGGAAATTCTTTCGCATCGACCATACTCCCCAGACCTTATCCATCAGATATTCACCTATTCTTTTCTTTACAAAATTATTTGATGAGAAAAAAATTCAAAAATGAAAAAAACGTTTACGTTTACAATAGTGCTGCTGTAGTTTTTCGCATCTAAAGATTTTCTTCAAAAATAGGTTTTATAAATTGCCATCATGCTGGGGAGAAGTCATAAGGAACGATGGAAATTATATCGTACAATAAATCTAGTTAAATATGTTAAAAATTGTATCATTTTCTTCCTCTTCAAAAACGGACAGAACTTTCCGGTAGACCTAATATAAATATATATGTTCATACGAAAAGATACTGAAGTGAAAATTACAGAAAAATAATGAGAGTTGTTTACAATTATGAATTTATAAACAAACAATTAGATATATATTTTTTGGGCGTGGTAGTTCTGCTAACAGTCCCCCATGTGAATACCATGAGTACAGTACAAGTATCGGAATAATTACGTGTTTCCCGCCTTCCTCACAGTGTTTTTCTATCCGAGCAAACAATTTAATATTTTTTTGTGCCAGTACTAATAACATGCAATTTTTTCGCCTAATCTGTCTTTTATTTGTAAGTTTGACGCCCGTCGTTTGGGTTGCGCTGGTGGTCTATGGTCACGTCTTAATATTTTTATAAATTTCAAATGCGAAACTGGTTTCAAATTCGTCGGTATATTATGTATGAATTCTAAGCCCCAGAAGAGGATCTTTCTCCTAATCCTTTTCGGATTGGTTTTATCGTGCCTGTAATTGGTAGCTAACGATTTGTTTCTAATAAATATACTATATATAAATACTACAAATATAATGATATTCCGGTAGTTATTGGTAGTTTCGGATTTGGAATATTGTCCGTTGTTAGCGAACCGTAGTATGGCAGAATAACCATATCCAGATTTTGAATTGACTAAAAAATAAATTCTTATATCCCATTTAGTTGGTTTTATGGGATTAATATGTAATGTAACCAATTTTGCCTTTAACTTAACTACTATTTCATCTACCAAAATACATCGCTCTGGTATAAAGTGCTGTGAAATCTTGGAACCTATGTATTCTAAAAAAATTACTAGCTCTTTGAATTTGTGTCTTCAAAGATGGATACCCGGGCAGCAACCAGAATATTTGATTGAAATAATTTCTTGTGAATGTATCCGATCAATATTTAAAATTTATTTTCTAATGGCATCGTGCCCACAAAAAGAGAAGGCCAAAGGCTGTGAAATACAAAGTATGCCATTCTGAGCTTGTGGGTTCGATTCCCATATGAAAACTCTAGTTAACCCTTTGCCTTAAAACAACGACTGGGAGACGTGATCGCCTTTCTGTGCCTAAAATGACAAGCTCGTATCAGATACGTAATGTTTTGTTCTGGCTAAAAGTGAAAAGCTCATATTAAATAATGTTGGTTTTGCACGATAATGTTTATTGTTATTGTTTGTTATTATTGCAATATAAAAATGTGGTTTTACTAAATAGTAAATGGCAAACCAGTGGATTGCGCAAAATTTGGACTGTGATGAAACTGCTTGTGGTCACGGCGAATGACAGAAACTCTCATCGAAAGTTGCATTAATAATCGTCGCTCAATTCATAAGGCAAAGGGTTAATTATATTAAAGTATATTAAGTACCTACATAAGGTATATAAGATGTTACGAAGAAAAACTACAAATAAGATGTCTTAAATTAATGATCCGGGATTAGTCCAATGGAGAAAAACCCCATTTATTTTTAATTTCACATGATAAAGGAAGTGTATTTTTGAATTTCCATAAGAGTTTATTTGTAACGCTGTTTTCTAATGGAGGTCTTCCTTTGAAAAAATATATTAAAATAGCAGTTGATGAGCCATCCTCACTTTGTCAAGTAGAATAAATCCGTGCCAAATTAATAAAAATTTCCGGGAGATTACATACTCCTTAAATTCGCCAAAATTCGACAGATTCAACATCAATAACAACTATAAATATTTTACTGATTACAGTAAAAAAAAATAATTGCGTAATCGTTTACTAATATACTATTAATACAGTTTTATTTAATTTCAGTAAAAGCGTATCAAATTCTTTACTATTATATCACTTACATATGTATGATTAATTTATCAAAATGATTTGATTAATTTTATCACAGTCAATATTTTCAGATTTTCTCGATTTTAATAAGCATCAAAATAATAAAATATTACAAAAACCAATAGCAAATTTTGCACTGTTTATTTTGATTTTACACTGTTTATATATTTCTTTCCATAAGGCATTTTCGATTTTTAAGTTATTTAACTTCATGAGTATACAAAAGGTTGTTAAAGACAACTTTTATAGGGAATTTTAGCTTAAAGGTTTATGCATCATCTGGAAAAATCAGATCTCTATCAAATCATCCTTATAGACCTATATATCATTACTATGTATTCGTATATTCGAGATTCATTATTGTAATAAACTGCTCTTCGCTCAATGTTATTGTATTTATTTAAATATAATAAGAATTGACTTGATTCAATAACTAAGTTGGTATATCGTAGTTCTTTTTCGGTTTCTCTGAAGCTATAAAAACCAGATAAATCGTTTCAGTGATATTCAAGCAACTATCATTAACATGAATTATTTCAGATTTTTGGTTTGCATATTTTGATAAAAGAGGTGGGGGAGGTAAGGTTACAGTATATTTGTAGACACTTTGGGTCTTAACTCAAACACTATGCGGGCTAAAATGAAAAGAAAACATTTTTAGAATATGTTTTCATACCCCACCTCACAGGGTTTTGGGTTGTAATTTATAGGATTATAAAATAAACCACTGGAGTGCGCTTTTGAAAGTCTTTTAAATTGTTTTCAAGAGTACCTTGTGAAATTTCATGTGATTGATTAAAAATGATTGTAGTATTATGAAAGTATTCCCAAACAACTTTTAAATAGGTTACTGCTACTAGAGATTAAATGAATTTCTTAAAAATTCACATGTGTCCTACGACTAAGAGGTCTGCGAGGATATCGCCCACCGTAAACTCCAAATCCCCATACCCGTGAATGGGAGGAGAATCAATTTTTTTTTTTAGAAAAGTCCGCTTGAAAATTATTCAGGCAGTTCTGGACAAATCGCTTGCCGAAAGGAGGTGACCTTTTCTGACATATTTCAGTGAATAAAGGAGAGGAAAATTGCTCCTTGTGCGATATGCACAAAATCAGCTTAGCGAAGTTGGAACCATCTCCAAGTTTTTCTGAAGAACTTCTGAATGTCGTCGGTCCATTCATTTAGGGGGCCCCTGCGAGTGTCAGAACCATGCGACCGTGTTCCTAGAGGCGCCCCTAGGGGTAAAATGTCACGAAGAGGTTGATCTCTGGGGTTGATTCGATTTGAGGACACAATGTCATCGAATCCCTGAAAATAACAAAAAAAACCAAGAGACGAGGGAAAATTTGAATGCCGAAGTAGACGAAAGTTTTGACGACTTAGCGGACAACACAATCGCCAGCATCGGAGCTCCGGGAACATCTCCGGGGGTACATTTGATTTGGTCCAGTGATTTGATCTGTCGTGTCTTTGCTATCGATGTGGCGACAACGGACGAAGGGACAGCAAAGAAGGATGTGGAAATTCTCAGGTGGGACAGGGGCCAAATTTTGTCGTCTCCCAGTACGGTTAGGTGAACAATCGGCAAATGTTGTGATTTGCATCTCGGCCATGGACAGGACAAGCGCTTGTGTATATTCATCGGCTTCGGGAAGAAGTTATCATTTTCGCATCGTTGGCGTCCTGAGTGATTTTGATGGACAGAAGTGGTCGGTCGTCAGGATGTCGCTCGATGGGCGAGTTTCACGCTGTTTGCACCTTAATTGTTGTCAAAAGTTTACGAGTGAACGGTCTGTGCCCATGGTGATTCGATAGGGCGGGAGATATTATCGATGTAACGGATTTCTCAGAGGAAACACGATTTCTTGGGAAAATCAGTCAAACCAAATTAAATCTTGGACTCATTTTCATACCACTAAAGAATTCTTATACACTAGATCCTAAAAAGGATATAAATTGGTACCTATGGGTTTGTGTAGGAAAGAACTGGTTGCTTAGAAAATGGTCATAATTAATGCTTTATATAAAACTATGAAGGACGTATTTGTAAAATTTGCCTCTAGGGAAGTATTTGCAGTATTAGTTAAAATATGGCTATAATAGTATTATCAGGTCGTCAAGTATGAAATTTGTAGAAAAATAGGCAAAGTTTGCTGATAATTTATAAGCACAAGAAACGATTTTACTCATTAAAGTATGCGTCCAAATTGTCAACACATTGTTGCCATTTAAGCAACAGGTTGTTCAGCCCGGTGGTATAAAAACCTGGTGGACGAGAGTCTATGAATTCCTGGAAGGCCAATTTTACTGCATTATCGAAATTGAAATTTTTTCCTATCAAGAAGTTGTCCAAATTACGAAAAAAGTGGTAGTCTGTGGGAGCTAGATCTGGTGAGTATGGAGGATGATGAAGTTCCAACTCCAATTCCTGTAGTTTTCCCACGGTCATTTGCGCAGTGTGTGGTCTGGCGTTATCTTGCAGTAAGATAGGAGTCGATCTGTTGACCAATCTAGGCTGTTTTTTTAAGTTCCCACATCACTTTGTCTAGTTGCTTACAGTATATTTCTGCTGTGATCGATGAGCCTGGTTTCATGAACTCGTAATGAATCACACCTACACTAGTCCACCAAACACTGACCATCAACTTCTTCTGATGCGTAGTATTCATGTTGTATGGAGTATGTTTTGGAGATTCGTTCTTGTCTAACCACTGCGCTGAACGTTTGCGATTATCATTTGAATCCATTTCTCATCACAAGTGATAATTCGATTCAAAAATGGATCAGATTGGTGAGAAAGCAACATCAAACAACCTTCCAAACGCTTTTGTTTCTGGCTTTCGTGCAGTTCATGAGGATCCCACTTATCTAACTTTTTCACTTTCCCGATTTGAGCTAAATGAGTTAATATTGTTTGTTTGCTTACACCGAACTTTAATGATAATTCATAAGCACTTTGAGATGGATCAGACTCAACGGCGACCTTTAGTACGTCATTATTGATCTTTGATTTTGGGCGACCGCGTGGACCATTTGTGAGGTCAGAGTTACTACTCCGAAATTTGGCAAACCATTTTGATGCTGTTTGCTAGAATCCAATACACCATTTATGTTTCGCACGGTCTGCGATGCCGTAGTTCCACGTAAAAACTCATACTTCATTACAGTACGAATTTCCGACCGATCCATTATCATAAACAACAGTTTTTTAAAAAAGTTAATAATATTTTTTAGAGTTTAGGATAATTTCCTTTTACCGGCAATATGTGTAGCTTCTTAACAAAAAAAAAAAAAAAACAGCATAGAAAAATATTAAGGCACTGTCAAATACCAAGCTGTCAAAGTTGGCAAAACTTTAAACTACAAGTTTCATTTTTGACGACCTAATAATTTCAGCCAGGACTTGATTAGGGTAGGCTGCGATACCTAAGGGCGCCGAATTCCATCACTTAAAAGAAGTGGTATATTTTAAGTCTTTTAAACAAGCTCGAAAACTTATTGCAATAATTAGATTTTTGTTATAGCAGTAGAAACAGATAATGTCTTTTGAATTGGCATTTAATCCTTTGAGTGCCAGAGGAAATTTTCCTACATATTTGAGAAATGCCAGACGACTTTCAGCAAAAGTTTAGAAAATAGAAAATTTATATTTTGGGGGATTTTGATCTAAAGATCATAAAATTTTTATTGAATGCAAAAAATATGTTAGACTTTCTCTATTAATAAAATAAGAAAAAATCTGTAAAAATATTTTTTTTTAAATTATTTTTTGAAATCTTAATTGTTTGTAAATATATGTAATTGAAATAGGTTTTCACATACAATTGTGGAGGCTTTTTCTACACAACGAACAGATAAGATAGGATCTTTTCATTGGACCTCCATCCTTGTTGCTGCATAAAATGCAACGCTTCATATTATGCCCTTGGAGTATTTCAAGACCAATGTTACGTTAAATTTAGAATTGTTTGTTATTTTTCTCCGTCAACTATTCCATCTCTATTGCAGTTAATACAGATGATGTGAATTTAGACGGGAAATTGTTTTTTTTCAGTTGTTCTCTCCTTGATGATAAACGCGTTTAGTACCATTCTTTCGAAAATGTTGAACACTATTTTTTTCCAATATTTAAGATTTTTTCGCTCATCTAGATACGTATACAGCACCAAATCCGATCCGTCAATTCCTTCCATAAATTTATTGTAATCTGTAACGATTTCAGGTTTGGTTTTTTTCTATATTTTGATTTCCGCGTTTCTTAGTTGTTGTCATATTTTTAACAACAGATTTTGTAGAAATAAGCGGCACTGGTTTCTTATGTTTTTTTTTCTTGATATTTGCACATAAGAACTTTTGAGTTTCGGAAATACTTCGCTTGGCGCACATCTGCTGATTTAATTGCACACGGAATACCCTTCCTATTACTTCTTTTTGTTCCTGTGAAGTAAGTTTGATTTTTATACAGATATTTTGCAAGGTAAACGCTGCTGAAAAATAGTCCGCGAATATATGGTAACCTTTGTTTAGGTAGTTACCTAGCGATAATAGCTATTAGTATAATAGTTATTGCTAAATAACCAATACCAAATTTGTTTACGACTTTTTTGTCTTCTTCATAATTTGCTTCACGGTAACAATAAAATGTTAACCTGCATTTAGAAACTGATTCATACAGCATCTAAATTTGAATGCCCCATTAATGGTGTTTCTTATTCGGAATATACTGCATATTTGAAGAACGCTATTTAGTACCTACTAATGATTTACCTACACTTAGAGTCTCCTGCGGTGTATAATAAAATCAGGGTTTAAGTTTTTAAGATGGAAAAATATTTCTGTTATCAATCAAATAGAAAAATCGAAAAATTGACTGGAATCTGTTTCTGTTGAACATCCAGCCAAACCAGTATATTGCTCCATTGCAAAATAGTTCAGATGGACGAACTTTCTAATTACTACTTGTAAAAAAAAATATAATGTTGCCTTTTCTGGAATAATAAAAAATAAAATATGATTTAAGTTTTAAGCTTACTATATGTACTTTTTGTTGTTTTAGTATTTAGTATTATGACAGGATGCGCCGTTTTGCTGGACAATATATTGACCTTCAGGAGATTCCAAACAAAGGAATCGAAGATAAAAGCTCTTCCAGCAGTATATTTTGATACTTCGCAACGTTGATACTATCTTCAACGAAGGTAGGATATCCATCACCATGCAGCCACATACACCCATACATAAGTCATAAGTGCAATCGAGAAATTATAGCTCTTTTCAAACAATATGGGTGAAAGGCTTATTCCGGCTTTCGTGTGATCCTTTGCCTCTTTGACCAAAGTACAACTCAAACCTGGCCTTTTCATTTCGAGTTATGGACTGAAATATCCTTATTATTGGAGTTTTATACGAAATCTAGCCGCTACTTCTATCGTCTTGCAGTTAAGAAATTTTTTTCCTTAGCTTGAAGAAGTTTATTCAGTTTATTTATTCAACATTGTCTTTTATGCACTTAGGATCGCAATACCTATAATATTATAACTTCTTTAAATAATAAGGTTCTTACCAATCGATTGATTATACGTTGCGGAAATTCCTTTTACCATCGAATAAAGTTGGTTTTTCCTATTCTTTTTTGCTTTTTTTTTATACACGAACATTTAAAGGTGACGGTACGATGAGTTGCATTATAGTTGTTCATTTCAATTTGTGTCCATTCGAAAAAATATCATTAGAATTTGTTGTTTCATTTCTACTCTATTCAAAACTATCATATATTATTATGCAGCGTTTTAATGGAACAATTATTTCGCTAATCTCACTTTTACTACCTTTAACATTCTCCTCATCACTCTCCTTTTTTTAAATTTAACTGCACATACAAATCTACGTGCATTAGATATTGACGTTCTTTTCGTGAAGCAAAAATTGGTTCTTTAATGAGTTATCGCATTTCGAGGAGCAATATACCGCTCTTGACCTATTTCGGAAGTATATTGCGCCTTGGCACTCTAGGGGTTAAAGATATGTTCTTTCTATATTAGAACCGTTTTATATATACTATGAGAGAGAATTGCGATTGCTGCTTCATCGCGACGGTTTTGAAAAAGTTATCAAATCGTTTGTTCTTCTGGCTACCGAAGTAGTACAATTATCTTGAACCACGATTGTTTTTATGTAATTCTATGAAAATCATTGGCAAAATTGCGGTGTGGTGTGAAAGGGAATATAGAATATGGGACGAGAATTCTTCTCTCTCACTTCTTTAAATAAGTTTAAAATAATGGTTAATTTCCGGTTTTTTCGATATAAGCTATATGCATATAAATTAGTGTTACGATCCCTGCTTCCACCAGCTGAAAATCATAGTTTCCAGAAAACGCGTTTAAAATTTCGGTGACCTTTGCACATTATAGCTCACTGCTTGAATTTAAATAATTCAAATTCAATTATTAGAAATTTCGCAATAAAATTTAACAGAATATTCTTGACAGTATACGAGTAGAGGAGTACAGGAGAGAGTAGAGGAGTCCACAAAGACAGCCATAATTCTTCATTTAATAATAATAATTAGATGTACATACATACATGTATGTATATCAAATGTTATGTTCCTTAAAGATAAACAAATTGAGCCTGAGAAGAGAGACCCGTGAGGTTCGCATAAGTAATGCGAACTAACGAACTAATGATTGCCTAATTGGGAAAATCTTATCAGGCTCGTATTTGGCTAACAACACACTATAAAGAATTAAATTTATAATTAGAAGATACATTATACACAACACCAAGCATTTTTATTTGTATATAGAATTTATAAAATGCATGTTTACCTATTTTCCTTTGAAGTATAACATAATTAAATTTTAAATCAAAAAGACAAACATTTTCAATGGCATTTATACTTAACTTATACAATTTCAAGAACAAGTAAAGAAATAATGCTGTAAAATATAGTTGCTGCGATTATTCAGTTTATAATATAAAAACACTATTTAAAAACGTTGGAGATTTATTTTTATATATTATATTATAAAGTCGGAACTACTTAAATTTACATCATTTTTGGTTTTGTCGAAACCATGGTCCAAAAAAAATTCTCATTTTTAATTTTTGTTTAAAATAATCATCTAGCAGGATATGTGTCGGATATATGTGTCTATGATATATGTAAATTGGATTCATTTAATTTTACGATTGCTTTATTATATTATGAGAAAGATCTATTTTTTATGATTGAAAATAAAAATTATACTTGCGTTTGTTTTGTCTAATACAGAATATATGGTTTTTTTTCGACCAAAAATAAATATCAGATTTTAGTTTTATTTTGTTCAATCAACAGCAATTATTAAATTGTATTTTTATGCTTTTCGCTTAAATAAATCATTTTTAAGTTATGCGATAAATGACAAAGTAAATATAAAACATGTGACATATGCTAATATACGAGTATATTACAATTGTCGTATAGGTATGACAAATTATGACATGTCCCATTATATGCATTTGGTGCTAATTTGCTAATTGACGAAGAACAAATATGCACACATTTTGTTATATGTGAAATGTGATGAGTGACAAAATATGTACACACATGTATATCACATAGGGTAATGTGATTTTAGAGTATAACTGGAATTATGGTACATGGCATAACATATGACTTGAGATATGATATAATATGTAACATGTGTCTATCTCTCAAAAGGTACAATACATTTTACGCGGAATACATAACATGACATGTCATTTGTAAGAATGTTATGTGTCATAAGCCACATGTCACTTATCAAAGATGACACACCAAAGCAATATATATAAATATGTAATATTTCGTCACATGTCGCATAGTTTAAAAATTTTTATACAACAAAAATACTTTAAGAAATTTCTTTGGAAAATTTCATTCCAAAGAAAATGATTATTTCCGTAGATATTAATTTGGAAGTGGAGCCATCTGCTCTTGAAAGGGCTCCTTTCCCTATACAAGTGCAGCTATGGAAGAATGTGAATATGGCCAGAACCAGAATTGAGCCGTTATTTTTGAAAGCGGTATGAATTATAGGAAACTCAAAATGGCGACAAGAAAGAATTAAATTCCGTGGGTGTATAAGTAGAAAGATCTGAATTATTAGAGAATTCGGACATGGGCTGAATCCGTAGAATCTTTTAAATATTATTATCTGCTTTTCCGGGTTTGTTTTAACCCATGTATGATTTGGAAAAACCAAAGGCCTCAATAAGATCTACCAAGCTAACGATTTTTGATCCATTAAATTTATATTCCGACCATAGAATTGTTGTAGATTTAAAGATTAATAATTTGTGTTGTAAGGCCTTAGTTGATAATCGTTTATCGGAAGCCGAGAAGTCTTGGTAAGTCGTACGCTCGTTCCCGTTTTGTGTTACTAATGGTTCAAAAATTAACATTTATAACTAAATTCTGTTGGCTTGCGAAATTAACAAAAATAAATTTTAGCAAATATTTTTTATTATTCCAAGTTTATTAGAAGATTTTATTTTGAGAATAGAAATTCTAGAGATAGGAAACTTTACTTTTTATTTATTTTAATTAATATTTTGGAACCTTCATTTTTAGATAGAGAAAAATGATCCGAGGTCAACAGAGAATCCGCTAACATCAGACATGATTTTGAAGTATCCAGAGATGCTAACACCGTTACGGAAAATATCAACCCTGGATCTGAGCACTTATAACTGTACGCTCAAAGGTCTTTCAGCCTTGATGATACCTAAGGACTCTCAGTCCTTAGTATCCTGAAAGTTTCTCCATTGAAGATGATCCCACCGTCTCATTTCTTTGTTGTAAGGAAGAATGATCAACTCCAGTTACTCCAAACCGATGATAAACCGGGATCATCAATAAAAATATCTCTTCCCTAGACGAAAGCTTACATGCGCAAGTGTTTTCGATTCCAGTATGGCCAGAAGGACATTATCATCTGCACCTGAAGTGTGACGGACCGTGACCATCAATGTCATAACTGGTGTTGAAATCCCCAAGCAGAGTTAGTTTTAAGATTTATGGGTAGGTTTTGAATACATTTTGTTTATCATGTAAGTACGTTTTTAACATAATTAATTAATAGGAGTTAGGCTTAAGTTAGTAAAAATCAAAATGCTATGTTTTTGGTTTTTTTACGAAAAAAGAGGGTAAATGTAACGAACCGGGCCTGTAACAATAAGATTCATTCGTTATTAGGAAAAATAGAGACGGTTAATCCAAGGGTTTTTATAAGTGACAATTGTAAAGGCTATGACAGACAATGCGGTGGCATAGATTTGTGTTATATGTGGGCGTTGTCTTAAGTGTTGGCTCTTCCGCTAGTCGTTGTTTTCCGTCCGCTATTAATCGAGGTGTTAACTCTTTTGATATTTTTCCGCCCAGTATTGCCGTCCGTTCCTATTCTATGAATTCAACCACGTAGAAATGCTACGGAAGCGTATAGAAACTTGGTGAAGGTACAGTTACCGACAGAACGTGCAAGAGGTGGTTCGAAAAATTTGAGGCACGCGATTTCGATCTTAATGACAAGCCACATTCTGAAAGACCATCCCTGATCGAGAAAAATATCGAAAAGCTCAACATGAATAGATTTACTTCAGAGCAATGCCAGCAAATTTTGTAAGTTTATTTTAAAGATCATTCCCCAAACTCACCGCGCGTTACGTCCATTTTGCGGTTGACATAATCCTCCATCCGAGCAAATTATTCGGAAAATAATGGATTGTTTTCGCACCATACACACTCTAGTTTATAATACGCATCCACAAAGACGCCATACATTGCGCACAGAAGAAGTTATTGCTGTTGTGGAGCGTAGGGTTAAGGAGGACCCGAATGAGTCGATTCGCCATCGTGCACAGCAATTGGAGCGCTATAGAGCCATGATTGCTGACTTCTTCGTTTCTCAGCGGTATACCTTCGATTTCAACAAGATGGCTCAATGCTACACAGCACACAACACCATCAATTTATTGTGGGTAACATTCGATGATAATAATTTCGCTTAATGGATTTGTGAACTGGCTTCCATGATCTTGTGATCTCACACTTATGGTTTACTTTCTTTGGGGATACGTGAAATCACTCGTCTAAGCTGATAATGATTCCAGCTTGAAAAAGAGGATACTTTTGGGCCCGATAGGTGGCGCTGTCATCGCGATCTATTTTGTTTTACTTTTTCAAGGGAAATTTTATTTTCTTTGTCGTTATATAGATAGAATAGAAGTATTCTATGTTATATCCAAATAATTTCTCTTCTATTTATTTCATTTTCTTTTAATTATTTTGTGTATTACACCTATCCCCCGATTTACACGGAAGATAAGGTTCCAGAGAAAACCGTGTAAATTGAAATCGATGATTTCAATACACAAAACCCTGTAAATTGAAAATAAACTAAATGTGAATAATTCAGTTATTTATTTTAAAGTAAAATAAAACTAAATACATCTTAAAAAACATAAAAATAATAATAGTGTATATAATTCATTTTACGTGTAGAAACAAGAAATATAAATTAAAAAATTGAACCAAAAATTTCATTATGTACTGCTATCACTTTCATAGACTCTTCGTTCACTTTCATCACTCGATAGTACAGGCCTTCTTATTGGCCATCCAAACGGGAAGGTTTTTAAGATCTATTCCCTTAAATGAGCGTGGCGCTTTTGATTTATTAATAATGGTTTCATAATATGATCGCCTGAAGCGTTGCTGCAGAAAAGAACTGTGATACGGTTTTTCGCTGCTATATACGCACCAGCGGATTTGTGAGCTTTAGCCAAATAGGTTCTTTCTGGCATTTTTTTCCAAAATAACCCAAACTTGTCAGCATTGAAGACCTGATCAGGAGTGTAGGAATTAACGGCTATAATCCTCTCAAATTTTGTCGGATATTGTTCCGTTGCATCTGAATTAGCAGATGATTGTTCTCCTTTTAATTTTGGATTATGTAAAGAATGCCTTTGTTTAAATCTTTCAAACCAACCATGGCTTGCAGAAAAAGGCTTCTTTTCAGCTGAAGAAGTAGATGTAGTAAATTTTTTTCATAAATCTTCAATGCTTTATTTGTAATTATATTAGTAGCAATTGGAATCCGTTTTTGAGTGGTGTCTTCTAGCCATATCATTAATGCTTTTTCCATATTTTCCATGGAATTCCTAGAATTATTACTACCAATGTAAACAAATCGAACGGAATTAAAAAATGTGTGGAAATTTTTTTTTTTTAATTTCATATTTTAAAAACCGTGTAAAAGTGAAATCGTGTAAATCGAGTACCGTGTAAATCGGGGGATAGGTGTATTATTATTTGAAGTAAAATACTACGAAGAAGGTCAAATCTTAATAATGTCACAGCATAGGAACACGATACCAATGAAATGCAAGAGGCAGAACGCAGAACGCACACATAAACTGCGCAAATAAATGAAGAACAAATTCAGCGCAGTAGAGAGATGTATGCAAAAATCTGAAGCAGATCACATCAAACGTTTTGTGGCAAAATGCTTTAAGAGCTAGAGCGGCGCGTTAAAATAATACAGACACACGCAGAGCATAAGAACGTAAAATATGTACATATACTATATATTAAATTGAAAGTTCGTTTGTTTGTTGCTCACGTCTAAACGCTTGGTCCGATCATTTTTATTTTTTGAGTGAAGGCACTAATATTCTGGCCTCACATACATATATGCTACTTTTTATTCGCTAACTGAATTTAAATGAAAATTAGTGCTATGGGTACTTTGAGGCCATTAATTTCGAATCTACTATCAAAATTTGTAAATTCAAAATAGCGGACCCAATATGTTGATGAACATTTTTGAAATTTAACGAATTTAAGCGAAATTTATTTAATCCTGGATTCATAAACATGCATGGGAATGTTTATGAATAGTTATCATAAATGATAAATGAATAGTATCATAAACATTCATCTTTCAGACGAACATATTATATTGATGATTTTTGTTTTATAGAATACAAGGACAATATCTAGAAGTCTTTTGGGCTATAGAATTCAAATATTTGGTATATATGCATATCCAAGATGATAGACCCAAAATGGATAAAAAAAGTTAAACTTGAAGGGATTGCCATGGAATTTAATACTAAGGGGTTTTGGTAGATGCTGCTACCAACATTTCCTAATTTAAAATGGCGGATCCAATATGGCGACCGAAATGTTTTTATAGTAATTTGAATGGAAAATAATATCAAGACGATTTCGTAGTTACGGAATTCAAATCGACAATTCATAATGGGTATGGCATATTTTAAATTTCAAGAAACCCAGCACCGTAGTTGCATGAGTTTTCTGTTTTTGCTTCTACAAAAATTATTTAATACTAGCTAGACCGCATTACAGAACCTTACGCGCCCCATGTGAAGCCGGATAAATCAACTAGTTTTACTATAATACCTGAAAGCTTCACTAGTAGTTAATTACAATGAACTAATTGAACAAGAACTACTATTATAGTAATGGTAATGGTAATTAAAAAAAGATGGTTACTGATAATAATATTTGTCAGAGGACCATTACGAGTAATTCATAAATTTGCAAGGCTGCCAGATAGAAGATTTTTATTTTCATGCGACACAATGGTCTGTTGTTAGTGGGTTTATTGTGTAGTGCATAGGTTTCTAAGAATGATATGAACTGATTAAAAAACTTTCAAAATAAAACGGTTGGTTGACGCCGATCTCATTAATTTCAAGAACTCATAACGGAGTGCCTGCGAATAATTAAAGGAAGCCAAATCCTGTGGGAGTAGTTATACGTTTCGAAGTTTCTGAGACGATAGAGATAAAAAGGAACTGCAGCGTGTCTCCCTCGTGAGTATTTGGGACTCGGCAGCAGCCGGGCGGGCCCAATTTTCGACAGATTAAAGAATTCCTGCGCGCGAGTACAAGAGTTAAAGGAATTTTTAATGCCATTCCGCCCGATTGCCGGTGTTATCTCTTACACGAACGGAAAGAAAATTGCCAAAGAGGCAGCGGGCCCAGGATAGGGCGGGCAACTTTGGCCCTGTTATTAGCCCCATGTTGGCACTAACCTGATAAGAGCACCGTAGAGGCGAGCGCGGCCGTTAGCATTGTCCTGGCAACAGGGAAATTTTTAATAGGCTTCAGAACACGATAATTTTTCCCTTTTTCTTACGGATAATAGGCGGGGGCGTTTTTAAAATTTTAAGGCGCCAGAGATATCCTTGCATTACCCGGCGGGAAGAGGTAATGGCATCGGGTGAAAACTTTGCAACAGTCCATTAGAGTGGCTGTGGAATGGCTAACGGGCTCTGTGTGATCTACTTTAACGGAAAGGAAAATTAGATGGGACATCGCTCAGGACGCTAGCGGTGAGGGTTTGTGCCAAAAAAGATAAAACGGAGGTCCGCCGGATTTTTAATGTGATTCCCGAGGATAAAAGGAACATTTCCATTACACTCAAAATCGCGAGAGATGACGCAGCCGAAATATGGGCTGAAACAGGACTTCGGCGGAAGATAGCAAACAAGAGCATCCGGAGGTGGAGGAGGGCTGGCCGAAATTTGATTACTTCAATTAAACTTTGAGTAATTTGCTCCATTTCCAGTCTCCCGCGGTGTACGTTGGTCGCTAGACCCACCTCGCAGAGCAGACCGCCTTCAACGCCTGTTGATGGATATCCTGCCCGCGAGTGGATGGATGGCCGCCGAATGGACCCACAGCGGGACCCCCTTGTCTATCTCCTCCCTGCAACGTGGGTGAAATTCGCAACGAGTGCGTGAGAGAAATGAAGAGGACACCGAAACTTTTCCTCTTTGCCGTTTTATTTGAGTTTTAATGTTTTACTTTATCCAGGCCCACGGTACGCCTGGTCCTAATATGACGCTGCGAATACCGCGACACGACCCCCTCAATTCGGCTTTGGTCCTTTTGATGAAACTCGAGGGCAGAGTGCTCTAATTCATTCCCATTTTTATTGCCTCTCAAAGCTAATTAGCAAACGTGATGGTCGAGTTTTATTCGACTTTTTCTTAACCTTGTTTCCGTAACGTCGGCACCACCATTCCAAAAACTCACTGTCACAATTGCACATAGTCCCAGCATTATAAATCCGCGCAATATTTTCACGACATTGCCGCGCGATGTAGGGCCCATTTAGCACGGCCCTGAATGTAATTTCATCCCTGATTAATATGGACGTCCTGGAATGAAGGAGTCATCATTTATTTTCTGTTTCGTTAATTCCATAATGCAACGGTTTAGTCAAGGAGAAATTACGGCGCTCGTATTTGCTTGACTTTTTTCCATTAATTGCTTTAGATTTAGCTGCTTTTTTACCAGACGTGTAATTTGATTTATTTCATAGGACGATATTTTTTTATTCAAACTTTGGTTGAAAACAGTACGATACACATTCGTTCAAAGGGGCGAAGATCACTCGCGTTTTCACTGAATTTTTTCCTTGCACCAAATGTCTGTTTAAGTTACTAGATAGGATAGAAGACTCAGTAGTCAACCTTTAAAGAGTAAATCTAATTTTAAATGTATATTATTTTATAAGAAAAGGTTCAATTAAAAATTTGTGATTAGTATTAAATCAATTGCTCATTAAACTTGGAGACAATAAGAAGATTTTATAAATTTATTACAAATAATATATAATATGGGGCCTCTGATAGTTCAGTTGTTAGCGCGCTGTCCTACCGTCCTAGAGGCTGTGGGTTCGAATCCCACGAATAACCATGGTCTCCTGCGCTACGTGGTAACACAATGAGCCAAAATTGGCCTAAGTGTGCCTTTCTAGGCAGCCACAGCAACCTAACCTAACCTAATATATAATATTCAAAATATAATTGTACCATTCTTCTTTCACTAGTACTTTATACAGAGCCACTCAGTTCCAAATTGTCAAGTTGTATGGACTACAGAACTCGGTTACTTTAGAAAGCTTGACTGAAACTGAAAATCCAGCTGAAAAAAGAAACCTAGTAATTTGATTTTGCTAACATAAAATGTAAAAAATAGTTTTTGTTTTTATAATTGACGTTACATAAATTCCAATTATAAGCGTAAGAAGTGTAACAAAAAATATGCAATCATACGAATGTAATACTAAATTTTTATCGACTTTGAAAACAATATTAGAAAAAAATATTGCTAACGCTGTGTGTGATAAGTGTTGATTGATAATACCAATAAAATCTGATATCCGTAAAATATATTTTTGATCACGACTATTAATTTTTATAATAATATAGAAATCATGGAATTAAAAGAAATTCCTTTCGGCGGCAGTTAGAAGACAGCTAGAGAAAAATGTGGTAGTCCAATAACAAAGAAAATCTGTTCCCGGAGATGGTATCCTTTCCCCTTTGAATAAAAATGTTGTGTGAATTAAGTCAAGTTTAGAAATCTTTTGAATGTTTTAAAACTTACTTTAAGCGAACTTCATCTTCAAAAACTTATTTCTGCTCATTTGAGAAAGACACAAGAGTTTTTCGGTCGCTATGAGCATAGTCAAAGTTCAACCGGAACGACTTAACAAATGAAAGGCTAAGTGGATAATACTGCACCTTTTGCTATTACCTCTCTTCGGTATGTATAGGTCAAATATGATCGAGAGCATTGAAGAAATACGAGAAATATCGGGTCTAAATAATTTTTGTATAGGTGTAGTCCTTAACTCTCTACCTCTTTGAATAAGTCATCCCAATTTTGACCGATATATTGGCACGAAGAATATGTTAGTCAAGCTTGACCAAAATTGATTAAGAAATGTGGACTACATGGCAACAAATTAGAATATATGTATAGCAAAATGAAAGGCCTGCATTCCACAAGCCTCGTAATTTGTTGTAGATATCGAGTTGATAAATGCATAATAATAATATTATCATTTTTTGAAATGGATTCGAATCACCGCCATTTCAATACACAGGCTGGAAACACATGCGTTAAGTTTGAATGATAGCGGTTAAGATATACTAAAGATATCGGGTCACTTTACGTAAGTTAAATTGCCGCATATTTTAACAGTTGTAAATAAATCAAAGTCTACGAATATAGGGTGCTTCCCGTTGACTTAGAATCATGAAATTAGGCAAAAAGCAAGGTCTCTCTATTAATTTTGTGAACATATATAGATTGTCGTGTAGAGTCCGTTTTCGTATTTTTAAACTAAAACAAATTAATTATAATCAGAGTTAAAATTTTCGTGTGGGATCACTCCATTCATAAAGATGAGTAAGAACTATTCCTATCTTGCCCCTTCGAGGTACAACTATCACTATTTTGGCCTATACAAAAATTCATATACCAAAAAAACTGTTTCTAATTTTATAAATTAGTTATTATCTTAAATATTACACTTACATACATAAATTGCTTCTTAATCAACGCTGGTTGTTGCAATAACAACACACAAGACCTTTTACTAGTGAATTTAGACGGGCTCTAGTAAATTATTTGAGGTATTTTTCAGTAATTTTAACTGAAAATACTGGAAAATTATTCTACAAAAACTGATTTTTAGCACATTCTCTAAAAATATTTTCGTAGTATTTTCGAATTTTTTTTTTCTTCAAGTCCTCTTTCAGTTCTAAACGAGATGTGTACGTAATGCTTTTATTTTCAAATTTACACAGTCATATCTCGTTCTTTTCCGTTGCATGATAAAATGAAAATTACAGTGAAAAGGATTTTAGAGTGTATATTATCACGTTTTTAAAGCAAGAGGTACATTTAAAAATGCAAAATTATGACCGGATAAAATTTTGTATATCTATACTCACATCTTGAGAATATCGTCTATGGTTCTATATTATTAAAATGCGTAGAATAAATGGAATTTTTATATAAACGTTAATAATAAAGTGAAATAAATTATTCGATTTTAGAATAAACTCTAGTTTAATTCATATTTGAGTTTGACGCGTTTCCGTAGAATTAGGTACGCGAGAAATATCCGTACGCCTAGTATTAAAAAGTATCAAGTATATTTAACGACTTTTTAACAACCCAATAATTGAAAAACGTCACAAAGTCGGAAACTATCATATTTCAGAAATAAAAAAAAATTAACACCTCGTTAAATTACTGAAATTTTTGAATATTAAATTTCCACCAATTGTCTGAAAATGTCTGCTGACGACAGCTTTGTTAAAATCCTCATTGCATTGCTCAAAAAGTACCTTTCGGCTTTTCATGTGCATCTTTCCGGGACGATAGTTTTCTGACATTTTGACTATTGTGACAAAATTCAAACGAAACAAGCAACCAAATTTCAAGGACTCACCTCAAGTGGTCCACCCCAAATGCAATCGAATTGCTGCAATCAATGCAGGAATCCTCCAATGCTAGGGGAGTGAAGTGATCTTAAGATGACCTTTGACATCACGTTTCTACCAAATTGGTTCGCCGTCGGTAAGGATGCAATCTAACGAATTTTGCGAAAAAACGATAATTTTTGCTTTTGTTAATATTTTTCTTTGGATATGGGGATCCTGCACGGATCTTTATCCAGAAAAAAAAACTGGCCACAAGCTGGGTACTGTCAGTCAGCGGGTAATAAGCGGAAATTAATTGAACTCTGACTTGTTGCGCAGTATGCAAAATTGCTTAAGGGGATTTTAACTAACTGCATTTTCACAAGTTTATGCTTCATTGAATTTCTTTCTATTTCTCTCCTTTTTATTTTGTGCATGTTATTTAATATTTTAGTGGGAGATACTTCAAACCATAGTTATTATTGATATCCACGGAAATGAAAGTATCTAGAATAACTCAGTTTTGAATGTATGAAACTTTAAACAAGGTGAATAATTTTGAAATGATTGTTTCCTCGTATGGGTTTGAGAATATGCCATGATTGCGCGTCAGCATTAATCTCATGCTTTCCCCCAAGTTTTCTCTAAGAAGCCCCCGTAAAGATACTTTTACCTTTTGTTTGCCTTCGCTAACCAAAGAAGACAACAGTTCAATCTTTTCGCCTACATTTCTTCATCAGGATAGTTTGGAAATATCATCCATATTTTGCTGCAATGGTTTTTAATTTAAATATTTGCTTGGGCCCCTATCATCAGTTACAATACAATAGTGAAATATAGTATGGTATATATGCATTGACTGTGTTTTATAATGTTTTGGCATGAATATTAGAGTGTTCATAGCATTTCCTACCATTTGCTTCCTGCTACTTCAAGGGCTTACATTGACCTAAACACATCAATTAACGATTAAGATTTTTAAGGTATTTTTTAGAATATTCAAAGTTAGCAATTGTATAACAAATAATTTCTACTAAAAATATCGCGCATATGGATATAATGAGAATTTGAAAATTCATTCTCACTGCCTGCATGATAACTCCTTGAAATATTGACGAATTCGAAAAATTTATAGAAGAAGATTATAGAAAAAGGTGCTTTTAAAATGTATGGAGCCATTTTTTCATTTATTTTATTTTTATATTAAAAGCATAAGGAATAATAATCAGTAAGTATAATAATACACTAAAGATACAGTAACAATTTTGTACTACTTATTTTAAACGTAGTAGTAGTAGCAAGTTTCAACCAGATGAACAAAATTACAAATTGATTGTAATTGGTATGAATCCTTAAAACTACATACTGGCTTTATAAACGAATTCAATTAATGTTTGTAAAATTTCTTATATTGGATTGGCAACCTTTGAAGAGTGGTGAAATTTACAACTCTATTTTATAAATTTAACTTTATTTTCATTTGGAATGTAAGATATTTATTAGTAATTTTGAATTATCAGAATGTACAACAGTTGTTGAATTTTCTAATTTTGCCATGCTCCTTTTAAATTTTCTTTGTTTCGAACGGATTTGAATTGAGTCGGATTCAAGAATAGAGCTTTATTGCATACAATATTTACTTTTTTAAAGGTAGATATTAGCAACCACTGTTTATAGCATTAATTTAACAAGTTGATTTGTTGTTGGAAATAAAAATAATGAACAATCTAAATACTTCCTACTTCCCGTAGGAATCATGGCCTGGATTGTTCGCCCGCAATATCGTGTATGGCTAGCTTAGTATAAAACATCGTATGTTCCAAATGAATTTAAATTCCATCGGAATCTAGGGTATGGGAGTTATAAGTTTATATAAATTACAACACACTGAGCATATAAAAGCGGCGAAATATATATACATTATCACATTAGTTACTTTGATCTTCCTTAATCTTTATTGAATACAAATTATTTTAAATTATTTTACTGTTAATCTACTTAATCTTATTAATATAGTCGCAAAATTCATAAAATTGCCTACAGTAGGACATAAGAACAGTGGCATGAATTGCCCTGTACCTTATCACAAATTAACAAGTTACTGGAGTAATTATCCATTCGTTTTGAAGAAGTGAAATTCACTTTCTTTCCCATAGTTTCTAAAAAAAGATTTCTTTATGATATAAATATACTGTTATTTGCTTTAATAACTTAAATTTCCTCCCTTATCTAAAAAAAAACTTATATAATTGAGTATTTTCTTAAACTTTTTGAAACTGTAAGTTTTATTAAACCAATTCAGGGGTATACAATCAAAGTTGGTAAAGTCCACAAAATTTTAAAAGTGAGATTTAAATTGCAACACATTTTTTTCCGTATCTATATTTACCCCCTTGAATAATTTTATACAAATTCTAGTAATTTCGACTGTTATTTCAAATTGAAAATTGACTTTACAAACAAACCTATCAAAGTCCAAGTGAGTTGAGTTTCAATTTGCGTAAATTCCTTTTCGACCAATAAGAAGGCTCCATTGCCTCCATTTCACTGGCGCCTGAATCCAACCCTGTCCAGAAAGTTGGTAACAAATATAGGAAAGTCCTAAACATTCAGTTATAAACTTAGTAAAGTCCAAAACTTGGTAACAAAACTGGGAAAGTCCATCTTATACTTAAGATTTTACTCAAAAGTATTGAACTGGGCGTGATGAACACTTGTATTTCCATAATGTATTCTGCATATAAATAATGTTTAACATTAGAATAGTTACCTGTAATTATTAAAAAAATCGTTTTTATCGTTTACTGAACATTTTGGCACTGTGGACTTTATCAACTTTGATTGTATACCCCTGAATTGTATTGTCATTAATTAAATACTTACATTTCTTCTGATAACTCAATTATTTAATTATTTCACTAATTTTCTCGCATTAGCTTTTAAGAAACATGGGTTTTTGTAATAAAGTCGCAGTTTTTGATTGAAGCATGTTTGTCTTAAATTTTTAATTTAATATTACAGAACTAAAGAAATTATTTTTTTCATTAATTTTATAAAATTTTTAAAATGGAAATTTTTTTTTATTTTATAAAATTTTCAAGGTTTATTGATATAATTATGATGTTTCATTAGCATTTCACTTTTCTTAGAGTTCGTGAAAACTTATTTTGAATATAGGGAGAATATTTTCATTGAAAGTATAAAAAAGTATAGTATGGTAAGATTGTACGAAGGTATAATATAATAATGCAGGATATTTAGATTCTACTTAGGAAACGCCATATCAATCGACTCTTTAGCATGAGTTGAAAATTTTTTGTAAAACCTTTTGAATAAATTTGTACGCAAAAATTTTGTGCTCTCTGTTTTAAATGATTTTTATTTGACATATTTTTGAACCCAACCGAATTTATTAACATTTGTATTCATCATAGTTGAGTGTGGTATACTTCCTATACTATTTTTCAGTATATGTTTGTGAAATCATGTGAAAAAAGTTAGAAATGGCCCTTTAAACTGAAATTTCATGGGATTATAATAAAGTGGCTGTTGAGTAGAATTTATTCCGGAGCAGGCAATTTCGGGAACTATACTTTCATAACAAATCTCAAAATTTGTCGAATGGGTAAAATAAATAAATAAAATAATTATATTTAAAACTGTATGACTCCTTGGGCGCAAACTGAATTTTCTCTTTTGTAGGTAAAAGTTTGATAAACTCTCTAATGTATTTGCATTTATTATTTTCGCACGTTTTCTGTACTTGTACTTTAATCAAATAAATCATTTACTGGACTACATAGGTACAATTATTACTTAGAATTCATAATATTATTATAATACGTTTTAACTATTACATACTCAATAAAAGAAATCTTTCATCATTAGTTTGGTTAAGCTACAAAATAATTTATCTACAATGTTTATGTAACATAAAGTGTTCAAATACACTTAACTCTATTTTAGCGAACTTATAACCCCTTACATTTGTCGTGATAATTCGATATTATGCTTGCTTATGTCATTGTAAAGAAATTTGGCATAATTTTAAATTTTATTTTCCCTCGTCTAGTCCAATAAAAAGTATATTTTGTTTCTTTCTATTCTTGCGGGTCGGAAAAATTTTCTTTCACATGGTCAAATGAGGTATGAATATGAATTATTCTTCCCCTCTAAACCTATTTGTGTTTTGATTTGTAATATATGGAGTAGTTTTTGAAATATGTATTCGTATCAGCATAGTTTGTTAGTTTTGACCAATTCGCATTTACCATTTACCAATAATAAAGTTCTTGACACTGTGATTAGCTGTAAGCTTAAAAATGTTTATTTGAAGTTAAATTTCCACACTGTTTTTATTGTTGATGACCTTTAGATTTTAAATTTGAAGAAGTGGAGAAAAATTGAATCGAGTGATTTCTTTGAAAGGCGCTGATAGACTTGTTCTGCTTAAAAATTAAATTTCTATTAGAGCTCCCATTAGGAGCGACCTCGGCCCGCCTACTTCGTTAATAATTAAAAATAATCAAAAGATTTTCTGGAGATTTTGGCAGCCTTTTTTCATCCAATTTTATTTTCCCGCCATAAGACATCGCGGGGACGTCGTCGACGATGGGGAAATGATACTCGAATGTTCGCCATTGTGATAATCGGCTTCAGCCGCCTTTGGAGCAGTATGGAGCTGAAAAAGACATAGGATGGGCAAATTGATGGGAAGATAAAAAGTACAGAGGAAGGTTTCTAGGAAGATGCTGGTATCGAAGTGTGTCCTTCATGTAAAGCCCTTAGATGGAGGACTGCTTTGAAGCCGAATCTTGGGAAGGAGGGGCAATTTGGCGAACAGTCAAATCAATTATAAAATTACTAATTCATAAAGAGACAGCGTCGCAGTGGAGGCACAACCTCGGGGCGTGCTCTTTGAAGGATTTCATGTGAATGACGCGCGATTCAGAACCCCCTTATAAAATGAGTGACTAGCAGGAAGTCTACACTGCTAGGCGGCGCGGTGTCCAATCCTGTTGTCATCACAAAGCGCCACGCGGCAGTCTACCTAGCGGCCCAAGGCACCGAATAAATGACGCTGGTCTCAACGGTCTTAGGAGGCTCCTTGGTTTTTTATTTTCCCCGAAGGAGAAATCGTACCGCCTAAACCTTCTTAAATGGTCCTCCTTGAGAAGTGCTAGAAAATGAGCTTTTTTTTTTTAACGTGAGCATAAAGGACACCTTAGCCGCTTTGTAATTGCTTTTTATTTATTTACTCGTCCTTTTAATTTCTATCCGGCTATGGAATGATGGAATTAAATATTAAAGCAACCCCGGGAGCGACTCGACACGATTATTTGTTGAACAAGGACGCTTTGCTGGTACTAATCAGAGATTCTAAATTGTTTCCCAGAGGATCGTTCTCGCGACTCATTTTACCTGAGCGGATCCAGAATTTCAAGGGATTTGTGCTCGAGGTTACTAGCCTTCTGATTTTGTCTAATTGGTTCTTGGAGCTTAATGAATTTGCTCTTATGAAGGTATTTTGAAAATTTGAGAAATTAATTAAAATCTGTTTGTTTTTTGTTTTAAAATCTACAACATATTCTGTCCATCGTTGAACCAAGTTAATGTTGTAAATGTTGTAATATGTATAATGAGCATTATCTTAAGACTTCAAATTATACAACTTAGACCTGTACTGCTGTTGTTAGCTGTTTTTAGAAAAGCTCTTCTTAATTTTTAATATTTGGGTATTTTATGGGGTATGAAAAACTTGGTATGTACCTCACGTTATGGGTAAATATGTAAGATATTTTTATCCCAGTAAGAAAAAGGTTCCTCTGGGGTAGTCAAAGAATTGTATTGACGGAGAGGCTGAGTGGAAGGAAATAAACCTTCATGTTTCTGTAACTCACTAATAAAATCGCACAGCTTATTCTGTTCTTTTATTGTTAAAATTTTTTTGAAATAATAGACTTTTTCATACTTCAAAGCCTCCTTTTAAAACAGTTATTTTATTTTATAAGCTTCTATACCTATTTCTGTTGACTAAGTCATCTTCAGAGCGTGTTCAAAACGATACTAATTGATATATAATAAAGTTTGTCTATTGGGTCTTTGTGGTTCGAAATTAAAATTTTAAATGTGTTATTTGTAAATGTTATCTTAATATCAAGTTACTTTTTTAATTTTTGTGGTTATTTCATCATTAATTTTAGCTATGCAATTTAGTTTTAAGAATTTTTTGTCTGCATCCATTTTTATTATCCTGTATACTAAGTTTAAAACTCTTTTCGGTCCTACATCGGAGTAAGTCAAGAATACGGAAACCTCTCGGATTTTAAAGAAAATTTGCAAAAATATGTTTTTTTACGAATATGCAAAAAAATGTTTTTCGGAAATACATATATAGTTTCCAAGATAATCAACATTAAAAATTTTTATATTGCACTATTTTATCAAACAATTTCTGATATTTTTGAGCTCATTTTTGCAAATTTTCACCACATTTTTGTCTTGTTCACTTAATAATTACACTTGCCTCCCGAATAGAAGTACCTGAAAATAGAAAAACTTAGTCTTAATTTTTAAGCTTACTTACCTGCATCCGCACCATAATGCCAATTTGATGGAACTAACATTTCAAGTTTTCTCTCTAAATTTTTGAAACATGCATTTGCAATTTAATGATAACAGAATCATTGAAAATGTCTAATAATTTTTGAAAAGTATTTAACAATTAGTTGTATTTAATTAATTTAAAAACTATTTGTTATTTTATTTTAATAATTGTCCATATTATTTCGAATGCAATTAGCTCTCTTAACGTTCACACTTACTGAACAGTACTCAAAAGATTTTGTATATTCGTTCTTTTAAGTGTAAAAGAATGTTTCTACAAAGTCTCATTAAAGTCCGGAAGGTTTTTGTATATTTGATTTAAGTCTCGATTACTTTAAAATCGATTATCAGGACTGTTGTGCGTATATATTGGTCAAATTTATTTAATGAACACATTAAGTTTTTAAAACTTATAAATTGGAATTAA
The DNA here is from genome assembly GCA_963969385.1 of Philonicus albiceps. NCBI lineage: Eukaryota > Metazoa > Arthropoda > Insecta > Diptera > Asilidae > Philonicus > Philonicus albiceps. Next base: position 23,897,806 of record OZ017773.1, on the reverse strand, counting down.
GTGCCTGACGTTTAAATGAGATTAGACATATTTGTAGTATTAATAATTTAAAAGTGTTACATGTAAAAAGAAATTGACGAAAGCTTAATCAGCTTGAAAATTACAGAAATACAACTTCTGGACGATATTGAATATAACAAGAGGCCGATTCCAAACAAATACATGGGCACACCTGGTCTGAAATAAATGATTAATTGTGCTTCTGAGTGTGGTTATAATACTTTTTAGATTACTATTCTTAATTACTCTCTTAATTAAGTTTTGTTTTTGTTAATTAGTTCTTAAATTTATTGTAGCTTGTAATAAGCGATAAATAAATAAGTATGATTATTTTTCGCATAATGTTTAAGATATGTAAGTACGATTTATCTTACTGATGAATTAAACAATTACGCAACACCAACAGTGCCGGTACGAAGCCGGAGCAGGTCCTTAGTATATGAATAATTCATTAATTTGAAAACTTCGTTTTATTTCCCTATAACCGATATTCGTTACAAGATATATACGTTAAAAAACTGACGAAGATGAAAATTTTGTGTTATCTGAACCCACCATTCCCGCTTCCGTTCAAAAGGGCAAATTCTCCGCTCTCCCACTGCGGTATATTGACCAGGTTCAGAGAAAAGCGTCATGTCTTTGATTAATCACTTTACTGCCTCTTTCGAGCAACTACAACAATTTTTAAGTCATTTTCCCTGCTTATCACTTGACGAAAAAGGCAAAAACTTCGTTGGACTCCGGAAAGACCATCCGCACCAGCGCGACCAACAGTGGCGGTTCTATCGGTCCATTGGCAATCATCCTTAAAATAAGTAGGTGACACGGCGAAATTTCGTCAGGGCGGTAAAAAGAAAGGCGAAAGAAGCAAAAAAAGGCTGAACGGGAAAAATGTTTTAAGCGCAATTTCCTTATTTTGCTTAGATTCCATCCCCCCACATTTCACCGGAGCCCGGTCGTTGACTAGCATAGGCCGAGCGAAATACTTCCATTAGCAAAACGAGCCTTCGCGCCACCCTTTTCTGTTTGTTTGCAATGGCGAAAAAGTTCAAGTCTCGCAAAAACAACAAGGATTTTGGTTGGGCTGGAAAGGATGGTGAAGTAGCGATGGGCGAATTGAGAAAAGTAGGAAAAATCCTGAAGTTTGGAGCTGGTGAGAGCAGCTCCGTCCTCTAAATTTGGACGCAGATTTGCAGGAAAATTTCGGACTTCTCATGGTTATACTCACACAGGGATAGGCAGGTTTTGTTAAACTCAAAACCATGAGGACGATCAACCACCCACCGCCCATGCTTTGGAGAAATCCTTTCCTAGATGGGGTCGAGAGGGTGACTAAGTAGCCTCATTCCGCGTAACTCGGGAGCAGATGAAGCTGCCTTAATTCCTTCGGGGGGTTTTTGGACTTTTTCGCGATAAATCTCCTCTTGCGTCGTATCTTGTTCGTTTTAGAAAAGAAAAAAATTTACCAGATCTCAAGTACTGTTCACCATAGCACCCTTTCCAGGAATATATCTCCTCTCAAAATAGCAGAAGAGAAAAAATCTTCCAGCTTCGAGGCAAATTAATTTAGCGGCCCTTCATTTTTCTGGCGCTCACTTCCGACCCGTACGGCTGCAGTAGTTGGCTTTCGTTTTCATTCTTTCTGTTCTCAGACTTTCTTCTGTTCATAGTCCTTCTTCAATTGTGTTCCTAAGGGTTATAGAGGCTGAGATAAGACGCCTAGTGACTGAACAGCCTGGAGCAGGGTCGACTGAGACTTTAGCTTCCTGCAAGCGACAGCATTGCAGGACCTTGGACAGATTCCTTGTCGTACGGTCTAGAGTCTAGACAAAGCTTGATTGGTTATTTGAGTCAAAGTGTACAATAGTAAAGATTTCTTTGAGAGCCTGGTTCGATATTTTTGGTCCAAGGCATTTTAATTTAAGGGTTTAACGAAAGTCTTGTTATAAAACGCGAAATTTCAAATATTACCCGTACATATCTATGTAAGACTTAATTTCATTTATTCATTTGAAAATTGAAAATATGTGTGCCGGGGATTTTTATTATTTATTCATTAGGGTTGAGTTCTTACCAAAACGACTTAATTGTATGATAAAATATGCTTATTTAATTCTGCATCAAATATTAACTTCATTTTACTTATATTAGGAGTGTGTATTAATTTCAGCAGATCTTTTGAGGTTAACCAAGAATGGACACATTTTTTAGTGTTCTCGTAAGAATGGCATCACTGCTTAGACAAACCATGCGTCATTTATTGAAATAGGTGGTAATCGGAAGGACAATTGTGGTAGAACATTCCAGTTAACTAATTCTAGCGTCGTTTTGACCGGTTTCGCAAAATGAGGACGATAGTCGTCGCGCTGGAAAATTGTTCTGCAAATTATTTTTGCGTTCGGATCTTTATAGAGTAAAGGTTCCATTTTCTCATTTTCAAACTTTTTCGGCTGGTGTGGACGTTCTTTATCTTCCGTATCAAAACCACCTTTTTTTATAGCGTCGAAGTAGTTACATGATAATGACTATAAGCTTCCGACGGTAATCATTGTCTTTCAGCAGCATATATTTTCCAATGGGAGCAAAACAAGTAAAGCTTTCCTGCAAACTACATTTTTTGGCACAAATTTTGGCATATTCAATACTCAAAAAAATAATGAAATAATGAAAATTAAAGCCATGTGATAATTCTTTAATATAAATTTAGCAAAAATATGATTCGATGTGATCTAGTTAAGTCATTTCATGAAAATCCCTCAAAATTAATGCACACATTATGTGGATAAAAGTAATAATTTTTAAAATTGGTGTCATAATTAAAAAATATTTGATTAATCTTGAAATTGCACACTTTTAGATAACTTAAGTGTGTTATAGCTATGATTTTTATGTGTTTTAACTTCTTTCAAGAAAGAATGGTTTATGGGTGTGCATTTTTGTAAAAAAATTAAGAAAACATTTGTTAAATGTTATCAAAAACATATTAACATCCAAAACTTCAAAAATGTTTGACTAACTCTTTCTTTTCAAACACAAATTGATAAATTGTCTTATTTTCGCTTGTCTAATGGTACTATCTCCTTAAATAGAACTGTATTTGAATTAAATTACTCTTATAAACAGAACAAAATTTGTAATAAATTGAGTTTGAGTTTCCTCACGGAATTTGATGAAACATTGTTGGAATGTGCATTTAAAGTCAAAAGTGATGAATATGCATACAATTTTTGACGGTTGATTTGTATTATATGTACAAAAAATGTATTTCAAGGACTCTTGATTGTAGAAAGGAAGAAAACCTGGGAGGCTACAAGGTAAATTCCTAAGAAAGAATAAGATAAAAAGATTTTTGCTGATTTGATGCTGTTAGTTTGATAATGGAGATATTGAATTAGATTTGATTATATATTCAAGAATAACACTAACAAAAGAAAAGTAAATTTGTTTCAGTTTTGCTATTGTAAAATCCACCTTTTAATGGATCCGAACATGGATCTGGCCTTTGGAGATAGCAAACGCTTTATAAGAAAATCAGATTAAACTTAAGAATTTTTTGTCGGCAATCATTTAAGCTTAGTTTTGAATATGTGATCAAAGTTCAAGCGATTTTGTCAATGTCAAATACTTCAACAAGTTTTGAGTTATATTCTACGTATTCTTTACTCAGATAACACTTATTTGAAAATTCTTCAAAATGCTTGCACATGGTGCTTTTACATTATATTTTGATCCAATTAATATGCACCATCCGGGCTGAAACCTGTTTATTTCATTTAAAACGAATTCAAATGCAGCCATAAACCCTTTAAACATCAGGATTCCTCCTCTCTGGCATTCTAAAAAAAACGAGGGTGACGAGTGTACCCTCAGCTATAATTTGAATTATAGGGCCACAGTTTGAAGGGGTAAGGTACGCTACTTAAAAAAAAAAAAAAAAATCGATACCCACAGCTTATGATGCTGGAACAGCTGATTTTTTTCTTTACCATCCCAGCAGCTTGGGTACATCAGGAAGGGTTAAGTATTTTTTTAACTCACATCGTGGGGTGTACGTTTTTTCTGCATCCCTTAGTCGCGTGCGTGCTTGACCGGGATCAAGGTTTTAATTTAATTACCCTGTGCCTGAATATTTTTTTTTGCTTTCCTTTCAAAATGTTTTTTGTACCTTTGAAAATTCAGCAGATTTATTCAGTTTTTATACCACTTCAATTGTGGATTTTAAGTTATATATATATATATTTTTTTTTTGATTTTGGGATAGGAATTAAGGACAGATTTTGGCTTAGGAGTTCCATAAAATCAAATTGCCTTCATTTAAAACAATTTTTGCAAGGTCGCATTAGTTCAGCAGACATGTCAGTTAAAAGTATGGATCAGATTTTCGCCATACGCTCGCCAGTTGAAAAAGCTTGCCTTGTTTTACTCGAAACAGAATTGTTGTACTTAGTAGCTACAATTTCTCAAAATTGACTTGATCAATCGTACCTAATTAAAATTGTCCATACATCTTAAGCAGATACCTAGTTTTGGTCTGAACTGGAATCAAGTCAAAATGTTATTTTTAAAAATTTATTCATATTTTTGGTTTGTAAGGCGTAAAACTTACTGAGCATGAGAATTTAATTTTTTAAATAATGGCTGTTCCTGGTATACTTATGTTGAATAATTGGAAGCTGGAAGGTTAATTCATTAAAACTTAATTTATAGCACATCGTGAAAAACACTGATATTTTATAGTTTCTAATTGCAATTTCTAGTTATATATTGCTGGAATTCTAGTAAATCTTACAAATTATACTCTGGATGTTTAAATCATTTCGTATTCGTACTTTGCCATTCAAGTTCGATCTTTTCTAAAGGTGAGATTTGTAATGTTGTCTGTTTTGTAATATGAAATATGAATGTTGTTTTTGTATTAACCATAATACTTTGTAAAGTTTTCCCTCTTCATTAGAATCTTTGTTATAGATGATATACATATATACATATGTATGTGCGAGGTTTGTTAAATAAATAAGGTGATTTTTCAAATTTCATGGGCTGTGTCCATTCGATTTCGGATTTATTTATTTATTTTTTTTGTTATCTTTTGCATATTTAGCTCTAGACGCTCCAGCACATCAACGACTGATGCAAATGTTGAAGCAGTGAAGAAAATTGTTACGGAAATCGTCAAATCATTATTAAAGAAGTTGTTGTGGATGTTGGCAGATCGGTTGGCTCATGCCATGCAATTTTTTTGAAAGTTTTGGGCATGGAACGTGTGGCTGCGATGTTTGTTCTGAAATTGCTAAATTTTGACCAAAAGAACCGTCGCATGAGCATCGCTCAGGATCTGATGAATGACGTAAACGACGATCCAAATTTGCTCAAAACGTTATAAGTGGCGACGAAACATGGGTGTATATGGTTATGACATCGAAATCAAAGCCCAATCCTATGAAAAGACAAAGATTTGCCACGATTGAGCCATATCGAAAAAACCTTTTTCAGAAGTGCTTCGAGAATTTTAAAAGACGCTGGCACAAGTGCATTATATCTGAGGGGGATTACTTTGAAGGAGACAAAATAGATATTGATGAATACATTTTTCCAGAAAAATTATTATTATTATTATTTATTAAACAAATTGAGGTTGGGCTTATCTAAGGCATTAGAAGAAAATGTAAAGTGCATAAATATATCACGTAGAAAGAATAATTATTACGAATGGAGACAGCGAAAAATCGTACAGGACTTATTACAAGCGCAGTAAGATTCCAGAACAAATAAGAAGTACACACATATGGATTATGTTAGACAAAAGCTAATTGTAAAAAAATTACAAACTGCAATTATAATTTTAGAAACCATCACATCTACTCAAGCTGCTCTTATTCTAATTCTGAGCGGTTTTGGGATCAATTAAGCTTGATTTCTTTTACATATATACATATGTAGATGAATTATTGTAGGAATGTTTATTTAAAGTCAAAAGCGATGAATATGTAACAACATTTTATTGGTCATTTATATTTCTTGAGGTATGTATTAAATTTTTTAAATTCAAAAAGTGAGACCTTTGTGTCGCAGTGAAATCCCAACACTAAAGGTATTTCCATTATTTCATTTCCATTTTGTGAAAATTGTGCAGGATAGATAGAAATGTAGATAACTTTTCGCAAATTTAAATATTTTCAGAAGTACAAGGTATTTCGTAAAGAAATTCCAAACATAGTCTGTTCAAAAATATGAGTTCAAATACATCAAAAATATGTTCAAGAATTTATTTTTGCAAAAAATGAGTACGTACTTGGATTGCATCCATTCTTGTTATGCATTTATTGAATTGCATGCCATTTTTATGAAAACCCGAGTAAAAATCGTCAGTACAAAAAGAGCACCGAAAGACCACCAAACGTTTAATTACCACCAATATACAACCCAAATAGACTCGATTTTCTTTTGGAAAATTAGGAGCACTGATATACCACCAAATAAGGGACAGATATCAATTGAAAACTCTAATAGTCGATGGAAGCCCCAAAACACCACCAGAACATGACTGGATCCTTATTCAGCACCAGCCTTACTTATAAATGTATATCTGCACGAATTAACATACGTCTAGTTGTCAAATGGTGGTATTTTAGTGTAGTAAACGGTGCTATGTTGGTGCTCATTTGGTATGGAATTTTTTGATGATAGTAGTCATTTGGTGGTGATTCGTTTTTGAAGCTGGTGCTCTATTAGTTGTTGTAAAGAAGTGGATTAACATTTTGTTCGCCAAAAGGGCTTACTTTGGTGTTATTTTAGTTTAACTTGAAGTGTCGATTTAGTTGTTATTCAGTGTATAGGAAATTCAATGCACAATTTTTGCTAGGGAACAGATTTCAAAAAGTTATATAATATGTATTAAGTATTAACAAGAAGGTAATCATAAAAATAATAATAGTTATTAATAAAGAAATAAGAAAATGATTTTTTATTAGACTAAGAGGCTCAATTCATATGTACGTATATCTGAATTGTTTTATTATAACCCAAACCGCTAATAAGCTGGCTAGAATTCGAAATTCAGTTAGATGTTTTGTATAAATATGATACTAATAATATTAATAATAAAAAATTTTACTTTTGTTTTCTTGCCGCTTTTTAGATATTTTTCTAATGAAAAAATGTAAATGTGTAACGAAATAAATAATTGATAAGTACTTTTAATTTTCTAAAGCTTGTCTTCAGGAAAATTTTTGTAACATTATTAGCATTATGAATGCACGCAGAATTTAAAGAAGAGAAACAAAATCGACAAATTTGAACAAAAGTTTAAGTTTTATATTTAATTTTTCTACTCAAAGATAAACTCATACTGTTTAAAATGTGTGCAATTTTTGAAATATTTTGAATTTCCTAATTTTAAAACTTTAGTGATGTATTCTTAAGGTGTTATACTGATGTTTTATAAAAAAAAGTGTGTCTTTTTTAAATTCTGATAAATTCCTATGAAATTTACGATTACAAATCAATTTTTGTTCAAATCAATCAAATATTGTTTTACAATAATAGAACTACAATTAAAATTTTTTGTTTTATAAATACCAGAAGATGCGTGAAAATTGTTTCGATTTCAGAAGACACTTGAAAAAATGAACAATTCTCGAAAAAAATTGCTCATTTCATTAATCTTCCGACAGATTTCCACATCGACCTCGTTTGCTTCCAGCTTTCACCGGAGAAGAAAGCTAACGGCGGAATGGGCGCTAATAACACCCGGCCCGAGTAAATCAGACATTTTAACTGTCTCCCGGCTTCATCCCTTCTTCGAGAACGTACCGCTCCGTATGCAAATGTGAACCCGGATCGAGTGGGGGCGAGTTATTTATGGGCCTGTATTAGAGCCAAATATGCATAATTTAAGGCAGCCTCTAACTAGGGGATGAATGCGTGCTGATACGCTGCATAATGAACGGCTGGCATCTCACATGGGTTCGTGCCCGTTGTCGTTACCCTTTGAAGGCACTTTAGCTGCCATTTATTCCGCGGTGCTCTGGGGAGACATTGCGATGGGATGCCGCGAGCAAGAGGCCTAGGCTGCTAAGGAGCCTTCTCATTGCCTCTAAATTCGCGCATCCTCTTATAGCGCGATTCATTCCGCGAAGCTTGATAACATCGCGGGGTGGCGTGCCGGGGTGGGCACCCCTTTTTCTGACTCCTTTCGGTGGTGCGGTGTTCGCTTTGTCTTTGCCTCATTTGCATAGGTACTGTTGAACAGGGTTGGTCGGGTGGGGGGTGCGCAGTTCCGCGGACTATTCCCCTTGATGAGATTGAATGCGGCTCCATCATTAGACAGGAAATCTCCTCGTGGCAGTATCAGCGTGGACCTTTTCTTGTATCCTTTATCTTCTTGCTCCTCTAGGCGTGCAGTGGTGTTGGTAGCTTCCATCCCTCGGAAACAAACCGCGGGCTGGAGTGCGGAAAAGGATTTTTCTTTCTTTTCTCGTTAAGGACTCCCCCCTTTTTGAGCGCTGCCATCGCGGCTGTGGGCGGACTGCCAAGGAGGAGGGGTGGAATTAAAATCAGAAAAAGAAAAATGAAAGGCGAGATGGAAGGCCCGGTTGAGGCCGGGGCACCCCCAAACGCCGCCGCTCCGCTTTGCTTCGTAGTATTTATGTCCTTCTTTAACGAGTTTAGGCTTCGCGAAGTAAAAAATTGTTTTAGGCCTGTAATTGCGTGTAAGAGTTTTGTGCTCCAAGAATTCCATTTTAAATTAAATTTCTCCGAGTCGCTGAGGAGGAATTTTTTGTCTTGCCGCCGCCGCCGCGCATTTTCGGGGCCGTCGTCTCTAGAACTTGAGATGAATAATTAATGCTTAGGTTTGGCGGGCGCGCAGTGTGCGCCCTTAATACACAGGCCGATTTTAATGGAAGTTTTAGTCCTTTGAAAGGTTTTAAGGGCCCGCTCCCGGTTTCGTTGAGCTGCTGGCTGCCTGAGTGCTTGAAAGGGAGCACTGGGGATGTATAATTATTTACAGTTTCAGATGAAGCCATAAATCCGAAGTGCCAGCAGAATATTAAGCATGAACTCCTAATACATTTCCTCCATATGTTGTTTTTGGGGACTAAAAGCTCGCGAGCCCTTCGGTAATTAGGCAGTTTTTCATTTTAACTTTATTTAGTCAAAAACTTCAGATTCGAGAAGAAAAAGGCTATTTTTTAAGATTAAACACAAAAAAATGGTTGAAATCAAAATGGATCAGTTGCTTAACTGAAAAAGTTGACCATTTAGAATTGTTAATGGAATCATTTTTATCGTAAAAATATTTAAGAATCACTTAACCCAACCAAACAATGAAAAACAGTTTATGATAGAAAAACAACTTCGTTATTTGGTATATAAGAAATGATCACCATATTCATTGAATTTTAGATTACCAGCCTTTTTCATAATCCATATGAAAGGAAAATATTTTAAGTATTTGTAGAACAAATAATAAAAATATTGCAAATTTATCTTATCTTGCCCCACTCACCTTTAATTCTGACTATCAAATTGAGTGATACCAAGGCTGTAAAACTTGGGAGTAAGGAGGTGGATGGTGTTATTTTTATAGTCCCTAGTACTTACATTTTTTTGATCACATACAATGGGTAATATCCTAAAACACTGATTAAAAACCTCCGCAATTAGGCTAGTGCGAAACATTCCATTTTTTAAGAACTACTTTTAAATGCTCCACCCAATTTGAAATTGCCCTAGTGCAAAGAAAAAAAAACATTAACTTTATTTCGTAATACCTTGAAAAATATCGGATTTATATCCATAATTGCTCCCAAACTTCTTTTTCTGTATGAGAAATCACTTTGATTGCTCAGAAACAATAATTTCTCCAATAAAACTTATATTTAATAAAATAAAATAAAATCCAATTTAAAATACGATTCCTTTTTCGAATATCTTTCTTATATTTTCATACATAAGAAATTTTTGTCAGATTTCTTTTTATGAAATAATTGTTCCCCCAATTCTGTCTCAGAATTTGGTAAAAAAGGTATATAATATTCATATACATAATTAAAAATTAGTAAACAAAAACTAATTCGATAAATTATCATCAATTATTTATTTTCCATTAAGGAATCGCTCCTGGATGGGGTCTTCAGAATCAGTAATTATTCAAGTTGAAACATTAAAATTTTATTTGATGTTTAAGAAAACAAAGAATAGTAAGAAATTGGCGCGGTATGAGAACTTTTTTTTATCAAGTTCGGCATTTAGAATTACTCTAGCAAAAAAAGCTATATTTAATTTGTTTTTAAAAATATACCAAAAAACACTTTATAATGAATTGGCGGGAAATGGTAGCGTTTTTGATTTGTTTGATTTACTAATTTATTAGTCTTCCAAGGTAATGTCAATGTATGAGTTATGCGATAAATTTTCTCAAGAAAACAGGTCAGAATTCGATTGAAATCGATTAAGGATTGCGATTTATCCTGGTAGCAAAATTCTCTCTTTTTAGAGACCATTGCAAAAATTGGCATACTTTTTAGTATATAGTGCAAAATTATTTTAGCTACAATTTTCGGCACCTATTCCAATTAATTGCATCAATCAAGATTTCGCCTATATGTAAAAGAAGGAAAAGTACCATAACTTGTAAAGGTATTGCATATATCATATTTTTGTGTGTACCATATTAGGAATTTTGTCTTTAAAAAGATATTGAATCGAAACATGATAAAAAAGGGCATTTTAATATTATCATCACCAGAATTAACATACTCTAGAAAAACTGTCGCTCTAGGCCCGGGTATAGGTAAATGGTCTATTAGTAAATTTGTTACTGTATCAGAAGTGGGCTGAGCTTACAATCAGCAGCAGTAACGGCGTGGTTTTTTATTTAGACTATTAAAAAAGCAGCTTTAAGCTACATTGAGAATTATCACTACTGGAAGGAAATTTTGCGTGATACCAAAAATAAACTTTTGTGTAGTAAATGATGAATACCTATACTAAGAAGAAGTGTATTTGTAGATACGAAGTATAAATCTTACTTCATTTTCTTAGTTATTTTGCATCAATTGTTAACAAAATGTGAAATCAAATCCATATTTTGCAATGCGTGCTAAAGGCAAGTACGCATTGCAAAATCCTTGCTTTTAGCTTTACTTCGAAAAGGGATTAGGAATTTCAGTGATGTTATATTTAACTGATTTTTACTTGAGTAGCTTACTCTCATTCATTTAATAGGGGGGAGAGACGCTTAACCCCCTTGCTAACGGCCGTGAATCCCCTAAATACTAAATGCTGAGACTGAAGTTGATATTGTGTTAAAATGTAAATGCATTTATGTTATTTGAAATTAGACCTTTAGTTCAGAAAATGTGGGTATATAAAATCCTGATGGGTACGTATGTTCAATTCTGGAGAGCTATATTTTTCCCACAAGTCTTTGAAGACTAGTAGGATTAATAATCGATTATTCCACACTTCGCCAAATCTTTATACCTACTTTGTAAGTGTCACACTCATCTCAGTCATTAATTAGAGATATCTGGGAGGACCACAATGTAATTGTTAGTGACAGTTCTCTGTCTTGTCGTAGTTTTTTCTCCGCCTTCATCTGAAATTTCCTTGGTCATCTCAAGTTAATTCACCGTAAATGAACAGTAATTTATGCCGTGTTGGGCCATTGTCTCAATGTTTGAGGAGCGGTTAGACAATGTTTTTCAGATTTCTTTCCCATGAGAACGAAACGAGCATAACCCAAAAGTTTAGCGAACTGTAAAAAATGTATAAGCTCCGACCAATTCATAGTATACGGTGATGGGGAAAGATTTAATTACATATTCCACTTTTCTGTGCTCAGCTAGGAAAAACTAACTAAAAACCCTAAGTAATCTCCGACTGGAGGACACTGATTGTTTGCAATTAAAAAAAAGGACTAAGTTGAGCAATTCAGCTTCGTTACAAAGTCGAGGAATAATTTATCTTGTCCGCGACTTTCCTTATTCCTATAAAAAGCAGAATCTACGGAATGCATTCACTGTCATGGTCTAACGAAAGCACAAAACTCTTGTCGTCCTGCTGCTTGAAATTTAGTGGTGAAATTATGGAAAACAATTCTCATTGCCTCAGTCTGTGCCGTACGACAAAAGCAGTACCGGTGGTAAACCGCCAGAGTCCCCTAATGGTCGGTACACAGTAGCGGAATTTTCTCTTATTTAATTAACAAGGCAGAAAGTAACGAATAGGGCAAACAATTCTGCAATTAAATTTTGCGACGTTGCTATGTCTTGAAGACAAGGGCTCCTCACCCCAAGCAGTTTGAATTTGGTCAAAATTTAACCAGTTGGAAGTTTCGAGAGGCGAAATTTCCAATTCAAATCGGACCGGTGACAGCGACAGGATGAGCGAGCCTTCTTCGACCACAAGGAATCACAAATGAACCATTTGAATGATTAATTTTGTCAACAGTAACTCCACAGATAAGGTGCGTTTCAAACGAAATTTGTCAACCAGCAGATTACATATTTTTCTTATTCCAAAAGTCATAGAATGTAGCTTAAAGACAACACAAAGCTATTTTTTCCTAAATTTGATTTTGTCTACAGATTCACCTGGGTATAGAGTCAGATTTAAAGGGCCCGGAGCAGTGGAGGAAGTGGAGACTCTCCAAATTGAAGAATATATCTTAACAATTGCATTTTTACTATAAATTTCGCATTCAATTTCGTAATTGAAATTTATCATAGTTGTAAACTATTTTGAACGGTTTAAAATTTTAAACCATATTTGGTATTGATAGTCACAATAAATTTCAGCTTTAATAAAATAACAAAATAATACAAATAAGTGATTTTATTGCTCAGATATTGCTTTATAAGTGAAAAAAGTATAATCCCGATCAATTAATATTTTGTAATCTATTAGTCTTATAATGTTGAGCTTAGGCTTATTTTTTTCCTTAACCGATTACCCGAATAAATAGTTTAATTTTATTTTGCACCCATTGATCCCAGTAAAAATTTAAAGGAGCAAATAAGAATGATCTATTCTATATAGAGATTCTATTGTATATAAATAAAATGTATTTTGATCTATGATATAGTTAGTGATGAGTAGTATCAGCCTTTTAGTCTTGTAGGTTTTGGTCTTGCAAGAAGAAGAAGAAAACCGAGACCAAGATCAAGGTTTGCTAGAATCTTGCAAACGAAATTAAGACTTGACAGACGAGAGCAAGACCAAGACTAAGTCTATTGATGCAAGTCCAAAACCAAGCCCAAGAGTGCAAGAAAAAAGACCAATACCAAGTCTACTAGTCTAAATAGTCTTGTTCTGATCTTGTTTGCTCACACTACCAGGAGGGTAGATGCGTACACTTTAAAAGGGTTCAGAAGCTAATTATAATTTGTTAACTCTAAATAGCATCTCGATGTTCAGATTTTAGAATAAAATATTTACTCCCATTTGATTCTGAAGATCCTAGGGATATCTATGTTAACATTTTAATTAAAATAAAATCTAATATGGTCTCAGACTCTCACAAAAGACTGATTATTAAAAATTACAATTATTATGGTGACAGTGAAGATATTCAGTGAAGTATCACTTACATATCAATGTTTAAAATTTATTTATATCTTCGTTATTCTAGTTTCAGATCTTATCTTATGTAATCCTTTAAAAATTGAGTGTGCCCTCAAACACCAATAAATGCATATAATCATATCAATTTATGTATTAATTCTTGTATAATTGAAATTAAATAAATATAATTGTTTATAATTTATGAACTTAATTATTTAGATTAGGATTTACTCGATCGTAAAAAACTCGGTTTTTATTATCTTAAAGTCGAAATAAGAATTAAAAATCACCAGTAATCTATATTTCGACCCTTTGAAACTATTTTAGGGATGTATAAGATCAAATAAGTTTTACGAAGTTGCTAATGAATTCTATATTAGTCCTTTAGATCTATTTCGGGGATCTAAAGGTTTAAATAAGAAGTCACTATGAAGTCCTATTTTGATCTTTTAAAACTCTGGAATCTGAAGATTGCAAATTAGAGTTTAATATTGAGTGGCGGACTGAATACAAAACAAATTGCGATCTCTAAACTCTAAATAATATTTTCAAAATTTCATGAAAAAGTCGCAATGGTGGCGTAATAGAAGATTCGCTCTAAATAAATTGAAAATACGAGGAGAAATATTTGAATCTTATAATACGCATTGTCTTAATAATAATTTGAATGTTTAAAGGGTTTTCACTAAAACTTTATTTTATTGCAAAAGTAATTGCTCAAATATTGAAACAAAGTTCTTAACTTATTGGATGATAATTTTTATAAGATACAAACAAGTTTTAATTATTCCTTTAGAAATTCCTTAAATAAATCGATTTATATTAAATATTATTATTATCAATTAATTTATCGTAAATGCGGACTACTTTGGCTACTATTTTCTTATATTTTTAAAAATCGCTCTGTTATATAGATTGTTGTAGACTACTAAATGCTATCAAGTTTTTTTTTGATAGATGAGAGTTTTATCTGATCAGTAAGAATGTTTTATATCGAAAAAAGTTTGTAAAAATATATTTTTTTTTTAATTTGAGCCAAAGTTGTTCTTTGAGCACAAAAATTATACTTAAGCAAATATTAGCCAATATAAGTCTTTTGAAATAATAGAAATACGTAAGTATTTACAGCAGGTAATTTCGAAATGCAAATGAAAGTTTTAACCTTGAAAAAGTTCCAATTAAAAATAGGGAATGGGGACTGAGTGGCTGCTCCGCACCTTCAAATCATTAAGGCCCGTGCCCAGAGAATCGGTCATTCGTCAAACTTTGAAGCTTGCACTTTGATGAATAAAAATGAAAATTGCACAACATTATGAATCTATCAAAACTTCGTTTATAATAAGGCGTTGAAAGCTGATTTTTATAAAGGAACTGTGAATTATAACGAAGAAAAATTTATAGATTTACGGAAAATGTATATTGCGGAAGAAATCGGAAAAAATTACAGGAGCAATCGTCCATTAAATGTACGTAATTAGTTATATGTAGGTACCATATAGCACCCTGAGCAAGACAACAATGCCAAAGGGCAGGGGCGGATTTACGAATTTGCCGCCCGTAGGCAGGCAACAAAGTGCCGCATTTGTTTCTTAATAAAAATCTGTTTTGTAATTTTAAAAATTGAATAATATGTAATGTAATAAATTAAATTTCCTTTTAATTTTGATTAAGATTTACAAAACAAAAAATACATTTTTCAAATATTTCAAGAAGTAAATCACAAATCATTTCGCGCTTACTAATGTACATTATGAATGTACATTTTTACGGCGGACTTTTTCAACAGCAAATCTATCGATGATTTTGTTCAGATCAACTTTTTGCAACATTACAGCCAAAGCATTGAGTCTTTTCTCAGTCATCGTCGAACGCAAATAAGATTTGATACGTTTCAA
This sequence comes from Philonicus albiceps, assembly GCA_963969385.1. NCBI lineage: Eukaryota > Metazoa > Arthropoda > Insecta > Diptera > Asilidae > Philonicus > Philonicus albiceps. The sequence continues at coordinate 23,882,342 of OZ017773.1, read as the reverse complement.
GCACGAAAATGATCGTTCCGCGGTACAATTTGCTGCCGCAGTACAAGTAAACATTCTAACAGCGATATCGATCATCGGATACACCTGGTACAATTTTTCTTCGCGCAATCATTTGCCTAGTGAAAGAGGATTGGTTGGTTCTAAAACTGCCAGACGTATATAGTGACATTTGCTGACTTAAGGGGTTATACTCAGTTAGAATTTTCAAAAAAATCGAATTTTTTTTTTTTGTATTCTCGGAATGTACATATATTTAAGTATATTCTCTGAAAATTTGAAGTCAATCCGATAAATATTTTCGGAGATATACCGGAATTTGTAAGGCCACGTCAGAGTGTTACAAAGCGTGATCCTTCGATTGAATATAGAATTTTAAATTTCATTACTGTATTTACTAAGATAAGTGAATATGTGAAATGTGACTCTTGTGACGGAAATATAAAATTTGAAACTGCTTCTTCCCGTGGACTTGGTTTTAAAATCGTTGTTGTGTGTAATAATTGTGAAAATAGATGATACCATGTAAGTTGAAGAAAAAAAATTTTAACTAAGTATGTGTAAATCACTTCTGAAACTTTAAAAGCGTTTTTCTCAAAACGGTATGTTCAAAGTCGGTGATCTCGGTTTCTCAAAAATGGCTCAAGCGACTGGTCTCAAATTTTTACACAATCTTCTTAGATATATTCCTCAGGTATTGAACGAAGGAATAAGATTTAAAAAAATTATTACTATTTTTTTTTAACAATTTGCAATGAAAATTTCAGTCAAAAACGAAAATTTTTTTTCAAATAGACGCCATTTTGTCAAAAATAAATATTTTTATTAGTCCTTCGTTCAATACCTGCATTAATCTATCCCTCAAAGAAATCAACCATTTTTTTTTATTTCTGATAATCCAAACCGCCGAAATGGAGATCACCGCCAAGCGCCTCTTTTTGAAGGTCGTTCGGGACATCATCTACAGGAGCGGTGCACATCAATATTTTTACATGATCGACGCGCTATTGTATTCTTAAAAGTAGGCTCTATTTAAGTAACAATCACTTGTAATTGATAAATAAAAACTGTTTCTTTAAAAAATTCATAAAAAGACGTCTTTTTTTAGCCTCGCAACTGCGTATAACCCCTTAACATAGTGACTTATTATAGTTTCATTAAAGTGACGTCTTGCAAGATTTTGCCCGCCCTATTTTTTTTGCCGCCGTAGGCACAGGCCTACTTTGCCTATGCGTAAATCCGCCCCTGCCAAAGGGTCTATGAATATCTTAGGATGTAATATGAAGTATGAGAGCTTACTGTTATTCTTCCTTTCTTATTAAATTGCCAATGATACAATAGTATCAGAAAGTTATATTTTCTTGTCTACAAAACGCTCTATAGATATATTGCACTATAAGCTATGCTGTAAAGGTTGTTTTATATTATTAAATAGGTTTCCATAATTATAGTTTGTTTCCCTATAAAGCTCTTGCAATGCTGTATAGGCAATTTGCAAATTCGATTTTTCCCAAAGTATAAGTAATGCTTGTTTATAACGCATTTTTATCCTACACGAGTCACAAGTTACATGTTTTAAAAGTCCCCAATATCTAAGAGTTCAGAAATTTGCCTAATTAAGAGGAGCAATTAAAAGGGCTTTGCTACTGCCAAGATTCAGAATAAGGTCTTGAAACTCACAACGTATGTAGCGAGTGTAAACTTCCACTGTACAGATTCTGTATGATTTCAACTTATTTATAAAACATCAAAGCGACGGGCGCAAGTAGACTGCTCGTTGCCACTGAAAAACGTTCTTTATCTAAAAAGCTCCCCAATTACTTTCCCATGGCAAAAAAAGAAGTGAAAAACACACTCTAACAAGTGCCCGAACCTATTGAATTAATTTTTGTACCTCTAACCTGTGATGGACGAGCACAACTGGCAGTGCGGGCATAAAAAACAGCAAAAGTACGAGCAGAAATTAAAAGTGCTTTGAAAAATATCAAAAACATTTTCCACAACTGAAAGGGGATTTTAGAGCCGGAGCACCCCCTCTCCACTGTTCGCCCGCAGCTCTGAGGAACTCTTCAGAGTTCGTCTTTGCTTGCTTCAATTACATCCCCCAACCCAATCCCAGCAATTAAAAAATTTTCCCAGTTCTCCTACGCTTGCTAAGAATGCTTAAGATCTGGACAAACTTGTGTTCCCGATGTCAGTGGCAACGCCAAAGGGAAAGGTGGCGAATTTTTTCAACGCTGAGCAGGGGTAATAGGAAAAAAATAAGGAAAAGTAAAATAAAAAAAATAAAATGAAAAGACGGAAGACGCTGAGGCGCATTAAAATTTCGGCTGGGATGGTATTAGCTGCGAGAAGGCTGGACGCCCACTTTGCCCGCATAAACAAAAATTTTCTGCTAAAATGAGAGGAGAAAAAGATTCGCGATTCCTTGAATAATTAAAAAGGGCTGGAAGATACTTCAGGGGGTGGGATGACATTCTAGCCATTTTAACTTGCTCACAGGAATGAAAACCCCACGGAAGGCCAACCAGACAAAGTGTTTCCGACCCTTCTAAGGAAAAGAGGGGATGAGTAAGAACAGACGTGGACAAATATTGAAATGATTTTAGTGGAATTAAAAAGAAGATTTTCTGAGAAGCCCCAAGACACGTAACTGAAAGAATATGCCTACAGATTGGTTCAACGTAGAAAATGTAGAACTGATTGATGGTTTATTCTAGGAATATGGCCCAAAATCTTCAATCATACGGGAGGGAGTTTTCAAAAGAATCGCTTGTTGCAGGTCTTCTTTATAAAGTTTAATCGTAGTTGAAAAGGAACAATCATGAGTCAAAACCAACTGCACCTTTCGTGGGTAATTGCTTCATAATCGGCTCAAAAGACCACTCTCAGACTCATTTAGTGATGAAAACGCTTTGTATGTATATTATATATGTATAATACTTTAATTGGAAAATGGAATTAAAAGTTGAACAAAATTATTTCCATTATGACACCATACAAGGTGGAATGTTACTTTTCAATTGCAAAGAACAGAGAGCTTCGGGCATTTCTAAGGATGTACAGTCCTTTCTTTTTTCTTGTTGATTCTTGACATTTACTTGGTATTTATGAAATTATTAAAATTTTAAGAGGATTTTGAGTCCTGGCCGGTTTATATATACATTTTATTTGTTTGAAATGAAAGAAGTCTTCTCAAAGATCTCGTTAAAAGTTAACAATATGACGACTTCTTTGTATACTTATTTTATTTCTATTTTGGTAATTTCTTTACTTCAGTATGTTTTTTATTTTTGTGATTGGGTGATCTATCAGAAAAGTGATGCGTTTTTCTTTTTTGAAGAAAGCATTGCTCGTAAACTCTAAACATTTTAAATTAAATCTTTTTTTTAATTTTTGGGAGGCAAAAATACATTAAGAAGTTCTTGTTCCAGTCACATATATATAAAATTATAATATATAATTTTATCTATGTAGTTTCAATCTTCGTATTGTTTATTTATTTATTTATTATTAATTTACGGGAATGCTCCCTTGTTTACATAATTGAAACATAATTTCTTAATATTGGCACTATATATCACAGTTCAAAAGGATATCACAAACAAATCAGGACTTATGGTAATACTAGATAAAAATAAACAAACTAAGGCAAACAAATTATTCAGTAACGCGTGTATAAAAATTGCAAAAATTTCGTATAAGTCACATCGAAGAAATCAACATTTGCACATATATCGTTTCCGTATCGGGTAGTTCTATTGAACAAACTGTTTTCTGCGATCGCAGTACGACAATTAGGTACATCAAAAAATCTGTTTCCGCGCAAAGCTATTGCAGGTACATGTAAGCCAATATTTGACAGAATGAATGGAAAATCAATCGAGTTATTTAAAATTTTGAATAGAAAAATCAAATCAAAAATTATCCTCCTGTTTCCAAGAGATCTAACATTAAGCGAATGTTTTATCTCGATGAAGTCATGATTATCAAAACTAAGAGGTGTTTTATTCAAATACGCTAGTTTACGCAGAAACTTTGATTGAACTGACTCTAATAATTGTCCAAGTCAAGTCCGGTATACGAAACCATACTGAAAAATTAAAAAGTAAAAAATTTTACAAAATGTATTCCCAGATTGTTCCAGTATCTGTTGAATTTCTCTGAACCCTGAATATTAAAATCGCATTTTTTTCTGAAAAGTATCATATATGTATGTACATAAAAATTTCCGCTGGTAAACATTGCCCTAATCATATTTTGCAAATTTACTAATCGAGGTATAATAAGTGCTTATGTTGCTTTCTGCAAATTTTACTTGATCGGCTTTTCCCAAGACACAAAGATCGAAACCAAAATTTAACCTGCAAGATTGAAACCATGACAAAGACTCGACTTGCAAGGCTGAGACCAAGGCTAAGACAAAGTGAGACTTGGACTAAAAAAAAGGGCGCTTTAATTCAAGCTTTTCAAAACAATATGATATACCTACATTGAAAAATAAAAAAAGGTAGAAGAAAGAACATATCCACATTTAATAAATACCTCTACTTTTTGCTGATCCAAATCAATAAAGATGATTGTTGTTTATTTTACAAATAATTTTTTCAAAATAGGGCAGTGGTTACTGATGTAGAAGTACGAATCCTAAGATGCCAGGATCTTACCATCAATTCTAAGATTTTCAAATAAATTAGATATAAGGCGATTACTGCAATAAATAATTCAGTCAGTTACTATTTGAACATAGTATAGGTAAGTAGCTAAAGGTCCTTTCGTCGGTATAGGTAAGTAGCTAAAGGTTCATTCGCTGCCTAAAATGCGGGTTTATTCTCTGTCGTGTTCATTTCAAATTGCTATAACGTATTGCTATAAAGTATTCTTAAAAGTATATATAATAAATTTATGCAAAAAATAAGAAAACGATTCTGAAATAAAACTGACAAATTTATAATATACATATTTCGAAAACCTCATACCTTATTTTTAAAATGCTATAAGAGGGGAAAAAACGCACATTGGATTAAAATCCATAAAGTCTACGCAAATCAAGAGTTCGGCTGCTGCGGCAGTATGCAAATTCATAAGCCAGAGTAACTGAAAAAAAATGTTGAAAAAAAAATAAAAAATAAATGAAAATCCTTTCAACCCTTTTCCGTCTTCTTCTATACAAAAAAACTGAGGGGCACACTTCATATGCAACACACAAAAAATCACCCCCTGAGATGAGCAGGAAAAAAAAAGTGGTATGTGTGACACTGCATCCCTGCGCAACCCTTTCGACCGGATCATTCTTAGTCCTGATCCCTGTAATTTGCATTTAAAAAAAATCCTTTTTTTTTGTGTTTGACAAGTGAATGCATGTGATGTTGTGCCCGGGGACCTAAAAAACTCGCATGGGTATACCGCTTTTTTACATCAATTGAATGAAAACACAGGGTGACTATTTATCGTTTAGACCATTCAGTTATATTTTTGTTAAGATTTTAAATTAATTTTAATAAATATCGCGGATGTTTTTACTTTTTTTAACAATAAATGAAAAGTTCAAGTTTAATATTTTTATTTTATTAAACAATATTTTTTATTTTATCAAATAAATTTAAAAATTTCAGGACCATCCTGTAGTCGTTTGATTAAAAATTCATACAAAAAAAACGACCCTCTCAGCTTCTTCATTGTTCCAGTTGTAAAAGGGTTGAAGATTTAAGCAGCATGGTTAAAAAATTGTGAAAAGACAGGGAAATGCTGCGTCGGGGATGCTGTCTGGGACGTAAAAAACGTGTATCCACGCGAGCTAACGTAACCCCTAATATGCCTCAGGGTAAGATAGGATACCCGACGATGGAAAAAAATTTGAGGAAAACAATATGCACTCGGTTAATGGAAAAAACGAATGCGTGCAAGGTAGTAAGGAAGCTAAAAATTCAAGGGGGGTTTGGATTTGTTGGCTCAAAAGAGTTAATATTGATCCTTCGTCATGAGGGTGTTCCTTAAAGCAGTGCGTGGCGCTCAGCGGAGCATGCGATATTAATTTTCCTTTAAAATTGCGAAGATGATTCGAATTGTTACGGAAAAAGGGAATTTGAGGACATTGACTCTACATTGTAAGGTTAGGTTATTTATTAATGTAAAAATGCAATTAAAATGCTTATAATATATTAGAGGTGCAGTAAAGAAATTAAAATAAATTAATTTATACGAAATAAAATTAAGATGAAATCAATTCTTAGCGCCATTAAAGAATAACGATTTTTCCCGTCTTGTAAAAAGAACTTTTAGATTTGAAAATTTTCCATATTTTCTTCTTCAAGAGGTTTGCAGAAGCTTCATCATCATCATAGTAGTTTGAAAATATAGTAGATATGTCTGTAGTTCCAATGAATGCTTTTGCAATATTTGTCATAAATTATAAAAAATGTTTATAAATAAAAATATCTAGAAAATGGATATTTGTTATCCTATCTATCCTATCGTGACGGAGCAAAGGTTTTTGGTAAATTTGGAATAAATAGTACATAAAATACAATAAAAATAAAATTCAAACAAAGAATGTGTTCATTTATATTTCTTTAAAACGTAATGAATATTTTTAGAAAAATCGAAATTCTTTAACAAATAGACGGCAAAAATCTCCGTACGGCTAATTTTTATAACAATGTCTCGTACAACTGTACGATAATTCTTGTCGCTTGTGGTGCAATGCGTATTTTTATTCTTTTGCTGTTATGGGGAAAGAATGCTAAACATTAGATGTAGCCAAGCATGATTATAACACTTGTAGTAAAATAAATAATGTAAGATTAAAATCAAAATGTAAATTTTATATATTTAATATTATTGTCGTACGATGAATATCGCCTAGTGTAGGTATAATGTACATGCAACATGGATTTGTTGTTTCTCATCTGTTATTTCGTAGCGCCTATGTTAGTGGCATACACATTTATGAAAATTAGGTATCATGTTCGTGTTGATCATCGAAGTGGCATACGATATTTTTTAAATTTGGGAATGTTAATAAATCGTACAATACTTCGACGAATTTTACTTCACTGCTTCACGCTACACACGAGATGTAACAACTTCGAGTATTATGGCGTGTTGGATAGTGCCTCTGATAATAAAAAAAACTGAATGTGTAAATTAAAAATTAAAGTTAAAAACTAGCACCTGACTACGAAAAGGGTAATTTCAAAAATAGGGTGGGAACAAAATTTTTACACAACTACTTCGCCTTGTGGTGCAAAGCAGTCCTTCACATAATCTAGCAAAAAAAATGAGCGATATATGTATTTAATTAATTTTAACACGTTCAACCCGGCGCAATTTTTCGATGTCTATACGATGGGCGAGAGCGATATGATAAGTCGTATATTCTTCTGGTTGTGTTTGTTTACGTTACCATATGTGAACCACCGGTGGTATAAAAAAATTATAAATTAAGGGAAATTTACTCCACTTGACACTTATAATTTTAATTCAGCTATAAGCTATATAAGTTGAATGGAATCAAAAGATGTCATTTACGTCAACGTGTTAAAGAGATCACATCTACCTAAATGTTAAAGTCAAAAAATGAATGTTTATGGTATACAAAATTAACAATTCAATGAAATAAAAATGGTCTTGTATAAGAAATGAAAACCTAACAATTGGTACACTATAAAGAACTAATTATATATTCAAATTAAAAATTAAAGCTAAATTGGAAATTAAAATCAAATTAAAAATAAAATCAAAATTAAATTTGAAATAAAAATAAGAACTAAGATGGAAAATAAAATTTAAAAAAAAGATTATAATACAAATTAGATTTGAAACTGAAATCAAAATTAAACCAAGAGTAAAAATTGGAACCAAAATAAATAAAACTAAAATTAAAATTGTATTAAAACTGAAACTAATTTTAGTCTGTACTCACTACTATCAGAATAATCAGAATTGGAATAAAAAATGTAAAACCAAATCTAAAATTATAATCGAAACTGAATCTAAATCTAGTAAATTGAATTTAATTTTGAAGTTAAACCAAAAATGTAGTAGTGCAGCTTAAATATCTCTAAGTATGGGAAACATCTCTAATCGCGTTATTTAAACCTTACTTTTAAGTTTAAGTTCAAGTAGTAAGGTGTTCAATAAATAAATAAATAAATAAAAGTAGCAGGTTTATTATTGGTTATTGGTGTTTAAAAATCAAGGCATAGTAATTTGGCATAAATTGAGTTTGAGAAAGGTTCATTTGCGATAATAAACAAAAAAATTAGTCGGTCGCCTCTATTTCTTATGATATTACTTTTTAAAAGTAGTAGTAGTTTTCTGCCGCGGTTTTTTACTTGTTTCCACAATGTGTTGGTAAAGTAAACATTTTGAAAAAAAAAACCTTAAGTAAAAGATGTTTCCACTTGATATTTTGAAATAATTCTACACGAGAGAAAAGTTTACTTTGGGTTTACTATTTCATATTGTAAAAGTAAGGCGTACTCGTCGCTGTCAAACGATACTTTTCTTTAATTAATCAATTTAAAAGTTTTTTGGAATGAAAAGGTGTAAAAATATTTCATTTAAGGTATTTAAACAATTTGAAACGAATTTTAGGGATACCAAAAAAAAACAAAACATTTCGTAACGTAACGTAAAATAATAAAATTTCAAAACGAAATTTCCAATTCCCGGAAATCTTGTGAAGTACAAACGATCGAAAAATGTTTTTTTGCATATTTCTCACTTTTAACCCCAAAAGAAAGTTTCTAAAAGGTTTCATAAAAATCACTAAGAAAATTATTTCTTTAAATTTGTTATTACAAATTACTTTTTTATGTACAAAATTATTTATAGAATATATTTGAACAAAATAAATAAAAATGTTTCGATATACAGTGACTCACATATCCGATCGAATTAAAATTGAATATGGAATTAAGTGTTTCTCAAATTAAACGTGGACATATTTTTGAATAGTTTGTTATTTACATTTAATTCCAATGTTACGCTTCATAACTGAGGAGTGTTTGGGCTCTCTTCCACTAGGTCGGCTTTGGGTCGTTATTTGGAATTATTTCTATATTTACTTACTGTACTTAATGCACATTTAAGTACAGCAGCAATTTCACGATGGATACGACCTTCTTTTAGCATTCTTACAATATTCTCTTTAAGAGTATTTGAAACTTCCTTCATTTTTGACCTTAAATATTTTCAATGAAAAATTCGGATAAATATTCATCAAAACAACAAAATTATGAAAAAAAACAAAAGCATTACTTATAATTATTTTAATTTTTAGGAATTCCAGCTATAAAAACTGCAAACACTTAATTACTTATTGCCACGCTCACGCTAAAAGAGAACTCACAAAACTGATCGAATAGACAAAGTCTTTAAAACCCAAGCTGCAACTAACGGCACTTGTTGAAATGAGAATTTTTTTCCAGAAATTCGCTTAATTCCACTAGATACATTATACTCCAAAAAAAATGCCCATCATTTCCTTTATCCTAGCTCTGGGCAACGTATTTTCTTCAAAATCAATGTGCATTCGATCTAATGTGTGAGTCACTGTATGATATGTTATAAAAATATTATCACAGGAGCAAAGATAGGAAATTCCAACACGCGATTTACCACCCTCACTTTCGGCTCGGTTTTATTTTACACGAGGTTGGGAATGTCGTACTTTGCTTATTAGGTGCGCAATATAAAATTGTAATATTTTGAAAAGTATTCACAACTTTTCCAGTTGTCTTATTCCTACCGGATTTTGTAAGGGTTCTAGGTGTCCGGTTGGATTTGAACTAAAAAATTTTTATATAGATGATAGGAACTTATAAGTAATATTACAAATTCATTGTCAATGTAGCAGTAACTTTAAAATTTTATACATATTACTGAGTGAGAAATTGGAACTCTCTATGCAATGTTCAATCAGAGTTAGTTAAAACTATTATCTTATATTATTGTAAGAGTGTTTAGGTACTAGGTACGAAACTGTTTAGGTACTGGGTATAAAACACTTTGTAACCCAGTTAAATTCAGACTTGGTTAGTGTTTCTATTTTACTGATATCCATATCATAAGAGAATTAAATTTGAAAATTACTATTGAAATGAGTTTTAAATAACTCAATTATTGCGCATAATTTAATTAATTTATCATAGTGTAATAGCAGAAAATTGTTCGCTATTTCCAATGCGGTCGATATAGAAAACTTACAAGTCTCAGCCAGCATCCTTATAAACTGAAATTTCTACAGCCATTAAACCACTTCGGCAATAGGTCCCTTTAAACCAATCACCAGCCGGAGTGGACGCCATTAAGACTGCCCACCAGCAGTCAGGGGATTTCACGAGAGGACGCCCTTCGTTTCAACCCTTTCGCCGGATGGCGTCATTTCCTCGAAATAATTAAAATTTTCCCGATGACCCATTACCACGCCTCTGCCATAAGCACGAAAGCTCTCAGTTGTATCTTTTGGAACAGGGTGCCCGTCCCTGCCCAAGCAGATGATGGTCCGGATCCGGGTCCACCCGTGCGGTACTTTGGTTACGACCACATCCACCCAGTTAATTCATCCATAGACACGTACTACACCCACTCGAATAATTTTCTCGGTATCTTCATCAACATTAAAAGGAAAAAGCGGGAAGTGATGGAAAATCCTGAGCTCTACTACGGGTTGCGAATCGGTGGGTTGAGGAAGGAGGGGACGAGGTATTCCTCCGAAAATGGTTGAATTTTTATCCCTTTGCAGGGCTGTTTCCCGCAAGTTTCTATAGCAACTCTTTCCGTCGCGTCCTGCGTCTCATCTACTTTTCATTTTTTAATTTTTCCATTCTCTCCCTCGCATTCTTCGTTTGCATAAACACAGCTAAGACAGCGAAGTTACGGATCGAAGGTGCTGGTTTGAGGGGTGTAACGCGACGGCCGGGCCAGAAAGGGGATAAACGCGAAAGCCTAGCACCGGCGTTGGGTAGATGAAATGAATGGAGAATTACCAGCGCGCGTTGTCCTCCCGCAGTCTGCAACAGTGGCTGTGTGGGTTTGTGTGTCTTTGCCGCATTCATTGCCGAGATAAAGGAGTTGAATTTGAGACGAAAGGATTTCCTGGAGAAAAACCACGAAACCGGGAGATGCCACCCACCCGGCGATGTGGGAACTGTGGTTTTCTCATTTATTTGTCGCCCGCCGCTCCAAGGAACGTGGCACCAGCTACTGGCAGCAACAGAGATATGAACCATACCACAGAACTGCGGGTAATTCAAATGGGGGAGGATGGGCATTTCTTCAAGGACGTTTGTTTTATAGGGTAAAAAGGACTCTTTGGGCACTCTTAGAATATCTCGTTGCTGAATAATCTAAGAAATGTTTCTAATTAAAATATTTACATACATATTTTAAATCGGTAACTAACCTTAAAGCTCCTCATGTACATTTTTGGATATCATCATTCATGGTGAAGAATCGACCATAAGAATTGCATTCAATTTATCCACCTCTATCCAAGTGTTTAAAATGTTTAAAAGTCTAAATTACCGCAAAATAAATTCTCTATTGGTATAGGAGCCTAAGCAAAATTTTAAAAAAACACTTCTCTAAATTACATGTCTGGGGTATAGTGAAGAAATTTTCGGCTGACACAAAAAATTTTGATTACGCACAAAAACTCTATGGGAAGCAATAAAGGAGAAAGAAATGTGCATCAGTTTTTAACAGCTGGCTTAGAAGAATGGAAGGTGTCATAAAAGCTGGATATGGATGGGCATACCAAATACTAAGGAAAAAATATAAATCTTTCAAAAAATTAGTATTACACAAAACTGTTGTAGTGCATCTATTGCTTAAAAACAAGTCTGAATGACCTATAAATGAACAGTTTTAAGTTTTGTATTGTCATTTATCAAATTATATCAAAATTATTTTGTCACATTGTATATACTTTTAAATGAAAATAGCCATATTTTCCAAACGTTGCAAAAGTTATTTGAATCAGCTGTATATCTGTTTCAACAAACATCAGGAATTTATGGTTAATTCAATAGAATTTTTAGAATTAAACAAATATCTATTACAATTTTTCAATTAGCTCATTTGGGCCATTAATTTAGGTTTTTATCATTATTAAATATTGCTTCATTTAATTTTATGGTTCGGTGCACTTTTAATGTCCTTTGGTTTATCTTGCCCAAAAAGTTGGAAATATGTATATAAATAAAATAGATTAAATTAAAATGCAAGGTAACAGCTTAAAATTAAAGTGCTCATTGGAAACGACACACATACCAAAGAAGGTTAAAGAAATTTCCACATTAGTCAAAATTTAACGATTTTAACATATAGTGGGTGGTCATTAAATTCTTAAAGTCCTCGAAATTTTCCGTGTTTATTTATTTTCACAGACCAATTAATTTGTGCCATAGATGGCCAAAGATTATAGCAGGCAGACTTGGGTGAAAAACTCCTTCACCAAGATATTACAAAAAGGTTTGTAGAAATTAATGGTATTTCAAATTTCCCACTAAGGATTCAGGCTGTGAAACAATTCGCGCTATAAGTTTCTAATATAAACCTTTTTATTTTACTTATTTTTCAAAAATGATCAAGTTATTATCTTTGTGTTTTTTAGCTTAATTATTCTCAAAAATGAGAGGTGATTCGGTATTTTTATTTACAAATTTATAATCTACAAAAACTTCAATAGAAATATACTGATACTTCGGAAATAGTGGAAAATATTAAATTTATTGACTAATGTTTTAGTAATTTAAAAATTAATAGAGTAACATTAATTTTTTAAATTCTTCCATATATTAATAATAGAACAACTAAAATTATACATCTTTTTTTTTCAGAGTTTTTATTAGATTATATTTTTAAACAAAAATTTAAAAATTATAAATATTTTCGGTTCCTGCTATTTTCCGTTGAAAATAACAAAGGAGAGAACTATGTATTCTTGTTATTAAAACAAGACTGCATTGTGGTTTTCACAATTTATTTCAATAATTTAACTAAATTTCTATTCAAAAAAACATAAAAGCTAATGGTTTGACAACATTTTGAGATTATAAACATTGTTGTTTGTGTTGCTAATTATACACTCAACTCGATTCAACAATATGTAAATTATTTTAACGTGATAATGTTGAAAACAATTTAAATACCTTCAAATTAAACAGGAATAAAGAAACTATACAAACAGTGAATTGTAAAATTTATACCAACATTTTTTGATGCGATATTGATATTTTTTCTTTCTAGAATTAATAAGTTTTGCAATTTATCGTATACAATAAAATTTGCTGCGTTTTTAGTTAGTTAAGGACCAATACGGCCTATAGCACCCCTTACCTTCTCTTTTATGTCAATTCGTCACGGCATAAGAACTAGCCACAATAATTATCAAATCTCGCTAATTGAGTCTAAATCCTTCTAGGCGCGTTTAGCATTCTTTGCAGCGGTCAGCGGTATAATTATGCGGATAATTTATGGTGTTTTTCATCTTTAACAAAAGGATGAGAACCAGTGTCCAGTCATGGTCCTAATTTGCCGTTATATATTGTAAAAGAGAAAATGTCCAGACAACATTTCTCGTGTTCTGTAAGGATTTATGCGCTTTCTTAGCTAGAAGGACCAAGGTCATCCGCAAAATATCTAGAGCATTTACAGGGCTCTGCCTTTGAATTTCTGCTCGCAATTTTTCTCCTTGTTCTTTTGTTTTCTCGACATTTTTAGTTTTTGTGTATTAACCGCCCTCAAACAGATTTCGTTTCCCTAAGGAGTCCGCCAAGCATTTAGCATACCAAGACTGTGATTTGAACTGGTTTTCTGCGTCGAATATTCGCAATGCAATTTAAAAGGAAACAACGGGATGCTGCACCCTTCAAGATGCAGGAAAGTAAAAGAATTCGCTTCATATGCTTATTTGGTTGAGCAGGTAGCAAGTTATGCATAATGCATGTGCAAGGTAACACCTAGATTTTGAGTCATAAGAGTTAGCTTAGCACACACATTTTCAGAGTGGCTGAAGAGTTATTTCTTCGTGCCACTTTTCTTTAAAAAATGGTTCATAAATTAAGTTATGACTTTTTTTTAACAGAAAGTAATTGTATTTTATATTTTTTTTCTTGAACGGTTCGAGCAAAAGATTGCAAGATAAATGGAAAAACAATTCTACGCTTCTTCTACCCTACATCACTGTCAAATAGCCCTAATACATTCTAAAGAATAAATTGAGAATTGCTTCGATACAATAAAAAACTTTGATACTATTTAAATTATATCTGTTGAATTTTTCTTTAATTAATATATTAGATGGCTCTTTTAAAGTAAATATCAACATTTTATTAAAATTTAAACAATACTTTGTTAAAAATTTAGAAATTTCTTAATTTGAAACAGCAAAATATGTAAATATGTACTTTTAATGGAATTTCAAATGAATTCTGTTAAAATCTTACATCAAATCTGTTGAAGATCAATTCCTTTGAAATTCATACATACATATATTTCTGGATATTCGTAGTCAAAATTCAAACGCGTGCGTCATTAAAAAAGAGTTCTTATTAGCTGTAAATAACCAGCCCTAATGTTTTTAAGCAAAATGGAAGTTTTTTAACGCTGTAGTTTGAGAAATACTGTTTTTAGAAAATACATATCTTCTGTTCAATAAGTACTCGGATTTTGTCAATAAAACATATATTTCTAATTTTTAATCAAAATTTATTTTCCGCTTTCAAAGTAAGCTCTTTCTGAAGCGATGCCATAGCGATTACATATGCCAGCATTTAACCCAATCCTCCATACACTTTTCGAAGGCCTGTATAGGAATAGCCTTTAGTTCCTTTAGTTTTTTTTCTTTTATCCATTCAATTAACTCCAAACGCTTCCCACGAAGTGGCAATTTAAGCTTGGGGAGCAAGAAAAAGTCATATTGGGCCAAATCTGGTGAATACGGTGCCTGAGCCGGTGCCGTGTTTGGTAAAAAAATTGTGTATAATAAAAGTAGTGTGTGATGGTGTATTGTCGTGGTGGAGAATCCAATTTTTGTTCTAATATTTTCTATTAACTGTCCTACACTCTGGCAAGAATTCGTTGTACACAAAACACTTTGATAATCAAAGAAAATAGTCAACGTAACTTTGATTTTGCAGCGACTTTTGCGTGGTTTTTTGGGTTTTGCTTCGTTTTTGAAGCGTTACTCGAACGATTGTTGATTGATTTCAACGTCTTACTAATAAACCCATGTCTTCTCACACCAATAATGATACTTTTCATGAATATAGGTAGGGTTGTATGCATTCTCAAAAATTATTTGTTCAGATATCTTTTTTCCGTACTTGACGTGTTTCGGTACAAGTCGAGCAGTAACTTGTATCATGCCCAAAATATTTGCAAAATATGCAGAGTTGTCGAGATCACGAGCAATCTCTTTTTCAGTTACACACCGGTCTTCAAACACCATTTCTTTTATTTTTGTCACGTTGTCTTCAATATTTGATGTCGATGGGCGTCTAGAATGAGGTAAGCCATAATCTTTCTGCACCATTTTCAGTGTCTCAACAGATGAAAGTTCAAAGCACAACATTTCGAATAAACTCATTGGTCATCAATTTCATCCATATTAAAAATCACCAAGAGCACTTGAGGTGATTGAATTTCCCGCGCAATAATATTAAATATAGCATTGCTCCCGTAAGATGCCATTTATTAATAGACTACTGTCAAATTTTGAGCAAGTTGTATAATTTAGTTTGTGTTTCACAGCCATTGAAAGTACACGACCTAATGAATTTTAACGAAAATAGAAAAAATTCAATTTCGTGTGCTGATTAAAATTTTTTTTTTTGCGTAAAAACGACATCAACGAAACCAAGGAAAGGGTTGATAAATACTATGCGGACTCTATACCATCAATTTCACTGGTCGTTACTGGTTTCAGAGGTTGTCACGCCAGAAATCGTCGGTAAAATCCATGGAATAATATTGAATGATCGAAGAATGAAAGTGCGTGAGCTGGCTCTCAACTGAGCACATTTTACATGAATATTTGGACATGAAAAAACTGTCGATGCGATGAGTACCGCGATTGCTCACACTAGAGCATAAGCGCAACTGTGTGACCACTTCAAAGGAGTGCTTGGCGGTGTTCAGCCGCAATCCGAACAGCATATTCTCCAGATTTATACCCCTGGGACTATTTCCCAGAAATGGCTGGGTGGTAAGAGATTTGGTTCGAATGAATAAGTTATCACAAAAACAAACGCCTATTTTGAGGACCTCCAAAAAACCTGTTATTTGAAAGGAATAAAATAATTGGAAAAACACTGAACTAAATGTGTAGAGCTAGAAGGAGACTATGTTGAGAAATAAAAAGTTATTTGTTGAAAAAAGATATCTTTTATTCAAAAAATCATTGACTTATCAAACTTCCCTCGTAGATCGCGCTCATTCGGTATTCTCTGTGAATTTTCTGATAATGGATACTACATGGTAGTACAATACGTATCATCCAGTAAAATAATCTAACAAAATTCAAAAAGGTTTTTCGTGACTAGTAGTGCTACACCTTCTAGTTTTATTCGATTTATCGAGGGGTACCAACATTTTTATTACCAAAAAAAAGAGCAAAGCAAGAACCGATGATTCTATTAAACTCTTAGTGTTTTAAGATGAACAAAAATGGTGTACTCGTATATGTCCACAAGATTTTATTTTTTACAGCTGTTTTCTAAAGCAACTCTTAAGCAAATACACAACAAGGAGGAGGAGGGAATATTGGATTGATTTTAAAATTTCTGAAGGTTTTTGTTAAGAGCTTATTTTACATTATAAACAAAGGCTTTCTACTTGTTTTGGCTTTCGACAACTTAATATGTTATTTTAATAGAAATAACTATCTTCCGAAAAATATATTTAAAAATTTTGATTTTTAGATATATTATAGATGATGGGATAGATAGCCCAGGACGGCAAGTTCGTAGGGGCGGTAAAACGAGAAAAATAAAATAAAATAAAATAAAAAAAAACTAAGGATGGGAAAGGAAAGGAAAAACCAGCAGAGTGCTGGCTTAGAGTTCAGGTATAATTTATTGTGTGTAGTAATGATTAACAAAATGCTTTCTTCCGATATATTTCTAAATAATATTTTACAATTGAAATAGCAGCAGGCTGTTAGTTTGTCTGTCGTAATAGGGCTCTCAAAAATACATATGTTAATGAATGTATACGTTTCTTTGGGTCTTTGAAGAACCTCTTTATACATTCTTTGGACTTTGTGAACTTACTTATATGGTAAAACTGACTTCAACAGCTTTATTTTAACATCACTTAAAAGATATTTTTGACAATTTCGGCATCAAAATGATCAGGGTTAGAACTTTTTCAGGGATGAAAAGAATATAAAACTACCTGCGCACATAAATATCTGTGAATTGATTAACAATTTTGACAACTGTATCAGAAATTACTAAAAACATCAATTATAATGAAGTTATTTCAAATCTAACCTCACAATTTGGAAAGTGAAAATAGCGACCATAGTTTTTAAAATTTAAAACATTTTAATGAAAATTGGTGTAAAAATAATTCAGTAACACTAATTTCGTATTTAATGTAAAAATTTAAGATCAAAAATGTCAAAATATATTGATTTTGATGGATTTCAACATTTTGAAATTGAATATGGTAGTTCTAATATGAGGAACCAATTTTGCAATTTCTAATTGAACAAATTTTCATGAAAATTAAATAAATTACACAAGGGTTTTCATATTTGATACAGATATAATATTTTAAAACGAGAGTTAATAAATCCAATATGGTGATCAAATTTTGAACGATTCAATATCAAATACAAATATAAAACCTGAGTACTCTTATTTAACAATCCTGCAAGATTGGGGGGACTGGGGTAAAAAAGGAGTTTTGGGCTGTGCACATATTTTAAAAATACTATTAAATTGGGTAAAATATCAAACTTAGGCATTTGAGTGTAGTATAGTGTCTGAGTTACTCTAGATACTAAAATTTCTTACTAGCTAGTACGATATAAAATTTTACCCTTATATTTGGTTTTGCTGTTATTGGAAAAATTTAAAAATTTTCGATTTTTATGTTAAAAGTGCGACATTACTTTATTAAGATTTTTATGTTAAAAGCCAGTGAAAACTGATAACTTAATTTCTTCATTTAACAACTGAATAGAAAGAAATAGCGGTGCACCAATATGAAGAAAATTTTCTAATCTCCGAAGTCCCAAAGGGTTCAACCCCACCATTTGCATAAGAACGAGAATTAAAGGGAGAGGGGAGTGATGAAAACAACTTCTCATGTTAAATTAACGAAAATTCCTTCATTCCCGGGTTCTACCCGTGCGGCAGTGGAGCTAAAGGGAAGGGTTTGTCGTCGGCCTTCAATCGACTTCAGAGCTACAGCTGCATCAATGTGTGTGTGCGCGCACTCTGTCTATTTAAATTTTTGTTAAAAGTGTTGTTAACCGGTTTGCCTACGACAGTCACCACCATTCCGCGTTCCTCCCGGCTCTTTCACGCACTTTGAACTGAGCTTTTGAGGATGCACACCTACACCAGACTTACACTAATAATCGGGCGCTCGCCCGTCTCTTCTCCTGGTACTTTTACACAGAAAGCCTCGAGCCGGATGGGATGTTAAAAGGGATCCGGGTGGAATGGGGGGCTCCATAGAGAAGCTTGATGACGAGGACGACAACGAGGACGAAGTCGGCGATGGGCCAAAGGGTGGTGGTAGCACGTGGTGGTGGTGGCGGCGGCGGCGGCTC
This sequence comes from Philonicus albiceps, assembly GCA_963969385.1. Classification (NCBI taxonomy): domain Eukaryota; kingdom Metazoa; phylum Arthropoda; class Insecta; order Diptera; family Asilidae; genus Philonicus; species Philonicus albiceps. The sequence continues at coordinate 23,863,549 of OZ017773.1, read as the reverse complement.
AGTTTTCTTAACTCGGTTGCTTCAAGACAGTGATGGTAAGCGGGGCAACGCGGGCGGAAATCTTGGGAGTGCTTTGACTCATTAAAAAAAATTTCGCCCGCTTTCGTTAGCGAATTTCCTCTCAAGGGTTGTTTCTTCGTCTGCCCTTTTGCCTGGTTGTTCTTGTACCCTCTCCCGCCGGATCAGTGCTGGGTTGCTGCGACTTGTTTTTTTTTTTTTTTCTTTTAAGAAAATTTAAATTTTTCAGCCAGTCCTTGGTGGACGGGAATGGTTTGAGGTAATGAGGAGCGGTGGGTGGCAAAGAACATTTTTTCAGCTTTTTTTGTTCAAGTAGAAAATGAGCGGCGAGGGTAGCTCTCTGCGGGAGGGCGGTGCGGTGACGAGACGACAGGAAAGCTGAGCGCATAAAAGGGGTTGTTTACTTTCAGATACTTAGGACTTTCTGTTTCTCAAAGAAATGAGAAACGGACTAAGGAGGTGAGGGACAGGAAGAGCGGTTCCCGCGGGGCGGCAGGGACTCGCCGGGATTGGTATCGAGTACAACAGCGAGCACCGTATTTAAATTAGGGCGATGATTATGGCGGTAGCTCGCGAGCGAAAGGGGTGGCGGGGCCTTAGTCTCTCAAAAGAAATTTCTAGCGCTGATGAGTAGGGTCGGAGTTGACATTATATTTTTGCGTTGGCTGAAATGGATTTATGTATGGTCGTAGTGCCGCTGTGTTCGTGTAGATTAGGGAATGGCTGCTTGTTCTTGATGATGATGACGATTATGGGAATGGGGCGAAGGGGTAATATTAATGGGATGGTGGTTGTATGGTGAAGCGAATATTTTTTCTTTCGTTTTTTATTGATTTTTTTCGAAACTTTCCTCTTGAAGGCGAACTTCTTTAAGGAGTTTAACTCAGGGAATGGGACCGACCCCATTGGGTTGCCCTGTTAATTTTTCAACGAAGCTCTACTTTTGTTTCTGCACCGCAGAGAGCTTCCTCTGTTAAAGAAGACTTCCCAGGGAGTGTACTGGCCATTAAATGGTTCAAAGCATTAAGTGCTTTTGTTCGTGACCTCCCATTATTGCAAAACTGCCGCAGGGCTTTATAATTTTAAAAAATAAAAGATGATGGACTTTTTTTTTTAAAATTTTCTGTGATCTTTCGTTCTAGTCAGGCTTTGTAAGGGCTCGTCGATAGCGTTGATTTTACTTTTGTGTGTTTTCATGGAAATATATATATTAATGCGCATGACTGACGGGAAAAGGGTTAAAATTCGAATGAAACGAAGATTAACACGGTAAGGGTGGTACTCGAATCAGCTATGGAAAATGGTAACTTTCTGTTGAACAAATGAATTGCTTGCTGCGGAAAGTATTTTTCAGTAAATTTCACAATGTAATTCGAAATCCAAAAACAAAACTTATCAATATAAGCTGGCATATAGGGATTGTGTAAAAATTCAATATTGCATATTCAATACACACCTAATTACGACCAACATTTCTCAACTGTAAGGGAATTCAATTAAAGTTTGTATGTATAGATTTTCTAAAGTTGGTATTTTCGAATAATATATCAACATTTAAAAATATAGAATAACTAATCCAAGTAGTATTGCTAATACCTATTGATTTGCAATTTTTGAAACTATGAAACTAAATTGGTACGTACGTACGTATACCTAGTCGTGTCATAAATTCTGTCACAACTTTAAAGAAGCATAAAATCTAAACAATAAAAGATAATATGTTTATTCCAACGAAATTTATTTTAATAAGATATTGTTAATTAATTAATAAAAGCTTTACTCGAAATGACCTCCTTTAGCTTTTATACAAGCTTTTAAACGTTGTGGCCACTGGTCTATAGCGGCACGCATGGTATTCAACGACATTTCATTTGCTGCTTTCACCAACGATTTTTTCAGACTGTCCAAATTGCGGTGGGGAGTTCTATAGGCCTTGTTCTCTAACTCTGTCCATAATGCATAATTCAGCGGATTTAAATCTGGGCTCCCGGATGGCCAATCTTCTTGTGCAATAAAATCAGGAATGTTGTTGCGAAGCCACTCCTGTGTGCTTTTTGCTTTGTGAGCAAGAGCAGAGTCTTTCTGGAAGACTCAATGTTGTCCACCGAAGAGAGTTTGCGATAAAGGTTTCACAATACCTTCCAGCACGTTGGTTTGATAAACCGCCGCACCGGTTTTGACACGTTTTTCGCAAAAATGGAGTGTTGTGACACCTTTATGGGATACACCCCACCAAACCATTACAGAAGCTGGATGATGGCCTTGTTGCACCCTGGGAACCGTTTTTTAGCTTCTTCTGATTAAAAACTTGCTCCACAGTAAAAATGTTTTCGTCGGTAAAGAGGATGTTCTCATGACCATTGGTTGCGTGCTAAAGCAAGAGACTCTTGCATCTTTCCAATCTTATTTCCTTTAACCGTGGAGTCAACATGTGGGCTGTTGACCGACGATAAGCCTTCATATGAAGATCATCTCGAATGAGTCTACTCATCGATCTTGTGGAGATTTCCAGCTTCCTCGACAAAATTATTTGTTTGCGCAGTGGATTTCTACGGATGCGCTCTCGGACAGTTTTTATGGCACTGATTGTTCTAACGGTACGTGGACGACCGGTCCTTGCTCTATCATCTATGCCTAAGGTTTCATTAAATCGTTCTATGGCACGATAAATGAATCTTTTTGTTATTTTTAGCGGTTTCAACAAATTTAAAATTTCAGAAGCATTTTTTCCACCCTTATGGAGGTGCTATTACAGCGATACGATTTTCTTTTACTCCCCACTCCATGATTACGAGTCAAAGACTGTCACCAAACTGATCGGAATATTACGCCGTACAGTTCATTTGTTACAAAGTGCAACATAACAGTACAATTCCAGGCTAATTTCTGAGAAAGCGCGCATTAGAAATTGTGTGACAGAATTTATGGCAAGACTAGGTAAATTTTCAAAGTAGTAAAGTACTGAACTTTTAGAAAAGTGTAAATATTGGCTATAAGAAGCAGAAAGTTTTAGTTTAGTTTTTGATCAATTGATAATGGATAGTTTTTTGCCAAGTAATGGGCATTTTGCGAGAAGTTTTGTTATACTTTTACAATTTAAAGAAAACCGCTGCAGCTGAACATGCTTTTTATGAAGGTATATGCAGACGATGGTTCAGGGAATTTAAAGAAGATATTTTTGATGTTAAGACGCTGAATGTGAGGGTAGACCGAAAAACTTTAAAGATGATCAATTGGAAGCTTTACTCGATGAAGATCTATGCCAAACTCAAGAAAAATTGGCAGAAGCATTAAATCTTCAACGATAAACTGTTGAAAAACGGTTATAAGCATTTGATAGAGAGCTAAAAAACGCTTGTTTTTACCAAAAAAACGGAACTTTCTTTTTCTTATATACCCTATACTAAAAGCAACAAAAAAAGCAAAATAATATGGAGTAAATTCGAAAAGGAAATTCTCCCTCTTGTGAAACGACCCTTAGGATTCATAAAACTATTCTTCCATGAATTGATCTTGTTAAACCGATTCTTGAATATGTAAGTCAAGTCTGGTCTCCTCATTACCAAGTGTATATTGATAAAAACGATAAAAAAGACTTGCCATATATATATACAGGGTTTTCCATTTTTAAATTCCGAAAATAAATCAAAATAAAACACACTTAGAATTCGAATTTCGATTGAACTTTTATTTCAAAATGAAGTTTGGTTTATGCCATTATATGTGAAACACAACATCATTTAAATGGCCACCTAGGGCTTGCTCGCAGACCTTGATCCGAAACAGGTAATTTTCGATGACTTTTCGGCACATATGGGGCGGTATTTCGGCCATAACTTGACGAATGTTGTCTTTCAAGTGCTCAAGAGTTTGCGGAGAGTTGGCATAGACACGGTCTTTAGCGTAAAAAAAAATCTAGCGGGTTTAAATCGCACGATCTCGACGGCCAATTGGCATCACCAAAACGCGAAATTATGCGTCCTTCAAATTTTGTTCGCAATATGGCCATGTTCGGTCGTGTTGTGTGGCACGTGGCGCCGTCTTGCTGAAACCACATGTCCTCCGTATCAATATCTTCAATTTCAATATAACTATTCCTTCCTTCTTACAATGATCGTCTGAAGCTCCTTAACAGGTATACTCTGCAAAAACGTCGTGAAATTTTAGGTATTTGTGTATTAACTGCTAATTGATAAAATTAATTGGTCATCTCTCAGAATGAATGAAACGTTAGGCATGTCACACCTCTGCTGGCAATGTGTAGAAATTATTATTACATTTTCAACTTATTAACCGCACGAGATTTGGTTGTAGCCAAAAATGATGATTTGTATAATGTCCGTAAGCTTGAATTAAACGAAACAACAACAAATTTATTTATTGTTTTTTGTTATCCGGACATTGTCCAAAAGTACTCAATTATTATCTCATCGCATATATTTCGAATGAGTACGTTTTGAGCAATTGTTAAATTGTTAAATTGATGTAAACCATTTCAAGAAATTCCAGTTTTTTAGATAAATTTTCACCTAAGAGACAACAAAACTTTCAATTTGGCTAAAAAAGAAATAGCAGCGAACTTAGAGGTGGCTTAGTTCCATAATTTCGTTTCTATTTAAAATGAATGATCTGCTTAAGAGCCATTTGGGGGCGCAAATGAAGGTGGAATCTTAAAACAGGGAAAAGCTTTCAACCCAACGCGGCATCGGAATGGTGACAGAGTCCTGAAAGTATGCACCCAGCTAAGGATAAGGCGGTCGATGGGCTACGCGACGTTTTAGAGCTTTCATCTTAAGACAAAGAACCTGTGACAAGTCATTAACTGCTGCTGCTGCAAAAACACGCGACTTTTATCACCCTCGAAATGAAGGGAGGAGCACCAAAACGCGAGCCGAGGCGAAGGCGGATTCCTGCACGCCTTTTTCATTCCGTTTGTCATAAAGACGGGATGCCTGAGATGATGAGGTGTCCCTTGAACCTGGTCGGCTTTTGCCGGCTTTACAGCGCCCAACCTTAATGGACTTTCAGCGTTAAAATGACACTGAAAGGTGACAAGTGCGAAAATGTGTTCCATGCAGCGTAGGTGCCAACAACGCCCACCCCAAAAGCGATTTTTTTCAAGTAATAAACGAAGCTGTCTAGTTGTTATCCCGGCTGAGTACTAAAAAGTTAATTCCTTGATGAGCGGGCATTGTCAAGCACCATCATGATAAATATAAAAAGAAAATAAAGATGGTAAGGGATTCTTCTTGCACTTCCTTGAATAAACAATAGATAAATACGAAGGAATTGGGAAAGAAAAGATCCCCAGACGGTGCAACAAAGCGTTGCGAATTATTTACGACAGACACTTCAAGATGCAGTGTCCTTGTTGAGGAATTTACCTTTCTTTCAGGTCCAATCAATGGATCCTGCTATTCTTGACCATTAATATTGGAATTAAGATTGCAAGATTGCTCTTCCGTATTATACCAGAATCGCTTAAGGATCTTTGGGACGATACCCAATGTTTTTACCTCCTGCAGAGAGAATAAACTTAGGATGTACTTCCTGCTTCGCAGAAAATATGTAATTTCAAGTACATCTTACATTCTCATAGAGGACATTTTAACTTTTGCAAAATTGTTTGCAATTGAATGATCAAAAGAGGATCTGTTATTGCACGAGCGTTTGATAATTTCGTTTAAATAAAAGAAAGATGTTAAGATGCCTTCTTAACTGAAGAACGAAAATTTCTTTGATTTTCCATTAGTTAGTATACGCAGTTTTCTGAATCCGCGACAGGAAACAAAGGAATGAAATCCCCATAGATTTGGGAGTCCTACTATATGTTGGTATTGTGCTTCATGTCTTGTATTGGAAATTGTCTGCTCTTTTTTTAGATGCAAATTTGTCTGCAACTAGGTTTCGATTTCACAGGTATACTTAAGTAATTATTTTTACGATAGTATTTCATAAGGGTAGAACAAAAAATGATCGAATCAAAAATATAAAATAAAATATAAAGTTAATAATAGTAGGTGTGAAAATATGAATTTTAAAAATTATAAGAATATTAAGAAAATTGAAGTTAGCACGCATATGAAATTGTGAAAACAGATCACAAAATAGAAACTTTATTTTATTTTTAATATACTAGTTATCGACTACAGAGGGACATACTTTATTTTTAGGGCATAAAATTCAATACATAAGAAAGATATGAGATTTAAATATAGCGGTCGAAAGGTACTAACATTCCATAAAAAAATGTCACGTACGTTGAGATAAAAAGCCATTAAAAAGGTGGAAAACTGAAGTAATGAAATCGTCATGCAATGATTTACGCAGCATTGTTTTCATGCAATTATTGCAAAAATCTTCTTACTCTCTGATAATTGTTTTTTTTTTGCTTATTTTACTATGTTGAAAAAATGAACAAAAAATCTGTTTCATCTAAACACAAATAAATGAATTTTTTAAATTTTTTATATCCTTTATATTATTAATGAGCAGAATCGGTTTTAATCTTGTAATTTTGGACTTGGTTTTGCAAAAAATTTAATACCGCGAGCAAAGTTAAGACTAAGATTTGATTTGCGAGACCAAAACAACAATTCGACTTGCAAGAACGAGACCAAGATCAAAACCATGCGAGACTTAAACTAGAACAAAAGAACGTTTTAAACATCCCGAATAAACATAATAGTAATACTTTTGTTATAATATTTCCAGAAGCCTTCGTTGCAGTAAGTTCCAAAGAAAATCAGAACAGTTATATTGATGAGTAACAAAATACAAATCAGTTTAGCTTTAGCACTCAGTTCATTATTATGGACTTGGGAAATAAAGAAAATCGGGTTGCAGTAATAGCGCTGCATAAGTGGAAACAAAAAAATGTTGCCAAACTTTCGAATTGCTAAAACCGCTTGATATATTTATTAAGAATATCCCCCTATCACTCCATTAATCGTTTTGCCAAATCGATTAAGAAGGAAGACAGAGCAAGAAGTGGTCATCCGCGCATTGTCCTTACTAGTGCAGTTGTAAGAGATGTGCTGGAAGGGATTCATAAAATTCCCTTTCGAAAACAGAAAATATTATCCAGAGAATTGGATATTTCAACGATGTCTATTTCGAGACTTATTCGAGATGACCTTAAATGAGAACTCGCATTGAAAGAAAAAATTAGATATATTGTTTAAAAAAATAATAAATCTATTTTCTGTAGATGTTTTGCAGCCTGCGAAACCACTTCGGTAATTTGCCGGCTTAGGATTAGGTGATTTCAACTGAAATTTAGGAAATAGTTACATATCCTACAATTTGTAGATAATTCAATAATGGTTTTTAGGCAAGCTTTTATATGGTTCAATGTAGCCACATTTTTTACGGAATATAGATAAAATTTATACAGGTTATAGACACGTTTTCTACAAAATATAGACAAATTTATCACAACATGTAGGCATATATTATATAAAAAGTTTGGTTGAATTTTCCCAATCTTAAATTTACTAAAATTTTATGGCAACGATTTTATAGAACAATTAGGTGATATTTGGATTTCTTGTGAGGGACTTGCGCCATATTTTTTTGAAAATTTGTATTATATAATTTTCTAAAAAACTCAAGCTAGAAATATTTATTTAAGATTAAGGAGATTTATTTATATATAGTATACAGAATAAAATATACATATTTATTATTATTTTTTAGCACAGAAAAGTTGAAATTATATGTAGCTTTTGCACTTGCCTGTAGAATAAAAATAAAATAGGAAATGGCAATAAGAGAACCTATTGAAATTGAAAAATATAAGTTAGAGTTATATAAAAAGAAAACTTATATTACATAAGTAGATTATATCAACAAACTAACCAGCCATTTGCAGAAAAAGAGTGGAAAAAAATCCCCTACACCCATAGTTAGAAGCCATAATTCGAATCGTTTAGGTTTCACTTTATCGCTATTAAAGTAACAATTTAACCAATTAATAATTTTGCTCTTATTAGATACACATATTTAAGTAGGTAGGTAGCTTATTTTCCTACTTACCACACTTTTATACATTTTACCTACAGTTTTAGGTGAAAAGAAAGTATTTTTAGTTTATCTAAATGTAATTAGATCGTTTACTTAAAGGCAGTGGTAAAATCGTCGAATCATATTAGGTAATTCATTTACTTTTGCGGATTTTCACCTAAAACCAAATTGGCTAAATAAAAATAAAAAGCTTTTCTAAGCCTGTTTTCTCAGCGTATTATCGGACAATTGGTCATATTTTGACATATCATTTAAAGCAAATTACGATCGAAAGATGCACGTGTTTATTGCAGTAGCATACAAGCAACGATCACGAAAATATTCTTTTTACGGACGAATAAAATTTGAATGTTCAATAAGTTTTCAAGAAGCAAAATGATAAAATTTAATGTTTGGGCATCCAAAGAAGTGAAAATTGCAATTCCAAAGGTACGTAGGAACGTAGTCATTATCGTGCTGCGGTGGTGGTTTAATGGGAGTTTCTCAAGGGGTAAAATATTTTCATTTCCCAGAAAAAGGGGATTACAACTGGAGCCAAAGTGTACTAACAGGATGTCCTTGAAAACTTAACCAACAAAATGTCCTAGAAAGTTGAACCAAAAGCCTCAGCTTCAGTGGAGAGAGTTGGATTTTCCAGCAGGACACTGATCCAGCGCACAAGGATAAAAGAACTCAAGAGTGGTTAAAAATTAGTGGAAGATCGACCTTTGGAAAACTCGGATTTGTAAGACCCTTCACAGAAATTTGGATAGTCAAAAAATCCATTTCGGAAGCAGTAGCATTGATGTCCCTAGAAACCTTTCGTGACGCATTAGCTTAATGGCGACATCGTTTAAAAGCTTGTATCAAAACAAAAAGTAGTCATTTTGAATAAACATATTTTTTTCTGTAAAATTAATATATGGCTAAATAAATAAAATTATTTTGAATTTGAAAGACGTGTTTGTTAAATTTAAAGCAGAAATTATGGCACTTTAAACTTGTAACAGAAATTATGGCAGGATTGGTAGGTATTTGGAGGGATTCTAATATTTTGTTGATGAAATTTATGAATAGCGAAACGTCTAAAAGCTTTCTGTTCGGACTCAATATGTGTAGATTATTCATCCTCCAATTGAGAACGAATGAAATTTATATAAAGGGTATTAGGAGAAAAAGGATTGCAAAAATTCTTATTGTTCTTCTCAATAAAACCTAACATTTTCAATGCTTTTGAACACACATTGTCAATATGAGACTTTGTACTACACTTACAGTCACATCAAAATCAAAATAACAGTCAATAGGTACGGTATCAATACTAAAACAAACCTTGTTTGACTGGGGAGCACGAAATGAATTATATTTTTAATATTTAAAAAAAAAAACAAATTATACAGAGCCAAAATTCTATGCCTAGCAGTCTGGAATTAAGTGAATGTTTCTAGCAATATGCTGAGAAGGGAGACATACATAAGTCTATTATATGAATGAAATAAAGTATCTTGAAGATATATATGTACAACAGGTATATTTAGTTTAAGAGCTTCCAGACTTTTATACTATGTAAAGTTAAGTTATACATACTGTACGAGTATATGAATCAATGCTATATTGGCCAGAGCTACTGAAAAATTATATTTATTTTAATTTTATATTCGATTGAAAGCTTTCCTATAACATATGATGATACCTAACATATCTAACATACTCCGCATTCCTGGAATAATAAGCTAAATTTGTAATTATTTAAATAAATTCTCAGAAGTTAGGTTGAATATATGTAGATAGTAAAAAATAAAATTAAAAAAGAAAAATGTATAAATTAAAAGAAGTGTAAGTGAAATAAAATATTGATAAAATTGTAGGATTTATACATTCGCGCTCGTAAAAACTCATGTCCACCCACGTTTATAAAAGAGTAATAATAAAGAAAATTCAATAGCTGAACCGAGTGCCATATTTCATGGTCATTTATAATTCCCTGATTCCACTGATGTACCTAAATCCGATCAGCAAGGCATTCATGTCGGTCTTCTAGAAAATAATGGAGCTGCAACAAATTTTTTTCATTTTCAATCATTTGATGCAACCTTAATATTGCGAGTGTCCTTTTGCAGAAGTGTCCGCCCGAAGACATAAATAATCGAACTGGTGGAAGGAATCACAATGCGTCAAAAGTTTTTTGAACGGGTACAATTGAAGAAAAATTCCTTGTCAAACAAAGCGAAGGTATAAAGTGTGTGTAGGGAACGATGGCGTTCTCCAAGAAACCTAATGTCACTTCATGCCAACACAGTTTTTGTACGGGGATAACGCACCTGGATAAGGAGTAAACGAGTACATTCAACGGTTTGATTGATGCGACCTAAAGGACCAACACGTTATAAACGTTTTATTCTAACTTTGATATTTGTTATGGAAATAACACTCATATTTATTATTATATATCTTATATATAGTGCATATACCATTTTATAGCAATTTATCTCGGTATAATCACAACTCTTTCGTATTTTCTCACAATTTTCAGATAAATAATACTACCCAAACGCAAAATAGTTCGGCTACCGCGGAGTTTTACAGAGAGTTCATATTAAAAAATATTTTATTAGTAATAAACTCATTGTAGGATTAACAACGATTAACAATTATGAAAATTCAATATAATTCTCAATTAAACATACCAAAATTAATACTTTAGCTCTTAGGTTAACAAAATAGTAAAGGAAACAAAACATAACTCTTCAAGCATAATAGTTTGGTTGGTCAAAAATCGAAGCAGGTAGCCGAACTATTTTGCGTTTTGGTAGTATAGAAATTATTGTTTTAATAATATGTGAAACCAATTATGTATTTCTGTTATATTGATCTATTATTTCCGCTACATTGCTTTGCTATAAAATACACTGTAATATCTTTTGAATATGCAAATTTACAAATGTGTGGCGTAAGGTCAGATGATATTCCCCATGTAAAGGATATTATGAATATCAAAATAATTTACAACGAATAATAATGTTATGAAGGTAAAGGAAAAATGATTTAATTCAAATTTTCTTTAATTCCATATATTTATTATGTTAATTTAAGGAAACACTGCATTTGATCGAATTGAGTAAATTTTCTTTACTTCAATAAAATTATCATCATGAAATGTTGGGAAAATATAAAAACGTTTGGTTCTAAAAGCTAAAACAAAACAATATTAATAAAATAAAGAATATAATTATCAGAAGAAAAATATATTTATCTTATATTAATTAAAACCTGTTGTTATACCAATTCAATAAACAATTTTTTGAGATAATGAAATTAGGAGAAATTTATAATTGTTAAACCAAACAACAGCATCTTTATCATAGAGGCATAAGATTTAAAACTCTTGGAAAAATAAATTAAATTAATGTTGTTTAGTATGTGATTTAAGGAGATACATATATTTTTACATCAATCAACACTTTTCAATTATTTATATTCCTCACGAATCCAGCAAAGAGAGACTGAAATAGATGGCTGAGGGATGATATTCTGAAGTTGTGGGTTCAATTCCTCTATGAAAATCATGGTTAAAAATTAAAATAATAAAAACAGTATGTAAATAAAACAAAAAAATATATATATAAATAATAATAATAATGAATAAATAAATAATGCACATAAAGCGCAATATGATTATAAGACCACAGCTACACTATCATGGGTATAAGTGTGTTATAACCATGATAAGCGCAAACTGAGTGGAGGTACAGAGCTACAATGTCAATAATTGTCTGTTAATTTCAAATAGAAAATACTTATGATAAAGCGCTCATTTTCATGATTAAAAGTGCTCATGAAAATGACTCATACCCGTGATAATGCATATAGGGTTTATGAGTTTAAAACATAAATCTGTGTGCTGTGTACTTTTTTTTAAAGCCGGTAATGCGAAATTTATTCATTTCGCCCGTTCAATGTATGAATTCCGTATTGTATGAATTCCTGACAGATTCTGAAATAAGCCCCATATACTCTATGGTAAAAATGCGTTTGTTTTCAAATAATTCACTTGCTTATAAAACTCAATTTTTATAAATTTATCTAACCTTCATGTGTAATATTATTGTAATAGTTTAGGTAATCTATCGATATTTTTAGTTTAGTGTACGTAAGATTCTTATATAAACCTGCACAGATGTTTTTAGGTACAACATCAATAACGCTAATTCTCTTTTCTTTATTTAGTCATTTAATTTGAAAGGTAAAAACACTTGCCACGTGGATTTCTCAGGAAACAAGTATTTGTAGTTGAATTAACCTAATTTTAGTAGGTGTCATAGGAACACGAAAAAGTGACTATATCATCTGATAAAAAGCAGAAAGTATATCGCCAGAGAATAAAAATGAGTTTGGCAAGCCATTTCCTAGATTTTCAGTAATTGTATCATACTTTGCCTTATTAAGCTGCTTGAGTAAATAACACGTTGACTCGTGGGCCAGTGCACTGAGCTTCCCACCCTCTAGTTGGCCCATATCACTCCTGATAAAAAACGTCGACGATAAATAAAAGAGCAGAAAACAACAAGTCCGATCCCTTAATGAGAAATTAACGACTTAATTAATTTTATTATCCAAAGACGATAGAGTTCCCGAGTTTGGATAACACTTCTCACATCCAGGGCTAGCCGGCGAATCCAGGCAACCCGTAAACAACTCGAACACGTGCCATTGTTCCTTCACGGGCAGGGTACGGACTCCTGGAGCATTATGCTGGAAACGAAAGACAAACACGCTTGAGGCAGGGAGCGGGGGAGTTCCAGACCCACGCTGATAATTTCCGATGCCAAAGGAAGGCACTCTGGCCTACGTGAAGCAGCTGAAGATCAGCGCCCATCGATGGCGGTGGCGAAGGACGTGAGGAGTTCCTGCACAGCATATGTGTGTTCCCGTTGTTTGATTTATTGGATCACCGAGCGGAATCCAAACAAGGAACACATAAAACCGCTTGCTCCGAGTTCCGCGTTTGTATCCTGGTTGGAATTCAAAAGAAGCAACAGTCGGTGGTTCAATATGGTCACATCTTAGCGATTATCCGTCGCTCCCACTAGCCCCTGGTCGACTATAAACGAAATTTCGTCTAAATCCTACCGTTCGCTCGGATTTTGGAAAGACTTCTTAAGGATAAGGAAACGCAAAGGATGAATAGGCTCTGTAATTGTCAGGCCTTCCGAAACACCTGCATTACATCTCACCTCTCATCTTGGATATTTTTTCATTTAGGAGAGAGCGGCCCTTTTGCTCGAGGACATTTGAACCTGAGTCGCGCTTTGTTCTTTTAAAACCGCCCACAGGCAAGACATCATCAAAGACTCGCAGCGAAATGGACGTAATTAGAGCTGGGCCACTCTTCTTTGAGTTCTCAAGGAAAACGGCAAACATTTTAATTTCTTGCCCTTTGTTGTCCGGGGAACGGGGCGCAATTTGATGATTTATTAAAAAACTGGACGCCTCTTCCCAGTCCACCCACCTACTTATCTAAGGGAAACTGTCCTTTCATGAAAATGACACGGCCCATCCTAATGGAAATGCTGAGCAGCTTCAAAAAGCTTCACGAGAAACTTTGATTGGGAAACTTTTAATTGCCGGACTGACTCTGCCTGGGCCTTACAAAATACGGGGAGGGGCGCTGCATGCTATCCTTGGAGTGGATGGAGCGGTGATGCGTCCACCGTAACTTGGAAACGGTTAACTTTTCATCTTTATTTCCGCGTAGTCGTCTTGAGAACTGCCAATTTTTCTTTGAAATGGACCAATTGAAAAAGCAAGTAACTTTGTTGGATGAACAACGCTCGGTAGGATGGCCCCTGACGAAGATTATAAATTTCTACAACAAAATTTTACTTTTTTCCCTTTTTGTTGACTTATTTTTTTGGCCTACCCCGACACAAAAACTATTGGTCGGGCGAAGGGGGGGATTGGCCTTATAAATATTTAAATTTTGATGAAACCTCAAAATCATGGAAACGGGATATACCTGATTTCCACCAAACATGATTAAGACTCATCTTGCAAAATGAAACTTTTAAATAAAAAAAGAGCAGTTTGAAATTGTCTTGGAGCTACGATGCCTCCGAGAGAAAAAACGATTGATTTTAACAATTTTTTAATTATTTTGTTGGTTAAAATAGAGTTTGCAAAAAATATGAATTGAATTTCATAAAAATATAGGTGAATTGAATAAGTTTTTGTAAACTTTTCTAAACATAATGCAATTAACTAATTTTTGGTTAATTAATAAAGTTCATTTATAAAAAAGTATTATAATTTAATAAAATAATTGATTTTGTATATTATAAAATAGAAAAAACCTGGAATCAATTACTTGTTTTATAATAGCACACTCGTATATTTTTTAAGTATATGAATTCATTAATTGAAGAATATCATTAACACACCTACACTTTTCGCAATTTTTCTTGAATTAATTTGACATTATTTTTAAATAAGATTAAATATATTAATATAATGCATTCTTGAGTCTTACCTCCGCATGAGATTTTCACACAGAAATAATATCATGGTAAAATATGCAGATATAATTGGTTAAAAAAAAACGGACCTGAGAGAGGTCTGATACCAAAAAAAGGTTAAGCAGGGATGAATTAGTCGAATTGTGATAGGTATGTAGGAGTAGAGTTGACGACATTAAGATGAAATGACAGCATATCAGTCAAAAAGTTATCCGCATAAGAGTTAAGAATATTGACTTTGAAATCGCCCCTAATCACAATATTCGTACAGCGCCTACTGACACTAGATGGTTGAAATCCAGAAAGTGTTCTCTAGCAGCAAGACCAGGAGGAGAATAGACAGCGTACAACGTAAACTTTTCAGTACTCGTATTAGCATCAACGCAGATAGCAGGTATATCGGAAAGTCCTTACCGGTTTTTCTAAGCCGTAAGTATGGAATAAAATGATTTGATATATATGTCATTTTATTCTACTGTCATTAAGCTTAGAACAACAAAATTTTCATTCCGCCTAAATATTAGCGTCACAGAGTTATAGTTCTGGGAATATGTCGAGTTTCATGGTTGAAAAAGAGCATTTGCAGCATGCATTGCTTTTCTTATTTCATCAAAAGAAAACGGCCGTTGAAAGCCATCGTTTGTTGGTAGAAACTTACGGAGAGCATGCTCCAGGTATAAAAACATGTGAGACGTGGTTTCGAAAATTTAAAAGTGATTATTTGGATTTGAAGGACAGTAATCGCTCGGGTAGACAAAAAACAATTGTGGATGAGGAAATGCAGGAGTTATTGGACGAAGACCCAACCCAAACTCAAAAACAATTAGCAGAAACGTTAAATGTGGTACAAGGAACGATTAGCGACCGCTTACGAGCAATGGGGAAGATCCAAACACTGGGAAGATGAGTGCGACATGAACTGAATGACAGGAAAATGGAAAATCGAACAATCATTTGTGAAATACTGTGAAACGAATTGGAACTGTACTGAATTTTCCAACAAATAATCTATCAAAATTTAAATCTTAGTCTGCATTTACATAGGCCTTTACCATGAAATTTTGAGATTGCTGTATTTATAAGGAGTATAACTAACTGTATTGTCTTGCTTAATTTAATTCAAAATAAGATTAAGAAAATGTTGCAAAATTGCCGATTGTTTGCATTTGCAGTCATAACTGCCTTAAATTTCAGATTTTTTAAAATTATATTTTTAAACTGTTTTCGGCATGATATTCATCTTGCTTGCTAACTATTTGTATTGTGGAAGTTGTACTTAGAATTAAGAATTATTATTTTATAGTATAGTATACTTTATATTAGGCGCACCCATAAGTAATCTTTACTGTTTGTGATTATTAACTTTCCGACAAGCGAAATGAATTACGTAGTTGGCTGAAGGGTTTGGCTGTGATGTGCTGAGTGTGCCATTCCGATATTATGGGTTCGATTCCCATATGAAAACTCTGGTAAAAAGTAAAAATAACACATAAAATTTCTATATGGGTGCTGCCGAGTGCACGAAAATATAGAAAGCAATTTGAAAATTTAATTTAAATAATTGTAAAATAAAATAAATAAATTAATATACTTAAATATGATAATTATACGAGTATCTTAAAATATCTAGGTGAAATCAGATTCAAAATTAAGTCCATAAGAATTATTGAGAAAGCTTGGATCCACATGGTCAAATATGCAAATATACCTACAACAAATTGGAAAGGTACATAGGCGAGGAATATTAGTACCGAATCAAGTATCTGAAGCAGTTAAATTTTCCTAGAAAAAAATTTACCGATTGCAATGGGAACTTTTACCGCACCCGTTGTACTCTACAGATATTTTGAAACATACGGAAACTTTGAAGGACGGGGAATTTTCTTAAGGTGATTTGCTTACATTCTCTACATGATTACACTTTCAATTTATAATATAAATGTAGGCACAGTTTTTAAAAATTGTCTGTAGGGCTTTAATTTTATTATTTTCACATCAAAAGTCGGACACAAATCACCACGTACCTTAAAAATTTATCTTAGTAGAGAGTTGAATTAGCCGCGAGCGAAGTCGCTGGAAAAAGAAGTTGGTTTTAATCTTTAAATCTTTAAATAAAATTCTTCTGTCAGCGCCTATGGATTAATTTAATTAATTTTATAATTAACATTCCTTCATAAGTTTACCTGAAACAAAACGAGAAAATCTTTCATTTTGATTAGATTACATGGTAGGTATATGGTATTATATCCGGGCAAATTAATACCTTTTCTTCTCTTAACAAAAAGGGAAAATTGTGCAATTTATAGGCGGTAAGTAGAATTTAATTTTACATTGAATTTAGACCTATTTTACTACCCTCGCTTCCTCCGGCAGTGAGGAGTAAAAGGTTCAAATTAGTCCAATTATTTCAACTTGGGCAGAAATGCCATATGTAGGAGAATTTAAATTAACCTAATTGGAATTAAAATCTTTGAAAATGTATGCTCTTTATTAGCTCAAGTTCTTTATATTTGGGAGTATCAGATTTTAGGTAAGGTAAGGTAAAATGCTCATTAGGAAGCTTCTGGAAAGAAATTATCTTAAAACTGCTCCAATTGGGGTATGAGGAAACCCTTTCTCATAGCCGACAGCATCTCCCTGCATAATAAGTGGAGCACGATCTCCTTCCAAGATTATCCGCACACAGACGACACGATGATTGTGTATATTACCCCGTAACCTCGGTGCTACGGCATGCTAGAGAGACACAGGGGTGGAGGGAACGTGCTGCTATTAAAAAGTAAAAAGGACGAAGGATAAAAAAGGAACTTTCAGCTGGGGTGAAGTTTTTAAGTAGAAAAAAATCGTGGGGTGGTAATTTTTTCATTCGGGCTATGTCGTCAGCGCCGTCTTCGTTGGCTTTAACCCGAAAGGGGTTGAGTGTGATCGATATTTTAATTTTATTCTTCTTCTTGTTCTGCTTTGAATTTTTTTCCCTTCATTCTCATTTTCCCCGTCCCTGCCGCACCACCGACCGCTCTATGCGGTCTTGTTTTTAAGCACACTTTCACCCAAAGGAGCCCTTTCTCTTGCATGCCGTGTCTATCCTGCTCGAGGAGTCCTTTTACGTGCACACTTGTAAGGGCAGCAAAATACCAAGGAGCAGCATGAATACCACCAGAATTGTAAGACTTCGTGCTCAAGAATTGGTTATTGGGCGAGCGACTTGATTAAGCCGAAATTACTCTTGCCAGTGTATCACTTAAAGCCGGTCTTCCAATAAGCTCAGGAGTAACCTTAAGAAATCACCTTGAAATGCCGCTTAGCCGCGTCGCATTCTCGTTGTTGTGGCAAAAATATGTTCTTTTCCCAGAACTGCTTCAATTTCCTTCCATATCTTGATGCTATTCAGGCAATGAGACGTTTTGGAAGGCCATAAATGCGCAATCGATTAATCCTTTCAAGGTGGCCATTCACGTTCTCATCGACATTGTTGGCACATCATCTTAATTCTTAGCATCCTTGGGCAACGGTAATCCTTCACTTAATCGGCAATTTTTCGCTATTGTGCCATTCCTTAACCAAACGCAACCAATCACTCACGCAACGGCTGGAGTATCTTTTCCTTCGAACGCAAAGAACTGAAAAATCTTGAAGAATCCTTCAACCACGGAAATTTGTCTACAGTTCTCGGTCAAAAGGGATCCCGCTCAATGGTGGTGCGTATTCATAACAAAAATAAACTCCACAATAATAATTTTTTGGGTTCAGCACGCATCTCTACTGCTGAGTGCTGTGTCTCCTTTAGGTTTCCTTGTCCTTTTGTAGATTCCTGGATTTTCTGGAGGATGCGGAACTAAATCTCAAAAATTTTATTTATGTCAAATTTTTGACAGATTTTTGAAAAAGGATCATTTCCTCCTTTGACTTCGGTTCAAACGATTATCGAACTCATTGTTCAACTAAAGAATGTGGGTTGGGTTTTGGAAAATGAACAATTTTGTTGCCTAATTTGTGATTTTTTTCATGTTCTCCAAATCTGTAAAATAATTACTCATTTCGTGGGCATAATTTGTTAGATCCTCTTACCCATTAACTTGAAATTAATTAGATAAGTACGAGTTTTAAAAGTAAAATTAAGGTGACTTTTCACCTTGGTGATTTTCGAAAGTGATCAAATTTGGAATTTCCGAATAATGCGTAAGAAGTTTTGTTATTTATGCATGAATATAATACGTTACTATCTTCACAGGTTTATTCAAAGAATTTAAATTAATTTGATTTAAATTGGTCGATGTCGAATTATAGTAGATGAAGAGAAGTATCGCTTGTCCGCTAAAGTACTAAGAATTGTCAATTTGTTGTGTGATTTGCAGAATATATGTAATAAATACTGTGTTTATGACAAAAGTAAATAAGGCATATTTTAGTCTTCTACAGCTTTGTTCCAATTGAAACTTTGTCTTTTATAATCACTGAAAGAGTCCTTTTTTTACAATCATCGAAATGAAAGGTGAAGCCTACTTTGGAGTCAACAGTTTTTAGTTTTGCAGCTGACAGTTATCTTACATAAACCCTTTTATTTTAAAGTAATAAGTGACAATCGCTAATCACCATAGTTAAATAGGCCCGGTTTCTTATGAAATACTGCCTATTGCAGGCCTACCTGATGAAACGATTTCGGAAAACGAATAATGGCAAAATTAATATAAAGATCATAGGCTTCGAAAATACACTCTTACCCAAATCTGCCCTTTGCCTTATGAATTGAGGGACGATTATTAATGCCACTTTCGATAAGAGTTTCTGTCATTCGCCGTGACCACAAGCAGTTTCCTCACAGGCCAAATTTTGCGCAATCCACTGGTTTGCCATTTACTATTTAGTAAAACCACATTTTTATATTGCAATTATAACAAACAATAACAATAAACATTATCGTGCAAAAACAACATTATTTGATATGAGCTTTGCACTTTTAGCCAGAACAAAACATCATGTATCTGATACGAGCTTCTCATTTCAGGCACAGAAAGGGGATCACACCGATAAAGAAATTATCTGTAAAGTATTTGAATAGAAAAGAAATATTTTTAGTATTTCAGGTTTTATGCAATTAAATACATATTTTTAATATTTACTAATAATTCGAAAAATTAACCTACATATGTATGTACATGTATTTTTTCTCACAAACTAAAATTATACAAATTGAAAATAATCTGAGTTTTGCTTCTTAAATCATTTGGAACATATGAATACGAGCGTTTCGTGCTGTGCATTATAAAAATTCGAAATAAAGTATTTTCGCACACTTTATACTATAATTATATGCAAAAGTATAAAATATGTATGTCCACCAAATATACAGCACGTACTTTATTATAAACTATGGTTAACAACCCTAATCATAGAGACGGTATTTTATAATCTATTTCTTCGCTTATAGATTAATTGAATCAATATCTCAATTAAGTTCGTAAATAGGGACAATCAGTTAAGGGAGTTATGGGATAGTGGCTACGTTAGGGCTAAAACATAATTCCAACTTTTAAGTCATCTTGAGCTTTGAATCAATGTGAATTGAATTGGCAACATAAAATTGCAGCTTAAAATTTTAAGCTAGATTGAAGCTAAGTTCAGTTTTGCTAGAAGTTGAAATTTTCGGATGTCTTGTGCAATTGTTAACAAGTGATTTTGTCAATCTGAGTTAAATTTTATGAGATTATTATTATTATTTTGGATATTATGTTTATGGCATATCAAAGACAAAAATTACAAATTGCTGTGTTCGCAATTATGTATCAAGCTATAAGCAACAAATTTCCAAAAAGTTGGAATTGTGATTCTGTCTTTAGCTTATGTAAAAATGACTTGGACCCAATATCAGGCAAAATTGGGATGTACATTCATTCACAAAATGTAAGCTTCTTTTCCTCCATTCGATTTGATACTTGTTATTCTTGTTGCTAATCCTTGTTCTAGTTTTAAGCGGTACTTATTAATTTTATTAATTTTAACTTAGACTATTTTATTTTATTTTTATATATTTATTTTTCTGTACCTTTTATTAATCGAAATAAATAAATAAGTCTTGTATCAAAATGGTAGTGAAATCAATTAGTAAGCCATTTTAAAAAATCACTTTGTTATCGTAATAGTTATCGCATTTCTTAGTGTATTTTGATTTTAATTTCCAATCGATTTTGATCAAACCTGACTAACATATCCTCTATGGCAATATCTTGGCTAAGTTCGCAATTGGGGGGAATCGGTCAATGGGGTGGGTAATTTAGTACTATACTATTACTACACTCACAAGGAATACCTAAAGCTAAAGCATATGTAATAATTAGTTATTTTTATATACACATATTGTATTAGTCTGTTGGAATTGGTATGTAGACGAAATAAATAAATAATTATGAAATAAAATATACGTATATTCAATACGCATACTAATTGTAATAGAAATGTACACTTCAATAGAAGTTTGAACTTTTTAATTTTGGTGAAATATTGATAAAACTGGTATGATGCGGTACTATTATTGATGAGGTAATTAATCATCTAAAAACGTTTAGGGAACAAGAAAAAATCACACAGTTTGCCGTGCCGTTTTTGATCAAAAAATCTGACATAGTAAGAGCAATGTGCGATGGTGCATTATCATGGCGGAGAATACAATTCTTATCCTTCCATAAATCTGGCCTCTTCTATTGACTGTTTGATCGTCTGACAAGAATTCCTTGTGGACAACACCGTGATAATCAAAGAAAGCAGTCAACGTAACTTTGATTTTTGAGCGACTTTTGCGTGTTTTTTTTTTATTTTGTTTCATTTTCGAAGCACCACTCGGGCGATTGTTGACTAATTTCAACGTCATACTCATAAGACCATGTCTCGTCACCAGTAATGATTCGTTTCATGAATGTAGGGTCGTTTTCATGCCCAACATTTATTTGTTCTGAGACGTTTTTCCGGTACTCTTTTTGCAAATGCAAATAATCGAGGTGTTTTGGTGTAAGTCGAACAGTAACGCGTCTCATGTTCAAAACATCTGCAAAATGTGGTAATTAGATCCCTTTAAGATGTTAAGATCAAGAGCAATTACTCTTTTAGTTACACGACGGTTTTCATACACCATTTCGACAATATTCGTCAAGTTTTCTTCAGTAGTTGTCGATGGGCATCCAGAACGAAACATGTCTTCGACCATTTCACTACCCTCTTTGAACGTTTTGAACCACTCGCCTCTGCTCTACATATAGAGTCCTCATAAGATTTCTGGACCATTTTCAATGCTTTAACACGTGAAATTTCGTCCATAACACAAAATTTCAAACAAACTCATTGTTCAACAAGTTTTATATTAAAAATCGCCCTTTAAAGGCGGAGATATGAGTATAATGTATGCGATGCCTATTTGTGACGTTAAGAAATAATTTAACATACGAATGCAACTAGCTTGATACCGCGATATTCGCGACCAAATTTCGCAGCGCCCCAAAAATTTGATTGAAATTTAACTTTTGTGGTGCAATGATTCTTTTCCATTTCTTCTCTATTTCAGATTTTCCTAGGTATAGAATAAAATTTGAAATGTGTCATATAAGGCTTAAAAGAATATTTCTAATCTACGGCTCAAAAGCCGTTTAAAAAATCCATGAACTGGACGGCTTTTATACTCGTATAGCTTGCTATGAGGCCCAAATCGTCTGTGATTTTTGTGTCTTTTCTTTTGAACGATTGTTAGGCTTTAAATACTAAAAAATTAGCTCGAATTATTGCCAAAACCGTTGGCGAATTTATCTTCAACTTGCAAAACACAACAGCACGACAAAAAATGATAGCCGGAGAAAATGTAGGCTCTCACTGTACACCATGTTGTAGCGTGATGTTTCGCGATGAGGCACAAAATCGCATCACGTACATTGTTTCGCCTTTAAGCGTGAAAACATTCCTAAAGACTCATTCATTTGCTCATTATCTCATGCATTTATTTTATTTAGTTTCCATTTTAAAAAAAAACTAATATTGTATCTATGAGATATATAGTTTCGAATATTTCTTTAGCACCTCTCAACTGGTTATATGTACTTGCGCAAGTATGCAGTTAAGTGTGCTGTTGGCTTTACACCTTGTCGGTGGCTTTCTTGTTCGGTATCTTTTTCTTTAGGCTGACTGCTCTTGCCCCTTTTCTAATTACATTCAAAAACCTGCCTTTAGGCACCCACTGTTGTTCCACTCAGGGCTCCATGGAAGAAAGGAGATCCACAGCGCTGGCGGCGCCCATTTGCCCCGCGCTGAGAAATGAAAAATAAAATTTTACTGCGCGACGGCACCGAGCGGAGTGGAGCAGGAACTAATTGCATTCATAATCCAGGCGGTATCCCGGCCGGCACGGCACAGGGCGTAATGAAGGGGTGGCCTTTACAAACAACTGCTCCTCCCGTTCATTATGGCCGCCTTAATGGGAATATTAAATTACGACGCTTGTTGTTTTAATGGATTAAAGGGATGCGCCGGCATCGGGAGCGAGAAAGGAGCTCGAGTGGTGACTTTCGGCGCTGCGATAAGAAACTAGAGGGGGCTGTTAAAACGCAACCGGCTGGAGGGTGTAATTGGAATTGAAAGGAGTGGATTCTCCACTGTAGAATGGCGCAGCTCAAGTTAATTGGAACTGCCGGTCGCCTCAGTGGGTGGCAGTTGCACAGGGGACAATTGTGTAACTGAGGTGCCGAAAGGGATGGCTCATTTGGTTGTTTACATGATTTGCAGGTTTGGCGAAAAACTAATTTTCGGGTAGATGATTAGTACTTTGTAGTATTACGGAAGGTATATTTGGAGGCGGGGGGGGATGATGATCCCCTTCCATAAAGGCATACATTAAGTATTATGAGGAAATCTGAAACTTATTGTTAGTTATTTCACAGAAAAAAGTTCAGTTCGCTTAATGCAAGCTACAGTATGTGATTAAAAACTAAAACTAAAACTAGACTAAACTAAGCAACGAAAAGAGACAAATATTAGGGGGGATGCAGGAAGGGTTAGTTTGGGGGTGGGTTCGGTGAATAAAGAGCTTGCTTGAGGGATGTTTTGTCCATATGGAAGTCGAAAACAGTAGAGCTGTTGGCCTTGCGCAGCATTCTAGTGAAGGGTTCGGAGTGACCAGAATTAGTGCGATGATTTTCGAGGCGAAATGTGGGGAAAGTTCTAACATTCCGAGGGTTAGTTTTAAGGGATATGCTGTTTAGGAACTCGGGACAGTCAATGGAACCAGAGAGGACTTGATGGACGAAGGTAATATCGACGACATCACGACGTAAAGAAAGGGGCTGAAGGTTGATAAGTTGAAGGCGACTTTCGTATGGAGGGAGGTTGAGCTGGTCTGTCCAAGGAAGGTAACGCAGCGCGAAACGAATGAATCTGCGTTGAACTGATTCAATTCTGTTGATGATTGTAGATTAGGAAGGTGACCAGACCTGACTAGCGTACTCAAGAATGGGCCTAACGAAGAAGATGTAGAAAGATTTAGGTACGTAAGGGTCGGAGAATTCCTTTGACCAACGTTTGACGAAGCCTAGGGCAGAATTGGCACTACTGATGATGTGATCGAAATGGGATCGGAAGTTAAGCTCACTACCACAGATAACGCCAAGATCGCGAAGGGAGTTGACCGAAGATATGGATTCTCCTGAAAGCAGATAGAATCTGGGAGAAATGGAGGAACGTTTACGGGACAAGGCGATCGATTGGCATTTGGAAACAAGTAGGCGTTGAAGACATAACTATAACATAAAAGACAACTGAACACCAATAAAAGAATATCTAACGCAAATGGTATATATCGTTAAAGATGAAGAAACCTATCTTCTTTAATGTACAGTCACCAACAAACTGTTCATAAAAATTACCCGATTTCGAAAAATCTCAGAAGGAAGAGTTTTGATCACTTTATGGTTAGATCTCAGGTTTTCATTTTTATTTACAGGTTTTCATTTTTATTTTCTTTTTTCATATTTTACAAGAAAGTTATTTATGAGGTAGAGGATAATAAAATAATCATAGAAAATCATCAAATTAAGGTTTCGTAACATAGCATTCATAGGTGCTTAAAAGAATGTGGTATAAAGGTGAAGACCAAAATGACAAATTCACTGTTAGCGAATAAACATAAGAAAATACGTTTTAAATTTGATCACACTCTAATAAATAAGTTTAGATTTACTTCAATCCATAAAGTTATTTCGATACTATTTGAATATATAAAAAATATTAATAATATATGTATAATAGAATTGAAGAAGTCAAGCGCAGCTTCCTTCGCTTTACCTTACGCGATCTTTCCTGGTCTGATAGTTTGAATCTTTTCTCTTACGAAAACCGCCTGAAGCCCTTATGGAAACGACGAGACTGCTCTGATATTACTTCTATCCATCAGTTGCTATCTGGCGATATTAATTGTCTTATATTGCTGCAGCAGATTGCAATTCGCAAACCCTCGCAATCTCAGATCGGTCCGCCTCTTTCACACTATCTACTACCTCACCAACTATGGCTATTATTAACCTCTCACCCGAATACTTCGGAAAGCGAACTCTCCACCCTCTTTTGATTTTCACTTAAGAAAATCATCTCTCAGTACTGTCCTATACCGTCCACCTTAGAATAAGATTCTTGTTTAGTTATTAAGCTTATCATCCTTCTTGTTGTTTACTATTATAGTTTTATTATCACTATTACTTTAATTAAATTAAATAAACTCTGCCGCGTTTGAAGTCCATGTAGACAAACCCTCTCTTGGGCGTTCATTTTACCTACCTAACCCAGAATAACTGATCTTCTAACCCCTTGATTGTTTTTAAACTAAATATAATTAGGATATTTAATTTGTTTATTTTAGTTTAATATCATTGTAGCTCGTATTAAGTGAACTAAGTAAATGTACTACACTCTAAACTAAATTTATATTTCATAGTTTAAATTAAAATTTAATTCTTTAAGCGATAGAAATGTTCATTTCTGTTCAAAAGCCCATATTTTCGTCCTTATTTTATCTCTTTCAACCCGCATGCCAAACTTTAGCAGAATATGCAGTTCATCGTGTGTTTCGTTTAAATATTACAGCAAATCTCCATTAAATTAATTAAACTGGAAACTCTTTAAAGTAGCATAACATTGGTACATTTCTGATGGAGGTGTTCAGCAGTGCAAACGGCAAGAACAATTCCCAGATGCTCCGGTAACCTGTTCCTAAGGATAAAAACAAATATTTCTAGAAATCACGCACTAAAACATCAATCAATCGGAACTTCCGCCGGAACTCAGCCGAACCGGAGGACAAACAGCCACCCGCTCTCATATGAGCCTCGCCATACATCAATTACAGCCTTGGATGGATGTCACATTCGGGCAATCTGTCCCGTAGCGGTGTATCCCCAAAATCCGCCAAAGCAGCCGGCTGATACCCGAGGGAAGACATCTGGCTTTGGAGTGGTGCAGGGTGGCTGCCTTTCGTCCCCTTCCTCCTTTTGGCGCTGCCGCGCTGCCATGGCGAGTATGTGATCACATTCGTTTGCGGGGACAGAGTACGCAGGCACAAGGCGAGCAAAATAAATAAAATCTGGAAGACAACTCGTCTCTGGCGCTGCCCCACCCATCCCTTCGGTCCAGGACGAGCCCATCCACAGCCTGGGACACACTAGTTGCGATGTAAACAAATATTGAAGCCCATTCACGCGGCTGTTCAGCCATCACCGGCGTGGGAGGGTATGTGAATGGGGTGAATCGTGGCAGAAAGCTCGGGAAGCTGGCGAGAAGTCGTTGCGGCATAAAGGTGCACTCTAACCCTCCCCGCCAGCCATTAGGTCATGTCGGCACGCGTGATTTCGCTTTAAGTAAGTCCTAAGTGACTGGCGGTGAGCGGAAGGGCGAATGCTGTGAAAATTACAGGGAATGGAAGTATTATACCGATGCACAATTCGGCTCCAGGGGGAGCTCATCTTCCCGGAGGAGGCAAGTTTGATCCATCAGAGGATTACTAAAGCGTGGCAGGATGTGTGCCTGATTCAATAACTTCAATTTGATTACCCGACGTGGTCACATCAAAGGGCAAAAAAGAGGAGACGCTCTTTCTAATTTCGGCAATTTTACCGAACATGCTTCTGTTCCAGATGGGACCTTGATATGTTCCTGCAGTGAGTGGTCATATTGGGAATACTTTGATAAAATACTCCGCTAGTATGCGAAGTGTACTTTGAATAGTCTTAAAAGGTCAGATATTTTATGGAACCTTTTCGAAACTCTCAAGTTCAGAGAAGCTAGCATGCAATGCATAGAAAAGTGAATATTCTTCGCGAAAAATAACAATTACAAAAACAAATTACTAACTAATTGGGTATTCAAATTACCATAAAATCAATTAATTTTTCAAAGCGAAAAAGAGAAACCTAATATTATGTAAAAACAGAAAGTATGTACATTTGTACACAATTTAACAATTTATTAATGCAACTAAAACTCCCCGACTTCACAAAATGTACTTCTAATTTAATTCCACAAATTTTAACTTGGAAACCCCATATATAAAATTAATTTTCGTCCTACACAAGACTTATTTTCAAAAACTATAAGAAAAAAATAAATTTAAATGAGAAGCTATCACCAAGAAACTATGTGTTTTGAATTCCAATAATTTCTAGGGTCTAAAAGTGCAGATAAAGAATTAAGGAGAATCCGAGGTTTTTAAATAGCTATTTTAATTCGAGCGCGACAGAATAAATAATAACGTTTTTGGGAGCTATAAATTTTAAACAACACTAAAATTTCGGCCTGGAATTCTACATTATCTGTAAAGTAGGGCAAGAAAGCTTGGTAATAAGCTGTCCCTATGTCCGCTACATTTTACCAATTTTTCAATTTTATAATTTAACATTTCCTTAAGATAAAGAATTAATCATATTCATATTTCAATATTTGTTATTAAAAAACCGGACGCATCTGCTGGATCAAGTATTCGAGTTGAAATTTTAGACGTTCTTTGATAGCATTTATTTCTACTACAATGGAACCTAACTTTATGGTACTAAATATTACAACTGCTAGTTTTATCCTCTGTCTCTTCCTCAGTAAAACTCATTCTCCTATTTTGCTACTTATAAAGCCGTCGGCTTCTCCCGAATTAAAATATTCAAACTACTTTGAACCCTTTATACCTCGTTCTCGGAGCAGGTGGTGGTAGTAGGAATTGAAGGCATTTTTCCAAAAACCGCATGTATAAGTTTTTTACGAAAATGCAATTTTAATAGAATTTTTAATAAATTGCTTCCCTTTTAAACATATTATAAAGGGTGTTTCAATAGGGACTTCCGAACTTTGGTAGTTGATGGCAGGCATATTATTGAAGCTATATCTGCCAAATTGGCTGTAATTTATTCATAAAATAAAATTGTTTTATAAAAATGGGTGTTCTGTTCGGGCAACGTTTTGTGCGATTCGTCCATTTTACGGTCACCATAATCGTCAACGGCGAGCGCTAAAGGTCAATGATTACCAACTTCTTTTTGACTGAATTGGATGATATGGACACCAATAACTTGTGGTTTCAACAGGACGACGCTACGTGCCACACAACTCATGCGACATTAGACATTCTGCACGAGCGATTTGAGGGCATGGTCATCTCACGTGGAGGTGATGTGAACTGGTCACCGAGATTGTACGATTTGTCCCCGTTAGACTTTTTCTTGTGGGGTTTTCTTAAGTCGCAGGTCTATGCGAATAAGCCAGAAATCAGAACGGCTCTCAAAGCCAACATAACCCGTGCCATCGGTCAAATTCAGTCTGATTTATGCGCCAGAGTCATGGAAAATGGGACATTTCGGATTCGCGCTACCCAGAGAAGCTGCGGCTTGCATTTGAACTATGTAATATTCCGTACCTAATGGCATCGATAGGCCTTTCAAACAAATAGAAAATTTCGATGTTCTCTCACACACACATTGTTTTATTTAAATTTAAAGATAGGAAGTGCTTAATGAAAGATCCTTTACAAAACGAACTATAATAATCTTACATATGAAAAAAAAATTTAGTTTGATGGTTACAAATATATATGTAGGCGATTTTTTACAGTTCTAAGAGCCTCTGTTATGGACAAGTGCTGTTTTTGTAGATCTTCAATTGTCGAATACATTATAAGGAATTGTGCTTATAATTCGTTTGTCTCAATTTTATAAAGAAATTTAGAATGTATTTGGAAAAAGGGAGTTTCTGTAAACGTATAATCAATTGATGGGAATGATCAAAGTTTTTATATGTATAAAAATGTATAGTTTTGCTATTTCAATACCTCTTAATAAGAAAATCACTGGAGTATAATAATATAATAAAACATGTACGAATTTTACTAACAAGTTTTATAAATTAAAAATATGTCCTACTCTTAAACGATGCACGACCACAATTGCATGTTCTGTACAGCTAAGTAGGACAGTGAGTATGATTCTTTCTTAGCTGTTATTAAATTACACCTAGTCTGTATATCCTTATAGGCAACCAACTTCAGTCTATCCTAATTGATTACACATTGACCAACATTTTACTTTTCCAAATACTTTCTAAATTCCTTTTCAACATATTAATTACAGGTTACAATTCCAAGTAATTGGAATTTCAATGTAATGCAATTTCTGAAGGAATATTCCAACTCAGCTCTGGGCTGTTGGGCACAGTTTAAGAGCATGACAGAAGTATGGCTAAAAACCCAGATAACTTTGACTGGCTTTCTATGTTATAAGGTTGCGACGGACTCTTTGTTGGAGGGATTCGACATGATTTTCTGTTTGCGTGTTGTGTGCAAATTCGTCGTGTTTCCACAAAATAGACTTTAACTTCGTAGCTAGATGCTTCACCCAGGTGTGGATTTAGATTTTTTCCATTTAAAAACCAGCCTAAATCAGTATCTGTTGTCCTCTGTTTTATTTAGTCTATCCCATCTTATCCCGCCCCCAATTCTTATTTTAAATCTTCTCTGATTTCCTATCATAATTATTATACATAAAATCCCACTACACGATAATGGTTAGTTAAGTTAATTGTTTTGGCTATATTTTACTTTCTCACTACAACATTTATGTTAGTAGTCCAACCGATCATTTTGGGTAGCGATTTTTTCTGCAACGGAGTTTTTGGAGTGCTAACCAGCTTTTTTGACCCTCCTTGAAGAGAATAATGCATTTACTAGGTATATCTTTGATATATTTTTTAGCGTGCTACCTTTTAAAGGATTAAACTCATCTGTATTTGTTTTTCTTCGCTTCGATATGGATATCAACTGAAAGGGTTTGACGAGTAAAATCCGATAATATACCTTTGAGTGTATGTGTTTGCGTTTTTCTAAAGGTTAAAAAGGAAAAACTAGTTTTTAGTTTTTTAAATAAAAACTTTTCTTCGAAAACATTTTTTTATGTACTCGTTTGTATGTATGTTTGTATTGGGAAATTATAATGTTTTTTGCATTATATATGAATGTAATGAAAATAAAACGATTATCAATTTTAAATTAACATATCACATACTTAAGGCCCTATTATAAGTACATAATCACTCTTATAATTTTTTTTATTAAAGTAGCCTCAAAAACTGTCCAAGTTACCCGTAAAGACAATTTAGTCCTGTTTTATGGTAAAGTACTTTAACTCGAATTATTGTATTGACAAAAATACGAATAAATGAAAAAGTATTTAATTAATTTTACAAAATTAGGTTTGTAGATTTTACAAATATATTGGGTGAACGGAAGGAATTTTCGTTCTCTGAATTTCGCAATTACATCGTTAATTTAAATTAAATGTTTATTGTCTAAACAAAAAGATTTTGAATAAAGAAGAGAATTTAGTTT
The DNA here is from genome assembly GCA_963969385.1 of Philonicus albiceps. Classification (NCBI taxonomy): domain Eukaryota; kingdom Metazoa; phylum Arthropoda; class Insecta; order Diptera; family Asilidae; genus Philonicus; species Philonicus albiceps. The sequence continues at coordinate 23,833,132 of OZ017773.1, read as the reverse complement.
ATTTTATGGTATAAGGAAGACATTTCCTAAAATTTATGTTCCTATTTCAAGCGACTCATCATTTTATGCAGCACTTACTGTTAAATATTTTGAAAATTTCTTTACTATTTCTCAAGATTCATTATGTTCTAATTAAAATCGACTACTTTGAATTTCGAAATTGTCGAATTTAAATTAAGGGATCTTACAAAACAAATAAAATATTAGTTAATTTATTTGTGTAACACTTCTTCTCAATTTATCATTTTCTCATGTTCAAATAGAGTACACATTATAACTTAAGAAAATACTTAACATCTAACATAGGTACGTTTCTCCTAAAGAGGAAATATGAAAGGAAATCGGTGGAAAATGTATTTTTGTAAGAGAATTCTTTTAAAGTGTTTCCAATTTTATAGCTCGCATAGTGCCTTTTATATTCAATAATTTTTACTTGCTTCATCAATTTTTCATCAGTTTCTCTATTACTTAGAGAATGCACAATATTGCGAAAGTCTTAATACTTAAAGTAAAAAATCTTTTGTAATATGTTTTTCTGCGCTAGTTTTCAATAACGCGAATACTCAAAATAAGAAATATTTTGTATAAACACTTAATTTTTACAAAATATTCCATTAAAATGTTGAACTGAATTCGACATTTTTAATTCTAGATAAAAATTTTTTGAATTTATAACTAACTTTGGTCGAATTAACACGTTTAACTTTTTAATACTTTACACGATGACTACATAAACCATCAACCAATGGTCAATGCCGCGATTTGGTAAAAGCTAAAGTACGTCACAAAAGTATTGAGACAAGTTACTGCCCTGATTTCGATAATTTATCGAATTTTAAAGGAGTGTCATGAAGATAATAAACCGAAAAGAGAATACTTGAATAAGTCAATTATTACCTTAAGTACAAACTATTTGTATACTTTTTTAATTCTTATTAATCAAAATATGGAATAAATTTCTAAGCGAGGTTGACTGATCCACATGTCGTTTATCGCGATAGTTAAACGTTTCGCTCACGACGGTGCATCGTATTCTAAAGGAAAACAACTTTCGAAAATATAAAAGAAAACCGGCACCGATAGCTCGAAATTCTTCCAAAACATTGTAGAGTGCTTAAATTTGTCTCAATATTTGTGCGATATATGTGTAGATTAAAAATGGTCCACATCATCAAATGAAAGTGATGCTTATGGACCAAATATGGTCCGCACTGAGTTGAATATATTAACTAAAAATTTAGTTGAAAAACTTACTAATGGAAGTTATTTTAAAGCCAAAGGGGACAAAACTAAATTATAATATTGCATAAAAAAAATGAAAAATTTTTGTAAAACTAAAGGATACATATTTCCATCCTTTTCAAACAAAAATACACCGAAAATAAAGAAATTTGAAGAAACACGCAATTTATTTGATTTGAATTTACGGTAAGAACGACATTTTGTTATTATTAAATTTAAAATCTTGTTGATCAAAAACGTTTTTGCAAAAATTGATTAAATTTTACGAAGATGTGTGCATTACGATGCGATACGTGCATTATAAGAAGATTTAAAATCAACTCTCTGACGAAAAATGTATTTAAATTTTAAAGCCACCCTTTAATTTTATTTCTATGTGAAACTAAAGAAAGGTATCAGATTTGTATTCTCCTTCTGTTGCTTATTGAGACGATTTGGTAAAAAAAAAGAAGAGATATCTTTGCGATGCAGTACACAATGAAGTAAAATTATATCAAATTATTGAAAAGGTTGATCCTTAGTCTTTAGAAAATGCGGCAAGACCTTGCGCCAACTTTTCCAATTTCCTTCAACATCCATCACCTGCCGTACCTCTGCCGCATACCATCGGCCTTTTTTTAACAATAGGAGGCGCAAGCCGTTTCGTCATTTAAAACTCCTTTGAGATGAAACCTTGCATAACAAAAAGTGCGTACGAAAAGGAACCGGGTCACAGAAAAAATCACAAATACATATTAAGGAGGCAGTGAAATGGACGTGTTATTCAGGTAAAGGTTCGTCATCTCAATTTTCATTTCCCTGTGATCTGCGCGCCTACCGATAATCCGAAAAACGCAAATTTCTGAAAGACGAGCGGAAAAAATCGAACAACCGAAGAAAATGTACTCAAGGTGTATGTTCTTAAAAGAAGTCGATCTTCCACACATGCCAGATGATGCGGCTCCGTAAGCAAATATCTTGCAGGAAAGGTGGTCTCCTACGAGATTTTGGGTAATGCGCAAGTTAAAGTGATTTAACTAGCAGATTAAGATTCTTTTCCCTTTTCCTTCCTTTCGAGACCCTTGCTTCTTTGCTTCGAGAGCGCTCTGAAAGTGTAATTACAGATGTACTAAAATTTGTCGAAAAACCTGATTCGGTACGTATCGAATTTTTCTGTTTTTGAAAAAGAGACATTTTTTCATTTGCCTCAAGCAAGCTTTAAAATTTTTAAATGAGCTCAGCCTTAGGGCGCAATCCCCTTTTATACGGTTTCATTTTATCCCTTTTTAGCCAACGATTCCCCAAAAAAACAAGCCACTTGAAGCAGCTGAGGCTGCCGTGATTGCCACTGTCCTCATTTTTTAAGTCAAAAGACGCGAGCGAATCATGCGCGCGGCACTCGTAACACTTTTTTACCTCATTTCTAGCCACCCCGAACCGTAGAAAAAGTGAGACGACACCCTTGCCGAGGTCTCAAGGGTTGGAGTCGATTCACACGTGCTGCGACCCAAGACAACAAAAAATCTTATGAAATTTGATGAAGAAGGGGTTTTTTTTCCGTTTGGCTGAAGGCGTAAATTTCGTATCTTTAAGGGGTTAACGGGATTTATTAAGAGCTACTGGTTTTTTCTTAAATTTTTTTCTTCATTCGCCGTTACACAAAGGCTCTGTGGGGCTGAACAGGTCTTGTTTCTTGGTCGATTTAAGGTGAATTTACGGCTTATCGCAGGCGAAGGGTTGCTTCATTTTTTTCTTAGTGCATTTTTGGAAAACGATGACTTAATCGGTGTCGCGTGTTTTGTGGTTTATCATTTTTAGGGTTAAATAGATTCGTCGTAAATTTATGGGTCTTGTGAAACAGATGACCTCATTTTCATTAATAACGTTTTTGTGACATACAAAAATTGAGTTTTAGGTCTCCTCACGTACTATGAGAATCAAAAGGTGTACTGCAAAGGTCAGGAAAGTTAGGCAATTGCGTTTTGTAAAAATGTTTGGTAAAATCCTTTTAAGGGATTCAGTTTGATTTAAAACGTGCTGCAAGAATGAGGAAAGATAGCCAGAAACAACGATAAAAACCGTTTTTTTTTTTTAATATAAAAATTGTGATTTCCCTTTTTAGAAAAACGATTTGTTTCTAATTTATTGAAAATTCAATGTCCATACAAATAAAACAAATTTTGAAATATTAAAATACAAAGTTCTATGAGAAAAATGTATCCAGCACGATCTATTCCGGATCTATTATGGTTTAGGGGTGTATGGAATTATTGGCAATTAGAAATCTTGAAATAGATAAACAAGATTATTTCAAAAATTTGGCAGTAGAATATGGTTGTCGTTGTTGCGAAATTTGACGTGCTTAAGAAGTAAATATTCCAGCAGGTTATTGATCCTAAGCACACTTACAGTACGGGAGGAGTTGCTTTATAAGACTCCAGGACAGTGGGGCATCCCCCCAATTCAATTGAGCACTTGAGGGATTATTTAGGCAAGGAAATTAGTGTAAAGTTAGTAGAATCCTGGAATAAAAGACTGTTTTATTTTTATGGTTGATTGGATTTTGTATAGTATTGTATTACAATTTGGACTTAAATGCTGTTCAGGTAGTTAGATCAGCCTTTTCATTTCTGATATAAAATTTGCTTAGGGAGAGACCTAAATAGTTAGTGTATATTTAACCCTTTTACTACGGCGTGATCTCGGAGTAATACATCAACAACATCACATCGTAGTGAAACGCTTAAGGAAATTATGTGGTTTTTGGGTTGAATAACTATAGTGTTTGGAAGGATGAGAACTCTACGCAGTAGGGACGCTTTAGCGATTGCTTTTAAAATTTTATTTTGTTTTTAGGTAGCTGTACATAAAATTTTCTTGGAAGATAGTTTTGTACATTATGATTTTGCTATCCGTAGAAAGTAGACACTTCCTGTGAATTAGTCCATACAGCGACTTAATTAGAATGTCTAACTTTTTTAATGTTATGGCTGTGCTTGTTTGCAAGTTAGTTTCTTATCCAGGTGTAGTATATGTAGATATTTAATGTTATCCGCACATGGTATTGAATGTCTGCTTTCTAATAGTTCTCTGTGAAGTACTCGTAGTGATTAATCTTTGCGTTTTCTTGTGGAGAATATAGTTTGGTTTTCTCCTTGTTGACTTTGATAGTCCAGGTAGAGAAGTAGCCGTTTAATATTAAAAGGCATTTTTCTGAATTACTTTGTATTAGAGATAGTACTTTCGTGTTAACCGAAAATAGGTCAAATATTATGCAGTAAAGTGCTAATAGAGGATCTTTGAGGCACTCCAGTAGTAGAAGGGGTTCCTATTTAAGTATTATAGAAAGAAGCTCTGAAGATATATTGAGAACCCGTCTCAGAACTCAGTCTATGAATGAGGACCTCATGCCATACAGAGTCGAAGACTTATCCGCGTCTAGCGCTATGCCTTAAGGTTTTTTGTCACACCAACTCTTGCTATATTGTAGATTCTCAACAGGTGGTGGTTTATAAAGTATGAATCCTTGAACTGAAATTTTTTGTTTTGTAGTATAGTAATTTTTTTTTTTTGTAATGCTGCTCTATAATTTTTTTGAAGAGCATACTAATGAACTGACTGACTGACTTAAAGTCTGGGAGTTATTTTAAAGGCATAAATACTGTTAGATAAATTGTTAATAACCTGTATGAGAATTTTTGTCACTGTTACATTTTTCTGCGTGTTCCTACAAAATTTTCCTGAAAATTTAGGAAAATCCTTACATCAGGATAAATATTTTTTCAAACAAAAAGAAGAAAACTTTCAATTTCTTTGATTTGTTATTTACTTAGTTAGTTCGTTTATTTTAGAAAATTTGTTTGCCAACGTGGATTTTAATTAACGAGGTGAGGTGAGGTGAATTGTTACAACAAATTGCTACAGCGAACGAGGTGACGATTATTTGGGTCCCAGGCCACAGCAATGTCAATGAAAACGAAATCTCGGACATGCTGGCCAAAGAGGGATCAAATGTACCTATGATAGGACCTGAGCCATGTGTGGGAATGGCATCATCTTTAACCAATCAACTCCTTAAACGATGGACTGTGCAGGAGCTCAATAAAAGGTGGGATGCAAGAATAGACTGCAGACAGTAAAAGAATTTCCTGAAACAAGTTGACCATAGCATAAGTGATTGGATCATCGGATGTAACAGAACCAACGCCAACCTAGCAATAACTATCATTACAGGACATTGCAGGTTGAATAAGCATCTACACGCAATGCGACTAGTTGACTCACCTCTAAGCACTTGTGAAACGGAGGAGGAAACTATTTTGCATTTGCTGTGTGATTGTCCTCGCTACGCCACCGCGAATGTAGACATTTTTGATACGCGAATCATGGTAGGAAACGAACTGCAAAATCATACGCTACCCAAAATAATGAGTTTTATCAGACAAACTAAACGCCTGTCCGGCTCATGAAGGGCAACGACATTAAACTGGATGACTGGATCTTCTTCTGAGGTATGCACAATGGACCACATTATCTAAGTGCAGGGCCTTCAAGCCCGCCTCCTGAAATCTACATCGAGGTGAGTTCTATGGCGCTTTAATTGCAATTAAGGTCAGTAATAAGCGCCTAATTATCATCGAAGTTTCAAATCAAAGTCTCAAGCTTCACTTAAATATTAAGTAAAAAGTGGAAACATTTTTAAATTGTAGTTTTGATAGTATAAAATTCTTAAAAAGCTTCACAGTATAGTTTCAATTTTGACGATAATATTTGATAAAGAGAGCGGTTAAATAAAAATAAAATCTTTTAACACTTTTTGGACGAAGGACGAGATATCTCGCTTTTCATATTGCGTCGTTAGAAGCCGTTGATGAGATATCACATAGTTGCTACATGGTAATTTTTAATGATTTGTATTGCGATGTATGATTTTAATAGTTAAAAATATTTGACGCAAAGAAATACCCGGCCTCTGGGTATGGTTTGCAATAGTCTGGTCCGCAATGTTAAAATCATAGAGGAATTAAATTAAAAAGAACGAAGAAAAGATAAACTAATCTGCTAAATGTTAAAATTAGTTAAAGTTACAATACAGTTTTAATAGTAGTTATATTTAGGGAGTGATGATGTGTGCAGTTTATGATAAGATTAAATAAGAAATGTAGAGTTTGCCGTAAATATTTCTTTATTTCCAATTCCATAGATGAATTAATATTATACAGACATTATGTGACAATATTTCAATCTCAATAGAGTTGTCCACGTTACCCATTTGTTTTTTTTCTTCTTTAATTTTTTTTTTTTTTTTTACAAAACAATAACAATTAAAGTTACTTCACATCACCATACTGCACGAATTATCTATCGAGAAAATAAAATTGTTTTGAATCTCATAAAATGTTTTTATCAAATGTACACGGATTTAGTTTTAGATTACTTTCGAATAGGTAGTTCTGAGATAACAAAACACAAAAAACGAAAACAGCAGTGTTGGATTATTGCACTAATTGTAGAAACTGAAAACATCTTATGCGCTACACTTATTTAATTTTACAATAAAGAAAGAAATATTTCCTTACACTATGATCGATACTATTTTAACTATTTACATTTACACATTCATATCAATTTCTTGAAAATAATACTTCACCTGCTGTAATTTTCTTTTGTTTTGTTTCTTCAATTTTATTTTATTTTTTTTTTAATAAACATAACGAAACATAGCTTGTTCTTTGTTAAGTAGTATAACATTTCATTTATTACTTTTAACTTTTTATTTTCTTTAAATATTTCTCCCTTTTATGTTTCTTTTATTTATATTTTTCTCACTATTTGATGAGGAACTTGTATACCATATCTGAATGAATAACGAAAGTTACGAAGTTAACAAAAAGATTCAGAAAACAGAAACTAAATAGTTATTTTTCTTTGTTTTTTTATATTCATTATTTTCTTCTGTTTTTTTTATTATTATTATCTTCTAAGATTTTTTTTGTGACTTATACACTGTAAATTTACTTGATTTGACACATCGTTTATACTTTTTAATTCGCGTACTGTGCTCTTACGTTACGTTAATAAGGCGTGGCATACGAACAAGGAATATTGGCGAATAGGATAAAGGAAATAGTATTGTTCATATGTTTTAGCACATATAAATTAAAAATACACCAAGTGGTGAATACAACTTGTAGAAAAGATTAACATATAAAATTTAAAAAAATTGGTTCAATCATTGGTTCTTATCTGAAGTTTTACCATGTTGTAGAGGGAACCCGGCTATAGATAGTTTAGAAGAACCCGGACGATTGAATGTACTTGAGATTTTTTAAATTATATCATTCTCGAAATAATGGAGTAAAATATCCGTGTAAAGGATTGATCGCTTAGTAGAACTTTGCCGGTAATTATTTAAAAGGAACAAAGTTATAATTATATAAATTATTAATATATCTCATAAAAATTTTTAATTTTTTAGAGTAGTAATGACCGTTGTTGAAATTGACTTTTAATTTTACTACAATAACTGGTATAAAATAACTTAAACGAACACTGCTTATCTAAACATAAACTTCGTATATTTACCAGTTATTAGAAAAAAGATTTAATTTTGCCGCAATAAATCATACAAAAGGCTTTTCCAATAGTGCTAATCCTTAATTTAGCGTGCAAGTGCTTTTTAGTAGTGAAATTATACACGTTGAAAGAAAACCACACTATTCCAGCTGATTTCAAGCTCAGTCCTGCTACCTACTTCTGTTTTTATAGAAAAACGATCATAAGTCGTAGAATATGTTTCTATTAATAATCATTGTGTTTTAATCCACGAATTATTTTTGAATTTAACAGCCAATGCCATTTCATCTTATTGGAATATCAGGGCTCTGCTTGCACTTTTTGGCTGATAAACACGAAAATGTGTTTTGTAGAATAAAAAAAAACTATATATTGCTTTGTATTTTACTTGTTATGAAAAAAATTAGTTTACACAGTTACCGAAGAAAGCAAATTTTGCACTGAATTACGAGCATTTTTATTACCATTCATAATTGGGTTCGCATTTACTTGAATTATTGTGTAAAATAACATCTTTTGAGAAGTTATTTCTTACTTTAGAAATGAGTAAATTAATGCCCTTTACTCTTCGATATAATCACTACTTTTATACTAGGAAATAATATTATTAATATAAATATTTGGCTTCCGACTTCAATCATCGACAATAATTTTAATATTGTAGTCGACTAAAAACAACAATTACAATATGTTAAAATTGCCGAATATTCTATTTCATATAATGCAATAATGAACACACGCTTACCGCGAAATATAAAATTTATCAAGTTTTCCTTTTAGAAGTAATACCCAAAAATGCACTGTTTAATCTTATAACCTTCCAATTAAAAAAATACACTAAATTGATTTGCATTTGCAGTAGTATTTGATGAATATTGAACTTCTAACAATTTTCTATTTCGAAAAGGTTCGAAAATTGCTCATATTCGGTTTGTTATAATGGGATTTATTGCGGAATTCTTCGGCGGGAATGGGAATTTCATACATTGAATGCGGATTGAAGAATCCAAATGTAAGAAATCTGTATTTGCATTCCCGTTGACGGATTCCGCAATAACTTCTAAAATTTGGTGTAAAACAACTTGCTTCTGTAGGAATTTGAGATGTGTCGTTAGACCTACTTTTGCATAATGTTCATCAAAAAAGGACAAATCAGCATTGTAAAGTAAATATAGTCAATTAGTTAGCATACTTTTAAAAATCTTGTTCTGTGATCAAACACACTTTCGTATAAAACAAAAAGCTTGCTAAAATAAATTAAAGTATCCATTAAATATAAAAGAGAAAAACAAAACAGATTAATAAATTTTTAAAAAATGATTTATTTTAAAAGATACGTTCTTCCTTGAATTCCTCAGATCAAAATAATATAAAAATAAGAAAACAAAAACAAAACAGCGCCTTAAAACTAGTTTTGATTATATGCCATCACGAAATGGATAAATTCTCTGATACCAATTACTCCATACACCGATCTTACATCCACATAATTATATATATAATTTGTTTTTTTTTTATTTATTTTATTTTTTAATTTTGTTTTAGTGTTTTTAAATTATTTAGTGGTGACTGCGACTTTTACATGGCAGTGACTAAAACTAGAAAACAAAAAAAGTGTCGAAACAGTTTTCTGTTCATTCCTAGACGTTAAGGCTAAAAAAAGAATCTTAAAAACAAAATATTTACATTTGATAGGCTGGCAGTCCAGCTGGTTTACAATTATACAATGGCACCGCGAATATTCCTTGTTCGAAGAAGTCCTTTAGAGGGCGATATATACCGATTCTGTGTCCTTAATACTACAGGGGATGGGATGATTTTTATATATCAATTTTAGCCTATCTAAAGAGCCCGAGACGACTCCATATCTTACAATTATTATTACTAGAATAATTTGTTAGTTTGCACTATGCCTACAATTTCTTTAATAAATTACAGTCAACGAAATGAAAGGTCTACGTGAGGTGACTCAGGTTGCCTACAGCTCTATACCCGTAAGATGTTTGTATTTTGGTTGTCGCTTCTTTGTACATTTGCCAACCGCTTCCCGTGGTTGTAGTTTGCCCTAATACTAAGCCTTGTACTAGATTGAGTTCCTGTTTACATTTGGTTTTCTTCACATTTTTTTGGCATTTTAAAAACAACTCCGTTGCCCGGAGACACTTGATTAGGAGGGAGTACCTTAGTCGTCCACTTCGCCATAGTGCGTGTGATCTAGTTCGGATTTAAGGGGTGTTAAATGGTCGCCCACAACGACCCGATGGCGCTGATGCTTCAAATACAGAGTGGCAGCGTCGTCCAGATCCTCTAGATCGTCGTCATGGTGCGATGAGATCGGGGACTGCATTGAGGCCCGTGACCTTGGTGAGTGCATGCTCAGGTCTTCGGGTTCTGTCTGTTCTGGAAGGTCTGTTGGGACGTGGATGATTTGAGGTAGTCTAAGCACCCTTCGGATATCCGAAGACTTTCGGCTTCTCTTGTCGCTTTCGACAGCCGTTGCCCCGTCTTCAGACAAGTCAAGAGGCATGTCGTAGTGGCTGAGGTGACCAGTTGACTTGTTAAGCTCATTCGATTCATCTGATGTAAACGAGCTGATGGCCGATTTCTGATCAGACATCCCGACATCGGACATAGCTGGGCTCATGGCAGGGGTGGGGGGACTCTGGATGCCGCATTTGTGGTGCATAAGATGGTGCCGTCTCCTGAACTTCAGGTGGCACCGGTCGCACTCGAAGGGCTTCTCACCGTTGTGAATCAAAATATGCGACTTTAGCTGGTTGGAATCGCTAAACCGCGCCTCGCACATCTCGCAGGAGTACGGTCGCTCGCCAGTGTGCACTCGTAGGTGTCGCCGCAAATTAGCCACTTGGACGAATTGCCGGTCACAGTGGCTGCAGTGGTATGGCTTCTCCCCGGTGTGCAATCTCATGTGAGTCTTTAGATGGTGATCCCTAGTGAAGCGCTTGTGGCATTCAGGACACTCGAAGGGTTTCTCTCCAGTGTGGGTGCGTTCGTGGTTCTGGAGGACGTGTTTGTACCCGAAGGACCTGTTGCAGATCTTGCACGTGAAGCACTTGTCCCGAGATGGATCTTTCGAGGCGTGAACGACTGGAGCATCTTGATTTGAGTTCGGTGAGGATCCGCTTGATGGTGGCGAAATGGGACCAGACGCGAAGATATCACTGCCATTGCCAGGGATCTCCAAGGGTGGCGAGATCATCTCCTTCTTCAAACTTATCTTTCTCGACTTCTTTGGTGGCACGTCCGACGTCGGTGAGAGCAGGTTATTGTTATTGTTATTATTACTGCTAGAGTGATTGTTGTTGTGATTCAACTTCTTTGTACTTGTTACAGGTGAGACAGGTGAATCAGGTGGTGAATGGTGGCCACTGGGCGGCATCGGAGGTGGTGGCTGGTGCCAAGCTCCAAACAAACTCGGATGTGCGGGAAAAAGCGAAGACATTGATGCGAGGGTGGAGACGGGGATGCGAGCGGCCATTAGGGCAGCTGCTCGGTTGGCCGCTAATAGTTGAGGCGACAGCATTCCAAGGGCTGATGCTGCTGCGGCGGGATGCAGCCCTGGGTACATCGAATTTGTGTTGTTCGACATCTGCGATGAGACTGATAGACTGCGATCTTCTTCTCTTTTCATTCCAGCTAGAGCGGCAGCGAGTCCTGCAAAAGATAAAAGATGGATTGATTTAGTAAACTGTTAAAGTTTTATTAAGACTATAATATAATTTGGCTTTACTAATCATGCAATTTCGAAATCATTACATCACTATATACATATGTATATCTGTGAGAACGATCAAAGTCAAATAATAGGTAGCCTCGGCAATGCAGGGTAGGATATAATACGAAAATTTCGCCATTATGAAGAAAGTATAATGATTTTTAAATTCTCATAGCACTGTATACTTAAAATTTGTTTAACTTTGTTTAACCTTTGATTATAGTTCAAAATTTCAAAATATTTCCTAATATCCACTTTTTATAAATAAATTTCATCAACAATTTCATATTTTAGACTATTTCGACTTTTAGACTATAGTAGCAATTGGTCATAGTTATTGATTATTTAAGACTTGAAACATGTGCAGTATTTGTGTGCTTATATGTTCCTCCTTCTCCCAAATTCCCTGCACCCATAAGCTATCATAAAATAAACACAAAGATGTATCTCAAAAATTTGCTTTACGCAAAGTAATTACATTCCGGTGCCGTCTGGCAACAGTGGTGATGAAACGTCTGCTCCCAAAAGCCCATTCAAACCATTGAAACCACCTCCCCTGCGTCCTTGAACCCATTTAGACTTACTACTGCAAGCCCACCCTTACCCTTTAGCGTGCCATGTGCTTCATTTTTACCACTTTCCAATGGTTCCACATATGCGGCACGTATGGGTATGCCACAGCTTAACGCGATGAATGCTCATCCAAGTTCAGGGGAAATGGTTCACTAACCAACACATGTAATCTTTCCCGCCGCAACTCTTTTCTATATACCAAACTTATAAATTTCTGGCGTGTCGCACCGCCATGTAATAGTATGCGTACATGTGGCAACACCGCCTCACTGCCGGGTATTTGATCTCTTTAGCTGAAAGCGAACGTGTATCGGGGCGGGGGTTTCCCACCCGTTCCAATCGTTCACCCTTTCGCTTATGTTCCACATACGGCGGCTCGCTCGACATGCGGTGGGGGGGTTATAGGTATTGTGTGATGTGGTTCTCTATATACGCAATGTCATGTAACCGGTAGCGCCATCGAGACGTCGTAATTGCTTCTTTCATGGTAAAACGTCTTTGGCAACGTTTTGGCTCAGCGTTTAACTCCTTTTCACTTCCGTGTTTGCCGCCCCGAAATTCCCAGAGCACCCCCTCGCTCCTGAGCATGCTACCCATCACCCAAACATATGATTTCGAGCTCCCCCTGGAGGATGGCGGGAGAATTTGTATGGTATAGGTGGGCGCGCTTGGCGAAGGTGGTGACGGGAAATTTCTTACCTTTTTTTTTTCAAGGGGATTTTTTTCTTGTATTTTTCTTTGAGTTTTTCCTTATTTTGCGCTTCACGGTTTAGGCGATGTTTCTTTAAGGTGTTTTAAGACTTACTACATAGGTATGTGGGAGACAAATCATTTCACGTTGAATTTACGGACTTCCGTTCAATATGTGGGCAATGCGTTTACAACGCTTTTAGGTGGGTGGGAACTTTTTGAATAGTTTTCTTTGTAAGAGTTTTAAGAATTTCTTGATTGGAATTGGTGTTGCTCTATAGTTTACTTGTTTTGCTTCTCTTGCGTCATGAAAAAATCCGACGGTTTTTGTACAATTTCAGGAATCTAAAATTATTTTTCTCCAATTTTTTATCTATTGGGTTACAAACAATTAAGTTATTTTACAATTACTGCTGATTTTAGTTGAATATCACGTGATATATTTTGATGCGCACGACATTAATTTGTGTATTTATTTAATTTAACAAATTAATCTCGAAAAATATTCATTATACCTAGCTAAAAAAATGTCCCATATGAAAAGTTAATGCTTTTATGCCTGTACTAAAAATTGCGCGCCGTCTGTGGAGGGGTCAATTTTAAAATCTTAAATAGTAATGAAGTACCCCGAAGGTGAAAGGCCTCAAACAAGCACCAAGAGGGCAGCATATAACCACGACGTAGTTCCTGGGTCACTCTAAGAGTTTATTTAAACGTTACGGATAAAACTAACTTAATATTTTTTATGCAGTATCTGCTGTACAAAATTTCAAACTTTTTGTTAAACATAAAAGAAGAAACAAAAATTACTTGCCACAACATAATTTTATTCCCATGTTTTTTACAATATTTACAAAAAAACAGGTTTATTAATGGTATTCGACTTCTTTAAGGCATTTTTTATACCTATTGATGTTCTTTTAGCTAGTAGAAGATCAATACAATTGGATAATTAATTTTACGAAAAATTGTTGAGGTCTTAAACTTAAAGTAAACTGTAAAGTACCCTTTTACCCTAATTCAAAACCTAATATCACGGACAAAATGCATGGGCTAAAGCTGAATAATAGCTTCATTTACGTTGCAATTAATAAATTTACGTTCCTTCTTTATTATGTACCTACAACATAAAAAATAATGTTTTGTAGATTACGCAAGTGGAAAGTTGGCACGTTAAAGGTGGAACAGTGATAAAAGCCAATGAAAGAATGCTAATTGGCAAAATCTTATCCTACGTCATATGTTATAAGCCTGGCTTATTTCCTAGTATCGTTCTCTCGCTTTTTCCTTTATTTAATTATATGTCGATGAATATATTATTGTGGGTTGCTATTAATCATAGAAAATCATCTTGAACACGCAATTATGCGAGATTTCACATTTTCATATCCTCCATTACGCCTACAAATTCTGAAATCCTGTTCAACTCGATCACACCTTTATATCCTGCTTCTTATTTCAATTCTCGGGGATTACTGTATCAATTTTAATTAATTTACATAATTAATCCCGGTTGCTTCTTTGCCTGCTCACTTTTTAACTTAACCACCCCCTATTTCTTTAGAAGCGCCCCCTTTATCTAATTTTCTATGTATATTTTCTCATTTTTCGTCTTTGTTTGTGCCTCTGTTTTCCAACGGTTATTGTTTCAACAGCCATTCAATTAGCGACTTGACGAAATTAATTAAAAATTTAAAAAAGAAAATTTTATCGCTCCCCTGAAGCTCCTCCACAAAACACCAGGCATTCATAACTGTGCTTTTGTTGGTTTTGTTTAATTTTAAAGATTGCTTTCGATGGATGGGGTTTAATTAAGAGGAAATTGGGGAGCTTAGGTTTTTTTAAATTGGATGTGTTGGGAGGAGTGACTCGGTAAGAAGTTAAGAAGTTAAAAATTCGATAAAATCGTTATTCTTCTAGTTTCTGGCAAGTATCATTTAATTTATTAACATATATCTAATACTTAATTACCAGGGATATAGCAAATATAGTAATAATAATACATAGAATATGTCGAATTCTAAAAGTCTTTGTTTGGGATTGATAAGTGGCGCAATGTCTAGTCAAAACTTTTGTTGGTTTTACGATTATGACACTATGTTTTTAAGGTTCATAATCATCAGTTAATCTGACATAAATTCTATGTTATGATTAATTTTAAACTTTAAAGAAATAATTTCTGTACTTCCGAAAAATATTCCATTTATAAAATTAAGCTTTTTTTTTTTTCTTGTTAAAAAGCTTTAAAAATTTATCGTCCCCTTTCTTAATCATTCTTCCCAACGATAAGCCAAATTGTTGTCTAGTTCCCTTATCCATTTCATAATTAAAGCCAAACTCCCTTCTTTCCACTTGGATGGATTATGAAAAGTGCTGAGTTATTGCAAACGAAGAGGTTTATTAAGACAAGACTCGCTGACGGAATAAGATAACTAGGAAATTTCGCTCAAAGTAAGGCTGCTAGAAAGGGGTTCGACTGATGAAGTTGGAAAATATAATTAGGAGGGATAATGACTTCTTGGTTTTTTTTTTTTTGACTGTTCATATTTTAAGTCAAATAAAGATTGGCGCGTTTCATTTTGAAATTATTTTATATTACTTAAAAATGGAAAAATTAGTATTGATTTTCAGATTTTAGCATTATCTTTCAAAGAGGAAATCCAAATAATTAATTAAATAAAATTAGGAGAAAAAGGAAATTTGTTAAAACTGATTAAAATTATTTGTAATTGATTCATAAGGCTACTAATAATTTGTAGTTAGATACCTTACTTAATTTCTGAAATATTTAAGCTTTCTCTATAGCAGTGATAAATTACATAATACTGAAATAAATTAAAATTCTAACAATTTGAAGATTGCCATGACTGATTTAGTACTGCCTGCCTAAATCAGTGCTTTGGGTTATCAACAGTAAATTTTTTTGTATCGCATTAAATTACTCATTCAATTGGGTTCACTAAATCTTAAAAACGGGTCAGTTCCTAGTTTAATGATTAAAAGGAATGACACATTACATTTGAAATGACAAATTGAAAAAAATTCAGTAAAAACTTAAAAAGGGAGCAAATTAGGTAGCCGGGAATTATTATTATAACTTTATTTTAAATAAAATATCGGAACACCGATTATAATTGTGTTGTGTTATCAATTGTCCGAGTTAAATATCAACGGCGCTATTCATTACTTGCTCAAGAATGGATTTTAAATGTGGGTCAGTTGAATCTCGGGACAAGAGTGCATTCCAAAAGGTTTCCTAATCTTAATGTTATGGTCGAAATTGCAAATATATTTTATATGAAATACATTTTTTTGGTCGTCTTTTTCGTAATTGTCGAGTGCCTCTTGATGACCTGTTTTGTTGGCTTGGAACGTATGTGGACTTAGGTTCAAGGATTTAAATCGATTTTAGAAAGAGTGTTATCAGAAGCAATGGAAATAAGGAAAACACAAAGGAATTTACGAATTAAAAAGATACAAATAATACTATTTGTTTCCTATGTTATTAAAATTATAATATCATTGCCTGTTAAATTATATTTTAATTGTTATTAAGCAAATTAAACTATTAGATAAATAACATTCATAAACTAAATTTTTTTTACTCAATTCAACGTATATTACTAAAAGTTTAAAACATAAATATGGGTATAATACTAAGAGATTGATCAGTTTAGATTGAATATTTTATTCAAAAACATGTTTTTTAAAAAACGTTCTTATATAATGGAATAAATTTTGATGCGAGATTCTGATAAAGATAAAATGGATTTATAAGCGTTTTTTTTTATTTAACTTTATTAAAAAATAAGTCACCAGGAAATATGATTTATATTACCTTTTTCTAGAATTCTCAAGAGATTTCTTCTACGTCTTGCGAGAAGATTTGAAAAATTTAAAATTGGTTTTTCGATTTACTTTGGGCGATTAAGAATTGATATTCATTCAAAATCGTTCATTGACGCTTGATCTTGTATTTAATAATATTTTATATCTATTAGGACCTCTTAAATAAAATAAAGTAAAGTTGAAGACGCACATAAGGCACTCTTTCAAAAGAGATTACGAGCATAGCTAAATTTAAAAATCGTTTAAGCTAAGTACATACAATTTTAAAGCCAAAAACGATCAAACCAAAATTTATAAGCTACGCTTATAGTTCAATTTAATTAATTTAATACAAAACGCAATTCATATTCAAGTGTATCGATTAAATTTAATTTTCAGACCTATACATAATACATAAAATGAGATTTTTCCCATAATTTAATGTTAACGATTATGCCAATTTTTGCTAGCTACTAAAACTTATTAATAGTATTTTTTAAATAAAGATGCATATTACAATATTACCAGTTTTGGATTATCTTTACATATGAAATTATTTAATTTCTGTTAAACAGACGATTTTCTTATAACTCTTCGATTTCAAAAAACTTGTTAAATTTCAAAATTCAAAACCCTGAAAACGCATCTAATCGTTTGTTTTTTTTTTGTATTGTATTTAATTTTCTGAAGTTATAGTGCAAAACATTTTTTCAATATATTTAACCTTTTCCTAAATAATTCTGACTTCGCGTTTAAGTTAAAGTACAAAAAATTTATGTTTTACTACAATAATTCCTAATAAATAAAAGATCAATTGCTGAACTAACTCGAATTTTGGTATACAGCTTGTTTTGAGGCTCTCGAAAGTAATCAATCTGATACAATGTAAATTATAAAATTGTTATAGAAGCACAAATTAAAAGTTTCGCTTATTTATCGTAAAATAAAGTTTGAACTGAATATTGAAAAAAAACATTCTCAATAAGTTTTTAATGCATTTCTATGGCTCTATAAGTTGAAACCTTATAAGCAAGAGGTCGGTAACAAATTAGCGTCAGAATTAGTAGTATAATTTTTCAAATAGTGCTATGGAGAACGAATGGAAAAAGCTAAATCGAATATCTCGAAAATCGCTGTAATAACTAAAATCGTTCAGAAACTAGAGC
The DNA here is from genome assembly GCA_963969385.1 of Philonicus albiceps. Taxonomy (NCBI): domain Eukaryota; kingdom Metazoa; phylum Arthropoda; class Insecta; order Diptera; family Asilidae; genus Philonicus; species Philonicus albiceps. The sequence continues at coordinate 23,815,342 of OZ017773.1, read as the reverse complement.
AAGTAACTGATTACCTTTGGAGTGTTACCCCCTATTTGAGATTGATCTTAAAAATCTACACAAGAAAATCTTAAATCAAAGGCAAAGAATAGTAGAAAAAATAAATCAAATAAATAAGTGGGCCTACCTCTTGTTTGAGCGTCCTGCAGCAGTGACAGAGCCATAGCCAGAAATCGATTTGTTTACAATTTGCACCAGTCAGTCACATGCGGGGAGCAGCACTCACCGAAACAGTTGTCGTGTACGTCCCGAAATTGTTAAATAGTTACAGGAACATTCGCACTTCTTTTTTTGTTTTTTTAAATCCAAAATTCCGCTTCTTTTCTTATTTATAGAAAAACCAAAAAACAAAAAAAAAACAATAAAAACAAAACAGAATTGTTCACTCGTCCGCGAACATCATTTGTACTTTACGTGTGTATCCTGTTAACTTTCGAGAAGATTTGCACTTTTTGTTTGATTAAATCGCTAAATCTAGAATAATCCTTATCTAGGGCGCGCGGTAGATCGACTTTTACCGCGGATAAACAGTCTCTTCGAGGAACATAACTCCGATAGGACTGTTGTTGAGGTAGACACTGTCTTGAGGTATTTTGGTTTTGTTTCAATTCGATTTTTTTTATATTAAACACGTTCGTGATTGCTCTTATTACCGCTCTAAGAAAACAAAAAACCAATTAATTTCAAAATGTTCAAAATAAAGCGATCAACCCCTTTGGCGACAAAAATATTTTAACTTGGCAAAACGAAAATATTCACGAAAGTCCAAAAAATTGCCCTAGTGAAAGGTGAGGAACTAAAGAAAATCTTTTCTCAGCAGAACGTACCTATCCACTTCGAGAGCCAAATCACGACTGGAGTTATCCACTTAATGGTCGCCGAAATATAATCCAACCGTCGTAAAAATCAACTACCACAAATTGCGCTATGTACTCGAGCTGGCCTCCCTCGGGAAACACCAACAACTTCTTGTACATAAGAGGCACTGCCTCTGGGTCGGCTGACGGCTGCTGCTGCTTCACTTGCGCGCACTCTCTCTCTCTAGCTCTCTGGAAGCGCTCGGTGTCGGGTGTCGGCGGGTTGGAATTTGGAAAACCGGGATCCGTCATGTGCCCTATATACTTTCACTGAGCCACATGCTTGTGTGGGTTTACCCACTGATAAGGGTAGGATCTGCCAGGGGTTGCTGATAGCTTCGTTTTTTACGAATACAACGGCACTGGTCAATGTTTACTTTTGGGCGACCCGAACCCGAGTGGAAGCTGCACCGGGGTGGGAACATGGCCCACGATATGGACGCAACTTTCGACCCATCCCGAATCCCCCGATCCCAGTGCCCGATTTATTTTTCGTTTTTGTTGGGAAATGTTGCGTGCTGCGGTTGTGCAGTGAAAGGGTTCAGGGAAGTCATAATTTCTCCGGGCCCTTTAATTATGTCTTCTGTCAGGATATCGAGTTTATGGCTTTGCGGCGTCGCGCACCATTAGGGTTATATGCCACTGGAGGCACTGGACGAAAACCAACAAAGGTTGAAGTGCACTTTTATGGGAAAAAATTTAGTAGCAGGTGAAAATGAAACGTATGAGAGGAAACCATGGGGTTGAAAAATAAAAATGGTCATATTTTGGCAATTTTTAGAGAATTCTTAAAAATAATAGATTATCTAACGAACTTGAAATATAACGCAAACAAAAATGTATTCTATCAATTCAATATCAGTTATTTGTAAGTATGACTAGCTGATATAAAATCCTCTCCATTTTTAAATGAGTTTGAAAAAATACTTAATATTATTTAAAAAAGCTACTTCTTTTCTGAGTTTATTTCAAGAAAATATCAGCCTACCATACCTGTTAAATAACATTAATTGCTAAAATTAAATTTCTCTGCTGTTATAAATATTAACCCAAATTTACAGACTTATTACCCGATTACGTCAATTTAAAAAAAAAACTATAATACTATGGTAATAACATTCATTTGAAATTAATCGTAGATAAATTTAATTTGTACATATGCAAATATTGCCAAAATTTGCAATTTTCAGGTCTCAAATTTAAAAATGAGAAAGGAATTATTAGCCGAATATATCCAATGTATTATACTAGTTGCGATTTTAGTATGCTTTTGATATTTTAATTTGAATATTAAAGTTTGGATTTATACTTGTGTATCAAAAGTATACTAAGCTCGGAAAGTTGACGCGTTTTTTATTTTTAAGCATACATGTTTTTTAAAAATAACGTTTATTATTATATCGATCTATATAATGGCTAAATTATTTTGATAAAGAACTATTTATAAATGCTGCCCAAAATGTACTATACGAGTACATCAGAAAGTAATGTACTGTAATAACGTAAGTAATTATAAAATTAAATAAATTAGTTATTTTAACGCTAAGTTTTATAATTTGTTTTGGATAAAAGTCACAAATGATGAAATGATGAAAACAATCAGATGTTGCTTTTGACAATAATATTACGTGTGAATTGGGAATTTCATTCAAAAGGTCTTGTTAAACTATTTACAGGATTTTTTTCTGAAAATTCGCACTGTACAACGTAGCAAAGGTCAACAGCTCACACTTTTCAAGAATAGACAAAAGTGTTACAACTAAAAATCTGTTCTATTTAAAGTATGAAAGTGCAAAAAAGATAATAACAATATAATTTAATTCCGTGCGACCGTATGTTAGCGAAACCTACCTTATAGGAACATACGTGAGAATGCAGTATGAATAAATTTAGTTTTTAATTTCAAAATTATTCTGCCATTAATAATAATTATGTTAATATTATGATGAATATCTTTGTAGTATTTTCTAATAAAACTATTTTATTTAATTTTGTTCACAGCTAGAACCCATATCTTTGTTTTATATGCATATAGTATGATCTGGTTTACTCGAAAATCAAATATAAAATTAACATATTGATTTTAAAAGAGATTATTTTATGTCTTTCTTTAGATACAAGGGTGTCAATTATAAGAATTCATTTTAAAATATAATTGCTCTTAAAGGTAAAAAAAATGAACAGTAATTTACACTTAATGTGTGTTTTCGGAGGAAAACAAGTACTATAGATGAATTTTTGCAAGAGTTATATTTGCTAAATTATTTGTACGGTGAATCTCATTTAAATGTTTTTTTTTCAAAGCTTTCAAATGAATTTTATCAACATTTAGAAAATTCATGAAGACGTATGTATGTCAAGTTTGAAACTTTAAATGTGTAGGCTGTAAACTATTTGTTTTAAAATTATTTCTACAACAATTCAAATGATAATAAAACAATTGGGTGGCGACAATACTTATATTATATTAACTAGTATTCCAAATTGAAGTATAATGTAAAAATATTATTTGTTGCTTTCATAAAAATAATAAATAAAATATTAAAGCTTAAAATGGATTAATAGCTTCAATTTTTTTTAAATTGATGATATTTTTACCAGCTCAAGCGATAATGAATATTTTTCTGATTAGAAATTTATTTCGTTTTAGGTGATTGTAAAAAATTATCATGAGCAAAGTTTCAGGGTTTTTCATAATTTCTTGTAAGTACTAATTTTATATTTTGTACCTTTGACTAAAATTCTATAAAGGTCTCAGACTTCATACCTAAAATAAATAGACAGCTAGAGCAATAAATTCCACCCTTAAAATATGTAATTAAAAAACATCTAGTATAAAATTTTATATCTGATACTTTTAAAATCTGAGAACAATACTTTAGAAAAATTGCTTATGATGAGTGTAATAATTTTCGCTATTCTGAGTATATCATAGAAATAAACGTTCAACACTTTATTAAAAAAATTAAGAGTAAACTTATTTTGTTACAGCAATGTCATTTAGGATGATTATCATTTATTAATATAATCTAATCTCTAATAGTTAAACTTAATGGTTTGGTGTTTATCAACAATACTTCTAAATTCATCTATTTCCCATTTTTATAAAAATTCCTTTTTAAATACTGCCTTTCGTTTTCACTGTTTTTATTTTTTTATTCCAAAACAAATGTTTTTTTTCTAATTTTTTGCCTGAAATAATTTTAATCATTCCTGTAGGACATGTTAAAGTATATTTAATTTTTTGGTTCGCCAAACACCTTCTGGCTGAACTAGTGCGAAAAATAGAGGTAAGCCATTCATATTCAAACCAAGGCAATAATTTGGACATTCGACGATACTAACTTGTATAGAGATTAAAGTAGAACCATCGTTACCAAAAATGTATTAAAATTTACCTGAGTAGAAATATATAAACCTAGGGGATTCCAATCGTATGCACGTTGCACAATAGATCAATTTAACACAAAATTCACTAAAACTGAACCGAAAAGTTTGTAAATATATCAAAAGTTGGAGATGGGTTAGTCTAAACACATTTGGCTTAAAGAATCTAGCTAACTAGTGCACTGTTCGTCTTTCTTAGCACGTTGCATGTACTAAAAACACTTCCAATAAGACTGCTCGTCTTGCTTCGTTTTGATAATACAACTGAACCAGTTACTCTGTCTAACCAACAACACTTTCCACGGCCTTAACTCTTTACAGGAGTCCTTCGGCTGAATAATCAGCTTGCCGCTCAGAACCATTCTGACACGGTCATTAGCGAAACGACCGCTGTTATAGGGAAAATATTTCGCAAATTAAAACGTTCGTGCAGTGGTATTAGTGGATGGGTCGCGCGACCCCTACATCCCCTAAGGCCCCCCGTTGCCCACATATTCGACGTGAAGAGTGTTTTTTACGGAGGGGCCAGCTTGGAGGGAAGTGGCATAAAAAAAAATACCAAAAACATTCGTGGGTTTTTCGCGCGGGTGTGTGTAGAGGGCGCGCTATCATGTCACAGCGCTGATTATCAGTTCATTAATTCGCATACAGCGGCCGTAGAGAAAATTGAAAGGGGCCTAAGAGAGAGCCTCTCGGCGGGCAGTAAGACTGTCAGCGAATGGTCAAGTGAGCCCCGAAAGCTTCTAAAAATTATGTTCTTATTCTTTGCTTGAGAAAGAAGGCGCATGTTTTTGTGTCTTGGGGCTTCATACAACTAAAGCCGGTTGCTCGGTGCTATCGAGCGCTGACCTAGCACAATACTGAACGCTGTTTTGGCCGACTGTTGAGACTCGCGGGTGTAGGATCATTTAAGGCCACTAACACATGCGGATCAAATTCGACTTGCGCATTCCCGTGAGCCGCCGGCCGAAGAAAGCATGCCATCCTTTCAGGGTTCGATTCCTAAAGCGATGCTTCTTGGGCTCGGTACATAAAGGAATCTTTCTCTCTCAAGGAACTGAGTGAGTTTCTCGAAAGGCTTCCCCGACCAGCAGAGGAGCCTTCCCTGACGGGGTAGGGCAAGGAAAAGGGAAAATCCGAATTTTTTATGGGAAAAGGATGTACACATCCGCTGCCTTATGTAAGCACAGCACCTACACATCACTTTCGAAAAACTGTCTAGGATCCTGACAGTGTTTTTTATCTTCATCCTCCGCCAGCTTATGTATACTTACCGGCAGCGGGGTGAGCGGGTGACGTTGTTTTACTTTTTCCTCAAAGCGGAGGAAAGCGAGAGTGAATTTTCCTTCCTTTCCTGTCTTGGACATTCTTATGTGACGCTCCTCCGTCATGGAGGACTCCTATATCCTTTACCGGAACAATCCACGTACCTTGCCTTGTATGTGCCGAGAGTGGACGCCCGATGTAGAAGTACTCGGTTCGTTCAGATCAGGATGGGTCGGCGGTGTTTCTTCGTTTTATTTTTTCCCAGCGAGGGACGCAAACGAATCAAAAGTAGGGAAACAAGGACCACTTTATGTAAATTTCTTGTTCCTGGAGGAGAGGAAGTCGAGCGATATGGGTCCCGTGTTTGATGTGGACACAACTTCCTCTGTTGTTCTCAAGGTATATCAAATGGACGAGAGTTTAGCTGTGATTTACAGGCATCGTTGGGTCAGTTTTCCGGGCGTTTTTTTTTTTATTTTCCCAAAATTTTTAAGGGTGCACTTGGCACGCTCGGGGGGATAGCAGCGATTTGGGTGGTGGGGTACTTGAGAGAGATCTTGTAAATGTTTTTTAGACGAATTAAATCATTTCTAAGAGGGCTGGATTTAAATCAAAATAAAAGCGATTTGGGACCTGATGATGTATAGGGGCATTTAAGATGGAATCTCAAGAGGCAATGACATTTACGTGAAGAAATGAACGTCAACGTTTGATATAATCGCAACCAAATTTTGTAGGTTTCGTTCAATTCAATTTTTACCGTAGCGCCACCACTATCAAAAATATTCTAATTCTAACGCTTAATTTTAGTTACAAACTTAGTAAAATTCGAATTCTAAAATATGAATAACTGCATTAATAGTATTAAATAATATTTGATTACATTTTTCTCTTAGAGCGGAAACAAATTTTGATTAACAGTATTATGATTACCTATTATGAGTAGAAATAGTAAATTGCACTGTTCAGAATTTTCAATTTCATTTGATCAGAATAAAGTTTTCAAAACTTCATTGAGTAGCACTCGAATAAAGATATGAATGACCGTTCAATTTCAATCCGCACTGATACACGACAAAATCAGTTTGCAAATATCAAGGATGCCACATTTGCAAACACTGCTCTGTTGCTTAGGAAGGAACGTGTAATTTTACCACTAAGAAGTGTTAACCCACCGAAATAAAATAATACCTTTATAGATTTTAATATGAGAGTATATTAAGAGAAAAAGAAAGTTTAAACCCACATGAAGACTTTCGGCTTTGATTAGTAAAATTATTAGAAAATAATTTCCCATACATGTTGCCCGAGGTCTTTTGTGATCTGTGTCTGAAAAATCAATTAATTAACTGAGTTTCCTACCTAAAGCCCTAATATAAATTGTTATCCGAAGTCAAAATTATTATTTATTTTATTTTATTATATTTTTTACAAAATAATTAGTTTAAATTTTTAAAGAAAGCCTTTAAAATAACGAAAGGTAACGAAAATATGCTGTTTCGTTGCCCTTCGTTATTTTATAAAAATTGAAACTAGTAGCACATCCCGCGTAACCACGTGCACTGTAGAAACGTGTTACTATCCCGATTTCACCATTAGATAAAAGGTAGGCCACTAGTTCCAAATAGTCTGTCGGATTAACTAAATGGCACCGTATTCATCTCCCATTAAAGTTTTAAGTATTTTCCTAAACATCGTAAAAATCCGGACTTAATTGGTATAATTCAGGTATCAACTAACGAAACCTTTTGAACCCTTTCGAGAAATGTTTACGTTTGAAATCATAAGGTCATTTCCATGGGACATGTACTTTATGACCAGTGAAGCAAAGATGACCTGAAAATTAGTCCATATTTTATAGTTGGGGTTCAATAACTCAAGCATGTCTTCCAAAAATTTTTGCATGCCAAATAGGTGCTGTCGATTTTTATAGAGGGGGCGGTTTGTGTACGTTCGGTATTTCAGTAATCCTTTGTATAAGAGCATTGTGGTATTCTTGCCGTGAGGATATTAGGTAATTGGCACAACCTTGAGCGAAATCTTCTGAGAAAAACCTTTTTGCGACAAAATTGTTGCCATTTTCCAACATGACCTACGGTCAGTAGTGTATTTTTACTGTTTCTGTATGAAAAAAAAATAAAAACAGCAATGGTCTACTGGACGGACATATGATTTTTGCAGCAATTTTAATGCCTTCTAGGAATTGTGGTCTCTTTTTCCATGGTCGCTGTTCCAATTGCTGTCCAAAAAAATGGAAATAGTTTGTCACTAGAAAAGTGAGCGCTGGGATGAACTCATTTATTATGCAGTACTTTCGCAGCATTAGGGATTTATTGGGCTCAGAAAATGCGTCCGCGGACTGTTTGCTTTTGTCTTTGGTCAGAAGTGCCCTAAATTCTTGTTAAACTAATATTTAAATGTTTTTTATGATTTTCTCCACGAATGCGGAGATATTTTATACTGTCGCAATATGACTTCTTAATGTTGTAGATTTTAAGGAAATCATTTGAAATGACAGCCATTTTCGAGTTGTTGAATGGATTCTTTTATTGTTTTCATCTTTTCAGTATACGGAGAAAGAATGTCCTACAATTCTACTAATTTTAACTAATTTTCAAATATATGGTATAGCTTGGATTTTTACAATATTTTTCATACTATTCAAAAAGCTCGAATGCCTAGTGGAAGTAACAAAGAAAACAACTAATTAGTTTTTTTGGCGACTAACATTTTCAGAGTTCCATGCCATTTTTGTGGGGTGTCAAATGAAAATTAATTAAATGAATATTCCAAAAATATAACATTTATTTCAATATTAAAATCTTTTCAAATATCAATGCCACACTACATTAGGAGATTTAGCAGTAACAATAAATATGAAAGAATATGAAAAAGGATATGCTTTAGCAGTAAAGTAACATAAATAACTTCGTCGTCAATAAAAGAGGAAACCTCTTTATTAAATCCTGCATGAAATAAGATGTGCGAATTTAACTCGCACTTGAATATATTATTATTTACTTAATATTTATCAAAAGTTCTTGGTTTCGAGTTGAGATCGGGTTTATGCATTAAATCTCCATCAGTTCAATTTTTAAAAAAAAGAAGTTTTTTTACAAAATTTTCTTTCGTTTATGCTTCACGCATAGAGTTTTAATCGTTCGTGTATGGGGATTGGCTTTAGATATTCACTATCGTGGCGTCTGTACTAGGAGCACCAGGTAGCACCCAAAGTCTGTAGGAAAGTTGTGCGATACTTGCTAGGCAAATGCCGAACTGTGGGATTTAAAGTCAATCTGATGGTCAGATCTTGTCGTTGTTTAATTGAAGTGATGACACTCCGAATGATGTCGGCATCAAATCGGTATCAGATTAAACGCTTAGTAAAGCATCTGCTTTAAAAATCATGATTATTAAGACAATGGTTAATAAATGCACTTTAGGTTGCGGTATATCCTTCCTTTCAATTGAGTAGCTGAGTTTTTTGAAATTCAGAAAAGTCTTAAAAAAGTAAATCGGATTAAATGTGCATTAAATGGTCCAGATCATGCCGCCAGTAGCTCACGTAGAAATTATATGTCTAATAGGATCATACGAAAACCATTTTCGAAATCCTCGAGTCTAAATACTTAAAATGACCTTCAAGCCAACATCAAAGGAAAGAAGCACAAGTCTCTTCAAAATTGTGACGTTGATCCGTCAAATTACGTAATCAGGATTTCTACACGTGAGCACATTTTTACCAGCTCTGCCGAAATAGTCTTCCTTACAAGGTTACATTGCAAAGAAAAAAAAAGAAAATCGAATTAGTCACTGGTCAGCTGCTTCAAATGTTTTCCTAAAAATATAAAACATTTTTGGTTTTGTTTATTTTTTTTCAATATTCCTGCTCTGGACACGATCCATGCCCTAATTTAATCTTTTGGACGTGTCAGTGCGTTTTTAAAACTGACCCCATGGCTGCTTCATTTTGGAAATATGGCATTAAGCAAATAGGCAGATAGGCGACATTATACGATAACTGGCAGCCCCTTCGCTCCAACATAGTCTGACCTACCGCACCAAACATTTGATTAACACTTTTCGGACGATTGCCGCTGTGCGTAATTATCTTATGCGTGATAGGCTAGTGTTGTTCGCGGGGCAACAGGCTAGTAGAAGTTTAAACTTTTTCTGGTCAACATTTCGACGGCGATTACATTAGTTCAAGCTGAGGCCACTGCTTTCTAGGGGTGATGGTCTAAACTAATCAGACCTTTTGGCAGTACTCTGATTAGGTTATTTTTGTTTGCCAAATTAAAATCATTCTGCGAGTATATCCTTATCGTCTTTCAGTAGTGATAGAAAAGTCAATTTCGGACCGGATTTGGAAAGGGTGCATATTTTCAGTTACATTACAAGCATGTTACATGCGCTATTAAGAAAATTTTGCTATATTAGTACTAGACAATTGTAACTGGTAATCAAAAAAGTCTAAAAGGTAAAACTATTACGATCGTTATCATATTACACTTATTAAAACAAATGCCATTGGTACGGTTATGGTTAAAGGAGTTTGTTTTAGTGTGCAAAATAATAACAAAGCAATTCTTTATTATATTAAACCTAAATCATTGTCGATCAGCTTTTGATTTGAAAAGAAATCTTTTCTAAGTGTATTTTACATATTTACATTTATGTGTAACAGATATGTTAGTTGTACTGTCAGTAAAGTAAGTTTTATTTTTTATTTTTTGATGAGCATAATTTGCTGATCATAATAAAACTTTTTCATAATTCACTCAAGCGACTGCCTAAGCAGGCAAATTAAACATTAATATAGATAAATGAATTTTTAGATTCGCACTAAATTGAATATAGTTAAATTATTATGGTCACATTGGAGTAAATGAAATCTAAAAATTAATTTCATATAAAATTTTAGTAGGACATTTGCTTAAGAAAATTAGTTGAATTTTAAAGAAAAAACTGCTGGAATATTAGAGTTTGTATTTGAATGTTTGTAGCTTTAAAAGTAGCAGGGTAGTAGTGGAGTAGTGATGAGGTTGAGGAGCACCTAAAAGGTATTCTGATGGAAACAGCTTAAGTCAAGTTTATTCGTATCTACAGGGTAGTAAACTAAATATGTATATAAAAGAATCATTACCCCTTCTCGAAAACTAACTAAGTTTCATAATTCTGAAAATAATAAGTTTCGATTATATTGACTTTTGCTATTCTTAGTAGTTATTTATATATAGACTGCATAAGTGTAAATATTTATGAAGAATCAGGAACTTGTGTACTTTGGTAAAATATAAACTAAAACATAAGAAATATAAGAATACTAAGGCGTAAGATGATACTTTTACACTCCGTCGATGGATATGGAATACCAAAAAGCTTGCATTAATTCAGGAAGTGTCTGTTCAACTTTTTAAAAGAAAAACTAAAGAGCCCTAAACTGTCTAAAGCTCACTGAGCGGTCATACAGGATTCGAAAGGTGAACAACCAGATAAAGGTACATTTCAGCTATACCTAGCAAGACTGGAAATTAATTAAATTTCAACAATCCGTTGATCCAATTAGGATTGTCTTGTTAAGCCGTCAATCCCGAAGGATCCACTTCATTTGACGACTTCAGGAGCTTCTCTTCACATAACGATAATTTCTAAGCTGTTCAGAAAGACGGAAAAGTATCAGATTTCAAGGTGAGAATTATTCTAAAACTGTCAACGAACTGTCACTCTACTGTTACAAGCCGTTACACTTTCATGCGAGCTTAATTGGCTTCTTTCATTGCCATAACGAATAAAATATTCATTTCATTGCTGATTTGTGAAAACTATCGATGACAGACAATTTCCTGCATAAGAGCTGGGAACTATGAATTCGAAAGAAAGAGTACAGTCACAAAATAACTCAGGTAGGATATAATTTTCCAGAAAAAAGGTCTAAAAAACAAACAATTTCTGGCAAATTCCCTGAATCATCTAAAATAGCAAATAAATCACTAAAACACAATATCCATGGTAAAAAGTTTGCTCCTATAAAATGGAAAATAATTAACCACCTTCTCAGGGACACAGGCATTAGGTCATAAACGAGACGCATTATTTGCATATTCTTAAAATTTTGCAAATTCTTTCTCCCCGAATGTGTGTGCTCGAGCTCAAATAAATCATAATAGAGGTCACTCCAGCTTATGCAAATCACTCGCACTTCGATTTTTACTGCGTTAATTGCGGCTTCAGGTAAAAGTGCCTTAAAATATTACAGTTTTTTTTCTGGTTCTCTGAAAATGCCATTAAATTGATTGGCGGCTATAAAAGAAGGTAAACAATTGCCTTTGACCTGACCGATTTTTTATGGGTGCGGTTATACCCGCGAGTGTGTTTTTTAGTAGATTTTTTACGAACGTAATGAAAAGTCACTAAAAAACAAACAATTCAATTGGCTCAGAGAAGTCAGGGAGAAAACAGTTATTGCTGCATTTAGCTTATCCTAAATAAACAATTAATCAACTATTAAAAAATTGCAAAGCAATAGTCTCATTCAAGAAATAAAGTCATCTATGCCATTTAAGACAAATTTTATGAAATCAACTTTTGAATGAGTATTCATAAAGGCTTTTGGATTTTTATGCACACACTATTTCAAATACATCGTATAACTCATATGTTTGTGAATATCGGTAACTCTCTTAATTTCTCCATAAATAAATGGTATATTAACTAAAAAGGCACATGTCGCAACAAAAATAGGTTTCAACAAGTTTAAAAATATTAGGTCTACCGGAAAGTTCTGTCCGATAATTTCGTTTCAAGTTTGAATATATTTGGATATGTTCGTTATAACTCAAACGAGCTGTATATCTTGATAATTGCGTTTATTATGTGCCCTTCGTAATTAACTACAACAAAGATATCTCATGTCATTGTCAACGTGTCGAAATTTGTTAAAAGTTTTTGGTGAAGATGCCGTTGCGGACAGAACGTGTAGGGGATGGTTCGAAAAATTTAAAGCAGGTGATTACGGCCTGAGTGATAAGCCACGCTCTGAGCGGCCATTTGTGGTTGATGACGATATTTTTAAGACCATGATAGATCAAATGATGAAAAATGGATTACATATGAAAACATCGTAAGAAAAACAGCGTGAACTCGGAAAACATGCCTTCTTCACCTCTACACCGACCTTGAGCTTTAAAAAGAGAATACTGTGTATATAGTGGGACATGCAAGGTCCAATCCATTATGAGCTTTTGGAACCCAAGAAAAAGCTAAATTTGGAGAAATACAGTCAACAAATGGACGAGTTAACAAAGTACTTCAAGAAAAAAAGCTGACAATATTCAATAGGAAGGAAATCATACTGCATCACGATAATGCTAGACCACATGCTGCTTTGGTGACTTGCCAGAAAATCTCAGAGCTAGGATGAGAAATTCTTTCGGAGCGACCATACTCCCCAGAGCTTAACCATCCGATTTTCACCTATTCCTTTCTTTACAAAATTATTTGATAAGAAAAAAATTCAAAAATGAAGAAAACGTTTACGTTTACAGTAGTGTTGCTCTAGTTTTTCGCATTCAAATTTTTCCTCTAAAATAGGTTTTATAAATTGCCATCATGCTGGGAAGAAGTCAGAAGGAACGATGGAAATTATATCGTACAATAAATCTAGTTAAATATCTAAAAATTGTACCATTTTCTTCCTCTTGAAAAACGGGCAGAACTTTCCGGTAGACCTAATACTAAATTTTTGTTTTTGTTTGTAAGCGATTATACTTTTAATAAAAGGAACGGATACAACCTCTTCATGGAGGAATTTTAAATACTGAAATGATTTTCCGACTGAATTTGACTTATGTAATTACACTCGAACAAATTATTTTAAAATTGCCAAAATACAGCTTGATAACACAAAAAAAACTATTTTTGTGAAGCTACGGAAAGAGTTTCAACATACAGAATTATACATAAATATCTACAGCCGATAGAAGCCAAACGGCTGCCTTATTCTGTATAACCCTAAAGTGTGATTGGCTTATCGTTCATATTGACTTTGATTACAAATATAAAAACAGATAAAATCTCTTTAAAAATAGTGCCACATTTATATTTTTTAAGTCCACAATTAACTTGAACAATTTTCAGTTCTAAATTTGAAAGTTTTTTTTTGCAATTTTTTGATCGTTCCGGATATACGAGTACCTACGAAAAACCTAATCTTGAATAGATTGAACCAAATTTTATAATATAGTAATTTTTAAATTTCGTAAAAATTAAATTAAATTCTTAATTAAATCAATTTACATGCGTATCAAAATGTAATAGATGAAATTTTAAAATATAAATAATGATAAACAGAGACTATTGGAATCACTTTATTTTTAATTAAATGAGCATTTTTAAAATTCTAGATTACTATACGAGTATTTAAAAGTTGGCTTTCTTTATGCTTAATATCGCCAAATTTTCACATTCATATTTCTTATGGTTGCAAATATCAAATATATTTTATCACTATAATTTATTATTTCATACTTACAGAGGCTAATAAACATTGTCAAACAGCTCTTTTATCGGCGTTACAATCAGTAGTAAGTATAGGTTAAAATTAGGTTTCAGATATTCAGACGTTTGCGGAATTTGAGTAGAATTTCACGAATATACAAATAAAAGTAAATACCTTAAACGTAATGGGTTATGTTTAGCTATAAAAAGTTAAATTTTTCAGTTTCTGAATTTCCTTGGAATTGGCTTATAAATTTAAAAATATTTCCACAAAGTTTTTAAGCTCAAAAGATACGCTTCGAAACGAGTATACTCTGCCATACTATAATGAATAATTTCTGAGAAAATTCAAAATATTGCTAGATATTATGATATAAAGTGGTGGAAAAAATAATAGAAACACACAGAATTTTCATAATTTTTGAAAATAAATATATAATTCAGCAAACAAATAACGAAAAAATAATCCTGTAGAATTACGTCGATGTATAATACTTTATAAAATATGTGCATTTCATGGACCAACAGTTTTGGAAAAAGAGGTTTTTTAAAATTGTGCCAGTTCATCCTGGAAAAAAAATAGAAATAAAATTAAAATTAAACTTAGGTTGCAAATTGTTTCCTGATAAGTGCAATTACTGAACCTACCCTTGTCCTGGGGTTTAGTATTTTGTGGTAGCACTTTTATTCCGCATCATTCGTTTTTTAAGGGTTCCCCCCAACAGATGTTCAATAGGATTTAAATCTGGTGACTGCATAGGCCATTCCCTGACAGGGACTTTATTAATATTAAACCACGTTTTGACAAGTTTTGATACGTATTTTGGCCCATTATCGTGTATGAATTCCCATTTTAAAGGCATTTCTTCTTCTGCGTAGGAGAGCATGACAGTGTTCAGAATATGTACATAATCCACTGTACACATTTTGCCCTTAATCCAAAATATATGCCCAACACCGTTTGCAGAAAAGCAGCCCCAAAGCATGATGCATCCTCCGCCATGCTTTATAGTTTTTCGTGTGTATTTTGGATCGAATTCACAATTCTTAGGCCGCCTTATTTAATTTTTACCATCAGATCCAAACAAATTAACCTTTGTTTCGTCTGACCAAAGGACATTTTGCCATTTTTCGCGAAAAAGATGTTTATGGGCAAAAGTCAGAGTGTGTTGGATATTTTTGGACTTATGGTACTTTTCTTGGACTTCCGATTAGTCCCACTTCCTTCAACCTATAACGTATTGTACGGATTGTTACTTCTGCATTTAGCTCCTTGTTTAGTTCTACCGAAGAAAGAAATGGGTTTTGCTTACCGTGTCGAACTAATAATTTGTCAAAACGTGAGGAAGTTTTACGTTTTCTGCCTCTCGTTTCTGCTTTGAGTACGTGATGCAGGGCCTTAAAGACTTTTTTTTAGAGCACTTAATCATCGAAGCAATTTCATCCATGATTTTTCCTTAGTCTCTTAATATTTTTATTAATTTCATCTCGGATTCAGGACAATGAACTTCGCGACCCATATTCAAATTATTTTGACCCAATTGAGTAAAATAAATTATTTATATTTCACTTAGTTGCCTAATTAAACAATAAAGAATTAATTCCCATTAGAAAATCCAATCACACAGTTCTTACTGTGATGTGTTTAAGTATATTACACCTAAGGTATAAGGTATGATTTAGTCAAAACAAAACTGTTTTTTATTTTAAAAAATTATGAGAAATAGAGAAAAACAGGCGAAAAATAAACTTTTATTAATATTAGAAAATATTTTTGTTTCATACTAAATTTATAATTAAAACAAAACAAAGTATATATATAAGGTGGGGCAAAAGTAATGTCATGTTGTAAATGTGCAATAAATGCGTTAAATGACATTGTGCTTTGACATTTGCAGTAACTCAAACAACTGCTGCAATGATTCTCATATTTTACTCTTTAGCTTTGTAACGAATAATTACGTAACATAAATCTAGTAACACTAAAACATTATATTACAATTATCTTGAACTTGGAGCTGGAAGAAAAAAATATTCGTTAGCTGCCATATTTAATGGATTTCCAGGAATTTACCATATTCATATTGGATCATTGCTATAGTTGTTTGTATTAAATAATAAGAGCTTACTAACTTCTAAGCGAAGGACGAGGTATGTTTAGAGCTTTTGTTTCATAAACAATCAGATTTATCTTTTTATTCACCAGGTATAGTAACTTATGCAAGTGTCTTTAGTGTAACATATTATTAAGATTTTTTTTCGTTTAGCAATTCTAACTTTTTGAATACATGAAGAAAACGTCTGATGCTAAGGCAAAGCAAATCCTCTGGTATACTAAAATGGGTTTAAGTATTAAAACAATAGGAAGGGAAACGGGTTTGCACTATTCCGCTGTTATTATTACTACTGTTACAATTACCTGTACGTAAAAAAATCGAGGAGGTCGTAAAGTGCTCATTACTACAGAAACTAAGAGAAGAATATCACGTTTAGTGCAAACTGGAGCAATGGATACTACATCACAGGCTCATCATGCACACCTAGTAAATATACACAATTTTACTGGATCAGCTGAAACTGTACGAAACGCATTATGAGATTGTTGTTTACGAGGTCGTGTGAAGAAAAGGAAATCAGCACTTAGTTTCCGTCATGGGAAAAATCGCATTTTTTCGTTCAAATGCACAAGAATTTGTGTCTTGATGATTCCAGTTGTTTTTAGTACCGAGTCAAAAATCAACAGAATTAACACAGATGGTTAATAATGGGTTTGGAGAAAACCGTCCGATGCACTACAAGATCGGTGCATTCAAAAAACTTTAAAGTTTGGGTGTGGAAATGTTTTGGTTTGTTTGGTTTGGGGGATGCATAATTGGTACTAAATTGGAAAAACTTCATCAAATAACTAATCGAAGAGGGCAACATTAATATTTTAGAAACAAGTGTTATGGAGAATTTTCCAGCAAGACAATGATCTGAACTATTGTGCCTGTAAAACAGTGTAATGGTTCGAAATAAATCAAGTATTAGTAATGGAGTGGCTATCGCAATCTCTAATCTTAAATATTATTAAATATGTCTATGGTTTAGTGAAGAACAAACTGGGACATTTTTCGATTGATCCATATGCTAGGTTTCCAACTAAAATAGAATTATATCGAAATTATTCAATCACGCTATACGAGTATATACTTTTAAAAGAAAACTCATAAATTGTTCAAACATTTCCACAGTTGTTTGAGTCATTGTATATGTATTGTAAAAAGATGGAGAATTAGTTAATTATAATTAGCAACCGTTCGCACAGCTCGGGCAACGATGGAAATTTTAAAACACCAATTTCCGGCTCGTTTTATCCCCCGTTTTGGCGGTTTGAACTGGTAGACCAAATCGCTAGATCACCTTTGGAGATTTTTGAAATTTCGCGTTTACAAGAACAAGCCTTGCAAGTATTAAAAGACAACATTGACAAAGAAATCAGAGCCGAATATTTGTCATTTCTAAAAAAATGGTGCTAATGAGTATCGAAAATCTGCAGCACATAATATTGTTCAAAAAAGTTTCTTTCAAATGAATATGAATATGATATTAATATTTTATTGATTTTATATTAATATTTTATTGATTTTAAATATACACATATGAAGATGTGTGCAAAACCAAGTTCAAAATATTGCATCTACTACATATATGATTTTTATTAAATAGGTGCATGTATGATTTTAGATATGCTTGAAAAAAAGAACAAATAAATTCCACAATGTGTCTAAATCCTACAAGCACCCACCTGCCCTGTACTCCAAGCGGGTATACAGTCAATGAGCCCACCCCACCTTTAAACAGAGCGCTACTTATTTCCTCATTTGTTAACTAGCTGCTGCAGCGCATGCGTAATGCGCTCAAAAAACGAAAGTCTTCTGGATATAGGACTTGGGGTTCTTCATCTGTATTTAGTTAGCGCGTGCCTACACTTCGTTTTTTACTTCTGTACCACGGGTGCAGTTAACGACTGTCCTCCTAGTCGATTTCTTTAAGAAAAGGGAAAGATACAGCACATATGTGCGCCGCGACGTCTCGGTATTTTTTAGCTCAAAGACATCATGTGCCTGTAGTTAGCATGTTAAAGAAGGGAATCGCCCCTCTGTTCTTATTCATTTTGTTTTTTTATTAGGAATTTAAAAAAAAATCATCCATGCGCTTGCTGGCTGCCAAGGTACCATGCTTAGTGAGGGGTTCGTTCTCACTTAGAGCAAATTTTCATTTTTGACGGTAGTTTGATGACGTTTGGTCCCTTTTTCTACAATTTTGGAAATGTACCAAAGTTCAGGGCACGAAGAACAAAGGAATATCTTTGATGGTAGTGAGCACTAGAAGGGAAGTTTTTATTCATTGCACTGTCGTTTGTGCGGTAGGTTTTTTATAGTACACTTTCACATTGTGCTGCTGTGGCGAACGCCAAACGCATGCTGCGCGCGCAGCTAGCAAGGAACAAAAATTTTGGCCTTTTGTCCTTTGAGAAATCAAATTTTTTTTGGCATAAAAAAAGTAAATCGGGGTAAAAAATCGTAATAAACACACACTTCAGATTGTCAACACGAATGCAGGGATGATCCAGCGATCAAGGACATATAACTTTAGGGAAAGGGCTGCCGAGGATTTATTTGCCCACAAATTTTTGAGCTATTTGTACCATCGCGTCAGATAGGGTTGCGAAAGAGTAAATTGAATGGGCGCATGCCGCGATGATGATGAACATGAGAGGGTTGTTTGATGGCGTGATTGATCTGAATGGGAAAGATTAGGTTTTTGAGTAGAAGTTTTGGAAAAAAGCATACATAGGAAGTTGATGAAGAATGCTCGAGGAGGAGTTTTTTTTTGGAAAATATCGGATGCATAAGGGTCATATAGATATGAACACGAAAGAAGGAATGCATAAGGGTCATGTATTGAAGCTACAGTTTAATTGAATCGAAGACAATTTACAGTATAATTCACGAAGTACAAAATAATAAGTTTTATCCTAACAATTTTTAAGCACTAAATGAATACTATAGCTACACATACAGTACTGTGAACAATTTTAGTACCACTCTAATTCTTTAGGAAATTTTAGTTCTCCAAACCACGTCTTTTTTATATCCGGTAGAGGAAAAAAACAAATGTAGACCTAAAGTACATCTCAAAGAGTCCTTTTCCATTTAACATAACTTTATTCATTTTCAATAATTTATTAATAAAAATATAACAATTTTATTTGAGCGAATGCTGTAAGAAATTTTAGGACCATTGTCTTTTCTTTTTGAGCGAACTGGGTCCATTTAGATTGTAATCAGAAATAGTGCTCTCTTTGCCAAACCGTGTTTTAGTTTAAGTTTTAGTGAGAAAAATTCACATTAATAAAAATGGTGAAACAAAGGGTTGATGCTGACAAGCTGTGTCAGGTAAATACTCAGAGGAATTAAATCCTCACAATTTATTAATAATTTCACATGTTCAGATAATAGCAACGTAAAAGAACATCGATCTAAGCGATATATAGCGGTGAAGCTTTGTATTAGCAAAACTTGCGTTCATAACACTATTTGCAAGTACCGAGCTACTGGTCTTATTCAGCATCAGAAAGGAGTATAGCGTCCAAAGAAATTATTTGAAAGGGTTTCAAGGTGTCTCATTTAGCTATGCAAAAAAAGGAGATCAGCAACAAGTGCAGAACTGGCCATGCAATTGTCTACAGTGACTGATGTATTGGTGCATTAATCCGTAAATTTTTGTGCAATCAGGACTACAAAAGTCGAACTGCTCAGAAAAAAATTTACTTAACTCGATATAATGTACAAAAAAGATTGTTATGGTGCAGAGCTCGTCGGGAGTGGGCTATTAAAAATTAGATAAAAGTCATCTTCTTTTATGAGAGCACCTTATAGTTATTTCTAAACCGACTCCCAAATGAAATGTACGAGTAAGTATGATCTAAATTATGTTAACCCTCAAACGCTTTCAGGTGAGGGGAAAGTGACAGTGTGGTGAGGAGCATCCTTGTATGGATAAACAGACCTCCATATCTGCACTGAAAACGTAACATACCAGTATTGCGTGAAATCTAGGAAATATTCATTCTTTTCATGCATGATGAAATGTCGGGTTCTCTCTTGCAGCAGGATAATACCCGGCCTCACACTGCATTTTCCATTAAGCATTAGATAGAAATGCATAGTATTAATTGTTTAGAGTGGCCAGCACAGAGTCCCGTTTTGAATGTTATCGAAAATGTTCGGAAAGTCCTTAAGGACAGAGTGGCAAAGAAAAAACCACAATATCTCCAGCAATTAAAAGATTTATTAGTTATTCCTTGATTTTGGCCACAGTTTTTTCAGTATTTTATGTCGATGGGCGTCTAGAACGAGGCAAGTGTTCGAATATTTCACGACCGTCTTTGAATGTTTTGCACTACTCGTATGCCTGTGTTCTAAAGATAGCAGAGTCATTTTCAATGTCCCAACACATGAAATTTCGTTAAAAACACAATCTCCAACAAACTCGTTGTTCCACCATTTTATACATATTAAAATATATTAATCATATTAAATCGCCGCACTTGAGCTGATCTCACATGAGCTGCTATAAACAAATTAATTAACAGATCGCGCTCAATTTTTGTTTGAAAAAAGCCTTTTACTTAAAGAGTACTTAACAAAAGCCGGGTACTTATTGGGCAGCATTCTCTTGCTTGAGTCAATTTGTAAATTGTCTATTGAACTTATAAGGAATTATACAAAAAAATACAGAAAATAAAGAAAATTAATGCTATGTTAATATTGTTCCGGGTTGAGATGGTTGAATTTCCCCTGAGAGAACCACTAAACGTTTTTGGGAATTTCTATACATTTAATATAAAGAAATTGTTGTGGTTTTTAGAAAACTATGCGTTTATAAAATTGCATTCATAAAAAACTCAAAACATCAATGCTAAACTGGTTTTAAAAGTTATTAATTATATCGTAACGGAATAAAAATCTTACTGAATAATTCACAGATTTGTTGTATCTAGCTCAGTCCATCTTATGGCTGAATTAGTGATTCTCTTATCAATTCTGAAATAGCCTTGATTTTTTCTTCATTTGAAAAGACATTACATTTTTTACATTAGGCGCCAAAAATGTATATGAATAAAAAGAAAAATCCTCTCATCGCTTGAGATATCTGCTGAAATCAGTTGACGGTTGGAAACAGCTTTCTCTGAGGCCGCGAGCTTATCGGAACGCCGGAGTAACTCTTTGGTCCATCAGTGGACAGAGCAAAATGTTATCAATTATATAGACCAGATTTCAAAAAAAATCTGCTCCAACCTCACAATTTTTTTGATGGGACTTATTGGGCCGCAAAACAATAACAAAAGACTTTCAAAAATCGCCAATTGGCAGTGACCCTTCTTGGCCTGCGTATTATCGACCGAGCTGTGCGCCACCTAAAATTAACATAGTCGTACGCGACCGATGATGCGCAGAACCGGCCTTCCGGTGTTATCGCGGAATTAAATAATAAAAATTCGACCCAAAATTATGCTCTCACTCTTTCGACAAAAAATTGCCAGTACGCGAGAGCTATAGAAAAATGAAGATGAATTCAAGTTCAAGGCCCGGGTGACTTTATCAAGGGGTCGTTTAATGCACTTCGTGGGTTCGCAAGTTGTTTTCCATCTAAAATTTTTCAAAGTGGCAAAAAAGTGTATGCAATAGATAGCCTAAATAGAAATTCATTTCGGCCAATGGGTAGAAACCGGATTATTTTTTGTGTGGCGACACACGATATCGATGCGTCTCGTCGTCCCAATAAGGAGGTCAGCCGTTGCAGTAAAAAAAATTAGGAAAATATGAGACAAGTTAGGGAAATATGAAAACAGAACAAAGAATTTCTAAATTACACTCGCTTAAACTTTTAGGGATAAAATTATGCTTCCTGGATACTTCCTGGGTATAAATCGATTAGTCAAGATCCTTTCGACTATATCAAAATCAGGTTTGCTTTTGGCTTCCAAAATGCAGATTCTTTCAGATTCTTAAAGGATATTTCTGCAGATTATAAATTCGTAAAGGAAAGAACTAGTAAACATAAGGAAAATAGTGTAAAAGAGACCGCTGTTTTACTCATTTATAAAAAGTTATTAAAACCAAAAGTTTAAATCCTAATACCGCGAATAATCTTGCCCTTTCTGAAAATATTGGCAACTATTGGTACTGTTAGGATCCGCATACGCACACCATCCATTATATGAGATAATTGGTTAGTGTAAAACAATAGTCCTTTTGATTGAAAATGTTTTAAACTTCTCTTTTTGACATTCCAGCTTAAGAGGGAATATTGCTGTGACGGTTTCAAAAAACAAAATTATTGTTTATATTCTGAAAGTACATATTTTTTAGAGTGCATATTCGCATACATTTTAAAGTCTTAGTTCGTAAAAATTATAAAGCTATAGTCTTTTAAGTGCGCGCAGTTAACACAGCTGTGGATCTAAAGTTTAATTTGCAAATGTGTACTGTTGTGCATAACAGTTTTTTTAACTTAGCCTAAAAGTAAAAACAATTTGTGGAGGATAGGCTATGTATTTCTTTAAACCTTATCATTCTCGTAAAGGCTTTATTATTTTGTAGAAGATCAATTTGAATTTAACAACTTTGCTAATTCTCAATTTTTTTTAACAAAAATATATGTTCATACTTAAGTTGATATAGCTTAATAACATACTTTTATCCCAATTCCTAAATAATTAATATAGTTACCAAAATATAAATATGTCTAAAATTTATATGGTCTTTTGAATATGTTTTCATTCCATATTCCTTACAAATTTTATTTGCTGTTTTGAACTAGTCCTGTTTAAAGGTATTTAAATGATATTAAAGTTGTTCAGTAACGAAAATTCCACATACCCTTCTTTCCATAATTTCTTGTTAATTGTTCATTGCATGAATCTCGGATGTCATGTGCTGTTAAAATTATTCCATTAGAAATATCAAAAAATTCTTCGCCTTATTTTAAAGCTAAAAGATAGTAATTGTTAAAAAAATACGATAACAAAAAATTAGAGGCATCTACGAAATATGATTTTGTTCACTATCATATTCAGATAGATCTAGTATCATATATGTATATTAAACAAAAGGAAAACCTAAAATAGATTCGAAATTTTTTATATTAAAAGATGAGTTAGAAACTGAAAATGTTTGAAAGCTTTAGAAGTGGCTCGTTGTCCATATAGAGGTTGAAATTTTTAGGAAATTTAGTTCTTATCTTGAACTCTATAGACATGTTCGGCTAGTTTTGTTATTTTCATCCCTCAAGTAATAACAATCAATCGAATATAGTTGATAATGCTATAACGATGAATATTTTTTTGTGAAATTCAAACAAACATACTCACAAGTTTCACCGAAATCAAAAATGGTACGATCATTTGGTAATTTTTTCTAGAATAATTCTGCAGGGCAAAAGGTGATTTAGTCAGGACTTAATACAAACTTCAGTTCCAATCGAAGCAAAAATTTATTATTGATCAATTGTTTTACGGATTTTTAATATTTTGGTATAATATTTACTAAATTTTTGCCATATCGGCTTTATATGAAGTCCTAATTTCGATGGAAACTTGTTCGTCTTTCTACCGTGACATTTTATCCAATTCCACTCTCACCAGGCTCCCTATTGTCGACCTCTGAGAGATGAAGCGAAACTTCGAGCACCACTTGATTTATGAATAATGTTGGAGGAGCATACAAAGGACTCGGCTAAGCCTCGAGTTGGGTACTACGGAAGCGTCCTTTCTGGGCGATTTCTCCCGTGACATCGGAATGGTGGCACGGTGGTGGCGGTGGTGGCAGCGGGACCATAAGGAAACAGTTTTGTATACACGGATTCCTGGCTTATCCTTTCTTTGTTGCCCGAGCGGAGCAGCTCGAGGACCTATGATTGTCGCAAACTCACTTTTCAGATTTTTATTGGGACGACAAAGTTTCCTTTCACTTCGGAGCAGATTTGGCAAGGACTTGTGACGAATTTCGGTCCCTGAGCGATTGGCGGCGGTGAACACTTGCGAGTCTCTAGGTCCATTAATCATTTCAACAACCGAAAATCACGTCGTCACCAGTTTTATGGTGCCTTTGTGATTAGAATGATTGGTTAAAACTGATTGAGAGCAAATGCGGTACGACTTTTTTGCGTAAAGCACCCGTGCGTCCACCAGTTATTGAAGAACTTAATAAAAAACATTTTCCTTGAGGAGAATTATACATCCAGCAAAGAATTCTTTTACATTTTTGGAAAATTTAACAAATATCTGGTTACAATTTTAAGTCGGAATTTTAAAAATTGGCCGCCCCCGAGTATATTTTTTCAAACTACATTCAACCTTTTATATCTCACTCTCGGCGGATATGAAAATAGTAAAGTAGGTCTAAAATCAATATAAATTAGGTCCTACACAAATTTTCCTTATTTTCCATTTTTAGGAGGTGCATTTGGCCTTCCTTTGGGGCTTTAAGTAATTATAAGAATAAAAATAAATTAGTGAAAAACTCTGTGAAGTAGTGAATTTTTATTCGTTTATAGTTGTAAGTATATCCATATTATACCAGGTGGCATATTTATAATTTATAATCAGTGAAAATGTACTGTTTTTCGATGGTTTCCACCAATTCATTTTTAAAGATCATATGCATATAAATACGATCGTTAATGGAATCAAAGTCAATAAAAACAGGTGTAAAATTTAGACTCAAGTTACTTCTGCTTTATATGCATCTGTATTTTTTTACTGGATATGGTATTTTCCAGTAAATAGTTTTATTACATATGTGAAAATTACTTGAAAAAACAAGGACTTTGACTAGGGGCAGAAATCGAACTTGGTGTTTCGGTACTCTAACCAACCCAGCTGCCTATAGATACCGCCGCCGAAGTGAAATCGTTCGATTCGACATATACTATATATGTATGTATACATATATCTTGAGTTTTAGCTATGTTTATATACAATATGAATCTGGTTTATTCTATTAAGTGCGATTTTGCTATAATATTTAAAATATTTCTTATAAAACTCGCAAAATAAACGCAGTCACTAATCTTACTTCAAATGGAATGGATTTTTAACCAAAAACTCCTCTCTATCATATTTCTATATAGTCTAAATTCCCAGATAATAGTACAAAATACGACACAAAACACCTAAAAATAAAAGGCTAATATGACAGCAAAATATAATTTGTTAATTGCTATTTTTTTATGAATTTATGAAAATAGCGAAAAAACATGAATGTGCATTATAAAAACATTTTTTCGCTGACATACCAATTTTGGTAAGGAAAGTTTGAATAACACAAAGTAGGTGTTATGCTAGTATTAAATTTACAATAAGAATATTAATTACAAAAATTATGTTTGCCAAAACAAAAAAAAAAAATGTTCGCAGATACATTTTCTTAGAATACTAGGAATTTTTGGCCATAAATAGTGTACATTTAAAAGAGGTGATTTATAATGCATATTCATGTTTATTCTTTATTCTCTATTTTCAAACAATCATAAAAAATTCATTTGTCTCCCATCCATATCATGTTTATGACACGTTTTGCTATTGCTTTAATCTTTCTAAACTAGCTAAACTATTATAGTAGCTCGGATTATATAGAGGTGGTAAAGTAGCAGAAAATTTGTTCGTATTTACAGCCTTATAACTATTGGAAAAAACGGAAATTTGTCCCATTTTGGTGCAAAATAGGAAAATTTGTATTGATTAGTATGTCTAATTTGCTGTCCTTACCTTCTATTACGAAATTTTAAAACTTATAACTTCATTAATTTTCATTGAATCAACTTAACGTTTGTATTTGACAGATTGTACTTTGAAAAATTTAACTAAAAATAGATTTATGAGTGTTATAATTACAACTAATATGTATGACCCCTTAACAAATTCAATTTTGCGGTTTTAAAGTAATCAGTCAAAAGAGTCGGTGTACCCTCACCAGGATCATGCTATTTTTCAGAGATTTCCCAGCATCCTAGTCAATCTATACTTATCGAGAAAAGTAACGATTCAGAGTACAATCGATCGGCTATTAATCACGAAAGAAAGCGCACGGCCTCCAGAAAGTGTATTGGCACTCAAAACGGGCACAGGAAATGCGGGCCATCCTCAAAGAGATGAAAAAGCACTTGAAGAGCCGCGTAATTACCAGTTGCATCGGTCGTCTAATGGAGAGCCACTTTAGAGAATTCCCCCTCATGACAAGGCACTTCGACTAATCAGACCCAGCGTCCCCGAGAATTAATTCGACTCAGCGGTCGCTGTGCCGCAGGGTCCCCGACCTAGGCCACAGCATGCAAATATTCGCTCCATTTAAGTTACTTTCCCCGAAAACCACAAAAAAAAGTGGGTGAAAGGCGCGAATTTTCCGTTTGCAACTCGAGAAGCTACCATTAAGGCGCTCCGATTACAGTTCCGGGTGCCCCGGTAACAATACGATGGGAGTTACCTGCTGCCAGATTCCGCCGCTTCGTGGACAGCCATTCGATATGAGAGCCGTGATAGCGCACTCGTCCTTAACCGCATTTTTAATCATAATCCCGGTGAATGTCCTGCGGTGAACGCCCGGCCCTTCCCTTCCACCGGAAGCGATATTCAGGGAAACTTTAATTCGCAGGGCATCGGATTTCATCGGGAAATTCATTTTTGGTGGAAACATTGGTAAATTGGTTAAAACGCTGCCGGATTCCCGGAATCCTTGAAAACGGCTGCAGCGGTGAAGATGATCCCTGTACCTGACCACAATGGTTGCAGGGATGTCTTGCAAGAAGACCTTTTGTGCAGGACTCCGTGGCAAGGTTCGAACAAAGGGCGAAAGTAAAATCGATCACGTTCCACCTACTGCGAATGCTTTTTGTCCGTCATGGGCTCATCATTATCCTTTTGCATCACCGGGAGCATGGAGGAGATCATTATGGATCAGCCTCTGTCACGGTTTGCTGGATCTTCCTTGACCATAATGCCCTTGATGAGTGTATCTTGCAGAAATCTCATTCACTTGAGAGCCTTGTAATCCTGCACTTTTCGGTGATTCATTGCTCATTCAGTTTTTAGTCTAAGAAAATCGATGAAAAGACTGCACTTTCCCTGACAATTGAAGATTCCCAGGTTGCAATTGATTCCTGGAGAAGAAATCGTAAATTGAGATAAGACCGGTGACATTTTATGTGCGTTTTGAAAATATTTTCTGCATCCTTCCCAGTAACCTGCTCTCGCCGTGTGTGGGTCGAAGGGAACAACGGTGGGAAGGTTTCTTATCGCACAGTAACAATCACTTTCACCATCTCGAATTGTAAATCCCGGAAAGGATGCAAAAGTGGCAGTTCTCTTTGAGTAATCTTCAATCGATTGGAAGACAACTGATTGAATGATTGAATAGGAGAAATTCGATAGTCTAATAAATCACTTTGCGGTTGCTGCAGGTGGAGCTCAACCTGATGATTATCACATAAAAGTTTTCATATTTTGGTACAAAATCTAAATTGGCAATAAAGACGCTTTAATCGCCTCAATAGACTGAGGAAGCAATTTACAGTCACTATCCCGACAAGTACAACGGCCCCTTGTGCTACGAATAACATTTCCGCGTTTATCTATTTATACATGGCGTGCGCGGCAAAATTTTTGAATGTTTGGCTCAGTTCAACCAAAAAATCATAAAAAATTGTAAATCGCTGTCACGTGCTATTTTGGTTAGTACAGCGGCACGTAAGACCCCTAAAGTAAAAAAATGCCAGACAGCTCCGAGTTTCATCTGCGCATTTGGCCTCTGACCTTGCGAGCATCCATATGCTGCTCTGCGTTGCAGGGCGGCGGTGGTTTTCGGAGGGTTTTGCTTTAAAATTAATTTTTTGGCTTAACAGCGTGGCGACTTCCATTAATTTTAGTTTTGAAAAACCTTTTTAGAAAAGCACTACGTTAAAATTTTATTCTGTTGTCCAAACTCCTAAATATGAATATCTTCAGTTTAGAATCAATTCAATCGCGCAGTGGCCCTTGAATTCTGGTATAACAGCTGTTATTATATATATAATATATTATCAAATCAAATCAACAACCCTACCAGGTACTTTCAAAGGATAACAACAGTAATAATAAAATTTTTAATTTTTCTGTTTGACACTAGGTTTACCAAGGTGTCATTTTGACCTCTCTGAGAAAACTTTTCATTAATTTTCTTCAAGAAAATTTTTGCCGTATTTTTTGAAAATATTTTAATTAATTCTTATTTATGTTAATAATACATATAAGCGCAATTCTAATCTTTCCTGTCTTCTACTTCTAGAGATATGTACATAGTATACCTATTTTTACCAAAGGGGTCATTTTGACCCTTCGAGTTAATTTTATTATATCTGGCAGCTCAATTTATTTGGTTACTTTCTTTTATCCAACAGGCTATGCAAAGGGCTTCATACCAGGAAAAGATATAACTATCGATGAACAATTATTCCCGACAAAAGTTCATTGTAGATTTATACAATATATGCCTAATAAACCAAACAAATTTGGCATAAAATTTTGGCTGGCATCGGATGTAGCTACAAAATACGTCATAAACGGGTTCCCTTACCTAGGCAAGGATGAAGTAAGGTCATCATCGATAGCTCTTGGTGAATTCGTGGTGATGAAATTAATTGAACCATAAGTCAATTTATATTTTTTCCAATTAAATACCCAAAAAGTTCATTTTGACCCCTTTGGTAGAAATAGGTATATGCCAACTCATGGTAAACCTAGTGTTAAGCTTTGTAAATACTTCTTGTATTTCGTTTCAGTTCGTTTTTTTTACAAGAAATCGGTTTTTTTGCTTTTTTATTTTATTAATTATTATTTTTATTAGCTAATTTTATTTCAAAATTTTTAATTTGGCCACTACAGATTTTTTATTAGAAAATATACAATTTATTGAATAGATTTGATTGTCGATTAGGCTACAAAGCGCGCTAAATAAATACAACAGCAATTGGGTAAACAAAAACAGACATTTTTAAAGTGAAATTTATTTTTAACACTTTTTATTGGTGAAAAACAGGCCTCATCCGGACTTATCCTTTCAATAAATTTAAAAAGTTGTTCTATAATCTTTAACATTTTTAGAGATAACGGAGTATCAACATTATTAGTGACAAAAAACAGTTGTTGAAAATTTAAAGTGAATACTATTTCCTTTTGTGCGAATAATTTATATACGATTTTGAAGATATGCGGTTTGTATTTAGTAATCCAATTTAAAGTTTCCCTTTAGAACGAACATGTGAGTAATGTCAATAGTTCAAGGTGTGTCAATCTTCACACAAGGATTTGTTTTAACCAATCAATGCAATAAGAATCGTGGTAATTTATAAGTAAAAACGGCTAATTCCATATATTCTTTATATTAAAGAAAATTCGAAGGACTTTTTAAAAGCCTTAAATTTGTTTTATTTCTGAAAATATATTTTTCTACTCGCTGCTTTTTAAATGAAATTATGGAACATTTTCTACATTTTGGACATTATTTCAGTTAAGTTTATGCGTCAATTTCAAACATATATCATAGTAAAATCTCAAAATATTTTATTGCAAGTAGTATCGAAGGATTCTAAAATTAGATTTATTTAATACTTCTGAGGGCTGTTGATTTTTCGGAGACTTTTGAATTTATATTTCTAATTAGCTTCCCGATTATATGCATTGACGTGATTTCATTTTCGATTCGGTGTACTGAATTTTTATAATTCGGGGCTATACTCCACTTCTCCATTGGGGTATCCTTTTTGTACTTTTCACATTTATTTTATTAATCTTCGAGAAACCTAATTTATTTAACTAAAACGGAATTATCCAAATCCGTTTAAGACTTCTATACATAAGGATCGAATTGATAACTTCTAGTTTTTGAATTGCGTTAAAAATATTATAAATGAAATTATTGTTCTTTTGTTATTAAAAATACCATTTGTTGAGATAATTTGTAACAGTATCAATACAATATAGGATATACATATGTATTCATTAGGCATTTGCGAGGAATGCAAACATATACTAGTAAATTTCCAAATGTTTCCAAAGTTGACACAGGTTTTCGCTTGATTCGATTCTTATTTACGAGTATGATTTTCAGAAAATGTTTACTTTAAATCATGTAATGTTACTGTAGTGTGGAACATAAGTATGAACAAATTTATATAATGTACATAATTTCAAAATTATCATGTTGTCAAAATCTTTGTGCGACAAAATAGATATTTGATGAATTTTCCTAAGATCGTTTTTGAGTAAAAACGATAAAATATTTGTAATTATATAAGTATAAGTTTTATTTGAGTACACATATATTTCTAAATCTCTTTTATCGTCGTTTCCGAAATAAATTAATTAAAACCACTTCCGAGAAATAAGGACTTCTTTTGAAAATCATCTTCAGAGCCACTTAAAATCTAAATCTTGTCTTTTTCAACATATGAACAAAGCGGTGCTCGTATATCCGCGAAAAATTTTTGAAAAATGAAAAATTGTACCATCTTTGATAGAGCCGCAGAAGGATCTTAATACCTGAAGGAATCACGCATGACTAGCCCATCAAAGGCCGATTAATCTCTGCTATCAGCAATTATTGACCAAAGGCGCCTTCTTTGTGCCGGCCATTGATCACGTAACAGTAGCCGATCGTGAAGTGGCGCATATGTTGCGATTGGCCAAATTGTACAAGGACGAGCGCAACAGCGTCAAGCCAGGCATCGAGAATGATATTATTTTGCATCAAGCGACCGCTTATACTGCACACGTCCTGGGAAATATGAAATTCCTGTACGAACAAAGGCTGCCAGTACTGAAGGGCCAGGTCACAGGGCCTACCGTATGATTCTTCGCTTTTATCCTTTTGCCCAGCATAACTCCGAACCGAGAATTTCTGATTTGTTTTGTGGCTGGCTGAAAATTGCGAAAGGTGATCCTTTTGTCCTGTCCAGGAGCCGACGTGGGATAATTTTTCATTTTCAGAGCCGGAGAGCCAAACACTTGTAGGGTCCGGTTCCCATGACCCGATGTTGGATGAACTCTGCCTCACATTTGCCTGAAAAGGATTGCAGCATTACGGCGGTAGTTATTAAACTACCAAACAGGTGATGAGAGGATACACTTTATATGAAGGTCCATTTAAGTGGATCGTGTGAAAATTATTTGATAAATTGACAAATAAAGGGACTCCAAGAGGATTTTTGTCGCTTTCACTTTCGGTTGAAATTGAACATGCTTGGCAAACGAAGAGAGTTGTTGCAGGCAAAACAGGAAACAAATGTTTTGCGTTTGATAAGGTCGGAAGACAAGGAATGGTTGCACAACACTTGCTGCATCGTAAGAAATACGATATCTGAACAAACATCCGCCAGTCGTGATGGAACAGGTGAACTGGACCATTTAACGGCCGTTAAGGATGCTTTGAAATCGGAGAATTTATGCAACATTTACGCGGCATCTAAATACAATCCAGTTCCAATGTTCAGCCGCTGTTGAAATGTAAACAGCACGACAC
This sequence comes from Philonicus albiceps, assembly GCA_963969385.1. Lineage (NCBI taxonomy): Eukaryota > Metazoa > Arthropoda > Insecta > Diptera > Asilidae > Philonicus > Philonicus albiceps. The sequence goes on along the minus strand of OZ017773.1, from coordinate 23,783,733 downwards.
ATTCGCCCACCATTCGCATTCCTTTCAATTTTCTTATCATCGGCACTGTCATCCTGTGAAAAGCTCCTGGCCAGGACTCATTTCCGCTCGCACTTGCGAACGCGCCTTTGAATCCTTCTCAGCTGGTCAGCTAAGGGTTGGGCGGCCCACCGGAGAGCATAAAGGCGCAAGCAATCGACCCTCAATTGGAAAATAAATGGAAATGTTTGCAGCTGACATAACCATTTTCGCAGGAGCCCCGGAAAGTTTGCCTCGATGTGGCCCGGACTCTGCTCCTGACGACGGCTACAGAAGAACAGACAAAAAGGCTAAAAGCGAAAATCTGATGCTATTCCCAACGTGTGGGGCGTATTTGACAACAAGAGCCGTGTTATATTTTTAAGCATTCAGCCGAAAATAGGTATAATTGTGCCAAAGCTATACAATCAAAATTTAAAAAAAAAATAAATAAAGTTAAAAAACTAATATATCTAATTTAATTGAATACTTTAAGGGGGCATAACTGAGTTAAAATCGTTAAATACCGATTTTTAGGTAGATTTCATATGAAATACAACCTATTGGAGTCTGCCGGATCATACTTAGAAAATGATTGATGACTAAATTCATGTTAGAGTTCGTAAATTTCAAAAATATAATACACCCACTCCACCCAAATTTTAGACTCTAAAAAATAAGTTGAGATTAACTTTAATCCATGGAGTGTTCGTAAATTTGGTATCATTTAAATTTCATCTCTTTACTTCAATTAATGTATTAAATATAGCGTAAACATAAACATTTTATTCAAATAAAAAAAATATTTGGTTGAGAAATCAGATATTGTTTAAGTTTTAACAACAAAATGTTTAAATGTACATACATGTCTGATCAAAATCAAATCCTGTTTCATTTTCATATCAAGTTTGTTGAGAATCATACATATATTTCTTGTTATATATTTGTAAATACGGCACCTACAAACTCCCCAAACAAGTCGATAACTTTATTTTAAGTTAACACCACACATATATAAGGTATATACATTTTACAGAAAAAACTGTAAGTCTAACATTACATTTATATAAGGTCCAACTTTTTGAGAAGTTAACTTAAAGGTAACACTAACCTACATATAATGTAGTCGTATGAGGCCCAAATTTGTTGAAATTTTTTACATCTGAATACGCTCAAAACCTAACTTCATCGCAGCGCATTTCAAGATCTGTAAAAATTGTTGTGGCAGATTTTGCCTCTCTTATAATTCACATTTAGTGTTTAAACCGAAACGATTCGCGCAATTGTGGCATCTATGACGAGGGCACCTGGCTATAACTACGCGACGAGATCAGGCTGGTGCCCCGGATCGAAATGGCATCCATTTTTTAGTCTAATCTAGCGTATGTTATTACACCCGAGCAGAAGGTGAGGATAGTAAATACGTGGGATGTCATATTTTTGTTCTCGTATTGCAAATATTATTTTTTACTATACTCTTATCTCCGCCTCAAGTTGAAGTTTTGTCAGTGTTTTGCGGGGGTAAAATGGCTCTTTTCTCCCGATCTACGGAACAAATCAGGGTATTTCAATCCGCGTCTGAGGTTAACATCCGAGATGAGATGAAGACGACATTTGGAATGTTCTATATTTGCTTCCGTGATCGGTCATAAAAGTATTTTTCGACTGTTTGTTAGTCTAACTTTTGTTCAATAGCTGAAAGTTCTTTGGACCCTCAAATATTTTGTTATTAACGTGCTACAGACCTCGACAAATACAGTCGAAATTTTTACTCGGTTTGCTTGTATTAAGCATAAATAAATAAATATTTATAAAATTTTCAATCCCCAAAGAAGCACGATAATGCAATGAATTCGTTTCTCAATTGATAATTTTAATGGCTAACAGTTATAAGTACATTTTAATACATCAGAATCCTAGAAAGAGTTTTAAATGTTGGCCACCATAATATTTTCTCTCACTCAAATATATTTAAAGGTACACTTTAAAGAAATGCAACGATTAAATGCGGTGACGTTCTTCAGTAGTTGATACTTGGTTTGCAATTCTAATGTTTTTGATAATCAAGACTAATTTATAATTTTGATTAACCCATTCACTGTCAATGACGAGATATCTCGTAGTTGCCTATAGCTGAATGTGTGGCTGAATATGATCTCGGCAGCGAATGGGTTAAATATGTATGTAGTGTAAAATGTTTTTTTACATCAAAGTAGAAGTAATACTGAGGTAATTTGTATGATATTACACGTAAAACAAATATGTATATTAAAATTAAAATAATACGTATCATGAGCAAACAAAGTATTTGCTTCTCTTGCAAGGTGTACTTCTCCTGATTTCTTCCCGCTGAAAATGTTTCATTCAAATGTACGACATATAGACGGGATGCTATTGTTTTCATTGCACAGAATCCCAAAAATAAACTGTCTCGATGCACAAACAATTTTCGTATATTAAATGGCCATAAACCTTGAACTCTAAATAGATAAAGCGTGCGAAAAGAAGAATTTCTGTGACTGCTTTATTTATTCATAAAATAAGCAAAAATTTGATTATAAACGTTTTTAAATCTATATTTTCACTAACATGATTTTTTTTTAATGATGTTTTATTCATAATATTGAAATAATTAGTTATTTCTTTTTCGCCCATTTGGACGTTAGATATTTAGATATATACAACTAAGAACAAAATATTTTTGTTTCTACTTGTTCGAAATTGTAGTTACGTATATTAACAATTTATGTGGAAGTTATTGAATTTCCTAACATAAAACTATTTATGTATGGTTCGAGTGCGCCTAAACGGAGAAATTTTTAAGATATGAAAAAAAGTATCATTTGCATTGCAACTTCATAAACAATTGTGAATATTCTGCCATAATATGCAATACCGTGTTCTATGTAAAGTACTTTAACTTTGACTCTTGATTGTATAGAAAATATGTAACCCAAATACGAAGATCACTGAAAACTAAAATTTTCCCGCGTTTATAACCGCAAAAGATATAAAGCGGAACGCAAACCAACAGTATCCCGTTCAGTTGGGTTGTCATACAGAGCTGCGTTATCAAACCCCAAAATTGTAGAAAAAAAACCTTTAATCTTTTACGTAAGACCGCAAAATCAACGGCTCACCACCGTTGCTAAGAGTACTCACTTTCCAAATTAGAACGCATCCGTTGCCGTCGCATAAAGATAAAGTTGCTGCTGCGTTGGTCGGTTGTCCTCAAATCAAAAGTCGTGCAAAATGCCCAAAAAGGCGAAAAATTGTCTAAATTTTTGCACTTGCAAGCGCAGCCAGCAAATCAATTGAATTTGATTAGCATATCGCCCTAGACCGGCTCGGGCCACTTCCAGCGCCAGGCGTACATCTCCAAGCTGCTTAAATTGTCCGCCTTCATCTTATCAGGGAAGAAAGCACTTTCGAAGCGAGCGGTCGGCGGGGGTTCAGAAGATTTTTTGGTGGTCGTTCAGCTTCCGTGGCAATGTCCAGTTTTCAAGGGCAACGCTAGTTTTGCGTAAATATTTAGTAGAGCCGATAAGCAGTCACCAGCCAGAAAGAGTAGTCACCCCAAAGTCGACGTAATTATCGCATTTTGGCTTTGATAGTGGCATCAGTGCCCTTAGTGCTCACGATAATAAACTTTTACAGGAAATGAGTTCTTTTGAGAAATTATACCTGCTATCAACTGAAACTGATTAAGGAGCGTTCAAGTATTACGTGAGTAGAATTTCATTGATTCACTAAATAACTAAGAATCATTGATCTCTAGAGCACGAATTCAATCTATCATTAACAAGCTTTGGCCTATTTTTAAATGTATAGCTTGAATGTGTTGAAATAAATAAAAAAGAAGTTCTATAAATTTTGAATAATGGACATGATTTGAAATTATTAATTATTTTGTAGTTCTTATCTAACGAAAGATTTATGGTATCGACCTGCTGGACGAAAAAATTTAAATCCTTTACGTAATATTTGAATGCTTCGTTAATAAATACAACTAAGACACCCTGATACCGACCTTATGATAATTCTTTAAGATTGCTGTTTCCAATCAATTTTTATGTTTTAAGCTTTTTTTAATAGTAATTATGGTTCAAAATATTTTCGAAAATTCATTATTATTTCCTAATTAATTTACCGTTATATAAATTATAAATATATTTCACTTTTACAAAACCTGAATCAAGGTAAGCTAGATTGTAAGAAATATGGATTTAAAATTTTTGAAACTTCAATTTATGCAGGTGGTTAAGAAATTTGATGACGGCGATCTTAAGTTCCCTTAGGTAGGCAGTAACTTTTCCGCGTCTGACTAATCTCCAGATAGCATTACTATTGGTTGCCTCAACAAAAACTTAAATAAATAAAAACCGATAGTTCGAATAAGTAGATCTTACTTTGTAAAAAATCCCACAGGAAGAAATCCAAACAAATTAAATTGCAATGCCTTAGTGGCCAGTTTTGGTCTCCGAAGCAAGAGATGATACGACCTGGAAACTTTCTTTGCAATGACGTTATTGCTTCTAAGATTTTCTTCATGTTTGTAATGTGTTTTCACTATTAATAGACGTTCTTCCAAACTGTAATTATACATCTGCATCTTGCATTTCCATTAGTCGCAACATGTGAACAACAATTACATCGGGGTTATCCTGGCAATCAAATCGCTCAGTTGAACTTATTAAGTTAGATCGCACAAAGGTGTTAAAGTAAGAACTAGATATAGGGTAATTTTCAGTCACATTGCCCATTCGCTAGGGTGGGATAAGAGATGGTTTTGCACCCGCACTCGGTTATTGCTGATTTTTCAATGCTCCTCTCATTAATACTGGAGTATTAGGGAGTTGATCCATTGCTTTTGAAGTTGACTTTTGCTCATGATGAAAAATTGCCAAAATATTTCAATAAGTTAATTATCCAATATCAAACCAAAGGACCCAAGAGCTAAAATGATATAGTAGACCCAAGAAATTTAGAAGAAAACGAGTTTAAATTCCGTGCACTTAAAGCTAATTCTTCAGCCGCCCGAAATCAAGTGTTACTCCTTAAAACATGTGAACTGCTACTATATGTAGACTAGTCACTTCCTTTTAAAATAGTGAATGTAGGGAATGAATAATCATAAGGAAAATATGAAGTCTTTAGAGAAGTTTTCATACACAACTTGGTGCAAAACTTAAACGAAACGAAACGAATAAAAGAATTTTTTTCAAACTAATGACAATTTTCATTATTTCCAACAAAAATTACAAATTACAACCAACTCCAAATTAGAAATAATTTGTAATTTAAACTAAATATGAAAATGTTCGAGTTCGATCTTATGTTGAAACTGTGTTTTCTATATAAAACTCGAATCTGAGCTTTCACTCAGTTTTTTAGAATATGATACCTTGCTTTTGCAAAAATTTAGTTTCATACATTCGTGGCACAACATACCATAAAAGATCAATTTGCTTCAAGGTCCTCAAATTTCAGTGATGTGAAGAGCTATCAAGGAAGTGATTTTGAGAAGCCCGGCTGGTACCCACCTTTGCCTCCTTATCCTGGGAGCACCATGGAAACAAACACTCACAGAGTAAAAAAACTGAAAATTGAAAAGTGAGAAATCGTCTTAATGGAACTTCGTCCTTCGTTTTTCGTAAGGGACGAACCGTCATTGAGGAAAAATTATTCAATTCAAAACCACAAAGCACCGGACCTCGGCTCGAGTTACACTTTCGCCTTCAATTTTTTGAAGGAGAACCACTCCGAGGGCGGCTGCTGTCAGACCTGCGATACACATAAAATCGCCCAGAAGTGCATGTTATTCAATATTATCCTTCCACCGCAATTTCATTAATATCTTGAGGCCCTTGATGCTTCCTTCCCGGCTATTGTTTACTTTGCGCACTCGAAAGGACATCTCCCAGCAACAACTGCGTAAACAGCAGAGAAGCGAACTGGAAAAAAGCCTACATCTGAAGAGGAGCCGATCCGATTGTCATAGAAACAGAGCACCCTCCACCGCGTCTTGATAAAATCTTGAAAAAAAAAATTAAAGTAGTCCAGAGAAGTTTGAGCTTCCATCTCGAAAGTCCTGTGATCCAATTTACCGGCCAGGAATGCACCATGGGTCGCTAAGGATGAAATATATCCCCGTCCAGAAAGTCACGTTATTTCCGAACGAGACCTGAATCTCCACACAAAAGGACACGGGAGTCATTAACATCGGCACTGAACGAGGCGAAATTAGGCCAGAAATCCATTCTGAATGCAGTTGCGTGCCGTGGAGCACAATTCGGGGATTACGCGGGAAACATGTCCCCAACAAGGGACGCGGTCTAAGCGCTTCATCCTTAATGCACTGACGCACAGCCCAAATCGAAATTGAAACATTTTCCCTCCGTAGATCAAAAGCATCAAATGCGCCGACCATTGCACAACACAGGACAATGGGGCGATAGAATCTCTAGACACCTTGTCACTCGGCAGGGATAATCGGTGGAAATAAATCTACAAATGTCCCGCAGGAATAAAATTTATGATAATTGCTGACGGCACTACTTAAAGAGTTCGGTCCGAATGGCTGACACCACCGCAGGATTAGATCGCCCAAAGGATCAGGATGAGGGAACATTTCCATGATAATGTAGGCGTGTTGTTCGCAATGATGTCCTTTCGTTCCATTGTTCTTAATGATTTAGAATAGCGTAATCCCTAACCAGGAAATTCCTTGCATATGATCTTGAAACTATACCTTGATAAAATCAAACTTAGCGAAACAAAAATTTTAAAGCTGGTATGTAAGACCGTCACAACTATTTCGAGATATAATTCTGTAAAAATATATTTAATATCAAAACGTATTTGCTCATACATATATATCCCAACAAGTAGGGGAGAATGGTTCAAACAGGACTCCCCACTTTTTATGAAAACGGTACCAGCTACAGCAGGATTGATTCGAATTATGTTCATCTTTATATATGTCCCAGGTTTTAGAGGTTTGTATATTCTCAATTTTGTTATCAGTCGTAATAGATTCACCTCCAAACGTTTCCACTATAAATCTTAATGTAGTATTTAAAAATGCTTAAAGTGTTATATTTGGACGCCATCCATTTGATTAACATTGTCTCCTTTTTAAAAAACTAAATAATACGCAGAACTTTTCAGTTACTGCACACAATATTCAGAACATTCCTTTGTAAGATGGACCACCAGAATTATTCTACCTGTTGTAAATTTTTTGAAAATCGCAATAATGTGGCCGAAAACATGTAGGAATTCGCAGCCAAATTTTCAAACGGCCACCATATTTTTATTTTATAATTTTCCTTCGATAACTATAATAACACAGAAAACCGCTTTTCTAAGTGTTTTATTTTAAAACGCTTAGTGTTTTTTTGTGATGTCACTCATTGTCTCATTTTTAAGACACTTGAAGTGTTTTTAAAGATTATAACACTTTAAAGTATTTAAAAAGTCAGACCATGTTAATCAAATGGTATGTCACCAAAAAAAACTTTCCAAAGCTGCGATTTACAATGTAAATTCAGAAAATGCTCGAATATCTCTACGTTATTTACTGTTGATATAAAAAAAATTGTGCAAAATAATAGAATTAATTTTATTTAATTAATTGTTATAAATCTTTTTTTAAACCTTAACGGCCGAAAGGCGCCGCTACATGGACATAGTACTTATGCCATAGAAAACGAAAGGCCCCAATACGGGGACAAAAGAATTCAGTTTTCATTTCATTTATTTATCATCGCTGTAGTTTTCTTTAACAAATATTGCAACTTAGTACATCCCTGGTTTGTTGATCATTCACTGACAAGAAATATTTACCGTAATATAACGTTTTAAGGCGTAAATATTGTGGAATTTCCACAACAAATCTGTCGCATTGATATTCAGTGTAGTGGAAAGAAATGAGAAGCCCATGACTCATCTACAGTTTGTTAAAAAGTTAATTCTTCAACTAAGAGGGGATTTTCGAAGAATAGTTCAACCCCAAGGGCAATATAATACATCTGAAACTGAAAATTGATTTGATGGGAAATTACATATTCCTCGGCTTGGAAGTAACAAAGACTGTCGACTATGTTCCGATAGAAAGATTAAAGGCGGCCGTAAACGAACAACCACATATTGTTCAACATGTTCCGCGAATCCATCATTACACATTGGCAATTGCTTCGAAAACTATCATACTTTTAAAAATTATAAAAATTAATTTCATTTATAAAGTTACAAATCAAGTAAATATATTGAATTCATATCTAAATAAATCAGTTTAAATGTTTAAGTTTTCATCCTTATAAACGTTTTAGAATTTCATCTAATTTTTCGTTGTCTTATGGGCGAGTATTACAAAAAAAGCTCTCGGCCGTTAAGGGTTAAAATGCCACACGGAATAGTCCTTAGTGATATGGAAGTAGGCAAAGTGCTTGCATATTTTGAAGATGGCTTGAACAAGCGTACAATTGCCAAAAAGCTCGGTCGATCTGACGCTGTTATTCGGAACGTGTTAAGAGCTTCTGAAAATTATGGAAAAAACCGAACAGGAGGTCTGAAAAGCAAGTTGTCCGACAGAAATAGGCGAAGCATTATTCAAAACGCATGCAACACTATGAAGATCGCCGCTGACATTGCTACGGATTGTGGACTGAACGTGTCCAAATTGGACAATTCATATCGTTTTAGAAAGTTCCAACCATATATTGCGGTAGAAGTTGAAATCGGCACCGCGACTTTTAGCGCGTCACAAATCAGTAAGACTCGAATTCGCACGAATAAACTTGCAAACCAACTTCTCCAAGGTAAAATGATAAAGTTTTGTTTTCGATCAATTTTACAATTTTTTTTTTTTGAAGATAATTTTTTCTGATGAGAAACTTGAATGGACCAGATGGTTTCAATGAGTATTGGCGTGATTTGCAAAAGGAGCCCAAATTATTTTCAAAGCTTAATTTTGGTGGAGGCAGTGTTATAATCTGGGGAATATTCTGTGTTGATGGAACTGGCTTTTCCCAGTAGTAGGATGAATTCTCTCCAGTACATCGACGTACTGCGTATGAATTTATTGCCATTTATGCGACGCAGAGGCACAGATTACTGGATTTTTCAACAAGATAACGCCAGAATCCATGTGAGCCATGCCACTAATTCGTGATTTATGTTAAATAACGTTCACCCGAGTAAAAATAATTTGTCTGGTATCTTTACGCCCAAACTAAGTACAAACATTTAAATTTTTTAAATTATACATGCGCCCGAAACTAGCAGGCATAGCGAACAAATGAGCCCAGTACTATCATGATACTCTCCCGCTACAGGTACGAAAATAAAAAAATCCACCCGCTACAGAGTTATACTCGCTTCCGCTACAGGCCCAAAAATTTAAAAATATGCCAGCCACACGGGTATGCACGCTCCCGCTACAGGCACAAAAATCTACAAATTTGTTTAGTTTCTACAAATTGAATTAGACGACAGATAAAAACAACAATAATATATTACACATATATTATATATTACACATATATGAGTAGAATACATTATTTATTTTATGAGACGTCACAGACCTTAATCTACGAAAATAATTTTATTGCATTTATTTTCAATTTTTAACCTGGAAAAAGGTAAGCGTACCATGCTACGTTTGTACTATTTCGTGCGTCTTTTAACAATACGTGCCTGCAGCGGGCCGCATTTGAAAAAATAAGGTTTTCGATCAGACGTACGGTGCCGCGTTTGGGAGCCATACAGGCGTTTTGATGCCGTGCGTGCCTGTTTCGGGCTAAAAATGGGCGAGCCTTAGTTTTTACTCGGGCACGTAATGACATGGCCCGCTTGCTCCCCAGACTTAATTCCATTGAAAATATTTGGGGACTCTTAGTAAAATATATTTATAAGGAGAACAAGCAGTACAACACTATTGTTCATTTAAAAACTGCCATAATGCAAGCATGGTGCAATATTGACCATACAACCATAACAAATTTGTTAAAAAGTATGCTACATAGGCTTTTTGAAGTTATAAGTAATAAAGGTGGTCACACACATTATTGAGATTACATTTTTTGTTTGCAGTCATGCTCCGCCTAAATTAACGCAAATTGCAACTAAAAGCACTTTCCTTGATCACTTGTTGGTAATTTATTTTGTGTGTATTTCTCTATAATCTCTCAAAATTAATAAAAAAGATAGCGGAATTTGACGAAATAAGTAGCAAAAATAAGCATTTTTTGACTGCGTTTTTAATCATGCTCCGCAGTGTCTAATAAATTTAGATTTGCACGAATAGCTGTTACTACTCTTTTACGAAAATGGTTCATTTTTTTTTTTCTGTAGTGGTCTGGTTCCTTACCTCTTTGTGGAAAAGGATGCACATTTTCCTTCTGAAGAAATCGAAATCATCAATTATCGAAAGGTTTTTGGGGGTCATTAAGGTCAGAATTGCCAAATTCAAAATGGTGGATCCAAAATGGCGACTGTGTCCGGGGAAATAGAAAATTGTCCTTGAAATTACATAATGGTATGTACGTAATACTTACTATAATAAGCAATATATGAATGAATAATGTAAAATAAATAATGTTATATGAAAGAACTAGAAATTCTGAAAAAATATAAAATAGGCACTAAGCATAGAATAAATGCACAAAAATTGTCACACTTCTAGTATTTTTCATTCAAAAATAACCAAACTTCTTTTGAGAAGAACGGTCTTTTTGGTGTTTTTTTATTATAAATTTATACACTTATAAAGCTTTTAATGAAAATTATATACTGAAAACCCCCCCCCCCCCCCCCCCTAAATGCTTTTATAGTACTGACATGTTGACCAAATTGGTAGTTCAAAGCGATTCCCTTTATCATATTAGAATAATGTAAATAAAGTTCTTCATAAATTGTTGTATTAATTTGAATAAAGATTTTAAACTCCATTTATTTAGGTACACGGCTTATATTATTTGCATTTATTTATTTGAAAAAAAAGTTATAAGTTTTCAATAAAGCCAATAACTTTCATTTAATAACCCAAACGACTTAATACAACTGAGTAAAAATAACAAATTGAAAGGGGTTCAAAACCAGAGCGTATAGAAACAAAAAGGTATGCAGTTACCTATTTAAAGCGTATTCTAATAATATGCTCTTTTTCGAAATCGGATTGGATTGACAGGCTTTTCAAAAGAGGTTACTGATAACAGAAAATATTTTCAAAATAATTGGTATAGAGACATTATCATTTTATATATCAAAATTTTCCGCCAATTTTTGTAGTCTTATATATTGAAATATTCGGCGGCCTTGTTCATTAACGAGAATTGTGTTGATAATCGGTTCGAGGTCAAATTTGTGCATATTTCATACCAATTTTGTTGTTTTTCTGGTGATCCATGTTTGCCTAAATTGATTTACAATTGTATTTTATAAAAAAACGCAACTTAAACAAGTACTTATTAGACAATAAACATATCCATTATTAACTTGCATAAGTTCCCATCTAAGGTCGAATAACCCTTGAAAATGTTAAAAGCCACTATTGCATATACATATTTCTTACTCACATTACCTTTCGCCGCTTTAAATTAATTAGCATTGCAATTGTGGAAAATTCCTAATAAATATGCGTACGTGACTTTTGACTCTTTTGACCAGGAACAACCTGCTGATGCGGTCGGTGAACACTTTGACCTCAGCGTAACATTCATACAGGGAAGATATTACCACCCGCTATAGACAACAAAGAGAATACATTTTTTAAGAATTGATTTACAGCCACTGGGCCCGATAAGACCTGATTGCAGTAATTATTTGACTTTGACATTGAACAAGTTCCAAGTCCCCAAACGATATCATCACCTGCAAAGTTTACTTTCTACCACTAAACCATGCAGACGATAAGAAGCTATTTAGCCCGCAGGCCATCCACCAAGCTGATCGTTAAAACCCAATCGCCATTAGCCGCAATCAGTGCCGGGAGCTAATGAAAGGTATGCGCAGTTCCACTTGCAACAAAAGTGAAGAAGTCATAATTACTTCTTCAGCCCTGAATTGTTGTTCGTTGCGTCACTATGTCAGCCCCAGGGATAACAAAGGTAATGCTGAAACTCCACCAATACCTGCCAAATGGCAAAGCAATCAGCAAGACAAATCCTCTGCCGATCATTTTTCAGATATTGTCAAAGGATTATAATGGATGTATTTCGAAAAGGTGCGATTACGAAACCCTTTTATCCTGGGTCTAGGTAGAAATCCTTTGGTCCCCGTAACAGGTACCATAATGGCCTGATCTCGACCGAACAGGTTACAACGTTAGGCCCAGCTATGATGAAAAGTTGTGCAGCCAAAAAGGAACTTCAGCAAAAGGGATAAGAAGGTACAGCAACCCTTTTGTGAAAAATTGGTTAACCGAAGTCCGAAATTAATGGGAAATTGTTGCATGAATGGTTTTTGTGCATCAGGTGATTTGATTGATTGCTGAATTGCAATGTTTGCGTGTTTTGTGTGACTTTTTTTAGACTTTTCGACGGAAGTTGAGTTTTTGAAATTCCAAGAAAGTTTTGGAACAATTTAGTTCGTTTGTTATTTTAGGTATTGAATCATTTATACGTAGGCAACATTAACAAAATATGGGATATTTTAAAAGATTTTAGTTACTTCTTTTAGATTTTTAGTGTGTTTTTTTCTAACGACAACGCTGTTGTTCATTTTAACTTTTTTTTATAATTCTAAGCTTCCATTCATTTCTTTAGAAATTAAAAATATGTATTTTGGTCAAGATACTATTTTAAGGTGAGGTATACATAATTGAATTTTGTCTTAAATTTTCTTCCAGACTGGTAAAACAAATATATAGAATTCCCTCAATCCCTGCTTTACGACAATGTTTTTAAATTGCGATAATAATTATAAGTACTTGGAAACCTTCTCGAAGTCCTATTTTATTACTCTTACTTTCCCTATAAATCAATCATTGAATAATATCGTCAACAGAGTATCGTATTTCATAGGTAATTAGGATTGCTATATAAAATTGATCATTGAAAGATCTAAACTAACCTTCAGCAAAATGATTTATTAAATTCCTAAAACTCTTATTTGGAAAATGTCATAACATAACATTTTCTAACTAAACATTTTAGATCGCGCGAAGAAATGTTTAAATCGAAATTCTTCTTCCTTTATTTATACTCATAAAGTAGATATGCATTTTTGAGTGCTAATTTCGCCGTTTTTTACTTTGATTTTTAAAATATGTTTATTGTAAACGTCAAGGCAAAAACGTGAAAAAAAACCCAAGATTTGATAAAGTTTGAGTTACTATTCGATTTCTATGCATAACACAGCACAGTTGAGCTTTCTGACAAAACTATTTTTTGAAATCGGATGTTTTGTACATATGTAACTGATTAAGGTCGGGTAAAGGTATTTTATTAAGAATTAATTTGAAAATATTTAAAAGTTATGAGCTTCTATATGATGATAATAAAAATCGGATGATTTTTAAAAAAGGTTATCATGGAAATAAACAATTTTGAACTGATCAATATGTATTGAATTTCATCATCATTTTAAATTCTCTGCACCATTTTTAAAATTGAGCAATAAATTTGAAATTAAAATATGCATACATGCTATATACTATAGAGATTTAAATACAATTTTAAGCATATTTAGAAATCTAAATAGCCGGCCCAACATTAACGTTAGATTAATCCTAATTCCTATCTACCTATATCTACTAACTGATTATTTTGACTAATTGGTAGTTTAGAGGAGAAATATTGTAATTTATGCCAATTAATGCAAGCAGTAAGATAAAAGAGCTTTTAAAATCGAAAAAAAATATTAATTAATAAGGAAATTAATTATTAAATTTTTAAATTATATACTATACTTTTAGTAATAGCAATTTAATTTTTAACTTTCCTTAGCTCAATTTTTAAATACAAACTGAAAGTTAAGTCCTTATTTTCTAGACCATAATTGTTATAATATTAAGATAAAAATGGCATTACGTCTATATAAATTCACGAAAAATCCACTCAATTTTTCTTTTGGTAAAAAAATTTTTCCAATAACTTTAGAAGCCTTCAATTCTATACATATCCCAATAATTTTAGGAATTCTCAAAAAAGGCACTGCTTATGTTACTTCCGATTATATTTATGTTTTTTAACCATTAAATGTTTTACAAGTAGTATTTCGTTGTGCTCTTCCTGGAATGGTGATTTATTTGTACTCCCAAAGTTCCATAAAGAGAAGTTTAAACCCTTTGATTACTATCGTCAGAATATGATTAGCTTATGTTCTTTATACACTGTAGTTATTTTGACCGGAATCTTTTATAAAAGTTGTCGGATACATGCAAATAAGAAATTTCATAATTTTGAAAGGAACTTTAAATTTTTTTAATGTAAAATTGTTATAAGCAGATATTTAAATGAGTCATTTTGATCGATTGGTAATCTTGTGTTAATCGATGAAGTATAATATAATGGGGGGAGGCCTATGGTAGATTAGTTGTTAACGCGCTGGCCTACCGTCCTAGAGGCTGTGGGTTCGAATCCCATAACTATGGTATTCTACTCTACGAACACAATGGGTCAATGAGTGCAATGGACAAAATGTCTGAGCGCTCGAGGTTACACGTCTCGCCCACTCCAATAATAATATAATGGACCGCTCACGTACATGATTTCCTATAGAAGGGGACGGCGCAATATTTTTTCCCTCTCTTTTCCTCTCAGGCAGTGACAGCTTCTATGTGCGTTTCGAAATTGTGATGAATTTTGCACTTTTGAATCTAAAATCAACTTTTTACCAAAGAAAAAGCATTAAAATTTACTTTTAATGTTGCTTTTTTATGTGTAATTTGATAGTTTCCCATCTAACCCAACATTTGTCAGTTAAAATCACCGAATTCAAGCACCATTATATCTACTTTTTTTTCGATGCTGTATCTACACTGAGAATAAAAAATTAGTAAAAAGAACCACAAATAAAGTTTATAATTACCAAATACTTGGCAGGTATACCTACCTATAGTTATAATAAAAAAATTCATGTCGTTAATCTAAACTCAACCAAGTTCACCTTACAAATTTTCAAATTTCATTTTAAATAGTGATCATATTATATAATAAATATAAGTTTAACATTGAAAGAAAAATTAGTTGTATTGAATTAATTGTCATCTTTTGTTGGACCATTTTTCTTTGTTAGGTGCTTTGCGGTAAGTACTGTAGATTTAATTCGGTCTATCTAAAATCAAAAATTTGAGTTGATATATATTAAATAAGGCATATTTTAGAGACTAAATGAAGGAACTCTTTATTTTTTTTACAAAATAGCGACTATTTGAAGTGAAAGTTATATTTTTACCTAAAGAGAAGGTTAGGCTTTTTATGATAAAAACGAAACCCAAACAAAAACAAAAACTAATTCTTCGTTCAGTCTTTGCTTAATTATATAAGAAAAGAGAGTTTTTGAATAATCGTCGTCATTGGACCCAAAAATGCAGTTTTGAGAAAAGTTTATAGACTATACAGTGAGCGAAATAAACTTATAGTTATACTCCTACAACTATACAATTAAAGTAAACAATGTTTTAATATATTTAAATTTATTCACCATTTTAGGCATAACATATGCATATATTTTTTTAATATATATTTCAATTATATTACTTTATTAACACTTCTTTTCTGTATATAAATGACTACGAAATTAATTTAAAGGTACTTCTTAGTTCACATATATAGTAAAACTTAATTATTTTATGCTAATACTTTTTATTTTTACTCTTTAATACGTTGTAATTTCCTCCTTGATTATTTATATGGTTTCAAAAATTCTATTTGGCATTGAATCTACCTAGTTTTTTTAAAGTATCTGATGGAGTTTCACTCTAAACTTTTAGAACGGCAGTTTTAATTTCTAAAACCATATACTTTTCGAACTAATATGTCCCATAGGTTCTCGATAGGGTTCAAATCAAAACTACGGGAAGGCTAGTTCAAAACTTCAACATTTACGGCTTGCAAATACTCTTTAACAACTTTGGCAGTATGAACATTAGCGTTGTCATGCTGTAAAATAAGGTCTGAATCCGCAGCTTTTTCGAAATGTTCATCGAAAACTATTTGAAGAAGGTCTATATACATATAATTCCCCGTTCAACTTGGACGTAATACGTGGCATGATATCTAAAGGCACCCAAACCATTATTTCTTTGGCGTCTCTTTTATTATGCCAATAATATTGGAAGCCAAATCACTGAACAAAACAGTTTGACACTTTTTGGACATGCAATTTTTTGCAATATTCAGCCTGGCCTCTTTGTGTTCTTTAGTTAAAGGTGCCTTCTTAAGCTTTTTCGTGTATATGTACTAAGTTAAGCTCTGAGCTCTTCGTTTGCATACTTGCAGCACTTCCTTAACAATTATTTTCGATGCGCGCAATTTATTTTTTCTGGGCTCGTGAAATATTTGCCTAATATGCCGATTATTTAGTTTTTTGGTGCTCTTTCGATTTTAAAAAATAGTTTTGGAACACAACTTCAAAACACGGCCAAAGATTAAGCGGTATTTACACATTTAAATAGTTTGCGCGCAGAATAAACTTTGAGAAAATAAAAATAAGTAATTAGATATTTTTTAAATTTTTAACTAGGTGTATCTAGGTGTACTTACCGGATTTTCTATTTGAACGACGAAAAATACCCCACACGTACAGTGCATGTTCCACCTTTTCTTTGGCCAATCCTTTAACAGCCTATGCAGAAATTCTGGAATTCATCTTGGCCACTTCTACCGCCCACTTTATCTTCCCCTACACCAGGACGATTTACAACATCCCACCAGCTGCCATACCATAAGGTCCAGAGCACATTACCTCATCACCAGCGTCCAGTTCATCATTGTTCATCACCGCCGAAGTGATCGCAATAGTTGCAAACTCATTACAAATCCATTAAAACGATGCCTCGCACAAAAGCCACGGCCGAAACGGCCGTGATGGCCAAGCGCAGGGCCCCGTACTCAACTCTTCGGGCCTCTGACTGGCAGCGGCGAAAGGAGGAGAACGGCTGGATTGCGGCTCTTGCCTTGCTCCCGGTGGTGGTGTTGCAGGGCACTCCCAAGACAGTCGGAAAAAGCAAAGGCAAAAGCAAAAGCAAAAGCAGAGGCAGAAAGAACTTTGAGGAATCAAGCAATCCATCATGAGATTGCTTTATGTGTCAAACAATATCATCCGCCTTCCCGTGCCCCATCCCGGCTGGCTATTTAATCGGAAAGGGCCTCAAGAATCGGGACGGTATGAATGGGTGAATGACTAAGTCCGTTCTTTCCTATCCCGTGGTCCCGGGTCTCCTGGGTGCCAGGCAGGATAATACCGCAGCTCGCCTCCTCAACTCATCAGGGAAAAGAAAATAAACATCTTTCGCTACTGCTGCACGCAACTTGTTCCGTGCCGCAATCCTTCACTGCCCAGAGCTCCAAAACCCCAGTCCTCGAAGCGCACTCTGGACACATTCTCCGTAGTCTGACCGGGGCTCCGTCAGTTTTATTTGCTCTGAGAAGATGAATTGGTTGCGATCTGGTTTCCGACTTCCAGCACAGCTCATTTAGCCAATTCCTCCAGAAACCCAACCAACTTCCACTAGCAAAATCCTCTGGAGAGGGATTACGTCTGAGCGCCAGAGCTTCCCCCTTTTCGACTCTGGATTCTGGACCAGTGGATAGACTGGTTGCTCTGGATTCTGAATCCGGTAGCCTCGCTCCCGTCAGCTCCCCTCGTAATGTAATTAATCGATCTGGCGAGTGTTGGTCAGCCGTGACCATGGATTGAGGTGGCGAAGACCCCCCGGAGTAATCGGTCTCGTAGTGAATTTGCAAATTATGACACATTACATGATATAGTCATTAGGCGGGGGGGCAGCTCTTGGGACAAATTACAGCCTGCGGAGATTCGAGCTCATGGTAAAGCCAAGATTTTTTTTTTTTGGGAAAGCTGAGCATAGGTGTGAATCCGGATAATTTTAAAACTTTTCGTTTAGTTAATGGAATTACGAATTCTTCTTAGCACAACATTGGGTTTCAATTTTATTTGTAAATACGATAATTGCAACTATATATTAAAAATGTAATGTGAACACTACAAATTATGCATCACAGTTAATAAATAGACGACCACGAGAAAAATGCAACCTATTTAAGTTAGGGTATAGGTTTTGAGATTTAAAAACATAAATTACTTTTCGGTCACCCTTTGCTTGCTATTTACTCGACAAAATAAGGAAATGTTATAACTGCACATTTTCTTTAAGCTCTTAAAACTGATCATTTGTAAGATATCAGTTCATTTCTCATCAACAAATATAAATGTGTTTACGCAGCACAAGAGAAGAAACCGAGAAATATGTTTTCTAATCAATTATGTTCACAATTTCCTAATTTGCGTGAACGATATCAATTTAAAAGGACTAGCATATAAACATAAACACTTAAGACAACAAATAATTTGCTTGTTCAAAACGTTATCTATTAACCCATAATAGCTTTACCGATGAGTGTAATAAGGAAATAATGCTTTTTATCAATTAAAGAGGATCGATAACAGATAGCTGAACAAATCTACATATCAAAACTTTATTTTCTGAATTGAAAGTTTCGTTGTTGCTCAATCACGCCTAAATACTTAGTTCGATATTTTAAATTTTTCATTGCAGGTATTATTTATTATACATATACCAACTTAACCTACATTTAGATTACTTTGAATAAAAATTATTACTAAAAGTGTTAAAATCTTTTTAAAGGAACTGATTTAGATTTCGAAATTCAATGGATTTTAATGAAAATTAGTATACTATAAATATTTCTAAATTTAACATGGCGATCACATTTTTTAATGGTTAAAAGTATTAGATCTACCGGAATGTTCTGTCCGTTTTTGAAGAGGAAGTACGATATAATTTCCATCGTTCCTTCATGACATCATGATGGCAATTTATAAAACCTATTTTTGAAGAAAATCTTTGGATGCGAAAAACTACAGCAGCACTACTGTAAACGTAAACGTTTTCTTCATTTTTGAATTTTTTTCTCATAAAATAATTTTGTAAAGAAAGGAATAGGTGAAAATCTGATGGTTAAGGTCTGGGGAGTATGGTCGATGTGAAAGAATTTCCCATCCTAGCTCTGAGATTTTCTGGCGAGTCGCCAAAGCAGCATGTGGTCTAGCATTATCGTGATGCAGTATGATTTCCTTCATATTGAATATTGTCAGCCTTTTTTCTTGGAATACTTTGTTAATTCGTCCATTTGTTGACTGTATTTCTCCAAATTTAGCTTTTTCTTGGGTTCCAAAAGCTCATAATGGATTGGACCTTGCATGTCGCACTATATACACAGTATTCTTTTTTTAAGGCTCAAGCTCGGTGTAGAGGTGAAGAAGGCATGTTTTCCGAGTTCACGCTGTTTTCCTTACGATGTTTTCATATGTAATCCATTGTTCATCATTTGATCTATCATGGTCTTAAAAATATCGTCATCAACCACAAATGGCCGCTCAGAGCGTGGCTTATTACTCCGAAATCACCTGCTTTAAATTTTTCGAACTAACCCCTACACGTTCTGTCCGCAACAGCATCTTCACCAAAAACTTTTAACAAATTTCGACACGCTGACAATGACATGAGATATCTTTGGTGTAGTTAATTTCGAAGGGCACATAATAAACGCAATTATAAAGATATACAGCTCGTTTGAGTTATAACAAACATATCCAAATATATTCAAACTTGAAACGAAATTATCGGACAGAACTTTCCGGTAGACCTAATATTTCAATTAAAATTATTGCAGAGGCTACTTTTCGAGAAATCTTCAGTTAGTAAAAAATTAACTTAAATATTTAGATTACCTGTGCATAGTTAACCATTAACATACAAAACAGTATTAAAATAATAATTATTTATGTATATGTAAAGTATATGAGGATTGTACATGTCATTTGAATTTTGAATTATTTTAAGGCATTTGTAATTGGATATGGTAGATCAGTGATCATTAGACTGCTTTGAAGCTCTCAGGTTCAATTCCTGCCTGAACACATCTCCGTTGAATTTAAAATGAGGTGCCATTAGAATCCAATAGGCGATAAGAAATTATCAAACAAAAGCAATTTTTCTATTTCAATATTGTGGATATGGGTAAACGTTTTTTTTTTAATTTGCTTCTCCGATAATTTTAACGTAAAACAGAACATGAAAAATTTAGGGAAGCACTGAAATTAACAGCAATTTAGAAATGTACTAAAAGTACTTGAGAATAACACGTGGAACATAACTCCTCCCCATGTTTCGACTACGCGTGTAAACTGTAAACCGCTTTACAACCCACTTATCCAACGTATTCCACTAATCGAACCCGTTTTTCCCAGGGCTAAAAATAACCCACGTGAGCGAATGAAGACTCCACTTGGCTTGGAGTATGGAATACGGCGCGACAAGTTGTCGCAGCCTGTCCCGTTCCTTCAAGTACTTGCGACAACCTGTTTCAGTCGAGTAAATGCTCCTCACCGCAACCCATTCATTTCTGGCGTAAAGAGCCGCATGGGGCAGTGAGCCCCACCAGTTGGCTTCAGTGGGGCCACACACCGCCAGTTGATGACGGCGGCACATGTCTTACCCTATCGCTTCTCCCACCAACAGAACACGCATTCTCCGTTCCCGAATTCCTGAAATTGGTTCAGCTCGACCTCTCCCGAACACTGACTTACCGCAATCACATTTCACCAACACTGACAAGTTATGCTTCTTCTCCAAGCCCGTCTTCTTCCCCGCCCCAGTCTTTACAAGTTAAGTAAATAAATCCCGATTGAGGCGCAACCCTTTCCCAGCCTCTCGGGGCGACTTGCATGCGTGTGTGTCTCAGTTTAGTATATAGCCGAGCAACCGAAGCCGCATCATCCTTGAGGAAAGCGAAAGTTCCTAAGAAAGGGGTAAAACTGAGTAAAATGGGTTGAGTTAAGTGAAAGTAAAATCCCATGTATGTGTGATCGTTTTGTTTTTTGTTGACTGAAAAAAAAGAGCAGCGTTTCTTCTCGGCCAGGCTGACAAGTGCACCACTGGGCGGAGTTTGTTGCCAGATAAAAGTGAAAGGGTTATGTGCTGTGTGCCACCCGGCCCGGCGCTTAGACACGTTTAAAGGAAAAGAGGGAAAAAAAAGCCTGCGAAATCTCAAATCATGCGCCAGTGTGTGCGTGCGAAAGGGGTTTTGAGTTATATCCGTCCTCCCAGGCAAGATGGCGTGTCATCAATCTTTGGAAGTGGAGTTTCTGCTTTGATGGGATTTTTCGCTTGAAGAGTTGCTCCTCGTTTGCGCTGTGTTTTTGGGGGAGTGGAACGAAAGGGCTCCGTTAAAGGAGTAAACTCGAAGACCAGAGGATCGGGATGAACGATGGCGGTGGAGGCGATTGTGTGTCACGTGCGTGTAGTAGCGGAGCATCGTTTTTTTTTTCCTGTTTTGTTTCTTCGGGCGGTGGCAGCATTTCTGTATGGGTTGATTGATTGGCTTTCTTTTCACTTCCGTTATTGGGGTTCGTCGCCATTACAATATTCTTTAGGGCTTTAATATTAAAGTTAGAGGTGATCCACTGGCGATTCAAGGACAGATAGTTTTGCTTAACTTAAAAGGATTGCTGGATATGCTAAAACTTATAAGGAAAATACTGCATGTATTAGAAACTTCAGAGTATTAATGTAATTCATTAAAATTAGTCCTAATTTGTACAGATACCGAGACAGAAGCATTCCGTATTCTTAATTTATGATTTTCCAAGCAAGACCACGCTGCATATTAGCAAACACCAAACAGAAACATATTCGAAATTGAATTAGGTCACCAAATTTAAGGTGATGATTGTAATAGATTTTAGCAGTATGACTCTCATGAAAAACTTGACTTGTTCGTCAAGATATTTAAAATATTAGTACACTTTAGAATTTTCAAAAAATTTTGCAATTTCTTAGACCTCAGAAAACATATTCTAAAATATTTTTGAAAAATTCGATAGTTATAACTGTATAAAACAATTTTAAATACGTCTGTTCTCTGCTCCTTGCAGAAGCATTAAACTTTGAACGCGTTTTCCTCTGAATGAGGTTTTTTTAATAAATCTTGGCGCGTTCTGTTTATTAACACTTTAATGGCCGCATGTCTACCTAGTTAAACTTCGCCAGAGGCCAGTAATATTTTTGAAGAATTCACGAATAATTCAACATGTGCGAACATACCATTATTAGAGAATTCATCACAGAGGTCTTACCGGCCAATAACCCTCACCAGTAGCATCACACATACTTTGTGTGAGCGGCCACTAATAGTTGTTACGACTACCACACACATGTTGTGTGAGCGATCATTAAAATGTTATCACACAGGACAGATAATTGACAACAATTTGGACAAAAAATTAAAAAAAAATTTACGAAAAGAGGTCCTTTTATAGGTACTTTTTCTAAACATTCTCATGTGTTTTAATTGATTTTTCATTAACGGTGGTAAATTGTCTCATAAGAGACATCATCTTATGATGCTTTTTGGTTTTTTTTTGCTTCAGACTTGCCGTGATTTTTCGAGGACTCGACTTTGGCGCTTTCTATAAATTAGACAAAAAAAAAAATTGTAAAAAATGTATTGTCGAAAGATAAAGTAATATTTTAAAAAAAAGTTTTATGGTCGTATCTAATAAACAACCTGAGAAAATTTGATTTAAAAACTATCTTTTGTAGGTCTTGTAAAGTGTACTAGTACCTTAGAAAGGGTTTGCGAGAGAAATGGTATTTGAAATGTTCATACTAGAATTCAAGCTTTGAAATGAGACATTATCAAGCCTTCTAAGATAAGCTTTTATTTTTTACAAAACACCCTAAATATGATCTCTTATTTCTTTGCACTTTATTTTTTTCGAAAACAAAAGCTGATTGAGAAACTTAAATCCATTGAGTTTAAGGAGAAGATGCAAGATATCATTTAAGCACTACAGAAAAATTTACGGGAAAAACTATGAGAACTATGAACTGAAGGTGAGGTGCGGCAAATGAAGAGAATTGCAAATATATCAACCTAAATTATTATTGATTAATGAGGTACTCTACTTTAACCGTGTTGTTTACGTTAATGATTGGTAAATTTAAAAACAAAAAGCCGCGCATAGACCGTAGTAAATTAGCTTATTTAAAATGGAAATTAATATTATTTCACAGGGTATGAAAAAAAGCAAAAACTCACCCGTTTTGTGGTTATATAATATTAGAAATATTAGAAAAGTATGAAATTATTAATAAAAACAAATAATTTCATCATGGGCTATTGGCATTTGGCCCTTTAAAATCTAAGTAATTTAGTCATTTGAATCTAATATACGACTATTTGGCTCTATAAAAATTAAAATACTTCGAAATTTTTAATGACATTTTTAGTGAATATTCTTAAAGGTATGTATACTCCTATACTTCCAGAATAAAGTTAAGAAATAAATATATTTTGTAAAAATTGAATATTAGAAAGATATTTTGCTTTTAAATTTTTTACAAAAAAGTACATTTCAGATGTAGTATTATTTTCATCTCTTGTTTTTATATTCTTAACTAGGTAATAAATTAGATTTAAAAAAGATAAGTTAATTTTTGTTAACGAATAACTGCGTTTTTTACCTGTTTCACTTTGGTTTGATATAATAGCATCCTTGTTCCTATATTTAAGAGGTCTTAACAGAAATATTATACTTGTTAACATTTTTGCTACACCCGTCAATCAATTTTCTGAATTTTGGTATGCCCTATCACAAGCAACTTCAGTAAGTGAATTCGGTATGAACCTCCACTAGTGCGTTTAAATTTGTTTTAATTGATTAATAATATTCGGCAAAATATACTAATTGAGGTTTTTAAGACAGTTTCGCGTATACGAGTATGGATCGGTATATCGGTCTACAGTCTCCAAAGTTCAAAAATCAAGAAAAGTAATGCTAGTCTTAATTCTGAAACAGCATTATAATACCGTTTCATCAAGAATTCTAAATAGATTGATTATTCTTTAGAGACGTTACTCTATACTTCTGTAAATATGATAAGTTCTAAAAATAATCGGGGTGCATTTATTACTACTTTTGTAGCAGAGCAAATACTCAACTTATATTTTAAATAAGAACTACACGGGTTTTAACGTCAGGATCAAAAGAAGTATTCTTAAATGAAGAGCTATAATGCAATTATAAAAGATCCACTGAAATAAACGAAATTTAAGATGCGAAAGTCATGCTAAAAACTCTAGTGGTTAAGGGGAGCAGCTGGTTGCAAACTGAATAACTTTTAATTATTTCTTTTTCTCATACAAATATTATGCTTTTCACAGAATTAACCCTGTTTATAAAATGCAAACCTATAGATGTGCCTGAAAGTACCTTTAGCTATACTCTTGAGGGAACACAAAATAATATAAGAAAAAGAAAATTATCTTATAGAGCTAGTCAACCGTATAGAAACGATTGGTATATACAAAAAATCAAATTTGCATTATCCTTTCGAAGAGTATCAGGCAAGAATAAGGAAACGAACGTCAAGAAAAAGAGATTTTCGAGAAAATTGAAATTTGCCGAACTCAGCAACAATGAAAGGGTCAGTATTTCTGCGACAATTTAAGATGCCTGAAGTAGTACGTTGTCCTTTCATGCTTCTTGTTCCTTTGTGGCGTTTTCTTTTAATTTATTTCTGGCATCCTTCAGTAACATATGCAAGGATTAAGTCATGTGACGTTTTTCATGAATGTGAATGCGAAGTTTTTCTTGGGTACAATGAATGCAAAATCGGAGAGAGTTTCTTCCTTTTCCAATTTCTTTTACTGAAAATTCAATTTGTGTCTTTTGTAGAGCAACAATAACTTTTGAATTCAAATCCCTGCACAAGAAAAGTGCCGCGTTTTTCCTTGGGAAGTCGCTGGTGCACGAAACACATTTGTTTAGCAATTGCTTTTCACAACTTCCTCCAATCCTTCTGTACACGTGCCTTGGATGCACGCACACATATATCCACCCTATTGTTTTAAGAGTTTGTTCTTATAAAATTCCCCCTGCTCTACTTTGTCATTTTTTGTTTTTTCTTCCCATTTTCCCTACCACCCCTAGGCTGTGAGCCTGTCCAGTTGCTTAAGGATATCTCGCAGCCCTAACAGCGCACATATCGCAGACATACGGTGCCACTGAAAGAGATAGCGAAGAACCGAACGTACGGAGCATTTAACCCTAAAAAAGGTTCACCCCCACCCCATTGCTTGACCCTTCTGAACTTCCTTGAGGAGGTTGCTGTGCGGGGGTGTCCTTCGTCTTCGCCGGATTGTGTTGTTAGGCTGCCTGACATGTGTGCAAATTCTGGACAGCAGCATCCACGCACGGCAGGGCCTCCCCGTGTGTATTGGCTGTGGGGATGCGAACGGGCAAGATAGGGTGTCTGAATCACTCTTAACTGGGCATCCCTTTTTACGGGGAGGGGATGGCCATTGAGGATTTTATGGATTCTTCAAAAGCCCATCAGTTTGCCCAAAAGTTATGCGTTGCCAGTTCGCCCGCATATTTCATTTGGACGAGTTCGTTCTGGGTGGGTCGCTATCTGGTGAGTGATACCCTATAAATCAAATATTTATTGAAAGGGAAAACTGCCTGCTGCTCTCCCCTATATGTTGGGGCCTTTTTTTGGTGGGGTTGTTTCTGATAAAGTCTATAGCTTTACTCAGAGGGACTAGTGGACAGAGCTGGTTTTCGCTTGAATTGGCCTAAAAATGACCGCGTAGTTAGAATTAGTCCCAAAAATTCTCAAATGGTGTTCACTCAGAATTGGAATGTAATTGAAGATATTTCGAGCAGCGTCATGTTTTGTTTTTAAAGTACATTTAAGATTGATACACAATTGAGAACCATAAAAGCAAACAATATGTCTTTTCGCTCTTACAAAAATTGTTTATAGGAAAATTAAATCCTAGATAGATAGATAGATTAGACCCACTTTAAAGTTAAAATTTGTCTGCAGTTATTTTCTTTATAATTTTACTAATTAGATTATTTATTTTTCTAATGGAATAGAATTGTTAAATGTTTGAACCTCAATTGCCGTTGAAATTTACAAGAAAACGATTGTTTGTTGCACAAATTGTGTAAATATAGTTTGTAAAAAAAAATTTTAAAAAGTATTAATATCCCATGTAGAATATAACAAAAAGTCCATGATTGGTCCAAGCTTGTGCCAATCCTTCTAAAACCTGGCGCGAACATGGTATCAAAATCTGTTGAAATATTGGGATGAAATCTTCTTACTAGTCCTGCCATTGAAGATTGGCCCGAGATCTTTACTAAAACTTAGCCCCCTTTAAGTGGGCATGAAAGGTAGCAATTGTGACAAACGCTCGTCTGACAGTGTATAAAAATAAAAAAGGTAAAACTCTCGCAAACATTATACGTAATTGAAAATGATAGGAATTTTTCTCAATTAACTTAAATATTATTATTGTAGGTGGTTGCTTTAGATTATGCCACATAATCTTTTAGCAAACCTGAATTAGCTTTTAGCAAACTTAATGTATCTATAGAGTTTTAAGAAAGACCTGGAATATAAGAAAAACACGCCTTTCATTTTTAGGTAATCAACCGTTAGAATTAATATGTTTTATATTTGAATCAATACTCTAAAATGTTCCCATGCCTTAAACTAAGTTCGTACCCAATAGTGCGGCAAACAAAGAACGCAAACGAGTAACATAGGGGTGAAGATTGATATTTCCATAAAACGACAACAAAACTTTCATTTACGTACCCAATAGAAGGTAAAAATGCAAATAGTCTGTCCACAGCAAATCGCACCCCTAGTGTGGACGTTATCCATTCCAATAAAGGTTTTCTTTGATTTCTGCCAAAAATCACCCCTTGAATTTAAAGCGGCAATGATGCAGCAGGGGTCACTTTTTGCGCCATCCTATCCGGTAGACGGTTACATGTCAGCCATTGTATTTGCGCACGGTCAGATGAACCCCTCAAAATCCAGACGCGGGATCTTTCTTGATCTTGCCTGGCCAGTACATTTCTTCATAGATTTTATATAGCCGATCGGTTGATATATATATAAAAAAAAAATAAAAGCAAGCTGCAACCCGGATAATCAACCAGAGAAGAATGCGTTTATATTTTTTTTTCGAATAAAGTTTTTTGCTGCCCTGTCCTTTTTTGAATAAACTCAAAATTTTTCCGATGATCCAAAGGTCACTCTTTTCACAATTAGTGAGTGATCTTTTGAAGCGAGATTTGCAAGATGCTGGATATAACGGGCATTTTTTTCAATTTCACCACGTGGACGGCAGTTTTTTAAGGAGAGATCTCGCTAAAAACAGGGAAGATAATCAATGTATGGAGGTTAAAGACATACCTGCGTTTGGACACGAGTATATTATATTTTTAGCACGAGCCATATCTAAATATTTTAGGGTGGTGCTAGACATTGCTTCTTTTTACGAACTATTTAGTATGGAATTTAATGTAAAGTAGATTGAAATGTTTGTATGTAAAGCAAAAATAACTCGAAATTTGCGAATTCAATAATATTCGGAATCCCTACAACACCAATAGCAAAAATTGTATTGTCACAGCGCTAGCGTAATAAAATTATTTAAGGGCGGGTTCTCCTCAAGAGGAGATAAATGCAATAAAAAAAGCTAAAAACAAAATGCAAAAGGAATTTGTTAGTTTAATATAATATAATATATTAGTAGTAGTGCTTTCAATTTAAAATATAGTAGTTACCGTCTTTGAAAATGCAATTTTGATAAAAATCCAACTGCTTCACTTCCACTTCAGTAGGAAAATGGTACGGTTATTATAGGATATATCTAAAGCTATTCATTTTCAACTTACCCTAACCCTTTAAGGACTTCCTGTGGGATACAAATTCTTACTCCTTGTACTGACTCTCTCTGTGGGGCGTCATTTATTCACCAATAATTTATTTATTTTGAAACGATTACTTGTATGTGTTATATGCATACGCGTACAGATTTATTTTCTACCAACATTAATTACCACATCTTGAAAACATTCTCTAGTTTTATTTTCATCAAGCTCAAACTATGTATATATTACCTATGCACGCCTCTTCGTACACGTAGACCACTCGTTTTAATAGTTCGTATTCATTTATGCATTTCACACTTTAGTTAGAATTTTGAAATTCTTGTATTTAAAAATTATATCTCTGTTTGTATTTGGCACTAATAACAATTCTTATTTTTACGAAAATCTTGCCTTCTATCAATTCAAAACACATTTTCCCACTCTCCTCTTAGTTTATTTTTTGGTTTCGCTAAATACTTACTCTATATTAATGCAACTTTGAGAAAAAATTATAATTAAAATATGCATCGAACTTAAATATTTTTGTAAAATGAAATAACTGAGCAGATTTTTATTTAACACAAACTGAAATATGTTTTATCGGTGCACAAATAAGAAAATGTCAGAAGTCTGAAGAATGAAATTGTTTTTCATTCCAAATGCAGTCGTTAAGAACGCTGTCTTGTAGTGAGTATATTTTTAAATTTGTCTTTTTTATGCTAAAGTGAATTAATGTAAAAGAGGATATATTTGTAAAAACCGATAATTCTCTTATATAGGAATATCCCCTTCTTGTAGTCTCAATAAGAATTCTAGGAGTTGCCAAAACTATTAGAGGAATGAAATTTGCTATCCGTATTAATTGATAATTTTAAATAATTGCGTTAAAATATAGAAGAACATTAAATTCGTTTGTAATGTTGCAAAAAGTTAGCGTATATTTCCTATTGTATTTATATTTTTTATTAGTTTAAGATTAATCATTAAACTATTTTCGTAAATATCAGTTATAAAAATGATTGGACTACCGTGGTTCTGGCTAAACATTGTGGCTATTCGATATGAGATCTCGCTTGATCATAATAAGTATGTTACAATTTTTTTAAAACTTCATACATTTTTCCTTCATCTACTTTTTTCCAACATTTCCTAAATTGAGATAATCATAGGAAAATAGTCAACGTAAGAATATAAAAGGAGAATATTAAGATTTCGAAGGATTGCATTTAAGTAGTAGATAATTACTTGGGTTTTTTATGCAGTAGCTTTTTATTTGAAACAACATTTGTAATGATATTAAACAGAGATATGAGAAGATAACATCTCAATAATATCAATCAAATCATATGCTGTTTTTATTTGAATTTAAAATGATTTTATTAAATTAAAATTAAATTTAAATTTAAGATATTGACTCCACCCTCCTTAAATTTAGGTTTTATGGCTGCAGTATTCTGTTAATGAATGAATACCAGCGTGATTCGATGTAATTAAGTGCACACTCCCCATCATCCTACGTTAATTTGAAACTTTGGTGCAATGTAATTATCAGTTATGAAGACAAAACTGAGGGATTATCACAATCATACACTGGGAATGCGTAGATCTAATAGTTACCAAACAAAAGGGCTGTCGCGTGTTTAACTACAATGTTTTTAAGGGAGTAGCCGTTCAGAGAATTCAAACCTTTATTCGTGCTGGACACATTCCCTTCCTGGGCGATTGAAACCTTCTTATTTTTGAATAACTGAAAATGGGGTCTACCGATTAACGTAGCCCGGCTGTCCTGCACGTGATTGTTCCCGTGACCAGCACTTTTGTTTTCGTAGAGTAGAAAAGGCAAACGAGACCTTGCCAGGCTATCGGTGGAATTAGTTCCGCTTTTCAGGGTCGTTAAATAGGTTTTCATTAGTCGTCCGGCTAGCTCTAATTAAAATGGGTTGTCTGGGAGGACGAGCTGGTTTCGAATTCAGATGTTCACCTCATTCCATCGCTTGCCCATTTCTGGGCCTGAAGTCGATTTTGTCCTCCCACAATCGCGAAGCTGCGCGATTAAAAGATTAAAAAATTAACTCTTGGCCATCATACATCTGTCTGGAGTGTCCATCATCGGTAAAAGCATTCCCCCCCGGCCTGAACTCTGTCGACATTTATCTATCTATGGCGATGAGTTCGAGCTACATAGCTCGATCATTTCCATTTTTCCTTTTCCGCTCATTTAATCAAATCGTTAAGTGGTCCATGTGGGAATATTGTGGCGGATGCTGGACACAACTCACTGGTTAGCCGCTGACTCCAATCAATTATCAAAACACAAATGGACGACATATGAAATGGAGGCTGCTTTAATAAGATTATTGTTGGGCCTCCTCTGCGATGAACTCTTTATTGTGTCGTCTCCGCGGCTCTGGAGGTTGGGACGTGTTTAACAAGTTGTAACGATGATTGGTGCGACCGCAGAAGGGGGAGGAATTCAATTTAATAATTTTCTTCCAAAGAAAAGTTCTAATATTTTGCAATCGTAGTAAATAACATAAAAGTAATGGTAATGCATACAAACTAGCACCCACAACTTTATTCCCTCTCATTTTGGAAACAACAGATATGCAGATATTATAAAAGAGGTAATTTTTTGCAATGTTCAATAGGAATTTTTCCGAAATCAGATTTTTAGAAGGAACCTTGTGATATCGTTGATCTGATTCTGCTTAAGAAGATCTGATATTTTATTATTTATTGTATTTCTCCCTGTCTAAAAAGTATCCGAAAAGCAAAACAAAAAATATGTTTTCTAAATTATGTAGAAGTAGTAAATCGTCATTGTTGGAGTAAAATTACAAATGTTCAAGTTCCAAACTGCATATACACCAAAGTCCCATATTAAATTCCGGACTTACAAGCATTGAAAATTAATAAATAATAATTAGTATTGTTTAAAGAAAACTCCAACAAAATAATTGTTTAAAAATTTAAAATACCTGGAATTTGAATTTTTTATTTATTTATTTTATATTATATGACATGAATAAATTAATGTAACAATGTTTAGCAGATGTATTTTGGCATTGTAATACATGCTGCATATGGTGTTCTAAAAACAAACGATAAACCGTGAGGATGCTAGCTAAATTTGTCCTGGAAAAAATTATTTTGTTAAAATTCGTTTACGTGTGATTAATGCGGCTATGATTTTTCTAAATATTATAAATCTAGTTATCGATAGTAATCAAACATATTTTCAGTAGTTTATTTTAAATTTATTCCTTTAATTAATATTTCGAATATTATGTGTTGATTTTAGATTTTTGGAAGCATAGTACAAATTAGGGGAAATAATTATTGTCCTGTTATTTAGACTTTAAAACATATCAAGCTAACACAAACTTAGAAAACCTTAATTTATTTGTTTGAATGGCATGTAGTTGGAATCTCATCAGTAGCGTTTACAAGCTATCAGTCGATAGTTTTAATTTTCTTATCCTAAACATTACGCGATTTCCAATTGATAGTATCTATCTTCAATAGTTGGAGTTTTAAAATATTGATGATTCTTTCTTTGCACATAAACATTTATTTAAGGTAAATAGTAAATTTTTGTTATCAACATACACTATATATTTATTTTAAAATTTGTAAAAGTACTTTTATGGAAGTTTATTAAAAAAATTGGGGACAATTCTGCGTCAAAATAAAAATTTCTGAATATTCAACGACTATGGAATGAACTCTCCAAATTACTAATATAAAAATTCGTTTAAGAGACCACAATGCCAATCTTTTAAAAATTTTATATTACATTCATTCATTCATCATTTAGTATTCATGTGAAAAGAACTACAAACATTTTCATATTGATCCAATATTACATAACAGAAATTGAAATTATATTAAATCATTGAATCGCAAGCAATTTGATTAGATTACAACAAATAAAATCTGAATATTGAAGATAGAAATAAAAATAAATAAATTAATTCGAATTTTAGGATTCCTTTGCCAGTGGTTTATTATCAGACAGGAAAGCTTCACTTTTTAAAAGAAAATTGGAAATGTAATAATACCTATATAAGTAGATATGTAAGTACATTTTGAGTGTGTATTGGTAGGAAAACTTCCGAAAACATAAAATTATCTTATACAAAGATAGAAAGTTAATCGTTTTTTTTGTTAAGGGTAGCCAATTCACCTTTGATACCTCATTAATTTGTAGCACCTGCCTTCGACCCTCGTTGCAATACAACCTGGTTATCGATAAACAACACCCTTACACTTGGCAACTACTCTGTTGGGTTATCAAAAGAGGTATGTCTCGTAATTTTGCATAAATTTTGAAGGAGAATAAAAACAATTAAAGGATCCCAGGTATTTCCACTTGGTTGGACAGAAAAGACCATTAATTTGCTTTTCCTCATTAAATTTTCAGAGAAAAATGAAATCAAAGAAGTGGTTGGCTGCCTCTACGGTGGTCAATTGTAAATTGTGTTTAAATTGGTTAACTGATAAGATTAATTCGCCGACAACAGGAAAACGATAACGCCAAAACTGGTAAGATTTTGAAGTACTCTTAGATTTGTCAAGGATTATACCGGAGAGCACTTAATTCTGGCCGTGACGCAAGGCAACATTTTTATTAATTAATTGCATCCCTCCTCAGGCAGAATCACTTTAGTGTAAAGTGCAGATAGCAATGCCCATTGTTTTGGTCGCAATGAGGACAAAGGAATTTTCGTTTTTTATCTTTGGTAAAGTAGCAGACAAAAGATTTCCACTCCTTGAAGCCCATGGTCCCCAGTTCAGGGAAGCCTGGCAGGCGCTGATTTCTAGCGGCTCCTGAAATTAAAATTGGTTGCAAATTTGGCCATTGTTTCGCTCTGGATTTTCAATTTTCCTGAGCCATTATCCCTTTTGTGGACGCCTTAGGTTGGGCCAGGCCTGAGAAAATATGACTAAATTTTTTTTTCAGTTTAACAGCAAAGAGCGAGCATGGAGTATGAGATGCGGCCAATAGAAGCCTCCAAGGCCGGGAGGCCCTCACAAAGGACAGGAAGCCGAGCGGGTCTGTAAGGAGCACAGTAATAAAAGGACTTTCGCTAATTTATTTTGTCGTCACTTCCTTCCTCCGATGCTGGTGGCTGTTTGGACCGGACTATACAATGCCCGGGCGCGCTCCTTGCTTTTTACATCCTTTGACTAAGGAGCCGTGTTTGCGCTATCAGCAGAGGCGGCCCAATTAAAAGAATTGGAGCTGAGCCACCCAGAACGGTGGGGATTGGTTCGCCTCCACAAGGAATTTTCTCAGTGTTTTCATGGAATTTCTGAAAAGGTCCTGCTTTTGCGGGTCCCTTTCCTGAGCTCTGACATCCAAGCCCTATCGTCGGTCCAATGCAGACCGGGCACTCCAACTGCCCTGGTGTAAGCGTTGCTCCGCGAGCCCTACGGTGGGGTAATGTCTTCCTTTCCATTGTTGTATTTTGCACCATCAAGCGATGAATGCGGAATTAAATTAATGATTGGGGTTTTCTGGGCTCTTGTTAGTGACTCAAAGGCCGATGACGGGTGGATTATAGTCGGGGAAGCTAATTGAAATTTAATTTTTTTTTTTCATTCAGGGCTTTGTACTAGCAAATAGAGCTGGATGAGTTAAGCTATCCAGAAAAAGCAAAGCTGATAAAAATTATCTCTATTAGAAAACAAGCAATTTTTTAACTCAGAGGAATATTCGGAATTATGCAATCAACGAATTTTTCGAAAATTTACTTTTTACTTTTAAAAACCTGCACTTATTTCAAGTACGCCTTAATTCTTACAAAGGTTGTTCACATAATAAATAGTAGAGTTAGAAATAGTTTAGTTTAGTTTAGTTTAGAAGTTTGAGTAGATTTTTTTATTTTTCAACATAATCCTAATGTCCCTTTAGCTCGGATTACCTTTTCACACGTTTCTTCAAACTTTTTAAAAGTAGGTTTTCAGAAGGACCTCAAAATAGGCATATGTTCGACCTCCTCGTACGACGATTTTCCTTTTCCGCCATTTTTTTGAAGTTTGTAAATAAAAAAAGTCACTGGGTGCAAATCTGGTGGATACGGTGGATGTTGTAATAATTCGAACTTTAATTCAATCATTTTCGCTATCGAAACTTCACAGGTTCACCCGTGCATTGCGGAAATGGAAGAGAATTATCTTCTTTACCAAATGAGGACGTTTTATTCCGAGTACCTGGCATGTCGAGCTTGCTTGAAAGAGTTAATTAAAAGACTTTTGAACATAAAAAACAACATTATTGTACTAACACATATTGTAGCTTGTAATAAGCGATAAATAAATAAATAAATAAATAAATACACATTTTTATGGCTATATAAAGCTTTAAAAATTCCATTTGCGATAACTAGTAGGTACTTGAGTACTAGCTTTGAAATCACTGATCTGACAATCTCTAGTTCTCCCTAGTTCTATTGTGAAAATACATTTAAATATAAAATTTGAAAGACCGCCATCTTGAATTCCGAGTTTTAACAGAGAAGATACCTATCTAAATCGATTTATATCTTGGCCAAAAACCCCCATATACCAAATTTCAACAAAATCCATTAAAGTACAAAATTTAAGAGACCGCTACCTTGAATGAGCGATGAAATCTATTTACATAGATCGAGTTTTCGCTCCCGAAAATGCCTATACTCGTATTACAATTTTATAGAAATCGTTTAAGCTATTTTTGATACCCACA
Source organism: Philonicus albiceps (assembly GCA_963969385.1). Lineage (NCBI taxonomy): Eukaryota > Metazoa > Arthropoda > Insecta > Diptera > Asilidae > Philonicus > Philonicus albiceps. The sequence goes on along the minus strand of OZ017773.1, from coordinate 23,749,055 downwards.
AATATACAAATGTAGCCGTCACAAAGCTAACTGATTTCACCGTTTTCGATTTCTTCGGAGCCTTTACAAATCCACTGTTTCGACTGTTCCTTTGTCTCTACAGTACAGTCGTGAATACATGTTTCGTCTACAATTATTGTATCGACGGAGAAGCTTGTCACGATTGAAATGAAAAAACCCCAAAACAGCGATTGCGTTTATTCTCCACTCAGAACAAACGCGGCACACATCTTGCCAAGATTTTTTTCATACTTTATGATGATAATGATGTACTCTCAACTATCTCGCGCACTTTAATTCGTCGATCACCGAAGTGTTTAATCACCGCTAAAATAATTTTACCAAGGTGTCATTTTTACCCTTATGAGAAAACTTTTCATTAATTTTTTTCAAGAAAATTTTTGCCGTATTTTTTGAAAATATTTTAATTAATTCTTATTTATATTAATAATACATATAAGCGCAAATCTAATCTTTCCTGTCTTCTACTTCCAGAGATATATACATAGTATACCTATTTTTACCAAAGGGGTCATTTTGATCCTTCGAGTTAATTTTATTATATCTGGCAGCTCAATTTATTTGGTTACTTTCTTTTATTCAACAGGCTATGCAAAGAAAAAAATAATGAAAGGTGAAGTAAGTAGCTCATTTTTTTTTGATAATCACTCAGTAAATTATTGAGCACATCAGATTATGTACATAAGTAGAGGTTTCGCGAGTTTTAGGAACGGAATGGAAGCTTACGAATTTTGTGCATTTTTAGCAATTCTATATGCACGGGGTGCATACAAAGCCAAAAATTTGAAGATATCATATCTTTGGTCTAAAAAATGGGGACCTCTTTTTTTTAGACAAACCTTGAGTAGAAACAAATTTACAAAAATTTTACGCTTCATCCGCTTTGATAAAAAATCTGAACGGAGTCAACGACTTCAAAATGATAAATTTGCTCTAATATCAAGAGTTTGGCGCGATTTTATTGAAAACAGCCAAAAGGGCTTCATATCAGGAAAAGATATAACTATCGATGAACAATTATTCCCGACAAAAGCTCATTGTAGATTTACACCATATATGCCTAATAAACCAAAAAAATTTGGCATAAAATTTTAGCTGACATCGGATGTAGCTACAAAATACCACATAAGCGGGTTCCCTTACCTAGGCAAGGATGAAGTAAGGCCATCATCGATACCTCTTGGTGAATTCGTTGTGATGAAATTAATTGAACCATAAGTCAATTTATATTTTTTCCAATTAAATACCCAAAAAGGTCATTTTGACACCTTTGGTAGAAATAGGTATATGTCAACTCATGGTAAACCTAGTGTTAAAGAAGTAGTAGAATATTACTAAAACTTATAAAAAAAACTCTAACTAACAAATAACAAGAAACGACGTTTTAAAATAACAAGAACGCCTATTTAGCTAAAAACCATAAATAAATCTAATTCTGTCAAACAGAATGCTAATAAAGTGTCCTCTAACCTCCATTCGCATCAACATAAAATCAATCCTTCCTTTTACAAAAAGAGTTTGAAATGTATCTTTACCGCCATTCCCACCACTTTCAAATTTTATTGCAATCAGAGGGCACATTAATCAAGTACATCTTATAAATAATAAAAATAAGTTAATAATATTAAAAACTTTTACGCACTAACTCTATTTCTGTAAGCAAACTGTTTGAATAATTGTCTTGAGGTTTTTTATAGTTCAAAACATACATTTCGAAAAACGTTTACCATTTGTTTTATTGAAAACTATTCTCTATTTATCATATATGCTAGAATAACTGAAAAATGTTCAAGCATTTTATCTCATTTATTTATTTATTTCTCTAAAATAGAAAACACCGAATGGCGTAATTACCAAAAAAGAAAAACCCTTTGAAAGACATTTGGTGAAAAACTATTTAATATTCTTTTGTTTTTCTGTTTTGTTACAATTTGAAAAAAAAATGTATATAATTTTTCTTTTGAAATTATTTCGAGAAGTAGTTTTACCTTATTCTGCATAAGGAGAATTATAAGCGGGATATCAACCATATAATTTATTGATTATCAATTAAATTAATCTTTCATACTTTAATTACACGCGTTTTTTCGGTAAAATTAATGCCTTTCAATGGGAATATTTTAGTTATCTATATTTTACGAGTAACTTTACTTGTGAAATAAAATTAATTTCATCTTTTCTTTTCTCCTTGTATATTTCAGAAGCCATTGCGAATTAATCTGCATAAATAATTTACGTTATATACATAGCCATTTAGAAAAGGGGTGCCTCCATAATGGGGTAGCATTCATAAATAAGCACACGTTGCATATAACATGAAATCTACCCTACAAGGGGTAGAATCATTATTCCATTTAATTCCGACCCCTTAAATGTGATGTCAGGACAATTCCCATGCGAAGATAATGCATCTGTATAATATGAGTGTATGTAAATTTTTTAAAAATGTCCGTGCGAATCCTAAAGGAAGAGAATTTTAAAGGTATGCTCTAAATTCAGAAATATATATGAGGGTTTTAAATGATAATAGCAGTTTGATTCGATTTAAAAGATTCACGACTTCGAGGTACGTATATAAATATACCACTTAATTCTTCGGATATTTTTAAAATAATGCATTGCGAGTATTAATATAAAAAATGCAAGTTTTAGTGTTCTTCTTGGTAAACGCATACAATTGTACAAAATTATGCAAGCACAATACTAAAGAATTGCTGCATTCATTTGCTTCATCTACCTGCTTTTTAAAGACACCTACGATCAGCACAGAAAGATCTACTCGATACCCTAATAATTCTGTTATTAAAATCAATCATTCATCCTCCATTGATCTTATCTTGCTCCATCAGTGCAAGATCAGAATAGAAAATCAAGAAATGCCTTCCCTCGTTTAGCAGCCTTCGCACCAAATTTATGTTGATCTAGAAACCAAATTCAGTCACAATTAGCAAACAGGTGTAACCAATCAACCCATTTTAGACCAGCGGGCTCTTGCAGCATCCTTAAAACACCACAAAAAATCTAATTTGTGGCTACCTTCAACTTATATTCTGTTGCATCTTTCCGAAAATGGTCTTAAGCACACGCAGCGAAACGAGACTCGGCGATCCGTGCCATTTTCAATTCTAAGGGTATGGGACGGATCGCGATCATCAGCGATCGCATCCGACACACGTCACATCACGTCAGCTAATTATTTTAAATTATCCTAGGGACCCTTCGCGATCGTGCACCGCTTCTTTCGTATTATACAATAAAAAAAACTAAGCCAGCATTAATCAGAGGAAAAAAAATAAAAGGAGCCTGAAAGAGTAACAAGAAACCGCGAAAGGGCACGCTCCTGAAAGAAGACATGTGGTGGCGATAAAACTTTCTTTTAATGCGTTTTTAGGTCGTTTTCCGTCTCTTTATTGGTTACCGGGAAAGACGATGGGTTTTCCGGAGATCAGATCGGCTGGTCTAATTGAGGTTGCAGCTCTGCGTAATCAAGTTGTTACCCTTTATCCTTTTTTCCCATTCGCCAGTTATATTGCGTCGTAGACGCTGCTCATGCACGCGACTTTTCAGGTAGACGACTCCAACGTATCAGTTCCACGCTCCTTTTGTAACATGTGCCAGCCACGACTGGGAAGAGTTCTTCCTTCTTTTTGACTTTTTATCCTTTTGCGCAGCCTGCGTTTACTTTCCTAATTTCTCCGTGGTTCAAGGGTTCCCGGATATTTGTTTAGCTTTGTTAATCAGATGGTTGTTGTGGTGAAAAAAAAAAAATCAAACAAAATTACCTGGACAACAAAGTGCGGCAAGGTCTGCCAAATATTTGCGCAAATATTTTGTTTATGTGGATTATCGCTGAACGAAAGGATAAAACTATCCTTGAACGCATAACACGAATGGAAGAGTTTTGTAGAATGTTTATAAAGGTCCAGGGCTGATAAAACTGTTTGCTTCTCGTTAGATAATACCTATCGGTATCAGAAATCACTGTTTTATCGTTTTATATTTATACAATTTTATTATTTTATGTGGTTATTTTAAACTTAAATTTACTCTCTTTGAAGAATGGTGCTTCATTTATTGCATTTTATAATAGAAAAAAAAAGACTAAAAGGATAACTATTTTCTATAAGTGATACAGGCTTATATCCTTATTAATAATAAAATTGTAGCTGCTCTAAACCGCTCAAGCGATATTAATATTAAAAAAAAGAAATCTACGAAATTACAACAAATTATAATACACTATAAAGAGCGAGGCATACGAGTATGTCGTAATGTTATGACACACGACTGAATTTCGATAGAATAATCCATTGCCGGATGATACATGTTGTGTTTCAATTTAAATATATTCTAATAAAATAAATAAATGTGATATGGAATACATGGGATTACATATGCCTTGGTTACATATCACCATGTATCTATGTTACAATATGCCGCATATGCAGTCGCAATAACACAATAACACAATGACGATGTAATTCGTAATCATAAATAGCGATTAAAGTGATATGCGTAATTCAGTTCTCTTTTAAATGAGTTATGATTTCATATTGAAGCAAAAAAGCAAACTCTGTTTTAAAACTTTAAATGCACATATAAAATCATCTTGGGAGCAAAAGAGGGAAAGCAATGTAGTTCCAAAATAAGTATATCCTACTAAAGTGAAGGACATCTTGATAATTAATAAATAGTTTTTTCTGTTAAGGAATCGTCGGGTAATGTACACGACTCTTTATCGAATTACTCGAGAAGTATCAAACTAATATTTCTAATTTAAATTCTTCTTAACAGCTAAGAAAAGGATATATTTTGGAATCACATAGTTTTTCTTCCATTTTTTTCGAGATGATATAGGTATCTCACTAGTCATCATCATGGTGCGTTTATAGCTTTGAAACAGAATTTGTGTTTGAATATGAAAAAAATTCAAAATAGGGAAAGAGTGATGTAAAAGGGCGACCCTTATTAATTTAGAATATTATAGACGAAGTTTTAAATTTGTACTTTGATATCCAAATAAAATCAAAATAATTAAATATATAGTAGTTTAATATGCATATATGTACTTTTAGTTTTTTAAAACGTAAATATTTCCTAGTGCCTTTGTTTGTTTTGCATGCTTTTATGGAGTACAGATTGGAGTTAGATAGAAGTGGAAATATTAAAAAAACGTCGGGCTATAGTTATACTATGGAAGGGCTAAGTCTAAGCCATGTTTATTAGTAAATTTATTCAAGTTCGTATAAAAATGTCAACATTTCTTAATCTTATGCAAAAATTCTATAAAATGTAAAGTATGTGTTAATTTTTTCTAGATTGCATTGCTATGAAGATATGTGTTATACTTAAGTTGAAGAAATGGATCTTAAGAAAAAATTTCTTAAATTTAAGAAGAAATTTTAAAAGGAATTACATTTGAATTTTCTAAATTGTGCATGTAAAAAGAGTACTCGTATATTTAAATAAAATAAATTTGATTTTTTTATTTATTTACAGGCAAAGTTCTTTTTGATGAGAATTCAATTTGTTCATAACTTATGTTTGCTTTTTTAATGTCGACATGCCGAAAGTAATTTTAAAATATGATTATGACATTACCAGTGGCGTATTTACCCTACGACCATGAGAGTTATGGCCTGAGGTAGAAGACTGTGAGAGGCCACTTTATAAAACCAATATTTTCTTGGCAAAAGAAAGTTGTTAGTTTAATAAATGATGTTTATTCTTTTGTAGAGCAATTTTTCATTATTAAAATATTTTTAGTTTTTTTTCGCTAATATATGAGGCGTCAAATCGTATAGGTCCAGAGCTCCAAATCTTAAAATACGCTATCAAATTAATAAATAATATGTAATCACAGTATTAGTTTTTTTAAATTTATTTTTATAGCCTCTTTTCCAAGTCGTTATGTAACAGTTGTTATTAAAAACAGTTGATATTGATTCCTTGCACTGAAAGAAAGTTTAACTCAAACAACCATAGTTTATATAAGGATTAATCGCGCTTTATAGCAAATTTTGGCAACCATACACATTTTTGCAATGACAAACGAGCGCTCTTACATTACTGATTATTATAAAATCCAGGAAAAACCTAAAACATCTGTTTACCATCAAAGCCAATTTTGAATGTTAAGAAGTTTTACACTATTTGAATAAAAAATTCCTCAACAACAAGTTTATTAGTTTAACATCGTTTGCAGCGATGTAAGACCAATTTGCATAAAAGCGTAATTGCCTCTATAGATTTACTTCTATATATATCAATAATATTTTATGATAGAAGATAGCATACTATTTCACCCACATTTATAGTTGGGAAAGCCATACTATATAAGAATTAGGTAAAATTGATGTAGGAAAATTTGTATGAAGTATAAATTGCTATACAAATATCGTAACACAAATTTGTCAGATCAACTGCCTACTTTATATTGCACTGTTCGTTATATTTTAAAGAATAATACCCATTATGGGTGCGAATCATTTTACCCTTTGTTCTGAATTAATCGTTTCGCCTCAAAATTTATGGCGCTCGTTTACCAAAGTGATTATGGGTATTGCAATCCGAGCCATCAATGGTTTATTGAAATTAAAGGTGTGAATTATAACGAATAAAATCTATAAATTTACGCAATACACATTGGAAGAAGTGCTAAATAATATAGGAGCAATCATTCAGAAGACGCACATATTTAATTATAGAGCATCCTGAGCAAAACAACATTTTCAAAATATCTAAGGGTATCTTCGAAAATAAGATACTTACTGCTTACTTAATAAATTGCCATATTGTGGCATAGCAGTAGCTATAATTATGGCGTCGTAAGCTATATTTCTTTTCGACATAACGCTTTATAGTTATTGTGTGTTTTTGTTATATGTATTTATTATACAGGTTTCTATAATTATAGTTTGTTCTCCTATAAAACTTATGCAATGCTATATAGGCAATTTTGCAATTCTGATTTTTTCAGTGTATAGGTTTTTGTTTGATTCATCTCTTCTTTCATACCCATTTTAAATAAAATTTTCAAAACTTTGCGTTTTCTATGGTTAAAGCAACTAGTCTATTATACCTCCAAGTGGTTATTTTTAACTAAATTAACTAAAATTCAAATTTCGGACATATTATATAATCCGAGTCCCAAAATTTCTAAATTTGGTAATAAAAAATTACTCTTCCCGTCTAAATGAAAAAAAAGGTGTAATGCTCTCTCACGGAAATTAATGTCACGTCAAATGTTATTTAACCCCATCGACCCCTAGCTGTTTGCGTTAAAAAGGGCTCCCCGCCGAGTCGACAACGTTCACAAACCACCGACTCGAGGACAAGCACCCGCAATCGGTATATTCGCGCCCCGGTTACCGCTGCATAGTGACACGCACATTTGCAGACGTTATCAACATGGCCTAATCTGACTCAGATCATTTGTCAGTCTTTTAGGAGCTTTTGTCTGTTCGCTTATTATCCTCGCGGCCAGTCCCGCCACGACCGCTGTCCAGTTGTCGTTGAATAATTGAAAGGCGTGTCCTTGTCCAATTAACCCCTTTTGCCACCGGCCATTTATGTTCTCATTGCGATATTCGGCCGATGCTTTGTGCCCCGTTCCGGGGACACTTGGTTCCATTTCATTATGTTGGCCGTGTCCATTTTTCTTGTCAACTTCCATGACAGTCCGTTCCGTTGCGTGTGCCTGCGGTGCTGTTGGCATGCGATGCAAAAATCAATGGAGACCGCACAATCCCCGCTATTAGAACGCTACCTCACACGAGGAGTGGGCTACTGCCCACTAGCGAAAGGGTTAGGGCTGATTGATAATGTAGGATTTCGGAGAGTTCCAAAAAATCGATAAGGGAAGGGTTGGTTTCTTAGTTATATACACCCACCCCGCATCAAAAGGTCGTTGTGATGTCATACTCTAACCCTACTTCGCCGGAATTATTGCTATTGCCGATTCTAACGGGACCGTAAAGGGTATGTGCTGAAGTTTATGTGTTTGCCGAAAAAGTTTTCCCTTCAGGCGGCTCGACGACGGCAGAGCTGGTGGGGTTGTTTCACCGACTAGGGGGATAGGTGCGGGCGGATGTGAGATATAAAAACGACCCTTGCGGGCGGAATCACCCTTTTTTCCATTATTTTTAGGGCTCAACCCTTATATGACATGTGTGTCTGGTGAAACAGCCCATCTATGTGGTGGTGGTCCTTGGAGTGATGGAAGTTTGCACTATCCCTTTGTACATAGGGAGGACGTGCGCTTCGTTGTTTGGCGAGGGTGGCATAGCAGTAAAATTTACCCTTAATCCGGCAATTTTTATTTTATACATTTTCGATTTTTTGTTTATCCTGTGTATTTCGCCAAATGCACGGGAATCGGGTGACGAATCGTTTTTATTACGAAAATTGTCCCTATCAGCTCTACTGCCTCCCACCTGCAAAGATTATTGTTTAAAAGAACAGTTCTTAACGTACACAAAAAAAGCATAATGGTTGGAATAATTCAGCAAGTACCAAGTTGTTCAATAAGTTTTGTCCTTCGATAAGAAAAACCCAATTTTAAGGTTTGAAATACATTTTATTATTCAATATAATCTCCCTTACCTTCAATACATTTTTTCTACTGAACTTCTAATTTATGGATTCCATCCCTGAAGTGAGAATCCGTAAGACATACGCTTCCACGGCTGCTATTACCTCTTGTTCGATAAAAATCGTTTTCTACGCATAAATTTTTTGAGATGTGCCAGAAATCAGAGAGAGATAAGTCTGGCGAATAGGGTAGATGATGCAACAGTTCGTACTTTAATTCACTCATTTTCGCGATGGTTTTCTGAGCTGTATGAGAGGATGCTCCATTTTGATGAAAAAAAATTTTTTTTTCTTCTGTAAACTAGGACTTTTCTCACGAATTTTTACATCCAGCTGGTCCAAAAAGTTACAGTAATTACAGTACTACTTTAGAGGTAATCCACAAATAAAATTCCTTTTCCTAAAAATACTGATGCTAACACCTTTTGGCCTATTTCTGGACTCTAGCTCGCTTTGGAGCCAAAATAACGATTTCACACCTCTCCTTAGCCTTTTGTTTTCATCCAGGATCATGACAGTAGACCCAAAGCACATCGATACACAAAATCCTTTTTATCCTTTCTAAAACGCTTTAAATGTTGTTGAGAAAGTCGCATACGAGTGTGTTTTTGTTCCATTCTTAGCAAATGTGGCACGCATTTTGTAGATATCTTTCTGTAACCCAAAACTTTAGCCAAAATATTGCTCACAGTGCCTAATGAGATGCCTAAGGCTCTTACTAAATCTCTCGCGTTTAATCGACGATCTTGGATAATCATATCCTGTATTTTTGGTATGTTTTCTGGTGTTGATACACTTTTTGGACGTCCTTCTCGAAGATGATTATCTTCGAGACTTGTATGACCACTTTTAAATGCAGCAAGCTATCTTTCTACTATTCTATTACTATTGAAGGTAAATAGTCCTTTTTTACATTTTTAATAATCGTTTAAGATTTTTTTTTTTTGGTGCTACACCAAAAATAAGAATTTTACTCAATTTTATGCACGATACTCAAGTTTTTCTATTGTACAAAAATTCTGTAACACGTTAAATTTGAACAGCTACAAATATACGAATGATTTTACAGATCTAAATGAAATTTCACACGTGCTCATAAAATAGTAGTTGCACTTTTAGAAAAAGAAACCGATGAACCCAGTAGCGCCATATTTTATTGAACGACAAAACTTACTAAACAGCCTAAGCTAGGCTAAAGTTTCTAATAAATAAGTTTCAATTAAAATCTTCTTTTATATGAAAGATTTATTTCTACCTCATCTACACACACAAAAATCACTTTTATAATTTTAAAGGGATTTTATAAGTTTTTGATAGGAAGTTTTGTTTTTATATTAGAGTTTCTGATCAAATTCCCAAACCTATTAATATTGGTGAAGAATTGGGATAAAATCAAAAACACCATGTATGCTTTTGATTCACCTCAACATTTGGGTGATAGACACAGCCTCTCTACTCTCCCAAATAAAATTCAAAGTTCTTGGGAGTTTTTCCAAAATGTATATCTCGAAGTTCTGGCTTATTTCCTGAAGAAATTTTGATATAATATTTACTTTACAAATAACTGATATGTATTACATAAGACCAGTTAATTATTTACACTTTATTTTGAGATATGGTTTGAGCATCTGCGACATCTTCTTATTTTTTAATAAATTTTAAAATATGTTAAAGATATGTTTTTTTCAGTCCCACGATTCTCAAAAACGTAAAGTGATGAGTTATTTTCAATTTAGGTCCATAATATATGAAAAAACCTCTATGTATAATCATTTGAAGAAGAGAAAATACTATAAAATATGTGGAAAGCAATTGTATGCCTGCTTTGAACCAACCTCCAGTAATCACTAAGCTAAGATCCAAAAGAAAAATTGAGTTTATTTAAATGAAAATTGAACATATGTGACGGATATTGGTTTATTTCAAATTTTAACCTGCCGCTATAACAGCTTTTACGATTTGCTGAGCCATATAGACTTGGCACCCTTAGCAACCTCTTTGTCCACTTTACGAGGCTCTCTACATCCCTTTTTAAGGCATCGCATAAAAAGTATCCGAAAACAGTGCTACTTGCCTCTTAGCGGAAGTCCAAAGTACCCCTGGAGTATTCCTGAGTACTCCTGTCGCCCTCTTCCGCCTTACGAACGTCTCCGACGCTACTGGACCTCATCCAAAGCGATCATAAAATTGCAATCATCTGCAGGCTCCGCTGGCGCTATAGGAAAAACATCTTATCTTCGAGGAATGACTGATGACACCCGATTTTCTGCCTACATGTGAGCGACCATCGCTCTGTCGGTTTTTTTATTTTATCTGTGGCTGCGTTTTAGAGATATTGGCCAGCGCGTTTTTTACGTGCGAGAATGACTTCCGTTTTTATTGCGCCAGCAGCTATTACTCTTTCAGACACCGTCGGGGCCGGTCGCCAGGGTGTCACCGTCAGGTTCCTTCGTACAACTCTTGAACCACCTCCAGTGTCAGCAGAATCTCCGAGAAGTGGCCACATTTGCGCGGATTTATTGTCCCCCATCCGGACATCGTGATGGTAGCGTTATTAGCAAATGGAAATTTTATTATATGAAAAGAGCTTTTTAGGTCTCCTAAAAACGTTTTATACCACCTACGAGAGAAGGCGGTTCGGTGCCGGTGCTCAGGGCGCATTGTCCTTATGTCCCGTGCCCACCATGTCATCAATCACAGAGCTGCACTGAAGGACATCAACGGGGCAGTCCCGCTTAATTTGCATTACGGAGTAGTCCTTCTGGCTTAACAGAAATGAATGAATGAATTTGAGACGAGATGAATGCAATTTCTGGACGGGTTTCACCAGTTGTCTCATTTTGCATACATTCTGACAGCATAAAAGGATTTTTAAAATCTTTTGTTGCGCTCAGCATTCAGGACTTTATTTTCTTGAAATGTTGAGATTTCGCCTTGCTAATGGGTGGTCCAACAAAATTCCAATTTCGTGTACCCTTTTTCTTTACTACTTCAAGTCTGGTTTTCTTTATATTTACTGTTTTTTTTAAGGGTTCTTGGTATTTCTTGTATTACAAACAATTTTCATGAATGGGATAATTTAGAATTAAAAAACAGAAAGAAAGTGAGGCGCTTTTCCTAAATAATAACAATTTAAAGGTCTAGCTAGATCTTACATAAAGAATTGTTTTTCCAAGTGGTTTTATAAGCTTAATTTAAAAATAAAAACAGATATTTTTGAGTTGGCAGAATCAGTGTATATTTTATTTTATTTTATTTTTGTTTTATCCTTATAATTGGGATACAAATTGGAAAGCTCAAAAACATTACAAAAATCTGGGAAACATCTTTTCGAAGTAGTATACGAAAATCTGTAGCCTTGACACTACTCTGAATTGGACACTCGAGGCTAACCCACGGCTTACCTCATTACAAGCGAAAATCAACCTAGCTGTGACACATGTAATACAGCTCTGATGATCAAACATATCCTCACGGAATGCCCTAAATATCGCAGACAAAGAACCAAACATACCTCGTCAAAAAAATCGACGAAACGATAGAAGAACTAATGAAATTTATAAAAAAAACCAACCTATTGAATAATTATAATGTAAAATAAGATGTTACAATACATAATGTAAAATCGAGGTATCTCTGACAAAAAAAAGTTTTACTAATATACTTTCACTACGTATTTTTCTCGCGAAAATCGAAGGCACTCATCTCACAAACATGCTCGCTAATTGTGGATACTGACCTTGCGTTGTCTCGAAAGACTTTGTAGGCATTCGTCTATATATTCGTCCTTGGCTTTCATTAGCCTTTGGTTCAACGTGTAAAAGAAACTTTAAACACTTTTCAAAATTGCTTAAGCCCTTTCTACGCGTTGGACTACCAAAATCCAACGTAAGCCAAAGACGAGTACATCCGAAATACGAATAAAGTGTTTCTAGGCAACGCAGAGACAGTATGATTTCCACAAGTTGGGAAATATGTTCGTCGATTAGGTGCCATTATTGTTTCTTTATGCGAAACGAAATTGAGTGCCTTTAATTTTCGACAAAAAATGATTCCGCACAGAGGCAATGCCAAGCGAAACAGGGTTCAATACGTTGTCTTTGTTTTGGCCTCTATTCGTCCACCTTCGGCCACAGGGGCTTTAAAATTATTTAAATTCAAATTTCTATTACAGATATTGATGATTGATTGCAAAGTTTCAACTAGATCCGTTTCGGCGATTTAAAGGGTTGCGCTCCCATACGAATATACAAAAGCGTTAATTTATTAAGAAATTATTTAAAACTAAATTTACAGATTACTTTGTTTATACATATAAACTAGGAAATTGATATCATAAGCAATATTAAGGTAACTATCTAATGATTATTGGACTCTTACATTTTTTGTATTAAATTCGTATTTACATTTTATAAACGCTGTTGAAGTGAAAACATCTCATATATCTGAAAACGAAAAGACCAATAACGCACAAAAAAATCAGTCATAAAAAATTTAAAAGATCAAAGACAAAACAGCTTCATAAAAGTATTTTTGATTTATTTTATCATAAACATTCACAAGTGGAAGAGAGCTTTTAAAATATGTTTTTTTAGATCGAATGGTTGTGTGTAACTTGTGTGCAATAGTAAAATATTTAAGAGAATAATAAAAGAAACGATTCTTGCTCTAAATTTTTGAAAAAAAAAACCTTAAAATTTCTGCCCCTGCACAGCGGTTTGATTTCCTACAATAACCCGCAAATTTGGCATGTCAAATAAATCGCCGGTTGCGACCAGACCTCGACTCTTTTTCCTTTTCACTGAAAAACGTAAAAATTCAGGAAAAAAGAAGAGATTTCATGGTCCACAAATTATCGCGTCATCACGGCAGTGGCACGCTCGCCAAATTAATTCGGTGAAGGGTGCCTTTCGCAAAGCCGAAGATCTCTGATTACACACCGGCCGGGCTGAGCCCCAGCATGTTGCTTTCCAGCTTCGCAATTGTATCGATTGATTATAGGGCTGAGGCCATTGTTCCAGAGGAATATTACGAAAGGATTCGCCGGACCCTCTCTTCCTGGCGCATATCCTAAAAATGGGGAATATCAACTGTGAACTTGCATTTATTTTTAGTTTGAAGGAAAGGGGTGCTGGCACGAATCCCATCCTAGCAGTAGAAGGGTGTTACCAAAAGCTGAGGGTGGCAATTTTTAATACAAGACGTGTGCCAACTGGCAATGTGCGGCGCATTTATCCCTTTGGCCCAGGGAGGTGGTGTGAAGGGTTGCGTGCCTGCCTTCATGCTTAAAAGGGACGAGCACTTGTACAGGGTGCGCTACTCTGCCGCAGCCAGTTAAGGGGTAGATTTCTTAGTTATATATCACATAAGGGAGATCTGAGTCCCACATGTGATTGAGTGCTTGTGTGTCGTATGAGTGGTGTTTACGTATTTTTTTCGGTTATTTTTTTTTGACGGTTTTTCCTTCTTTCAAACAGGAGAGGGTTGAAAAGTTTTCTTTACTGTCGCAGGGTTTGCACTGCGACCCAACAACCGACCGTCCGCCCGGCCGGGAGACTGATGTTGTTAAATTGAAGGACCTTTCGGTACATAGAAGGGCTTTCCAACTATATTGTCTTACATATGTGGAAGGGCTGAATTAATTTCAGTTTGGGCAGTGAGTCATGAGTTGGCCGTACATGGCCGGAATGTGATATTATGTCAGCAGGCTGTGGTGGTAATCAGCACAAACCGACAGGGTACTTCCTTTAGATGGGATCCTTAAAAACGAAATTCGTGAAAAATCCTACCCCGAGGACATGATTTCCTTTAAAACTGGAAAATTGCTTCTTGCTTGGGCTCTGATTCCTCGAAGGTAATGCCACCCCAAATCTCCGTTGAGTACCCGAAAAGAGCTCACTAGGTAGTTCGTCTCGAGGTTTATGGTCCATCAAAGCAAACTACTCACTGGCTAGCATTGACAGCTTAGTGACGGAGCAGTTTCATTTCTGGACCCCTTGCCGCCCCCAGCAGCCCCACCGCATCTCGGGCTACCCAAGTGGACTATCACTTTCCCCTAATGGCGCGGTGGGAGACCCATCACCTAAAGTCCATCCTTTCTTTGTTCTTTAGCCGAGTCACTTCCTTGCCTTGGTTTTGCAGGAGGGCAGCGGGATGGCGATCGATTTTTACTTTCAACAAAATGCGTTCGGTTGGCATAAGGGTTGCGAGTGGGGCTCACAGGTAGAATTAAATAAAGAGGTCCTGGCGTAAATGTGTGACAGTGGAATGATTCGGTTTGATTAAATTGGCAAATCCTTGGCAACTCTATACGTGCTCCCTGGCCGAAAGGCCTACGCTCGTTTCCTTTATGTGGGCGTTTCAGGGCTACCAGAACTCCAAGGGGTGCTCTGCTCTTATCGCCTCTGATCCCGGCCAAACATCAAACGATATTGTTATGGCGATTCAATTGTCTTGTGGAATATAATCCGAATTGCATTACACGCACAAAAGAAGCACGTCTTAACTTTAGGAGAGTAATGGTGGCCTGCGTAAGTGGACCTTTGCTTATTATCTGTCCAAACTTATCTGATATATATATAAATATGCTCTCGCACATCTCTTCCAATCCTCACAACATCTAGTTGGATCAGAATTTAATCAAAATCTATTGTTTAACTCTTTACTATCGAAAGATTGCATTTTATTGTGTTTCTATTCCATGCGAAATCAAAATGAGATTTCGAGGAAACTTACAACGTGCCTTAGCAAATTGAACACAAGGCTAAGCTTAATTTCCTAAGTTATTGCATAGTTTTTACAAGTTTAACATACAACTTTATACTATTTTTTGCGTTTGAATTTATCCCAATACTTAGGAAATTCTCTTTAGTGATGCTTGCTTTTGACTCACCTTAGCACTTGGGTGTTACAGAACATAAATTTTGTAAATTTTTCACTTATTATAATTCGCCTGTAGATTTATAACAATCAGTTTATAAAGAATTTTGTAAACCAATTTCTAAGTCGATCACATATGGCCCGTATTGGTGTACGTAAGGTGGAATGGACGGAACCTGCACGAAAAGGCGAAGTACGCAGATGCCCCCCATCCACTACGCAATGTGGAATGAATATTTGATCCTCAACCTGGACACAAGAACAAATGGGGACCCCCGAATTATTTGAAAAGGAGAATAGAAAAGGAGTGCTGCCCCCTCTAAATTTCAGATAAATTTACCTAAAATGTAAAAATTGTAATACTTTAGGTAATCAACTGAAATTTTTAGTTAATTCTTGTATAAAATTATCTAATTTTATATAATTTACCAACGTTCTTAAGTAATTTTCTAAAGTATAGTATTTTCCTTAAGTTTTGTCTAAGCTTTATCGGGTGTTTCACCTAAGAACTTGGAAGATTTTTTCAGTGTTTAATAGTTATCTTATAAACTACATATTGATTTAAAGCTTACTTTCGAATTCTGAGTGTTATTTTTTATGATCGGTTAATGGATTTTTATATTGAGTGAAAAGTGCATATTGGCGTTCACAAAAACGTTACTTCTAAATTTAACAGGAGAGATGTTGACGACAACAAATAGTATTTTCACCGCAATACTCCTCATAGAAGTAAAACCTACGGATAGCGCGGAAGCATGCAAACTTATAGCAGGTGTTCCACAAGGCTCTGTCCTCGAACCTATTCTATTCAGTGTATTTACTGCTGATTTCCCTGAGCTACATTGCTGTAATGTTTCAATGTTTGCCGTCGACGCAGCAATCTACACCTCCGCAGATAACCTTGCCGAAATTATGAAAACCACTCAAACCTAAATAGCATAGGAAACTGCGAAAAATCACAAGCTATGTTTTTTTACCAAAAAAAGGAAACTGTGCTTTTTACCTACAAACAAGCTCAAATTATATGATGTTGAAATTCCATGGTCCGAGAATGTAAAATATCTTGGCATCATATTAGATAAAAAATTAACATACAAAACTCATATCGCGCACACAATCAATAAATTAAATATGTTATCCAAAATCTTATATACCTTTATCAATAGAAAATCAACCCTCATACTCAAATTTTTTAACAAAATGCGAGTATACCCCCTGATTCGGCATCTTTGTCTAGATTAGTTGGTACGTTATATTAGGTAGTTTTAAAATTAGTTATTGTAAATAGGATTAAGTTTTCATCATGAGGTTTTGAGACAATTTTTCCTCCACATATTATGTTACATTAAACCCAATATAATATTATTTTCCTAAAACCTTATATCTGAGTTGTAAAGAATAACTAAAAGAATTCCAAACTCTTAAACATAACATAGACATATACGGTAAATAAATGTCATAATAATAAATAAATAATAATAATAATAAATAAATAGAATATGGTCCAAATGCAGAGAGAACACAATTTTACTTTGGTTTAACATATTTTGTACTTAAATTTAAAATGCGGATATGTATTTTTAAATAACCAATTTGAAATAATATGTTCAAAAACATTTTATTTTAAAAATATATATAATATATTTATATATATAAATATATAATTTTATATATATTTAGTAATCAAAGCATTATTTTTTAAATTATTAGGCTTTTATTTTGATATAGCTTCCAAGAGAAATATATTTAAAATTTTGTGAAATTTATACATAAACTGAAATGTATTCGGATTTTTCTAGTTCTCATGTAGGACTCGGTGGAATTATAGAGTGTCATTACTAAGCATTGGCTTTTCTTTATTATTATTATTCATAATTTGATTTAAAACCTCTGGTCAAGTTTTGACCAAGTTTCGACTGAACCATGAATGTCCATTTGGGATTTTCAGTTTAAGTCCAAGTTTGGTTTTTCAAATTCACGCCTAAGCTGTAACCAAGCTTTAAATACTAATTTTGATAGAATATAAGTTCGTAAAATTATCAATCAATAAAATTCACATGTTAAGTTGCATGAGGCTGTTAAATAAGCTATTTTGTAAAACAGTTCCTAGTCGCGAAATACATGAATTTGGGAATGGTTTGTTGGCCCTTGCTTTCCAAACTTGTATGCAAGAGAATGACAAGTAAGAACTGGGCATCAGTTCTCCAATCTGTATGCAAGGTGGAAGGGAAATGGTTAGATAAACTTCTTGTATACACAAAACAATTTAACTAAATGTTATAGTTAAACATTTTGCATGTGTATGTAATGTCGTTACATTAAATAAGAAATACACGAATACGTTTAAGTATTTACTTCGCTTAAATAAAAATATCTACAACATTAAAAACCTTAGCTAAATGCTTTTGTAAAAGAAGTTTTTTACAAAACATTTGCAATGCCAATTACGTAAAGAAAAACATGTGAACAAACCATGGTGCTTTCTACTTTTTACATGTTCAAAACTTGTTTTGTTCGAGTGTGCTCCAATATTTAGTTTATCAGAAAATTGGGTATTAGTTTATTAAAACACGATAAAATTCAAATTTACCTAATGTTGGATCTTCATCGATGTTATGATGATTATGACCTGACAAATTATAATATATATATAGTTTAGCTTATTTCTAGATTGTAAATATTTTTACTATTTATATCAATCTAACCCATCAAACGGGAGTTTGGCAGGCCAATTACAGGGTCCTCTGCACTTTCGCTGATTTATTTATTTATTTATGAATTCATGTGATAGTAATATAGAGATAAGTCCAATTACATACTAGCGTAGAGGTTACAATTAACACAGTAATCCATATAAGAAGTTAAAGCAGAAAGGAAAGATGCAGTAGTAAAATAGTTAAAACTGAATGACAGATAATACAAAGAAGCGATAGAGGGTAAAAACGGCAAAAAAGTAGAAAAGTAAAGGGTGAGTACTAATAGTGAAAGACTTGATGATAGCTTTTGTTCCGGTCCAGCAATTAACATTTCTTTGTTGTTATTTCTTTTATTTACATTTGCAATCATTATATTATTATGTCAATAATAGGATTGTAACTGTCAATCGTCAAATGACAACATATTGACGTAAATGACGTCTATAGACGTCCATTCAGCTTATATGTAAAGCTTATAGCTGAATTGAAATCAAGAGCATCAACATGTTAAAAGCACAGTAGGCTATGACTTGATTTTAAATTCGAATCGTTTTATTGTAGTAGCTATGAGCATTGCGTTGCTATGGCAATATGCGATTTATTGAGCATAAAAGAAGTGGCGGCGACTAAGAAAATCTTCTTAACTATCTTTCAAGTAGTCAGTTCCTTTGAGTATCGACTAAAGCATACTTCGCGTATCGACTGAATAGTTGTCCTTCGTTTCAGTGTTTCGGGTATCGACTGAGCACTATTCCTTCTTTTAAAATGTTTCGGGTATCGATTGAAATATTCTTTTCCCAATTGTTCGAGTATCCATTGCACCCTTAAACTTTAGTTAATTGAACGGGTATCGAATGGGCATTTCAAGCTTACTCATCTCAGGTATTCTGGGTATCAACTGGACACTTTTCCTTCCTTGTAGTATTCGATTACCGACTGAGCATTATTTCCTCCAGAATATTCTAGATATTTCGTATTTTATATATGTATATACTACTGTGTTCAAAAAGTAAGATGAATTTTGTTTTAAAATTAAACATTTTTATTTATTCTTCCAAATCGATTTCGTCCCCCTCAAAATAATCCCCCCTAGCTACAATACACTACACTACAATACACTTATGCCAACGTTTTTTCCAATCTTTGAAGCATGCTAAAAAGTCGTCCTCAGGTATAGCCTTCAATGCGCGTAGCGATTCACGTTTGATCTCTTCAATCGACTTAAAACGATTTCCCCGGAGTGGTCTCTTGAGCTTTGGGAACAGCCAGAAGTCACACGGTGCTAAATGAGGCGAATACGGTGGTTGTGGAGCGACATGAGTGGAATTTTGTGGCGAAAAACTCACGAAAAACCAGTGCTGTGTGCGACGGTGCACTTCTTTGCTCAACAAAGTTCGACATCGTAAAAATCCCTAAATTCACTTTTCTTTGTTCACAAAACCAAGCGTAAACTAAAAACTAATGATGATATTGACATGTAATTTGTCACAGATGCTACTAACAGTCCTACCAACTTGAAAAAAAAATCATTTGTCCGATTCGGTTAACGCGGGAAGTTTAAATTAAAAGTTCACCTTACTTTTTGAACACAGTAGTATATGTATATACCTATATACGAGTATATTGTCGCTAAAATTCGCACATAGTACCAATGTGTATTAATCAAGTTAATTAAGAATTTTATTCATCTGTTTGGTTTTACGGTTAATACTGTTATAAAAATAAAATTACTTAAACCGATGTCGGCAAACTTGCTAGTAACCCCATTAAAATATAGCAGACTTAAGTGAATCGACCCGATCGCCTTAATACAAATAGAGCGCTCGGCTGCACCTCCCGGCAGTCAGAATGGGGGATAAACAAACGAAACAAGTGGCCAACACGGGGGAGGTCATAAATTCCATCATCGTCAAAATCTGTAGACGTAAACCCGGGGAACATCGAAATGCTACTCCTGATCTTAACGTCCCTAGTAGCAGTCAACCTAGCATACTAGCTCTACAAGGACTACCGGCGCTCCATAAAAAAGAAATATCTGAACAACGCTATTAGCACCGTCAGTTCCATCAGCACCAGCAAGGTCTAATAGCAACGAAGCAGTGATTCAATCATAACACCGTAGCTCGGGCAAGGGTGTTAACAACTATTTAGTTTTTGTATCTTGTATCTTATGCTAGAGAGCTATGGTCTAATTCATAAATAAAATAAACAAGTTTAAATAAAAAACAAAAAAACTTAAACCGATGTATTTTCGAACTTATTCTTTTATTTCTTTTTATTTAATTTTTCTTTATTCGGTCCTTGCAGCAGTTAAGAGACTAAATCCATATTTGTATATGTTTGCAGTTTTCCAGTTTATAAAAATAGGTAAAATTCATTTTTTGGGAACAGATTAGGAATTTATGGTATTAAAAAATAAAACACCTAATTTTGTATAAAATGAAATCCGGCATGTCATATAAAGTGTACCTTAAAATAAACAAAAATTCTGTATCAACAAAAAAAAAGAAAGTTTTCTAAAAAACAAAAACAAGAAACTTTACGACACTGATTGAGAGACCATCCAATAAAAAGAAATAAAAAACGCTGGCTCCAATCCAACAATAATTCGCCTTAATTACTCCATAAACGCTCCCAACCAAATCCTTCAAAAAGTGATCCTCCCTCGTTCCGGCGTGACATGTGTTTACATTTTTTTTGATAGCTCGGAACCCCTTTAAGTAGCGGCCCCAAATTCGAAGAAGGGGTTCCCATCACCAATTAGAGCCAATAAAGAGCGATGAAGACATCGATCAACACACGATTAGTAGGCAAGACGTGAATGAGAGCTGCTCGCGACTTAAGACGTTGATGGCGACGACGGACGGCGGTGCTGCTGCGACTCTCGCCGGAAGGGGTACAAAAAAAGGCTTTAAACGCGGCAAGACCGAGAACGTTGCGCCGCAGTTTTTGTCCCCATCTATTTTTTTTTCGTTTCTTGCCTTTATTGAGTGATACACGATCGGGTCGAAGGAGATCATTAAGGTGTAACATTAGTGGGAACATAAATTTAAAAAACCCTCAAAGGGGTAATTTACATTTACGAGTTAATTCGTGTGCGGCGATTACCAAGTCTGCTTTGATCTCCGCGAGAAGGTGGAATTTCCAATTGAACCTGCTCAATGCCCGTGTTAACATCTCCCCTGCTTTTGTTGATCTTCGAAGGGTTACCGAGGATCATGTCAAGATGGTTAAACGGGTCGCGTCAAATCGATTACGACTTCTTGGAGGTAACAAGCCGGTCGTACTTCTGGAACTGTTAGGGGTAAAATGAAGCGCAGCAGGTGCAACACTTCTTTTTGTTTGGGAATTTGTCACTCAAGATTAAGTCGCGTTGGCGGCGTCATCGGTGGGAAAAGGGTCGGAAATAAATTAGAATGATTAATGCTTAGAAAGGGTGCCCATTTTTTAAGTGTCTACTAAGGTGATCAAATTTTGTCTTGGTGTCGTCCTTAGTGGTAGAGTCTTGCTGAGGGTAGATTTTATCTTTCTGAGCTCAAGAAGCAAAGTACGTTATTTTATCTTTCAGTTTAAGTTAAGTACCCGTACAATTGAAAAACGTGTATCATATCTTTTATATATAATATAAGTTGGCTAAACGATTCTATACTACAAGAAAAAGCTTCCGTGTTAAATATTAATCTCTTTAAATTTGTTTCATGTTTTATGTTATGTAGGACGTTTCTTAAGCTTAATTAGAAATATATTTAATTTAACAACAATTTAATTTTGACATTGTTGATATCATTCCTATTCTAAACAAATCCAAATCGTCATTAGTTGCTGGTTTCCAAAACTTTTATTTATATAAAAATAAAGAGCTCGTATATTGCAAGGTGTTCTTTTAAAGAGCATAGAATGAAGTTTAGGACTACCTTACGAGTATGTATAAAATGAATGCGCAAGTAAATGAATTTTTGATGAAAGTTGGTTACGACGACATTTGGGCGAACGAAGATCCACGTTTCTTGGTAGAAAAAAGGAAAAACATATGCGACGAACTCAAATCTGTATTGAAACAGCAAGACCTTGTAAAATATTCCGAATCCACTTTTTGTCAAATCAAAATCAATCAAGAAATGTCTTCAATTGATTACCATCAAAATCGTTGTACCTTCGCTAGAAAACGTCTCATGTGCCAACTGAGACTTCCTTCTAAATACATTTGTATCATAACTATTAAAGGTTTAACATATAAAATTTACCCGGAACAATTATGTACAATATGCAATTTGAATGAAAACGAAACGATTATGCATGTGCTACTAAAATTCCCAATGTACCAAAGTTTGAGAAATGTTTTGCTTAGAAAATTTATTGATACTGAATTAGACGAAATAACTAATGTTGAAAAACTTTTGATGTCAAGTGATGAAAATTGTACGAATTATATTTATTATTTTGTCTCAAATTGTTTACGTATACGAGCATTTATAATTAATGAATAACAGAACCCTTGTGATGGAATTGTATTTTCCTAGACACAATAAAAAATATCTATCTATCTATCTATATAAAATGAATGCTATTTTTCCTCCATGTTATAAACCTATACTATACTCAGAGTTTTCAAATAATTCGCTGCGCCCACAACCAATACGCCTGAACGAATAAATCACTAAACATAATAACATACATAATATATTTCATTTCTGCGAAATGTTACAAGCTTAAGTATTTGTTGCTACTAATTAGTTAAATTCTTCTTGTTAAACCGGTTTATGTGGTATTTGCATGCAAAGTTTACTCGGATAAAATATTTGCATTTTAAATTTTAATAGGTACATATATTACTCGTATACTATGCTTACACAATTTTCCTGTTTTTCTCAAATGTAGAAATATTTGATTTGAGCATGCTGTTATTTTAGAGTGGTTTAATTTTAAGATCGCTTAGTGTTAAACAACGAACTTAGCAAGTGGTGTGATCTTTTTTCGTTGCTGAAGGTGCTTACTTCCGCTAAGGTAAGGTCATATGCAAGTAGTGAGTAATGCTAAGACTTCGTCAATTATTATCTGTAGTTCTAGATAACAATGTTTTTGATCAGTGAATCGAACGTGTAAGTTCTGGTACAATCAATGTTTCAATTTTGATGCTTCTTTTATACCTACCTGTATGAGTATATACATCTAATTTTATGATTTTAAATATTTAAATATGCCAATACTATGATTTCTTCTTCTTCAATGTATTTCAGAATTATGCGTATTTTAATAGTGCTAAATGCTCTTTCTATGGTCGCAGCTGGAAATTTCTGGGACGACCCCTTCACCACTGTCAGCAATTATGTGGTAAGATGGAAAGTAACAACAATACTGTAATTGAATTAGGAACAAATTCTTGCATATGTATATTTTAGATTTTTTCGAAGATTACGCATAGTTCTTCTTGTGTGATAAAGTAGGATTTTAATTTTTTTTTATTTTATATTATAAGTAGTTTTGCTTCCACCATAATTGATTCTAATTTTACAAACTATACTGCAAAATAAAATCGAAGTTTGAAAATGTAAAATTGGTATATGTAAAATTAATATAAATTCTAACTACAAAATTTTCCTTTTCTCAACTTTTCAAAGCTATGAGTAGTTTATAATGCATTTTTACATACATAAATTTAAAAGAAATAAATAATAAGATAAATACTTAATCTTGCATCAGTTAGTAGAATGTGCATCATGTTCTTATTGTGTTGATTTAATTATCCTTCTTTATGTATTTAGATGAATGGGGCTGGGGGGAGAGGGGGGGCTTGGCTTAACTAAAACATTTAAATTATACTAATCATACCAGCAATCATAATATTTTATTATAAATAAACAATTAATATATCCATTTTCAAAAATAATCTCTCTCTGAAACAGTTTTGAACTAAATTTTTAAAAGTTATATGTAAATTATCGTAATCATTTTTGAAATACTCGAAATGTGTGTACAAGTAAAGAAACCAGGGGTATTAAAAAACTAATAAATATGTAGATATCCCAAATTTTAGGAATTCTAAAAAAAACCAATTTTCAAGGCAGTTTCTTCATGTGCTATAAAACGAAAGTTCTTAAAGTTTTTTTGTTGCTATTATGAAAAGATGTGTCGGCGTATTTTTATATTTCATGAAATTCGTCTTATTCTAAATTTCATCATATATCATAATATCAAGTAAATGACTGCTCAATTTATTTGAAATATTAATGAATAAAATAAATAAAATGCCGCAAATTTTAATGTCTGCAATTAAATACAAGGTAAGTTGTATGAATAAATGTATGAATCGTTAGATCTTTAGGTTTTCAAATATATAAAAACTAGTGGACTAATGCAAAATTTTGCAAACACATATTTTTGTTCGTATCTGGTGTTATTTTTTTTTTTTATTATTTAAACGAACAATTTAAACAAATAGTGTGCTTTAATGCAAAGTAGGTATGCGATGTATAGAAGCAGAAACGAAAATGCATCATTTGATGTTTGGTAAAGTATTAGTGGAGAAAAAGGAATGTTGATAGTAGAAAAAATATATAAGATTTAAACTAAAATGAATCATCATTACATTCATTGAAAAATTTTGATTTCAATAAAAAATGTAACAAAATGCATTTTCAAAATAAGCTAATTTGGAATTTGTCTGCTTTTTATTAAGTTTATTATTCAGCATGATTATTATATTATTATTATTATTACCATATATATTTCCTATATATTTCCTAATCTTCTATGAAACACAGTTGATCAAGGCAGCAGGGTACTATAGCGCAACAGAAATATTTATTCGTGAAAATATTTTTGGAAAAAATCTAGCATCGGTTAAAGATCATAATAAACTTTACGAAGAAGAGAAAAGTTCATATCTGCTAGCAATTAATGAATTTTCAGACATGAATTTCACTGAGGTTAAAGAGAAATACACCGGTTTACTCAAATCTGAGGAAGGCTTGTAAGAAATAAAAGTATGTAATTTTGGCCCCATCCACCAACAGAAATAAATGTGAAACGAATTTCTAATCTCTAAATTCTATAATCGGTTGTAAATTATTAATATAAAACAAAATATATTGTTTTCATATTTTGTTTGATTTACATACATTTTTCTAAAGTTTATCAAGAAACAAAATTAGATCAATTAGAAACGTGTTTGTGGGTGGTTTCGTACAAAATTACTTATCGTCCTTTTCTACTAATTTATTTAAAATTTTTTTTCCTAGAAAAAAATCCCAGGAATATAAATTTCCTGATGTGAATGAACGTCTAGATATTGCTCGTGTGTTTGATTGGAGAAATCATGGAGGAGTTACACCTGTAAAAAAACAAGGTATATTCAGCATTTATACTTATAGGCTAAAAAACATTTCAAATTAGGAGAATGCGGATCCAGTTGGGCTTTTGGAGCTATCGCTGCAATTGAAGGACATCTTAAAAGAACAACGGGGAAACTTGTTGCGTTGTCTCCTCAGCACCTTGTGGACTGTTCAAGTGAATTTAATAATAAAGGATGCCGTGGCGGATATCAAGAATACGCATTCGCATATATTGCAAAAAATGGCGGAATTGCTTTAGCTGATGAATACAGATATAAAGGGAGAGAGGGTAAATGTGAATACGATCCATCTAAACAAACTGTGGCTATTAAAGGATTCAGGACCATTTCAGCTAAAAACGAAGAAAAAATGAAAGAAATAATATCGAATTTTGGCCCCCTAGCTTGCAGTGTTGCTTTGACTAATCAATTTATTCAATACAAAAGGGGTATCTTCGCTGATCCAGGTTGTAGTTCTCTTGAACCCATTCACACTGTTGCAGTTATTGGATATGAAACAGATCATTGGATTTTAAAAAATTCTTGGGGACACACTTGGGGAGAGAATGGATATATGCGACTTGCGTTTAACAATTGGTGTAATATTGCTTTGGATTGTAGCTATCCAATTTTTTAAGATTGATTGATTGAAGTTTAAGATTAACATGTTCTGCACAGCATTCAATAACCAACCAACGACTCATTTTAGGATAACTTTTTGAAATATGTCAATATGATATATATTTGCTTTTATAATAAAAATTATAACTTTTTCAAAATTTTGAAAAAACTAAGCCTTTGCATGTAAAATATTAATTACATAATTAAGAAATATTGTAAAACATTTAATACATACAATAGGTCATAAATGATGTACAAGCAAAATATTATAATTCTTTTTTATATACATTGATATGGCTTTAATTTTATTATAATTGGAGAAAGGTAGCAGAATATTTTATTAGAGTTTCAAAATACGCTCTTGTATGATTTGTAATCTTATTTTTATTGAAAATGTAGCATATTTGACAATTTTTTATTTCAAATTCCATAATTGCAAAAAAAGAAAATTTTACATAAATAAACGACCTGTTACAAAATCAATATTCCCACTAAAATGATTTATTCAATCAATTCACGGGTATACACCCTTTTTACAAAGATAAGTCGGCCTTACATACAATGGCCAATTAATATTTCTACAAAAATCAATAAAGTGTCAATGAAGACTATACAAACATAAAAATAATAAGTGAATCTCCTAATAACTACCAAAAATACTCAGAAATAAATTTATGTATAAAGTTTTAGGCAAGAAATTATAAAATACATTATCATTGCGCTCACAGCGAATATCACAGACGGTTTACAATTAAGTTTTTAAATTGAGATAACGAGATATTGACTAGATCATTACGTGATTCTAACATTCGATTAGTATTTTTTGCAATTCTAGGAACGGTATTATAAAATGTAAAATCTCTTTTAAAATGTCTGATTTCAAAAACTGGAGGCCTACGAGTGACCCTATTTGGAACATGAAGTGGAAATAAATGAAAAAGTTCAATACATAAAGTATGCCCGTTGATAATTATAAGGACAACATGTCCAAAATCGAGCGACGTTTCTCCAGAGTATCCAGCTGAGACAATTGTAATGCGACAGTATAATCGTGATCTAACAGCGACATAGGGCAGTTACTTTTGAACATAAAAATCTCAGAAGTTTGTTTTGAACCGATTCGATTGATTTGATATTTTCATCAGTATAAGGAGACCAGATAAGAGATACGTACTCGAGAGACGGTCTGACCAAACTCATGAACAAACTTTTGATGGTAGCTGGATAGATCGAAAGTGCTTGCTGTGTCTCATCACGAAGCCGAGATTACTCCTGGCCTTAGAGACGATGAGCCCAATGTGAGAGTTAAACGAACCGTCATTGATCTAAAGGACACCCAAATCGGAAAAAGTGGATACTTCGGTAACTGGAACATTGTTGATAATGTAATCAAAGACGATTGGCGAATGGCTGCGATTGAACCTCATGAGTTTGCACTTGGCGACGTTGAGGCCAAGTCTGTTCACCAGACACCAATCAGCTAGCCGGTTCAAATTCTCTTGCATCTTTTCGGAGTCACTCAGCGATTGAATGACGTGGAATAGTTTGGCATCATCGGCGTACAACAAGGACTTTCAGAAGGTAATCGATCTGGGAATGTCATTAATAAAAATGTCGAGCAGTAGTGGACCGAGATGCGAACCTTGCGGCACACCAGATGGAGCAGCATAGGTGGACGATGCTGCATCAGTGATTTTCACCGTGTAAGTTCGATCCGAAACATACGAGCTGATCCATTCGAGGAAGGCACCATTCACGCCGATTTCCTGCAGCTTAACCAGCAGGACCCGGTGATCTATTCTGTCGAATGCTTTAGCAAAGTCAATGTAGATCACATCTACCTGACGTTTAGCATCTAGGCTTGAATAGATATAATTATTCAGCAGAGTTAGGTTGGATGAGGTTGATTTTCCCAACCGGAAGCCGTGTTAATATTATTAAGATTTCAGAGTTACTTTCAAATAAAGTTCCGTAGGTCCGCTAAAATGAAAAGCTAAGGTTTATATAAGATCCCTTCAGGTAATTTCCGTACTCGTAACTCGGTTTACATATAAAAATTGTACAAGCAGAAAACCAGAATAAAAGTTAAATTCGAATAATAAAATGAAATGAAATCACATAGAACACTGAACTGTGTGAAGGTGATGCTTAGAAAGCAATATTTATTTGTAAGCAATCTCCGAGTGTTCACTATTCAAGTTTTTCTTTCCTAACAGGTTTGTCTACTATTTCTTTCTATTAGATTAAGTTAAAATTTGCGCGATCAATTTTTAAACAGATAAAATATTTGAATGTGTGTTATTAATGTCGTATCATTTAAAAATCTAAGTTGATTGAATCTAGTTTTATGTGTAAAAGACTTGGTTGACTTTTGTCAGTGAACGGCGTTTTGACTTTGTAGAGTTATTCAAGCAATGTTCTTTACAAGGTACAATCAGTTTTAATTAGTGCTGTGCGGTTTGCAACTAAATTATAAATGTTATTTAATGCTTTTAACAATTGTAAAAAAAAAAAGAATGTAAATGTGTAATGTGCACAGTATATTATACAATGTTTTAACTTATTGTTGATTTAAATATTCAAAATAAAAATAAAAAATATTTCATATGCCTCATTTTCAGAAGTGATTTACTCGTACATTTACATTTTACAGGACAAGAAAAGACAAAATATCTAATTTTAATATGTTAATAAGAATTCTATTTGATATAAACTGTAAAATGTTTTGATGATCTTGAATAAGAAAATAAAGTATCATTCTTTTATTAATGCAAAATTCGTCAGAACTCGCGAAGATATTGCTGACGAGAAAATATACTTTTTATTATAAAACTAATTGGCATTTTGCAGTGATACCCGATGTAGTTTTTAATTAAATATTTTCAATAAAATGATAATAAAAAAAAATTATATAAGTAAAATTTATTAAAGCATCCTCCAACAAGAAATTTTTAAACAAAGTCCGATGCAAAGCAGGATAGGTATAGAAGAAATTAGAATTTGTTTTTTCTTGGCACTCTTTTATAATATTTCATATATTCCTTTGTATGAATATTAAAGCACCACTGTAAAAATGAGGATTAAAAATATAATTGGGTATTCTAGCGCTGAAAGAAAATACATTTATAATTATAAATTAGTGGATATCTATATATATAAGTATTTTTGACCACTTGAATATATATAGTCCATATATGTATATTCAAGTGGTCAAAAATACTTAGTCTTGCTATCCAAGACCACAAATAAATGTTAATTACAATGTTTTTTGTTTGACGTTAGGTTGCCTTTAACTAAGAATTTTGTTTAATATAGCTACATATTTTTATACTCCTTTTCCTTATTATTTTTATTCTTTTTCAGTAATATGAGTATCTTAATAGTGTTTAGTGCTCTTTTCATGGTTACTTCTGCAAATTTCTTTGACGATGCCGTTGGCTTCATTAAAGACACAGGCGAATATGTGGTGAGTTGAGACTAATAAATAGCTAAGAAATACAAATATAATCATGAAAAACTAAAATTATATCATTTGAATTTAAAAAGAAATACTAATAATATTAAAGAAAAAAGAAACATTATTAATTAATATTAACAGTATTAAATGGGGCTCAAAAAGCAATTGTGATGAGGTATTTTTCAGCATTGGCATTGACCGCTATTAGCAAAATTTAGTACTATTAAATTAATTTAATTTAGCTCTTCGTCGTCTCATTTTTCACTGTGCTGTCGTCTTATCAATGAGCAATCCTTAAATTTCACATTAATTTACTGAAAAATCAGGCGAAAATTGTGCATTTCTCATTTAATTTTATATAATTATTTCCATGTTTAGTTAGGTCACTATTATGTTAAATTGCAATTTAAGCGCTGAAAACATTCGATGTAATCTTGAGCATTTAAATCATCCATCTCGTAATCAGTTATCGCCCAAACTAGCGAGTAACGATATGTTTCATTAGTAGAAACGTAAATCCCCCTATTGATTGTTTCTAAAGATTTTAAATTTTTTAAGTCAACTATTTACTCTTTTATACAGGCTAAAAAGGCAGTAGAGTACTATGACGAAACAGAAAAATTTATTCGTGAACAAATTTTAGGTGAAAATTTACAAACGGTGAAAGAGCATAACAAACTTTTCGAAGAAGGAAAAAGTTCATATGAATTAGCATTAAACATGGAATTTGCATACATGAACTTATCTGAAGTCAAAGATAAATACACTGGACTACACAAATCTGAAGAAGGCTTGTAAGATATATGCGAATTTTTTATTCATTTAGTAATTTTTTCTTTAGAGATAAATCACAGGCTTACAAAATTCCTGAGATAAATACCAAAAAACTAGATAGTCCTCTTGTATTTGATTGGAGAAATCATGGAGGAGTAACTCCTGTAAAAAGGCAAGGTATTTTGTTATTAATAAAATTACAATTTTCAAATGATACCTGCGATCATTGACAATTAGGAGATTGTGGGTCTTGCTGGGCGTTTGGAGCTGCTGCTGCAATTGAAGGACATATTAAAAGAATTACGGGAAAACTTATTGCATTATCTCCTCAGCACCTCGTTGATTGTTCAAGCGAATTCCATAACGAAGGTTGCGGTGGGGGTTATCAAGAGTACGCATTCGCGTATGTTGCAAAAAATGGCGGGATAGCTCCAGAAAATAATTACCAATATACTGGTAAAAAGGAGGGATGCCAATATAATCCATCTAAAAGTGATGTAACTATTAAAGGATTCACGACTATTCCAGCTGAAGACGAAGAAAAAATGAAAGAAATAATATCGAATTTGGGACCCTTAGCTTGCAGTGTTGCTTTGACTAATGAATTTATTCACTACAAAGGAGGTATCTTCGCTGATCCAGGTTGTAGTTCTCTTGAACCCGTTCATACTGTTACAGTTATTGGGTATGGAAAAGATCATTGGATTATAAAAAATTCATGGGGACATACTTGGGGAGAGAATGGATACATGCGACTTGCGTTTAACAATTGGTGTAATATTGCTTCAGAATGCAGCTACCCAGTTTTTTAATAAATTTTCCCATTGAAGTGTTCAGAGGTCTTATTCTTAGCTGTGTCTTTTGATATTTTTGTGAAAAATTATGAATTTCAAGTATTGATGAGGAATTTACTTCTTTTAAAGTTGCAAAATGTTTAAAAACGATGCTAAAAAATTTAACCGCCAACTAGATAAATCAAATTGCTATTGAATTTTGAGATATACCTAAATACGTCTAATAAAGTGATTTTCATCTTACTTATATTTTCTTAGTTTTATAAAGAATCGAATAAACAGTTTTATGTGTAAGTATGCAATATAGGTTTCGGAAAGAAATAATGACCTAGGTTTATGTATGTTTCCTTAAATATAGGCGAAATTGTAATTGAAATAGGAACAAGGTACTGAAAATTATTGCTAAAATAATTTTGTACAACATACTACAAAACCTGGTAATTTGTGCAACAACAAACATGTCGCAACAAATGTGACATGAAACATACATATATCCCCGCATAGTGTTACATTTGCTTTAATTTATATATAGAAAATATATGCTAAAAAATGTTAATGTGACACCCTTCTAGTGAAAAGATTCAATAAATTTACTACTTACATATAGTAGATATCGTTAAGGCTAGATCGTTTTTTATTATTTCAATTTAAGTTAACTAAATCTGTAGGAGCTGTAGCTAAATAGTATAATAATTTCAAATCCTATCAAATATATGGTAGCCTTCTGTATTGTCAGTACAAAATTTATTGTGATCTGTCTACCACAAATTTTCTGTGTTGAACTTGGAAAAACAGCGTAGCTTTAAAGGAGGGTAACCTTACATAATTATGTATGGAGTTTGAGCGAAAGAAAAGTAATAGAGTACGATCATACGATCTATGTGAGATATTTGATCTTTTTGTCAGAATCCTAAGGAATGTAAATTCGGTGTATTATTTAAACTGTGGCATACATTACGATTGGCAAACATCAATCTTTAAATTTTAATATCGCAATGTGGGACTAAGTAAATTTACATATTTCTAACTATTTATTGGTTGTTGAGTAAATTTTAGCTTAACAAAATGGGTTAAAAGCATCCAGAGAAAAAAAATTATTGAATTTACTGAAAGTGGTTTTTCAATACACAAAATGTTGAATTAACAACCGTTGGTTCATAACATTTAAATGTAAAGTGAACCGGTCTTTTACTCGTCAAATTTAAGGAAAGTTTTTATTAAATCCATGATTTTAGTTTAAAAGTATGCTATAAATTTTTACTTAACCCTTCTTAAATTAATTCATTATTGTCAAAAAAGACATTTGCACTTGAAAATATCAAGGAACGTTCACTGTTCACGAAAAATACTAGCAAAATTGCATATCAGAGCAGACAATGAAGGGTAATTACACCATTCGGCCTCAGTGAGTTACAAAAGAATTTGCAAAACGACAGCTCCTGCGTGTGGTCTGTTGCTTTAATCCTGTTACATTCCGGTAGGAGTTGCTAGATTATATTTCACGGTCTTATGACTTCGAATTCCAACCCCTTGAGGGCATAAGGGCTAGCGAATCCATTAAAATTCATGAAGGGAGCAAAAACCTTTGGGCAGTCGCCATTCCGCCAGGTCTGCTATTTTCATCTAGTAGACGTTTTGCGAAATCATTCCTCGAAATGATTTCTTTTTTCAAGCCAGGATTGGCCAGGTACAACAGCAAAAAGGGTTTTCGTGTTCATCAAGGCGTCCGACGAATTTATGGATACTTGAGATGGGCCAGTACCCTTTTTTCTCCTAATGATTCTCGTGACGAGGGTGGTAATGATTCCTTGCTTTTTTTCCTGACCGGGTCCGATCCTTATCAGGATGACTGCATCGTTTCGTTTTTCTTGAGGGGCCTAAAGGATTATAGGGAGACGAATTAATGGAAGCGGTGACCATTAGGCTTAAGGAATGGAAATAATTTGCTTTTGGGCTTCTTCTCTTGTTTTTACTTTTACTAGGTATATAATATGGGAATTTCCAAGATGTAACATTCGGGTGAATCGCAAGAAAGAATTGTTAATTTCCTCTTATCTATTTCGAGCCCATTACTTATATACATATTCCCATTAGACTAAGACCGCTAGCCACCATTCTGCAATGGCATCCAGGGCAAATAATAAAAAATTTCATTTGAAAAGAGGCGAAATGACAAGACATCAGAAACAGACTTACGCAGTCAGGAATATCTACAGTCAAATCAATCAGTCTAATTCCCATCATATCAGGACCTCTGTCTGGGAATTCCGGATGTCACTTAGCACGAGCACACATAAGACAAAGCAAACCTCTGGCTGAGATATCATGCCGTTGACTATGCACCCATGACAAAACACAGTCAAGAGAATGTTACCTGATTGACACGGATAGTTGTTGGGAGACGCTTCGGGACATACCGTAGAGTGCACCTGTAACTGTCGCAAAAGGTTGGATGCCCTGTCACGTAGAAATTAAACGGGTTCGAGCCAATTATCCGAGTACCAAGTGATGGATATTGACGGGCTACAATGATCTCGAAGGAGAAGTATTGAGAAAAGTAAAAGGGCAACAAACAAATAAACAGGTGACGGAGCGATGGAGCGTGATAAGTTTAACCCTAACGAAAGCGTAAAAGTGATTTATACAACATACAATTGTCACATATCACGGCGATCCGCTAAATTTACCGCCCGAGGGGCACCACTCGAAGATATCTCCAGCTAAGCTCAGCCCTTTTTTCATATGAAAGGGGTGCCCTGCTCTCGTGACTGGCATCCAATCAAGTGTGCTATCGCTAAATCATTCCGTCTCCCTGTGTCTTCGATTTATTTTTATCATTCTTACTAACTGCAAATAATTTCAGGAATTCCTTTGAGGACGAGTTTTGTGGTATAACAACGTCGTGTCACGCGACCATTTGAACGGAGGACCCGCTTTATAGCTAACGTGAACGCCGCTAATTTACGGATACGCGCTAAATGCTAAACGGGTTGATGGCTGTACTTCCGTTCGAAGGCGGTTAATATAATTTATGGGTCGCGCCGCGAGTTATTTCAAGTGGGAGATTATGGTTTAATGATGGATTTAGGTGCCACATGGCTTCCGAAATTCAACTCGGTGAAAGGGATGTGAGTGTGATGTGCATTCTTAAAAAGGTTATGGAGCCTGCAGGTGCATATCAATTCGTATGGTGCCTGGTTTGTTGGCCGTTGTGAAGATTTATGGTAAATTAAAACGTTTAATTTATTATGACGTATACAATAAAAATTAATAAATTATTATTCTACTTTGCAGTACACCAAAGGGGTGTGTTGACGATTTTGACTTTTTTTTTCGAATAAGACAACTGTTGGATACAAATTAATACACAAATAACACACTTGTTATAATGCGTATATAACAATGGTTTACCATATACATATATATAAAATTTGAAAAATTTACATAGTTAAATCCTCAAATTTAAATGCTTATCATATGGGATAAAAATTTGGAAACTTGAATGATATATTCTAACTGGCACCAAATTTCATATTTTTAGTGTGATATCGCAATATCGATAGTATCCTCTCCTTTCTCTCATTTTTAGTTGGATTCAGATATGAATTGGTATTTTAAAAATCTCATTTTGGGCGAGTAGGGTACGTCACAGAAGAGAAAATAAGGTAAAATGAAAAAGAAAAAGTTCTGTGTATAAAATGGCTAAAAATTAGCAATTGGGGTTCGTTAGTTTTGAATAGGTAGCTAATATTAAGAGTTCGGTGGTTCAGTTAGAGAAAATGTTGGCGTCTCTATGAAAAAATTCGTCAAACTCTAATAAGAATAGGTACATAAGGATTTTATGGGCTACTTAATTTCGAATTTCGAATTCAAAAGCGATTCCAAAATGGCAATTCTTTAATTTTAATTTTACAAAAAACAGGTTTTTGAAAACAATAATATTACCATAATACATCAAATCTTGTTCAGAATTTTAAGTATTCAATAACTTTAAAATTTTGCAAAAACAATAGTACTAATAGTAGAAAAATCGGTCGTTTGGTTCTAGAAAACAATAAAAATTACTAGTGAGTAATGCATCCTCAATTCCCCTTAGGAATATCATTTTGATATAATTTTATTATTTTCAATAAATATTTTAAAAAATAATTTATTTGCTTTTAATTTTCAGATTGATATTGACGACATAATTATTGGTAATTGTTAATAAGCATGGATTTCAATTATGAGCATTGTTAATTTAACTGAGTTTATAATTGAAATCCATGGGATAATAAACCAAATATTTATTTTATTTGTTAACTCATGAATGAATTCTTTTCTCAGTATAAGGATTATATTCAAATTATATAAAAGACTGGACAGTGTTCCCAAAAAAAGTTAATGGCTTATATACCAGAAGTTAAAAATAAGTCATTTAGAGCTATTAACATAACATTCACAGATATGAGACGTCATAGCATCATATCATTCACGATTTTTTATAAAAATCAAAAAGGAAGCAAAATGTAAAAGCCCACTTCCTTTACCTCCTGCTGCCGTTGTCCAAATTTAATGAACTGTTAACAAAACATGCAATTTATCAGGACAAAGAAATCAATCAAAATCCTTTCAATTTCCTTTTCTAACTGAACCCAGCCCCCAACAACGACGATTCTTGGTACAAATAAATCAGCCCGCGCCGCTCCGTTGAGATCAAAAAGCGAAAGAGCTAGTGCGGTCGGGCATTATCGTGTCATCCGGTGAAATAACCCCGAATTAGGTGCACAAACAGCGCGGCTAATGACGAGAGGTCCTTAAAGGAGTCAGGCGGCATCTCCGATCCCTTGAAGCCTTTCATTAGTCCTTAACTTAGCTGCCTCCTGACCTTTCTTTCATTGCCATCTTAGTGCCGCTGTACCGCGTTAACGTTCTTCCGTATTGCGAAACAGGCGCCAAAAGTGCGTGCAGGCGAGGGTTGTTAGAGTATAAGTAGTGCAGAGCCATCCCCTTTTCTGAAGATTGGAAAACCCGAAAAAAGAAATTAGAAAAAAGGAGCACACTGAAATGAAAAAAGGAGCCCGTGCGAGAACAAAAGCAGAAAAGCATATGACGCTGGCAGAAATCCTTTAATTTGATATTCCTTGAAGGCGTCATCAATTTTCCTTTCTCTTCGCTCCGACGATCTTTTGTTCTCGGACGTGGATGGTGCAAAACAGGACTCCGGAGCGGAGCAGCAGAGGCGATTTAAAATGGGCTTGGGGCCCGATGGAATCAGTTTACACCCGAAATATCAAAAACCTGCTGGTTCCTGATTTCTTAAAATCCATTAAACGCACGGACGGCAAAATCAGGCGAAAGCCAGGCGAAAAAGGTTTGAAGGGCTGTCGTACCCTTCAGATCCCTTTGAAGAACTTTTACATTCCGCCCGTGGACGCTACTCTTCTGTTCGTGACGTGGATTGGTGAATTCGCTGAAAGGACTTTCACTCAAAAGGAAAATTGGGCCCAAAACTTCGCTTTGTTAAGTTAGCTGCCCAGCCCAGGTTCTAAGACTTTTTGTTTTTCTTGTTGCCTAGCTAAATTTACAGAATTCGTTCTGATGCTCGGCCTTGAAGGAAAATTCAACATTAATTCAGCCCATTTCCAGTTACAATAGACGTAACTCGTTTCTGGGGATGAAAAGCATTTCATCGGACTCATCTTGTTGTTAATGAATTAAATCCATTTTCGTACCCCAAGGAATGCACACTGTTGGACACCCTAACAACGACCGATGGTCAGTTAGGGTGATGATGCGTGCAACGTCCGAAATCCCTTTTCCAATGCCAACCTTGAGTAAATATGCCCATCCCATGTCCAAAGATACAGGCAATGCTTGCTGTATGGGCGAAGCAACCCCTTGGTTCCGGAAAAAATTGTGTTACGCAAGGAATTTTGACGGGAAATTGACGAGTTCATATTAATTGCAGAGGCCACACAATTGCATATACATACATAATACATACAATTGTTCGGCAGAGCGCCAAGGGCATATTGTTCCTTCCTTCTACAGGTTTACCTGATTGAGAAGAAACTGGCGCGGCACACATGCTCGCAACCGCCCCGATGAATAGGGACCCGATTGAGTCGCATTTTTTGGGGTAAACTCAGCCGAAATCGAATTCCGCTTTGCATCAGATGACGCCGCTGCACGAAGGATTCTCGAACCGGCCAAAGGTTACGTGACAGCTGCAAACTTTATAACTACTGCGGCTGCATCAATTTGCCGGCAAAAGGATGACGAATAGAACGTGGCATGCACTATTTATTAAGATTTTGCCCTTGTTTGTTATGCCACTAGCAACTCCAGGTTTTTAATTAATTCTTGCAAACATAAAGGAATAACTTTAAGATTTTTAATTTATGGTATTAACATAAAATTACTAAGTCTAACTATAAAAAAATGTATTGGAAAGTCTCAATCAACATATAGTTGTAAAGTGTAAACTATCAATTTTAAAGTACAAATTATCTTTTTATACGTATATTTGCTGCATATACCATAATGATAAATATCCATTTAGAAACCAAAGTTAATGAAAAAAACAAAAACCGTCGACTATGGTAAAAGTATATTAGTGATCTGTACCATAAGCACTTATAACCATAACCACAATAAATTCAACAAATTCTAAGATAATGTATATATGTTACATATATGTTATATGTTATATATTAGTAGACCAGCATATAGTACTTCTTAACTTAACTTAATACTTAAATCAATCAAGGTAATTAAAAAAATCAAATAGTATTAAAATTCATAATGCGACATTATAATTAAAAAAAACAAACAAGCAAACAAATTACGACCACTTGAACACAAAATTTTTTTTTTTTATTTTGCTTAGTTGAAAGAATTAAAATATGCAATTAATTCGGTTCACTCTACATCAATCAGTAATTTACATGATAAAAATTCAATACAGATATAAACAGTGTAACGTAAATTTACTTTGAAGTCTCCGAAAGGTTTTCAATGAAATATTTTGGGAATTTTTTGTCTACTCAAAGGCGACGAATATGCAAACAGACAAAATTCAATGTGATGTCAATAAAGTACTACAGCATGTGGGTCGACAATGATAATTCTCAAATTGATTAATAAACCAAAATTTCCTTCAATCATACACAACTCAAAATTTAACAATTGATATAATTCGAGTATTTCGGGTATTCGAGCAGTATAATCTTGAAGATATGTAAACTCAGCGGTAGCACTGCCCAATTTTAGAGATCTCAACAACTAAGTACAGTCTAAATTGTTTAAACTGCAAGCGAATGGGCACGTATCATCGTTTACAATAGATCGAACTTGAATGACAATCTACGAATAGGAAATGAGATAAACATACACCATAAAATGTGCAATTTCATCGAGTTCTAGCGATATACACCTAAGAGTCGCGTGTATTTTCGTTTATATAGTATTTATTTGATGAGTTTAAGGCAACTTTTAGTTTTGAAGAGTAAGTTTTTTATTCTTTTTTCAGTGTCATCGAGTGGGGTGTTAAATGAAGGCTTGTACAAGCACGAGCTCACAAAAAGAATACTTATATGATATTGTATTTGTACACATTGGTTTAAAAAAAATTATTGAAAATTGCAGGTTTCTCTTAAGGTACAACTCAAACCAGAAAAAAATCTGGAATAGATTAATATCTAATAATAATAATTTATTAATAACACTGGTTAATAAATTTAATTTTTTTTACTCCAAAAAATTGGTAAATCAGTTCTATAGAATTTTTTCCATAGATTACGAACTCATAAATTAAAATGTTCCGTCATATCATGTTTTCTAGAAAAATGGCAGGACAAAATTCAAAAAACTGTATTTTGGGCAAAATCATTAAAAAATATATTAAATTCATCATAGAAGGTAGGAAGTAGGTGTCTTAACACTAGAACTACCGGCGCGCAAGTCTGTAATTTTAAGAATTTTCTGCACCTTTAATTTAATAAGCTTTCAAATTTTAATAAATATTTATTAATGGAAAATAGTTTTTGAATATGTTATAATTCTCAATTCTATTAAACTTTTACATAAATCAGAAAAGAATTACAAAAACATACAATTAAATGAAGGAAGGAATTGAATACCAGTCAAATTGATTGGTCTTGGTAGATCTAGTGTTAAATGAAAGCCCTAGCCCTAATCTAGATATATGGAATTCTTATTTCTATAGAACTTTTTACATATATTGACGATCCTGTTTCATAATCATTTAATGGAAAAAAGTTAAACTGACGGATTATTGAGAAATGTTTTAAATTGAACGATATTTTTACATAATGACTTAAGATCTCAGATATTATTTGAGCAACATTATAAGCTCCTATATCAAACCGTTATTTTTTAAGGATTTTTCAAAAATGGCCAAAATACTGTTTTTTGAATTATTTAACTCTATTTTTCTCGAAAACATGATTTGATGGAGCATTTTCATTTACGAGTTCATAAACTATGGAAAATATCTGCAGAAATAATTTGCCAATTATCTGAAGATAAAATTTCTGTCGTCCAGTGTATATTTGTTGTAAAATTTGATTAAATCACAGATTAATTAAAATTTGGGCCACAAAAATTCAAAAATAATATGGACAATACATTGCAATACATAGAAACTAAAAAAATGTTGTGACTTATGCATGGATTAGCTTGTAAAAATTATTTGCTTTAGATTCCTTGACTTTTCAAGACTTTTTGAATGTGAACAAAAATTCATCCGGTTGCATAAGCCCCTTATTAGTATCAATCGGTCTGTGTTCTATCGCCAGTCGCTCCAAATTGGGTGATCATAAACCAATTTGAAAAGGGACGAAGCCCCAAATATCCCCGCAGAAACTATCGAACGTTGTGACGCCATTTTCATTTCTTAGCCTGGTCAGAGTCGTCTCCATCTATCCATTTACCCCGACTGAGTGACACCTCGACAGCGTCTTGTCTTGGCGTACTTCGTTTTTTCGAAAGACCGCCTGATGGCTTCCTCTTGCTATAATGTGTATCCTGGTGCAGGGTGGACATCGGCATAAATTGACCATATGTCATGTGTTATGTAAAGATAACAACGCAACAACAACACCATCGACTCCGGTAACAATTGGTGGGCTTTAGACTGCTTACGAGAAATGACAATGCGCTCCTTCGTTTTTCTGTCTTTTGGGCGAACGGATGGATTCCTTTCCCTTTTGGCTAGTAGCGCTTAAGGACCCTCGAAATTGGTCGCTCCTCCTGGGTTGATGATGGCATGTGCTGATGATTTTTATCAGTTCGAGGATGAAAAATTTGTTCAATCAACAAACGGCGTGTTTGAGGAAATTGCTCCTTAAATTGAACGCCGACTCCCATCTAAGATTTGAGCGTTTTTTCTCTATGGTCGCAGAATAGGCTGGCTCATGAGGTTATCCCACTGGTTATTGCCTTACTGATGAAAGTTTTTCCAAATAGCCTGTTGGTCCGGTTGGGCTATTTTAAGTATAATTTAGCACATACCTTCAGGGCAATGCCTTTTATGCAGTCAGATTTTTATTTAATTTTGTCAAAAAGGTTTTTTATATTGCTCTAAAAATATTTTATTCTAATTTCTCCATTATATGATAGTTTTACTTATTGTACATAATTAGGGTGTGCCATTTCGTTGGTAATTTAAATTTAGTCTTGTTCATTCAAGAGTGAGATGTTACTATTTTTCAACAAATACCCATGATTGGCCCAAGCTTGTAGCAATCCTTCTTAACCTTCGCTCAGACTTATGCCAATCCTTCTTAACTTTCGTTAATTTCGTACCAGCCATCATCATCAAGCAAATTTAGCCCAGGGCTGGTTTTGAAATTTGACTTAACAAATAAAAAGTTAGTTACTTATTTATTAATAATTTATAAATAATAAATAGAGATTTTTGTTTACATGATTTTGAGCATTAAAAGACTAGTTGAGAGTCAGTCTAGAAAAGCGGATATTCCGGCATTCGGTCAAGCTTGGCACGATTGTTAAGCCTTGAAAATCCCACATGGGCGGCCAAATGGTCCAAGGTTCATATATGGATTTTGTGCAAGTAGTAATTTGTTTCTTGCAATATATCGAAAGGTTGATCGTGAGTTTAAAACTGATTTTTTCGGATTACATGGCCGTCATCTTGAAAAGGAGAGTTCCACCAGTTCTTTAATTATAATTCTGTTACGAGAAATCTTACAAAACTATTGCATATAGGTTTTCTTTGAAAAACTAAACGCCCTAACATGTATTAATATCTTTTACATGTAAAAGGCAATAACTAAAAAAAACAAAACATGTTTAAAAATCGTTGATGGAGTTTTGTTTTCTATTTTATGAAAAAAATACAACAATACAACAAAAACTCTTTAATAGAGTACCTATTGTAAAATAAACAGTTTTAACTCTTTTCTTCATTTTTATGGATTTTGCGGTACTGCCTAAAATTATATTACCACAATTACATTTTCAGTATGACTTATCTTCAACGATGCATCTAAAATTTATGTATGTCAAGAATTTTTTTGGGTGATTTTTTGTTTCAATTCGTCCAAAGAAGCCAAAGGTTTCAGGCACTCTCTTATCGATCGACCCTTTTCTTGCGATATTTCAAAATTTCTAAAGTGATTTTACCCTCTTATACAAATCAGCAGAAGCAATTTTAAAATCAAGAAAAGTATTTGAATGGTCTAAGCAAAGTTCAATAATATCATAATAACCATTTATATAGTAAAGTGGGGCATAAAAACATGCAACGATTTTTCAATAAAAGTTTTGAGACAGCTATAGAAAAAGAAAATTATCAATCAAAAGGTTTCCGCTGATGAACATGAAGCTGAACTTCAGCATTAAAAGTACATACAAATCATTGCCACATCTCAGTTAATATTTGTTTAATCTAATCCATAGTAAAACAAGTTACAAGTTAATTCTATTTAAATAACATTGAAATTGGCCTTGGATTGGGATAAGGTCAGGACACGATAAATTCTTTTTTATGTTGGAGTTTAAAACAACTATTTAAAAGCTTAATACGCTATAAATTACCTTTGTGGTTTTGTTGTCGTATTTTCGAAAACAAAATTTTAAGTTAGCTCGTTTCACTTGCTATATTGAATATGCCAATTTTATCTCTCAACTTATAGATTGCAGTATCCTTTATATTGGCCTCCGACTCCAAACATAATACTAACTTCCATTATTGAATTATTTTTTATTTGTTATTATTTTTTGCTTTTGTATATTTGCTATTATATTAAGCAAGGTTCATTTGCATATCTAGCAATGTTTTGAAGTAAAATACTCTATATTACAAAGTTGAGCAATTTATTGCACTTATTAAATTGATATTACTCATACACATCTACCACTCCCTGCTTTCAAAATAAGCGTGATTGTAATTTCTCATAACAGGTAATATCTGAAGGAAAAAATCAACTAAAATTATCTCACGTTTTTCGCATTTATTTACAATCAGCCATGTAGGAAGTTTTAATTATAAATATTGCACGTTTATGCCTCAATAGTGTTGCATTTACATATGTATCACAATTTGTTCTATATACGTTGTATTATTGTGCAGTTTGTGCGGAATAGAAAATTTAAATCTACTGCAAAAACCCCTTTATTTTTATTTATTTTACCTCAATTAGTAACTTAACTTCACTTCTTTAATTATAACATTAGCGAGTGCAATTTTCTCTAATAATGCACATTAATAGTTGCCAGACAAGAAACTAAAATAAACCAATAAATATAGGTAGTATTGAGGAAAAAGAATTCACGTAATATATTTACATAATCAAAAATTATAAAATTATTTATTCAAAATCAAAAGAAGTTTTCTAATTGTCTGGCTAATCAAAATTTTTTCTGTTTCAACAGGTTTGTCTGGTAATAAAACAGAATACACTCGGCTGAGAATTAAAGCCGGTGAAAATATTTTGCATTCGTTTTCTTGGTTTCGTACTATCCTCACACAAAACTGTTATTTGGATCTAATTTGATGTGTAGTAAGAAAGTTAATACTTTTTTCTTAGTGTTAAACTTTTAATTTGCGTATTTTTTGAAATTAAGGTAAGAAATTATAAAATGTGTGGTTAACAAGTTATATTATAACTTCCGGTTTTGAAAAATATTTTTATTTATGTTGTCGATTTGCTTATTATTATAATTTAAAGTTACGTTTTTTTTTTTTTTTAATTAATGCTATACAGCATTCAGAATGTTAATAGATTTTTCTGCTACATTATGTAATTACAATTATTAATACGCTCTCACAAATCAATCAATACTCGTATTAACAAAGTCGTGTATGTAGTAAACACTTTCATAGAGTCAATTCATTCATTCATTCGATTATATGGTATACGTTAATTAAATACTAAATTAAAACTTAATAAGAGTAATTCGTACTTTAACGTGCTATCAATATTTTAATTTTGTTTTTGTTGCTATAAACGTGGTACAACTTAAAACTCTATCATAAGTTTGCATATCGTGTTAAACGTAAGATTAATACGATTTTTTTGCTTTTGTGAATAATGGTTGACAAATTATTTACAGTATTATGCGGATGCTACTAATTACAACTATCTTTTTGACGATGTCAGCAGCATTTGAACTGCCGGGCTTTTTGCAGGATGCTGTTGATACTGTTTCATCTTGGTTTTCGTCGTCGCCTAAGCGTATAGATCTTTCAACACTCAAATATATTACGAACATATCCACTTTTGAAGAATTTAAGGTATTTGCTAACAATAAATGGATTATGCTTCCTTTATTATATGTACGAGTAGTAATTGTATAAAATGTAGGATAAAACAGCTAGAGACTATGGAAACTCTGAGGAAGAGGAAAATCGTAGAAAAATATTTTATGAAAACCAAAATTTAATAAAAAAACACAATGAAG
Source organism: Philonicus albiceps (assembly GCA_963969385.1). Taxonomy (NCBI): domain Eukaryota; kingdom Metazoa; phylum Arthropoda; class Insecta; order Diptera; family Asilidae; genus Philonicus; species Philonicus albiceps. Next base: position 23,704,961 of record OZ017773.1, on the reverse strand, counting down.
GTTTTGACCGAGGTGAAGCGAGTTACGTCCTTGATGTGAATTTCTTTTCGGATTTTAAACCCACTGCAATTTTAGAAGCGTTTACAGGTATACGAAAAACGCCAAGAGGAGAGTAAGTTTTATTTTTAACTATAAAGAATATAAACTTAAACAATTCTTTCAGCGCAAAAGCAGCAACATATGAGTTGAAAGAATCTGCAAAATTACCTAGTAAAGTACCATCCATGGTAGATTGGGTTGAAAAGGGTGCAATAACAATGACTAAGTACCAACGTATTACTTTTTTTGCAGCAGATATTTTTATTTAAAAATAGGTACATAATAGTTTTATTTTTAGGTGAATGCAAAGCAAGCTGGGCATTTGCAGCTACTGGCGCCGTAGAAGGTCATCTTTATGCGAAGAACAATATTCTGATTAGCTTATCTGAACAAGAGCTAATTGACTGTTCGGACTCTCACCATAATGAGGGTTGTGAAGGTGGATTCCATGATTACGCTTTTGCTTTTATTGCACAGAATGGAATTTTATCTGACAACGATTATCCATATACTGGCTCTAAAGGAAGCTGTAAAATTACTCCGAAGACTGAAGGTACTCTAAATTCCAAATATCGTATCGATGGATTTAGAAAAATTTCACCTGGGGACGAAAGGGAAATGAAAAGAGTTGTCGCCAATTTAGGACCAGTGGCTTGCTCCATGTATGCGGTACCAGAAGACTTCCTATTTTTTAAAAATGGCATTTACAACAATCCCAACTGCCAAGGAAATTCACCACAACATTCGGTTCTTATTGTGGGCTATGGCAAAAGTAATGGTCAACCTTACTGGCTTATCAAAAACTCCTGGGGACATACTTGGGGTAACACTCACTATGCCGGTATTCCAAGAAATATTAACTTTTGCGGTATTGCGTCAGATTGCAGTTATCCTGTAATAAGTGAAATTTAAATTTGCAGTTTGCAATTGGAGCAATAATTAGGGCAACTTATTAAATTAGATAATTTTTTAATTTTTTTTGATATATTTTTTCAAACTGTACCTAATGTACCTAATAGAAAAATGTGTGCAAAATCTGAGCACGATCGGAAAATTCGAACGGATTGCTATTATTCTTATTTTTAAATAATATTTTAACAAAATTTACTATATAACATCACATGTGCCAACTTCATCAGCGACGTTTTTTATTTTTATAGAAATGTTGTAGTAAAGTATTTGTCAGAAAAACATATAACATTACAATTAAAGGTTTATTAACTACTTATTCCGGTCACTTTAGATTTAGGTAATTATGTCAGGATAAATAAATTTAGGCAAATTTTTGGTAAAATGAAAACATTCAATTTGATCTTTATGACTAGCCATATTTTACTATTTTTACTCATAATACATTTTACCGTCCAGAATATTGGGGTAATAAATAAAACATTAAATGATTAATTCCCTAAGAAGTCTTTCATTTTTCCTAACAATAAATATTATGTAGCTCATTTTCCTATATCTAGAGTCTAGTACTAAGAAAACTATATAAATTTTCGGATGATCAGAAAATTATTTGTTGCCGCCTTACCTCAGCTCGATAGAATTTGCAAGTATGTACTTTTCAAGTATTTGAATTTTTTTAAAGAATTGAGTAACCGATTTTTTTCTCTCATTGGCTATGTACCGAAAATAGCGTTATACCACAAGGGCATATTTTGAGAACCTTTTGTTTAACTTCACCTATATCCGTCTGTTTTTAACCATATTTTGCAAATCTAATTTGACATACTAGTATCTTCCATTATCCGAGTGAGCTAAATATAAAATATTGAAAACAAAGCATATATATAAATAAATATATAAAACATATATTTATAATCGGTTTTTAAACTTGTTGTGCAATTTATTTCTTTTTTTTAAAATTATATTTCTATTTATTTAAATGTAAATTTTATAGTTGTTTCAATAATTTCGGATGTTTGAAAAGTGATTTATTAGTCATCTTAACACAAACATTAAAGAGGCCAAGGTTGTTATAAGTATAATATAATAATTTTACATAGCATACGAAATGGGGTTAATTTTACAAATATGAAATATAAACCAAAATCAAATAATAAAATAAAGTAAAAATAATTTATTAATTTATGTAGGACGAAATAATAAAATATGTGAAAAAATTAATAAATACATAGAAGGATATGTAATACTAAATCCTAGAAAAAAAATAAATTAAATAAATATATAGGGTGCTCGGATTCTAGGTAGGAAACCTTATACCAATCGATTTCTTACGGTGCCTTGAGGAATGTTTTGTTCTTGACCCCCCCTGAAAATCCATGTAAAAATTTTTTAGGAGGTAGGCTCACTCAAGTTCTTATATATTCTTGGAACGACATGGCGTGGAGTTATTTAAAGAATGCCTTTTCAACGATACCTCACCTGTTAGTATCCATTTCCAAATGTAGCGTTTATTGGGGTTCAAATTACAAAAAAAAGTAATCATTTCCATGGATAATTTTTAAGAACATAGGAAAAACCAACTTTTTTAACGAAAATATCGATATGTTTTGAATTTGAATCGCTATATCACCACTATATTATAATAAAGTCTAAACATATGTACATGGCGGTAGCTAATTTTTAAACTGTTGTACATAATTGAGAATATAGGAGAATATCAAAGTTCTACAGTACTATGCTAATTGAAATTGCCGAATGAATACAAAATAAATCAAGACTGAGCCAGTCTAATTTGAAAAAAAATCAGGTTTTTGTTTTTTTTACATACATATGTAAAAAGTGTAGTTTTAAGAATTCGTAAATAAAACGTCCAATAGTTCATTCACACGTCATCAAAACATCATACTTACAGTATGTCTTAACTCTTTTCTTCATAGCGGCTATTTGTGCTGAAAAAATTTTAAAGCGTTTTGTTAAATATTGCGCCATATTTTGCTACAGTACTAAATTATGATAGTTACAAAAAACTTAAAGAAGTAAAAATCGAGTGGAGTTTTTTATTGTTGTTATTGCACTTATAGTAAAATTTTATTAATTATGTTTTTCTTACTATATATTCTCTTTGTTAATTTCAAGATAATGTATAAAATGCAAAATTGCATCGTTTTACTTACGTTTCGGTTTGTAGATGCCTATATTGAAAATTATTATTGACCTAACTATCCTCCATTATTTAAAATATAAAAAAATCTCCCTCATTTGCGTGTAACTAACCATAGTACATAATATCTATAGATTGGTTAAATTTTATCAAAAAGTACAGCTGACAATAATTTATACTGAAAAGAGTTAATGATGACTGCAAACGAAATGTAAAATTTGTAAACTTAACGACTTTATAGACAGTTTCTAATAAATATAAATAATATTAACTATCATTTCAACTAATCTAATTTTGTTTCTAGTGTTTTTTGCCGCGAGCAACACAAATATGCAAAAATGTGTATTTGAAATAAACGAATGTTGTTCATGAATTTGTTTTGTTTTCAAAAGGACAGCCCCACTAATTTCAAAGCAAAGCGCCATTGCGATGCTCCCGCCATTTACATGCCACACTCCAAGGGAGTAATTCTTTGTCCAACACGGTTCGTTAAACTTCAAGTTCGGTTGGGTTTTTTGGAACTTCTTCCCGGGTCCTAGCCAACCAACCCCAATGCAGCCTCACAAGCCACTTTCTTTTGTTTGTTCTTTTGATTCGTCGTCCTATTCCCAAAAGTTTTTTTCCTATTTATTTGGAATTTGTTCGGCGTTTAATGATTTTCCATTTATGAAACGACTTTGGTGGAATCTCTACCCCATTTCATGTGAAAACCTTCGGATTCTGCACATACTTGCCCGGCGCACACACTCATACCCAGATCCCCTCGGGCAAAAGTGATGCTCCATAAAAAATTATGCTAATGCTGAAGTGAGCTGGATACGAGTGCTGAGCTTGTGCCGGGTCCCCGGATGAATTTCGGGGGAATTCCCTGCGTTTTCTATGCGCCGCTTTCAGTGTTCCTTTTTTACCGCTTCGGCAAGAGAGGGTTTGGGTTATATCCACACACGTCCATGGATTGGAGGAAGACATCACGTGTGGGTGGAGCAGCCGGCCCTTCCGAAGTCGAGGATGCCATATGTAGCATCATTTTAACTTGTGATATCTAAATTTACATATCTTTCCGGGTGGATGCTGGCCCCACTGTATCATGTGCTGGCGTGCCCTTGGATCCCTTTTTTGTCGTCGTTTTTCTTCCGACAGTTCTTTAAATAGCCGAGCCCTGCTGTTGGACCAGAAGGGGATTGGGTTGTTCGTTTTCTCGTTAGCTCCGACTCTCTAGGGTTATTGTTTCAGGTTCGTTTGGTATCCAACGAATGCGATCGAGCGCTCCTGTACCTTGAGCCCCCCTTTTTCAGCCAGTTTCTCCCGATGTCCCCGTCGTCGTTCCTGATGGTTCCTGACCTCAGAGGAGTGTGTGTGACATCACGATATTTTATTTTTAGTGAGCCTCACTGTTTTTATGGGGACAAATGGTGCTGTGGATCTCCACAGATTACATATTTTGACACAATTCCTTCCGAGGCTTTCCCCCCGAGCGAGGAGTAGAAGAGGGACACTATATGTATATTTGCCTAAAGTGTTTTCCACTTGAGATGATTTTTTTTAATAGTGCGGGGAACTGAATACGTTAAAAAAGGTGTATGCTTGAGAGATTTATACGGTGCTTTTGCCCACTGCGGATCGCCTCCAGAATTGAATTCCACCTTATGGTAACTGCCTACATGAAGGAAGCCATAATTCACTTGGGGTACGACTAAACCAGAAGATGGGAGCAATTAAACGGCCTTGATTTTGTTTGTGGGATTGAGACATATTTAGGTTCTTGATATTTTTTTTTGCGGCACAAGTTTTCTTGAGGCTCAAAATTCTCCCGGTATCGCTTGAGTAAGTTTTTGTAAATTTCGGATCTGAAAGAAGGTTAAATATAATAAGTTAAAATTAATTTTCCCAGAATTTCATGAATCATTCGTTTCAGCTCAAAACTCAGAACTGCGACCATTATTTTGAGCGGCAACCCCTATTTTTGGAAGAAATTACAAAATTAATTCCAATTCTCAATTTTCCTGTAAATATCGCATAATTTTGATAAAACTCTAACCAAATAAGTGAACCTAAATTAAAACAATGTTATTTTACATTTAGCTATGTAGTAAAAATTTAAATGTATGTATTAGGTTTACCGGAAAGTTCTGTCCGATAATTTCATTTCAAGTTTGAATATATTTGGATATGTTTGTTTGAGTTATATGTGGCTGTACATTTTTATAATTGCGTTTATTATGTGCCCTTCGAAATTTACTACAACAAAGATATCTTATGTAATTGTCAGCGTGTCGAAATTTGTTAAAAGTTTTTGGTGAAGATGCTGTTGCAGACAGAACGTGTAGGAGATGGTCCGAAAAATTTAAAGCAGGTGATTTCGGCCTTAGTGATAAGGCACGCTCTGGGCGGCGATTTGTGGTTGATGACGATATTTTTAACACCATAATAGATCAAATGATGAAAAATTGATTACATATGAAAACATCGTAAGGAAAACAGCGTGAACCCGGAAAACATACCTTCTTCACCTCTACACCGAGCTTGAGCCTTAAAAAAAGAATACTGTGTATATGGTGGGACATGCAATCCATTATGAGCTTTTGGAACTCAAGAAAAAGCTAGATTTGGAGAAATACAGTCAACAAATGGACGAGTTAACAAAGTACTCCAAGAAAAAAGGTTGACAATATTCAATAGGAAGGAAATCATACTGCATCACGATAATGCTAGACCACATGCTGCTTTGGCGACTCGCCAGAAAATCTTAGAGCTAGGATGGGAAATTCTTTTGCATCGACCATACTCCCCAGACCTTAACTATCAGAGTTTTACCTATTCCTTTCTTTACAAAGTTATTTGATGAGAAAAAAATTAAAAAGTGAAGAAAACGTTTACGTTTACAGTAGTTCTGCTGTAGTTTTTCGCATGCAAAGATTTTCTTCAAAAGTGGGTTTTATAAATTGCCATTTTGCTGGGAAGAAGTCATAAGGAACGATGGAAATTATATCGTACAATAAATCTAGTTAAATATGTTAAAAATTGTATCATTTTCTTCCTCTTCAAAAACGGACAGAACTTTCCGGTAGATCTAATATATATAAAATAGATATCATATAAACCCAGCAAATAAAACGAAAGTTAGTTAAATACAATTTTGCTTACTTACCTCCTGTCAAAAGTAGTTCTTTTCTCAATTTTTGGATATAAATAAGAAACCAATTAATTTTACCTAATTCCAAAGTTAATTTTTTCCAAAAGTAGAGGATGCAGGTAAAAATGTTCATATTTACTTTAGTTTTGAGTTAAAAAGAATCTTTCTAGAATATTTCAGTGAATTCTGAGAAGGTTCACTAAGCTTAAATTCCGCGGATCTTTCCATTAACAAAATGGTTACACAGTGTCCTACATGTTTGAATGCAGACTGTGATTGTGAAATCTAAACACGTAGTAAAAACCTTCAAAAATTATTAATGTATAATATGTGAAAATTACATTTCCGGCTATGTTTTTGGAAACTTCGGATAAACGTGGTTGCAAAGTTTCTTATCATGAGCGTAAAGTCCAAGAATAGACTGATTCTGGGCTAACAGGCTTGGAAACTTCCTTTTGGAAGAGGAATATGAGTATTGGCCTACACTGACGAGCAAAAATGGTAACATGGTTTGTTCTCGAAGATATATATAAGTTTTTAAACCATTTGTTGAAAGGGGCAATTTATATTTTGTTTTTATATTTAATATTTACCAATTGGCTGTGAACAGGAAATCCATTTTTGAAAATGTATTCATAAAAGAATAGTAGAATGCCTTAAAAAGTGGAAAACCTACTATTTTTATATAGGGGGCTACTAGAGAATTAGGAAAAGAGATGTTTCAAGGAAAAACACCAAAACAAAATGTTAGGGCTAGGTAATCCTTTTTTGGAAAGATACAGGCATTGGATTGGTAGTGACTGGAAAGAGTTAATTTGAAGTAAACGTCAAATTAAAGGATATTTAAATAAGCAATCTTGCGTTTTAAAGTTTATGCACATATGGTCTAACGAGACCAAAATTAACTGTTTTCAATCAGACGGTTGCTAAAATTTCGGATAGTCAAATATTGAACTTTTTCAGTTCTAAAATGGTCCCCATAAACTCCCGATTTAAATCCAATCGAGAATGTGTAGGCCCATATCAAGTGGCGCTTAGGAAGTTATCCTGAACCTCCATCTGGACTAAGTAACTTTTGGAGGAAGGTCAAAAAGGAATGTCATGATATTTCTATTGATTTTATTAAAAAATTATATAATAGTATGGTAGAGCATGGAAGAGCTTCAGGAAGCAAGAGGTTTTTGTACAAATTATTAAGAATTTTTCGAAAATATCATATTTTGTTAATTGCAAAATTTGTCAAGTGAAGAAAAACCAATTTAATTGTAATTTATTTATTTTATTTTATTTTATTTATTTATTTTTTTTAATTTCATAAGACTATCAATTACTGCTGAAAATAAAGATAAATTATAACACAATTACTATAATCACTTTGTTTTAAAACACATATAAACCGATGTGATCATTTTTGCTCGACAGTGTGTATCACATCAACTGATTTTAATAACAATTCTAAAGTGAAAGAAAAATCTAAGTTGAACATTTGCGAAGTTTTAAAAATTTAAGACGCAGTATTACTCATCTTTATTTAAGATCTAGGTCTACTCAGCTACTTAATAAAAAATCAGATAGAATCAATGTAGAAGAGAGAAAAATCCTATTATTAGAGTAAAAATAAGGCTTTTAATAAAAGCTCTATTTAATAATACCACAAATATTTGAAATAAACAAACCTGTTAGTTAAAATGTATTGAATGAGTTTTTGCATATTAGAGTATTCGAAAATTGCTCTGATTGACACACATATATTTTAATCAACAATTTTTCGGAGAGGATATTGGAAAAAATCAAGTTTTGTTGTGACGAAATATTATCTTGTGATGTAACAATAAACTAAGATATGACCAAACCCCGGTTTTTCCACACATTTAGAATCTTTCGAAAACCTGAAGTGATGGAGAAATTTTAATGTCGGATTCGGATTCAGCGTGCTTGCAGGTTTAGAATATCGGTTATAATTTATCGGCCTATATAATCAAATATGGTTTTTATTTATGTATTGATTGTTTAAAGCATTAAGCTCATGAAATTAATTTTTTTATTTTTGTCGTTAAATATATAATTATTAATCTTTTATTAGCTGCAAATATTATTTGACATGTTTTACGTATATATACATATAATTATTCATTTACAAAATAAACCAAAATTGAAAACTTAATTATCTAATGCACAAATTGTTGTAAACGACACTAAGGAACAAATTACCTAAAAGTTATTAAAAACACCTATAAAATTAATAAAAACTGAAATCATTTCGTGTAAGCTACTTTTCTTATTTTTAAGAAACACCATCTCTAATGTAAAGGATTAATAAATAAACTATTTTTTACTATTATTTTTGATCTTTTCTTATTATTTGTTACTTTTTAACTAAGACTTTTCATATGAGAATCGGATCCACAGCCTTGGAATGATATGACAAATGATGAATCTTTTTATTTCCTTTTAATAATAAAGGTTAATATTAGAAAGTGTGTTCTACTTATCCTTAATTGGATAGTTTATTTTATAGAAACTTTTCGTTTATTTACTTAAAATTAATAACCCTCCTTAAAATAAGCAAAAAATAAGAAACATTTCTTATGATTAATAAAAATTTCTTTTAAAAATAGGAAAACGCTATGAATGATATATTTCTCTTTCATTATTTAAATGATACGTATTTTCCTGAGTGTGGTTTTTCCTGTTTCATTTCATGTATTTCATTACTGACTAAAAACTAACCGAATGACGAGCGATTTACAGTGCGAAAATATACAAACTTTCAATAAACGTAAATATGTAAATAATAAAATAAAAAGGATTGTTTCAAATTACATGCAAATGAAAAACAAGAAATTTTTAGTAGACAAATGGCTTACACCTTAAGGGAACACCCAACCAGGTATGTCTGGTTTAATCAGACCAATCTTCCCGATAAAGGCTGAACAAAATGCAATCAATTAACAGCACAAAAAGGCACCAATTGGAGAAACAAAACGACATGAGTCCATCAGGAATTCACCTCAATCTACCGTGCAACAAATTAAAATTCCGCCAACCTGCGGTGCAAGCACTCAAGTGACTAGCCAATCGGGAAATTTATTGCGCACCCCAAAAAAAAAACTGACAACCTGGGCATCTTGCGCAATGCGGCTGCTCGCACTATTTTTAGGACACGCATGATAGAAACGTGCCGAGCCATCACTTGACGAGCCTCAAGTTCCAGGAAGAAGCATCCCTTTCTTGACCAGTCGAATAATTACACAATTAAGGGTTGTTTAGGGCATTCTTTTCCCATTTTGGATGAGTTTTTGCTGTCCTGGTTTCTAATCGTACAAATAGCGGCCTCAGGGTGGTTGCTCAAGGGTGTCCGACTGAGGTGATGGGCAGGTGCAAAAGGATGATCGGACGTTCTGGCGACTAGAAAACAGATACACACATGCAATATATCTATAAAAATCCCGCACAATGACGATATTGTATATGGGTTAAAGAATCATTGAAAACCAATTCGTGCAACCCTTTATATCCCCGCGATGGTAATTTGCTAAATAACCTATAAATTGATTTAACCCCTGCTGAGCATTGAAAATAAGATTACAATTGAAAACATCTTCGAAAGTCATTTTCACCCCGTTCAAACTCTTTCCTGCCGGCATAATAACCCTTCAGTCCAACCTAAACAAATCAAAATACTCGTCCTGCGCGTATCAAAAGACATACTACACTGAGAGTAAGCGGGTTGCACGATCAATTAAACTTGGCTCGATTTTGTAATTGGAGGGTCTGTTTTTTTAACCCTCTGTTGACAATAGCGTTGACAAACGAGAGCTTGTTAAGGATTGAAAGGGTTGGCGCCAGAGGCAAAAAAAAATGTGCACTGCATGAAAAAGGGTTGAGCGATTGTGTATTTTGTTCTGGTTACTTACTTGACTATTAGGGCAATTACTTCGATTAGCCAAGCCTTAATTTAAAGGCTTAGGGTAGTTTTAAAGGAAGGATTGGTAATGGGGAGGAGCTTACGAGTTTGAGGGAACTTGCAACGAAATCAAGAAAAACGGAGGAAAGTTAGCATTTTCCCGAAATTTGAATACATCCCGAATAAAATTTCGAAGTTTACAATTAACTATGATAGAATCAATTTAAGAATATTCTGATGTACTTGAATCAAACAAATTTTTCTTAAATTGCGTTCTATGAATGTATTTCCAGCACGTATAATTGATAGTCAATTTAAGCATACTCGTACATATACCTTAAATTCTGATTCTTCCATATCGCACATACGGCATCCCACGTTTGCCTTCCATTCCAATTCTATTGCTTTTACAGATTTCACTACGTATTTTAATCTATGTTCATTCTTAAGCTGAACCCTGAAGAAGTGTGTTGATCTCTGAAATTAAACTTATTTTAAAAGGTATGCTACCACTTATAGTGTATATCATTTTAATAACATCTGATTATTAGTTTTGGTAAATAAATCAGTTTTTTGAATACACATGAACATAGCCTAATTAAGTTCCTGCCCAGTGTAGCAGGGGAAACTCCACTTAAAACGAAATCTAGAACCTATAATTTTCATTCTCATTTGCAGTCCATATTGATTTAGGTACTATAATCAAGCATTGATACAGATACGTATCTTCTTCAAATCTTCATATGCTTACAAAGGCAAACATTTTAAAACTATCCGATAGTTATTTTAATCACCAAATATGCTTAAGTTGAGCAATTTTTTGCTTAATTTTAGCAATTATTTTTCTGAGTGTCTGTATTATACATTACGGGAAATACAAGCGGTCAATACAAATTTTTTAATATACTCGTATTCACACTAAATTAATGTGTACGTTTCGTCAAAATCCGACGGGGAACTATATACCATCGATAGATATAAATATTTACGTATGTATATTCATCGGCCTAGTCGGTCAAATACCATCGATATATCAGGTCGTCAAATATGAAATTTGTAGAAGAATAGGCAAAGTTTGCTGATAATTTATAAACACAAAAAACAGCAGCAGGTTGTTCAGCCCGGTGGTATAAAAACCTGGTGGACGAGAGTCTATGAATTCCTGGAAGGCCAATTTTACTGCATTATCGGAATTGAAAGTTTTTCCTATCAAGGAATTATCCAAATTACGAAAGATGTGGTAGTCTGTTAGAGATAGATTTAGTGATTTTGGAGGATGATGAAAAAGTTCCAACTCCAATTCCTATAGTTTTGCCACGGTCATTTGCGCAGTGTGTGGTCTGGCGTTATCTTGCAGTAAGATAGGAGTCGATCTGTTGACCAATCTAGGCTGTTTTTGTTTAAGTTCTAGCATCATTTTGTCTAGTTGCTTACAGTATATATCTGCTGTGATCGATGAGCCTGGTTTCATGAACTTGTAATGAATCACACATGCACTAGTCCACCAAACACTGACCATCAACTTCTGATGAATACTACGATTTGGAGTATGTTTTGGAGATTCCTTCTTGTCTAACCACTGCGCTGAACGCTTGCGATTGTCATATTGAATCCATTTCTCATCACAAGTGATTATTCGATTCAAAAATGGATCAAATCTGGGGCGAAAAAGCAACATCAAACGAGCTTCCAAACGCTTTTGTTTCTGGTTTTCGTTCAGTTCATGAGGAACCCACTTATCTAACTTTTTCACTTTCCCGATTTGAGCTAAATGAGTTAATATTGTTTGTGTGCTTACACCGAACTTTACTGATAATTCATAAGCACTTTGAGATGGATCAGACTCAACGGTGACCTTTAGTACGTCATTATTGACCTTTGATTCTGGGCGACCGTGTTTTTTAAAAAAATTATTAATATTTTTTAGAGTTTAGGATAATTTCTTTTTACCGGCAATATGTGTAGCTTCTTAACAAAAAAAAACAGCATAAAAAAATATTAAGGCATTGTCAAATACCAAGCGGTCAAAGTTGGCAAAACTGTAAACTACAAGTTTCATTCTTGACGACCTAATATATTCGATTAATTTATACTTTCGATACATAAAAATATTTACATATATTCGTCATAGTTATGTAATATATAAAGAATCTAACTATTTTGGTGCCATACGTATGCTCTTATTTATACTCATATTTCTACAAAATAATTAGCTACATTATACATAATAAGAATTATTCATCGGAGTAAAATATTTAAATTCTATGGTACAACAATAATAGTTGTAACACTGTCGTAGGTCGGGCTTACTCAAATGTAGAATAGAACATGCAATAGTAAATGAAACCAGCAGATCTAATTTTGTGTTCTTGGCTGTGTGCGATATTATTTTAATATATTGACACTATTAAATTATACCAATATTACACAAAGATAAAAAAAATGATATTTTGATTAAAAACGCGAAAAATAGATAAATAAAATAAATTTCGATAGCATTTTAGTGATGCACATCGGCTCTCCACAATGCAAATAAAGAAAGAAAACAATACGAGAAATATTTAAAAATTTCCTTTAATCTAAATATTTTTACACACGTCAAAAGAAGAGTAAATTAGACAAGACATTAGTCTTAATAGACGGCCAATCCTCTTTTGACTCAGCGGGGAAAAGTCGAAAAACTAAAAAATCTAGTAAAATGCCACAACATTTGTCATGTACTAGTCGGTTCCAAACACCGGGGTTTAAGTGACTCAAAAATAGATTTGTCACTCAGGCGTTTGAGGGATAAAAAAACGAAATTTAAACACTCAAGTAGACGGTGTACCATGTACCGAAGTCCCAGTCATCCAGTCATGTTTTACTTGTGTCTTCCTAGTGTGTGGACGGTCTGACGGTCTACCGCTTCTCTTCCTTATTGCGCCTCTGGAAAGAAAACGCGACGCCCTTTGGGAAAAGAGTCGCATCGAATGATTATTTATATGTGCTGTCAATGATGGGTGCAGCCATTCACTTTTAAAAAACGCCACCCTCCAAAATGTTCGACTTTCCCAAAAAATCCGGAAAAAGTCTGCAATAAAATGTCACTATTTTTGGGAAGATCACGTTCACCAAGGGCAAACTCACACTCGTACACATCAAGAAAATTTACCTCCCTACATTGAAGATTCTTCGGCACGCGACAACGAAATCGAATTACTGCGGCATGACTATAAAAAAGCCAAAAACTGTTATAAAAAACATCAGAATTTATATGGCTTCTGTTCTCCTTAAAAAAACAAGTGAATCAAAGGCGCAGGGTGAAGCAGAGCTCGGAGGGTCCTGGGTACGAAGGTACAAAGGATGAAGATAATAGTGGAGATGCTGCGAGAAGATGATACGCGAAGTGTGCTATTGAGGTATAAACGACGACATTAACCGCCGATAAAGGAGGCCAGATGATGGCTGTTGGAAGCTGCTGAGATGCGTGCGCATCACTTTGTACTTCTAATGTCGCGTGCGTGAGAGATTAAATTGATTTTTATAGCGTGGTTCGATTGTGTTGCGCATGTGAGGAGGGGTTTTTTTCTGGTTATACTAGTTGGGTACAGTTTTATTTTTTTATAGCTTTATTTTTCTTCCCTAATAAAGTACAGACAGGCAGTCCAGGTACAAAAATTTTATAATTTCATAACATCTAGGTCGGCAGTTAGAAAATCTCGTAAAATGAAATTTTGTTCTATTTTATTTTACAGCATTGTTATATTATTTTATTCCTTTCCGGATATGTGAATTATACTAAGTGACAATTTCATGAACTTATTTCCTGTCATGAATGGGCGGGAATAAACAAAATGTCTGACTTAATATTTTTTGTTGCGTCAACAAATGTTTATAGTTTGTAGTACAGTAATTCACTAGATAGAGCAAACTTTATGTGAAAAATTTTGTGTGTTAAAAAAAATAGAAAGAGTAACTAACATTTAGTTAAGCCATTTGCACATTACCATGATTATTGATTCGTTTACTGATTTAAGGGGTTATACGCAGTTGTAAGGCTAAAAAAAGACGTCTTTTTATGAATTTTTTAAAGAAACAAATTACAAGTGATTGTTATTTAAATAGAGCCTACTTTTAAGAATACAATAGCGCGTCGATCATGTAAAAATATTGATGTGCACCGCTCCTGTAGATGATGTCCCGAACGACCTTCAAAAAGAGGCGCTTGGCGATGATCTCCATTTCGGCGGTTTGGATTATCAGAAATAAAAAAAAATGGTTGATTTCTTTGAGGGATAGATTAATGCAGGTATTGAACGAAGGACTAATAAAAATATTGATTTTTGACAAAATGGCGTCTTTTTGAAAAAAATTTTCGTTTTTGGCTGAAATTTTCATTGCAAATTGTTAAAAAAAAATAGTACTAATTTTTTTAAATCTTATTCCTTCGTTCAATACCTGAGGAATATATCTAAGAAGATTGTGTAAAAATTTGAGACCGGTCGCTTGAGCCATTTTTGAGAAACCGAGATCACCGACTTTGAACATACCGTTTTGAGAAAAACGCTTTTAAAGTTTCAGAAGTGATTTACACATAGTTAAAATTTTTTTTCTTCAACTTACATGGTATCATCTATTTTCACAATTATCACACACAACAACGATTTTAAAACCAAATCCACGGGAAGAAGCAGTTTAAAATTTTATATTTCCGTCACAAGAGTCACATTTCACATATTCACTTATCTAAGTAAATACAGTAATGAAATTTAAAATTCTATATTCAATCGAAGGATCACGCTTTGTAACACTCTGACGTGGCCTTACAAATTCCGGTATATCTCCGAAAATATTCATCGGATTGACTTCAAATTTTCAGAGAATATACTTAAATATATGTACATTCCGAGAATACAAAAAAAAAAAAAAATCCGATTTTTTTGAAAATTCTAACTGAGTATAACCCCTTAAGTGAGTCTCAACATTTCTGTACGTAGAAAGTATAGACTAACTAACAAGTCTATATTATAGAGTTCTAGCAACGTAATGCCTACGCTAGTTACAAAAACATATTTGGAAAATACCAAAACTCTCAAACCTCTTTAGTAACAGAAGAAGAAAAACTTAGAGTAATGCTTTATTCCGAGAGAGCCAGGACACAATGTTTTCAAAAGTTTAGTCAATAGGAAAACGCTGCTTCTTACCAAAAGGCATATGGCAGGCGCGGATCCAAGGGGGGGGGGGGTCACGGGGGTCATGACCCCCCTCCCCAAACAGCCCGCATTTAAAAAAATAGAGCTGAAACAATATTTTGCAAAACGAAAAAAAACAAACGAACAAAACCTAGTTTGTACAAACTTAAAAACCTGTTTTTAATTCATTGGAGAAATTCGGCTTGCTTTGTTTATTTGGTTATTCTTGTTATTTTTGTTATTTTTGATTTTTTTCTATTATGTGACCCCCTCCGGAAAAAAATTCTAGATCCGCGCCTGGCATATGGTCTTGATAGCTAAGGTTTTTGGTTTGTTTAAAGAACATAATTCGGATATAAGCATAGATAAGAGTAAATTTGTTGAGGTGCGAAAAAATGTATTGCAAATTGCTATATTAAATTAATAAATGATTTAATGAGAATGTATATTTTTATAATTTCCATTTAATTTAGCAAATATTTACAGATATATTCAATTTCTATATGTAAATTTTGCATAACGATACAAATAATTTATGATTTTAAATACATTTTAACCATTTTGCATCTGGGTTATTTCTTAGAATTAATTTTTGCCAAATGTATTATTAATATTTTTTTTTCGCATTTTACACAGGTAATAACGACCGTTATCACCATTGCAAATGCTATTTCGTTTTTTTTCTTTCTATAGGTATCCGCATTTTTAGTTCGCTCATGTATAGGAATTTTACACAATTCAGAAATATGTACTTTAGACGTTATACTCAAAGATCCTAAGACCCTTTGAATATAAAGCTTAAGGAAGCGTGATATCGCTCTACGAGGATGGTAAAATCCGAATTATGTAAGTGCGGACAATTTCTGTGTAAGTCATCAATGGAGGCAAGAATAGAACACGTTTTTTAATATGCAATCCCCCACAAAATTACCCTTTTACGGCGTCTTATAAAAAGGCTCCAATGAACTACGCGAATTCAGCAAACACCCGCTACTTCGTTCTTTCCATCTTGTTTATTAAAATCGTTTTTCTCTCTCTCCCTCTTCCTACGGATAACCGAATTTTTACTTCACTCACGTACAGGGCTTTTACCTGGTTCAGCGACACCTTAGGCTTTATATTCAAAGCCAAGACCAGATACAAAGTGCACATTAGCCACATTCTCAAGTTACGTTATGCAGGGAATGTGCTTGGATAAATAAATAGAGTTGATGAAAATCGATCATATGTTATATTGAGCAATGGCAGGGGCGGATTTACGCATAGGCAAAGTAGGCCTGTGCCTACGGCGGCAAAATCTTGCAAGATTTTGCCGCCTTTTTTTTCAATCATATTTCAATTATTCAAAATCTTTTTGATTAATAAAAATGTAAAGATACACATTTTTTTTAATTTCATTTAATTTTGCGTTAAACAATCATTTCAAAAAGACGTCACTTTAATTAAAATTACATATTTTTCAATTTTTAAAATTACAAAACAGATTTTTATTAAGAAAAGAAGGCGGTACTTTGTTGCCTGCCTACGGGCGGCAAATTCGTAAATCCGCGCCTGATCAATGGGTTTAATCATGCTAAATCGTGAAAATCTAAAAGTGCAATACCCATCATTGAAAAAGGTGTTTACATTTACGGCAGCGTAACCGCCCAGTTTAAAAATAAATACGCATTATCTAATGAACTAATCACTCCCTGGCTGACTGGGGTGCGGAGGTAGAATGAAACTTGTTTGCTTCTAGTTATGGCAAAGGGGCAGTGTTTGGTGTAGAAGCCACAACAAAGAGAATGTTGTAGTTTGCTATAATGACTAAAAAGACGTCTAGTGAAAATTATGTTAAATCAGAACCAACATCGTAACTACAAAGCGAAAAACAAATGAATTAAAAATTCATTTAATAAGTTAACTACATATTTATTAAATTTTAAAACAATGAAATGTTTTAAATTCTCACTATATTTCTTATATATAACATAAGTCTATGTTTCCTATATATAACATTCAGTCAAAGAAAAGCCTTCTATCCATCACGAATCCTTATTCCATCCGTTCGAATATAGTACGCTCCTCAAAATATATTTGTGTTGATTTTGCACTCTCCTCTTTCTACAAAGCACTTAGCTACATTATTAAAGTGTCATACTATACTAAATATACTACATAAACTAATAAACAACAACATTTCTTAAAACTAACGATACATGATGGCGAATTGATAAAATAATTTTATCCCTGATAGTTTGCAGTATTTGAAGTACAATTAAAATTTAGGAATTACCATAGTTTGTTGAGACAGTCGAAAAGTGAAAATGATACTCTTTTGAAATCATACCGTTGATGATAAAATATTTTGGTGAAGGTAAAACTGTACGGGAAATTGGAGCTCTTGTTGACAGAAGTCCCTCGAAAATTCACAACATTATAAAAAGGTAGCGTGATGAAAATAGAATCGCAAATAAAAGAAGGACAGAGGAAAATACTAAATTATAGCCAAGAACGTTTAGTGCTGCGTGAAATTAAAAAAAAAAAATATATCTCTTCTTAACTGCGAAGACTATTTGTGACCAGACAATGAAAAATGCGTTAATTAGGCATGGTCTGCATGGAAGAAGTATACTCGTACGTAAAAAACCATTTATAAGCCCAAGAGATAAGAGATATGTATATCCTTGCAATAATAATATAGACAGAAACCTCGCAAAATTTCAGTCAGATCGATCAATAACTTTTTGGAATGAACATGCAGTTTCGAGATAATCGTATTGAAAGTTCTAATACAAAAAAAAACTATTAGCTTTAGTGACTTACTAATGAGTTAACAGGTGCATATATGTTATAAGCCTTCAGTTTCCTCGAAAAGGTGGTTATCTGCGATCTGCTGCTGTTTTCGAAATATACGAGCTGCTTTTGTTTCAGAAAGACTCATCGGTGTTTTCGGCGAAAACTTTGAAGTAGGTGCCAACAAAACATATTTAATTTGTTCATAACTCTGAGAATGGAGAATGCAGAGCCTTTATTAAATATCTCAGCAGCAATGTGGGTTAAAATTTCAATAATTTTTAGCCCAGAATGCAGGTGCTTTGGATATAATCGCTTAAAACTTTCATTAGCATTCTGATTATGGCTACCCACGCATTTTTCAAGTAAATCATCCCTGGAAAAATCTTTATAAATTGGTAAGAGATGCTGTTTAACACAACGCCAAGTAATAGAAGAACATCTTTAAGTTTCGGATTTTTTCTTTTAAATGATATCGCTCCGACTAACTGACTCGCTAGTTTACGGCATGCGGGTCTCGGCGCTCTCAACTATGTACGATAACTCCGTAAATATTTAATATTACGATTTTTCCTATTTTTAGTATACTCTCAATATATTGTACTTTTAAAGTGTGAGAAAAGAAAACGATATTTTCAAAATTATAAAGGTTTTTTTCCCCTTAACTTTAATGGTTCATATGGGCGACAGTACGTTTGGCAACAACCGAATTCAGAATTTCATCCGAAAAATGTACATACTTGGGATACTGAAATATGGAGGTGAATCTAAATATGATGGTTTAGAGCTGTATGTTATTACCAATTCAGAAGTAGGCAATCTAAATTTGATTGATGGTAAAATGGTTTGTCTACCTTAACATTCTTCTAACAACTTTGCGTTTTATCAGGACGATGATCCTGACGAGTGTTTGTTGGAAATTTCAACGCTTTGATTGATCCATAATTGCCCCAAACTATTACAACCACTTCCACAATCACTTGATCTGAATGTCTAGATCGTCTGTGGGCGGAACTCGCGCGGAGTGTTTACAAAAGGGCATTCAAATCAACATTGGAGTTTTTCTGAAATTTGGTAAATACAATGCCAAATCGCCTAAATACCGTAATCCAATCAATAGGATATAGAACAATACATTGAAATTTCTCAATCAGTATCGTTAGTTTTAAGAAATATTGTTGTTTTTAATTTTGTCCCAGTTTTCCTTTAAACTAACAAAATTAGAAAACTGAATAATTTTTTTCTAAATTTTGAATGCTGATTCTTTAAATACACACAATAACGAAAGATTCAAGGTGTCTTTCATGCCATTCGAAAAACTCCTTTTATCATTTTCAATAATTTTTATTTGGTTTGTGTGTTTGTTGCGTTTGAACTACTGTTTAAATTAATGTTTGCTGAAAAGAATGCCAAAGAAATTTGTCCAGGTAATATCAAATCAATACGAGAACATAACAAAAAGTTGTCATGCAATTTTACGCCATCCTTTACACTCTCAGAAATGACCAACTGAGAAGCTGTTCAATCCAACTGGCACTTGAATCCTCCATTCTGGACACCCTTCCATTTAAGATCACTTTTCCCCCGTTAAAGTCTCCATTTACTTTTTACTCTAGAAACAAAATTTTCCTAGCGTTTTTGTCCTGTTAGTGTACTTATCAAAGGAAAGGACGCGATGCCCCAAACTGGCCAACATCCCCATCTCATCCAACTGGTACTCGTCCAGAATAAAAAAAAAAAAAGAGACGCCGAGAAGAAGTTGGTTAAGTTGGTGGTCCTGCCAGCGCCGAATGTCGTCCATAAATCATTGAACTTGCCGTTCGGGTTTTTTTTAGTAGATCTCTTGGTCGTGGCTCGGGATGGGACGGGACCAGTTCTAATGTTATCCCTGTATAAATGTTTTGTATATACGCTGTGCTAGATATCTCCCCTTTTTCCATTTCATGGAGAATACGTGCGGAAATCAAAAGGGAATTCCCGCAAAACACTTACAGGCAACTGACAGAGGCTTTAGGGCATGATAAGTTGTGCCCTGTCCGGCCGATGGGACAGAACTCTGACAAAAAGTCATCGGAGATTTGGTACGACTGCCAATGCGGAGGAGGCGCGCTTAAGGCGACCTATAAAAAAAAAAAACACGCCTTGAAAGTTACCATGCAAACATTTAAGCAAATAGCGGTGATCCTGATCTCCTCCATTAGCACATCCTTTCTTCGATTGTTTGGTTCCATTGCGACCGATGCTCATCAATAAAAATTCGATATGTAGCCGAGGTTTCGAATTTCGCCAGAGAAATGCATTTGTTTGGATAAATCATGAAAATCGCTCACTCCGCGTCCTCTCGGCATGATGCTTTGTTAAAGGATTTTCAGTCAACAAAACTGGCACGGTTGCGCGGAGTCTCTCAAATTCATCATCCCCTATGCAGTTATGGATTGAATTAAAAAAAACAGATCCTTGAAATGCGTATTAAAAAAAAATAATAAAACAAACCTACCGCTAACTCCTGTTTATCAGTTATTAGAAGAAGATAAGATGCTGTGTCTTCATATGTTTTTTAAAGACAGGGAAAGGATTTACCAATAGGCCAAATATTAGGCCGTGTATGGATTTTGCGTAAAGTATAGTTTTTCATATACACATTTTATATAAATATTATTCGTTTAAATATATTAAGCGTATATATTGGATGCATATTATAGTACATTGGGTTGATTTTTTTTCTGGATAAAAATATTTCTAATAACTATAAAAAATGTTGGGAGTTACTAATATTTTCACTCCTTTCGGACAGTTACACGAACAAAATATTTATAGTGTTTATTGTATTGTTTAGACACTAAAAGACTTTGTACAATGTAACTATTGGGCATGAAAAAAAGAAAGTAACGTTTTTTAATAGATGGCGTATAACGTGTGAAATGGCTTAACTTTGCCAAGTAATAATGTCAATGTCGGCATGCACTATCTGCCCAATAGTTAAAGTGTTTACAACAGTTACATTTTTGCAATTGAAAATAGATAGTTTTGTGCCAAGTAATCGGCATCTTCAGGAAGCTTTATTATATTTTTATAATTTAAAAAAGTTCGCTGGTGAAAGTCATCTTTTACTCCTACAAGTAGGGTAGGCGTAGGGTGAATATGCTTTTTCTAGTAGTATATGCAGAAGATGGTTCAGAGAATTTAAAGAAGTTATCTTTGATGTTAAAGACGCTAAACGTGAAGGTAGATGGTATAAGTTTAAAGATGAACAATTGGAAACATTACTCTGTGAAGATCCACAATAAAATCAAGTAGAATTGCCAGCAATATTAAATTTGAAGGATCAGCTGTTGAAAAATAGTTACAATCTTCTCAAAGTATTACTGACGATGCGTACAGACGACAAGTTATCCATTTAAAGCGAGCTATTACTATTAAAAACGACCTGTGAATGAGAGAATCGAAACCACAAAATAATTGTGCAACACGACAATACTGTCACATATTGCTGAATTGGTTAAAAACTACTTAAAAGGGTAGAACTGGGAAATGCTATAGTAGCACCAGCCGTATTCACTAAACATTGCTGCTTTAGTTTACTACCTGTTCTAGTCGATGCAGTCCGCCTTTAGTCGAGAACGGTTCCATTCTTATCAAAATATCCGAAAGCTGTTCATTGCCACTTAAGTACCCCTACAAGGGCCGTATGTGTTTTCTACGTAATTGGTTTACAAAATTGCTTATATACTGAGTCTTCATATGTGAATTATATTAAATTAAATTAAAATTTCGCTAACTTATTTTATGTCATCAATTGGCGCCATAAACAAAAGGTCTGACTTCAAATTTTTTGTTGCATCAAAAAATGGTTTTATTTCGATGTTGATCGAAAGTTTCTTTATATTTCCCCATACATAGTCATAGCCAGTTTTCATCAAAAACTAATTTACCGACTTCTGATATACCGTTATTAAGCGTAGTTGATCTTTATATTTTACCTGAATCCCGGAGTGGGTCCACTCACCATAAAGTGCAAATTAGAATTACAAACAAAATATTAAATAATTATTTGCCTTTCCATTTTACGTATCGTATGAAAATTATCGATAAACGGCTGCTATTAGAAGCCTTTTTGCGGTCGTAGCAGTTATAATAATTCTTAATGTCTCATGAATACTAAACTCCTACACCAATGTGATTATAGTAAGTTTGCGTTTTGCTACTATTGGTAAATTGGACTTTATTTCAGACTTTTGGTATGCACAAATTATAAACTTTTGGCTGAGTATAAGCAAGACTAAGCCCTTTACGCCCGATGAGAAATTATTCAATTTTAATCAAAAAATTATTTACTCAGTTGTTCGTTTTTTCAATCATTGGTTTCCATCAGGAAAAACTAATACCCGTTAATTTTTCGTTGAATTTGACTTTTTTCTGATCTTGATGCGATTCTAACTTTCTAACTAGGAAACCCTACTTAATAAGTATTATTAAGATATACGAGGCCCTAGAAAAGTAAATAAGTAGTTTTAAGATGCTGGTATTCTTCATTTTTACAAGAATGGAAAATTTTCGATATTGAATCAAAAGAAACGATTAATCGTCAATTGTTCATGAGGAAAATTATCACATATTTATAACTAATCAAATCAATAATTGTGCCCTTTTTCATTAATCGCTGTCATCTGTCTGGATTCACCTAAACAAACCCTGGTAAATCCCCATTTGCTTTGTTTATTGTTACAATAAGCTTGCTACGAGCATTGCACTTTTTTGTTAGATGTAGACTTTTATATTTTAATTTCTTTCTTCAGTGTAATTTCTATTTCGGTATCAAACAGAACGATAATGTTTAAAGAACCTAACATATTCCAAATGTTCTAAATACACATCCATATCAAAGAATTCTAGCAGTTTTTTTTCTCGATCATTTCTAATAAAATCGATAAGATCTTCATTGACATAACAAGTAACTAACAGGCAAGAAAATTGGACGACACCATAAAAATGTGCTTATCCTGCAAGGGTCCGAAAGGGTGAGAGAAAGAGGTAGGCCCTCTATAGCACGTATCAAATCGCTCGATCCAACAATTCTGTGGTTACGTCTTAATCGCGGGGTGTGTGGTTAGTAGAACCCTTTCGAGTACTTTTCATTTTTATTTATTGCTCGTCCTTCGATATACCGATAAAAAACCCTTGTACCCCTATCTTAGTGGCACAGTGGCCGCAAGGGCCCTACGCAGATAAATTGCTCTATCGCTGGATAAATCCTTATTTATGGCTTTTCGATGGAGTCCGGGACTTTCGCATTTTTGTTTGAAATTTATTTACCAGAAAATGTGGTGACAATTTGCCTCCGATTAAGGTATTTCGAAATTTGTATCCTTGCAACCCTCTGGCCCTTTTTGGGTTAGTTCGAGGCTTTTTCCTTCAGCCCGAAGATAGTGCTTTGATTATATTTCTGCTGACGGTGACGGAGGGCGCTTATTGAGGCGATTGCAAAAGGAGTGCTTCCTGTGATATGTGACTAGGCTTAGCGGAGACGGTCTCGACGGGAGTCTCTTTTTTACTGCTATTAAGTGGGTTAACGCGAATGACAAATTTTATGAGGCCCAGAGAAAATTTTTATTGTGATTACTGTTATACGTATACGCTAGAACGGGACTGTTCCCGGTGTGTCCCTTTAATTGATAATTACTTCCATAAAAGCTTTTTGATTAGTTTCCCTTTTAATGGGCGTTCCATAGAAGCCATTTAGACCTCTTGGCTGTTAATTAAAAAGCCCCATTAACGACCTACGTTTTTCTCGTTTTGGCTGTTGTCGGCGATGGTCTCCTGTTGAGAGGCAGCTATAATTTTAAAGTTTACTATCTCTAGCATTTCAAACACCCGCGGTGAAAAAGGAATTCATGCGAGTTCAAAACACAATTAAATTATTCTTTAGTAATGATATAATTAACTTATACATACTAATATATATGTAATTATCCAATTAATTAATTTGTATTATCTTAGCTCAAAAGTATAGTTTTTCAAAATTTTCATATCTTATACTCCTTATTACTACTAAACAATCTTAATTTGACTCCTTGAATACCATCAACATCACTACTACATCACAAAATTTCGCAGATTTAACTATATAAGTAGAGTTGCACCCAAAAAAACTTAGGCAAAGCTGAGGCAAAAATATTGGACTTATTTGGACAATTTTATACAGGAAGCTTAGGTTAACTAGCTAAAAATGTCAATACACTACCTAAAAATAACAACAATATTATTCCTAAAGCTGAACTTATTTGAATGAATTAAAAACTTCGGTAATCAACCTAGAACAATCATATAGAGAAAGAGTTGTTATTTTATTATATGATAATTAAACATTTGGAGAAATTTCACATAAGTTTCTGGACGATAGCTGCCCTGCCGTTCCCTTTCCCTTACCTTCTCCTTCCTCTTTCCTTTTTGACTATTACATACGCTCATGAATATATGCATGTGTGTTTGACTAAGGAATTTGTGTACAAAATAAATATATTGCTTATAAACTGGCTGTTGTCATTGTGAATTAGGATAGCATATTTTTAACGTGAGTTGAATGTCGCTACGTTGAGTAAATCAAAAGATAAAAATAAAATAATGATGTGAATATCCTGGCAAATTTGATTTTATGACTCAACCTGTAATTAAACCTACAGTCAAATAACCGAAAATTGGCAGAAGGAACATTATTAAGCTATCCGATTGGTGGGTATTGCTTCTTTTTCCTTCAAAATGAAAAGTTACTCGTAATGCCGAGGCCATAATTTTTTTGTATATGTCGCATTATCAAATAGAAGATAAAAAAATGAAAATGTTTGGTAAATATAGTGATGAAAATGTCAGAGCTAATTTGTTGGTTTTAACTGCTTTTAAGTAAGACATACTTCCATCAGACACACTCCTAATAACATTTATCATTTTTTCTGGGTTCCAGTCTTGTCCAGTCGTTTTTAGTTTCTATAACATGAAAATTAAATCTATAATATAAAAATAAGCAATTGACGATTTTGGGTATTTATTTATATATAAAATGATTTTAAATTAATAAAACACTTTAAAAGAGTCTACTTTACTAAATATCAAAATCAATCATGTGTTATCCGTTTATTTTTTTAAAGAAGCAATAAATAAAAACCCACAAACGCCTCTATAAAATGAGACGAATCTTTTTCTAACCGAAATTCATCATTTTCATAGTATCAAAGCAATGTAAGATTCCAGTTAAATGGATAACAAAGGCTACCCCTTCAGAAGATCATCAGAATTGGGCCGCTTAGCTGTTTTTTTGGTAGATCGAGGCAATTGTTAGCACCCCAAACTAATATCAAAGAAGAATTCTGTCGGCTCGACAGATACAACACTTTTGTTTGAGTTTTCTTCAAAGGATGTTAAGACGTTCGCTTCTCATAGATTAAGCGATGGTTATTTTCTTACAAAAACGGTGACACAGGGAGTCGCTTTAAATTGCTTGTTATTAACCCCTTAAGAAGGGTTTCATGGACAAAAAATTTCTAGGGGTGGGTGAGAAATATTTGCTGAAGCGTTTTAAAAATGAATTACATTTTTCTTGCTTTACCTTTCTCTTTTTTTCACATGCAGAGAAAAATTTAAAGCGTCCCACAAACACGTTACTCTTCCACAATCAAATCAATTTTAATGGTAAATGGGTAAATAAGTTGATTTAAACAATTTTGAACAATATGTTCCTCTGCCACTCGAACAACACCCTTTCCTTAGAGAGCAGTTAACCCTAAATTAAATTTGGCCAGTTGCTTGAAATTCGTAAGGCGAGCTGTCATAATTTGTCGGAAAAATGCCCGTCCCGACCACCATTGGTCACTCAGCCATTTGGGTATGTTTCCCACATTCCCACATATTCATTTGGTATTTTAATTTTGTTTTCTGCTGTGAAATATGACCCTTTAATACGATCCCTGGACAGGAAACCGACATTTGTTTGATGTGAAAGGGTTCCGAGGATCATCAAAGTGGAGAAAATAAACAGGAAAACGTTAATTACTCGCCGGTCAAGGGTTGTTGGGCCCTCAAAATTTTCACAACATTTCTGTTTGCTTTTCATATGGTTGTTGGGTGAGTGATTCTGAAAACAGAAAATAACACTGTATAGTTCCAAAATTTTAAGCAATTTTCCCTTGTTTGTATTCATATAGCCAAATAAAAGAATTTGAACAAGGGTCGAGTATCCCTTTGGAGCAAAAAATGAACGAATTTTGAAAATTTCTCATAAATCTTGCAAATTTTACATGTGACATTCAATACGGTACGGGATCGCAATTATGCAATTCTACTGTGGGTGTTCTTGCGAAAAGACATTGTATTAGGTCATTCTGCAGGTTTTCTTAGAAAACATTGATTGTTCTAGTTTTCACGGCTTACCTGCTTCAGTAGCACTGGTTTAGCTGCTGATGGCCATCCCTTCTCTCAATAAACGTGTAATTAGAACTTGACCTCGTTTCCTGAAATACATTTTAAAATTATCTTCTCGGTTCAACTTTCGAGAGTTGACAATTGGTCAAGGCTTCGAAAACACATTTTTTTAGAATTGCATCACCTTCCGGGATGGGAATGATATTATAATGATATTGATCCGTCATAAGATAAAGGGTATAGTACATCTTTGATTTTTTTCATTTTCGCAATTGATAGTTTTTCGGTATGTACATATTTTTATGCTCAGAATAAATATTGGTTGGTTAAATTTACCATACAACATTGTAAATGAGCAATTTCGGAAGGACCAAATATAAGGAACAAGTTGTTTCAATTTGCCCTCACCTTACACTATTAACTTACCCTTGCCCTTACTTACACCTTACACTATTAACTTACTTTATCACATATATAAATTATTCTGTGAATCCTAACTTTGTAGAATAACTCCAATGTTGAAAAAAGAAGGGAAGATGTAGTGATCATATTACGCACTCAGAATTTAGCTTATCAAAAGTTATTAATCTCATTCTCTTAACTAAATCTGCATAACTGTTCTACTATAGCAAAGCTATATAGCTGTTACCTTTCGAAGCTTAAGCCTCTTTTATAATAAAACTGTTATAAGAAGCAAATCGTTTAAATATTACAAATCACGTTTCTGTTCAATTTAACCAACCTTTCTGTAAATATACCTTAAACAAGTTAACACAACTAATTGTCTTGTTATTTAAACAACTTGTGGCTTAAAGCAACCATTTCGTTAGCTTTCATTGCTTGTAATGGTTATTTTTTTAGTAGTTTTTTAAAGCGACAAGCGACATTATTCCTTTGTAGAAGCACAGTGCGAAGATATTTTTTAAGGCTTGACTGTAACCGTGTGAAGAGTTATTTGTCAAAAATGTTTATTTTGGTGTTTTTAACTCTGACTGAATGAAGTAAAATGAAATTAAACAATATTACTTATCTCGATGAAAACATAAATTGGGATTTCAATTTTATGATGTTTAATGATAATTATAAATAAACTCCTTTTAAAGTAAGTAAAAGTTTTTAAGCATAAGCCATGTGTTCTTTTCATTTTTTTTAGTTTTCAGATTGCGGAATTCACAGAATATTTTCATTTTTATAAACTTATTAATAATAAAAATTGTAACTTGGCATATAAATTCCTTTTAATAGAAGATTTAAGTAAGTGTAAAATGATTAATTTATGCATTTTTTTATATATTTAAGTATATAGCAGATTTGCAATTATAATGAATCGTAATATAATGCTACTATTCTACATTGTTGGTTATTTAGTTTATAAAGTATATAATTTAAGCGGAAATAAAAAAGTTTAGATTTTAAAAATTTCTCTGAAGGAATTTATATTCGAATTCACAACTTTCTTAGTAAAATACAATTTTCTTGTTTCCCAACAACATAATTCTCATTTCAATTAACGAATGTAGTTAAAACTGCATTTACAATCAAATTGTTGATTAATTAATTAATTAATTAATCTCAATTAAATAAGCCCTCGTAATTTTTGTAACGAGAAAATCAATATCCTGAAATTTTAAGCCCATTTAAGATTCAAATATAATACTTAAATAATTATTACCGTTGTTATTTAGTCGATCAAAACTAATTTTTTTAAAACACAGAGAATTTATAAAATTGGTGTACCCATTGCTGTTCATTTTAAAAATAGAAGACTAGTCTTGGAAGTTCTTATAACTTATTACAAAAACAATTTGAAATCCCTTAATCTCCGCCTTCTTATGTCATAAATTTATACAAACAAGTTTTGCATTTTATCGTTAATTTTTTGAGAAGATACGACGATTTCAGTGGCAAAAATTGAAATTGAAAAGATCGCCCCTCAGGAAATTTAGTTAAGAAGTTTCCGCCTACCGAGAATTGTCCGATAGATTCTTGAGTATAGACAGAATAGAACCATCACTTACAGGAGGCAACAAATCCATTTTTACAAGTTTTAAGTAAATATCCAGGGGAAGGTCGTCAGCAGCGAAGGGCCCAACCCAACCAAAAATGTTCCCCAGGACACATGTCCACCCCGGCTCCCCTTAAAGTTTTGGCACTTTTAAAATCCAACTAATGTCAAAACGTAAGTAATCGATGGCCTCGGGGACGTAATCTTTGCGAAAGTCCTTCTTCCTTTTTTTTTTATGTGTTTCTGTGTTTAGAGCAAAGTTTACCGTCTGTTCAGTGTCCTGTTACGAAATGGAGTATAGGAAAACAAATACGCAGGATAATAACTGCTGCGGCCCACGATCCTAACCCCACTTGGGATAAGCTGCCTCGATAGAGGAGCCCCGGTCCGACAAGGGAGGATGTCTCCATTTCGCAGGATAACTAAACACACATGTGATTTAGAGGGATCAGCAGCGCATTCCTCTTTCTCCGCTAACTCCTCTGCTCCCTTCCGGTCGGGAGTTGGTGACACCGGTCGGGGGATAATTTGAAAGTGTTCTCCACGGCCCTGACGAAGATTGAGGACATGTGAAGCTACTGGAGATGGAGGATTGATACGTCTCCAGGAGCTTTTTGAAGTTTTTCGGACTCAAGCGAGAACCGTACACATACCAAACGAGATTTATCGGGGAATGTTTTTGCTGCCATCGTGTCGCCGGAGCAATT
The DNA here is from genome assembly GCA_963969385.1 of Philonicus albiceps. Taxonomy (NCBI): domain Eukaryota; kingdom Metazoa; phylum Arthropoda; class Insecta; order Diptera; family Asilidae; genus Philonicus; species Philonicus albiceps. Next base: position 23,675,742 of record OZ017773.1, on the reverse strand, counting down.
TTCTTGTTTCAAAGAACATTATCTGGCATCTGGATATCAAAACCTCGTCGAGGACTCAGCCGCAGCAGAACTAATCCAGAAATCCTTTAATGAAGTGTTCCAGACCAGGATACGATACTGTCGCAAGAGCGGCATCCAGGAAAGCCACCCTTATCCCAGAGGCCTTCATATCTTGGTGTAATTTGCCTCTTCGTCCAAATCCGTGGGATATTGTGTAGCAGGTTTAATGATCTGCAAATAGGACAAAAACACACCAGCAAATATTTTGAATCCTTTTGTAGGCTCATATTGGCGGCGGTGTCGGGTCGAGCACCAAACGGCGGATTAGCCGAATTTGAAGGTTTACTGCTTTACTGCACCTCCTCCGGACGCAATTGCATGGAACTGAGGCAGTATACAAGTAAAAAAGGAGTAGGTGAAGGCTTAAGGGAATTGTGTTTGGTGACATACCTTTCCCGAACAATGGATCCGCAGCGGGAGCACAGCAAAGGATTCAAAGGAATGAGAAGCATTGTTCGAGCCTCATAATCTGCTATTAGATGGATTGGTTGCTTCTAATACGGTTGTCGGGTGACACAAGCTATACCGAACGGCCAAAACCTGTGACTTAAAAACAGATTTTGTGAAAACTGATTTTTGCCAGCTGGCTGCTTACCGAAATGTACTAAATACTTTGTAACTTCCTACACAAGCGTAAAAATCTCCCACAATAATAGAGAAAAAAAATTATTTTTAATATTTTGTTTAAAAATGGAAGTAAGCATATAATATATATCTACGCATATTTCCTTACCTTTATTTATTATAATTTATGAAGATTCGTCTTGATTTGAAAGCAGAAAACTAGGTTCCATTTAAGAACTTTTTTTTTTAAAGAAAATGAATATAACATGAAATAACAAACGTTTTATTAGTTTCTGAAGAAAGATTCAAGGTAATTGTAATCGGAAAATTAAAAGTAAACCTGAATAATTTTTATAGAAACTCCATCAATTCCCGATAAACATTTTAAAATTGGGCATTACGAGCTCATCAAGACTATTATTTCTAAATGCTTGATTTTTTTAATACAACAAAAATGTATACCTTCAAGCTTTATATGTCTACTTGTTTGGCATGAAATAGCATGAATTATAAGTGTCCGGAAATGCCTTTTTAAAATGCTACGTTTTGATAAAAGAAGCAAACTAAATACAATCCAGGGTGTTATCTTAACTTTCTTTGGCCCTGGTATAATATTTAACCCTTAGCTTGTATCGATATTTTAAGTTACATTGTTGGTATCAAGGGTCCAAAAGGACCTCAATAGAAAAAATACAAATAAATCGTGTTTTATGAAACAATGAAAGTAAAAGTTTTTATACTTTAAAATAATACACCTTTTCGAGTATAAAAGTAAACTTTTACTCGTAAATCTTACAATATATATCCCTTATTATTATATAGGCTTTGACTTGAGATAACAATAAATGTTTGCGCTGGGGTCCATTTGGACCCCACAGTAGCAGTTAGCTCTTCGCACTCATATGTCACACTGGAGGTAATTTACCCTAAAACCCGCATATCAGTCCGTAGACGATAAAATTAAATACCTGTAAAACACAATGCGGCATTCGAGATTTGTCTTCAAACAGAAAAACTAAGGGCGAAAGGAAGACAACTGTAATTTTCGTTAATTTTCCATATTCTTATTATTTTTTATTTTGATATGAAGTATATTGCATACATACATGTAATGTATATATAAATAAAAAGCAAAGACACACAATTGTTACACAATTGTTGCACAATCCGACCGAATCCTAAATACCATTATAGCCAATCGGGTCTTGAAAGTCAGAAAGCTTATTCATATACAAATAGTAACAACATAATTAAAAGCAGCAACATTAAATATACATATTTATTATTTATTTACATTTAATACTAGCCACGTATATAATACGATTTTTCTTGATTTTCAAGCATCAATAGAAAAGCAAATGACATTTACCTGAAGTCATTTTAAAAAGCATTTACTTTGAATTTTTATGTTAGAATTAATAACTTTTATTAATAATATGATAAGTAAAAAGACTTTCATAATTAGATGTACTATATACGTCATTTTTGGAAATTAATTAAATTATTTAAAATGTATATTATTATGTGACTTGATTAAATCCTAATTATTTCATTTGCTATTTCTCTAATTTCAATGTATGTAAGCACAAGTATAAGGAATGTAAAAGATTTTCTTTAATAAGTAGTGTTAAGTATATTCTTTCTAGTCAGCGTGAGTTTTCTCCTTAAAAAATATAACCCGAAGGAGTTATCTTAAAAAAATTATAATAAAAAACTCTCACTTTGTAATTCTTCAGTACTACTTACAATGTAAGATCCCAAAATTTGTCTAGACATAAAATCGTGATAAAAACTCCACTTATGGTCGATTATTTCCGAGATTGTATTTTATAGATGCCAACTGATTTTAAGGTATTCTAATAAGCCTCAGAATAAGTATGAATACAAAGAAATTGGATAAATAAAGGTGAATCTCAAACTCATCGATTATTATCCGCTTTAATCCTTTGAGGCGCGGTGTCCTTCAGGGAAGACATCTATTGATTTCTGAAACACCCCTTTCCATTGCATTATTTTTAAAGTAAAACCTGTTTCTTCTTTTCAAAAAAAAAAAATATTTGTGTTCCGCTGTGTTATCAAGAGAACCTATAACACGAATCTTCTTTTATAAAATCGGTACTCCATAACGCATTCTAAGTGTTTGAAAGCAAATACAAAGCAAACCTAAAACTAAATTCTTTCGTCATGAAACTCGGAAGTACACATCAGGGGTATACAATCAAAGTTGGTAAAGTCCACAGTGCCAAAATATTCAGTAAACGATAAAAACGATTATTTTAATAATTACAGGTAACTATTCTAATGTTAAACATTATTTATATGCAGAATGTAATACATTATGGAAATACAAGTGTTCATCACGCTCAGTTCAATACTTTTGAGTAAAACCTTAAGTATAAGATGGACTTTCCCAGTTTTGTTACCAAGTTTTGGACTTTACTAAATTTGTAACTGAATGTTTAGAACTTTCCTATATTTGTTACTAACTTTCTGGACAGGGTTGGATTCAGCCGTCAGTGAAATGGAGGCAATGGAGCCTTCCTATTAGTCGAAAAGGACTTTACGCAAATTGAAACTCAACTCACTTGGACTTTGCTAGGTTTGTTTGTAAAGTCAATTTTCAATTTGAAATAACAGTCGAGATTACTAGAATTTGCATAAAATTATTCTACGGGGTAAATATAATAATAAATAAATGTGTTGCAATTTAAATCTCACTTTTAAAATTTTGTAGACTTTACTAACTTTGATTGTATACCCCTGACATAATATGTTTTTTGTGCGATTAATAGAAAATAAGTTATAGCGCATAAAAGATAACTTTTCAGCCAATTCGTTTTTAGTTCATAGCTTATTTATTGTTGAAGTTATAACAAAAAGCTATTAATATAAATTTTATTCTCTACAAAAAAAAAACTTATGTATAAAGACTTAATCTAGGTACATAAATTTTAACAGGCGTTTTTACATATTTACGAATTTAGATATACACCAAATCTATTTTGTGCTTTTCTTTTTTCAAACTTAGCAAGATCCACTCCCTCCATCAACGAAAAAATAAAATAATAATAATAATATAAATATAAATAAATAATATTAAATCTAAATGTTGCTTTTTATTGTGGGACTTTTGACTAATATTTAGATTTTGACAGAAAACTTCTTAATATTTGGAAAATATCGAGAATTCAGCAAAATTCATCAAATTTAAGTTATTGTACTTATATCAATAGTGAAACTATCCAAATTTTAGCTTTTTTCCGACCTCTCTTTAAAATTCAATCATTGGAAACTCTGTTCTATTAGTGTCCCCAAAATTACATATACCATAATATTACAAATACCATAAAATTACAGTTTGGTCCTAAATATCATCTGTATTAGACTATTTTATATTCTCTAATTTAGTCTCTTAGGTTAGCACTAGTCTTAAGTTTATTTAATGTACGTAGCTTGTATTAATCGTTAATAAATAAATAAATTAATTAGTCTATTTTATATTCACTTTCAGTTTGGTTACGATGCTTTTTTGTATATAGAGATGAGAAATACGGCACAAGCTAATACACATCTGGCATTAGGTAAATTGCTTTCCTTTTTCTAACCAAATGAAAAAACTTCCACATTAACAAATATTTTCTAATATAAAAAAAATCAGGAATTTCCTCATTTCAATTTTAAAAAAACTGTTCGAGTTAGCATTTTTTCCTACTGACATGGCTCTACTTAAAGAATCGCTGCATATCCCGCCTAATCATCTGCGTACTTTTTATGGATATTCGAGCCAAAAGACAGGAAACCTTACGAAACTCATTATCTTCTAAAGAATTTCGGGTATGCGTGTTAGCCTGGTAAGGTGCACCGCGGGAAAAAAGTGCAATCGCAGGAATGCTTCGGGACCATGTGCTCGATCTCTTTGCTCCCGATCGGGATCATCGCAAGTCCACACACATATCGGGGCCAAGCACATGTAATTCATCTCTTTACTTTGACACATTAATATCCCCGGGCGAGTCCAGGCGTATCGATTTCTTGGGATGGAGTATAGTACCTTATCGTCGTCGTCCAACTTTCCCATTCCGGATCAGGACGCCTTCTAGGACACGATTATTTCAGGCCTCATGTGATTTTAATGATTTTCATATTCCACCGTCGAGCGGAACTTGTTTTCGAGTCGATGGCTATCCTAATCCCGCACATTTGCCTACATTCTTGTAATCCTCCCGTTCTAAGACTGTTTCCTGCTCCCTTTTACCGCTTCCAACGACTTCAAGGAGTTCACCCGATGATAAATGACGGTGGAAACAAATACGTCATAAGTGATTTATGGAGGTCCCCAGAAAGGCGAGTTCACTAGCGTAGTTAATTCAACATATCTGGAACACGGGAAAGAATTTGTAGTTGCTGGACGCGGCTCCACCATGAGCCCCTTGGACCTGTATGCGCGGCTTATTTCAGAGAGGCCCCCGCGATGATGACGAAGCTTCTGAAAGTGTTTGAAGTGTCGGAACAAAGGACAATTCGATTAGCCTGGAGTCAGTTCAAAGGACGAAAACGTCCATTAAAGAAAAATCCTTAACGAGGTCGTTTATGGGCCAACCCTGGAACAAAAACAGTCGAAGTAATCGAGTTGCGGGCGTTTTTGTTGTTAGTACCGGCAAAATCAAAATACCATGGCTATCCCTTTTAGATCCATTCATCCGGCTGGATCCAGGAGTATGGAACCGGGCCAAAGCAGTATTTGCCAGCTTCTTCAGGTGACCCGGTTATATTTAAGGATTTTTTCTCTCTTCGCTTTTTTAAGAAGCTCCTTGCCCGGATGATGTTTGTTTTTATTTCCTTTCCTCCAGCTAACAGAATTGCTCTGAATTACACATACACAATAAGACGCCAGATCCCACTGAGTGTTTCATCCACAACAAGTACCTTTGTAGATTTCTTATCATCAAATTTCATCGCTTGAACTTTCCTTTTCCAAGAATGTCACTCCCTCGGGGTATGTGGAGTGGGTGGTGAGCTACGTAAATACGTATCCGTTAACACAATTTGCCAGAGTATCCTAGCAACCCCTTTCAGGTATTATCAAGTATCGCTGTACTACCAAGGATGGGCTACCTTTCTTGTTTTATTATTTTCATTTTATTACCCCACCACCCCTTCCCCAGGGCTATTTCTCGTTTTTCACTTGTTTTTCGATGGCACGCTCAAATTATCTAATCCTGAGCAATGGGCAATAGAAATTAACATGACCAAGACGTTTTCTATTTCCTTGCCCACTTTCGAGAAAAACAACAGATTTCAATGAATTTTTCAGAGTAAGATTACTTTACAACAACTTAATCCATGTTTAAAAAAAGTGGTTTTATCTTTATTTTGTGTATATCTATATCTAGATACTTTACTAGTTGCTGTTTCCGATAGAGTATGGCGTTCTTCGATGCACATTATATTTTGAGTAAAACGTCGATGGACACTTAAGCACACTAAAAAAATTAAGGGAACTGTCGGGGATTTCCCATGGTTATCATCCAAGAACTAAACTGAATTCGATTTCAACTTCAATTAATTTTATTGTGAGTTTCGAAGGGAAATTATAATTCTTATAAATAAATGTGCACTATGAAAATGGCTAAAAAGAGAAAATTAAGCATTGAACATACAAAATACAAAAGGGAAAAAAAAGAAAAAGAAAAAGAAAATTAAATTACCAAAAATCAATCAAAGGCAACAATTGAGGGAAAAGATGAACTAGGTACATACACTTCAACATTTCATATATTTCGAAAGACAAACATATACATATAGCAAAGATACACACGATTGCAGTACATACCATATATTTTTGGTACATACCAGATTGTTCAATAAGTTTTGTTGGTCGATAAGAAAACCCCATTTTATGGTTTAAAATACCTTTTATTATTCAATATAACCTCCATGAACTTCAATTCACTTACTCCAGTGAACTTTTAATTATGGATTCCATCCCTTAAGTGCGAATCCGGAAGACGCTTCCACGGCTGCTATTACCTCTTCGTTCGATGAAAATCGTCGTCCACGCAAGAATTTTTTGAAATGAAAGAATAACCAGAAGTGAAGTCAAAGGGAGCCAAGTTTGACAAATAGAGTAGATGTTACAATAATTCGTACTTTAATTCACTGATTCTCGCGATGGTTTTTTGAGCTGTGCGAGAGAATGTGTTATTTTGATGAAAAATGATTTTTTTCTTCTATAAACCAGGTCTTTTCCCACGAATTTTTGCATCCAATTGGTCCATAAGGCTACAATAATAATTTGCATTTATTTTTTTACCAGTTTATAGGTAATCCACAAACAAAACTCTCTTTGCATTCCAAAAAATTGATGCTGACACCTTCTTATCCGATTTCTGAACCATAACTTGCTTTGGAGCCGAAATATCGAGTTCATACCACTTTAAACTCTTGTTTTGATTCAGAATCATGGTGTTAGGCCGAAGTCTTATCTACAGTGATAAAACGACGCACAAAATCCTTTTTTCCTTTCTAAAATGTTGTTGAGAAAGTCATACAAAGCATACAAATGTGCTTTTGTTCCATCGTTAGCGAATTCGGCACCCGTATCTTTCTGTAGCCCAAAACTTCAGCCAAAATATTACTCACACTGAGATGCCTGGGGCTTCTACTAAATCGCTTTCAGTTAATCGACGATCTTGCATAATCATATCCTGTGTTTTTGCTATTTTTCTAGTGTTTGCACTTTTTGGATGTCCTTCATGTGGATTGTTTTCAAAACTTGTATGACTACTTTTAAATGCAGCAACCCATCTTTCTACAATTCGAATTGAAGGTAAAGAGTCCTTATATACTTTTAACAATTGCTCATGATTTTTTTTTGGTGCTACATCTTCCAAAAATAAAAATTTTATTACTACACGATATTTTAACAAACATCTTTTATGGTTTCACTTAATCATACCACAATCAATAGGGATTAAAAAGCTCCTACACAATGAGTATTTAAGGGACTACGGTTCAGAAAGAAGAAAATAGATTTAATGGCATTTCTTTTTAAATAGTTTTTTCTGTACAACATAGATATGCTCAATAAATCCAAATTTATTTGTTGTTGCATAGTTGCATAAAGCTCTAGATCGTCTGCATAAAAGTGGTGAGAGGCGCGTACATATATTAGTGCATTCGGTAAATTAGAATAAAGGGCATAGATAAGGGGACTGAGGATCGATCATTGATTGGCTCCAACCGTTACTTGAAAGAAAGAAATTAACGATTACCCTTTATATTTTAAATTCTGAATTCTATTGCCACTGCCAAACTGCCAAAAACTTAAGAAAAGTTTAAGAGAATCAAGATTCTGATTTCATCTCAAGTCCGTAGTGACTTTACGGAGCACAGTTTCGCTACTGAGTTATCTAACCTGACCTGGCTGACTGATATTTGCTAAAGTTATACACGATTTTTTATAATATTTTAGACAATCATGGTTAAGTTCGGTTGTAATGGCTACCTATAGAGCACACTTAGGCCACACCTTAAGCCCATTATGATATCACAGATGATCGGTCCTCAAATTTCCGATCCGCCACCTGGTATCTCATCGATAACACGTATGATGGTGTCTTCTAATCCTTGAATCGATGCTAGTTTATCGGCATAACCAAGAGACTTGACGTACCCCCACAAAAAGTAGTCCAACGGTATCAAATGGCACGTTCTAGGCGGCCAATTCCGTGATCCAAAAGGAGAGATGAATTGCTCATCAAATTCATTTCGCGATAGGTCCACCGTTTCGCATGCAGTATGGCATACGGCACCGTCTTGTTAAAATCAGATGTTAACCAGATTCACCTCGTGTATTTTGGGCAATAATAAATTAGAAATTATTGCCCGATAGCTAGCGTCATTGACGGTAACGTTGTTCTGATCATCATCCTTGAAAAAGTACGGACCAACGATTCCACCAGCCCATAAACTACACCAAACAGTGCATTTTTTAGGATGCGTTGGCAGTTCTTGTATTGCTTGTGGCTGCTCATCGATCTAAATACGACAATTTTGGTAAAAACGCGGATCTTCATCCAGCTTTTTCAAGGCCCATTCACACGACTCTGTGACAGATCGCTCGGCTTCAGTTCTTGAACGAGCTGTATTTTATACGCCTTCAAACGAATATCCTAAAAAATCTTCCACGTAGTGGAATAACACGATTCCAGTTGCTGTGAACGGCGGTGAATGGACACATCATGATCTTCACCAACACTGGCGGCTACAGCAACAATATTTTCTTCTGTACGCACTCTACGCACATGGGTGGGTGGCTTCATTTCCAATAATTAGAAATTGGTGTGCAATTTGATCACTATGGCTTGAATAGCCTGCTAAGTTATTTATGAAAACTGGTTGCGTTCAAATCACAAATTTTGTAAAACCCAAATTGATAATTGTTTGTACCCTAAAAGTAAGAGTTTTTCTCTTTTCTACATTGATTCTATCCGATTTTTTATTAATATTAGCTGAGTAACCCAGGCTTTTCTTATTTAGTTGTTTCCACAGTATTGAATAATCCAGCATGGTGCCTGTTCTAATGAAATATCCTAATGAAGACCAGCTGTACGAAATATTGAATGGATTTCCGCGAAAAGGACAGGCAAATATATTTCGTCGAGCGGCAGGCGCATGTGATGGGACTTATGTGAATGTTTTATGTCTACCACCCACGAATACATTACTAGAAAACTACGGTATGCTATTCAGCTGTAACTGCTCTGCGACCAAAGTGGAAAATGATAAATATTTTTACTGGCTACCCATGATCAACGACTATTTCGAAACAGTCCGTTCTTTTTAAATGCAGAGTATCCTCCAACTCGACTCTGGGTATAAAGCAATAACAATACCAATACCTGTTGTTACATAGTACAAAAGGACACATTTATCTAAATAACAAATTTTTAATAGACATCATAGTTTATCAAGGAGTGTAGTGGAAAGATGTATAGATCTAAAAAATAGGTGCCGATATTTGTTTGGAGACATACCAGTGGAACTCAAATTACACAAAGCAGTTAAACTAATTGCACTTTGCTGTGCGTTACATAACATTTAAAACCAACGGAAATATTTTCGATAATGTTTCAAAAGTGTCAACAGCCTGCGTGGTATCCGATAATAGTTCTGATGAACAATCCGTAAGCCGTTTTAGAGACCAACTTTGTGAGAAGCTGATAAATGAAAGTACAGAAAACTAACTATCCATAAAAGCAATCTAAGTTCGTACTATATATTAAACCATTTTTAACTGTTAAACAATATACATAGATTTGAAATGTTATATTATAATGAAATAAAATAAACTTTATTCATTTGAAAACAAAACAACTGAATTCACTAAAAAACATATCTAAAAAACACTATTTTACTCGCCGTCACTACTTAAACCCGCCAGTGACATCTCTACTTCTGCGCAAGTCCATTTCCATCTGTAGTACAAAATCGTTGAATAGCTTCAACATTCTGTTGCTTTTCTCCAGCAAAATTTTTTTAATTTATAAATTTCTCTGTGATCGTCTACTGTAGTACGCTTGTGAAACATGCGCCTAGTTGATCCTGGTTGCGATGTTGAAAAAGTTCTCAAAGAGTTTTCGGACGAGCAATTTGCTGGTGAAGGAGGTTTATAAAAATGATTATACATACATTTCCAGAGATTTCCCCAATAAACGACTTAATTCACCTTTTATTTTTGTACTAAATTGGATCATTTTTTGAAATAGTTTTCGAATCCAATTCCACTTCCAATTCCACTTGTAGTTCTTCTTTCACACTTCTACAAAACATGGAAAATCAACTTTTATAAATAACAATTTTCAGTAGTTCTTACTCCCAAGGAGTTTTATTGTTAAATGTTTTTCTTTTTAATTAATGCTTGTATATTCTCCCATGCAACACAATTAAATTCGAAACTTTTGCTTTAGTCGCCGCAATTTAAAATTGTTGTTAAAAAACATATTCCAATTACAATTAACTGCACTTACATTTTGTAGTTGACATCGTTAAGTAATTTTTTATGGCAAAAAAATGATGTAATGAGAATGGAAGGCTTTAATTCTCAATCTTTATCTGATGTTCTTAGGTTCGTCAAGATGACTAAAAAATTCGGATAGTGTAGGAGACGAGTGCAATGGACCGTGGTCTGAGCGCTCGAGGCTGACGCCTCCTTCTTCTTTCTTTCTAATAATAATAATAATAAAATGGCAAAAAAAAACACGAATTTATCACAAACAAAAATATTCCAGGTTATCTACCTCACGAAGTCCACCCAAACCTTGACTTAGTCCTCAAGCTAACCAATTATTTTAACTGTTATACTGCATAGTTAAACTGAAGGTACATAGTCATGAATTCGAATGGAGCTTAGCTTGATGTGACGTCACAAATTGCCATAACAAGACGAAGACTTTGATTCCGACAGATCCATAGTCCAAAACTCATGTCATGTTGGAAAAATTGCCGTCATTGAATCCGCCATATTTAAATTCCAAATATTGATAATAGATTCAAAATTATTGGTATCAAAATACCGTTAGTATAATTTTTGCTATATAGGGGTAAGTATCTTCAAAACTACACAATACTACACGGCAAAATTAATTTTGTTATTTGACCTTTCTGATTGCTATAAGTTTTTTTGCCTGTGATTATGCCATTCCGTTCCAAGATTATTTGGTTGGATTTGATTGGATTTAAAAAAATAATAAAAACAAAAATTTAAAAGAAATACAGAAAGCTTCTTACTGCACCAAAATGCGTGACAATTGAAAGCAGGGTGAGAATTAGTGCTACTTAAAAAAATAACCTAATAACCCAAATTTCTTTCGATAAAATTCTTATAGTTCTCGGATTCCCGCCATATGCCACTCTATGAAGAAAAAATACTTTTCTAATGAAAAAAATAAGACGCACAGACGCTTCTCTTTAATAATTGAGTTTGCCTACGTCTCACATGATAATTTTTTCTTTTTTATTCTTGTAAAAGGACAAATCTCGTTCGAGACACACTCAGCCAGATAATCTCCCAGATAACTGCTAAAAAAAGGATTTTGTGATTCGTTAGCAATAACTAGGAAAGCACTAGAGCTCTGATCTCTTATTTGCGGAAGGGTATAAGCCTGTGTTTGCAAACAACAAGATATTTACAGGGATTGTCTTAGCCGAAAACCATTGCTACATAAGGAGTAGGATTTTCAGAGGAATCCCATCTTTTATGAGCCAGAAAATTTTTTTAGGATGGATCATCACACGTGTAGATTTAACTAATTTTGCAAAACTCTTAAAACTCTTATTCATACGTTATGGGTGTGGCTTCACCCCAGTTCAGCCCATCTTCTTTCGTTTAAACTACAAAATTAAGCCTTGTAGAAAAACGAAGGAAAAAGAGTTAAAAAGAGCATTAAATGGCACATAGTGCTTAAGAATCCCTCTGAACCTATGGGGCAATTTAAAGGGATGTAGCAACCACCGCATAGTGCAGTGGGGTTACTGGAGGAAACGAGAAAGTTTAGGTACAGCCATTGTATAAACAACTTGCCTATCTTGTTCAGCAGTGAGACCATTCAGGGCAATTTTGGTGTGCTGAGCAACCCTTTTTTATTGTCATGACAACAACCTTTAATGATTTTCTTTCCGGCTTCCATTATTAAGAGGGTCACACTCCAATAGTGCTGCGTATATATATCCGAAAATTCCCACTTAAAGTGGGTTTTGTGGTGGTTTTTATAGGGGTATACTCACAAGCTCTTTTAGGATTGTGGGTGGCAAAGTAGTTAAGACGGTGTGTTTTTAAAATGGACGACCTAAAAAGTTTGGGTCAATATCTACATACTTATTATATACATATATTAGACATTAACCTTACATTTTTAATATTTGATAATGCCGATCGATCAGCTTTTTATATATACCTCAGTTTTTAATTTTTGTATGCAAAAAATTCAACAACGTCTCAGTGAAGAGAACTTCCAGGAGTTTGTGGCCTGACAGATATTGACTCAATGCAATTCTAACAAGAGAGTGAATTGAATGAGCGAACCTGACTAGTTTGATTAGCTATAATTATTACTAGTGATTAACTTTTGAGAAAATAAGAAGAGTAGCTAACATCTGACTGTGGTTGTTCTGCGGATAGTACGATATTTTTTATACCTAGTGAAATGTTTTCATGTTCTTCTTATAAATTTTATTTACAAACAAGCAAAAGATGAACATTTGGATGAAATTCCATTTTACCGAATTTAATTTCATTAACTTTTTAGACCGCATTTCATTTAATAAACTTTCTATTGAAGTATCAAACCTTATCTAGAATTCTAGCGATCAACAAAATATTTCTAAAATCCAGCAAAAGTTTTCCAGAATCTATCAAATTCACTAGATAAAATGAGCCGAAAGAACCATATATGTATGCAGGTAAAGCGAAACACAATGTAAACTTCATAAAATACCAGTTATCTTAACTGTAGTGCAAATTATTAGAATAAAAGTAATATAATTTTCATATAGTTATAATAGACTAACCGAAAAAGATGTCTTCATCGATTTTCAGTAAATTAAACTACATATAAAATAAGGAAATTTTACTAGAACCTCGTTATTTGGCTACAATAGATTTCTACAGTAATTTTAATCTTACTTGATTTTTTAGTGCGATGTCATTCTAGCAAAAATTTATTACCATCTAGCCAAAAAGTAGTTTAGGGTGTAAAATTTTTTTAGTGTTACTAATTTTATATTATATTTATTTTAGAATCTTTAACATTACATTTTTTTACATATGGATTCTCGAATATTGCGTAAACATAATTCAAAGTATTGTAAATATGTACTTCACTCAATTCTATAAGAATTAATTAAATAACGAGCAAAATTCGTAAAAATTAACACTTGTTTTATCAGCAATCACAGACATATCGCTGTATTTTACAATGTAATTTTCTTTCACAATGTGTAAAATTAGATTTAAGATAACGATACAAATTTACTTTCTTTTTCTTTTTATAAGTTAAATGCACAAGCTACGTGTTTAACATCACTACATCCACTTGATAAGCCACATATCACGACATAAACTAATAACTTACTCCTATCGTAATTAGAAATTAAACTGAATCTGAGTTGAACTATTGCGATTTAGGTTTTGTATACCATTTCAAGTTTTGTCTTACAATATTATCTCACCTTCCTGAGCATCCTTTCGGTCTTCGGTTCTTCGGGCTTCGCAATACTTTTACCTACCTCTTCGAATTAAGTATATTAAATTTCTGAGTTCAAATCCAACTCAACAGGAAAAACGAGCCCCGACCATTTGGAAAGTGTACGACAGAAGAATCGATTACTGCACTTTCGCCAGAAATTCATTAATATTTTGAATCTTTACGGTGCGAAAATTCTTGGCATCCCTGTGGTTTTAATTGTTTTAAAGCTATTAATTTCGTATAGTACAACAAAAAAACGATTTAATTCAATTCTTTTTGAAGATTTCACTGAGTGGTCATACGATTCAGAATAAATTTCGCGGACAGTCAGACCACTTAAGCAGAAGTTTTGAAGTCTTTGAATCATTGAAATTATTTATTTACTTTTAGTGAAGGAATGAGTTAATATTCTGATCACAAGAGTAATAACATAATAATATAATTGTTTGCAAATTAAAGGAATTTTTCAAGTTTTAAAAGACGTTAATACAGTCGTCGTCCATTAAATTTGAGTTAAGGACATAAAATATGTGCGACCGAGACTCGTCCTTTCCATTAAAAGAGATTAATTTTTCTCTGTGCCCACAATTGTTTGATTTGTTGCTTAATTATTATATCACCTATATTAACTGAAACTATTTCTATTTTAATTGTAGTTAACTCTGTTAATCCAATTCCCAACTGCCACAAGACAATTCCAAGAAGCGAGTTTCACATCCATTCCCTTGCGATAGCATCAGTTTGGTCCTTTTTGCATAAACCCTGGAGAAAGGCTGATGCAACTTGAGATACCGCAATAGTCCGCAACAGTTGCAGGACACAGCTATACAGTCAAGTTTTCCTTGCTGACCCTTCCCAATACGAAATAATCTTCCCAAAGGATAACTGTTCTACCGTAGGGATACAGCGACATTCTCCCTGGATTCTTGCAAGAAAACGAAAAATGGACAACTATTGCTCAGTTTTTTTCTTATTTTTCATTCCTCCCGCTTGCATTTTCAGGACATTTCGGGAGCCACTGCTGATTCCGACGCAGGAATGACGTGAATCCTTAAGTACCTTTAGCGATGCGCACAGTGTGGGAACATTTTGTGTTTCGTGACAGAGATACAAGGATAATAAATTACCGAAAACGTCACCTTTTCATAACTCTACTGCCAGGTTAGACACTCCTTCACTTCTTGTAGGAGCTCAAAGTGGAAATAATGCAACAATGTGCGAAAGGAAAAATGATTGAATTTTGGGACATCTTGAGCAAGGATTGAATCTACCGACTCATGCACATTGTTTGATTTTCTCCTGGGTGTCCTATTGTCCCGGTAACTGCTATGCACCAGTAAAAATCAATCAGTAATTTTTCATTTTTATTTAAGGACAAGATTGACGATGATGACAACAATTTTAAAGGAATGTTAGTCCAGACAACCTCCGTGAAATTCAAAGGAATCTAAAATGGAGCAGAAAACCCTTTTCCTGTTTCAAGATATTCTGCAAGACGCAGCCATTTATCACGGGCCCTGACCATCAGCTGCTTGCTAAAGGGTCGTAAAAATTGGACACAAACTGCTCGACATGACCCTTTCGTGTTACCCTTCTCCCTGCAAGTGGTCCAGATTGACTCAATCCTTTTCAATTTGGCCGGGCCCATAATGACCGCTGTCCCTTTTTTACGGATATGAAAGGACAATTTATGGGCTATAACTTATGTCTACTGATAAAGGATTCATTCAAAGTAGGGTCAAAAAATGGACAGCACAGGAAAGGGTCTGGCACACATAACCCATGCAATCATTTCCATGTCGAATTGCCAAAAGGACGTCATAATGAGAGGACTTTGGCTTTAGAGTGCGTGAAACGGAAAATATGAAAGGATAATAGTGGAATGTGGCCTACCTACCAAACGCTGGCAGCAGATCTAAATATGATGTATATTTAAAAAAAGCCCCAAAGTGTAATTTAAGAAAATTATGATTAAAGCATTTTACTTTTTATAAAGATTCATTTTAAAAATATTAAAAACAAAATCATTTCATAAATGTTGAAAGCATACGAGAATTGGTAATTTTAGATATAGTTCTTCCAATAAATATTAATTCAAAATAAAACCAAACGTCATATCATGGCAAAAACATTTCATAAAATTTGCATCCAAACAGCTGTATGGATTAGAGTTAGAGATACATAGAGGAAAAATTTAAATTTGTAGACGTTTTCATGGGTTTATTAGAACATTTTTGTTGATGAATGACTGAGTCATTCAGTTGTTATTTAAGAACAAATACAGAGGCTGCTTAAAAGATTTTGAAAACATGGGGAAAGGCGATTTTTTCATAAAAGAGTAGTCCGACAGCGCTCGCAAACTTAGCGACATAAAGCGACAATTTAAACTTAACGTTAGAATACATTTCTCTTTATTAGGGCTACAGGTTTACAAATATAAATAAAAATAGTTTAATTTTAAAACAGAGACAGAAGAAAATAACCCTCATTAGAAAAGATCATCATCCTGCCTACACAAGACTCTGCGTAATTTAAATGATGGTATTTAATAAAAGTGCATTTCATAGAACGAAAAATTAATATAAATCCAACTAAGCTGTTCAAAATAGTTCAAGTCCTTTAATATACTCGTATATAAGAATTTTAATCTTCATACGTTTTTAGGCCTAGAAAAATATAATAAAAGAAACGAAGGTTTCACGCCATCTTAATAATTATTGTTTTTTTTAAATAAATCCTTATTCCAACAGTAATATTTTGGTAAACACAATTTATCAAACTTTGTTATTTGTCGAGATATTGTGAACTAAAGTTTTTATTTGTTTTTGGGAATGTATTATTAAATGTAAACTTTTTAACTAGTGCTATTTTGAATTCTGCGGCAGTATTTCAAGATCAATTTTTTAAAAAACAAATGAAATTGTCCGTGTCAACTTAATTACTGTAGTTACCAGTAGTGCAAAGAAAACCTCTAACATTAACTAGATTTGATTTCTTGACTATCTATAGTGTATAACAATTAACCGTGATAGAGGTGACCCGGATAAGGTCAATATGCTATTAAAATATTAATAACAAATATCATATTTTGTCATACTACCCAAATGCAAAATAGTTGGTCTAGTGACAAATTTTAGCAGTCTATTTTATAACTAAGCATATATTTTTCAAATAACTATTTATTAAATAAAATTTATTCTTGTTTTATAATCTCTGGAAGTCATCCACTTAAATTATTTCAAAACAAATAAAATTCAGGTCGCAAATTTAGTAATAATTTTATTTTGCATTATTGAGTAGCCATGCAAAACAGTTGGTCTACCCTGAATTGAGTGCAGAATAGTTGGTCTAAGTTGTTTTTATTCATTCTATTACCATTTGGTGACATCGCCTTTGTTCTTTATCACGTCATTTATACTTCGAGGCATAGTTGCCACTAAATTTTCACATTCCTCTTGTGTTATGGATTCCCAAACAGTAGTGATTAATTAATGAAGTTCTTCAAGGTTTCTGTCCGGATATTTTTTGTCTTTTCTTCATTTTTCCCCAAAGAGACTCTGTTGGAGAGAGATCAGGACTATTAGACGGCCATTCCAGTAAAGGAATGTCATGAGCCCTGATCCAAGATATTGTGGACCTTGCTGTGTGGCAGGGAGCACCGTCCTGTTGGAAAATATATTTAATAAATAGTTATTTGAAGAACATATGCTTAGTTATAAAATAGACTGTTAAAATTTGTCACTAGATCAACTATTTTGCATTTGGGTAGTAGACGTGTATCACAAATAATATCTTTAATTATATGAAAGTTTCTGGCGACAATGGACTTATATTATTCTCTTATAAAAAAATTTTGACTGAAATTATTCTTAGCATTTACCATATTTTTAAAGGCGATTTCTAAAATATTTTGTTCTATGTTTTCAATCGTTACCTCGACTTCAAAAATACCTACTCTATCTAAATAACTCACTTCACTTATACGAGTATATTTTTTAATGGAATTATCTATCAGCATGTCTTACTTTGTGTATTTTTACGCAAATGTTGAATATTGTAATTATGCAATTAACTAAGTGAAGTTATAGCTACGTGCAGTAAGCAATAGGTATTAAACATAGGTACATAGTATGACGATCATTATAGCGAAAATCATTCATATTTGGCGTGGTCATAAAATTCTTAGTTTTCTACCGAATTACGAAAACAAGCTAGGTACGGATTTCCAAAAAAAAGGTATTCAGTCAAAGTAAAAATTGTGCAACATCCCATAATTCATGGTGTCTCTGAATGCGCTCAACCCTTAAAATCACCCGATCTTAAAGGCCTGCGGAAATGTGCAACTCTCACATTGCATGAAAAATCCAGCACTGGTCCTTCGCTTTTCCCTTTGAATGCGAGAGATAAATGGCAAATGTATGGAATACGACGGTCACAGCTGGAGCTCCTTACGGCTGGACACTGGCCAGTTATTTCTCTCCTTTTAGAGACCCTTTCCTAGATAGCAAAAAATATTAAATGGAAAAAAGGATGGTGCTCTGCCTGCCATTACCCGGAATACAATGGACATCTGCCTGGATGATGAAAACTGAAGGGTAGACGGAAGCACTAGGCATAGGCGAACGGTGCTTTTTTTCAGGGATGCAAGATTACGGAGCTGGGCTGCATTTTGTGCAATAAATATCCGAGCATATTACAGCGATATCCAACCTTGCTGCAAAATGTTAGAAATCTTATCCTTATAGATTCCTTCAGCGCACTGTGTGTTGCGTGTCTGTAATCACAGTGAAAGATGTTTGAGTTCCTAATCGAAGGCACTGGTGCTGGGCGGACAGGTTTTCTAGGGCCCGTTATTACCCCCTTAATGCCCTTTAATTAGCGATAGATCTAACAAGGACTATGCATCGGAATTAACTCCTCTTTGAGGGACGGTTCTAGCCAATTTCCGGTTAGTTTTACTTTCTTTTGCGGCAAGATCAACAAAAAAACCTTAAAACCTTAAAAATACTTAGAATGGGGATAGTTCATAATTTTCTCTTTCATCATTGAAGACAGCTAATTGATGAGACAAGACACTGCCGAATGTAGGCGTCCCGTCAACGTTGCATTGCATTGCATCCTGTGCAGTTTGGAGGTAATGAGCTAACCCATCGCAGCGACAATTCTTTTGCTGACAGCATGTGCTGCCTTTGGATTTCCTTAAGGAGGGGTCTTCATTTCTTTACATACATTTTTTTTTGTTTGGCAATTTTCTAACGATATTTGTTCTCGACTTCGTTGATAATTTCCTGATTTTCCCAAAGTACACATAGACCTACTACGTCCAGATGACAGGAAGTTTAAGGATTTTTTAATCAGCGGAGCATGTGAGTTATGCCCGGCGACCTGTTGGGCTATGGAAATGGGTCCGACACTTAAACAAATGTGACGAAAATTATGTCGCGCTACAGCTTGATCTTCATTCCGAACACCATCTCGGATGCTGGAACCAACAATTTTCGTTGAGGACTTTTTTGCTTAAAGAAGGGATGTGAATTGGACGGTGCATCTGTTTCGTCGAAGAAAAACTAAACTAAATCCTTTGGGATATCGCCCAGTTATGGTTCGCTTCCGCAGGACTATGCCCAGCTCGTTTTTTTTTTCTAAGATTTTGTATTTAGTAAAGAGGCCCTTCCTTGAGAAAAATATAACTGGTAGTTACGCAACGCTTTTTTTTTATAAAATTTATGATTTCATTTTCTTTTTACAATTTATGTTGAATTAAATTTACAACAATTTTTAAATTATAATTATAAGGGATGCATTGAGATGATATTTCAACAACCAATTCAATCTATGATTACTCATTAGTCTCTCTTATTAAGACGATATGAAAATAAATAAATAAATAATATACAAATTAACATAGTGAGCAGCAAAAATGGAAAAATGATTTGTCTTTTGATTTTAAAGGTGAATATCAAAAGACCTACTGAGCATTAACAAATATTTTTATTAAATTTAAAGTTTATAGTTTTCAAAATAACCAGATAATGCATTGAGATATCTGAATGCGTTCCCACACAGCATTTATTCCAGGAAGTGGATGGAAGTAATAGCGCAACTTCCTTTTCATAAAAGCACAGATACTCTCTCGGATTGAAGCATGGGCTTTAAGAACGCCACTTTAAAGTAAATTGCAATGTTTTAATAACCTTCTGAACAATTTTAGTCATATGTTTGTTGTTTTATTTTTTTATGTGGCCATTGAATCAGCAGAGTGCGGATATTTCTCATAAAATGAACTTAATTTTAAGAAAAGAATTCTAATAATTATATTGCCGATGCACTTCCGATCGGTTTCCGGCCCGTCGAAAAACCGGAGTTTATGATTATTCCGGCAGCAAACCCAGTAGTGGATTTACCAGGAAGCAAAGGAAGCAATTGCTTGGGGCCCCGCTTGGACAGGGGCCCCAAAAATTTAAAAATGTTGAAAATACATTCGGAAATCAAAAAAAAAAAAAAAATAAATAAAAAATGCGAAATGAAAAAATCTATGTACACAATATCGATTATTCATTGTCCTCAAACGAATTTAAATTACTTCAAAACTGTATTTCGCGCGTATAGTTGGCGGTTCGGTCGCTCGTATTTCGTGTCTTTCGTTACTTTTTATCGAAAAAGACAAGCTTCAAAAACTTGACTTTGATGATGTCATTTATCAATTTTCGACTGCGAAAAGTAGGAAAAAGTTGTAATTTAGTTCGTAAATTATAAGTAAACTGTATAATATATTGATTTTGCAAAATTAACTGGTTATTTATTATTTTAAAATATTGGGGGGGGGGGGGGGTTAATTTTAGAATGAGGGCCCCGAAAACCTGAGGTTGCTTGGGGCCCGTCTTAGGTAAATCCGGCACTGAGCAAACCGCTAGTATATTTTCAGTTTTCGCAAAACCAATAAATGGAAGGGGTACTTATTTCAATTAAGGGGGAGTGACACCATGACGGCGCGTTTTGAGGCGGCTCGTTATTCATTTTATTATGACGAGAAAAAGTAGGAAAATGAAAATCGGATTTAAGGGTTTAATTAACAAGACTTTGAAGTATACAAAATAATTTTTTTTATAAAAAAATATCTTTATAAATTCAGTGCAGAGGGCGCCAAAGTTGCCTCATTTTAATGACTTTGCTAGATCGGCGTGCAGGATATCAGCCGAACGGAGACACTTATAACAAAAATTTAAAAAGTTTTCAATTCTGTAATGTTTAAACTTTGGAAATATCTATATGCGCGATATTGTAATTGTTAATATTTTTGTTAAAACGAGTTTTTTTAAACAAATACTGAAAAATGGGACCTTTTTTTTCAAATTCGTACAAAAACCACAAAAATTGATAATTTTTGGATCGCCAATAGATATATATAAAAAATATATATAAAATATAAATTTACGACTTTTCATTCAAAAACTTCCTTACTTCCTTGCTCTCTGCTTAGAAATTCTGGATATCACGCATTAGGAAACCTGCCGAAGGCGTCCAATTTCCCATATCGAATGATTGCCAGTCTTTAGAAGAGCAGATATCGCACCCTTTTTTCGACTAAAATGTCTTCTGTTCTTTCCATAATGTTTTTTGACAAAAGTATTAAAATGTTAATCTTCGTAATTCAATCTAATTTCACAGTACTCAAAATACAACGCTATTATTTCCTTTTCTCTTCGATAAGTAGAAGCGCGGATACAGTTAACTCAAAGAAATCACTATCGCAATTGGTACCGTTGACACCAAATTGCATTTAATATATAAAACTAGGGTTTCCTCAAAATGTAATGTCGCCACATAATTACACAAATGTTATTACATTTTTAATTACCTTTGAATTGAATTTGGATGAAAGAATTCTGCGAAAATTGTAATGTTGGTTCTAATTTTTTGACCAGGTACTGTAACTGTCAATTTCTTAATTGTTTTGTCCAAGATAAACATTTTGCTGCCATTGCGGCGATGCCAACGAATATTCAGCTCTTCCTCACTCAATTTTCGGCGAATTGCTCTTGGAGAAACTTCAACTGTTTTTTTCCTTCAATTCGCTTCCAGCTCAGAACTAGCCCATCTATAAATCTGAGAGAAAAATGCGACTTCCTTCCACTATTTTTTCTGGACTACAAAACTTTTGCTACAATAATTTGGCAATTTCTCGTGGAACATGTCTTTATTCCTTTACAAGTAATGTGATCAGCGTAATCTTTTTCGTTGGAAATAACACCTTAATCAAAAAGTTTCTGGAATCACCATCATGTGGTGTTCTCAGTCACCTTTTTGACTTTTTTTTGTAGGTTGCCACACCTATCAGCAACATGTCTTCCAAATTTCAGCATGTTAACTTGACATTAGTGAAAATTACGCAGCGTTGAGTACATCTGTTTTTGTGCATATTTCGATGTTTGCAATGGATAACGCATCGTCGCACAATGCTATCATTATCTGCGAGTGTATCACCAAAACCGTAACGACCCATTCCGCAGCCACCGAATTCGCCTGATTTAGCTTCCTGCTTCTTGTTTTGTCAACTCAAAAAACCATTACGGGGAGTACCCGAGAAGAGATAATACAAAAATTAAGACAAAATTAAGTTTGCAATCCATTTCGGAAATTAATGGGACTGATCGTAATATTAAACAAATATTTTCTTAAAAACAAAACAAAAATGTATAAAAGATATTTAGTATTCTATTTACTAAAAACTATTTATACAGTACCTAAGCTAAATTTACTTACAAGCTATCCTATGATTTTGCAGGCATCTTTTCTGTTTAATGGTTTGTCACTGGAAAGCAAGGTAGCTTGAACTTTTCCGGAAATCATCCTCCTAAATACTCCTTCTCGGATGACTTGGAAGCAAAGATCATGAATTACTAGATGTGACACTCTCTATGCAAGCTTAAAGCTCTAACCCATATGCAACTTCTAAAACTGCCTGGGGAAAATTTTTCCATTAGAGAAAGTAGCAAACAACTACTGCTTCCTATCCCTTATCTAAATTCCGATAAGAACGAAAGAGATAAGAATAGGCAGCCAAAAATTCTCATCTACAGCACTTACAATGTAGGCAATAAAATGCAGCATTTTTTTATCACGCATTTTTAAAGGCGGGCCAATCTGTTGGGCTCGCTGTGTGCTTCTGCATGCATGGTGTTAGCGCCGTCCCCAGGCAATGTTCCAACATAGGGAAATCCTGAATTGAGAATGGGGAACAGGCAGGTAGCACACTCAGAGGATATATACGGATGCGAGCTGCTTACATGTTTTCACTGTGCATTTTTAAAGGCGGGCCAAACGTATTCGAACGTGTACGCTGCTCTGGGTGGTGAAACGTGATTTTAATTTTCGTTCCGCCTCCCCCTAAATTTTTGTCTTTCTCTCACGCGTGAGCCCTTTATTACTATCCACTTTTAGCAAAATCTTCAAGGTCGGTGGGCTAAGGGGACCAAGGTCGAAAAAATAATACTACGTCACGAGTGTCCCATCTAGTAATTCATGACTTTGCTTGGAAGCTGCTAACCAATAAATAACTTACTCAGAAAGCTCCATATGGGCTTAGAGTAAGTTCTCGAGTGCGCCAAAATTTAAGGAGTAACGTCGAATTAATTCAACCTTGTTCAAAAATGATCACATTGAAATCAAACAACCGTACAAAAAATAGCATCGTATCGCACCGCCAGGTCCAAAGAAAGTAAGTAATTGAATTTTAGCACATCTATCATTTCCGAGGTTTTTGAAGATGAGAGAAAAGCGGTTTTTAAAATGAAAACAATTAGAAATACATTTAAATTACTTATTACTATTACATATTGACTTCATTTTGCATTAGGGAAATTTTCAGTCAGTACTCAAATTTTGTAATACGAAAATGATAATTTAAATGAAATTTGGTTTGTACCGTTCTGGTAAAATTGTACTATTTTAATTAATATCTTGAAAACAGTGGTCGGTGGATTATTTTCATTATTTTACCTTCCTTTCTCACTACAGATTGTTTTAGAAACTGTTCTCAAATCGAAAAACTTCGGAACTAATAGAATTTTCTTGATTTTGATTGCATATGATTCATGAACTTATAAACGAGCCGTTTATTTTCCAAGGGCAGGAAGTCCGAAATGAAAGACAATTAAAGTAAAATCGACCATATGACATTTAGAATTTCCGCCACTTTCAAAATAAATGATACAATTATATGGTATAACGGTATAATAATTGTCTAATGAATCAAATTTGATTTTATTGCTAGCTATGAGCCGCAAGCTTAGATTAAATTGCCGATGAAAGCGATGAAATAATGAAAGCGTCCACTTATAGCAGTGCACACTGTAGTGGAGTTTATTCTTATTCACTCTAAGATGTCGCGATAGTTCTTAACGTAGACATCAATCATATTCAAGCAATGACCAATGGCTTTGGTTCGAGCCTCAAATGGTACTGTCTCCTCGTTATAACATCTGACATTGCTGTCACATATTTTGATGTAACCGCTTTTTAGAGCGTCAGATTTGTTGTTGTTTTTGGCTTTTTCATTTGCGCGTCGGAATGTCGAGTTTTAGAAAAAGAACTGAACAGAAGAACGCTGCCGGTACGAAAACTAGCGTGTATAATGGTCAGCTCATTACGTCGACAGGAAATCCTTCTATGGACCACATAATCGGTAATGCAAGCATTTAACATTTCTAAATATCTAGCAAGAATTCTAATCTCTAGGCGGAGGGCTCCAAATAGGATCGCTTACTCTCATTGGTACGAATTGCAGAAATACCAGAAAGTCGATTGATTTACATTTAATTTGCAGAGGAAGATAGGTTCGCTGTATACTCGAAAGTCTTGGCGAAATACTTTTTGGCAGAAGGCGTTTTCTCCGGGCAGTCAACTTTCGTGGCCAGTTTGGATGACGACCCGCAGGAACTGGTAATTTGTTTTCACGTCTACCAGCCTTTCCGAATTAAAAAAATATATTCCAGCTGAGAAAGCTTCCTAAACCGGTTGAAAATCAACATTTTGGGGAAGGCCGATCTGAGAACCCTCAGTTTAGAAACCCCCAAGACCTTGACGGGGGTGGAATTAGAATCGCTTGGAGATACAGTGATTTGCCCGTTGTAAATTCAGAACAATCAGCGGCCACCTCAGTGCGTTATTACAATTTAACTGAACAAATCGACGAGGTAACTTTGAGTGCATCTGATATTTCATCCTGGGAAGGGCCGGAATACCAAACAGGGACTATTCCCAGCAGTCAGCAAAATATCTTTAGCAACGCTGCTTACATTAGTCTGCTTAAGGAGCTCAGTGATAAGTTGGAAAACGACAATTTCAGCCTGAATGATAATAGCAATGAGAAGAATATCTTAAGGATTTGCTTAACATCTCTGGGATCTCCTCTATGGTACAAAGAGGGATTCACACAGGACTTGATAAAATTCTTAACAACTTTAAAGTCGTATGTGAGATACCACTCAGCCGTGTGTTTTGTGACAATCCCAATGCATTTGATTAATGTGTTGGTTCGTATTTAACTTTTGTATAAAAGAGTCCGTTAATACCTTTCTCTCTTAAGGACTCTACTCTTCCGCCTAAGATACGGAATTTGTTTGATATATCCATCGAACTAGAGGCGTTTGCAGGCTCTGAAAAGGAGACAAATCCTTTCTTCAAGGAATATCACGGGCTTCTTCACATGAAAAGGATGACCGCTTTGAATTCATTGGCCGTATTCAAACAGGAAACAACTGACCTTGCATTCAAGCTGAGGAGGAAAAAGTTTGTCATCGAGAAGCTCCATCTACCTCCAGGTTCGTGCAAATTAGGGTGGGGAAATGAAGCTACTGCTTTATATTGGAATTATTTACGAAGTAACATTTATTTTATAACTATGAATTATGTTATTAATCAGACTATTCAACTGGATCAAATGAAACGATTTTCGGAACCCTTTAAAATATGTAATTGATATTCTATGGAAATGCAAGGCAAGATCCATAAACAATTATCACATTTTATCAAAATGCCACTTTTCGTTATATCAAATGTAGCGGGATGAGAACTCATTTTGTAGAATATAAAATAATATATTTCACGGAAAAATATCGAATACAATACCATTTGACGAATGTTGAAACCGGACTGATTACATTTTTCAAGTTCTCTAGTGGGTGCTTTCTCATCGAAAAGCAGTGTACAGTTTTTTAGAAAAATAGACTTTCTTTGCAGTAGAACCTACAAGGCACTTGGAATGAAAAAACAGTACGGTGACTAGTGAACTGTTGCTTTATTGATAACTCATTTTTCTCAACGATGATTCTTGTATAGAATAGCCATGGATATAACCGTTAGGCACTCTTCATATATGCCCCGATCATTTTGTACGATATATTAATGAAATTCGTTCGGCCAGTCTGACAAATAATCGATCCGATTATATCCATTGCTTCATATTAATATGTATACATATCTATCCAAAACGAGTACACAATAAATGCTTTTCTTGCTAAACTAATAAACAGCATAGCATAAATACTATGCTACTACAAATCAACGATAGTGTAAAATTTTAAGGTTCAGCACTGATACCTATCTTTTACAAACCTCGCAAAAATCATGAAAATTTCTTCAAGAAAATTACATTATAAATGTGCATATTCATACTTTACACTGACTTCTATCAATATTAGAATCCTTTAAATACATATATCTTGAATGTTCCTTAATAAGAAAACTTAAGACATAACGATATTGCAAATATAACAAATTACATAGAGATTATATACAGTCAGGAATTAATCTGTCATGAATAGTTTCATGACATTAATTCCTGAGTGAATATAATCTTAAATATTAAAATATTTCAGACATTGAGAAACACGTAAAAATAACACTTTATCTGTTCAAACCTCAAAACAATAAATTATCGCATGTCAACTTAAAATATGTAAGGTGTCATGTTTGCTGGACTACATATTCCTTTATATGGTAGTCTTGTCAATTGGTGTCAGATGGTGGTTAGATGACGAGGCATTTGGCTATAAATTTATTCAGTCTAAAGTTACAAGTTCCAAAAATTAGCTTAACTAATTTTAGATACATTATTAAATATATATATGACTGAACTTATTTACTACTGAGATGTTGGCAGTAGGACCGCAATATTATCTCTTCCTTCCCGTGTGCCTAGTTCTCCACATCGTCCGCATGAAGTAGGAGTGTGTCATCCACCCCCCTCTCAGAGTGGTGTTAATAATATCGCAGATGTCCGATTTGCGAAGATTAAGCTGCTTAACTAAATGGTCGTTTCTCGTACACCATGTTCCTCTAGCCCCCACAATCAACGGCAGTATATTAATTGATTTCTCCGGATACAACGACTGCAATTTTTCGATGAATGCCGGTCCACTGTAGACAGCTGTTTTGTGCTCATGCTGTAATGTCAACGGTGTGTCCCCTTCCCAATGAATACCTACATCGGTTACAACAATTTTGTTCCCTTTGATTAAAATTGCGTCCGGTTTCTTCATCGTTCCGTCCGTACATCGTATATGTGGTTCAATTCTCACCTGCCATTGTTGTCGTTTAGCTGCTTGTGTAAGTCTGTGTAGGACGTAGTCATGTCTGGAAATCCTTGGCCAGTGAGTTAATGGGCAGTTTTGTAGTACATGGGACAGTGATTCCATTTTTCTACCGCACGCTCTACATATCCTCGCTTCAGGTGGATTCGATGGTACACCCACAGTTGGCAGCAGGTTAAAACGCAGTTGAATAGCCTTAATGTAGTTCTCGGTGTTCCAGTATCTTGGAGGGGCGGTCAGGAATTCTCTGCATGCCTGATGATTCTTCACTTCGTTGAGTCCTTTGCCATTGAAACTCATATGTAGCTCATCACGATGGAGTTTTTGTAGGTCTTCTTTTGTATTGCAGTTTGGTGTTCGCTGCCTGTTCATCCGTTCCACAATTGGTTGCGCCATTGCCAACGTAGCTCGTAGCAAAGATGAAGCCTCGCTGAACTTCTTGAACCTGTTGGAGGTAATAATGGGGATTGAACGGTGAAAGCAAAAAATACCTAAACCACCCTCCTTTAGTGGTGCGTAGAAAACACTGTTGCTGCAATGCGTGAGCAGGTGTAAAGTGCCCCTCACAAAAGCCCTGATCTTCCTGTCGACCTCTTTTAATAATTTCGCCGACACATTCGGTTTCTGTAGGCTCGCAATATACCTCGGGATTAAGTATGTTTTCAGTATATTCATCTTCTGGTGCGATTTTAGTGGTGCTTGTCTCAATGATGTTAATTGAGTATATAACGATCCTGTACTACATCTGACTTGTCCCTGATGCATGAATTGTTGTCCCAAGTAACGAAATTCATCCTCGATGGTGATAGCAGGAATGAATTCTTCGCCGACCATAAAATTAGGTTCAGTGTCAACAAAGAGCTTTTTCTTATTTGGAACCCGTTTTAATGATAGGGAATGACATTTCCCCACATTTAGCCTCAGTCCTCTTCGCTCCAGGAAGTTAGTCGTCGCAGCCAGTAATCCTTTAGCGTCCACAACCTCTTCAGCACACAGAACGATGTCATCCGCGTATGCCATTGCTGATAATTTGGTATTATTTTCTATTGGAACGCCTCCTCTCTTATCGAGTTCACACATTAACTCATCCAGAATTATATTAAATAGTATTGGGGATAGAGGGTCACCTTGTTTTACTCCTCGTTTGATGGTAAGTTCTCCGATATATGATCCATTGCACGAGATCTCTGTTGTTACTTCCTCATAGTTGCTCATAATAATGTTGATGGTCTTCTTGTCTATATTTTTCCTCAATAGAGCTCGTCGCATGCTGCTGTGTGAAACACTGTCGAAAGCTTTCGTTAAGTCTAATGAGAGCACTGTGATTGGTTGTCCAGCTTTTCGTCGTGACTTCACCAAGGTCTCCAATGTAATGCAATTGGCGAAGCATCCATCGATTTTGGAAAAGCCCCTTTGTGTTCCATGGATCTCAACAATGGACGATAAACGATATGCTAACAGCTTGTTGAAAACCCTTATAAATACAGAGCTGATGCTGATCGGCCTCCAGTTTTTGACGTTGTTCAGGTTTTCATTGGATTTTGGGATAAGAATGGTACGGCTTCTCCTAAATACACGTGGAACGAATTCGAGCAAGATCATAGCATTGTACAGGAGTTGCAGTTTGACTTTTGGTATTTTTCTGATGTCATTCAAGCAGGCACCGTCTGGTCCCGGGGAGTTCGATTTACTGGATCTGATGGTAAAATCTATCTCTTCAATGCTTATCGGATTACTAATAATTTGTGATTCAATAGTTTTATCCCTAATCGGTTCCATGTCGGATGGTGTCATGAAAATATCTTGATAATGGTTCTTTATGTCTTCCAAAGTAGGCATCGTAGTTACCCCGTTGAGCTCAGTCCCATCTAAAAGTCTATTCGCATAGCTTTTCTGATCCCTAGCATAGTCCATTTGCGCCAGCCTGAATTCCAGAGGTCTTTTCTTCCTTCTAGACAAGCCCTGGCTGTTTATGGCTTCAATTAGATTGTTTCTGGCTGAGTTCCGGTTCGTGCCCCTGTTGCTTGATGGTCTGTTGTACTTACTAATCAGAGATTCGCACCAAATCTCCAGAGCGTGTCTTGCGCCGTCCAGTGGCTGATGGAGCAAGCCCTGCAGAAGCTCCCTGTCATTGCTGTCAGTTAGTACTTCCGACAACCCTGAAAGCATATTTTTAATTGCGTCATTCAAATAACCATCATCACCTTCTGTGTTATTTTGTTCTGTGTCCTCCACTGCTTCTTTTATCACATATTTATCGTTGTCTGATACTTCTGAAACTTCATAAGGCCCGCGATATTTAGGAAGTAACTTCTTGTTTATACAAGGGTTCGTCATTATCTGTTTGATTAAAATCAAATCTCCCTTCTTATATTTCCGAGGTGCCTTATGTTTCCGGTCATAATAATTCTTATTATATTGCTGCGATTTAACCATTGTAACAGCTGGCTCTTCTCTAATTTTACTTAAGTCGCGGCCATCTCGCAGTTCAATACCATCCAAATATTCTTTAATACTATCACAAAATTCACCCCGAATAGCAGCTGACTGGGAGTAAAGCCTGTACTGCGGCTAACCGTGTTATTAAGCGCGAACTCCAATTTGTTTAGTTTTTTTTATACAAGTTCCCTGTAGATGTGTTATCAGTTTCTTTGGATAGTATGGGCGCTAGCAGCCTGTTAACTCTCTCGACTTGGCCGTTAGCCTGACTTTAGCGACTTTTATGTGTGTAATATTATTACTACAATTTTTGAAGGTCTACTATATATGTTAAAATAAGTCTCAAGGCAGCAAATTGTCTCTTTACTTTGTGTGCTTTTAATAGCATATAATTTTATAAATTTTGTGAAAGCGTCGATAACTACTAGAACATATTTATATGCGTTCCTTGTAGTAGGGGCCCAAAATGATCAACGTGTATCGCATCAAATGGAGTATTACCTTTGGGAATGTTATGAAGAGTACATTCTATCTTGCCTGAGCCTGGAGAAAAATACGTTCACTTCAGGCAACTTCCTACAAATCTCTTAATTTTGTCCCGGGAAACCAGTAAGTCCTTTTCAAGTATTCATACAATTTGTCTAATCCCAAATGACACAATGTCTCGTGATGTACCTGAATTAAACGATCTTCCATGTTCTTCGGTGCGTAAAACAATACCTCTTTATTATTTTTCTTATAAACCAATCCATTGATGACGGTGTAATTATTATTACTTCCACCCTCCACCTCACGCGCTATTTGCTTAATAAGAGGATCGTGATTCAGCAAGAGCATAATCAAAAGATTCCTCGTCAATATTTAAAATTTGCGTACAACGACTTAAAGCTTCTACATGACCCATTCTGTTAGACGATCGGTGTTCTATATTATACTCATACTGCTGAAGTTCTAAAACCCAACGAGAAATTCTGGGATTTAAATGTTGCTTGTTTAAAGTGAGGGTCAAAACTTGACAGTCAGTAACTGTAGTGTTTGCAATTGATGAAATGGGCCGGGATTAAAAAGAATGCACACTTTGGACTTAATAATAGAATACAGTCAAAACCGGATATAACGACATTGAAGGGACCATATAACTTCAAACGTTATATCCGATAGTTGTTATAAGCAAGTATACTCAAGTATACAAACATAAAAATATTTATTCTGAAAAACTTGCAGGACTAACAGTACAGTTTATAGACTACAATTAGTTTTTAAAGTAATCGGTCATTTTGGTTTGCTTTTTTTTAAGCTGAGTTTCAAATGTGTTTTGCATTTTACGTTTCATTCTCGTCAAGATTGCTTGATTATCATCAACATTGAACTCTTCGTTCAAAGCAACAAATTTTTGTAAAACTATTATAGCATTAATAGCCTCGCATAGTGTTGTTGGTTGGAACTGCTCTTGAGTGTCTTCGTTTTCTTCGTCAGTGTTACGATTATTACTTTCAACTTCTGCAAGAATCTCTTCCTCAGTAACTACGGCGCACACGTCAACATTGTCATCAATTCCAATAAATTCCTCTATTTCAATCAATGGTTCTGTGGTATTAGATCTGTGTAACTGAGCAGCCAATTGAGCTAGTGGTAAGTTGTCATCTTCATCTGTAGAAGATTTTATCATTCTTCTCGCTAGCGGAATATCATCATCGTCCTCTTGTGATTGAGAGAGATCTTTAAAACCTGCGTGGCGAAAGCAATTCGCTATGGTAATCTGTGTGACCTTTTCCCAAGCTTCCGATATCATTAGAATTGCATCTAGAACGCTAAGACTTTTTGTATCTTTGCCGTTTTCAATATTCTGAAGCATTTGGAGTATGTACTTGAAATTTTCTGTACTGTGTTTTTAAAGCTTTTATCACTCCTTGGTCCATGGGTTGTAATACAGAGGTGACATTGGGCGGTAAAAACACAAGTTTTATGCATTTTAGATTAAGGACTACAGGGTGAGCAGGACAGTTGTCTACTAGGAGAAGAATTTTGTTTCCTCTAGATTTCAGTTCTGCATCCCAGTTTCGCAGCCATTTTTCAAAAATAAGCGATGTCATCCAGGATCTAGTGTTGTTTTCATATGTTACAGGCAACGAGTGTATGTTCTTGAAGCAACGCGGTTTTTTAGCTTTTCCTATCACTAATAGTATTTTTTACACGATCTAGTCATGTTCGCAGCAACCAATACTGTAATTCTGGTTTTAGACAACTTCCCACCTTTGCATTGCTTACGTTTGAATTTCAGTGTTTTGTCAGGGGTTAAATTAAAAAACAATCCGGTTTCATCCGCATTAAAGATTTCCTCTGGTTTGTATCCTTCGCACAGTGTAGGCCACTTATGAGAGAGCCACTCTTCAGTCACACCTTCAGGAATGCCAGCTGCCTCACCACAAACTTTTCCAGTCACAATATTATGACGAGCACGGAAACGTTGTACCCAAGACGACGAGCACTCGAAATTTTCCTTCCC
The DNA here is from genome assembly GCA_963969385.1 of Philonicus albiceps. Taxonomy (NCBI): domain Eukaryota; kingdom Metazoa; phylum Arthropoda; class Insecta; order Diptera; family Asilidae; genus Philonicus; species Philonicus albiceps. The sequence continues at coordinate 23,643,334 of OZ017773.1, read as the reverse complement.
CATAAGCCGAGCGAAGTCGTTGGCTTTTCGTTGCAGGATTGGACCACTTATTGGGACGTTGTTTGCCCTCTGATGTTTAAACCATGTTAATAAAGCCTCTTCTATAACTTTATGTTCAGATGTCCTCGATCGTTTAATTCTTAAAGAATTGTCCTCGAAAAGAGCTTTTATTTTATCTCTATTCTTCCAGATCGTTGATATTGTAGAGTGTGAGACTCCACATTCCTTTGCAATTTCACTATTTGACTCGCCATTTTGTAATCTCCATATAACGTGTGATTTTTCTTCAATATTAAACACTTTCCTCTGTTTTTGTGACATGGTAAAGCGGAAACACACACTGAGAGAAAAAAATTGTCAAAATCAACCATTTTTTAACTATTTTGTAGGTTGAAATCGGGAAAACTATTAAAATTGTATAAAATAACTATAAAAAATTGTTGTTTTTCAAACAAACATAAAAGCGTTTGAAATCGACAATTAAAATAGTTAAATGTTAGTTTACTATAGTCGCTAGTTAAATCCGACTATTAAAAAGTTACTTTTTATTCTACTATAAAAATGGTTGTTTCTAACAAACAAGATTTGTTAATAGAATAACTATTTTGGTGGTCATTTGTAACTATTGACGTACTTACTTTCGATTTCTGCATTTTAGGGTTACTATGAAAAAGAGAAGCCCTTTACATATCCAAAACCGTCTGGCTGCCTGTCCTTCCGTCCTTCTACCGTGGTATGTACATTTTAAATGTTGATGTTCAAAGCTTTATATTGAGGCTGAAATTGAGTTAAATTTTAACCTCAACCTCAGCATTAAACATTGAACATTAAACATTTGAAATGGATCTATGTATGTAAAGTGCTCCTCTTAACTGAGTATCCCCAAAATGCTGAATTTAAAAGAAGTGTATCATTAGTTATTATAGTAATCTTCAATTTTGCTTCCGACGTATAGATTTGAAGAACCTTAAAATACCTTGACTCCAAATTGTAATGTAAACTTCTATCCCAACTGAACTTTGATTTCTGTGATGATTAACAGATATTTAGATCGAATTAAAACAATTGTATTTAGTTTTTTGATAATTATATATTTTACAATAATATACATAAGCAATTCATTTTCTGTTTTAATCAAAAAAGGTGTTTAAACCTTATTACATTCTTGCCATTTTCAATAGTGTGATTGTGTACCGGAAGTGAGGAAAATTTCTTCAAATTTATTATTTTTGGTTTTTCCAAACGAGAACCAACAATGTATGCTTCCATGTGCTCGTCAAACATTTCATTTTGGAATTCATAACAAACTATGAAAATATTACGGTCATTTTGAACAAGAATTAAATGTATTTGAAAAATCCTTACGTTTTCATCACACAAAAATAGGAAGTAATTTTTCTTATAAATTGTTCCTTTCACTTCTATTTGGTTCGTTTTCAATACGAAACACTTATTTTCTATAGATAGATCCGATTCTAAGTCTGTGCAAAAAAATGATTCGCTTTGAAGTAAAGTTCGTTCACAACCTGATACGTCAATAACCTCACTAAAACCCTTGCCTGTCAATATTCGAAAAGCATTAATGAACTGGAATTTTATTCCAATAGACCAACAAATATTTACCCTACTTGTAACATTGTTTGCGTATGATTTTAAGGCTCGGTGTTTGGCTTCAAATCGAAAACAATTCAGATATTTTATGGGACCGCTATTTTCAATAATTCTGGAATAATGCAATAAGAAATGATGTTTCGGTTTAAGCTTTTCATTAAATAATTTTATATACATTTCGTTCATTTCGGAAACAGTGATTCTAAGCAAAGATAAAGTATCCTCTGTATAAATTGGTAACATAATTATATCAATAAATTTTAGCATTTTTAAAAAGAAATGCCATACCGGGTTGTCTTTCGGAATTAAATCACCCATAAACAATGAAAAGTGGTGAATGAAACACCACATTTCTCGTGCAGACATAGTGAAATGTTTATTCTTTATATTTTCTAAAGTGATGGGAGGCGGAATATTACCTACTTCTGTATCACCATAAGAAAATAGCCGCATTCGCGCATTTAATGTTTCAATGGAAAATATTTTTACCTCTTGCACAAAGTAGGATATAATACAACTCATGTTGTAGTGACAAATGCCCTCAAACACATCATGCATTAAATCTGCAGCATAGTTTTCTGTGACATGAAAATCTGGTATTTGATTGAAAATGGAGTTCTCTACAATACCTGTGCGCTTACTATCATTAATTGAAAGTTCTTTCTCAAAACTCTCCCTTTTACGTAAATCATTTGGCATTTCCTCTATATCATAGCAAAGATTTTCTTTATGTCTTCGGCAAAATCTACAGTAAAAATTGGAATTGAATGATGAAGTAAAACCTAATGCAGAATTTAAACCCAAATTATCTCCGACAATAAGAGCTAATAGAAAATATACTCGTTTTTCCATTCCATTAATTTTTATAATAATACCGTTTTTTGCAATATCTTCTATTTCGTCAACTAAAACTTTAAAACAGGCTTCATTGCCGTACAATTTAGAATCTGATGATTTAAAAAGCATTGCAATAAATATGTTATCTAAAGTGGAAAGATATTCTTTAGGTAAAACAGGGAATGAGTAATAAACTGCGCACAGTTTGTGAACGCCACGATGTGATCCTAAAGGATTGCAAGTTTCAAAATCATCAATGTACAAGATAAATGGAATAACAGTTTTATTTTTATATTTCAAGGATTTTTCTTTCCATGATTTTCCATTAATAAAGTTTTGAATTGAATTTTCCTTCTCTAAATCATCTATATTTTGAAGTGTTCTATCTAAAACATTTGGCTGTTCAAAAATTGTTTTAGCTGATTTTTGAATGGCATCAAAACGCCTTTAGATTCACTAGCATTTAAAGAAGGGGTATTATTTTGTAAAACAATGCCAATTTCGTTATGTATGGTAAAACTTTTGGGTAAACTTAAGGCTTTCTTTCCTTCCAACTTCTGATAAAGTTTATGTTCCGAATTGATACTTTGAAATGTTTTACTAATAGTCCTAAATAATACATCTAAATTACTTTGAAATTCAGTCGAAACATGTGGGGATACAATTTTTTCCAAATGTTTACAAATTACTTCTGTTAAAAATTCTGTTATATCATCAGAAATTTCTTTAACACATTTACGAGATAGGTTGGTCTTACTATGCCATTTACACAATAAAGTTAATGCACTGTTTTCCATTATCTCCTTAAATGATTCTAAATTGAAAATATTTCCTTCTTAAAAAATTTAATTCATAATTTTGATTACATGTTATGTCATTATTTATTTCACCGTTTCTAGAATTCGTTGGACTCGTATATTCCACATTGTCACAATCCTCACTTCCGCTTTTATGAGTACATAAATGCTTTCTATAAGAATTTAAACTAAAAAAGGTTTGATGACATTGAAATTGTGCACAGTATATTCTACTTGTGGGTTTTATGTTATGAATACTCTTTAAATGGGTTATTAGAGAACATATATCTTTAAAAGTTTTTAAACAAATATGGCATTTATACATTTTGAAATACAAACTTTTGGCAAAGAAATAAGTTAGTTTCCTTTTAGTTCATTTATAACGCACATTACTTTGGGAGGAATTTTCGAGCTTTGCAATGAGTTACTTATATCGTAAAAATAATTTTCTATAAATAACCAAATGAGTTCACTTTCTAGTGCATATTTAAGATTTAATGTTGTGTAAGCTTTAAAGCAAATGAGGAGTGTCTTTTCAAAAGGGCTTATTTCATCACTAACATATTTTTCAGAAAATCAAAAAAACTTCAAACAATGATTTGATGATTAAATGTATTTTGAATTTTAATACTATGTTTACATAATGTTGACATGATTTTTATAGCACTGTTATTTTTTTACCACTGACCCCACGAAAGTATATATTTAAGGCTGTATCTTAGAAATAAGCACTTTTGACAAAGACTTTTAGAATTAAGTTGTTTTGTTTAGTACCTGTTGGAAATAAGCTGTTTTGATCTGTACTAATAAAACCCTTTCATAATGAATTATTTTTTATTAAGTCTCACAATTAGAAAGAAAAATCAAGTTATTTATTGTAACCTAAATACGCACTTCTCCTACATCATCATCAAGGCAATTACACAAAGATTCATCTGGATTTTCCATGTCTGTATCAGGGGCAGGTCTGCAACTGTTAATAATATCTTTATACCAAGCCAATTCTTGTATATTGATCCACTCTTTCCCAAATTGTTTAGTGAGTAAATTATTTACATCTTTTTTCTTATTTGCTGATAGTTCCTTGTTCTCAAATACAGCAGTACATATTTCTCTAGGTATTCTTTTTCCCCGTTCAACAGTGTTTGAGCGACTTCATTAGTCTCAAATCTGTAGTTTTCGAAAGCTTTTATTTCACAGCCTACTGTCATTCCTCTTTTGACTTTTTTTTCTATCTTAATCCGTTTCATTTTTTGCAATCCCTCTAAGTTATTAAAATTTTCTTTTAGATCTTTTATCTCGAGTAGTTGCCAATCTTGCCTTAATAATTTCAAAGTTCCGTGCCTTTTCAAAATTTCGTCATAGCCATCCCTTGTATTTATAATAGTTTTTTTGCGGATTTCCTTTTCTAATCGCCCAAACACCCTATCCGCTGGCAAAAAACTATGACCACGAACTGGAAAGTACAGATGGATGGCCTTAAGATGCATAGGAGATTTTGAAAACAGCCATTGGATCAGCGTTTGGAGGACGTAGTTATTTTTATTTTGCCCTCCACAACCATCACAAAATAAACGAATAATTTCTACATTATTTGCTAAATCCATGCAAGTTAAGTAGTGATAAAGTGCAGATGAAATTTCTGTAGACCCTCTGTTACTAACTGTTTCGTCCCATGAGTAAAACCAAGGGCTTTTTGAATCTAAATTTACAATACAAAAATTGTACAAACTTATCTGCCTAGCGTAGAAGGCATCTTGGATGGGGGTTTGCGGCAAGGGCAGAACCTGTTGTAAATCAAAACATAGTGAAACAGAGTTTGGTATGTCCTGCTTCATATGATTATAGAAGGCTTTGCTTCTTAGTTTATGCACTCTAAGTTCAGTTATAAGTAGTTGTTTTCTGCTAGGATCCTTTTCCATTTTTATTTTATTTGACCAAAGTAAACATACACTGCAAGTGTCTGAAGAAGGGCTTGAAAAGCCTATATTATAGTCATGATGGAAAATCTTATAAAACATTGTCTTTTTTACTCGTAACTCTGGTATTACAGAATTATTATATAACTGCAGCAATTTCTTACAGTTCAGTTCGGCACTTAAATACATTCTTTTGGATTTTTGTCTATTATAATGACTCTCTTTGGCGGGAAGGCCGTTTAAAAATTGTCTCAAAGATTCCTTTCTGTTCACAGATTTGTGAGACTTATGATCCCCGCCACGGTTTTCTGCAGGGATATTTCCTTGGATTGTCTGTTTATTAATGTTATTTAACCGTTTTTCAGATACAGAAAAGACTGCAGAAAACATCTTCTTGCATACACACTTCATTTTGTTTTTCTTCACAAACAAATTGTATGAACAGCTCACATTCCGTGACTTCACATTTTTTTTAGGTTTTGTCGTATTTATAGGTTCATAAGAATGGCTTAATCTTGACAAGTAAATATCTTGACTTACTTTGGTTTCTTTGGAGTAAAATGCATTACGGTTCTTCAAAACCATTCGCATGTTAAAAGACGAGCACCGGAACTTGCTATTTTCACTGTGTTTGCATGGCACTTTAAATTTTAATCCAAGAGGATCATCGTCAGTATATCTAAAACAACACAAATAAATAATAAAATCTGGAAAAATATCAAAACTTGTGGCTTAAATTACAAGTAGGACAGTCAATGCAAAAGGCACACTTACGATTTCCTTGTACGACTTTTAAGACGAGACCTAAATTTTCGACCACCTGTATTCAATACCCCGACAGTTTTTTCAGCCATTTCTCAAATTATTACACTTTTTCGAAGGTTTTGTAATAAACAATTTAATAAAAACGTCGATGAAACAAAGAATCAATGACAGCAATGACGTCATCCGCCGGGCCCTTGTGACTGCTAACGTACCCGCCGTTCTAGAGCCTAGTGGCGTGGTGCGTAGCGATGGTAAGAGCATACAAAGAGGACAGATCTTCAGAGGACGTTTTTTATTTGTAGTTTTAATTTATAAATCTAATATTATTTTTAAGTTAGTTTTAGTTTATAAAATTATTATTATTTTCAAGTTATATTTAGATAAAGTTGAGTAGTGTATTATAGCATCTGTTGTTGTAAAATAAAACCATTATGACAGCAAAACAATGCGCCTAAAATCTTCCACCGTTTGACATTTGACAATCGTTTTTTTTTATTAACTTAATATAGAATAAGCAAGAGCCTCATAAGCCATACAGCCAAGTGTGATGTATCTGTTCAAAAACTTAAATGGGGAAAAAGCATCAAAAAGGACAGCGATGTACATATATAAATTATATAAGCCCTTTTGTTCCGTAAATATTAGAAAAAAAACAATTTTCTATTAGAATTAAGCTGTTTTGAAAGAGAATGTTTAAATTGATTAAATGGACTAAAATGCTATGGATATAAGTCTATTTGACGCGTAAGGCTTTTTTTGTAATCGATTTTCTAAAGGAAATAAGCTGTTTAGAATCAAAATATCATTGAAAATCATTGAGAATATAGTGTTAGGATCGAATCGCATCAAAAAAAAGAAATTTTCCAAAATGAGAAATAAACCCTTTTGAAAAGACACTCCTCAAATGTCTAATGACTTAATGAAAGTGTCTAATTTGTACAACAAATTATCAATAACTACAAAAAACTGATGAACATCTTGTAATGTTTTACCTACAGCAATTATAAAAGGCTGGCAACTTAACCCCATTTCCTTATACATGTTATTTCTCTTCTCAATAGTTGGAAAAACTAAGTTTTCTTATACCAAATGTATTAAAAAACTATCTTGAGATGCGGCAATGCTAGGGCGCCAATGGTCACTTTTTGATCCTGTTCTTTTAATTTTAATTCTTTGGGTGGGTTGTATAATAGCATGTAAGACTAATGCTAAAATCACATCTCGTGAGTCTGAAAAAAAAGCGAAAATTAAATTTATTCCTTTCCCTTTAATAATTTGCTACCATCTGGTGTATCCTTAGTAATAGAGTCGTAGATTTCCTTAGATCGTTTATCCCTAATTTTAGTCTCCAATTTAGGAAAACGTAAAACGAAACTATGCCATGAATTGATTAATGCCATAGATTTTTCTTCTCCATATGTTAAACAAAAATATTATATATTAGTAGGATTACCAGAGTGTGCCCCAGAGAGTGTCTTAAAATAGGCCAATCCTGAAATATCAAATTTAGATCTAAATCTTTACGCGATTCAAGGTTTCTTTTTCTATATTGGTATAATTCCTCCCACTTTTTCTGACAGCCACTCCAATCATCCTGATTATATTTTAAAAATTTTTTACCAGATTCAATCAAAGCGTCTAAAAAATATATATAATAAATATATTATACTTGTTAAATTATGTACTTTAATACCATCATCCTCTGTATTATAATTTATTTTCAAGCCTTGATTAGGAGCTTTAGTTGCCGTTCGATTCTTTCTTTTCGCAGATTCGGGAAATAACTCTTTTTTCCTCAATAATTTTAATTTGTTGTTGTAGCGGTCAAATAATTTTCCTCTTGGAGGACAAATTTTTTCACGTGGTGTATAATATATCGCCTAAGTGAAGATCAAATAAAAAGTGATTAAAAAATTTCTGATCAAAATCATCTTTTTACAAATATTTCAAACCGTAAAGAATGCTACATCTTTACAAACAGATACAGCACACATAAATATGTATATCAAATTAATATAATTGACATATTCAAGCTTACATGCTATATCAGCCAAATAACGCTTTTATTGAACTGCTTTCCAACCAATTAAGTGTTGACGAAACGCGCACAGATTCCCAAGCTAAGCAAAACTTAAAATTTGCACAATTATGTAAAAATTAAAAAAAGGGTCTTTTCACGGTTTCAAACGTGCTACACACAAATTATCTGTGGGGAATATAACTTAACTATTTGTACTTCTTTTATAAATGATTAGTTGGTTATGAAATTTGCAACTATGAAATAATTATTTTTACAAAAGTATATCTAATCCTCCACCACTGCAGGTTTGAAACAATGAAAATACCCACATTTCTTACAAAATTTTAAAATAGCATTTTCATGTGTAATTTTTACCTTACTTTCCGATGGAAAAATGTTTACTATTTGGTCTGACAACTCATTTATTTCACTTAGTGTTAGTGTAAGTCCTTTTCCGAAAATATACTCTGTTATTAGGTTTATAAGATTATTTCTATTTGTGTCATTAAGTTTCCCATTTAATTTGTAAAAATCTTTAATATTCTGTCCTGTGTAGCACTTCAATACTTCCTCAATTATCTATAAGCTTAATAATACAAAAAAAATCCCTTATTATTTGGAAGTTTAAATTACAATTTTCGACCCTACTGGTGATCCTGCACTGGAGTAATCAGACTTAGAAATCCAAGATGTCACTTTAGTATTTGCTGACAAGGTATCTGTATCCGCTGTGTCATCCCCAATTGGTTCATGTAATCCCTTGAAGATAAAAATGTGAACTAGTAAAACAAAAAGCATTGCAATTTACTTGTTCTTTTCTCCATCTTCTTTCAAGCTGCGCAAGGGGCACTTCACTACTTTGAGAACTTCTCGCAAATGACAAAAAAGATAACAGTTCCCCCTGTTGCGATTCAAGATTCACAATGTTCTGACCTTGGAAATTAAATGACTCGGCAAGATTATCTATATTATCACTTTCGGAACACATAATTAAAATGCATTATTATTATTACTTCACTCTTCAAAGAAAAAGCGTAACATTTCACTAACTTAAGAACGATGTTAGAATAAAAACAGCGCACATAGGTACTCTAATATTTATCGAACTATACACTGTTTGTCAATGCCATGTAAAATTTACTTAAAAACTGTTATATATAGTATGTCAAGAAAACGAAGATAATATGCTCTCACATACACTTTTCAATTAAAGTTTTGCAAATACTTCCTTTGTGGCAACTTTCACGTCAACAAGATAAGCCAACGTCGACAAGACAAGCCAAATTCACTGCGTTTGTGTAACTTGTAATCTCTCAACCTTAGAACAGAAAACTAAAGAGGAAGCGCAACAAGCTCACAAAGTTTCAAAAATATTCTGTATGTGATATAGTGGTGTTGTTATGTACATTGTCAATTTTAACTATTTTATAGGTTAAATTTAACATTTCAAAGCGAAAATTGTTACCTGCAACTATTCATAATAGTTAGTTTTAACAATTTCAACAAACCTGACCAAACTTAGCTGTTAAATACATTTGTGTATAGAAAACTTCCTTTACATCAGACCTTGCGCATCATAGTGGTTTTCAAACTATGCATAGTTAATTCTAACAATTTCAGAGGTTAAATTCAACAACTGAAATTGTGAATTGTGATCTGTAGTAGTTATTTTCAACCATTTTTCCTATAGTTAGAATCAATCATTTTTTTATGTTAAAGTTAACTAATATTATTGGTTATTTACGAATAAATTTTTCTGGGTGCACAATCAAAACCAAAACTTATTAATTCAACCTTTCATTAATGCTGTTAACTGTCGCACTAAATAAGTCGAGAAACATGCAGGGTCAAATGGCAAAGAGCGCGCAAGAGGTTCGGATGGGGTGGGAGAAAGTGCGTAGGCAATAATAAGTCAAAACATTCCTTCATAGATTAGAATTAGTTTGAAAACTGTTCGTTTTGTTTTATTTTGCTGGTACAAGCACAACGGTTAGTCGTTATAGCCGATGAATATCGATAAAGTTTCGTCGTTCTAAGCGATATGTCGCTGCATCCGATGTTGTTATAGGCGGTATGTTTACTTAACGGTTTATTAGGGATTTGGCCGGGACCTTACCATTCGGTCGTAATAACCGATTCGTCGTTATGAACGATGTCGTTATATTCGGTTTTGACTGTATATATATTTCATTCCACGTGAATATAAATTTGTTCTCCTCTACCGTGGTGAGTGCTCGAGCTAGACTGCTTGACCGTTCTAGTTTTAGGTTTGCTACTACTTTAGTGTGACCTAACTGTTAGCTAGCGACTCCGATAACTCTGAGCTAATCTCTCATATCAGCCTGTGATACATACCTGCTCTTTTGTTTTTGCTTTAATATTTTGAATATTCTACAGTAACTATCTTGAAAGGTACCCTCAGCAAATAAACACGAAATCTGCGTAAGGCATAGATAATAGAAAGCGCTTCCAGCTCGTAGCTATGATATCTGGGTTCAGCCTCCGTAGTTCTTTTCGAAAAATAAAATACAAGGTGGAATCTTCTATCTGCCTGATGTTGAAGGAGAATGGACCCAAATTCAACACCACTAGCGTCACAATGTAATTTTGTTTCATTTTTTGGACTATATATAGCAAGAACAGGTGCTTCTAAAAGCATAAGCTTTAAAGAGACAAAGGCATTATGCTCCTTCTGGCCAAATTCAAAAACTACGTCCGTCCTTAACCGTTTGCGTACCATGAGCCACTTTCGCGCTCTTCAGATTTTATGTCGAGAAAAGCCAGGCCACTTGGCTGAAACAGACAACTGACGGCTCACCCGAAATTTGTTGAAACGCGCTTAGTCTTTCAGACGCATGTATACGTCGCGCGTCATATCGCTGTCAGTAATCCAATTTGCATTTTGTTGTTACCTATTCTAAATTAATAGTATATATAATATAATGCTTTGGTCTAAAGGCTAGATTATACTTGTTGTATTGGCCGGTAGAAACTGTAAAGTAAAATTACTCAAAGTGATGTCAGAATGTAACTTACATAATCAACTAGTGGCAAGATATTTCTCTGCTCTTTTTGAAATTTCTGATTAAGTTAAACTAAAATATAATATATTTTTACCTCGAAAAGAATGAGCTTATTTTACCCTACCAATTGAAAATATATGTTTATCTGTACCATCTTCATTACAGATGAAAAGAAGCGTTAATCTAGATTTGGAAACCTTTCCTCCAGAAGATTTTTCGTCTCTGTATGTTAACAATGTCTTGTAAAAGAGAGCAGATACCTCTGCATTGTAAATGTCCGTTAAATTGAAATTTTCCCGTAAACTTGGCTACACATTCAGATCCTGCCTGATGATCAACTTCAATTTTTTGTCCGTGTAATCTCTGAAAACAAACGTTTCCATCAACATTTAGTAGCTAGGCAAATTAAGCAGCTTGTTCGTAAACCATTGGTAAACCGGTAATAACAGTTGTTCTTACTCGCGTTTCCTTAAACCATCGTGCAACAACTTAATTTACCTTTTTATGCGATTCTTGAGTATGACTTTTTGTCTGCTCTATCTGCGCTCCAGTCTGCATCAACTACATCAAATAATGGTAGACCAGACTTTTTATACAACTAACCATAATCTTTCGTATCTTTAACATACCATAGCATGCGTTTCGCCGTTTATCAATGCTCTTCAACAGTCGGTGTTGAATTGTCTTAAACAACTTACAGTATACTTAATATCGGCAAAAGTTGTTACACGATGTTCTTTAGCATAATGAATTTTCCTGGAAGGACGGCCCTTACTTTTGTTGTCCAGAATGATAATTCTTGAAACAATCGCCCAAACATAATCCAGAGTTACCGACACAAGCACGACAAGAGTAATTAGTGCGTCTATATTTACCGTTTTTATAGCATAGTCGACATATCTTTCTTTGCACTTTTCTATTCTCACCTCTTGGCAGAATTTCAGGAAGATGATCCTTTGGTTCTGGTGTGGTTAATGGATGGTCTCGGGGATTTTCAATTAATTTACCTAAAATCTCCAGGCGATATTGATAAAAAGTAAATTTTGCTGTTGATGGTGAATACATTTTATACAAGTTGAATGAATTTACCAGGAAAGTTTCTACTAAATTAATCCATAATTTTATGTACCATTTAAATGTTCTCCTTGTACAAGAATAATAGGACAACATTTGATCTTTGCGATCTATCCCATTCATGTACTCGTTGTACTGATGTAATGCAATTGGTTTTAAAATTTTTGTTTTCCTTTTATTTTCATATTCAAATAAAGTTGCTTTATATTCACTTGAAATGAATAAAACGTCTCTTTTATCTTTAAATTTATCCATTATGATATTATTTTTGTAGCGAGAAATTACTTCATTTTTCAAAAGTTTCTTTTTTATCACTTCACAATTGTTTCCCTTTCTTGCTTTTCTCAAAGTCCCTGTACAATAAGTTTTGCAATCAACTAATTTTTTTACTAAATCAAAACTTGTGTAAAAATTATCCATAAATACAGAATGTCCTTGATGCAGAAAATCGTTCATCAAATGGAAAACCACTTTATCAACATGTCCTTTGCCGCTAATATCATCACCACTTCCCGTATAAACTTTTATTCGCAGTACAGTCCCCGAACTTTCGCATATAATATATAATTTTACACCGTGTTTATGCTTTTTATTTGCAATATATTGCTTAAAAATCAATCTTCCTCTCCAAGGAACTATGGATTCATCTATGGATAATTCTCTGTGTGGGTTATATATATCTTTCATTTTTGCATTGAAATAATCTATAACGAGAATTATTTTTCGTAGGCGATTATCGCTTTCGTATTCAGAAGAAAAATGAAGGCATCTTAATATATTTTGAAATCTTTGTCTGCTCATAAATCGGGAAAAACATTGAAATCCAAATTGTTTGCTTGTATTCCAATAGTTCTCAACTCTTGGGCATTTTATAGTGCCGGTATGTAGTAACAAGCTTAAAAAAATCTTAAATTCTGATATAGTTAGTTCTTTCTATTTTTCCCCTAAGGTTATTTCGCCGTACTCATTTGTCTCCTTCACAGTCATAGAGAAAAATGTATCATCAAATAAGAGTTCAAAAAAATCGTACGGATCACCTCCTTTAGGCAACTTTTGGAGACCCGGCTTGCCCACAAAAGGAATTTTTTTGAAATCACCGTCATCTGCCCATCTCTCCGTATCTTCACTAACTTCAGTTTCGAGTTCTTCAATTTCGCTTTCACTTTCATCGTCATTAAAATCTTCCCAATCACTATTCTCAAAAATATCACCATCTAACGGTTCTATATTCATATTCATGTCTCCTTCATATTCCGAATTGTTGGAAATGGGGTTATTTAAATATTGTTCATTAATAACACTTTCATTTAAGAAAAAATCTTTTTATTTGAAATTAACTTTTTGGAAGGTGGATCGATTTCATAAGATGTTCTCTCTAGGAGAATCTACAAAAAACTCACTTAAACAAAATTATCTTAGGGTATTTATCCTAACTAAGTATGTACCTGAAAATATGAAGAGTGGACCACAGATGTCCAGCAGATGGTTTCTTTATGAATTTATTACCCTTAGTGCATTCCTTTATTTTATTATTATTTTGGATTTTCCCTGGGATAATTATTTTATTATCCCTTTTAGGTATTTTCTAAAAAAACACACATGTGTAGACCACTCATCGTATTTCAACAGATTACTTTTTGTAAATTTAATAAACATTTCAACACGAATCACTATCACTATACACAATAGCAACATTTCGATCCTTTTTTGTCTTTTCTCGAAACAATAAATCATCACTTTCACTATCACTACTCATTTTTTGCATTCCTGATGGTCCTGGCTTTGGGTCACTCATTGTAGGGGCTAAATTGAAACCAACATCAAATTTTATTATTACAGACTTCTAGGATAATTTTTGTTTTAAACCAGCCTTGTTCTAACGGCAGCTTCTTCCATGCTGGCTGATAATTGCAATTCAAGATCATTGCACACATGGTGTGCAGCCGGTCTTTTTGGCTCGTAAATGCATTGCACACACGGTGTGCAATTGGCCTCGAATGGGTTAAGAATAGTTCTGCTTCTGGTCCCGATTTATGGCATTTTCCATCACTTACCCGATTTATGACGTTTTTCCATCATCACTCTCAGAACTTCCGGCGATGTTTTCGTATTCTAGACGGATATTCTCTTTAAGGGCTTCAACAGTCTGAAGCTTGTTGACATAGACTCGTAACTTTGAGCAACTCCACAAAAAGAAGTCTGGAAGCGATAATTCTGCTCATTCACATATCCACAGAGATGGAAATGGTCCTCGTCGCTCATGACGATTTTCGATGAAAAGTTGTCTTTTCGTTGTCGAGATTCAGGACGGCATGAGCGTAGGTTGCACGCGCTTGGCGATTAAAGGCTAACAGTTTATGAACTGTCTGCATTTTGTACGGGAATATCTTCAAGTCGTTCACCAAAATTCTCTGTAAAGACCGCCACATATTTTAACTGTTGGTGCAGTTCAATGGCAACACCGCTGAAACTACCTAGTCGTGCCATAAATTCTGTCACAACTTTAAAGAAGCATAAAATCTAAACAATAAAAGATAATATGTTTATTCCAACGAAATTTATTTTAATAAGATATTGTTAATTAATTAATAAAAGCTTTACTCGAAATGACCTCCTTTACTTTTATACAAGCTTTTAAACGTTGTGGCCACTGGTCTGTAGCGGCACGCACGGTATTCAACGACATTTCATTTGCTGCTTTCACCAACGATTTTTTTCAGACTGTCCAAATTGCGGTGGGGAGTTCTACAGGCCTTGTTCTCTAACTCTGTCCATAATGCATAATCCAGCGGATTTAAATCTGGGCTCCCGGATGGCCAATCTTCTTGTGCAATAAAATCAGAAATGTTGTTGCGAAGCCACTGCCGTGTGCTTTTTGCTTTGTGAGCAGGAGCAGAGTCTTGCTGGAAGACCCAATGTTGTCCACCGAAGAGAGTTTGCGATAAAAGTTTCACAACACCTTCCAGCACGTTGGTTTGATAAACCGCCGCACCGGTTTTGACACGTTTTTCGCAAAAATGGAGTGTTGTGACACCTTTATGGGATACACCCCACCAAACCATAACAGAAGCTGGATGATGGCCTCGTTGCACCCTGGAAACCGTTTTTTTAGCTTCTTCTGATGATGTTGCATAAACCTTATCATTTTGTTTATTAAAAACTTGCTCCACAGTAAAAATGTTTTCGTCGGTAAAGAGGATGTTCTCATGACCATTGGTTGCGTGCTAAAGCAAGAGACTCTTGCATCTTTCCAATCTTATTTCCTTTAACCGTGGAGTCAACATGGGCTGTTGACCGACGATAAGCCTTCATATGAAGATCATCTCGAATGAGTCTACTCATCGATCTTGTGGAGATTTCCAACTCCCTGTTTTAGGGAAGCCAGGGTTAGTTCCGTGTTTGCATGAGTTATACATAAACAAGTTTCTCTTTGGTTGATGTTTGGGGTTACAACCCATAAAGGTCGTAGGCGGCAAAACAGTGTATAGCTTAACTTTATATTTTTTGTTTTTATAAATCTGCTGTGTAGATTTTTCATGGTGTCCAGTAACAATCTCTTCTGTTTTTTTATTTTTCCTTTTGTAATGCTATCTTTTTTACCTGGGCATAATCTACTATTGCAATCTTCTTCAAAAAACTCTGCGACTATTTTCTCTAACTTTGAATTCGTTTTATCGTTTCTTGTTTTCCGTGTCATATCTAACAAACTTTTATTTGCAGTAGATGAATGTCTTATAGGTTTCATATTAATTTGGTTCAACACTTTATACTTCTTCACTATTTTGCCACTTAATACTTTCTTAAACATCTTCTTTTCATTATCATTCTTTGTCAAATTTATATTTTCTTTGAGTTGATTTTGGATCACCTCACTAAATAGTAATTTTTTTTTCACCCTTTCTACATTCTCTTTACTATTATTCTGCAAAAGATCGGCCACTTTTGAGTTTGGAGTCAATTTCTGTTTTCCGATGCGCCGTAGTTTCTTTTGATACTCACAGACCTTTTGACGTAACTGTTTAATTTCATATTTTTGTTTTTTTATAAGTCTATTTCGTAGTTTTCGCTGAATTTCTGATCGCCTTTTAGCAGCCAGAGCAATATTGTTTTTTAGAAGTGGAGGTTGGTCTTCATTATCAAACGCAGATGGTGTTACTGGATAGTTTCTGGTAGATTGTAGCTTTACGCGATCTCTATGCTTTTTAGTCCTCTCTCTCCATATTTTTCTTACAGCCCTTTGTTCCCTTTTAGTCATATCATTTTTGCTCTTGATTTGTCCCTTTTCTTTTTTCTTTTTATATTGCTGTTTTTCTTCTTCTTTCAATTCAGCATTTTTAACCGGATCGTTTTTAATTCTTTGGTAGCGTAATTTTTCAGCTTGACGCTTTTTTTCTAACCTCTCTTCCCTTGTTTGCTTCTTTTTAACATTCACCATGATGTCCGATTATGCTCAAGTATCTAGAATAAATGAAATGAAGCCTTCAAACATTAAATATTAACGAAACAAAAATTTCGTCACTTCCCTGGCGCGTATGTATTTCCTCTGAAATGAAAGATGCCAGAGAAGTGACGCCAGAGAAGTGACAAAATCGTACATAACCTACGAAAACAACATCACTTGCTTTTCTGACCACAGTTTAACGTAATACATGACATCTACACACAATAAACATTGCATTGTGCAAATGTACGATTTCGTAACGATGAAATACAAAAACATATACTTACCAAAGGAAATACTCTAACGACTGGCACAAACACGCTTCCCTACAGTGAATCAAAAACTGACGCAATATTATTGGACTTCTGCTTAACTTCGTGAGCGGTTTTAAGTCAAATTTTACTTCTTTGAGTTTCGCCAGATGGAGTGACATTATTGTAACATGACATGAAAATAAGTTATTTTTTTTCATGATAAAAAATATTTTTAGTGTATTTTGATAAAATATGTTTCGATGTTTATTAAAGCATATGATCATATTAAAAAAAACCGTAATAGCATACGTATTTAAAGTATCTGGCCATAAAATTATTATAATCTAGTAATGGGGGAGGCCAGAGGAGTATACATTTATGACTATTTTCAACTATTAATGCCTTAAATTAAACAATTATCATGAATATACTATGTGGGCCAAATAAAAGACTATATTCTTTATTGTTTAAGCATACAGAACCAATAATATAATATGTTTAACATAAAATTTGTCTATGAACCATTGGAATTCAAATAGCGTATATTCACCCATATATAAGATATTGCAGTGCAAAATCGAGTAACAGATAATCTGCCGGACCCTGTACTATACCGGTGTATTAATTCTAATATCGCTGCCTTATTCTTAGGATCCGCAGCTGGATCAACACAAATTCCAGGTTGCTCGACGACATTAAGTGCGTTTGCACCGAAAATCCTATCCCGCAGCTGGAAGCGTATAGTTTTCTCGTCTAGCATAATCTTAAATTTCTTCAACAGGGTCTTACCAATAATAACTCTCCTGGGAAGGACATTCGTCTCTACCACATTGAAAATTTCTTTGACTTCGATGCCATCGATAAGAACAGTAGCCTCGAATGAACCTAATGACGTCAGTATGCTTGATCCTACACCTCGAAAATCAACTTTATTACTAAGGGGTGGTGACTGAAGCCTATGGTATTCGTCAAGTGCGATAAAACTTAAATCGCTACCGGTATCAATCAGCGCTTCCGTAGGAATACCAGCAATGCGCACGGGCTTCATCATGTCCTCTCGCTGTCGGCTGCCATGCCCAACATATGCTATTGCCTTATCCGACTTTTAGGACCTTGCACTTGCACAGGACTTCTCTTTAGCACGCTGCTTCCGGGGGCACGTGGCGCCCTAATGCCCGAACTCATGACAATTGAAACACTTAGCTCCACGACTCTTATCAGGACAATCCCTCGCAAAATGTCCTTCGACCCCGCAATTGAGGCAACGTACACGAGACTTAGCTTTCTCTGTGCTTCTAGGCCTCGATGTATTCTGCGATTGTCTCGCACGCTCGGAAGATTTACAGAGATTAGAATATACTTCTAGTCGCTGTCTAAATTCGGTCATATCTTTAGCTCCATACAAAAGAAGTTTATGATAATCATCGTCACTGATTCCATCTATAGTGTACTTTATTACTGCCTCGTCCTCTATATTAGCTCGCTTAGCTAATTCTCGCATAATTAAAAAGTACTCGGAACACAACTCAGATGCTAACCTCTTACGCATTCTCAATCTAGCGTGTATCTAAGCACTGTTTACTTTAACCTCAAACTCCTTAAACAGAAATGCTTTTAAATCCTGCCAGGAGTTTATCCCCTTTTTGCTTCGCAGCGCAAGTTTGGCTGGACCCGTTAGCAGACCTTTGGCAAATACAAATTTCTGCAACTCACTCCACCTCAGAATAGTTGCCGTGTCCTCGAAATCGCTAATCCAATCCCGAATCAAATACCCATCGTTACCATCAAATTGGTGCATTGAATCGCGGATGTCGGCCAACGAGAATTTTGTGGGGGGGAAAATTATTGCGCTAGGATTACTGCTAGAACTTGGCATATACCGCAACAATTCACGTTCTTTTTCCTCTAATTTTGCCTTAATCGAAGCAATTGTTGTATCCCTGTCTTTCAGCATTTCAAGCCCCAAATACGTAGGCTCATCCACCTCGCTTTGGTGGCCGTTATCTCCAGAACTTTGGAAGGTGCTTTGTCTTCTGACTTTTTTATTCCCATTTCCCATTTTTACACGCCGACATACTCGCTTGCCAATTAATATTTTGCCTAAGCCACTCTAGTTCTCTAAAAGTCCTCGCAGACTTGACAGACTTGCAAATATAATTGAACCAGTTGTACTCACCCGTTGTCGTTACCACGACCGATCTCGAGTACTTCGATGTGCGAACTCCTCACTTGCTCGGGCAAGTCTCCGCAATGCTGCTTCTTCCCGCTCTCCTCTGCTCCAATCCATCACTCGATTCTTGTTCCCTATTCAGCTCCAGACGCACTTAAACCACAAATAAACAGGTCTCTCACTAAGTCATCTTTAAGTCCTCCAAAGTCACAATGTTTGCTTAGATTATTTAATGAAGTCACAAATTCATCTATTGTCTACGCTTCTTGTTGGCGCCTTGTGAAGAAATTATACCGCTCCATTATTATATTTACTTTTGGGACGAAATATTCCTCGAATTTTTTCACTAATTCCTGATGTGTAGCGGTTCCTTCATCGATTTCAAATGAATCGAAGATCTCGAAACAATCCGGGCCCATGTGGTGCAGAAAGAGTGAATTTTTCCTAGTATCCGATGCGTTTCGTAGGTCCCCGATAGTCAGAGAAATTGTAAACTGCTTATACCATGACTTCCAAGCAGCGGCGAGATTTGGAGACTTTAAATTAAATTTCTTGAGGTTGAGAACTGAATACAGGTAACCCTCCTATAACACGGTAGTTAGGTTCCTAGAAAATGCTGTGTTGCATGAGACCCAGAGCTAGTACAAAAAGGGGGGCTACGTTCCAAAAACTTATTAAAAACAAATATTTTGACGTGACAACGTCTTATAAATTGATGAATACTGGGTGTGATTCGTGAAAAACTTGCGCGAATGACGTCATCCGTTAGCTCTGAATGACGTCATCAGCTACTCGCGCGAGCGATCGTCACGCGCCGAGCGATAGTACATCGTGTGGGGGGCGCCGCATATGTCAACATCTGTGATTGAGATGATATAACAAAAAAAAAAAAAACAAAAACATTTTAGTTTTAAGAAAAACAGTAAAAGAATTAGAAGACATTCATTGACTTCATGAAAGATACCTTTAACCTCGAGTGTGCGTCGAATGTCAATAAGCCTACAACATTAGGAGGAACAACTCTCGACTTGAGCTTCACAAGACACGTTACAATTGAGATGCTACCATTATTATCTTACTTCTCCTATCATCGTCCTAGATGAAATGAAATAAAAAAAATATATTGATTGTCATATAAGCACTTGTGTATTCATTTTTAGCGTATTTAGATGTCGTTGTCACGAATTTAACGTCCGAGCGCCTTGCGCCCAGACAACTGGGATTTTTTTTTAATTCGACATAAACAACTTAATTTTTATTAAAAATATTAATGTATGTACAACACAAAGTAAAAAAAAAATATTTTAATCTAACGTAACCATAATTTAATGAATTTATTCGTCGTCACTGCTCAGTATAATCAACCGAGAACGTCTTTTCGGTGGAACGATATCGCCTTCACTTTCAGAACTTTTTTCTCTATTTAAAGTTTTTGTATGTTTTCCCCTCTTAAAAAAATCTGTAATCGAACTTCACTTGCTGGTTCTTACTATGTCATTGTAAATTTCGCCGTATGGAGCTTGTTGAAAACCGGGAGGTTGGGGATGAGGAAGATTTATAATAATATAATATTGTATAATACTAGGAATGCACTGCACGTGGTTTTATTTGTTCTGCTTGGCTGGTACAAAGTTTGGGTGGTCCGTCCTCTTCGGTGACTGCAAGCCAAGTGGCTGTTACGCAGTAGGGAACAAGTCAAGAACAAGATCGCCAGGTTTTAAATTGTTTGAGCTGTGGAGCCACTTAGGACGCTGTTGCATCCTGGATAAGTACTCGCTACTCCATACCTTCCAGAAGTCCTGTTTTATTTTTTGAATAAACTTCCAGCGGTTCAATGGTGTTACCTTTACATCCACAAAAAAGTTGCACGAGCACGCGCGTCGTGTACTGAGTACAACGAAACCGAAACCGATTGGTTTCTCATCGTTATTGGCTAATATTGTTAATATTTTTGCAGGATATTATAGGAAATGAATGTATATATTATTATTTCAATAATGAATGATAAATTATGAATAATTTATTATAAATAATAATGTTTATAAACAAACTAATCAGGCAAACCGTCGTCTGAGTGAGTGTGAAATTCACAGTCCGCACAATTGATCACAGTTTTACAGTGTTTTTACATACAAAACGTAAACATAAATTGCATGTGATCGTAGTCGTAGAATTTGGACATAATATACATCTGCCTTTCTTGGCAGTTTTTGATGGAACTTGTACTGCATCATTATGAGTCACTGGACGAAATTGTTGAAGAAACAATTTGATGTGTTTGGTAATCTAAGCAACATCGCTCTTTCCAGCAACAGTGGTTTCATTAATCCAAAAGCTAAATTTTTCAAAAAAAAAAACGATACGACGAACACTTTCGGATTTTACAGAGGAATGTAAAATTTGTGCATTGATTCCGCCGATGTTAAAAAAAATGAAAAATAACGCAAGAGGCCATCTCCTTGTGATTCTCGACACAGAAGAAGCTGCACACATCTTATCCCCAACATCTACTGATCCTTTTGTGTCATTATAATCAAGGATCATCAAAGGTTTTTTCGTTTCCGAGTCGATGTCATTTGAGTCGTGCATAGTAGATAGTAAAACAACAGCTTTGTTGGGTTTCGGCACGTAAGACACAAGCGTCGTTTCTGGTTGAAAACCGAAAAGAGATGTTCCCGGAACTGATTTTTTAGATGGTAAAAATGCGATCGGTATCACGCGTTTATTTTTACGCATCGTCCCTAGGAGAGTGATTTTCTTCTTCAATAGATTCTGCCCCATCGCATAGCTCGTGTACCAATTATCGGTAGTTAGATTTCGATTTTCGTTTTCATCCGGTTCTACGAGTCGCATTACAATATCAGTAGGACAATTAGACTTATCATAAGGGCCTTCTGGCTGTTTCCCACAATATACCTCAAGATTTCCAGTGTAGTAAGTGTAAGCGAGTTATATGATTCAGGTTTTAAAAAAAATGAAACAACGACTTTGCTGGAGACAAAGATTTATTCTGTTCCCGACAAAATCTCAAATGTTTCTTAAGTTACTTAAGTTTTTGACAATTTCTAAGTTGTCGCCTATTTGCAGGTGTCGTGGGTCGTGCAGGTTCTTGGAATTAGCCGGTGAGAATCGATGTGATCTATCCTAACAGGTGTTCAGGTGCATCTGCGGTTCGTGGAAGTGCATGGGAACGTTTGTGCTTCTGGGGGTTAGCGTGGGAAATAGTGTAACGTGTAACTAGCGTCACATTTCGCAAAAAATTTCAAACCGTATTTCGCATGTTTTTTCGGGTTATACTGTATAAACTCGCACCGACCTCTGAAAGGATGCAGCATTTCGTCAATAGTCATGCATTCGCCCATTATGTAATGCCTTTTACAGTTTTGTACAAATTGATCTAATATGGAGCGGATAGGTGCAAGTTTATCAGTTTTCTTTCTTTCAGCTCTTGTAGAAGAGTCGTCAAATCTAAGACAATTCAACAAAAATAAAAATCTTTTATAATTCATAGTAGCCCTAAGATACATCATCCCCGTGCCATCGGATTCCCACAGTTCTCTCATATTAGCATGGTGAACTATGACGAGTTCCAATCAAAAAAAGAAAACCGATCAACGCGAGCAGTTCAGATTTTGACATATCTTTACAATCTCTGTCCCTACTGAACTTCGCTTTTTCCGATTGAATTCGCAAATTAGTACACTCTAAGATTTCTTCTAACATATCATCGTCGATCATTTTGAAAAAAGCGCTGCATTCGTCCAATATATCTTTCGCTATTTTTGTCGGACCTGATTGAACCTTGACAATATTTTTTTGTTTTGCCCTACGTTTTTTCTTACATGGTATCTTTTGCCATTTCAGTGAAGGGTCAGTGTCCTCGAATTTACAACTACTTTGTTTTTGATATTCACGCGTTTCCCCTTTTGTTTTTTTGGAAGCCTTTTTTTACAGCACCTTGCCCGATGTAGAAATCTTTTTCCGAAAGACTGAGATTTGCCGCTATGTCGGAATCCGAAACTTCTAATTCCGAATCAGTATCAGAATTTTGATTTTCAATCACCTCTCTTTCATCATTTGAATCGTTCCCGTCGTTCAAGACATCACTATCCTCTTGATTTTCAAAAATAATTGGAATATTTCGACTCAATAATAAATTATTTATGTTTTCAGAAAAAAAACAATAAAAAATCTGATAAATTTTTACAATGGGGATATTTGTAATTACATACCGCAACGATCGAGCCATGATTCTGAGCATTTTAAACTCAAATGATGTTTTTTTCCATATGCACAATGAAAAACTTTATAAACAATTGTTTATAATAATGATAATTATTATTATTTACGTAAATATTGTTTTTTCAGCACTTAGGTATGTTCAATTCAATGAAAAACGATAAAATGACACGGCGCAGTCGAGCGAGCGACCGAACAAGTCAGTGCGCGCATGTTGTAATATGAGATTTGTTTTGATATTTGAGTAGAACAGTCGGATTTTTTTCACGATATCAATAGAAAACAGCTGAACTGAAAAATTCATAAAAGTTTCCAAGTGAAAAAACTTGTTTTTATAGTAGTTTTAGAGCAAAAACTGTCGCCCGTGTACTCAGTACACGACGCGCGAATTATGTTTTATCTACCTTTTAGGGGGGAACTCGGGATGGGAACCTTAATCACTTTGCTTTTTGTTTTGTATTTGTTTTACATTTATTTAACCTTCTTTATTTACATTTATTTGTTTTCTTTTACATTGAGGATCAGCTTTTAACATTACTTTTAATTTAGTAAACAGAGTTAGACAATACTTTTAATTTACTAACCAACTTTTAACATCACTTTTAAATTACTTTTAATTTACCAACCAACTTTTAACAACACTTTTAATTTAACTAGAGTTAGACATTACTTTTAATTTACTATCCAACTTTTAACATCACTTTTAAATTACTTTTAATTTAGAGCGAACAGTCAACCAGATTTGAACATCACTTTTTCGTTGACAGCGAACAGTTTTAATAATTTTTACAATTTTAAAAAAAAAACAATTATTTTTATTTTTAATAATTTTAATAATTTAAAAAGATGAGGCTTTTCTCTTTACCGTGGTTAGCGACCGACTCCCTCATTACTGGCACCTCCAATTCGTTAAGTCTCCTATCTTTGCTTTCCTAAGCACATTTGAAATTCGCCGTCTGAATATTTATGGTGCCATTTGATATTTTATTTCCTTTACCAGGCCATTGGCTTTGGCTTGGTTTTAATTTTGTGCGTGTCCGGTAACGAACATTTTCCGCCACCTTGCATTTCTATGCAATCTGCCTTCCCCTGGTCAGGTTGCATATCTATATATGTAACTCCTCCCCTTTTTAGGTCAGAAGTCTCCGACTTCGAATTAAATATATTAATTTTATTCTTTTTATTTTTCCGAAAAATGCAAAGTATCACCACCACTACTGTGACAATCACTACTATATTTAGACCTATACTTGTTCCGTTTATAATATTTTCACGGTATTTTACCTCTTTAATTTCTCTAATGTTATCAAAATTTTCCAACACAATATGTCTCAAATTAATTGGTTTTATAAATGTCTGATTTACTTCCCCTGTTAGGTAAAAGTATCTATCGTGAAATTCGGTTTTTTATTGTAAAATTTGTTATCTCATATTCCTATGGTACAATTATTAAAATTTATCATATAATTTCCCGTTAAACTAATTTTTCGTTTGTCACAATTTTGTAGTAGATCATCGTTAAAACTGTTCTTTATCAAAAGTGTCCCTTCGTCTATTTCTTCTAGGCTGGTAATATTATTATAAGTTAGTTTACAATTATTTTGAACTACACAACTTTGGCTTAATTTTAACTTGTTTACAGGAATTCCTTCTTCATACTGATAAATTTTGTTATTTATTTCTACTACTACTTCTTCTGGTTCATCTATTTCGAAATTTTCTGAGTTTGGCATTGGTTTGATTAACTGAATTTCTTTCAAAATGTAACTTTTAGGAATCTTTATTGCAAAAATCAGATTATCTTTGTATTTCATTACTCCGGCTTTTAATAATTTAATTTTGTAAAGATCAACCTTATATGTATCCAACTCTTCTAATGTTAACATACTTGGGTGAATCATATTATGTTTCGTTGCCCATATGTTATCCAAAATTTGGTTTATTTTATTTTCTAGGTACCTAAGTTTGGTTTCCTGGTCTAAAAACAAGATTTTATAATGTAATTCCCTAACGTTATCTGTAATTGTATTAATTGCTTTTAAAATTTTATGTTCGCCTTCTTCTATCAGTATTTTTAAATCCGTCAGAGTCCTATTGAAATGTTCGTTAATTTTTATCTGTTTGTTTAAATTACGTATTGCTTTATGATTATTTTTGTCTAAGTGTTCTTTGATGTCTTGTCTGTCTGTGTCGTCCATTGTTCCAAATAACCATTTGCTAGCAGATCCTACGATATTTATTAGTCCTCGTTTCTGTCTATTTGGATTTTGTATCGTTCTTAATTTACTTTTAATAATTTTAATTTCTGTAACAAGTGCCTTTCTGTCCTCCACTTTTAGATGCTCTATATTCTTCTCTAAATTTTGTACTATGTCTGAAATTTCGGCTGGATCTATTATGTGCAATATTTTGTCCGTTTCGTTAGTTATTTCTACTTGTCTTATTTTGATTTTAACATATCCGCTCTCCTCCTTGATTGGTAGTACCTGCAGTGCCCCTTGCACTGTCGTTGTCATCATTAATATTATCATAATTACCTGCAAATTTGGTTGTTCTTTTAATATTTGCGAAATGAACATTATTTAAAGGATATTTTCTGAAATATGGTTCGTCCTTATGTCTCACTCTCTGGTAATTTTTAATGAATCCCTTTTCTCTATTTTCCCTATAGTTTTCTCTACTTTTGTTTAATTTATTTATGTATTTTAATTTTTTTCTATTTATTTTCTCTGCTAACTGGGTTGTATCTACCAATGCATTTGCCTCTCTTGGAGACATTTCTATTATACTGTGATATCTATCGTTATAATAGCCTATTGCTTTTTGTAGTTTTTGTTCCGTCGATATGTTTTCCTCTATTGCTTGTATTTTCTCTATTATTGTAGAATGTAATCTTTCTATGTCTGTATTTCCAGTGTGACTATTCGGCTTTGTCCAGTGGACTTCTATACCTTTCTCCCTTAGATATCTTTTCACCTGTTCTGATTTAAATTCATTATCCATAACTATCTTTCTTGGTTTATCGAATGAAGCCAAATATCCCTCTAGTATGGCAATCTTTTTTACCCAATTTCTGTCGTTTATCAGGTAGGCTACAGCGAACTTAGTTAATTTATCTATTATTGTAATAAAAGTTTGTTTTTTGTAATGGAAGGCGTCAATATGAACAATGTCATTCTTTTTCTTTGGTGTTTCTGTTATGGTGAGTTTTGGTTTTATTGGATTCCTATCATATTTAATCGCCTGACATTTTTCACAATTATTGATAATCAATTGTATTTGTTCTTGTAATTTTGGATAATAAATTTTGTCTTTCAAGGTTTTATAAGTTTCATTGATTCCGCTATGAAGTGACTCTTTTGTATGATATAAAGAAATTTGTTTATGACATTGTTCTTCACTTTCCATTTCCCTGGCTCTTTTAGTGGCTTTTACGAACTTTAGCTTTTTATCCCCTGAAAATAGCTGTATGACACATTGTTGGACTTTATTGTATTCTGTATCTTCTACCTCTGCATAAATTCCTACACGACCTGTTTTTATATGTCTTTTTAATATTTCTTTAATTGCCTGCTCTTCAATTTAGGGGTTAATTTTTATAATTTTTCTTCCATATATACTTTCTACTTCTTTATCTGGGTTGTATGTTAAAATAATTTGGGTTTTATATTTATTCACTATTTCTTCTCTAATACCTATGTGGTCCAAAAGTTGTTCTTTTACCGAATGTATAGTGTCAGACAGGTCCATATTGGATTCACTGCTGTTCCTATCATTAATTTTCGGGCTTTTCTCCAATCTACTGAGAAAATCCGCAACTTTATTTTCCTTCCCTTGAAGATAGTCAATTTCAAAATTAAACTCTTGAAGTTTTAGGATCTATCTTTGGTTCCTTTGAGAAAATTCTTTGCCTTTATATTTTGAATTTAGATACTTAATCGGTGCATGGTCGGTAACCACTTTAAATTTTCGGCCATATAAATAAGGTCTAAAGTATGTTACGGAATACACAATAGCCAAAAATTCCTTGTCCGTTACACTATAGTTCTTTTCGTGATTATTTAGTGTTCTTGACACATAGCAAACCGGATGACCGTCTTGTGAAAGAACCGCTCCTATTGCATAATCACTTGCATCTGTTTGACAACAAATAATTTTTCATAATGGGGAAATTTTAATATTGGGTGAGATATTAACAACAATTTTAACTCTTTAAACGCTTGGATGTACTGAGGATCTTTAATATTTATTTTCGTATCTTTCTTTAAATATTTTATTAGAGGATATGCTATTTGAGCATAATCCTTTATAAATTTTCGGTAGTATCCTGTCATGCCCAGAAAGCTTCTCAACTGTCTTTCCGTCTTAGGTAGTTCAACCTTCATTATGTCATTGATTTTGTTAGGGTTTGGTTTTATCCATTGGTTTGTCAGTATATGTCCCAAAAATTCTGTCTCCCTATTCATAAAACTACACTTATCTGCCTGGATTTTTAAATTATGTTCTTCCAATCGTTTAAATATTTTTTCTATTGATTTTAAATGTTCTTCTAAAGTAGTTGAAAATATTAATATGTCGTCTAAGTAGACAACACAAATTTTATTTATGTATTCTCGCAATATCTCATTAACCAACCTTTGGAAGGTGGCAAGGGCATTTTTAAGCCCGAAGGGCATCCTAATAAATTCATAGAGACCTAAAGGTGAAACAACGGCTGTTTTTTCTCTGTCTTTTTCCGCAACCAAAATTTGGTGGTAGCCCTTTGCTAAATCTAAAGAGCTAAAATATTGCGCTTTCCCAAACTTGTCCAATATACTTTCGATATTGGGAAGTGGGTACTTGTCGTCCACGGTAATTTGGTTTAATTTTCTATAGTCTACTACTAGCCTATACTTCTGTATTCCTGAGTTGTCTTTTTTTTGGAATTACGAATATACAGTGACTCGAAAAACTGTTCACGTATTTTCTCTAAAAAGGGATACAAGGTATTATTTTAAATAAAAAGAAGGGAATTCACTTTTTGATTTTGAATATATTTTAGGGGAGTAACAACAATTCATAAATTCGAATATACAAAAACACAATTATATATTTAAAGGAAAAAAATAACATAAACTGAAATCCAAGAAATGAACAGTTTATCGACTAGCAGATACATTTTAATGTTTAGTATTATAAAAGATTTTTTTAAAATGTGGTGTTTCCTCCTTTGGCTTTAATAACTGCTTCAATTCGTTTAGGCATACTGGCCGTTAATTTAGCCAACGTTTCGGAGCTAATTTCCTCCCACGTCTTTTGAACTTTCACCCAGAGCTAATCAACGGTTTTTGGAAGTTCCTTTTGAGTAATTAGTCTTTTTTTAATTATAGCCCAAAGATTCTCTATTGGATTGAGATCAGGTGACTGAGCAGGCCATTTCATCGTTTTTATCGCATTGTTTTCTAGCCAGATTTTCGTAGCACGAGCCATATGCTTCGGGTCGTTATCTTGCATAAACTCCAAGTCACCTGTCTCACATCCAAATTTCTTAAAACTCGGCAGCAACGAGTCTTCAAGTGTGCGTACATAATCTTTGGCGCACATAATTCCTTGAATACGACGCAATTTTCCCAATTTATCGCCACAGAAGCAGCCCCAAACAAGTAGTGAACCTCCTCCGAACTTTAAGGTCTTAAGTATATTTTTTTCTGTTGGTCCAATTCTTTTGTCGTACCAGCTCCAAATTCGTCCGTCAGATCCTAATCGGTTAATTTTTGTCTCATCAGACCATACAACTAATTTCCACTGTTCCGCAGTCCAATTTTTGTGAAGTTTTGCAAACTCTAATCGTGCTTTTCTATTTTTCTCCAATATTTGAGGCTTTTTTTATCTTAGCTCTTGCCTTTAAATTTGCATTTTTCAAGCAATTTCGAATAGTGTCATTGCACACATTGATATTTAATGTGGCAGAATGTTCTTTATTGACATCCACAGCGTTACTTGCTGCTCCTGACATGATAAGACGCCGTGCCATTCTTTCTGTTTCAGCGCTTAGTATTTTGGGTCGTCCACCTTTATTTTTATTTACCTCAACCTCCATTTCTTTTCTAATTTTTGTGGTTACACCGATCGAAATACCGTGTTTTCTAGAGATGTTTCTCACAGAAAGTCTTTTTTTTATATCCTCAGCAACAGCTGCCCTCTTAGCAGTGGAAATTTTTTTGGTCATTTTTATCTACAAATAAGTTTTGACCCAAAATCATTTTGACCCGAAAAGCTATGAAATATGTATTTTCTTACCGCGATAGATATAATAAATATACAAAACGCCTTATTTTTTTAAAAAAAGTAACGCAAGTTTAATTCTTTTTAGAGAAACTCCAAACGCTCGAAAAACTGTTCACGTTGCGATCTTTACTTCAGCAAGGATTTTAACGCTTTGCTTTGCTCATTCAAACGTTCATGTAAATAATAACAAATTACAGTTAAATTGCAGTTATTGAAGAAAACCAGTGTTGCCGCTTGCTTAGTATTTTCATTTTTTTGGGGAATTTATCTGAGAATGTAATTACGTGAACAGTTTTTCGAGTCACTGTAGGTGAAGAGCATTTGCTGTTACTTTTCCTAATTATGCCTTGTCTCTCCATTTCGTCCAGTTGCCTTTTTATTTCTATTTCGTGTTGTGGTGGATAGCGAAACGATTTTGAATTTATTTGTTGTGTTGTTGTTGTTTTTATTTCATGTACTATGCTTTTAGTGTTTGTTAATTGGTCCCCTTCTTTAAATATTAATGATTTAAATTTTTCCAAAAGTTTTGACATTCCTTCTTTTTCTTCTTTATTTAAATGGTTTAACTTTATATTACCTAAATCAGATTCTTCTAATAAGTTAACGTCTTCCTGAATTTTTTTATTCAAGAAAGGTATCACTGTATCGTTGTTCAGTATTATTTCTTGTTTTTTTATATCGATATTTTTAACGTTTTCTTCAATAAAATCCATACCTATTAAAAAATCATACTTTTTGTCAAGTTGTATTTTCACCCATTTCATCCTAGCGTTATCTGGTTGCTTAAATTCTTCTGGACATTTTGTTTTTACTAATTCATTTTCCTTTTTTACTTCCCCATCTATGGTATTGATTTGTATTTTGTTTTCACCTAATCCCTGGTAAATATTACTTTTAACATTTCTTGAATTTAACAAGCTTATCGTGGAACCTGCATTTATTAATGCCACATAGACATTACTATTAATAGTCACTGAAATATAGACTTTTTTGCTCTCTGAGGCTAATTGATAAAAAATTCATTACTTTCTAATTGATTATTTTCACCTGTATTTCCGGTATTTAAAGTATCCACCTCCATAGGTTCTGCTTGATTGTTATTTCTTGCCTGATTATTTTGGTTACTATTTTGTCTGTTACGTATCTGGTTAATATTATTTTGTCTAGAGTTATTACTGTTATGTCTATTATTTTGATTATAATTGGTTCTTTGTATTTGTCTTGTCTGATTACCATTCTGTATTTGAGCCGAATTGTTATGATATCTCATTTGATTTGTATTAGTATAGTTTCGTGGTCGATTGTCATTACTGTGTACCTGATTTCGTCCTTCTTGTCTCACATTATTATTATATCTTCCATTATTAAAGGCATAGTTTCGTGTCTGGTTATCGTTATTGTGTGCTTGATTTCTTCTCTCCTGTCTTAAGTTATTGTTATATCTTTCATTACTAAAACTTGATTGAGGATTGTTTTGTCTAAAATTTGTTCTATTCCACTTTAAATTGAAATGATCTAGACCTATGTATTTATTTATTACTTTTCTAATTTCTTCCAAGCTAAACTTATTATACAATTCTGCTGCTAATGCTCCCGCTGTTATTTCTTTGATTTTTAGCACCAAAACACTGCTTAAGTTATTTATAATTTCGGTTTGAAAGTCACTAAACATTGAGCACTCTGATATGTCATCCACGAAAACTCTTATTCTATTACTCAATTCCTCTACAGTACATACCTTAAGCGTACTTATTTCCTGCATTATTTTTCCTTGGTTCTTGGACGGCTTGTACTGCAGCTTTAACTTTGCCTTGCACTCTTCCCACGATGTTGGGGGTGAGATTTCCAAGAAGTTCTTCGCTGCTCCGAGTATCTTCTCGTTGTATATGATGTGGTATACATCTTCTGCTTGTTGTCCGTAGTCCTGTAGTGTTCTTTCCACCGCTGTTATAAAAGATGGTAGGGTTCCGCTTTTTCCTTCGAAGTTGGGCAAGTAACTCAGGTCCTTTTCTATTCTTCGTCTTAGGGTTTCTGGCTGCATTTGTCGATTTAGGATGTCCGTCAGTGCCGCCAGGCACTGCCTCATCAATAGATCCCCATTATCCTGCTGTTCCACTCCTCTGTTTTGGTCCACCATTCTGTTCCTTTGTTCTCTTCTTGCCAGTTTCTTCAGTGGTCGTTTCTTCGCGGTTTAGTAAATTGCACTTTAAACCACTTCGTATCACACTTTTCGTAAAAACTGGTTAAAATTAGGGTTTCTTTTTTCTGAAGCCCAGTCCGACTGCGCCAATTATGTTTTATCTACCTTTTAGGGGGGAACTCGGGATGGGAACCTTAATCACTTTGCTTTTTGTTTTGTATTTGTTTTACATTTATTTAACCTTCTTTATTTACATTTATTTGTTTTCTTTTACATTGAGGATCAGCTTTTAACATTACTTTTAATTTAGTAAACAGAGTTAGACAATACTTTTAATTTACTAACCAACTTTTAACATCACTTTTAAATTACTTTTAATTTACCAACCAACTTTTAACAACACTTTCAATTTAACTAGAGTTAGACATTACTTTTAATTTACTATCCAACTTTTAACATCACTTTTAAATTACTTTTAATTTAGAGCGAACAGTCAACCAGATTTGAACATCACTTTTTCTTTGACAGCGAACAGTTTTAATAATTTTTACAATTTTAAAAAAAAACAATTATTTTTATTTTTAATAATTTTAATAATTTAAAAAGATGAGGCT
Organism: Philonicus albiceps; assembly: GCA_963969385.1. NCBI lineage: Eukaryota > Metazoa > Arthropoda > Insecta > Diptera > Asilidae > Philonicus > Philonicus albiceps. Next base: position 23,611,163 of record OZ017773.1, on the reverse strand, counting down.
TTTCTCTTTACCGTGGTTAGCGACCGACTCCCTCATTACTGGCACCTCCAATTCGTTAAGTCTCCTATCTTTGCTTTCCTAAGCACATTTGAAATTCGCCGTCTGCATATTTATGGTGCCATTTGATATTTTATTTCCTTTACCAGGCCATTGGCTTTGGCTTGGTTTTAATTTTGTGGGTGTCCGGTAACGAACATTTTCCGCCACCTTGCATTTCCATGCAATCTACCTTCCCCTGGTCAGGTTGCATATCTATATATGTAACTCGCGTTCCAGAAGGTTAAATAATGCTCAACGCTTGGCACAAAACAATTTGAAAACCAATCTTTAAATAAATTTCCTGTTACCCAAACTCTTGAATTTGCTTTCCAGTATACCGGCAAGGTGTTTTTATTTACGTTTTTCAGTGCAGGAGGATTCAAAGATCTATAAACTAGCAAGGGTTTTGTCATGAAGTCCCCCGATGCATTACTGCACAAAAGGAGCGTTAGAAGATCTTTGGACACCTTAAATCCGGGTGCAGTTTTTTCTTTTTTCGAGATAAAGATTTTACTGGGCATTTTTTTCCACCAAAGCCCAGTTTCGTCGGCATTGAAAACTTGATCCGCTGTGTATCCTTACTCGGCTATAATGTTTTGAATTTTTCCTGGATACGTCCTAGCAGCTTCATGATCAGCCGACGCAGACTCTCCTTGGATTCTTATGCTATGAATTGCAAAACGCTTTTTGAATTTTTCAAACCAACCTTTACTCGCCACAAAATCTTGGTTGACAGAGGATTCTCTTTGTTCTTTAAGATGGTTGTAAATTTTTAGTCCTTTTTATTTTATGATATTGCCATCTAATGGAATTCTTTTTTGACAGCAATCATCAATCCAAATGCTGAGTGCCTTTTCCATTTTTTCAATTATTGGCGCTCTGGGGCGAGCTGAACGTTTTGCGGATGTCGAAGATCCTGCGGCAACTGCACTTCTGATTTCTTTTTCATTTTTCTTGATGGTCCTGACTGTTGCTCCATTCAAATTAAGGCTTTTCCCAATGTGGGATGCTTTTTCTCCTTTCAATAAACGATCCAAGATTTGTATCTTTACTTCTAAAGGAATAAATTCCCTCTTGAACGTTGTTTTATCTTTATCTGACATTGCTTGGGGATGAAGCTTAATGTCTTAAAGATGAAAAAATTGTTCTTTAACACACCGTGACTCGACGTAGACTACCGACTAGCATCGTGGGACACTTTTTGTTTTCAGGCCACGGAGATGAAAGTAAATAACGTAGGTAAAACCACACGGAAAACTGACTGACTGACACCTCGAGGAAAACACACACGCATCTTAAACTAGAACTATTGTAGGCGTTGCCTAATTATTAAGCAGCAATTGTGTGTTCCCACCCTAACTGGGCGTACCCCAATGTCCTAAAGGGGACACAGGCCCCGATAAGAGGAACAACCGTATTCCTCTTCCAGCAATTTGGAAGTGACATCGTGCACGTGGCTCGCAAAGCCGCGTCGGCCACTTGATCCGGTCGTAAATTAGTCTAAGGCCAAGACCGCGCGGACAACTCTTATAACTAAACAGTCTCCGTTGGTGACCGTCTCAAGTGCTGGTTCATACCTTGGGATACCTAATACGTATCAGGCCTATCGCCTCGTGCGTGCCTATATAAAGCTTTGGCTTGTAGCCACCAGCGTGCGAGCCGCAACGAGCGGATTCCTTTGTATATTAATCCGGTCGCAACCATCCTTTTCCAAATACCAATCTTCCGATACCGCAACGTGTAATCCTTACCGCAATCATCGTCCTAATCCTCGCCCTTTGCGTCACCACCGATTCTCGAGCACACGTCCTGTCGCGATAATTATTTGGAATTTCCATGCTCCCACTCCTCGTTCCCACTATTCGTCTCCAGCATTATTGACGTACCGTCCATCTCCCACAGGCTACACGTACGGTTAAGGACCTACATACATTTCCGCAACGCTGTATCTTTAGGACAGCAAGCATCGGCGCGGCTGTAGAAGTACATACAGTGTTGTATGTACAAAAGATTTGCAGTTTTCTCATCACGTTGATTTAGACAATTACTTTTATTTAATAAATTTATCACGACATTATATCCTAGTCCAAACGTATTTTTGTCACTATATTTTTTGATTTTGCGCCCTTGTAACAAAATGTTAAACAATATTTCGAAACAGCATCGCATAACATCCAAAATTGTATGCCCCAGCGATGATGTTTTTTGTTTGGCATATATTGAGTTATACCCGAATGACATAACGTCCCAACTAAAGATTCGTCGATTGATAATTCCTTGTGAGGTGTATAATATAATTTAAAAATTCTGTTAGCCTGTTTAACAAGGGGTTCAAATCTCACACAGGGATCGTAATCAGGATGACTAGGTGGAAAACACAAAGAACTATCAACCATATGAAAATACTTTAAAATTTCTTGAAACCTGTTTCTTGAAAATATTTTCTTGAACCATATGGTATCTGCCGTGAATTTTTGCTCCAATATGAAGTTATACTGGGTCTTTTTGTAATGCCCATTTCTAGAATCATTGCTATGAATGCTTTCAACTCCAATTCAGTAACTGGTGTCCAAAAAAATGTGGAAGTATGGAATCGGTTTGCTCCAATTAGAAAAATTGCATTCAGCTTCAGAATTATCGATATTTTCTTCGGCTGTTGTGAGCAAGTCCTCTGCACATGAATCATCGTGTGTCGAAAATCGCTATCACTCTCCGAGCTACTAAAAATACGTTTTTTGCTCTCCCTAGCAGGAATAATGTCAGAGTCATCGGTGTCACTCGGACAACTTGGATTTTCGTTTACGCTTGTAATTTTAGTTTTTCGGCTTATTATAGCTCCTATAATAAATTAATTTTAAGTTACTCAATAAACCTCAGCTAACACTATACTTACCTTCTGCATAAAGAATGATGGTATAAAAGAAACAAACTCGAGAAGCGCGGCCCCGTCGTTTATCGCATTGAGTATAACGAGCGCTTTTTTCGACACGTAATTGAAGGAGCGCTATCACGCTCTTTAGCTTTTTTTGGCACATAATCGAAGGAGCGCAATCGCGCTCCTTGGCGCTTTTCGATCGTGTTTTTTCTTTATTAAAAGAGTGCTGACTTAGAACTGAATACATGATTGACAATATGGCGGTTGAGTATCAGTAGTTTACAGCAGTACAGAGTATTGCCAGATACACAAGTATTAATTAGGTAATCCTATAACAGAAAGGTTGATGGGGCGTTTTTTAAATCAAACGACATTCTTAAATATTCATAATGCCCGAAAGGCGTTGAGAATGCTGTTTTCCTCCAATCAGATTCTTTCATTAGAATCTAGTGGAAGCCTTTGGGTAAATCGTGGTCGTGGGATAAAAAATATGACATAGACAAAGGAAACATTGTAGGGCACGGAGGAAGGAAGGCAGTCTCAACCGTTTGGCAGTTACATGGCGATTCGTAAATATCAATTTTCCATGGTATGCACTTCACTATTTTATTTTTATCTTTTGATCGACTCAACGTAGCGACATCGAACTTACATCAAAAATTTACTATACCAATGTCCTTTCCATAAATGTCAACAATGTGGACCTACTGCTGTTCACTGCGGGCACACTCCATCCTAAAGTGTAAACAATTTTTCTCACTTTCCTAAAATTCATCTTTTCCTCACATTTTCTCCGAAATTATGGAATTAATATATCTATTTGTTATTTTTATCAAATTGCCCATTTTATTACATTTCCAACAAGGTACAACATGTCCATGTTAAATAAAGGTAGAAAAATTTATTCCTTAAAATACCTTAATTGGTATCTTACTGTTTTATTGCCTCGTAATTGCAAAAGTCCTAAAACGAACAAAGTGTATTCAGAAATTATCGGGAATGTTTGTTTAGGATACACAAGTAATTAGTTTTAATTATTGTTGTAGAAAAGTCATAAAAAGGTTAACGTTATTTATTGTATTGGCGCAATTAGCTTGTGTAAGCAATACTTGGGACTATCCTGTCGCTTTGTTACTAATACCTGACGGAAATTTTGCTATAATGGAGGATCAGGCAGAAAGAACATCGATCATTGTTGGAAAACCAAGCTATAACTATGGGGTTTTAAGCTAAAATGGCCGAATTCATTTTATTTATTATTATTATTATTTATTTGCAGTGAGACATACAATATCTATTAATTTTACAATCAAAAACAAAAATTCTTTTAAAACCAAAATCACAGTTTACAATATAAATTAGTATTGAGGTCCACTGGAGTACCACTGGACTTACCAGCTATACTGATTTAAAACAGATCTAAATCTCTACACGGCGACCTGACATATCTCCATGACATTCTCAATGACAGACTTACCCTCATCAAATTCAAAACTGAAAAATTTTCTCTGCAAAAGTTCTACACTAACATCGGTTTTTGTACCATAAAGACAGGTTAATTTATCTAACATTTGTTTCGACGTAGTACAATGAGAAATTTTCTTCGCAATATTGCTATCTACATTTAACCTTATCAGTGCCTGTGCTTCAATATCTTTCTTTAACCAAGCGCTAACAGTGGCTGTGTCAATTGCACCAGCGGGTCTGACCTCTGCGCCACTTGTAATTTTGTACAAATCTTTTTCTTTCAAAGTTAAATTCAGTTTGAAATTCCATGACTCAAAATTTGTCTGACCTTGTGCATTTGTTGCCAAAGTTTCTAAGTGAGATTTAATTGTATCTACTTTTTCTGTTTGTTTACTTTTCAATTTAAACTTATTTTCTGACTTTGTTTTGATTTTGCTAATCTTAATTGAACATTTTCTGACTTTGTTTACATTTGAAAATGTTTGTTTTGATTCGACTATAGTTTATCTTACTTTACTTTGTTTAACAATTTTTGTTTTAAAATTTGTACAAAATTATCGTTTCAATATTTCTAAATGACTTGCGTGCTCCAAATTTGTCGACGTCGTTGACTGGCGTTGCACACGTTGAGACGTTGGCTTACGGCGTTCGACGTTGGGGCGACGTACAGCATGCACTTTTGCTTTTCAGCTTACTCTCGGCATTCAATTTCGTCCTGAAGTCCCAAATTTGTCCTCTTCTCGTCCTGGGCCCATAACCTATTGAGGTCCACTGGAGGATGGGTTTGGGTCGTCAGCCAAATGAATAAACTTGTTTAATGCTCAAGTCAAAAACTCTTTATTGAACAAAATACTTTCAGAAAGTTTGAGCAAACAAGAATAACTAAAGGCGCCTGTCAAACATCAATTTAATTAATATCTCAAGTGAACAATGTTTGTTTGCAGGCGTGAAAATAATTTGAAGATTTATTTCATATAGAGAACAGTAGGAAAATAGTGAACTTAACCTAAAAGTTGGTGCTAGTAATTGAAGAGCAAATTTTGACTAAAGTAATAATGAATTTGCATACCTTTTGTATTTTGACTTATCACTTGACGTCTGGCTTGAGAACCAGAATGTATTTTAATTGAAAAACTTGCTTTAAACAAACGATGCGTGCTGATTAACTTTGAAGCACAATTTCGCACGACTTTTTCTTTCTCTTAGTTTTTCCGCTGTTACAACGCGTCACTTTTCTTTTCTAATGAGTGGCACCACTAATTAGCACTGCCAATCCATTTTGCCTTTTCTAGCAGACAACAAAAGCTACAGTTCAAAATGATTAATCTCAAGAATTAGAAAATTGAAAACTGAGTAGATTTTTCAATTTCTGGCACCATAAATTAAAATCAAAAATTTTATGGTGCAAATTTAACAAATAGGCGATGGATGTGACTGGCTCATGTAGTCCGTAGTTAGTGCGATGGTAAGGTATATTTATTAATTTATTGACTCTGAGTCCATGATGTCCCAGCCGAGGGCACGGACGAAACCAGCGGTGATGTCTTTCCACCCGCAGCAGTAATAGTTTTATGACCGTTCCTTTTCGTCAGCGCAGATATCTTTGATGTTGATGGTCGATGCGATCCCAATGTGGAACCATCCAAATTTTTCAACTGAATAGAAGGATCAACATGTGGCGGTTTAGGAATGAGCGGCATCACTTTATTGATTTTCGCGGTCAAATTAGATACAGTCAGGCACAGGTTTTCAACTTGCGAAGTTAAGCTCACAATTAAGAATTTTACCTTTAAAATCAACACAACCATCACAAATCCAAACAAAACCGTCCAAGTTCTTGACAATGTTATAATGTTAACTAGAGATTCCCAGACAGGAGGAATGGAATAATTTCTCACAGAAACCACTACATTTTATCGGGTCATGGGAAACTGTCCCACAGCATTTGTTGCAATTATCAGTAGCCATGATAAAATTTAAATTAAGTTCACAATATAGTCACGCAAGAATAATATTAAACTAAACGATGCTAAATTATGGCCACAATAACAAACAATAGGCCAAAAAACAAATCAAAAATATAGTCCAAATGAAACCAAGAGAAATCAAAGTAAAAATTGAAAATGAAAGCAGGAGCGATCGCACAACACGTCCGCACACTGTAAAGAGTACTTCTAAGTTTTAGAGGATTATGTGGATATAATCTACATTTAAGGTGTAGTAGACGGAAACGAAAGACAGCCGGTCCTGGAATACCAAAGGAAATTCTCAAATTTACAGGTACTCCAAAGAAGGGTATTTTCGCGGACTTTCCAGAAATTAAGAGAAACCGGAAGTATAACTTTAAATAGAACGGATCCACGATCGCAAGATTCTGCCGACGCACATAGGGGTATTTTGCTGATCTAGCCGGTCAAAATTATTTATTTAGTTTTTTTACTCCAGGGACTTGTCCTGGTTAACCATAAGCTATATTTTTCTTTTTAATGAATAATGACTCAAAATATTGGAAAAAAATATAATAAAAATATATTTTAGTAATTTATAACTTCGATTTTTATTATTTTCTCAAACAAAATGTTATAAAATTCATGTAACTATAATGATGATGAGTCCCATGGTTCTTCATCATTCTCATCACTTTCAGTATCTCCAGAAACCTCCTCCAAATCAGAATCTGAGTCTCTTTCAGAGTCAGGTACAGCAGGAATCATCAAAGCAATTGCTTCTTTCGTGAATGGCAAAGTTCTTTTTTTTGGGGGTTGGTCTCATTCCAGTAATCAGTGGGTCAGAACTGAGTAATAATCTATTCATAATATCAGTGTTACACTTGACCCTTGAAAATTTTTCGCGAAATTCTGCCTGTACAGCCGGAAATGTTTATTCCGTGCCTCAGCGGCTTCTTCCGAGAGTAACCCAATTGGCAACAATGCCTTGTCTATGACAGTAGCACCATGCACCAGGATCTTGTGCATCGTAGGTGTCATAGGATGCCACGGATACAAACTTATATAAAGTTTCGCCGTATCTATGCAATAATCTGCAAACTTGTCCAAATGGACTTTGTGACTACTTGATATGACTTCAAGGATGACTTTGAGTCGGTAAATGAAATTATAATCAACTCCAGTTATTTCTGCAGCTAATTCAGGATTGGAAAAAAATCTTCTACTTGTGTTACCATCATTGGTATTTCCAAACCCAGCTTTCGGTACATCCACTATTAGACCAGTTTCACGTCTAAATTTTTCTTGAATGATTTTTTTCCTTTCCTTAACAATAGCTTTGTCAACGTTAGATCTTAACTGCCACTTTTTTACAGTGAGTTTGTATGAGAGGTGCAATATGCTCTCAAACAGACGAATTCTGGCGTGCAAAGTGGATAATCCGAATGAAAGTGCGTCTGCATCAACATCTCTTTTGATAGTTAAATCGTTGAGTTCTTTCGATGATGCTCCACAAATGTAGCACTTCATTGTTGACGTGGTCTGTGTGGCAGCATTACATACTTTTGCGTCTACCATTGTAAGCATCATAGTATGTTTTACAGAATATGACTTTTCCTCTAGCAAAAATGTTGTTTTTTGTAGGGCGTTAATGGCATTTTCCACATACTCAATTTCTTCTTGGGTTATATCCACTGTTTCTTTAACGAATCTGATTCTAATAGGACGACAATATCGCGGTGAGGATGGGGTTGGATTTTGCCATACTATTTTAGTACCACATACCAAACGAAGTGGTACAAAGCTACTTTGAAAAATGTTACTATCTGTGGCGTCATTTTCCATCTTTTGTTTGAATTGTGCCTGCTGTGATCCATCACAGCCCCACTTGCAAAACAGCTCTAATGAGTCAGATTCATCTGGTCTTAGACCACGTAGAACATCCTTTAAATACGTCAGTAATCTTGTTGCAGTATGGTTTAATACATCTTGAAGATTTACTTGTACGCATGTTTCAGTGACTTCGTATGACTCTTTGGGCGTATAGCAGTCACTTTTTGCTTTTTGTAGGATGCTGTAACTAGGAAACAACTTTTTACTGGCACTTTTTATTATTTCATATTGTCGCCGAGTGAGGTCAGCTTCCACGAATACAGAAAGTGCCGATAAAGGTGTTAGCTTTTTTTCTTTGTCATCTTGTACTGTTTTGTATGCTTTTTTTAACTTTGTAGCTCTTGTTGGAGAATTCATAATCTGCTTAAGTATACTTGAAGCATCTTTTTTTCCAGATGTTTGTAAATTTGTTTGTGCAGCATGTATCAACATATCCTTATCCGCTGTAATACGTAAGGTTTCAGTTTTCCTTCTCTTACTTCTTTCGCTTAGCTCATTAAATGGTTTTGATGGTCGACCCGAACTTTTAGGCTGCGCTCTCGGTATTTCAAATGTATTTTTTAGCCATTCGTCATTATTATGAAGAAATCTAGCTTCCGTTTTATCAGCTTTTTTCCACCTTTGTTTAAATTCCGACTTAATATGCGAAAACTTGTGCTTCAACGCCTTTAATTCATCTTCAGAATAGTTTTCGCTGGACAAAATCCAATTTTCCAAGTAATTTAATTTTTCTTCAAAATTAGGCAAATTTTTTAGCAAAAAGTGATCTACGGGTCACTACTCTAATACCTGAGTGACCAGGTAACCCTGAAACCAAATAATTACCAAGGTAACATAGTGTAAATTCCAAATAAAATTTTTATTTTTTTTTTTTCACTGTTTTGGTCTGTCACCTCTGGCAGAAAAGGGGGCAGGTATGGACGACTAATTAGGCCATAATAATTTTATATAAACTATAACCTGTCGTTATCAATTAACATTATAACCGGGAAAAAACCGGAAATACAACAAAAACCTTTCCAAACTTAAAATTGGGTTGAAAATTTTAAGAATTTCAAACTATATCTTCAAACGTCGAATGACAATATTCTATCAAAAAAATACAGCATAATAGTTTAACAATATGCGTTCTTACCTCCTTGATCCATATCCATAAAAATATTTTAAAAGAAGTCAGTAGTCACGAAAATATTTAACTTTTTGTCAGATACTATCACACTTAGGAAACGCATAAGATACGTGCAGTTGAAGCGATGACTAACTTCCGACAAAACGAGCGCGCAGGTGTATTCGATAAGAGACCGGGACGGGTTGTCTATTGTTCTCTAGTCATTCGATAACTATAGGAACCAGTTGTTTTTACCGGCGACAACTTCTTATAAATTGGTTTATGACCGACTAGATCAGCAAAATACCCCTATGTGCGACGTCGAACAATAAATAATCAGCATCGTTAGCCAAGCCCCTGAAACGAGCACAAGACAAGTTGCAAAATTGTTTAAAGATCGCAAATTTTTCAAACAGGCTTTGATGCATTTTTTACATCTTCAATATTTTCTCCATTAACTGATTTTAATGTTTCTTTCATGATTTTTAAATTTTCCGTGAAAGAGATATTTTATTTTCTTAGAGTACTTATTATCATGCAAGACTTTTCTTTATGAATACAAATACCCATTTATTGTGCTTACTTAACTATATACCTTTAAAAATTGTGGTGATCATGAGGACAGCCTCGAGGACTATGACTCGTGGAGAGGAACTTTAAACAAGCCTTGTGATGATGATGGGAGCAGCCTCGAAGGCTATGATTCCTAGGGAGCAACTTAAAACAAACCTTGACTCCGGATCGGATTAAGTTAGGAGCAGATACAAGAGCGTTATCTCCAAAAGAATTCCAGCGTGGTCGAGTTCTTAAATCGTCGGTTTATTTCAGCTATTTTATACAAATTCTGCTTATAACTACATGCATACCTATTCAATAATTTAGCCTAGCACGACATTGACTCTCTATTGACATGTCAGCACCCTTGCTCTTAGCTGCTGACGCACTTGATCTCACTTTGAAAATGCCTGCTTGCAATTTACGAGATGTGAATGAACTTGGCAATGTTTACGTTATTTCAAATATGGGTTAGCGTATCGTGATAGTTTTTGTAACTGACCTAGATTTACATTCTATATGAGGTTTACATAGTTTATCACAGTACTTACATAACTAATATCGTTAATGTGCACGACTTGTCTCTATATAAACAATGTGAAGAATGGACTTGCTTCTTTTTTGTCCTTACATTATTATAGCTATCAAAGCTAAAGCATTTTAAAGAGATGTTGAGATGCTGTTTTAATATTTTAATATTTTTAGAATACATTTGCTTTAACATATTTATTTATTTATTGCATTAGTCGGTGACATTTTATAAATTTAATTATAGTATAATTATTATTATTATCATTAATTTACGGGAATGCTCCCTTGTTTACATAATTGAAACATAATTTCTTAAGGCACATTTCAAGTCTAGATTGGTCAAAAATAGCTGATTTTCGTGATTTTTTTTTGAAGAAATGAAAAGATATAGAACTTCGGGATGTTTATTCAAGAGGTCGCACGAATTTTTCCAAACAAAAATATGTATAGGGTGTTCTTGGGGGGGGGGGGGGGGGGGTCGTCGTCCGCAGCGCGACTTTTAGATTTGGGTAGTTTTTAGGCGGAATCTATAAGTATCGGCGGCAAGAAAAAAAAACAAAGCACTCCCATTCAAACACTTTATTTCCCTTTTATTACAACCTTCACAATTAGTGGCCAACAAAACAGTATCACTTCAAAACAGAAGGAAAGCTCTCCTATCTGTCCGGTGGTTAGACTCACGACAGACTGATTCTCATATAATTTTCAAATATCTGCTAAACTAGGCAATGCAACGTGACTTAAGGAAATTTTTACCAGGTAAGCATCTTTTCTGTGGGAATGGGACTAAACGTCGTTCTCACTGAGAAACTTAAGCACTTTTTTTTTGAATAGTCAAATTCTTTGCTATATCCGTTACCAAGCCATAGGCTTTGGCTTTGACTTTATTTTATATGTATCCGTTCCCGGAATAGGGAAGGTCAATATATGTAACTCACGTGCACGGCATGCAGGCCCATTTGGCATACACGATTGGGCCCACGTGGTTCACCTGGAACAAAAATTTGATATCGATCGGTAAAATAGATTAGTTTTGCCCGGGTTTGAACGATTGGAATTTTTTTTTCGAACTTTTCGTTTATAATTGCGCGCTGTGAAAAAAAATAACGATTTTTCAGCCATTTTTTTTTTTTGTGTTTAAACCCCTGTAAAAAATAATAAAGAACAATTTTAAAAAAAACGCTTTCGTTCAATCCCGGGCAAAAATAGTTCCCTACAACTACAAAAAAATCCCGATGTAAAATTTTGAAAACTGTTCCCGTAATCGTGTACGCCAATTTCGAATTACGCGTTTGTCTGAATTGACGTTTAAAGTTTTTGTTGTCGCGCGGCTCGATCGAGTCAATTGAGCGCTTAGTTTCGTTGCTTCGCTACGGCTTTTTTAATGATTTTTTCAAACTTTCAGCTAATCGGCGATGCCTGCACCATACAGCAGACCCTCCTCTGCCTCATATAGTTTTTGCTCCTTCTTTTTTTTCTCCGCTGCTGCCATTCTCGCCTTCTTACTTGCTGCCAACGACTGAGCATCGGATATGCTTATTCGGGATGCATGCTTCCTTTCCGCGTATCTTCTAGAATCCAGTCCAATTTGAAAATCCAGCACTTCCATGATTTTCAAAATTGCGTGAGGTCCATCGTTGAAAATACCGCATGCGATGTACACGGCAAGTTCAACCGTGTTTTTTCCGCTGTGCAAGTGTTTCGGAGAAATGCGCCAGATGCAGGAGTTCAAACACTCGTTGCTGTTTTGAGTATTTGCTCCCGTCGATCGGCTCATCAAACCAGGCTCAGTAAGCATATGATAAATAGGTTCGATCGCTTTTTGTACTTCAGGGTCTAGAGCGGGTTTGTGTTTGTAATCTGCCAGGGTTCCTGCTGCTTCCGCACGACGCCAAGTGCACCAGCTTTCTGCTCCTTCGGGGCAAAACTCGTGCTGCGGTTTTTCATCGGTTGAAATTTTGTGTTTGAACGTTGCCCAAACAGCTTTCGCCATGTCCTCGGCCGCATGACTATTTCTGCGGATCGCCAAACCGTAGTACAAGGTTAATTCCTTGATCAAATCGTCTGTCAATTTTCCTTCGCCCTTGCCGCCCAATCCGTTCGATCTTCTCACCACTTTTGTCGCTGTACCGCCTCGTCGTCCTCGTAAGTTTTTCGCCACTCTTCCACCACGTCCTCTAACCCCTCTCAAGCTTGGCGTCTTTTCTCTTCCACGTCCGGTGCTACCTTCCGTGCTCCTCGTTACTCTTGCACCACGTCCTCTCTTGCCTCTCGTGCTGCTTGTACCTCGTCCACCGCGTTTTTCTCTCAAACGGCTCGTGATTGCGATCGCATCTTCTTCATCTTTTTTTTTCTCTTCTTCTTTTTTGTATTTTTTTTTACTTCGCGCAAATGATGTCCCATACGTTTTTGCACATGACACACGCACTCCTTTTTTACCACCTCAATTTCCTCGTACGGGCTGCTATCAAACACGGCTTTGAAAGTTTTGGTATCGCCGTCCCCAATGTAAGTCGCGTAAAAGACACCGAATAAACGGACAGACCGACGAAACATCTCGACAATTGCATCCACCACCATTTTTGCGGAACTTCCTTGATGATTTTTGGTACATTCTTCCATGTGGTTCTCATACCAATTTTTGTATTCTTCCGACTCTTTCTGTCCGTCTTTCCACTGTGCACACTTGTAGCAAAATGACGATTTTACTTCAAAGTCTAAGACTTTTTTACTATATTTTCCAATCAAACTTGCAGCCCCAAAAAGAGACTTGAAACCACGTTTTTTCCAAGACCCATCGCCAGAAACACTAAGCTGGTTCGGTATGTTTTCTGCTCGTGTATTTTCTTCGATCTCTTCTTTGACTGCTATACCACGACTAACTTCCCTAACAGATTTTGCATCACACAAAATATTTTCCACTGCCGCGTAATATATAAAATTTGAAAAGCGATGGCCCATGTCCATTAAACACACGAATGTACTTAATCCCACAATACCGACTCTTAACAATCGCATCACAAATGTTATGCGTCAATTTATTTCATAAGCCTTATTCACGAGCGGTCCTGAGAAAACTTCTCTTGTTGAGCATCCACATGTAACGACGAGCTTGAATCCGAGACCACGTTCTCCTGAACGTTCAAATTTGACAGCTCCTTGACACAATTTGCATTGTAAAATATTAGTGAGAAATCCAAAAACTTGGAAAAAAGAAATGATGACATAACTGCGCGGAAAGTCGAGCAGAAAGAAGTTATACAATTTAGGTCCTGTTATTGAGCCTTGTGGGACGCCTGACTTAACATCAAGGGGATCGGTGAGATCGTTGCCCAAACAAACTCTCAAACTTCTGTCATCTAAGAAACTTACGAACATCTTAATTAAGTTGTGGGGCACTTCGTAGGCCAACATCTTGTAGATTAGTCCATTCATCCATACACTGTCAAATGCCTTTTCGATGTCTAGAGACAGTGTTACCGTGGACTTTTTCTTTTTCAAACTATCTGTGATGTCATTATGTAGTTTGAGAAGCGCATGTACCGTAGAGTGCCCCTTTTTGAAACCGAACTGATAGTCTGGTATGAGTCTCTCCTCAAGGCAAAAATCATCAAATTCATCCGCTATAATACGCTCTAGGATTTTGCCTACATTAGAGAGGAGTTGGATGGGCCTGAAGTTCCCCACCTCGTTAGAGGTCTTACTTTTCTGTATGGGGATCAGTTTTGCGGTTTTCCAGCTTTTTGGGAAGTAGCAATTATTAATGCAATGGTTGATGATGATTGTCAGAAAAATAACAGCCCTGCCGGACAGTTTGCCCAGGAGATAATTAGAGATACCATCCGGACCAGATGACTTTTTCCTGTTTATTCTGTGTTTGATTATGGACAAAATTCTCTTTACTTTAACAAAGGTGCGATCACTGTTTCTAAGGGCATTCCCACCGTGTTCGGAGGTGAAGTTCGTTAACCTTTTAAAGTTCCCATTAATGTCTGAGTTATGTGCCTTGAATCCTTCCGTGACCACCCTTGTCTCGGCCAAAAGTTCCATGTCGTGTGAGGGCTTTTTTTCCTTATAGAGGTCTCTGTAGAACTTCGCAAAAACATCAAGTTTGTCTTTAGTTTTAAGGTAAGTGTTCCCATTCATGGTCACTTTTTCCGGGATTGCGGTCTTATTTTTTCCAATAATGTTAAAGATTTCCTTAAATGCTTGGGGACCTGGTCTGATTTTCTTTAGTCGGTCTTGAAAGGCGTTGTTATAATGGTGATGAATTCTATCCTGTATTATCTTTTTGAGTCTGTTTATTTGTGTTGAGAGAGCTTTGTATTCTCTATCGTTCCTATTAAAAGTTCTGTGGAAAATTCTTTTTAAGTCCCTCGACCAGTTCTGTTTGGTCCTCATTAGCGCTTTAATGTCTTGAGGAATATTTGAATATATATTTTGTTACTAGGCGAAACTTTTTTGATGTAGTTATCTTTAACCGATATTACTTTTTTTTCGAATTCAGCTATGAATGTGTCTATTTCTTGGTTGGATATATTTCTGTCTATTGGGGGTAGACTCTGAAAGGCATTATTTAGGTCTCTCCTAAAATTTTTCCATATTACATCGGAGTAATCCTCGACAGTTCTTGGAGCCCTAAGTGAAATGACATTTTCGCCTAAGTCGAAATTAAGAACCACCGCGTAGTGGTCTGAGAATGAATCGATCGTTCGGCAGTCTGTGTTCTCAAATAGAGCACCTCTATATGCCTCTGTCGTTATAAAGAAGTCCAACACGGATGCCCCTTGAGGGAAAGTTGGGGTTCCCGGGGAGATCACTCCCAGGCTTATTCTTGTAGTGCCCTGTGAGATCCAGTCAAACAATTTCCTCCCTTTAGGATTTTCCGTGTCATCACCCCAATGCATATGTCTCGAGTTCCAGTCGCCCCCCAACAGAACAGAATCGTACTCTTGTCCCACTTTTTCAAGTTCAAGCAATATGTTGTGGAAGTCCGCTAAACTAATATTTGACGGTATGTACATATATGCTACCGACAAGAAGTGTCTTTAAGGTGTGGTTAACTTTTACATTAATTACTATTAGGACATTTGGTATTCCCAGATTTAAGTCATCTCTCCTAGTGAAGGCGATGTTCTCCTTAACAATCAACGCCGCGCCCTGTCCATTATCATCCCTTATTGTGACCATGCCCGGGAACCCTAATGTCTATCGTGCAGCCTTGTTTCAGAGATCATCGCGATGTCAGGTTTAATAAAATTCAACATGCTACAAAGTTCAACTCGTCTGTGATTACTCCTCAACGATTGTACGTTTAGTTCAAGAATTTTTAACCTTTTATTTGTCATTGCACATATCTATGACGAATAGTAACATTGTTTGTCTTTGTTGAATGATATTATCGATTTTTTTAATTTCTATTAAAAATTTCCCGATTTTCTCCACCAAGGCCTGCAAAGGTATATTAAACAATTTAACAGACATACTAGAGAGTTCATTTAGGCTATTCATGTTACTTTTCCTAACCTCTCTGTGTTCCTGTGCCGGCCCGGGAAGCTCATCGCGATGACCATCACTTTTCCCACTATTAAAATTTTGACCCTGTGGTCCCTTGATTATATCTCTATAGCTTATTCCCTCAGAAATAAATCTATTTCCATTCGTTATCAAGTTACTAGCACTTCTATCAGGATTGTGTTTCTTCATGTTCTTTTTGACTCTGACTTTTTCCAGCAACTTAGCGTAGCTGGGGCAGCCTCTGTAGTTAGCGGGATGTCCCTTTTGTCCACAGTTGCCGCAGGATATGACTGCCTCCGGGTCTCCCTTGTAGGGGCATTCTCTTGTGGGGTGCCCCTCCGCACATCTTCTGCATTTAACATCCCTGATGCAATTCATTGCCAGATGCCCCAATTGTTGGCATCTGTAACATTGCATTATCCCCCTACTTCTGACCTTTTCCCATGTTATTTGTTGTTGCAGAAAATATTTTGTACCCAGCACCTCTTTTATGTCTACTCCCGGTTCAAATTGGACTAAAAATATATTTAATATATATCCAGATTTCCTGGATTGATCTGTGGAAAATCTGGCTACCCTGATAGGCTTTATTCCTTCAAAAAGCCTGTTAAATTCTGATTCTATATCTTCAACTGAGTAAGAGATGTGCAAGCCTTTAAGCAAAATGCTTATTGGCTTCTCGTCAACAGCTGAGTACGTATAGCATTGAACTTTATTATTTTCTAGGGCCTTCATAAGTACCCTTTTGTCATCGGAGTTATTTAAATAAACTTTACACACCCCTGGTCCGAGATTTTTAAAGATAGCTTTTATTTTTTGGCCATTCAAAAATTCGGCCACCTTTTTTAGGTTTGCGTTTCTCATTATTATTGGGGGGATCTTTGTCCTTCTAACTCCTTCGCCCTTTGCTGTCTCTTTAGACAAATTATTGACCCCCATCTGACCTGACTTATTTAGGCTCGTATTATCAATTTTATTATTACTCTTATTTTCTATAAAACTTAAACTCTTAGAATTACCTGAACTTAACACTACCTTGTCTAGGGTGTTAAACCTGTTCCTATTGTTGATTCCTGCTTTCTGCTCGACTTTCCGCACACAAGAGCCACAAATGAGGGCACTTCTATGTCGGAATCTATCCTATTTGCAGACGATACACTTATTTATGCAAGTAACAAGGACCCTGAAGTAGCCCTAGATGAAGTTAAGGAACACTATAATGAGATAGATGACTATTACAAAACATGGGGAATAAAGATCAATGCCGATAAGTCTAACCTAATCTGTTTTAGGAATGCCTCGGGTAAAGCATACCACAACACCACTAAGAAGAGCAAAAACCTCAAATTACAGATAGGAAACAAAATAATTGAAGTTAAAAACAGCTTAAAATACTTGGGAATATATATGGATAACCTGTTTAAGGTTAAAACACATAGTTCAAAAGCACTTGAGAAAGCAAATAAAGCATTCAGAATGCTCAGCACCTTACTAAGACACCCTAAACTAAATAGGAACACTAAGTTACTAATATATAAGCAATTAATTAGACCAGTAATGTGCTATGGCTTCCTAGTATGGTTCGCAATAACCCCTACTGCGGCCCTCAGGTTCGAGATTTTTGAGAGAAAAATATTAAGACTATGTATAGAGAAACACTTCCAAAACAATACTAAAAAATACTCTAATAAATTTATTTACGAAGAAGCTTCTATAACTCCGTTAATTAAATACATGTTGGAAATTAATATAAAACTACTTGACAGACTATCTAACTTGGATAATTACTTGATAGACAAAATTGTTCATGAAAATGCTTTAGCAACTCTTAATGACTATTATCCTTCGCCGATTGCCTTACTTAATTGCAGGACAAATAATCTCCTATTATATGTTAATGACAAACAATTGATCCCCAAATTTTATAAACGCAGCTTCATAATAAGTCAAAATCGATAACACTGTTTCGAACCCAGTAGTACCGTAATTTTGTCTTTCTTTGTCACGAAATATCTAGAATATAAAAGGATAAGTAAATGATGAACAATAAAAACATAACTACAATTGAATTGTAATCGTTAAAATTAACCTAATAAGGAAAATAATTGTACACCTAATGAAATCAAATGTAAAACATAACCACAACAGAATTGTAATCGTTAAAAATAGCCTAATAAGGGAAATCAAATGTGACCAAAAATCAATTCAAAATTATTAAAACAAATCTAAAATAGAACCAATCTTTATCCGTTTAACGGTCTCAAATATAAAAAAAGTAGTATTAATAACTACCCTCAGGAAAGAAACTTTTTGACAAGACTGTAGTAACTACATAAGTAATAGTCACCGAAGCTCACACCCTGTATCATTGTAATGGTTGTGACGTATCAAGAGTACTCGCCTTAGATTTAACTTAGTGTAGTGTAATATTGTTTCTGACTCGAAGTCGCTGCATAGGAGATACATACACCGGTCGCAAGTGTATAAGCAATACACCCTCATAAGTCTTGTTATTTATAATACAAGCTCGCATGTAAGAAATTTTTAATAATCCCAGTAGGAACCCTGATTAGTTCTAGGACTAAACGAACAACTAGTTCCGAAGGAGTGAGTACTAGTTCTAGCTTAGATGATTTCCTATGGTCTGAACTCACTACTTTTGCATGGCGTTGTCATTGGAGGGAACCAATTGCCGCCTACTGCATTACTTTAGGACTAGTTCTGAAACTAGCTCCCATTAGTGCTTAAGGTAACTGGTAACCAAAGCATTAATATAGGACTAGTTGCTTTTTTTATTACTTTAGAATTAGTTATTTGAGTAGTGCCTTATGTGTAAGTTTAGGGGTCTAGGCAGATTTTAGATACATATTTATATTAAAATAATATATATTAAACATAAAACGCATTCAACAATAACAAAAATGAAAGGGAATATAATATGTGTACATATATGTATATATATATGTATATATATAAATGAAATACAAAAATGCTTTCAACAATACAAAATTTATGGAATTTGTGGTGTTGGGTCACCATCAGCAACTGAACTTCCTCGTTTTCTTCCTATTGACACTTTTTTGAAGTGCTTTTTTTTTGTAGATTGGAATGCCCTTCTTATGTAGGCTTCCACATCATTAATAGATGGGTCGTAGACTTCAACAGCCCCTACAAATAACAATATAATAATATTATATTAGTTTATACTTATTAGTTGCAATGAATATAATATGTATAATAAATAATATAATTACAGAATGTGCAATATTAATAATTAATATTTACTTTTGATGACGTCATAAACGTTTTCGTGATCCTTGAAACGTTTTTTCCCATGCGTTCCATCCAAATTGTAATTTAGAACCACTTCATCGGATAAAATTTCTCTTAAGTTTTTTTGAAGTCCATTTCTTATCAATTGTTTTACTGCCATAACCTATTTAATAATATATATGTATACTGCAAAATCTTTAGTCAAATTAAAAAGCGGAATACTTACATATGTATTTTTATTTTCATTTGAAATGGTACTATTCAGATTCTGAACATCAATTTCCGATGCAAGGGGGGAGACGGAACGCGCTGACACATTTGTATTTTCCTGACGAATTAATTTTTCCAGGATTATGCTTTGTGTTGCTAGCGCTTCCATAATGGCTACGTTTTGAGCTTTTATGGTTTCTAAATTAAAATATATGTTATTGAATTTACATATGTTTAACTATTCACCAACCATTAAGCTGTTGAAATTCTTTCGAAACTATTTGTCTTAACTCGCGGCAGCTTTCGCAAGTAGTTGTTGAATTATTATCTGCAAAATATTTATGGTATAATTTATAGAAAATAATCGAGCAATTGTATATGTATACTTACATTGTGAAAAAACAGCATCGCCAATTGCAGCATTGCAACGTTTTAAATTTCCGGGAAAATCTGGGATATCTGCTATTCTTTTGGGTGACATATCTTAAAGAATTATCAATTTTACAAATTTTCCTTAATTGTAATTTCTATCGCCGTTCGTAAAATTCTAATTTATAATAATAATTATTTATTTTGAATTTAATGCATATTGTGCAATATTGGTATTAAAAGTAATTTGTCTTCATGTGGCAGACACATGCATTTGCACTGAATTTCCTCCAATTTAAATGATTCTTCAAACTCTGATGGAATCGAATCCACTAAACATATACCTATAGATGAAGCAGAATCGAATGGTTCGGTAAAGAAACTTTGTATATTAATTAATCTTTTTCCTATAACAAAATTTTGTTCATTTTTTTGGAATCTCATTATTTTTATTGGAATATACGGCCGAATAAAGCAATAATTGTCAGGACTTTTTATGCTACAAAAATACTGGTCTGTAGAGTAACTTAAAATTGTTCCATTAGTTTCTTTAAAGGTATTTTTTTTCGGTTCCAAAATTAAGTTTTCGTATTGAACTCTGTTGGCAATTTGTTCCAAAATTTTTGAAGGTTTCTTAACATACTTTTTTAAAATTTGTAAATAGTTTTCAAAATTATAAGCTGAAAAACTAGTGAGACCCCCAAACTGTTTCACACTTTCAGTTAAATGTAGTAATCCGTGCACATTGTATGAAATACTATTTTTACCAAAAATTATAGAAAAATTTTGCACAAATAGTTCCAACATATTTTGAGCTATATCAATGTTTTGTAAGTAATTTTTAGGACAAGCCAATAATCGACAAGAGCAATGTAATAATAAGAATTCATAATAGAAGTCATCATTAACCTTGTCTTTTAAAACTAAAATACCCGTATACAATAAGAATTGCCTGAATTCGGTCGCTTTCCAATTTAAAATTTCGTCAAAACTTCTAGGGTAACGGACAAATTCCTTTGGGATATATGGGCGAAGAGATTCTAAGTGCTTAGATATCTTACTTATATTGTCTTTGCTTATTTTAACAATAATCTTATTATGCAACATCCGCACAAGGATTTTTCTCATAACGCCCAAATCTACAAGGTGCATGTCATCTAAAGGGACCTGACTTATCATTTTTACATTTAAATTTTCTAGTGGTGTTTTTTCGGTATAAAAGCGTTTTTGGTGATGACTTAAGTATTTTCTATCACTAAAATCTTGATCTTTAATTAGTTGATGTGCTTCAGAGCTATATGTCAAAACGTTATTAATTTTCTTCCCAACTTGTACACATTTCGTACATCCATGGAGAGACGTATGACCGACAATTCCACACAAAAACGCTTTCGCTGAAGCATCGCAAATAATAGCTCTTATTCTTAGTTTTATTTCTTTATGTTTTATTTTAATACCGTGTTCAGTTAGACTCTTCAGCTCATCTATGAATTCAGATAAAAATTCTTCAATACGCTTTGGCTTGCTACTGCCTAAATAAATTCCAATTGGAAATACATTAATGTTCTTAATATTAACAATGCGCAACAAAATTGGCCACAATTGCACCCTGGAACTTTTAAATAATGGTAATCCATCAATATTTATATCAAAAGCAATTTCTTCATATTCACAAATAATGTTACAAATTTTTTGTAATTGTTTCTCAATTCCAAAATGAGAATAAGTACCAGGGGAAACATTTCTCACAACTATTTTTTGCTTATTTTGTAATATGCTCTTAGAACTAAGGGGGACATTTAAATTCTCTTCTCTTAAAATAATTAAAAGTTCCTCAAAACATTGCCTAGACGGCCTATTTCTAATATACCAACCTCTAAGCTTCTCTACCAGAGAATTTTGAATTGGCAAATTATTATCATTATATTCTAAATTTCCTATCTCCACAAAATTATTATTTGTAATTGTTTGGTCATTCTTATTATTATTTGCAATTATTCCCGTTTCATTTGCAGCTTGGTATAAATTCCGTACATATTGTTCTCTTCGTTGTTTTATTAATCGTTTAATGTTTCGTCTACTATTTCCGCTTCCGTGCATTTTGTTTTCTTTAAATTATTACTGTCTAAGTTCTTGAGGAAATAAATAAAACATCTTTTAATTTCACTTACCTTTTCCCAACAAAATTAATTGCGCAGAGTAATCACTATTTTGCGTTACACCTTGCTTGGTCTTATTGCAAACTAACTGAGGACCGCTTTGCTTGGACTTATTGCAGAAACTGTCGAACAACACTGAAGTTTTCCACAAAAAAGGGAAAATAACGGTAAATTCTAAGATTCTTTTTCGTCGCTCCTTCGCGTGCTGGAGATCTGCGAAATCTTCCAACTGGTTACTTTATGCATTCCTTTTGGACTACTATAAGAACTAGTATATTTTCACAGGTAATACAGTGGTAGACATTCGTATGATCGCACTACATTTTTTTGAGATATTTCTTGAAAAAAAAAAACAAAATCAATATTTTTAAAAGAAATACATTGTTTTCTTAGGTATCAGTTAATTTAATTCATTTTTGGCAAACTTTTTTTTTTTTTTTTTTGTATTTTAAAGAACAAAATTCTAATTTATGGTTAGACATTCGTATGAACGCACTTGTCATTTTTAAGTAAAACAAATTAATTAGTTCATATTTTTGGCACTTTTTTGGATTTAATACTTAGTGTGGCCTCCTTTACTTTGAATAACACTAAAAATTCTACTGGGCATTGAATTTATTAGATTTTTTAGACAATCCGGACCAATTTCAGAGCAGCACATGCGAATGGCTGCTTTTAAGGCATTTACGCTATTAAACTGACGTCCATTTGCATACACCTTGCCAGCGAGAATCCCCCAAAGGTTTACAGAGGATTACAGTCAGGACTACAAGCGGGCCAGTCAAGTGTGCTGATATTTTTGCCCGAAAGCCAATCCTTGGTGTACCTCGAAGCATGGATGGAGGCATTATCCTGCTGGAAAACTACATCTTCCTCGTCGCAACTATCCAGATGACTGATCAAAACGTCTTCCAAGAGATCTGTGTAAATCTGGGAGTTCATTCGAGTAGTTATGAAGCAGATTGGAAGTTTTTCTTTGCAAGTGAATGCACCCCAAACCATAACGCTACCACCACCGAAATTACGCTTGGATCTGACAACGTCGTGTTTTTTCAAATTATGCCAGTAGCAACTGTAGCAATCTGGGCCATCTAAATTGAATTTTTTTTCATCAGAAAAAATTACTTTTTCCCATTCAGATGTCCAAGACATGTACTTTTTGGCAAATTGTAGTCTCTTCTCTCGGTGAACGGCAGTTAATCGTGGTTTTCCTTGGAGTTTCTTCCATTTTATATTTGGCGAAGTGCCTAAAACACGCGCAATATGACGAGGTGTTACTTTAAGCTCTAATTTGTCCTTAATTTGTCTTGCAGATAGCCGATTTGTTGTTGCCTCGTGTCGAATTTTGCCTTTTTCACGCAAGGATAATTTTGTATTGCCCTTTGTTGGAGCCTTAATGCCATAGCCATTGCCTTTTTTCAAGAAATTCCTGATTGCACATTCAGACCGACCAATTTTACTAGCAATTTGCCTATTGGAGTAGTCTTCTTCTTTCAACAAATTGATTGCAAGCTGCTCCGCCTCATTTAAACGCTTCCCAGAAGGCATTGCTGCAAAAACAACACTCACACTAATACTATTGCTAAATATATTGTGCACAAACCTTTAACGAAAATTCTTTAATGTTATTTAAAACAAAATTTCCACAAAAACTTTAAATGTTGCATTCAAAGCTCAATTATTCCTCGATGCGCTCATACGAATGTCGCAGCTCATAATGAGCTCCATTCACATTTTTCGCTTTTTCTTTCAAAATAGTACCGTTAGTTTTATCATTTTTGCTGTCAGGTATTACTCATCCATAGCAATGCCAAAAATAAGGAGAAAAAAATTTTCTTTGAAAAAATCCGCGGTGGGGAGCACAATTTATTATACATTTTAAGATGCGCGCATACGAATGTCTACCACTGTATAACTACTTCTTCATAGCAACTACTTCTATAAATTCCTACTGGGTTATAATACAAGCTCGCATGTAAGAAATTTTTAATAATACAGGAACCTTGAGCCACACATTTTAGCTCATAACATTAGTATATAAGTGCAATCGCTGGTTGTATAATTCTTTGTACATGTATTAAAAGACGAATAAAGACAACAAGAACAAGAACAAGACATAACTGTGCACAGTATTCACTTTTATATCGTTGAAGTTGTGTGGTCTAAGTTTCTGAGCACTCGTATAACTTTTATCTGTTTCTATTTTACTTGGATTAAAATACTGATGTCTTTTTTTGGTCTCGAGGTGCGAAATGCCTCTTTTTTACTGCCTTTGTAAGGCATGTTTTGTCTTTTTGATTACACGTAGCACGATTTTTAAACACACGTTGCACGCTTAGAATCAACTCAACAGACAACTGAACGTAACGGACAAATCTTGTACAGCGTCTCATTTAAAATTTTTACCTACAGGTAATAATATATTTAGTGCCATCTAGTTTAAAATAGGTAGAATATATAGGTATCATATACCCTAAAAGACCTATTATATCGGCTACAAAGCGGCTGAATGACAGTGCGTCCCAGCGGCGGGTATTCGCCTCGAGCGGCCGGAGCACCTGCTCCTTTCACGCTCATTTTCTATGCGAAGCAATGCCGACATCGAAAAACGGTTTAACAGGGACATTCTCGAAAGTATAAACTTTTCAAAAAGTGAAAAAAAATCGATTTTTTGAAAATTCTAGATTTGAAATGTGCCTTAACATTGTCACTATATATCACAGTTCAAAAAGATATCACAAACAAATCAGGACTTATGGTAAACTAGATAAAAATAAACAAACTAAGATAAACTGCAGCAAATTATTCAGTAACGCGTGTATAAAAATTGCAAAAATTTCGTATAAGTCACATGGAAGAAATCAACATTTGCACATATCGTCGGGGATAGTGTAAATCCGCGAATCTACCATACGTAAAGGCCGCGTATCTGCAATAGATCCAGTTTTACAGAGGAAGGTTAAAACTTAATAACTTTATTAATTCAATGAATTTTAAGCTCATTTTTACATAGAAAGTAATTATTAATGTGTTCTATCTCTTGTTAGAAAAATATATCAATTTAATATGTAAATAATTAAGGCCCTACAACAATTACGCGGATTTGCTTTGACCATAAACTTATAACATTGGAACTAAAGAGGAAGGTACGCGGTTTTGAAATTAAACAAATATTATTATTTTAACAACAATATTATTTAATGTTGAAAATAAAACTATACAAAATTAATGTATAATCTTTGCCTCTTACAAAAGTTAGATAAAATGAATGTAACAAAACTAACATAAACTTTTTTTATAAAATCTCTTTGAATTACTCTTATAAACATTGATAGTACTAAGGTGTCAACACTAGTTTAATTAAATCTTATATTTATTCAGACGATAATCAGTCTTTTAAGTAATTTCAATTGGAAAACTCCGGAATATCACAAATCTTAAACATATTAATAAAATATCCCAAAATCAAACAGTCTTAGTGCTTTGAATTACGTACTTAAAAATAATATTAGGCACTTGTAGGTAATAATTAAAATCAAATTATAAAAAATCAACAAAGGAGCTAAACAAAAAGAAATCATTTCTAACAAAAAAAATAACCAAATTTTTCATTTATAAGGTGTGAACAGTTATAGATTACTATTAATAAGAGGTAGGTACGAATTAGGTCTTTCTGTATGGCAGGTTGTCGTAGAATTCATGGCAATCCGAAGGCATAACACTTTTTAATTGTTGTAAATGTTCATACTTTGATTTGGATATTGGCAACCTATCAGTAAAGAGCTGTGGTGGAATAAATGGCTCAATTCTTTTTGGCCTTCGTGGTAATAGTTGAAACTCGTCATTGTAGTTAAGTTTGTATTCAATTGTACCATTGGGATTGTATTTTAGTACTCTGATATCAACCACACATTTTGCACCAATCCCTTTCCCAGGGCGAATAGTATCATAAATAAAGTTATTTTTAATACTATAATCTTTAAAAAATGTGTGGTCCACTGTTGCTACCTCATATGGAGATGGATTTAGTCTAGCTTCTTTGGTAATCGAAGAGTACTGACTAGGCAAAAATATTTCACGATTTTTTAATTTTCTTTCAATTATAGAGTGAACTGAATCAACCTCCATCTGAGTGTGACCCTTTTCTAAAATTTTTTGTGTAATTACAATCTTTTTTTCCATCGCCAGTAGCAGGAGAGCGTTAGAAACCACAACATTTCTATTTTGTGATGTGCATCCATCACTAAAAATAACGACATCTTTTGGGCAGTCTTCTATAATTTTCTTTAAATAATCAATATAAAAAGAAGCGTAAGTTGATGCTTTTAAATCAGTAGTGGTCTCATCAAACCAATAACACTTTACATTATTAGTGCCCAGATTGTAAATTGTGAAATTATGAACCATAAGCTTTGTTTTAAAATACAGTGCACTAGCTTTCAAAAATGGACACAATTTCACAGCTTGTAAATCAGCAGTGATAAGATGAAGTGTTCCATTTTTCGCTCTTTCTTTGTCTAAAGTCTTTTCTTGTCTGGCTAAATCTTTTCGTGACAAGTGTTGCTGATATTCTTCTTCACTAATATTACCTACTCTATACGAACAACACAGATCACATGCATCTTTTTTTGGTTGAAATAATGCTATGTTTTCATCTTTCAGAACATCTTCAAATAGTTTCCTTGAAGCCACTCTCTGTGCCTTTTTTGTTGCCTCTTCAACATAGATACGATATAGTTCACGTTTAGACTGTATTATTGGCTCTAAATATAATTTCGTACTTTCTTTTCTGCAGTAGTGAGAAGGCATTTTGGGCATATCCCTTAAAAATGCTTGCACAAATTCTTTTAATGTACTCGTAGGCAACGCATTATCCTCCCTCCTGTTCATTGTTGTTTCGTTACTCGGTGTCTCTCCTAACCAGTACCTTACAGTCCACTCCTTAATGCCTAATGTCCCTAAGAATGTCTTTAAACATACTCTATATTTTTGGTCATTTAATTTCAAATAATACACCTTTGTACTACTTCGTCTTGAATCAGCCCTTCCGGTGGTTTTTCTGTTTGTCGGTTTTTTATCTACTAAGGATGAAACAAATATTTTTTTCTCAATCCAGCTCATCCCCCAAAATTCTTTAAAAATATTTAATCGTACAGTTCCAGTAAACTTTTCACAGTTAATCACCTTGCTCCTAATACAATTGCTTGACTTACAAGCCTCTCCAAGTTTTCGCGCCGGTTTAATAGAGTCTTGGATAAATTTCTCATGATCCGTCTTACTGAAACCTATGTATTCCCGACCTAGCATTCTTAACCTCTTATTCCTAAACCTTTTTGAAGACATTTTATCTGCTTTTCGTTTCCTTATCCTAGACTCAGATGCAACTTCACGTTCTAAGTTACTTTCAGGAATTAGATCATTATTACTGTCCATCGATGATGAAACTATCGGTGCAACATTTGTTATTTCAGACAATGGAGCATAATTTGGATCAGCCACAGAGTCATCTGATGAAAAATCAAGGATTGAAGATCCACTTAGTGCGCCAATACAGGCATTCTTCTCAGGAGAAATGGATACAACGTTGTTAGTAGCAGTTATAGCAGGCTCATACATATTATCTGGATCACCAAATTTCAGCAGCTCTGCTGAATTAGTAGCATTGAAAGTAATTGTGTCGAAGTTAGATAAATCGCTGTCATCAGGATTCTCATTGTGATTTTCAGCTTCAGCAAAACTAGTAGTAGGAACATTTTCAACCAGCTGTGTGGTATTTTCACGAGATGTAGTCTGCTTAAGCAAAATTTGTTTTGTCGTTT
Source organism: Philonicus albiceps (assembly GCA_963969385.1). Lineage (NCBI taxonomy): Eukaryota > Metazoa > Arthropoda > Insecta > Diptera > Asilidae > Philonicus > Philonicus albiceps. The sequence goes on along the minus strand of OZ017773.1, from coordinate 23,583,402 downwards.
CCAATGAACATTCGCGCCTTTTCTTCAAACTGAGTAAGGTAGTGACATGAACCGTTTCGTTTTCGCTACAGGAATCAGTTTTACTTTCCATTTTGATCCTAAAAGTAAATAAGAATCATTTTTAATGTGGTTTTAATAAACACGTAACCCACACTTATACAAACAGCAAAACCGCGTAAATGCATTACCAAAGTAAATATAGACAAAAAAATAAAGTAATTTATTCAAAATAGCGGTATTTTGTATTATTTAAGGGATTTATAATAACGGGGTAACATACACTTGCACAATTTAAGTAATTTAGTGTATTTTGAAAAAAAATATTTAGATATTAAGAGGTTAGAATGGTAAAAAGAACTAAACTTGTGTTCAATACAGATTTTAATTTAAAATATATGAAACAAACATTATATTTACACTTACCTGATGTTGGCACTGATAATTTTTAAGTAAATACACAGTTTTATTGCAAAATTAAACGACAAACTCGTTGCCGGTGTCACCAGATCACTTACGCGGTGTTGACACTTGCTCGCGAAAGATACGCAGTGTTGTTACTGGGCGATTCCTGGCTTCCGGTTGGTCGAAATGAACTCGTGTCAAGGCGGTGGCAGCCTATCAAGATTTTGCGAGATTTGCCCGCGAAAACTTCAATTGGCTACATTTTGTCAGATACGCGCAATTATCCAATGCTAGTTTCGCGGATTTGCACTATCCCCGACGATATATCGTTTCCGTATCGGATAATTCTATTGAACAAACTATTTTCTGCGATCGCGGTACGACAATTAGGTACCGTCGTATGGGGCTACTTTGTGCAGGATTTTACAGTTTTTGTACTTTGAGATATGAAAAAACTATGTTAATTCGAACTTTAGTACAATGCATTGCAATTATATTCATGACTGGACTCAGACGAATGAATTGTGCCCATATTGGCAATATTTGAATGTAATATTTACAAACAACAAATCAAAACATACGTTGCACAAAGTAGCCCCCCAAGTGGGGCTACTTTGTGCAGCGATAGAAATTCAGGTTAACAATCATGCTTTTAGTAAAATTATTGATATAAATTTGTTAGAAAAGTTAATTGATGACTTTTTAATATAAAAAATATCGAAAAATGCAAAGATAGAGACTAGTTCGAAAATGATTTTTAGCGTTGAAAAAACCATTTTTAAGGTGGATTATTTTATTAGAAAGAATATTTATTTCAAAACATTTAAGTTTAGACAAAAGAAAACCATACACATTTTTAACAATAAAATGAATCAAATTTCGAACATAATTATTACATATTCATTAACATTAATATAATTGACAAATAGGAACATCATAATGTGCATCTAAATCACGTCGCTAATCTCGAGTTTTTACTTCCCCCAAAGTGTTTCGATCTCTTTAATGCGGTAGAGACCACGTTTATTAACAACTTTTGATTCGCTAATTTTTCTCACAATGTCTTCGAGATTATACGTGTCAGTTTTTTGGGTTTCGCTCCACTTCCAACTTTTCAAAGTTTTGGTCATTGTGAACACGTCAAACTCGTTTCTTTTACGTTTGGCGCTCACAATTTGGCCTGGAAAATACTCTCCTTCATAAATCACAATCACGTAGTCACCTTTCTTCAGATCCTTCGCACTGAGAGTAGCTTTCTGAATCTCTTCTTCGTCTCTTTCTTCTTCTTCTTCTCCAACATCCGAATTTCCACCATCAGAATCAGATTGAACCTTGTTTGTTTTCCTCTTCTTTGAATTCGATGGTCCTGGAACTGGCTCTTTCTCCACGTCTTCAACAGAGATACTCTTGCCAGGAGCAACTGTCAGCCTCCTTTTTCGCGGTTTTCTTGAGGATTGATCGGTATATCGAATTGCTTTGAGATGATCGATTATCTCGGCAGATATTCCTTCTTCGACAGCACCAAGATCTTCAATCGGTAGTTTTTCCAACACTTTTTGACGATCGAGAGGAAAAATACCCGTTGCACGGAACCCTGAAATAATGTTCGATAACCCAATCTTCTTCATCAGATTGTTGAGTGTAATCACGGTAGTTTCTCGTTCCAGGTATTTTTTTGTACCGTCTGACCATTTTTCTGTCGAAAAAAAAACAAATAAAACTTTGCACAAAGTAGCCCCACAGTGCATTTTTTTTTCATTTCCAGGTTATTTGTTATTAATTTAAATTTTTTTTAAAACTAACATGATATGATTGTTTATTAATATATAAATAAATAAATTTGCACTTACAACAATTTTTTTATCAACGTCTTTGCATTTCACAGCTAAAGTTTCCACGCGCACAATTTGACGTTCGACGTTATAGAAAAGTTGTTGAAATTCGATACCCAAAACACCCATTCAGATTGTTTTGAAATTCGAGAAAATGTTTCTAGTAATAGAGGAGACCTCTATCTTCAAATTCTGCACGTTTTTAACGTAAAAAAAACATAACAATAGATTGCAGCACTCGCTAAGTGGCAAATTCAAATTTGCACAAAGTAGCCCCCGCTGCACAAAGTAGCCCCACACGACGGTACATCAAAAAATCTGTTTCCGCGTAAAGCTCTTGCTGGTACATGTAAGCCAATATTTGACAGAATGAATGGACAATCAATTGAGTTATTTAAAATTTTGAATAGAAAAATCAAATCAAAAATTATCCTCCTGTTTCCAAGAGATCTAACATTAAACAATTGTTTTATCTCGGTATAGTCATGATTGTCAAAACTAAGAGGTGTTTTATTCAAATACGCTAGTTTACGCAGAAACTTTGATTGAACTGACTCTAATAATTGAGCATCAAGTCCGGTATACAGAGACCATACTGGTGACGCATATTCTAGAACGGGAAATTTGATATTTTTATGCAAAAATGTGGCAGGTCAAGAAATAAAAATAAATGCATTATTCAAGTGACAAAAGAATTAAAATACGAATGTTTTATTGAAAAATGAGTAAAATAGAACTTAAAACATATATATATATATATATATATATATATATATATATATATATATATATAGGGGAGGAGGATATATATATATATATAGGGGAGGTACGTACAAAATGACATATAGTTTAGATTTTGGGTCATAACTCTTTAATGGTAAATCACAGCGCATTCACATTGCACACCAGTAATCTTAGGTTTCATATCTTTGAATTATAATAGATACTTAAAAGATAAACAAACTAGAAAAAATAATAATTTTAAATTTAACTGAGGTCAACGAAATCCATTTTGTCCATATGCTATGGACAAAATGGCATACCACATACGGACTAAATGACATACACGGCAAAAGTTATAAAATTAAAGGCAAAGCTCGCAAATGAACCGCTTGGTTCGTTTAGAAACATTCGCGCAAGAAGCGTGGGCCCAATGTGAACATTTTAAACACCGCAACCAGTCTTCTCCAGGTTTTGATCGCGAATAAAGATCGTTGCAATAAATGCATGCGCAATCCTCTTCGTCATTTTTTGCCTTAATTTCTTTCATATTTGGAGTTGAAGTCAAAACTAAAGAGGTTTGCTGTTTCTTTCGCTTACGTTTGCCTTGGCCACTTACGTAATGTCCTTTTGGGACAGGAGATATAACTTCAATAGGCACTGCTAACGTATAGGATGAGGGATGTTTTTCATTACCAATAGATGGGCGATTTTGATTTGCAGCAGGTAAAATAAGGTCTTGACTAGTGTTTGCTGTTGAATTGTTTGCTGGTTCAGTAGAGTCGGTTGTTTGACCTGTTGTGTCATTATTGTCAGGTGTTACGGCGCGGATTATTTGTTGCTGAGTTTCAGAAGCTTGGAGATCGTTCGTTCCGGGAAGTGACATTAAATCGTCTAGCTGTTGTGTGGAGGGTCCTGCTATGGGAACTGGAATAGGACCTATTTGCTGATGATATTGCATATTGGAGGTGTCTTCCAGTGGTATGTTTGTAGTCTCTGCAGGTTCGTACATATAATCGGGAAATATTTCAGGGTTTAGAGGCCAAATCCCAGCGCTTTTGAATCCGTTACAACCATTTTTCACTGTAGCTGCCTTACCATAAGCTTCTTTGAACAGGCCAGCAATTTGAAACTGTGTAACAACACGTCCTGGGTGTTGTTTAAGCCATTTGGATGTCTCTTGGTTGAAATATGTCTTCAAAGGCGCAAAAAATGAGACATCCAAAGGCTGGAGACGATGAGTGCAATGTGGAGGTAGACACAGAATAATAATGCCGTTTTGTTTGGCATATTCTAAAGTTTCAAGCCCTTTGTGGCTTGCATGCCCGTCGACAATCAATATAACTTTATCGTCAATCGATGATTTAACAAAACTTTGAAAGTGAGCCATTTCAGAAATAAATCCGTTGTCATCCATCCTGATGGTTGAGCTACACCTAAAGTGCCAGGAGGTGCTTCATCGACCAATTCATTTTTCATATTTTTCCTAGAAAATATCATCATCGGCGGAACAAAGGTACCAATTGCATTAACACAACAGACAACAGTGGTGTTAGTTCCACGTTCTGCGCTAGTTATTACGCCAACTTGCTTCCTACCAGTAGTAGCCAATATCTTCTGGGGTTTTTGTACAGTAGACAGGCTTGATTCGTCAGCATTATAAATTCTGTGTGGCCCAATGTTCTCAGATTCCAGCAGATGTCCGTAAATCTCAAAAAACTTATTGACTTGAGGTCGATTAAAAGCCTGAGCACGAGCAGCTGAAGTAGCTTCTGGTTTGCGTAAAGAAATATCTTTATTTCGTCTCAAAAACCCTTCTAACCATTCTTGTCCAGCTTTTTGTTTTTGCGGGTTAAATTTGTGTGCAAAACCGTTTTTTTCAGCCAACTCAAAAGCTAATTCTTGAACAGACGTTCGCGTCAGTCCAAACAAACGAGATTCAAGTAATTTCAAATGCTCAACTAATTTTCTTTCCACATCAGGTGGAAAAGTAGCTTTGCAACATCCTAGACCCTTTGCAGAGGACTCCAAAGTTTTGTTACTATCCAAAGCATGTCTTCTTAGTGTTGCTTGTGGTACTCCAAATGTCTTCGACGCTAAAAGCCAGCCCATTTTGTTACTGCGAACTGCTTCCACAGCTTTACGCATTGATTCCTCACTCCAGGATTGACGATCAATCATCCGCTTATAATTACGCGGCATTATCTGTAAAGAAATTAACAGCTGATTAACGAGAAACAGATATTGAGTACCTACAATTAACTCATTGAGTTCTTATGGACAAAACGACATACCTATGACATTTTGTCCGTTACATATGTATGTCATTTTGTCCATAAAACGTTATAAAAAATAAAAATTCAACAATAAATGCAAAATGATTATTATTTACGGAAAAAACTATTTGAAGGCAACAATAATTACTTAAGGGATGTAATAAATGTAAACACAAGATAATATTATGAAAAACATAACATTAATACACAAAAATCCCTGCATTAAATAAAAACTCGTAACTTACCAATGTTTATCGTCGGCCATAACACCCAAACGAAAGACTGGCGCGAGTTCACGTTTTGACAGGTTCGTAGTTCCGGCTAGAGTCACGTGATGGAGTTATCTATGGCGGACTAGAAACGGCAGAATTTGAAATATGATGCGTGTGTCATTTTGTCCGTATATGTCATTTTGTACGTATATATATATATATATATATATATATATATATATATATATATATATATATATATATATATATATATATATATATATATACTTAAAACTGCAAGACATGTCATTTAAAATGTAAACCGAAAGAGCCTAAATTATCTTATTACAAGTTACAGTTTATAATACTTGTATGCAACGATGAAACTGCACTTTTTACATTAAAATCAATCTTAAAAATGTATTTTTGAATAAATTCAAAAAAATTGAGCAGTTCAGGCGGATACCCAACATTTAATACATAATACAACTTAAATAGAATATCAAAGGTCGCAACTGAGTTGTTGCCATAGGGGGTAATGACCCATCCATCTCCTTGAATAAAATGGGTTTTCCGGTCTTGTCCTTCGCAACAAATCATGTATGGTTGCACCGGTTTTTTCGAATTTTGACAGACATCTTCAATAAAAGCCTGAAGATTTGTTCCTTCCTGTAAAAAACAATACAATCATATTTCGAATTTCAAGAAGAGTTATTCACTTTGAAAATATTAATTTAAACAAAAACTCACCGGAACAACTTGAACCAAATGTTTTGATAGATCGGAGATAGGAACATCGGAGGGTGAATCATTGTTCTCGTTGCATCGCTATAATAAAGTCATAATTAAACAAAGTTTCAAAACAAAATAATTTGATTGCACTCCGAAAATCTTTCTTACTTTCCTTTTTCCTCTTGTAGGATGGCTTTTGGGCAAAATTTTCATCAACAGCAACATGGCTTTCAAATTTTCTGCAAACAATCAATGCATTTGAATCGAGCTAAATACAAAATCCTATTTATTCAACGGAAAACAGTAATACGTACCATCTTTAATGTGATGAAACGTTGCGTAGATTTTTGGGGTAGTAATTTCAGCATACTTCAGCTGTTTTTTAAGCTGTACACAGAAGCGAACGTTTCCAAAAATATTTCACTCTTATCATTCCAAATCAATTTGAACTCGTTCTCAATCTGCAGAATAGAGTATTTAAATTATAAATTTGTAATTATTTAAAATTTATTTACAACACTTCAAAAAGCAAATAAAGAATTGAATTGAATTGAATTGAATTTGCAACACTTCACTTCTGCAAAGTGTTTTTTTTTTCTTTTTTAACATAAAGTAAGACTAAAATAGTAAGAATAAGAGAACACTATGGGTGTACTAAATAGCCCGAGTAGCATTTAGAGTATGGGTGAAATATGGCCCAAACTTGTACAGATTTTGAAGTACGGCCATATCTAAAAACACCTGATACGGCCCATATCTAAAATGTAACGCCTTGGCAGATATGGGCCGTATTAAATAATAATCTCTGGCCCGGAACAGAAATCGTAATCAGGTCCATACATAAAATTAAATTTAGGCCCATTAAATAAAATAAAATTAGAACCAAATAAGATCTAGCCCGGATTACGTTTACAGGTTTTATTTATCAGTGAATATCTAAAATAAGTAATTTATTCATTACCTATTTAATCTTATTTCATAATACTTATTACATTAGGTTATTAGAATTTTAAAATCCAAATGATCAAAAACATAACACAAGTCTAAAAGAAGTGAAAAAATGAAAATGAACAGCAGACTTGTGCAGCTTCTTATTTATAAAAGAAAAATAAATCGCTTATCACAAATATCATAACTTATAAAATTATTCAAAATAATTCGCCGTTAATAAATATTCCAATATAGAGAAATTTTCAATATTTGTTAATAATTATTCTTTATCAGAAGATGAACTGCTCGATATAGTTCGTTTATTACGTGTAGAGTCTTCATTTTGTTGTGGCTTTTCTTTAGAATCACGATCTTTGCGGCCTCCATCCCAGTCTTTAGAGTTGTTAATCATTTTACCAATATCTTTTTGAAATTGATTTTCATTGATTTTATAAGATGAAGATTTGGCGAATTCACTTATAATGACATCTGTAACATTTACATAACTGCTTTATAAGAAGTCTGAAATCAGCAGAAAATTTTCATCAGTAATATTTATCTTACCATATAGACAAGAATAGAAGGATGTCGTTTTAAATATTTTTTTTCCTTTTCTTTCTTTAATAGCTGTGTAAAATTCTAAAACTTCCTTTTTGAGAAATTTTTTTGCTATTTTTAATAGTGATTCCATTGGTTTTGTTGATAGATTTAAACATGGATACATAATAGATATCTACAAAAAAAAGTTCAAATTACATCATATTAGATGATTAATTTGTTGTAATATGAAATTTAAAATAAAAAAATAACCATATACACAAGAGGATATTTACACATTTTTGCCGTAGTTCAGCATTATTTTTTAGATCTTTATCAAATTTTTCAAAATAAGTTAAGTTTACAAAAGGTATGTCATATCCTTCGATTTGATAAATTCCATTCAGATTAGCTAGTGAGTGTTGTGCTGGTTGGAGGGTGCTGATTGGAGGGTGCCAACTTGGTGCGATAACTTATTAAAGCGATCCAGAACAGTCGTTTGCATCTTATTAATAGCTAAAAAAATAGAAACAAAATATATAATTTTTCTATACGATGATGTTGGAGTAATTACTTATAATTATGATGCAAATAATTTTACCGGCTATAATTTCAGTAAAATTGTCTTTATTCTTAGGTTTCATTGGTTGAACATCTTTTGATTGGACTTCATTGGAATTATCTATTAAAACAAAAATATATAAATAACCACATTGAAGAGCAAGAATTATATAGATATCAACAATTTTATTATAATAAAAGTATGTTTCGTCACCTAAATAAAAATATCAACAAGTTAGGAGAAGAACACAAAAAAGCTAGAGCAATTTTCTTACTTGTTTTTTCTGCAAAATGTTTTTGACATTCGGACAATAATTTTTCCACTTTTTTCCCAGAAGTTTTTGATCCTTTTAAACGATAGTGCTTTTCAATACTTTTTTGTTTTTCTTCATCATTATCAGTATCATCAGTCGTGAAAGCAAAACGTTTGACTTGAAGTTTATCCAACCTTTGGAGGCCAATAGCATATGATGTATCTATAAATGAAGTGCATCGAACAAAATATCAATAACCCAGTCACTCAATTGCTCTGTCATTGCTTAATAAATTTTTACTTTTTAATTGATTTTTATGTAAATAATTAGAATTTATCGAAAGTATTTTTTGTTTTATAAATCATTCATTTTAAAATCTAACTATTGTTATTGTCTAACAATATTTAAATACATATTTCTACTGAAAATATCTATGTACAGCACATGTAAAGAAAACTTACTTGAATATCCCCGAATTTCTACTCGATGAAAAGACCATGTCGTTGGCGGTGGTTGAAGATTTCGAACAGCATTATTAAAAATCTCTTTATTTTTAACAGTTACTTTATCGTAACACGGACATTTTAAACAGTCGTCTTCTTCATCATACTTCAGCCAAAACGATGGAACCATGTCAATACTTTCTAAATCTCCGTTGTCTTTTTTGTCGTCCACAAACAGTACTAGTGTATATGCCGTGTTTACAGCCATTTCTTAAACAATTTTTGATAGAAACTCTTCACTATTCACTATAACTATAATAGATAAATAATTAAATCAACTTTCAATACTTGAGAATATATTAATTAGCGATCATCAGAAAACTACGAAAACTTTTAAGCAACTGATTTTTGTTGTCGACGCAAGTGCGTTTGTGTATACTGTTTAACGATCGAAGATTACGTTTAGTCACAAACACATGGACTTCAAAACGTAAACAAATACATCTATAAATTGAACACCATAATACTATTTATCTTTAAAGATTGTTTTATTACCGCACACGTTATAAACACAAATGAGAGAACGTGCTCAACTCGTTATATTCTGAGAAAAAGTTTTTGTATTTCTTATTTCACTAAGTATCCTACACATACACATATAATTTTTTAATTTTCCATATGAAGTAGTGGCATTGTGTAAATGTTTTCTGTATTGTTGTTTTCATTATTAATAATAAATGTAACCATTTTTGATTTGACCGAATTCAAGGAACGAGTGATTATATTATTTTCAGTTCTTGATACTTTCCACATTTTTAAATTATCGGATGAATATGGATATGCTAAAAGAGGTCGTAATATTCTTAATTTTCTTCCTTCTATTTGAATAGCATGGAGAGGTGGTAGAGAAAATATTTCTCGAATTTGTAAAACTGTATCACGACCTATTAGTACTGTATTATTCGGATGATTCATGGTTAAAATACAATTTTTGTATCTGAATTTTTTAATTATTGTTTTACCATTACTCATGATTTTCTTGCTTAATACTTCTATGTCACTCAATGGATCACTCGAATGATCAGAATAAGCTAGACATCGCTCGTGTAGTCGTCGACAAACTTGGACTAAGGGATTTTTTCCACTTCTTAAAGGTTTTTTAATTGTGCCCAAACAATTTTCAAATGGAAATGCGGTGAAATGTGATATTGATTCTTGTAAGTATGCAGCATCATCAGCTAGGTGGATTAACGAATGCATGTTCAATGTAACACATTTTTGTCCGTATAGTTCGTTGGCTATTGTTACGTACTGCCTCAAGAGATATTCAGCATTATCATTATCTGTTACAGCCAACTCTGATGACAAAATACGACAAGCAACATGTGAAAGAAGATAATGTTGATACTGATTCTCTGTCAAGGAAGATTTTAGAATTGCTGGCCCTGCATATAACAAAAAAAAAAACGATACTCTGTCGCTTTCCACTTTGTTATTTGATTTAAATCCCTTGTAGTTCGTTGGAATTCTGTAGGCACTTCTGTTTGTAGCTGGAGTAATTGTAACGAGAGTAGGTTCTTTCCTACGTTACTTAATTTTGAAGCTGCTTGACTATCAAGCCAAAAATCATCAAAACACTTCTTCATAATGCCCAAGCAAGCAAGATGCATGAAGTCTAGTACGAACATTTTTATCATATCACAATTATTTACATCTATAAGTGGCGAAATTCCTGAATGGTGTACCGGCTCAGTTTGATCACAAAAAGAGTCATGAGTTCGTAAAGTACTGGTCAGCTCAGTATACACAGTACGATTTTCGACACTTTCACCCCTCACTTCACATCTTTCACAGGCAAAATAAGCATTATGATTTTTATGCACTTCACCAAAGCACGTACAGGTCGGTCACAAATAAAAGCTTTTACACGAACCTCATAAGGAGGAAGAAGACTTAAATACACTCAAACCATCGAAATGAAATAGCAACTGTAATTGTTCTTCAATATGATAACGTACAATGACAATACGTGTAAGATTATCAGTAATACCAAAATAAACAAACTGAGACAATGCATCAAACCTCTGAATTGTATAAGTTGCACATGATGTACCTAGAAATGTTCTTGCATCCTTTGGAAGGTCAGGCAAGACTCTCACACGTAAAATTGCTAATAATTCCTTTATTTTTATCAAAGGAATATTTGACTCAGCTGCCCATTTTCGTAGTTTTTCAATTTCGTTATGATTATTATTATCATCACTTTCATCATCACTTACATCAGAAAATCTGTTATTAAAAATATTGTCCTCATCATTTTCATCCCCTTCGAGCATTACATTATCAATATTATCTACAAAATCTTCATTCCTTTCACTTTCATCAAGCACTGTATTATGTAAATTTTCCACATTACTTTCAGTTTCTTCAAACACTATACACGGAAAAAAATAATAGCTTCGTCAGTAATTTTTTATATATCTGAACGGCTATTCACATCACTCAAATCAGGATAGTGGCCAAAAGTAGCTCTGTCAGCTATGTGTTTGTAACACGTTTAAGTCTTATAGTTATCACCGTGTACGTCATTTTATATATATCTCTGAGCTATGAACATTTTACACCGGGAAGTAATCGTTTGTAGCTAGTTCAGTTATTCATACGTAAAAACCATATGTAATATAATATAGCATCTTGCAAAATATTTCATATTGCAATAGGTTATTAAATATATTACTTTTCGCTAATAAAAGAGCTCAAGCCGCATTATGACAAATGCATAAAATGCTATAAATTTATCACTAAACGTAACATTAAAACACATATACTCTTCAACGCATGTACTGAAAGTTGCTACAAACATTACATGTATAGTTATAATGTTTAATATATCGTAGTATATATCATAGCAAAACAAGCATGTTTGTGTAATGTATTGATATAATTTAATATACGCTCTGCATATAAATTATATCTGCATGAGATCCATCCATTTCTTCTTAGTACAACAAATAAATCCAAAAGCATATTAGCATAAACATAATGCATAAATAGTTACTTTTAAATGTAATGTAAATGCTTTGTTTTGTTATAATTAGCTTATCTCAATCAGCAATCGTAAAAACTAAAATGTCAAGGTAAAGTTTCTGCATATAAAGGAAATGCGACAGTTAGAGACTTCGAAATTAGCAACATCGAACACCCCATCGAAAACCAGAAAATGAACATTTTAATCGTAATCCGATAACATTTAAAATTTTCGGCAGTCGTTTTAAATTTCAATATAGCATACTATATATTCATCAGTATTCAGGAGACTATGAGCAATACGATAGTGAAAGTTTCATGTTAATCGAATAGGTTGTAAAAAATAAATAAACAAACTAATAAGCGAAACAAAGTTTTCTTTTATTACGGATAGAAAAGTATAAGTTTAGGACAAATGGTGTTATTATTAATAAATATTAATACATTACATATATTATAGTTTCCAAAATATTTGTCTAAAGTGAGCTAATTTATAATATAAAAGTAGGGTAGTTCAAATTCTTAAAATAACAGAATTGGAAAAGATGAATTTTGGTGGTGTGAAAATATTTACTATCCTTGAATATTATAGTTTTCTTAGAGAACTGTTAAAACTGCATGGATATCAATTAAGTTATAAATGCTAACGAAATCAAGACAATATTTAGTAACTCTAAAATTATTTGTTTTGGAAACTACATGACAATACCGATGTACATCAAAATATAGAGAATTAAGTTCATTCATACAAAAGTAAATTTCATTTTTTTCTAAAACAATAATTCCTTCCAATAAAGCAAATAATGGCAAATTATCTTTATTTCCTACTAGCAGAACAATTCCTACTTTAATTTTTTGATTATTAACAGATATCCAATTAAAGAATGTAGGACTGATTATTGACACAAAATGATTTTTATAATTCGATCAATCAAACTGACAAATTTTACTGGTTTCGAATGTGTCGATCAAATACTCTCCTTTAAAAAGCCATGAACTTTCTTTCAGTAAATATCGGTCTGCAATTGTTTGGCAAATATTTTTTCGACATGTTGTAGATTTTGCGATATCTTTAAGAACTTTGTGTTTCGCTTCGAATCGCATTGACCAAAAGTGAACTAAAGGTCCAACCTGTTTCATCAATCTTGGGTAGTGTGTCATGAAGTGATGTTTTGGTTTGAGCCGTATGTTACATTGTTTAATTAATAAATTATGATGCTCCTCAATAAGACTACTGAGCAGACAAATAATAGAGTCGTTAACAGATTCTAAAAGAAGGATTTCAATTATTTTACGCAAAAGAAGAAATATCTCCCAAAACTGATTATTCTCAGGAACCCACTCTCCAATAATTAAACCTAAAAATTTCATTAGCCACATCATTTCAGATGCAGAGCACTTAAGTTTTTGAGCTTTGAGGTGGTCTTCACTAATTGTTTGTGGCTTAAATGTTCATATAAACCGTAATCAAAGAAATTTATTCTGTTATTTAACTGGTCTAAAGTAAAATATTTTTTTGTAAAAATAAACTCACGAAGTATTATAGAGAGTTCATAATTTACTACGCCCTCGAAAATGTCATGCATAATGCCTGCACTAAAGTTTTCTATAGCGTGATAATGCGGTAAAGCGTGAAAAATACATTCAGTTTTGATTCCAGTTGTTGAAACGTTATTTTTACGAATATCATCTGCATAATTTTCTTTAGTTCTTAGTAGAGTTTTATCCTCTTTACAGGATGTTCTTGCTATGTTTCGATGCATTTTACAGAATCGACAGAAATAGTTGGCTACAAAGCAATCTGTAAATCCTAGGAGTGAATTAACACCTTTATTGTCACCAATACAAGAAATTGTAATAAAATATATTCGTCTATTTCCTACCGCTATGCCCTCGGTTTCTAAATTTTTAAGCTGGTAGAAAACTTTGTCGAAGATGACTGAATCCCCATATACCTTTCGATCTAAACTATTAAGAAGTAAAATAAGAAATATGTATTTCAAATGAGATGAATGACTCTTTGGCAAACATGGACAATATATATAAACCGCACCTAAATTTTGCAATTCAGCTCGCGATCCCAAAGGATTGTTTGTTTCGAATTCGTCGAAGTAGAGAAAAAGAGGGAGAACAATATCATCTGTATTTTTAAAAATCAGCTTTCCTTTTCCAAAATTCCGTTTGCACTATGTTAGAAACAGCTTCGGTGGAGTTATTTTTCAATTGAAAAATATATTCCTGTAATTTTGTTGAAGTTCCTGAATTGTTGAAAAAAATATTTAGTAACATTTTTATATCAATTAAAGACACTGTTACATCCACAGGCTTTAAAAATATTTTCGAATTTAAACGAACTGGATCAATACGTTCACCGATTATTATAGATTTTGATTTAGGGACAAAACTACTGCTGCTTAAAATATTTGATCTTTTGTAGTCTGTAGAAATTGTACGCAAACAATCTTTTAATATTTTGAATATACCTGATACGTTTTGAACTGCCGAATTCTTGTCAGCTTCGTACTTAGTTATGCTTTCCAATATGAGGTTTTCCGCTGTAGTGAACACTTTTCCCCGCAAATAATAAGAAAAAAGTTCAATAATTTTTTGAACTGCTTTCTTACATATATTATGATTTTCATATAATTGTGAAATTAAATGTTTGTTTTCCACTTGAATAATATTTTCGAAAGTATATAAATTTAACATTATGTTAGTTTCAGTGGGGACAGTATTATTATAATTACTTTGTGATATTCCGAAATTGTCATGAGGGTTATCAACAATTCCAAAATTGTCTCGACTATCAACTATTTGTGATCTATGTGTTCTATTAGCGGAGCATTGCAAGACTTTGAAATGGATATTCATATGCTTTTTAAAGGAGTTTAAAATTGTGAAATGTCTGCAAGGATTACATGTTGTACAGACTAAAGTAGATATTAATTTGTGGTATATTTTAATGTGTTTTATATACTCTTGGAGAGAATTCATATGTTGTTTGCACTTAAAACAATTCATATCAAATATAGATATAGGCACTTAATACTATAGCAACATATGAAAATATACTTATGTGGTGGTGTGGTGACTCAAATCGTTAATGAGACTATTGACTGCTGTAAATGACTTATCCCACGGTGTAGATATTTCAAATATGAATTCCTGGATAAATAGCCAAATTGGTTCACAAGCAAAAGGATATTTGGCATGAAGCGCTGTAAAAATTTTAAAACATGAATCAATCGCAGCCAGAGGAGATTCAGCTTTATATATCACGTCATCGATGCAGACGTAAGATGCTTCTATGTTTTCTGTAATAAATTTGAAAGCAATTATTTAAAGAAATAAGAATATATTAAATTAAATTACCAAAAGTTTCACCAATAAAGCAAACAGTAGGCTGGAAAGTTTCCTTATCTAGGAGCAAATTGTTTTTTCTTTCCTTCAGAGCTTCAGTTAGTAAATTGGAGTCCTACAAAAAGAGCATTCAAATTTCGAAAATAAGTTTTATATTATTATACCTATATTATACCTGTATTAAAAAAAAAAGGAGTCTAACACCTCTTTTTTGGACAGCTTCACTCGTTTGTTTGTAGAGCCACCCTTTTTACAGTAGACGGACGGTGCCAACAAGTTTACTAGTAATTGAAAACCCGATATAGGATTTTTTGAAGAAGTAATTATCTCGATTTGGGATGTTTTCTTTTTAGACAAACAGAACCCTATGATTTTGTTGTTTATTTCTGGCCACGCCGATATTAATCTATGACACACGTTCGGATAGATAGCATCAAAGTCGCTTGTTAAGAGAAATAGGCCTTTTTGGATTTTTAGTACTGGGTATGTTGCAATGTACCCTCTAATTGTTATAGTGCATGCACTTTGAAGGTAAGACATCCGATAGCCCCTAGTCGAATCCCATATTTTATTTATTTTTTCAAATGGCTCCAAATTTATTTGCAAGAAAGCTAGTTCGTCTTCTGTTTTTGTATCTGCTGCCAGCTCTTCGGTTTTCTGAATTTGTACGGAATTTGTCCTTGTTTTTTGTTTAAGGTGATTATATGATACCCATAATTTTCCGCAAGCTAAACTTTTCGTTATTTTATTGTACGGTATGAAATAAATTTCTGGCACTTCAGTTGGAAATATGGTAACTATTTGTTTAGACAGGCTCAAAAACCGTTCGGTAGTTATTTTGTATTGATTTATACAATTTTCTAGCTCTTTGTGAACTATAGTTGAACTTAAAATATTTCTGTGTTTCCCGTCAAGAATTTTATTTTTGTTGTAAAAATTTTTGACTATAGTACCGTTAGGGCACTTTAAGTAGTCTTCAACCGTACAAGTATGAGGATCTGGCTTCTGAGTTAGGTTATATGTAGAGTCCTCTTGGGATTCAAAAACGAACTAAAAATTAAATTATAATTATTTATTTGTAACAAATTGCAAACACCATCTTACTTCTTGCAAATTTTCAAAAGAGAGTTCAGATGAGTTTGATCAGAAAGTTGAGAGGAATGAACTGTAAAAACGGTTTGATCAGAAATAAGCGAAGAATGCATTGATAGTGTATCATTTTCACTGGGAAGTGAAATTTGTGCCTGTTGCTCGTGTTCGTGCACTGCGGTACTCTATATATTATTGAAATAATTGAGTTTTATTGAAATATTTATGTATGTAGGAAAGAATTAAAGTATTATCGGATAGAGATAACGTAAATAAAAATTTACGAACCTCATTTTGACTTTTTATTAACTCCGTATATCTCGACCAAAATAGTTGCCGTGGCCCTGCTTTAGGAATAATATCCCTTAAAGTAATATAGTCCAGATTTTGAAAGGTTTCCCTTGTAAATTCTTCTTCTAAATACGATATACATATGTATTACTTTAATTATGAGCATTAACAACCTTTAAAAACCCAATTCAAAATTATCAAAATTAGCACTTAAAAATAATGTAAATGCTACGAACATTAAATCCATATTTTTAACTTTGATTATCTCTTTTTCAAGTAAATGTGACTTACCTTTTTCTTTTCCTGTATCCCTCAATTACTTTCACTGCACCACAAGACTAAACTAAACTAATTTAATTGAAATACCACCGGGCGCCGTGCCAATCACTTCGAGATTTCACAACTGAATGATAAAACAGTTAAACGTACGCCACTTACACACGCAAAACGTTTGACGCATGCTTTCATATACAATACTCAAGTGAATATATGCATAACTGTAGGCAAAATAGGCACAGCACGCTACGATATGTACAATCGCGCACGCTGTTATAATGCATGCTATTAAACTGCTTGGATGCTGCTTAAACTGTGATGGATTATTTCACAATGAGCTATATGCGCGTTACATAATTTTTTAGATAAAGTATAACATCTTTTGCATATACTTGTTGCATATAATGCACATTTAAGATCAAATTATGCTATCTGTTTGACTGGCATTGCAATAAGCCTATCTGGCCTTACCAATAGCTACTAGCGTTATTGTTTATCTAATGCTGTAAAAAATTTTCAGCCATTGCGCGATAAAATAACAAGCCTTGCTATAAGTTATAGCCTTCTCTGATATAAATGCCTTGCTACACTTTTTTACCAAATAAGAGATGTTGATTTTTTTCCGTGTATTATCACATGTTTCACTGTCAGTTGATGATAAACTGTTATCGGAATTATGTACCTCAAAATTAGTAATGATTTCATTAATGTTTAAGCCTGCATTGGTATTTCGACTGGTTGAAGATGAAGGTAAAGGATCAGCTGTTTGGAATGATTCATTTTCTGAGACATGGAAAGAACTAGCTTTCTGTCGTTGACGATATCTTTGTACACGTAATCGTGTTGCTTCAAGTTTTAACTTTTTACGATGAATATTACCTTCCTCCATTATATTGTACTAGTAAAATAATACGAATACTTGATGGGAAAATATAAATCTCGATTCAATTATTTACACGAAGCAATAATTAGAAAAGAATTTATGATCCTTTTAAAAACGATAGCTGTACTGCGTTAAGTTAAAAGAAATATTTAACGGATTGAATAGGTATACATATATGTGAGAAAAGGGGGATGACTCTTCGAGCGACACAAGTCGTCAATATATATATATTAACTATGGGTTTATGTATACATAAACCTCAGCGCGTAATATGTTAGATATCTAACATATGTTTTACAAGTGACCCATGAAAATTAGTCACTGACATATACTGTAGTTTTCATTTTGACAATAATCCTTTTCGAAGAATTATCACACAAACTACATGAATATTTTTTTTACATTTATAAAAATATTTTAACCAGTAAAAATGGTAAAAAATTTTTTTAAATAGATAGAAAATTATCATTACTTTTTTAACAATGTTTGTTGATTTAATACAGAAAATTATTTTAAAAATATATAAATAGATACTTAAAATATAAAAACATTGAATATGATTAAAATAAAAATTATAATATTAGGCCCGGATCAGAAAACTATTGTTTTCCATATTATGCATTAATTCCGGTTAATAAAATTAGGCCCATTTTTTAAAAGGAAGGGAAATCGTAAAACTGGTTGCCAAAAAAAAATGCCCGGATCAGGCCCAATAGAAAATGCCTTAAAACGGTTAGCCTTAATATTGCCTTATCCGGCCCTTATATATAATCCGGTTAGCCGTACTTATTTGCTACTCGGGTACTACGAATATTCCCATCCGTGCCCTATCAGGAAGACTGTTCAGGACTAGATTGAATTGCCCCCATAGGTACCGAAAAAGGTGAATTAATCAGGAACGTATTAGGTTAGCCAGCTCCGATTATTACCCGAAAGTGCGTTACAAAACCTATGTTGATCTCATCCGATCGCCCCTATCCGTACCGGACCGTAATCAGGGTTAGCCTCATCCGAGCCTGATCCAACTTTCCACTCGGGTAATAATCGTGGAATCGCATAGCCTAATACGGCCCGGATAAGTTTATTAAAAGGTATTCCTTATCAGAATATTTTTTAGCCAAAATTTAGTGCAGGATTATTCACATAACACTATGAATAAACAAAAAAGTTTTTAGGATAAAAGTCAAGTTTTTATTATTATATAATATTTCTGAAAGAATACATTTTTGGAAAAAAATTTAAGACTTTAAAAAACATTTCTCCACAGTCATAAGTACGTGTTAATTGCATACTATGTTAACTAAAATAAACTTACACTATATCGAAAATATCATTCAAAAGAATTGCCTAAAAATACATCGTTTAGATAGATTTTAAATTCAAAAAAGAGAACGTTTTCATCAAAAATTATAAATAAATATTAACTTTGAATAATATTCATGAAAATAAGCTTATATCTTATTTAAAGTATTATCGAAAAAGTTATTTAAAGATATGTTTTCTTAATAAGTTTGAAATTCAAGATAAAAAACAATTTTTAGCAACAACTATGAATTAATATCAACTTAAAAAATTATTCATTAAAAATAGGTTACGTGTCATCGAAGTATCATCAACCTCTTTGAAGAACCTTTTTTAAACAAAATTTTAGATGCTAGGAACTAAATACTTCTAAAAATAGTTATAATAAGATTAACATAACTTTACTTCTTATTTCTATTATCATTAATAGACTTAACAAAAACACAGTTATTTTTGAATTTACTATTTAAATGTAAAAATGATTAGAATATGTTTATTCGTTGTCTGAAGCATCAGAACCTGATGCACTATTCTGATCTTCACTATCACTAGTACCGGAATCTGATGCACTATCATTAACTTCAACAGCTATAGCATCATTGAATCCTGATGCAGCATCACTAGCATTATTAGAACCTACTGCATCATCACCAGTTTCACCTGCATTCCCAACATTGGTAGCTGTAGTTTCTTGTTTCTTTTTTTTTCTCTCACCACCCCAGTCTTTGGAATTATTAATAACTTTTCCTACAATTTTAGTCAATGCAGCCGTTGTGACAGGATTTTTCGATGCCTTTTTCCATACTTGGTTTATTTGACCTGTAATTTAGAATCGAATAAATTAATCTTATTTATCAAAATTCATCAGTGTTTTAGAAATATATAGCCTTCAGCTTCAATAAATTTTACTAATCTACATTATAAAATATTGATAAAGATAATGAAACCAAAAACGTAGAAAAAACTTGTAACTTTAAATTTTATCTCTCGAATGTAAATGTAAGAAAACAAATTAACTCGTTACATTGACACCAAATAATAGAAAGAAATAAATACCATGAATACACTTGTAGAGTTCTGTTTTTTCAAATATAGCTTTTCCCTCTACTGGGTTTTTAGCAGTATATTTTGAAAGTACTTGGCCAGTAAAAAATTTTTTAAGTATACTTGTCACCGTTTTCATTAAGTCATTTAATTCTATTGATGACCACATTTTATCCCCCTGAAAGCAATAACAATTAATGTTGTGTATGTATAAATATACACATGAAAAAATGAATATTACAGAATCAATTGTAAAACAATAAATATTCAAATAATTAAATTAATATGATTTTTCAGTCCTTCCGAAAATCTGTTAAATTGTTTCATAGCTTATAAATGGTAAGTTTCTAATCAGAAAAATATTATTTTAATAAGAAAAAAAGATTAGAATTCTATCAAGTAGGTGTCATAAAGAAAAAACAAATACTTACCACTTGTTGCATTGCTTTACTCGATTCTAATTTTTTATCAAATTCTTTAAAGGCTTCTGCTGATTCAAATGGCAAAACTAAATCTTTTATATGATGATATTCACTTGTCCCTGGTCTTTTCAAACCACGGGTTTTTATTGTTTGTAATTCGATTTTCAAAGACACAACTTCACTTCGTAGTGTTGAGTGCAGAGAACTCAGTTTTTTTATTCCTTCCACAGTGACTGCAGAAAGATTCTTCATATCTGTAAAACAAATACAGTTTTTGTTACTTTATATCAAAACACTTTATGTATAATCTATAAAGAAACTATTGTTTAATGATTTTTATCATTTTCATTAATTTTTATGTCTGATTTTAATTATTATTGTTTTGTTGTAAATATTTTTCACTATCTGATTATAAAAAGTCTAATGTTTTGAAATTATAAGCAAAGTGTTTTATAATTAATTTTTAAATAAATTATTGAAAACATATTAATATTATTGTTATCATCCAATAATACAAACAATTTAATAATTAATGGCCTTTCTTCATGAAATAAGAATTAATTATGAAAACTCTACATGTCTTCGATTCACAAATGACATTTATATCCTTTTTAAAAGTTTTTTTTACGTCTATATAATAAGATTATAAGAAAAACAGTTTAGTTAATGTACCTCGATGAAGTGTAGCAAGTGTAACCTCAGAATTACTTGTTTCTGCGATTGTTTCGTCATTGGTTGTTAAATTATTATTTTCTATGGCACGATCAACAACCATAGGGTTTTCATCTGCATAATCAACTTCATCATTGGGCGATTTATCTAAAAATAAAAAAAAATAGCGAAAAACATTAATTTCAATATTTGTAGGAAATAAATACAACAATTGATATATTTTAAATTAAGCATGATGTTTATAACTTATCTACCAATTTAATGAAATAAAATTATAAACACTTCAATACTCAATTAAAAGATAATATAAAAAAATTTATTACTTGATTCAATTTCTCTAGTTGAACTAGCAGTATCTTGTGATGAATTATTTGAAGTTCTAGTTCCACTAGAAGATTCCCCAGTTGATTTTACAATTTCTAAACAACAAATACAAGAATAAGGATTTCAGATTTTATTTGTAAAACATGTGAATTACTGATTTATGATAATTTTGATTATTAGATTGGTACTCAAAGTCATACAGTACTTACGTGCAATGCTTTGTTCAACTCCTTCACTAGTTAAATCAATACTGGCTGGTAATGAAGATTTAAAAGTTTTATTCTTTCGTGATGATTTTTTCAAAGGTTTTTTTTCTTCAGTTTGTTCATCAGGCTTTGGTTGTGTCTTTGGATCTTTTATGGAGATGTTACCTTCTTCTTCTAATTGTTTTAGTTTTTTTGTAGCCTCCTCATATGTAACTAATCAAAAAACACCAACTTTAGCAACGCTACCGATTGATTGAAACAATTTTGAATTGGTTTTGAAATAAAAAACATTTGACTGATTTCCATCACTTGAATAGGTTTTCTTTGGTCATTATTTACACTATTAATTCCAGTAAAATGAACAATTATGTATAAAAATAATTTCAAATAACTTACGTGCACGTTCTCTGACTTCCACGTGGTATTGTTTCCATTTATCACTTGGTGGTTTCAATTTTTTCACTAAGTTATTAAGAACTTGTACATTAGATTTTGTAGACTTTGTTGTTGGAAAAGGACAAAGTAATTTATGTGCATCATTTTTAGCGTGAACTAACCACGCCGATGGCACTATATTCAAGTTTTTATATTGTTTTGGAAATGTTGCATCACTAAAACTCACTACAGAATAATTGTGTTCTTCCGACATTGTCTTAATACGTATTATTTTTAATTTGTTAATCACAAATCAATATTAATCCACACTGATTCCTTGAATTTACTTTAAATAATGACAAACAAGCAGGAACTCGTCACCTCACAAAACGAATGATCGTGTCGATACACTCAGCAGCGTCTATACTAATATTTCTCACCCGGTTAACTGAGCACGTGTTTGTTTAACGTTCTTTGCGTCGTGCGTATCGCTTTATACGTATCGCATTACTTGGAAAAACTCAAATTGTAAATAAAAATTGTAGAGGAGACAGCTATTTCAATATAAATTCTTTCGCGCGTTTTCTATTTACATCTTACTATTGATTATAATAAAATAGGTTAAGATGAATAAAATAAATAATTAACCTTTTTCAAACAATATTTTTTAGTATTATTAACATTAAAATATTATAAATATATTGAATCAATTATCGTGAACAATTTTATAGAATTTATTGTTAAATAAAACTTTTTTTCTGATTAATAGGTACAATTATATTTCATTAATTCATACCAGTAAAAGTTTCATTTATTGTTTTTAAGTTAAATTACTCAGTCACTTGAATTACATACTATTAACGAATCTTTCTTATTTCATTTTTACATTAAAAATGTAAAAGAGGTAATACATAAATTTTGTTATTGGCTTCTCCTTCAATAATGAAAGTTACCATTTTCCGTAAAATGGATGTTAAAGTACATGTCTTTTCAGTTTCTGTTTTTGAAACTTCCCACATACATAAAAATTCCGAAGAACACGGATATCTAAATAATGGTTTTTCTTTTTTAAACATTACTCCTGATACTTTTATTTCCGTTGTATTTGATAGTGTATACATTTCTGTAATTTGCATTACATCACCATTATCGAGAAGGACAGCATTGTTAGCATCATTTAATGCTAAAATAGCTTTTTTATACCGCAATTTCTTGATGATTATTTTCTCTCCTTCTCTTGCAAAACTTTTGCTTAATATTTCGATTTCAGGTGGTAATTGAGCTCTTTCTTGATGTACAAAAAACGTTTCAGATAAACGTCTACAGATCTGAGCTAAGGGACGATTCCCACTACGTAAAAGTGATTTTATTTGACCTAAAAGATTTTCGAAAGGAAAGGCTGTAAAGTAGCTCAATGAAGATTGTAAATATTTAGCATCATCTGCTAAGTGAATAAGATAATGAACATTCAAAACGTTATTTTCTTGTCCATATAATTGTGCAGCATCTAATACATAAGAGAGCAAAAATAATTTGGCATGATTATTACATGTAACAGCAAATTCATCAGAAGATAATATACGGCAGGCTGTATGTAATAATAAGAAATGATTGTATTTTCTTTCCGATAAATATGATTTTAACACAACAGGTCCTGTATACAATAGAAAAAGTCTAAACTCCGTTGCTTTCCACTTGCTAATTTCACCTAAATCTCGCGTTGTTCTTTGAAAATCTTCAGGTACTTGACCTTTCAAGGACTTCAGCTGTTCAGAAAGAGAACGTCTAGCAGTAGATATCAGTTTTGCACGTGATTTACTGTTCAACCAATAATCCACTAATAGTTTTTTCATGTTGCCCAGGCAGCATAAATGCATGAAATCCAACACAAACATATTTATCATATCACAATTATCTAAGCGTAATAATGGTGATATTCCAGTATGATGACGTATGTTGTTTTGATTACAAAATGAATCATGAGTTCTTAAATCAGAATTAATTTGAAGATAAACTGTACGATTTTCTCTACGATCCCCTTCGACGATACATCGTTCACATGCATAGTAAGCACCATGGTTTTTAATGCATTTAATTAGAGAACGAGCTGGCCGATCACAAATAATGGCTTTCACACTTATTGTCATAGTTTTGTTTTCAATAGTTAGGCCATTGCGTTGTAAATAGTTAACTTCATTCACAAACTTCTCAAGATAATGATCTAGATCATTTGGTTTCTTATCGCCAGCAAAAATTGCAACAGGGAACGGCTTGTATGCAGATGATTGATGAAAAACAAGACATAAAATAGGCCAAAATTGTTTAGCAGAAGATTTAAACAACGGAATACCGTCAAAGTTAAAAAGTAATTCTATTTTACTGTCAGAATGAAGAGACGTGTTTACATGGCGTTGAAGAGTATCAGTTATTCCAAAATAAACAAATTGTGAAGTGTCATCGATAGTTTCTATATTATATTTAATAGAGCATGTTTTCAAGAATGTTTTTGCAGATATTGGTAATTCTGGAAAAATCTTTTTTCTTAAAATACTCAACATTTCTTCTATAACTGTATGAGAAAGATTCGATGATGCAGCCCATATTCTAAGTTTCTCAACTTCATTAAAGTCATCAGCATCAACAGCAAGATCATCTTCATCTGCACTTGCGTCTTGATCAAACCAATCATCATCATTATTAATTTCATCATAATCGAAAGTTTCATTACATTCCTCATGTCTTGATAAATCTTGAACAATGTTGTTAAGTAAATTTTCGTCTGTCACTGCAATGCCAACTTCTCTAGTTTCTAATTCAAGTGATGCAAAAATGTCATTGTGAGGAGTATCCATGACTTCATTATTATGCCAAACATCTGCACTGGTCGGTGAATTTATATTTAATGATTTGATTTTTTCATTGTCTTTTAATTCTTTTTTATTTTGACGGAATTGCTTGACTCGTAATCGTGTCAGTTCTCGTTTTCTTTTCCTACCAATATCATCAGCCATCATGTGTTAAAAAAAACCTACAAGATAGAAGAGAAGAGAAGTGTAGGAAAAAACATTTATCTTGATAATCAGAATTTAAAAAATCACAAGAATTAAAACACCGAACCTTTTCAAAAAATTGCTACTCTATGAGTATTGAATTAATGATGTAATAATATCACAAGTTGGATAAAACTATTTCAGAATATTCACAACTCACTTACTGAATGATTAATAATTTCGCTGCTATAGCTACGCCATCTATAAATGGCACTTTAATTTTGACCAAGTTTAAATATACAGATGCACGGTTGACGGAGAACGCACGAGTATTAATACGCCCCCTCCCACTCCCCATCCACTTTATAGATTACTTTACTTTGATTGATACTACAAAAATTTTCTTCTGTATTTTTTTCTCTATTATTTAAATAAAAATGATATCCAAACTTGATTAGATAATTGAAATCAATCTGCATGATTAATTAATTAGCATCAAATAAGTTTTGATACAAAATACCTTTTGAAAAGTACAATAATGATTACCAGATGTGTACCTGATTGGGATAATCTATACGGCTCCTGATGCAGTAAGACTGATCTTGACCGTCTCTTAAATAAGTTAATTTCGATTGAAGTATTAATAAGGTTAGCCCAATCCGAACCTAGTCATAATAATTTGCATCCGTCAAGCATCAGTAAATCGGATAGAAACCTGATGGAAATTATAAATACACTTAATTCTGTTTTTACACGGTAGATACGTCCCAGAAAAAGCAGTGTAAAAAAAACCGTGTAAAAAAAGACATTGATCTTATACAAAAATGGGTGATTTGTTCCTAATCTCTAAAACCTATTAAAATTTGTGAAAAACAAGAATTTTTAAGAACAAGAATTCATGTTTATTTTATTAAATCAAATATATAATGCTTATTTTCACAAGCATAGTAATTAATGATAAAAAAGATATGCACTCTAATCTTAAAAGTAATATAAATTAAATGTATGGCAAGTTCAGGAACTAAAAAACTATGTTGTGAACGAAAAGAATAGGTTATTCAATTTTTAAGGTAAAAAATAAAATAAAATAGAATAAGTGATAATCATAAATACAACAACATAAATTTAATTGCTGTCGTCATCAGTTATTCGCATTCGCTTGCTTCGAACGCGTATACATTCACTATCATCGCTGGAATAATTTTGAACTGGACTTTCTCTTGCTCGTTCGGCATCTACATTTTGAAAAATGAACTCTGTTATGAGCCGTTGTTCGCCAATTCTTGCTACCTCTTTGTATAATTCCTTGTAACGAGCCATACAAGAATTCAGCTCACGTTGGAATTGTGCAGCTCTTTCGACATTGGGATCATTTTTGACGAAATGGTGTCCTAATTTATTTGCAAGTTGAAGCCCTTCTTGAATTAAATTTTCAGTTAATTTTACAGGTTTTTCACTATCACTGCTTTCTATAACATCAGCATTCTGTGAGGCAAAATGTAATATTTCGTCTTCGCTAAGAACTTTATCAATCATCAGTTCATCAATGTCATCAGATACCAAGTCATCAAAACCCTCCCCACCAACTGCGTGTGCTAAAGCAATTATATTGGGATATTCGTTTGTATTTTTCTCCACAGGATTTTTACTTTTTACACATTCTGGCCAAATTGCTCTCCAACATCCGTTTAAGGTTGATGGTCGTAAATCTGACAATGCTAAAGCAGCATGTGTAACGCAATCTTTGATAGAAAACTTTTTCCAGGCATCAATTACTGTTAGAGTTTTATCCCTATCCAAAGTGTCCAAAATGTACTGGAATGTTCGTTTGATATAATAAGTTTTGAATGTTGCGATAATTCCTTGGTCCAGTGGTTGGATTAGGGATGTGGTATTTGGTGGCAGGAACAAAACTTGTACATTTTCGTGTTCCAACTGAGGATGCCCGGGTGCATTGTCTACCAACAGAAGAACTTTAAATTCTAAGCCCTTTTCATTCAAATATTTTCTAGTTTCTGGCACAAAATATTTAATGAACCATTCTGTGAAAACTGTAGTCGTCACCCATGCTTTTTTATTGGCCATCCAATTAACCGGCAATGTATCAAAATCGACACCTTTCATTGCTCGAGGCTTTAATGCACGATTGATAAGCAGGGGCTTTAACATCCGATCTCCAGAAGCGTTACTGCACAATAAAAATGTGACTCGATCTTTTTCAACTTTAAAACCCCCAGCACTTTTTTGCGATTTGGCCACATATGTTCTTCTCGGCATTTTTTTCCAAAAAAGACCGGTTTCGTCAGCGTTAAAAACCTGATCTGGACTGTATCCACCATCCGCTATTATTTTTTTAAGTTTTAGTTGGTATTCTTCGGCGGCTTTCTGATCTCCAGAAGCAATCTCGCCCTTGATTTTTATGTTATGAAGCGCATGCCTATGGAGAAATCCCCTCATCCAACCTGTGCTTGCAGAAAATACGTAGCTCTTCTCAACAGTTGTTTGTGTGGATGTAGACGGTTGTTCGTCTTTTATCATTTTATAGAAGCATTAAGGCTTGCTGTTTGATATTGTTTCCGTCTACGGGAATTCTTTTTTGGGCATTTTCCTCCAGCCATATTATGAGTGCTTTTTCCATTTTTTCTTTAACAGCATCTCTAGTGTATGATGAAGACTTAACAGATAGGTTCGTTCCAGAAATCACCGATTGCCTAATTGCAATTTCATTTTTCTTTATAGTTCTTATTGTGGCTTCATTTAAACCGAACGTTTTACCAAGAGCAGTTGAGCCTTCTCCATTTCGAAGGCGATCTAAAATTTTAATCTTGGTTTCCAAAGAAATTGCCTTCCGTTTTAGTTTTATATCTGACATTTCCTTTTAGGGATACATAAAATATTTAACAAAATTAAAAAACATAAATAACTGAATAAATACAAAATATTTTTTGGCTTACCTTTTATTTTAATGCGTTAAAATTAAATTTAATGGAAAATCAAATTTGCCTGCAAAAAATTTCTTTACCAAACACGTCTTATTGCATTGACAGTTCACAAAATATTAACACGTTTCAATTGCTCTGACCAGTAAATTTTATTGTATGCACATAAAGGGAATTCCCCTAAATTAGTGCTATTCACATTTGCTTTGACCAGTAAAAATTGTTTGTACGCGCTAAAGGGGAATTCACTTAAATCTTTAAGCTAGTGTTCGCAAACTATCGATGGTTTCAGACTTTTTTCTTTCATAAATACTTTTTTGTGATATGAACATACTTCGCAAAAATTAAATTTGACAAAAAAAATTTAAGTACATAAAATTTCAAATCGTGCTAAATGGAATAAAATCGTGTAAAAAAATTAAAAATATTCAATTTTCAAACCGTGTTATATCAAAACCGTGTACAAAAAGACCGTGTAAAAACAGACTTAGGTGTATTACTCCTGATACGGCAAATCTGATCCGGGCCGCATATCTTTATAAGTAACATTCTAGATAAGGGCATAAATAAGGCTAGCCAGCTCCGGTCCTGATCAGAATTATTGCAATGGATTTATTATGTGGCAAAACTGATCAGTGCCGGATTAGAATTTGTAAGGCTTGCCCTTCAAAGGCTAGTACATGGCTAATTGTCTCCGAACCTGATCCGGAATTTTTCAATAGGTCTTACCCTTGCACAACCCTGTCAGTATTTCATCTGGCTACCCTTAGTAGGGCTCACCACTTTGTAACCAGATCCGGAGCTGATCAGGATAAGGCTGGCCTGATAAGGCTTTCTACTCGGGTTATTTTAGCTTTCGTAGGCGGATGGTAACCGCGAACTTTTATCAGTTCAGCGACTGTCAACCTTATCAATTTTTGTCTTACTGATTCATCGAAAAAACTGCATTTTTGTGCTTCACTTAGAATGTCTCGCCCTTGTGATGATTTT
The DNA here is from genome assembly GCA_963969385.1 of Philonicus albiceps. Taxonomy (NCBI): domain Eukaryota; kingdom Metazoa; phylum Arthropoda; class Insecta; order Diptera; family Asilidae; genus Philonicus; species Philonicus albiceps. Next base: position 23,554,313 of record OZ017773.1, on the reverse strand, counting down.
TCCAAGGTGGCTTTTATAGTACCAAAGCGCTAGAAAGTGAATCACTTTTGCTCATAATAAAGCCTCAATATTTTACAACATGGTAATAATTAAACCGCTTACCGAAATTGCAACAGAATCCCCAATGGCACTTGTAGATGGAACGTTAATCAGTGGTGCAGTGACAGTGACACTGGTCGGTTGCACATTGACAGTAGCAATCTGAAAAACAGTTAAACAAGTAAATGAAAATGTATTTTTCAACTGAAGTGTTATGAAAAGTCCATAAATTACTCACACTAGCTTCGTTATTAGTGGTTTGCTTAGTTTTATTGATCAGATTCAAAATTATTTTTTTGGGGCCCAGTCTGATTTTCAAGACATCTAAATCTGACTCGCTTAGTAAGAGAAAGGACTCTCCATTAATTCCTTCTTCTGGAATCAAATACCAAGAAAATGTTTGAGTTAGGATTAAAAGTATTACTAAGTATTTTAAATAATCAAACGTACCACATGAAAAGTGGAAGTGATGCAGATTTATTTCTCAAATTGATTTGAATGTGAAACTTTTTATTTCAATTTTCAATTAAAATTGTCTTATGTTAAGAAATATTTTATAGAAATTTAATAGTATTTCATTCTACTTTTAACTTAAACTTGTAATGATTTAAAAATATATATACATAAATAGTTTATATTCCTATGATTTACATAAAGACTAAATAATGTGTAAATCATATAATAATGTGACGTAGACTGATGTACAGATTATCAGATGTAGGAGTTTTCCAGCAGCAAAATGGTTTGAAATGTGCAAGAGCTAAGACTTGAATAAAAGAATTATTGCCATCATCATGGTTATCAATGCAATATGCATTTAAATAAGGATTGAAGTTTTCTGTAATACAATGCGAAGTCAATAAAAATATATCGCCGTTTGGAACGACGATGATTTCTTTTATTCGACCGAAAACAGGTAAATGATTATCTGCAGACTGACGGGATTGAAGGCAGACGTACAATCCCACACGGTAATTAGTACCGTTGAATTCAACTGATGATGAACAGAAAATTATGTCAGAACGCAGATAACCGAGAGTGAGAAGATTTTCTTCACTTTGCGTTCGATGAACAGCACACGCTGAACCGTTCAATGCGTGGTATCTTCTTAGTCTAACATCACCACTGCCCCAGTATGAACATTGACTACTTTGTGCCACTCGAATAATAGTTTTGGGAGGATTTTTAAAATTATGAACATTCTGTGCTCGCAATTTTAATATACTATGTTTACTTTCAAAGCGAATGCAATTGTACAGTGCTGATGGTCCAGCCCATAAAATGAACTCTGCATAATGATCTATATGGTGTATCTTATTAATAGGATTCACGCCAGGAAATAACCGTTTAAAAGTTTGAAAAAAATTTTTAATCAGAGCTCGCAAATATGGAATTAAAGAATGTGAGATTTTGGGAGCGAAAACCAATTCCATAATTCTGAGTAAAAGTAAGATAATGTACATATATTCATTTTCAGGATCAATTCGATCGGAAACCAAACACGGAAATGCTCTCATTAAAACCCACATTTGAGCGCCTTTTTGGCTCAATTTGTGATCTCTTTTTTCTAGCATCTGTAATCAGAAATTACTTGACAGTTTATTTTTTCTCTCGACAAATCCGTAGTTAAATGTTTCGATTCTGTCGTTGAGAAATTTCAAATTGAAAAGATGATCTGATACGAACTTCTTTATCACTAGTTTCATTATCATTGGGCAGATACCCTGAAAAAAATCATGAAACGGATCAAAGATTTTATTTTGCGCAATATGAAAGTACCTAGACTGATTCAGAGGGCACTCGCCTCTAACACCAGTTGCGGTCATAATATGAGCCGCGAAGCCACTTTGTTCTAAAAGGTTTAAATGGTCAGCGTAAAGTTGTTCGGTTCTTTCTGCGGCTGTTTCAAGTGAGCCAGCATGTAAATCGTCTCTGCTGTACATACATGACCTACAAAACAAATTTGCAGATGGATTAAGCAAATTAAAAACCTGGTGAACTGCTAGACCATCTCCGCAAAACGCAGAAATCGACGCTCTCAACACGAAAGTGTTACCATTCAGTACAATCGTGACACCTTCGTCACTTTCCAATTTTTTCAAATCCTGAATAAAAGGTTGAAGTATTTTTTTAAATCCATATTTCTTTTCATTTGCATCGCAGCATACAAGAAGTGTGTGAATACTATTCAAGTCAGAGTTCATATACTCTGGTAGATTTTGAATTTGATAGTAAAAAACGCCTAACTTATGAATACTTGTTTTCGAACCTAACGGGTTAGTGATTTCTAGTTGATCATAGTACAGTTTCAATCTGACTGCATGTGGAAAGTTAGAAAACAAAGGATGACACTTAAAATGATTCCCGTCAACAAAAGATCCTAACACTCCAGGAGTTGAAGCTTGTTCGCTATTGATAGCTTCAAAAACATCTCTGTTCGATAAGACCATAGTTAACACGTCTATTATTGGTACGTACTGGAAAGTTTCAAGAACCATTTTTGGGTAATAAGTACAACTTATCTTGTCCAAAACATTATCAAATCTGTAACCGAGAGGAATTTCCTCAGAATCAATATAACCGTATTGATGTTTGAGAGCTTTTAGCTGTTGATCTAATGATTTTAATTCAGAAAATGGATTGTCGAAATCTAAAACTGACAAAAAATTTTTAGTATCCTTAGCACCAAGTAAACGATTTTGTTTGATAAAGTCAGACATTTTTTTCTTTGAAATTTTATTACTTCGGGCAAAAAGTTCTTCAATTTCTTCTAGAACGTGTGTTAATATAGCACCATTTATAGAAGGATTACTTTGAAGTCGCCCAATCATTCGTACGATAGAACTTTTTAAATCAAAATTTTCATCGTTACAATCTTCTCTTTCTTCAATTTCAACATCCATATTTGCACCGTTTACATCTGCTCCATCTACGTCATCATTCAAATTTAGAACATCTAGATTATAGTTGTTTTCTTGAATTTGATTTTCATTTCTAGTGTGATTAAGTCTGATATGCCGTCTGAGTGTGTAAAAATGTTCGAAACGTCTTTGACAATTATTTTGACCGCATGTAAAACCTGCATCACCACCACGGTTTAAGGTGAATCCGTGGTCTCGAGTAAAATGTCTAGAAAGTCCATCCAATCCACCAAAAGTATTTTCATTGCAATGAAAACAACGAAGTCTGTCCATTTTTTTACAATTCAGAGATGTAAATTCAGGAAATGCAAATTTAGTTTTCAATCTTTTTTCTTTTTTAATTATAGATCTTTAGTTGTTCCTGTAAAAAACATGTTTAAAATTAACAACTTGATGAGCATGCTTATTCAAATTGTTTTGGATAAAACATTTTTGCATTAACAAACAATATTTCATAAAAGGAGCGACGAGTCGAGTCGATCAAAATTACACTCTAGCGTGTAAAGTCACATAAGCATCTTTATAAGTTTACTTTCACTATTGTGAATCCCTTTTTTTATCATCTAACGGGTGACAATTAAAATTTGGGAATGACTTTGAGTAAATGCTAAGATTTTGTTAATAAAATTTATTTAAATAAATGGTTGTATTGCTTGAAGACACACGAAATACCATCCACTTTCCTTAATGGATTGTAGAAAAAGGTCCATTATCGGCGACAATTCGCAACTTTCTGAGAATATGTTCACAAACCGTTTGTACGCCATTGGGATCAATTTCTTTTATACATTTTCTAATGCATGTTTTCAACTGCTTTATATTTTTAGCTCTCCATCCATTTTTGTAAACTTTTGAAGCAAGTGCACCAAAAAAATCTTCAATTGGGCGGCACCGTGGAAGATTAGATGGATTTTTCTCCTTTGGAACAAATGGTACATTTTTAAGTGTAAGGTAGTTTTGAGTTTTTACCGCGTAATGCGGTAACTAAAATAACTCTCATCATCCAAAACAAAATTAATTTTTCCCTAATTTTTTAACATCCATCGACAGTTGCTCCTGGTAACCTTCGGGCGACATCTGCTTCTTCCTCATTTTGATGTTGAGCTTTTTTAACACTTTTTCTATATATTGCTGACTACAATTGAACTCTCGAGCTGCATCTCTTTGATTCACGCCACTCTTGTTGTTAAATTTACGCTTTAAATTTTCAACTTTGTTTTTTGTCATAATAACGGCTTCCCTGCCAGATCCTTTTTTCCTTTCACTCATTAGATTCTTTAGAACACGGTATACAGTACTTTTAGATACTCCTTCTGTTTTAAAATGTGTAACGGTAAACACTTTACCACGGCTTTCATTAATTTTGTAAAATTGTACAATGCGCTCACGGAGATGCTCCTGCTTTGATGCCATTTCAATTACTAGCTTTATGCACAGAAGTCTGACAATTCTTTAGCATAATAGAGAGGATTCAAGTAGTTGGCTAAATAAACAAAAGATTTTAAAAACTGACGGATCTTTCTGACAAAATGAATTGAACTTTGTCTCAAATTTTAGTTGTCACCCGTTATACATAAAAATCATTTAAAAAAAAAATATTCAAAAAGAAATATTCAATATATCAGTTTTCATTATTAGAATGTTAGTGATAAATTAATAATTAATAAACGATCGAAACGACATTTTTCACCTTTTAATATTGCTCGAGCTTCGTCGGAGACGTTGCATAGTTCCAATTTTTCCAAAAGTTCGTCGGCTGTTAAGTCTTTATTTATGTTTTCCATTTCCGAGAAACAATGAAATACCTAAAATCAAACAAATGTTTTAATTGTTTATCTAATCAAATCTATCTATCCAGTCTATCTATCCATTAAATTTGACGATGAAAAGCATTAAATTTATTGCAATTACAATTAAAATTATTAAAACAGATAAAGATTTTTTCGTCTGATTTTGTTCAATTTAGATGTACAATTATAAATTGTAAAAAATGAATTTATTCATACAAAAATTCTACACAAAAATATAAAAATACTATTATTGCATGTTCCAAAAACAGATTTTCAACGAGTGTCAAGGACACAGTTAATGACTTCTTGAAAAGAGCGCTCGATGATCTCAAGAGCCTGCGTCTGTGTGTGTAAGTTGGAATGCTGAAATTTTATACTATAACATTTTCTATCAATAATGAATATACAAAAATTGTAAAAAAAGAATGAAAAATAGAATGAAACAAAAAACATTATTTCCACTGAATTAAAATATTAATAACACTACAGATCGACTGTGAAAACATAATTGTTACACCTTAGGAAATATTTAATAACTGAATACTAAGTGTAAAACAGATGGTTTATTTCAGCTACATATTTTATACAAATTCTGCTTATAACTACATGCATACCTATTCAATAATTTAGCCTAGCACGACATTGACCCTCTATTGACATGTCAGCACCCTTGCTCTTAGCTGCTGACGCACTTGATCTCACTTTGAAAATGCCTGCTTGCAATTTACGAGATGTGAATGAACTTGGCAATGTTTACGTTATTTCAAATATGGGTTAGCGTATCGTGATAGTTTTTGGGTGTAACTGACCTAGATTTACATTCTATATGAGGTTTACATAGTTTATCACAGTACTTACATGACTAATATCGTTAATGTGCACGACTTGTCTCTATATAAACAATGTAAAGAATGAACTTGCTTCTTTTTTGTCCTTACATTATTATAGCTATCAAAGCTAAAGTATTTTAAAGAGATGTTGAGATGCTGTTTTAATATTTTAATATTTTTAGAATACATTTGCTTTAACATATTTATTTATTAATTGCATTAGTCGGTGACATTTTATAAATTTAATTATAGTATAATTATTATTATTATCAATAATTTACGGGAATGCTCCCTTGTTTACATAATTGAAACATAATTTCTTAAAATTGGCACTATATATATCACTATCACAGTTCAAAAAGATATCACAAACAAATCAGGACTTATGGTAAACTAGATAAAAATAAACGAACTAAGATAAACTGCAGCAAATTATTCAGTTACGCGTGTATAAAAATTGCAAAAATTTCGTATAAGACACATCGAAGAAATCAACATTTGCACATATGTATATCGTTTCCGTATCGGATAATTCTATTGAACAAACTGTTTTCTGCGATCACGGTACGACAATTAGGTACATCAAAAAATCTGTTTCCGCGTAAAGCTCTTGCTGGTACATGTAAGCCAATATTTGACAGAATGAATGGACAATCAATCGAGTTATTAAAAATTTTGAATAGAAAAATCAAATCAAAAATTATCCTCCTGTTTCCAAGATATCTAACATTAAACAATTGTTTTATCTCGGTGTAGTCATGATTGTCAAAACTAAAAGGTGTTTTATTCAAATACGCTAGTTTACGCAGAAACTTTGATTGAACTAACTCTAATAATTGAGAATCAAGTCCGGTATACAGAGACCATACTGGTGACGCATATTCTAGAACGGGTCTGACAAGTGAGTTGAACAGGATCACATATGTCGATGGCAGTTCAAAAACATCAAAATTTCTGTTAACAAAACCAAGAATACGCAGTGCTTTGTTCACCGTCTTGATTACGTCTTCGTGGAACCCGCCGTCAGCGGAGAAAGTGACACCCAAGTCAGTCATATCACCCACAGTCTAGACGACAGAATCCCCGATAACGTAATCAAAAACAATTGGATCTTTCTTTCTAGTGTAACGCACAACTTTACATTTCGAAGCGTTCACAGACATGTGATTATCTTCTCACCATGTCACAAAAGAGTTCAAATCATCCTGCACTAAGTGAGTATCATCGATTGAGTCTACCTGTGCAAAAAGTTTTGCGTCGTCGGCATATAACAGGGTTTGACAATGTTTCAAAACAAACGGTAGATCGTTAATAAACAATTGAGCCTATTGAAGGCTTTCGAAAAGTCAGTATATACGACATCGAGTTGACTACGATTTTGAATTGCCTTAGATATAAAATGTTGTATAATTGCTAAATTCGTGACAGTTGATCTTTTATCCAGAAAATCATGTTGTTCATCTACAATTGCTGGGCGAATCAACGACATCATTTGCCTAGTTACCAGCTTTTCAAAAAATTTTGATATGGTATTTAAAATTGAGATAGGCCTATAATTATCTACATTACTCTTATCACCCGATTTAAAAACTGGAGTTACTCTGGAACTTTTCCAAGCTGTTGGGAAAGTTCCAGTAGTAAGGGACTTATTAAACAAAATATAAAGCGGTCTGGCTATCCCATAAATGGTGTTTTTGAGAAATAAATTCGGAATTAAATCTGGGCCCGGACCCTTGTTTACTTTCAACTTCAAAAGTTCTTCAAAAACCTTAGCCAGACTAATTTGCAATATACCTACATGTAATTCTGATTCTACGACACGTGGATCACAGTCTAAAACATCATCGGACAAAAAAACAAATCCAAAGAAGTCGGCAAAGAGATTACAAGATTCTGTGCGATCACAGGTGACAACGTTGTTATAAGAAATCGTCCTAGGAATGCTGTTATCATAACGTAACGAGTTAACGAAACTGTGAAAACCACGTGGATTTGCACATACCTCGCTTTCTCTCTTCGCACTATATTCATTATACAATTTCTCATACCTTAGTTTTGCCGTGTGATACATTAGTTGTTCGGATATAGTTGTGCTGATATAAATTTAGAAGATTGATAGAGTAGGACAGAGCCTTCGTTTGATGTACATGTTGTGGAGTCGCACTCTGTGGAAAAGAAAATTTCACAGACATACAAGAATTATGCCAATCCACTAAAGGGAGATTAAAATCTCCAACAAATAAAAGTTCCGAGTCTGGAAATTGATTTCCAACTGACACAAAAGATTTGCTGAGTTTTTCGTACAATTATTCTGGGCTTTGCGGCGGAATATAAACCGCGCCTACCGTGAGTTTAAGATCACCATGAGAAACATTAACAAAAAGTTGTTCAATGGAAACATCCGGATTTATAATCAATTGTGATTTTAAGTTCGAGCGAACTGCTATCAAAACACCCTCGCCTCTATCAAGATTACTTGTTTTGCTATTTCTATCATATCTATAAACAATATAATTCGAGTGACAAATTTCTGAGTTTAAAAAATTATCATTCAGCAAATTTTCGGATAAAACAATTACATCATAATCACAAGTTAAAATAGTCCGTCTAAGTAAAAAATGTTTTGTTCTAAGTCCCCTGACATTTTGGTAATAAAAAGAGAGAGTTAAGTCACGACGATCAGTTAACACGTTCCCTGCCATGCTGTTTATGGGAACGTGTCATTTCTAGGCCACGTGTACCATTTTCGGCGCACGGTAACCACTTTAATAATTTTCTATAAATACATATTTTTTTCTTGTTTTTGAGAGAACGTATATTATTTTCATAATTATAGATATTAAAAGGACAAAATGCGCAAAATAACAATAAAAAATTAAATTTATTTCACATTGAATAATTGAAATAAAAATGATGTACAAAAGTGAATATGAAATGGAAAGTATATCCTATATTTGGCTTATGTTTTCATGAAGCGATGAATTTTGTTAAAACATTGAATGCATAAGTATGGCTTATTAGGGCAATCATTGCAAAACGTCGTAACCCTTTTTGTGGTATTTCGCGCGATTTCACTATTATAAGTTTTCACACATTTTTCATAGCATGATTTGCAGCGGTACCTTTTTGCTGGTCTGGCACTACCTTTTTGTAATTCATGGCGTTTTCTACAAGGTGGGATATGGTCATCTTCTTCAGTATATACATCATTATTTGTATTACATAAATATAAAATCAGATTCTTTCTGTATTGCAAAAGTGAAATTGAACTGTTGTTTTTTGTATTATATAAAATTCACAACTGCCGTATTCAACAAAAGTTCAAAAGCCAATTTTCGATACCATTTTAAAGATTTTCGTAGTGGAGAATAATACGCAGTCATTTGGTCAGATATGTCCACGGGCGATTTGTTGTCATTGTAGTCTACAATTAGAACAGGTTTTATGCAACCCCCTTTTATTCTTACATTCACTGTTTCTATGGAATATTTTGTAGACAACGCTAAAATATCACGCTTATCTCTCCATTTCAACAAAGTAATACCGGTTTTATGTTCTTTTCCAAAAATATCTCCACGTTTAAGTTTTTTGCCAACAACTTCTATTAATGTTGGGACTAGTGTTGCCAGATTTTTTTTCAACTTATAAGGGACAAATGGTTAAATGAGTAAAAAAATACGGGATTTCAGTTTTTTTACCCGGGACAAATGAAAAACAAAATTATTTAGTGTCATTTTTTATTTTTTTTGATATTTTTCTGAGGATCGAGTCAGTTTTAACATATTTTTATTCGTTTTAACATATTTGTAAAAATCAATACAATTATAATCGTAATTAAAAACGGTCATCAACTCGCTTTTTATTAAATTAGGGGTACATTTATTTCTTACATCAGTCCACTTAAGTACCATCTGTGAAAAAACCCTTTCCACGAAACAGTTTGAACTAGGAATACTAAAAACGAAGGATAAAATTCGGAAAATATTAGGGATTTCGGTATTCGAAAACCCTTCGATGACTTTCTTCCACTTTTCAATCGCACCCATACTCTTGCCATCAGAAGTTGTGCTAACAATATCCAGGCTTTTTTTAATTATTTGGAATTCTTCATACAAGCAATCCATATTTATTTCTTTTATTTTGAAATGTTCCGCAGCTTCTTGAAAATTGTTGTAGTTTATTTCAGATTTAAAGTTTAAAAAGAGTACCTTGAAAAGAATGTTATTTTCTGAAAAATCATATCGTGATAACAGATAGCCTATGAAGTTATTGTAGAACTGTAGAAAATCGGTTTTTAGCGATTCGTGTGCGTCAGCAGTTAATCCACGCATTATGTCTCTCGCTTGACTGCCAAAAAACTTGTCTTTTATTCTTTGCTCGATCTTCTCGCGAATCCCATGCATTTCAGTGTGCATCTCAACAACTGATAGAATATCTGATTCAATTTTCTTCATTGTTACTTCTACCGAAAACATGAAGTTATGGATAAAAGACAAATATGCCAAAGTCTTTTTTTCTTCTTCTGCATTTGTGATTATTTTCTCTATTAAATGCGGACATTCATTGCGAAATTCTAGAAAATGAGATTTTAGGGCAGGCCATATTTTAAAGATTCTTTCAACAGCAGGGCCAAGAGATAAAAATCTCGTCGTAACATGTTTAATTATTTCTTCCCACTGCATCTCTTTCTCTTCAAATTGGAATTGCAAGTCCGCCCTTCTTTTTGCAGATCTACTAAAGTGACCGAATATTTTCAGTATTAAACTTTCAATGTCCACTTCCAATTTATTGGTACTATGTTTCGCAGCATTATGGAGAATATGGACGGAGCAACCAGCTTTAATTATGTTTTCATTTTTAGACAGCAAAAGTGTATAAATTGAATGATTTTTGCCGAAGTTTACATTCGTATTATCAGCGGAAAATGCTGAGACTCTATTTATAGATAATCCATTTTTCTCCAGTGTGTCTAATAATAATTTAGTCACTTCATTTGCTGATTCGTCGTTGTATTCTACGAAATCGAGAAGACGATTTTGAATCCCTGTTTCGTAGTCGAAGTATCGCATGCAAATTGGAAACATTTTTCTGTTTTTTTTATTACTCGCATCTGTTGCGATCGAAAAATATAGATTTTTTTCATTAGCTGTCTTTAAAATATTTTTAACTGATTCCTTGGCCAGTATTTCGCATATAATAGATTCTGCTTTTGTCCTGCCGCAGCTAAATTTCTGAGCAATTTTTGAATCACTACAGATATATGGTAACAATTTGTGTGAACAATCCATACTATTGTAGCTTAAAGAATGTCTTACGGTATGATAAACTGATGCGAGTTCTCCAGCAGCAATTTTTTCTTCCGTGTCCGAGGCCGATGTCTCAGGTTTTGAAAAATATTTTGTTAAAGTACTTGATGCTCTATTGCTAACAATAGTTATGTGCGATTTAGTAGATGCATGCTGTTTTACATCATTGAGACCACCATGAGCACAAGAGAAATCTTTTTTGCATAAGAGACAGGACGCCTGGTACAGATTTTCTTTTACTTGTTTTAACCAGGAATAGTCATTTTCCCAGCTTGGATTATACTTAGTTAGCCTTTTAGCTTTCTTGGGAGGTATTACACTACTACTGGTGCTTTCATCACAGTCAGTATCACTCAAATTACTCATTTTATATAATCTTGATAAAATAATGAACGTAAAGAGTCGCTTTTAATATTATAAAATAATTGACGACGTATTTACGTAACGTCTGTCTCAAAACAATAACCAATCAATAAATCTTTTCCTCTTATTAGAAAGAAACAGAAAGAAAGACATATTATGCATGAAACAAAAAGGGATCAAATAGTTTCATCGTGTTTACGCGTCGAACGGGAAGACAAACAATGACGGCTAGGTCACGAAGAGAAACAATGACGGCTAGGCCACGACGAGTCGAGCCGAGCCAGAAATGTAAACAGTACGAAGGAAAAACGAAGTACGGTTCAAATACGGGACAGAGTCAGTCCCGGCGGGACATTTTAAACTATGCCTAAAATACGGGACGTCCCGGGAAATACGGGACGTTTGGCAACGCTAGTTGGGACTTCCCGTCCAACATAATGAAGTCTCTATGCCCACCGGGAATACTTCGCTCGCTCACCAAGTTAATTTGCCTTTGCTTTTTGGGACAAGGGACTGTACATAAATTACGTAAGATGACTTCAGACCAAAATCGATACCCCCCCCAAGGGGGCTCTTGTAAGATTCCATAAGATCAATTGGACCCCTACCTCCCCTCCTTTTTCTTACGTAAGATTAGAAAATTAAAACAATAGTAACACATTCTAATTTTATTTGGTAATACAAATAATATGTTAATGAAAACAAAGTATTTTTATATTAATTTGCAAATTTTACAGCGAGTTAAAATTTCTTGAATCAACAATATTAAAATTTGTTTTAGTAAAAACAAATGGAGAATGCAAATCTCTACATTGGACTCCAAGGGTTTGAAATCCATTCCTCAATCGAGTCAATAACTGGTAATGGTGTGTCTTCTGACACTGTGCACAAATCCTCTGTGTGCTCGTCTGCATGGTCAGCGTCCAACCATTCAACGGCTTTCTTCTCGCCATCTTCAATTACGCACAGGATCTCGTTTTTTCTTTTTTTGATTATCTTTTTTTTCACGACTTTTTTGTTTCCTTTTATCTTTTTGACCTGATGGCCAACGGCTCTAATTTGACGAATAGCTGCTACTTTTGAAGCGAAGTATAGGTGACACATCGCACAGACTCTTCCTTCGATATCCGATTGTACAGAAGGGCAATAAAAATCGTATGGCATCAATTTATATGGTTGGTTAGGTACCTCCAGGTTTAAAGACAATTTTTGGAACAGAGGCAAGAATTTAGCATCTTGTGTGTCTTTCGCTTTAGGAACAACTATTAGGTTTTCAACGTACGTCACTGGAAGGGGAGGAGGGAGAAACTGCTGTGATAAGACTTGATGCAAATTACTTCTGTAAGGCTTGCAACATTTTAAGTCTCCACATTTTGTTACCTGTAAACAAGTAAACAAATAATTTGCGATTTTAATATTAAAAGTTAGTATTGAGAAAAGTTAAGTTGAAAATCAACTTTCGGATTAAACTCAACAAATATTGCTCTTCTCGGACATGTTTTGCATACCACATCAGATCAACGGACATTTGTTCTCGCACTTCTCCTCCAGGCGGAATATATTCAGCCGTGACTGGATACTCGTCGATGACCAACTCATTCCACAGTTCACTCAATATCAAACCAGCATTGGCAAAGTTTTGTTTTTCAAGTTCTGGATCAATTGTTTTTTTACTGCTGTCTAGATGAGAGCCACAAGAGTCATGTGGTAATATTACGCCTGCAAGCTGAGCACTCAATGGCGCCATTCTGCGCTCGACCCGATTGTAGGCGCTTCGGCCGGGTGCGTTGGTAGCAAAGAAAATTCCTTCTAAATCGTACTTCTGGAAATGCTGTTGTTTTTGGGTACCTATAAAAAAATAACCACCTAATTAATTATATTAAACAAAAACAGTTGTCAAAAGATATCGGTATGAGAAATTATTTGCCTTTTCATCTGGTCCTCCATCTACAGTAATTATCACAACAGGTTTGACTTGCTCTTCAGTTCCTAAAACTTCTGAAAAAATTGGGAGACGCAGTAATCGATCAAAATCTATTGCATGAGTGTTCGCTGTTGAAGACGAATGCTTTCCACTTCTAATTCCAATGCAAGTAGGTCCAGAATATGAAACTGCCTCCGGAGATCCTAATAAATTTGGTTTGATACCATTTCCGGCATAAACCGAAACTATCAACTTGTGTTGTTCAGCAATAACCCAATTATGGTCCGGTAGTTTCAGTCGATATTGCACGTGCATCAAAATCGGGGCTTGGTGCTGAGCTGCAGTAATACCTATAGGAACACGAGCCTTGTCATCTTGTGATAAAAACGCAACTTGTCCAGGACCTAGAAATGATGCTAAATGTTCCAAATCTCGTATAGCAGATGTGCAAAACTTCCCATCTTCGTGATTTTTATACAGATCATTTTGTGGCTTAGTTAGCTTCACCGGTACTGTGGTGACATGTATTTTGCCTTCGATTATAGAACTTGGCTGACTTCCAAAATGCCAACAAAACAAGTTGTGATGCAGTCTCACAACCGTCATCATGCAAAGTCAAATTTTTGACTGATGCTTTGCATCGATGATGCAGGGTTTCATTTCGACGTTTAAGAACACTTATTGTTAGTTTTTATAATGGCGAACAATAGCAGTGTTTTGGGTAAAATTTTATTAAATGAAATCATTAATATGTACTGTGCTCCGTGTAAAAACTCGAATGTTAAATTAGTGTGGCAAATGTTAAAATATAGGCGAAGAAAACGTATATTAGCTATTTCGAAATTAAAGTTTCGGAAAAAAGGAAGGAAAATACCAAAAATTTCGAATTTCTTTAAAGTAATCGAAAATTATCCAGAAGATATATTTTGTAATCATTTTCGAATGCCAAGATGCACATTTGAGGTAACGAAGGTACATATATATTTATATATATTTTTATTTGTGGAGATTACTTCTAGAAGTTACATGACATGGTGATACCTCTTTGAACCTACAACACGGGGCGACCTGGATATTTATTGAAGCAGTCTTTATATATAACGCTGTGGAAACTCTCTAATGTAAACAGTTTCCGGGAAATAAGCGACAGATTTAATATTAGTTGCAACACGACCCACCGATTATTTATTAAAACTATTAAATTACTTGGCCGACTGAAAAATAAAATAATTAAGTTCCCATCCAGTGAATTGAGCCAAAAGCGGATTATGGAGGAGTTTGAAGCAAGTCGTTTCCATCCTTTCCCATTTGTCCTTGGTTGTATCGATGGGATGGATATTAGAATCTCGCAATCAATCCATTATTCTATCAGCTTCTATAATCGAAAAGGTTATTATTCAGTGATCGTTCAAGTAAGCCCATTTTTTTCTTTAATTACTACATTCTTTGTAATCTCTGTTCATTGTAGGGGGTTGTTGATAGCAGATTACGTTTTCTGGATGCCTTTGTGGGTTACCCAGGAAGCTGTCATGACGCTGTAGTTTTGCAAAATAGTCCATTGAAGAAAGCCATAATAAATAAAAATATCATATTTGCCCCTGAATGCCACCTCCTCGGAGATGCCGCATATCCTTTAGAGCCGCACCTAATGGTACCTTATAAAGATAATGGCTTTTTAACAGTAGAGCAAGCCAGATTTAATGCAATTTTGAGTTCATGTGGAACAAACATTTGGGGTTTTAAAAAAAAATCGGTTGTTTGTAAAATCGGTTTACTGACGATAGTTGAACGTGACAACGTCATAAGAAAATACTGATGGAATGGTTGCATTTTTCAAAAGAAAATTATAATTTTATTTGTTTGATAGATATTTTGTATGGATATAGAGAAGGAGGTAAATGGAAATCACAATTGAATTGATCAAGTTACATACATTTATTTGTACGCATAAATACAATTATGTATTTTTTTTTTTTAACAATGCACATAGTTTTTACAAGTATGAATGTGCTTTGAGCAATTGTTTTACAACTTTTAAGCATGTGTGATAATGCTACAGCATCTTGAACCTCCATGGGTTCACTCATCGAAGGTAGTGGCTCATTCGTGAAATCCTCTGGTTCGTCAGGTTGTTGCGATTGTAAGCGGTTCTGCAAAATGAATCGTCGTTCGAAACAATTTAGAAAATTTTCTCATAAAATTCTTCGTTCAGAAAATCATTTTAAATTTACAAAATACTTAAATAAAATTTATTGTTTAAATTTCTACTCGACTGTTAAAATTTAATTTTTGATTTTATTATTTTATAATAATAAATTTTGTATTGATATTATTTCTTTCAGCAAGTAAACTGAATAAAAGTTGTTGTTCGATTAGTTACTTAATTATTTTTGCAAATTTAATTGTAATTTGTTGTAAAAAAGTAATAATTTTGAATAATTTATTATAAGAATAAACTGTGATTAAATTATTGTTCATAAATCTTAAATTTAAAATTTAAAATTTGGAAACATCATTAAAATTTTTGTAACTCTAGCTTTTAAAAAGCCCGCCTCAATGTGTTTGATATAGGAGAAAATTGTTCCCTTTGACGGCTGGCTGGTCCAACCTGTCATTTCAGACACATTGTTATGATATGTGATATGTTTTAATTTTTTGAAATCATAGCTACGCTCCATAATTATTTCGATCGAATAGTAAAGCAATTGATTTTTTACTCATCGTGAAATAGTTCTGTTAACTTATTGTTATAGTTTTGTCAATTATAGCATAACCTACAATCGCTGCACTAGCGGACCGATGCTATTTATTTTAATGATGAAAGCACGAATATTCGACAATGTATCACTGAACATATATTTAATATCGAAAGAATCATTACCTTTATCGCCGCAATTATCGTTGCTATAAACAATTGACACCACATTCACTTTTCACTACACTTCATACTTGACGAAAACATGTAAATGTATTATTGTATAGCAGCTGTCCACGCGGACGCATTGCTCATTCAAGTAGGAGAGAGACAGATGTCGAACGCTGCCGAACGCGGAGGCCAATTGTGCCTTTTTGTCGCTCGTTCCGCGCTCTCGCTTGCACTTCAAGCCTTAAATGGAACGCCTCAGAGCGAGGTAACGCCGCATGAGTCATGTTTTTTCGTGCGTGCAGCCAGCTTCATCGAATTATAAGACGTTGTCACGTCAAAAATTTCGTATTTTAAACCATATTGAGCTTCAAAATTTGTGTTTAGCAAAACATATTATAATGGCCTGTATTATATTACATAATATTATACTTGATAATGAGAGCCATAATTCTCTAGATTTTGATCTTTATATCAATGAAGATAATACAGACAGCACTAGTCTGAACAATTCATCGACAGGTGAATCCGTACGAAGTTATGAAGCGAAAAAGAAAAGGGATCGGTTAACAACACTGCTATCTTCGTAAAATGTTTATTTTTAACAAAAGTATAACATGTCAAACATAAAGAATAATTCTTATAAAATTTTTTTTTGTTTTTTTTATTTCAACATTTTATTTATTTTTTGTTACATGTATCAGCTTCTCTAAGCTCTAACATATATTATTATGACTCTTAACCTAGATATAAATTAGACCAATAGATGCCGGTTCTATGTAGCCATTTTTCCTGCTTTGGGTGTTCTGTATCCGTCCAAAATGATTTTGTGTTAACCATCCGCATGTCCAGTCTGCTGAATTGCTTCTGGATGTCTAGTCCGGGTGGATGGTCTTGTTAGGCGTCCTTCTACGGTTGGCTGGTGCTGTATCTTTTTTTGATGCTTCTTCTGTAGTCCTTGAAGACCTGGTATAATAGCGAAATGCCTACTTCGATTGTTAGTACTATGAGGATGATTTCGATATTTTCCGCTTTTATATCCTGAGGGTTTAATATCACTGTGTTTACTACTTCGGTAAACTACCGGGGTATTGTTTATTTTTACAGGTTTGCAAGTTTTCTTTTTTAGTGCGAAGGTTATCTGTTCCGTCTTTTTTTCGTTCAGCTTGATGCCCCATTTCTTTGTCCAATTTATGATTTTATCCAGATGTTCTTGTACTAGGCGAGTTGCAGTGTTGGGGTTCTTATGCACTGCAATAACTGCTGTATCGTCTGTAAATGTGGTGGTGATAGTTGAATCATCCGTTGGGAGGTCTGCTGTAAACAGAAGATACAGCACTGGGCCTAACACACTTCCTTGGGGAACGCCCGCCTTAATTTGGTACGTCTGGCTGTAGCAGTTGTTATATGTTACTTTGAAGCTTCTGTTTTTGAGGTAACTGTGCAAAATATTGTAAAATTTTTCGGGAAGTTGCTGTTTAATTTTTAGGAGTAATCCATCGTGGTTGACCTTATCAAATGCCTGAGCCACGTCTAGGAAGAGGCCGATGCAGTACTGCTTGTTTTCCATGGCTTCTTTTATTTTATTGAAGATTTTGTGCGTTTGTTCTATGGTGCTGTGTTGGCTTCTGAATCCAAATTGGTGGTCTGGGATGACATTTTTCCTATCTAGGAAGCTCTGCATTTTCCCTAGTAGAAGTTTTTCAAACAATTTTGACAAAATTGGTAGCAGACTTATGGGCCTGTATGAGTCTATCCTGTACACATCCTTTCCAGGTTTTGGTATGAAAAAGATTTTTGCCAGTTTCCATTGCGTAGGAAAGTGGTCTAAGCGTAGTATCGCGTTAAATATGAAGAGAATGCCTATTTTCCCGTTTATGGGGAGGGCTCTTATCAGCTGCCCGGTGA
Organism: Philonicus albiceps; assembly: GCA_963969385.1. Taxonomy (NCBI): domain Eukaryota; kingdom Metazoa; phylum Arthropoda; class Insecta; order Diptera; family Asilidae; genus Philonicus; species Philonicus albiceps. Next base: position 23,536,369 of record OZ017773.1, on the reverse strand, counting down.
TATTGTCGTGCCCTGGGGCCTTCTTTGGGTTGAGCTCCTGTATTTTACTTAAGATAGATTTTAGGGTAAATTTGATCGGTTTTGTCCTTGCGATCTTTGTTTGTTTTCCAATTTCTGTTTTGATTGGTTTAAATACCCTCTCTAGGTGTTCAGCGAATGCCTCCGCTTTAGCTCCGTCTTCGTTTATCCATTTGTTGTTTTTTCCTAGTATTGGCGTGTTTTGTTGTAAAGGTTTCTTTATACCCTTGGTTACTTTCCATATGGAGTAGCCCGTGTCTTGGTAGTGGTTCAATCCTGCTGTAAATTCATTTATACTCCGGTTCTTTTCAACTTCAAGGTGCTTCTTGAGCTCGCTGATTGCTTGATTTAATTCGACTTTAGCCTGTGGAGATCTTGTTGCTTGCCAGTGTCTCTTTACCTTTCTTTTGTTGTTAAGCAACTCCAGAGTCTCTCTTTGACGGCTTAGCATATTTTGCATTTGTTGCATAGTTTGTGTTAATTGGTTGATGTTGTTTGTGAGCGTTAGTAGTATCTGTATCAAATTATCATTCTGACTACTCGGTGTTACTGGGTCGTTGGCTTTTAGAATGTCTGCATAGGTGGGTTCCTTATTGACATATGTTGGGTAGGAGGTTTGTCTTGGTTGTGCTGGGATGCTCGGTTGCGGACTGCTAGGCTTCCTGTAGTAGAGGGTTTTATTGTTTACGTTCTGCCTGTTTTGATTACTCTGTATAGCTTGGTACACTGGACAGCCTCTGTAATTGGCTGTATGGTTGCCGTTACAGTTGCTACATTTCTTGTCGATGCTTCCTTCCTTTTTTTTGAGACACTCTGATGTTGGGTGGCTCCCACCGCATCCGACGCAGACTTTTTTGAGCTTACAATAGGATTTCGTGTGGCCATATTCTTGGCAGTTTTTGCATTGCACCGGGGTTCTGCGTTTGTATGGTTCTTCAATAGTAATTTTCCTGTTGAGGATGTACCTTACTTCGTATATGGGATGGATTTTGCCCTTTGGTGCCTTACTGCTTTCCGGCGTGAGCTCAACCTTAAACATGGGTTGCGGTTGCTTGTTTTTGTTTAATATATTATGAACGTATTTGATTTTGAATCCTTTCTCGTTCAGGTCTTCCCTGATGTCCTCTGTTGGGACATTGTAGTCAATACCTTTAATCACTACTCTTAGGCCTTTTTCACTTTTTAGCTGGTATGTGTAAAATTCTATATTAATCTTCTCCAGCCAGTTAACTAACTGGCAGTAGTCCACTTCCCTTTGGACTTGGATTTTTGTTTCTTTCAGGTTTCCTCTTTTGATGTCCACAACATAAAAGAGATCTTTATTTAACATTGATTTGATGTTTTTAATTAGTTCAGTATTATTTTCCACGCGCACATAGATTGGTGGTGGTTTGGGTTGGGTGTCTGATTCATCTTTTAGCATAGCAAATTTGTTGCTAGATGCTGTTTCAGGTGCACTTTGCGACATTCTACGTGGGGTGGTTTTGTCATTAGGTGATTGCTCGCGGTTTTCGGAATCTTCAGCATTTAGCTGCCCTCGTTTTCGCTTGCGTGCGACTACCTGGAAGTAGCGTTCAATGCCCGCTGGCTTTGCTGGCGCGATCTCATCTTTCTTTATGCTATTTGCGGGTATTAGGTCAGTGTCCATGTCACCGTTTGCATTTTCCACTAAAGAGTTCATTTCACTTTTGGCATCAGCTTGATTTTTCCGCTTGCCAACGGTATTACTTTTCCTGTCGTCAGATGTGAACATGCGCGAGGTGCTCGCCCAGCACTTTTCTGTCTTCACATGCACTATGGATTTGCACAACTGTTATTATTGCTGATTGATCCCTAATTGCTTGCACTTGCACTTGCACTTGATCACTCGACTTGCTAAAAACGCGTCCGTTCACTTTGGCTGCTCGATTGCAACTTCCTTATAAAATAAAATAATTTTTTTTATTCAAAAATGAAAGGGGCTTATTACGGAACCCGTCGACGGGAATATGAATACGAATTTCATACATTGAACACGGATTTTAAAATCACAATGCATGAAATCCGCATTCGCATTCCCGTCGACGGATTCCGCAATCAACCCCAATATTTAAGCGAGTCTGTAATTATGTAAATAATGACCTAATTAATACTTTTAAGTCTTTCATCTCTTCAATCCTTTCTTTGTCAACTTTTAGTTTTTCTTTTTCGAGTTCAATGAATTCCCTCATTGCTTTTTTGTCTTCCTCTCCTTCCTTCTCCAGAAATTCTAATAATTCACATTTTTTGCGTTTTCGGGGTGGTGGTGTCTCTACAACTAGTGGGTTTTGGCTCGGTGCGAGCTCATCACATGACGAGAAAATGTCTTCAGTGTTTGTCATTGATGAATCTAAAATATTCTCCGGTACGATTATGGAGCTTCTTACTCCATATACTTCATCGAGTATTTCGAAGTATTCCCATGAGGTTGTTGCTTCACCTGAAGTACTATTTCTTCTCTTAATTCTCTTGTATGTGGTCATCAGGTTAAGGAATTTTCTATAAATTTCCTCCCTCGTAAAAGGAAAATCAGGCTCGACGGCTTTAATCTCCCGTAGCACTTTATCCCAAAGAGCTGAAATTTTTCTCCATTTTGCCGTAAATTCCGCTTCATTCCTTAACCTGATTGTTAACAGGATTTTTTTCCGGTCGATCGACTTTTTTTCACTAAAATATATGACAATTTCATAAAAGTGCTAGTCAAATAAGTTTTACTTACTTAGTATCATCCATTATGCTGCGTGCTGCACAGATGATGGCCAACGAAATGAGATTATATCGAATGTGACATTTGAGCATCAGAAAAATTTTGGTTGCGCGATTTGCTGACTTGATGCGTCTCAGATGCATTAATGAGATGTTTCAGAACATAATACTTCATCACTTTTTACGTTTGACGGAACATGATGCTTTGTATCTATACGGTATTGATGCATTTTGGAAGGCAGCCCTTCTTTTCGGCAAGAGTCGCAAATACAGAGCGTTTTTTGAAAGACGAAAATTCATTGTTAGAAGCTTTTCGTGTAAATCTGCCAGTGTCCTGCAACTTCGAAGCTCATCCATGCGTCGACGATCATGTGCAGCACTACCATACATGGCAATTTGCACAATTGCATTTAGCAGTTCAGGTTGTTCGTCCTCTAATCGTGGCCTACCACTTGAATCCTTCTTTTTTAGTGGAACGTTGTCGATGGTTGCGTTTTGGAGTTTTCTCTTCATAGATTCGCGATACTATTTTTGATAAGTCGCATTGTTTCCCTTGAAGTGAATTATATTGCTGCCCTTGCCCTGCTGGATCGAGACAATAATAGAGGTCGTATCCTAAACACGTTAAACTTGTTAATATGTATTTTATTGATATATTTCACGTTATTTTCATTGAAGTGAATATTCTAATGCCCTCAACACGTCAAACTTGTTTTCTCCGTTGAACTCCTCTCCTCGGCGACTGAATGTGGACTCCCCGATTTACACCGTGCATTCCCAGAGGCGGACAGCCTCGCGGCAAACAATTTGCAATTCAGCCAAACGTGACTTCGCTAGAAGGAAATATGACCGTAGCTCATGCGACTGCTGTGTGGGCAAGCTCGTGCAGTTTTGCAATTTGACGAAATATGACACTGCCGCGTCTGGGAATGCGAGTGCGCATATTCGCTTCACAACACCCTTGTGCTTCAATTTTTTTTTTCAAACCGTCTAGTACGTTTTTCATCTTCTGAATTTTTTGTTCGCAGTCGTCGCTTCCAAGGCCAGCATTTTTTTGCAACAAAGCATGGTTTAATTCTGCTTCTAACAACTGAATATTAGTTTTTAATTTGTCTTGGGCTGGTGTGTCGTAACATTTTTCAACCTGTGATGGAGGTTGATCTTTTGATTCAACTTCGTGAACCGTTTCTTTCGATTCATTTTGTTCTCGAACAACGTCTGAAGTCTTTTCGCATGTCGAAGGGATGCTTTCTGCGACGTTTGAACTGTCGACAGAGCCACCAGCAGCTGATTTTGGTTTCTAAAATATAAAAAAAACGAAAATAGAAAATGTGAAAAGGTAAAAAAGAATATCAAAAGAATATAAATACCTGAGTAAAGAAAGAAGCGATTGTGTGACATTTTTTCAGTGTTGATTCTCTATTCCATGACTTTATTTTGTCATTGACTGCGTCTTGCAAACTTGAACCTGGAAACTGGGATGGAATTACGTATCTCGAATCGATCAAATCGATTCGTCACTTTTAGCGTTCGTTTCGAATATATTTTGGTATCATGTAACTTTTTCGAGCAAGTCATTTTTAACGTAGAAACATGATCAGAATGTAGTAAAAGAGTGTATATGAATGAACTAGTGTGACAGTTATTATTATTGTTATTTAAAAATCAATTTGTCAACTAGTTGTTATTTAAAATTAAAAATGTTTTTTATGGAAGATGAAAGCAGTGATGAGGATGCCAATATGTGTATTCTGCGGCGAGAAGTGAGGGATAAAAGCGATCCTTTAAGTCTTTGTGAAAAAGTGTAAGCATTTTGCAAAATTTATTTTCTAAATTGATACTTAGACATGCTTCTATGGAAGTCATGCGAGGCCACCCCTAGCCTATTGGCTGGAGTTTTCTTAAGATCATTTTATTTTTCAGATTTCGTAAGCAATTCAGACTAAGCAAAGATGCTTTTTATTTTGTTTTGAATGCTTTACGGTTGCCGCATGGACACAGAAGCACAGTGATACCACCGATTTTAAAATTGGCTGCTACACTGAATATGTTAGGTAATGGATCATATCAGAGCAATGTTGGATCCAATGTTTTTATTGGTATGGCCCAATCAACTGTCTCTAAAGTATTTAATGAAACAATTAATGCTTTAGAGACACAATTGTGTCCTGAGTGGATTACAATAAAAACAAGGAAATTTAATGAGACCAAAAAGCATTTTTACAATAAATATAAGATTCCAGGGGTAATTGGGTGCATCGATGGAACACAAATAAAAATTATTAAGCCAACCCTGAATGAACAAATGTTTTTTAGTCGGAAAGGATATCAGAGCATTAATGCAATGATAGTAGGTAAATGTGTTTTGAAACTTGATATGATTCGAATACCATTAATTTTAGATATTTGATGAGCTCTATAACATTATTGCGGTTAATTCTTGCTATGGTGGTGCAGCTCACGATTCTTTTGTATGGAATATGAGCAATGAGAAACGTTTTTTTGAGGAATTACATCGAAACGGTGATACTAGTTCAAGATTATTAGGTAAAGAGATTTAAATATGTACAACAGTATTGAATAATGTTTGTAAATGGTTTTTCTTCACAGGTGATAGTGGTTATGGTTTAGCCCCGTGGCTTTTAACGCCGTATCGCTCTGCGAATGTTGAATCACGGGAAGAAGTGTTTAATAAAGTCCACTCTGCTGCAAGATGCATAGTGGAAAGAACTATTGGCATTTTAAAAGGGCGATGGCGGTGCTGTTCATCTGATCGGGTATTGAGGTTTACGCCAGAAAAAGCTTCGTCTATAATCAACGTATGCGCAGCTCTACATAATATCTGTATCGCATACAACGTGGAATTCACACCTGCGGATTTGGTAGTTCCAGACGATTACATAAACTCCGAAGCAAGTTTTGAAGACGATGCTATAACAAGGACAGCGCAAAGAATAAGGGACAGCATCAGGGACTCCTTATTACGCCGATAGGTTGTTAGAGATTTTGGATACTTGTTGCACAGTTTGGAGTAATTAGAATTTTTATTTTTTCAGGGTTATTCGGAGTCGAGCTCCCACATAAGTGAAAACATTATTTTACTCAAATATATATTTAATCAAATTTAAGTTTTTCATTTACAAAAGTTAATAGCCACAAACAAACTATATACTGTCTAACCTTTGCCGTTTAAGAGTATTGCTTTCTATTTTCTGTTCTAGTAGCATAGTTTGTAATTTTAGTTTTTCTATTTTGTGTATCTCTTTTTTTCCTCTAAATCGTACATCTTTCTCTTTATATCCGAATTTTTCTTTTTAATTTCTAGTATTTCTCTTTGTATTTTGTTGCTTTCTTCTACAGCAGAGACGTATCTACTGAAAAGATTTAGTCTTTCTTCTTTATTGGTTCTGCGACGTGGTGTATGGGAAAAAATGTCCTGCGTTTCTTCACGCAATAATTCCAAATCAATGTTTTCCCGGTGTGAGGTGCCGCTTTCCTCATGGACTTCATCAGTTTCTCTATCGGACAATGCAAATTCTTCCATTATAACTTCTTCTAAACTAACTTCAGTTGGCGCTTCTTTTTCAGAGTTGTTTGCAACAGGAGCTCCAAACGACCTCGAATTTTTAATACCGTTTACTGCAGCCTCAAGGCCCGCTGACTTTACTATGCTCTGTTCATAAAAATTTAAAGATTTTTGTTTGAACGGGCCCCCTCCTGTCTTGTTCATGCATGTTCTGTTATATGCCAATTTTCTTTTAACTTTGTATTTATAATCAGCCCATACCTTATATGAAAGTACGAAATGTTTAAATGAAGCAGCTAAATTGACGAAAACCTTACCTTCTTCCATTCATTAACTTGCCTGACGGGCGGTCCTTTTTCATTTAAAGAGTCTTTCAACTTAGTCCATAATTTTTTGGAAAGAATTTTTGCATTCGCAGAATTTAACAACCCTTTTGCGAGATCCTGATGCACCTCCATAAAATTGCTTAGGACCTCAACTTGCTGTTGACTTATACCCAGTGCCTTGTTTTCTTCAGATTCCCTTATAGATAAGAAGGAAGTTTATAGGTAATTTAAATTTACCAATTTATTTATTTATGTAATTAGTGTAAATTTACAATACTCACATTTTTGTTAAAATTACAACGGCTATGGTAAGGACGCTTTCGAAGCACTCGACAAACAAAATTCTGTCGACTAATTTGCTAACGATTCGAGCTGTCAAAATGCTCGAATCGACGGCTACGTGATACCAATTAATACTCGAAACTAGTACATTTGTGCAGTTGACGGACGAATAGAAAACGTTTCGAAATTGGTGATGCGAATTCTAGTCGAAACGAACTGAGACGATTCGATTCGAGATACGTAATTCCACCCCAGATCCACCATTTCGGCGCGAAATTTGAATTTCAATATAAATATACACAATGAAAATTTAAAAAAACGTCTAAAAAATTACGTAAAAAATATTACGTAAGACGAAATTTTACTCCCTACCCTCCCCCTCATGAGAATCCGTAAAGATCTAAGTAACCCCCCCCTCTATTTGTCTTACGTAATTTATGGACAGTCCCTTGTCGCCGCTGAAGAAAGAACTTTTTCTTTTAACAACGATTAACATTTTTGCTTCGATTTTATTACAATAAATTTATTACTAATGAAATATTTTTTTAATATGAACTCTCTATTAAAATACACGATAGCCGAATTCGTTTAGAGGGGGTATTTGCGTCAGGCCTGGTGATCTGGACGACCTCTGTAATGCCTTGCGGCTTGAGGCCCTCCAAGATTTCTTCTTGGGTCATTGATCTCAGTTCAGGGCAGTATGCCGTGCCCTTGACCAAGTTCAAAGTCTTGTGATATTCGACTTTGACTGGGATGCCATCTAAATTATTAATTTTCATAAAAATATCCCCAACTGCTTTGTAACGAGTAACAGCAGCGAGCCGTCACCAAGGAAATTCGCTTGGGTGAAGCGCTGAGACACGCCATCCACAGCCTTGCGAATTCTAAATTGGTTAGCCCCCTTTAACGTCTTGTTTTTGTCCCAAGATTCTATTACTATGAATCGCGGATGCATAGCTACATTCGCTTCCCTATTTACGGGTTTGGGTAGAGCTGGGAAACATTCATCAGTAATAGAAACGTATTCAGCCGACCTTTTATTAGGCTTTCGCTGCCTTTTCGCAGGCGGCGTGCCCATATCTAGAATACCGAAAGAATTGGTGCGTGCTGTGTGATAGGGCCTCCGATTGTGATCTTTTTGTCTCGGCACTGTTTTAACCACTTCAACACACATTCATCTACGTCTTTGAACTCGCATGATTTTAATCTTCTACTGTTTACAGGCAAACCACTTTCTTCAGAAAACTTATCTTTAAATTTTAAAATTGTAGCCAATGTACTTGCGGGAATCCCGAACTTATTAGCTATGTCTAATTTTTTCGTCATAGGATTTTTGTCAACATAATTAATGATGTTTCACTTTTCTGCGACCGATAAGGAACACCTTTTACGTTTCTGAGCCATTTCAACTTGAATCTTTAACAATAGTGACGAGCAGCAGTGTTTACATTACTTTCCATCAAACAACAATGATTGTTTTACGAACAAAAGCGTGTCGAAACCTGTCGCGACATGAATCACATACTATGAGATTAAGAGTCATACATTGGTGGGAATTTTATATAAAGGTTTTGGATTGACAATATTCGTTAATTAGAGGTATTTATACTTTTTCTAGATAGTTGAAAATTCGTTATAAAGAGGTTGTTCGCAAAATATGTTCGCAATGTAAAGGTATATTTTACATTGACTCTTATGGACAATTCAAGGGGATTACGAAGAATTTGTTAAATCGAGGAAGTCGTTATATTGAGGTACGTTATATTAAGGTTGCACTGTATAACATAAGAAAAGAGTAAATAAAAAAGTTATAAATTAGTTACTAAAGAAATTCGTAAGCCGATTCTTCAATTGAAAAGTAGATAAATTAAAATCAATGATATCGGGATGCGAGTTAAACAGTCTCGAAATGAGCGTAGTTGGTTCATGCAAGCCATAGTTGGTTCGGTGAAAAGGTACATGAACGAGATTGCAAGATCTGAGGCCAGGGCGTGGGGCGGATAAGCTCCATAAGCTTAACAGTCGTGGACAGTCGTATTCACCAGATAAAACTTTAAAGCCAAAAACAATTATGGATTCAGTGCGTCTATCGGACAGGGATGCCATGGAAATAAGCTTTAGGCGATTCGCATATGGTGGTAGGAATAGAGGATTGAGCCAAGGAAGAGATTGAAGGGCGAATCGCAAAAATCGTTTTTGAACCGACTCAAGTCGATCAGAGTGAAATGCATAAGAAGGTGACCAAACAGGACTGGCATATTCTAAGACAGGTAAAACGAACGTAAGAAACAACAGTTTGGTAATATATGGATCATTAAATTCTTTAGACCATCTCTTGATGAAGCCAAGCAGTGAGTTAGCTTTATTAACAATGATATTAATGTGATCGTCAAAAGTAAATTTAGAGTTGAATGTTACACCCAGATCTTTCACCGAGTCAAGTCGAGACAATTCACTTCCATCCATTAAATAGGGAAATTTAATGGGATTATGTTTTCTTGAGAAAGAAATTAGTGTGCACTTACCCACATTTAAAGAGCACCACTGAGAAAATTTTTTTAAATCGTCATTGAGTAGAGAGCAGTCGTATGGGTTTTTTTTGATTTAAAAAATTTTAGCATCGTCAGCAATAAATAACAATATTCGAGTGCAGCAGAACACAACTCACGTCGTTAATAAATAAGATAAAAAGAAGAGCACCCAAATGACTTCCCTGTGGAACACCGGATGTATTATGGATGGGTGAAGATAATGTGTTTCGAAAAGAGATCGGTCAAATAAGTCGAAAGCCATTTTAAGAATATTGGAGGAAAACTCAATCTCTTCAGTTTAAAGATTAGTGCGTTGTGGTTGATTCTATCGAAGGCCTTGCTAAAATCAGTATAAATACAATCGACCTGTTCGCCCTTTTCAATAGCATCAACACAGTAAGACGAGAAAGTTAGGAGATTAGATACCGTTGATCTACCCTTTACGAAGCCATGTTGGTCTTCGCTGATTAGGGATCTGCAATGGAAATAGTAGTATATGCCCACTAAGCCCTTTAAAGTTACTAGGTGCGAAAGGGACAGGACATGTCTTGTCCCACTAGCGGCTTAACAGGTGAAGTATACGGCTGATGGGACAAGCTTTGATGTGCTTTTTATAAAATGAAAGTTTGTGCCACTAGTGGTTTGACATGGAAATCATACGGCTAGTGGGACACAACTTTGAGGTCTGAAAGTTTGAGAACGAGAGTGGAGCTGTTCGTTTGCAGGTGTGGTCCTGCTCTTGCGAAGTAAGCTTTAAGAGAGTGGGAGGTTTTTCGACGGTAGCGGTTTGAGCGGAAGACATGTGCGCAGAATTTAGCGGGAGTTGTTTTCGGCATAGAATTAAGCCGGACGGCGGGAGCAAGTGTTGACTTTTAGCCGGGGGACTGTTTTGGGCCCAAGCTCTGGTTTTTAGCCGGGGACTTGATTTTGTTTTTGGCGCAGCCTCGTAAACGATGAGCTTTTGATACCATTTTGTAATTTCAGAGACCCCTTTAAAAATACACGGGATTTTGGCGCAGAACTCTCATAGAACTACTACGGTTTTTAATCGGGGTTGTTGTTTTAAGTGTGAAAGAAATGGAAAGTGTTGAATGTAGTAAAACGCAAAGTGGTAGAGTAAGAATTTTATTTAAAAACGAAAGTGAATTTAATTTTTACAAAATTTGGTTTTGTAGAATTGATATGAGAACCGTGATATTAATGGGTCATTCTAAGTTAACAGGTACTCGCTTGTTAAGAGAGGCGGCAAGACATAAATGTTAGAATTTTATTCTAATTATATAACATTTTTATTGAAACAACTAATTTGTGCATATCTGCAAGGTGGCCAGTCAATTTATTTATTTTATCTTGTTTTATAAAAGACCAGGGGAGATACTCAATACAGGGGAGAGACTAGATGTACAGGGTAGGATACTTTATGAACAGGGGAGATATTTTGACGTTGCTTTATGAAAGAAAACGGACTTTTTTGAGAAATCAACTTTATTTATTCATTTTATAATTATTAATTACCAGACTTTTTATTCTCAACAGTCTTTAGTAAAACAATAATAATACTGTTAAAATTTTAAAAATAAAAAACAAAAATTTAAAGGTAACTAAAGCTTTTTCGTCGTTACAAGCAAAAATTAACAGAAAATAAACATTAAATCAAGGATACTTATGTCCTCTCATTTTTAGATTTGGTGTTGGTTGATATTAGTGACGCCAGTGGTTCATCATCAGAATCAGACATGGATCCATATATATCCTCAATATGAACACGAGGTTTAGGAGTAATTTTTGAATAATCCAAGGTACCCAATGTAAAATGACTGCAGATATCAAGGTCGCAGAAACAGCTTAAACTTTTCATTACCAAACGATTGGGAAGAAATACATTTCCGATAACTTGGTGAACCTTTAGTGTGCCTGAAAATGTTTTTATATTTTCTACTGATCCGAGTTTTGCTTGTTTGTCTGAAATGTCTGCATCATCAATAGTTAAAACTTTGATGTTCGGGCAACTTTTCTGAAGTGCCTGGGATAAGTCTTCTAACGACGAAATATCGGTGCCACTCGCAACTAGTCTATCTGCGGTCCTTTTACAAGTTGCACCCACCCCATCTGGAGCTCCCTTTCCGTGGCCGGCCTCGTGATAGTTCCACGTGAAATTAAGCAGATTAGGGTAAAAATCTTGTAACATTGTTGCCAACACTTTAAACATAATTTTATTACGGTATTGTGTAACCGGTCCATTGCTTGAGACAAACTGTCAAGTATTGGCTGTAAATGGGCCCAAATCGCTGGAGGTGAGTGCGACAAATTTTCGGATAAAGTGCAGAAACATGTGCTTTTTACCTCTACTCCAATTTCTTTGGTGTAAACTACCACTGTGTGCATACTTATTTGCTGTCTCGACCCTCCGAAATGAAAGGATTGCACTTCTTCAGCATATTTTGTTTGATAATTTTCGCTAAAGTCAACGTGTATAATTGCATCGTTCTCAGTAAGGGTTTCTTTTTTGGTTCTCAAGGCCTTATATTGATGCACTATATTGAATTCATGACTCAAAAATTTTCCAAAATTACGTTCCAGGTCTAAAATCAAATCCCGTGAATACATCTTCAGTGTGCTTTTAACACACTTTTCTATTGTTCGTGTTTTTTTAGTTTTCGGGTCGACAATATCTTGGCGTACAGATTGCCACTTTTGATATAACACTGGAACAGAATTATCGGAATCTTTGTAATGGAGGCCTTTGTTCTTACAAGCATTACAATCCCTTGAAAGACATTTTTCGTTATATCTGTTGCAACAAATTAAATTTAGGAAGCCCACATGGTTTGAAACAGATATTATCTTCGCATTATATAGTGAAAACAAGCTTAAATCGATATTGCTGTGTGTTACACACAAGCAAGTGTTACGATTGTCGCAATTTGGTTGGACTACCCAAAACGGTCGAAGCTTACAAAACATCGAATACGAAATTTTAATTTGTGACTTCTCCATGAAGAGTTTGTGCAAATTGAATAAAGTGTCTAGCATAACTCGCTTTTGTTTACGCACACCCTGCTTAGTTATGTAATCTTTTTTCCCGGCACACACTCTACTATTTGAATCTTCTTCCATAAAAATAGCAATTTTTTTCTTCAAAATATCGCAACTTTTTCGGGCGCCTCGTTTTGAGTCTACCAATCTTAACTTTCGACTTACGTTCTTCAAGGGTTTCATTGTCTTTTCTGTTTCTAAAACATTGTATTTTTTGACCAGTTTTCCGCTTATCATTCTCTTAAACAATCTTTTCTCTTTTTCAGTTGAGAGACTTATAAAATTGTCTTTTAGTTGTTGAGATACAACTTCACTATACAGCAGCTTTTCCTTTACGGTTTCCCTATCACTTGCAGTTGGTGAATCTACACTAGTGCATTCACTTTGGTGTATAGCGTGTGAGCTGGAGATTGTTTTGTTATTCGTTGTAGGCGTTTTTTATAACGTTGCACTATAGTCTTAAGTTTGGCTATTTCAGCCGCCTGTGTTTTGATCATCAAGTTTCTTGCCTTCCTCGCAAGGATAGACTTCTGCTGTGCTGCCCGCGCTCGCCTGTTAACATCTTCATTCTGAGGAGGTGGCAGTAGCAGCAGGTTTTCATTATTCGAATTAGGAAGGGTTCTTACGGATGCATTACTTCTGTTTTGAAGAGCTAAACGACGTCTACGATTCTTCGCTTTTTCTCTCCACAATTTTCGGGTTTTTCGCTGTTCTCGCGGGGTCATTTGGTTCGCAGTCTTAACAATTCCTTTTTCTTTTTTCTTTTGATACTTTTCATGTTCTTTAAGTTTTTGTTGTGCGTATTTTTCAGGGTCATTTTTAATGCGTTAGTACCTTATTCTTTCCGCGACACGTTTTTTTTCTAGGCGTTCTTCACGTGTCATTTTTTTTCTGGCTACCATATTCTCTAAAATTCATTATATATTCTCTATAATTAATTACGTGAAATAGGCTAAACGAGTAAAAATCTGTATTGACTAAATTAAGGAACGACAATTCACGTTTTAACAATAAAAATGCACTGATCTGACGTTTTTATATCTCCTCTGGACATAAAGTCTTTCCCCTGGCATCTTAAAAGGCAGGGGAGATACTTTTTGGCTAGAAAACAGAAATAATCCTAACAGTATTTATCGTACGCAATTAACAAAGAAATATAGGAATCTATGCACAAATAACAGTAAATATACAAATAAAATGAAGTCTTTAGGCGAATAATCACAATATAAAACTTACCAGTGGAGAGATCACATTCAGTCATTCACAACTGTACCCACAGAGCTACGTTACCGAAATGAATGACAAAATTGCTGTGCGGCTAGCTAGCGCGAAGCTTGCTGCTAACTTCGCGTCCCATGAATTGTATTAAAGGTCACAACTTCCCGCAACGAAGTAAACAAACGCCTTTTTTAAGGAATACAAAAAGCCAGGGGACGAGACGCGAAATATGTGGGACAAATGTAGATGTAAATATTTTTTATGAAGAATAAATATTACGTAATTTTACTTGTTAGATAACAACAATTTATTTATTCAATTTTTTTTAAATGAACGATTTTAATATTTTATTAGATTTTTATGTATTTAAAATTACTGATATACGAACAGAATCGGCTAGGGGACAGACCAGGGGAGATATGTTTTTCATGTTTGAGGTACTATTGTGACTAAATTAAGTACACTTAAGTAATGAATTTAAGTGACTATAAAGAAGATGGTGAGTTTTGAGAGATAATAACGATATTTCGAAAAGTATGTGTTTTTTTATCGTGGACGTCAAAAGTACCTCTTAACTTAGAATGACCCTAATGCTGGTTGCCTGGTTGATTGGTCCTTAATTGATAACGCGCATGATTTTTATATTTGTTGCGTTAAATGCTTATAAATAAAATACATTTCACAAATTTTTTTAATTTTTACAAATAATAATAAATTATTGAACAACAAGAATAGAACAATATTGACGTTCCTGAAAAATAAAAACTATGGGAACTCTGTTAAATAAAACAAAGATTTATGAGTAAAAAATATTTATTTAAAAACCTTTTTACTTTTGAACAAAATCAAATTGTGACATTTTTTTAGTATCATCTCTAGATGCTACAATTAAAAAATAATTCGGTACAAGATTCAGTTCTTCTAGCTCAGTGTTTCCCAAACTTTCGACATTTATGTACCCCTTCTATAACTTTTGTAAAACTGAGTACCCTTGTCTAAAACAAAATGCACATGATTTAATAACTACAAATATATATTTATTTTTCCTATTTATAGTACGTAAACAAAATAGTAACAAACGAAAAATAAAATTCATTCATTAAAAACAAATATATAAATAACGTAAATAACAATTATAATATAACACAAAGAGTTTCAATTTTTCTTTTACCATAATATGTTATTTATATGAATAACATTCAATGAGAAGGATGAAATTGTTTATGTTGAGATGCCAAATCATTATAATTTATTTCCCTGCTTGTTAATTTTAATCTGAGATGCGGTTCCACATCCAAAAGCCTGTTCCTTTTTTTGGACTTAATGTCTAGAAATGCTGAAAAAGCAACTTCACATAGGTATGAAGTTGGAAAGGGCAAGATGTATTTCAGGACTTTCTCTGTTAAAACTGGATATACATGTTGCATTTGCAACCAAAATGATGTTAAAGTACACTCCTTATGTTTATTTTTTAAGAATCCGTCCGAAGCTAATTCTAATAATTGCTCTTCTTCCGCATGTGTTAAACCTTCTGGAATGGATGTTGTATTAATGTTGAAGGGATATCTTATCCATTCAATATTTTTGTTTAAATCAGGAAAATAATTTGTTAAACCCACTTGTAAATTCTCTAAATGCTCTGTTATAGATTTCAGAGTATCAGTATCTATTTTACCAGCCGAACTAGTTATAAATTCATGAAGAGAGGGAAACGAGTCCACTTCTCCATTACCAACTCTCTTTTGCCACAAACTTAATTTTGCTATGGTAGCGTTCACTTTATCTTGAACGTGAAACAATGAAATTTCTTTGCCTTGCAACGATAAGTTTAGACAATTTAAAACAGAAAAAATATCTGCTAAGTATGCCAATTTACAGAGCCATTTCCAGTCATCTAAACATTTTTTTAACTCAAATCTGTCATTAAGAAAAACTTGAAGTTCATGTCTAAGTTCAAATAATCGGTTTAGAATTTTCCCTCGAGACAGCCAACGAACATCGATATGAAAAAGAAGCTGAGTATGACTACTCCCCATTTCTTCACACATTTGCGAAAAAAGTCGTGCATTCAAAGGACGCCCTTTAATAAAGTTAATGATTTTCACGCTTTCATCCAGAACTTTTTGGAAATCCGCGGGCATCTTACGAGTTGCCAAAGCCTCTCTGTGTATGCAACAATGTGTGGATATGACATTTGGGGCAACATTCTGAATTCTTGCAACGAGTCCTTTATTAATTCCGACCATACTTTTTGCTCCATCTGTGCTTATTCCAACACATCTATTCCAATCAATTTTATTCTCTTGCATAAATTTATTCATAACATTAAATATATCTTCTCCTGTTGTATGACCTGATAAAGGCTGGCAAAATAAAAATTCGTCATGGATTTCTTGATCTTTTTCGTATCTAACAAACGCCATAAGATTAGCAAAATTCGCGATATCAGTGGACTCATCGACTTGTAATGCATAATAACGATTTTGAGAAATATCAGACAATAACATCTGTTTTACATTATTAGACATTTCAATGATTCGTCGATGAACTGTATTATTTGAGAGAGGAACGCGATCAAAAGTTTGTTTTGCCCTATCTCCTATCATTACTTCTGCCATTATCTTTGCTGCAGGTTTGATTAAAGTTTCGCCAATCGTTTCCGCTGCACTACATTTTGCGGTTTCATGCTTTCATTTGTTAGATTTTCAGAACAAATGACGCAAAGAGGACTGGGCTCTTTTTCATCTCCAGTCCATGAGAATCCGAATTTACTACATTCACCACTTTCTTTTGGTTTAATAGTTCCAGATTTCAACCAGCGATCCATTATCTTGAATGTTAGGGATAAAAATTATGTTAACTATGAATTATTAAAACCAATGGGGCTTACTAAAGAACATAACAAACCTTTCCTTTTAGAAAAATCGCGCGAAAACTAAAAATTCGCTCTGTAACAGTTCAATATGTAGATACTGACGGTTTTTCTCTGACACTTTTGTCTGGGCTATGGAGTAGGCCGTGGAGGAATGCACGAAATCTTAGCGACACCACGCTTACACATACATACAAAACCACGCATACACAATTAGCAAATAAGGAAGATTTTTGTTATTTTTCTATGTTTGCAATCAAAAAAAAACTAAGCTACGAAACCAAATCCTGGTGCGGCGTGTACCCCCACCAAACTCTTCCCGTACCCCAAGGGGTACACGTACCACACTTTGGGAAACACTGATTATCTAGCCGTTTCTGAGTCTTAATTTTTTCAGAAAACCTGTTAAGTAAATAAATATAAAACTCGTCATCTAAAAAGACTAATTTTTTGCCCATACTGGGTTTTAACAAATTTAAAATAATTTATTTTATATTCCCTGTTTAGTTCCAAATCCTGCACCCTGAAAAGTTTGTAACACGGCTCTTGTCCGACTTGGGACAGTAGTTCCACCGTGGAGTTTGCCTGTAATGAAAAATAAATAACTTAATTATTTAATAATACGTATGTATAATTTAAGCCTTACCATTCTTTTTAGTAGCTGATAATATAACGTTTTGTAACTTCTGATAATATAGTAAAGCTATTTGCTGATGATGCTCTGGCTACGCTGGTTATTCAGATTCTTTAAGGAAATATGAAACACTGCTCTCTTTTATACCTTAAATCGCAGAAGAAAACTTACTACATTGACAACATTTTATTCTGTTCTTATAAAATCGTATAAAATATCCAGACAACTGGAGCAACTTCTTCACTTATTTGTACCGTTAACACCGATTTTCAGAAAACAGTGTGGAGAGGTTGCATATCTGATTTTACATGCAACAATGTTGCTGTGGTAAGATAAATACGACACATTATTACTGTTCTCATTTTGTGATGGTTAGCATAAAACAAAGTTTACCAGAAAAAATTACCAAAAATTTGTATAATCTGCGAAAATTGTTGATATCTGGTTTTGAATTAATAAATTTTGCAGTTTTAATCTAAAGGAATTGCTGTTGTTTATTAACATTTTTAAAATTTAAATTTCAAAAATAATGGAATTTGGTGAACGGATTTCCTTTCGTATAATTAAGTTAAGTGCAATGAGTCTTTTAACTTTCAAGATATGAAATGTACTTATATAAATGAAAAAGTTAAAAATAGTTTTCAGAAATTACCCTTTTCCCTACACGTACTGCTTTAAGAAAAACGTCTATAAAATCAATTGCAACGAAAAAACAATCGTGCAAACAACTTTTTATATCATACATGATCAAGCCAAAAACTATTATGGAAGAAAAAAATTTTTTTCATTAGTAAAAATAATTCGGGACTGAAAGGGTTAAAGCTTATTGCTCAAGCTTACATTGTTAATGTAAGCTATAATTAGGTGACGCAACTAGCGAATGCTTTTCTTCAAAATAATATAATATGGAATATCTAAACAGTCAACTAGTTATTTGAAATCACTACAAAAATCAAGTAATTAAAGTAATTAAAAATCATTGATATTCAATCTGTGGCGACCTGCCATAACTAGTTCATTGCCATTTAAAAAAATGAAAAAAATTCAATAAGAATGTTTTTCTTCATCACAATTGTTGCTTTTATGTCAAAATTATGTCAAAATATGAAAACAAAACTCAATTTTTGAGTATATAAATTGATATACATTAAGTGTCAGAAAACCACAATTGTTTATAGCGGGTCATCACAGAAATTATTTGACACTAAAAGAACCAAAAATATCTTACTATAAAACTGTGTTCGAAAAACTATAAAAAATTAAAAGTCATAAAAATTTTGAGTGATTTGATATAAGGCGTTAATATAATTAAAAATTTATAATTGTACAAATTTGATCATGTGGTTCTCTCATTAATTGTGTGAATTTACCATGATGCAGCCGTCAAAATGGAACTCCTATTTTTTCTCGTTTTTAGATGAACCACAAACTCTAAACGGGGCCAATGAGAATCTACAAAAAAATAAAAGTGATAATTTTTATGAGAAATATAAAAAACATTATTGCAATTCGAATTTCAAAATCACTCTGATTTGGTCACATGATCTTGTGTTGACAATGTTGCTTCGTATGCAATTGTGCAAATATTTACCACAATATGTTCGCCGAATCAAAACTTATAATTTTGCTGGTTATTTACTAGGACCAGAATTATTAACTGTAAAACCAATCCACACGACCTGGAATGGAATGGAAAAAGTTGAAAAAACTGTAAGCAAATAAAAGTGATAATCTTTTTAAGACATTCAAAAGAACATTACTATTCAAATTTTAAAAATTAAACTGATTTGGCCACATATTTATCTTAATTTTGCTTCATAAACAACTGTGTAAATATTTACCAAGTATCCGTCAAAATTGAAATCCTACGTGTCCTTGCCACTAATTACTGTAATTCCTGATTACAAGAACGGTACACATACTACAAAGCAGTGTTGAAAAAACTGTAAACAAATAAAAGCCATGTAATGTTTAAAAAGATTCCTTCCAAAATGTTAGTTCATATATTATGAAAATAAATTTACCTTGAAGCATCCGTCAAATGAATCCTTGTTTTATCTTCTTACTTTTGTTGTTTATTTTCTGGTTTTTGTTTTGTTACCTTCTTTTTTTATTGCTAAAATCAGTAAAAACTATCCTGGTTTCAACGACACTGAAATCAACAATGGACTGTTGTGCTTTCAATGTTTTGATTGCAAACTGTGAAGTTAGCCACGCTGTCATAAAAGGCGCCAAGTCATTTGAAAACACATGAGGAAACGTTTCAGAAGAAAATTCGAAATAAAAACATTCATCAGCTAAGACATTTCTTAGTTTTAAGAGTACATTTTTTATATAAAAAGTTTGTAATTTTATATAAACAATAAATTTATATATGAATGTAGTGAATTTTCAAGTAAAACAAATTGGACGGGTTTTTGCATAAGGTTATTCTGGCTTTGTTTTTAATTCATTGAAGAAATTCGGCTTGCTTTGTTTATTTGGTTATTCTTGTTATTTTTGTTATTTTTGATTTTTTTCTATCCTGTGACCCCCTCCGGAAAAAATTCTAGATCCGCGCCTGTCATCAGCTACACCCATTGAAGATTCATCAAAATGAAAGTCTTGTATTTCTGCAGTATCTTCATTCCATAAGGTAGTTGTCTCATCTATCTCATTTGAAATATTTATGTTGTTATAATCCTCTGAATCACAAAATGATGATGTTGATAAACCCATATTTTTTGACAAAAATATATTAGGGGTAGACTCTCTTGAGTTTTCGCTGAATTGTCCATATCCTATCACAAGGGTCTCCATCAAATTTACTGATTTCATTTCGAATTATTTCCGTAATACACTTACCTATATCTTGATCTGAATCAGAATCATTAAATAATGTCAAAATTCGCGTACGCTTCTTATGTGGATTCATTTTTCTTCAAGAAAGTTATACGATAATTCAAAAAACTGATGTTTTCGCTTTAATTTCAAATGTCTAACTAAAGCAGATAACGAAATGCTTATGCATTTCCAATGCACATTGTAGAAAGCAACGTAAATTTTCAGCAAAAAATTTCCCCTCTCTCTCAGAATTCTACGCAATATACAGTCCCTAACCAATGAATTAGACGCACAAGCAAATTTTTCAGAAAATTAGTGAAATAGTAAAAGTTTGAATAAATCCTGCCACATTTTTTTAGTTTTAATTTTTTAATGATATTGATACTTAAGAATAATAACAACATTTATCAATAATCAATGCAAGATCCTTTATTTTTAATAACTTTGCTGATCCTCCTCGGCATGCTCGAAATACAAGACTGTATAGCAGCTTTTAAACCGTCGTCATTATTCCAAATATCCGTGATATTTTCCTTCAGGACATTTATGTTAGGGTTTTGTCGTTGATATACTTTTGATTTTAAGTAAGCCCAGCAATTCTCTATTGGGTTTAGGTCCGGAGAATTGCCAGGCCAGGGAAGCACCTCCAGATTTTCTTCCTCGAAGAATTTGGTTATTGTTTTTGCAGTATGGCATGGTGCTCCATCCTGCATGAATATGAAGTGGGATCGTAGGTATAGTTATGCATTTATATACGGTAGCAAAACGTCTGACAACACGGTTTTATATTGCTGTTGCCTCATTGTTCCTTCAACAAAATAAATAGGTCCAGGGCTTTGATCGCTAATGCAGCTCCAAATCATGATTGAAGGAGGGTGTTTGATGGTTCTTATGGTACAGTCCTCATTGTAACGTTCGTTAGTTTTCCTCCTAACAAATTGAGTCATCTCCGTCACCGCTTCCAAGCGGCATTTGTCGCTAAAGATGACCTACATATATGAACACAAAAATTGGATCAATTTTTTGTCATTTGGAAAATGTTGATTATATTATTATTTAAAGAAAAAGAATGAAATATACCTTTTTCCAATCATCAACTGTGAAGTGTTGATGCATTCTAGCCCAAATAAGTCGCCTTTTTTTCATGATCTTGGACAGTCTGGGCTTTTTTGCCGGACGCCTACATTTTAACCCAGCTTGCCATAATCTTTGGCGCAATGTTGTCGTCGATATCTCAATTCCCGTGTCCTTAAGGATGGTTGTTAGGGCACGAGCTGATGCTCTACGATGTTGGACGGCTATAGAGATAATTTTCCGATCCTCTCTTGATGATGTCATACGTGCTTTTCGGCAGTTTCTTCTTTGACTTTCGCTACCAGAGTATCCTCTGGCTAATTGTCTAGCCTCTCTATCAACTGTAGAGGCAGAAACTTTGCACAATCTTGCTATTTCTCGATTGGACAATTCTCCAGCTTTAATTAAATTCACCATTACACTCTTTTGTTGGGGATTTATGTCCTTTGCGCGACCCATTTTCTAAAGTTTTCTCAATTAGAACAATATTAACTTTAAAACAGTTAACTTTCAACAATAATGCACTTTTTCACGTAATATCACGTAAATATTTTTCTACACACTCTTTAGACAAAGTTCACTAATTAACTTGTTAAGAAACACTTGTATAAACAATAAAAGTACGACTTAACCCCTTACTTGCAAACTCAGAAACGAACGCAAAAAAATTATCATCTTCCAGGTTTTTCCAGTTATAAAAAGGTTCTTAGAATGCTAACATTGGACAATTTAAAAAAACCAAATGTCTAGAACGATTAATTCGAAAAGAAAACAGGCGCCTTTTTAAAATTCTCATTATTTTAGTCGGTGCGTCTAATTTATTGGTCAGGGACTGTAGCTGCTATACAGTGTTGTCACTTGATCTCATCGTTTTTGTAGTAAACTGAATAAAGTGTAGTAGATTGATCTTTAGTGGAGCAGAATCCCGATTACTGAATATAGGTACTAGGACACACCACTGAAAGGCAACGCGCTCAATGTGCCGGCTTTAAGAAATTTGTAAATTACACGGAAAAAAGATAAAAAAATATGAAAGTACCTAATGAATCAGTTGGTCATTACTTTGAAATGTACTACTGTGGGCAAAAAATAGTAAGACTTTGTTCATAATTTTAAAATTCTTTATTTATTCTGCTAAATCTATTTCGTCCCCCTCAAAGTAATCCCCCCCCGGCCACAATACACTTATGCCAACGTTTTTTCCAATCCTCGAAACAGTTGTTAAAGTCAATTTGGGGAATAGCCTTCAATGCGCGTAGCGATTCACGTTTAATGTCTTCAATTGACTCAAAACGGTTTCCCCGGAGAGGTCGCTTGAGTTTGCTGAACAGCCAGAAGTCACACGGAGCTAAATCAGGCGAATACGGTAGTTGTGGAACGATATTGGTTGAATTTTTGGCGAAAAACTCACGAAGAATCAATGCAGTATGCGACGGTGCATTATCGTGGTGCAAAAACCAAGAGTTGTCGGCCCATAATTCCGGCCTCTTCTTACGAATAACTTCGCGCAAACGACGCATTACACTCAAATAGTATTCCTTGTTGACAGTTTGGCCGATCGGAAGGAATTCGGAGTGCACCACACCTCGATGTTCGAAGAAAACTGTCAACATGGCCTTGATTTTTGACTTGCTTTGACGTGATTTTTTCGGCTTCGGCTCACCTTTGGCACGATATTCGGCCGATTGATCGTCTGTTTCCGGGTCGTAAGCATAGATCCAAGACTTATCGCCAGTTATAATACGTTTCATGACATCCTGGTAGTCGGAAAGCATTGTTTCACAGACGTCAACGCGACGCTGTTTTTCAAGAAAATTGAGTGATTTTGGAATCAATCGTGCATTAACTTTTCTTAGGCCCAAATGATCTTTTAAAATGGTTTTCACTGATCCTTCCGATATTCCAACGATACCAGTAAGGTCTCTGACTGTTAATCGTCGATTCTCGAGCACCAATTCCTTGATTTGATTGACGTGTTGATCATCAGTTGATGTTGATGGCCGTCCTGGACGTGGTTCGTCGTCAACGCGTTCTCAACCCTCTTTGAATAATTTGTACGAATCAAAAACACTTGCTCGCGACATACAATTATCACCGAAGGCCAACATTGAACGTTTCGGCACCAGAAATTTGATTCCGCACACAAAATTTAATGGAACTTCTTTGTTGAATAATTTCACTCATTGTAAAAATCGCCGAATGCACTTTTTGTACTTCAGAAAGACAAGCGTATACTAAACACTGGACTGGGAGTGCTTTTTCAGAAGTTCACCAGCCCTTTTTTAAAATTGAAACTCACTAAGTTTTTCACATTAGGTTTTATTTTCTTTCACTTTTACCGTTTCGACCGGCTTCTTGCACGATCTTGTTCCAACTCTTCGATCGATCTCTTATCTATCTTCTGGCACGACCCTTCCCCAACTCTTTCTTAATTTCCCCTAGCTTTCTTGTACATAACGGCCCGCGCGTGATTGGCCGAAAAGAAGGCATGCATGCACTTTTGTGCACTTTGCCCCCGTCGCGGTACATTGGCCTGCGGCTATATACTTGGCCGGCCAAGAATTGCTGGGCGTGCTATCTGACACTCGACGTGTGCGTTCGATTGTCGAAAATTGAGCTGAGGTATTGGAATTTCTCGAAAATTGGTCAAAATATTATCGAGGCACTTGTAGGGGTGATTGAGCCACTTGGACGCGATAACGTGGGAATTTCTTATCTTAGCATTTATGTTGCTATGCGGCAAAGTTATGACGCGTTAAAAGAAAAGGGAGAATTTATGGGGTGAAGGAAAAGTAATCAGCGGCTAAGGGAAACATCCCGCCACGCATTACAGGGGCACAGGTGGCGATCACGGCGATATACCTGAAACTCAGTGGTGGATAAGTAAAAACGCCGCAGTTTAAATCGTAAGCCTGTTACATTAGCGTAGTGGATGCTGAGTGACGAAGTCCGTTTTGTAGATTCCTTGATGTCTGGCTGCGGTACTTATGTTGAGGTATAAATTCCTTAACGACATGGTTGTCAGGCCAAAATGCACCATCCAACACCACAGGGAAATGCTCGAGCGGGACAAAAATCTTAAAAGACGACACAAACGGAATAGCATCAGCTCGCGCCCTCGAAAAAAGCTTTCTGGCAGAAATCAAATTCCGAGGGATTGATGAATTGGAGCAAACGTAGTCCAGTACATCGTCGACCTTGGTGTGCGGGTCGAGACGTGAAACAAAAAGAGTTTTAGGGACGCTGGCAGCCCTAAGAATAGTAGAGGCAGAACTCATTTCAGATTGTGGAGGCGGATTCGCGGCAGCCGATGCAACAGAAGCAAGAACAGCTGAAGAAACTTTAGGCGACGAAATAGTGACGTCATCAGCCAAAACAAGCGTGGTCGAGGGGCCCGGCGCAGCAGAATTAAATGCGGGCGCACTAGCTGATGCAGACTTAGAACGGGTGATCCGCTTAGATGCCGTAACAGTTGTGGCCGTAGTAGCTGCTAGATGGTTACTGCTGTTAAAATTAAGCAGCGATAATGTATTGGGAGAATCTCTGGGGTTGCGCTCTGCTGTTGTTATTCCCCGCGGTGGTGTCGACTGGGAGCTGTGTTTGAGACTGGAATAGCAAAATTTTCGCGTTAGTTAACTCCAATTCTAATTGTAATACTTCCTTACGGGTTTGTAGGAGTTCGAGTTCTTCTTTCGTGCTTTGAGGGGCGACGTGACTCGTTGCAGCTATCGGTGTCGGGGCATCGTCGGCAAGAGCGCTGCCTGGTCTTTGCGTTTTCGTTCGGCTGCTTTCATTCGCGATTGCTGTGGAGTTTGTCAATTCTCGTTCCCAAAATCCACTCGTGCTGTCGCCACCTTCGTCCGTAGCAGTCCCGTGATTCGAACAAATAATTTCTACGCACTATTAAAATACAAAACACGGATTTAACTTCTTTAATTCTTTATTCACGCGATTACAGTTACAATTTTTGCCTAAGGTTAGGGTTTTTATAAAATTTTCTTTTGACCGGGCAACCTCCCTCGTTTAACTCTAAACACGAACTGACTGATCGAAGGAAATCGATCGAAAAAGAAAGTTATGAGAATTGTTTGCGAATGCATTCTTGCATTTAAGTGGTTTATGAAAAGTGTAAGTATGAGAACTGTTTACGCATGCATTCTTGCAGTTAAGTGGTTCAGAAAGAAAGTCGGTGAATTGTTCCCGATTTATTTTATTAATTAAGCACTTTGGGGTTTAGTGCCTCTCGAGGGCGTCGTGAAAGGCAAAGAAAGAAAGTGCATTGTTCTCGATCTGTTTCAAGCATTTGGGTTCTTGAGGGTGTCGTAACAAAGTGAAATTGGGAATTTATTCTCTGTTTATTTGGGTTACTTAAAATGAACTATCTCAGCGTCTGCAATATTCAGACAACAATGAGTTCTTATGAAAAGACTAGATTATTACCCTATGCTGGGGTGAAGAAATTGGGGAGACCGCTGTAACAATTCGACTCGGTAGCCATAATTCCAAGAACACTTAGAACTCCCGATCAGGCAGATGTCTTATCCCACTTCTGATTTCTGTCAGATGATGGCAGAGGGGACCCAAATGAAAAGTCCGGAATAATTCAAATAAACTGTTTTATTGAATCGTTTTCAGGGATTTTCTCGGATTACAGAAACAAAGTCGACGTGATCTCTCGTGCACACACTCAGGAAGAAGAAGGGACCTGATAGCCGGTTGTGCAGTGAGGCCAACTTCAGTCTAATTTGATGGCATTGCCATCAATGCTTCCTTCTGAGATATTTAGGCTCCTTCCATTTGTATAAAAATATATTTAAATATTTTTGTCTTAGTATGAACAAGTTAATATTTTAAGAAGACTTTTATTTAATTAAAAAATATTTGCCAGTGCTTCTCGATATTCAGAATTCTCCAGAAGTTTATCAAATTCCTCATATTCTTCTAAAGTTTTTATTGGTAAACTACCATTGAGCCCTTGCTTTTTTATTTCTTTTGAATTTTGCATATTATTAACTCCATGATTTGTTATCATCACAGTTTTCAACATATCGATTTTTTTTATCGAAATCATAAAGTATACTTCGTGTACTAGATATAATTTGTTTGGTGAGATCATTCTTAATTATTTCTAACCTCTGGTCTATGTAATGTTTCAAAAACTTCAATTCTAAATTTTCTAATCCGTCTGGAATTATTGGTAAAGCGCTTGGACGATCATTGGTAGAAGCATGAGATTTTCGAAGATCATTGGAAGAAACATGAGTTTTTTGAGGGTGCATTGGAAGTGTTCTACTTAATTGCACTTCCTTTCTCGACA
The DNA here is from genome assembly GCA_963969385.1 of Philonicus albiceps. Classification (NCBI taxonomy): domain Eukaryota; kingdom Metazoa; phylum Arthropoda; class Insecta; order Diptera; family Asilidae; genus Philonicus; species Philonicus albiceps. The sequence goes on along the minus strand of OZ017773.1, from coordinate 23,509,988 downwards.
TCATCGTTACAGATTCTTCAGACTTATCATCATCTTCTGTCGTATCTACGTTCTTTTTTTTAAATATCGTTCCTTCCTTTACCTTGCTCCAAGTCACCTGTGGTGAAAAAATTAAATATAAAATATGTGAAGGTTATTTGTAAATAAACGTTTATAAACAATTTATAAATAACCCAGCATATTTATCTTACACGAAAAGTCCCAATTGCATAAATAAAAAAATTATTTCAAAAATTTTAATATCCAAGTATCGTTTACTTGATTCACATTAATACCATAAAACAAATGTAGAGCTGGGCGAGTGAGCGGAGTATAAAAAAAATCACGGTCGGGTCTGTTAAAGCGTTTATTTGGGACTGGCCTGTTAAGCTAAATGGTTACATTTCCTACAGCTAGCGGTACACTTTGTTACACACAGCGAATATTTTCGATAAACTCCTACAGTTCGGCCGTCCTGACTTATAATCGACTCGATTATATAATACAATTCATACTTGAACGTTATTTAAAACAAAACTATGTAAGTCACATAACTCAAAGGACCGAACTCGTAAGTCAACGTAACAGCACATACTGATAGAGCTGATATTTAATAAAATTCTCCATTAAGTGGATCACTTAGTACTTGTTACTTAGACCGAACATTCTTATTCACAAAAGGAATATTTAGCCTAGAACAATTCATTTCATTCTTGGTTACAGAATGGCTTACGTTATTATATACAAATTTACTTGATCATACTTTGCTTACTTTGTTAGAAACAAATTATTTCGAACCAAATACATTGGAAAATAACAAAACTTATCTACTTCTTATGATTACGAATAAAATGGTCAGGATTGAGGTTATCACGTTCGTATATAAGGTCGCATATTAGCCGGGGAACATACCCCTTTATAAGGATTTCGAGTCAACTGTAGGCCCTCGACATCTTTGACGACATATCGATCATTATTTAACACTTCTACGACTTCAAAAGGACCGCGGTATTTCGGCAAAAGCTTCTTATTCACTCTCGCTGTAGTGACAACATTTTTAAGGACAACGTAATCGCCTATATTATATTTACGCGAGGCTTTATGCCTGTTGTCAAAGTAATTCTTATTATAATTTTGATTCCTTTTTATCGTATCTGAAGCTTGTTCCCTAATATGTGCTAAATCCCGCTCATCAACTTTCTGAGCATTCTCCTGAAGGTACTCCATTACCTTATCACAGCATTCACCTTTCTGACAGACACCAAACAAAAGCATGCTTGGCGTAAAGCCCGTACTTCTGTTGACTGTATTGTTCAGGGCGAATTCTATTTTGGCCAAGTTTTTATGCCAATTCCCTGTTGTATTTTCATCAGCACCCTTAGCTAACATGGGCGTTATGATCCGGTTCATACGCTCTGCTTGCCCATTAGATTGAGGCGACCCGGTGGCTATTTTAACATGCTGGATATTATTTTCAATTAAGAAATCATCAAACTCTTTTGATATGAAGCAAGTACCGCGATCTGAAATAATTTTGTTTGGCCTGCTGTACGTGGAAAAATAAGAGTCAATACACAATACTACTTCTCGAGTCTGTGTCGTACCAACGGAATACAATTTAGTAAATTTTGTAAACCCATCAACTATGAGAAATATATATTTTCTTTTATTCTGTGTAGGTGGTAAAGGACCGTAATGGTCAATATGGACGACGTCGAATGGAGTTTTACCTTTCGGAATATTATGAAGCGTACCTTCTACTTTTCCTGAATTAGGCGAGAAAAAAACACATTTCAAACAACTGTCTATAAATTCCTTAATTCTGTGTTTCATATTCGGAAACCAGTATGACCTTTTGAGATGCTCATAACATTTCGTAGCTCCTAGATGGCACATAGATTCATGATGTGTTTGTATTACTCTGTCTTCCATTAGCTTTGGTACATAAAAACAAATGTCATCCTTTATTTTGCGGTACACCAGGCCATTAATTAGGGCGTACATTGGGCTCTCTTGTCTTTCTAATTCAGCGGAAATTTCGGCGATTACCGGATCACGATGTTGAGCGGCTGCCAACGCATACTCAAATGAACCCTCCTCGATTATCAGGGCCGATGTGCAATGACTTAATGCATCGACGTGAGCCATTCTACTCCCTGCTCGATGTTCGATTTTGTAATTATAGTTTTGAAGCTCTAACGCCCAACGCGAAATTCGGGGATTCAGCAGTTTTTTGTTTAGAGTGAGAGTTAGAGATTGACAGTCGCTTACAATTTTAAATTCGATACCTAATAGGTAGACTCTAAATCTTCTTAACGCATAAATAATAGCTAACGTCTCAAGCTCATAACTATGGTATCGAGCTTCGGTATCGGTAGTTCTTTTCGAGAAGTAGAACACCGGATGTAGCTTTTCATCACTTTGCCGTTGCAAAAGAATCGCACCAAACCCAAAAGTGCTCGCATCGCAATGAAGTTCTGTTTCGAAAACAAGTGTCCTTCCTCAAGAGATCATAAAGAGGTTTAGCCAAAATGGCAAAACTCTGAATAAACTTTCGGAAATATGAGCAAAGGCCCAGAAAACTATGGACACCTTTTAAGCATTTGGGTACAGGAAAATCTTTGATCGCACGCAAATAAGAGAATTTTAGGTTAGGCCGTATACCTGAAGAATTGACAACGTACCCTAAATATTCGATTTCTTCATAAAGAAACCTACATTTATCCCATCTAAGTTGTAAAGAATTGTTTTTGACCAAGAGAATTACCTGTTCTAGCATAGCAAGATGATCCTCAACCGTATCACTAGCAATTAGAAGGTCGTCCATATAGACAAAGAGTTTATCGGAAGCAATTAGGTCCCTAAAAATATGCGTCACAAACCTTTGAAACACCGACGGGGCATTTTTAAGCCCAAAAGGCATCTGGAGATATTCAAATTGCCCCAATGGGGTAACAAACGAGGTGTACTTAATGGAATCTTCAGCCATTTTCACATGATGAAAACCGCTACGTAGGTCGAGAATAGAAAAATATCGTTTGCCCCGTAGTCGATCTAACAAATCCTCTATTAAAGGTAAAGGAAAATTTTCACGTACTGTGTTCTTATTGAGCTCGCGATAATCAATGCACATTCGTAGCTCACGATTCCTTTTTTGCACTAAGACAACCGGCGACGCATAGGGTGAATTACTTTCCCGGATGATATTTCTTTGTAAAAGATCGTCAATAATTTTTTGTAGCTCAGTCCTGTGGGCATAAGGAAGTCTACGTGGCGTACAATAGAAAGGCTCTTTTTTTTAACTTTATGCTCATCTCGAACCTTAATAGCGAAACTGTTTTGTCGGGAATTTTGCAAGCTTCCGATACGATATTCGTTACCTTATTTTTTTCATTCCATGAGAGCTTATCATTTACATCAAGATTTAGTTCCGAAATGTCGTCAAATAAATTTATATTTAAAATATCCGTTTCAAAATTAGCTTCCAAATGATTTATCTCAGATGTCTGACCATTTTCACAATATTTTACAGTTTTGTTTTCTCTCGAGCCTACAGAAACTAATTCAAAGTTACCTAATTTAAAAAAATCTCGGCCTAAAATTACAGGTTGTGTCATACTAAAATCCTTAACTATAAATAAACATAAACTTACGCTAGCAGTCCCAAAAGATACCTCGCAATTTGTTTTGCCGATGATCTGAAGTGGACTATTGTTGATTCCGCAGAAATGGTAGTCATCTGGGCTGACTTTCGTCACGGTACAAGGTGGAATAAACCGTTGCTGCACAAAGCTAATTGCACTACCCGAGTCCAAAAGTGCAAGTAGAGAACAGCTAAAAATGTTTCGCTCTGCGGCCTCAAGGAAATCAAACCTAAGATCGCATATAAAATTATCGTTAAGAGAAAATACGACCTGGTCCTCTGGTTTAGTGCCTACAGATGCCTCGGTTGATTCAGCTTCGACAGCACAAGAGACTTCGGCGGTCAGCACTTCAGCTTTACCAGGACAATTCTGCGCGACATGACCCAGCTTCCCACATTTGAAACAGGATCCCTTCTGTCTCCTCGGCTTAGAGCAGTTCGTACTAAGATGACCGACCTCATTGCAATTAAAGCATTTTGCTCTAGAGTTACTGTGTTGGTGTGTTTTTGAAAAAGACGGCTGCTGCTTTGGGCGATTAGTTGCTGGTGGAATAGCATGATGATTAATATGAGACTTCATCTTATCGTACTTCCTCAACGCTTGCTTGAGATCCTCAATAGAGTTTGCTGCGTAAAGAAGCATTTTGTTCACGCAGGAGTCAGGGATACCGTTAATGATGTAATGTGTAACATCGGCTTCACTCATGTTCGCCATCGATGCAATTTCTTGCATCGCGAACAAATACTGTTGTAAAGTTTCGTCTCGCTTCTTCTTTCGGTTTCTCATCTGATCGTGAACTTCAGCACTGGATGTTACTCTCCGAAACTCCCTTAGAAGTACGCACTTGAGCTCTTCCCATGACTTAACTGTAACGGTTCGCAGGAACATTTTTGCGGTACCAGTCATCAACCGTTTTGCATATATACAGTACCTGATCATTGAATTATACTCAAACCTTAAATTTGTGAAAAAGAAGCAATATAAAGTAAATACACTTAAAAGAGTATAAAATTTTTATTGGAAACAATACATTACAGTTACATTCATAAATAAAAAGTACAGAATGAGTCCATTAGAAGGGTTTTCTCACATAATTAATATTTTGTCCATCCCCCTTTGGCTTTTAACAATTCATTTATGCGACGTGGCATGCTTTCTATACCTGCTATCGCCGTTCTTTTTACCTCCTCATCGTTCAGCCATATATTTCTAATATGCTCTATAAGCTCTTGTTTTTTTTTAATGTTCTTTTCCGAAACTTTCCTTTTTAGCACGCTCCAGACATTTTCAATAGGGTTCATGTCTGGTGAACTCGCCGGCCAGTCAAAAAGTTCAATTTGTTTCTGTGTGAAATGGTTTTTCACTGTTTTGGCTGTATGGCAAGGTGCGCCATGCTGCATAAAATAAAAGTCATCCCTATTTTGAAACCATTGGTCCGCTTGAGGCAGGAAAACAGTGTCAATTACTTTAATATATTGGGCGGAATTCATGATTCCTTCGACGAAATAAAGGTTTTCCTAAACCTTTTCCGCAAATTGCAGACCAAATCATTACCTTGGTAGGATACTTGACTCTTTGATCAATGCAATCTGGGTGAAATCTTTCCGAAGGTCGCCGTCTAACATATATTGTTTGCTTGTCAACAATTTCGATCATTGACTCATCAGAAAAATAAACCTGAAGTAAAAATTGTCGTTAAAAATTTATAATATTAGCAACAAATTAGACATGTTTGTTGTTTACTTTCTGCCAATCATCCATTTAAAAATGTTTATGTGCTTTGGCCCAAGCCAATCTCTTCGTTTTTGCCAACGGTGTTAATTTTTGTTTTTTCGTTGGTCGACGATATTGAAGATCAGCCTCTTTAAGCCTTCGTCTCAGCGTCATTACCGAGATAGGTATGCCGGCGTCAATAATTTTCTCGTGAACTGAATGTATAGGTGCTCTTCTGTGCTCTTCCGCTATTTTTATAATTTTTCTATCGTCTCTTTCAGTTGTTTTCCGTCCTTTGCTGCAATTTTCTCTCTTTGAAGTCATGGGATTACCTCCCTGTGACATCCGTTTTTTGATATTGCGCACAGTAGATTGCGACACATTGCAAATTTCTGCAATCTTACGCTGGGTAATGCCACCTTTGTCTAAAAGGTTTGAATTATTGTCTTTTTTTCTGGCGTCAAATCGGTTTTTTTTCCCATATTTCTACTAAAAAATTGTTATTGTATTAAAAACACTATTCTTTTAACACAAAATTACAATTCCACTTTGACTGCACTAGTACCTTAAGACACTTTCTATTTAAGTCTTGAATAACTTTTCCTATTTTTTTTGTCACTCCGTTCAGTTCAAAATATTTTGAAAAAGGGATTTTGTTGCATATCTTTTCTTTTCCTAAATAGGAAACAGAATTTCTCCTAGGAAATAGATCACAACGCCATAAGACAACGAACTATAAAAGGCTGGCGCCAGAAAAATTGGAAATCCCCGCAGATCAGGGAATTTTTAGAAAAATACATTTTGAGTATAATTCAATGATCAGGTACTGTATATCGCATCTGAGAATTCCAATTTAAAACGTCGGCTGATTCGTCGAAACTTTGAAGCCATAACTCTACACGATAATTATCGTCCCCACTAAAACTGGCGAATGACTCCTCCACATCTCTAAAATTGAAACTTGAGGGCGGTCTAGGTGCAACAGTAACCTCCTCTGCTATTTGTAGTTCCAAAATTTGCTTTTTTAGTTCCACAATTTTACGTTTCTTTTCCAATTTTTGGCGTAGTGCTTCTAATTCCACATCTAGATCTTCATCCTCAGGCTCCATACCGGCTACAGTTACTTCTTCGATCTCTGACGTGATCGGAGACAGTAACAAATTCACAGGAAAATATTCCTCCAACTCCTTCTCGCTCAGTAACTTCACGGCATCGTCTAGCCTTAATTTCGACACGTTCTTTAATCCGGTGGTTGACAAACCCATTTGGCCTAGCTTCTCCTTCAACTGAACGGCTGTAGCATTTTCAAGGAAAGTTCCCACACGTGCTGCAGTCGTCATGTTACCTCACAAATTTTTTCACAAAAACTCGGGTTACTTATAACTCCGGTTCCAACTTTTAATTTAGGATTAGCACGAGTTACTTATAACTTGGGCCCGTAGACAGTTATCTCACTTCTGAAAATTCTGTAGAGCTGGGCGAGTGAGCGGAGTATAAAAAAAATCACGGTCCGGTCTGTTGAAGCGTTTATTTGGGACTGGCCTGTTAAGCTAAATGGTTACATTTCCTACAGCTAGCGGTACACTTTGTTACACACAGCGATTTTACTTCTGCACCAATTGTCTGCACAGAAAAATATTTTCGATAAACTCCTACACACAAAAAAAAAAATTTCAACTATTTTTGACACGCAAAAGTCTACTTTACCTCTTAGAGTTGTATTGAAAGTTCAAGCTTGATTGAACAACAAATAATTTTTTTATTAAATTATTTGTTTAACCTCATTTCATTTATACGTGATTAACTTTAATGATTACAAAAAATTTAAATTTTCATATCTATTAGAAAATATGTTTAACTTACTTGTGCGTGATAAAATTCCTATTTCGAAAGCTTCCCAACGTTTTTTAGGAGGTTTGAGCTTTGTCAAAAAATAATCCATTCGGGGCCATTCAGCTGGTGGAGGATAATAGAGTATACGTTGCCCTTGCATGAAAATCCATGACGTTGGTATTAGATCAACTTGATTTCCGTAGTCCACAAATTTAATTACTGCATATAGTTCCTTATCATCATCAGAAATATTTTCTGTTAATACTGGCTCTTTTGCCTGAGGAGCGTCCTTCGTTGTTTCGTTTTCATGTAAAGAGCTCATTTCTATACGTATAAAAAATCATCACATTAACGATTTATTTTCTACAGATATTATTACAAAAATAAGAACACTGACACAATCAACCATTTAGTTTCTTAAATTACAAAACGGAACTTACCACTTTCGATTATTCTTGAACAGTAGCAATCATAAGCATCAATATTACACTAAGAAAATCACTGAATCCTTTTCTAGTACTTATCGAATAAAATTTTTCTTATTAAGCCTAAAAACACAACTGTTCAACAATACAAATTAAATTCAACTGACTAAAGAAAACACTTCGACACTCAATAACAACCCAGTAGGAAATGTAAGCATTACCGAATCGATTGAGTACACTGAGAAAAATGGACTGTTAATATGACAGTTCAGACTGTTCCTCTGTTACAGTCCTGAATTGTCGTCTGATTTGACAGTGCAGACTGTTGTTTTAACAGTCTTAACAGTTGATATGAATTCAGCAAATGAAGGCTAATACATTATTTTGTTTTGATTAATATTTCAATCTTTCGATTATTATCATAAAAATTTGCAAAATGTAGATCTCTATATAAACTGAGAATAAAAATCCAATCAGAAATTCTTATACTGTTTTTAATAATATAACGTATAAAAATAAACAACTATTAAATTTTTATAAGTATTTGTATTTTTTAAGGATCATAGAGCATCACAGCATACAAATGTTTCTCAATTGACGCAGTTCCTACAATCCTATAGTCGAATAAACTGTCTTGAGGTATTATTAGAATGTCACAAGTTTTTTCAATTTTATACGCCATATAGTGTTCGCTAAATAAAATAGTATCATATAAAAGACAATGTAAAAGAACCTTATTATCTTTGTTCAATAACACAGTTAAGATTTTACCAAACGTTGGTAGATCGTCATCGTTACTAATTACTACAAAACTATCTTGCGAGTATTTCGTGTTGTGAACTGTTACATAAGACGCCACATTGAAATCAAGTGAAAAATTATTTGCTTGTAACAATCTTAACATTTTTGAATCTAAAGTACTGGGAAGTTCACGTAATTTCCCACTACGTACACTTGGCTCGAAACCTTTGTTATTTATGAATCGTTCCGCAAAAATCAGTTGTTCTTTTATGGACAATGTTTTTATAAGATTCACCTTGGTCGCGACTGCATTTGTGACACTTTTGCTTGTACGATGTCTGGATTCACAACGCATTGTCCATAAATGAATCAAAGGGCCAATCATTTTTAGTATCTCTGGATAGTGGATCATAAAATGCATCTTAGGTGTCAACGCGCCGAACAATTCAATCCACATTTCATGATGTTCTTGAATTAACACAGTTAGATAGTCACATCGGTCGAAATCAAAGTACGGTGACATTATGATAACTACAATTTGTCTTAACTTTAAATACAAGTATGCAAAAACAGTATGCAAACTAGCTAAAAAGATGTTTTCAAGTTTCGCTTGCTCGATAGCAGCAGATAGTTGGGAGTTGAATGTACACGGAACAAATTTTATTAATCGTAGCATGTGGACCTACAACGTTTCCTAATGTGACATCATCAGAATACGCGAGTAAGGGAAACACGATTTTACCGTCAAAGTGCAAAAGTTTTTCTTGCCACAGTAAACCTTGAGTTATATTACAAAGAACCTCATCGTGTTCGGTTAGTTTTTTCATATAACTAATGATTGATTCGAAAACATCGTCTAATTCTAAAAACTTTTTCAAAATGGCACTTATAAAAACAACTTGAGCATAACATTTTTGGAATTCTAACTTGTTGTTCTTAGTTTCTCGTAGGTCGCCTATCAACAAAGGTATAGGTTCGATATAAAAACCATGTTTTTTTAGATAAGAAAAACACAAATGTTCAGATTTGAACATCAAAATCACATTTTGAAATTGCGAAATAATGCTTGTAACATTTGCAGTATCAATAGGTTTGCATTTGTACTTGGCGAAAACTTTGTAAAGTTCTGTGTTAATCAATTCGAACAATAAATTTGACAATGATTCGACCTTGTCAACAAAATGTTGGGCTTCTTCTCTCGGCAAATTAGGTTTACCGTAATAATTAATGACATGACGAAGTAATTCTCGTTCAAAAAGAGACTTGAAAAATGAATCGTTATTCATTGCTAGCACGCTTTTCACCGACATGTTTAAATTTAATGTTTTCTAAAAACACGTAAAAACATAAAAGAAAATTGAAATAACTTAAATCCGACTCTGTTACGCTTAGAAAACTAGTCGCTCATTTGTACACTGTCCATTTCGCTTGCAACAGTTTGGGCGGATGTGAAGATCTTATCGTACGCAGTTGTAATTTCGTAGATGTAATGTTGTATAAACGTCCAGACCATTCTGCATTGCTCCTGGTATTCAGCGTTCAAAGCGTGAGCGATTTAGAAACAATGATCAACAGCTTCGCACCAACCTTTCATTTCGTAGTTCGTGTTATCGACGACTACGTACAACGCATTTTGTTCAGCCGAGTCTCCGATACCAAGGATAAAGGGTTGAACAGTCCTGTGTGCTTTTTTAGCCTCTGCTTTTTTTTTTGCTACCACATCATCCAGAGTTGTAGCATCCTTAAAACATATATAATCAATAAGTTAAATCTTAATGAAGAGAAAAATAAACATAACTTTGATTTAAAAACTATAATAATAACAAAGATTCATACTTGAAGTTGAAAGTAGAAGCTTTCTTGCATTGCAATTCGATCTTTTTTCAAGTTTTCCCCTTTGCGTCGTCTTGTGTTAGCAGGTGTGAAAAGTTTAGGTAGGGAAATTACCGCAATAGCTTCTGCAATAATGATGACATATGGTGTAAGTTAAAAGATAGAATTAAAAAAAAAAAAAAAATTTCCGCTAAATTTCTCAATACAAGAATTTTAAAATGTATTTTCACCTGCAGGCCAACCGTCTAATTCGTCTGATTGATTTATCATTGATTAACTGATATATGTGAATTTGATTTTATTTACCTCTTTTAAAAGTGCGAATCGTTTTTTGAAGTTTTTTCTGACTCCCATTTGTTCAATTAAGAAGTCGATTTCATTTTCAATTAGATCCAAAACAGAGCTTTCGTCAAACTTGTGCGCTATAAAAAAAATAGAAACATTATTATGAAAACATTAATATGTAAATAGAAAAACGAACAAGAATTGAATGTAATAATATTGTTGTGCACTTTGAAAAACTAATTTGAAATGTACCTTGAAAAATGGGAATTAATTGTCCCATTTTGAATGCATGCAAAATGTTGCTAACAAAATCAGGCTCTCCCTCATTCATTTTGACTTTCTCAGCACTCTTGAATATAAACAAGGCAAAAACTAGACGAAAAACGAAACTGACAAAAAACATTGGAGGTTAGGAAAGATTTTCAATGATCACGTAAACATTCAAAATATAAAACCTCAACATAACGTGCAGTGTCGATAATTGTTTTGAGTTACACCATATTATCGATGTTACTTACTTTTTTTATTCAACAGTCACTTTCAACAATCAATTGAACATTCACAATAGTGTTGCCAGATTTTTTTTCAACTTATAAGGGTTAAATGAGTAAAAAAATACGGGATTTCAGTTTTTTTACCCGGGACAAATGAAAAACAAAATTATTTAGTGTCATTTTTTATTTTTTTTGATATTTTTCTGAGGATCGAGTCAGTTTTAACATATTTTTATTCGTTTTAACATATTTGTAAAAATCAATACAATTATAATCGTAATTAAAAACGGTCATCAACTCGCTTTTTATTAAATTAGGGGTACATTTATTTCTTACATCAGTCCACTTAAGTACCATCTGTGAAAAAACCCTTTCCACGAAACAGTTTGAACTAGGAATACTAAAAACGAAGGATAAAATTCGGAAAATATTAGGGATTTCGGTATTCGAAAACCCTTCGATGACTTTCTTCCACTTTTCAATCGCACCCATACTCTTGCCATCAGAAGTTGTGCTAACAATATCCAGGCTTTTTTTAATTATTTGGAATTCTTCATACAAGCAATCCATATTTATTTCTTTTATTTTGAAATGTTCCGCAGCTTCTTGAAAATTGTTGTAGTTTATTTCAGATTTAAAGTTTAAAAAGAGTACCTTGAAAAGAATGTTATTTTCTGAAAAATCATATCGTGATAACAGATAGCCTATGAAGTTATTGTAGAACTGTAGAAAATCGGTTTTTAGCGATTCGTGTGCGTCAGCAGTTAATCCACGCCTTATGTCTCTCGCTTGACTGCCAAAAAACTTGTCTTTTATTCATTGCTCGATCTTCTCGCGAATCCCATGCATTTCAGTGTGCATCTCAACAACTGATAGAATATCTGATTCAATTTTCTTCATTGTTACTTCTACCGAAAACATGAAGTTATGGATAAAAGACAAATATGCCAAAGTCTTTTTTTCTTCTTCTTCATTTGTGATTATTTTCTCTATTAAATGCGGACATTCATTGCGAAATTCTAGAAAATGAGATTTTAGGGCAGGCCATATTTTAAAGATTCTTTCAACAGCAGGGCCAAGAGATAAAAATCTCGTCGTAACATGTTTAATTATTTCTTCCCACTGCATCTCTTTCTCTTCAAATTGGAATTGCAAGTCCGCCCTTCTTTTTGCAGATCTACTAAAGTGACCGAATATTTTCAGTATTAAACTTTCAATGTCCACTTCCAATTTATTGGTACTATGTTTCGCAGCATTATGGAGAATATGGACGGAGCAACCAGCTTTAATTATGTTTTCATTTTTAGACAGCAAAAGTGTATAAATTGAATGATTTTTGCCGAAGTTTACATTCGTATTATCAGCGGAAAATGCTGAGACTCTATTTATAGATAATCCATTTTTCTCCAGTGTGTCTAATAATAATTTAGTCACTTCATTTGCTGATTCGTCGTTGTATTCTACGAAATCGAGAAGACGATTTTGAATCCCTGTTTCGTAGTCGAAGTATCGCATGCAAATTGGAAACATTTTTCTGTTTTTTTTATTACTCGCATCTTTTGCGATCGAAAAATATAGATTTTTTTCATTAGCTGTCTTTAAAATATTTTTAACTGATTCCTTGGCCGGTATTTCGCATATAATAGATTCTGCTTTTGTCCTGCCGCAGCTAAATTTCTGAGCAATTTTTGAATCACTACAGATATATGGTAACAATTTGTGTGAACAATCCATACTATTGTAGCTTAAAGAATGTCTTACGGTATGATAAACCGATGCGAGTTCTCCAGCAGCAATTTTTTCTTCCGTGTCCGAGGCCGATGTCTCAGGTTTTGAAAAATATTTTGTTAAAGTACTTGCTGCTCTATTGCTAACAATAGTTATGTGCGATTTAGTAGATGCATGCTGTTTTACATCATTGAGACCACCATGAGCACAAGAGAAATCTTTTTTGCATAAGAGACAGGACGCCTGGTACAGATTTTCTTTTACTTGTTTTAACCAGGAATAGTCATTTTCCCAGCTTGGATTATACTTAGTTAGCCTTTTAGCTTTCTTGGGAGGTATTACACTACTACTGGTGCTTTCATCACAGTCAGTATCACTCAAATTACTCATTTTATATAATCTTGATAAAATAATGAACGTAAAGAGTCGCTTTTAATATTATAAAATAATTGACGACGTATTTACGTAACGTCTGTCTCAAAACAATAACCAATCAATAAATCTTTTCCTCTTATTAGAAAGAAACAGAAAGAAAGACATATTATGCATGAAACAAAAAGGGATCAAATAGTTTCATCGTGTTTACGCGTCGAACGGGAAGACAAACAATGACGGCTAGGTCACGAAGAGAAACAATGACGGCTAGGCCACGACGAGTCGAGCCGAGTCAGAAATGTAAACAGTACGAAGGAAAAACGAAGTACGGTTCAAATACGGGACAGAGTCAGTCCCGGCGGGACATTTTAAACTATGCCTAAAATACGGGACGTCCCGGGAAATACGGGACGTTTGGCAACGCTAATTCACAACGGCACGCGGCGCAAATCTTTTTTAGATCTGAAATCACGTACGAGACAACGCGTACGTGGTTACGAAATACGAGTAACGGTGGTGAAAGAAAGTACCCGACTAGAAATTACTTCAGGCTAGGGTCCGATTTGGATCAGGATTGCCTGAAGATTGATCAGGGATAAATCAGGCTTCCTGATCCGAAGATGACCGAAAAACGTCACGCCTTGTATGATCTCTACAGGATCCGTTCAACGGATCCGCTCTGGATTTGTTTGAAGGATCTGATCGTGATCATAAATTATTTTCAGAAACGGATAAAGGCATCGGATCTACCGATGATCAGTCTTTCTGATCAGATTTCAATCAAACAAGTTTACGTAACGACAAGAATTGAATTATCTTTATCGCTAGATCTATAGATCTAATTAATAATAGATCTACTAATATATATGTATATATTAATATATTAATTAGATCTAAAATAAAAGAATATTAGTTTTTTACCTTAGCTTTATTGAAACTTTTAAGTTTTAGTATAGTATAATTTAAAAGTACATTTAATGATTAATAAGTTTTTTTATTTTCCTTGCTCCAAGTTTTCGCATTATTGATAACTCTACCCACAGATCATAGAACTCTTTGTCTTTGAAGGTAATTCCGTGATTTCCTAAGTCTTCACGCATGATATCTGCAACATTCAAAAATTGAAGAACGAAAAAGAAATATTTTATTGTAAAGAAAATGTTAACAATTTACCAAAAAAAACTGATCCAAATTCTGTATTTTTAAAAACAATTTTACTTCCAGTTTGTTTTTGGGCTGTGAATTGATTAATTATATCAGCCGTGAAAAATTTTGCCAATACGTCGGTCATATTTTGGATTAAAGTTCTGTTTGGCATGGTAATATTCCAAACAGTCTGTTTCTGTAATAAAATTGTGTGATTACAAAAAATAGTACAATATTCATATAAAAACAGGTTATTATGAACTTACAATTGCATTCCGTAATTCCACTTTCTTTTTCAACTTTTCCTCTTTCAAGGAATCCTCGAACTTCTCAAAATCTTCTCTACTGTCAATGGACAGTTTGAAAAAACGTCTTGGTTCTTGAACTTGTGAGGTGACTTTGGAGTTAACTAAACGATGAAATCCACATTTAAGAGCATTAACGTCGGCTTGTATTGTGTAATAAATTACTTGTAAAAAAAAAACTTAAAAAAAGTTTAATGGAATTAAAAAAAAATTTACCTTTAATATTATTGCTGTCGAATGGTGGTGTCTTGGTTTTGGCTGATTCTTTACTTGTCTTTGGAATTCCGGCTGATAATATGTAGAAAACATTTTTAACAAAAATACGATAGTAACAATGTTGGGAGTAATTAAAGATTTGATAAATTTCTTAAGCTTGGCATTAAAAAGATTCTTACTTGATTTTTGAACTACACCTGTTTTGGTTTGAGATTCAGATTTTGAACATGTCACGGTAGAATGACCTCTTCCTGAACGATTATCTTCTGACGTACCGGCAACTCCTTGGTGTTCATCAATAATAGGACTGTTTGGTGTAACAGCTGTAACAGTTTTGATATTTTCAAATATTTCAGGCCCATGAGAGAACCACATCGATAATAAAAAAAAAAACACAATAAATTACCTCGTTTAGCTTTATTATTAGACGATAATGAACGTTCAGGATGCTTTTTGTTGGTTGAAGTGCTTGTAGATAATTTTTTAAAATTGCCTTTGCCTGGTTGATATGTCCTTTTGGTTCTACGTTAATAAATAAAGGTATTGTAGTGAAAATGTTCATGCTAATTGACAATTACATCTTATCAGGTTGTCTTAAAAAAATAATTACTTAATTTTGAAACTGCAACTATCACTCTTGTTCAAGCTGTCTTCATCGGATGAACTTCTAGGAATCTGATCAATTTCCATTTTATCACTTTTTTTTACCGGTTTAGATAAATCTAAACGACTTGACATGAGTGTCTTCTTTACATCGACCTTTTGACTGCCTTTTAGTAAACATTTTTGTTTTACTTGCTCCTGTCTTTGTTTAATTTTTTTCTCGTCATCCGTTGAGAATGCATGTTTCTTTTGTTTCAAAATTGTTAGTTTTTTTATTGCTTCGTCATATGTATCTAAATTTAATGGAATTGTTTTTTATATATACATTTCATGTAGTGATAGTACGATTAAACAATTACAAATATTTTTGTTTTACTTACTTGCAACACCTCGGACTTCTACCCGATAGGAATTCCACTTTTCATCAGGAGGATGTTTGTTTTTAATTAGATGTTGCAATATTTGAGACTCTTCAGAAGTCGGCTTTTCATCTATAAATCGACAATGTAAATGTTCATCTATCTCTTCACAATAAATCCATTCACTTGGCACCACATCTATATTGTTCGGGCCTTCATCATCCACGAAAAGCACTAGAGAATACGCACTCATTGTCATGAATTATTCGATAAAATTGTTAAAAACGAAATTGTGGATTCACTTGCACGTATTCACCATTGAGATGACGAAAATGAACTAAAAATCTAACCAAGTTCTTCGAACTAACTATTGTGTTACGATTCATGCATGTGCTTGTTCGTACGATTAAGATGCGTAGTGTTTACGTCTCATAGCGTAACTTAATCTCTTCATATCGCACGTGTTGTTTTATTACCTTAGGATTCTTTTCATTTCTTCCTTCTTTCTTTTTTCTTTTTTTTTGTAATGTTAACATTTTTGTTATAAATATTATTATAAATATAGTAATATAAAAATTATTGATTATAGAAGTTTATTCAATGACACAGGTAGAATATATTCAGCATTCAAACTCACAATCATCTTAAAACTAGCTTATCAAAGCTAAACTTATTAACCCAAAAATATATGATATGTAGCAGCATCACTAGCTTGCAGGAGATTGAGCCTTTGTCCCATTTCTTTATACTCCTCTGGCCCTGTTAGCCGTCATGGGAAAATACCATTAATATAAACAAATACAAATTCTTGGTACACGTGAACAGGAATTCCGATGA
This sequence comes from Philonicus albiceps, assembly GCA_963969385.1. Classification (NCBI taxonomy): domain Eukaryota; kingdom Metazoa; phylum Arthropoda; class Insecta; order Diptera; family Asilidae; genus Philonicus; species Philonicus albiceps. The sequence continues at coordinate 23,493,472 of OZ017773.1, read as the reverse complement.
ATTTGACAATGATTGGATGTCATATACGGCAGATTCTGTTTTTAAAAACGTTTTTGCTGTTCGTGGAAGCTGGGGAAAATGCTCGCTTTCTTAAAATCAATAAAAGATCATCAATTTTTTGATGAGAGACCTGAGATGTCGTTACCCATTGTCGAAGCTGCTCCACATCATTTTCTGAGTCTTCCTCTTCATCACTCTCTTCGTTACTAGTTGATGGAGGTGCACTGGTTTCATATTCTGAATCACTGGACAAGTTTGGATCAGATTCATCCGTTGATTCTTCATCTCCCCTATCTTCAAACACTCCTTCATGTGGTGATGTTATGTTAGCATTGACTGTTTCACAATTTAGTTGCTGTGGATTATTATCGAAATCTAATTCTTCATTATCATTTCTTTCACTTGTTGAAGTATACAATTGTTGATTATTTACTTCATCAACATTTAGTTGAGAATTCGATTCTTGATCACCATAATCTTCAGGATCTGATGTTTCTACATTTAAATTAACTCGTTGACGTTCACGATAACGTTTAGATCGCAATTGTGATGATAGACGTCTTCGTTTATTTAAATCTTCATCCATAATTAACAGTACACTTAATTCTTGAGAAACAATTATTTTATTACACGACACACAGAAATTAAACTATTTTGTCACTAAAACCTGTACTTTACTTTCGTGTTTTCAGTTCAGAAGTCTCGGTCAAACTGTTACAGGTAGCAAAAAATATCTGAACATTTGTGAAAAGAGAGGAGAAGAAATATTTAAACTCTTATGTTGGAAAAATTTATAACAGTGTTTTAACCTTGAACGCTAAATGGCTCAACAATTGTTGAGCCTCATTAAAACGAATATTAGAGGACCAATATTACAGAAATTTAACGTAAATTATTCACGGTCATCGAACAAAAGCACTCAAAAATGTAAACTCGTTGTTGTTGAACGTTTCAGAGTGTACCTGCGGGTAATTTTTACCTGGTGAAGAACATGTCATAAATGAAAGTAGGTATATTCTTTTATAGAGGAATGCAAATTTTGAAGTGAGTCTATTTAAGTGTTCAATATTTCGTACTTAGTTAACTAAAAAAAAGTTGTTAAATAATATATAAAGAAAAAAAAACATCTGTTGCAGAAACAATTTCAAGTGAAGTTAATGCATTATTATAGCATCAATAATATAATAATAGTATGTAATTTAGTTGTAACATAAATAATAAATTTATTATTTAATAAGAAATATTACATACAGAATAAATCAGATAAAAAACTAAATTTTTTATTATAATTCTGTTCAGAACATCGGATACGATCTTGACTCTAAGAACGTATGTCCCATTATGTAATGGGACCATAATAAGGTTTTTAATAATAAATTTTGATAAGAAACTGATCAGGTGACCGGAGAAAGGAATGAGGTACTGTACTCTGATAAGTTTCTGATCAGGGGACCGGAGAAAGGGATGAAATACTGTACTCTGATGAGTTGCTGATCAGGGGACCGGAGAAAGGGATAGAATACTGTACTTTGATCAGTTTCTGATCAGATGGCCGTATTAAGGAAAATCTGATCCAGATTTGATCATAATCCGGGATCCCTGAACTAATTTCCAGTCGGGATAGTTCCATTTTAAGGAATATTACATAAAATCCTCATAAATTAATACTTTTGTCTTATTTTGTTTTGAATTTTTTGAGTTTACTAAATACCTAAGAAAAAATGACTGAACTATTTTCTTTTTATAGCATTAACTTGTTAAATATGTATGTAGGTCCTTAAGGTGAAAGAATATTTAATTTATCACAAAGTAAAAGAAAGATTCGACAAATAAAAACATTTATTTGACTTAAAAAGATTTATTTACGGCTACGATTTAAAGGGGCGGTAATATGTTACAGTTTCGGTCAGTATGGAAATACAAATTGTATATTCAATAACGACAAAATATGAGCAGTAGAAAAATGAAAACGAAATATAAAATGACTTGAAGTGATCTGTCCAGTAAAATGTAGCTGGTAATATAAAGTTCTTTGAATAATTATTTAATCACACAGCGGCAGTACAATGAATTGAATATTGGAAATGGAAATTCCTTAATAAAATTTCTAAGTTTTTAACAAATTCATTTCAGTTACCTTTTCTTTGACTTCAATTAAGTTTTTCATCCAGACGTTCATAAAATCCGAAAATAAAATCCAATCGAATTACGATTTGGAAATTATGTGCGGAAAAATGAACTGAAGTCAAAGATAACCAAAATGAATTTATGAGAATTTTATCAACTTTCTTAAGGAATTTCGATTCCATTCGAACGGATTCAAAATTGGGCAGATTACTGGTTACATTTGACTGCAACAATTAATTTATTGTTATTGTAAAAATAGTTTTTTACTGGCCAAACTAATTAATTACTAACTGCCCAATGTAACAGCCCAGATATTTCAAATGTGCCCATAATTTCTTAGTAATGTAACATTATATTCTTAATAAATTATATATGTAATAATTTAAAAAAAATTAAAATTTTATTAGTCACGGGAGCACTTTACACTGCACAAAATTCACTGCAAGACTGACGACGCAAAGTCGCAAAAAAACAAAACACGTTAACTTTTTACTCATTACATCTACACTTATTAGACATTACATTTGTAAAAGGTGCCTTCAGCAAGTTCTGCCGTGTTTGCATTCTCGCCCGAATAAAGTTTAGTTATTACCTATTCGCTTCTGAGTTATTACAAATAGAAGAACTTACTTTCTTTGATTTTTCATACATGAATTCTCTGATTACCCCATTAGCGCTTGCACTATTTCCTACTGGGAAAGATCTAGATTTACATCTACACTGTACTAATTTTTTGTTTACATATACACCACGCTATTAATTCACGCTACAATCTGAACTAAAGAATGTATGGGTGAAAACAAATCGAAAACACAAAAAACTAATGCACATAACGCAACTTAAAAACCTTATATGTGAGGTATGTAAGTATTGATAAATCTCAAAGATGTCTGTGTGTTGGTCACATTTATCGTTGGCAGTTCGGTAAGCATCACAACGGCAGGTTGAAACTTGATAGTGCTTTTGAACGTAAATATAACACATACAGTGACTCAAACAACTGCTGCAATGTTTGGAAAATTTGTGTTTTTGCTTTTAAAAGCACATAAAGCGTGACAGAATAATATTGATATAATTCCATATTAATGATAGTTGAGTTTAAAACCTAAATAATAATAACAAAATTAAATAATGTCTATTTATATTTCATTTACATGTTTTTTAAACAAAAGATTTACTGCAACAGTTTTTTGTAATCCTAATTTTTTAAAAGATTTCAATTTTTTCTTAATATTTGGTATGCCCACCCTTATTTTTTATAACACATTCCATTAAAAATTGCTGTAATTTCTGCCTCCTTTATTCCTTCCCATACGGTTTTTGTGCGTAACCAAAGCTCATCTAAATTTTTCGGATCAGTTTGAAAATGTCCCAGTTTTCTCTTCACAAAACTCCACACATGTTCAATAATATTTAAGTCTGGAGATTGCGATGGCCATTCCATGACCAATATTTGATTTTGTTCAAACCATTCCATCGTTTTACGGGCACAATGCTTGGGATCATTGTCTTGCTGGAATAAAATTGTCTCCTTCTCAGCACCAAAAATCTCCAAACTCTCCATAAAACTGCTTTCTAGGATACTTATGTAGTCCTCTGCCTTCATTCGACTAGTTACTCGATGCAGTTTTCCCAATTTCGTTCCCATCATGCATCCCCAGACCATGATATTTCCACCCCCAAACTTTAAAGTTTTTTGGATGCAGCGATCTTTTAGTGAATCGGACGGCTTTCTCCAAATCCATTGTCGACCATCTGAGCCAATTCTATTAATTTTCGACTCGTCGCTAAAGATAACATTTCTGCAATCGTCAAGACACCAATCCTTGTGCATTTGAGCGAAAAGGAGTCTATTTTTTCGATGACGAGTAGTAAGCGCTGACTTCCTTTTCTTTACACGACCTCGTAAACCGCTATCTCTGAGTGCGTTTCGTACAGTTTCAGCTGACCCAGTAAAATTTTGTGTATTTACCAGGTGTGCATGAACCTGTACTGCGGTGTCCATTGCTCCAGTTTGAACTAGGCGTGATATTCTTCTCCTAGTTTCTGGAGTGATGAGCGCTTTACGTCCTCCTTTATTCTTTTGACGTTCAGGTAATTGTGTTTTGCATATTCTACTAACGGTAGAATAGTGCAAACCCGTCTTTGTTGCTATTGCTCTAACACTCAAACCCATTTTAACATAAAAGAGGACTTCCTTTGCCTTAGCGTCTGATGTTTTCTTCATCCCGAGTGGAAAGTTGGATCAGGCTCGGATGAGGCTAACCCTGATTACGGTCCGGTACGGATAGGGGCGATCGGATGAGATCAACATAGGTTTTGTAACGCACTTTCGGGTAATAATCGGAGCTGGCTAACCTAATACGTTCCTGATTAATTCACCTTTTTCGGTACCTATGGGGGCAATTCAATCTAGTCCTGAACAGTCTTCCTGATAGGGCACGGATGGGAATATTCGTAGTAATAATCGTGGAATCGGATAGCCTAATACGGCCCGGATAAGTTTATTAAAAGGTATTCCTTATCAGAATATTTTTTAGCCAAAATTTAGTGCAGGATTATTCACATAACACTATGAATAAACAAAAAAGTTTTTAGGATAAAAGTCAAGTTTTTATTATTATATAATATTTCTGAAAGAATACATTTTTGGAAAAAAATTTAAGACTTTAAAAAACAGATATTTCTCCACAGTCATAAGTACGTGTTAATTGCATACTATGTTAACTAAAATAAACTTACACTATATCGAAAATATCATTCAAAAGAATTGCCTAAAAATACATCGTTTAGATAGATTTTAAATTCAAAAAAGAGAACGTTTTCATCAAAAATTATAAATAAATATTAACTTTGAATAATATTCATGAAAATAAGCTTATATCTTATTTAAAGTATTATCGAAAAAGTTATTTAAAGATATGTTTTCTTAATAAGTTTGAAATTCAAGATAAAAAACAATTTTTAGCAACAACTATGAATTAATATCAACTTAAAAAATTATTCATTAAAAATAGGTTACGTGTCATCGAAGTATCATCAACCTCTTTGAAGAACCTTTTTTAAACAAAATTTTAGATGCTAGGAACTAAATACTTCTAAAAATAGTTATAATAAGATTAACATAACTTTACTTCTTATTTCTATTATCATTAATAGACTTAACAAAAACACAGTTATTTTTGAATTTACTATTTAAATGTAAAAATGATTAGAATATGTTTATTCGTTGTCTGAAGCATCAGAACCTGATGCACTATTCTGATCTTCACTATCACTAGTACCGGAATCTGATGCACTATCATTAACTTCAACAGCTATAGCATCATTGAATCCTGATGCAGCATCACTAGCATTATTAGAACCTACTGCATCATCACCAGTTTCACCTGCATTCCCAACATTGGTAGCTGTAGTTTCTTGTTTCTTTTTTTTTCTCTCACCACCCCAGTCTTTGGAATTATTAATAACTTTTCCTACAATTTTAGTCAATGCAGCCGTTGTGACAGGATTTTTCGATGCCTTTTTCCATACTTGGTTTATTTGACCTGTAATTTAGAATCGAATAAATTAATCTTATTTATCAAAATTCATCAGTGTTTTAGAAATATATAGCCTTCAGCTTCAATAAATTTTACTAATCTACATTATAAAATATTGATAAAGATAATGAAACCAAAAACGTAGAAAAAACTTGTAACTTTAAATTTTATCTCTCGAATGTAAATGTAAGAAAACAAATTAACTCGTTACATTGACACCAAATAATAGAAAGAAATAAATACCATGAATACACTTGTAGAGTTCTGTTTTTTCAAATATAGCTTTTCCCTCTACTGGGTTTTTAGCAGTATATTTTGAAAGTACTTGGCCAGTAAAAAATTTTTTAAGTATACTTGTCACCGTTTTCATTAAGTCATTTAATTCTATTGATGACCACATTTTATCCCCCTGAAAGCAATAACAATTAATGTTGTGTATGTATAAATATACACATGAAAAAATGAATATTACAGAATCAATTGTAAAACAATAAATATTCAAATAATTAAATTAATATGATTTTTCAGTCCTTCCGAAAATCTGTTAAATTGTTTCATAGCTTATAAATGGTAAGTTTCTAATCAGAAAAATATTATTTTAATAAGAAAAAAAGATTAGAATTCTATCAAGTAGGTGTCATAAAGAAAAAACAAATACTTACCACTTGTTGCATTGCTTTACTCGATTCTAATTTTTTATCAAATTCTTTAAAGGCTTCTGCTGATTCAAATGGCAAAACTAAATCTTTTATATGATGATATTCACTTGTCCCTGGTCTTTTCAAACCACGGGTTTTTATTGTTTGTAATTCGATTTTCAAAGACACAACTTCACTTCGTAGTGTTGAGTGCAGAGAACTCAGTTTTTTTATTCCTTCCACAGTGACTGCAGAAAGATTCTTCATATCTGTAAAACAAATACAGTTTTTGTTACTTTATATCAAAACACTTTATGTATAATCTATAAAGAAACTATTGTTTAATGATTTTTATCATTTTCATTAATTTTTATGTCTGATTTTAATTATTATTGTTTTGTTGTAAATATTTTTCACTATCTGATTATAAAAAGTCTAATGTTTTGAAATTATAAGCAAAGTGTTTTATAATTAATTTTTAAATAAATTATTGAAAACATATTAATATTATTGTTATCATCCAATAATACAAACAATTTAATAATTAATGGCCTTTCTTCATGAAATAAGAATTAATTATGAAAACTCTACATGTCTTCGATTCACAAATGACATTTATATCCTTTTTAAAAGTTTTTTTTACGTCTATATAATAAGATTATAAGAAAAACAGTTTAGTTAATGTACCTCGATGAAGTGTAGCAAGTGTAACCTCAGAATTACTTGTTTCTGCGATTGTTTCGTCATTGGTTGTTAAATTATTATTTTCTATGGCACGATCAACAACCATAGGGTTTTCATCTGCATAATCAACTTCATCATTGGGCGATTTATCTAAAAATAAAAAAAAATAGCGAAAAACATTAATTTCAATATTTGTAGGAAATAAATACAACAATTGATATATTTTAAATTAAGCATGATGTTTATAACTTATCTACCAATTTAATGAAATAAAATTATAAACACTTCAATACTCAATTAAAAGATAATATAAAAAAATTTATTACTTGATTCAATTTCTCTAGTTGAACTAGCAGTATCTTGTGATGAATTATTTGAAGTTCTAGTTCCACTAGAAGATTCCCCAGTTGATTTTACAATTTCTAAACAACAAATACAAGAATAAGGATTTCAGATTTTATTTGTAAAACATGTGAATTACTGATTTATGATAATTTTGATTATTAGATTGGTACTCAAAGTCATACAGTACTTACGTGCAATGCTTTGTTCAACTCCTTCACTAGTTAAATCAATACTGGCTGGTAATGAAGATTTAAAAGTTTTATTCTTTCGTGATGATTTTTTCAAAGGTTTTTTTTCTTCAGTTTGTTCATCAGGCTTTGGTTGTGTCTTTGGATCTTTTATGGAGATGTTACCTTCTTCTTCTAATTGTTTTAGTTTTTTTGTAGCCTCCTCATATGTAACTAATCAAAAAACACCAACATTAGCAACGCTACCGATTGATTGAAACAATTTTGAATTGGTTTTGAAATAAAAAACATTTGACTGATTTCCATCACTTGAATAGGTTTTCTTTGGTCATTATTTACACTATTAATTCCAGTAAAATGAACAATTATGTATAAAAATAATTTCAAATAACTTACGTGCACGTTCTCTGACTTCCACGTGGTATTGTTTCCATTTATCACTTGGTGGTTTCAATTTTTTCACTAAGTTATTAAGAACTTGTACATTAGATTTTGTAGACTTTGTTGTTGGAAAAGGACAAAGTAATTTATGTGCATCATTTTTAGCGTGAACTAACCACGCCGATGGCACTATATTCAAGTTTTTATATTGTTTTGGAAATGTTGCATCACTAAAACTCACTACAGAATAATTGTGTTCTTCCGACATTGTCTTAATACGTATTATTTTTAATTTGTTAATCACAAATCAATATTAATCCACACTGATTCCTTGAATTTACTTTAAATAATGACAAACAAGCAGGAACTCGTCACCTCACAAAACGAATGATCGTGTCGATACACTCAGCAGCGTCTATACTAATATTTCTCACCCGGTTAACTGAGCACGTGTTTGTTTAACGTTCTTTGCGTCGTGCGTATCGCTTTATACGTATCGCATTACTTGGAAAAACTCAAATTGTAAATAAAAATTGTAGAGGAGACAGCTATTTCAATATAAATTCTTTCGCGCGTTTTCTATTGACATCTTACTATTGATTATAATAAAATAGGTTAAGATGAATAAAATAAATAATTAACCTTTTTCAAACAATATTTTTTAGTATTATTAACATTAAAATATTATAAATATATTGAATCAATTATCGTGAACAATTTTATAGAATTTATTGTTAAATAAAACTTTTTTTCTGATTAATAGGTACAATTATATTTCATTAATTCATACCAGTAAAAGTTTCATTTATTGTTTTTAAGTTAAATTACTCAGTCACTTGAATTACATACTATTAACGAATCTTTCTTATTTCATTTTTACATTAAAAATGTAAAAGAGGTAATACATAAATTTTGTTATTGGCTTCTCCTTCAATAATGAAAGTTACCATTTTCCGTAAAATGGATGTTAAAGTACATGTCTTTTCAGTTTCTGTTTTTGAAACTTCCCACATACATAAAAATTCCGAAGAACACGGATATCTAAATAATGGTTTTTCTTTTTTAAACATTACTCCTGATACTTTTATTTCCGTTGTATTTGATAGTGTATACATTTCTGTAATTTGCATTACATCACCATTATCGAGAAGGACAGCATTGTTAGCATCATTTAATGCTAAAATAGCTTTTTTATACCGCAATTTCTTGATGATTATTTTCTCTCCTTCTCTTGCAAAACTTTTGCTTAATATTTCGATTTCAGGTGGTAATTGAGCTCTTTCTTGATGTACAAAAAACGTTTCAGATAAACGTCTACAGATCTGAGCTAAGGGACGATTCCCACTACGTAAAAGTGATTTTATTTGACCTAAAAGATTTTCGAAAGGAAAGGCTGTAAAGTAGCTCAATGAAGATTGTAAATATTTAGCATCATCTGCTAAGTGAATAAGATAATGAACATTCAAAACGTTATTTTCTTGTCCATATAATTGTGCAGCATCTAATACATAAGAGAGCAAAAATAATTTGGCATGATTATTACATGTAACAGCAAATTCATCAGAAGATAATATACGGCAGGCTGTATGTAATAATAAGAAATGATTGTATTTTCTTTCCGATAAATATGATTTTAACACAACAGGTCCTGTATACAATAGAAAAAGTCTAAACTCCGTTGCTTTCCACTTGCTAATTTCACCTAAATCTCGCGTTGTTCTTTGAAAATCTTCAGGTACTTGACCTTTCAAGGACTTCAGCTGTTCAGAAAGAGAACGTCTAGCAGTAGATATCAGTTTTGCACGTGATTTACTGTTCAACCAATAATCCACTAATAGTTTTTTCATGTTGCCCAGGCAGCATAAATGCATGAAATCCAACACAAACATATTTATCATATCACAATTATCTAAGCGTAATAATGGTGATATTCCAGTATGATGACGTATGTTGTTTTGATTACAAAATGAATCATGAGTTCTTAAATCAGAATTAATTTGAAGATAAACTGTACGATTTTCTCTACGATCCCCTTCGACGATACATCGTTCACATGCATAGTAAGCACCATGGTTTTTAATGCATTTAATTAGAGAACGAGCTGGCCGATCACAAATAATGGCTTTCACACTTATTGTCATAGTTTTGTTTTCAATAGTTAGGCCATTGCGTTGTAAATAGTTAACTTCATTCACAAACTTCTCAAGATAATGATCTAGATCATTTGGTTTCTTATCGCCAGCAAAAATTGCAACAGGGAACGGCTTGTATGCAGATGATTGATGAAAAACAAGACATAAAATAGGCCAAAATTGTTTAGCAGAAGATTTAAACAACGGAATACCGTCAAAGTTAAAAAGTAATTCTATTTTACTGTCAGAATGAAGAGACGTGTTTACATGGCGTTGAAGAGTATCAGTTATTCCAAAATAAACAAATTGTGAAGTGTCATCGATAGTTTCTATATTATATTTAATAGAGCATGTTTTCAAGAATGTTTTTGCAGATATTGGTAATTCTGGAAAAATCTTTTTTCTTAAAATACTCAACATTTCTTCTATAACTGTATGAGAAAGATTCGATGATGCAGCCCATATTCTAAGTTTCTCAACTTCATTAAAGTCATCAGCATCAACAGCAAGATCATCTTCATCTGCACTTGCGTCTTGATCAAACCAATCATCATCATTATTAATTTCATCATAATCGAAAGTTTCATTACATTCCTCATGTCTTGATAAATCTTGAACAATGTTGTTAAGTAAATTTTCGTCTGTCACTGCAATGCCAACTTCTCTAGTTTCTAATTCAAGTGATGCAAAAATGTCATTGTGAGGAGTATCCATGACTTCATTATTATGCCAAACATCTGCACTGGTCGGTGAATTTATATTTAATGATTTGATTTTTTCATTGTCTTTTAATTCTTTTTTATTTTGACGGAATTGCTTGACTCGTAATCGTGTCAGTTCTCGTTTTCTTTTCCTACCAATATCATCAACCATCATGTATTAAAAAAAACCTACAAGATAGAAGAGAAGAGAAGTGTAGGAAAAAACATTTATCTTGATAATCAGAATTTAAAAAATCACAAGAATTAAAACACCGAACCTTTTCAAAAAATTGCTACTCTATGAGTATTGAATTAATGATGTAATAATATCACAAGTTGGATAAAACTATTTCAGAATATTCACAACTCACTTACTGAATGATTAATAATTTCGCTGCTATAGCTACGCCATCTATAAATGGCACTTTAATTTTGACCAAGTTTAAATATACAGATGCACGGTTGACTGAGAACGCACGAGTATTAATACGCCCCCTCCCACTCCCCATCCACTTTATAGATTACTTTACTTTGATTGATACTACAAAAATTTTCTTCTGTATTTTTTTCTCTATTATTTAAATAAAAATGATATCCAAACTTGATTAGATAATTGAAATCAATCTGCATGATTAATTAATTAGCATCAAATAAGTTTTGATACAAAATACCTTTTGAAAAGTACAATAATGATTACCAGATGTGTACCTGATTGGGATAATCTATACGGCTCCTGATGCAGTAAGACTGATCTTGACCGTCTCTTAAATAAGTTAATTTCGATTGAAGTATTAATAAGGTTAGCCCAATCCGAACCTAGTCATAATAATTTGCATCCGTCAAGCATCAGGTAAATCGGATAGAAACCTGATAGAAATTATAAATATTACTCCTGATACGGCAAATCTGATCCGGGCCGCATATCTTTATACGTAACATTCTAGATAAGGGCATAAATAAGGCTAGCCAGCTCCGGTCCTGATCAGAATTATTGCAATGGATTTATTATGTGGCAAAACTGATCAGTGCCGGATTAGAATTTGTAAGGCTTGCCCTTCAAAGGCTAGTACATGGCTAATTGTCTCCGAACCTGATCCGGAATTTTTCAATAGGTCTTACCCTTGCACAACCCTGTCAGTATTTCATCTGGCTACCCTTAGTAGGGCTCACCACTTTGTAACCAGATCCGGAGCTGATCAGGATAAGGCTGGCCTGATAAGGCTTTCTACTCGGGATATTTTCAAAAACTTTTTATTGCTAAACGAAAAAAATCATTAATAATATTATACACTAAATGCACCTGCATGCTATACCCTCAGATAAATAAAAAAAGATAACTGATCGTTTTGGACACAAAAGCAACCTAAACAAGTCTCTTCTTTCACTTGGAAGTTAAGTTAAGGAGCTCCTACAAACAACTGTTGCAATGACCCAATATGAACAAATTCCTGGAAAACCATTAAATATAGCAGCTAGCACACAATTTTTTCTTCCAGCTGCAAGTTAAAGATGACTGTAACACAATGTTTTAGTGTTGCCAGATTTTTATCATTTTATTTCTCGTCACAAAGCGAAAGAGAAGGAAATCGGAATCATTGCAACAGTTGTTTGAATCACTGTAAATAAAAACTAATATAATGAGACAGACTGAACTATTTTCCTTTCAAATATGAAATGTATAAATTGTTAGTGTAGTAGCGAGATTACATATTTATTATGCAATAAAATACACTTACACTTTATTTTTTTAACTGCAATAATTTCTTCTATCTCAGAAAATCCTTCACCAACAATCATTCCTACATCACTTGACGGTGTTGGATCAGTAAACACATCACATTGATTAATCATTTTAAATCCTAAGATCGAAAAATCTTTTATTTTTAATTCCGCACGTTGATTTTTTTCCTTTATAATTTTTGTGATTTTTATTATTTCGCCAGTTCTTAGTTGCACAATATTATCTGGATGATTTATTCTAATTAAAAAATCTTCAAATTTGATACTATAGTAAACATCATATATATTTCCTTCACGTTCATGCAGAAGGGAAAATTTGTGAAGAATACATGCACTCAAACGTGTTATTTTTCTCATTTTCATTCGATTTTCACTCTCAAGTTCATCCAATCTATTAACAATTTGTATCAACGGCTTACGAGATGATTTGACAAGTTTTTTAAACAGAGCTATATAATTCTCACCCCAAAAGGCAGAAATATCACTTAAAGATGTTGGAAAATTTTCAACGTCATCTGTAATATGAATTAAATTATGCATGTTTAAAACTTGAGATTCAGAACCATATAACGAAGGCAATACATAGAAAAAACGCTCCAATAAAGTTCTTGCATAATTAATTTGAGTTTCACTTATTTTTTTTTCGTGAAGAAAGCGACATGCAATAAAGAGATGCAGAAAATGCTGATAATAATCGACTGGTAGAATATCTTTCAAAACTATTGGCCCACAATACAAAATAAAAAAGCGGAATTGAGTAGCTTTCTTTATAACTTTTATAACTTTTTTATTTTGCTTTAAATACAAGTTACAATGTTGACAGCAGTGCAATATAATAACATACAGAGTTTTATGTAAAACACATATTTCAGCTGTGACCTATTTTTGACTTAAAAATTATTTTCTTGCCTGAGGGGTTTGCAATTGAGGGAATAATTTTTCAAAAAACCTCTAAATCTTACTTACTATTTCTTATCTATCTACCTATTACCTAGCTTATATACTCTACATTGAGTTGTCTTATTAGGGGATTTTCAGAAAAGGTGCAGCTCTCATAGAATTTTTCTGTCAATACTACACTTTTGGCTGCTATTCGCTGCATTTCAGATATGTCATGTAGATGGCTCGTCGAGAACGACCATGGTAGAGTGTTAATAATTTTTAGTAATTTGTTTTGCGCAACCTGAAGTTTATTAATGTGACATTTTGCAGCTTGGTACCACGAGGGGGCGCCGTACATCATGATTGTTTGAAAAATCGTTTTGAAAATTAGGAGTTTGTTGTCCAGACTAAGTTTAGATCTACGATTAACGAAAGGATATAGGATCTTGGTCAGGAGATTAATTTTGTTAATCGTACTATGAATATGTAGTTTGTAAGTTAGGGTTTTATCGAGGGTAATTCCAAGATATTTCACACTGTCACACCATAGTATTTCTAATCCACATAGTACAAGATTAGAAGCTGGAAGGTAGGAAAATTTTCTGCGTCTAGTAAAAAACATAGCTTGGGTTTTAGCAGCATTCAACTTAATTTTCCACTTATGAAAATATTTTTCTAGAATCTTTGATTCCGACTGGAGAGGAAATAGGATTTCTGCGGGGTTTGCAGCCGACGAACACAAGGCGGTATCGTCAGCAAATATTGACGAGCTGCAATTTTCTATTCGTGGAAAGTCTGCTGTGAATAAGCTGTAGAGAACGGGTCCGAGGACTGACCCTTGAGGGACCCCCGCCACAATCTCTTGGCAATTAGACCTAATTGAGCCCACATAGACATAGAATTTTTTGTTCCTAAGGAAGCTATAAATGATGGTTGTGAGAAGCGGAGGAAAGTTGAACCTAATCATTTTATATGTATATAAGGGCTTCATGCCAAACAGTGTCAAATGCTGCCTGGATATCAAGCAAAACTAGTCCAGTCGATTTTTTTGCTTTAAAATTGGCTTTTACATGCTGCGTTAATCTGCACCCCTCTGGCACCAGACCTGTCCAGCCGATAGGATTTATAATTTAAACTATTGAAGTTAATCTTTTCGTTGAGACCTGTTTGCATTAATAAGGCAACGTCAATGTCATTCTTTATCACAAAGTTGAAAAATTCTGCTTTTTTATTGCGAACACCTCGAGCGTTCCAAGTAATTACCTTGATACTTTTATTTGTTGTCATATAAGTATTTAAGTGCAAGTCTAGTAATGACATTAAGTTGATCAAATTTATTAGTGCAATATTTAAGACCAGTTATAATTTCGTTCGTTAATGTTAATATTTCCTCATAGCTAAATAAGTTTGTATTATTATTTCTTTGAGTATATACATATACCATTACTGTTGGATGCAACTATGTTAAAGCCTGGCAGAGTTTTGTTTTCTGTAGAGAGGTTAATATTTACAGATGCACTTTTGGCTGATAAATTGGGATAATTGTTGTAGTCCAATGCAGGTGGTGAGTTAGCTGGTTTAGAGTTGCGCGTACTATTCCGTTGCATCCTATGTCTCATATTGACATAGCTTGCTCTGCTGGGGCATCCTTCATCTGTCGATTTGTGGTTCCCATTACAATTTGCACACTTTGTAGTATTTTGGTTTGTGCACTGCATCGTGTGATGGTTACCTGAGCAGTTTGCACAGAAAGTTTTAACATGGCAATTTTTTCCCCATGTCCGTACATCTGGCAGTTGTGACTGCATAAGATTATTCGTTCTTTTCTTTTTATAATCCCATTGCACTATTATTTTGTTGAAAACATTATAGTGAGCTCTAAGTTCTCTCATTGTTACAGAGTTGCGCTCAAAGTAGACAACAAACAGATTTAGCACTCTGTTGGAATTGTTAATTTTGATAGTAATCGGTTTAACAATTTTGTTTCCACTTGATTATTTAAAAAAAAAAAAAGAAAATACTCCGATTTTTATGAAGACTTTTATTTCTATAAATCAATTAAAGACAATTTATCTACAGCAAGTCGGAGCGGCTTCAGTATTCGCGATGATCGATAGGAAGAGACTGCCCGGTGAGTGATGAGGAACTGGCCTCGTAACCTATTTTGAAGGGTGATCTTCTCAGGTGCATTAGCTGGTTCTTGGAAGCGATGTTCCGTCTGGGGACATTCGCTGGGAAAGTTTATGAAACGATGAATTCGTAGAACATGATAGGCCGGGTGTGTCTGGCCACGATTCCACGAATTTTCAATGAGGGTGGGAATTGTTAGGTGGATTTTGAGGGAATGTCGATAGTTAAAGTTGGGGGTGTCGGGTTGAAAGGGTATCAAAGGTATATTGATAATTGATATTATACATATAATATTTCCCACTGTAACTTTTAACCTCAAGACATTTTAAGCCAGAGGATCGTAGTGCCTTCAATAGAACATCAGGCTGCATTTGGTCGAGACCTGATAGTGTAGCTTTGAACGGGAGATCGCGCTTTTCACTGTGGGTGTAGTATTGGATGTTAGACTCAGTGAGTAGCTTGCATATTGATGTGAAGGCCTAGGTGGAGGTTGGTACAATTTTAATGCCAATAGAGATTCGTTTTAAAGCGTACTCATTTATGTTTGCTTTTTCCAACATATTTTGCATTTTTACAGCCGCGCACTGTATAACATTAATAGGTGGGATTTTGATCTTACTTGGTGAATTGGTAGCTGAGGAAGATTCTACTTCATCGTCATCGTCTTTCTGCATTACGGTTTGCAACGGTGCAAAGTAGTTACTCGTAGTGGCACTGGTAAATGGATTGTGAGTTTCGCGCTTAGAAGAGCCACGATGAACGGTTTGTTTGGTCCCCTTCACTGGGAGGGCTTGGATCACAGTCACTTTATCAGATTTCACATCAGATTGTTGTTTTTTACTGGGACGAGAAGGCATCTCGCCCAGTATATCGCAGCCTTCGTAGAGGCTCGAAAATGATCGTTTGCTTGATGAAGCGGCCAATTTAGTGTTATTCAATAAAAATTAGACAAATAAAATTCGAATACTTTGAACTCTAAGTGCAGGCGATCCGTTCAGACGAAAGTCTACTTCACGACTGAGTAGCTTTCTATTTAGATACAATATGGATATCATATTTTTTTCTCTGGAACTCATTAAGAATATAATTTTTTACCGAAAGCATGTTGTTACGAAGTATTGTAACTTGACAATCTTTTTAATCGAGGAATACTCGATCGTTGGACCCATTTTTCTAGTAAAGATTTCATAACTCCAAGATACAAAAGATGCATGGCATCAAGTACAACAGATTTGACAGGATCGAAATGAGGTATTTTTAGTAGAGGGCTTGAAATGTTTGGTGTATGATGTTCTGGCTGCACTTTGCGTTTGAAAGATTTTTTAGTACGCTTTTCACAATTTAAATTTGGATACACTTTTTTCTTCTTTCTTCGTTGTCCAACTGATACACCTTGAACGTTGCATCTTTCACATGCAAGGAATGATACAGGTGGTTTGATGCATTTTAGCATAGCTCTGGCTGGCGAATCTGCTATCAAACAAAGAACTTTAAGAGTTTTTTATTATCGATAACAAAACCATTTCTTATCAAAGTTTTTTAATTCTTCTACAGCATCTGTTAAAAATTCAATTACATCAGCTGGCTTGGAATTCCCACAATAAATCGCTCTCACAAACGGTTTCGTAATCCACTCTTTATCAAATATTTTTATAACTATTGGCCAAACTTGAGTTTTTGATTTATTATATATTTGCATTATTAATAAGAAAGAATAGCCAAAAAATAATCGTCAGTAATGTTACAGTTTTTATGTGACTGGTGGAGTTAATCGATTTGGCAACTGAAAAAAGTAATAAAGTTAAATTCAGTCTTTAAATTTTTAAGTCTTTTATTGCAGAAAAAGTTAGTTATTATATATTTTTATTACAGCTTTTCCATAAAAATGAATGTTGACAGTTCTGTTATAATATATTTTTTGTGATTAATTCATAGCAGCTTTATTTTAGCAACATTATTCTTTGGGATAATTCAGCAATATTATAAAAAATATCAGCTGTATGTGAGGATTCGTCATTTCGATTTGTTGTCAAGTTTTTATAGTAATCATGTTTAACAGGGGGAATCAATTTTAGCAGGTCCATCATGTTTCTCCATTTTTCCCTTGTCACAGTTCTACCTTTAGGATATAATAAAGGCTGATCTATATTTTTCAAACTTTGCGGTCTACCTACTACAGATTTTCTTATGTTCATGGCTTTAAATTCTGTATCTTCATTATAGTCACATTTGAATTGTATGACATGGGGTTTGGACCTTTCTAACCTTATCCAGCGTATTTTAAGCCAATTTACTGGAAGCCCTGTGACGGTTACTTTTCTGTTAATGGTTGATTGTTCTAAAGGTTTTGTTGACAAAAAATCTTGGTGGGTCATTTGGATTAGATGAAATGGCTCTTTCTTTTTACATGTTCTGATTATATTTTACCAATCATCTGGTGAAAAAATGTTTTGATTTTTTTTTCACACGTGACTCAATAATGGCAAAATTTGAGTCATTGGGCAAATAGCTGTGTCCACTTACCAAAAATTTCATTTCAATTGACTCAGCTCTGATTTCCGTACTTTGAACAAGTTTCAATAAATTTAAGACAGTTTAAATATTTCTGTTTTGCCCGGTACGTGAATCCGAATATGTTATTATTTTTTCGAAGTTTGTAGCGTAAGTCTTTATGTACTTTATTAGACAAGATGAAATTTCTTGAGACCACGAGATCCTTCAGTTTCTGGCCAAACAAACATGTGGGTTATATTTTTACTGAATTCATGACATCCAAAATTATAAACATATAAATTTCGCTTATAATAAGCTACGGATGTGGTCAGCTTGGGAAAGGCTAAAGCTTTTTCTAAGTCAAAAGAAAATACGAAAATTTTTTCTGATGTTGCCATTCGATCAGCAGCCATTTAACTTCCAGCTCGTTCAGCCTCTACTAAGTGAGTTTCCTTTTCAATTTCTGCCGTCTTAATTCCCTCACCGTCTGAAGATGGAATTTTTATTTGAAAAGCATCACAAGTTTGACACGTATCCTTTGATGGTTGTTTAAAATGTAAATTAAATTTTGTAGAGAACACATTATAGTAATATTTTTCTTTCACTGGTACTACATTTTCACATTTTCACATTCTGGGACGTATAGTTCATACATCTTTAAGTCAAAGATTTAAATATTGTCGTCTTGGATTATGAGCTCTGATGTAATGACTACTGTAAGCTGGAAATGATTTTATATGTTTTATAACATTTGTATTATCTATTTTATTGCTTGCAACAGGGCCTTAGCGCTGATCAACCAAAGATGTAACTTGTTCTTTAGAACAACAATCGTATATCCGCCCGTCACTCACCTGATAAGTGTCTCTAAAATATTTTTTGCAAACGGGAATATCAAGTCTCTCTTTTCGAAAGTAATATGTAAAAGAATGATCTTCGTTCTTTAGTTTCATTCGTGGGGCGCCTTCTTTTTACTTCGTTAACTTTAATACAACCTCTTAAGAAAATATTTTGGTCAAGTTGACTATGTAAGCTATAAAACGCCTTCATGGCAGCCTCTCTCTCATCCGAAATAATTTTTTGGTTGCACTTTTGGCGGCATCTGCATTGTATAAGTTAATTTTATTAGGACTTCTTTTAATAAAAAAAACAAATTTCTATTTCACGGTCAGATAAACGCTCTGATCCGTTCGACTTTATTACCTGAACAAGACTTAGTTACAAGAACTACTAGAACAAGCTAGTTACAGAGTTGCTCTATTTAATACCTAGCCTAACACTAGAACTACCAACAGTTGTTATATACCTATTTCTACCAAACCGGTCATTTTGACCGGTTTGATATTTAGTTGACAAAATATAAAAATTCAAAGAAAAGTTTTAAAGAAAATAAAATATATTTCATTCTAATATTGCAGGTGATATTTACAGCTATTTACATAAAAAGTAGTAATATTATTTGTTTGTTATTTACGTTTAGTTATTATTTGGACCAACACAATTTTTATATATAGAGATTTTTTTCAATGTACATTTACCACAAACATGTTTTCTGCAATTACCACATATATTCTTAGTTTTATTTTCATTACAAAAACCTATTTGGTTTTTCGTGTATTAGAACTCTCAGTGCTCTTCAAGAGGTCTGTCAAATTTTCCAGTTCAGATGGATTTTTATACTCTGTGGAAAGTTCTTCTGCTAATTGAAATAGAAAATTTTTTCTCGATATATTTTCGCCAGTTATTTCGTTGTATAAAATCCATGCATTTATTGCCGCTAAGTCGAGAATATTAAAAAATACCTGAAGAGGCCATCTCGAGATCCTGATTTCACACTATATTTTCTGGCCGTTTGATCTGTTACGTCTACCCCGAATTTGGTTTTATTATAAAATATGATAGTTTCAGGCAGTTTTATTTTGTCTTTTTCAACGTAGACTGAATTATGTTTTGTACTCAGTAGAAGTACTTTTTTAGTTGGTTTACTTTTATATATTGTCAAAGTGCAATTATCTGTTTTATAAATTTCGGATGAAAATCGAGGTAAATTATTTTTTTTTTGTTTAGCCAGTTTCGGCAAATCTTTTTTATTTGCACGCATTGTTCCAACTAAAGTAGTACGTTTTTCCAATAATTTTGATGCCAGTAATTTACTGGTAAAAAAATTATCAGTAGTTACATTTCTTCCAGCACCGGTAAATGGATCAATTAATTTCAGGACAACGAACTCACTCAAAGGAATTGCTGACTATCTAGTTTCGTCTTTTCCCAAATACGGGAACCCATTTATAATAAATTTACTTTGGAGATCAGATGCCAACCAAAATTTTATTCCGAACTTATCGGGTTTGTTCGGCATGTACTGCGTGAATCGGTATCTCCCTTTGGTTGGGAATAATTGTCCGTCGAATGTAATGTTTTGTCCCGGTACGTAACAATTCTGGCTATTTTCAATGAATGAATTCCAAACATTTGAGATCAATGCAAATTTATCCGTTTGCAATCGTACACTCCGTTCATTTTTTTTTATCGAAGCGGATAAATTTTAAAATATCCGTAAACTCATTTCTACTCATAGTTTTTCCAAAAAACTCTGGCCCCCACTTTTTAGACCATAAATAAGACAATTTCAGATTATTTGCTTCATAAGCACCACGTGCATATAAAATTGCAAGAAAAACGTAAAATTTTCCTTGAGATAGATCCCATTCTTCACCAAGAACTCGGAAAGCTTCTAGTTTTGTGCATGTTCTTATATGATCTATAATTCGACAATTGATTATCAATAAAAAAGCACTACTTACAGTGCCCTTTATTATGTTTCGTCTTGCATATCCTGTAGGACCCAATAGGTACTCCTTTGAAAATGGTATTTATTGGTCTCCTTCCTGTAGTGGATCCAACTTTTATTTTACTCCAGATAGTTCCATAAGCAGCAATTTCAGTTTTCTGACGGTCACTCTCATCCGAAGATGACGACAGTCTCAAAATTCTTCTTGGTCTATGTACTTTCAGGATGTTCTCTTCTTAACTATTGCTGTCCGAGGAAACACACACTTCTTCTTTTGTTGATTGATCATCTGCTGATTCATTTTCGACATCAAAATCACCTTCGTCGTTATCGGAAAAGTTTTTTCTTATATTTGTGATTTCCTCTAAAAGTTTAGGTATTTTTGAAGGTCTCAACATTTTTAGGGTAAAGTTCTATAACTGGATAAAAATATTCTAAATATATTTTCCCTTATTATAGTAAAAATATATACAATTTACGTACAATATGCGCAAAGAAAGAAATTTATTCAACACAATTGTTCACAGGATTATTCTGAATTTCAAATGCACTTATTTCAACCTTATGCAACAACTGCCAATAACAAAATGACTGAGTACTGTGTGTATATCAACTGTATACGAGAATTTCCAATCATAAAATAAAAATGCATCACAAAACATATCAAAATTCTGAGAATTTGGGAAAACCCGATCATTTAATTTTTTAGGAATTTTGCTTTGCCGTCTCCATAGTGGTGGGTTGAAGTAGTCCCTAAGTAGTTCCTAAGCAGTTTTCATACCGAAATCGTTAAAAATAACGATCGGTTGGTATATATAGGTATACCACATACATATATCTGAAAAAATGGAAGCGGGAGATCAAAATAATTAATAGTATTATTAAATACATAAATTTAGAAAAAGTCATAATATTATCATAAAGTATTAAATGAAAGGGCCTAGCCGGTTAAGGGGGTCAAATGTGCCTTAAGCCAAAAAATTTTTCTGCTTCGGCCATTCGAAAGGACATGTTTTGAAACTCCTATACGATTTTTTTCAAATTTTTTTGAAAAGTATATTTTGCACTAGGGATAATTTAATGATTTTCAAGATAATATTTTTTTGTTCATAATAGTATCAAACAAAAAATCTGAAAAAATTCACACGCATTGTTCATCTCAAAACAAGTTTCCAGATATTTTTTTTTGATTTTTTTGGCGCGAAATTCAAATGTAAAAAAATATTTTAAAAATTATTTTTGCATTATGTATTTCTCAGTGGATTCATGGTACTGCTCTGAAATTTTGAGGGATGATTACCTACGAGCAGCTGATAAACATATATTTTTTTCAGATTTTTTCGAGTGTTGGACGTTATCGGTATAAAAAAAAATAAAAATCATATTTTTAAAAATTTGAAATTCCCGCTAAAAACTGAATATAAACGTTATGAAAAATTGTATTTGGAAAAAATAATGCAATTACAACATGTAATAACAATTATTTTTATTGAAATTACGCAACCAACATGTTTTATGAGTTTCATCTCCTATTACAAACCAATATGTACAGATGATTAATCGTCCTCTTCACTGTCTTCATTAATTACAGGGACAAACGTTTCGACTGTAAAAATGTTGCTCAAGATCTCTGCGGGCCTGATTATTTTTGATAAATAACGCGCATAAGATAAATAGTATATAATTGCAGCTACGTGTGCGCAACATCCAATTGTTCGTCTGCCATTCGGGCAATCACAACAGTAGCGTTTGATACCGGTAGCTCCTAAAGAATTAGGTTCATAGTCAACGTAGCATCGATAAGTTTTCGCGTTGATGTGACGCGATTGTATGTACATTAAATCTTACGATGGAATCAGAATCTTTTACATAGAGTACTTTTATGTTGTTATCATCGTCAAGCAATTCCGCCAAATAAGATATTGATTGTGTGTACTGATATGTGGCAGTGAAAAAAATGTTCAACTCCTTCTCAATCATTTCTGGAAAATCCAACAGATCAGAAGACAAAAGTTGTTGAAAAACAACTTTTTTTCGGTTCCATCCTTTTTCTTCGACCTCGTTGGACAAAGTGTTTTCCACGGCAGTATCAGAATCTAGTTTATGAAGAATTTCTTCTTGATTTTCAACATCAGACTCTAATCTTTTACCGAACTTGTTATTCAGAAAACTCGCAATTCGACAATACGAATTGAGTTTCGGCAACAGCTTGTTGTCCAATTGCTGATGAAGAAGTTTGAATTTTCGACCCAAAATCCCGTGAACAGCTTCAACAACCCAACGAAGTTTTGTAACTTTTCGTGATGAGTTAGACTCTTCTGTTGTTAATTGATTACGTTTGCCTGTAAAAATGAATATTCTATTATAGAAAAAAGTATTATTATTACACGCTGGAGTAAAAAATTCTGCATGTACGAATTTTCATTTTAAAGTTGTCAATTGGTTGCAGTCAAGTCTTGTCAATTCAGTAAATCGAGTCCAATCTGTTTTGTCGAGTTAAAACATTTGTCTATAAAAAAATACATTTTTACTAAAATGTTAAAATGTTTATAACTTAATAATATAATATTATTCACTAATGGCGCATATAAATGAGATAACTAGAAGTACTTACATGTTTGTATCGTTTCTCACCTTTCATTGCAGGCATAAGAACTTTGAACTTCTGTTTTTCCAATTCTGTCTTGACGTCCCTGAAACCACGATCCACAATGAAAATGTCACCTTCTTGCAAGATGCTTGGTAAACCTTGAGGATCCTGCATAATCTGTCGAAGAATCTCAGCATCATTCAATGTGGCTTCAAACGGTCCCAACGTTTCGAGGATGTAACCTTTTGTAGTGCAAATAGTGAACGGGTTGCAGAGGGGTTTCTTTTTTTGTCCTGAGTACGACTTTCGCTGATACTCATTATTTGTACTTTTCTGATGAGTAACATACGTTCCATAAAGAATAATTGCGAGTTTTTCATCGGCGTTTAACATTTTCTTTGCGAAAAAAGAAGTTTCATTTTGAAGAATGTCACGATAGCTTGAGTAACGTTGCGTGATTGCGAGTTCCTCATCGAAATTAACATTTCCTGGAGTTCCAATATGTTTTCCCAAATGAAACCTAAAAACATATTATTTGACCTCTTATTTTGACAGAATAAACATTAGTTAACTAAAAATAATTAGTTAACTAAAAACTATATTTAGACACAAGATAATAAACGAATTTTCTTCGTTTAATTAAATGAAGAAGTAATTTTTTCTCTCACTTCTTTATTTTTGAACTATTAAGTCGAACTTATTTTTTTTTACTATAATAGAGCTTGTTACTATTTGCAAAAAACGTGAAAAGTTTACCGGTGAAAACTTTCAGACGTTCATCTGAGAGAGTGCATTGTTCAACATGGCCATTCAACGACGAATCACAATTAATTGTCAGGTGTTCAATCAGTTTTTTTAATTCTTTGACCTCGATCACACTTTCATGAGAAAATATTTTCAGTTCGCTCAAATCATTCTTATAAAAACGTCGTTTGATAAGGTGTTTAAAGCAACAGCGGTTCCCTTTAGGGATAAATATTCTTCGTTTTATAAACGCTTGTTCACGAGCTTCATAAGGCACGACACTTATGTTCTCTTTTGAGTTGCATACGAAACAATATGCATGAGGGCACTACCCTTGAAAAAGGTAATCTTGTGAAAAACTAATGCAACTGGTCATTTTGACCGGTTGGTAGTTCTAGTGCTAATCACGTTGACCCAAGTTCACCTGAGCTGCTCACGATGTAGTGCAGACATGGTGTCGGCAATTTCGGCGGCGCGTGGGACCGCGTTGGATGCATCGGTAAATTTCCACAAATTTGATATTTCATCTTAGCAGGTGTTAACTCCTCCCGCCTTAAATAAGGATGTCCCCATTCTTAGAAATAGGGAATTTGACTTATCCTAGGTATTTCTGCTAGGGTCGAAGTTGACCCTTGGTTCTCCGCTGCAGGACTTATCGTTGGTGCTATGATGATGGACTCGACTGCAGATGCTGTACTGGATGCTTTGGCTCTGTAATGTTTAATTAGGTTTATGATCGTTGTTGTTATCAGGGAGATGATGATCAGTGAAGTTAATCCAAGACTGGTGGAGTAGCCTATCCTGCTTTCTTCTTCTATTAGCTCTATTCGTCCTGTGTTGTTAAGGTGTAGTTCCTTCATGCTTTGGAGAGTCAGGGTTTCTTCGAATGTCCTGAAGTTTTGGGTCAGCATCAGCAACATTTACTGGGTCGATATCATTATAATATCTTTTCCCAGTCTGCATAGTAATTTCATGTCCTGCGATGTTCCTGTTCCGGAGTGCTTTATCCGTACACAGCAGAACTATATCCGTTGCCTCTTCAGGAATCTCAACAGCTGCCGAGTTCCTACAATAAAGCACGTCTTCGGTTTTTGGTTTTGACTCCGTCCTCGATGCCGTAGTACCTCCGTGTGTATTAACCTTAAATAGGTCATACGTCGTTATTAAAGGGTATCTTAGATGAATTAACACCCATAAAGCAACCGCTGGTGGGATATTGCTAAGTCGGTCATCCAGGACGACAACACACACCCCCGCATCGCTCACCGCCCAATCCTCCGTCTCCGAGCCATAATGTTCAGGAGAAACATCAACCCTAATAGCATTCCACTTACGCAGATGAGACGACAATGCAGTCATATCCATTGCAACATAGCGGTATTTTGATTCAGCTATATCACGTTTAACCCTTATTGATGTCCGGCTGTTTTTTGATGCGAATGAATAGTCCAAACCAGTGGGGTCAGTCCAGCTCGGATCCATCTGCATATCGTATAGGCTGGTTTTTATGCCTAAGGTTCGCCAATCGTGTTTTTCTCCTTCCATACTTTGTATTGAAGCCCCAGCAATAAGAGGAGTTCCGGCGAAGGAGCGGTTTAGTACTGGAAATTTCTTTAGATAAGTACAGCTGTTTGTTCACGGTAAGTGTAGCGTTAAGATGCTGGATTATGAAAGTACCCGTCAGGTTCAAGGCTTCGCCATCGATGTGGATCGTTCCGTTAAATTGGTTGAGCAAGAGTGTTCCGGGGAAGATCTCTTCTGCAGCCGGGACGTCATTCGCAACTCTTTTTTTCAGCTTTTCGAGTGTCTTTTCAAAGGATTCCAGGTCGATTACATGGATTAGTTTAAGTGCTCCTGTCTGTGTTTTTGCTATTCCGGTATTTAGAGTTATAGCCTTTGAGTTTGAATAGTCTAAAATCTGAACCTCTGCGAGGCGGTAGGCTATAGAAAATAGAACTAAATGAAAACTGTTCGGCATTCTCCTGTAGAGTGGCTGCTAGGATTCCTAGCTCCTTTTCTTACGTGTGCAGACGGCTACTGGGGGTCCTTATTTTCTCTACTGAGTCGTTGATCCTGGACGCAGGTACTGCGGGCTGCTAGCTCCTATAAGTTCCGGCTGAAGTGGTGCTTCTTGAGGACCTAGTCGGTAGTTATGCGGTGCTTCTTGAGGACCTAATCGGCAGTGTTGTTCCTCTTGAATACTTTACACTTTTTCGAATCGCTTTTATCACTCGTCACACGATCGCGGTGCTGCTTAAGGACCTATGCGAATTTGGGATAACTTAGAATCCCAGCGCGGACTAGTTAATAGCGAAAAACCGATTTTTAAAAATCAACCGAACTTAATCAAACCGAAACCGTACCTGGTCCCTGCTCGGGCGCCAGTTAATTTTATTAGGACTTCTTTTAATAAAAAAAAAAAAAATTTCTATTTCACGGTCAGACAAACGCTCTGATCCGTTCGACTTTTTTACCTGAACAAGGCTTAATGCTAATTACAGAGTTGCTCTATTTAATACCTAGCCTAATCACGTTGACCCAAGTTCACCTGAGCTGCTCACGTTGTAGCGCAGACATGGTGTCGGCGATTTCGGCGGCGCGTGGGACCGCGTTGGATGCATCGGTAAATTTCCACTTTCAGGAGAAATTTCATTCCAAGATGATTGTACCTTTTGCCACAATTCGTTTACACCACCTGAAACCCCAGTAATTGATCTCTTTAAGACACCCCATAAGTGTTCTATGGGGTTAAGATCAGGCGATTGTGGTGGCCATATAAGAGTTACCAAATTTTTCTTTTCTAGCCAATTTTTTGTAATCCTCGCATTGTGCCTCGGATCATTGTCTTGTTGAAAGACGATGTCTCAAGCGCGAACTTCAAATTTGGTCATTGAAGCAAAAAGTTCAACATCCAAAATATTAATATATGATGCCGCCGTCATTCTGCCGGGTATCAAGTGCAAAGTCCCGACACCTTGAGCCATCATACAACCCCACACCATGATGGATCCTCCACCAAATTTCAATGTCGGTTGTACATGTTGTGGCTGAAGTTTTTCCCCTGATGTTCTCCATACCCATTGTCTTCCATCCGAGCCGAGCCTGTTTATTTTTATCTCGTCGGACTATATCACTTTCGCCCAGTCTTCTGAAGTCCAATGGGCATAGGTTTTGGCAAAATTGAGTCGCAATTTTTGATGCCTTTTCGTGTGAAGCGGCTTTTTCACTTTTGCTCTACCTCTCAACCAGCGCGGCGTAAAGTCCTGCGGACTGTCTCAGTCGAAATATGGATATGGTCATCTATGGTCAGCGAACGTTGAATTTCAGAGGCGTTTTGATATTTCTGGCGCCGTAAATCTATTAAAATTTTTCGTTCTTGCGCCGGAGACAAAATTTTTGTTCGACCTCCCTTGTTTTTGTCTGGGGAATTTTCCATATTCTTCCGAATTTTGCTAATTGCACCTAGCGACACACCAATTGACTGTGAAATTTCGCGGTGCGAAATACCTCTATTAATGAGGTCTTCTATTTGGCGTACGCGTTGCTGGTTTATTGGCTTATTATTAGACCCCATCTTAAGCTTCAAAAAATATTTCAGTAAAAATAATGAATTAATATTACAATGTAACCGACAGTTAAAATTGTAGTTTTTTACCATAAATGTTAATTAACTTTGAGTTTTTAATTTAATAATCGCTGAAATCAAGCAAGGAGATTACTCTTTCACTTTACTCACAAAACTGATCTCGCGGAGGTTTACAACTGTCAATAAAATTACTAAGAATTCACTGCCGACAAAACCAAACACATTTGTTCACCGTTAGATGCATGCTGCCAGCTTATAAAAACCAATAGTGAATGTAACAAATTTAACATATTTTAAATTAATGACGTTAAAACCACTGGGTTTGCAGTAGAGCGTGATCAGTTCTGTGAGTCACTGTATAATCATGCTTAATTTTAAAAAGATGCGATATATACAGTAATTTCCTCTTAGACGCAGTAAGTAATTCAGTTGCGTATATTTTATACTCCTCATCAAAACCTAACTCTTTAGACGAGATATCTTTATTTACACGACAAGCCACTAGGACCTTCTCTCTAATCTTATCTGATAAATATTTAACAGTAATTTTAGAAGTTTTTGATTTAGTCATTATACCGTCAATTCTCAAAATATCACCCTTATTAATTTGAATGTCAAGCGTTTGATGAATTCTGCCAACTACTTCGGCTTCTTTACCAGCTGCCTTCGCGGGAATGTTGTGGAAGATCAAAGAAGACGATAATGCTTGATATTCAACCATATCCAACCGTTGCCTCAAACTGCCAATCTCCTTGCGAAGAAAGGTATTATCCTCCTTAAGTTCATCAATGCACCTCTGCTGTTCAGCGATTTTTCCCATCACGGTTTTGACATCATCGAACCCTTTAACCAAAATATCAACCGATTTCATGAACTTTTGCTGGGTAGACTTGATGTTTTCAATCTCAACTGAGATTCCATTAATTGTAGTGGCTAGACTCTCCATAGTGTGTTCGTCAGTATCGGAATCACATGAAGCAATTGACCTGTTCTTCACAGAAGCCTTACAGAATGAGCATCTCCATACAAAGTTTCCACTTGCAATGTCATTGACTAGGGCAGGAGAAATATTTTCACAACTCAGATGGCAGTGGGTACTGCAGTCGTTACATTTGATGCCTTTATTGTTTCTGTTGACACTACCGCTACACTTGACACATTTTATCACCATGACTGCTGTACTTGAAGTGAACGGTATTTGCAAAATTGCGGGCGCAAAGCAAGTGAATCAGCGTTGTTACAATAAGTATGTCTATAGGCAATATAATTGTTAGACAATAGATCTAATAACATTTAATAGGTTCAATATAATGCATCACTCCTCGTAAATAACTCACAAAAAGACCGATCGATAACTTTAAGGAAATTCTTTGAATCAATAAACGAATTTCAAATGAAAATGCACAGAGGCACTTCAACAGATGTTATCTATTCAGTAGTCGCACTCAGACTCATCTGAGTAAATTTTATTTCTTATGAGTAAATTTTATTTCTTATGAGTAGCATAAATTTATCTCTTTTTTCATTCATTTTATAAGTTTTAATGAATGTTGCTACTCGTTTTGTAACCACATTGTCGATTGCTTTCAGACATATATTCTGCACACAAATTCTTCGATCTTCTTTTGAAGTTGATCTAGATTACATTCGTGTACACTTGTAATGTCTCTAAATGCTTTGATGTAAGATTCCGATTGTCTTAATATATCAAAAGGTTTATTTCCCCTTCTATATAAAGCGGGATTGAAGTCACATCCTGCAAAGGCATGAAATCCTCGCAATGATGCGCACAAACTGAATTCAAATGCTTCTTTCAACTGAGTAACATCAATAAAACTTTGTGCTTTTTCACTTTCTTGTAGCATATAAATTATTGAGTTGCTACGAATATGAATTATATTTCCTAATAGTATTATTAAAATATCTGTATTTGAACATCTTATTATTGCGTCGGTCTCTAATTGAAAACGTGGAATATTATTTTAGTATCTGCTTTTCATGATTTATTTAAATTCTGCTCTACAGTTCTTACAACTTTGTCATTATGTTTTTTATATCTGTAGATTGAAATTATAGAAATTACAATTTTCAATATGATTCATATAGGTACGTGACTGATGAATAAACCCCCTCGTATTTTATGTATGTAAGCCCTTCTTTAAATTGTATGAGAAAGTTTATATTAACTAATCTATCTATCTAACTCAAATTAGTTTTAATTTATTTTCTAAATATAAGTTAATTTTCTACGGGTTCAACCCTCTAAAAAAAAACAAACTTTTATTTTATTGATCAGACTAACGATCTGATCAGCACGACTTTATTATATTTTCCATAAATTTGGGGCTGTTTGCTGCGTTAACTTATACAATAAATCAACCCAATTTTTCAGTACATTTTCGACTGTATGGAGCTCTCTATTCGGCCGACGACTGCACCAATGTCGTACTTTAGAGCTTCAATCGTTATTAGATGGTAAGCGTAACACTTATCTTTACCGGCTCCTCACAAATAATAGTCCAACGGAGTCAAATCGCAACTGCGCGGTGGCCAATTCACATCACCAAAACGGCTAATACGATTTTCAAACTTTCCACGAAAAAGATCAATTGTTACATGGCTTGTGTGAGACGACGCGTCGTCATATTGAAACCAAATGTTGTCCAAGTCCATATTTCGAAAATAGGCCACAAATAATCAGTTGTTACTGCGCAGTAGTGCTCACCAGTCACTATAATGCATCTTCTTTCCTCATTTTCGATGAAATCTTACCCAATGTTACCACCAATCCAAAAATAACACCAAACTGTTACTCGTTGAGGGTGCATTGGCTTCTCAACAAGCACGTGTGATTTTTCTGTTCTCCATATGCGACAATTTTGCTCATTAATGTAGCCCCCGAGGTAAAAATGAACTTCGTCAGACAAGATGATATTTTAGTATAAATGTGTAAAAGCGTAACACTAGAGGAAAAATGAAAAGAACGTCTGATCGGCACGAGCACTTTATTCAGAGAGACTTACAAAGTTCATTTTGTTGCAAGTGCAAATCTGTTGGCCGCTATCTGGCAGCAGAATGCATAAGTTAACTTAGATTAATATTTTGAAAGATAAAAAAAACACTTTTTATGATTTGGCTAAGCCGGCTTTACTCAATGAGGACTAATTACAAAGTGACTACATTCTCTTAAAACCTGGGCACCGTCGCAGACATGGTGTCAGCATTATCACGGAAATTACCTGCGCGCGTGTCCCGGTCACGTTGGTCACGTTGCATTGGGTCAGCTTTAGGTCGTGCAAATTGGGCAGTCAGCGATAGATAAAACGTTTCATTAACTCCTCCCGTCTTAGATTTCAACGTCCTCGTTGAACCTCAAAAGTAAGGAATTTTGTTGACGCTTGTTATCCTTGTTGGTTCGGCAAACTCTGCTCCTTCTGGTGCCTTTTCTGTACCTGAGGTTGATGGAATGTGAACTGCGATAGGTGTCATGGAGGTTATGGATGATCCTGGTTTTCTTTTACAGCGAATCTTTATGATGACAATCACGATGATCGCTACGATGGCCAAGGACGATAGGCTACAGTTGGTAAGGAGGCCCAATTGATTTATTGTCCTTAGAAGCTTTATTTTCTCGGTGTTGTTGATGTGTAGTTCCTTCATCGCCTCGAGCGTAAGGATTTCTTCGGAGGTAGTCAGGATAGAGTTTTGCTGCAGAATGGCAGGTAGAGGTTTGTAGCCGGAAATTTCCTTCGACGTAAAGTTTCTGTTTCCTATGGTGATGGTGACATTGGCGAAGTGGATTACGAATGTCCCAGTCAGGCTTGTTGGTAGTCCATCTACTAGGATTGTCCCACTATATTGATTAAGAAACAGCATGCCAGGACCTAGTTCTTCTATGGTCGGAATATGCAGCCCAGTTGCTTTGTTGCACTTTGATGGTTGGCTTCTTAGGAGTTTAGGTAGACATTCACTATTATCTAGATCTACTAAATTATTTCTACTACAAAATTACTTAATTTATATGACTTACAATACTATTAGGAACATTCTGCTGGACGGTGCGTTCTGGGATTGAAGCGGATGATTCCCTTTTCTCTTACTGGCGACTCAGGATCCTTTCTCCAACACCGCAGAGACGAGCGCAATCCTCCTATCGGGCCTTGCACTTCCAACAGCTTCCTTGGGTTTCAGGGCACAGGAGACGCACTACTTGAGGGCTTCCCGAGCACTTTGTTGACACTAAGGCCTTTCAACTGTGGTGATTTCCTCGCACTACTTGAGGGCTTTCCAGGAAACTTTCTTAATCACCTTTTGAAGCGCCTTCTCTGATCACTTGCACTCCTTGAGGGCTTTTTCAAATAGGCTATTGCGATCACGGTTTTCACAAAGCACTCCCTCCTGTGCCCCACGTTGGGCGCCAGTTAACTTAGATTAATATTTTGAAAGATAAAAAAAACACTTTTTATGATTTGGCTAAGCCGATCTTTACTCAATGAGGACTGATTACAAAGTGACTACATTCTCTTAAAATCTACCTTGCTTAATCTAGGATGTTCACCTGGGCACCGTCGCAGACATGGTGTCAGCATTATCACAGAAATTACCTGCGCGCGTGTCCCGGTCACGTTGGTCACGTTGCATTGGGTCAGCTTTAGGTCGTGCAAATTGGGCAGTCAGCGATAGATAAAACGTGTCGTTAACTCATATATATATATATATATCGAGTGCACTTTTGTGCATCAAAGGCGTCCAGTAACCACAGTCATCAGGCTTACACTTTTATAATTGTAGGAGTACTTCGGTTAACTTTCCGAAACAATTGTTTTAATGACTGCGTGTACGTACGTATGATGAATTGTAACTTCACCTCAGGGTAAGACAACCTTTCAATATATATATATTATTTTAAGAACATTGCGTCGACTACAAATGCTTAGCTTCTTCCAAGCGTTCCAATGCCCAATTAGCGAACCGAGAACATTGCGGATAGTCATATGGTTTCAGCTCCTGTATCAATTAAACTCTGTGCGGCATAATTCTTAGATCTTTACGCAAATTCGTATTAAAGAAGTGCATGAAATGTTCAATTCTTGAGAACGAGGGCGAGTTAATGTGCTTGGTTGTTGTTGCTCACTCTGAGCAATGAATCAATGTTTTCGATTGGACGCACTGAATGAGTACGAGGACGTGTTGTTTTATCTAATAAAGATCCAGTTTGATGTACACGTTTCACAAATTGTGCAAATGAATTTTTGATTTGATTTAAAAATCAAAAAGCATAAGTTGCAATTGAGGCTCATGAATGAAAATTTGTAGAAAAGTATATACAACGAAGGATGTGGACGTAATTGTAAACAAAACCTCTGCTAAGTTGCTATTTAGCAAGAAAAGATGAATTTCATTCTTTTAGAAAGAAGAAATTTTCTTTCCAAAACTTAGTAGATGATCTAACTTTCTTAAATGACTTGGTAACACTGATATTTATTTAAATGAAAGTAAATAAAAGAAATGTGATCTTTTCATAACAGAATTCCCCTGTAAACGCCGCCCTGCTGGATAATAAAATGAAATCGCTAATGCAAGCTTACAAATCTTCAGTTGACAATAATAACAAATTTGCAAATTGTTCGTGTAGTTAGTCATTCTTCATAAAAATAGGAAAAATATTTGGCAACGAAGTATGTGGTCATAATAAACTGCCATATGCTATACATGCAGGAGGGCCATTCGGGAGTGATAAATCAAATCCCTCTCCAGTTGCTTCTTTAGCGCCAGAGGCACCAGTTTTGTACGAAGAAGGTTCATCCTGCGGCTATAATTCAGCAAGGTCGTCTCCGAGACTTTCAAGCTCAAGCACTCCAACAAATGCAGAAGGAAACCAGCAACCACCACAAGAGCAACAACCCGCGGAGAGAAGAACAAATCGCAAAAGCCTAAAGGAACGAATGTTCGACAGGAAATGGTTTTTCTAAAGAAAAAGAAGCGAATAAAGTGAAAAGGTTGAAAGAATGAAAAGAAGCAGTTGCTAAAGAAACGCCAAGAGCAGAAATCACAGAATATGAATTGATAAAAAGCACAGCAAGTTAGATGTTTTGAAGCGTTCTATGTTGTTCCTAAAAATAGTTTTAATTTTCGAATTATATTTTGTTTACGCCATGAAGGCATCTTATGTTGATAATTTATGCTATTGTTGCACTTTGTATTTGTTTGCTTTGTTTTCATAAAGCGAAATAAATAGTGGTTGTATTACATTTCTTATATTTTTATTGTCATCATATTCGAAATATGTATTTGGATGGAACTGATAGAGGAAAAATTATAAACTTTTGTTGTTTTTTTTTAAATTTTCCATTATTTTTACTAGACCATTAACAGATGTTTTGTTATATTTTTTTGAAATAATTCCTCTATCTACTAAAGTTCTGCGAAGTGTCTCTCTCCTACCATGAGTTGATTCTAATTCAAAGTTTTCCATTTCACCGTCATCGCTTTCATTAACATCGTTTTCTATAATATTTACATTATCAAAAAAATATCCACTATGTCTAAATCGTTATTATCTATACATATATTGTGCAAAACACAGGCTATCAGCAAATTACTGCAAAAAGTAAGATCAATATTTTCTTTAAAAAACTGAAAACGTCGAAATCGTGCTTTAAACAAACCAAAGGCTTTTCCACAATCATTCTACTATCATGTAGTGAGCCTGGTTCTCCGCACTGTACATCTCTGAATTTTTTGTTCCCATCAACAATCACCTGTACAGCTAAGCTGTAGTATTTTTTGCGGTTGTAATATAAAATTTTGTTTCGTTCTGGCGCTTTTATTTTAATATGTGTACCATCTATGGCACCTATTACACCAGGAATCCCTTTCATATTTTGCAAACAACTGATGATATATGAGCCGTTTATTTTGAAAGTGGTTTAAGTCCATTTTTTCTTATATTGAGATATTTAAGGGTTTGCGTTTGAATTGTTTCAAAAATATTGTTAACTGGTATTAAGTTGTTTTTATGGCTTTGTGACCTTGAACATGTTAGAATATATAACGTAATACGTTTTGTAAACTTTACTAGAAAAATAAGCTGTGTTTCAGAACCTAAAATGGACTTAAACCACATGATGAGAAACGAAATTTAGTATCTGGCGTATCGCCTCAATACATACGGCTGAAAAGCCAATTTACCCGGATCTGGCTTATGAGCCTCAATCCTAAATATCTGGCTAAAGAGCCTAATAATTTCACTTGGCGAAGAGTGCCTCAGTGTATAAGGGTCGAAAAAGCGAAAGACTAGTGTCCTCTATAAACGCCTATATTATACTTCTTGTTTACAAAGTCGTTATGCCTATTTATACAAAATGTTCTTACGCTCTAAAACACTCATACATGCTCATGCATACTTAACTTACGCTATCGATAAACTATGACGTAATTGAGCCGTTTATTTTGAAAGTGGTTTAAGTCCATTTTTTCTTATATTGAGATATTTAAGGGTTTGCGTTTGAATTGTTTCAAAAATATTGTTGACTGGTATTAAGTTGTTTTTATGGCTTTGTGACCTTGAACATGTTAGAATATATAACGTAATACGTTTTGTAAACTTTACTAGAAAAATAACCTGTGTTTCAGAACCTAAAATAGCTCCATGTAAATATAAATTTTGTTTATTGAAATTCCCCAAATTCCAAAAGTTATCAAAAATATTTTTCCTCTCTTCTACATTAATCAGATTTATGCAATTCTTTAAACAATGGCAGTCTTTGTCTTGGAATATTTTTTCCTGAATAATTTTTCCAGCAGTGTAATATTTCTTTCTTGTATTCCTATAAGATTTTCTTAATTTTTCACTTTTAGAGAATTTGTGCTGAAATCACTGATGAGAATCTGATCAGAAATAATTTTCTACGATTTTTCTTCTCTTTATAGTACTATTAGAATTATTGTTTTTTAAATCATCTTCACTTTCTGAATCCAAAATTCTTGAATTTTTATTTCTTTGCACAGGGTATATTTCTATTGAAAATAATAACCGATAATTACACAAGTTATTTTAATTATAAACCTATAAGTAAATTCTTTTTTGTTACCTGTGTCACTATCTGAGGTAATTCCAGTGTAATCTTTGTCGGACATATTAAAGTTTATAATTAGAACTTAAGAAGCTACTTAAATTATAATTAATGAACACAACTATTCTTATTGCACTGTTAAAGAATACTAGAAATTTACTTACTAAAAACACTTTCATATTACCGAAGAAACGCCAATTTATAATTTTTTCCCGTTATAAATTTTACTGCTTCGTAGTGAATTTTATTGCTGTACTGTGCAATAATGCATTTTTTCGGAATTTTGTAACATAAGACATTCCATATCAAAATTATTTCTTTCAGTGGACTTAAACCAGTTTTAAATAATTTTTTTTGCATTTCGTTAACTAGCTAATTTACAAGTCCCCCAAATCATAGCGATTTTATTGATACTAGACTCAAATTGTTAAATATTGTAAATATTGTAAATTGTTATCATTAACTACATTTTTTTAAAAATGGACTTAAACCACTTTCAAAATAAACGGCTCATATGTTTATCAAATTCGTCGATCAACGCAATTTTTAAATCCAGCCACGAATTACATTAATTGTTCTCGAAAAAAGTTTTGCCGTCCCTGCCCTCAGCTTTTGGGCATATATTAAACGTGTTCTACAGTCCCACCCAAATCCGCAGTTTCCTCAAAATGAGTTATCCATTTTTTCACTGAGTAAGAGTCTTCGCCATTGAACTTATGTAGAGATTCCTCAACATCTCTAAAGTTGAACTGGTGATTCCCTCTTCTAGATGGTTCTTCTGTCGTCAATTCAGCAATTTTCCTTTTAAGATCAGCAATTTCTTGCTTTTTTGCAAAGATTTGTCTCAGTTCAACTAGTTCTCTGTCCACATTATCTTGCCGATCCACTGTAGGAGTTCCCATAAAATTTTCTGAAGAGCCTGCCTGCTCATCTTCATGTGGTGTCAACACACTGTCAGGAAAATATGTGCTCCGGTCCTCATCGGTCATTTTTCTTACCGCTTTCTGAAGTTTTAGTCTTAGTTCTGCCTTATTACCCTTGGAATCAGAGCCTATTTGGTTTAATTTGTCCTTCAACTCGTTTACGGTTGCCCGATCTATAAAACCAAATGCACGTGCACACGTCACGTGCTTCGTCAGACTCTGCCAATAAATATCCCCGGAACAGCTCAAAATAACCAAAATTCCTCGTAGTCACTCCTAAAATCACCGATGATACTGTTAAATTTCGGGTTTCTGAAGCGATGCGTAATATTTAATTGGATATTAATATAACTTTTCACAAGTCACAGATTGTGAAACAAGTGGTCGACCGATCGACTATGTGTATATCGGACTTAAAAGTTCAAAACATAGCTTTTGATAGGCACATAACATTTTTGTAACACCCAATTAATAAGTTTATTTTTTAGGGCCGATCCCACTTCTGAGTTTCTCAGTTAATTTGGTGTCATCTATGTGCGCAGAAATTAATAAGGTACGACAAAATAAGAGAGACCGAACTTCACTTGAGGAGGGTTTATTGCAGACTGCTTATCACAAAGAATGGCTTATCGCCTCTCGAATGTATTGGATGCAATTGCTCATCTCTGTCGCGTCATATCACATATGTATATCGAATGCGCTTAGAAAACAGTAAACGCTTTTTCTCTTACATACTCGTGCTTCTTTATAATTGTTAAAAAGTTAAAATTTATGGAATTCAAGAATTTATTTATTTGACTAGGTTACAAGGGATTAAACCCCTTAAACGCACCTATCTAATTACGCGCTTTGGGGAACGAACCCATATGGCGCTCTGGCGACAGTTATTCTTATTGTACTTAGCTGGCTTAACCCTTTGCACTCGATTTATTTTCAAAGTTGGTGGCGGTCAACTTGTATTTATTTTTAGCTAAATGAATTAAAGTAATTTACAATGGTAGAATTCCACGTATTATATTTATTATTATTATAAAATGTTTTTTTTTTGTGTGATATTGTTTAAAACAATTTCCAACGTGCAGAAAAGGATGTCTTTCGCATGTTTCGCAAAAATAAACAGTTGTCTTACTTTTACCTTTAGCTTTTCTGTTAGAACTGACCATACAATCGTTATGTTTCTTTTCCGGATGAGGTACAAAAATGTAGAGTTTTCCATCAAGTAGAATCTCTACATCTGATTATGACCGTCCGCATTTTAGCTCTTTGTCTGAAATCTCCCACTAAGGACAGAACAAACTTACGTATAAAACGTAGATGAGTTATTGATTTCACCCCATTCTTATTACATGAAACTTTATACAAAATGTATGAATTAATGGCACTCGTCTCTAAACCCCAGAAAAAATGTTTTCTACCATCATTTAATAGATTTTCTTAAAAAAAACAATACACCCAAACCTCGCTTTACGGCCAAGGTACGTTCCACGAAACTTAGCCGCAAAGCGAAAAGCCGTATAAGGAATCAATTACAATTCTAATATAAATTCATACAAATTCAATGGGATCGGTTCCAAATTTGTTAAATATGTAACATGGTTTCTAATTCAAAATGCATTTTATCTTTTTATTTCATTTAAATAAAAAATACATACATAACAAGTACATACATTGTACATAAAATAATAATAACAGACTCCAAAAACGAACAATAATCCATAAACAAAAATGAAACAACTTCATGTTACATAAAATATGAATACTTACATAATTTTTTTATAAAATGGCTTTAACCCCTTCCCGTGCCATTTAGCTTGACGAAACTCGGGCTCAAGCGGTAGGCATCGACGCGCGCTAAACAGACCAGACCGATGCTTGTAAACAATCGCAATATGAACCGAAATGTAGATGCTCACGATACCTGTGGTATAGTCAATTTTACGCGATACTGCTGTTGAGGAAGTAAACTCTCACGCTTTTACTTATATAGGTATTATAAATTTATTATATTTTGTATATAATATTGTAGTACATATATGTATAATAGCTTGGTCCTCTGAGAAATGTAATAATACTACGCCTAAAAGTAAATGGCAAATTACGTCACTATCAGAGGATCCGTTGTCACTGTCTTCATTTAACACTTTTGTGTCTTGCATTTTGGAGGGGTTTCTTAAATTTTAATAATTGAACTAATTCGTAAAAGCAACGATAAGAATCGTGACTAACTATCATGAGGTACTGATAGGAACTAACATTCCGCCACGGTAAAAACGGACAAAAAATCAGTCCGCGAGCTCGGCTTGTTATGCTTACGTTTGACCCAAGTATCTGGTCGCGAGTCTGACTCGCGATATTCATGTTTGACCCAAGCATCTCATCGCGACTCTGACTCGCGATATTCATGTTTGGGCCAAAATCGTCATCGGGAGTCTGACTCGCTAAAGTACGAGAAGGGGTTAATATTTATGAAGTCCGCACTCTTTGGGAGAAAAAAAAATAAGAAAAGATAAAACGCGCGAGTTTAATTCTTTTCAATACTTTATTTTGGAAAACTTATTTACACAATTTAGTTGCTTAGTACAATTTATTCGCTTAGTACAAGATACTTATTTGTTTTACACGATTTATTCGGGAATCCAGGAAAGCGTACGATCGCGTGACTACTACTACCCCGCGAGAATTGATTTCCAATTTATAAAAATTATTGGCACGTTGCGCGTTGCGGAAAAGCGGAAAAAAGAGCTGAGTGCGCGTCTGGCTGGACGCGTAATCGAGACCGGTCAATATGCGCGAAACAGGTCAATATGCACGAATTGTGCTGTTTGGGCATAATTGGGTGATTGCATTAAAATCACGCGTCGGGTAAGCGTGACAGGTAAATTCGATATTTGATGTCGCGAAATATTCGATATTTGATGTTGCGAAATTTTACTTATGAAGAAATTAAATTATGGATTTTATTTTAAGGGTGGCGGGTTCTTGTACTATAACACCCCCACTGTTAGATCGAGGCTCCGAGGAGATTGTTGCTACAGTAATGTTCTTTGTTCTACCGCGCACTTTCCTGAATTTTACAACTATCAGTACAATAATTATGCCAATAATGATTATTACGCCAACGCTTGAATTGATGGTTCCCACAGTAAAATTTTTATTTGATAATTCTTCTATCAATTCCCTATTGTTTACATGTCTTAAGGGGGGAGCCTACTATGTAAGGCCTAAAAACTGATGATTTTCAACAATTTTTTTTGGGCATTAGAAATGAAGGAAACTTGTTGGGTTTTTTATGTTTTATTGAGCTACATTTTAACTTTATAATTTAATTTTTTTTATTAAAAAATTGTTATTTTTATGAGGTTGGCAGCCCTGCGTGCGGAAGCCCTCTAAAAAAATCTTCTCGCTGGGTGCATGCACCGGGAACACCTGAAACATTCCAGAACAAGTTTTGATAAATTTTTCAGGTCTTAAGGACATTGTCTCTGATGTAGCGTAGCCGTTTTTTAAAATTTGAAAAATTATCAAAATGGCGGCGATTTAAAAAAAGTTGTCATTTTTTCGTACAAAAAATCGATATTAAAATGCTCATATAAAATCGAAAAATCAAAATATCAAAAAACGGCTACGCTACATCAGAGAGAATTCATTTCTGCGTATTTAAAAAAAAATCAGCTCAATCGGTTGTATAGATTTCGAGATTTTTGTTCACCCAGTTTAAAAAACTTGGTTTCGAGAAAAACGCGTTTAAAGATTTGACTTAAGTTTACTGTGGAATAATGACAGATTGGTAAAGCTTTACCTTTAGTCTGCTATTCCGGCACCATAAACTTCCCCTTCCATCTCCGAATAATTGCTTTCTGCATCTTTTCTGGCCTGGGCAAGTAATTGGCGCGCCGTTTTGCTACTTTCGTAGGATTTCACCTCCGCCTTAGAAACCCGTCTCTCGTCCAATTCCTCGCATAACGCGAAGCAGCGCGGCCCAATCTTCAAGTTCATGACTTGCATCATTTGTAGAACACTATTGTACCCATCATTGAATAACGAACTGGCAACATAAGTAGAAAAGTCGACAGTATGCTTGCCACAAAACTTCGTCTTAGGCGCGATCAACCAGATAAGGTTGTTGAGGCTTTCATTATTATTTTGGTTGAAACCTCCTTCGCACCGTTTCAATAGATCATCCGCAGAAAGATCCTCGTAAACTTTTCGTATGGCGTCCTGCACGACTATTGGCAAAGGCTCCTTGTGAACATAGGACTTCAAAGTGTTCTGTTCCTTTGCCTGGAGATAGGAGCACCAAGAAATGTCACACCCATCATGTTGAGGATGCTCGTTTGTCGAGATCATCTTCTCTTTGTCGTCGCAGTTGCGTCGAATTGCTAGGCCGTAGTAAATCGTTAGTTCATTGATCAGTTTGTCCGTCAACTTTCCGCGCCCACCGAGCCCCTTGTTTTTTTTTTAATCGCTCGCAGCCGAGAACCCATACGCTTCTGTACGTGACCAATGCACTCTTTCTTATTAATTTCAAAGTTTATGTAGGGCTTGCTGTCAACTACTCCTTTGAAGGTTTTACTATCGCCATCGCCAACGTAATTAGCGTACCGAACGGAGTACTTGGCCTCGGACCGCTGAAACATTTCTTTAACCGCGTCGACCTCCATTTTCCCTGCGGATCCCTCGTGATTGTTACAGCAGTTTTCACCATGACCTTCCTTCCATGAATCGTATTCTGGAGTACCAACAACCTTTTCCCACACCTCACATTCCTTACAATACGAAGATTTCGTAATTACATCGATCACTTTGCCACTTTTGTATCCAATTAATGAAGCAACGCCAAAAAGGGACGAAAAGTCGCGCTTTTTCCACGTGCCGTCTCCCGATACTGTCAAATCCGTTTTCCCATCATTCAGCCTGATTTCTTCTTTGACAGCATTTTCCATTAATTTTTCACCGACAGATGTTGCCGCCTCGAAAACGTTAGTGCTGATTTTGTCATACATTGACTTGACGAATAGGTTCGGGATATCCATAAATCCACAAAACTTTTCTAGCGCAGCGTAACCGAGGCCTAATAATCGGAATATAAAAGTTATCTTGCGATTTATTTCAAATGCCTTTCCGTCAATCAAAGGACTTGAATATACACTTCTCTCGGTACAAGACGAGCATTTGATCAGCAATTTAAATCCTAGGCCGCGACAACAAGATTCGGAAAAAGTCACTTCACCATCGCATGTTTTGCATTTGATAGCACTCGAAATAACTGAAAATACAGTCGCGAATTCTATTATGCGATAGCCGAAAGTAGCGTTCACAGTAACGTCAATTTTCTCTCCCGCGCGAAGCTTCTTCGCTGAGCAACTTGTGCTCTCTGTTTCCGCTTCCATTTCATGACGATTGAGCGGGCGATTTTTGCGTTTTTTGCTGCCTTGCGACGAATGTACACCATGTTTGACTTTCTGATCGATGTAAGGTTGACGCGAGCTCATTTTTACGTAAAAACACTGAAAAATTAGCCGATACTTGTCGCTGTGTCACGCGCGCAACCGAACAGCTGTTATTTTGAAACGGACCAACATCAGCGTCCTCTGGTGGGTAAAAGGGACTATTATATATGTGGGGGGGGGGGGGTGGTTTAGAAAATATGGTATTCGGTTCGGAAAGAGGGGCCGATGACTCGGATTGAATAATTAACACGACAAAAGAAAGTCAACTCTAGCCATTTATTAAACAAAATTCAAGGTAAGTTTTTAACTCGCAGCACAAATATTCTCGGCACGGCAGCACAGCAAAATCATCAAGTTGGCTCAAGAGTCACAGCACAAGTCAGAATACATCGGCGCGGCAGCAGAATACATCAAGTTGGCTCGAGAGTCACAGCACAAGTGAGAATACATCGGCGCGGCAGCAGAATACATCAAGTCGGCTCGAGAGTCACAGCACAAGTAAGAATACATCGGCGCGGCAGCAGAATACATCAAGTCGGCTCGAGAGTCACAGCACAAGTGAGAATACATCGGCGCGGCAGCAGAATACATCAAGTTGGCTCGAGAGTCACAGCACAAGTGTTCCTCTCGAGTAAAATTCGATCGACTCGCTTCGGTCCCTAACGGGTCGGTTTACTGTTAGGTGGTCGAGACTAACTGTCGCCCGAACTTGTTACACTCGAATGAGTGTGATTTACAGGGGACCTGCATATTCCCACATCCGGCCATCCTGCTCATCGTCTGACCCAGGCGATCCGGCTCCAGCCTGCACTCCTTCGTCATCGGCGCCGCTACCACCGTCGTCATCTTCTTCCTCACTATCTTCCACTCGTCTCCAGGGCTTCATGCAATCCGCCGACGTCGACGTCAAATTTGGTCCTTCATGTTCTCCAACTTTGAGGACACTGTACCTATCTTTTCCGCTTACTTTGATTACTTCGTAGGGTCCGAGGAACTTAGGAAACAATTTTAGGCCTGGTCCGAATTGGGTTCTCTTGATCGCTACGGTGTCATGCACTTTGTATTGGCGCGCGGGCTTCCTTCTTCGATTGTAAGTCCTGCTATTTTCGGTTTGGATCTTCTCTATCTGCGCGAGCGCCCCCTTCCGCATCTCTGCCCTATCCGTATCGAACTTTGCAGCCAGCTCCTGCTCCATCAGCTCCGCCAATTCCAGGTCTACTTCGTTGCGCATAGCAACTCCGAACATCAGTTCAAATGGGGTCTTGTATGTAGATCTGGACCTCGAGGAATTGATAATTCGTTGCACCCGGGACACGTACCTATACCACTTCTGTGGTTCCTCCACCGACAATTTAGACAGAATAGAAATGATGGTTTGATTGGTGCGCTCCACCTGCCCATTTCCCCTAGGAACACCAGTGGTGATGACTGCATGACAAATCCCACGGCTATTACAATAATCGGCAAACGCGTTCGACGTAAAGGCTGTCCCTCTATCTGTCACTATCCTGCGCGGGTTGCCAAATGTCTCGGCTTGCAGCTCAAGCTTGCGCAGGACCTCATCCGCCGCCGTTGTTTTCACCGGATACACCCAGACGAATTTGGTGAAAGCATCCACCACAACGAAGATGTAATTATAGGACTTTGCAGTCGACGGTAAGGGACCCAAATGATCTACATGGAGGGTATGCAACGGGGTGTCCATCTTCTCGATGGGGTAAAGATAGCCCTCTTGTTTGCCCCGTTTCCTTGACGCGAGGATGCAAGGAATGCAATTCGCCACGACCTCTTCGGTTAACTTGGGAAGTTTGGGGATGTAATATTCTTGTGCGGCAGCTTCGGCAAGCCTTCTCGCACTCATATGTCCGGTATCATGTAAGCCTCTCAAGATTTCCCTCTGTAGGCGCCTCGGTACCACCAACAAGTACTTTCCTTCCTGAAATTTGTACAGCACTCCACGGCGTAGCAGATAGTCCTCATACGGTTTGTCTCCCAAGACACAACACACAACTCTTTTCTATTCATGGTCAGCTGGAATGCCTTGCAGTCTGTAAATATATCGAATCTGAGTCCGAGGAGGTAGGTACGTAGTTTTTTCAACGCTTTTATGATGGCGAGGACTTCTAATTCATAACTACACTCTAAAAAATTTTTGTTGAAAATTACTACAATAATTGTAGGCGATATAATTGCCTACAATGATTGCTGCGATTTTCATCACATGCGTACCCAAAAATATGTGTGCAAAAATACGCACATTTTGTGTAATTAATTACACAATGTGTGTAACAAACTGCACACTCTGTGCGTAATGAAGTACACATTTTCTGTGATATTACACATAAAGTGTGAAATTATTATGCACTTTGTTTATAGCAAAATACACACAATTTGTTTAAAATTCTGATTCATATGATTTATAAATGATTCCACCTCAAATAGACAAACTGTTAAACTCAACCATCTTTGATTTGAATGAATTGTGGTTGACATATTTGTTATATCATGAACTGAAATTCTATCAAAGAATTAAAAAAAAAATTTGGTCAAAACTTTTAAAAAATTAAAATAATTTT
This sequence comes from Philonicus albiceps, assembly GCA_963969385.1. Taxonomy (NCBI): domain Eukaryota; kingdom Metazoa; phylum Arthropoda; class Insecta; order Diptera; family Asilidae; genus Philonicus; species Philonicus albiceps. Next base: position 23,448,754 of record OZ017773.1, on the reverse strand, counting down.
GGAAACATTTTTTTTAATTCTTTGATGGAATTTCAGTTCATGATACAACAAAAATTCCAATCGAATTTCATCCAAATTAAAAATGTTCGAGTCCAATAGTTTGACTATTTGAGGTGGAATTATTAATAAATTATATGAATCAGAATTTTAAACAAATTGTGTGTATTTTGTATGAGGAAAAATGAGAAAACTTATTAAATGGATTATACGAAATGCGGAAGAGTAAAGTGGAAAATAAAATAAATAACAATTTGATATCCTTATTCATTTTTTTATATTTATTACTACAAAAATATAAAAACCTTCATATTCGTATGAAAACAGTACAGAAAAAGAAAATGCCTTCAGCTTACGGAAATTAAGTTTTTAATCTATCTTTTTAATTAAATTAAGAATTTTAGAAAAGTTGTTTATGTTTTTTTCGGACCCCGAATTTTATTAGTATTATTTAAAAAGGTATCTCACAAAGAATTCAAGGGATTGTGTTATGCAATGAGGGTACAGCATATTAAAATTATAATAGAAACAAATTACATTTAGCAACAGCTGGAAATAATTAGGATTTTCGATTGAAGATATCACTTCTTTTTCAATTATGATGTAAGATAATTTTTCGTTTGATGGAATATCTAAAAACGAGTAAATAATAAATTTATTAAGGATGGAAATGCATGCAAGTGTACCAATTATGGCTGCCCAAGGACAATTAGTTGGTGCAGCTTCAATCACATCAGCCAACGTTGTACCAATCTATGAAAAGTAAATAAGTATAATTCATAAAAATATATAAAATTTTACCTCAAAATTTTGGATTAGATAAGTAAAGTCTTCGCCAAAATAGTGAAAAACAGCTTTTATTATATTTTCGGCAGTGTTTTCCTTGCAAGTGTGGTTTAATTTAGAGAAATACTTATATATTTTCTTTTTTTCTTTTTCAAAATTAGTGCAAAATATGTTGCAATCAATATTGATCAACTTAGCAAAATGTTGTCTACAACATTCTTCGTTGAACAAAAACGGCCAATTTTCTTTAACTTCTTTCATTGAAGGGAGCTTTTCTTTTCCATTTAAAAATACTCGTATAATATGAAAACAATCTTTCATATAGCTTTTTATAATTTCATTTTGAGAAATTTGGACTTCCTTAGATTGAAGGTATAAATTTTTCAAATAAGTTTGTTTATCTATAAGTTTAGCCTCTTCATCTATAAGAATTTCTTGTGATGGTTGCCAATTTTGAGAACTTTGTTTTAAAAGATTTCTTATCTTTCTATCCTTAATGTGCACTTGTTCCAGCGATTTTCGTTTTGGAGCCCGATTTAAAAAATTATTTCTATTTCGCATAGTAGCGATTAGTGTGACAGGTTCATTAATAGAATACTGTTCGTTTTCCTTTATTTCTAAAAAAGAATCTGGATACGCATTTGCTATGTCTTTAGCTATTTTACGATAAATTCCCATTGGAATATAAAAAGAAATAGCTCGTAATTCATTCACAATGATGTTGGCAAAAGCGTTGATATTGCTTCCAATTTTTATTTTTTCTTGCAAAATTTTAAGTATTTTTGGTGGCATTTTATTCCATGGTATTGTAAATTTTCCAAATGTTTTCAAACACTCAGTGTTAGTACTTGAAGAGGATGAAAGTGCTGTGCTGGACATTGAAAGAGTATCACTTAATGGGGAAGTAACTGAATATTGAGAACTGTTAGGACTAACTAATTCTTCAATAATATTCGTTGTACTAGACGAATTTGCTGCAACTTCACTGTTCTCGTGATCTAAAATCGAATTAAGAAATTATTTCGTGAAACACTATACATTATTTAAATTACCTGTTTGAGAATGTGAAATGTTTGTTAAAGATTCATTATCAGAAAAAATATAAAATAAGTCATTGTCAGAATCAGAAGGCTGTGTTTTGGATGTAGACGGAACTGGTTCATTGTTTGTAGAGTGATTAGAAATAATTTCGTTATCAAAGTTTTGATAAACGTCACGTACTGTCTCAGGGTGATATGGAGACCATTCTTCTTGATCACTCAAAACCATGAAAACTGTGCCTTTATCCGCAAAGTATTCTAAAACTTCATCTTCAACGACTTCTACGCCAGAGTTTTCGGCAACGAGTTTGGTCCCAATTATATTAAATTTGTTTGCTAAATAAAAAATGGAGAGATGTGTATGCATCTTAATAGAATAATATTTGAGAGTAAAAACTAACCTTTAGAAAGGACATTTCCAATTGTAGGGTAGCACATTAAGAATTTCTTAATCTTTCTATCCGAGCTCCAAATGTTGAAAAGATGTTTCGACATATTTAATAACCCTATATATATTTATTTCAGCTAATCGTAGATGTTTTGAAATATCAAACTGCGTTTTTTATATTTAATTATTAATTTAAAAAATATTTTTTGTACTCGCTTAAGGTATTAAGATAGTTAAGTTTAGCAAGAACTCTATTTTTTCTCTGCTTTCCTCTAAAATCTACAGTAAAAATATGTTAGGTTGTTGCTGTTATCAATATTTATAATGTGATATTTTATAAGTGTAATTATTTTTCACCGTACTACTTTCGAAAAGCCATAGAATAATCAATTAAAATTCCATTTTAATTGCTCTTGTAATCAATTTAAAAGTGTTGAATAAAAACGTTGAAAGGTGAGTAATAAAAATTGTCCTTCAATTTAACTATTTTTATTGGGGTTTTTAAAACCAAATTTTCCAATTCAGTGATTGAATACTGTCTTCCGGAACAGAAATTTTCATATAGAAGTGTATTTTGATTATACCACATTTTAATTGTTAATCCATAAATTAGCGCTTTTTGATATGATGAGTTTATGAAAAAAGCTAATATTTGTATTACCTCAATTTCACCTTGATCGTTACATAAGCTTAAGACAAAATCATTTGCTTTATACCTTGTTTTCAGATATGTTATTTCTTTAGACACAAATTTAAAATCAGGAGGGACAAGGACATTGTATACGTCGATAGAAAATGTTTCAACATTATCTGATGTGATGGTTAATTTGAAGCGATCATTGTGAATCAAACTTTGAAATTCCTGATGTTTCTGACACATTGAAAACATAATATTTCTGAAGTTTTTCACTCGTTTACAGATTCCTTTAAAAAATTGGTGTTTCTGTTCGAACCCCATTGTCCACATACTTCTTAAGGGTCCAAATTTTCTAATAAGTTCTGAATAGTGGCATAAGAAATGATGTTTTGGACGCAATTTAAAGTGTGGAAAGCTTTTCTCTCGACACTCAAAATATACATTTATATAATGGGATAATAAAATTGTTTGATTTTGAGTTATATCCGGGGCACAGACTAACCGACATGTCTCAACCATAGCAACCAAAAATTGCCACACATGGTCATTGGAATCGATATATTTGTTGATGAATACTAATGGTAGTAAAATTAAAAAGTTCCATATTTCGAAAGCTTTTCCCGGAACTTTTTGCATTTCTTTATATATTTTTGGGAATGACAATGAAAGCTTTAGTTTCTTACGTAAAGAGGATAAGTGCAAATTTAGACTTTCGAATGAAAGATATTGACGTTCTTCAAAGTATATTAATATTTTCATTAAATCATATGGTATAATTCCTTCAAAAAGGTCGTGCGCAATACAGGGAGGAAGACCAGGATTGCAAACATGGTAATATCGCAATTGATTCAAAACTGAATCAAATTTAACACCTCTTTCATTTGAGGTTGAGTCAGTTTTGTTATCTAGATGTGTTCTATAGCTTTCCGGTGTTCTAAAATCTAAAGTTTTAGTTTCTTTCATTCTTAGTAAATCTTGATTATATAAGCAAAATCGACAAAAAAACTGAGAATTGAAGCTTTCAGTAAAGCCACCAATTTGATGACTGCCAAGGTTATCGCCTATCATAGCAAAAAGATATCCTCTATATTTATTAATTGTATTGTCGTATGGGTTAGTAATCATTATTCCTTCACCTTCCAAAACTTTAAGCTCAGTTATAAGTGGCTGTAATATAATGTTGAATCCGAAGTGCTTAATATGACTTTCCTTACACATTAAAAGGAGCTGAATATTTTTTATTTGCGATCGATATTTTTTCTCTATATTACCTACAACAAAATAAATTACAACTACTTTATGTTTTTTCTTTGATGATCCGAGAGGATTACATACCTCAAAAGCGTCTTGATATAAAATTAATTCGAATTTCTGCTCATTATTATTAAACTGCGAGTTTCCTTGGTAAAGCAAACCATCATTATAATCAAAATAAATATTTTTTGTGTTAGGTTTCTTTTGGTGGAACAATTTAAAAAATATCCTATCTTTCATTAAAACAGTCAAAGTTTCTAGTAAAGAAATATAATAGAAGAAGCAATTTTCATGACAATTATCTCTACCTAACAATATTTTTGTAGGTGGAACGTATTCATTTTTATTTTCAATGTTTTTTCTTCGAATAAATATGGATCTTACATCCATTAGCTTCTCAATAAGTACATTACCCTCAATTATACTTTGTATTTGCTGTGAACTGATGTCTGTCGATTTGTTGAAATGCTCAGTAAGTTGACATAACTTATTATTATCGCTTTCCTTCAAAATAGATGAAAGTTCACTGTATATGAAATTCAAAGCACTATCCGAAATTTTATATTTGTATTTTAAATTTTGAAAAAACTTATCAAAATTGTAACTTTCTTTGCGTTGAGCATTACTTTTAAGTAGCGAAATTACTCCCTTCATGTTTGCGACAGTTTTTTCCTGCGAACTTGATTCTGAAGGGATATCAATTTCAATTCGATCACTGTAAGTATGATGTTTACGAAAACAGTGAGATCTAAAAGTAGATAATTTCTGAAAAAATATTGCGCATTTGGGACACTGAATACGTTGATTTTCTTTTAAATGATGCATTATATGTTTTTTTATCACACTAAAATTACAGGAACGAAATTTACAAACACTGCAAGAGAGAAGTTTATTTCCTATAACATTATTTGAGTGAATTCTGTGCCAGTGAGAATTATATGCGGAATATGATGCAAAAAGCATTTTGCAATTCTCCCATAAACACCAAAATTCACAATTCTCTCTACCTTTATGTTTGTACAAGTGTTTGTTATATAAAATTATGTATTTGGTTTCGTATGTACAATAATTACACTTGTACATGATTTAGATATATGGAATTTTCTTAGATTTATTAAATAAATGCTTAAAGTTCTTAGATGTATTTAATATTAAGCAGCATCCCACAAAGCAAAGTAAATGCTGATCAGCTTTGCGAAACTGAAAATATTATTATTTTCCGAAATCTTATCTTTCTATATGCGAAAATTACGTACCTTCTTCCAATGCTATGATGATCACACACAACACGTTTTATTTTTCACATTAGCAATGATGCGCGCAAACCCTTCAGAAGTCACCACATAAATGAGAAAAATGTAGGGAGGTACTGTTACACAAAGCTGTATGCATTAATACACAGGCTATGTAAAATTACACACTTTTGTGTAATATCACTAGCATTATTACACAGACTGCGTAAATGTACATAGTTTTGCGTAAAATTTTGTGTATGTATGCACATTATATGCATTCTTACACATTTATTCATTAAGAATGCACACATTTTGTAAAATCCAACAGAAAATTATTTGATACTACAGTCGATGTAGCAATAACCAACACTGTAGTGGTATTCAACACGAATTTGCTGTAATTATTGTAACAAAATTACACAGAATCCTTGTACTAGTTCTTAGAGTGTACTATAGTTTTTCTCGCATCGGGTAGTCTTGAAGCTTATGTAGAAGACGGGGTGGAATCGGGAATCTTCGCTGTTCTTCTGGAGTAATATGGCCCCGTACCCTTCTTTGCTAGCATCTGTGTGGAGCTGAGTCTCCGACGAGGGGTTAAACAAACGCAAGACGGGCTCCGAACACAGCCTTTCCTTCAGCGCAGCAAAAGCCTCCCCCTGAGCCCGATCGAAAACAAACGCCTGGTCCTTTCGGGTCAAATCAGAAAGCGGTTTGGCGATTTGTGCAAATCCAGGGACAAACTTCCGGAAGTAGGTCGTCAGACCCAAAAAGCTCTGCACATGCTTAAGATTCTTCGGGACCGGGAAGTCTCTGACCGCCCTCAGCTTCTCGGTCGACGGCTGGATGCTCCCATGCTCTACAATATGACCCAGAAATTCCACTTTCCTATGAAGGAATTTGCATTTTTCCCATTTTATCCGAAGACCGTTTTCCTCGGCTGTTTTCAGAACAACCTTCAACCGCTCTAGGTTTTCCTTCTCACTCTCTGCAGGTATTATCACGTCGTCCATGTATACGAATACGGTTCCATTAAGGATCAAGGCTCGGAACACAGTGTTGATGAATCTTTGGAAAACGGCTGGCGAGTTGCACAGCCCAAAAGGCACCTTCAAAAACTCGTACTGCCCCTCGGGAGTAACAAAAGATGTGTATTTCCGACTCTCCGGGGTCAAGTCAACGTGAAAGAATCCGTTCCGTAGGTCGATGGTGCTGAAAACCTTTGCCTTGTACAATCCCTGTATAACATCCTCTATATTTGGCAGCGGGTACCTGTCCTTAATGATTTTACTATTTAACTTGCGATAGTCGACGCATAATCGGTAACTACCATCCTTCTTGCTGGCCAGGACCACTGGACTAGCGAAGTCCGAACTGCTCTCTGCAATAATGCCCTCCTCAATCCACTCGGCCACCTGGCCGCGCACAGCTTGTCTTTCCTTTGGAGCTAATCGGCGCGGTTTATGATAGACGGGGGTCTCGTCGACAAGCGAAATTTTCATACTCACACAGGAATTTGTTGGTTTTACAGGGCGATAGTCTTTCATCAGCTGTGATACCTCCTCCGAGAATTCACCACCTAAAGTCCCCGCAGGTACAGGCGTCTTGTTCTCCTCCAATAATTGTACATTGATCCGCTGCAGGAAATCATCTTCGGTCGCTGTGGGCTTCATAAACTGCACTGCGCCATCCTCTATGTGAACCGCAAAATTCTTTAGGACATCTTTTCCTAGTATCACATCGTCTGGCAGCCACTCGCCCGGCACCACATGCAGTCGCGGAGTACACCAATTATCCTGCACACAGAGACTAGCCGTGAATGAATACAGCGTTTGTTTCAATCTGGCCCCAAAGCCCGCCAACGGGATACTTGGACCCATATCACCGTGCGACCCCGCCTTACTCCTGACCCTACTATAAACCCGTTTGGACACCAGGCTGACATCGCTTCCAGTGTCCACAAGAGCCGTAAATTTTTCTCCGCAAATCTCAACTTCGACCCACATGCCTACTGCCGATACCAACGTAACGGTAGCGGGTCCACTCGATTCCCTTTTGGGCCTAGGACAGACGCTAGACAAAATTTGTGACAAAATTTTGTGAGGTGCGAGGGCGACCCGCAATTAAAACAGCGTTTACCAGGGGTTTTTTGGTCTTTACTCGTTCTCAACTCCTGAACCGAACGCTCACCACTCTTAAGGCCCCTTTTCGTTGTCAAAGAGCTCTGTCGTCTTATCTCCTGGTACGTTTTAAACTTCTCCTTAAGTTCATCGACACTCCGAGCTTCATACAGGACCATCTTATTTAGCACATCGTCCCCTATACCCGCTACTATGTAGGCCACCAACGACCTTTCATCAACGCCCCCATTCTTAGCTAGGCTTTTCATGGAAAACAGATATTCCAAAAATGATTCACCAGGTAATTTCTTCCTCTTTTCCAAGGTTCGATGAACATCCAGGCTGGTTGGCACCTGATCAAACTCCCTCTCCAGTAATTCTTTCAGGGAAGCCCAACTGGCGATGTCGTCCGCCGCTTCGACTGCTAACTTTGCCGCCCCATGCAAGAGCCTACGACAGTACAAATACTTTTGGACTTCTCCCCACCCACAGACCGTTGCAATCTCCTGAAATTCCTTCAACCAAGAAGCCACCGCCTTCCCGGACTCACCGGAGAACCTCTCCAACGATTCCTCGACATCCTTAAAAACGAAGCCGCTTGTAGTCATATTCAAACTATCGCAACCCTCCTTAATTTCTCTTTTTACAGCACGGGTTGGGGTTGTCTGGTCTAACTGACTGTCGACGGACTCAAAGCTGGTATCGACCTCACTACGTCCCGTATTATTCAACCTGACCTGGTCACTCGCTGTTTCGCCTTGGTCTTGCGACGTTTCCGCGAAGCCCTCAAAATCAAGCGAGCCGACGGTATTATTAGAATCTCCGCCTCCACTCTCGTCGATACTCAGACTCTTCGTACCGTCCTCCGCACCGTATCCGCCTGCTTCCTCCAGTCGGTCCACGAGGTCCTTTCTTAGCAGCAACTGCTGTAACTCACCAATCGTGTGGCGTTGCAACTCATCCATGCACCAAATAGCGCGTATAAAAATAGTTCAAATGACTGACCGAAACCACTGCAACACCAACTTCGCTCAACCAAACCCTTACAGCGCAATTCCAGTAAATCCGGCAGTCCAATATTTCCCAGAAATCCCGCGGTGATCCCGGTGAACTCGACAATTAGTATCGGAATTAGATCCAGCAAAACTCGCGGAAGTAATCTTGACACTCCTCTAGAAGCAACTAAAAAAAAACTGGAAATGTTCCGCGCATGTGGGTGGTCTCCGCCCAACCCGCCAATCTCACGGTCACCAAGTCCCGTTTTGTTAATCCGATCGCGAACTATATCCCACTTCTGACACCAAAATTTGTGGGGGGGGGGGGGGGGGTGGTTTATAAAATATGGTATTCGGTTCGGAAAGAGGGGCCGATGACTCGGATTGAATAATTAACACGACAAAAGAAAGTCAACTCTAGCCATTTATTAAACAAAATTCAAGGTAAGTTTTTAACTCGCAGCACAAATATTCTCGGCACGGCAGCACAGCAAAATCATCAAGTTGGCTCAAGAGTCACAGCACAAGTCAGAATACATCGGCGCGGCAGCAGAATACATCAAGTTGGCTCGAGAGTCACAGCACAAGTGAGAATACATCGGCGCGGCAGCAGAATACATCAAGTCGGCTCGAGAGTCACAGCACAAGTAAGCAGGGTTACCAACTCGTAAAATATTTTTCCCCCAAAAGCCACTTCAAAAACCCCTAAAATCCCCTAAAAACCGTTTCTAAATTAAAAACAGAGGAAGAAAAAAATATTTTAAAGCTATTAAGTGCTTAAAATAGGTTTTATTAATTTTTAAGTACAAACATGTTTTTATTACAAATTATCTAATACAGAAATAATATCACAAGCCATTTAATACTTCAAGTATTGCTTCTGCTTCTTCTACAGTCTCCGAATTTTTAGAATCGTACATTCGTAAATTAAATAAATTTAACATTTTTTTTGATGGATTAAATTTGATGCATGATGAATAATTTCGCTGCAAAGAGAAGCGAACCATCAAGATGCTTTGTAACATGTCAACTGACAATTTGTTTCGTAACTTATTTTTGACGATATTGTAGATTGAAAAGGCACGTTCTACACTTGCATTGGAAATTGGGATTGTTAACAATGCAATTCCAAATTTTGCTACATTCTCAAAACGTCTACATCCCGCTGCATCACAATCATCGTAAACTTCTGCATAAAATTCTGTTGAATTAGAAACATTGGACCACTTTTTATTGCTTAGAAGATGCCACTCTGACTCAACATCATTTTTGTCACCATAAATATGAGTTCGCTGGATGTAATTTAATATTTCTTTAATGTCAGGTTTGTTTTGAGATGTAGCGACCTTTGGATGCAAATGAGAAATCACTTTCAATGTCGTCAAGTTGTCCGGGAGTCGTTGTTGAATTTGCTCTGCTAGATGACATAAAAAATTTTTGCATCTTTCTCTGACGTCCAATAAATCCTTCTCTTCAAGTTCTTGTGATATATTCTGGAAATCGTATCCCAAATAAATTGCTGATGTATGCATCAGATGATCCTGAAAATTGAACTTCACTAATTCACAATCTGTAACTTTTTCTAACTGTGCAGGTACAACAAGCCTCCTGAGCAAATTTTTATACAATAAAAATAAATCTTCGAACAATTTCGTTGGTTCGGCGTTGTTACTTTGAAAAAGTAAATTCAACTGAATTACATTTTTCAGCTCATTTTTTAAAAAAATTAAAAAAGCTTTAAATGGCAGCCTCTTCATAATATCGTATATCTGTTCAGCCATATAGCATTTGTCGTCTGTTTTGGCAATTGAAAAAAGTAATTTGAGTTCATCCCATTGATCTAATATTGTGATGATTGATTCGTAACGGGCGAGCCAGCGGGTTCCACTCAGACCTTGAATTTTTTTTGGATTATGATGATTATTCATAGCTCCATATAAATTTCTATATTCTTCTAAACGTTTAGGGCTGTATGTAAACCAATTATGGGTTTCTCGAACCAGAAATTCTAATTGTCGTGGTAATGATTCAGCGGCTTTTTCAGCACACAAATGCAATGAGTGGCTGACACATATAACAATAATTAAATCACTTAGATCTTTTTTTAATAATGAAGTTACTGAGTGATGTTTGCCGATCATGACGTTTGCTCCATCAACACCAATACCAATCATATTCTCTAATCTGATCCCATCCTTCTTGAGTTGACCTGTTAGAACTTGATAGACACTTTCTGCATCGCAATTTATTAATTTGATTACTCGATAAAAAGTTGTGACGATTGTTTTAGTTTTAAATGAAAAAAATCGCACCATAATGCACAAAATTTTCTGTGTCGAAAGATCAGTACTTTCATCAATAATTAATGAGTAGGGGAAATTCCCGATTTCTTCGACTAAATCTTCAAGCATAGATGGACCAAGAACATTTTTTATCAACATCGAGCATTTAGTGCGGTGAAGTTTTAGATTTTTGAGGGCATCTGATGAAGAATCTAACTGTGGTAATATTTCTATCAAATGATCTACTGTCTGAATAGCACTATGCTCAGCAATGTATGCTGCAATTTTTAATTCTGCTACTTTTGAACTGTCTGACAAGACTGGTTTAAATGTGACACTCAAAGATTTGCATGACCTCGTCAATTTTTCTAAATCAACCGCTTTTTTATGTTTTTCAGTTCTTTAGTGGCCAACTAAATCTTTCTTGTGAGCTTTCAAGGTTGTCTTACAATATTTACAGATAGCCAAGGTGTCATCTGTGCTATCAGGTGCAAGCCAATCTGAAATTTAAACATTTATTGTAAAAAAATTGATGTGAGATAGGTTATGAGGTTATATTGTACACCACATATTTACCTCTAATAGAGAAATGATGCTTTTTTATTATACAAGTAAATAGACACTTTGCACAAATGAATAAAAGTTGAATACAGTTCGTAAAAAACAATTTGTAAGGATCAAAATAATTTAAAATAAACTTTAGATTGTGTAAATGGACAGAGGCATCCATGGCTAAGAGTAGAAAGAGAGAGAGAGGAAAGGAAAAACGAGATAAGAATGAGACGAGGCAAACCTACTCCAAAAAGCTGGCAGTTACTTTTGCGCAAGTGCAAGCCGCGCCAAAATTCAAAATGAACCGTCAACAATACATTACAAGTATGATTCAGTTCTATTCAAAAATTTATAATCAAAAGGAAATTATAATCAAAAGAAAAAATACAAAAAAAAGCTTTTATCTTTCAACTCTGGATCTGCTTCCCAAACTTTAGTGTATTTTTGATAATATTTTTTTTTTTTGACTATTATCTTTTGGCATTATGAATCGGTTTCGTAATTTTTTAGATTTGAAGAAATTTATTCTAAAAATTATTCTTCACGGAAATCAAGCCATGCCATTCTTTCGTCATTCCACATCACATCTTCATCAATAATTATTTCTTCATCATCCTCATCCTCATTTTCACTTAATTCATCTTCAAATCTTAGTAATTTACAAGGTTTAAACAAGAATGAATTCTCTATAAATATGTGTAAATATTTTGATAAAAATAGTCTAAAAAAAAATGAACAAATAAATACATACCTGGTTTTTGTAAGAACCCGTAATGTTTAATACCATTAATTAAAAATACTTTCATAGGTCCAAATGTATGGGTTTTAATAGGCTCTAATTCGACTGTCACTTCACTTTCTCTAGCATTAGTAGTATTCATTATTCGACATTGTAAATGTAATTGATTAATTTATTTGTACTAATTAACTAACTCTTAACTAACAAGTTGCTATTATCCAATAGCTATCTAACAGTATACTGCTCGCGTAAAGCTGTAAGGATGAGCTGTGGACGTTTGGCATTTTTCTTCCTGGAACTCTTTCAAACCACGATGTTCTATTTATTATCTAGAATTTTCAGAATTGTTTTAACGTACTCCATTCTTTGAATATTAACATCGATATTTGAGATTTTTGCGCTCCATTTGTAGCAATGTGAATAATAGAAATAATTTATGGATATTATTTTACATAAAAATTAAATTGTTTATTTATTAATTATAAAATTTTTAATCCAATAATATACTTTAAAAAGGGTTTTTACTCCAAAATAAAATTAAAATGAATGGTACCTATTTAAATTGAAATTTGAAATACTTTGGAGCATTCTTGAAATACCCCTGAAATTACCCCCAAACATTTCAAGCCCCTAAAAAAACCCCATCCTACATTTCGTCCCCCTGAAATTAGGGGGAAAACCCCCAAGTTGGTATCCCTGCAAGTAAGAATACATCGGCGCGGCAGCAGAATACATCAAGTCGGCTCGAGAGTCACAGCACAAGTGAGAATACATCGGCGCGGCAGCAGAATACATCAAGTTGGCTCGAGAGTCACAGCACAAGTGTTCCTCTCGAGTAAAATTCGATCGACTCGCTTCGGTCCCTAACGGGTCGGTTTACCGTTAGGTGGTCGAGACTAGCTGTCGCCCGAACTTGTTACACTCGAATGAGTGTGATTTACAGGGGACCTGCATATTCCCACATATATTTAGGACGATCGGTAAATGAAGTTTCTACAAAAGGATTTTAACTATAACGCATTTGAAGCGCACAACAAAGAGCCGACGTTGACCCCTTACAAACCGGCAAAACGGCTTTTCTACCTGCCAAAGGTGACTTCAAACTTTTTCTTCTAACTCCGAATCGAAGTTAGATACAGCAAAAAGGTCTTAAACCTGTATTCTAGAGAGTATAAGAAACGCAAAAATGTAAAAAAAAAAATCGATTTTTTTAAAAATATATAGTGGGCGCCCCCCTTAAGTACAATTCTTCTAACTCTATTTTCTGGACTACCTTCTCGTCTTTGGTTTTGGTAATGAAATTTGGCAAAATTATTTTATCGTGTATTAATTGCAACCCATAGAGGAATATGCGATGGGCCCACGCCTGTCCCAGGCTTGGACCGACTATGTATATCTCTGGGCCAAGCTTGTAAGCCAAGCTTGGTCCAGCCCTGCTAGTAGTCTGGGATGATAATCTTGGGCCAGGCTTGTTGCCAAGACTGGCTCATGGTTAATTACCAGGCAAGGCCCAAAATTAAATGCCAAAGCTGAGCCATTCATTAAATGATGGATTGAATAGTTTTATTTATATTTATAGTAATATAATATTTATATTTTATTTTAATCCATTTTTAAACTTCACATTATTTGCGCTGAGCGCGTCCACCTTCTCGGTCTTTGGCCCCCGATAGATAAGTGCTTACGGCCGATAAATTTTTATTTTTTCCTTGGATCCATGGTATTTTGCTGTTAAGAATTCTGAAATAATAATAATAACAATAAAATTCATCGTTACAATTAAAAAAATAGCCTTCACTTACTTTCCATTTCGGAGAAAGTTTCAGTTTCTTTGAAACTTTTCTTCCCGACGCCTTTGATTTTTCGTCCACACCCGCTGTAATGTAGTTGCACATCTTTTTTTAATAATTTTTCCATAATTTTGTGGACGTCATCCTCGAATTTAGTGCACCCAGCCGAGACCATTTGAAATATGTCTGTCTAAAGATCATGAAAATATCATTTGATGACATGAAATTCACTCGAAAATGTTATTTTAATAATTTGTAAATAATTTTGTAATGATTTATACATACCAGTGCGTTTCGTTTTTCCTCATTGATTTTTAATGATTCGTCAAAAGCTACAAACTTTTCTAAGTCGTCGAATGGCAAATCATCGCCGATGTTTTTCCAAGCATTTTGTTTACGCGGTGGATCTGCTGAGTATTGAACGACTTCCAACATCTTTTTAAATTGTTGGCCTATGTGGTAATTGACGCTTCTTCTTAATTTATTCATTTCATCGTGAATAACACCTTGCAGATATTTCGCGACATCATTGTAATTCTCGAATCCTAAAATTTGTACAATAATAAATTATAGTCGTATTATTCTCCGAATCTAGAGATCACACATATTTTTCCACTATCAGTAAATATAATAATTATAATAACGAAATAGTAATTATAAAATACCATTTATTATTATTACCATCACATTGTCATAGGCAATTTCATAAGCTTGCATCATGTATCAATTATAAAGTGACATCTCATAAATGAAAGAATACGTATTCTTTCATATGTACATACCTTGAGGTTCCGTCGTAGTATCAAACGCAGCTTCCTCATCACGCTCAGTTTCACGACCTTCATTGATGTCTATTTCGTCAATTGCAGGGAGATCTACCATGGAATTTTGGTTTAGGTTAGTCAATGGCCGGGATCGAGCCAACAGCCGAGAAACTGTCGATGAATTCAAAATGGGAATTTCACTGTCTTTATCAGCAGCTTGGGATTCACTCTCAGCACTTTCCACATCAACTGTTTTGAATGATTTTTTTAATCTACGCAATCCCTGGGCATAATCCTCTGAAATTACAATGAATTATGTCAGATGATTATAATAACACTGGGCATCATTACTTTTATATTAACATGTGTGAAAAAAAGTATTAAAAATCACAACATTTGATGCATGTAAATACTTACTTGGGTCAATATTTGATAATCGGTCGAAAACGACTACAAAAAAAAAATATATTTTTTGTCGTATTTTATACATAATTGATGTCTAAGTAATAGAGCCAAGTTAAATCTATATAATAACTATCAAATCGATACACTTTATTCGATTTTAGGGATTTTTGAGCAATATTTGCAAATATACAGAACAGGAAAATGACACTAGTGGCAGGATAATGAAATGGACCGACAGACTGATGACAGGACAGCAGGAAAATGATTGAAACATCAGTAAATAAAAATAATCCATTATTAGTAATTATTATATTCATTATTAATCCAAGAATAATAATCAGTATAACAGAAAACAAAATTATATCACTCTTCTTAAAGTTTTATAGAAAATACAATTATATTTAGTAAGTAACATATTTGACCAGATTTATTAAGGACTTTAACTTACTGTATTAATCAACATATATAAAACATCACGCCTCTTTCCTTGTACCTTTATTTTATATTCTACCTGTATTCAATAATCAACAAATAAGTAATATTCTTTCATTTAAGAGTAATTATGAATAGCTAAATCAAATACAGAATTTTTAATCAGTTACTTGAAGAATGTATCATTCTATAATAATATAATTAGTTTAAACATTTCAACTTTAATAATAGTAAAAAAAAAACAGAAATAATCTTTTTCATTTTTAGAAGTAACAAAAATAACATTAAAAATAGTTTATAGAAAAAGAGCAAGATCCGACAACAAAGCTATTTTTCGAATACATCTAAAGCATTTGGGAACTTATAAAAAATACGTTCTCCTTTGAGTAATAAAGAAGGTTGAGGTAACTTCAAAAGTATATCTTCAACTGGCAGATCATAGCAATTATCATCAATTTTAAATAGTTTACCATCATTACCAGTGGTTTTTAAAAAAGTAACTCTAATTTCGCCATCTTCATCTACTTCTCCCATACACACAGCAACATATCTATATTCTGTATTTTTAGAGCTACATTTAACAAGAATATAGTCGCCATTGTGATAAGTTACATTTTCTTTTCTTAGAATGTTAGATGAGCTAGTTGTCGCAACGTGATCTTCAACAGCATCAAAATTTATACTTGAAGTATTTGGATCAATGTTTTCTTTGGGTGTTTGAATTTCGCGTTCATTCTCTGACTCTGAACTTGTGTAAATGTGTTTAGCCTTTTTAGCATTGACGTTATCCACATAATTCAAAGTGCCCATCAAATAATGTTCGCAGCTAAACATATTCTCACAAAAGCAGCTCAAGAATTTCATTGTTAATTTGAAGCTATCTTTATTACCGATTACTTGATGGACTTTTAAAGTTCCCGAATAAGGCTTAGATGACTTTCCAATCAATTTAATTTGAGAATGTTCATAATCTTGTTGCGTCACTGTTATAATTTTAATGTTGGGACAGTTTTCTTCTAGAACCGTTTGTAATTTTTTTATATCGACTAAGTCTTCACCTAAAGCAACCATTCGATCGGCAGTGCGTTTACAAACGGCTCCAACACCATCAGGGGCACCCTTTCCGTGCCCAGCCTCACTATAGTTCCAAGAGAAGAAAGTGTAATTTTCATAAAAATATTTAAGTTTGTTTGCAAGAATAAAGAACATGAACCGATTCCTATACTGGGTAACGGGCCCATCGCTAAGAAAATGCAAATTTGTTACAGATTTTAAATTTGTGGAAATCCAATCAAATATAGGGTGAAGGTGAGCCTATATGGCATAAGCATCATGATCTAAGAACTCGGAAATAGTACAGAAACTTTGACACTCTAATTGATTGTTTGTTTTCCAGTATACAACACCTGTGTGTAGAGATATTTGACTTCTCGAACCTCCAAAGTGAAAAGCTTGCACTTCTGAACTATATTTTGTAGCGTAGTTCTCACTAAAATCAATATGAATAAGTACATCATTTTCAGACATATTATCTTTAAGTTTCTTTATGGCAGCATACTGATGAACAATATTTGTATGATGGTTTAAGAAGATGGGGACAACATTTTCGAATTGTTTGACAACATCGTAGGGATTCAAGGTGTGATTAACTTTCGATATTTTCTTGACGCTTTTGTATTTCCCAGTTCGTTTTAAAAAGACCTGTTCACATACATTTTCCCACTTCATAACATTAATTTTGATATTATTGTCGAATTCTCCGTAAACTATTTTTCGATCTTTACAATTCTTACATTTGCGACTTGTACACTCTTCATTGTATTTGTCACAGCAAACTGCTTCCAAAAAATGTTCAGTGCTGTGTACAGTTATTATATTGTACTGATGTAAAGATTGAATTAATAGGTCGAAATTTGCATGTATCATACACAAACAAGTATTACGTTCCTGTACATGAGGTTTAACAATCCAAAACGGACGACATTGGCAAAACGCACTGTAAGATATATTTCCATTTTCTTTAACGTATATTTTATGTAGCTTCTTCATAGTCATTAATAAGTACCTTTTCTGTTTCTTTACTTTTTTCTTTGTTACAGTTTCTTTTTTTCCAGCACACATACGACTGTTGCAATCTTGTTCCAAGAAATTGATGATATTCATTTTCACATCTTCTGAAATTTTATTAGATCTGTTTTTCCTCTGTATATTTAATAATTTTGATTCCAATTGCACTTTACGCTCTCTTTTTTCAGGTAGAACATGTTGTTTGGACAGGACTTTATACTTCTTAACTACATCTCCAGAAATAGCTTTGGCAAATACCTGTTTTTCAGCATGACTTCCAAGTTTGGTATAATTTTGAGATAGCTGTTTTGACATAACTTCACTGAATAACAGTCTCTTCTTTATTTCGGTTATATCCCCCTTTTTAATAATTTCATTGGTTTTGTTTCTCGGACTGTCTTTTTTGCACTGTATCTTCATCTTAGAAATAATTCTTTGGTGTTTTTTTAGTTGGTTCTTTAACTTATTTATAGTTCTGCCCTGTTCTTGTAACAGTACGTTTTTTTTACGTTTATTTATTTCTGATCTCCTACGGCCTTCTATTATTCGTCCATCTAAAACTGGTAACTCTTGGGATACGACTGGAATTATGTTCTCATCATTCATAGAGACTTCATTATCAGATTGTGGTGGAGTTGCATTTTCTTGAAATAAAGCAGTGTTTGCCAAAAGATTTTTTTTCTTTTCCCTATATTTTGCTGTATTTTTTCGCCACTCTTTTCTTTTGGCTCTTTTACACCGAGGAGTTAATTCAGCAATGTTTTTAATTTTACCCTCCGCTTTTCTTTTTAAATAGTATTCTTTCTTCTTTTGTTTCAATGCGTTTCTTTCTTCATTATCGTTCTTAATTCGTTGGTATCTCATTTTCTCCAATTCTCGCTTTCTTTCTAACACTTCTTCTCGGGTTTTTTTCTTTGGAGCCATAATTATTGCACACTGAAACAAAATTACAATAAATTAATAACATTACTTACCTTGTGTTGTCATTTTCCTGCCACGGAGTCATTTTCCTGTCAAGAAAATAACAGGAGAATGACCACAGGAAAATGACAAAAATGCACATTATATTTCTCATACATTCTAATAACTAATATAACAGCAAAATCATCAGGTGATACGAATTATATCTTAATTCGTGAAAGTTTATTACAAAAAGCAGAATAATTTACTTACGATTCACCTCCTAATTGCCTCACAGGTAAATGACAAAGTGTATCAACTATACGCACGCACATGCCATAATCAGTTTGCAACGCCGAAGCAACGGCCGACACCGCGTCTCTCTTCTCACCAATCACAAACATGGACACCGCGTCCATTTGGAATGCGCTCATTCGTTGTCCGCGACATTATAAAACGCGGTAAATTCAAATTTAAATTTCGGCAGCCTAATGACGCCGTGACCATTCGCTTAGATTTTTTATGATTTTTTTTTAGTTTAATATCATATTATCTTAAATAAAATATTGAACAGTTTTAGATTAATGTGCATACAATGTGAATGTAATCAAGCTTTTATAATTTATTTTTAATTCTCCATGTTATTATTAAAAAATGTCACCAAAAAGGAAAATTCCACCGACAGGAAATATGACATCTAGCACTTTTTGTTTATTTTTACTATATGAAAACCAAACATATACTCACCAAAGTGTTTGGATATGTAAACAAAGTATTGCACTACATTATGAAAATACTATTAAGTTTAAATATTACATTAAAATTACAAAATAGTTATGGGGACCTGTTTTGGCCAATTATCAAATATTGACCCACTTGCTTTACTGAGAACTTTGACTGGATATTTTTTCCACATTTCATAAGGCCCACATCCAAGCTCAACCCATTTTGGCACCTTGTGCTCACCATTTCTTGGCGGCCATAAACACATGCAATTGTTGTCGGTCAGCCACCCTATCGGTACCAACTCTACCACTTTTTTATTATTTATTATCTCCTCAAATTCAACCACTGCGTATTTTTTGGCACTGTCTGTCATTTTCACAAACACTAAAGAAGTCAAACGTAGAATAATTCCACAACGATCTTTCTTGAAGCGAGCTGTACTTGTTGCGTGCTCCTTGTTTTTGTTCGTTTTTTTTTTCTTTAGCACTGACTCTAATTTTCATTTTCCAGTGAACGATTTGGATCCTTCAAACCGACTGACTGGTCGACTTCCTGCGTGTCTCGGATTTTTCTCACTCGCCTCCCTACCTCCTTCAAATTCCCGATCACGCCACCCGCGACCGTTATCCGCGCCCCGTTATCCTGCCGCCACACATCGCCCACGGCGGCACTTCTCAGCGCGCGCGACGGTTACCCGCCGAGCCAAACAGGCCGATGTCTCGTGGGCCCTTGCAGTTCAGGCGCCTTCTCGGTTCGCTCCCGTGTAAATTGTTGTAGGTTTTTTCGGACCGAGAGCTGTATGAAGTTTTACGCCCGGATTTCTACCGCGGACCGTGCCTTGTGCCGTTTGGGGAGGCGGAGTCCGAGCAACTTTTGAAATTTTTTTAATTGCCTGAGATCTATTTTTAGCTCGGCTTCTCGGATCGGTGTGCGGTGCTTTACATTTGCGCCGGGGTTTCAGGTCGAGATTTTGGGGGATCTGTCGAGCCGAAAGTCATAGGCGGCGTTGGGATTCAGCTTTCGCTGATTTTAGGATTTCTTGTGTGGCTCGGGGAACGAATATTTTCCCTGACCACAACAGCACAGGTCCGTTGGACTTGCTATCGAGGCCAAAGGATCTGAAGAAAGGGCAGGCTCTTGGCGGTGCCCAACATGTGGCTCGACCCACGATCGAATCCAGCCCGAGACTGAGCTAGCCGGCAAAAATCTTCACTGGACTTCCCTGGATCCTTATGGGAGATCAGTTGATCCAGCGTCGACTTGACCACTCGCTCTCACTGACGGAGAAAGCTAGCCCTAATGAGAGGCAGGGTTCCCCGTCAGAGAGAGGGAGCTGCTTTCTCATCCCGGACCAGACCGGATCCTGGGATTGCATAAAAATTTTCTAACAGACCAAGGGGAAACTAAAATAAATTTACAGGCGGCTCTACTCATATTCCGAGGCAGGTCCAGGCTGAATCAGCCGGTTAGGTATCTGTGATAGTACCGCCCGACCCTTATGAGAGGTCGGTTGGTCCCGCACTGATCCAACCCCTCGCTCTCACCTGGCAGAGAACACCAGCCCTAATGTGAGGCCGGGTTCCCCGTCAGAGAGAGGGAGCTGCTACCCAGCCCGGGCCAACCCCAGAGGCTGAGGAGCCATAGATCGTTGCTGAGAACGAAGGGGAAGAAAACAACAAAAAAAGCTAAAATGGTTGGCTGTAGACCAACCCCCTGCGGTCATCCCAGTCCCAAGATGAACACCCGCTCTGCGGATCCGCATCCCTCCGGACGCCAACGATAGGCGCTGCTGTTCACGGGAATCCGGAGGTGGGAGTTGTTGTGAAATTGTATTTCAAAGACTTATTCTAAGGAAGGCAATCCCCTGTCAGATTCCTTGATGTGCAGTCTTTACTAAGGGTGGGTAAGGTTGGAGTACAGGAGCTCCAAATCAGTACAAAAACTTCCGATGGGTATGATGAAATGGGAAGGGTAGAAACGGGGTAATATAGGAAGGTAATAGCTGATGTTCCGCGATAACCCTCGGAACTCAGAGTGGTAATTATAAGGGTCGACTAGAGTGGTCCGTTGTGACCCCTGGGGATCGACCCAGTGTGAGAACAATGCCGTATAAAGAAGTAAGCCCATGAGAGAGATAGGCGAGGCCGTAGGTCACACCGAGGCGACCAGATGAGGTAGACGTAAGCGTGAGAAGCCATGGTAGGCCGGGCCTAGGAGGGAGTTTTAATGTCCCAGTTACAAGGGAGATTCCGGTAGTTGAGTACTATAATTGTAAGGATACTAAGCTAGTGAATGAGTTAAGAACTAAGAGATGCTATCTCTTCTACATACAGGTTCGAAAGTACGATAGGGCTATAAGCCAGAATTTTAGATGATTTTAGGAGTAGTTTATTTAGGCAATGATGGGGGGGATCCATCATGTCAGGAGGGGTGATTCAAAAGAAGAAATGTTTGATGTTAACGGAATGACCAGAGCCAAGCTCTAGCGTTACCGTGCGGGAAGGAGAAGTATCCTGCCGGAAAGGGAACCTCGCCGAACTTCCCCACGGGGACCTCGCCACAGAGTACAACCGGAGGTAACTCCCGGTCAGGTAGTTGGCTATTCACCAGCCAGCTCCTGCAATTCCAGGGAGGCCTCCGATAGTCTCGGAAGCGCCCGTCCTGCGGGGTCGGCCGGCAAGGCCCCTCCCTATTTGTTTCTCCCGCGGAAGAGGAGGCCCGAGACCTCGAGTCGGCTTGTTGGCTGATGAAGCCAACATCCGCAATTCTCTAGAGGCCCCGAGCGATCGTCGACCGAGGGAATCCCAAGCAGGGCCGGTTGGAGGGGGGAAAGGGTGGGAGTGAAATGGAAGAAAAATTGTAGGACAGGGTGATGGATAGGATGGGGTTAGGGAATGGGAGCGCTACTTAGTATAGGGAAAGGAAACGGGGGTAAAAGGGCGTATCCACCGCATAACCTAGCAGAGGCGGCTATTGGACACACTACAATTTCCAGTTAAGCTGGTCGGATACCTTCTTAGGGCTACCGAAATATACGTGGGGTGTTGAAACTCCATTACGGATTGCCGCTGTGGAGTTTCGACGATAAGAATTCGTTAACCCTAAGTGTATAAAAAAAATTTAAATCGAAACGAAACGTTAAATTAGAGTTACGGCTTAATATCTTTAGCGTGGTAAATGCCGATCAATTTTCCTTGCAGAGTCTCCAATTCGTATAACGAATTACCTTTCCGCGCTCTAACGCGGCATTTGACAAATTTCTTCCCGAGCTTGGCGTTAAAACCTTTACCAAAATTACTCAACTGGAAGTTTCTTCTGTATACTTCTTGTCCTACCTTGAATTCTACTGGTTTAGATCGCAGATTGTACTGTTTAACTCCTCTGTCGAACGCCTTGTCTAAATTTTCGTGTACCTGTGTACGTATCAAACGAAGTTTGTCGGAGGTATCTACATCAATGGGTTCGTTCACTCCCGCTAGCTGTCGTAATAATGCATAGGCGGACCCATGCTCAATCATATTATTACCGAACAGAGTTTTATACGGGGAGAACTTAGTGGCTTGGTGAACCGAACTACGCAGTGAACTGGCAATGCAACTCAATTTCTCATCCCATCTGGTGTGCTCATCTCGAATATACGCCCGTATTCCGGCCAAGATAGATTGATTAACGCGCTCGGAGGCGTTAGCCTGCGGAGAGTACACCGCAGTACGAAGATGATGCACGCCATATTTCTTTAGGAGATTTTGAAATTGAGCCGATCGAAATTGGGTCCCATTATCGGTTACCACTGTTTCTGGGACTCCGAATAGATGGAAGATTTGTTCTTCGACATACGTACATATATTTGAGGTACTGGCTTTTCGAAGAGGTTTTAACAGGGGGTACTTAGAGAAATGATCTAAAGCGATCAATATGCAAACTTTCCCCTTTTTTGTTCTAGGGTAAGGACCTAGGAGGTCGAGATAAAGGCGTTGCCAAGGCCGTTCAGTCTTGGCCTTTGCGCCCATGGGTGGTCTTAAAGTGGTGTTAGATGGTTTCACCTCTTTACAAATGTCGCAGGATAGGATGTATGCTCGGGTGTCTACGGTCATCCCTGGCCAATAGAAATGTCGACGAAGTCTCTCTAAGGTTTTTCCGATTCCGCCATGCGCTGCTAAAGGTGGATCATGCGCTCTGGCTATAACGTCTTTCGTCAATGCTTTCGGAACCCACAACTTCCAGGCCTCTTCTTCTTGAACGGGATCACCTGATCGGGCTTGAGTTCGGATATAGACGTATTCATCACGAACTATTAAATCAGGGAAACGGTTCTTACTTTTTTCTATCCGTTCTTTAAGGTCGGTATATTCCGAAGAGTGAAAGTGAGGTGATTCAAGATCAATTTCAGGACCAGGATCTTCTAAGGAACTAGCCTTGATTTGGTCGCAGTGGACTCGTGATAAAGCGTCTGGCACCGTATTCAGCGTTCCTTTACGGTGTTCAATGCTGAAATTGAAACCTTGTAATTTTAGGCTCCATCGGGCCAGACGACCACTGAGGTCCTTTTGAGTCATGAGCCACTGTAGGCTAGCGTGGTCGGTTATAATCTTGAACGGCATTAATTCTACGTACGCACGGAATTTTTTTAGACTTAAAATTGCCGCCAAACATTCCAATTCAGTCACAGTATAGTTTCGTTGGGCCGAGTTCAACTTCTGAGAAACATAAGCGATTGGCCTTTCTTGGTTGTCGTCGTCTAACTGTAGAAGCACGCCTCCTATTCCCTGACTACTCGCGTCGCACTGAATGATAAAAGGTTTATTGAAATCAGGACTCGACAACAAGGGGGCGGTGGTAAGCAGTTTCTTAAGTTCTTCGAATGCAGTCTGAGCTTCGGCAGTCCACGTGTATTTATTTGACTTCTTCAACGTGTCTGTAATTGGAGAAGCTAGATCCGCATAATTTGGAATGAACTTACGATACCAGCCAGCCATGCCTAGAAAACGTCGAGCCTGTTTAATCGTCTTAGGCGATGGATAATCAACGATCGCGGCTATTTTATCTGGGTCCGTCTTGATGCCCCCTTCTCCGACAATATAACCCAAATATTTAGTTTCTTTTAAACAGAATTTGCTTTTTTCTACATTAATTGTTAGGCCTGCCCTTTTCAGACAACCGGCCACTTGTGATAACAATTCTAAGTGGGTATCAAAATCTTCGGAAAGGATTAAGAGGTCATCAAGATAGACCAGGACATTTTCGCGGAGGTTATAAGGTATTATTTTATCCATGAGCCTGCACATTGTCTGAGGGGCGTTGCAGAGACCGAACGGCATCACTGTGAAGTGGTAGAGGGGATGACCAGGCACCGTAAAGGCGGTCTTCTCTCTGGAGCTTTCCTCCAGTGGTATCTGCCAGAAGGCGTCCTTCAAGTCCAGGCTGGTTATAAATTTAGCCGACGGAAGGCGACTCATGATACCATCAATTTGTGGCAAAGGATATGCATCCTTTTTGGTCACTGAGTTGACCTTCCGGGCGTCGAAACACAGCCTGACCTTGCCGGGCTTCCGAACCAACACCACTGGGGAACTCCACGGGCTTTGGCTCTCCTCTATCACTCCAAGCGAGCGCATTCGACTCAGCTCGGCATCCATCAGTTTTTGAACGGCGGGTGACACTGGATAAAAGCGTTGTTTAATAGGGGCGGCTTCACCGACGTCAATCACATGTTTCAGAAGTTTGGTCTTTCCAAGACCCAGCGTAGCAAAAGATGGGAATAAGGATTTGACATATTCTAGCCTTCGATGTTCAGAAGGAGGGAGGATATGTTGGGTGGACTCGGTCGACTCCACGATCGGAACGTCCAACGACGCCAAAGATCCTAGCACATCTGGAGCTAGACCAAAAGCCTTCCAGAAATCAACTCCCAAATACAAAGTTTGAGTCAGACTGGGAACGAAATAAAAACGGAGCGACTTGGTTTGGCCACGAAAAGTGACGTCTAGGTCGGCGTGTCCGTGAACTTCAGGCTTGGCGCCGTTAGCCACCTCGATTGCGGAGCGATATTTTGTCCACTTAATGTTTTTGTCGGACAACATTTGCTCCGAACCTTGACCTAGGATACTCACGCTAGCCCCGCTATCTAACAAACCAGTTAACTTCTTTCCCAAAATTTGGATTTCGGCATAAGGCCGTACATCTTTATTTACTGACACGAAAGCAGTGGCTAGTTTACGTCGGTTAGCTACCACGCGTCTCCAAAAGGAACGCAAACGTAGTGACGCGCGTTTAGATTTTAAATTGTTCTGCACACTGGCTCCAGGGGTTTTAGGAGAATTGAGAGCTGACATGAAAATTCTCTCCCGAGCAGCACGATATTCTTTAAGCCGCTGGTGTAAGGGTTTACGTGGGTAAACTACTGGAGCGGAAATCTGAATTTCTACAGGCCTTTCGGACCTTGCTAAAATCTTGACTGCTCGACAGGGGGTTATAGATGGCTCTGAACTCTCACTCTCTGAGTCAACGACATCTTCTAAAGTGACTACATCAGCGACATTGGGTTTGGTCATTCTTTTAGATTCTTCGGGTAAAAATTCAATTTTAAATGGGTCAGGTAATTCGGACGGTGTTGGAGAGGCCTTCGGGCCCCGGTTTAAGGCTGCGGAGGGAAAGGAAGAGTCTCTTCCGCCGCCACAGCTGTCAGCATCGCTCGTTGAGGTCGAGAACTGGTGTTGTTGCTCTCGACCCGAGATTTGTTTTTTTGTGAGCAGTTAGGACAGCGAGGTTTGACTGTTCCCCTTCGTCCGCAGCCGTAACAGAAGAAGCACGTTGGCTCTCTGTCACAGTCCTGGTAAAAATGTCCTTCCACGTTACAATTCCAACAGGTGGCCTTTGAGGGCTGCTATTTCGCCACTACCCCGACAGCGTCTATACACGGCTCCGTAGCGTCCACTGGCCCCACAATCAGAGAGCTAGACTCCTCTACGCGGGCCCTACGTTGGGCAGGCGGCAACAGCGCCGCTCGAGACCTTTCTCTCGTGATTTGAACTTCGGTTACCAATGCCCGTAGCTGACCAATAGTGTCGGTACGATGGAGACAGATCTGCTCTTGGATGTATGGGAGCAACCCTGCCCTCACCGTCTCAACAAACTCGGCCTCAGACATCAGGTTTTTCAATTGGTTTCGAAGCGTGACGAGAGCTTGATAGTATGAAACGAAGGTCTCGCGAGGCTGCTGTCGTCGGCCCAGCATCTGCCGTCGGATGTCCACGTCTCTCGATCTGTCCGCCCAATCGGCTCGTAGCGCAACTTTAATCTGTTCCCAGGTTGGATTAGATGTACTACGTAAAAGTGTCCAATACCAATTTACTAGGGAGTCGCTCAGTAACAGGTGAAAATTTCGTACGAGCAGAGAAAAGTTGCTACGTAAGGTATTATGGGTCAAGGTTTCCGCTCTAAAGATAAACTCCTCTACATTCAGACGTTTATTATCCCCATCGTATTGCAGTTTCCAATTTCGAATTGGACTACTACATCGTCGATGGGAGGTGGAATATCCTGTATGGTCAAAATGCGGTGGGGGAGGTACATTAAATCTGAGAGGTGGAAAGGCAGGCTCGGCTGATCGGTTTGCAGGTTGCAACTGCGGCGCTGCTTGCGGAGAGGAAGTCTTTCGACATCTGTTCTTTAATTTCTTTGACTCCTCTAGCGACCTCGTCTCGCACCAGGCCCGAGATCTGTTGCTGAAGACCAACCAGAAGTGACTGAGTAGTAATCCACCCCGAATCCGCAGGTGCAGATTTGGCCATAGGTTGTTTTTCAGGTACTTTAGAGGGATTCCTATCAAGCTGGGTCCCCGGGGGCTCGGGTAATACTAACGGTCGGGATGGGACGGGCGTGTCCATTTCGATGTGTCGAAGGTGATCGACGGGAGTGGCTTCCTCATTACGCGATTCACGAAACGTATTCTGTTGCGCGTCTGCCCCTGCCTCTTCCGGGACATCGGAGGGAAACAGCTGTTGGCGAATGGATTGCCGCGTGTGGTAAGGATTTTTCGGCGACGTACCCGTTCTCTTCGGCATTTTATCGTTTGCGGAAAAACTCTAATACGGATAGAATTAGAACAAAAATATTCACTTATCGAGTCGAACTAAAGGTCGAGGCATACGAAGCTCTTCGACTGCATACGAAAGAGCCCGAACGAGAAGGGAAGGGAAAGAAAATTGCTGCTATTTTCCGAACTCTAACGGAAGCAATTACTTTAACTAGCTCTATAAATCCGGAAAATGATTCGTCCAAAAGTGATTTAAAAACTGAGCTAAGGTGTCGCAATTACAATAATTTTACAATATTAAATCATGACATTCTATTATCCACAAGAAAAGTCTTTACTAAAATTTCTACCAATAAAAATCATGCAAGGGCTAAGATATATTATACAATTTTATATATATATATTCCAAAAGTTCCTTGGTCCCCGTCCATCTCCTCTCTTCAGCCAACTAAATATAATTCACTTTAACATTAATGCCGAGAGCCAATCACTGGCCACCGAGCATTACTCTCGCAGAAAGGAAATGGTGAGGGAAGGACCCTTCCCAGTTTTCCCGGCGGGGGCTGCGAGACGGAGGACGAACGAGGTTTCCTCCCGGACAGGAGGCTGGCTCACCAAAACAGCCAACCCCTGTAATTCCAGGGAGGACCTCGAACGTCTCCACCGCGCAGAACCCACAGGGTCTGCTGGTAAGGCCCCCCACTACCAGCTCATCCCTAGGATAGAGCTTTCCCCGAGACCTCGAGTCGGCTTGTTGGCTGATGAAGCCAGCATCCGCAATTCTCGAGAGGCCTCAGGTAGGCTCCAGCCACGGGAGTCACCAATAGGGCCTCGAAGGATTAAGGGAAGGTAGGTGAGAAATGGGAAGCCTTTCGCTTCAAGGGGAGGGGATAGGGAGGCCCCACGTTGGGCGCCATTTTTGTTGTTGCGTGCTCCTTGTTTTTGTTCGTTTTTTTTTTCTTTAGCACTGACTCTAATTTTCATTTTCCAGTGAACGATTTGGATCCTTCAAACCGACTGACTGGTCGACTTCCTGCGTGTCTCGGATTTTTCTCACTCGCCTCCCTACCTCCTTCAAATTCCCGATCACGCCACCCGCGACCGTTATCCGCGCCCCGTTATCCTGCCGCCACACATCGCCCACGGCGGCACTTCTCAGCGCGCGCGACGGTTACCCGCCGAGCCAAACAGGCCGATGTCTCGTGGGCCCTTGCAGTTCAGGCGCCTTCTCGGTTCGCTCCCGTGTAAATTGTTGTAGGTTTTTTCGGACCGAGAGCTGTATGAAGTTTTACGCCCGGATTTCTACCGCGGACCGTGCCTTGTGCGTTTGGGGAGGCGGAGTCCGAGCAACTTTTGAAATTTTTTTAATTGCCTGAGATCTATTTTTAGCTCGGCTTCTCGGATCGGTGTGCGGTGCTTTACATTTGCGCCGGGGTTTCAGGTCGAGATTTTGGGGGATCTGTCGAGCCGAAAGTCATAGGCGGCGTTGGGATTCAGCTTTCGCTGATTTTAGGATTTCTTGTGTGGCTCGGGGAACGAATATTTTCCCTGACCACAACATACTTTCAACTAAATAACTATACAGTTTAATAGTCTAGTCTGTTCGAAAATATAAACAACTGACTGCGCGCAAGAAAGATGGACAAGTTCAGACCTGCTATTGATAAATTGATATTTGACACTATTGTACGTCTTCCACTGTTTTTAATGTGTATTATATATACATTCATATATACATAAGTGTCACATATACTTACACTTCTTATGGTTTTTTCAGTCTGTTTAAAATTTAATTATTTCAATCTTTCAAATTATAAATTAATAATTCACTTGTAATAAAAATATAATAAAAAATATTTTATCGATTATTTTAAAGAAACATTTAAACATGTAATAAAGTGATAACATATTTAGAGTCGTTCATGTTAAATAACATACACTTACGTTTAACGTTAGTAATTTTTAATAATGTTTGGTGTTTTTTCCAAGAAATAATTTCTATTAAACCCACATCAACTGATGAAGTTGGATGATGAAACACTTCTCTTCTTTGATTTTCCACCATGCCGTAAATATATAAATTATCAATACTTTCCCGAGCATTGCAATTGTTTTGAGCATTTAATATATTGTTAATTACAAATATTTTATCATTTTTCAATTGAATTATATTGTATGGATGTTTGCAAGTAAGGGTGATACCACGGAATTTAACCTTCTCTATTTTTATATATTGTTTTTGATTATAATTAATGGACTCACTGACAGGTCCATAAATGCAGTCACTTAAATTGTTTTTTTTCACTATCTTAACTTGTTCAGCAGATTCTAGCTCATTCAATCGGTTTGCTATTTGGGTCAGTGGTTTATAAGGTGATTTTACTAAGTATTTAAACAAACTTATGTAACTTTCACCCCAAAATGCCGAGACTTCACTCAAAGGAACTTGAAAGTGACGAACATCATCTGCTATATGTATTAAATTGTGCATATTTAATACTTGCGCATCTTCACCATACTCAGACGGTAATAAATTAAAAAATAGCCTTAGTTGGTTTTGAGCGTATTCAGCGTATTTCACTGCATTCAAGTCATCATTCAAAATTCTGCAAGCGACATACAATAATAAGAAGTGCCGATATTTGTTATCTGATAATAAATTTTTGAAAACAATAGGTCCAATGTAAAGTAAAATAAACCGATATTGGGTAGCTTTCCATTTGGAAACTTGGTTTATATCATAAGATTTTCTCTCAAACTCGATTGGAATGTCTGATGATATAGACTGCATTCTCTCCTTCAAAATTTTGACCTCACGGTTTTTTAGCCGAGCCATATGTTTTTTGATCACTAACCATTTTTCAAGCAAATTTTTCATTACCCCGAGATAAAGTAGATGCATTGAATCTAAAGCTACACTGTTAAAAATTTCTTTGGTAATTGTACAAAAAATGCGTTGGAAGTATATGCTCAAAGCAGTTTTGTAATTTAATAAATCGAGCTTTGCAATTTCACAAATCAGCATAATTGGAAATGGTTTGTAAAATTAGAATGTGTAACTGGCATAATACAAAACTTATTAAAGACGATATGTTTTGTAAAATTACAATGCTTGTTATGTAAAATTCATAAACTTATTTTTATTTCATACGTAGTTATATTTATACCATGATTTGTAATTCTTCAAAACCAGCAAAATTAATATATTTTGTAAAATTGCTTAACTAGTCAATGAAATTACAAAATTATTTAGCCAATAAATTTTATGCTCATCTTTGTAAAATTGAGACTATTTTTTTGGAATTTTCAGAACAATTAGAAAGTAATTTAAATATCATGCATAGTAGTTTTACAAAACGGTCTGTGTCCGGTCGGTTTAGTAAAGTCATGAATCAAGTTTGTAAATTTATGTAATAATTCAGGTAAAATTATTATTTTTCCAGATTTCTAAGAAGTATGTTTTCTATCGATATAAGGGAGGTTTCTTTATTATAAAAATTAAGAAAAATTTGTTGTTCATTTTTCACTTTTATATCAATTAAACAGTTTTCTGTTTACATTTTTTATAACAAAGAACAAAAATAAAATGTGCTTATAGACTAAGTACATTGCGAAACAACTTAGTTTAGAATAAATAATAAATAATTGGTACCTAATATGTTTCATAAGACAAAATTAACATAAATAAACCAATTTAAAGTTATTCTCTTAATAACATCAAACAAAATAATAATTATTATTGCTTTTAACTCATTACCTATCAAGTGATTAAACTTTAAAAACTTGTACTGAAAAATATTGTTGCTTAAGCATACGTTATAATTTTTAGTATTCATTGAAAATAATGTAAGCTAGAAAAACACTTAAACGAAGGAATAAAAATGATGTTTAAAAAAAACTGAAAACTTATCCAAAAGTCGAATTATAAGTCGTTGGAGTCATGATCTTTAAATGAATCAATTTCCTGAACAAAACTGGTGTACTTCGGATGTTGAATAACTGCTTTTCTCTTTCCACCTCGTTTAGTTTCTCGAGGAGGTATAATTTTGAAAAATAATCTAGAAAATTAAATGATAATTAGAATTAAATAAAATATTAAGACTTTCAGATCTACATTGAAGTTAAAAAAAGAAGAAAACCAAAAAAGAAATGTTGGATACCAAGAAAATATAGTACTTAGAAGCAGCACTTAAAATATTTTGAGAATTAGTGTATAGTAGAAAGTATCTACCTTGTAGATTGCAAACGATGAAAAAGTACTATTAATTAATAAGAAATTTGGAAATCAAAAAAAGCACTTTTAATTTTAATAATTTCTCGATAAAATATACATATATATTCCTATTTTATTAATTTTTTTTTTTACTAAATAAAAAAATAAGTGAATAAATAAATATTTTATTATATTCAGGGAATATTACAATATAATATAATATATACGAACCGTTGGATCACTTCTAATGTTCCCTCAATCTCTGGTGGGTAGGCAAATCCAAAAATGAAATACATTAAAAATGTTATCAATATTCCATCCAGGAACGTGTTGACTCTGATGATGATACTTTTTTCGATAACATCATATTTACTTGATGAAACGTCATGTATATTATTTCCTAAAAGCCATACATAAACAAAGAGTCTTCGATTAATTACCCAATTTATTCAACATTTGGTATGACTAATCATCGTTACGAACCTCTAATAATTAATACTGGATTCGGGACATCTATGAAATTTAATATTTTATCATCCTCTGTGTCTTCCTATAAAAAACAAACGTTGCAAATTAACTGAAAAGTTTTCATTAAAAACTGTATAGCGAAATTAATAACTTACATTTATTAACACATAAAGAAACTCAAGTTTTTCTCTAGATCCCATATACTTATTGATAAAATCAAACAGTATATTTTTATATGGGCGTTTGTTATTCAAGGCAATGCTATACTCCTTGGCTTTTTTTTTGTTCATTAAAAATGTGTCTCAATTCTTCGGGAATATCTTGACCTTTGTTTTTTTTCTTGAATATCTCAACTGCAACTATTTCTCTGGTTCTTGAAAAAAAAACAATTGGCACGTACAACTCATTTAAAGACTTTTCCCAGGTTTCTAAACAATTCATTCCTAGAAGATGATCCGCATGAGCGATAATGATTTTATAATGCGTGAAGTACGGCCAATTGACGAAAAATTTTGGTAAATCTTTTTCTTTGTTTATATGCTTGCGCTGCAAGCAATAACTGTCAGCCATTAATTGAATAACTTCTTCGACAGGTTTAGAAGATTTGTAGTAATCTATCAATGCCAATCTTTTCTCTTCCTGAGATTCCCAAGTTTCATTTTGAGGTAGTTCAGGTAAGTATGCTACACAGCCATACTCATCTTGAGCTTTCGGTTTCTTAGTTGGTTCTTCAAGATCTTCTAATGTATACGACTGTGAAGCTCCACTTTCATTATGATCTTGTTTAACGTAGTTAATGCGATCATAAATTTTCTGCCCAAGACTCGCACTTGCTCCTTCTAGAGTGAAACCCCCAATTTCCACCGTGAATGAAGCTGAATAATTGTTCACTATTCGGTGACCCATTTTTTTCGCCGTTGTAAGGGTAGTGTCCTTGAGATCGTTTGTCATATAATTTGCAACGACATGAACAATACTTCTCTTTTCACTAGGGTCTAAAAACTTTCCAGTACGCAAGGATTTTTGCACAGAAGATGACAATTTACAATAAATATTGTCTGAATCAGAAGCTTGACGTGATGATGATTGACTTGGCTGAGTAATCGTCTCTGGGTTTTCTGGAACTGATGTAATAAATAAATATCTAGAAATTGGAGATTGTCGATATGTAAATCAATTCATTACAATTAAGGATTATCGATAATAAAATACATGTTGAAAGTTTTAAAAAAGTTTCGATATTAATTAGACACAACAGTTAAAAATACTTATACAAATTTAGTTCTTACCCTTAGACTTATTTGGATTGTTTTTTGTTGACATATCGCCATCCCAATCAATCCCATCAGGAACAAGAGTTAATATCAATTGTTCTTTACTAGTTGAAGCCAATTCTTGCAGTATTTCGTCGTCATCTATTTCGGTGAAGTCCTCCATATAAATCTATTTGAATAATAATTCAATGCATTACAAAATAGACTAAAATGATTATAGTTTTTATAGTAATAATAAGAATGAATTAAAAAACCTTGTACTCCTTGTCCGTCAACGATAATGTAGTCTTTGCAGCATCAATGAGCTCAGTGATGGTCTCCGCTTTTATAAGTTTTTTCACTGACGGTTTATCATGCCGGGAGACTTTGAAGATCGCCATTGTGATTCGACGCCACTACCAGTTTTCAAGTTTTTTATTTTTAATAATAGTACATATACGATCAATGTTACTAAAATATGGATTTTATATTTTTGAATATTTTTGCTGTAAGTATTTTCACATTTTTTTTTCTCCAACAAACTTTTCATTGAATTAATATTCCATTGAATATTGACAATAATTATTTAAAGAATTTAATTACATATAACATAACGATTTACTAGAAGAACATTCGCAATACAACGAATTAAATAAATGAATAATAATAGGTAATGAATAAAGCTTAAAATGATCAATTAATTATTTAATGGTGATTACAAGGCACATTCAACTAATGCATATTTAGGCTTTATGCATAAAATCGAACCTATTCTATAAACATGTAATTTTTGAAAGCTAACTAACTCACTAAACGATAAACATTTGTACTCTAACACCTCACCTAATTTATATGCTCTTAAATAAGGGATAAATTTAGTATCCAAAACTTCCAAAATGAAATAAACTTCATTTTCATCATTCAACATTTTGCAAATTCTGCCTACTACTATTTTATACTGATAACCTTCTTGCGAAATGAATAATCCATCACCAATACGATATGAGACACCCTTTTTAATTATTTCATGACATTCAACAGTATCTGGGTGTAATTTTTTAGTTAATAAAATTTGTTTAATCATTTCATTATATAAATTCAAATTAAATTTTTCAGTATTTTTTACTTCGAGGTCAGCACTAATTTCTCCTCCTAGACGGACAAAACATTGATACAATTCATGTTTAATACTCAGCGATTTGGTGACATTAATAAAATTATGTGAATATCTCATGCTTCGTTTAAAAAAACAATGTTTGCTCTCAGAACGAAGTGTCCATGACTTCATTAATGGTCCGAACGAAAGAATTAATGATGGATAGTGGAACAAATAATGATGTTTTGGGCGACGCGGCTGTAAAAATAATGATTTTCGTAAGTAAATGTAATCACGAATCAGTGAATCTAAATGAATTACAAAAGTTTCATGTATTTCTGGTGCACATACTATCTCAATAATTTCTGATAGTAATAAAATACATTCCCAAACATCATCGTCAATGTCATCTATTCTGTCATAAATTAGTAATGGTAATAATTGTAAAAAATTCCATATTTGACACGCACCACCTGATACTCTTAGAGAAGTTGATGAAATGAAACATAATTTATCCCGTTGATCTTCTACCGAGTAGTCGAAAATTTCAATTCTATGATTTAGCAGTTTATATGAAAACCAACCTTTGTCAACAAGATCATCAAGAAATAATTTTAGATCATAAGCAAGAACACCTTCGAAAATGTCATGTCCAAGACAAGGAGGTAATCCAGGAAGACAAACATGATAATAATTTAATTGATTAAAAACCGAATCAAATTTTATTCCCTTTATTAATAAAGGTTTTTTATTTGCCTTTTTTTGTGAACATGAATATTTTTTTTTATTTAATTGGTTTATAACTTTCTTGTATGATTCAACAGTTCTTATTGGATAGTTCTTAAACACACCGTTTGCGGTCTCGAAAGATTTTTTTGTAACTAAGCAGTATCGGCAAAAGTACTGAGTTTTACTAAAATTTTCGGCGAATCCCCCTAGTGCGTGGCTTCCTAGATTATCACCAGTTACAAATACTAAAGACCCTTTTATAACTTTACCAGGAGATATTTCAATACCATCAGTCTCAATATCTTTTAAATCTTGAACGATTCTACTAAAAACTTTAGTGTGATCAAATATTTTTTCCTTGCATAATGCAACGAGATACATTGAATTGACATGTGATCTTGTATTATCTGGATAGTTTCCTATACTCAAGTAAACAGCTAAGATTTTATATTTAGCTTTTGCAGAACCTATAGGATTTACAATTTCAAAACTATCTTGATACAATATCAATTGAATTGCGTTAGGATTGTCTTTAAAAAATTTATTATTTTTTAACACACTACCATCTGTAAAATCTTTCAATATTCTGCTGTCATTTTTCGGGGGATTAAATATTAATATATGGCTTAGTGATTTATTATCATATAAGTGTTTAATAGTTTCTTTCAAAGGCACATAATGATAAAATCGTTTTTTCTTACTACTTGAATTATCGAGAGGAATTTGAATGGGATTGACATAAGGAAAATTTTTTTCATAGAATTTTTTGCGTTTGTAAATAGTTCCTAAATTTTCGTCAACAGTATTAATAGTTTTATCTAAAACATTATGAAGAATATTTTCAATTAATTCCGCTGATAAATTTAACGCTTGTAAATGTTTTAATAAATTATTTTTAACAAGTTTTTGATTTTGTTCGCTCATTTTACATATTTCACTCGCAATGTACTGAACAGTTGATGTTGGCAAACAAAATTTAAATTCTAATTTTAAAAAGAAATGCGCTAAATTCATTAAAAAAATCCCATCCGAAGTATTTTTCTCTTCATGATGGTAATTGTCTTTTTCACATTGTGCATGAGAAAATGGTTCATCAACTGAGTTTTCATGATTGATGGTAAATAAGTCGGAAGAGTGTACGTTATTATTATCGTTGAACTGAGCTAATTTAAAAACTTTATTGTTTTTATGAACTTTACTTATATGAGAAGAGAACGAATTTGCTAAAGAATATTTTTTCTCGCAATTTGGGTAATAACATTTTATTGTAATTCCCTGATTTATATGAGCATATAGATGTTCCTTTAAATTTTTAATATCCCGGTACTTTTGAGTACAGCTTTCAACTGTACAATTTATATCTTCAAAAAAATGGTCAGTATTTGTTGGAGAAGAAGATGATACATGCTTAGTGGTATTGACTTGGTGGGTTCTATATACATGAGTTTGTAGAGATGACAAAATTGAATATGCCTTGTTACAGTGGTTATATCCACAAATGAATAGCTTGGTCAAATTCGAATGTTCTTTCAAATGTTGTAAATAAATAGACAATTCCGAATTATTATAATCGCAAAATAAACAAAAAAACATTTTGTTTGTCTTTTCCTAAACTTTTTGAATAACTTTGAACTGATAGTAAAAATATAACTAATTATCTTAAGACTCACAACTTAATATTCAAAAATAAAATGAATTTTTTGTGATGAAAGTAGATTATTTCTGTAACAAAATTTAGTAGATTATAAAAATAAATATTATTATTTTTTGTTTTAAATATATATAAAATATCATTAGTTTAAGTTTGAATATCAATCAGTTTACATGACAAAAAATCGAAGTTCCACAATAAAACAAATTATTTAATAATTTTGTGCTGTTATAACAAAAATTTTCAAACAATCCAAAATTATAACTTATACCTGGTCAAAGATTTATATAATAATTATTAGTATAATAAACAATTGAGCTCTTAAAATTCGAAACTTTTTTCCAATAATAATCTGTAAGGCATTTAAATTCAAAACGAATTTTTTATTTCATAAGTAATTAATGTTATGAACTGTATATCAACAAGAAAAATATTAACCGGTCATTCCATATACAATGATTTTATAAAAATTATTTTATCAATTTGAACTGAAAGCCATTGTTTTTTTTATTTCTGTTAAACTAAAAAAATATTTGCGAAAAGTCAATAAACAATTCTTTTCATGTTTTTCGATTTTTTGATCTCAAAAATGTTCAGTGGTTTAAAAAAAAATAGTTTTTCATTTTTATTTTTTTTTTATCAAAAGAAAAAATTATCTTATTCATTAATTATTGCATTTTATATGAAATAAAAAAATTGCTGACAGAAATATTTAATTTTCAATAATTTATTTCTCATCCTAAAAGACGCTTAATTTTTTATATAACTGATTATAGTTTTTTCTCAATGTATAATTGGCTGTGAACAAAATTTACAGG
Source organism: Philonicus albiceps (assembly GCA_963969385.1). Taxonomy (NCBI): domain Eukaryota; kingdom Metazoa; phylum Arthropoda; class Insecta; order Diptera; family Asilidae; genus Philonicus; species Philonicus albiceps. Next base: position 23,411,385 of record OZ017773.1, on the reverse strand, counting down.
AATGTATTATATAAAAATATATTAGTTCTTTTTTATAAAATATACTGATATCAAACCAAAAAATCAATAAGAATAATTTCCTTCTATAGATTATAGAAAAACTACTTATATAGGGATCATCAGTTAATAACTTACCTATAAAGTTGGTTTTTCTCTGCGATGAGTAACGACGAATATTATATAATAAATTACACCTTGAAGAAATTTTCAAACTTGTTCCATTATCAACAAAAATAATGCAAACACATACGATTACCGCCAAAAAAAGGTCTTTGTTTTCCGAGGTATAGACTCGTACACCTTATAACGCTAAATACTTCTGTGCGTTAGACTGATTATTAACCTATTCACTTATTCACTTCTAATTATTCAAATAACTTATTTGTATATAATGCACGTAAAAAAAATATTACTGTATAAATCTTCAAACGATGCGGACTTGTTTCTGCGTAATACACTAACCACACGCTGCACTGTTACAAGCAACGCTAAATATTAAGTCTCAGTGCTTGAATGAGATGTGCGTCTAGTCAATGTTTAGCTTGGTCACTGCTCGATCGAAGAAAACCGCTGACAAAAAATCCTTTGTTTTATAACGTGTATATACACACTGCGTTGAAATCTTTACTTCTATCTTTCACTTTTTTCACTAAGAGTTTTTAAATAATTCAGTTCTAAACAATACACACATAAACAAATAGCATTAAATAAATATAATCCATTCAATGATGATGATTTTTCCATCCGTAATGCGACATCACACTGATCTGTCGCAAGCGAGACTGAATACTAAATTTTAGCTACGATATCCACGTGCTCAGTCCCGGAAAACCACCAAAACAAATGACGCAGTTTCGACACGTTGGGCATGCTACACTAATGGCGCTAAAACTAAGCTGTGCGTTTTAACGCAACCTTCGATTTTATCTGATATAATAATTATAATAATATACTTATAATATATATATATATAAGTATTATTATAATTTATATATATCTCTTTAATTTTTTCGTTCTCTAACCTCGACTTCCCAACAATTTTTACAAATAATAGGAGAAATATTAATTACTGCCATGTGTTACTTATAGAGATTGTATGTTTATTTATATAGGTTAGTTATACGTTATCTTCGAGCTTGCTCGTATTTCAATAACAGAGGCATTGTCCTAGTATAAATGATTTTTCATCAGAGAAAAAAAAACTCAAGCGCTGACAACGCTCGAACCCTCGACCTTTTATACGTCAGGCAAAAACAGGACGTTCGAAGCCATAATAACATTTAAAAATAAAATTCTTTTTATTACATCAGTGGATTAATGTCAAATTTTACAATACTTGCGATTTGTAGAAATATTGTAATTTTGCAAAAATTTAAATCAGTTAAAGTTTAGAAGAATAATAATTTGCGACTAACAAATACCAACTTTTGGCAAAATTACAATGCATTATGTAATTTTACAATTAAAAAGATAAAAATAATATGATGATTAATTAATGTTTAATACATTCATTGTAATATGAATTACAATGTTTCTTTGAGATATCACATAAAATTGTAGTAAATTAAATTAGAAACAAACCTTATAAATTTACAACGTTTTCCATTTGTAAATGAAAGATTTATTTGTAAAATTACAACACGTGTATAGTTTATCCATCAAAATTGTAAAATTCCAACTTATTGTAGTGGTTTTCTTAACATGTTTTAAAAAATTACCTGAACAGCATGGTAATTTCATATTAGTATACACTGAGTTGTAATTTTACTTGACCTGTGCTTTGTAAAAAGACTGTAATATTACAAAAAAATTTAACAGTGTACGTCATGAACCGGATCGATCTTTTTAATTTTGTCAATTTCGTCTTGATGTTCTCTAGATGATGTTCTGATTGATGTTTATTTATGAATGACTCTTTTGTTCGTAATGTACAGTTCATATTAGGATATACACGTTTATGATTTTTAGTGATACCTTCTACAGTACACCTTTCACATGCAAAATAGCCACCTGGATTTTTTATTGCTTTAATAAAAGCTCTCGCAGGTGAATCTGCAACGATACAAAATATTTTAAATGAGTATTTAATTTCATTCAAAACAATTCCGTCTGAAATGTACTCATTTGCTTCTTTGACAAGGTCTTTGAGATAATCTTTTGCAGAGTAGGGCTTGGAATCACCACAGTACAATGCAATGGTTACAGGCTTACTTTCATAATTACGATTGTAAACTTTTAGAATAATAGGCCATACTTGAATTAATGAGTTATTATATATTGAAATCCCATCAATGTGAAGCTGAACTGCTATAGAGTCTTCAGTGTATATATCTGGAGATATTATTTTTTCTAATACATTTTTGATTCCAATATAAATATAGCTACCATTTGTTTCACGCTTGCTCAAAACTGATTTCATTGGGCGACAATGTTTTGTTTTTAACAATTGTTGAGAAGTTTTAGGCAAATCCTCATGCCCTTCTTCTCGCAATATTGTCAATAATTGTGTTACAACATTTAATGTTAATATATTGAGGTTATCAAGTGTCCAGCAACGGAGTTTTTCGCTTAATGTTTTTTTTATTAATCCTTCTTCACTATTATACTGTGAAGAACTATGTGCATTATCATCTGGAAGTCGGGTATCATGATCATTTTCAATACAATCACTGCTATTATAGTTAGAATCACTATTGCTACTACTGTCAGAATTATCATTATTATCACTATCAAACTTATTATGAAACGCTTCCAGATTACACAAGTCTATATCACTAGGATCATTAACTTCACTCACACAGCTGATGTTTACACTTTGTCTGTTTACACTTTGCCCGTCAACACCTAAATTATCTTTTTTATTTAAAGCCTTTTGTTGTTTATTTAATGCACGCCACCTTTGAACTCTAAGGTAGGAATCAGACATGATTACTTTTAGTAGTAATAATAATAAAAAATATAACAGCTGAGCGCAAAACGAAAATACTCAAATCACTCCGTACCTAACCGCACAGATTAATTTTGTACTCTCTAGAGTACGCCACCTGGCGTCTAAACAATTATCCAGGCTTGGGCCAAGCTTGGGTATGAATTGAAATGGCCGAGATTAGATCAACCAGTCTTGGCCCAAGCTTCGGCAATTATTAGAGTAGCCGAGGCTGGATTAGTCAACCTGGCCCGCACATGGCCCAATACAAATACGCCAAAGCTAGGCTTCCCAGGATCGGCCCAGGCCTGGCCCTTTCGTTCAACTCTGGAAACTCCGTTTCCCGCGGAGTCAAAAAAAAATATATACATATATATTTCAAAGGACAGCGGGTGAAAAATAAGAAAGAAAAGAGCACTTCGCGTTTTATCTAGATCTATATTTATTCCTTTGATCCGTTCCAGAAAACTATTTTTTGAAGAGAAGAGAACCGACCGTTCTTTTACGAATCCGAAAATGGACTGCGCCCCAGTAGAAATCAATTACTGACTTTTTTCTTTCTAAAAATTGGAATTTGCTAAACTAAGCAGCGGGCGCATTCGCCGCGTGACCTAAAAGACGCTGACGTTGTGTCGCAAAGTTCTCACCTGAATTATATTGCAACGGGTCAATGAATTGGTCACGTTGCAATACCTGGTGACCTGACTTTAGCTTTAAATTAGTAAAATTTTAGGAATTATATTATTGCGCATTTGGGGATTTTGTTACTCGTAACTCCCCCCCCCCGTTAGCTTGAGGCTCCGCCGAAATTATGTTTATGTCGGTTCTATTCTCTTTTACATTTTTCTTTGTCTTAAATTTCAGAATAATTATTAAGATAACTATGATACATATTATGAACACAAATATATTTAGGCTTAAATTTATAGTTCGAAATTTCCCGTTTTCGTGGGAGACAGTATCAATTATTTCTCTATTTTTTATATGTTTCAAATACAGATCTTCTAATTTTATACTTTCTATTTCTTCTTCCTCCTGGATTTTCGTAATAAAGTTAGGCAAAACAATTTTATCATAAATTTTTGTTTCAAAATTCGTGTAGGTAACATTTAATATTTCTATTTTACAATTTTTGAATTTTATTAAATAGTTTCCATTCAGAGTTACATTTAGTTTATTACAATTATGTAGTAAAGTTGTGTTGTTGAGGTTTTTCGTTACTAGTATACCAGTATATCAGTTACTTCTTTGATTTCTTGTTCTTTGCATAATTTTTTCTTACAATAGGCTTCTTTTGAGTTGATTATGTTTCTCATACAGTTGTTTTTAAGGGGGATTAAATTTTTCTTAAGGTTTCCTTCAACTGGATATTCGAAAATTGCGTTGTACTGATCTACAAGTATTTCGTAGTGATCTAGGAGTAGGGATTTTTTTGAGCTATCGGGAATTGGTTCTATGATTACTTTCGAATAGGTTTGGTCGGAAAATTGGGGTATAAGAAGGATTATTATAATTTGTTCCTCGTATGATGCGACTGTAATTTTAATATTATTGTAGTTTTCAATATCTGGAATTAATTGTAATTCTTTCGGTGTAAGTATGTTTTTGGAAAGTAACCCGAGTCTACTGGAGAACAGAATTTGTTCGATGTCATCGACATGGTTCCGCAGGAGAAGAATGTCATGGTGGATATGGTACACGTACTGCATGAGCTTGACTTCATCTTTTAGACTTGTAACTTGTTCGCTAATGTTGAAGTGGGCTTTATTTAGATATTGTTCTATGGATTTCTGTTGATTTCTTATGTGGGAAGTGATATTTTGGAGTTGATCGGAGATTTCTTTGTTTATTGAAATTTGTCTATTGTTTTCCTCGATTAACCTACCGTTTGTTGTGAAAAGTCTATCTAGTTTTCCTTTTATTTCTTCCTCGTCTGAATGGTCCATTGTTCCGGCTATATATTTAAGTCCTGTTCCTAATATGTCTATGAATCCTCTTTTCTGTTTAAAATGGGGTATCAAATTTTTTATCTTTGCTTCTAGAAGAATGAGGCTATGATTAACGGTGCTGTACATTGGTCCTATTAAATCTGATCTGGGTTTTAGTCCTAAAATATTTTCCTTTATGTGTTCTTTAGTTATCTCAATTTCGGTTACGTTTATTATGTGCAATACTTTATTGTAATTCTTAATTATGTTTATTTTGTCCATATGAAGGGTTACATAGCCATTATTATTGTTTAAGTCCTGTAGAATAAGTTCCTGAGTTTGTGCAGATGGTAACGGTGAGATCGCTACTGCGATTAGTGCTATTAGTAATGAATTGGCGTCCATATGTGATTCTAAAAGTGGAATTATAATTATTATTATTTTACTCGTTGTCTGTTATTTATTATTATTATTTATTATTGTTATGTATTTTATAAATCATATTTATTTATCTATTTAAATTTATTTGTATTATTATGACAACTTAACGTTTAGATTTAGCTTTTATTTTGGGACGATCCATATAGGGGCTGAATAAGGTGAGTTGCTTGGCCGGATTATACCATTTTCTACCATTTCTTTAATTTGTTTCTTACCTCTCCCTTGTGTATATATGGGTAACGGTAAGTTTTACAATGTATCGGGATATCATTAACTGTTCTAATTTCATGTTTTATTGCATTTGTAAACGTAAGATTAGAATTTTCCTGGTAAAATATTCTTGAATATTCCTTCACTAGTGAAAGTAGGGCGTTCTTTTCTTCTGGATTTAAGTGGTCTGTTCTTAGCTGATCAAGTGAATTTATTTCTTTAGTTTCCAATACACAAAAATTTTTTTCGTCGACTACTCTTACGTCGAGTGGTTGAGAAGAGTTAATTTGTATAGTTTTGTCTGATAAATAGACTTCGGCTTCAATATGAAAATTCTCAACGTTGTAGACACCTTCCTTAATAATGTACGAGCCATCTTTGGCCCGCAGTTCGCTAAGGTATCCGAGTCCTTCTTTTTGTTTTACAGGAAAATTCACTTTCACGGTGCTTTCGTCTTCAGTTTCTTTTTTTAAACCGAAGTGTAGTTTTACTTTGATTTCGCCAGAACTGAGAATACCATTCTTATAGTCTATTATTGCACTTAAATCATTAAGGATGTCGTTACCGATCAGACCATGGTAGTCGGTATGGAATTTACAAATGAGGAACTCGATTTGTTTTGAAGGATCACCCAACTCTTCAAACAAAGGTATAATTGCTTTTTTGTGAATTTCTACAAAGTTTGTAAGGGTTTTTACTTTCATGGGGGTTTCTAAATTTTTGATCCATTTTGGGTGACAAATGCCTGGATTGATAATTGAATGGGTAGCACCGGTATCAATAATAAACTTAAGGGGGTATGTTTTCGATTTAAAGATCAGATAGGGAAGGTTGTGGTTGAGGCCTCTGAGAAAAAATTTTGTGCTACTTCGTTTTGTGTTTCTTCATTTCTTCCGAGATTGTTTGGGTTACCTATTGCAAGGTCGATTTCCATTGGTTCTGGTCTATTGTTGTTGCTATTGTTGTTATTATTGTTGTTATTATAGTTGTTATTATAGTTATTATTGTTAAATCTGTGGTTATTGTTATAATTGTTAGGGTTTTAGTTATATTGATTGTTATTAGTTTGGTTTGGCCTATAAGGGTTTGCGTTAGATCTGTAATAATTGTTTTGATTATTCAGATTATTGCTATTATTAGAATAGTTGTTGTGGTTATTGTTTTGTGGAAAATATCTTGGGGTAGACTTGTTATCTGTTGCATTCCAGGTTCGATTTCCTCTATTCACGGTTGGGCTATTGTTGAATTGACCTCTAGAATTTCGGTTGCGGTTAGAACTATTAGGGTTTTGTCCTTCGTTATAGTTTCTGTTAAATTTATGCCTTTGATCAATTCTATTATCTCTTGGTGAGTTTCTGTTAAAATTGTCGTTCGAATTTCTTGAGAATGGGTTGTAAAAAGCATGACCGGACTCATATAATATGTTCATCGCGCTTTCTAAATCTGTCGGTGCCCTACAATAGAGAATAGACTTCATGGGCTCAGGAATTTTGTTTTTGAATATACTCAATGCCGAATCTATATTTGCTTTCAGAGTAAGGGCAAGATTTTCTGGGTTGAGTGTATTTTCCTGTGTAGTTTTAATATTGAGCCTCCTGAGAACCGATCTTATTTCGTTGTAAAAGTCCTGACTATTGGTTTTAAAGGAAACACTTCTAAGTTCATCGAAAAGTTGGGTCGCGGATTTTCTGTCACCAAAATTATTACATAATAAGGATTTAATTTGAGACCACGATTTTATATGATAGTTGATTTCAACTATTTCCCTCGCCCTTCCTTTTAATTTTGATTTAATTGTGTCGGAGAACACTAATTGTGACAGCTCGTCGTATCTTTGAAGTACTGGGTGTACCCTGTCGACGAGATCGACAAAATTCTGTAAATAGTTCGGGTTTCCATCAAACTCTGGCAATTTTGTCAAGTATTTCATTGGGTCTATTGTGATTGTAGGAATTGAGGTAGGTATGGGATTTGGAATAGGTTCTACGTTGATCGCATTTATTCTGCTTCGCATATTTTCGATGGATTTTCTCAAATCGTCCCCTAGTAAGTGAATTTCACCGTTTTCTTCGGCCATTTTAGACGACTGTTATGAAAAATTTATCGCGGGTAGTGGAAAGGGAGAAAGAAAAATTTTATCCCCTTACAGAAAATTACAATTTCACTTTTTATCACTAGACTTGGCTATTATTAAATATAGGCTACACTACAACACAATCTATATCTGATAATCGTTACAATAAAACTTAAAGATAAGATAAAGAAAGGATTGGGATTTACTTGGAAAAAGAAATCTTGTTTCTTTGATGCTCCGTTGTCGTATGCAGCACGATGATGGTCTCTTCTGCGGGTGTTGCAGGGCAGCTTCGGATGCAGCTTCTCGGTACCAATGGGTTACACAGCACTAGAACGGTGGCACAGCACTCGACTCCCGGTTGTTGTCACAGCACTCCAACTTCGGCTCGGTATCTCGATAGGTTTCTATGAACACTGAGAAATTTCTTTTTTCTTCGATCGCGGTCCTTACGTTCGATTGCGTGTCGAGTATTAACATACACGTACGTCTCGGCTTCTTCCCGAATCGACTATGCGTCTTCGCAATTAATCGATATTAATAACGCACGCACGCAATCCTACCGACTGCGCCAATTGCAAACTCCGTTTCCCGCGGAGTCAAAAAAAAAAATATATACATATATATTTCAAAGGACAGCGGGTGAAAAATAAGAAAGAAAAGAGCACTTCGCGTTTTATCTAGATCTATATTTATTCCTTTGATCCGTTCCAGAAAACTATTTTTTGAAGAGAAGAGAACCGACCGTTCTTTTACGAATCCGAAAATGGACTGCGCCCCAGTAGAAATCAATTACTGACTTTTTTCTTTCTAAAAATTGGAATTTGCTAAACTAAGCAGCGGGCGCATTCGCCGCGTGACCTAAAAGACGCTGACGTTGTGTCGCAAAGTTCTCACCTGAATTATATTGCAACGGGTCAATGAATTGGTCACGTTGCAATACCTGGTGACCTGACTTTAGCTTTAAATTAGTAAAATTTTAGGAATTATATTATTGCGCATTTGGGGATTTTGTTACTCGTAACTTATTCTCGTTTCGAAATTTTCAAAAGTCCTGTTTTTTAGTTCTATTTTACAATCTTTAAATTTAATTAGGTAATTACCACTAATATTCATACTTAGTTTATTACAATTTTGTATTAACTGTGTTTCTTTTAAATTTTTTGTAATGATAATTCCGTCAGTAATTTCCTTAATTTCTTCTTTTACAAAAATTTGTTTTGTACAGTATGCTTCCTGAGAATTCAGTATATTTTTGATACAATTATCTGTGATATGGACCAAATTTTTCTTTAAGTTATCTTTAACCGGAAATTCAAAAGCATCGTTGCGCTCATCGGATAATATTATATTCTGTTTTAGGAGTAGGGATTTGTTTGTGGGGTCAGGGATTGGTTCTATAAGTATCTTTGAGTACTTGGAGTCGGAAAATTTCGGAATTAGGAGGACTATTATCATTTGATCTTTATAAGATCTTACTGTGACTTTAACGTTTCTGTAACTTTCCATATCTGAAACCAACTCTAATTCTTTATCGGTTAAAATGTTTTTTGAGAGCAACCCGAGTTTACTCGAAAATAGCAGGTCGATATCGTCGACGTGGTTCTTAAGGAGGATTATGTCGTGGTTAATATTATAGATGTATTTTATTAATTGTACTTCGTCCTCTAAGGTTGTTATTCTTTCTGATAGATCTTGATTATAGTTGTTAAGGTACTGTACTATTGACTTTTGTTGGTTTCTGATGTGGGAAGTTATATTTTGGATTTGGTCGGAAATTTCTTTTTTTGATTAATATTTGTTTATTGTTTTCTTTTACAAGTTTTCCGTTGTACTCGAAAAGTTTAACTAATTTTTCTTTAATTTCGATTTCGTCTTTGTAGTCCATGGTGCCTGCTATATATTTCAAACCCGTACCTAAAATATTGGCCAGTCCCCTTTTTTCTTTAAAGTGAGGTTTCATGTTTTCTATTTTCGCTTCTAAGAGCATAAGACTACACTGAGAGAAAAAAATTGTCAAAATCAACCATTTTTTAACAATTTTGTAGGTTGAAATCGGGAAAACTATTAAAATTGTATAAAATAACTATAAAAAATTGTTGTTTTTCAAACAAACATAAAAGCGTTTGAAATCGACAATTAAAATAGTTAAATGTTAGTTTACTATAGTCGCTAGTTAAATCCGACTATTAAAAAGTTACTTTTTATTCTACTATAAAAATGGTTGTTTCTAACAAACAAGATTTGTTAATAGAATAACTATTTTGGTGGTCATTTGTAACTATTGACGTACTCGATTTCTGCATTTTAGGGTTACTATGAAAAAGAGAAGCCCTTTACATATCCAAAACCGTCTGGCTGCCTGTCCTTCCGTCCTTCTACCGTGGTATGTACATTCTAAATGTTGATGTTCAAAGCTTTATATTGAGGCTGAAATTGAGTTAAATTTTAACCTCAACCTCAGCATTAAACATTGAACATTAAACATTTGAAATGGATCTATGTATGTAAAGTGCTCCTCTTAACTGAGTATCCCCAAAATGCTGAAATTAAAAGAAGTGTATCATTAGTTATTATAGTAATCTTCAATTTTGCTTCCGACGTATAGATTTGAAGAACCTTAAAATACCTTGACTCCAAATTGTAATGTAAACTTCTATCCCAACTGAACTTTGATTTCTGTGATGATTAACAGATATTTAGATCGAATTAAAACAATTGTATTTAGTTTTTTGATAATTATATATTTTACAATAATATACATAAGCAATTCATTTTCTGTTTTAATCAAAAAAGGTGTTTAAACCTTATTACATTCTTGCCACTTTCAATAGTGTGACTGTGCACCGGAAGTGAGGAAAATTTCTTCAAATTTACAATTTTTGGTTTTTCCAAACGAGAACCAACAATGTATGCTTCCATGTGCTCGTCAAACATTTCATTTTGGAATTCATAACAAACTATGAAAATATTACGGTCATTTTGAACAAGAATTAAATGTATTTGAAAAATCCTTACGTTTTCATCACACAAAAATAGGAAGTAATTTTTCTTATAAATTGTTCCTTTCACTTCTATTTGGTTCGTTTTCAATACGAAACACTTATTTTCTATAGATAGATCCGATTCTAAGTCTGTGCAAAAAAATGATTCGCTTTGAAGTAAAGTTCGTTCACAGCCTGATACGTCAATAACCTCACTAAAACCCTTGCCTGTCAATATTCGAAAAGCATTAATGAACTGGAATTTTATTCCAATAGACCAACAAATATTTACCCTACTTGTAACATTGTTTGCGTATGATTTTAAGGCTCGGTGTTTGGCTTCAAATCGAAAACAATTCAGATATTTTATGGGACCGCTATTTTCAATAATTCTGGAATAATGCAATAAGAAATGATGTTTCGGTTTAAGCTTTTCATTAAATAATTTTATATACATTTCGTTCATTTCGGAAACAGTGATTCTAAGCAAAGATAAAGTATCCTCTGTATAAATTGGTAACATAATTAGATCAATAAATTTTAGCATTTTTAAAAAGAAATGCCATACCGGGTTGTCTTTCGGAATTAAATCACCCATAAACAATGAAAAGTGGTGAATGAAACACCACATTTCTCGTGCAGACATAGTGAAATGTTTATTCTTTATATTTTCTAAAGTGATGGGAGGCGGAATATTACCTACTTCTGTATCACCATAAGAAAATAGCCGCATTCGCGCATTTAATGTTTCAATGGAAAATATTTTTACCTCTTGCACAAAGTAGGATATAATACAACTCATGTTGTAGTGACAAATGCCCTCAAACACATCATGCATTAAATCTGCAGCATAGTTTTCTGTGACATGAAAATCTGGTATTTGATTGAAAATGGAGTTCTCTACAATACCTGTGCGCTTACTATCATTAATTGAAAGTTCTTTCTCAAAACTCTCCCTTTTACGTAAATCATTTGGCATTTCCTCTATATCATAGCAAAGATTTTCTTTATGTCTTCGGCAAAATCTACAGTAAAAATTGGAATTGAATGATGAAGTAAAACCTAATGCAGAATTTAAACCCAAATTATCTCCGACAATAAGAGCTAATAGAAAATATACTCGTTTTTCCATTCCATTAATTTTTATAATAATACCGTTTTTTGCAATATCTTCTATTTCGTCAACTAAAACTTTAAAACAGGCTTCATTGCCGTACAATTTAGAATCTGATGATTTAAAAAGCATTGCAATAAATATGTTATCTAAAGTGGAAAGATATTCTTTAGGTAAAACAGGGAATGAGTAATAAACTGCGCACAGTTTGTGAACGCCACGATGTGATCCTAAAGGATTGCAAGTTTCAAAATCATCAATGTACAAGATAAATGGAATAACAGTTTTATTTTTATATTTCAAGGATTTTTCTTTCCATGATTTTCCATTAATAAAGTTTTGAATTGAATTTTCCTTCTCTAAATCATCTATATTTTGAAGTGTTCTATCTAAAACATTTGGCTGTTCAAAAAATTGTTTTAGCTGATTTTTGAATGGCATCAAAACGCCTTTAGATTCACTAGCATTTAAAGAAGGGGTATTATTTTGTAAAACAATGCCAATTTCGTTATGTATGGTAAAACTTTTGGGTAAACTTAAGGCTTTCTTTCCTTCCAACTTCTGATAAAGTTTATGTTCCGAATTGATACTTTGAAATGTTTTACTAATAGTCCTAAATAATACATCTAAATTACTTTGAAATTCAGTCGAAACATGTGGGGATACAATTTTTTCCAAATGTTTACAAATTACTTCTGTTAAAAATTCTGTTATATCATCAGAAATTTCTTTAACACATTTACGAGATAGGTTGGTCTTACTATGCCATTTACACAATAAAGTTAATGCACTGTTTTCCATTATCTCCTTAAATGATTCTAAATTGAAAATATTTCCTTCTTAAAAAATTTAATTCATAATTTTGATTACATGTTATGTCATTATTTATTTCACCGTTTCTAGAATTCGTTGGACTCGTATATTCCACATTGTCACAATCCTCACTTCCGCTTTTATGAGTACATAAATGCTTTCTATAAGAATTTAAACTAAAAAAGGTTTGATGACATTGAAATTGTGCACAGTATATTCTACTTGTGGGTTTTATGTTATGAATACTCTTTAAATGGGTTATTAGAGAACATATAGCTTTAAAAGTTTTTAAACAAATATGGCATTTATACATTTTGAAATACAAACTTTTGGCAAAGAAATAAGTTAGTTTCCTTTTAGTTCATTTATAACGCACATTACTTTGGGAGGAATTTTCGAGCTTTGCAATGAGTTACTTATATCGTAAAAATAATTTTCTATAAATAACCAAATGAGTTCACTTTCTAGTGCATATTTAAGATTTAATGTTGTGTAAGCTTTAAAGCAAATGTCTAATGACTTAATGAAAGTGTCTAATTTGTACAACAAATTATCAATAACTACAAAAAACTGATGAACATCTTATAATGTTTTACCTACAGTAATTATAAAAGCCTGGCAACTTAACCCCATTTCCTTATACATGTTATTTCTCTTCTCAATAGTTGGAAAAACTAAGTTTTCTGATACCAAATGTATTAAAAAACTATCTTGAGATGCGGCAATGCTAGGGCGCCAATGGTCACTTTTTGATCCTGTTCTTTTAATTTTAATTTTTTGGGTGGGTTGTATAATAGCATGTAAGACTAATGCTAAAATCACATCTCGTGAGTCTGAAAAAAAGCGAAAATTGAATTTATTCCTTTCCCTTTAATAATTTGCTACCATCTGGTGTATCCTTAGTAATAGAGTCGTAGATTTCTTTAGATCGTTTATCCCTAATTTTAGTCTCCAACTTAGGAAAACGTAAAACGAAACTATGCCATGAATTGATTAATGCCATAGATTTTTCTTCTCCATATGTTAAACAAAAATCTTTATTGATCTAGAAAGGTGGTGAAACAAAACGTAAATTATATCTAAAACATTATTTTATATATTAGTAGGATTACTAGAGTGTGCCCCAGAGAGTGTCTTAAAATAGGCCAATCCTGAAATATCAAATTTAGATCTAAATCTTTACGCGATTCAAGGTTTCTTTTTCTATATTGGTATAATTCCTCCCACTTTTTCTGACAGCCACTCCAATCATCCTGATTATATTTTAAAAATTTTTTACCAGATTCAATCAAAGCGTCTAAAAAATATGTATAATAAATATATTATACTTGTTAAATTATGTACTTTAATACCATCATCCTCTGTATTATAATTTATTTTCAAGGCTTGATTAGGAGCTTTAGTTGCCGTTCGATTCTTTCTTTTCGCAGATTCGGGAAATAACTCTTTTTTCCTCAATAATTTTAATTTGTTGTTGTAGCGGTCAAATAATTTTCCTCTTGGAGGACAAGTTTTTTCACGTGGTGTATAATATATTGCCTAAGTGAAGATCAAATAAAAAGTGATTAAAAAATTTCTGATCAAAATCATCTTTTTACAAATATTTCAAACCGTAAAGAATGCTACATCTTTACAAACAGATACAGCACACATAAATATGTATATCAAATTAATATAATTGACATATTCAAGCTTACATGCTATATCAGCCAAATAACGCTTTTATTGAACAGCTTTCCAACCAATTAAGTGTTGACGAAACGCGCACAGATTCCCAAGCTAAGCAAAACTTAAAATTTGCACAATTATGTAAAAATTAAAAAAAGGGTCTTTTCACGGTTTCAAACGTGCTACACACAAATTATCTGTGGGGAATATAACTTAACTATTTGTAGTTCTTTTATAAATGATTAGTTGGTTATGAAATTTGCAACTATGAAATAATTATTTTTACAAAAGTATATCTAACCCTCCACCACTGCAGGTTTGAAACAATGAATTTACCCACATTTCTTACAAAATTTTAAAATAGCATTTTCATGTGTAATTTTTACCTTACTTTCCGATGGAAAAATGTTTACTATTTGGTCTGACAACTCATTTATTTCACTTAGTGTTAGTGTAAGTCCTTTTCCGAAAATATACTCTGTTATTAGGTTTATAAGATTATTTCTATTTGTGTCATTAAGTTTCCCATTTAATTTGTAAAAATCTTTAATATTCTGCCCTGTGTAGCACTTCAATACTTCCTCAATTATCTATAAGCTTAATAATACAAAAAAAATCCCTTATTATTTGGAAGTTTAAATTACAATTTTCGACCCTACTGGTGATCCAGCACTGGAGTAATCAGACTTAGAAATCCAAGATGTCACTTTAGTATTTGCTGACAAGGTATCTGCATCCGCTGTGTCATCCCCAATTGGTTCATGTAATCCCTTGAAGATAAAAATGTGAACTAGTAAAACAAAAAGCATTGCAATTTACTTGTTCTTTTCTCCATCTTCTAATATGACCTTTTCATTTAATAAATGTGCCGTAGGCCGCCTCTGAGTTGCCGACAATTTTTGTAATATCTGCTACGTCAATAAACTTGAGGCACTCGAAATCAATTCCTAATTCTTCATATAAAAATTAGTTTTATATATTTAATGAAAGAATAGAAGATATACCTTGAAACCTTTCATAGAGATGATCCAAATTCCATGAAGACAGGATGTTTTTCAATTGATTTTCTTCTGTTTCAGGGTTTTCTTGGGACAAAATAATAATTTGTTGTTGCTCCGGATTCAGGCTTAAAATTTGTTTTTCACATTCAGACTGATTGGACGGTTCCAGACCTTCAAGCTGCGCAAGGGGCACTTCACTACTTTGAGAACTTCTCGCAAATGACAAAAAAGATAACAGTTCCTGTTGCGATTCAAGATTCACAATGTTCTGACCTTGGAAATTAAATGACTCGGCAAGATTGTCTATATTATCACTTTCGGAACACATAATTAAAATGCATTATTATTATTACTTCACTCTTCAAAGAAAAAGCGTAACATTTCACTAACTTAAGAACGATGTTAGAATAAAAACAGCGCACATAGGTACTCTAATATTTATCGAACTATACACTGTTTGTCAATGCCATGAAAAATTTACTTAAAAACTGTTATATGGGTAATTCTCATGAAATCCCGAAATTCGGTCATTATGAACTGACAAATAATATTGAAATAAATTTGTATTTTTTTTCTATGGATTTCGTAGTACTAACGTTACTAGATTGTAATTATATAGTGGTCCCCAGAATACACGTGTTTTATGAGAATTATGAGGATATTTAAAAAAATAAATGTGAGGGAATGAGCAATTCATGAACCTTGGAAAATAAAATTAAGTTTATTTTCATATAATCTATTTATAGTAATATAGTAATATAGTAATCAAATGTTATTTTTTTACATTAGTGAGAACTATTACCCTGAAAATCACAAAATTATTGCAGTACGGCTGCATCATTGTAATAAAACCTAACTCAAATTAAATTGCACTTAATCACAATGGCAGTACAATTAAATAATAAACGAAAAACAAGACGTCTTTGCTTGCTTAAGATTAACTTAACTGACATTCTACCAATCGAGTAAAGTTCTCATTTTAAACTTTTTGAAAATGAAATAAAAGCCCGTTAGAGCAAACTAAACGAAACAATCAAAATTACTTAACTGAAAATCTACTAACAAAATTTGGTTTTCTTCTTCAGTCTCAAAGTTACTGAAACAGTCTCAACTTGGTTAAATATTATAAACTAGTCTATTTCCTTTACGGAATAACATCCCCTCTTGATCAATTTTGGGGGCTCGATCTTCTGTATGATATCATTCCAGGCATACAGTTGTTCGTCTTTGATTATTGGCCATCTCCAAGATTTGGTTCCTCTTTTCATACACTTTACTAAAGCGCCTTCTTCAAACTCTGATAGTATTTCCCCTGGATAAACTTTTTCATCCCATTTGATAAGAACATAATCACCTATATTATAAGTGGAATTGTTATCTTTGCAAATAATATCATTTGATGAATGTCCACCATGCTTGTGTTGGTTTGACGTGGTTCGTGTTTGGACTTCACTGCGCTTTGTTTTTTTAATGCAAGGATTTGAAGATGAGTAATACCCTAGGTGAAAATGTCTACATTTTTCTACACATTCAGTGCATAAAAGGCTTCTAAACTCCAGGCGATCACCATTGAAAACAAACTGGCGAACTTTTTGAGTTCCACGGAATGCAGCGATGGTGTGTGACTGTTTGACTAAGTCTTCTATCTCTGCGATATTAGCAGTGGTAACTTCAAAGAGCATTATTGAAGGACATCTAGCCAACAAAATGTCTTTGAGAGAACTCAAATCTACGATGTCTTGGCCTTCAGCCACCGCTTTGTCGGCAGTTCTTTTTAATGTACCACCTACGCCATCAGGTGCACCTTTGCCATGTCCTGGTTCTGAATAATGCCATGAAAAAAATGTCGTACCCGGAAATAAATCATTTATATGATTATATACAATGTGGAAAATGAACTTGTTTTTGTACTGGTTTACAGGGCTATCACTTAGTATATGTATTCTGTGAATGTTTAAATTCTGATTTTTAAGCCATTTAAAAACTGGTACTAAGTGTGCCCATACCGCCATAGTATCGTGCCTGTTATCTCAGAAAGAGAACAAAAGCTTTTGGGTTTAACAGTATCATTGTCACGTAAATATAACACTCCTGTATGGAGTGTGACTTGTTGCCTTGCACCCCCAAAATGAACTGCCTGAATCTCTTCATTATATTTGCAACAATAGTTTTCACTAAAGTCTATATGAATAAGGATTTCATTGTCAGTCAAATGCTTTTTAAGTTCTGAAATGGTCTGATACTGGTGTGTTATTGTGGCAACATGCTTGTAGAATGAAGGCAACATTTCTTCCAACTGTAGCACTAGTTTCTTTAGTGGAACCTTGATCTCTTTTTTAACAGGTTTTCTTACTGTCTTCATCTTTCCATTTTTTTCGTAGGATGTAGTTTCATACATCCACTGATGATAGGTCACTATTCGGTTTGGGTCTGGAAGATAATATTCCACCCTCTTGTTTGAACAACCCTTACATTCTCGTAACAAACATTTAGTTGAATGGACATCGCATGTTATCATGGCTAGAAATCTTGTTAGATTACAGTAAGCCAATGCTTTATTTTCATGCAATTTCATGACAATCAGTTGAACATTTGCATGAATCACACATTTGCATGTGTTTCGGTTTTTTATGTTCGCCCAAGTCACCCAAAAAGGTCGAAGTCTGCAGAATGTTGCCAAGCTTACTCGATATTCAACCGTCGTCAGGAATTTTTGGTGCAAGTTTTTCATTGTATCACACAATTCACGTTTTTGTTTTACCTGTCCATTTGACCTAACGAAATCTTTCTTGCCTGGACACATCCGAGAATTTTCATCTTTTTCTAAAAAATCTCCTACATCTTTTTTAACTTTCATCAGTTGAGCATTTATTTTTCTAACGCCGCTCTTTTTGTATGTGTCATGTCTGAAAAACTGTTTTGATAAATGAAGCAGTTTATACTTCTTCAAAAGATCTGGTTTTATAATCTCAAAGTATTTCTTCTTCTCAATATGTTTCTTCAGGTTACTGTACCTATTTTTTAGTTGTTTAGTTATAACTTCCGACAAAAGAAGCTTCTTTTTCACAACTTCAGGAACTTTGACGTTCTTCAAGAGTGCTGATACTTTAGCTTCAGGAGATGTCTGAACATTATTGATATGTCTTTGACATCGCTTACGATATTTCTCTCTTTTTCTTATTTCATGTTTCAATTCCTTCTGTAATCTAGCTATTTTCGCATAAAGTATTCCTCTACGTCTTCTTAGTTGTCGCCTTCTCCGAATAGCTACCAGGTCCCGAACTTCATTATTATTTTGAATACCCGGTGCTGGGCTAGGAGGTGGTGTATCGTCTAACATTCTTGTTAGATTCTTACGAACATTCGCTGTTTTGTTTCTATATGCTTGGCTATTTTTCTTCCAGTTTTTTCTTTTTTGCCTTCTTTCTCTGGAACTCATGGCGGATATAGGTTTTACTTGGCCTTTTCCTTTTTTTCTTAGATATTTAAGTCTTTCTTTTTCACGAAATATTTCAAGACTTACAGGATCGGATTTAATTTTCTCCCTACGCTTCCTATCATATTCTTTCTTTTTTAATTTTGCTTCTTCTTCGTCTACCTTCTTTTTTCTTGGCATTATTTGACCCTACAAAAAGAGCGCAGTAGTAAATTCACGAGTTGGTTAAAGCAAACAATCAAAAAAGCAAGCTGACCCAGTCAAAAATCATTCCCTCATAAATCATCATTCCCTCACTACAAATTTATATGAGGGAATGACGGTGAGGGAATGACGAAATAAAGAATAATCAAAAATAGTTCATGACATAACCTTACTTTTAAAAAAGTTATCTTGTTTAAGTTTATTACTCCCAAAACCCTACTTCTCTCAGCAGTTAATAACGGTTAAAGTGTATTACTTTTTGTTTTTTAGGTTGTGATGGAATGACGATCAAAAATGTAATTAAACAAAAACAATAATTAAATCTTTTTGCAACACAAACTCCAACACGCTCACGTTAAATTCGCCATATTCCCAAATTGACAATACTACCAACTTTCAAAAACTAATGGTAGCGTTCATGTTTGGTTAAAACTGCGTTCATAAATCGATTGTCAGTAAAATGTGAGGGAATGATTTATTTTTATGGGACACGTGTATATTTTAATTTTTTTAATTCATTTATTACTTTATAAACCAAATTAAGTTTTGTTTTATTAATCTATTATATTTTTAATCAATCAGTCATACTTGCAAGACTTTTATAAGATTTTTTTGGTTGTTTGATGATATAAAGTTATTGAAATTGGAGCTTGGGACATAGTGAGGGAATGATTTTAGAGATATTATATAGTATGTATCTTTTTTATTTACACATATGGTCCCGAAATGATAAGTGAATCTTTTAGCCACAGTAACATAGATTTCAAGGAAATATTGGTAATCGTTATATGTTACTTAGATTGTTGATGAAACTCGAAGGACAAGAATTTCGGGATTTCATGAGAATTACCCATATATGTAGGATTTTTATAAAAGGTCACTTCAGCAATAAAAGTCACTTCGAGAATAATAAGAACTTTATTCGGTTTTTAAAAAAAATAAAATAAACAAGAGAGTTCTATTACTTAACTTATCCGCGCATGGCTCACACAACATGTTCGAATCACGGCTGACTAGCGACTGACTAGCAACTACAAGCTTTTCTTTTTTTTGATTGTGTGCTGCTCTCTTCCCACACGGCCATCCTACATGTCATCCGGCTCGGATGACGCAGACGCCCACATCTTCATATGATCAGCCGATGTAGATGTTAAACCCGGCCCTTCACCTTGGCCCACTCTGCTGACGTCATACCGTTCATTTCTCTTCGTTTTGGTGACAACATAAGGACCAAAGTATTTTCCTCGCAGTTTTAACCCTGTACCAAATTGGGTCCTTTTTATAGCGACGAGATCTCCAACTTTATAGGTAGTAGCTTCTTTCCGTTTACGGTCATGATTTCGCTTTTGTTCTTCCTGTACCTTGGCGATGTTCTCACGAGCTTCATTGCGCAGCATTTCACGTGATGCATTAAAAGCCTCAATCTTCTCCTTCTCCAGTACGTCCATAACAGCGGCATCGAATTCGTCTCTTAATTTAACCTAACCTACCAGAGCTTCATGTGGACTAGTTCCTATACTTCGCTGATAAGTACCATTTAGACAACGATGTACTCGGTCTATATAGCGGTACCGTGGTGAAACATTGGCATTTCCCCAGCTTGTCCGGAATTTCGTCGATGTTAGGAATAGGATATTTATCGTCGACGGTGACTTCGTTCAGTTTGCGGTAATCTATTACCAACCGCCATTTGACCTTTCCACTGGCATCGGCCTTCTTAGGTACGATCCAAATCGGGGCGGAATACGGAGAATTGCTTAGACGAATTATTCCGTTCTCGAGCATCTCCTGTATTTGGTTTTGTACTTCTCCCTTGTGTACGTAGGGATACCGGTACGTTTTGCTTTGAATAGGGACGTTATTAAAGGTGCGAATCTTATGCTTAATCGCGTTAGTAAAAGTGAGATCGGAGTTCTCTTGATAGAATATCTTGGAATATTTTTTTACTAATTTCACTAAAGAAAGTCTTTCTTCGGAGTTTAAGTGACCGATTCTCAATTGATCGAAAAGCGGTTTATTTACCTTGTCCTCTATTATGTTAAAATTTTCTTCGTCGACCTTAAGGATTTTGGGGAGTTGATGGGTGTTTGTTGGGACGGTTTTGTTGGTGCACTCGGCTTCCACTTGAATTTTATAGTTTTCTACATTATAAACGCCCTCTTTAATTATGATCGAGCCGTCTTCGGTTCGAAATTCTTCTAGGTATCCAAGTCCCTCTTCGAAAGGTGCTGAAAAGTTTAATTCGAAAGCCTTTTGACTTTCTTTTTTTTTTTGTTTTCCTGTGTCGAAGTGTAACTTTAATATTTTATCCCCTGAGGTCAAACGATTATTCTTATAATCAATGTTGGCCTCAAGTGGCATGAGGATATTGTTACCAATTATTCCATCGTATTCCTTGTGAAATTGGCAAACAAACATTTCGGTTATATTCAGAGGCTAGTTCCTAGGTCAGCTAGTTCCTCAAATAATGGTATTGATACTTTTTCTACTATTTCGACTACATGGTTCAGAGTTTTGATTTTGCGGGGTTTATTTAACTTAGTCTTCCACTTGGGATGACATAGGCCAGGGTTTATAATTGAGTGGGTTGCCCCAGTATCTATAATAAATTTTAAAGGTCGGGTCTTGGACTTTACTATAATAGTAAATAAATAAAAATATGGGGTAGGAAGGATATGAGGCTGGTGAAGGAAAATTTTGCGGGGAAGAGCTTGTGGTTTCCACAAGATCCACCTCCATTAGTTCTGGTTTATTAGCGTTTATGTTATTGTTGTTATGGTTGTTAGTTTCGTTAGTTCCATAGTTATTGCGATTCTGGGTAAATCTATAATTATAATTCGGGTTATTCGGATGTGAACCGTGTCTATAATTTGGGTTGTAATTATTATACCTATTACTATTGTTTTGAAAAGAGGTTGTAGGATTGTGAGGGGTTTGCTTATATCTGATTTGTCCCATATTCAATGGTCTAGAGGGGTTTCTATTTCCGGTAGGTGGTGGGTTATAACTCTGGTTTGGGTTATAATGAGGATTATTACTATTGTTGTTATTTTGGTTTCGACCTCGCCTTAGATAGTGTGTTCTGTTGATTGTCCGACCGCCCGGTGGTGTTAGGATTTCTTGGGGCAAAGGGGTTGTAAAACGCATGTCCAGATTCGTGTAAAATGCTCATTGCCGTTTCCAAATCGGCAGGAGCCCTACAATACAGAATCGATTTCATTGGTTCCGGTATCTTACTTTTAAAGGTATTCAAAGCCGAATTTATATTTGCTCGTAGTATTATTGAAGGGTCTTGGCCGCTGTTTTCGTGTACTGTCTTAATGTTGAGTCTCCGAAGTATTGACTTGATTTCATTATAAAAATGTTGACTGTTATTTTTAAACGTTACACTCCTTAATTCGTCGAATAATTGATCTGCAGATTTCCTGTCGCTAAAATTGTTACACAGGAGACTCTTTATTTCATCCCAGGATTTTATGTGGTAGTTGATTTCGATTACCTCCCGAGCTCTACCCTTTAACTTGGATTTTATTATATCGGAAAAAATCAGTTGGGATATTTCGTCGTAGTTTCGAAGCGTCAAATGTATACGGTCGATCAAATCGGTAAAATTTTGTAGATAATCGGAAATACCGTCAAAGACTGGGAGTTTATTTAGATATTTGATAGGATCTATTGTTACGGATAATGGTGGGTTATTAATTATTCTATTTATTCTTTCGTACATGTTTTCTAAGGGATCTCCTAGGCCGGCGCCTAAATTATTTTGAGCTCCCTCGTTATTTGCCATTTTCAGGAAGTATAAGTGTAGGGGCAACCGGGGTAATTGTGACGCGAAAACAAAAAGTTGAACTTCAAACAGCTGTAGTTTTTATAAACAATAATTAATAATGTTTGTAATAGTGTAAATACCTGATTTGAACCTTCTGAAACAACAATGTAACGTTATAATGTGTAAATTTATCATGTGAGACTAACAATAACAAATTTTGTAACTTGACCAAAACGTCACAATTACCCCTACAGTCCGGGGTAAATTATGACGCGATATGGGGTAATTGTGACTTAGTGATTAATTGTTGTTAAAATATTATAGTAACGTACAAAATTGAACAAAACAACTGAACAGTGTTATAATAACAAAAACTATACTTTACTTTATGTTTAGGAGGATTATTTATTTTTATTAGTAATTTTCATAAAACTTTGTCTCGGTACATGGTAACGCAAACCTAATTAAAAGTTTTAATCATAATTCGTGAACAAACATAGAAATGTATTATTATAAATATTTATAATACTGTGTTATACTATATATATTAAATCAACAGTACATAAATCCTTTGTTTAATCACAATTGTTCCGTTTCACTTCTTTGGTTTTCTTCCGCGTTTTTCTTTCGCAGGTTCATTTTCATTTTCAAGTCTTTCTTTTTTGATTTTTTTCGTCATCAACTTTCTGTTCTTCACCTCTTCCGCGTAGTTAGCCGTTGTTATCATCTCAGCAACGTCTATTCTTCTTCTTCTGATTTTTGTTTGATCTGCCGGTTTGATTATTTCCAAAATCAACTCCTCCGTGGTTACCTTGTTACCACGATCGGTGAGTGGTAATTTTGGCACTTGTTCAGCAGGTTGGTCGAGTGTTTCAGCACTGCTGTTGTTTGGCTGGACGTTCATAGCTTCCTGGGAGTTCTGTTCACGCGAGGTGCTGGATGTCGCCACTGCTGGTCGTTCTGACTGAGACATTTCTTGTCCTGGGAAATTAAAAATTGATTGATTTGGTGTTTAGTTTTAAATTTTGATTTAATGAAAATCGTAATATTACCTTGCACAAATGATTTGTATCTTTTGAGTTTTTCAGGGTGATAACTCGACTCTGGTATTGCAGATTTGTTCACTCGCATCGGATGATTCATGTCGAAGATCCCAGTATGTTTGAATCCACTCTTCAGGTTTGCTTCCCAGTTGAATCCAGTCCATGTTTTACCAAGGTTTTTCGAACACATTGGTGCACTATAAATATCAATAAATTACAGAAAATATATTTTTTGCAAAACATTGTAAAAAATAACAAACCTTTTTTATTTTTTCCTAAATTAAACACGTCTGCACCGCTACGGTCACTATCGACTACAAAAAACGTTGACAAACAGTTGTCCACCGTAAACAGCTACCGCTACAAATGTGACGGCAGCGCTATCTTACGTGACGGTCTGTATCACCGCTATCTTAGAAACCACTACCGCGGTATTCCGTAGAACAATATTTTGTGACGTCACTCACCGTAATAATACGGCCGCGATATGACGGTACCGCTTCGTAGGAAACCGTAGCTTTAGATAAATTTTTCCACAAAGAGTTTTATTTTATTTAAAGATCTTTCTTTAAATTATTTTCGGACCGCAGGTTCCTTTGAGTTACGAATCTTTCCGTTACTCTATTCGGATCTTTCCGACGGATACGCGTCAAAGTATTAACATACAAGCGCCGAATTCAGATTAATTACTCGACACTACGCGCATCCTACCGACTGCGCCATTTACGAAGTCCGCACTCTTTGGGAGAACAAAAAAAATAAGAAAAGATAAAACGCGCGAATTTAATTCTATTCAACACTTTATTTTGGAAAACTTATTTACACAATTTAGTTGGTTAGTACAGGATACTTATTTGTTTTACACGATTTATTCGGGAATCCAGGAAAGCATACGATCGCGTGAAAAGGTGTACTACTACTACCCCGCGAGAATTGATTTCCAATTTATAAAAATTATTGGCACGTTGCGCGTTGCGGAAAAGCGGAAAAAAGAGCTGAGTGCGCGTCTGGCTGGACGCGTGATCGAAACCGGTCAATATGCGCGAATTGTGCTGTTTGGGCACAATTGGGCGATTGCATTAAAATCACGTGTCGGGTAAGCATGACAGGTAAATTTGAAATTTGATGTCGCGAAATTTAACTTATGAGGAAATGATGTTGCGAAATTTAACTTATGAGGAAATTAAATTATGGATTTTATTCTAGGGGTGGCGGGTTCTTGTACTATAACAATGAAGCTCCTCTGTTTTCATCTTTTCCCAAATATGGAAATCCATTTATTATGTATTTGGTGCTGACGTCAGATGCTAGCCAGAATTTGATAACAAACTTATCCCCCGAGTAAAAATAATTTGTCTGGTATCTTTACGCCCAAACTAAGTACAAACATTTAAATTTTTTAAATTATACATGCGCCCGAAACTAGCAGGCATAGCGAACAAATGAGCCCAGTACTATCATGATACTCTCCCGCTACAGGTACGAAAATAAAAAAATCCACCCGCTACAGAGTTATACTCGCTTCCGCTACAGGCCCAAAAATTTAAAAATATGCCAGCCACACGGGTATGCACGCTCCCGCTACAGGCACAAAAATCTACAAATTTACCGTTCATACAGGTATGCATGCTGCTGTTACTGGTATGGATGTTCTTGTAATCCACCAAAATGTTACTCAATGCAAATATGATTTAATTAATTTTTATTAAAAAACAGCAGTTATTGTGATACAATATGATTCAAAAATATAAAAAGTTGTATAATAATAAGATAGGCATCTTTATAAAATATATCTATATATATATATATATAAATTACGATGATTATGATATAACATGACATATATAGAATCTTGCATAAAACCTTTATAATATAAAATGAAATGAAGTATATAAATATAATAATTAAATCGACATTTCTTAAAATGCGTATTTTAAAAAATGTTGATACAATTATTATATTTCTATACTTCATTTCATATATACATATGGAAAAAAACTATATATAATGGAATAATATAGAAGTATTTGAAAAAAAAATTAATATTGAGGTGGGAAAGTGGCATTATTGGATTGAGTTTGTTGGAAGTTTGCATAGTAGGGGTATTGATATTCTGCCGAATATTGTTGAGAATAGTGAAATTGTTGTTGCAAATTGGGATTTTAGTAATGATAAGGATTGTGAGAAGAACCGTATGATGGTGGATAATTATTATAGTGTGAAAAAGGTGGAGGAGCGTATGGTGGTTGTGCATAAGTTGGAGGTTGTGCACATGACAATGATGGTGATGGTAAGATTAAGGTGGATGATGATGGAAGTGGTACCGAATCTGGTGCTGACGCTTTCGGTGGTATGACATTTAAAGGTTGTGATTCAACGTTCGATAATGATAACATAGCTGGTACAGAATCTGGTGGTGATGATTTCGGTGGTATGACATTTAAAGGTTGTGATTCAACGTTCGATGATGATAACATAGCTGGTACAGAATCTGGTGGTGATGATTTCGGTGGTATGAAATTTAAAGGTTGTGATTCAACGTTCGATGATGATAACATAGCTGGTACAGAATCTGGTGGTGATGATTTCGGTGGTATGAAATTTAAAGGTTGTGATTCAACGTTCGATGATGATAATACAGCTGGTACAGAATCTGATGATGATGAAGGTGTTGATGGCAACGTTGACGATGATGATGGAAGTGAAGTAGCGTCATCGTCTGATGATAGTAGCAGTGACTGTGGTGAAGGTTGAACTGTGCTGTTTGCTGAAACTGCACAAAAACCGTACAAAATTACCTATACGTACAGTATAGTTTTGAATTATAATTTATTTTTCTCTGAATATGTATGTATTATTTACCTCTAGGTTTTTCGGGACTTTTCTGGCAAATTTCTTCTTTCGCCATTTTTCGTTTTTGCCGATTAACACGAGCTTGAATTCTTTTATCTTCTGCTTTTATTTTTTTTTCTTCCTCTGTTAACTTGTTTTTCGATCTCCATTCTCCTATTTTATGGTTGACCACGTTAACGAATTCGGATTTCGATACTGTAACATTGTGGTTTGATTTTAAATACTCTGTAAAGAACAGACAAATATTATCTTCACTGGCAATATCATAAGTTACACTATAAAAGATAAAATAGAATTAAATGTTTACGAACCACTTATAGCTAAAAAAACATCAGATTTAGTTTGGTACAATTTTTCTCCTGTACCAAAATTTAAGAGTTCCTCTTTGGTAAAAATGGCAGTTAGAAGATTCCGAATCATTGCTCGTTGATTGTCCTTAGCTTGACTTATGGCCATTAAGATTTTTCTTTTCTCTAAAAAAACTTCCGTTCCTGGATACAGTTCAATCTGGATAAATTCAAAAAAAAAATTTTTATTCTGTAAAAATTATTTGCTTATTTTGTGCAATTATCAGACTTATCTGCATATCTATAAATACTATACCTCCACATCTAAGTTGCTCATAGGTGAATTTTTCATCACATTGTTTTTCATGCTATATATTACATCCTCAAACATGGTAATGAATTGTGGTGTTACTGAAAATAATTAGGAGTTGTCATTCATTTTTTTTTTCTCTCATTATGGACGTATTTTCAATTTATAATATAACTTACCATTCCCTCTCCAATTCTGACAAATGCAATTTTTACAATTATCACACGTCTCTGGCAGTTTTGTTGGAATAGATGTTTGCGCTTTCGACTTATTGGGTACTGGTGGTAAATCCATTATTGCACCATTTAAATCCTTCATGGTTTTGGCTTTGATTTCTTTTTTTCCCTTGATTTCCTTTGCGATTTTTTTCTTCTCAGCCATTATATATGTAGGATAGGTTTTCTTTAATATTCGTCCAAATACGTCAACTTCAAGTAATTCTAATAGAGTTTTTTTCCCTGGAAAATAATGTAAATTACTACTTTTTTGCACAAATTCTATTACTACTTTTTCACTTCACAGATATTGAATGTCAATTTTGTTTAATTATGACAAACATTTCATAAACGTTTTATCTCGTTCAAAATATAACTCATTACAAATTTAATCACTTTTCTTACTACTTCACTGCACCAATGATCAGCATACGAATGAAAAAAATCTTCCCTTACGGAACTATTGCTCGCCTTTAGACCTGAGACTACGGAAAAACCCAGCGCCGGTTATACTGCAGGTAATAAAAAAACTGTCTGGAAAATTTTCACGTACTACTTTCGTACTATTGGCTTCATTACGAATATATTCGAAGGAATAATGCAAATAGATATGTAGTTTTATATAAAATCAATCAATGTATGTAATAAAAATATACTCACTTGAAATTTTCAATACTTTGGCTTCGTATAACGATGTAATGTTCTCTTCGTCAATCCAGGGTAAGTCTCCACACCATCCAACTTTGATTTTTTTCAATTTTGTCACTTCCACAATGTCACTCAAACTTACTACTGAAATTTCATACGTTTCAGTCCAAAAAATGAGGACCCACTGATTAACTTTCGTTGATTTTTTCATTAATTTTTTATTAAAAAGATCAAATTCGAATACGTACAAGACCGATATAAGTCTTGGCGCGCACCAAACAACATGGAAACTAAAAGTAAGCCTCCTCATTCGAAGAAGTTGGTCACGTGACAAGTACGTAGTACGATAGGCGCAGTACAGTGTGCGCAGTAGATCTTTTTAGCGTGTGTTTGACAGCATCCATTTTGAATGTTCAAATCACAGAATTGTCAGTCAGAATTGTGAATCAGAAGAATTGTCAAAACATCGATAGTTGAATTAAAGTTTTAGTGTATAAAGAGTAATTCTTTATTATTAATTACTGTTGTTGGAAAGTTTAAAAAAGTCTCCATATTCGAAAGATGCCAAGAAAGAAGCAATCTAATGATTTTTCGGACTACGGTAGAACAAGGAGATGGGAACTGCTTCGGAATCTGAAAAGAGATAGCTCTACGAGGTGAATATCATTGCAATATAATCTGAAATTCTTGAAAGTACGATAAAATGACTTCCTAATTTCACTGCGAATGATGACTTAATATTTTATCATGTTTAAATTGGCATTCTAGGTGTAATCAATTAACCCAACAGGATGGCCTTCCTGACAGTGAGCTTGGACCAACATCTGAATATACAGGTATAAAAATAAACGATAAAAAAAAATGCAATCGCATGGAATTTCTAATGCTATCGATTTTGAATTTGTACAATATCGTAAGGAATACTTGAAGTCAACAAATAAATTTGAAAACTGATTTTTTCTACTACAGGTAGAGATGCTAATAATGGTAGAATTGAAACGATGGATATTGATGAGGATACTACCGTACCAGCAGATCAAATGGAACATCAAAATATAAATAGTTGCAATTTGGAAGGACCAATTGATGATTTAAGAAGTATCAATAATCAAAATGCTGAAGAATTAATGAGCAATCATGGTGTTGATATTCAAACAGATGAATTAGAAGATCGAAGTGCAAGTTTTGATAACTCTGAAGCAACAGTTGATCATTCAGTAAATAACTATAATCATGATGCTGTAGAAACAATGGATAGTAATGATGATAACGAAAGTACCTCAACGGCACAGTCTTTAATGAACGATGACGAAGAATATGGAGAAGAAGATTATGAGAATGATGAAGATAACGATAGTGACAGTGATCATGGTGATGATGAAGAAGATATCACAGAATCGCAATATGACCAGCCCCTGTATGATGATGCCCCACTAACACTTGCTGAAAGTCTTCTCAGCATATTTTCTTTTTTTATCTCGAGCAATATATCTTGGTTAAATTTTGATAAACTGTTAACTTTAATTTCGCTGCACCTACCGTCATCGTCAATTTTCAAGAGAACTAGACATTTATTCCTTAAATATTTTAATCATGGTGGAATACCGATGAAGAAACATTGGTATTGTTCGCAGTGTATGATGTGGCGTGAAAATGAGGATGATGTGTGCCAATGTAATGATAATCCAGAAAGATGGTATTTTATCGAAATATCCATTATAGATCAGTTAGAAAAATTATTCTCAAAACAAGGATTTGTGGAAGATATACAATATAAAAATTCGCGTCAAAAACGACATCCAGAAAACATCGAGGATATCCATGATGGGTTACTGTATACCGAGCATATCCCAACGAATGATCTCTATTCAAATACACATAATATATCGTTTATGTGGTACAGTGATGGAGCACCTGTTTTTAAATCTCGTAAATACAGTGTGTGGCCATTGTATTTAACAATTAATGAATTACCGTATAAAAAACGAATTCAAAAAGAAAATATGATTGTTGCGGGAATTTGGTTTAGACCATCCGACCCACTAGTAAATATGTTCCTAAGACCACTCTACGATCAGATGATGATTCTTACAGAAGGAGTAAATATAAGGATTTTTGGACAAAGAAGACCAATACAAGTCAAAAGTACTTTATTAAGTGGAACTTGTGATGCGCTTGCTCGATCAGACTTTTTAAACCATATACGATTCAATGGTTATTATGGATGTTTAAGGTGTTTATCATCAGGTTATAATCATCGCAACGAAGAAAACTCAGGAAATACACATATTTATCCTTATGAAGGCGATCCAGTGTTACGTACAAGTGAAGAGCATGAAGTTCATGCACAACTGGCAACGGAAGATCCAATTAATAATGAATGTTATGGTGTAAAAGGTCCATCAATATTAGGCAGATTGATGCCTGACATGATTCGTGGCACTGCAGTAGACATTATGCATTGTGTAAATTCAGGTGTTGTTAAAAAATTATTCGAGCTATGGCTTCATCCATCGTATCGCATGATGCCGTTTTCTTTACGTGCAATTCATGAAATAATAGATAGGCGAATTATAAACATAAAACCTCCTAGTTTTGTAAAGAGAATGCCCAGATGTTTATCAAAAAATATTTCATATCTAAAAGCTAGCGAGTTGAAAACTTTATTTTTATATTATTCCATTCCAATTTTATATGATATTATGGAGCCCAAATACTTTGAACATTATCTCCAGTTAGTATACGGAATTTATATTTTAAATCAAACAAGTATTTCCCGAGAATCATGGGAATACAGTAAAAAATTGTTATCAGCATTTGTGTCTAAAGTCCAAGCTTTGTATGGTGTAGAATTCATGTCATTCAATGTCCACTCGTTATTACATTTACCTGATGTTGCGCAAGATCTAGGTCCCCTTTGGGTAACATCGTGTTTTCCTTATGAAGATTCAATAGGAAAAATGGTAAATTTGGTACATGGAACACGGTATGTAGGAATGCAAATATATTCTAAAATAACCTATGCTTGGAATGTATCAAAGAAGTTAAGTGAATTGAGTGAAGAATCCCATGTTCGAAAATATTGTAAAAATCTGTTAACAACTGGCTACAAAATGAAGAATGCTGATAATAGAATTGGCGAGGAAACTTATGCTATCGACAGAATGATATATTTGACTACAATTCCAATCACTTTGATCAATGCACTACAAAAAATTGGATTTAATAATTTAGATGAGATTAACATTTCTATGTTCAAAAAAATAAAACGATATAGTCAAATAATACATGCCAGAAGTTATACAAGAAGAGCTAAGACTGTGTCAAATTGTATAAAAGTCCAACAAGACGATAGTGAAAATGTTGGATTCGTTGAAGGATTCATAAAAATATGTAGGTGTGCTGAATGTTGCAAAGAAAATTGTACTACATCGACATATTATTGTTTATTTAGAAAAGTAAAAGTTGAACTTCCTTTTTCAGTATCACTAAAGATGAATATTCCACAGCCGAATATTGAATTTATCGATGAACGAATTTCTGTACCATACATTTATAAAATAATAGATGAAGAAGAAGATATGAATCTTATTAATATTGAATGTATAATTACATTATGTTTTCTAATAAACAATCGGAATAAGACATATGTATTAGAGCCTAGTAATAAGTTTGAATATGATCAATAAGTATTTTTAATTTCCATAGTTTTACTATTTGTGGCATATAGGTAAATTATGTAATTTTTAATGTAATACTTGAATCTGAAAATGTAATAAAATAATAAATATAACGATATTTTTAAAAATTAAATATTAAAATTTATTTGTCGCAACCTTATGTACTTGATTCGAGAAGCAACAAAAACAAAATTCGCAGATCGTGCATCAAATATTTCTAATCTAAAAATATGTTTTTTTTAGTGTGGTAAAATTTCTATTTGTATGTTTTTAATGAATAAAATTGGAAAATAGTTAATCAAAAAATTGAATTAGACGACAGATAAAAACAACAATAATATATTACACATATATTATATATTACACATATATGAGTAGAATACATTATTTATTTTATGAGACGTCACAGACCTTAATCTACGAAAATAATTTTATTGCATTTATTTTCAATTTTTAACCTGGAAAAAGGTAAGCGTACCATGCTACGTTTGTACTATTTCGTGCGTCTTTTAACAATACGTGCCTGCAGCGGGCCGCATTTGAAAAAATAAGGTTTTCGATCAGACGTACGGTGCCGCGTTTGGGTGCCATACAGGCGTTTTGATGCCGTGCGTGCCTGTTTCGGGCTAAAAATGGGCGAGCCTTAGTTTTTACTCGGGCCGGTTTGTTCGGCATATACTGCGTAAACCTACATCTCGCTTTTGTTGGGAAAAGCTGTTCATCGATAGTTACATGTTCTCCAGGCTTGGAACAATTTTAGCTATTCTCGATGAATTTGTACCATATTTCAGAGACTAGAGCAAATTTATCTGTTTGTAAACGCTGGCTTCGTTGACTTTTTTTATAAAACCTTATAAACCGCATAATTTTACAAAATTTACTACTGCTCCATACTCGAGAGGCTTCTTGTTCTGTGCATTTTCTCATGTGCTCCATTATATGATTGTCAATAAGCAAAGAAAATGCAGTTCTCACTTTGCCCTTTATAATATTTCGTTTGGTATATCCTGTCGAGCCTACAACCTCCCTAAAAATATTATAAATTGACGGTCGTCCATGTGTTGAGCCTGGTTCTATTTCTTACCAAACTGTACCATCAGCCGCAATTTCGGTACATCAGTCTTCCACATCACTTTCATTTTGTGAACTCGATAACGGTCTTTTTCTCTTTTGTTCTCTATATTCAAAATATTCTCGTTTTCACTTTTTTTCCCTGAAGACACATTCGTCCGTAGTGTCAAATGAGTCATCATGCTGTTCTATGCTATGCAATTCATTTTCAGATCCTCTTCGCTACATTCCGAACACTCTTCATCTATGTTATTTATAATTTGCAATGATTTCAAATATCTTGAATGTTTCGACATTTTTGGGATAAAAATTATTAGTAAAATAATGAAATAAGAATTCTTGACTCGTAAAATAGCACTATAACTTGAAATGTTTAATATACCATAATGCTCGCTCGCTCCAGCAAAATACATATATGATGCAATAGCAAAAATGTCTAATGCAATGGTTTTGCATCACAACCACACATACAAATTTTCATGATATCATATGAATCTTTGCACGGGTCAAATGGCCCGTTGTGGTAGTTAGAGGAGTTTACATATATTTCTCGGTACAAAATTAAAAAGAGAGGAGTAAATATTGAAAAATACATTTGATGTGTTTTTAAATAAAAGTAGTATAAAGACAAATGGCGATTTGATAATGTTTTTTACAAGAAATTCTGACAAAAAGTTTAAAATGGGTCATTTGACCCGTCGTGGTAGCTTTAGTGTTAAAAGCACAACATTATATATTTGCCTTATTCTAAGAAGTTAACAAAAAACCAAATTGCTTCTTTGATTAATTCTTATCATAACGACACAAAGTTAGTCCTAAAAGAGTTATGTAAATTGTAAATATTTTTTCTTTTTAACATTTGATAATTTTAATTTACATTGTCTTAATTCTATGACTGAAACTTTAATGGGGAGGTAATTTTGGGCTATTGTTTTATATTGGATTGAAAATATTTAACGAGCTTAAGAGTGTTAGAAGGTCATGCGGGTCAGCTGGGCTTAAGAGGTGGTTGAGAGAAGGGAGGGCACCGCCACATATCTCTTTGGTGTTCTCGCATTTTGCCAGTATGTGGTGGATAATTAAACGTCGTTGGCATCTTACGCAGCCTGGCAGGGGACTTCATTGGAAGTGATGCGAGTGCGTTATAAGGAAGTGACCTACTCTGACCCTGAATAACTTTATTCTTCCCCCTCAGGTGATGTACGTTATGTAGTGTGGAGCTTCTGTTATCGGCCAGTGTTGGGCGAGGACCCTTAGCGTAGCGCTTAATTCCTTTAGTGGTATAGGGTAAAAGAGGTGCCTTTGTGGATCTGGGGAGAAAGGTCTGTCAGAGAAGGACCAAGCCCTCTTAGCAGCCATTCTCGAAGAAGATGTTATCACTGGAGTACCTTGACCAGGTTCGAGTCAATTCTTCTGGAATATCAAAGACATTGGTATGCAGTCCGTGGTCAGTAGTTAATCTGGAGATATAACTATCTGATCTACTGCCGTAGATAGCCTTTACCCTTCTCCATGCATCCGTGATATTTATGACAGGATCAATACTTTTTGCTAGATGGGCCCAGCATTCCCGCTGCGTTTCTTTGATTTCTCTTTTCGAGGCCACTAACTTTCTACAGTAGTCGCGCAGATTCTCCGTAGTATGCCGGCGTTGGAACCTCTTCCAAGCCCTATTTTTTTCCTGATGAGACAGAATCGAACTATTCATTCATATTGGTTGTTTTTTATTTTGGGGTTTGAGAGGATGACATGCTGGCGGCCGCTGCCGCTTTTAAAATTCTTTTTAGTTGCGTTATCTTCAAGTTTATTTTTAGAGATGTGGGCGGCGGGAGGCTTCCTCCTGGACAAGTCCACAGAACTTTTCCTAGTCAGCTTTATCCTCCATAAATTTTGACTAGTGTTGACTTCCGGCGGAATGCAAGCCAATCTTAATTATGATGGGAAAATTATCGCTGTTTTCTGTGTATTCGTGCATGAACCATTCCAGGAGGGAAACCTTATGAGGAGAGGCAAGGGTAAGGTCTATAGAGGAATAGGATCCTTGGTATGACACTAGTGTAAGGGCGCTTGTATTGATAATGACCAGGGGATGGTTTTCAATCCAGGCGGCCACCCGCCGCCCTCTAGTACTCCAATGCCTTGAGCCCCATATTCGACTGTGGGCATTGAAGTCCGTTGAAGGCGTGTTTTCGGGAAACTGGCCGGCCAAGGCCTCTAGGTCTACAACCGTAGTCTCCATGCCATTACAGCTGAATTCAGAGGAGCTTGGACCGCTGGTATGGTGTACCAAAACGGCGACTGTGTTGCTGCCAAAAAATTTGAAAGCTCGAATTCTATCGGGCTATTCCCCCAGGAGAATGTTTATTTCCTGGAGCACGATTACTTGAAGCCTGTACCTTGAGATAAGCAGATCTAGATGGGATAGATTATTGCATAGTTTTCTTATATCCCATTGCAATATAGTGAGACTTCGGGATGTTGTGGAGGAAGTTGTGTTTGTGGGGGGTTCATTTGATATAATTTGGGGGTTTAGCATTCGTCACTCGATAGTGGCGTGAAGGTACTTACAGAGGGTACACTATCGTTGTCCAAGATATCTTCTGTATCCATGGACACTAGTTCGCTGTGTTTTTGCATTTTACTTTCTAGGGATTTAGTTTTGTTTTCAACAATGGGTGTGAATAAATCTAGTACATTTGTGGCTAGGGAGTTTTGGGGTTATTATTGTTAAGATTAGTGCGAATATTGTTACGTTACCAATTTTTTTAGTTTTTGTAGTCTGTCCTGTTTTTGTTTCCTGTCTTGGTGTTTGAAGAAGTATTTGTGGTACCTGGAGGTTTTGAAGTACATATTTGATACTTTGATGCTTTCCAATTTTGCTATTGTTAAGATGGTCTTGTCTGACATGTTGTCGCCGTTGGAGAAAGAATTTTTTCTTTTAACAACGATTAACATTTTTGCTTCGATTTTACTACAATAAGTTTATTACTAATGAAATATTTTTTAATATGAACTCTCTATAAAAATACACGATAGCCGAATTATTTTGTGTTCGGGTAGTATTATGAATATGAATTTCTCAAACCTGTTTTTGTGCGGTGGATAGGGACCGCATAAAAGAAAACGCATAAAAAAAATTGCACAAAACTTCACGAATAGCTATAAAATATAGTTTTCGGAACACAATTAAAAAGTTTTTTTTTTATGCGGTGAAAAAAAGTCTCACGTTTAAAATAACTCAAAACCTTACGAAATAACTAGTACATACTTGGAATTTCGCCAAAAGTTTTGGAATCTGATCTAAAAAATACACTTGTGAACATTTTTAAATATTTTATTTACATATTATGTGATTATTTTACACATACAAAACTTTTCAAAACGTATAAACATTATCCTTCGCAGTCTGACAATACGCGAACTGTGATAAACTGGTTCAAAATCGCTTTCGTCACTTGAAGATGCTACCTCGCACTCGTTTAGAGTTGCCTTTTTTTCAAGTACCATATAGTCGGTGATCAGTTTTTGCAACGACTGTTGTTTCACTAGACGCTTGTATATGTCTCACTAGCCAGATATACAAGACTGAAGCTCCTTTTGAAATTTTGAAGTTCTTTCAGAATTGGCATCGATTGCAAGAAAATGACATTCTAATTTATGACATAGTTGGAGTCCTGCATAGATTTTATCTGCTGTCATATGATCGGGTTCTTCTTGTCCATCAGTAACATCTGTTACGAAAATTATAATTTCATCATCCCTTATGGTATCATCGTGAATCATTTCGACAAGATCATTTTCACTAAAAGTATTAAACACATCTCCGCCGATGTCATGTGCTAGCG
The DNA here is from genome assembly GCA_963969385.1 of Philonicus albiceps. Taxonomy (NCBI): domain Eukaryota; kingdom Metazoa; phylum Arthropoda; class Insecta; order Diptera; family Asilidae; genus Philonicus; species Philonicus albiceps. The sequence continues at coordinate 23,374,862 of OZ017773.1, read as the reverse complement.
TCACGATTTCTGCTGTTAACATTGATGTGTTTTCGGTTGCACTTCTATTAATGACACATTCCGGCCAGGCTGTTTTCCAGCATACATTTAATGTGAGTTGTTTTATTTCAGAAATTGCTACAGCAGCGTGATTTATGCAGTCCAATATCGAAAACTTTTTCCAAACTTCAGTCAAGGTTATTCCATCGTTTTCAAGTTTTTCCAAAATATATCTAAAAGTTAACTTCACGTAGTGTTTCTTAAAAGATGCGATTATGCCCTGCTCTAATGGTTGGCTTGTCGTATTGGATGGTAAAAATACAACTTTCACATTAGGGTGCTCTATACAAGGATGACCGGGTGCATTGTCAACAATTAGCAAAACATTAAAAGGAAGTCCCATTTTTTTCCTTCCTGTCTTACTCCCTTTGGGAGCATACTTCAACTTCTGCCCATGTTATGTTATTTTCTTTCAGTTCATTGTTAACCGTACGCTTCCAATTTGCTCTTGGTCTTCCCCAGGGGCGGATTTACGAATTTGCCGCCCGTAGGCAGGCAACAAAGTGCCGCCTTTTTTTCTTAATAAAAATCTGTTTTGTAATTTTAAAAATTGAAAAATATGTAATGTAATAAATTTAATCTCCTTTTAATTTTGATTAAGATTTACAAAACAAAAAATTTTTCAAATATTTCAAGAAGTAAATCACAAGTCATTTCGCGCTTACTAATGTACATTATGAATGTACATTTTTACGGCGGACTTTTTCAACAGCAAATCTATCGATGATTTTGTTCAGATCAACTTTTTGCAAAGTTTCCTCTTCAATACACATTATAGCCAAAGCATTGAGTCTTTTCTCAGTCATCGTCGAACGCAAATAAGATTTAATGCGTTTCAAGCACGAAAATGATCGTTTCACGGTACAATTTGCTGCCGCAGTACAAGTAAACATTCTAACAACGATATAACAGCAAGATTTTGCCGCCGTAGGCACAGGCCTACTTTGCCTATGCGTAAATCCGCCTCTGGTCTTCGCCTTCTGCGTAATATTGTATTTCATCATTTCTTGTTCCAGCTGCGCTAGTTTTAATGATTCCTTAAGCGTTCATACATTCCATTGTCCAATTCGTGTCCTTGTTCGTGTGCCAAAGGTTGTGATCATGTTTTCCGTTCGTATCCGAGGCTCTGCTTCATTTCCTGAATCATTTTATTTTTCGCTATTCCAGGTGATTAGCCCGCAGTAGCTATCCCAGCTGGCGGGGTTGCAGCCTGTCGCTTAACTGGGAGAAGCGTCCCGGTATGGTGGGCCTACTATCTAACGCTTTACCAGGGTTGAAAGCGCACCCCCTTGGTGTAGATCGAGCCAGGCTCGAACCAGGGTCCCCGGGGTGATAGACCTAGCGCTCTACCACTAGGCTATTGGGACCCATATCAGTCATATATTGTTTCACTTCGGGAATGAAGCAATCGCTGAACCATGTTATAAAAACAACTGTTGTGGTTGTGACCCATGCTTTTTTATTGGCCATGAAATGGACTGGAAGCAGCTACATTTTTGCCCTTTAGCGCACGTGGGTGCAATGATCTATTTAACATAAGGGGTTTTAACATTCTCGCTCCAGATGCGTTCTTACTACAAAGTAAGAATGTTACTCTATCTTTTGCAGCTTTAAAACCACTTGCAGTTTTCTCGGACTTGGCGATGAACGTTCGGCTAGGCATCTTTTTCCAAAACAACCCAGTTTCGTCAGCATTAAATACTTGATCCGGGCAGTATCCACCATCTTCAATAATTTTTGCTAACACTTTAGAATAATTTTTAGCGGCTGTTTCATCAGCGGATGAGCTTCGCCCTTTATCTTCAGATTGTGAAGTGCGTGTCGTTGTAAAAATCCGGCTAACCAGCCATTGCTTGCAGAAAATTTCGGGCTTCCAATGTGAGACGATGAACAAGACGGCTCTAAATCCTTCACCTGATTATAAAACCGTATAGCTTTCTCTTTAATTAATTCTCCGTCAATGGGGATTCGTTTTTGAGTTAATTCTTGAATCCACAATATGAGAGCCTTTTCCGTTTTCTCTATCAAAATGTTTCTTGAATATGATACTCGTTTAACGCTTTCGTTTGTGGCACAATTACTAGATTTATTTATTTCACCTGCACGTTTTGTATGCCTCTTATAGTGGATTCACCTAATCCAAATTCTTTACCAAAAGCTATGGATCCTTCCCCTTCTGCTATTCGTTTTAAAATCATAGTTTTAGTTTCTAAGGAAATTACCTTCCTCTTCGCTTTGTTTTTGCCCTTATTCATTTTAAGGGATGTCTAAAAATAAAATAAAAATCCTAAAACTTTATACCTAAATAGATAAAATAATAAATTTACCTTCAATTTACGCTTTGAAATGAATCTTATCTTAATGGTCCAGGAATGTGAAAGCGCTTTGGAGGATGTCAATTAATATTAGATTTAAAATTTAAAACACACGTAGTATTCTTTTTTATTAAATCACTTTATTTAATGGTCTTGTCACTTGAACAAACAAAACAAAGCATGAGACTAGTCGCCAACTATCTCATTAGCAAAAAATCAACTTCGCGACCTAACGAGAAACGCAGTATGTATGTATGTTTCAGAAAAACCCGAATTAACACGATCATGTTTATTTGCGATCAATGCATTTTTGTTTTGCTACGCAAGAATTCCATCGTAGTATGCTGTGGTTTACCTATTTACATGGAAATTCTTGTAATTGACTGACGCAATACTTATGTATATCACGTTTTTTTTAAATGTCGAATAGAGAGTTTTGGAAATGGACTACTCATATCAAAAATCGAAAAAACTAAATCCTACTAATGTTTTTATTGATAACTTCGCCAATTATGTTCAATTTGATTGAAATTTTTATTTACCGCACAAAAACAGGTTTGAGTGTAATTATTGTTTGTTTCATAAGAAAGGGTTGTAAAAAGCATGTAAAGTTATACTATATATTTAAATCGTCGACGAGTTGCTCTACCGATTTTCTGGCGCCAAAGTCAATACTAAGTAGGCATTTAATTTGTGACTTGTGATTTCGCCTATTTTCAAGCGACATTCTTATATAAATCACTCAACAAGAGTATTCCTTCACTTTATTCGCTTTTTTCTGATGTCATTGCATAATAAATTATACAAAATCTTACTTTTCCTACGCGAAGTCTCATCGCGGTATGATTCGTTACAAAAATACGTGGTACGATTACGGTTATAGACCTTTTCGGGCGAACTCCATCTAACTCTGGGATCAATAGTTCCGTGTAGTTTGAAATTACTTCTTATGATACCTGGACGGTTATGCTTTTGATATTATTAACAAATCTTTTTGTCAATCTTCTGTGTCATCTTAAAAAATTTTGCATCCAATCCTTTCCAGGAACATTACTTGAACTGTCGAACCAGCTTTCCTTGAGATTGCAAATAATCTTTGATTATCACAAGATCGCAGTCACAAAGAGGGAATCCATACTCCGTGAGCTACAAAACACTGCTTTTCAGATAGTGAAAATACTGTTGGAAGCCTAGGATAGCTCATCCTCAAGTTTTTCAACTTATTTTTAAGAATGCTCTATGGTATTCTGTACTTTGCTTTTGCAATCCATTGTATGAGCTGTTAATTTCTTATGGCGTGTAAACATTCCTGTAATTGATCCTTTGTGTAGTCTTTATAGGGCCGGGATCCAGACTTTCGCTGGTATAAGCAAGGTGTAACTCTAAAGAAAACACCAATTAGTATTAAAATTCAAACAAAAACGTAGTGTTAAAATATACCGGTTTTACGGTACCTACTAAATAGTTATAAAATAAATTATTAGGTACTTCGTCAACTAATATATTTTAATTTGAGGGGGGAATTAGATTCCTTTAGCAAAACTTTTATTCCGTCAAATCAGAATATGGATATGTGTTATAATGAATTCAATGGTATTAGCCATTGCCAATTAAAAGATGATTTTAAAATATCAATTTTATAAGAAGAAATAGATTTATCAGATAATAATTTACTTTTCAAGTCCTTCCATCCCGCTCGCGCTATATGTATGTGTTTTGGTTATTGCTTTGCGCTTCAACTTCCACCTCCACTAAAATTGTACACACCTAAATAGTCTGATTAATTTAAGAGTTTTTATATTATGTAGCACTCAGCTTACGATTAAGATAAAAAAAAAGAAATAAAATGTATAACAATTAAAAGGGAACGAAAATATCCTTACACAATGGTTGTTTAAATAGTTTTCTTAAATTCGTGTTTTATCTGTTTTTCAACAAAAAAAAAATGTTATATATTAAATATAGGGATAAATTCCAGAAACTAGGAAGATAACACGAGCATTTCCTTCCATAAGCTGTTTCATAAATATAAATCAATTGTACTTTAAGTTTTATTACTAGTTTTAAGTAATTACATTTACACATAATCGTATATGTAGATTTTTCGCATGAAGTGTTCATTTGTTATATAAATAAATTTATTTTTGTTATAATTATATGTTATTACCAAATTGGCAACATATTGCTCTACCAAAAGAGAGGAGCAGCAAGATAAAAAAAAATGTAGTTAAAAACATTTGAAGATACAAAAATAAAGAAAAAGTTTTGAATTCTAGCAATTTTATTAATTTTTTAATAATATTATCAATATAAATACATTTTTGGAATCCTTAGAGAATATTGCAATCACGCGGCATTTGGTTGTCAGACTATTGCCGTAAACCTCATTCAACTCAAGCCCTTTTCTGGTCGACCATTATCAATCTACCCCTTTTAGCTCTTTGCACACTCTTCTCTTTCGTGTCACATTCATACACACATATAGTGTCCAAACACGTGATCTTGGGACTTAAAATATTATCCATATACATATATGCCGTTTAGAACTTTTTTGTTACGAGTTTTTATATATTTAAACATGGGATCACTCCCACTCCCATCACTGCGCTTTTCATCAAAACTTAGAATTACTCAAAATAACTTCCGCGGGCACGGAATCAGTTAATGTAACAAAATGCAAATTGGAAGGTCACAAATTCGAATTCAGCTTCTGATCACATTGATTTTTCGAAAATTCCCACAATATTTTCAAATTTCAACACAGTGGTCCAATGCCGATTAAGGGTTATGGGGAGCCCTAGGCAGTAGAGACAACGACACCATTAGAAAATTATAATATCTTTACAAATATTTAAAATGTTGTTTGAATTTTCTTTTTAAGACAATGTGTTGATTTAATGAGTAACACATGTGGAAATTATTCGAAAAAACAACAAATTTGACCAAAGGACAGGAACCGAACCTGCGATCTTCGACTTAGCGCTTCGTTGGTCTAACGACCTGAACTACCCGTGGTCGCTTGCCGCCGATGCTCTAGAACTTTTTATTCTAATAAGATCGACCGATCCAAACATACATTTGTACATATATGTTAATACAGGGTGATTCGTAAAGTGTTGTTTTATTGCAGGAAAAAGTTTAGGTTAAATATTTCTAGTAAAACACTTAAAAATAAATATTTAAAAGCGATCGAAATGGAAATTCAGAAACCCTAAAAAGTAAGAATATTTTTACCTGATGCTTGAATTTCTCGCAAAAACCAACCCGATTATCTATGAATTAATTGGCATGCGATATAAGTTTTATTTCATTCGGATCATCGAGTTCCTTCTAGGCTTGCAAATGTTCACTCTATCTATTGACATTGACTTTTCGAACTCATAACGTTAAAAAAAACTTTTGCTTAAGTCCGATTTTTTGTTCCAACATTTTTAACGTTATAATTTATTTTCTGAATTGGAAAGCAACTTTAATTGCGAAGAGAGATCGAAATTATTTCGTTAAAATAAATTAAATCTTTAGGTCTTTCCTAAAGAAGAAATGTGAAAAGTAGTTGATGGAAAATTTATGTTTTATATTTTTATAACTCTTGCATTTTTCATTATTTCTACTCAGCGCACTTCACAACTGTTAAACATCGAATGCGCGCTATTCCGAAACCATTCTTCTGGCATTAAGAATTGAAAATACTTAAAACAAACAATCTTTTGTAATATGTTCGTTCATGTTAATATTCAATAGCACGAATACTCAATACAAGAAATATTTCGTAAAAGCTCTACAAATTACTCCGTTAAATGTTCACAGGTGCCCTGAATTCAGTAGTGGATTTACCAGGAAGCAAAGGAAGCAATTGCTTGGGGCCCCGCTTGGACAGGGGCCCCAAAAATTTAAAAATGTTGAAAATACATTCGGAAATTAAAAAAAAATAAATAAAAAATGCGAAATGAAAAAATCCATGTAAACAATATCGATTATTCATTGTCCTCAAACGAATTTAAATTAGTTCAAAACTGTATTTCGCGCGTATAGTTGGCGCTTCGGTCGCTCGTATTTCGTGTCTTTCGTTACTTTTTATCGAAAAAGACAAGCTTCAAAAAATTGACTTTGATGATGTCATTTATCAATTTGCGACTGCGAAAAGTAGGAAAAAGTTGTAATTTAGTTCGTAAATTATAAGTAAACTGTATAATATATTGATTTTGCAAAATTAATTGGTTATTTATTATTTTAAAATATTGGGGGGGGGGGTTAATTTTAGAATGAGGGCCCCGAAAACCTGAGGTTGCTTGGGGCCCCGTCTTAGGTAAATCCGCCACTGCCTGAATTCTTATTCTTTTTTATTTGTATAGTGAAAATAAATGGTTATTAGTATTATTATTATTACTATTATTATTATTTTTATTATTAATATTAGATTGAGTGAGGCGGGTAGCCTCGAGCGCTTAGACACTTGTCCTCTACTCTATCCGAATTTGTTTGTCTAATGAACTTAAGAATATCAAAATAGAATTTGAGAAATAACATTTTCTAACCTCATAGCATTAGCGATGAACGCCGTTATATGCGGAGAGAAGGTCAAACATTTACAGAGGAAGTGCTACATACAGTCCTCATCCTCCCTACACAAAGAACACGTTAGGTCACTGATGATCCCCAAAGTACTGACGCGCTTACCAGATGTCTTTCTCCCGTAATCGTTCCTACCTAAACTAAGTAAGAGTTTCGCAGTGTTCCTATTTAGGCGACTAACGAACTATTTAATAAATCTACAAGTTAACATACTGAAACATCACCGGTCATAGATTGGGTCCACTTGCGGAGTTCTTCAGCATTGCATAGTTGACACCAATAATAAGCTCTGGTCCCAGAGGGTAAGAATTTGCGCCCTCCCTCACCAGAGCGTTAAATTCCCATATAAGAATGATCTAATTGTACTTTGCTATCGAATTGAGTATTTTCTTACATTCCTATTTTGTTTGGATTATCCCACTCATTGGGATCGGAATTTTCTTCCGAACATTGCAAATGACGTCATATTGGTCAGTATGTTATGGTAGAGGTTTAGCATAACGCCCTTCAAGTCTCCGGGATATGGCACCGTGTCCGATAGCAGGTTCATCATACCTATCTGCTCTATTTTAGTCGATATATGGCTTTCAATGCATCTTCCTATATAGCAAACAAGGGTCGAGATAAAGGCTCCTGTTATCCTAATGCAAACTTCTATTCGTAATCTGTTGAGAATAGAATAGTAGTTTTTTTTCATTTTTGTAGAAATACTTAATTTAGCAAAATATTGAGTATTTGTAATATGGAAAAGTTCTCAGGGTTAGTTTTCAGTTTCAAGTGAAATAAAACTTACATTAATAAATTCAAGATTTCGTAGTATTGATCAAACATTTCTTGAATCAATAAATATTGATTAAATTTTACGAAAATTTACGGAAGGTAGGTAGGTTAGTACGGAAGTAGGAATCGGATTAGTAAATGGTAATTTGATAATGATCTTTCTACTGTAACGTTGACGAATGTCTTGTTAGGAAAATTAATGAATTTAATACGAGTATATTTGCTAAAATGCAATGACATTGAGTTTTCTTCATGATGAATTCGAAATAAAATATAATGCCAGTATGTAAAGGGTTCAGAAAAGATAGATTCAGAACTTCTGAAGGTTTGACAAGCTTGATTTTCTTGAGCTGATGACCAGCGTTGAACTTGAAATTACTATTAATACCTGTCGGGCTCACCAATTTTTGATTTAGAAGTCAAGAGGAATAAGATTCAATAAACTACCGCCACAATGGATTTAAATGTTTGTTACCCCACAGTACGGTGAGATCGAATTTCTTTTCCTACGTAAACGCGACTCCAGTCGATCCCTTGGTGTGTCTTGAACAAACTTTTCTTTCCCCCTCAAAAAATCACTTTTTACTTTTTTCTTATAGATCCTTGTACAACTTCGCAACACACTTAGAACATTTTGTAATGATGTATTGAGGTTGTATTTTGATAAAGAATCGGATATATAGCTGGGTTAGGAGTTCTTACTGTATTAACAAATTCTGTATGTAGAAATCAGTGAAAAGTCTTAGATATTGCCAATAAAAAGATTCTTTTAGGTTTCCCTTCATATATAAAATCAACAATTTAGGACATTTTAAAGATAAAACTAACTGTTTTAGATTGCAGTTTTCTTCATTGACGAATTTTCGTCACCAGCCTTTTTGAATTTTGAATTAATTTTTATAAATCTCTTTTCAGAACTTCAAGAAGCTACTGACACGCAACGGCCTGATGAAGCACCTTCTATGGGTTGTGGAAGCAGTACCAAACACCTCTTAGAATTTTGAGAAAAAGAAGATGCATATTTTCTGTACTCGATAAAAAAAAAATAAAAGAAATTTGCATAAAAACTCGCTTTACATACTCACTGACCGCAACATTAATTTTCAGGCACACAGCCACAGCTCCGCTTGGAGAGGCCATCGCCCAAATCGCAAAAGGCTCCACTGTTACTGCCGCCCTTCGCCAATTCATTAACAAAACAATCTCCAGTACGCAAGCGACGCGTTTGCTTCCCCCTCACGCGTGCATATTTCATTTCGCTGCTATGTTACCTGTTAAAAACTTTTCAATAATTTCGTTTCGCTCTGATGACGCGACTTCCTCCTTCCTCAGAGCGCGGTGCTTGCCGCTTCACCTGCTACCGTCGCTAACCAACGCAGGCCACTTGCTTCAGTTTCCCTCAAATTGGAATAGCCACGGCGACTGATGACGATGAGGTAGCCCTCAGTGAACAGTGTGTATGCAGCGCGTAACGCTTGTGCCCCGCGATTATCACTCACCGTTCTATCCCGAAATTGCCGGGAGGACGCGAGTATGTGAAAATTGTTTTCCTGGAAAAACTCAATTCAGAGCATTTAACGCGCTTGTGGCAGCTGTACGGTTACCGCGAAACCAAGAAACGCAGCTGAACGCGGCAGTGGCGATAGTGTGGGCCCAAACAATCTACCGGAGGTCGAAGGCAATCGATAGCACCTCAACCAACTCGATCGGTCTATTGTTTCACTTCGCTCGACGGTGAAGGGTGGTCGTTTGCGAATTTAGCTAGTTATCTATGCAAGGACAGGAGGAACATGCTCCACTGTGCTTTTCTGGTGGTATCAACATCGACTGTTCTGATAAGATCCCCACACTAATTCTAACCTGAGTGCACACTGACTTCCGAAGAGGCCAAGATGGCACTGCGAAAGATCTTCAATCATAAGTTTTTGCTGAACTGCTGCAACCTTGTTTTCATGGTGAGCCTGCCATATTTTCCTACCTTTTTGAACCGAGTGAAGAAAAGTGAAAACGTGAAAATCGCTAAGTGTGAAAGTAACCGAGTAATGGCTCGATCGTTGTGCTAGTTTTACTTTTGTTAGCTGGAAGTTGCCTTGTTCTCGCCCAGAATTTTAATCACCGTCATTGAATAGTCTGATTGCATATGTGTTGCATCATATGTTATACATTTGCAACAGTGAAGCGAAAATAATATTTTTTTTAAATTATCATTTCAGTTATACATATACTTCCCGGTAAAATGTTGCTCGTTGATGTCAAATTCGAAATTCGAATCGCATCACAGGTGTGAATTTCCGTTCCTACTAGGTTTTCTTGTTCTCTCATTTTCTTTTATAATTCTCATCCTGCCTTCTTGTCATGAATAAATGAAAATTTTCCGAAAATATTCTCTCCCGGTCAGAGAGTAAAGTGAGGCTTGATTCTCAGCCGTCTTAAAAAGTTAAAGGTTATATGCTATTTATATACTAAGAAAAGAACTACGTGCATTTGAATAGGTGTAAGAAATATACCTGTTTACATAATTCCTATTACTAATACATACAATTATCTTAATTTATCTATCTATATCTAGTAACAAGTATTATACGTGCTTTCAGTAATATGTTGGCCTCCCATTCTTGAAAATTAATTCGAAGAGCCTTTCGGGTATATTGATGAAGGTTAGTGGTGTTTCGTTCCAAGCAACTAGGACACCTTCTTCTAGTGGTCCAACACTTTCATACTATTTTCCATTTTCATATACTTTACGAGTGAGCCATATCCACATTTTCTATAATATTTAAATCTGAAGAATGGGATAGTCTGTCAAGAAAGAAACCACTCTGCTACTTGTCGAGTGGTATGAACCCTAGAACTCCTAGAATCTACTTCAGCGGCTATTCGTTGAAGAAGCATAATGTACTTTGAAGCATTTTGTTTTCCAATTAATATTATTAGCTCCAAAGGGCCGTAATAAATTACTACTCCCCAAGTGATTCTTTTCGGTTACGATGACGGCTCAAAAGACGATGTACTCTTCGTAGATCATGAAAATACTGCAATAGTTCATCAGGTCCATCTAATGAGAAGCATTTTTCTTCAGTAAACACTACACTATAACACTTCTGAGGTAATTTCTGGAAAATTCTAAGCGAGCACTTCGGTAGCGTTGTAGAAGAGCTGGGCTTTTCTTTTATCCGAAGACGTCTCAAGTTGAGAATGAGGTTTCTGCTTACCGCTCCCAATTTTACGATTAGATTGCAAAGAGTTTGAAGCAAGCCGCAACATTTTCCTCCGTTCTCATTCTGTAGTGGCTGTAACTACTCGTCCTTTGTAGCATGTTTTATATCGTTCTGAATCTGGCGCTTCGATTAATTGAGAAATTTTCCTCGAAGAGCATCGTTCTTTGAATACTCATATTCTGCCGATCTCTTTTTTTGAAAGCTCATGTTTGCGCCCAATTTTAATTATTATAGCCAAATTTTAATATTTGCTAACCCAATTTCTCTTATTTTAAGTCTATATCGGAAGCACCACTAAACAGGCTGATGTAACTATTTAAATGCATCGCCTTTTTATGAAGATTTTTTTCCTAAATGAAGGTGTTTTCCTTAGAGTTCCTCGTTAATGCGAAAGTATCCGAAATTAATTGCAATTCCTAGAAGAATACAAATATAAACAAAAAATTTAATTTATTTGAACGTGCGCATAATATCCTAATCTTATTCAAGTGTTCCGAAGACAATGTCAGTACTGAAGGTGTTTCAGAAGTAACTCGTTAACTCTTGCAGATATGATAAATATTGTTATGAATAATAATATATATATTTATTTCGCTATAGAACGCTTCACTATTTTGCAATGGAAATGGCTACTTTTAATTTTGACATTTTGCCAAAATTAAAAGTTTAATTTTTTAGAAACTATACCACCAACGAAGTTCTTCAGATCTTTCTGTTTTAGACCTAACGGAAAACTCCTGCAAAATTTCATTGAATTCGGTAAATTTTTTTCTATTCCTAACTTGTTATAAAAATTGATTCTATCATAAAGAACATTATTTTAAGAAAGAACACCTTAACATTTTTTCAAATTAAGAGAAATAAAAGCTCATTGTAAGCATTTTAGTGATTGAGTACCAAACTTCCCAGTATCGCAGCTGTAGGATTCTGGAAAAATGTAGCAGCTAAGGTTAAAATTGCTGTTTACCGATGAACACTGGATTTTCAGAAATTAACTTTGAACTTGTCTAAACATTTTTTAATTAAAACTGTGTTATTACAAAAACTTTTCACTATAAAATTATTTGAAATTTCATGCTACGTTTAGAAGAATTTGATTCAAGTGTGCAGGATACGTTTAAAAATAAATAAAATTTTTAAATGTTTCTGCCTTTTTCGGCTTAATGCCTAAGAAATAGACAGTTTGAGTTTCTAGTTTGAGACGGCAAATTTCTATATGTCAGTTGTAGTCAAATTTGGCAACAAAGCGCTCCTAAGTACCATTTAATATTGGTCTTCCAATATTAAATGGTACTTGTAAAATTCTGTGCGTACAAGCATTGTTGAAATTGGTATTCAGCTTTTGGTTTGAAGTAAATAAAAGTACTAATGAATTTACAGATTAGTTCCGACAAAACAAAGAGCTTGGTCCTGAGAGCTAGAAAAAATTTGATTATTTTCATTTCCAGCCACGATATCCCGTATATCAGTGTTAACTCCTTGAAGTTCATTTGGTGTGCCTTTTCAAAACATCTGAAAAGCCGTCAATACTGCAAACAACCTCTTAATATTGCTAAAAGTAATGTTAGAGTGATCAGATTGATCAGTGACACTAGTTTTTATGTTAGGTCTAGATGTAGTTTATTCCTACCTAAAACACTGGTAAGATCCAAGACAGAATATTCTAGATCTTGATCACTGAATGAGTTAACGATATTCGTTTTCTAGAAGATCACCACTTTAGAAGGAGCCAAACACAACACCGCAACCGTTTATTATTTGCGCTGGTATTAGTAAAGGAGCTTAATAATATGGAATTCGGCGCTTTTATAATAGATTTTGAGGAATTCGGTAATAGATAATTATCAAATTATAATTTTACATTTTCATCAAGTCGTACCGAAGCCTTCTTCTGTATCTGATTGTGAACTAAGAAAATGAACGAATCAATTTGTTGACATGACAGAATTTTTGGGCCTCTTCTTGGCCATGGAAAGACCAACGATTCTATTTTTTTAAATTAGCTGACTATATTCATTTTATTTTTGATGTATTACATTATTGTGAATGTGTTATTAAAAATTTATAATTTCAGATGTGTGGTGCTTTCCTTCTATTCTCTGGGTTCTACTTATTCTCAGACACACAACGAATATTGCTGTCCCGTCTTTTAGCCGCAACAAGTGAACAACTGAATGATCTTCCACATCCACTGTTCTATTACATTGCCATAGGGGTGACAACAGCTGGCATAATCGCAGTATTTGCATCTCTGATAGGCTTCTGGGCATCTTGTTTAAATACATATTGCTTTCTCAGTCTGTATTTTATCACTGTTGTTGCCCTTTTAGTAGCCGAGTCAGCAGTGTGCCTTGCCATAACTATTTGGCCACAATGTTTGGGGCTTAATTTTGACGAAACTAAAATGGTAAAAGCCCTACAGGGATTCTATGGCTTCCCTGGAAGAGAACAGTTTACAATTGCAATGGACTTAGCTCAGACTAGGTTTGAATGCTGCGGCATGAACAGTGACATTAATTATGATACAGCGCTATGGAGGTTACAGGGTTACGGACAACGGGATTGGACAGTCCCTCTGAGCTGCTGTAAACTTCAAAACTCAGAAGATCCTTTTGCCTACTTGGATCCAAAACCGAAGAACGGATCTATTTGTCAAGCTCTGCAAAAATTTGACTTCCAGCAAGCTCGACATACAGAATCATGTCTGGATAAATTGGACTTATGGTACAGGGAACAGTATGTTCTCTTCCTGGGAGCTAGTCTTGTAATTGCCATTGTAGAATTTTGTGTGCTTCTGAGCATTATCCTAAATTGCACAAAAATATCGAGACGTCCAAAGATTTTTGAAAATGTCCAGGAAATGCAGGCAAGGAAAAGATCTACACTTAGTTTAGTAGAAAATATATACGAAACTGATATTGGACTGCCTGCACCGTCTATTACGAATATGATTCCAACGGAGGTGAAGGAGGTGTATGTCCAGCCACCAGACCTTTGTAAAAATAGACACAATACGACATTCAAGCCAACGAGAAACCAGTATCACATTTCGCACAGTTATTTAGTATAAGTTGATTTGGATTTACTTTTTTTGGGAATAAATGATTTTTACATGCAATAGAATTTGTTTTTTTTCCTTCTACTTTTTACCCGATTACGGCGAAACTAAAAGGACGCTTATGATTTTGACTGTCTATATAAATTTGTAAGTATATTTGTAAGTATTTTTGTATGTTCTTTTGTGCCAGACTAAATTAATGGAGTGATGTCAACATGGTAAGTGTCTTTGTATTCGTTACAATCTGGCTAATATTATAGCTTTGTTTCATTTCATTTCTTTTCATTTATTAATTTCAGTAAAAGTGACGGTGCCGAAGAGATTCCAAAAACCTGCGTTTCAAATATGTCTCGATCCCACAGGCAAGAAGCGTTATGCTATAGCGAGATACATGATCAGATTTACGCAATAAGTAAAGAAATCTCGCAAAATCATTAAAAGCCAAGTTCAGCGGATGTCGACATACAGAATCAAGCCTTGGAAAAACCATCTGACAATACGTAAAATAAGGAATAAGAAGACTTTTCACCAATTTTAGCTTTACCTGGAAGGAAAGCACACTAGCTGATAACCAAAGTGTTCTCAGTCCAGCATAAATTTTCCTAAGTGTGGACTTAATTTGGCTACAACAAGTTAACGTATCATTCAACTTAACATCCAAACTAGTAGCTTCACTCATGTATGGTAATACAGTTTTGTCAAGAGTAATACTCGGTAAATCAAAGACCGATAAAGATGTACAGCCACGAAAATCAATGCAGTGGGACTTATTCGGATTAAACAACAGTCGATTACTTTTGGACCATGTAATTACTAATTATCTTAAGGTCTTCATTCATTCTATCAGCACAATTCTCAATGTGGCCGAGAGGTCGACTAAAATATAATTGTACATCATCGGCATAAAGATGAATTAGTACATCGTGTAAGACTAGCGGAAGAAGCGGACCAAGAATAGAACCCTGTGGTACTTCTCTACGAAGTGATAAGGAATTCGAGAGCGAATTATCAATTCTTATGCACTGAAAACGGTCACAGAGGAAGCTGCGAATAAAACCTATAGCACTACATTCGAAATGAAAGTACTTCTTCAACTTGTAGAGAGGAAGATCATGATCCACGCCTTCGTGAAGTCTAACAAAACCATGATCCTAACATGCTTATTGTCAATGGCTTTACGAAAGTTACCTTAATCATCGCCGTTTCGTTTATTTCAAATTAAAATTGACGAAAATTGTTGCAGTGGAGCGTCGAGCACAATTATCACAGATTGTTTTAATAACTGGTCGTGATGCATATTAAATTTATTAATTAAAGCTCATTATAAGATGATTTCAGAACAGTGTGTACCATTGTGGTAAAATAATTTTTGTTTATTAAAAACTTAAATTTCAAATAAATCTATCGTGTTTGCTATTAAATTAAAAGTTTTGACTACTACACTCCAAAAATATATAAGTATTTGATATATTCTCTCTATTCAAAAAAATTAAAAATAAAATTATCGTGCCGATGGAAAAGCCTTGATTTTCCATATTTTCTGTTTTTTAGAGGATGTTTTTGTTCTTATTAGATTTTGAAATAGAAATATGTTGAAGCAATCATTTTTATATATATGTTTCACACGTGCACAAAAACATTTTTTTTAAAAAATGCTGCTTCGCGGCCGAAGAAGAAGAATCACCACTAAAAATTAAAAAAAAAAATCTTCGTTATCTACACTAGCTATAGGTTGCACTAGGTTATAGCATTACTTTGAAAAAAAAGTGCATTTTCCGGTAAAAACAAAACTCCTCCTTAATTTTTTATAAAAAGAGTAATTGCTGAGTAAGCTCCGTGTGCTTTACTACTCAAGAATCTGTTGCAATCTTACTTTTATCAAGGAGACAGTTAGTATTTTAAGTTAATCGGATTAAAATTGCCAGAATAATGTTATGGACCGATTTAAAAAAGCATTTAAAAACTGAAAATATAGGCACTGACATTGTAGTACTTAATAAATGAGTACCAAAGTATTTTTTTTAAATTTTCCGTATATAATTCCTTCTTTCGGAAAACTTTAAAAAGTATTCATTTGATGTTTCTCAAAATAATCAAATAATTGTCAATTAATCAAAAAAAAAATATATCATTTGAACATTCGAGTATCCCTTAAATTAATCGATTTTTTTTACCACATGTATCAATTTTTCAAGAAAAACGGTAAGTTTGAAATAATTACAATCAATTTAAACTAACTTTTAAACTAAGCACCAATGCCTACCTATTTATAAATGCTTGATTTATAGCCTACTATTAGAAAGCGCATATTTCCAAAATAATGGAAAGGATTAATCGAATTTTGCTATATTTAAACATATCGCACATTTCAGATATTTCTGTGGACACTTTTGGTGTTCTTTTATTTTAATATTATTTAGTATTGAAGAAATAGAAATAACAGTATGGTAATCCCAAATCACTAAGCGTAAATGAATGAGAAAACATATTTTGTATTGATATATCTTATAGGACAACTGACATTACAACTACCCCGCCGTCAAGTTATTTCTTCATCACTAGGGCGGGAATATTAACACAGGTCTACAAATTAATAAACAAATTTTGGTGCGGTCGTAGCAATGATATAATTTAAAGTCTAATTTACTTTCGCAAACACACTGCAAAGTTTAAATGTCAAAACTACGCATAGTTTTGCAACTACCCACATTTTCCATTTTTTTTATGCCAAAGTCTGGTTTTCTATGTATATTTTTGTTGTAGCATAAGTTAAGGCTTTTTTGAATAAAATCTGCAATATGTTTTCATCAAAAAGAAGTTGTATGTGGTGAATTTACTGTGAAAAGTATCGAAAACCTATATCTGATTTCGTAAAAGAGGCCTATTTCGCTTACTTTAAGATAAAAATTCAAGACGTTGCCAAACCGTGAATTCCGCACATTGTTTGCAAAACGTGTACTGAACATCTATGGCAAAAACAGTGGATGAAGGGAAAAGGGAGAAGTCATTTAAAGATCAGTGTACCTATGATTTGGAGGGAACCGAAAAATCGTTACGACGTTTGTTATTTTTCTGCGGTCAAACTTTGTGGGATTTGTGGGAAAGAAAAGGACAAATCTTGATTTTAGAGTCTACTTCAATGTCTGTGTCCTACTCAAAAGATAAGTCGCAAAAGTTGGGGAAACCTTACTTGAAGACCGGCGGAACATTCTAGATGATCTTTCCGATTTGGTTTTTAAGATTTCCTGAAGCGCCATTTACAGGATTTTAACGGAAAAGTTGAAATATTAGAGAGTGTGCGCAAGATGTGTACCACAAATGGTGATGGAAGATCACAAACGACTTTCTCAAAGACATATCGGTGAGTTGGTATGACAGGGGTATGCAAACACTACCACAGCGTCTACAAAAATGAATCAACCGAGGTGGGGAATACGCAGAAAAATAACCTTTAAAATAATGTAAATATTATAAAAAATAAACGGATATTTGTATTTTTAAAAAACCAAGAGGCATTATTCTTGGGATTGAATACCTTATAAAATTTCTAATTATGTTTCAGGATTTTGATTGATTTATCTAGTTGTTTTATATGCTTAAATTATATACAATATTTAATGCTAGGTATGCATACAAAAACACATATAGTAAATGGTATTTTGAAATCGGGGAGTAAAATAATTTAAAACATGTAGATAGATAGATAGATAGATATGAATAATTAAGTTAATAAAATTGCATGCAATATAATTTAATTAAATGTCTATTCTCGTTTAAATAGCACTTTTTAAAAAAGTACCGTACCGAGTGTGGTTCCAAAAAGGGCCGCATTACATCATACGTACTGTAAAACACCCACTAAAAGTTCATGTGTGGGTATGCTTCTGTTCGCAAGGATTTGGAAAATTGATTGCTTTTACTGGAAATCTGAATGCAGAAAGGATGCTGCAAATTTATAAAAACGGTCAACAGATTCTTGGGGTTCAACAGGAAACCGATTGTGGGTCTTGCAAAAAAAAAAAAGGATCCAAAACACAGAAATCGTCTTTGTACTGAATGGAAAGATCAAGAGGATATCAATGTCATGGAGTGTCCCTCACAAAGTCCTGATACTAATCCAATTGAAAATGTGGGGGTCCTTATGAAGGCAAAGCTGCAGCGGGAAAATGCTTTCCCTTTGCAACAACTTAAATCATCGGTAGAGAAAGCAAAAAGCAGGAAAGAAGAATCTACTTAGAACTAGAACTACTAGAATATGCTGGAAAATTAGTTGAAAATATGAATAATAGATGTATAACTATAATAAAAAATAACGGTAACTTCATCAAATATTAAATATATATAAAATAAAGTAAATAATATGGAAAAAATAATATTTTGTTAATTTTTTATCGCATTATTAAATTTGGATTTAATGTGGAACGTAGTTGAACAAAAACTTATTCTGGTATGTTTAGAAGTTATCCACATCTGTAGGATGCAAGTGAGGCAAAATAACGGCGACTAGCTTTTAAGCCATATTTATATTAAAACAGGGGCGAATTTAGATTTTTGCTGTCCTTGCCCTAAACCAGTATTTGCCCCCTCTTCATTAAATTTGTCTGGCCCATCTCATCTTACCCTCCCCAATTCTTATTCAAAATCTCCTTTCATTCCCTATTACAAATTACACATTAATTAATAAATAAGATAAATTTTATAGCTATATTTTACTTTGTCACTAGATTTTCATAATGATTACTGTGTCATAATAAATATGTCACTGTAAGAACTATGTTAATTGTTATATGAAGTGATTGCATTGGTGTATCTTTACTGAAATACAACACACCTAATTACTATTATTTAAAAATGCTACTAATTTTTAATGCAATTTTCTAACCAGCTCAAATAATGTCGGAGTAAATAGTAAAAGAAACATCGATTTCTTTATCTTTATAAAGAATACGAAAATGTAGGACTTCTCTTTTATATTTCCGGTTTTTTACAACAAAATTTCTAGGTTAACAAATTTTAGCTTCCACTTCCAGTAGATTTTAATCTACAATTTTATCTACACGAAAACAATAAGCGAGCAGTGAAAACTAAAAAGACTCAAATCGGAATTTTCGTGAAACCTTTTCATTTATGGTTGCAATTAGAGTTGGAACCGCAAGCCCAATATTCGGTGAATGGGCCGAAAACAATATTCAACGTTATCCTCTTTTTCAACACAAAATTTTGTTCAGCAATAAAGCTCTTTTTTGGTTGAACGCCTACGTCAATAAGCAGAATTGCCGAATTTGAAGTGGAGAAAACCCAAAAGCCTTTGTTGAGACGACCTTACATCCATTGAAAGTTACTGTTTGGTGTGTTTTATGGACAGGTGAAATCATTGGCCCATATTTCTTTAACACTAGAACTACCAAAACCAGTCAATTTGAGTGGTGCTCAATTTCCTCCCTGATTTAATTGTATATTCTTTTCTGATTTCTGCCAAAGTTTAATAGAATTGAGAATTACAATTTATTCAAGATCCTTTTTTCATTAATAATTATTAATTCAAATTTGAAAGCGTATTAAATTAAAGGTGCAGAAAGTTGTTAAAATTACCGACTTGCGCGCCGTTAGTTCTAGCGTTAAAGATGATGCCGGCCAGAATATTACCGTCAATTGAGAGCGCTATAGAGGCATGACTTTTTCGTTTCTCAGTTGAATGATATTGGTGTAGCAGAGCTTTGGTTCCACACAGTGCGCGACACCATTAATTTATTGCGCGAAACATTCGATGAGCTCATAATTTCGCGTAATGGACCTATAAACTGACCTCTATTATCATGCGGATTACTTTCTTTGAATATATGTGAAGTCACTCGTCTACGTTGGTAAATCGCAAACGTTGGATCACTTGGAAGTAAACAATCGTCGCGTTATTGCCGATATGCGGCCCCAGCTACTCGATAAAGCGCTCGAAAATTAGACTTCCAGGTTACTTTTCATTCGAGCCAGCCGTGGCGCCCATATGCCCGGAATTATATTTAAATACTAATGGCATAAAAATATCTTTTAAATAAAACCAACACCATGGCCTTTAACATTATTTAAATTTGCATACTAGAGGTATAATGGTACTATGGTAAAAACGACACCCTATAAGTTTGCATTTATACAAGGAAGTATATATATAAAGATTAAGCATATATATATAAAGACTTCAAAATGTAAACTTAAAAAGGACATTCTAATTAAAATAGTTTAATTTCTTGTAAACCAGACCAGATTTATTTCCAGACATCCCATATTAAAATGATTTTCTTTTCTAAACATGAAAATAAAAATTGGTCAGTCAAACCGTTAGACTTTCAGGTGATTTGCTTGAACAAAATTCAAAAGTTTTTCATCAAAGCACTTTCGTTAATAATTTATGAGATCTTTTTAATGATATCCGCCTAATTTTTTCACTATCAAAATTAAAAAGGTAAAATATTTTTTCTTTAGATCGATGAAACCCGTATTTTTCGACTTCTATTTTAAAAATTGGTACCTCTATTCCAGCTAAGACCCAAGACACTTTCACTCAAGCTTGCTCGACACTTTTAAAAGAACAGCTAGTGCCTGTTAACATTACACAAAAATATCTCATTATTGGGCAGTGTCCATGGAATCATTGAAAAATTCATCTCCCACTTTCAAATTCTCCTTACACCTCTTAAAAACCTTACTTTTTTGTTGTTTTAAATCAGAATTTAATTTCGCTCTAATTGCTTTTCGCTGAGAAGGAGATGCTGTGGTGGTCGTATCCGTTTTGGGTTTCAGACTTCACTTAATTTGTACCTCGGTCTTTTCTTTTTCGGTTATCGTAAATCTAATTGGATTCGTTTAGTATGAATGAAACTTTAGATGTAATGTAATCTTTGGCTATTCGTTGGTATGACAACAAAATAATTTGTTAATGCATTAGGTTGAAAAATATTTGCCTTATATAATTTTTTTTAGGTATGCCTTTCGATAGCGGTAGAAGCTGCTTGATTGCAATGTTTTTAAGAAAATAAAAAATAGTTAGTATGTGCTGTCAATTAATAAAAGTTAGACGCGATATTTGAAAAACTTGTTATAAATATATCTTAAAAATTAATAAAAATAAATTTTATTTTAAAAAGAAGATTTCAAATTAAAAGGTTTGATAACGAAATAATTAAAAATATTCAAGTCAAAGGCTTGAGTGGTTGGTTGAAGCAAAGATCATGAATTACTAGATGTGACACTCTCTATACAAGCTTAAAGCTCTAACCCATATGCAACTTCTAAAACTACCTGGGGAAAATTTTTCCATTAGAGAAAGTAGAAAAGAACTACTGCTTCCTATGCCTTAGCTAAATTCCAATAAGAACGAAAGAGATAAGAATAGGCACCAAAAATTCTCATATACAGCACTTACAGTGTAGGCAATAAAATGCAGCATTTTTTTATCACGCATTTTTAAAGACGGGCCAATCTGTTAGGCTCGCTGTGTGCCTCTGCATTCATGGTTAGTGCCGTCCCCAGGCAATATTCCAGCATAGGTAAATCCTGAATTGAGAATGGGGAACAGGCAGGTAGCACACTCAGAGCATGTATACGGATGCGGGCTGCTTACATTTTTTCACTGTGCATTTTTAAAGGCGAGCCAAACGTATTCGAACGTGTGCGCTGCTTTGGGTGGTGAAACGTGATTTTAATTTTCGTTCCGCCTCCCCCTAAATTTTTGTCTTTCTCTCACGCGTGAGCCCTTTATTACTATCCACTTTTAGCAAAATCTGCAAGGTCGGTGGGCTAAAGGGACCAAGGTCGAAAAAAGATAAGGGACTACGTCACGAGTGTCCCTTCTAGTAATTCATGATCTTTGGGTTGAAAAAACCCAAAAACAAGTTTGAAGGATTCATTCCTGCTGGTGGAAAAATCGTTTCTTTGGGACTTTCCCTCAATAGCTAGCAAATCATACAGAACGGTGGCGCCGTTGCGATGAAAGACGAATAAATATAAAATGCTAAGCACACTTACGCACATTCCCTTTCCATATAATATCATCGCAATCCAGGAAGCTTATGAATGAAGAGCTTTGCGATTGTATTCCATAGTAGCTTTCACAATGAGCTTTCAAAAAGTGGTTCCTCATTTAATGTTCCGCTTGTCCACTCTTTAGATTTTATTTTTCTATGCTAATATGGAATATGGTATAGATCCTTTGCGAAGAATTGGTCAATCGTGTATATTTCAGTGCCATTTCGAAAATGTTCGCTTTTAAATTATTTCAATTGAAGCGTTAATTACATGCACACACATGCATTGTCGATGTGTAACTATCAGACTTTTCTATTGTGTGTCACATTTTGGCGCGAAATATCGCATTTTTATTCCTACACTATGAGTAAGTACCCCCAACGACAGTCACATTCGTCTTTTAGTATAGCTATACTTCCCAGCACGGCTCAACTATACCTGCACTTCCCGGCACGGCTCGAAACGCCAAGCCACAGTAAAATAATTTTCTTTGGAATTAAATGCGCTAATTTAAATAGCCCGGCAGATAACATTTGCTGGTGTCGGTTGTTCAGTGTTGGCAAGTGTGCAGAGCTTTAGAATAATTGCTTTCGAAAAAAAAAATACTTGGCTGAATTGTGCCATGCCGGTAAGTGTGCAGCGACCTTTTTCATTTTCTATTTCTTGACAACTACATATGTACATTTTCGCCTGTTCATATGCAATAATGCATAAATGTTTCACTGCTGCAGTTATTTATAAAATTGAAGTTTGATTTTGGTAATAGTGTTAATAGTATATTTGCTCTCACTCTGGTGTGTAATACAATACCTCAATAATTATGATTGAATTCACAGCTATCCAATTCCGGCAGTGTTTTTTTTTATAATGTATACCCTGATTAGCCAAGATATAAATATAATGAAAATAAGAAGTTAAAAATGGACTGCATTTGCAATCATAAACAAAATGAATAAAATTTAATTGTTTTCTTTTGTGGGTAATAATGTTATGTAACAAACATCTGTACCTTTGAATATATGAAATGCTAAGACGCGTCAAAATTGGAATATAGTCGCATTAGGAGGCTAAAAACTTTACAACTTAAGTAAGCTAGTAATTACCCGATTGGGATAGTTTATAACAGTTCCGTTAGTTCTATCGCTTATGAATTGCTATGCGATATGGTATCAAATAAAAGGTCTTGATGAAGCGAGTTCAAATATGCATATATGCATTTATGTGCATAGGTTTGTAATAAATGTAGTCAATAAATTTTTAAACTTAATACTTCGATGTGAGATGAAGTAAAATTTAATAATTTGTACTCCGTTTTCAAATACAATATAACTTATATATAAAACAAACCATTTATGGTAACGTTACGCAGAACACATTACATTTACAAATTTAATTAAAATTAATTTGTTAAGTAAGAATCAACGAATTTCCATTACATAATGTAGTTCAGTAAAATAAACTCAATAAATTTTTAATTTAAACATTTATTCAGTATGCATTTATAAATATAAAATTTATTGCTTTTACCGGACACTTGGATTTAAATTTCAATTTTGAAAATTTAATTAATTTGAACAACATAAGTTTAAATATTTTGAAACAACTTATAAAAAACAACAAACCACTAATCTTAAGCATGCAACGAAAAAGAACACTAACGAAAATTCCTTGTTAAAATTTGAAACAAATACGGTTACGTAGTGGCGGAAATCCGGAAGTATAACTTCAAACAGCAAGAAATAGTGATCTAGAACAACATAAAATTCTGCCGATGTTGAACAGGAAATAATCTAGACTAGAATTCTGTGGACGGATGAATCGTAATTCACCAAGGACGGTATCACAAATTGTCATAATCATGTCAACCTTAATACCTTCGGATATTAACCCATACAACATCATTGAGTTATGCTTCAGTGTCAATGATTGGGCTAGTATCATCGGCAATCATTTAATAGGACCATTCATTTTGTCGGAAGTACTTAATAGCCAAATTTATGCGGACTTTTTTGAGAATACACTACCAGAACGACTTAAAGACATCTCTCTGGATAATATAAGGTGCATGCTTTACCAACAAGATGGAATACCAGACTTTTTCTTATGGGGAACAATGAAAGATAACATTTACTCAAGCCCGCTTAAGATCAGAGAGGAATTAATTCAGTGCCGGATTTACCTAAGACGGGGCCCCAAGCAACCTCAGGTTTTCGGGGCCCTCATTCTAAAATTAACCCCCCCCCCCCCCCAATATTTTAAAATAATAAATAACCAGTTAATTTTGCAAAATCAATATATTATACAGTTTACTTATAATTTACGAACTAAATTACAACTTTTTCCTACTTTTCGCAGTCGCAAATTGATAAATGACATCATCAAAGTCAAGTTTTTGAAGCTTGTCTTTTTCGATAAAAAGTAACGAAAGACACGAAATACGAGCGACCGAAGCGCCAACTATACGCGCGAAATACAGTTTTGAACTAATTTAAATTCGTTTGAGGACAATGAATAATCGATATTGTTTACATGGATTTTTTCATTTCGCATTTTTTATTTATTTTTTTTTTAATTTCCGAATGTATTTTCAACATTTTTAAATTTTTGGGGCCCCTGTCCAAGCGGGGCCCCAAGCAATTGCTTCCTTTGCTTCCTGGTAAATCCACTACTGAATTAATTAGCAGGGTTGGGACTAAAGCGACGAAAATACGGGAGAGGCTGGATACACTACAACTTAAACATTATTTTTTTTCAAAATTATATTTTTTTTAATTTACCAGAAAAAGCTTTCCGTAAATAAATAAATAAACAAATAAATTTCCATATATTTTTTCTACTTGGACATGTTGTACGTTGTTGAAAAGGTAATGAAATGGGCAACTCGATTAAAATTATTATTATTTGATTTTTGGATATCGCTGCGTTGAGTTGATCAAAAAATAAAAATAAAAGAGTGTGACGGAAAATTTACAAACTACTCTATAACTGCCAAACGGTTGAGATGACTCTGCCAGACAATTTTTTTTTTTTTTTTTTTTTTTTTTTTTTTTTTTTTTTTTTTGTTTACCTAAGTCAGATATTTGGGGCCTCTGGTAGTTCAGTTGTTAGCGCGCTGTCCTACCGTCCCAGAGGCTGTGGGTTCGAATCCCACGAATAACCATGGTCTCCTGCGCTACGTGGTAACACAATGGGCCAAAATTGGCCTAAGTGTGCCTTTCTAGGCAGCCACAGCAACCAACCAACCAACCAACCAAGTCAGATATTTCATCCCACTCATTATGGCATACAAACTAAAACACCATATATATGTTATAATTGATAGTTCCTTTGGATGTTTATTTGTTTCTTGCTAAATCATGCTTAAAAACTTCATCCGATCATTATCATTTTTTGTGTATTATATTCCGGCCTAACATATATGCTACATTGCATATCCTGATTGCGAATTTATAGTCGAAATTTGTTTGTTTCATAAATTTTATATTTTGGGTAACAAATTTTGAAAACTCAACAGAGCATTCCAATTTATAAATTTTCAATAATGAATTAAGAGACCTCAAATGGTAAATAATTAAAAATATTAACGCCAATGATGGCTATTCACTTATGTGCTACATATAACTACATGCACAACTGCTCTCAAACCTCACTCGCTTCTATCGTCATTGATACTTCACTAGTTGCTGCCAAAGTCAGCGCACTAGCGGAAGGCCCGATGAGATTCCCGCTATTTTTCTTAAAAAATGCTTCCTACCTGTCTCAATTTCTAACTATCCTCTTCTCGCGCTCTTTCGCCGAAGACGTATTCCCCTCCTTTTAAAAGGATTCATATATTCTCCCTATCCATAAAATAGGCTGTAAAAGTGACATTTCAAATTACTGTACCATTGCTAAATTTTCCTGCATTTCTTAAACTTTTCGAGAGCCTCATCTACGACTCTATATTCTTCCACCGTAAATCTATTATATTCCCTGCCCAACATGGCTTCCTCAAAGGTTGTTCCACTACCACTAACCTGTTAGTCTTCGTATCACGTGCTCTGCAGGCTATAGAAAACAGCGATGAAGTCGACGTAGTTGTCACTGACTTCAGTAAAGCTTTTGACAAAATCTCCTATCATTGTTCTCAAACATACTTTCTTCGGCTTCCACTTCTCTTTATCTCTTGAATCAGATTTTACATTGATAATCGGCGATACAAGGTCCGCCTTGACTGCACAATTTCCAACCCCTTTAAATCTCACTCTGGTACCCCTCAGGGTAGTCACCATGGTCCGTTGATATTGATACTGTCCATAAACGATGTTGAGATGGTAATAAATTACTCCGAAATATTTATGCCGATGACATGAAGATTTTTAAACATGTTTCCTGCTCCTATTTTTCCTTTTCCCTTCAAGATGATTTAAATAGCTGCTTCATCTGGTGTTTGAACAATTTTTTGGATCTAAACATCTCCAAGTGCCAATTAATCACATATTCCCGTAGACGTCTCTTCACTACCCCTCGGATCTACGAGTATTTTCTTTTTGATGAACCCATTCCATCTGTCAATTCCTTGCGTGATCTTGGTGTTATTTGTAATAGCGAACTCAACTTCCGTCCGCATATCGATCACATCATAAGTAAAGCCAAATCAGCTCTAGGCTTTTTTGAAACGCTGGGCTTACTATTATTACTACGTCACCAAAGCTCCTTTTTCTGTTTTGTTAGGCCTCTATTTGAATACGATTGTCAGGTCTGGTCACCCTCTCTGCCATGGATGTTTACATTTTTTCACTGTGCATTTTTAAAGGCGAGCCAAAGTATTCGAACGTGTGCGCTGCTCTGGGTGGTGAAATGTGATTTCAATTTTCGTTTCGCCTCCCCCTAAATTTTTGTCTTTCTCTCACACGTGAGCCCTTTATTACTCTCTACTTTTAGCAAAATCTGCAAGAACGGTGGGCTAACAGGACCAACGTTGAAATAAGATAAGGGAATACGTCACGAGTGTCCCATCTAGTATTTCATGATCTTTGCTAAGGACACTTCGAACCCTTCACGAGAATGGTCCGCAAAGCTAACGACTGTACATTCTTGATTTTCATTTTAATAAAGGCTCCCTCAAGCACTCCCTTTACCCGCCTGAACCCCTTCTTAGAACCTATTTCTGGTTCTATCTATTAGCCCTTTTCCCTGTTCTTTCCTCTTCCCTTGTTTTCATTCTCGTTTCATTCCCGGTCTAGTCGTATTCCCTATATCCTATTGCTTCTTTTTTTTTTAGCTTAGTAGTAGTTTTTAGACTTACTTTTTACATTTACATTTGTTAACTTAAGTGAAACTTTTTTTTCTTTTCTTGTAGATTGTATTAAGTGAAATAAATAAATAAATAAACTGAATAGACCTCCTTAACGTTAATAAAACATAAACTCTGATCTTATGCAAATATATACATTCTGCTTACTTCATTAATTTATATATATTTGTGTATATATAGAAACGAAATATTATATATAAATAATAAACGAAATAATGTTTGAGTGTGTGTTTATTACCCAATCACGCCTAAACCTTTGCTTCGATAGAATTCATATTTTGCCACAAGGGATTACATAGTTCAGCTATTTTTTATTTTGATACAGTTTACGGTTTCAAAATAGCGGTTCACTGAAAATGTTAAACTTCAAGGAATTGCCGTGAAAATCAACATTAGGGTGTTTCTGGGATTGCTGAATTCGAATCTGACGTCAAGATTTTCAAATTAACAATGGTGGATATGGCGACCTAAATTTCTTAATTTTAAGCAATATCAATGCAAATTAATATCTATATTCAACGCTAAGGCATTTTGGTACATACTGCTTTCGAATCTGTTACTAAAATTTCCAAATTCAAAATGACACATCTAATATGCCGAAATGTCCGTACAGTAAGCATTGCGTTACGGAATTCAAATTTACAACAATTCATAATGAGTATGGACAAACAAAAATTCAAGAAATCCAACATAACAATTACAAAATGTTTCTATTTTCACATCTAAAAAATTACTTAACAGTAACTTAATAGTAATAAACTTTACGCGCATCGTGCGAAGCTGGGTTATAACATAAAGAACTTGGTTAACTAGTTATAACATAAAATACTTGTAGCAATGTGTGTAGTAATCCTAAACTAACATTATAGGAAAGTGGTGCAGTTTTTGCATTCAGAAAGGTATAAACTCCTCCCGACTAAACATTTCTCAGACGATGTTTTGACAACGGGTGACACAACTTATAGGCAAAGTTTTGTACCTATTTTAAATGTTATTCTGCCAATTCATCAAATTGTTTGGTTCGTTTTTGATTGGTTTGTCTCTGCATTGGAGCAGACGCATATTACTATATGTCCCGCAAGCAAAAAGTAGCTATTTAGAGTGAAATTGGCTTGAAATTAGTAACGATGTGCATAACCGGGACCTAGCCTCACATCGACATATGACTTCATAACAATGAGGCGACTATTATTTGCTTCTCCCATCTCTTACCTTGTAAGCTATCGAACTAGGTACGGTCACTTCGAAATCTTGAAAATGTTACGGAAAGCCAAAAACACTGAAGCATTCCACCTCCATGTCGATAAGGTTTTTCCTCAAGCATGCTCTTTATCTGCCTAACCTATCCTTATATTATATTAATTAATCCCACATTCCATAATCTGTTTTATTTATTGAAACTTATTATAATTTAGGTTACTTTCTTTGGTAAATTAGTTTAATTTAAGCTCTGTATTGTAGCTGGCATTAAACGAACTCAATAAATAAACGGGTGTACCTTCAGGTTTGTCTCATCTTAAGTATGGTTACGAATTATTTATGAATACTTTTATTTTCAATGAAGTTTTTCTTCGTAGCATGTTATTTTGTTGCACAGCTACGTGCCCGTGGACCGCCAGTTTGATACGCGAGTAAATCCGTGGTAACGGGTGGGCAATTTTTGCACATTTTCTGATAAATTTTCAAATATTTGAAGGTGTAAATAAAACATATATCTATTCTAATTTTGTTAAATTTGTTGATGTTGGGTGATATACGAATTTCTCTTGTTTCTTTATATACTTTTATTTGACATTAAATTTCAGATTAAATAGGTAATATAAATCCTAATTTGATTTTAGTACGCTATTTGAATAATGCTGTTAATTTTTCTGAAAAGAAGTGAATGATAAACCAAATCAAATATTTTGTAAGAAGCTTCAACTATTGGGAAAGGTGGGACATGAATTCGTGCGGGTGGGTGTAAACAAATTTATAAGAAATATCTATATGAATTTAAGCATAGTTCAATTATTTCGGGAAAAACAATAAATTTTAAATAGATTTTGCTAAGTATAAGCATTAGGTCTTAAAACTTAACAAGTAATCAATTGAAAAACAGTACTTATGTATTTAAAATATAAATTGTAGAAAACAAAACAGCAAGAATTACTTCAAATAATCTCGATTCAATCTTTAATTAGTTAATTAATTAATACAACAGTGATTTGACATTATTTAATTTCCTATTTTTAATGCATTTATACAATTTTTAATCGAATTTGTAATATCAGTTCAAATTGCAAAGTTGGTTCAAACAAGATCTAAGCATATTAAATATTAATAAAAAGCATATAAACACTGTCAAACCAGTTACAGTGATGTGTGGGAACAAATTTCATTAGTGATTTATTTTTGCCCAAATTCTATCGCAAAGCAAAAGCATTATGCTCTTTTTCATTTTCGGTAAGTTAGCAAAGTAAAAGTCTTATAGAATTATATAATTAGGACAATAAATATCAAATTACCTTACCTTATTTTCTTACCTATTTTATTTTTTATTTGCCAGGATCATATACCAAGGGACACCACCCAAAATACAGTTACCTTCCATTTAACTTTTCGTCTGTAAACGGTTTTTTGGCACCTTTCGTCTGTAAACCCGGGTCTTTCGCGTCTGTCATTTTTCTCGACTTATTAATGCACTCAAAAATGTTTAACAAAATTCATGCTAATATTCGAAAATTTCTATTTGATATATCAATAATAAGATTATCGAAAAATTAATTTTTGAATATATTTTTGTTTAAGTTTGTACAGGTAAAGTAGAGAATAAATCACGTGTTAGTTTATTATTATATTATATTATTTAGTTATTTACTGTAATGCATTATTTTTTTATCAAAAATTATTATTAAACATTAAGAAAACATTAAACAAAATTATTTCATCTCAAGTAAAGCTATTGTACAAAATGTACAATATACAACAAATACTTACCTGCGATTATAGTATACGCAGTCTGTAAATCCGGGTCTTTTGCGTCCGTCATGAATTTGATTTGTTTCCTTATAACTGAACAAATGGAACTTTAGTCTTCAGCATTGGTTCCCTCTCCCACATAAGTTTTTTTTTGAGTGGGGGTTCTATTCACTTCCTAGAAAATTATTTTCGTAAAATAATTAAATAGTTAAATCAAGGTAATATTAAGTTGCCTAATTTTTGTGGAATCACTTTATTATTAAAATAATTTGTACAAGCAACCTTTAAAATTCGATGAAACTTTGCTTATTGTTCGTTTAAGACTTATCATCTACTACGATTTTTCGAAGGGAATTTGTCTACTTGGTATCTCCAAAATATGCAATCATACATAATTAAGAATTTCGAACGAAAACGTTCGCACTATGCTCGAACGGAACCAACGGCCGGCACTGCATCAGCCGAGCTGTGCCGTGTGGCTCCACCAACAGCAACAGATTTTATTGTGACGACGGAAGCTCCCCGACGCCAGTGGCGGCGAGTGAAACAATTCATAACAGCCGGCGCCTTCCTTGCTTTGGCCAAATCAACGGCTGGTGCGAGCCGGAGCACAATAACAAACCCATACTACTCCAGCGGTGCACGTATACAGCATAAGTTAGTCAGCTAGAGTTTGAGACGGCAGGCAGAAAAGCATAAGAAACTACGAAGAAAGGTGGCTTGTAGTGTTGTGTGTACACACATGAACATTTCGCCCGATTCGAACCGAGTTTCGAGCCCGAGCACGGAGCATATCAAGCGGTCCCATCCCACAAACTTGTTTAGTGTCCAGAAATGTTTTCGAGTGTGAGGATGTGCGTCAGCAGCGCCTAGTGGGCTCAGAGTATTCGAAAAGCACTCTGGATGTTCTGTCCCTTTTTGCGATAATCTTGAAAGCAAAGCGTCGCGTTTCCGCGCCGCGGTCGTGTAAATCTAGCGGATTAATTAATTAATATAGGAAGTTTACTCGGTGTGGTGCAGGTGTGTGTTCCGAAATTGTTATGGGGAGTTCGCTCGCTCGCTACTTTCTCCAGTGTTGACAAGTCGCGCGGATCCAATTCAAAGTTTCATTCAACTCTTCACTTGCATTTGCACCACATTTGAAACGGGCGCATTCGGCCTGTGTAGGGACAGTGTCGGGTGTTTGAAAGGTGGACCTGTGTGTGTGGCGATGTTTTATGGTGTTTTGCCTTTTTTATTACCAGTGTGTACACTGTTGAGGCTGATTTGAATTTTTTGTTTTGGCCTTTGTTATTTTCTTTATATTGCCGCTGATAAATGAAATCTGCGAGTGCTGCTTGCTGTTTTTACCGCTCTCTCTCCATTTGAGGAAATTAACAGCTCCCAATCAGAAGGATTGGCGTGGAAATTAATGAAATAGCGGGAGAATTGGTGAGTGTTCGTTCCTGCATCTTGTGTGGATCACCCCTTTCGAAAAAGAAAAACTGTCAAATTTAAGTAGGTTGCGGCGATTCGGTGCGAGGGCGAACGAGACAGCCGAGGTTATTCACTTCCTCTACCTGCCGTTAGCTCGAGTGTGAGCGGGATGCAGTGCATTTCGAAATGTCATCGTGCCTTGCTTTTTTTGTGCGTATGTTGTTACCTCTGTACAAAATTCGAAATTGCACTTCGGAAAAGATCTTTTCGGTTAGTTGGGGTCGGAAGCTTCTTTGTGTACAGGACTAATGCACTTTCTCAGACGAATTAGCGACACCTTTGTGTGTGTGGATGTTTCTCTGTGGGGTTCCAGGCGATATAATCACTTTGCATTGTTTGCAGTAATTTTCATTGCGAATTCATATAAAAGTCAGATCGGTTCGTCATAGCTCCAGGTGTCTGCGATGTTTTCTCCTTCTTAGTGATGTCGTTATGTCTTCATATTTGTTGTCCTGCTCGTGTTTTGTTATGGGATTCAGTTAAGACTTTATTTCTATGCAACTACAACTACTTCGCTGGTGGGTTTCTCGGTGGAGGAAAAAAATATTCAAGGTCTATGGTTATGATGGATGGCTTAATGAATGTGGCGATAGTGACCAACCGTGCAAGCGCCACAAGCTGAATTAAGTCTCAAGATTTGTTGGAGCTATGTTTGCTGCAAAACACTATTAGTCGTCGTTACATTCGCTTGCTAAAATCTACTTTGCGTTAGCATGTCGCAATTTCATTGGAGGTTCGCTTACCTAGTGTACCCTCTTTGATTATATTTTGATTTTTTTTTGATAAACTTTATCCCTAATAAATTTTCCCGTTTTGGGCGCTGTTAAATGCTTGGGAGCAATAATTTATCTTTAATGGAGCGGAAAAGTGCGTGTTTGGCGCCAATTACAAATGCGTTCCTCTCGAAGATCAGTTAAGTTACGGTGGAAGGAAGAAGGCGCGGTTGACTACCGGTCAAAAAAGAACTCTAAGCATTAAGTGTTGATCACGCACTTACTGCCACGTTAAAATGCCAAAACTCAATTTATTTGAAATTCTGACAAACATGGAAATGGAACGGAAATTATGGAATTTGGTTGATAATTTGGCTTTTGTGGAAAAAACTTTCGACATCAGCTAGTAGTGATGGCGTAGATTTCAATTTTGTGAGCAATAAATAAAATGTCCAAATCTATAAACATGGCACAAAAAGACAAAAAAACAAATATATGTGTAATTAGAACAAAACTAATTGAAAATAAATGCACGAATGATATTTCATTCGAGAGAATACAAAATATATTAGATAAGAATTATCTGTGTCGGTGAATACGTCCCCATAATTACCAATAATTCAAGACGAATCTATTTCTACCAAACGATAGGTCAGTAAGAGGACGTTGAGATAAGTAGAAATTTCGGTAAAGGCAGCGTTATGATCTGGGGTGGACTTAGTGGCATTAAAAAAAGATATACTAACCCTTTTTCAAAATGAATTCGGATGTCAAATGACATGTTAGAAAGCATGATGGTGGAACAAGTGGAGGAATTGAAATTGGGCGACAGTATTGCACTATTAATGAATTGAAATGTGCTGTTACAACTACTTGGAACACAAATTCATTAGGAATGTGAAAACCTGGTTCATCCATTTCCCTTCGGTCATTTAAAATGAGTTCCAAAAATGACGGTGCTACCAATTTTAGTGCTTATTTAAATGAAGAATGAATTAATCCAACTGCTGAAAATCCTCAAAAATACAAAAATTGTTAAATATTGCTACAGTTTTCATATTAAGGCCTAAATTGTTGAGAATTCACTATCATTTGAAAATTTAAATGAAAAGTCTTGACAATTTGAAACTCCATGTTCAAATAAAGATGGAATTTCTTACATTAAATTTAAAAATTTGTCTTACGTTTATTATATATATATATTTTTTTCTTTCAACATTCTTTATTTTATTGTATGGATTAGCTTTATATAGGCTCTAGCATACATATTTGTAAATCTTAGACTAGGAGATATTAGAACTGTTAGATTCTTTATCCATAGTGTGCGGTCAGCTTCGCTGGCGGATTTCGTAGGCCTGGATGGGTAGCTGTTGCTGTTAAGGTTGGCTGGTATTGTTGGTGTATTTCTTCTTTAGTCCTCTCCTGTAGTGCTTGTATATCTGGTAGAGGAGTGACAGTCCCATTTCGACTGTTAGGATGATCAGTGTCAGTTCGATATTTTCTGATTTGATGTCCTCGGGGTTGATGATGATGGTGTTTATTATTTCTCCCGCGTTGTCCACTTTCTTTGAGTTAGTAGTTCCCATGGTTATTTATTATATATGTATTCATGTAATTATTACTATGTATTATTAACTTCGATTCACATAAGGTTCTGTGTGAATATATAATAAATATATTATATATATATGCATAATATAGGCTACGCGGACGACGTAGCAATAATAGTCACTGGGAAGTTTGACTTGAACTGTCACTAGAATAATGAGGTCTGCACTCTGAGTACTCACTGACTGGTGTGCCAGTGAGGACCTCACTATTAACCCATCTAAGGCCGTCCTTGTACCTTTTGCTAACAGGTTTTGTTTGAACCTCGTCTTTGTACCTTTTGTTAACAAGTTTCGTTTGAACATCGGTCAAATTTTCATTCAGAATACTGTCGCTGGGTACTCTGATGAAGTCAGATATTTGTGTATCATGCTCGATAAAAGACTAAAAGGGTACGAGACTCTTATGGGTCTGTAGGAAACTCTTCGGTAAGACTTGGGGCGGAGGTCTCAAACCAAATATGATTCTCTAGTTATACTGTTGTAAAGCCAGTCGCCACGGCGCTCTATTATTGTGGCCTAACATATTGTAATATTGTAAAATACAACAATTGTTATGGCTTGCATGTTCCTCCATCACTGAAGCTATGTGAACTTGTCCTACACTCGTCATGAAGAAAATAGTAGAACTCATTCGCACATACATATTTGCATTTTGAAAACAGTTTCTGTGTGCTCTGAATGTGCAGATACATTCTCGACATAAGGGTGTGTTTCATATCGGACACAATGACCAAGAAGTTGTGTTTAGGCAGAAGATTTAAGATTCTTATCCTTGAACGCGTGAATTTATTTGAATGGCGTGTGTCCCAATCCAGATCCTGGTGTCTATGGACCAAATACTAAGGACTCGATTGAAATGGGGAAGTGATCCATCATTTTCCAGGCCAAAACTCATCCCATTGAAACCTGTGTCCTTAACCTTTAGGTCGCTACTATCGATATATATCGATAGCCAATCGGGTGTTAAGGCGCTCTTATCGTGGCCCTTTTCTTCAAAATTCGCAAAGGACTATTTCGTTTCTTTTAAAATCCGTTTGAGTGGACTATGGTCGTTCTTCCGCTGTAGTTTTCAATTTTACAAAAATTACAATTAAATTAAATATTAAAAATAGTTTATTAATAAGTATCTATATATTGTACATTTATGAAGTAAAATTTATCATTTAAACTGAAAAGAATATGGTTCTCCAGAGGTGGTGGGCGATCCTATGAACTGCCTCACGCAACTTTTTAAAAATTACAATTGGTTGCAATCCTTTAAGAAGCAACAATTTCTCAGTAAATTAGTGGAGGAGATGTTTGCACTTATGAATACAGATCTTTGTCCATCAAAACAAAGCATATGTGCGAATACTGGAGCCCGAAATTGTATTCTCCTTTATTTCCTCATTGGTCAAAATTCTGATATAATACTCACCTTATAGTCGATGTAATAATTTCTCGTAAAAATTTTAACGCAGAATCCTTATGAATAATTTCACCAATTAGCAATTAGCAAGAATGTTACTTAAATTTAATTGAAATCTTCACACGATGCTAGTGAATTAAACAATATAGTAACTCTTTAAAACTGCTTTCTAATAATGATAATATTTAATACTGCAAATAACTTTTAATATTTAATTGTAGTGGTTGAGGAAAGACCGTGTTTGGCTTCCCTTTCAAACGGTTAGCATTAATCGATTTGAAGAAGTTCAATGTAGGTTCCTCTGCTTTGCTTTACGTGAGCTTCCCTGATCTGATCGTCTGAATCTTCCCCCTATGATAACCGCCTGTTGCTGATTGACTTGCAACCCTTGTATGCTCCGGAAAGTAAACTACACTCCATCCTTTGAATTCCATCTGTCCGGAATGCCCTATATGCCTTTTATCTTCCTCCTGAGCTTCTAGTTTAATTAAAGTATTCTACAAATTTGTTGTAGCTTTTATTAAGCGAAATGAATAAATAAGAATCAATTTAGATGACTTAAGTTCGATCGCTAATTCAACGGCCTTTACAAGAGCCGCTTTTAGTGATAACGACTCTGACTGTTGTAATTCCTATGCTTTTGTGACGAGTCTTTTTTACTAACTTAATCAGCACTAACCAATACTTTTTCGAGCCAGTGCTGGCTAGTTAGTACATGTCTATTTGTTATGATGACTGATTCTGAGTTTCAAGAGTCCTTTATATTGAAAATTGTAAACACACACATGACTATAAATAAATTGATATGTCAGCATGCCGAACATAATCAAGTCAGAAAAATGTGTTTTGGTAATTTTAAGTCTCTGCTGGCTGTCAGCAATACTGACAATTGAACAGAGTAAAAAGAGGTAGGGAGGAAATTTCTTTAAATGGGCATATTTTTCCCCTTTTGAATGATTTACACGTTTACATAAATAAATTTTATTACATTGTAAGGAAAATGTTTCGAAGATAATTTTGTATTTTTCATCCTGTGCTACTGAAATTGAACTGGTGCATTCTGAATTGTTACAGGATATTGCAAAATAGATCGAAAAAAATCCCAAATATTATCAATCATGACTTAACGTCGTGGTATAAAATAATAACTTCTACAAAAGAATTACTTACATGAAATTTACATTTTAATTTTAGTATTGATTTTCTTAAACCACTTAAATATCGTTGAACGTGTTTAAGAAAAGTAATGTGTTTGCTGAATAGTATTGAGTTTTGAGGGAGGGATTATTGAGAATAAGCTAAGCCATTGCCCTTCCTTCAATGTCTGACGTCAACTGTGAGTCAGATCCCAAAACTCCCCACGTTTGTCTGATGGTTTGCGTGATCACTTGATCAACGATTTGCTTACAAACGTAATTGTACCTCGTACTCATAGAATATTAATGAGTCTGTAAATTTCCGTCCGGAGGGCGCTAAATAGTAAGCACCGTCACAACGAAGATCAGCAACCTCGGTATAGAGGACTATCTATTTTAGATAGGTGCGACTCCTCATCGCAAAATGCGACCTCCTGCGGTTCTGAAATTGCATTTCTGCGAATTTTTCGTTGACAAAAAATACTACCAATTTCGAAGTGGTCTTCAAAGATTGCGAAGACCTTCAGATCAAGTGAGTAAATGACGGAAATGCCTTCTCTGGTCATCGAACGTGACGACCTCCTGAAAAAAATAATTCTCAAGGGTATTGTCTAGTTTGTATGGCGCTCGGACGGCTTATCTGTGCGTCAAACGGTCGTTCAGCGCGTATTAATTTGCAAGCATAAAAATTTGGCAAATTTCGAATGTTCGTTCGCAAAGCTTATCATTTGGCTCAGATTACGGCGTCATCTTGCTTATTGCGGTTGTAAAACTAAAAAGCCCTGAAGTATGCCAAAAATTGTCACATGGCATTTTTGTTGGAAACCTGTCCACCTTTGCCTGTCGAAATCTAAGGGCTCCAATTTTTGCCTTATTTTGAATTGAGTGACCTTTGGATAAGGTTTGCCAGAGTGCCGCTGATTTTCAGTGCAATATAAGCCTGAGCAACTTTTATCAGACTTTCTCTAATTCGTGGAATAATATTTGAAAGTAGCAACTGCAGATCAAACTCACTTGCTGGATTCAGGTCTTTTGTGTATCCAATTATTAGTTAATTGTTTAAGCGAAAGAGTGAAAGATATGTAAATACGGATATTTAATGATAGTGAAATTAACATAACTTTTACCAAACCTTTCTATAATAAAATATTCTGCCAGAAAAAAAATTTACTATAAACCATCATGATTGAAATATAAATGTATACGAAGTTGCTTTCAATGTGTTGAATAAATTTTAAAAAGAACGAATTTTTTGAATCGAACTTAATAAACTTTAAAAAAAAAAAATAATTTAAAATTATTTATCAAAATGTGCTATTTTTATTAAAATTTATTTTTAAAAGTTAGTGACCCCGCCAAGGCTTGTCCAGCCCCAGAACTACACCTTTCAAAATGATATAAGAATTAAATAAAAACTTTGTTCGGAACCCTAAACAAATGCGTGTTATAACAAAGTAAATTTTATAGAAATGAATGATCCTGCTCCTTTTAAGATATAAGTGTAAATCCTCTCTGCTCCCGCAGCATTTTCATACATGACGTTCTTGGTTTACTATGTATAAATCAAACTTGGTCGGTGGTAATATAAAAAGAAATACAAGAAATACCAACTCTTCATTTTTAGGTAAGGAAAGGAGTATAGTTCTTAACACTAGATTTAGGGACATTTATCGTATGATTGATAGGATTTTGAAAAGTAAGTTTATAACATATTTTTATTCGAAATGAAATTTTAAGCAGTAAGAAATACACAAAAGATATATCATTGCATTATTATATTCTTCACAAAGGATTAACATTTCTGACTGTTGTAAATTTTAGCATTTTAGCAAATATGAAATCCGTCAATTTGACAATTTCCGTAAATCTATTGTTAAGTTCCCACCCCTTTTACCGAATCAGCCCATTTGCGAATGTAGCCGAGATATTGCCAAAGGATATGTTAGATCGAAATCGCTCAATAAATACACGGTTTACACAGCAAATAATTAAAATATATTGTGAAGGGAGGGGCCCTGTAAGCCAACCTCACATCTCGAATTTTACGATAAATGTGAGAGTTGATATACATAAACTTAATAAAATTAATTATGCTGAAAGAAAATAACGGTGAAATTTTCATTAAAATTTGTTCATTATCTCGAGATTATCGAGACCATACAACGGATGTATTTTAACATTTAAATATTAATTTGCCGATACCGGGATGACTGGACTAATTATTCCTTGACTTAAATATGATAATTCTCATGTATCCCCCAACCAATATTATAAATGCGAAGTGTAATAATAAGTTGAAGTAAATGTGATCTGTGATTGAATTAATCTCAAATTAATCTAAACTTTTGTAAGATTTTTAAATTGCTTCTACGACTTTTTCCCATAACTGAAAGACGCTACAAAAAGTTTCCAAAATCCCTACTGCTAACTGAAAATCGCCAAATTGATAATATAGATTCAAAATCGGTATCCTTCAAAACTCATTTACATATGGTATATAGGTTTTCATGGAAATTAGTTAAAGTTGAAAATTTGAAGCCATAATTTTCAAACCCATCCAACATATCGATATGTTTTACTTATGGGTTGTTCAGTGTCCTTTCAATCAGAACAATAGAGTAAATTTGTGTAGCGAACCAACAAAATGTTTAAAAAAAGTCATAAATCATGTTCAATAATATCCTCTAACTGCCAGTCAAAGTGTCATCGAAACCTGTTTAGCCGTTCCCAATATTACACCAGACAAACAGATAAATAGACAAAAATTGTAAAAATAGCTTTTTACATGACGTTAATACCTATGTGAGCTTATAAAAACCCTGTTATTTTGAAATCACAGGCAATTAGACTTCAATTTTAATATTATAGAGGCATAGATATAGTTTTGTATAGATTTGTACTATTAATATACCTTTTTATTTTTGTATTTAACAGTTCCCAAATTGGACTATTTCAAGACTGCTAGTGTACTTTTTATATACATATCATCACAATATAGAGCTTTTAAAAGACGCATTGCCGTTCACCTTGTTTCAAGATTTACCCTGATCTTTTGGGGTAATCATAAACTGTCTAGTCAAAACAGCAGTAAGGTCAGTGCTACCGAGGCATTTGCCAGCAATTAAATGCTCCAAATCGTTTGGCCGAATTTAATTCTCTCTACTGAAACACGTTCTGAGTTTTGGAAGCAAAAAACCAGAAAAAACTGATAGTCATCGGCAGAAATGTGAGTTTCTTGCAAAGTTTGAGCTTTGGTTGTCAGAGCTGGTGGAACTCTACCTGAAGATGAAACGAGAACACACAACCGTGGCTACTGCGGCGATAAACAAAAAAACATGGACGATTCCTCTGAGACACAAAGCACTGTATGTATGTTGTAGGAGATGCGAGTTCCTCCTAAGACAAATTTTACGTTCAATGTAGAGGCGGCTGTCGGCAATAAAAGCAAGCCATACAGTGCGCTGTCGACTTAACGAAAAGCGGAATGTCTTGCGCCGATCGTGCGCTCCTCCATTGTTGTGATTTTGGTAGCTGTCCATCACGTTCAAGTTTCACCGGCCGGACGACAATATGGATCTGTCTGCTCGTTCGGTCAACTAATCCACCGGATAAGCGAGACAGCGCTCGCCTGTCGACCAAAGCCCGAACGTGACAGTCTGAGATAGTTGCGAGTAGTCAACAGGTAGCCAAGTTCCTGCGAAGTGGACGTCGACCGCTTCGACGAAGGCGGTTGGTTGTTCCGCGAGTCGGCCACCGTCCGGCCAAATTTTGCACTGTTTCGACTTGTAGTTGCGTCGCGACTGGCATTTATGTAGCCGTCTGTCGCCAATTTGGTATTGCTTGTACGATCAGCAACGCAGACAAAGTGCTAAGCGATATGACGAATTTTTTTTGCTGTGTTTACATAAATCGCTCATGTGTTCAGTTTTCGTTGAGATAATTTCGATTTTCAACCTGCAATAGTTCAGAAGCTATGATTGAAGCTACCCTATTGAACGGTTAGAGATGTAGCAAGAAAGTATCTTTGCTCTTATATTTGGTTATAAATACTTAAATACTTAATTTGAGGAGCAAGATTTTGAATAAAAGACTAGTTCGTATGAAAACTATTTTTCGTCTATGCATAAGCATAGATCAAAATTACTCAAATTCTATATTACTAATGTAATCTTAGGCTTTAATATTGGTTTTACCTGTACCTGTACCTGTTTTATGGTTTTGTAAAATTGTTTACAAATTTACCCCTAACGAGAAGCGATTTCAAACAAAACTAAAGTTATTTTCCCAAAAATAGATGATAATGTTGTTTTTGAGTTTACCCCATTACTTCCTGTCGTTAAAAAAAAATCATTTTATTTTATGGTATATAAACCGATTGACTCACCTTAGCACTTCGATTACCTATACATATTTAGTATGTATGTAGTGTGTGGTGGGACAGGAAATAATTTCATTAAATGTTCACTTAATATAAAATAAATTACATGTCAAGTAGCAAGAGCTATTTTATAAGCAATATATTTTGTAACGTTACCTACAAAAATGGGACTGCCTGAGAAAATTTTTCCCATTAGAGAAAGCAGCAAGGAACTACTGCTTCCCATGCGTTATCGGAATTCGAATACGAACAAAAGAGACAAGAATAGCTAGCCAAATATTCTCATCTACGGCACGTACAGTGTAGGTGCGTTTTTTTTTTTACCATGCATTTTTAAAGGCGGGCCAAAGTCTCGGACACGCTGTGTGCCTCTGCATACATGGTGTTAGTGCCGTCCCCAGACAATGTTCCAGCATAGGGAAATTTTGAATCAGGGAAGGGGAACAGGCAGGTAGCACACTCAGAGCATATATACGGATACGGGTTGCTTGCATTTTTTCACTGTACATTATTAAAGGGGGGCCAAAGTATTCGAACATGTGCGCTGCTCTGGTAGTGAAACGTGGTTTTAATTTTCGTTCCGCTTCCCCCTAAATTTTTGCATTTCTCTCGCGCGTGAGCCCTTTATTACTATCCACTTTTAGCAAAATCTGCAAGGCCGTTGGGCTAACGGGACCAAGGTCGAAAAAAGATAAAGGAATACGTCACGAGTGTCCCATCTAGTATTTCATGATCTTTGAGGAAGGGCCAGCGGTTCTCTCCCAGAAACTCAGAGCCGGCCTTCTCTATAAAGGGTCCTAGGTGCAGGAAACCATTTGAAGCTCTAAATTTTTGTGAAGTAAAAAAAATTAAAAACATGAACCTATACTCGTAGTACGTGCTTGGTTTTTATTTCGCTTATAAGGATTCCATTTCCTAACGCAGAAATAATTTTTTTCCTGTAATTTATGTGCTAAATGATGCACAATTCTATTTTTCGAATTTTTTATTCGGTTCATATGATTCATTAGCACAGAGTTGTATTTATTTAATAATTCGATTAAACTTAGAAAATATCCATTTCATAGGTTCCTCGAAAGTGGAAGATTGTTACATCTGTAATTCTTTGAAATAGTAATTTAAGTCGTTCTGTTTCCTTCTTTATATTAACATGATTTGAGTCTGAGTTTT
Organism: Philonicus albiceps; assembly: GCA_963969385.1. Classification (NCBI taxonomy): domain Eukaryota; kingdom Metazoa; phylum Arthropoda; class Insecta; order Diptera; family Asilidae; genus Philonicus; species Philonicus albiceps. The sequence goes on along the minus strand of OZ017773.1, from coordinate 23,332,713 downwards.
ATCAATAGTGGAATATACAACAAATACAAAATACCGAGTCTTGCGTTTTTGAAGCTGGGTGTCAACATTTGACATTTTTTTAAAGTATTATGTAATGAAAAATGTTCTACCTGCAGTATTTTTAGCTAAAACTCCTTTCTATTGTATAGGTCCGGTTTTAACACAAAACATTCTAAACTTATCAATTATTATACTTGGTTATAAACCTGGATCACTTATATTCATTTGACCATATTTGTTATTGTTCATTTTCGTCGTTATTTTCTGATTCATTATATTTGTATAAATATACGGTTCTTCAACGAATTTCACAGTTTCTACATTTTCATTGCAAGACTGTGTAGTTTGTGCGGAACTTTTTTCTCTAGTTGACGCTTGAATTGTAACTTCCGAAGTTCAAGCATTTTTATTGCCTGGATTATTTCGTATCCAAGAAAACAGATTTACTTAAATAAATGAGCATAAATTTACTTACCTTATGTTTATAATATGTTGTATACTTGCACTAGATTGTAATATATTAGGTATATCGCAAAGTCTTTACCACATTTTTTAATGAAAAAACACATCATTTTTAAGAAAAGGGAAAAATAATCTATTCAAAGTATTCGATTCTACACTCTGTGTGTATCTTTCTTGCAATTTATGAATGCCATTCCAAAAAAACGGTTTGTCCTTTGAGCCAAACCATTCATCGAGCCATTTTTCGACTTCTTCGAAATTTGCAAAGTGCTGCTCAGCCAGCGCGTGCTCCATTTTGGACATTTTTCCATCATTGGTTTAAATTTATTATTTGTCGTTTGTAGCGATCAGTATTAACTGTTTCACCAGGTTTCAGAAGTTCGTAATACACCACAACAACCTTGTCCTACCAAACGCAGAGCATTGCCTCCTTTCTGAAATAAATCCATTTCTCATCACCTGCCACACTCCGATGCAACAATGACTTCCTTTCGTACCTTTGAAACAGCATTTCACAAAAGGTGAAAGTCCAAGTTTTTGGATATTTTCCATTGCTCGTAAGCGATTGCTTATCGTTTCTTGTGCCACATTTAACTATTCTGCCAATTGTTTTTGAGTTTGGGTTGAATCTTCGTCCAATAACTCCAGCAATTCCGCATCCACAAATTTTTTTGGTCTACCCGAACGTTTACTGTCTTTCAACATGTTTTTATTCTTGGAGCATATGCTTTTATACTTGGAGCATGCTCTCCATAAGTTTCTACCAGCAAGCGATAACTTTCACCGGCCTTTTTCTTTTGATGAAATAAGAAAAGCAATGCGTGCCGCAAATGCTGTTTTTCAGGCACGAAATTTGATATATTCACAGAGCTATAACACTAGGATGCTATTATTTAGGCCGAATGAAATTTTGTTGTTTTTGAAACTTAATGACAGTAGAATACAATGACATATATGTCAAATCATTTTATTCCATACTTACGGGTAGCGTCATCTGATAGGAAAACCGGTAAGGATTTTCAGGTACACCTGGTATACTATAAACTTCGTATATTTCGAAACTCGTCGATTGCTCCAATGAAATTTCTTCCTCTCTTCTTTCCATCCTGGGCGTGGCCGGGGAAGTGGTGCAGTATGCGTTGTTGGGAGTTGCTCGTTTAACTTACATATATTCGTTTTACTTTTTGTTTGAACCACTTAATATAAACAGAGACTGACGATGGCTTTCGGACAGTCCCATCCACGACTTCTGTCATTCGTTGGATCCTCGATCAGTGATCTCCAACTCTGAATGATGCCAAACCTGTTAAACTGAACATGTCATCTTCCGATATATCGAATTTCGCCTTGTAGCTTTTGCTGACCTGATTCTTCTTCTCCCTCCTACACAGATGGGGGGAAATCGCTAAATCGCCACTCCTTTCTAAAGGTCCTTTCTTTCTTACCAAAGGTAATTTCAGTCGGTTCCCTCTTCTCTACTGCTGTCCTTTCTAAATCAAAGGTAATTTCTGTCGGTTTCCCCCTTCTCTACTGCTGCTAATCTGCCCATGACCTAAAAAAGGACTTGACAGTTGGCACTTAAACCTTTCCATTAAAGGTAGATATGTCTGGCCAAATTATCTTTAATTTTTGGGGGTCAACTGCAATCTCTGTAGCTGTTTGAGAGCACACTTTTCAAACTAAAGAAAAGTTTTGAGACAATGATATAGAATGACAATGAACTTAAAGAAAAAGGCGAAAAGGAGAAAATTGTTTTTTTTTTTTTGTTTTTTCATTTTGGTTCATTTTGTTTTTCTTATAGGATAGATCTGTTTTTATAGATTTTCCGGGGAAAATTTATAACGGTTGCATCCTTCCAGTAAAATAATTTTGTAGGAAGGGTGCATCACTTTCAAAAAATGATATCACTGTTCGGTGCAGTTCTAATTTTGCAATAAAAATTAAAAGCTGTTTAATAAAATATTTGTTTACAATTCAAAAATATTGTTTTCGGATAAGCATATAATTAATTAATAACATTGCTTGGTTTACTGATTGCATACTCGCATCTTTAAGAATTAGTTTGAATATTGTTGAATTTGAAAGATCTACAATAACAATGTTTAGGATAAAATGTACTTTCCGTCATATTGACAACGCTAGGAATATTGTTAAGTTTTCATGTGCAAGAGTACATTATTTTAGTTCTTGATTATGTTAGGGCCCCGGTGCCATAGCATCTGCCGTACCCCCAGATAGCCCTGTACAAACTTGTCTAGAAATTAGGCTGTTTATCTTAGTTTTTAGTAAATTCACCTAAGCTAAGCTAAGCTAAAGGAAAATATTGTATTATTATAGTATTTTTGATAATCCACCGAAATGTTAAGCTAGTTCACCTAAGCTTCTTGTATAAAATTACTAACGTTTTTGATTATTCTGATCTCAATGAAAATTAATTTGGGTATCCTGTTATGAATACTTTTTGAGTTATGGGGGGAAAATTGTATAATAAAAATGTTCGATATTTTACAGCTGGTATCTAATATGCGGCGTCAGCGTCAAGATAAATATAAGACTATAAAATCCTATGCTATGAGTGCTCTGACATGTACTAGGCCGGTTTTCAAAAAAGTATGTTAATAATAGTTTCATAAGTACAAACAGGTTGTGGTTTGGTGTGCACTTTAGTGTGAAAAATAGAATCTATAGGCAGTCGCAAGCTTACGCTGAGTAATGTTTTTACTTATCTTGCAGAATTTTATCGGCGCGAACAAAAAACACACCCTAAGTGTGAGTCACTTGATTTCACATGCATATAATAAAATATATTTTGTGGATAATGTTATTGTTCAATGTATAACTAGGTCCTTACGATGATAACACAGTATAGTCATGGAGATAAACCGACGAGAGAAAAACAGGCCTTATGCTTGTAATATCTGAGTGAATTAAGCAATAAATGTAATCAAGAAGTTCGTGGTTCCTTAGATCTGATCTTCACATTTCACTAATTCGAAGTGTTCGAACAAGCGGGCTGTTTTTCTCGTATTTAACTTTGAATTAATTTAAAGAGGGAATTATTTTTACTGTCGGTAGAGAAAAACAATCAAAAAATATTCTGGACGTTGATTTCTCCAAGAAAGAGATCTACCACAGATCTTGATTGAAATAAATTTTTCAATTCGCTTCCGTCAAATGAAAAAAAAGCAAAATTTCGAAAACATCTGAAAATAACAGCTTCTCGAAAGAATCACAGATTGCCCTTGGGATACATTTCAAATAGTCATAAAAATTCTCTCAATTTCCTGCACGAAGTCCGCATCGATTTATTTGCGATTTATTTTCGCGAGCAATTGTGGTACTTCATCTCAACTGCAATCGCTCACCGCAACGGAGATGGCTACAGCGGCACCGTCGCGGTAGCAGTGCCAGAACTGGCTTATCGCCGAAAGCAGCATCAGCTGTTCTTCAGCCCACGTCTCTATCTCCGCAGCCTCTCGAAATCTTATCTGAACTTTAACTTTAATGCGAAGCTGAGCAGTGAATTTGTTTCGACTTCTGGTGCTACGGAATTGAGCGATGTAGCGATATTCTCTGCATCTTTAAATCGTGATAAAATCACTGGCACCAATACAGCCGCGAACCTCCCTCAAAACTTAAGATGCTTAAGCATGCTTAACGTTTTTTTTTGCTACTCTGACTGATAAGACTTCGCTAAGAATCTTATCGCGAAACTGCCTAGTCAACAGTCTGGCTAAACGGCTGCCGCACATTATTCGACTATTTCAGCTGAACGATTTTCTAGTTCGTTGCAACGATCGAGGAATTTCCCTCTTTTCCGCGGACAGAAAATATTTTTAGTCTTCAAGGCGATTAGGAAGTACTTGTCGTGTTATGGTGAGTGGGTGGGGTACACGATTTACACGTAAGGTTGAGGAATCGGTTTCAATTGAGTATATCTCAAACATATGCCAGTAAGTGTAACTGATTCAGTAGAGGAATCAAATTAAGAGAGAATGAAGGAATTTGTGCAGCGATTGCGGTTCTAAAATTACTGAAATCGGTTTTCTAAAACTTTTTACATAAACTTTACAATAAAAGTTTGAATGTTTGAAGATTTATCATTATAGAACTTTTAACAAATATTTAATACACGGGGCCTCGGGTGGCATACCTTGCTGATCGGTTTGGCTTTGATTTTGCTCTGACTAAGTGTGCCATTCCGAGGTTGTGGGTACGATTCCCATATGAAAAATCTGGTTAAAAAGTATAAATAATACAGAGAGTTTTCATATGGGCTTGGTTTCCAAGTACACGAAAATAAGAAAGCAATTTGAGAATTCTAAATTGTAAAATAAATAATAATAATAATAATTTAATACACATTTTTTAAATATACCTTAAATTAACTTTTACCTTTAATTCGTGATTTCAAGACTACATAAGTGATTCCGTTTAAAGATATCTTATAAGGGGAAACCTTCCTTACCCAGAATTACTAATTTATATTAAATGCGTCTTAACAGGAGTATTTCAGATCTTAAAACATTTAAAAAAACGTTATTAAACACGGCTAGGGAAGAACCCTTTGCATAGGTCGAAAAATTGCTATAATATTTTTTTATGGCGTATTATTTTCCATTGTATCAATTGTATTACAAAATTTTTAATTGAGAATGCCTCAGTTTTGAAAGAAACTACATATGTGCATATTTCTTTTGGGTTTTACCACTATTAATCACTGATTTTTTATGTCCATACACAGATCTTCATTCTGCTTCAAATCCTTCCTGAAATAGTAAAGCAAACAAGAAACAATAAAAACTTGTATAAAAATTTTAAGCAATAAAAGGTATTACCCCTTTGTCTTATGAATTCAGTGACAATTGTGAGTGCTTTTTTCGATGAAAGCTTTTCTCATTCGTCGTGACCACAATCCATTTCATCACAGGCCAAATTTTGCGCAATTCACTGGTTTGCTATTTACTATTTACTAAAACCACATTTTTATATTGCAGCTGTAACAAACAATAACAATAAACATTATCGTGCAGAAACAATCACGTGTCTGATACGAGCTTCTCATTTTAGGCACAGAAAGGGGATCACGTCTCCCAGACGTTGTTCTAAGGCAAAGGGTTAAATAATTTCACTTAAAAATCGTATGGTACAATTTTTAACTTTGAATCATAAGATAACTAGATGTTTGTCGTTTCGGTGCGAAAATCGATTATTAATCTAATATCCAGTAATGAAGATATTCATGCCACGCATTTTGTCATTCCAACTAAAAAACACCCTGTGCAAATAAATTTCTTATTTTTTTGAACTCATTTAATTAACGGACAAAATAGCCTCCATATTTTTACGAGATTTCAATAAAACCAGAGACCATCACTTTATACTCGTCATTTTGAATCGTTATATGATAATCAAAATTATGTGGGATCGCCCCAGGAGGTTTAAGTTTTTAAATAAAAAAAGAATAATAAAAATCAGTTTACAAATGGCGGAAATATCGCGTAACATATGTGTGTTAAAACACATAACACTCCTTCTGGGACAATCAGCTAGCAGTACAACTAAATTCCCTTTTTTTTTGTTCTTTTTTAAACTAATAATTGACGGACGGAAAACTAATCATATTTTACTACTTTACTTTTTGTAAATAGGTTAAATAATAAAAAAGTTCAGGAAAAGTGCTACTATCGTGAGAAATTTGTTTATTTTTTAAATAAAAATAAATAAATAAAAAGAAAACCAAAAACTAATAAAATAATAACGCATATATGTTAATATGGGTTTAGTTTGCACGAAAATAAGAAAGCAATTTGAGAATTAAATTGTACAGAAGAAAATTTTTTTGCGACATTTGACAAGTGGCAACAAATTGAAGTCAATATATTTTTTATTTTACTTTTTCTTTTACTTTAATTTTACTTTTATTTAAAATCTAAACTGTTTTAGATGAAATATAGTTGATGATTCTGTAAAAAAGAAAAATTTCGAAATATTTGCTTTGGGTTGGCTTCAAAAGGCTTTAACTCGCAATTTACGACCCCCCCGCATAGCTTTCAAATTTTTCAGAAGCCTTTGAAAAAGAAAAAAAGAAAAAAATAATTTTTTTCAACATTTGAATAACTAAAAGTACAAATAATTAATATAATTAGTTGTTTTCTTTGCATTTGGTTACATTAATATAAGTTTGCTACATTTCGTAAATTTGTAATTTTTTTTGCGGTAGCTAATTTACGCAAAGGAAATCTGCTTCCTCAACTTTACGTTAATATTTACACAAAAGTATCGAACAAAATAATTAAAACATATGAACAAAAGCGTCTGAAACGGCTAATTATTTCAAATTTCAAGAAATACACAAAAACTTTACAATCTTAAAGAATTTTTTTTTAATTTTTACCAAAATAACTTAACTTTATTAATTTTTACCAAAATAACCTATTGGTCATGTTGAAACATGATATAAAGAATTTTGTGTGTTTAATATGTAATAACTGAATAAGGGTTTATGGAAAAATCCAGCTGCAATTTAAAATTATGGTTTTTTTTTTATTATTTTACTGGGCTGTACAGTGGCTAATTTAATTTAAGGTTTTCTATATTTACCATAATTGTTGTTATTAATCGAATAAACATAATTTTGATTATGTATCCTGTTCTGATTTGTTTGTAGTTAAACTAAAAAACAAATAAACCAACTGACGAAAAGTGTTCCTTCCCTGTATAAGTGTGCAGGTGCAAGCAATAAACTGGCAACTAGTTTTCGTCAAGGGTACACACCGGGTGCGTGCTCAGCATCGAGTTCAAAGACTCCTTAAAGACTTGTGCCAAGCCAGTCTGACGTACTCTGCGTTACATGGCGACAAGACAAGACGAATGAGAATTGCCCGATAAACGTTGATTTCTTCTTCCGCTACTTCAATTTCGGATATACTTTCCCTACCTCCCTGAAGGCATTCGATCAGTGGAATCCTGTAAGGTTTTATTTTGGTTTTCAACCCTCCGCTAACGAAACAAACAGATGCACAAAAAACTCATGAAGAAAAAACTGCGGACTGTATAACTTTAGATGTACATGAGACCTTACTGGCCGCGGCATTGCTGCCACAGTTTAAGTTAAATGCGCACGTGACGCTTATGCGCAAACAGCCGAAGCTTGGCTAAGCCTCTGCATGCTCAGGCGCGCGCACACACTACGACAAGAGCTCATTCTTAGGGGGACGAAGGTCGGGCAAGTAACAACTGGACGACGATGATTTTTAATTCGAAATCACTTGGACACCATGCGTATTGTGATGGGTTTAAAGGTGAAGAAGGGAAGTCGTTAAAAGTTAAAGTTTATGCGAGAAACAAACAGCAATCAAATTTATGCAGAGAATTCAATTAAAATTAAGTTAATTCGGAAATGAAAGTTGTATTCAAACGGCTTCTGTACTTTAAGTGGATTTTTTTATTTTGCTTTTTCTTAAGCAGTTAGTCTTATTTGAAAGAATTTTATACTTAGTTGAGGATTATTTTTAAAATTTTTTCAACTGGCTACATAAAAACAAATGGGTTTGTAGTTGTCCAACTTATGGACAGTGGTGGATTTACCAGGAAGCAAAGGAAGCAATTGCTTGGGGCCCCGCTTAGACAGGGGCCCCAAAAATTGAAAAATGTTGAAAATACATTCGGAAATTAAAAAAAAAATAAATAAAAAATGCAAAATGAAAATATCCATGTAAACAATATCGATTATTCATTGTCTTCAAACGAATTTAAATTAGTTCAAAACTGTATTTCGCGCGTATAGTTGGCGCTTCGGTCGCTCGTATTTCGTGTCTTTCGTTACTTTTTATCGAAAAAGACAAGCTTCAAAAACTTGATTTTGATGATGTCATTCATCAATTTGCGACTGCGAAAAGTAGGAAAAAGTTGTAATTTAGTTCGTAAATTATAAGTAAATTGTATAATATATTGATTTTGCAAAATTAACTGGTTATTTATTATTTTAAAATATTGGGGGGGGGGGGTTAATTTTAGAATGAGGGCCCCGAAAACCTGAGGTTGCTTGGGGCCCCGTCTTAGGTAAATCCGGCACTGCTTATGGAAACGCTCTATTCTGGTTATATACAATTATCTCAACAAAACACCGAATTGATAGAACAACAGATTTCAACTGAGTTAAGCCCAGTATGTACTTGTACTTGGCACTTATTCCTTAACGAATTTTTGGACAGGAGATCAAGGAAATTTGACAATCTGGCATTCGTGAAAGAATTAAAAATGTACGAGTACATTTAAATTTACGTGTAACTATGACTTTTACGGAAAACTTGATTTCTGGATGGGCGCGTTCATTATGCTCATGAAATTAGATCTAAATTTTTCCTTTGCCAAATCCTTGAGGATTTTTTGAGTGGTTTTACCTACATTTTGTATAGCCGAAGAAATTTGTTGGAACAGAATACCAGAATTTAGTGTTCCAAACACTGCGAATTCATAGTTTGGAAAAAAAAAACTAAATCCGTTTCATCCCTTTGCAAGCCCGAATAAGAATGGGATTTTTCAGGGGCTATACGCCAGCTACCATCATAAAGTTTGGTTTTGTTTACTTGTACCATATACTCGTACAGTACCTGGTCATTGAATTATACTCAAAACTTAATTTTGTGAATAAAAAGCAAAACAAAGGAAATAATATTAGAATCGTAACAATTTTTTACTGGAAACGATACAGTATAATTATATTTATAAATAAAAAGAAGAGAATGAGTACATTGCGAAGGTTTTCACACCCACATCGTTCAGACATATATTTCTAATGTGGTCTATCAAAATAAACAAATATTTAATATTTTGCTATTTTCGTCTTTAGCGGGCTCCAGACTTTTTCGATATGACTCATATTTGGTAAACTTGGTGCCCAATCTAAAAATTGAATGTGTTTCTATGCAAAATGTTGTTTCACGAAAGTAGATAAGGAATCTTCTGTCAAAAAGTGGTTTAATTTTGAGGAGCTGTTTTGCCTTGGATCAGTGGTGATGTTTATGTTATGGTCAAGAATTTTATATCGAGAAAGGACTAACAGTAATAAATATAATTTTTAACAAAACGAAATTAGTTTTAATAAGCTTTATGGGAGTTTTAACGTATTTTTAGTGTGATTGATGATTTAAATAAATATGAATATTCTTAATTAATAAAGTTTTGATTAATTTTATATAATCCATTGCATAATTGATATCTTAATAACTTCAACATTTAGAAAAAGTAACACTGTAGAAAATTAATTTGATTTTACTATAATAATGGCTGCAAAATAATACATTGGGTATGCGTGTTTTTGTTTTCAATGACTTATGTTTTAGGATTATAATTATAAGTAATCTCCGTATTTGCTAAATTTCTAAATTAACATATTTAATTTTCTATTTCTTTTCAAAATTTGCGTAAGGTTACATAAACAAACTGACGGAATACGAAAACCAAATGACTTCTCGTTCAAATTATACCGGATGATGTTTCAAATGAATTCGAAATGATTTTTATCTAGATTGGTGAATATTACTACTTCGGAGTAACTCATTAGAAGGTGCTGAAATTGGAAATAAGCAATAAGTCTAGAATAGGTCCTAATCTTAACGTACATAAGACTTAAGCAGGCCATTTATAAGTACTGAAAAATAGGAGATATTATCCTTCAAGAACTTATTCTATAAAGACTGTAGATTAATAATCCCTAAAAACCAAAATATCAATTCTTTGATTTGGAAAGAGGAGTATACCCCCATACAAATATCAAAATATCTAAGGATTTAAAGAGTACGAGTATTCTAGTCTATAGATGAGGATATATCAGGAATGTTTTAGGTCTGAAAAAATTAAACAAAATATATTTTTAGGATTAGTTTTATTATTATAACTTCTATAAGAACTTTTTATATAAAATAGAAGGAATTTTCAAAGAGTTATGAAGTTCGATGATTGGCACTATTCAAAAGCTCTAGTATATTTGAAACAAATATTAAAACAAGATTTCTATACAGGAAGTATGTTGTAACAACAAATATAAATGCGACTGTGAACAAAAGTATATTTCACCGTTTTTTAATATAGCAGTAATAATTAACAATTTCCAAGGCAGGGACGATAAAGCCACATATATTGAAGGTACTACCAAAGGTACCAAATTTGAAGTTATTGGTTTTCAAAATAGAACTTGATATATCATGTCAAAATAGTTTTTAGAAAGAGTTTAAAATTTATAGAGTGAAGAGTGTATCTTTGTAAATAGTTAGATGACATATTTTTAAGGTTCTATACTTTAAAAAAAAGGTTAGAATACTCCCTTGCGTTAACTGACTTTAAATGCAATTAAACATAAAATTAAATCCTACGTAGCTTTTTGCATTCGCCGCGGAGTGCATCCTGGTCCTCTATTTGTAATTGCAGCTACATAACATCTCCCAGAAATATTCACCGTATTCCATCTAAAAAACATCGCTCTCAACTTTTTTAATTTTGAATTTTCTTATGCATACATCAATTGCCCGCCTCGAACGCCATTGAGCCGACAAGCGACCAACAGTGAGTGATGCAAAGTGCATCTGCGCTGCACATCTTAACTCGCCGCTGTGCATCAAGTGTCAACCAAGCAGCCATATGGGATGGGGACCTGCGACCCTTGCAGTTGAGCCGTTAGCAGATCCAAGAACATCAGGAAAGACGGACTTTGCTCTTTCGCTGCGGTGCTGCTGTTGATAGCACACGGCATTGGACAGTGCCATCTGCGCACTTTCGCTACAAGCAGAGTCGGATTTGAAGGTTTCAGGATTCGGGGTAGTAGACAAGTGGAGGCTCTTTAAATAGAAGAATATCTCTTAATAAATATATTTTTACATTTAAAAAACAAATTTTTATAATTATATTTCTATTATATATATTATTATATACGACGAAAAAAAATGTTTCACATTAATAAAGTATAGATGAAGAGTAATGTGTAATAATAGCTTTCAAACGATTACTGAAAGCGATCGGCAGTATATTGTAGCCTTCATACGATTTTTTTTAAAATGTGAAGTGATGGTACTATGCTCTGATTATCCGATCTGACCTATATTCGAAGTAAGCCTAAGCCCAGTAGCCCTAAATTAGTTTTTCGTTTACCTTGATACGCTAAAAATCCGTCCATATAAAGGGTGTTTCAAATTGCGCGGTTTTTTTAAGAATAAATAAAATATAAATGGCGCACTGAATTGGTCTGGGTATTCTGATATTTAAGAAGTGATGATCACATTGTGTATGACATTTATAAAAATGGCTTCGTACACGATACAATAACGCATTCAAATTATTGAATTATTTTATGAAAATCAGCGTTCTGTGAAAAGTGTTTTTAGAAAATTACGTGAATTTTATGGTTTACATAATCATCCATCTGAAAGCACTATTGGTCGATTTATTAAAAAATTTCAAGAAACCGATACGGTGGAAGATCAAAAAGGTGAAAAACACAATCGTAGCGGTCGTTCAAAAGGAAATATTCATTTGGTTCGTGAAAGTGTTGCTGCATATCCTGAAATGTCCATTAGGCGACGTTTACAACAAATAGGACTTAATGGATTAACAACATGTCGTATTTTATACAAGGATTTAGCTCTGAAGGCATATTATAAGATTCAAATGATACAGGAACTAAAGCCATTAGATCATTTAAAACGGCGATCATTTGTCAATTTCATCAATGAACAACCAGCTTATTTCCTGTACGTGTAATCTCAAGAAACGGTGATGTTAACTGGTCACCAATATCATATGATTTGACACCGTTAGACTGTGTTCTTTAGGGTTATGTGAAAAGTCAGGTTTATAAAAACAATCCACAATTGATTCCTGCATTGAAAAATGTAATTGGTGTAATTGGTGAAATAGAGCCTCAATTATGTCAAAATGTCATTGAAAATTTTAACAAAAGAGTGGACGTCTGTGGAGCTGCAAGAGGAGGCTATTTGAAGATATTATTTTTCGCATATAAATGTCATAACTGATACTTAAATTACCAATAAAAAGTTTTTGAAAATGAATGCAAATTATGTGTTTTATTTACTCTTAAAAAAACCGCGCAATTTGAAACACCCTTTATATAAATTTTTTTTGAGACACAGAAACGATAACTAATCAATATTGTATGATAATATTTTGGTAACAAGTCATAGGACTGGGAAAAGTTGTGAGATTACCAAGTACAATCTAATTTAAAATTATACGCTAATAGTTATTATTAAAAATTTCAACAATGTTGCATTAACTGTCATTAACTTCTTACCTAATATTAATCACAGTTGTAATCCATTGGATGACAAACTGCAAAGGATAGTTAGTGGGAAAAAAAGCGTTGAAACGCAAAGCTCCAAATTGGTAAATTAATATTTTCTAAAATTGATCATAGTCTTAATTTCTTTTCTAACAGGTTTTCTAAAAAAAAAAAACAATTCGATCTCCGAAATATTTTAAGAAAAGTCGCAAAAGTAGTTTTAATTGTGGCTTAACAGTATATTGGCTCCAAATAAATTGGGAAAAAGAAGAGGAATTGCTTAAATTATAAATTATTTTGTATAAAGACTTTTTATTAAGCATTATTTTATCGAAAGAGTAATTGTTTAAATTTTGAAACACAGTTCTTAACCTATTGCATGGTACATTTTCTAACATATAAAATAATGTTAAACATGCATACCAACCCGATATTTCATAAATTGCGAGTTGACATATGACGAATACATCCTTTAGTTAAATATATTTTTTTACTTTCATAACCATAAGTTCAAAATGAAAATATTTCATAGTTACACAATTTTTGTATACAGAGAGTTTTGGAACCTCGGGACCCCCGTGCCGTTTACCCCATGGTTAATCCGGCCCAGGAGAAGCTTGTGGCGCTCCACAGCCTCATCGGTACGGTTTGGCCCCAGCGGAAAGTCTGCGTCCGCCTGTGAGAGGTTTGAGAGTCGACCGCAACAGCCACTGAGGCATGCTAACGGGACCTTTCGGTCGACATCTTCCCACCTGGCGGGTGATGCCACCTACCCCCATTTAAGGCGCTGGCAATCCCCGTGCGCCGTGCAGCAGTTACTTGCTACCGCCGCATCACTGCCGCTGCACTTAGTGAGCACTTCAAACGCCTTTGTTTCGGCGGGCTTTAGTCGATGTTGGCCGCACGTCGCGTCCCGCCGTACGGTCGGCAACAATTGAGCCGTTTGGAGAGCCCGTTGTGTTTGCAGGCACTGTTACAACTCCGTCGAACTACAGCGCCAGGAAAGCAACACCGCCTTCGCCTTGTCGTCCCTGCCACCCGAGTATCCCTTCCGTCACAACCATGCTGCTGTGATAGGTTCGGGGCTGGTGTGGACTGCTCGCTCCATTCTCCAGTCAGTCATCGACTGTAGACGTGAGTGGTGTTCCACTACTCTCCAGAAAGCTCGGTGGCGCTTTTTGTGATAAACTCTACAAAAAATCGACCGCCAACCGGACCGACTGAGATTGTTGAGCGTTCACCGTTTATTTATTTATTTTTTTTTTTTGTTTTTGGATGCACCACGCCGGTGCCACTGATAGTTGTTGCGATTTTGGCGCCTCTTTTGAAAATTGCTTAATCGACCCGAAAACGATTAAAGGGACTAGTGAAAGTGATTCCATCGTAAAGCTGTTGATGGTGGTCTGTTTACGAACGAGTTGCTTTCTTTCTGAATATACACATTTTGTAGACCCTCGTTTTTTGGACCACTAATAGACGATCTATGTTTTGGGCAAGTTCTTATGTAATATTATGCTTATATTTATATAAGGTTGAGATTTTTCTACTTCTATTTTAGTGAATTTATTGCCGTTTTTTCTAGTTCACAAACTTTAGTTGTTCAAAAATATACAGTCAATCAAACGAATTGCCTTTAATAAATATTGATGCAGTTTCTTGTTATTGTTTTCCAACATTACTTTGTATTACTACTTTGTTAATTCTGGTGATATCGTCAGCGCTTAATTTTATTTGTAATTTCGAATTCGATTGATTGTACGAATGAATTGTTAAGTGTTTGATTTTTAGTTACATAGGCGGGATTTACGCTTTAAATAATTACTTTAAAAATATGGATTGTGTATCAGCGTTTTGCTTTCTTGATTTTACTAAAAATGGTAATAATTAAAAATACTGCTGGAGTGAATTTGCTAAAAATCTAATCAAGGCTCAGTTTTACCGACTGTCATACCAAATAGTTTAGTTACATTCCTTTAATACTGTTAGTATTAATAGTAGTAGTAGATAATAATATATTACATTGCATTTTAAAAGGTAATTTTATGAAGTATAAAGGAGATATTTTTAAATGCACTATATAAACATTTTTACTTCTAAAATAATATTTGAATGTGATTTTAAACTTAAAAAAAAACATTCAGTTATTTCAAGATTTTTCAGTCTTGTACATTTGTGATATAAAGAAAACATATTTCCGACTCCGAATACAAATTAGATATTTACGTGCCATAGATACAGAAAACATTCTTATACACTATGCATGCTCTTCAGTATTGGAGCTGTGTATTTACACATATGAAAAAGATCACTTTAAAAATGCAAGGACCATTGGCTCTATTGACTGGATGTTACACAATTATATACATTGCAATTTAACAGATCTTTTGCAAATTAAATAGTTTTAGTCGTATAGACGAAAGTCATATATTGTTTTTTTAATTATGTATTGCTATTTACAATATCCGTTTTATTTGTTCCAGATATTACAAAAACCTTACCTTAAACTCTTTAACTGGATTTGTAAGAGATTTTGGATGTAATCAAAAATATAAGCCAAGTGAAATTTATAAAAATGTACTTTGATCGAGGAAAATGTGTGCAATAGATACCTGTCGTGCATTTGCACGTCTAATCAGTATTTCAAGTATTCCGAAAATTTATAAACCTCCTATACGAGCGGAAATATCCACATCGTCTATTTACTAGAGTAACCAATCCTAGTACTTGTCTTGGACCGCTTCTAAAGCGTCCACAACAAGTAAGTCAGATACGGAGTATTTATGGATGCAGGGGGCCTTCCAGTATTCCAGAGCGCCAGCCAGCAGCTCAATAATCACCTGCAACTCCAGCACCAACAGCAACAACAGCAGCACCTCCAGCAGCAGCAACAACTGCATCAGCAATTGCAACAGCAACAGACTTTAGTCCAACAGGGACTGCATTTGCAACAGCAGCAGCACCAACAGCACCAACAATTGCAAACTCAGCAACAACAGCAACAGCAAATCCAACAGCAACAGCAACAGAATTTTCAAACAACGGCAAGTGGTGAAATTTTACCACCTAAACGGCAAGCTGTCGTTGACCGATTACGTCGGCGCATCGAAAACTATCGACGTCGCCAAAGTGACTGTGTTCCGCGATTTGAACAGACTTTTAGTAATGTGTGTGAACAGCAGAACCATGAGACGAGTGTCCTTCAGAAGAAGTTTCTCGAGAACAAGGCCAAACGGGCAGCGAAGAAGACGGAGAAAAAGCAGCCGGACAATATGCTAGCGAGCAACCTGCAGAGCAGCGTTCATGTGGTAAGTAGAACCCTTGTCATAATTTTTCAAAGGATTGCTCCTCGATTGGGGCTCATTTTAGAAGCCTCATAGGATAAGTTTTTATTTGAGTTAAAAGCCATAGTGCCAGTTATGTTTTGCGATGTATGAATATTACATTTTTAGCTCGTTTTTGTTTATATTTGCTCCTTAACAGTGGAGAATTATTCAAAAAACAACGACTTTGGCAAGGGGACACAGCTCGAACCTGTGCCCTTCGAATTGGCTTCGATGTTCGCTAACAAAAAGGGTTACCCTCTGCCGGTGATGCAACTGGAACAACTTTTGTTGTGATGAGAAGGGCGGTCAGCCGCTCTCACATACATTTTGCCTTAGATAAGCATTAAGCAATAGAGTCTTTTTTATTTTCTTTTATTTTTTTAAATTTAATATTAAATTATCTGGAAGAACGAGCTTGCTGGGAAGAGTTAAGTAAATATTATTATAAATAATATGAACAAAAAAGATAAGTATATTTTTACCAAAAACCGACAAAACAACTCTCAAGTGTTTTGTGTTTCTCCCTCACCCAGCGATTTACTCGGTTCTATCGCCTCGCTCACACTTTTACATCTATATAAAGCTTTCCCATTTTGATAACGAAGTACTAGAGGTAGCTTTATTTTAATTGTCCGCCATGTGTAATTTATCTTTTGATTTTGAATTTGAAATCATCGATTCCGAAAACACCCATATCTCAATTAATATGAAAAAAATTAAGTATTAAATTTAAGAGACTGCCGTCTTGAATAGATTGATCAGGTTCAAAACCCCTATGTACCAAATTTAATCGAAATCCATTGAAGTATAAAATTTGAAAGATCATCATCTTGAATTCCGTAGAGACGAATTTTAGATGGATTTCTAGCTCTTAAAAATTCCTATTCTGTAAAATTCCTCAAAATCATTAGAGCCAATTACTTATGTGCTATATATATTTTATTTCGCTTAGTATAAGCATATAAAAAAGCAGAACAAAGAAAAAAAAAACTTAAATATTAAACAAATGCAATTTAAACTAAAACAAAAAAGATTAACAAGATCAATGAGATAGCTGGGAGGGGCAGTACAGAACTTATTCTAAGTCTGATGGAATAAGTCATCTCTAAGAGTTGAGAGTCAACGGAGGGAGAGAAGTTAGCTTTACGAAACATTTGGGTGAAAGTTTGTGAAAGGCCATAGTTGGTGCGGTGGTCGATGGTGGCGATCGATCTAAGGGAGAGCCCTATACTTGCCCAACCCAACTCTCCAATGAACCATTCAGTCTCTATGCCCCCCTGATCTAGTCATAGTAGGTTAATTTAATTTAGTTATTTTGATTTTTTTTTTATTGTGTGTTGTTATTTATCTATGTAGCTTGTATTAAACGAAATAAATAAAATTATAGAGGTTGGTGTAGAGAGAAATTCGCTGCAGCAAGGTCAATCGATGTCGCTACATAGTAACTGATGGATGTAGGTAATATCAGCACAATCTTGACGTTTCCATAAGGGCCGCAAATCTACGAGTATTAGCATTAGTCGGTTTTCGTAAGGGAGGTGATCCTGGCGATCACACCAGTGAAGATCGCGTAAGGCAAAGCGAAAGAGCCTGCGTTGGACAGTTTCAACTTGACTGGCGTATTTATGGAGTGTCCTAACATATGAGAAGTAGAGAGTTTGAGCAACAAAGATATTGAGGAACTCAGACCAACGCTTCACAAAGTCAAATGCAGAGTTGGCTCTGGCAACTACACTGTCAATGTGATCAAGAAAGTTAAGTTCACTGTCACAAATGACACAGGTCACGTAGAAAGGACACGGATGGGATGACTCATATAGAAGATATGTTCCAGGAGAGGAAGAAGGGCGTTTATAGGAAAATGTGATGGATTGGCATTTGGAAATATTAAGTTCAAGAAAATTTTTTTGGCACAAAATTGGAAAATTTTCCCACAAAAGCTATAAGATCGACTTGTAAGAGTCGAGTCCGAGGCGGAGGATATTTGTTTGGAGATTTTCATATCATCGGCGTAGATGGGAAGATTGAAGAATTTAATTATACACGCGATATCATTAATAGCCAAAATGAAGACCTAAGTGACTACTCTGAGAGACGCCAGAATATGCGTGCTATGAAGGAATTAGAAGTCGCTGAACAAAAGAGAACCTTATATTGGCGTTGATCGAGATAAGACTTTTATAGACCGGTAGTTTGAAATGTCACTCTTACAACCCTTTTTATGTATGGAGATAATGAAAGAGTGTTTCCATTTAGGAGAAACATTGCTTGATTAATTGAGAGTCGAGTGTGGTAAGCGGTCGCTGAAGTAACGGGCGTAAAGATTAGCTATTATTTGGGGGTCAGTTTGAGAGTGAGGGATAGCTATATAAACAATCATTGCTCGTTTAATAGTTTATAGATGATATAGGATTTTACTATAAAACATAATCATATTACCTTTAATTTAGTTTTTAATTCACTTTCATTCCATTTGCACGTACGACTATTCTTCTCATATCCATTGTATCATGTATCATCTTTAATCTCAGTAAGAAATCAAACAGTTAAATTCACTATCTTTAAACGGACTAAACGACATGCCTAAATCGTTAAAAGAATATTGAATACAAATTCAAAGTTTCAACTTAAATTTATTTTCAAAACTGCCCCATCTGTTTACAGAATATGTCCACTTATAACATTTTTGTCCTAATGTAGGACAACATAAGCATTTTGGATTTCATAAATATTTTTGTATATGATTCTATTAAATGATTACGAAATGTCCCTCTAATCGAAACAAATTTTTTGTAAATCGCCATTTGAGGATGTTTAGGGTAACAATTTGTGCGATGCCTTTGTGTCTGAATATTATTAAAAATAATTAGTGCCATTACGGCTGTTAGGGGTGTATTATCATAACAATATATTCTATATTTATTAATTTAGTATTGCTAGTATTATCTGATTGGATCAAATTGGATAAAAAAACAAATGTTCGCTGCTGCCAATATGAAAAAAAATCAGAAAATGCACTTCTCTGTCATATACGTGATCGTAGATATTTTTACGGCTATGTGAGGTGAGGAAAGAAAATTATGGACTATGAGTTTATGTAAATGTCGGGAACTACTTATATTGTTAATATTAGTGACCTTATCGTCTAACTCGTAATTTTTATGAATTGTGGTTTGTAATCTGTAAAGAAATTGATTATTGGTCATTATGTGCTTTTATTATTTATGTGTTTAGTTTTTGTTTTCTACGCACAAATTAAGATATTTAATACTCTGTGGATGAACCATTCGATTGCTATATCAGCTTTAAGCAAACTAAACTATTTCAAATCAGGTTCGTTGCGCGGATCCCACCGTAGGTTGATGACATCAGAACGATAAGTTTTTGTGTTAGGGCGTGTGCGCAACATGATGCACCGCGCGATTCGTCAAGAGTCGAAAATAAAAAAATTATACAGGCTGAGTGCGCACAATGGCGGTGCGACTGCGCCAGGTGCCGAGCTGAAAGGATCAAGCTGCCCATCCTTTCTCCTAAACATCTAGTAGCGCTGTAAATCTCGCCGCGGCGTGGCGTACACGCGCCCTAAGGCACGAAGCCCCTCCCATATTTCAGGCTTACTTTGAAATAAAAAGTGGTTTCTGTGTCATATTCTAATTCATAAGAATATGCAAGCAGGGCCTTCATTAGAAAGAACCTTATTTTGTTTATTTCCGTATTTCGAGAGTTGTTTCTTAGGCTACCTAGTTTTTCTAAAAAATCCTCATCTCTAATAAAATTTAATCTGTTTCTATTAGAGTACCAGTATTAAAGTAGAAAATGTACAATGCGGGCCTTGACTTCGAGAGCATAGGATCTGATATTAGATCCCACGACATTTTGCTATAGCATTTGTTTCTGGAAAATAATACTCAAAAAACTTCTCCCGCGTGTGCTGCCTGCATTTGGGTTTAATTTGAATGTGTGCTTATGAGGCCTAGAAGAAGTCCTCGTATCTGTAGGCTTTTTGTCCAGGCACTGTGCCTATACAGAACAACTATTTCTTAGTGCAAAGTTATGGATAAATGTGTTTGAGATATATATATACAGGGTTTTCCATTTTTAAATTCCGAAAATAAATCAAAATAAAACACACTTAGAATTCGAATTTCGATTGAACTTTTATTTCAAAATGAAGTTTGGTTTATGCCTTTATATGTGAAACACAACATCATTTAAATGGCCACCTAGGGCTTCCTCGCAGACCTTGATCCGAAAAAGGTAATTTTCGATGACTTTTCGGCACATATGGGGCGGTATTTCGGCCATAACTTGACGAATGTTGTCTTTCAAGTGCTCAAGAGTTTGCGGAGAGTCGGCATAGACACGGTCTTTAGCGTAACCCCACAAAAAAAATCTAGCGGGTTTAAATCGCACGATCTCGACGGCCAATTGGCATCACCAAAACGCGAAATTATGCGTCCTTCAAATTTTGTTCGCAATATGGCCATGTTCGGTCGTGTTGTGTGGTACGTGGCGCCGTCTTGCTGAAACCACATGTCCTCCGTATCAATATCTTCAATTTCTGGCCAAAAGAAATCGGTTATCATGCTGCCATAGCGCTCACCATTCACGGTTACCGTCTCGCCGTCCTCGTTTTCAAAGAAATACGGCCCGATGACTCCACCAAACCATAATGCGCACCAAACAGTGACTTTTGGAGGATGCAATGGCCTCTCAACAATCACGTGTGGATTTTCTGAGCCCCATATACGGAAATTTTGGGTGTTCACAAAGCCACCAAGCTCAAAATGTGCTTCATCGCTGAAGAAAATTTTATGCAAAAATTCAGCATTTTGCTGTTGTTGTTCGTTCACCCAATCGACGTATGCCCGACGCATTCCATGGTCATCACGCTCTAATTTTTGCACCAACTGGACTTTATATGGATGCAGGTGCAAATCCAAATTCAAAATTCGCCACAATGATGTTTTTGATAAGCCCAATTGCTGAGCACGCCGTGGAATCGAAACATTCGGGTCATCCTCCACACTGGCAGCAACAGCAGCAATATTTTCGGCCGAATGCACATTACGGTGGTGCACAGGTCTCACAATATCCGCTACGGACCCAGTTTGTTCGAATTTACGCACTACATTAGCAATTGTGTGCTCTGTAGGCCGTCCATGACGACCAAAATCTGATCGTAATGCTCGATATACGCGTGCCGGAGAATCACCAGCTTTGTAACAAAATTAACACGTTGTGCGAAGCTAAAACGATCCATATTGTAAAATGGCAAACATTCAACTAATGATATGACGCTTTGGTTTACAGATATGTCAAACGGTTGTCAGCGCAGGGTTGTATACTTTCGGAAGCCCGAAATGGAAAACCCTGTATATATATTTTTTTATTTATTTTTAAAATTAACGTATCCTCCTTACCCCAACCATCCCCTAGAATATATAATTATTTTAACAAATAAAAAGATTTACATAATCGATTTGAAAAAATACATGGATATTTTTGGTCGTCTGGTAAACTATAGTACAGATTACTATCCGATCGGCTGGAAATTTATTACACGTATGTTTGTTGTTAGAAATATACATATAAGATATAACAATTTATTAAAGATTAAATTATATATTTTTCCTGTTTTAAATTGAATTCGCAAAATAAAACTGCAAATATTTACCACCCAAAAATCCGAATGATAAAAAATTTAGTGTTACTCATCATGAACTATAAATAAATTATAAATTCCCTTGCAAAACTAAAAACTGTCATTTTAATAGAATCGCAAAGTTAATTTCGATATGAAGATTAAATTTCAAAGGCGAAGGAATATTCTAGGAAAAGGATCTCTTTAGTTCAAATTATTGCTAGTGTGTTATTTATTGCTATGTCATATTTGAAAAAAAAAGTCAAAACTCAACAAATTTTAATGAATAAAATTATACTCTTCAATAATGAGCAATTATAACAGTTTTGAAAAATATTCATATTATCAGAATTTTCACTAGTGTAGGCAATCACACCATCTACCTCACAAATAAATTTGAAGTGCTGCGCAGCTAATTCCCACAACTCGCAGCTGTGTTCAATCCCCCTTCTGCTCTTTCGTTCTTCTCATGAAAGACATCATCTCAATGTGCCCGGACTTGGTCTAGGAAGTATATGGGAAAGTAAAGGGCTCTATTTCGTCCTACTACAGGACATAGCCGCATACACAAATATATCTCGATTTCACTGGCGCAGGACACAGTAACCGTACTGAGAACGCAGAGAGAAATTATTCATAATAATATGCTTCTTTGCAGTCTAGAACGATACAGAAAAGAAATTTTACCACTACATGTTATAGGATATGATATCAAATTCAAAAGGCAAGCGACGTGCATTATTCCACACAACATTTTAAATGATTCTGTACTTTACGCCTGAAACAGCTCATGAAATATTCTTGATGCCGGCTCTTTATAAACGATTGTGCTTCTTTTATTTTATATAATCTTTGCTATAATCGATCAATCCAGGGAAATATATTATTATTAAGAAAAATGCACATACAGTGAGTCACTTGGTTATTCGTACACGTGGAAATTAAAACTTTAGATAGCGCTATTTTGAGATTGGATTAAAAAAGTTAAAATGTTTGTAAATAAATGTTTTATTTTGTACATATGTAGTAGAACAATAACAAAAAATTCGTTCTTCTCCTAATAATTTTAATAATATTACAAAAGTGAATAAACGGCTTCATGAATTTACGTCACTTTGATATTCGTGCGGAAGTAAAATGTAGAGAGAAATAAAAAGTATTAGAAATAACTAATATGTCGTATGGAGTCCTTTGTTCTTTATAACGCTTTGAAGTCTCTTAGGAACAGAGTCCACTAACTTTTTGGTGTATTCAGCTGAGATATGAGACCATTCGTGCTTTAGTTTACTTATAAGAACTTCTTTATTACTAATGGTATGTTTTCGAATGCGTTTATCAAGCTCGTGCCAAAGATTCTCGATCGGATTAAGATCGGGTGATTGTGCTGGAGTTTCTAGGACATTTACACAATTGTAAAGAATTTATGTTTAGGGTCGTTGTCCTGGTAAAACTTAAAACTATCACTTAAACCCATTTTGACAGCACTTTGCTTCAGATTGTTTTTCAAAATGTTGAGGTAAACTATCTTATCCATTATTCCATTAATAATATGTAGATTTCTTCCACCATGTGCCGACATACAACCCCACACTAAGACGGAACCACCGCCATGTTTTACGGTGGCACGGAGATTTTGCTTGTGAAGCTCTTCATTTGGTTTTCGCCAGACCATCGTCCGCCCATCTGAGCCAAATATATTGAATTTGGACTCATCTACAAAAATGACGTTGTCCCAAAACTCTGCTCCTTTATAAGATGTTTTTTTGCAAACATTAAGCGCTGCTTTCTATTCTTCTCCGATAGATACGGTTTCTTTCTGGCCACTCGTCCGTTATAACCAGCTCTCCTCAGTACTCTCCGTATAGTCTCTGCACACACCCGCTTTCCTGAATGCTCTTCAAATGCGGTAGCTAACTTAGGCGCACCTAATTTAGGGTCCTCACGAATTCTTCGAATTAGCCAACGACTGTCCTGCTCATTCAACAAAAAACGGGGGTCCTTTTTTTTTCTTCTCTACAATACGATTTTCGGTTTTAAAGCGCTTAATTATGTACTGAATTTTAGAATGACTTTTATTAAGTATATTCGCGATTTCCCGTAAAGATTTCCCGGCCTTATGATGCGATATTGCCAATTCACGGATGTCGACAGATGTATTTTTTGATTTATGTCCCATTTTTCGCTTTTCTCAAAAATGTTCATTCGAAAACACTCAAGCGACTACTGAACTCCTTCACTTAATGCATAGAACTGCAAAATCTAATTGGGTTGTGTTTTATGAATCAGAACAATAACGGTGAAATACGTTTTAACAGGAAATTTAGAGCTGTACGAATAACCAAGTGACATCAATTTTGAGCTTGTTTTTATTTTTATATTAAATAAATTCTAAAGAATTGATATATTTCTTAAATTGTTTTCCTATCTAAGTGCAGATTTGTTAAAATACTTAAAAAATCATTATAGAAAACTGAGTTATCTACGGTACTAATGATATGTTCAGCTCTGTACGAATACGCAAGTGACTCACTGTATATCTCACTAATAATAACAAAGTAAGACATCGTAGCTTTAAGTGAATTAATACTCGTATAAATACCTTTGCAACAAATTTCGACATACATGCGTGAGTTGCAAGACTTCACGTAAAAAAAATTGTTTTTAAAAAAGCTTTTATTTACACTACTTTCAAAAACTGAATATGGTTGGATTCCGGCTATATTATCAGACCAGTTATAATATTGTTGTGTCATTAGATTTAATATATGTATTCAAAATGTCAGTTCAAATATCGGCTAGTGAGACAAAATCAACTTGTAAGATTTCACGACAGAAACACAAGTCATGATCACATAGCACTAAAAAGTTATGAGATCTAACAGAACCAAGTCCAATTAATTGTAAATATACATAGCGCTTCCTGAGAAAAAGGGTTGAAGATAGCAAAGGTTCTACGTTTTTTGGAGGGGGAGAGGTTTGATCAGTATTGGAGTGAATGAACCTAACTTTGTTGAAAACATATTCCAACATATAGTTTATATTGTTAGTAATGCTGAGTAACTACAAAAATCTGCTTGTATGAATGTGATAATTAAAAGTGGCATTAATACTGTTTCTATTTTCTTTTCTAAACTATTAATAATGCCACTAGAAATTCATTTTGATTGAGTGGCACTATCATTCAAAATCAGGGGTATACAATCAAAGTTGGTAAAGTCCACAGTGCCAAAATGTTCAGTAAATGATAAAAGCGATTATTTTAATAATTACAGGTAACTATTCTAATGTTAAACATTATTTATATGCAGAATGTAATACATTATGGAAATACAAGTGTTCATCACGCTCAGTTCAATACTTTTGAGTAAAACCTTAAGTATAAGATGGACTTTCCCAGTTTTGTTACCAAGTTTTGGACTTTACTAAGTTTGTAACTGAATGTTTAGGACTTTCCTATATTTGTTACCAACTTTCTGGACAAGGTTGGATTCAGGCGTCAGTGAAATGGAGACAATGGAACCTTCCTATTGGTCGAAAAGGACTTTACGCAAATTGAAACTCAACTCACTTGGACTTTGCTAGGTTTGTTTGTAAAGTCAATTTTCAATTTGAAATAACAGTCGAGATTACTAGAATTTGTATAAAATTATTCTACGTGCTGCAATTTAAATCTCACTTTTAAAATTTTGTGGACTTTACCAACTTTGATTGTATACCCCTGAAATAATGAATTATTTAACAACTATATTGAAATCCAATCCAATGAAAAACCAATAAATTCATCGGTATTTTCACGAATTAATTAGTAATTTCCCATGAGAGTGGTTTTTAGATTGTAGCTACCATTTTTACTTATATTTATATATATATATTTGCGACAAAAATATTTCTAGTGAATGGTGAACTTTTCTCCTTCAGGAGGAAAGAAGTCATGTAGTAGATGGCCCCGAGAAAATCGCTAAGTGTAGGTCAAGAGGAGTCCCAATTTTGTGCCCTGCTCCCCTAAAAGCATGGGTCAACTCTACTGATTATTTTTAAAGTTTTTCATGTTTTCATTAAACAATTTATTCGATGTCACCTGCCCACCCCCATCGCACCAATTAAGTAGAGCGTCATGCTATTTCCTTTCACCGCATATTTCCGCCCACCAAACGCTTCGCTTTCTGTAAAACAGCTTTGAAAGGCCCTGAGAGTCCCTGACATTTGCAACGGGCGCATACTCCTAATGAACTTCGAATGGAGCTAGTTAGGATATTTTTAGATTTTTGCTGCCATCCGGTGTACCTCCGAAAGGTTATAAGGTGACGTATGCCGCTGGGGATGTTGACCATCGGAAATTCAGTCGCGAGCATTTTTGAGGCGCTGTTTTTCGCGCTGTCGACGTTTTTGGAAACAAAGTCAACATTTAAAGGGTATCCTTGTATCGAAACTATACCTGCTTTGGGGGGTGGCGGTGCATGCGGAAGGTACTAAATTTAGTGACAGAGTATAATTTTAGATAGCAATTGTTGCATCGAAATAAAATGTAGGTTATGGAGATATATGAAATATTGCGTGCGTGGGTTACCGCTGGATGAAAAGCTTTATCAGGAATAGCTCGATATTAAATTAAATTGGACTTCTATTAATTGTCGTCGTGGTCGTGTCCCTTTTCATTAAAACTATTTTTAACCACTTTTTGTGAAAGCTTAAGTGAATGGACCGATTTAGATGCATTATTGTTTTGCAGTCAATCATCTTTTTGCGATATTGTGCACAATTAGTTTTCAAAAGGAGAATAAGTAGATTTATGTATGAAAATACGTGGACATGATCCTTAATAGATGAGACCACTCAAAAAAAAAATGATATACGAAAAATAAGCTTTGTTGAATAATAATAAAAATCAAGAAAGAAGTTTTTTATTTGTTCTACATAAAGAAACACTTTATTAATTTTAAGTTATGATTCAAAATCTTCCAACGTTCATTATCCCGACGTGAAGAAAGTTATGTTCTTTGCGTGTACTTGCACTGAAAGAAATCCTTAAGTCTATTTAAATAAAAATTGATCAAGCTGTAAAAATTATACAAAATATCACGTCAACAGAATTCTATTATCATGACAAAATCACAAAATTCTTGTTAAATTTGACAAGGAATATTTTGTTTTTATCACGATTATTTATTCAGAATAACAAACACATTGTCCTTTTGAATAAAAACTTTATCGAGACAAAGCAACACAAATATTTCTGTTACAACATAATAATTAATTAATTAATTAATTAAACAAAATCGTTTTGTCAATACAATAATTCTCTGTAGAACGGTCATCATTATTTTGTTAGCAATCATTATGTTCAATGGAAATTGAATTATTGTATGCACGATTTCCAAGTTAACATAATTTCTGTGTTTTTCAATGAAAATTCAAAAGATTACTAGTTTTTCCTACCTCTTTTCGTTTCGTTATTCGCAAAATCATATGTACATATAAAACAACCAATTCAGAGGTTTGAAAAAAATATAATAAATATGTAATAACCCTCAAGAATTTATTGTAAGTAAAATTAATCGGTGCTATGTTGCACAGTTGCATATTTATCGTATAAACACTGAATGCGTATAGTTTCCATTATGGGTTTCTGGAAATATTTTGTTAAAAAAATAATTTTGGTATGTAACAAACCTTTTTTCAATTTAAAGGAAATCTTTTCCTATTTTAACAAACATGTTATTACAGAAAATATTTTGTCTGTGTAGATCTCTTCTATGATAATAGAAATTTTATTCAGTAGAGCAATCCAGAATTTTGTGAATATGACTGATAACATTTTTGTCAGTTTAATAGAGTTTTCAAAAAAAGATGAAAAAGAATTATTCATGTTATTTAATTGTTAGATTTACAAAAAACTGATAATAAATATTGTGAAATTGATAAAATGCTCTGTCATGTATTCATATTTGCGAAATTTACCAAGACCAATTGAAATAGAACTCAACAAATTAATAATCAGCATAACATAAATTATTTCATCCTGATGAATTTTGGTTCATTTAATTAATAAGACTCAAGAATATCATTCGGTGTATGTACATATATTTGTTTATGGGATTCTTTATTTCTTCGAAACGTTCAAACATCTGAATGGATTTTGGTAAATGAAGTGTCATGTTCATTTGTATTCAATCTGTGAATCTAATATGTATGCCTCCGATTTCAATTTATCTTTTAGCATTTCCAGTACTGATTCAAAACAGTTATCAATTTTAGTTTTGCTAACCCTCTAGATTGAAAATGTTTAAGCTCATAGCCGTCACATTTTCGGCCGAATTAAAAGATTTCTTATTGAATTAACTTTTTAAAAAATTTATATATTAATATATACAAGCTGATTTGACCTAACACAAAGTACTTTATCCTGAAATCAGGTTTGGTCGTTAAAATAATATACAACATACTCGTCAAAACTAACTCAACCCTTAGCTTTGTTAAGCTTGGTCAAAAATATAAAACAGGACCAATTTTGGAGAGTGCTAGTTTGGTTTATTCTGCATCTTGCAATACTCAAATGAATCGTATTGAGGATGTTCGGAGAAGATTTGTTTTCAGGTTCTTTAGAGATTCTTCAAAGAATCCTCTCATTCTGGCGTCAAAAATAATTTATCCAACATGCAGTTGCTACTCACAGATTGATTTTTGAGGACCACATTTTCCTTATTTATTTATTTCGCTTAATACAAGCTACATAGTAATAACGCTTAAAGATTAGATTTGTTCTATTGCAAAAAATTTTAGCAAATCTGAACCTATTATGTCAATATCGCGTGCTTTTAATGAGCTTCGTTGAATAATTATTAATTGATCCTGTAGTAATCAGATTAATAATATATGTACTAATTAAATTCCTTTGATATGTTAGTCGTAGAAAGCGCAGAACAATTGAAATTTCTTGAAAATAAGTGTTTCAAGGCATTTGCAAATGTGTCACTATGGCTGCGTTCCTGTGCGAGATATTTCTCTTCCTAAACTTGTATACAATTTTAATATAACGCAAAAAAGGAATTCGCCATACAGGCAACAAAACGTAAACATCTCCACTGTGTGGCCGAACTCATCTGTGTTTGCAGTCCGATTGTCGTTGTATAACATATCCGATCGCCGTCGCTAAAGACCTAATGGCGACGACGTCGTTTTCGTTTTTGTACTTTTCGTCATTTGGCCGAAGCGCTCTTCTCAATACTCCCTGATTTTTCTTCAGCCGACGCTTAGTCTGGCCGCTGTTCGGTTCGCAGACGAGCTGAGGGGCAGCAAGCCCGCAAAGAGAGGAAGTACCTCGATAGGTTTAATTTTCAGATACTGATTAGAGCGAAGTCTACTGAAATGGACAGAACCACTAGCAAAGCTATCGTTGCTGGGAAACTTTTCGAACTGATGAAAATTGCGGAAAGGGGTTTCAGGTTCCAGGCAAAAAGGGTTCGAAAGCCTGGCGGCATAAAGTGAAAATGGAAGTTTGCGGTCTACTACTTGGTCTGGCTATTTGTGATATTTTGTTCTAGACGATTGCCTTTGTTCCTCCGCCAGCCCTGGCCACATGTACAATTCAAATAGGAATAGATTCTTTCGTTACTTGTTTAGTATTTCAGCCCTTGAAACTAAAGAGAACCGGTTGAATGATTCTCTAAGCATTCCCAAGTTGACCATGCTAATTAAATCTGTAAAATGGATGGAAAACGTCAGCAGCTGAACAATTCACACCTTCCACTAATCCGGTAATAATATTATCGACTGAGGGTGCTCGTGGGGTGTGTACATTTTTTTGGTTAATTCTAAACTAGTATAATTGAAAGCTTTTTTGAGCATTGAAGATCAATGTTCAAGGTCGTTCAGTAAATACTTGTGACTTGGTGGACAAAAATCTAAACGAAATTTATTAAATATCGGTAAAATGCGTCCGAATCTTAGTATAATTTTTTAACTCTTTAATTTATTTATTTATTTAAGTTTAAACAATAATAATAATACAACAACAATGAAAGAAAAACTCTAGTAACTAATCAAACAAAGAAATAACTAGGAGATGCAATATCGAGTACATACTTGGTAAACGCAATAATTTGCAGATTTAGAAATTATAACTTTTATTTTAGCATATAATAAAAATGTTTTAAAAATTAATTAAACAAAAATTCAATTACATTACCATGTATAACAAACACTTCATAAAAAATTAAAAAAAAAAGAAATGAGGGTTTCTGAAAATAAAAGCGAGAATCTACTTGAAACTTTATGAAAAATTTTCTTTTATTTTTTGAAAATTTTTAAAACGTTAATTTGATTATTTAATTAATGAAAAAAATTACACAAATATGCTTGTTCTGGTCCCAAACTTTAAAAACTGCTTAGTATTTGTGCGGAAATGTTTGTAAATGTACAATTTCCTAATATAAAATTAATTATATCTATTAAATAGTTATTCTATATCATTTTAGACAATGAAAATGGTTATCGGACATTTAAAACAAACTTTATGTAAAAGATTGCTCGATGCATACATTTTATCTATACTATTATTATACATATTATTCTCATGTTCCTATTTTTATAGTTTTTTGATTACAAAAGGTTTTGGATAAAAGGTATAAAATTTCTAGCCCGGTTTTTTAATGACTACTTTAGAGAGCATTCTTCATTTGAATGATCAGAATTGGAGAATTCTGATGAAGATTCATAACTTGTAAACTCCAATATACATTACTGGACAAAATAAAATTCGAAGCGAAAGTAATAATACAACTGGAAAACAATAAGATTTTCATTAAAATAAATTTTGTTTTATTATTGCAAGGTTTAAAGAATAAAATAAAAGTTAAAAAATAAATCATATTTTTCGAACTAATTTCGTTCAATATCCATAATAAAATACAAAATTAAGTTAGAGAAAACAAAAATCAGAGAAGATAAACTGTACGTAAGGACTCAGTATTTTGGAAGACCTGCTTTGTGTTTTATAACTCCTGCCAATCTTTTTGGGCGTACCATTGACGTTAGGTTTTGTAATTTTGCTGTGGCTTCACATTCAGTTTTCATATCTTCCCAAAAAGATGATAGATTTGTGCGTGTGCTTAGTAGGATTCTGCAATCTAATATAGTCAACCTAGCTGTTTTACCTAACGATTTGTATGTGTAAACAATTTTTCCTTGATGTCGAAATGTTGTACTTTTCATATTGTTTGTATTATTCTTAATCAAAAGCTTTTTACTGTACTCTGATATACTAGGCTGTTCAATAAGTTTTGTCGTGCAATAATAGATGGCGCTAACACCAGAAAACAGCAAAAATACAGAATTATGGAAGATCGTCGATTAGCCAAGAGAGATATGAGAGGAATAAAAACACACTCTTATGCGACTTTCTCAACAGCATTTGGAGCATTTTGGAAAGGATAAAAAGGATTTTGTGCGTTGTTTTATCACTGTATATAAGACTTAGGTTTACCAATATGATCCTGAATCAAAACAAGAGGGTAAGGAAATCAGTGAAATAAAGTACGAATTGTTGCACACTATTTGGCAGTCTTGGCCCACTCTGACTTCTGACTGTTCTCAGGTTTTAAAAAATTTATGCGTGGAGGAAAACAATTTTATCGGGCGAAAAGGTAATAAATAGCAGCCATGGAAACATATTTCGAAAATTTTCCGGATTCCATTAATTAGAAGTGCACAGGAACAAGTGTATTGAAGTTAAGGGAGATTATATGAAATAATAAGATGTATTTTCTTATCGAACGACAAAACTTATTGAACAACCTGGTACTATATTAGCAAATGTTTTTAATATAAAGAGAAGAAATTCTCAATTAATGTCCGAAGAAAACTTAAGGGTCAGGGTTTTATAAACTAAAACACCACAAATACAATAAAGTTTTTACATACAAAAATGAATGGAAAAATTCTCCGAAAACTCTCAATGCGTGTACAAGAAAATTAGAGAGCGGATGTATAAAGAAAAGCCTGTTTTGGTAACAGATGCGTTTTTGAACTTTCTTTTATCCGATAGTCTACATATGAAGTTAGAAAGAAACATACCGACCGATTCCGATAAATGCACATTATTGTAATTAAGCCGCTCTATTTCCCTCTGCTCGAAGAGTAATAACTTCGTCATATTGCGGAGTTTTCTCATAAAAATTGCCTATGTATTTCTGAATAATTATAGTTTGATGAAACGTAGAAAAAAGTGCAATTGTTTTAGCTCTCAGCCTCGTCTCTTTTAGGGTTAGTTAATTTCACCTTATTCTGTAGTTCACTGCACAATGTTTCTTTTGTTTTGAAATTATATGCATATGCTATGTTTAGTTTTACTCATTGTGTTGTATGTAATATACATGTACGTTGTGTAATATGCATAAACTCACAAAGTTGACTTCTACGCAAACATTTAATCAAAGTATACCCATTTATAAGATACCAAATATCTTGCTGGTATAAATGCAAAATTGCAGGAATATTATTTTAGATATAGATAAAATTCATTAAAGTTAGAGATTTTCCAGTTTAGAATTAAGCCTTTAAATAATTTAGTTTCCCTTATTTTTTTAATTAGTGCATATTCCTAGAAGTTGCTCGGGGCTGTTGTCCACTTGTCTCTCGGCTTGTTTATGTCACGTTCGTGCTCGATAATTTGAATTGAAACAAAAGGCTCTAACGAACCCCATTTTTCCGACCTTCTTCGTACGTGACCTCTTGCCTCTTGCCTCTGCCTGTACCTTAACCCGATTGTGCAGGTAACCTGATCCCGATTTAGCAGATCATCAGCATGTCTCGAAGGAGAACGGCCCCAACTATAGTCGGCATTTTCATTAACAGCGACGATTTCCCAAACAAGCACCCAACAGGAAGGATACCACGAAGCCTAATCATGCCTGTCATGAGATGGAATGTATGTGCTCACATTAGGTACCCTATTTCCACCTCATCGTGGCAAACTCTTGCGGGAGAGCTCCAGCTTTCTGCCCGGTCTGTTTCCACTGCTCCCATGCCATTTACGCCATCCTGACCGCTTGCTCTGCGCGTCGCTAAGCCGGGAAGTATGCGTTCAAGTTTCACTTTAAAGTTCCAGTGGTGGGGCAATGAGGAATTGTACTTCCGAGCTCAGGGCGTCTGCTATGCTACGCTGCCTCGCCGACCCTCACCGGCTGACAGTCAAAGGAAAGTTGGGATAAGTATTTATTCCTTTTGGTTTTGGAATTCATAGAATTGCTCGTGTAGGTGGATGATTTCCACTGAGCGCAAGAAGGGTCGGAACGCCGCCGCCGGCCATGTTTACATGTATTCGTGTGCCCAGTAAATATATAGCTCTATTAATTTGAGGGGTTCCTTTCCATAAAATCCATCCCGCCGCATACTCCGTACACCCTCCCTGGCCTAGAAGTTCGTAACGCACGTTCCCTGCCATTCCGACTATTCCCGCCTGAGAGTAGTGTATCATCGCTCGCCTGTGTTTATATTGACACTGGTGTAACCTTAAATTTGTGCGTTAACTCCCTGATTGTGGCACTTTTAAAAGTCTGCGGTAGGCAGATTGCTTAAGTATTGAGGGTGATGTTCCTCGTCGTGATCGGATTTTTTGAATCAAACGCTGGAGTGAGTGTCTGGCTTCGATGATGACGACGATGATGACGACGACGACGACGATGACAAGCTCTCTGGCTAGCTGCTTTCCAGGCAGTCAAGACCTGGCACACGGTCGCCATTTAAGCGGCATTGCATCCTGATGGTGCAGCAACTTCCACCAGGCAATGCGGCGGATAGGCCATCGATGAAATGAACAATTGCAGCATAATTGCCACCGGTCTCGGATAGGATCGGAACGGTCTCGTCCCGGTGACGGTGCAAGTGGTGTTCGCGGGACGTCAATTGCATTACAGGGTGTGGACTCCGAGTTGATGATGCCTTCGAGGTATTCGTTTACAGAGGGAAGTGTCACGATTTATTTATGCTAAAGTGCGATACCAATCTGATTTATGTTCCACGCCCTTTATGTGTAAATTATGGAAAAATTTAAAATTCTTGAGGTATTTAAATAATTACGTTATATCCTTTTAATTACTCCCAATTTTTTTCTGTTTTTGTCAGATAGAATTGCCGTAATTCGCGGCAAATGATAAACAATCCTGTTGAATCATTCCAGTAGAGATCTGGTATGACGACCAGAAAGAGGTTTAAAGGGTTTGGAAGGAAGTGAGAATGGCAGTGCTGTCATAATAAATTCTTTTTAATTAAGGATACAGTGTGCTCCTGTCATATTTTTTGTTCACGCTTCCATTTTTTTTTTTTTTGGTACATAAGCGATTAAACGCAGAAGGATAATAAACATGAGCATTGTAAAAAGGCTTGACACATTACAAACGACAGCTTATTCATTACCAATATCAATCACATCTTATGCTTAATTTATAAGCGTGGCCTGATTCTTTGATAAATTGAAATCATATTTTAAATGCTAGATCTAGAGACCAATTCCTAAAACCATTCGAATAAATTCAGCATGCCTACATCACATTCTAATATATTTACTTTTGCGTTGTGACGATTTCCTGCAATTCGTATACGGATTTTTCTGGAATGAAAAATAATTGCGATAATAATAATAATGGGAAAAACCGTCGTATTATGATTTAAGGTTGTTGGTTAATATATCCTATACGGATACAAATAGTAGTTATACCGAACGAGCTTGAAATAGAATTTTTGTAGAGAGAAATAACATTTTGTGATTTCATTTTCACTAAACGTTGGAACAATTCTACGACGTTCTGCGTTAGGAGAAGAAAATCAATTAGTAATGAACGAGTTGTATGCGTACTTGGATTTGTCAAAACCACTTTTAAAATTTAAGCAACATACATTAGAAACTGACCCTAATGCTTTTTCCTTTCTGCGATTTTTGTAAAGGATTTAAAGTCGATATTCTATAAATATCTAACAGCGTGGGCGATTCACTTTTTCTGAATATGAAGTATTAAACTATGAGGATTATTTTTTCATTGGACTTAAAATGCTGTCAAAGGGATTACACTTTTCAATAGGTTAAGTGACCCTGACGTATTAATTTCACAATTACCAAAGAACTTCCACAAGGATTCCTCTTACAATTTAAAATTCAGATCTTAGAACTTCTCAACAACTTACACATGTTTTTTAATCTAGAGTCTAGAGAATTCCAAAGTGTTCTCAGTTGGAATTCTCTAGATTCTAAATTACGGTAGAAAACTATTACAGTTTTGCTCGACAATTTGAGGCGGCAGTACTGCAGCAGACATTTCAAAATAAGTATTTATATTTTAATATTTTTTTATGTCCGATAGGTCTGTAATCGTTTCATTTGAAATGGGGGCAATATTTATCGAAGAACGAAATTTTATAGTTTTAAGAAGACGTTTGAGAAATGAAATCAATCCACTTAGTACTTGTTGAAAGGTTTCTTGATATGACGCTCATTTTTGCATGTTTTTTAGGTTCAAAGAGCTCTTTAGAATTTCAGAGGACTTATACTATTATTATTTGTACAATCAATTAAATCAATATTTAGGAGTACAAGGTCAAAATAACCCGTTGCAGCATAGGTAGTAGATATGGTATGTCATTATTATAAGTCAAACATCTATTTCTTGTGTCATTAAGGAACTTAACGTGGCCCTTCAAATGTGTTTATTGTGAAAAATGGGTTAAGTTCTCAAGTATTGGGAAATTTGTTAAAATTAAATGCGTTTTCTTTGTATAAAATTCGATGCCCTGAAATTATATATGCCACAGAAAGCCTTCATGTTGAAATTTTAAAGTCAAAAGACAATGAACATTATTTATACACTAACCGCCAGGGAAATATACCTTGGAATGGAAATTATTATTATTATATTATATTATATATATTAATTATTATTATGCTCCTCGTACTACCTCTGGTCGATAAACTCTTATCTAAATATTTTGTCACAATTAAAATAATTGGTTTGCAGAACAAAAAAAAAAGCGGCATCATCGCTCAGCAACGCAAACTAAGAAAAGAATTTCTCGTTCGATTAAAACTTCTTTTACCGCGGCATAAGAGGCGCACACATATTAAATTGCAGCTCTTGTCAGTGCCAACGTCGTCCGTGCGCTTTCCACAGAAAACGGACATCGATAGGCTCGACTCCCAGATCCCATTTAGGAAGGATGCCATCGACAACGACAACGGCAATACTCTTCTGAGGCTGAAACTGCTCCAATCCTAGCGGGAGAAGGAGCACCAGCGTCAGTGTCGGCAACAAGGACAGGGCGTTAAGAACGGCAATATCTGAATCAGTCCCGCATCCACCGTATAAGGAATCGATTTATTCCTACTTCCCACTCCTCGAAAAGTCCGAGTGCACCCCAAGTTGCGGCAAGCACAATGCACATGTTGTGCGGGGACGGACGGGCAAGTCGGGATTTCCAGCTTGAGACGGTAGTCTTGCTTGCCGTCATCATCGTCGTTTTTGCCCTCTTAGTGGAGTGGTCCTCCGAGCCGGAGTAATACTATCGATGAGGCCCAGGACGAGTAGGCGCGCACTCCTTCCTCTGAGAAAAAATTACAAGACGAAATGAGATTGGGGAGCAGCCCTTTATCTGCCTGTAGACAACGAGGCTAAGCAAGCGGACTTCAGCGAGGGTGAACGATTCAAATTCCTTTCACACAACAGAAAATAAAGGCAAAACGGTGCAAAATGAACGCCTGCCGCGACAGATGGCTTTGACTCGATGCTCTTGTTTGAAGTTGGAAATAGAATAGATATATAACATTTTCTATTATTTGTAGTTAAAATACCCATTTCTAACCCATTCATTGTGCGGAAACCCTTTATAGTAGTTGGAGACAAATTACACCCACATATTAAGAAGTTTTTGTAAAATTAGAATGTATCGTGGTAACTCCTATGCAGGATAAGAACTCCCCAGACTCAGTAAATATCAGAAAAGGAGTGGATTCATCGGGGGTGATATCACAAGATATTTTTAGAAAATATTGAATCTCTGCATGGGGTAGAATTATATGCCAACATTTCTGTTACTTAATGGAAAGGTCGGCTACTTAGGCTGTGTGGGTGTTAAGTTCGTTTGACATACTAAAGCTTTCTTCTACCTGCCAATTTAATGGAAAACATTCTTTCAATTTCGTAAGGCCATGCAAAATTAAATATAATGTGATAACGCCTCTTTTGGTTTGCCTTTTTTGTGATTTTGGCAAGAAACATAAATCTAATAGTATTAATAACTAACATTTACTTTTAAACTATTATCAGCACATAACTTATGTTAAGATTATCCTCGATTTTGTTCTTTTTTATTTTATTTGTATTTGACGTCTAAGTATTTCTTACCTACTCTTGCCGAAGCCGTCAAACATCATTTATAAGGAAAGTTTCAGCCTCTTTTTCCCGTTCTACACGTTTAACACCAGATGCTTTTTTTCACTCTCAGATAGAAATTGGCATCTTCACTTTCGATTCGTGTAGAAAAACTCAAGCAAATTTAATTTATTATTATTAAATATCTTACATTTTGGAGGGGAATTAAAAAAAAATCAATTTTTTATGTAGTATTCTACAAACACAATATTACTGGTCGAGCTTGTCCACCGAAAATCTACGCTACACTACGTTCTTCGGTGATATTCTGCTCTTGGTGATAAGGGAGAGTTTTTATTTAGGAACTATTCCGCTCTTGGTGATAAGCGGATTATTCTGTCGAATGATGCAAAAGGGTTAAATGTTTGCTTATACTTAGT
The DNA here is from genome assembly GCA_963969385.1 of Philonicus albiceps. Classification (NCBI taxonomy): domain Eukaryota; kingdom Metazoa; phylum Arthropoda; class Insecta; order Diptera; family Asilidae; genus Philonicus; species Philonicus albiceps. The sequence goes on along the minus strand of OZ017773.1, from coordinate 23,295,196 downwards.
TTTTATTGGCAGTTATTTAATATGTAGTGAAAAAAATAAAACAAAAAAACAATTAGTATACCAAAAAAAATTAGTTCAGAGATTAGAGAGTGAAGCGCTATTACGCTATTAGTAAAAACATAAAGACATTTAATTAGGCAAATTATGTTTTTAAAATAAATTTTTATTTTTAACTAAACGGGGTACGGCGAGGCTCGGGAAAAGGCAGAACATAAGCTTGAGTGTGTGATTCGTAAATACGATTGAGCCGGCGTTAACACCATTAGCGCGAAATGCTCGTTTCGCTACCTGTTTTGGCTTTGCTGCAAGAAAAATTAATTTTGCTTGAATTTTTATGAGGATTTTGTGTTTAATATCGATGTGCACAAAGATAAATATGTATGTGATTGTACTATTTTTACCATAACCATGTTGTGTTACGATAACACTTTAATATTAGATACGACTATTTACAATTGAATATTTTAGTTCAAACTGTTCGGTTCCATTCGAAAATATATCAATAGGACATAATCTGATAGGCGTCGCCTCACATCCGAAGAACAAATCAAAATTGCTCCATCACGTACCCTTTTCTTGTGTGTCACATCTCTCTCGCTTGTGTTTTGCACAACTTGCCTAATTTGTTCATGTATGCGCTTTAACCTAGAGGAATAAAAATCCAATCGAACATCATTTGTACTAGAATAGGTACTAGTGACTTGATGATGTTAAAACAAGGACCTAGCTCAACTATAGGCGAGAATAGGGACGGCGTGACCCTTTGCGGGGCCGGGTTCAAAAATTTTGCGGGGTTAGAATACACATTCAAATCCGATACTTAAATTTCACAATGAGAAATTATTTATTATACTTCAGTACAAAAGGATGTTACACATGACATATGCATACTTTTTAAAAATGAATATTAAATTATTTTTTTCGTTTATTTTTTTTTTTGCTGTCAAATCGTTGATTACATCATCAAAATTTATTGAATTTGTTATTTCGCTTTCTATTGAAAGAATAGTCAGAGTTGTAAATGGTTCTTAGCTTATTGACGATCGCGGATAGTTTTTTATTAATTGGAAACGCGAGAAACTCCTTTTAGCTGAATCCACACTTACTGGTAGTTAACACATTTAATCCTAAAAATTTCTTGAATTTGCCAATAGTGAGATCCGTCCATTTGATCGTTTTCTTCTTTTTAACGTATTTTTCGACGTTTTGATGGTGATATCGGTTAGTTTCTGTTACCATCATTTCGTAGAAATTATCATCAAGGTACACATCTAGAGATCCTTCAACGCCATTCGGTGGTAAAATATTTAACCCCGTTCGATCCAAAAACGGTTCTATGGTAGGTGGAATGTCGACTTCAGTCAATTGATGTATAATTTCTTCTTCATAATCATTTTCACTTTCATCATCGCTAATCGGTAGTGGAAAAACTCGGGTCCTTCTCATAGGTCGTATGGAACTATCATTATCGTCAATATCACTATCATTATTATCAATATCTAACTCTCTTTCATCGCAATCAACGTCAGACAAATCGTCTGCATATATATCTTTATTTGCAGACGTGAAACCATATTAGAGGATTTAAAAATTTACTGTAAATAGAATTTGAACAACCGAACAGCTTCAAACCACAAAATATACTAAATACAAATGTAAAGTGGCGCATGGATTGCGCAATGTGGTTGGAAACCGTACTAATACGACTCCCGCCTTTAAGCTACAGTCGAGATAAATCGTAGTACTACGACTCCCGCCTTTAATGTGTTAACATTATTTGTAACGTAATTAATAGATTTAGATATGCTTCTGAATTCTAATAATAATCTAAAGACGAATAATTGGCTTGCGTTATCGACTGGAACATTTGAATTTCTTCCAACATTTCAGTTCCGTCGAAATCTCCTTCCAAATGCAAGTGAACATTTTGACAATATTTTAATAAATATTTATAATTTGTGTGCAGCAAGCTGTCATAGATTAATGTATTTTTCGATTGCATTTTCTAAATACACCCAAATATTCAATCTAATATACAGGGGAACCTGCAGTGATCTATGCATTCTATTATGAAAATGGTGACGATTGTCCTTGCATATACTGTTGGTATTTATATTCGAAATCAACCGAAGGTTTGGTAGTCCGCGTCATGTGTCATGTTTGGGTCCATAATTTATGCGTTGAAGTTGATAATGACAATGAAGAAGCACTCGATCGTGAATATTGCCTGCCCAACTGAAATGGTTACTCTTTTGTAAAAACTTAATTTTCATAAATTCGGCCTACTCAGCTGGTGTTTTTGCGTTAAATAACGTGGTTAATTCAATTTAAGTGGATAAAAGCAAACATTTTTCTCCCTTACCCACCGACCACGGAGCAAAACGGGAAATTTGTCATTTTAACTTTGGTTTTTATTAGTCATAAAAATAAGCGATAACAATTTATCTTGAAGTACGCGACACGCATTTTGATACTAACTGAGAAACCAATAAATTATGAATATAGGTAATTCACAGATTTCAACGAAATTTTAGCTTACATTTTTTTTACACAATTTCAAAAATTATAAATGATTAATTCTATTGAAACCCGAACAATTTCCCTAGTTTGCGGTGGAAATGGCTACATGTATTTTTGACATTTTGCCAAAATCAAAAATGCAATATCTCGGAAATCGTAGCCGACCGCCAAGAAATTCCTTTAGATTCTTTCGTTTCAGGTCAAACAGAAAGTTCATACAAAATTTCATTGAAATTCGTGAACTTTCCCTATTTCTCACTTAAGCCCTCTGAAATGTAGAAAATTTTTACTTAACATTTTTTTCTATAACTGGAAAATCACCACCACTATGATGTGATTTTTGTATTCTTTTTCCCAAAAAAGTTTTTAAACTATGACTTTTTTTAAGTGATGGACAAAACCCCGAAAAATATTAGTTTTTCAAGCTTGCTTTAACTTGGATATGTTGTACTCTAAAACACTGGCATCATTTATTTGTTATTTTTACTCTTCAGCCCATTGAAACTTTATTTATTTTCTACATAAATTACCACCCAGAAACTGTTATTAGATTTTTTTTTAGAATATTTAAAGTTTTTTTTATTTTGGAAGAAATTTCTCCCTATTGTAAGGGTGGTTTACAACCTTCAGTAGTAGTAGTAGTTGCACCCAACATATTGAGACCTTAGTTATTTCTTACATAAATCACCAATTAGAAATATTTCCAAATCGCTCCAAAATGTTGACATTAAGTGAACAATGTAAACAAATTTTTTGAAGTTTCTTAAGACACAAAGTTATATAAATAAAATGTCTCTATTCATAATATTGATTAAAATTATATGACAAAGTAGCTCTCTATAAATTACATTCCCTTATTATTAAATTGCAGCTCTTCACGATTCTTAACTTAATTTCGAAGTATCCCTATAGAATTCTTCGGGGTTTAACGTGCATGAATCAGAAAGAATATTGACAAATAAGTTAATAAATAAAAAATGAGGAAGTGTTTTGGTAAAAAATATACTTTTGATCAGGGAGAATGTGCGGGGTATTTTTACTAAGGCAGAATATGGCTATGGTTGTAATCAGAAAAACTATTATTTTATAATTGATAATAATACAAAAACAAGATCTAACATTCAGCTAAGTTTCAAATTGCTGCAATATTTCAGATATTTTAGTAAAATGTCCGCGACAGACAGACAGGCGGATACAGTTTTCTCCTCCGAAACCCAAAAAATTGATAACTCAGTACGAAGTGATGAAGGTTGTCGGTATGAAATTTTCGATATAATCCTACAAAACTCATTGAAGAGATTGGGATAACTAAATTTAATCGATATTTTCCAACGAATGTGCCTGAAATTGGGCAGAAATAAACCATAAATCAATGCAAAATTGCGTATTAGAAATAATATATAAGAATATAAAAACCCCAGGACATCCCGAAATCTCTCAAGTTTGTCGGAGTTCGACTTAACACCTGTTAGAAGCAAATAATCCATATGCCAGCCGGGTGAACAACTGGCGTCATCATCGGCATCAGCCTCAGAGCTCCCAGAGCAATTCGGAGAAGACTTCGAGGGGTCAAAATCCGGAAAATCGCATCCTGCCTGCCATCGTCGCGTTTATCAGATCACTTTGGGCTCCCTCTAGAGGATGGGAAAGCGGCCGTACAATTCTGAGCGCGTGTTTTTCGACATCTTGCCGTGTCGGTCAGCTTGGGTTAGTTTGTGAGTATTTTATGCATTGTTTACTAAATACTCATAGTTACGCACAACATTATCCCCTCCTTTTTGGGGCGACAAACGTAGCTCATTTTTTTAGTTTGCCTTCCCGGTGGTTCACACACATGCTAATGGGAGTGCGGAAGAAACGGAGCATTTTCCAAACGATGGCTATATAACAAGCAACATGTGATTGTTAGTGATGCTCGGCTCGGTTATATGCGGGCTAAATGGTTTTTCCTCATTGGCAAGGGGGAAACAATTCTATCACACTGTCCGAGGGCAAATTCAACACTGTTAGGATATGTGCAATTTTGTGATGTGTGCTGTAGGGTTGCCAGATTTTGATCTTAACTGAGCAAAAGTTGTTCTTAAAAATATTTGGGAATTACTCTTTTTTCATTATATTCACAATTTTGTCAAACGATCCGAATCCACCACTTGCAAGAGATTCCCCGCAATATGATGTTACCGCCATTCCATGCTTTCTTTGATTTTATTCAGATGACGCTCTTCAAGAATTCTAATCCAATACCAGCACTTTTCATCAGATTAAAATCTGTCGACTTTGGTCTCGTCAGACTGATAAATATAGAAATATCTAAAAATATTACAGTATTTAGTAATTTTACCTGCTTCTTTGTCAGTCGAGTCAATCGAGTCTTTACGAACTGATCGATATTTTAACAAAGTAGCTGATTTTTTTTTGCCTTTCCTTTGGAGATATGAAAATATGTGAGCATTTTATTCAAGCATATCAAGATCTCTTATAGTTTTGCTCCTCACTGTATAACGCTTGTTGTGTCCTTAATTTTTCACTTTTCCCTAACCAGAACACCTAAAAATTAAAATTTTTAAGTTTTTACTAAATTCTTTATTTAACCCTTAAAAGGTATCATCAAAATAAATTATGTTAATGGTATCATGGGTGAAATTTCACCCCAGTATATGCTTATATATTTTTTAAGCATAATAATGACCATTAGATGTAATTAAATACATTATTAGCATTATTAACATTATTATTCAACCCAGCGTGTACCACCGGTGGTCCGCAGGCATTGGTTTCATCTGGCGGCGTGAACCATTGGTGATCCACAACAACTAGTTTTGGTGGCTCATATACTCATATGATAACGTAAACCGGTAGCGAATCAAGCAAGCATCGTACGAAAAATAAACAACTTATATCGTTCTCGCCCATCATATAGACGTCGAAAAAGTGCGTCGTGTTGAAGGTGTTAAATGTTACATTTCATAATAGTGTTATTTTTATAGCGACCTTACAAATTTAGGTAGATAAACTAAAATTTGAAAAAAGCAACTTTTCTGGGGTGAAATTTGACCCATAATACCTTTTAAGAGTTAAATATGACAAAACATGAAAAAAACGAAAGTTAGTTAAAGCGGTTGTTTCGTATCCGACCTATCATTTATACGAGTATATGCGAGGCGTGCGTTTTGAGGAAGAGATAAATTCACTTTTTATAAATACAATTCTAGTTGAAATCGGGTTAAAAACGGCTGTCTAAGCTATACGCCTCAATGAAATGACGAGATTGTCTTAAAAAAAAAAATACTTCAAAGATGCAATCGTCTCCATGCACATTTATATATTGTACATAGAGAAAAGTATAAAAAAGCAATAAGTTAACAGAGTGTAATAGCACACTTTACTATATTGAGCCAATGTTATCCCTCAGTACTCAAATATTATTCTTATAATATAATATAAAATTATATTATTCTATTACTAATACGATTTATTAGATTATGTTTAGCTTGTCCATCTAGAACTTGATTATCTACCGCAATGTGTATTCATATAATAATGCAAATAAGGGGACAGTTTTCTCCAAAATGATTGAAAATACGAATATTTATTATGAATTATGATTAACATGTTTTTAATAAGATGATGATAATTTCGTGTAAGTAAAATCTTAAATGCCTGCTTGAAAAAAGGCGCTATTTAATATGTTCTTTTTCTTTTTTCATACTGTCGAAGTTGCTCTTAAATTTTCGAAATTGTTAAAGCATCACGAGAAGGAAGAATTTGGGAGCCTAGCAATAAAAATTTGTGTGTTCACGTTAGCATTTGATTTCATGAACTGAGCTAGCTTAAGGATAAAAGGATATCGTGTACATTAATTAAAAAATAGCGAATTGATTCTAAATAATGAAAACTTGTAATAAATAGGTAAATTCAAAGGATTTATACAAACAACTTTATTGAGAAACTATATAAAAAACCAATTTTAATTTGTATACACAGTTAATTTTATAAAAAAAGGGTATTCAATTCAGTAAAATAATTTATCTAAATTAAAAATTACCAAAAATTCAGGACTTAAAAACGGCCGTTTACATTAATCAACTAAGATTTTAGGGAGTCCTAACTCTATGTATCAAGTAAACTTAGGATTGCTACGATTGTCTTAATCCTGCGCAGAAATCGTATTAAATTCGAAAAAAAGCTTTTGTTCAAATATTAGTGAAATTTCAGAAAAAAAGGAGAACTACATATGTCCACATTATTTTTATTTAAAAAATCAATTTCTATATTATCCTCCAAATTTCTAGGGTCAGTGGTGCATCGTAAGGTAATGTAAACATGTAATGTTCGTCAATTGCAAACGCCAGTCCAATGTAATTAAAAACATTAGTTTTTTCAAACCATTTTATGGTCAATTTTGATTTATCTTTGGTGTCATTGTCTTGCTGGAAAATGATGAAGCGGCAACATCAACATCAGCATATGAATTTAGTCGTTTTGGTTATATGAGTATATCCGTTCTGCGAGTTTCTCATCTGTTTTTGTCCAAATCCATTGTCTCGCATCTGAGCCAAAATTGTTAATTTTATATTCATCTGTAAAAACGTTACTCTAGTCTTCCAAATTCCAGTTCGTCACCAACTTTTCGTATTCCAAAGTAATTTTTTATGCTGTTCCGACAGCAGGATTTTTTTTTTTTTAGTTTTTACTCTTCCTTTTATTTAATCCTTCCTTGCCTAACTCATTTCGGACAGTTTCTATACTTCCTGTAAATTTTTGAGCCTCTCCTCTCTTTTCGTTTTTCGGTAAATGTAATTTGAGCATTCGATATACGCCTGATCTGCCTTTATTACGTCAAACTTCTATAATTATTGAGCCTTGCTCCTTGTTCAAAAGGAAAATATACTTCTTTCCATACATGCACCAGTATTTACTATATTTATCATTAAAATTTTAAGCGCAAATTGTATTGAAGAAAAGTTTTAAGTACTACTACTTTGTACTTAATATGATGCATGCGACGAAAATACCAACTTATGTACTTACCGTACGCTTTTCCATATGATAAATATCCCAAAAAGCAGAAATTCGAACATATGGGATCTGGTTGAATTGGGACTGGTTCGACTACCATAGACGATTACCTCCTACTACATCTTGGAGTGTCCTTTTAACTATACATATGTATGATTTAATTAATTTTTAAAGGTTTTCATATTGAGAAAAGCATATTATATGAGAATAAAACAAGGTACTGCTAACTTTGAAGAGATATAACATTGATGTGCATATTACATCTGAAAATGACAAAAAACAATAAATAAATGAGTAACTTATTTTGAAAGTAATATAAAATGTAAGGTCGATTCTTCTATATTCTTTCTAGGTAAAATTGACATTACGACCTTTTGGACTTACCTATACGACTTTCAAAGCAACTCAAATATAGATTGAGAAAATAAAAAAAAAAAACAATTACAATGCATTATAATTTTCAAACGTACAAAAAAGCGTCCCTAAAATTACAAATTTATATTCCTTTTTACGACTATGTTTTGAGCAACATAACATATAATTATGTTAAAATCTAAATCCTTTGAGAAAATGGTCTGTATCATATGGGCAAAGCGACAGGTAGTCACTGTAGTGCTTCCATAAGTGTTCCTTGTTTTTAAATTCAGGACGAAAAACAAATTTCTAACAGAGATACTTCCAGACTTCCAAAAGACGAATTACTTTTGCGCTTCTTGTGAACATTTCAATTTGCATTGAATACATAAAGAATAACAACTATAATATTATGTGCTTGGATGGCAACCAAATTCCGATAAGTCCAATTAAGTTCAGTTAATATCTTTAAATCGCAAATCGCCGAAGGAATAAAACGTCAAGGTATGTGCAATCATCAATCTCGGCAGATTGGATGATATAAAAAAATTCAAATTAAATTTATTATCCACCAAAAGAGAGAAATTTCGTTAATAAAAAAGTAGAATGTAGAGTGATAAGAAAATTTTAACGAATATTATTTAGATCTGTCTTCTTTGTATATTCTACCTCTTTACCCCTTAAAAGCTTACTGTTTGGATTTTGCAACGATAATTACCATAGGGGAGTCCAGAAAGGTGCTATATTTCGGATAATTACATTTCTGGAGTTTCGCAATTATTTTTCTTTTTTGATTATTGCATACTGCTTTTAACGAACATTTGTCAAGTATCACGTACGCCACCGATAAAGCTCCAGGAATATCATAAAAAGTCGACGTCAAATTGACGATTTAAGCTTACTTTACTTAGAAGCTACATCGTCTTGGCCTCAAAAATACTACCACCAAGAAAATTGAAACATACATAACAAGAATCTAACATAGCGCATGCGAGTCCTTTGATGTTTCATGGAGCTTTCCCTAATAGCTATAGTAACTGCTCTGCCTGCGCTGGCTTGCCAAGCATGAACCCAGTGTCAGCGAAGTGACATTAGTCACCACTTGAAGGCAGAGCAGGAAAAATAGGCAAGTACAAGAAAGCCAAAGGAGATGCGAAGGGGCAATGAAGACAGTGGCGAGGACGGTGTCTATGCAAACGCGGTCGCAACTTGTTGTAATTCAAGTTTTCATCATAGTCGTGTTGGCGTTGTTTGCCGCCGTCGTCGTTGCCTTTGCCGCCGTCGACGAGCTCGTCGCATTTGTTGCCAAGGTGGCAGTGTTACCAGACGTTTATCGAACGTGCTTTTAATAAAAAGGCAAGTAAAGAAAATTTATGGGTTTCATTAGAAACTGATTGATGAGCTAAAATTCTTGGGACATGAAGCTAGTGATTTGGATGAGTCACACCTGAATGACTTTTTGTTCATCGGCCGGATATATTTAGATGAATTGTGAAGCAGAGGGATTCTTTTGAGGTGACGGACGCGGTTAATTTTGAGTTTCGTTTAGATGTTTGGGATTATCGGTACTATCTAGCTAATGCACTACTTGAATTTAGTCACGGGATGTAATTATTTTCCATTCGTCAATATATTTACCCGAGCACGACCAAACCAAATTAAAGTTATGATCTTGGCAAATGTTGAATGTATACATAATATAGATATTGTATATAAGTTAATTTCTAACTAAAAAAAGATATCGTGAAATGTAATGTAAGTAGATTTCTGAAAAACAACCGGGATCCGGGAGAGGTCATGTATATATATGAAGCGGATATATAATTAACTTTATTTGCAATTATTATTCCTATTATCTTTAATGTAATCAGTCGTCTTGTCTTCAAATTTAGTTTATTATGCAAATTTTAATTAAAATTACTTATTATGCAATAAAATTTTCACTTTAAAGACTGTCGCTTCATGGCAATGATTTATTTATCTTAAACAAAGACTTGGAAATCGAAAGATATTCAAAATATTGATCAATTATTTTAAATATTAACGGTAATTTTAATGACGTACACTACAATTTTTATTTTAAGTACATTCCGTAAAGGTATTTGAAATAGGTTATAGTGGACAAATGTACTATTGTAGTTTAAATGTGAAGCCGATTTAAGTTGACGTGGGGTGACGAACTTCTCAGGGTTCATCAGTAAGTTGTGCTTTATTAGAGCATCGCATGTACTTAATACAAAAACTGTTAATCTAAAAAAGTAAAGTCAATAGTGGGAGAGTTCTACGGTTATTATAGGACATGGGGCCTACGGTAGATCAGTTGTTAACGCGCTGACCTACCGTCCTAGAGGTTGTGGGTTCGAATTCCACGGATAACCATGGTATTCTATTCTACGAACACAATGGGTCAATGAGTGCAATGGACTATATCTGAGCGCTCGAGGCTACACGTCTCGCCCACTCCAATAATAATAATAAAAATTATAAGCCATCTTTGCAGCTATATTAGTGGATCAACCTGATATTTTCACTAAATATTTTCAAAAATTATATTTTATGAAAAATGATTTTTTTTAGAAATTTAACTACGTGAAAATAGATCGATTATAATCTAATGGTGTTTTCTGAGATATGGTTATTGCTTATTGGAAACGATAATGCTGGTATACGCTGAAGAAGAAATACCTTAGATGTTATACGCTAAGGAAGAGATATCACCTTTCAACACGACGATTACCCAAAAGTCGCCTTAAAACCAGTGAAAGTAGTTTTACATAATAGTTATTCGTGCTTTATACTGGCTCTATTCTCTCTAGAATACAGCGAATCCCAACTAAAGTTGGATTGCTAATTCAAAATCTAGTGAAAATTGTATTAAATTGGAAGTATTTCCTGCATTTATAGCTTAATTTGGTGGTTTTATAGGAAAAATTACCAAAGCTTTTGTCCGGTTATCCGTCAGAAATTGAGGAAAATGTACTGATATATCAATGTTCAATTCTGATTGCTAAATTTAGTAAATTTATAAATATATAAATTACAATCTTATTACTTTTCCAAAAAAAGTACAACATATCCAGGGTAAATGTAGATGAAAACCTATTCCTTAGAAAACCTCGAATTTTAATTATTGCTGTAGATAAGTGAAAAAAGTTTAATGTATATATTAATACATATATTAATGATCGTAGTTGAAAAACCAATCGATAACTATGGGTGTTCTTAGCTGAAATAATTAGAAAATGATCAAATTCATTTTTAAGAAATATGCTGATATAATTTACATTTATGATGTAGTAAATGGAAACTAAAGAGAGGCTATGCGGAAATTCATCGAGAAAGATTCTATTCATACCATCATATCCCACTACAAGCACTACTAGAAGGAAATTCAGATAAAATTGAGTTTTGCACTGGGGCTCTGGAAAGCGATATAGACAGCAGGAGGTTTTTAGATAGAATTCTATGGACGGATGAATCGCAATTCACTAAGAATGGTACCACAATGGCTTCCACAATCATACCTGGTCAGATACTAACCCACATATTTAGGTCAAGGGCAACATCATTTCATCGTCAGTGTCAATGTTTGGCAACCTATATAACTTAACACAAGGTCAATGTTTTAGCAACACAGTGGAGCACCAATGCATACTGCAACATTGTAAAGCTAAAATTAAATTAATTTCGTTAGCGTTGAATTGGACGAGGTGATCCGGTTTTTTAGCCTCCTAGATCTCCAGACTTAACTCCATTGGATTTCTTGTTATCGAGAACGATGCAGGATAAAGTTTATTCAAGTTCTGTTAATACCAGAGATTAATTTGGGTATTAACAGAATTAGGACCCCGGGGACGAAAATACAAGAGAAATAATACACCTAAAAGAGGGAATTAGAAGAAAGCTTTGGCATGCTTCAGAAGTGGCGGATATTTGAGCAGCTTTTGTGAAATATTAGTATTAATTTAAATCAGTTTTTAATTAAACAAAGCGAATTTTGGTGTTACTTTTAGTTTAATTTCATTAATATTCAGATTTTTTTAATATACCAGAAAAGACTTTCCAGGAATATATTTGCATACTTTCTTTCTACGTGAATATATTGTACCTTTTTAGTAAAATTAGATGAGCAATTCATAATAATAAAAAAAAGGTTAATTAATGACATAAATTTCGGAGAAAATTTGGGGGAAACCTGAATTTTAGGAAATTCAAAAACATATTTTTCATTTTCGACAGTGAATGTACCTGCAATGGCAGGTGCTAAGTTTACATTGTTGACAATTTTGGAAAGGGCATTAGGACAGTCGATTTTAATTGGATATCGCTGCGTTGAGTAGATCAAACGATTAAAATAAAATAATGCTCTGATATCATAAAAAAATTCTCTTTTGAATCACCTTGTGACCTAAAGGTTTGAAATGCCTTCAGCCCGACCTGCTATATAATTTTTTTGTTTGCCTATATTAGATCCTTCACCCCACTTATTTTGGCATGCGTATATCAAAGACCGACTATATGTGTGTAATAACATCTGTAACAACGATTAGAATGAAATTTTAAGAATTTAAAATAATAAGAAGGAAATTTAAAATTAGAAATTATTATGTTTAAAACAAAAAGAATATTCATATTTTATACTACAGAACAAACAATAGAAGTTACACCATTAGAGATCGAACTTGAATTACAAACTACGAATATGAAATTAATTAAGCAAGCACAGAAATAGATTTCAAATCTCCTAGGATTCCCCCGATATATATATAAAGAACACGATGATGTGCGGAATTTCATAATTACTTGAAGTTAAAGCTAATTTCAGTATATTTTCTCTGTGAATCTTATAACTATTGCGGGTAGAAACTATTAACAATGTACTATAAATTCAGTTTGCGTTTCATTAAATCTCAATAGGATAATTTCTTAGAGTGTACTTATACCTACTAGTTTTTGTTTTTTTTTTTGTAGAGTCGCATGTCCTATGGTGATTTTTGGATTCAGATTAATCTCACCACACTTCATTCATTAAAATATTTTTAGCCGTCGAATGGTAGTGCTATGAAAACAAGGAAATAAAAAGTTCCACGTACATGAAAACGCCGGAGAAATATACCCTTCCTTTGCCGTAAAAAGGAAATTGGAAAATTGATCTTTCTGAATTAACAAATTCATATCCAATTGCTTTGATAGACAATTATATGATTAGTTATTTGCCGCTCAGCATGACTCTATATTGGAGCTGTCTTTTGAATAATACGAGTAGTATGTAGACGTATTTTCTTTTATTGATTTCTGCTGAAGGGAAGTCAGATAAATTAAATAACTAGTAAATACATATGGCTTTATTTAGCATTTGATATGAATTACTCTTAAATTAATAATTGATAACAAACGAATTAAAAATATGTAGGAATTCGTAGTGGATGAATTCTCATTAATGATATATACGAGGTCTGCTCAAAAAGTATTGCGAATTATGAATTTGCGCGGGCTGCGTATATTCGATTTTTGATTTTTTTTTGTGGCGTTATGTTGGTACTCATGTCCTTCACTTATGCTAACAAGCTCGCCTATTTTGAATGTTCAGTTAATTTTTGACCGCTATTTTGCTTGGATGTGCTTTGGCTCGTTTTCGATTTTTGCCTATTCCAAAAAATTTATCAAATAATCTATATCGAATTTTGTCTGAAAAATCAAAATTAAGTGCGAGGAAACATTTCGAATGCTGCATATGGTGAAGCTACCTTGGACCAAAGCAACGTTTATCGGTGGTACAAAATGTTCTCGAAGGGCCTAGAAGATGTGAATGACGAAGAGTTGGAGCACGTCAACAACGGAAGAGAACGTCGAAGAAGTAAGAAGTGAAGAAAATAGTATGGGCCAATCGTCGAATCACCGTTAGAGAAAATGCTGAGGACCTAAACATATCGATTGGCTCGTGCCATTTGATTCTTACCAATGATTTGGGCATGAGAGGGATCGCCGCGAAATTTGTGACAAACTTGCTCAATTTCGACCAAAAACAGCGTCGCATTAACATTGCTAAGTAGCTGTTGGATTCTGTCCGCGACAACCCAAATTTGCTCCAGAGGGTCATAACTGGTGACGAATCATGGATTTATGGTTATGACGTGGTAACCAAAATTTGATACAAATTATTTGATAAATTTTTTGGAATAGGTAAAAATCGAAGACGAGCCAAAACACGTCCAAGCAAAATAGCTGTCAAAAATTAACTGAACATTTAAAATAACCGAGTTTTTCAGTATCAGTGAGTATCGACATAACGCCACAAAAAAAAAAAATGGAAAATCGAATATTCGTAGTCCGCGAAAATTCAAAATTCGCGATATACTTTGAACAGATCTCATACATCAAGTTCGCAGCGAGATGGCTTCTACTTTTGTGTTATATTTATATATTTATATCTTCCTTAAGGGGTTATACGCAGTTGCAAGGCTAAAAAAAGACGTCTTTTTATGAATTTTTTAAAGAAACAGTTTTTATTTATCAATTACAAGTGATTGTTATTTAAATAGAGCCTACTTTTAAGAATACAATAGCGCGCGATCATGTAAAAATATTGATGTGCACCGCTCCTGTAGATGATGTCCCGAACGACCTTCAAAAAGAGGCGCTTGGCGGTGATCTCCATTTCGGCGGTTTGGATTATCAGAAATAAAAAAAAATGGTTGATTTCTTTGAGGGATAGATTAATGCAGGTATTGAACGAAGGACTAATAAAAATATTGATTTTTGACAAAATGGCGTCTATTTGAAAAAAAATTTTCGTTTTTGACTGAAATTTTCATTGCAAATTGTTAAAAAAAAATAGTAATAATTTTTTTAAATCTTATTCCTTCGTTCAATACCTGAGGAATATATCTAAGAAGATTGTGTAAAAATTTGAGACCGGTCGCTTGAGCCATTTTTGAGAAACCGAGATCACCGACTTTGAACATACCGTTTTGAGAAAAACGCTTTTAAAGTTTCAGAAGTGATTTACACATAGTTAAAATTTTTTTTCTTCAACTTTCATGGTATCATCTATTTTCACAATTATCACACACAACAACGATTTTAAAACCAAATCCACGGGAAGAAGCAGTTTCAAATTTTATATTTCCGTCACAAGAGTCACATTTCACATATTCACTTATCTCAGTAAATACAGTAATGAAATTTAAAATTCTATATTCAATCGAAGGATCACGCTTTGTAACACTCTGACGTGGCCTTACAAATTCCGGTATATCTCCGAAAATATTTATCGGATTGACTTCAAATTTTCAGAGAATATACTTAAATATATGTACATTCGGAGAATACAAAAAAAAAATTTCGATTTTTTTGAAAATTCTAACTGAGTATAACCCCTTAATATAAAATAATATCCAAAGAATTTTTTCTCATGTTTGTTTTTGTTGAGAGCAGCTATTTTAGACTTAATTTGGATTTTGCGACTGATTAAAAATGAATGCGATAATTGTTATCGCGATACGTTTCGGTAGTTAAAACTTGCTTTTGAATTCTATCATGGTTATGGGATGACACTGAAAATCAATAACTAATAATTACCTGGTTACAGAGAAATAGCTACGCGGAAGAAATATTAAATTGAAAATTAATAATAAGCATCACGAGCGTCGCACATTTTAAAATCTCATTTACTAGCTAATGAACGCCAAAATTGAACTTCCCGAGGAAATTGAGTATTTTAGAATAATTTTGAAAGTTATTAAATATGTACATATACTCGGTGTAAGAATACTTTTTGCTTGTTTGCATTTTTTACTGCAATTAATAAGGAAGCCTTCCAGGTGTTGCGTTTATTTATTTTTCGAAATCTACATATTTGTATTACTATGCCTTCGTGACCTATAATACAATACATATATACTATTAGAGGTATAAATAAATATTTATATCAAAATTTGGTATACCTAATAATAATATTGCAGTAATTGCCGAAAGATCATTTCATCCACTGTATGGTGTTCTATTTTGTCTGGAGGTGTGATTAACCCTTATTTTTTTGACAACACAAAGGTTAATTCTGATCGCTATAGCCACATGATTACCGTTTTTTTTTGGCGTGAAATTGAGGAAATGGTTGTGGAATATACAGTGACTCAAACAACTGTTGTAACATTGTAACGAATATGTAAATAACATAAATCTGGCAATATTAAAACACTATTATAGTTATCTTGAATTTGCAGCTGGAAATAATGCGTTAGCTGCCATATTTAATGATTTCCCAGTAATTTGTCCATACTGGGTCGTTGAAACAGTTTTGTTTGTATTAAATAATATAGGAGCTTCCTAACTTAACATCTAAGTGAAGGACGAGGAATGTTTAGATTGTTTTTGTTTTTTTCATCTGATAGTATAATATGAAAGTGTGTTTAGTGTAAAATATTAAGGAATTTTATCGTTTAGAAATTCTAACTTTTTGAAAATATGAGGAAAATATGGGACGCTATGGCAAAGGAAGTCCTCTGTTATCCTAA
Source organism: Philonicus albiceps (assembly GCA_963969385.1). Classification (NCBI taxonomy): domain Eukaryota; kingdom Metazoa; phylum Arthropoda; class Insecta; order Diptera; family Asilidae; genus Philonicus; species Philonicus albiceps. The sequence continues at coordinate 23,278,787 of OZ017773.1, read as the reverse complement.
AATGGTTTTAAGTGTTAGAGCAATAGCAAGAAATACGAACATTTTTTTTACTATTGTACTGTTAATAGAAAATTTAAAACGCAATTACCTAAACGTATAAAGAGGAGAGGAGGTCGTAGGTGTTTATTACTACAGAAGTGGAATAATTTTTAACAGCTGTCAAAAAATCTAAAAATGAGAATACCACATATTATGAAAACAATATAACTCTTTCAAACAATTAAAACTAATAAATGAACATTTTTAATATTTCTACATTTACATATTTATATATATATTTAACTAAAATTCAACTAACATCTTTAGAATTATATCGAAGTTATTCTATCACTCTGTACATATATTTTTAAGGTTATACACAATTTTTTCTAATATTGCATTAGTTATTTGAGTCACTGTATGTAGTTTCAAAAGGACGGTGCCTTTAGCCATGCCACACGTCCCGTTTTGGCTTTGTTGCACAAGAAATTTTCCAGACGTGCAATTTCACGTTTTGGTGATGTGAATTTACCTCCAATCTATAACCGCTGGATTTTTTTGGGGTTACGCAAAGGATCGTGTTTATACGGACAATCCTTAACTCTTTACGCTTTGAAAACGAACATATGTCAAGTTATAGCCGAGTTATTGCCTAATGTCTGCCGACGAATCATCGAAAATTACCTCAAAAGGATCCAATCCTGTAAAATATCTCGTGGTGGACATTTGAATAATGTATTCCAGACATAATAGCAAGACAGCAGCAATATGTTGAAATCAAAATATCACCAAATTCTCAATCAAAAGGGTGTTTTATTTATGTTTCCTTTCGGAACCACAAAATGGGTAAGTCTGGAAGATTTCAATGCAATTTAGTATGATGACGTACATATTTGCCTTTCTTTGAAACGATACTCCTTTTATAGTACGTAGACCTTTTCACCTTTCGAAGCTATAACCAAAGTAACCTAAAAACAACCAACATTTGCAGAAACAAAAGAAGAGATACACTAGCAAGTACTTTTCTAATTGGTTTTGAAAATAAAATGCGTGCCACCAGGAGACAGAAGTCGAAGTCAGAAAAAGAACAAAATGTTTAGTTAAAAGGCTGTATCATAGATCTCTATAATATCTTGGTTTCGAAAATTCTGCCCTGAGTCCAGACAAACTACATATGAAAGTATAGGCAGGCGAGGGTTCTCTTGATTTTGTATTCTCTTCTCCAAAATTGCTTTCCTTTGACACTTTCTATGTTCAGATTATCGAAAAAGATTTTATGAGAGAGCTGCATGTGTACCTAAATGCATTTGGTGAGAGAAAAAGAGATAGAATTTTCTTGTGGTATATTTTTGGGATATAACATCTCGCACGGCGTGTCGAAAATTTAAGCTTCAACAAAATATTTTACCGAAATTGGAGCCTTTACTATTATTTATACTTTTAATAATGTCTGTGCAGTTTTGTTACATCATACTGTAAATCCCTTTGAGTCGTATTATGAACATTTTTTCCTATCTAGCTTAAGTGGTTTTACCTACAATATACAGCTGTCTGGAATAAGCCTCTGCAACGTTTCGGTTCATCCAGCTGTCAAGTTACAAAATTCATACGCTTCGAGTGGAAAACAATTTGAAACCCTTTTGACTCTGAAAAAATAAAACGATGAAGCCTCTCGTCATTTAATGAAGGCAGCAAAAAGCCAAATTAATCAAAAAAAAAAAAAAAAAGAAACGTCGAAAGAGAAGCATATTTGAGAGAAAAAAATTAAATAAATATCCATCGGAGGGATACTCTGAGCCACATTCCATCAGAGGAAATCGATTCGCATTCAATGAAATGTACACAGCGACCCTTGTCCCCCACCGACCCGCCATTCTCTGGACCAATGGAACCTGTGAATTGCAAATCAACGAAGATCAAAACTACTAAATGTGTGCATACACAAAACCAATGCGGGGATGCTGAACGACGAGAAGTGGATGTTATATACATATATGGTCAAGTTCGTCCATTCTGTGGGCATTATGAGGCTCATAATCAAAGAGCATAATTCACCCCCGTATCTGGTGGCAGTTTGTTGCTATGTTGAGCTGATTCTCATATGCATCCCAGCAGAGACCTCTGGTTCTACTCGCCACTGTAATCATTCGTAAAAGGTTCAAGCGGAACTGTTTACGGGGCTAAATTGTCAACATTTTCAACCATTCTTAAGTTAGCGTTGTGCAAAAGGAACGCAAAGTGAACACACTTGGCATCACCTGAGAATGCGCCACATTCTGCAAATTGTGATAAGACAGAATATCGCTGGAATTTCATCGATTTAAGTTTCTAATCGCAACTCGCTTATTATTGGATTGAAAAGTTGCTTTGCCTGAAATCTAAAAGAAGAAGTTTGTGCTATACTTTGGTATTGCTTTCTAAAGAATTATTATTTTTTAGGCCGTGTCGAAATAATAAACACATTTATTTATTTATATTGTAGTTATTGCAATATTATAATTAAGTTCTAAAGTAAAAATAAAATAATTCAATTAACACTAAAATGGAAAACAACATTTTCCTTTATATTTGATTAGTAAAGAGGTAATCTGAAATAGTAAGTACAGGGTGGGCAAATTTGAGGTTAGGAAGTAAATAGACTGGTAAATTATGAAATGTCAAGAATTGAGCTGTCATCCTTTGACATTTATTTAGTAAAGACTTGGGAAATTTTAACCATGGAACGCGAACAACGAATTTTAATTGTGAAAATTTACTATCAAAATGGTGACAATTTTACTGTATCACTTCGTAAAATTCAAGCAGTTTTTCCTCATAATCAGAATCCTTCTGAGACCGCTGTGCGTAATTTAATCGCTAAATTCGAGGCTCACGGTACTGTTGCTGACAATAGACCAAAACAATATGCTCGTAGTGGCTGTAGTGATGAAAACATAGCCGCTGTACAGCAAAGTGTTGAGAATGAGCCTGGAACATCAACTCGTCGACGTTCGCAACAATTCGGCATCACCAGAGGCACTTTGCGCAACATTTTTCATAAAGATCTTCATCTTCACGCTTATAAAGTTCAGCTCATTAAAGAATTAAAGCCGGCCGACTATCGTTTGCGTCGAATTGGCTGTTTGAAAAACAACGAAAACAATGTATTTTTCAACAAAAACATCTTTAGTGATGAGACAATGGGTCGCATATGGAGCTAACAAAATCCACAAACAGTCCTCGAAAAACCACTACATCCAAAGAAAGTGACTGTATGGTGCGGTTTGTGGTCAAGCGGCATCATCGGTCCGTATTTTTTGAAAATGAGCAAGGAAACGCCGTGAATCCTCTGCGCTACCAAATCATGATAACCGATTTTTTGTGGCCGCAATTGGCTAATGTTTACAACAGTGACCTGTGGTTTCAGCAAGACAGGGGCACGAGCCATACAGCCGGCCCAGCAATTCAGTTAATGCATGAGAAATTTCCCGGTCGCGTAATTTGTCGATTTGGCGATGTCAATTAGCCGCTTCGTTCTTGTGATTTGACGCTGCTGAACTATTTTTTCTGGGGCCATTTGAATGTCCGGGTTTACGTGAACAAAGCACAAACAACTGATGCTCTGAAAGATGAAATTCGGCGCTGCATTGACGAGACAAGCGAAGCTTTGTTGCAAAATGTCGTTCAAAATTTTTGCAAATAGAGCTGACGTGTGCCGATGTGCTAGAGGTGGACATTTGCCCGACATCATATTCCATTATTAATTCCCATATTTCTACTTTACATTTGTATCAATAAAACTGAAATTGTCAAAAAAAAGTGTGTTTTTAAGCTAATCTACATCCTAACCTCAAATTTGCCCACCCTGTATAAAGACTTTATATTTCTCTCTAGTTATTATTTTTATTTAACCTTTTTAAAAATAATAAAGTGCTTTAAAAAAAATTAAATAACTTTTAAAAAAGGAAAACAATTTTAAACGTTTTCTAAACCTCAGCATTGTTGTGGCAATAAGATTACATTTGTAAATAATAAAATACAAACATTAAATAGTTGAAAGAAAAAAGACATTTTTAAGGATTCTGTGAAGGAAAACAATATTACATGAGCTAATGATATTTTTGAATTTGAATCTAAAGAATAAAAGTTTATTGAATTTCGTCGGTGCTGGTTCAATGTGCTGAGAATATCTAATCTCCGTTTTATTCTATTTTTAACTGTTATTAAAATATTAGATATGTTATCAGAAAAGAAAATAGAAATTAATAATTAAAAATTAATGGTGAAAGATTTTTAAAGGAATTTGGAGGGTAAAAAAAAAGCAATCATATTTGATATTTATTAAGAATAATATTACAATATTACATATATGGTATATTAATATTAAAATATTTAGAAATACTTCCTGAGATGCATATACATATATGTATAAAGGGCCTCAGCAGTGGTCCAAATATTGTTCTTTGAGGTACACCCATTTGGATAGTTTTAAACTTACTGACGGTATTATTAATTTTAATTCTTCGTTGTTTGCTTTCCAAATAGTTTTCAATTAGTTTGTAGACAGGCTCTCTGATGCCATACCGATATAGTTTGTCTAGTTGCATTTTATGGTCAACTGTGTCGAAGGCTTTGGCCAGTTCAAGAAATTTACCTTTTGTAGGATTATCCACATTACAGACAAGATCTCTGTGGTATTAGTTGGGGTGAAAAACATAGATTTGGGATTCATTTTAGGTGTTGTAATGTTCGGATTATTTAATATTTAAATTATAGAGCTCAGTTTGGATCCTATTTCAAAAAAATATTCATTAAAAGTTTTAGTTATTTCAGTTGGTAGGGTTGGATCTACATATACTACTGTGTTCAAAAATTAAGATGAATTTTTAATTTAAACTTTCCGCGTTAGCCAAATTGGATAAATTTTTCAAATTGGTAGGACTGTTAGTGACATCTGTGACAAATTACATGTCAATATCATCATTAGTTTTTAGTTTACGCTTGGTTTTGTGAACAAAGAAAAGTGAATTTGACGATTTTTACGATGTCGAATTTTGTTGAGCAAAGAAGTGCACCAACGCACACAGCACTGGTTTTTCGTAAGTTTTTCGCCAAAAACTCCACTCATGTCGCTCCAAAACCACCGTATTCGCCTGATTTAGCACCATGTGACTTCTGGCTGTTCACAAAGCTCAAGAGACCAATCTGGGGAAATCGTTTTGAGTCGATTGAAGAGATCAAACGTGAATCTCTACGCGCATTAAAGGCTATACCTGAGGACGACTTTTTAGCATGCTTCAAAGATTGGAAAAAACGTTGGCCTGGAAGGATTATTTTGAGGGGACGAAATCGATTTGGAAGAATAAATAAAAATTTTTAGTTTTAAAACAAAATTCACCCTACTTTTTGAACACAGTAGTATACAGCCGAGACATCAATATAGACATTGATATTTATTTGAACCTTGGAATGTAGTACATTAAGTTTTTCATGGATAATAATTTCAGTATTTTCCTTCAAACTGTCCTTAATATATATAATTACACCATCAGCTGGATTCATTTTATTAAAATTGTAATGCATATTATAGCCGTGCAATTTAAACTATAAGTAGTGTTCTGGGCTCCAAGATTTAGTACAGATAATTACATATGTTTTGACATCTAGTATCTCAACAAGAATTTCAAGTTTTTTGAAGTTAGCCTTCAAACATATTACATTTAAATGTAAACTCATATTATATTTGATTAATATTATTATTGAGCATATATCTGTACGTTATCAAAAGACAATCCCTGTTTTAAAGTTTCATTTTCAAAATCAATATCATTTTCCATGATGCTCATTTGCTGAATCATTGTTCCGATTTTGCAGAATCTTGCTTCTAGATCCATAGTCTAAAAAAAAATATTTTATTTCAACTAATCACATTCGAAAGAATAACATTTGAATAATACTATAATATAGTCGTATAGTATATATTTCATTTCATACATATTTCATTGAAAAATGACCCGATGAGAGGTGATCTTCGAAAGCGCCTTCGAACAAAGTACCCTCGCGTTAGGCAGGATAACTCATAAAGGACTTATCTATAACAAAAACTTTTTCTGTTAGTAGATAGTAGCTCGTTATAGCTCGTAGCTAGTATTTATAGCTCGTTATCGAACAAAGGATTTTGGAAACCACAAAGATTTTTGAAGATAAATCTATTGAAAGAAAATTTTCAATTTCTTTCATTTGGCATTTCACACGACAAATGCGTGCTTATCACTGTCGATAATTTAAATACGTTATTTGCATTTAATTCGTTTATTTTAAGGATTTTGCCTGAAAGATAAAAGTATTTGAGAAATAACTATACTTCGCGATCGCCTAAATGAAAATGCTGTTACCATCAATGTCATATTGAACCAAACTTGAGAACTCAAAGTTAGCACAATATTGTGCTTCTAACGTTTCTAAACATCAAAGTTAAATATCTTAAAAAAAGCGACGAACAAATTGTTTTTACATATATGCCACTTTAACCCAAAATGAATGTTTTTGCAACTGTGAACATATGTATCTTTGAAGCGACAACATTATTTGATTAATTAATATTTGCAATATTAACAGGTTGGGTATCGAGGGGATTACCTGTGACCTGCGCTTGAGAGCTCTCAAATGCATTTTTAAAGGAAAACTTTCTTGAAAATTGTGTCAGTCTATCATTAAAAAATGCAAGAAAGTTTATAATTCTCATGTTAGCAGTTTTACCGTGTAATAATAATTGAAAAAGTTATATTAGAAATTAAAATGGTTGTACTATATTCTGATTTATATTTGATAGATTTGATTTGGTTGGACATAATTTTGTATTTGCATGCACTTGAATTTAAGTAGTTGCTGTCTGTGTTGTTTGTTACTTTAGTCTAATTGGTAAACTGTAAATGATATATTCTATCCATCTCGTGATAATCTAATAGCTCTGCGAATTAAGTGCAAAATGTTTAGTTGGAATACGTTCTGCTCAACAAATATCCGAATTTTGTCATTAAAACATATATTTATAATAATAATATATAATAATATATATGGTATTTATAATCATAATATTCTCTATTGACTGTCTGATCCTCTGCCAAGAATTCGACGTGAAAATTAAAGAAAACAGTCAGCAAAACTTTGATTTTTGAGGTACTTTTGCGCGGTCTTTTAGGTTTTTCTTCATTTTTGAAGCGCTACTCGAGCGATTGTTGACTGGTTTCAACGTCATACTCATACGTACATGCCTCGTCACCAATAACGTTACGTTTCATGTATGCTAAAAATCATTTGTTCAGAGACGTTCTCCGGTACTATTTTTGCAAAAAATCGAGGTGTTTCGGTACAAGTAGAGCAATAACGCGTTTCATTTCCAAAGTATTTTGCAAAATGTGGTTAACGAATCCGTTTAAGATGTGAAGTTCAAGAGCAATTTCTCTCTCAGTTACACGACTGTCTTCAAGCATCATTTCCTTGATTTTGGCCACATTTTCTTTAATATTTGATGTCGTTGGGCGTCGAGGTAAGTCTTCCACCACTTTACGACCATCTTTGAATGTTTTGTATCACTCGATGCTCTATGCTCTAGATATAGTAGAATCTGCACCATTTTCAACACCTCAACACATAAAATTTCGTTCAAAACACAACATTTCAAACAAATTCGTTCAACAATTTTATCCATATTAAAAATTGTCAAAAGCGCTTGAAGTGATCTAAGCCTAATATATTTATTATATTAATAAACATTATTATGTGTAAGAAATATGAAGGAATTATTTAAAGTTATTGATAGTTTAGTAATATTTCTCACACAAATAAAAATGTATTACTCTTTTTAACGACATTTACTATTTAAATAAAAATTCAGATTTACTTTCACAAAGAGCATGCTTTTGTGGGAAGAAGAAACGAAGAGCAAAAGGCCTATGTTGATTGTAGTAAATTTACTGTGCTGAGTTTAGTAAAATTCATGGTTTCAAGGATTTTAATTTTGCATACGTATTGTAAACGTATGGTAAATGTTTAACATTAAGAAGTGTAATACCTCCGAATGGTTATTTATTTTCAAAGAAACTTGGATTTTAGAAACTATTTGTAGTATTTTTACACGAGATGGTATTTATATTACAATATCGTAGTAAAATTTGCCAAGATATTGTAATTATAGCACTTTTTTTTACAGTGTATTCTATTGCACACCCGTGCTCATTTTCCGCAAATCGTATTCTTTCCTGCCAACAGGATCTATGTACTTTACTCGCATATAATATGTCAGGTATTTCGCTCATGGCTGTTACCACGCGCGTTCTTGCCACTGGCAACAGTAACATAACCACATTTTTGCACACGTCGCCGTTTATATGAGACAACATATATTACGGGAACAGAATCATGACGAAATAGTCTTATTTTGGAGCCCTAATGGTTACTCAACTCTTTCGTGGCTTCATGGCATTTGCTCGCATTCCCTGGAAGCTCCCTGTCATCTCCGGCTACGGCATCCCATCGTTATTTTAAACTCACACGAGCTTTAGAAAATTTTAAGGTTTTCCTTATATAACTTATAATAACCTACGTCAGGGATGGAGAAAAAATCAATACAATCTCCAAAAACAGAATCACAACGCGTTTGTTCCAGTTAGGAATAGGCCAAGTCGCCGCCGCTGCACCATCTGCTGCGGCATGAACACACAGGCCAGGTGAGCATTTCTGCGAGGAAGTGAATCATATAAGCCGCCTTGGTCATGTCTTGCGCCAGCACCCAGTGGCAGCAGCAGCACCCAATACTCGCATCACGATATATGCTCCGAACTGGATTAGGTGGGTGGAGGTTATTACGGTGCACCAGCACACTGTAGCGTCAAAAACTGGTTAAAGATTACGATTCGGGTTCTGGTGCGGTACGGTCTACCAGCCAGGTGAGTCGCTGCTTGGTGCCTCCTCTTTAACTGGTTGCGACGAGGAGCGTGCCGCCCGCCGTCAAGCTGGTTTTTTAAGTTTTTTACCACCTGATGCAGGTTGCTGACCAAAAACCAGCCAGATGATGACGACGTAAGGCGAAGACGTGCCGCGGCTGCCAGCCGTTGTGTGGAAAATTGCTTCTTGCAAATGGTTCTCTTTATTTACTCCTTTTTAATTCCACCGTCCTCCCCTGCACAGACGTTTATGGCATTTTGTGAAATCGAAGTACGAAGTTGTCGTCTTGGTCACTGTATTCGGTGCCAGTGACGAGTGGGGCGATTTGATTTTCGGTTCGAACGGGCGGCACGGTATGGCGGGAAATTGCTACATCCAGCCATCCGTCTATCCATCTCAGCTACCATCAAAGCGCCAAAAGAATGAGAAATTGAAAGTGAAATTAAGTCAAGGCGGTTTGCGTAAAAAAATATTCCGCTAGCAACAATTTACCCGCGAGAATAAAGTCAAGTCACACTCACAATCCGAGGACGGAGGTATGCTCGACGAATTTCTATTGTAAGTGGGTTGTATGCCTGGCAGTACTACTACTACCTCGGGACGGGTGAGGTGTGTAGTCGGGAACGAGTCGGTTCATTGTCTGATGATAAATATTTAAATTATGAAATTATGAAATATGGCGTGGATAAGCGCTATAAATTTTCCCACTGTAGGGGTGGAAAAGATGGTTCATCGTGGTATTTTGCGGCGAGAATTCATGGCAAGTGGCGATTTCGGGTCTGATGAGGTACGAGTTTTGCAGCAATTATTACAAAATAAAATGAAAAAGGGTAAATATTATGTGATATTTCTAAATTGCCCGATATTTTAGTTAAACGAGGCAAAATATCATATTTTCACAATTAAGAAAGAAGTTTCGCTTTTATGAGGAGAAATTAAAGCAAGCGTCTATGATACCAGTTTCAAAAATTGCTTGATTTCATTGAATATAACTTTTTTTTATTTTCAGTAATAGCTCATTCAAAAAAGCAGTTATGGAGCAATTTTTTGACATAATCAAATTTCGTAACTCCCTGTTATTTTTCCACGTACGAGTACTTCGAGCTAAATTTCTTTTTTGCTTGTTTTTTAACTAGAGAAATTTCAGATCCGAGGTGGGTATTTAAGGAATTATCTTTTGAGCCAGAAATTATTAAAAAAATTGAATGTTCCACGCAAAGTAAATTACGATGCCACAATGTTGTTGAGTCAAAGTTAAAAGAATTTCATTTGGCCACTTCTTTTATATTGTAAGTTACAGAAATTGTTCTTTCCTTTTTTTATTCTTGCGCATACGGAAACTGAGCATCGTGCTTTTATTCAGGGTTTTCAAATAGAAAGCGAACCCACAACTTACTTCGGAATGGATAGCTCATTGGTAGTGGGACTTCGGTAGTAGTAGAGTTTGTTGGTTCGATTACCAATTAATATATTTTGGCATAGTTTATTTCTGACTAAGTCTATTCCTATAAAATATGTTTTATCTTCTGGATCAGCATCCACCTTAAGGGGTATTCAAAAAAGTCTAGATTTATATTAGACTGGTTGTACTATTTGCACAATTTTAAAATAATTATTCTGGGCTATATCCTACCAAATGGAGTGATATTTTATCCAATTTTGGCAAAGTGTTACACCAATCGAATAAAGATAGAATATAGGTAGGTATGTTCCTATCTGGTATTAAAAAGTGCAGAAAAGTGGCGATAGTCTGAATGAATGCATTTTAGGATCTGCACGAGATGGTTAGCTTTACTTGGCAGCAATCTGCAATTACAATTATCAAAACTTTTCGTTCTCGTGGACTTAACTGTTAAGTATGTACTTTTTCTCCATTTTATATTATTCATTAGATTCCGAAGCTAAAAATAACTGTAAAAAGTCACTCATAAGTAAGTTTTGCTGCAATTGCAATACACGAACAAAGCCCGCAATAGCGAGAACCTGCATTATCATCAGTTATGTCGAGAAGGGGCGCCGCAGAGGCGAAAGCTGGCGGCGATGGCGACGAGCAGAGCTGGGCTGAACCTTTCAAATCGAAAAGTGTGCCATCGCCGTTGCTGCAATTTCGACGAGTTTCAGTTTTGCGAATGTAACAACATTCGATGAGCAGAAGACTACAGGCTTATTACTTGACTGCGGGTGGAGAAGATCTTAGGGTAAGAGAATGGAGCGTTCCAAAGCTGTTGATGTGATTTCTTAATAAAATTGGCCGTCACAAAATTTTCCAGTTTTCTGCAGTATCATCATCGCTCCCTTTTATCGCACTACTCGCAGCAACCACCGTCGCCGCCATAGCAGCTCCATTGATTTTCCACCGAGGAACCGAAAGCCGAAGTTTCTTAACTTTTCATCTGATCCCTGTAAAGTCGTAACTATTCTATTAAATGGAAGAGAAACTCATCTGCATGCCACTTTGTTGAGTTGCGCAATAACCTTAAATTTGCGCGTTTTTCAGAGTTTCCCGCCGCTTTTTCGTTTCTGTAGTGCCAGGCGTAATAACTAGGTTTTCTCAACGCTCCGGCAGAAATTCCGAAACTGTTGGCGATGGGATTTTGTTTTTTGAGATATTCGCCAGCTACCGCAAAAAATTAGTGCAGGCAGTTAATTCCACCACGAAATCGAATAGTTGGTCGAGCCGTGGGTGGATATTGCAGTGCGCAATGGCGTCTTCGATCCTGGAGACTTCTCCACCCCACTACGCCTCCGTTGTACACATTCCGCCGTTGCTTTCGTGTTGGCGAGCTGTTTTAATTATTTTGTATTCTGTTTGGAAACGAGCGGGTTTATGACTCTCCTTTGCCACTTAAGTTCATAAAAGTCCAGAGTAGTTTTTATGGATTTTCTGTTTACACTGGACTTTTTTCACTAAAGCTCGAAAGAGAAAACTGTTCACTAATTTCAATTTTTATTTATATTTTCAGGTAAGTCAATTGCTTCTTCGTCCTACTTCCAGTTCTGCGGTTTACTGCACTTGCAGAACATTTCTTCCGATTGCAGAAATCATTTGAGAAAGTCCAGGTAATTTTGAGAAATTTAGTGAATTGTTTTCTTCTCAGTTCTTAAGACTGTAACAAAATGTACTTCTACAGTGACTTAAGTGTTAGCACAAACGTAAATTGGTAAATAACTCAGTGGAATCACATTCAAATTAATTTTCAGAATATTTTATTGTACATTAATGCAATAGTAAAACATATAAATTATATAATAATAGGAAAATAAATGCATTTGAATTATATATATTCATAAAAACCCCAAATACAAAACTTGTTCCTCAATAAGCAAGCGGATTTTGTTCAGCACTGGCTAGGCTTTTTTCTTATGTTGGTACACCTTTCCTTGGCATATGGTATAAGTTTGACCGCAATTAGTTTGCGCAATTAGACAGCTGTTTACGTGAGAATACCTCAAGTGCTTTTGGTGATTTTTAATACGAGTATGGATAAAATTGTTGAAGACTAGGTTTGTTTAAAATTTTGTGTGTGAATTTTCATATGTTGAGGTATTGAGAATGATGCAGAAAGCTTTTGGGGACCCTTTTATGTCTAGAACATAGGTATACGAATAGTACAAAACATTCAAAGAAGGTCGTGAAGTGAAAATTTGCCTCGTTCTTGACACCCAACGACATCAAATACTAAAGAAAAAGTGGCCAAAATCAAGGAAATGATGCTTGAAGACAGTCGTGTAACTGAAAGAGAGATTGCTCGTGAACTTGACATCTTAAACAGATTCGTTCAACACATTTTGCGTGATGCTTTGGGAATGAGATACGTTATTGCTCTACTTGTAACCAAAAACCTCGATTTTTTACAAAAAGGGTACCGGAAAACGTCTGAACAAATGATGTTGAGTATGTATGGAACGTAACATTGTTGGTGACGAGACACGGGCGTATGAGTATGACGTTGAAACTAATCAACAATCGTTCGAGTAGCGCTTTGAAAATGGAGAAAAACCTAAAAGGCCACGCAAAAGTAGCTCAAAAATCAAAGTTATGCTGATGGTTTTCTTTGATTTTCGCGACGAATTCTTGCCAGACGATCAGACAGTCAATAGAGAATATTATGCGGCGTTTGTGTGAGTTTATCGAGGATCGAATTTATGTAAGAACAATACTGCTCTTATATTAGTTATTTTTTATTTATAATTTGATCAACAATCACTATCATTAGTATTTAGTGGGAACTTCAATTCACCTGGCTCTGAACAAATCACGTTTTGAGTCATTTCTTTAGAAATAAGTTTCTTGTCCTTCATAAAGCAACTTTTATAATAGTTTTATTTGAAATTCATCTGACACGAAATTTTTTCGAGCAAATAACATTAGTGCTCAATGCGGTTTGTATAAAGTTTTTGAGGAGGCATTTTCCACGCCTTACAATTACCATCAGCATCAAACACGTTAAATTTACTCTTATCGGTAAAAATTATAATGATTCCAGAAGTCGAACGAGTAGTTAAGGTACTTTTTTGCACAGATGAGGCGTTTCTTTGGATATGTTTTTGCTGATTAATGGCTTTTTTCATAATGTTCTGCCTGTAAAATTTTCTGTAAATAAAACATTGTGTATAGTGCCTGCTATTTTTGCAGACATTTCTCTTGGATTTTCTTTTGTTTTCCATGGTATTTTCTAACTCGTTCACTAAGTATCAACGGCCGATCACATTTATCAGCTTTTTTGAATAAAATAATTTTGAATAAACTTCTTAATATTTCATAATTTAATAATAGTGTCAATAAATAAAAATATAATCTACAGTTTATAAAAACTAGTTTTAGTTTGGTAGATAGTTGCTTATAGAAAATCGCATTAGTGTTTTTGCAGTCACTCTAGCTGAACATAAATACATTAGCAATTTGCGCGATAATAGAGAATACTAGTGGAGCAGATTGTGTTCAACGTTTCTTCACGGATTTTGGTGAAACTTTATAGTAATGTTCATTTGGGGTCAAAAGTGACGAATTTGTAAACAAATTTGTTTAGTCTCTTATAAATACTTCCCTAGATATTTAAGTTTAAAATTTTGAAAAATGACTTCTTGCATAAATTTTTGCATAGCTTTCGTTGCAATTTATATAATACTTATAACATGCTATACCTCATTTTGAAGCAGAGCGTAATGAAGTAGTAACAGATTAGATTCTGTACTTCATTACGTTTGGCATTTGAGGGATGGATTTTTCTAAACATTCCTGAACATGGAATGCTGTGGATTAATTAGTTATTAAAACTTACGAAGGAAGTCGACTAAGAAAGCAATATAGGCAAAAAAGGAATAAGCGTTCCTTGTGAGGGTTAATTAAGAATATTTAAACATATCAGGCAGACCAAGAAAGGCGATTCTATTTATTCAATGCGAAGATTTTTTACTAATAAACTTGCTGTGCAAAAGCAGAGATATGTGCCTCTAAATATTCATTACCTTCAACAGCTGGCTATGATGGGTATATAATGGAAGTATTAAAGTAGTTCAGAAAAAAATAACCTCTCCGTTTTCTGACGTTTGATTACAATGAGTATGAGTAAATTCTGTCGTAAAATTTAGTGTATCTTTGAATTACGAGTATCTTTGAATTATATTCTCTAAGTACATATCTGGAATACTAGACTGCCTATTTCTCATGTAGTTTCAGTTGCATTTTGCAATATTTTAAATAAAAACTTACCTGGTCGTTATATGAAGGGTGTTTTTTTTAGGTTTTTCCTCAGTAGGTATTACGTTGTTTACTGAAGAAACTTTGACAGTTCAAATTTACATTTCTCCAGTATTTGGAAAATCATCATGAATATATTGACCTAAGAATAACATCTATATATTTTAGATATTTATTTCCTCCAGAATGATCTTCGCGAAATCGTTAGCCGCGACGGCCTTATGCCCGAAATCATGTTCAAGTATTAAATCACCATGACAACGGCTTGTTTTCGAGCAGTCATACTAAAATTAGTCTGAACGAAGTGCTTGTGTTCAGAACTGAGAATCCGTGTTGTGCCTATTTAATGAGACCTGAAACAATTAGGTATTCCCAAATATACAAATACTTGTATAACTAATTTTAAAATTATCCGTTTATCCTTTTTAACTTAAACATTTAACTTTTAATTTATGGTATTTTATTAAAGCTTCAATTGAAGAGCATAATTATTACAATCAGTTCAACAAGAAAATAACCGGCCTTTTTCAAAGGAGATAAAAGATATTTCTTTCTCTCTCTATCTGTGAGTGATTGTATCATGGAAGGCCTACGACGGCAATACTAATTCAATTCAGTGTCACTTGAAACGTTACAATGCGCGCAATTTATTTAAAATGAGTTCAAAATACGCAAAACGGTATGAAGCAGTCTTTCTGTGCACTCACCCAAAAGGACTAAAGTTGCCGCTATTGCAAAGGCAATTAAAAACTTTAAGAAGTTCGATGAGAAGTGGATAAACCAGTACTTGGAGTCGAAAACTGTCGATGACCTTTCAGGCTGGAGCTGAAGAAAGCAACAAAGAAGAAATACGATAGAGTGATACTGCAGTTATTTGAGCGCACCCCCGCTTTAAGAATGCGTGAGGTGAAGGCTCAATTGGCAAAGAATTCCTTCAAATGACGGAAATTTCCGTCAGCATCAATACAATCAGAGAACTTTTACGTGAGGCTAAAGTATAATACCGTGCTACGACATCAAAACTCCTCCTTTCCGAAGCTCATATAGAAAAACCACGGGCCTGGGCTAAGGAGAATTTGAATCGCGATTGGTCGAACATTGTGCTAAGTGATCGCTAGAAGGCCTGTGTACAACCTCAAGCAGCTAACACGGGTGCTCGCTGTTTATGGAATATGCGGAAAAACTCGTCGAAAGCATGCCCAGGAGATACCAGGCCATTCTCGATAGCGGGAGGGACTGCACAATTTATGTATCGGTTGCGTTGTAGTACTTTCAATATACTTGTATGTAAAAAAATTAAAAATAAATATTTCCTCTATAAGTAAAAAAAATGAGGTTCCTTTCTTGCTGAATACACTGGATTTATAGTTCGTACATGTCCCAAAGTAAAATCTAAACTTATATGAACTTGCATAAAACGATTTGCACACTAATATTTATTAAGAATTTCATATTCGAAGATCAATTAAATGCAACAGAACATTATGAAGTTGGCCAATGATAATTGAAACATACAATCTTTTTGGATCGGTTGAGTATTAATTTTGAGAAAACCTAACACCGAACTAGATCCCAAGAATCTTAAAATAACAGTAAAGCATAGCAGCGATTATGTTATGAGTGGGACAATGACAATAGATAATTACAACCTCGTTTTGCGAAATAATTGCAGTAAGGAAAACGACTCCCAAACATACAGTGGGGAACATTCAGGAATGGCTACATTTCGTGGATATAGTTTTTTTGAACGGCTGTGTTAACTTTGGCAATAATAATTCTATATATAGTACTTTTATTTTTTAATTTAATTGGATTATGTTGTTTTGATTTTAATTGGATTGTTGATTTAATTGTTTCTCTGATTACAAAAAAAAATTTTATAAAATAACATTGTGCAAATAATTTTTTTACACATCGTATATTAAATATATGAGAAAAATACATGTATTACTAACATATTTTACATATAAAGTAAATTGTAATGACTTACTTCACAGCAGGGTTACTTGTTATAGGGCTAAGTGTTATAAGTCATCATTTATCTCACAACTTTTACAACCAAATTAAAGATTTGCGACTAAAAATTTTTTATGAGACCATTCAGAAATATCAATTAGTGTATTTTATCATTCTTCGCTTAGTTTAGACTTGGAAAACATTTTATTTTAGCACAAATAAATGTGTGTTCATAAATGGCGTTAAAAAGAAACTTAATGCCAAAATTTTTAAAGTTATTCGCTTATTATAAATTATTATTGTAATCTTAAACAAACTACAAGAATTCCGATTAAAAGAGTAAGGAAGTATATTGGGAATATATGCAATTTTTTTTTACATTTGCATTAATACTTTTAATACTAAAATATGAAAAAAATTGAAAATAAAGGATTTTGGTATACTTGAAATGTCCTTGCAGGTTATGCCTGGTTAGTATACTTAGCTTTTCTTTCAAAACTCGTCAAGCAATGCCTCGATTCTCTTCAGCGTCTAGCTGTCTCAAACACTGGGTAACACGTTTAGGTACCGGAGCTCACTGACGTTGAGGGAAGCGAGATCGCCGATGAATTGGCCAGAGAAGGATCTTCATCTAGGTACCAAGGCCCTGAACCCTATTACAGTATTGGCTAGTTCTCGATAAAAGCTGCTGCTACAAAAATATACTCCAATACCTCCACTCTAAGCAAAAACTATATCAGACTACTGGTGGGCTACTTATGTGGCCACTACAAGTTGAGATATCAATTACATAAAATAGGTCTGTCAGTTGAGACGGAATGTCGACTATGCCTATAGGACTAGGAGACCACAGCTGACATCTTGTGCAACTGACCGGCTATAGCAAGGAATAGAAGAGGGACTTTCAGTAAGGAATTCCTGAGCTCGGCTGAGGTCCGAAACTCTTCTGTGAGTGACCTTTTAGCTTTCCTTAAGTCAGTAAATCGTCAACTTCACTAGTGGGGTCTTGGCACAAAAAACCCTTTTGGTCGAAGTAACTCAAATATGGGCCACCTCCTTTATAATAATAATAATAATAAAACACCTACCTTTTTCTTATTTATTTCACATAATCTGTCGAAAGTATTAAGTAATATTAATTTATTGAAAATTTTTCTGTAACTGATCTACGAACATTACTTTTTAGCATTTTCCTTGCAACAGAATGGAAAGTCTCCACTGATATTTTCCTGTTTTAGTCTTCACAGCCTATTGAAAAAATGCCTCCCCTTAAATTTAAAATTATTTATTCATAATTCATACCTATATATGTACATTTAGATTTGATTTTAATTTTACAATGTAATAACTAGCCCCACTATCACTAACAACCTACTTCCACCGCATTTTCTAAATACAATGAGCAAAAAAAAAAA
Organism: Philonicus albiceps; assembly: GCA_963969385.1. NCBI lineage: Eukaryota > Metazoa > Arthropoda > Insecta > Diptera > Asilidae > Philonicus > Philonicus albiceps. The sequence continues at coordinate 23,260,811 of OZ017773.1, read as the reverse complement.
AAAAAACGTAATTAAACGAGAGGATGATTTTTGTGAAAAAATGTCCTCTTCATTTTTCATAAATTTGTTCGAGACCGTAAATGTATGTTTTTATCCAATAAACTTCATCAAATGTTGATTTTCTTCTATACATTTTTAAAGGGTAATAACGAACGAAAAACGCATTCATCATAAGAAAATGATGTAACTGTTCTATATTATTCTAGATTAAGAAAGCTAAAGAAATACAATATAAGATGAATATAAATATTTGTGAGATTTTGGCCTGGGGATGCATGATGAACACTAAATTGGGAAAACTTTATCAAATAGTCGATTGTAGGCAGAGGACTACATTAACATTCTAGAAATCTGTTTTATGGAGAGTTTGGAAATTTCCGATGGGGAAAAGGAAACAGTTTCATTCCAGCAGGACAATGATACCATTATGCTCGTAAAACAATGGAATGGTTCGAAATAAATATTAGTAATGGAGTGGCCATCGCAATCTCCAGACTTAAATATTATTGAACATGTCTGAGGTTTAGAGAAGATAAAACTGGGACTTTTTTTGATTGACTCAAAACATTTCGATAAACTTTGGTTGCGCAAAACAATTGTATGGGAAGGAATAAAGAAGAAAGAAATTGAAGTTATTTTTAACAAGAAGGTGTCATAAAAGCTAACCAGTGGATATAGCAAATTTTAAGAAAAAATAAATCTTTAAAAAATTAGTATTACAAAAAACTATTGTGTGCATGTATTGTTTAGAAAAATTGTAAATTAACAATAAAGAAACATATTTAAGTTTTCTATTGTTATATAGGTTTTCAACTTAAATACAAATAACATAAAATGATATCGAAATTATTCTCTCACGCTCTATATGCTTTTAAAAGAAAATACACAAAATTTCTAAACATTGCAACAGTTGTTTGATTCATTGTATGTGAGACGAAATAGTTTCTTTCATTAATATCTCGAAAACAATGCGAGGTGGATTTTTTTTATTATTTTCTGCTTCTTCCGAAAAATCTTGGAAATGATAGATGTGTCCAAAACTGTTTTTTCGTGAAACTCAACTTTCACAAAATCAACATGGTTAGTTGATTAATTAATTTCCCTATTTTTTACTTACGAAACTGGAAAAGCTGAATTGATAACCCCTCTTCAAATAGAACAACAAAAATGTATGAAATGGAAATGGTTCCTTAATCTTCGAAGCTTTATTCACCCGGGAGGAGAATAGTAATCAGAAGTTGTCGTACAGCGGCCTACTTTCCTTTTTTACCGAAAAGTTTTCAAGGTTTTGCGCAAACAGCCGAAGGCAATCAAGCGCAATCCAATTTATCCGATTGCCAACACATCTACGATTACAGCACTTTGGCCACCTTAATAACTTATAAATTAATCTTCTCTAGCCGGAGTCAGGTACGGAGAGTCGTTAACTCGACAGAGCTTTCAATCTCGTAAAAAGCTTTCAGAATTGTTTGACTTTACCACAAATTTCCTGCTCCCCTTAGTGCCAAATCGAAAATTTCCTCCTATTTCTGACTCTTTTTCTCCATTTTCCTCTTTCGACTGTAATAAAAAGTGAGCATCCCCGACCAGCGCCCGACGTCAGTCTTATCTCATTTGAACTAATTTAGTACTATGAGTCCTTTCTTCATTTGGCCTGGACCGTACCCTACCCGTTCCAACACTTCGAAGCGAGCAGGGATAGAGGATGATAGGGGAAATTTTATTGCTCCATAAATTCATGGTACTGAACGCCCTCTGGTGTCTCTTTTCCACTCTAAGCTTATGCAACATAACGGTTACTCTTTTCCCGTTATGATGATAAGTTGTTGCTGAGGTTGGTTTGCACCGTGACCAGAAAGGGTGCACAATTTCTCTGTTACAGACGCTGTTACTGCCAATGGAAATTTTAATCTCGCCAAAGCGCCCTCTCACATGGCCAAGAAATACACTGGCTGCCATGCCACCTTTTAATCGGTTTCGGTGGAGTTAGGGAGTAAGCTAGCGAGCTAGGTCGCTCCGCTCTTTGTATTTGGTGTATATCAACATGTTATGATCCCCAGCGCCACCAGTTGGATTCTGAAAGGGCGCGCACACACAGAATGTATGCGTTTTATGGCTTTGTTGTTTAACATTATGCTACCACCAATTTCGACGACTAATATGTAAGGGAAAGGGTTTTTAGGCAGATGGGGCGCTACTCTGGTGTTGCCCTTTTTTTTTTTTTGCCCCAGTGACAATTTTGATACCCGCCGAGATTTAACCCTCCCAGAGGGCTTTATTATTTCTCCGGCTGTCGGAACACCGTTCGTAGGTAATTTGGTGATTGGTACGATTACAGTCATTTGCAGGATTATTAAAAACCGTGAAATGAATTACTTTTGTTGGCAAAGCACTTTACGATCATTATTAAAAAAATTTCTTTTTTGATATTTTTAACAATGTTATTTTGATGGATATCAATTTGGTACATTTTCACACATATAATGTAAGTCTGAGGAGTAACGTCATTTTGAAAAGCAAGAGTACATGATTTCGATTTACTTTAAAAGAACTGATCTTTCTCCACATAACTTTGTTTTTACAGTAGACTTATAATTAAATAAAAACCGAAAATAAAGCACGGGCTATATATCTTTAAAAAGCAAAACATGATTCGAGTTCATACTAAAATCTAAACGAAATAATGACTTTCTAATATAAAGCACTAAGGCAAAACTCTATTATTTTACAAACATATTACCAAACCAATACAAAAAGAACCTAGCTAAATATTATTATTCATATCTATGAAGCGAAACCCTATCAATAGAAAACTAATACTTCCTCTGTCCGAAAATAGACATACATTTTAATATTTTTTTTTTGTCCGAAAGTATGATATATATCCGAAAGTATTGATTTTTTAAAAATTACTTGGCTTTGCAAGGCCATATATTAAAAGGAAAGTGGGAATAAAGGGTAGACACTCAGTTTCGAGCAACCTTAAGAAAACATCTGACTTTAAAAAATTTATAATACGTAAGTAAAAACTGGAAACATTCTAGAGTTTATCAATGTTCTTAGACGCATGTGTACCAAAGTGATAAAAAAATAATAGTTGTTATTTAAAAGAAATTATGGGAAAATAATTGTTAATTATGCAAAACTCCGCATTGCTCAGTACCGAGTACTCTTAAACCAATAACGAGAATCCCAAATGCGTCAGTAATGAGCACCCTTTCTTTTGTTTTTAAAAAGCATGCAATAAAATTAGTTTTTAAAATCATATAACCCTTATATGAGACTTATTCTACATTAATTAACATTTTACATATACTTAACATATGAATATATGTATATACGTTAACATATTATACCTCTTTAATTAAGTTTTATTTTCCTCTTTGAGTAATTATTTTACTTTGTTAAACTCCCAATGTTCAGAAAAAAAGCTAGAACATTTTCTAAAAATCTCTATGATAAGTACTCGATATATTTATTAATTGTTCGAGTTAGTAGTTTTCGAGGAATTTTGGACGACGCACCAAACACAGATCCTTAAATAACTGTTGACGTCATCATATGGCGACACTCAAGGACTAAAGATATTGGTTAGAGACATGATTTTTTTAAGGTCGTTCATTTGTGACAATATTAGACAAATTCACTAATTCATAATCATAAGGATATATTCCACAACGATTTATCATGATTATGATTAAATTTATCAACTGTAGTCTTGAATAAATGGGAAAATTTGGTGGAAATGAATTTTTTAACTTTATTAAGTCTGTACCGAAGTAATATTTGTTTTGCTTTTTATGCTCTTGCGTCAGTATTTATGTGGTGCATGTTATTGGTTAAAGGAATGGTTTCACCTTTTATCAGTAAAACAACTGCAACTTTTCACAATCTTTCACTTTCACTGAATGCTTTAAAGTGAGACCTTTGACTCTTACCAGCAAATTAAAGAAACCGGAAAATACAATAGTTGCCTGTATCTGTAACTGCTTTTTCCTTCTTCAACTGATCTGTGTCCTTAGAAATTATGACATAACACATAACTAGATGAAAATTATTAACCACTGGTTAGCCGTTTATTTTAAATACTCTTGATTTTTGGTAACATTTCAGATATTGATAAAATTGTGTTCGCTTGAAGTTATTATTTCCTCAAAAATACAAGATCATAAAAGGAAAATTCCGTCTTGATATAAAAAAATTTAAAAATTACAAATTGACGGTTTTATAATTTCAAGAAATCTTATAGCTACAGGATTTAGGTGCATTGAATTAAAATTTTGGGGCTTGTTTTTTTTTAACTTATCTGCGGCTTTCGAGAAATCGCCAGCGAAAATATCTGAAAGTTCATGGATACTTTACTATGAGAAATATGAGCAGAGTTTAGAGATGTATACTGGATCTATTTATATTTGACCTATATTCGTTTAGGCTATGTTGTTTTGTTTTTAAATTGTACTCTAATTGATGTACATAATTTCTTACATTAAGAAGTAGCCACATAAATTTCAAGGAGGTGTGGAAATTTATTTTTAAATTTGAACGGGATAAGCACTAAAATGGTTAAAAAGCAATAATCTGATGAACTTTTTTGATAGGGTTAAAAATCTATATACAGTCATGTTTACATAAACATCCCTGGATCGAACAAACCCCAAGGTAAATAGCTCCAGACCATAATACTGCAACCGCTATGTTTTACTATATTTCTTGTATACTTTGGATTAAATGCCGTATAGGCCGTTCTCCGAACATATTTAAAAAGAACTAGTTTTGAATCGACACTCCATAAAATATTAAACTATTTAGAAGAGGTCCACATGATATCTAACAAATCATAGACGATTTTTTCGCCATTTAGAAGAGGACCACATTTGGTGGTCTCTAACAAATGATAGACGAGTTTTTATTCGTCTTCAATCTAATAGTGGTGCATTTCTAGGACGTCTAGATGTTAAATTAGCTTTTATGAGGCGTCTTATTGATGAATTACTGATTGAAAGATTCATATCCTGTTTAATTCGTATCGAAGTCTTAAACAGTTCCTTTTTTTAAAGAATATATAATGTTATTGTCTTTTTGAGAGGTAGTCTTTCTCTTCCGCCCCGATATTCAGTCACATTTTCGTATTTTTTCGCACTACTAACCATTTTGGCTGAGCACTTTAAAGTGTTTTGGCACACATTTTTATGTTTTATCATATCTAAGGTGCCTGATATGTGAGTTTTGCGCAGAAGTGCAATGCTTTGCTCGAACTAATTTTTTTAAAGATAAACTACTTTAATACTATACATTTTTTTTTCAGAATAATCCTTACATTGTACTATACGCCGATGAATAAAATCGAATTTTCCAATAATTTTGTCGAAAGAATCAAATAATACTGCTATTTCAATACACATCAAATATTGCAGTTTGCGCTTAATATAACGGGAAATTCCCTAAAACATTCTTAATCGAAGTGTCGCCACCATAAATTGCTTTAAAACATAAACGAGATTAAATACTAGAGATATCCTTCCAATCAGTACGGAAAAGATAAAATTCACTTTTTTCAAAATTTGGGCATTCCGGCATTGCTATTTTAATGCAGATCGCTGTAAATGGTATGCATATACCACTGTGTATCATAAATATGCTATTATTGTTCAGGGTGGGCCATCTGCTAGTCGTTTTTTTTATTTGTAAATAAAACATACATTTTGGGATGAAAAGTTAAATATTTGTATTGATAATGAAAGGTGATGCTTTGCCATTTATGTATGAAAGCCAATATCATTCATATTTCTCTGCGGCTTCGCCTACAGGCTTGCAACCGAACATCAAAATTGTCGATGACTTTTTGCAATAAATGCGGATCAATAACCTCAGTTTCAGCTCGAATGTTGTTTTTAAGTTGTTGAATTGTGGATAGTTAGCATACACCTTACCTTTCAAATAACTCCACAAAAAATAATCAGGTGGTGTTCAACCCGAGCTTCTTGATGGACAAGAATTTCTTGGAATTAAGCGATCGGCAAATTTTGTTGACGGTAAAAGGAGTGTTGCACGACTTGTGTGGCATGTCGCTCCGTCTTATTGAAATCGAAGGTCATTGACACCCAATTCATTTAATTTGGGCTACAAAAACAGTTAACATATTACGATAACGTTCCCCATTCGCTGTAAGAGCATTTTCCTGTTCGTTTTCAAAGACGGCCCAATGATACCACCAGACCATAAACCACGCCAAATAGTAACTTTACGAACTGGATGATTATGTTGATACAATCTAGTTGATATACTACATTTCGACTGAACCAGTTTCTTCAAAACGATCAATAATTTTGACAATTGCACGCTCAGTAGGACGTCCAAATCGACCAAAACTGTCACGTAATTTACGAAATGTTGTTATTTTTGAACCACCATTTTCATAATACATTTGGACAATCAAAATACGCTATTGTGTTGTTAACGACTCCATGATTATAAATGGCATATTTTTGATTTTTCAAAGAATTTTTTAGAACAGATGACATTAAGTACGAAAAATTATCGACTTAATAAACGACCAACAGATGACGTACTGTGTATATATGTAGATATGATATGCAATAATAATAAGCGCTGCCAAATTATGTTAAAAGAAGTATAAATTTTTTTTTTTTAATGAACATATTACTTTATATAATACATTTACAGAAATGAATTATTAGAAAGAAAGCTGCTGTACTAATTGTTTAATTTTTTTCATTGTCCCTATTATTTTGGCCACCACTATATATTTGTTGATTTGGTAGGATAAACTTATTACCTGCAGCAATAAATTAATTTCGTATGGTAATACTGGAAAATTGGTACAATTTAAATACTTTCGGAAGGCGTTCGACCCAGAGTCAGTCAAATAACAACCTTTTCCATTTACTTTCAAAGTGTATGTGTACCCAACGACATTTCAACGTGTTTGTAAATTCCGTAAAAAACGAGAAACAACTATTTTTCCGTCGATTTAAAATGAGCTATATAAAAAGAAAACAAAAAATAACTAAATCGAGGTTCCTATTAAATCCCTGCACAATACCAGCGCAAAAGCAGAAAAACAAGAAAGAAAAAACGAAGGAAAATCACTTAACCTTCTTGATCCATCGACACTCGTAATTTGAATAACAAAACTCTGAGGCGACTTTAAAAACAGAACAAAGTCGCGAGCTGTGTATGCTCTGTAGCTACCTTGCCGGCTAGGTATGGCGACAGAGCTAACGTCTTACGTGTGGCTGACGCGTCTTACGCGGTGTAAGTGCAACCAATACCCAACGGAACAAAGTGACTTCGATTTTTTTTCCTTCAATTTATTTACATTTTTTTTCGTAAACAAAAAACCGAATTTTACCTCAATTTTTTCCTGTCACCAAATCGTGCCGCTTATCTGCACTAAGCGATATAATCTGAGAGGTTTGCCTCAGGGTTGAGAGGATTGTTTTGTGAGGAATATCTCAAAACACAAAAAATTTCAATAAGTACGACATAAATGGCTCTAAATGAGGCGATTCCATCTTTAAAGAGTTTTAGCAGTCACTTCCTGTTGTACCATTGTGCTTGCGGGGTACTTAGTGGTGCACTGCCATGCATTACCCCAGGAAACAAGCATCCAGTCGAGAGCTGTGGGCGATCGTTGCTCGAACAAGCAGCCCCATCTGTCTGAAAACTAGTTCTTTTTATGGGAACTATGTCCTTGCGCCACTTATCTAATTTCTTTGTGAGACCCAACCAACTTTGAAGCCGATTATTTTTCATCTCTGCGTCAGTGGAGAGGAGCCCGAAAGCCTTTCAAGTTGGCCTCCTTTCGGTCTCTCAAAGATATGTCAGGGAAGCTGTCTGCAGCGTTCTGTGGAGTATCTTCAGCTCTAGACATTTTCTTACCCGTCGAGATTAAGATGAAAATGGCAAACCCAGGAAAAACGAAACAAAACTGATTTGCATACAAACTCAAAGCTGGAAAGGTTTCTTCCTATTCCCCAAGTCTCCGACACTTCTTCATCCTCTTTCCATTTTCAGCCACACCTACCCTGGGGGTAAAAGCGTGCACTACTTCTCCAGAGTCAGATGGGTGGTATCTAAATATAATAAAAATTATTAATAAATCCTTTTCGCTTTGATCGAGCACTCTTACCGTTGTATACTCACTGTTTTGAAATTCACGCAAGCAATCGTGGTAGCATGGAAGGATGAATATTTCGGCGCGTGTTTACATGTGGTATTGCGTAGGAGCCCCCTGTACGATTTAGACTTACAGCAATAGTTAATGTGAAGTGCATATGAATTCCACTTTTATTTTTATTTAATTAATAATAATGCTTCGATCCCTCTTCTCTAAATGCGTAAATATCAGTGTTGTTGAAAATTATCATCATCAAGCACATTTCGTAAGTTAAGGGATCCTCGTATTGTAAATATATTTGCAACGTGCTGTGCATAAGAAAAATACAATAAGACTCCGCAGGTTTTGTATAGATTTTGGTTCTCAGTCAGTTCTTCTGGTATTTTGGAAAATTGTAGTTTAAGTAAGATTAAAAATCCTAATAGGTACAAATCACCAAAGTAAATAGTTTTGAAACTATAGTGGTTTGAAGGCAATACTGAAATTTGCTTAAACAGTCTATTCAACAAGAAAGAAACCGCCCTTTTTCAAAAAAGATAAAAGCTACTTCACTCTCTCTTTCTGTGAGTGATTGTACCATGGAAAGGCTAGGACGCCAATGGTAGTTCATTTTCAGAATCGCTTGTAACGTCACAGTGCGCCAAAATACGCGAAACGATATGAAGCAGGCTTTCTCTGCAAGTATCCAAAAGGACCAAAGTTGTTGTACCGGTATTTCGAGTCGAACACTGCCGGTGACCTTCCTAGACGAGGAGAGAGTGCAACTACGAAGAAGGAGGATAGAGTCATGCAGCAGTTGTTTGAGCGCACCTCCGCTTTTTGAGATTGCACGAGATGAAGGCTCAATTAGCAATTGAATTGAATTGGATCAAGAGGATAACGATCCCAAACTCAGGAGTCAAATGTGTAGGATCTGAAAGAAAAGCATAATAACGATGGACAGGCCTCAGACGCCAATCCAATTGAGAATGGACCAACTCGCAAGAAAAACTTGACGAAAGCATGTGCAGGAAATACCAGAGCATTCTCGATAGCAGTGGCGGCGCTAAACAATTTATTAATTGGCTGCGTACTTTCAATATACTTGTATGTAAAAAAATTGAAATAAATATTTCCTCTATAAGTAAAAAAATGCGGTTCCTTTCTTGTCGAACAGACTACATAAATTAAATTAATCATTACAAAAATCAGACATCAGTTAGCAGTCATGCTGTCCGAACGCCTTTTTTCGTGTATCGCGCTACTAACTGCAGAAGTAATCACTCCGTAAATAAATTTTATGCAAAGTGCTTGACCTATCAAAAAACAAAAACAAAATTCAAATGCAATTTAATACGCGGTACTCGATAAGTGCAAAGTGCTGTTGCGGTAATAAATATGTAAATCTTAAGACCCAAATATCAGGGCAAACTTTCTGCAAGCAGGCGCATCTGCAACCATTCAACCCATGGAAACGTTGACTAACAGCCAGCAATCGATCACATAAATCAGTAGGCATTGCCCCGACAGGTATCCAAAGGTACTTTTATCTAGTAAATAACGAAAAACGCAAACGCAGTCCATCGACTTCAAAGATATCAACGGCTACAAAAATTCCAAAGGCGCACACAGAAATATCAGAAAATAGGTACTCTATACTCAATGTTAAGTCTGCCAATCAAATACTACACCAGAAACTTCCCCCAATGTCTCTAAGAGAGCAGGGCAACAATGCCTTGACCAACCCATTAGACAATCTAATTGGTAAGATAAATACTTTATTGTCGGTCTGAAAAAGGGTCAAACAAATGAAACCAAGATCCAGGAAGTCACTATGACACATACCAACTAAAAGGTCAAAAGGTATCCGGGTCATTCTCAAAGATATAGATCACAATGTAGATCTCAAAGACATTCTCCTGTGGAGAATGTCACCACGTTAGGGACTGCCAAAAAATTAAAAATGATCCAAGTCGGAAAAAATGTAGCAACTGTAATGGCCAGTACACGGCTAATTTCAGAGGCTACTCTGCCTATATGTCCTGCCCATAAATCGACATAAAGCTCAGCTTTCCAAATACAAAGCCCTACATCCCTTAGCCAAAATCCACTTCTCAACATATCGCCAACCTTAACACGTACGCTAACATCCTAAAATCCAACCCAAATTCAAGTTCACATATCAAGAAAACACCATACAAACAACAACAATTGCCAAACCAATAATCAACCGGAAGACAAAGCACATGGAGACCCGGCAGTCCTAGTTAAGTTAGTTAGTTTAAAGAATTAAATATCACTGCGCAGTGAACCAGATCCTCCACAACATTATTATGCAACTATCAACATTAGTCTGAGCTCATCTGGTATTAATATTGCTTCTATTTACTGCCCTCCTAAAGGTACTGTCTCCACCCCCAGTTCGATGAATTCTTCAACTTTCTAGTTCAAGGGTCAGGAGTAATGGCATTGGGTCAGGAGTAATGGCACTGACCAGGGCATTGCGTCGAAAAGATATGCATATATACTAACAAAAAATCCCACAATATCGCAGGATCGGCTATCAAGCGGTATCGTGCTGGCACCAGCTATAACCGGCACTCGTACACACATGTTATCGAGTGAATTCCGTCTTTAGCCGGCACTCGTACACACAGGTAATCTAGTAGATGCCGTCTGTATCCGGCGCTTGTAACAAAAGGGTTAAAAAAAGTATTTAAAACTATAATCTGTAAGCTTTCATTTCAGCTCCCACATGTCTCTTTAAATGACATCAATTTTTGTACAGAGAGGAGGATGCGCTTTCAAAGACTGACCCATATATATATGAAGAACTTGCCAAACTGTATATGAAGATACTACTAATCGTCTTAAAACTCGTTTCGAGGTTTTACATAATGATGCTGATTCATTATTTGCTGTTCAACGTCGGCAGAATCTTCCAGTGTTCAAGACCGTGATTCCTTACTATTTGAAATTATACTTTCGTTTTATCTTGACCTATGCAAATTCCATGAAAATACCTTGATTAGGGGATCTCCTTTGGTATTCTCTCGTTTCCGTCTACTACACCATACTCGTATATGTAAATTACATCGGAGTATATCTCAAAAGTGAATTCGACCAATTTTGAATTATTTCTGCTTAGAACAACCATAGTTATCGCTTAGTTTTTCAACTATGATCGATGTTCTTGCCGATTGGTCAAAATTTCCGTCATGTATTAATAACCGAGCGTCAGGATCAGGATACATATGGCTGACCTTGACAAGCTAATTACGGTAATAAAATAAATTCCATTAACCTTTTTATGACTTTTTCTACGGCAATAATTAAAATTAATTATCTGTGTATGCTAAACAAACATTTTGGATATTTTTTGAGGACATTTTATTCGTTTTACGAGTTTTGGAATTACAGGGAAATAAAAGAATAAGATACCAGACAAGGTTTTCTAAGAAACTATTTTTTTTCTTCAGTTTTACTTTTAGGAAAGATAATAAGATGGGTAATTTGACAAAAATAAAAATTATATGGCAATTGGCGTTTGGGAGTTAGGAGGGGATTCAAAAGTACATTGAATGAAAAAAAAATCATATTTCAGTTATTCACCAACAGATGTTACAAGCAATATTGTTTCTTCATGCAGTAGATGTCGCCACGAGTATTTGTGTTTTAATTTTTATTTTATATTTGATAGGGTAATGAGATATCACTTTTTCTCTCTGGACGATTTCGCTTTCGTATTTTCGATGAAATTTGAATGTGTAAAATATTTAAATTAGAAATAAATTATGTGTTTTCAAAGAATAGTATGAAATTAATTATGTTGAATAATCTAACAATTTATCCTCTTGGTAACCGACAATCCTTCGTCAATGACGTGAGATCTCATTCGGTAAAACAAGAGGGCAATAAGTGGCTAATTGTGCAAGGAGAAGTGATAAAAGGCGTTTTCATTGCGTGAATGCCTAATTTATCGAAGTGCAGAATTTGTTCGTTCCGTCCCCATAAAATATTAATTTGGTCCACTACAAGTGAGCCCATACACTTTACGACCTGGTTTCATCTTCCACGGTCATTTCACTTCCCTTCCTGAATGCTATCTAGTCCATTGGCTCAGCAGCTCCACACAACTGCGACATGTAAGTAAGCTACCTCATAAACGGTCTCCTCGGCGTTATCTCGGCAGCTCCACAGATAGATTCGCCCATATGTGGAAATGTGGCTTGAGTCTGACTCTGCCGCTGTTTCTGGTGTGCGTTCACAGAATGGCTCGGTTCAGTCTCATTAGGTCACGAAATAGTGAATTAATTTGACTTGACCCTGTTACTCGACTGTATTATTACGCTGCGGTCACTTAATTCAGTTCGCACTTATTTGCGGTAAACACGCAACAGCGAGTATCCATAGCACTATCATCATAACCGCTTTGGTGGGGAACGAATTATTGTCGCCGAAAATCTGTAAAAATGTTGCAGCAAAAGGTAAGGAAATATTAACGAGCTCTAATGTATTTCTGTAATTTTTAAATGCAAATTCGATTAAGGTTTCTGATCATTTACAGTGGAGAGCCCTCAAGTTGCTCAGTCTAACTACAAATTCGAACGAGTTGCCTCATTAATAAACCAAAACGTTAGCGCAGGCGCTAATCTTCGAGATGTTGCAAAGATATAGTTTGCGCTATGAGCCGAAAGTGGTATCAATGGTATCAATGGCACCGCTCGGTGGGGAGGGTGTGGTACTAGGAAAATACACGAATCTTTTGTTGTTTCCTGCACTCCCCACATTTATAGAAGAAGAACGAGTTGATAGAAGAAAAAAAAATATTTAAAAAGCATGAAAATGAAACACTCTCAGCTCTACCAAAGTATTTTCCAGCAATTTCGTAGCTTGTACGAGTCGTGAATATTGCTATTCTAAAAAAGTTACCGTGGTAAGCAGGCGCAGACCGAAGCAAACAGAAGTATTACTCCAGTCCGTGAAGACTCTTGACTGACTTAACTTTTGCTTGATTCGCGCAGTGTTGCTTCTGCTTCGGCGCGGCAGTGCACCGCGAAAATATTCTTTGTGAGACTTTGCAAATAAGCCAAGGCCTTATATAACAATGGGACTAGGTATGCTCAGTGTGCCAGTCACTGCTCTTGATGTAGAGAAAAACTAACGATACAGTTGACTAACGGGAAATTCGCGTCACATTGTTTTGCTTTTCACGGCGTCCAACCGAGGAGAAATGCTACTGGACGAGTAGCTAGCTGGTAATGCTTTATTTGCAAATTGGTTTCATCCAGAATTTCGTGTAGGGGCGGCCATAACATTTTCTTCAGCATCGCAAATATGACTGTCGAATAACAGATTAGAAGCGATCAGTAGCTGTCGAACGATTAGAAGCGATCAGGGTTGATTATCATCATCATGGCCTTCATGAAAGTTTTACGTGAACCACGCGATTTTAGGTATATTATTGCCTATCACAATTAGAAGGCTTTTTTTAGAAGGTTGTTTTAAAGAGTTATTAGTATCTCTTGTTTGTAAATATTATGGGGTTAAAAAATATTTTATATCGCCCTTTATAATAGGGCAGATTTGCTTAAGACCACACACAACAGATATCTCATGAATTCTTCTTTTTTTTTTAATTATTTTATTAACTATTAAAATTTCCATTTACCAACTAATTAGCCAAATTTAAAGAAATATAATTTTTGAGGTGAGAGACATATAAGCTGTTTGAGCAATCTTAATAAAACCTATTGATTAAGGCCTCAATTGCGTGGTGGTGACTTATAAAAACATACATATCTAAGAATGTTTAAATGTTTTAAAGTTATTTCGAATAATTGACGTTTAGAAAAATTTACCTGAACATAATTTTATATACAATATAACGCAGAAAATTACTAAGATCCTGACCAGGATTGCTTGATGTGTCAGGGACATCTGATCAGGAATACATTGTATGGAACTGATTAAGATTTCCTGATCAGAAATACCTAGAACTAATAAGCTACTTCAGATTACATTATGCAGGTAGCTTAAATCATTGCGATAAAATGTATTCGACATAATTTACTGCAATTAGGTTTGTATAATAAATAAGCTGAACTGGTATAACGATTAAGACAACATTGAGTTATTCGTTTACTTATTCAAGGAATATTTCTCTTGCCTTCTGTTTCACGAAATCAATGCGAACCCTTATTCGTTATTCGATCCGGTTGTAATCGGCTATAGTATTTTTAACAGTCTGAGTATACAATTTTGGTCCTAACATGGTGCTAATGAGGGAAACCTAATGTTACTTACAGTTTGTTCAACAAGAAAAGAACTGCATTGTTTTTTATTTACAGAGGAAATATTTATTTCTAATTTTTTTACATACAAGTATATTGAAAGTACTAACGCGACCAATTAATAAATTGTGTAGACCCGTCGGTAATGAGAATGGACTGGCATATTCTGGACATGCTTTCGACGATCTTCCGAATCACCTGTGTTAACTGCTTGAAATTGTACACAGACATTCTAGTGAGCTGGCTCGTCATTATTCCCCACACATTCTCAACTGAATTAGCGTCTGGGGATTGGGATGGCCAGTCCAACGTGCCGTTCCTTGTTTTGTTGAACAGACTGTAGATCTTTTAACAAATATCTATTTAGCTGTACTGCGGTCCTAACATGATGGTTATTGACAAGCCCTGGTGCTACTTAGTAATGTTAACAGCCTGGAAATTATGTTTGGGTCCAATACTGTATGTGTGTTTTTTAAACTCACGACAAATGCATAAATTTTGATAATAAGCGTTAATTTCACTTACACGGTTTGCACTGAATTTACGCACATTGTGCATATGAAGTATTTAAAAACGCAACATATGCATTATATTCTAAAGCGATATTTATGTGTTAAAGTGTGTTAAAATAATTCATATTGTGTGTTAAAATAATTCATATTGAGACTTACACATTTACAGCTCAATACGTTTGCTTATGCCGAATGTAACGCACTATATATAGATACATGTAAGGCAATAGAATGCAGCGTTTTTTTATGACGCCTTTTTATAGTCGGGCACGCTGTGTGCCTCTGCATGCAAGGTATTAGTGCCGCCTCAGGCAATGTTCCAGCATAGGGAAATCCTGAATTGAGAATGGGGAACAGGCAGGTAGCACACTCAGAGCATGTATACGGATGCGGGTTGTTAATATTTTTTCACTGTGCATTTTTAAAGGCGGGCCAAACGTATTCGAACGTGTGCGCTGCTCTGGGTGCTGAAACGTGATTTTAATTTTCGTTCCGCCTCCCCCTAAATTTTTGTCGTTCTCTCATGCGTGAGCCCTTTATTACTATCCTAGCAAAATCTGCAAGGCCGGTGAGCTAAGGGAGTACGTCACAAGTGTCACCTTAGTGTATTACAATTCATCGGTCCATCGAATTAGGTGTTCTCTATGATATATTCCAGAAGTTACGTACAAAACTCCAATCTTTTTCGGAATATTCTTGTGGTAATTCTTGTACTGGAATATGATATGGATGTAACCTTTCACTATGAATAACCTTTCAAATTTTAGCTAAAAAGGAGTGTCAAACTTTAGCTGAAAAGGAGTGCAAACTTTAACTGAAGAAAATTGTCTTGTGAATCTCCTATCCTATTTCCTGATTTCCTTTCTTTCTTTTCAGTCTACTTCCCCGTAAATGTAAATTTTATCGGATCATTCCTCAAAGTGAATTTGGCCATTTACTAATCATTTCAGCTTAGTAGTCATCGCTTGGTTTTCCAGCTATGATCGATATTGTTTTTAACTGAACTTTTATAGCAAAATTTCCATTTACCTGATAATAGAGAATAGTAGCGAAAATAAAATTAACTCTATTTAAATTCTTATAACTTTTCTGCAGTACTTAATTTAAATTAAGTACATATGTACGCTAAACAAACAATTCCGATCTTTTTAGAAATTTTTCTTCTTTTAGGGATTTTCAATTAGAGGGCATTACAACAATAACATTCCAGTTAGGTTTTTCTAAGGAACAGGTTTTGACCTATATTTTACTTAGACATGTGCATTTTTGGAAAGGTAAAAAGATTAGCAATTTTGGAAAAATAAAAATTAGTGTTAATTACATGAATTTCATAGAAAATGATGGGAAAATATGAATTTTAGATAAATAAAGATAATTCTCTCGTTTCGGAAGTGACACTCACGCCCGCGGTGGTCAATTTTGTTGAAATTTTTAAAAAGGACACTGGGACAGTCGGTTTTTGGGATGAGTTTTATGTCGCTGCGTTGAGAAGATCAAAATATAAAAATAAAAATATTATGTGCATGTCATGAAAAATTCGAATTTATGAATTACCACGTAATTTCCAAACGGTTGAGATGCCCCCTCCCATATAGTTTTTTATTTATCTAGTTTACAGATTTCATCCCACTTATTTTGGCATGCGTTATATAAAACACCCTGTATACAATCTTTTTTACTGTTAAATTTTTCACTTTCATATATATGTAAGAGAATAATTATACTTTTTTCTAGATCCTAAAAAGTGGTATATTTTCCCGAATCTAGAACTCTCACAATTTGAAAATGATCTGGGATCAATTTGACCCTATGTGGCTCCCAAGTTCTGTGCAGAGGCGTGATAGTCTGCCATAAATAAAGTTTGATCAAAATACCCCTGCTACGCCGAAAAAGTTTTTCCACTTTTTAATGATGACAATTTAAATTTACTGTTTCCTTCAGCCGCAGAAAAGAACTTTTTATTAGACTTTATAGTCATAATTATAAAGAGTGTTTCTTATCTTAGCCTAGGCATGCGGATTGACGAAAAAATAGATATATAGATAATAGTAAAGATATTGTAAATTTTGATATTTGTATAAGGAAAATAACTGACAAAAACACGAACATGGGCTCCGCAAATAATTTTTAATAAACTTGAAAATCAGTTCGCTCATTTTTCTTACTTATCAGACGAAAATTCTCCACCAATTTTTCCTCATTTGACAAGGAGAGAGAACATAGGATTCCATTGAATGAGGCAAAAAGCCTTCACAGAAAATCCTTTTGGCAATAAAAAGCCTCTGCTCAACTGTTCCCTATTCATAAATTGTTAATTTTAATTTCATGCTGATATAAACCATCTATCCTACTTGATATGCAGGACAGATAGCATCTAGGCAAGCAGTTCGTTGGCGTCCAGCATGGCGCATGCCTCTCCTTTCTGGAAGAAAATCTAAGAAGAAGCACAGAAAAAGCTCTCACATCAGGCACTTAAAGAAAGCTCAATTTTCTAATCTTCCTTCTCACCGCGGCCTTATTTCCGTCTTTTCCAATACATTGTCGTCTAAAGCTAGTTGCGAATAAGAGAGATGGTCGTAGGGCGCGGATAGCATCTACAAACGCCAGCTAATTGTAGGAATCTCTCGAAACGTCTACAATTTGTTAAGACTAAGCTGCTGATTATGAGCGATTTTCACGTCGTTATGACTCTCAGGTGAAAAATACAAGCACACAGGGTGCAGCCGAAGTGAATGTTTTTCTTCTGTTCAGTGCATTTTTTAACTATTTTTGGGGAGTTCAGATTTAATAAAGAAATTATTATTATCCTATCATGGTCCCAGAAAACTTGATTGCTAGTATGGAACTAATTTTATTTGTTTTCTTTTGATTGGAAGTGCTATAAATTAGTAGTAGTTAATTTTACGTGAAGTTGATATTTTAACAGAGTCATTTTGATTTTACATGTTTTGAGATGTAAAAATAAAAAAACCCCATTACTGCTGTTGATTTCAAGTTCAATCCTAATCTGATGATGAGGACGATCATTGGTCAGGAACACTGTTTCTTTTAGTAATCATTTTTAAATATACAATTGAGTTTTACAACCAACGCGTTTGATCTTGTTCTAACATCATCATGGGTATCTTTGCAAACGTTGGTTGGTGTGAGAGTAATTTTCGTATAACAAAAAATAAACTATTTTATTAAAAAATGATGAAATTATATTGTTTATTTTTAGTGCAAAAAAATTTCAGTTTGCAATATCTCAAGTTAGTCATATATCTACTGAATTAAGGACATTTATATTGCTGCTCATAATTTAGTATAAAAGTTTACTTAGATAGCTGTGTAAAATTATATCTTTTGAGAAGTAATTTGTTGACTTTAGCCTAGCCTGAATGCCTAGTTTACAGTGTAGTATTTTTCTTTAGCGAATCCTATAACTTTAACCCACCTAACTTTAACGTAGCATGACACTGCGAACCTATGCTCGTTATATGTGTTTATGCACGAAAGATGATTTATTGCTGCAGACTATGGTTCGGTTTGAAATTGAGAGAAAGATGAAATTTATGGCACGAAGAAAAGCGATTTTTCCGACGCAGTGAAATTATGCGATATTGCTTTTAAGAAAATTTTAAAGTATAAATCCGCGAAAAATGCTGCTGCTTTCAATGATGGAAGTCATACTTTCCCCGCAAAGATTATGTGTCAAATCGGCTTCTGTTTGAGTGACGTTTTTGCCTACTTTACAAGGCCAAGAAATCGTTACAAATTTAATGAAGGGCACAGTTACCTACGAGCCATTCATTACAGACTCACTAAATTTTAGTGTATCTCGTCTTCTGAAGTTAAGTTTACTGTCTTTACTTATCTGGAAACCATATCGTTTGAGATCTATATATATAACATATTATTAACTAATCACATATCTTATATAAGATGTAGAGAATTTTGCTCTGAACCGTTTGGGAGTTTCAGAATGATTCATAAATTCGAAATTTGCGTGGTATGCACATATTTTTTTTATTTTTATCTACTCAACGCAGCGTTGGATGTCGCCAGGAAACGTAATTAGATGGGCAGTTCGTTAAAAATTATAATGCATTAATTACATGAGTTGAATATTTCATGAAAAGATGAATTTTAAGAAAATGAAAAGCATTTTTGTCCACTTTCGGAAATGAGTGTACCTGCAATGGGTGATGGTAAATCATTTATTGACATTTTTGGAAATGGCATAAGGGTAGCAAATGTTTGTCGTGAGATGGCGACATCCGTTAAACATTGAGTAGATCAAAATATAAAAATAAAATAGTGTTGTGCTTATCATGGAAAATTGGAATTTACAAATCACCCTGTAATTCCCAAACAGTTGAGAAGCCCTCCACCCCCGACATATAATTTTTGTTTGTATAGGTTATATTTCAAATTATTGTCCTATTGCCAAATTATCATGCATCCCGAAACTCTTCGAAAGCCTTATCTATGGAACCATTTGTTTTTCCACTGCAAATCCATTTTTCCCCTATTCAACACGGATTCCCCAACCAACTCCAACTTATTAACCTTTGTATCACATAGCCTTCTTTCTATGGAAAACAGTACAGAGGTCGCCGTTATAGCCACCGACTTTAGCGAAGCTTTCGATAAAATCTCACAAAATTATTCTAATTTTAAGCTTTTGTCCCCGACTCATTTCATGGATTTCCTCTTACCAAGATAACCGTAACATTTCAAAGTCCGTTTTGATTCCTCGATTTCTAACTCCTTCACATCCCATTCCGGTGTCCTCCAAGGCAGCCACCGCCTTTAATTTTCATATTGTTCACCAACGATGTAGAGAACTGGAATGTTGGTGGATAAACCAACCCGTGTACGTTCTCGTCCGGTGCGCTCAATCGAAAACATTACTGCTGTTGCTCAAAGTGTACGTGAGCAACCATCAACATCAACATGTCATCGTTCTCAAAAATTGAACATTGCACGCACTTCTTTGATGCCAATTTTGCGTAAAGACCTTGCCATAAAGCCATATAAAGTTCAATTGGTATAGCAGCTAAAGCCGGCTGACTGAACCGTCTACGGTTCGCAAATTGGGCGGTTTCGGACGAAGCTAATTTCCACCTCGGTGGTTATGATAATAAGTAAAACTGTCGCATCTGGGGCAGCGAAAACTCGCACGTCATCGTGGAAAAGCTAATGCACCTATAACGAGTGACTGTTTGGTGCTGATTATGATCCGGCGGCATTATCACAGCCCATTTTTCTTCGAAAATGAAGACGGAGCCGCTGTAACCGTCAATGGCGAGCACTACCACGCAATGTTGGTCGATGAATTTTTCAGGGAAATTGAAGCCGAAGACTTGAACGATATTTGGTTTCAACAGGACGGTGCTACGTGCCATACAGCGAACGCCACAGTCGATGTTTTGCGCCCTACCTTCATAAATAGCATAATCAGCAAAAATGGTGATGTGATTTGGCCGGCTGCGATTTGACGCCGTTGAACTATTATCTTTGGGGAGCGGTGAAACAATTCAAACCAGAAGCAATTCAAGACCTCAAGTACGAGATTCAAGCTGGTATTGCTGACATAAGGCCCGAAACAATCGAAAATGTACTCAAAAATTGGATGGACCGAATGGGCTACTGCCAAGTCAGCCGTGGTAGTTATCTGACCAAAATTGTTTTTCATAAATAAATGACATAAAACAACATTTCAAATAAATGTTCAACCATTTAAAAATATTGAGCCGTTTGTTTTATAACAAAAATAAGTTCCAATTTTTAAATGGGCCACCCTATAAATACCAAACGATCACCTTTTCCCGCAAGCGTAACTCCTCATTTCCTAGATCTTATGTCGTCTCTGGCAAACCCGTTCCTTCTGTCACTTCTCTTCGCGATTTCGGTGCATATGCGATAGTGAGCTCAACTTCCGTTCTCACATAGATCATTCAATTAGCAAGGCCAGTTCTACTTTGCACTTCCTTAAACGTTGACCTAAGGAATTATCTAAGCCTTATGTTACCAAGGCACTCTTCATCTTCTTTGAAACACTACTTCTTACGTATGCCTGTCAGGTTTGGTCACCGTCGCAATCCACACTCATTAACAGGATTAAATCTGTCCAGCGCAGATTCATCCGCTTTGCCGGGAAGCGGGAGGTGGAAGTGACCTCCTTTGGACAGAATCACAATCTTCTTCCCCCTTATGAAAATCGTCTAAAACTAATCAATCTCCAGTACCTCGCACTACGTGCAGATGTCGTCCATATTGTCTCCTTCCACCAAGTCCTTGCCGGTGTCATTGATTGCCCGGACCTCCTTCGCAGCATATCCCATAATACCAACCCCCGAAACGTTAGATCTTTCCCTACCTTTCGCCTTAAAAGTCATCGTACTAATTATGGTCACTCACGAACCCTTTACCAGAATGTTGCGGATGGTCAACAACTCTGCCGCCTTCGATTTCCATCTTACTAAAACCTCACTTAAGCATGCCCTATACTTGCCCAACACAAACCTTCAATGACCTGATCTAGTCATAAGTAGGTTAATTTAATTTAGTAAATCAGCTTTTATTTTATTTAATTTTGTAACTTGTATTAAGCGAAATAAATAAATAAAAAGATTTCAAATGTATTCCTATAACTTGGTATTGTTTCGTTATGTTTAAATTCATTATTATATTTAATTTATTGAAGAGATTTTATAGTTAATACCGAATTTGTCGATTTTGTTCACTATTTCGATATTCTACACAGAGATTTGATAACTGGAAATATTGTAAGCTTATTAAAACAATGACTTATTGTTTGAATAATTTAAACGTTTATTTTAATAATATTTGTGAGTACTATGATATAACCGTTAATTAATTTTGCGGAAGCAGTATAAAATATTTCTAAGAATGGTACCAAAGATTGTTCCTTTTATAATACAAGTACAGTTTGCGTTTAATCTAGGTAAATGTGGGAACGTAAGTAGCAGTGCAATTTTTCGATAAAATAAAGTAAGTTTTGTTTTGTGATTATATGTATAAAAAGTTATAATACATATGAGCTCGCTACAACCTTTCTTTAACGAATGGTTAATTCTAAAAGACTAAAGTGTGGGAAAGCATTTACTGCTATTAATGTTGACAAATACTGACAGAAATCAATGAAATTCCCGTTGAAAGACATGGTATACAAAATTTAATTCTCTGTCGTAGGGGTTTTGCCGAAAACGTACTGGAGTTTCAAATTAGGAGATATAAAATTGTTTATAAAATTTCTCTTATTTGAGAATCTTGTGCACAGCTGTAAGCACGCTCTGAAAAAACTTTTTAATAGTATTAAAAACAAACAACCAAACCTTCAGTAGGTGGCCAGGTCATTATAGCCACTTTAATATTTTAACATTTCATAAATTGGAGGTAGTTTTGTCATTGTTTAAATAGGATTGATGTAATACAATGGTATATCACTGAAAAGCCCAAAAAGTCTACGTCTAAGTCTAAGTTAAAAAAAAAACCTTTTTCATGAGAATGAAACGTTTTCAATGTGTGTTTTTATCTGATTTTATAAATAATAACAGAATTTTTTTCGAAGTATCATTTTTTAGCAATTTTAATTTTTTTTAACAAGCTCAAAGTGGGAAATAGGCTTAGACGCACTTATAGTTTTGTGCCTAATAGACAATATTGTTGACAAATTAACTATCGGTGGTGCGATTAGATACCGTTATGCATCTTTTCGAGAATGCTGGTGCAATTTCGCAATAGTTTTTGCACAGCTCTCATCTAAAGCCAGATAAATTAAAGATAGGACTTGGCAAACCATTAACTGATTCGGAAAGAGGATAAATTAAAACTCTAAAAATTTTAAACCATCAAATAGCAGGGAAATAAACCGAAGTGAAAAAGTTGTGCGGTATTTTCTAAAAGATCGTGAGAATTACGGTCAAAACTATAAGACTAGCCGGCCATTAACAGTGTCAACGGCGCAAAAACGGCAGTTGATCTGAGGTGCAGCGAATAGTTTTAAGTCTACACGGGAATTGAAGATTGAAAACGATTTACCTGTTGGAGTTTGTCGTGTTCGACAAATTTTGGATAATTCTCAACACTTGAGATAGATGTAGATGTAGATGGTTTTGCCTATTATTAGCGCGATTTGCGTACTAAGAAAAGATTTTCAGTAAACGTTAATCTGGCGGTGGGTCTGTTATGGTTCTGGGAGCCACTGGACACGTGAAGAATTTCCCGCTGACATTCATTTCAAACCAGAATGATTGCAATTCAATATTAGCAGATGGTCGGCCCTCATTTTCCAGCATATGGATACCAATACGCGCTGGTCTAGGCTGGCAATTTCAACAAGATAACGCTTCAGTTCATATGGTCATGTCAACTTTGGTTAACTTTGAGCAACGCGGAATCAATCTTTTTGACAATTGGTCAGCCAAACCATCAGATATGAACATTATTGGAAACGTCCGATAGTCTTTGGCCTGAAATGTGTACAGGGAAGGCCGACAATACAACAAAGTCGAATTAAAGGAACCCATCGAATTGTATGGCGAAACATTCCACAGGAAAAAAATCCGATCTCTGTATGAAGGCCTCCCTTGTCGAATCATCGTATTACGAGTGCATGATGCCAGGGCCAAATGGACAAAATACTAATTAAGATTTTTTTTAAAAAATGTGACTTTTATCTTAAAAGCAATAATTGCGTCTAACCTTATTTCCCACTTTAAGCTTGTAAAAATATTATAACTTAGAAATTTTTTTACATATTATTTATTAGTAAATAAATACTAAAAATTATAAAATCAGAGAAAAACACTCATCGAAATCTTTTCATTTTTACGACTTATTTTAAAAAGTGTGAGTGCGTCTAGTCTTATTCCCCTCATAATAAAGAAAACTATTTTTCTTTAACTATTTACTTTTACTTATTTGAACTGGTTAGGAATTTAAATTTAATAAAAATAATTAATTTTATTTTATTCCAATAGATCTAAGGCATCAAAGAAATATAACTGTACAAAGATACACGAGTAAAATCACTTTATGTAAAAATCTAATTAAATACATTTATTCCCAACATTAATATAGTTACTAAACAGAAATACTATTTATTATAAAGGCCGAGGTTTGGCAAGGGAATTAAGCAGAGTGAGATAGGATGGGCCAGAAAACTTAAAGAAAGCCGGAAAATACTCGTTTAGCCCGAGGGCAACATAATTCTAAATTCGCTCTTGGTAAGGATATGAGGATGATGAAGGCCACACATTTTATGAAAAACAACCACATATATGTGGCCGTTTATTTGCTTGTTTTTTTACTTGTTATTTAAGTGACTGTAATAATGATGTTATTTCGTTGTTATGTCAACATGCATGCTTCATATAAAGTAGTTAACTTTAGTTATACATATGTATATTTCATAAATATCCAAAATGAATATACTTTATTTTTTTAAACAAACAATATGAGTAACTGCTGTTACTAAATGTATATTTTAGTAAAGGTATACAATCATTTTAACCATACCTATTTAAATGGAAAACGTACAGTCGGTAGTTGTGCCTGTACTCCTTCTATATTTGGCTGCATTCAATTTGTGGATACAGTGTCGTCCATCGGATGCGCATCCTTATTTTCGTTGGTTTCCCTTACTTTTTGGTTCGTTCTCAAATAAACCTAAATAATCTAAAAAAGGCTGCTTCGATGGCATTATTATTAATTTAGAATTATTATTGTTCTGTTGTTGGTTCATACAAGTTTTCCCAGTTTCCACCTTATTTTTTCCACTTTGCTTTAAAATGTATGTTCATAAATATTCCTTAGCAACTCAACATTAACGTTCATGTTATACTTGAAGGAAGATAGTTCAATTTATAGAGAACAAAACATTCTTGTCTTCGTCAAGCGCGCTTAAATAAGTAAATTTCAAAAATTGGATGAGCGGAGTGTTTCGGTCGATACAACGAGCTGATCTCGTCAGTGTAGCTATATGCTTACGTTGATAAGTAATTTATTTAATAAACAATGTCGAAATTTCTCGAGCAATTGATTTCAGGGGTGACAAGGGGGTAACTAATACATATTGTAATTTTTAAAACAAAACTCGCTTATTTGATAAATCTTCAAAGGCTACTCACGAAATTGGAGTAGGTGATTAATCCCCCAGAACTCAGAAGTTTTTTTAGAATGCGCAGCTTCTATAAACGCAGTTCCTTTTTGCACTGTTATTAGTTAAATTCAAAGTGATTTTGTAATTTTATGTAAATTTTAATTACATTTTTTTTATTTTTTTTTAATTTTAGCTTAAATCTATATAATTATTGTAACATGTTAAGATTTATTGACTCGTGGAAAAATCCTCTACAACGACGATCACGTTAGAATCTGTGCGTTTAAAAAAACTGATCTCGGTATAAGTAAAATTATAAAGAAAATTTAACATGACAAAGGCGATAGTGACACCCTAAATAATAGAGACCACAATCCATTTAGTAAATTTAATCCCATTTAAATTTCATCTGTTGAAGTTTACTTCAATTAATGTATTCGATAGTTCTTGTAAAGTAAATATTAAAAATGTAACATTTTCTTGAAAATTAAGAAATTGCTTCATTTTTAACAACAAAATGTTTAATGTTATTTGTGCACTCCTGATGGAATTTCAAATCAATTTTATTGCAAACAGTTTGAAAATCAATTCTATTGAAATTCATTTATCTTTTTTGGTTTCCTTTTTATTTAAACTTATTATAATTTAGGTTATTTGCTTTGTTAGATTAATTCAATTTAAGGAGGTATTCTGGTGTAGAATTGTGAATAAATAACTTTTTTTAAAGTTTTAAAGTTTATACATTTAAGAATATATCCTTTAGAGGGAATTTTAAAATTCTAATAATTTACGCAGGAATCCCCGATTAACAAAATGTAAGTATAACGTACCATTCTATGGCTTAGACCGCTAGGGCTGCCTGAAACTGAAGCTCAAAACTCTAAACACGGTTTTTTCAAAACTACTTTTTTCAATATGATTGACATGATAGCTCTCTTTTTCTATCGCTAACAATGTATATGTACACACTATCCTAGATGAACTAAAACGAAGATCAGTCTTGTCAGTATTAAGTGAAACGCGATCGTGTACCCATGGCGACCGATAAAATTCATTTACGCCACTGTATTTTGTACGAATTTCAACAAGGAAGAAATGCTACAGAAGCTTGTAGAAATTTAGTGAAAGTGTTTGGAGAAGGTGCAGTTTCTAGTAGAACATGCAGAAGATGGTTCGAAAAATTTGAAGTAGGTGATTTCGACCTTTCTGATAAGCTACGCTCTGGGCGACCATCTCTGATCGACGACGATACTGTCAAGGTCATGTTAGAGCAAAATCCTTTATTGACAACATCAGAAATTGCGGAAAGGCTTGACTCTGCTCAACAAACCATTTCGGACCATATTCGGAAACTAGGGTTTGTGCGCAAGTATTCGAGATGGGTGCCACATGAGTTAAGTGAAAAGAATTTGAATGATAGAGTCATCGTATGCACATCTCTGCTTGCACGCAACAAAATCGAACCATTCTTGGACCGGATGATAACTGGGGATGAAAAGTGGATTACATATGACAACGTCATTATGAAAAGGGCATATTGTGAATCTGGAAAACCTGCCCCCTCCACCCCTAAACCGAAGTTGAGCCTGAACAAGAGAATGTTGTGTATATGGTGGGGCATTCGATGCCCAATACATTTTGAGCTGTTGAAAACAAACGAAAGGCTAAATTCGGAGAGGTACTGTCAGCAATTGGATAAATTAAAAACAGCACTCCAAGAAAAGAGACCGGCGATATTCAATAGGAAGAACATCATACTGCTTCATGACAATGTCAGGCCACATACTGCTTTGGGGACTCGTCAGAAAGTCGCAGAGCTAGGCTGGGAATTACTGTCACATCCACCATACTCCCCGGACCTAGCACCATCGGATTATCACTTGTTTTTGTCCTTGCAAAATTTTTTGCAAGGCAAAAAATTCAATAACGAAGAAGATATCAGACAAACACTGGTTCAATTTTTGTCCTCTAAAGATAAGACATTTTTTAAAAATGGCATATACAAATTGCCATCACGCTGGCAAGAAGTCATAAATAATAATGGCAATTATATTATTCAGTAAAGTTTATTCAAGGTATGAAAAATTTATTCTTTTTCTTTATTCTAAAAACGGACAGAACTTTCCGGTAGACCTAACATTAAGCTCCTACCATTTTTGTGTCAAAATTATTTATTTTTTAAATTGCCTCTTTTTTAGACAGTAGCTATTTTGCGAAAAAAATGCCCCTGTTCTCTTTGGTAGGGGCTATAACGACATTCTTATTAATTAAGAACTATTGGGAAAAAGAAACATAAAACTAAGACAAACAAAACAGAACTAAAACTCCCAATTAAAAAAAGGAAAAGTCCGGCAAATTTTGAAGGACACTCAAAAGATTTTAATGAAGATGACCCAGATGGGCTGAATGCATATTAGCACGGTTCACCTCGTCTAAGCAAAAATTTTGGTAATTAAGTTTAATATTGTGGGGTGCCTTTTCCTAACATGGAAAGTTACTTTTATGTTATGTTCCCACCCGAATGAACTATGAAATATACGCGTTATTTATTATTATTTCATTTTTAAGCGAAAATATGGAAAACAATTAGTTTTTTCAACAGGATAATATTCCTGTGTATTCTTCTACCGAAATTAAATGTTGGTTACCTGAAAGAGATATTTCAATGGCTATCGCATAGTCTGGATTTAAATCCGATGGAGAACATTTAGGGAATCGTGACACGAAGAGTCTATGCAAAAAATCGACGACAGTTCTCTGCCCTACTTGCATCTTAACTCAAATATTGGATCGGCATCGATGAAAATTTGATTAAAAAATGGATAAATTTGATATTTGATAGGATTTTTCAAATTATAAACAAGCGAGGTAAAATATAATGTTAAGAAAATCTTTTCGGCACACTTTTAAATAGACTGAAATATAAAGTGACTCTAGAATTTACGCAGGCAAAAGTGGCTTTTTATTATATTCATTTTTATTAGAAAGAAATGACTTAATCTTATGAATGTTTTATATTCTTTAATTGATATGTACCAATACGAAATTTATGTATATACATATATTAAATTATGCAAAACAAAAAGTAGTTTTCTTAAATACGAATAAAACTGGTTGCGTGCGAAATTGCGCACACTAAAGTTACGAATATTTTCAAAAGAAATCCTCTTGAGATTTTTAATTTAGCTTAAAAAAGTTTTTGAGATTTAAGCTGAAGTATTTGGATCAGATAAATGATTTAGTGATTTTATAAATGGCTAGTAAGCAAGACCTATAAATTTTATAGATGAAAGAAAATGAATTGCTAGGAAAACTCTTAAGAGAGGTTTTACACAAATTATGTACAAAATAAGGCAAGTAAAACTGAAAATATTTGAACAACTATGAAACTTGACATGGTCTGGTCTCAGTAGTTAAATTTGTTACGTCCCGCACTCCGCCCTACTTGGTTGTTATAGTGATTCTGGCCTCTTTTATAACATTTCGCAAGTATCTCTCGAGAAATTATACAAAACGAAACATTTCATGAATTTCGGCGGAACTGTCCCCGCATAAACCCTTCAAGTATCGCCAGGTAAGACCACTTTAAAATTTTAATTTCAAAAATAGGAAACGCGCCGGCCAAAGCGAAAGCACTTACCATCGCGCGGTGGCAGTTCAATTTCTTTACACGAGCTCCACTCTGTTGAATATTTAAAATTCCATTTAAGGATAATCTGAATGTGCGGTAGGGAGCGGTGGCCGTTCAGCTTGCGCTATAATTTGCAGTGGTGCTTGCATATAGATGGCGCTGCCGTCCTAGAGCAAATGGAGGGACTGCCATCCCTGACATATGCCTGATGACAATGTTCATAAAGCGAATCGTGATACCTTTACTATTGCAGTACATAGTTTACTGAGACTAAGGAAGGGTGCTGCGCTCTGTGTTTAGTGTGCTGTTTCACCGGCCTTATCCTGGAAAGCGGTGATTAAATGAATCCTGTTTGCTCGGGTTATTTTCGAAATTCCATGAAGGTGATTTTCCACGGGTGTTGGGTTAGCCATAATCCTTTGTGTAATGCTGTTTTATTCGTGCACAAATTTTCATAGTTAGGCATTGGAAGGGGATTTAATATAATGCAACACTTAAATTGACACTTTCAAGGTAAAAAATAATTTTATGTGATAAAAAAAAATCGTCTGGACATTGACGTAATAGGTACTGTACCCAGCTGAATTTTTAAAATCTTGAAAAAACTTGGATTTTGTTATGTATAAAGATAGCTTTACGGAAAAAAAACTAAATCAATTAACAGACTTGCCATGTTTCTCTTTTGCCAGAAGACGCTTTGACAAAACCGAATGGAACGTCTTGCGCACGTTGCATTAAAAGCATTCCACTACCGCGCTTTATTTGCTGATTCGAGTTTCGTCCAACTTTCGAGTATTTCTCAGTTGTATTACGCTTATTTTCATTGTACAAAGTGTGGTGTGGCCTGGCCGTGGTGTGATGTATTTTAGCCCATCAACTTTTGTAGCAATGACAAAAGATATGATTTTATTACTGCATCTGCGCGATTCGCTAACGCGGTTTGTATTGATTCGGGTTGAAACGAACGTGTGTGTTGCTTAACATATTTGGATAAATGGATGAATCGTAGAAGCAAGGCAATATGTCACACATTTAATTAAGATTTAGAGTGACTTTTACTGCTAAATATCTTGTCTATTCACTATATAATTTACAATCAATAACTTTAATAATCGTTTAAGCTTAACATGCAAATATAATGATTTGAATTTCCCCTAGTTCTATGATATTTGCAAAATAGTAAGTAAATTAGTACATCATTGGTTTTTTCCACCCTACTTGTACCAATAGTAATAATACTCGTAATTTAATGTTGAAAGGGCAGAGCCACGGTTCCTACAGAGAAACCTTGCATTCTTGCATGTCTGCTAAATTTTGACACTTTGTCTGACGCAATGGAAGAGATTATTTAGAAAATTGGAAAAATACTTTTTTAATTAATTATTTAGTAATACGTTAAAATACTACCGGTATAATTGTAATAATTGAAAATTGGACACTTTAAATATATTTCTTTAGAAAAAATTTCTTCTATAGGGGAAATGTAAATAACTTATAAATGTCATTATAATTAAACAAATAATGGATAAAAGGAATTGAATAAAATATAAAGTTTATACAGTATAATATCAGGGGTATACAATCAAAGTTGGTAAAGTCCACAAAATTTTAAAAGTGAGATTTAAATTGCAACACATTTTTTTCCATATCTATATTTACCCCGTAGAATAATTTTATACAAATTCTAGTAATCTCGACTCTTATTTCAAATTGAAAATTGACTTTGCAAACAAACCTAGCAAAGTCCAAGTGAGTTGACTTTCAATTTGCTTAAAGTCCTTTTCAACCAATAGGAACGCTCCATTTCACTGACGCCTGAATCCAACCCTGTCCAGAAAGTTGGTAACAAATATAGGAAAGTCATAAACATTCAGTTATAAACTTACTAAAGTCCAAAACTTGGTAACAAAACTGGGAAAGTCCATCTTATACTTAAGGTTTTACTCAAAAGTATTGAACTGAGCGTGATGAACACTTGTATTTCCATAATGTATTACATTCTGCATATAAATAATGTTTAACATTAGAATAGTTACCTGTAATTATTAAAATAATCATTTTTATCGTTTACTGAACATTTTGGCACTGTGGACTTTACCAACTTTGATTGTATACCCCTGATATGGTTTGTTACCTAAAGTTTTCATTTTTCGTAAGAATGTTTCATTTTTTATAGAATTGATGACGAATCAAATTATTTCAGCTTAAAATTGTTATATCCGTTTCAAAGTAATTAAAATGTCAACTAAGTCCCTTAACATGTCCAACGGCATCATATTTACACATATTTAATTTTCTGGTATATACTTCACATGCAACTAATATTTTGTTTTATTTCGGTATATTATATCCTGACATTTTATTATACGTAGGTCTACCTATGATCAGCTAAAAAACTTGCAATTTCGAAACCTTAGAAAAGATAAATATACGAGTATAACATATGTTTAATTTTCATCGTCACACATTTCTTTCTAGAATAGTTCTAACAATAATAATATGTACAACACTACACCAAGTTAGTTTCAAATACTTTCCAATATTCTCACTCAAAAACGCCTGAACAATTTTCGTTTTTTATTCCTTTCGTTCTATATTGTCATTTCGTACTTGGTAATGGGTTACTAATACACTCTAAATATTAATGAAAACTAATTTTACTACTCCATTCATAGTTACTTTATTTTTCTTGGGATTGTAAATATAAAAAAAAACTCCAAGTGTTATAATTGCGTCCCCCAAAAGTTCTGTATAATATGCAAACTTGCTGCTCCTCGAAAATCTAGATTTTTTGTGATTATTTTTAATATCCATGAATACGGATGTTTAATCTGTTGTCAGCTATCAGATCACTTCATTGCATGCCCGTGAATTTTTGACCAAAAACAACACTGCAATGATACTCCAGCCTACATATTCTCCAAAATTGCTCCATATGATTTCTTTCTATTTCCAACATTAAAGGGCCGTCATTTCGCTCCTCTGCCTCTTTTATATTATGCTTCTTTGTCAATTTTTGATTGCCCAATACATTTAGCTCTAATTCTTTTGAATTCTATCATCAACATGACCATATTTTAGTCATTGTTTGTGAAGTTTCTTCTTTTTTATTACACTAGAAATTAATTCACATGAATAGCAACATCATTTTACATTAGATAATTTAATAAATTTATTAGATGATAATCAGCTTTATGAGAGTTTAAATTAGACTTTACTCTTGCAATATTACCTATAAGTTTAACTTCAAAAAATGCTTGATTATGATGAGGGTGTAAAGGAACAATAGAATCAGAAGAATTAGCATTATTTTCAGGCAGCCAGTGTGTATTCCATCTTGGGTTGGATAGGATAGTATTTTGAGCGTAATATTATATGAGCCATAATGGTTTGCTACTAAGCTTTCAAATAATGAGTTGTTATTAGACCAATTGATTTTGGATAAATCATAATCACCCATGATCTCACCAGCTCATTATCTTAAAAAAATTGTTAAAATGTTCGATACCATATTCTATAAATTGTTGCAACCACGATTTCTTCTAAATTTATAGCAGTAAATATACACTTAGGTCTTGGTCCATTATTATTTTTGATGCGGAAAAACTAGCGTAAAAACACCAAAATATGAGACAAATTAAAAAAAAAACGTAGCTACAAAATCTAGCCTAATTTTTAGATTTTTGTTCTTAAGAGAGAAACGTACTAAAAAGTAGGAAATAATTAGTAAACTAATCAATACTATATCAATATTTATAAAAAAACAAAGATAATTATAAACACAATAAATAAAAAAAAACCTTAAATTTATCACAATATTCAAAAACTTTAAATAAAATAAAATAATTTGAAAAGCACAGAAAACGTGACTATTGCAGCAATTTTGTTAATTATTCTTTTGAATAGATTAATTCTAGGAGGGGCTTTAGCTACAACGATACTCTTTAAGGATCCATTTTGGGTTTTTATTTCAGAGAGGGAAACAAATTCCATCTGAGAAAGGTATTCTAGTTTGCGAAAAAAATTTTAACATAAAATTATTTAAAAGTATTTTCTTCTCAATAAAATTTAGTAAGAAGTGAATATTCGAATAATTCCTACATTCAAACTTAAACTGAAGGTAACAAATCGTCATTTCTTCACTATTTAACAATTTTTGACAAAAATAATTACATTAATTATAAAAATAGTTATTGTTTTGTAAGAGGTAAGGTAAGGCGTAATTTAATACAAATTATCTACTATGATACTTCTCTCTTTCTGCCTTCTATGATAGTGAAACGTCTCCGATTACGAATAATGGGAAAATAGATTACGTTTATCATGTGATTTTTAATAGAAATATATGGATACAAAGAACGACTATATCTCTTAATATTGATCGTGCCATTTTCATTATTATTACACCTTATCCCAAAATCCCAAATCAATAGAAACAAGGCAAAATTATCGAAGTTAAAGAAACTAACGCCAGATTATACCTGCACTCTTTTCTAAGCTTAATACACCTCAAAAATTACTTAACAGGTGAAAAATAAATGTGGGATTAAGTTGAGTATGACAATAACCTTGATAAAAAAAAGGTCAAGAATAAATATGACTAAAGCCTCATTTGTTTACGTATTTAGTTGATTTTGAATATCAAGTATTTTTATTTTTATTCACATTCTTCACTACAAAAAGTGGATTTCCTTTCAATTAAGTCGGCGATAAGGCACTAAAAATGACAGAAATTCGCCGATAGCCCTTATCTTCTAATTTACTCCAGATAATAACTCTCTTTTAAATAAAAAAAAATATTATCAAAAAGCCTCTCAAGCCAAACTAAACCGCTTTCGTTCGGTTTGGCACTAGAATTGTAAAGTTAACAAACAGAAGAGGATAAAAGAAGTCTGAGTTGTCCTTCGCGCTAATTCAGAGTTTTGCGCCGTTATTAGAATTGTTAGCCGGTCTGCTCATAGGCCCCCACTTAGGTATTTGCCCGCGTAGTAAATTGAAGTGCCCCTATTTATGGAGTAGGAGTTGTGACGCCACTCAGAATACAACTGCAGCGTCATTGTCGTATTTGGTGATGCCTACGCACAGTACGGCCACCATGGAAAGCGTTGCAGGTTCTTCGAACATGAAGCGACTGCGCAACTGCAATTTTCTGTAGTATTCCCGTTCGCAAAGAGTAGAAAACCAGATTCTTGCTCAGGTTGAGTTAGTAGGTACTAAGCGGTGGAACGTTCCCTAAATATGGAAGCTTTTAGGTAAAGCTTTTCATAATTCGTTGAACAGGTGCCAAAGCTGTTGTTTTCGTACTGCAAAAGTTTCAACTTGCCCCACACCTGCTTAAGAGAAAGCTTTTTATCACCTGGGCAAAATTCAGACGATGCATTTCGTGTGAAGTTACCAGCGCATCGTCGTCGTTGTGCGCCACCGCTCGCGCAATCTGCAACAGCGGTTTGATCAGTAGACTAGCAATAACATTTCCGAATAAAAGGGCAGCGCTTCGGGTGATATGGCGACATGCCGCGCAAAGGTGTGGGAGATGACGGATTAAGGAGAGATTTAGGAGCACATTGACTAGCTGAAAATGTACTAAATGGACATCCTGTGGGTCGGCAGGGGAGCGTGCCAACTGAGAGCCTTAATGTGATTGTATTTACGTAGGTGATGGGTCACAAAAGGGGGTGAGGGTAGATGCGCCTGCTTGATGGTTCACCTGGTGCACTATGGTGACTTCATGGGGGCCAGAGGTACTGATTGACGAGTCAACATTCTTCTGGATATTGTTTGATTATTTTCAGTATACTCTAGTAGAATCACGATTAAGTACGAAGTGCGCATTTAAGGCCATTTACAAATTAAGTTATCACCGCGGGGAAATTAAATTCCTTTCACATCTTATTAACGTTTATGAAGGACCAGCTTGATCCCTATTATTTCACTACACCAACTAATTTTATAAATGGAAAGGAAGTCATATTTCTTTTTTTAATTTAATGTCAATGAATTTCATAGCAATCTGAAATGTAGTAAATATATAGAAATGGAGTTACGTATACATGTATCCGGATAAAAAGTATGCTCTGTATATACATATATTTCCGTTATTTATCTACATATACATATACTAAATTTCATGCCGATCGATTAAACCGTTGAAGCGTAATGGTAGAACAAACAAACTCATGTGCTCATTTATAACATTAGGAAGGATATACCTTTAATTTTTTATTTTCAGTATTCCAAAGTAAATTGTAAATATTTTTGTTATTAAATTTATTCATATAGTTAGGGACACGAAAAAAGTATAGGTACCTATTTTACATTCGATACTACTTTTACTACATAATTTTTTAGTCGATATTTTAGTTTGATACTTTGACTTATACTTTAATACTCATCCTGTAGTTTAAATGTGTAGCTACAAGGTACAGAACCGTACCGTCGTGGAACTTAAATCTATCTTTACAAAAGATCAAGCATACGCAATCCGAAGCCGAGGAAGTTCACTTGTTATGTTATTATGCTATTAGTACCCACGATCCCCATTTGTGTTAGATTAGCCCCACGTTCATCGTTTTAACTCTAAAAACTGATATACATATATATACATATATTCCTGATTAATCGAGTTTAGCGCTGCCAGTACGAAACTTCGCGAAAATAAAACCTAGTTAGGTCCATTTCTTGTCTAAAACTCCTATCATGTTAACCTTACCACAACATACAGCTGATTCACTTCCTTTAGTAATCTAAACTGACCAATTTGTTTATTCATAAAAATAAAACGACATATGAATATATCCAACAACCAAAATATGTTGCAATTTTGTTTGTTCCACCTTCGATGCCTTATATCGTGCAAGTTGTATTTGTATATGGTATATTTTATTATTTGTATTTAAGAAGATATAAAACAAAGAAACTATTAATGGTGCATGCAACATTGCTGAGATTTAGAGCTTTTTCTCCTGTTTTAAGTTTGTCGAGTTTTTGTTTTTCTTTCTAATAATTTATTTTTTTATTCTTTAATGCAAATGAAATTATTTCTCCGCTAATAGTGAAACAGTAAATGTACATTTTATCTGTAAGTATGTTTCTATGACTATGACAGTTTTTCGAAAAGTAACAAATCTATATCAAGTACGCAACTCTTGGCGCGCGAGATCAATTCGTTCAAAGTGGACTCTTAATTTGGAGCTGCATACACCTTAAAAAATGGATTGGTTATATTGAAAAGGTTTTAAAATAATCTGCATAAAGTAACTTTCAATTTTGGAAAAAGGCATTCACATTAATTTTGTGTTTCCAAAAAAAAAATTAAAATAATAATTTTCATATCATAAAAAAAAAGTAAAAATGATTATTTGTCTTCTAAAAATATTTCGGATTTGAATTTAAAAGTTTATTTATGGATAGCACTAATATAGTACGATAAAATTCGTTGTAAAATTGAGTTATGTATGTTGGTAATTGTACAAAAATAACATGAGAATTTAATTAAATACCATTTGAAATACCCTATCCAAGGTAATATTGTATGTGCCTACATTATTGTAAAATGCTGTCTAAATGTGTGCTTCTGTGAGATTATCAGATTTGTGATCAATTCAATACAATTTTATTAGTCTTCCTAAAATCTTAAAACAATTAAACATTGCAACATGGAGGTGCTACCTTAAATCAATTTAGTTTTACTTTGTATTTTAAAAATCTAAATACTCAACTTCGCTCACAAGAATGAAGTACGCCACTGTTTAAAAAAGTGAAAGCAAAAATTGCGGAAATTGGATTTGTTACGAAAATAGTTTTCAATCGAGCTCTTAGACTCGACATCTCCTTTAGTTTTTATATTATTTTCCTTAAAAGAGATTCTAGTAAAAGCTTTTAACCCGTGATGGCCCTCCAAAAAACATAACACCATTCTCCAAAGGAATTGAAAAAATCTAA
This sequence comes from Philonicus albiceps, assembly GCA_963969385.1. Classification (NCBI taxonomy): domain Eukaryota; kingdom Metazoa; phylum Arthropoda; class Insecta; order Diptera; family Asilidae; genus Philonicus; species Philonicus albiceps. The sequence continues at coordinate 23,224,204 of OZ017773.1, read as the reverse complement.
TTAAAAAGCTAAATACAACAAAAATATTGTCCAGCAACACCCTCGCACCCACCACACACCACTTTTTTTTTTTGTAGAGATAAGCGAAACTCACAATTTTTCAATGCTTAGCTGAGTTGCCATACAGCCCATCCCTCCTTATTACATGCGTGGCAACACTAATCAGCGAAATGAAAACGCTTTTAGTTGTAATTAGTTGAAATGAATCGCTCTGAAAAGCCACCGCTTGATTACAAGTGAAAAGCTCTCTGGCCACCCAGTTGGCGTTCGCTGTGCGACACTGCCCCACAACAAAAACTTTCACAAAACGTTTGTTAAACGGTGTGGTGGCTGCTCCGTTCAGTTAAGTGGAGAGCTTTTTTCATGCGTGCTTTTTGTAGAAGAATTTATGCCGCATTTTCCACACCATAACAGCATCGGCCCTATATTGGTGCACTCCTCTCTCTCTTTGGGGCTTCACTTGATCGGGAAGCTTTCGATTGATTCCTACTTTGCGGAAGCAGAGAGGGAATAAGTTTTGTTCAATGAATTTTCCTCCACGATTTGTTGCTACTCTTGCGTGGGGCGTTCTGCTCTCTGTGCTTTTCGTTGGTATGTGCAGCAGGATCCTATTTGCAATATGATTGTAAGTTTTCCACCCCTTCGCCCATGAAAGGTTCCGTGTAGAGACATAGGACCTAAAAATGTCCATAAATAGACGATAAATAAGAAATTGCGAGCTTTCTGGAGGAGGAGTGCGAAAGTAGAGGTAGTAGAAGCCACCGATAATAAACAGGGCGGGTAGGGGCGGAGAGGCTCGGTCAGAAACAGTGCTTTTACTGTGCTGTAAGCAAGCAGTGCGCGGCACGACAGCAGAAGAAAAAGCACTTCGTCGGTCGGTGTCGGTGCTGCCCCGTGTGTTTTGTGCCTTCTCGGCATTTTCGCGCAGTGTTAAAACGACAGCGGCTACCAGAGCACCATCCGGATCCGGCTGATTGTAGGCACGGCGATGATAGATAGCCTCTGTCAGTGTGCTAATTACAATTTGGGCAGAGTCGAAAGACAGACGGTCCGATGAGAGTGAGCTTCTACGGATAATTTTTTTAAAAGGTGTCTCCCTGCTCTGCTGTTCACCGGCACAACGGCAATCACTTCAAGCGAAATTTCCTCACATTGTCTTAAACGACTGTTGCTAATCGCCTAAAATATTCGGTATCCACTCCGCTGGAATCCTGCCCGGTGATAATCCTGTCCGCATGTCGACGACCTAACCACAATCTCCAAACCTTCCAGCCGCCTACAACATTGCCTTGTTGTCGGACGCGGGATGAGTTCTGTGCCTGATTCTGGAGTCCAAGGGACACTCTAGTCTGGTCTGGTATTGGTCTAGAGGTGCGATTAGAAGTAGACACAGTAGTAGACGTGGATTGCCTGTCTTCCTTGGGGCACTCGCACCGGACTGAGATGTCGATATTTTTTCTTTGCGGACGGTCGTGCGTTTTGGTGGTAGTGATTGACAGACAATCGCTAGCAGGCATTTCTGCTGCCCTCCAAACAGAAGTGTGCCCTGGTTGAGGCTTTCTTTGGCAATGTGCCTTTGTAGATGCTGCTACCCGCCTTAGCCCCGTTGGGAGCGCACGCGACCACCACCGATCTTCAAGAGACTTTTTTTTTGCTTTTCTTCTTAATAATCAGCTCGCTTGCCCCTTTTGTCCTCTCGCGTGAAAAATTAGCATTTTTCATCACTTTTCACTGTCTATCCACTTTGGAAATCATGTCGCGCGCGCGATGCTTTCTTACCTGGCCGCGTTGTGAAGTGCTGTGTTGTGCTATTTATTTACTTTTCACCACATTTTTCACTTTTCGCTAGTTTTTCTGTCGTTTATGTTCCCGCCAGTATTTCTGCTTTTAAGCGAATGTGCGCCCTCTCTCGCTAATTTGGACTTCTACTCGCCGCGCGTTATGTTTTGTAGATTCTTCCACATTCTTTCCCATTTTTTCTTCTCTTGATAGTCGTGTGAAACAATTTTTTTTCCATTTTACCCTAATCGGTTCAAAGCTATTAAGAAAATCGCTTTAAACGTTCTAAATCGTTTTCGATACCCGGGCGGTGGGCTCTGGTACATTCTGATTGGAGATCTCTGAACTTTTTTCAGAAGAATTTTTTCGAAATTTTGAAATTCCCGGGGTGAATTTGAATCGGCAGGAAGTGAATTTTTGCTTCTCGCTGGGCAAATTCTACTACTTTTCTAAACCAACTTATTAATTTTGTGATCGATAAAGAAGTTTCTTGTGGATTAAAAAGGCTTTTGGAACTGTTAAACTGGACTTTGAGTGCAGTGAAATGTGGAAAAAAGAATAAAAACAATTTCGCCTCTTAACTTTTTCGAAACTGTAACATTGCCGGATATTAAGTAAGAAGCTGCGGATTTTCACATCAAAAAACTTTTAATGAATATTTGGGTAACTATTTGAATTTCTTCACATTTTTATGTTCGTTCTCTTATAAATCTCTAGTTTATCAAGTTAAAGTAAGCTTAACTCAACTGAGTACATTCGCCAGCATTTACGGGGTGTTATCGTCGCCAGAATGAATAAATGTCTAAACACAGAAGCTTTTAGTTCCCTCCTTAATTTTGCCGCGATTATTTGAAGTGATCTTGGCGCTTTATTTAAGTAAGACAGCAAGTAGATTCAGCAATTGAAGATTTCTTAAGCAGCGCGTGCGGAAACAGTATTTTCATAAAATTGCTGATATATTGCTAGCAATTTATTCACATTTTACTACAATGTTGTCACTGATATGAATATGTAAGTGCCCCCAATTCATGTATAGGCTTACATTTTTTGATTGCTTTTACTGTTTTACGTGCTCTAAATTTTTAGTTTCACAAAAAGAGAAGCTCTGCTCATTTTTTGAGGAAAGCTTTAATATTATTCAGAATTCAAATTTCGAGTCTACGGTTTGAAACAATTTAGAACCATTTCAATTCTTCTAATGAGTTTTCTATTTTCATGCATATTCTGCGACACTCTCTCCACCAATTAAAAAAAAAATTAATTAAGAAGAAAAAGGGACTGTTTTTAATTTTGACAAAAAGCCTAATGACATAATAATTTTTCACATATATATAATCATACTGTTATAATTTTTTAATAAATTACTAAAAAAAAATTTGTGAATTGTAGAAAAGCACTTCAAGGATAAGTTTGTTTTACTTTGATTTTCCTTGCCTGTCTAACATAGAGAAATCGTGTTTCGAGAAAAAAAGAAATCGTTATAGAAGAATTAAAATGGTCCCAAAAATATTCACCGTACTGAATATAGACAAAAATATTCTCTCCTTAAATTAACTTCTTTTAATTAGGATGAGATTTTGGTACGACGAGACATACATATATTAAATTTTTAATTTTACTTTTGTAAATGAATTGACTAGACAGAGGTCAGTTCTGCGGATGCATTCTACAGTCAACGATCAACCCAACCTTGATCTCAGACATCACAGATGAAAACTAGTAAAATTCAACGTTGGTTAAAGTTAAAACAACTTAATACTATAAAGTGTTTCTTTTTTTTAATAATAATGGCTTTTTAATAATAATAAGAAATTTTCTTTTCAAAATAATTCAAGATAAAAATCTTTCTTTATTACAATTGTAAAAAATTACAGATTCTTCAATAATGCCCTTGCACATAATAAAACCAGACTGGAAATTACTTAAGCATCTCGAAGATAATTTAACAAATATACACTATTCCGTAATTTAATTAATTTACCAATGTATTTTATAGTCCCCAAATGAATACAAGTTAATATAAGACAATAACATCAGGGCGAGATAAGTTTAAATTAGGCATTTCGTAAAAAGGTTGAAATAAGCCATCTACACAAGGACCGGATACGTTCATCGTCTGGTTGATGTTTCTTCGTTCTCAGCGACATCGGCAACCACAGCCGTGATATTCTCGGCAAAACGACCAATCCGATGGCGGCCACGCCCTGCAAGGTCTCTTGTGGTTCCAGTCTGTTCGAGTCGAGCAGCTAAGCGGCGAAATGTTTGCCCTGTTGGCGCGACACGATTAGGAAATCGACGTCGAAATGCACGCTGCGCTAACACCACCGACCGATTATTATTCAAAAAAATGGACACAATTATTCCACGCTCTTGCGGTGTATAGCGCTCCAATGCTTGTCTGTTTGTATTCTGCAGTAATGTCAAATATTGTTGACGTACGACGCCATTTGCAAAAATTATAACATCTTCCGATAGAGTGATTAATTTTGCGCCACCTTGTATTAGGATTTGTCTGAACAAAATGTTAGTCGGTTTTACATATACAGTCTGTTCACTTTTTTAAAGCAGATAAGAAATATTTCTCTCTCTTTTTCTGTAAGTGAGTGATTGTACGATGGAAGGGCTACGACGCCAATACTAATTCATTTCAGTGTCGCTTGAAACATCATACCGCGCACAACTTATTCAAAAAGAGTTCAAAATACGCAAAACCGTATGAAGTCTTTCTGAGCACGCATTCAAAAGGACCAAATTTGTCGTATGCCGCTATTGGAAAAGCAAAAAAAAAATCTAAGAAATTCATTGAAAAGAGGGAAAACTGCTATTTGGAGTCGAAAACTGTCGACAACCTTCCTGATAAAGAGAGTAACTACGAAGAAAGAGGATAGAGTGATGCTGTATTTGTTTGAGCGCACCCGCGCTTTAAGCCTGCGCAAGGCGAAGGTTCAACTGACAGAAAAGGAAATCGCGTCAGCATCAATGCAATCAGAGAGCGTTTACGTGAGATAAACCTTGAATACCGTGCTACGATAGCGCACTGTCAAGCATCCAATAAAAATCAATGTTTGGGGAACACGATATGGGCTTTGCGAGAATTTGGACGCTAAGAAGTTGGTCAAAATTTATTAGCGTTGTCTCCTAAAATCAGTCAAAAATATGTCTGAACCCAACTATGATGATTGGATTTCACAATTGTGCAGGATCTGGAGAGCAGGAAATAACAACGATGGACTGGCCATCCCAATCCCAGTCGCCAATCAAATCGAGAATGTGTAGGGCATAATGAAGAGTCAACTCTCTGGAAGTCCTGTGTACAATCACAAGCAGTTAACACGGATGATTCGGAAGATATGGCGTTCGTTGTTGAATATGCGGAAAAACTCGTCGAAAGCACGCCCAGAAAATGCAAGGCCATTCTCAGTAGCGGTGGGGACAGCACACTTTATTAATTGGTCTCGTCGTAGTGCTTTCAATATACTTGTATGTAAAAACATTAGAAATAAATATTGCCTCTATAAGTAAAAAAAATGCTATATTTCCTTGTTCCCTCCTTCACTAGAACCGTAACAGGTAAATTGTAATTGGCCATATTTCTAAGTATATGCACCAAAAATTTAATATTATTAAATAGTATTGATGTGTGCAGTCGGAGACGAAGATTGACACCATAGTATGTATATTAGCGTCTTATAATCATTTGCTTAAACGTAGGAATCAAAATTCTATCTTTTGTTCTATCGTAAATTATATTTTATTTAAGTTTTTAATATAAAATGTTTTTTTAAAAAGGCTGTACTTTTACAGTTTCAAAAATTCGAACATTCGATTTTTGCACTTAAGTATAAGCATTTTTATATTATTCCTCATAATTTAGTGTATGAGATAATTTTTTTCTATTGAAATGCATTTTACTCTTCAATATAAATTCATTTCACTACTTGCATACTAAGCAATTTAATACATATCAAAATAGTGATGAATTTGCTTCAATATTTTTTATAGTGGCAGAAATATTTTTTTTTTCAATAATTCTTCAAAAAATGCTTTTTGTATGGGAAGTAGCTTCTGATAATTAAAATTGGCGGACGGATAGTGGGACTAATAAAATCACCAATTTAATAACTTAAGCGCGCTTAAAATTGCTGTTAAAATAGAAAATAAAACTATAGAAAATCTTTCCTTTAGGTAGCTTGATCTTTTTGTTGCAAACCATTAATTGTTTCTGATGTATGCATATTATAGAATAAATTATATATGCACTAGTTTTAAAATCTATATTATTAAAATAGAAAGCACGCCAGGCATTCCGAAAATAATAAAGATCTGCAAATTATTCAACAACTGATATAATCTTTGTTTAATTTTTCTTTTCATTTTTACCAAGTGCAATCAATTGTAAATAGTAAATTAGATTAATTTTTTTATTTTTTGTCATAATTATGTATAAGTGCCACATCTTGTCAGTATCCTCAAAAAGTATTCGGTTGCTATATTATTTTTCCAAATAAATTCAAAAGAGGAAATAAAACAGAAAAATAAAATAAAGCAATCATATCTCAGAGGGATAGAAGCAATACTAGATGGAAGCGGAAGCCTTAGAGAACATATGAATGCATGACATTCGTTGGGTACACTGCCTGTTTTCCAATGCAGAAATCAACAAACTAAAAACGAACCAATAAATTTGCTGAATTCGCTGAGTCACGTGTAAAGTGCAAATCCTTGCCTGCAGTTGTGCTAGCAGGTTATCAAAACATCGGGAACAACATTTACCACTTTTAAGGGAGACACTGCTCAACTTTGCTTATACCATAATGCTAGGCTAGAATTACTGCTCATAATTTTAAGAGAATCGGAGCGCAATGAGCCGTAAATCGGTACATTTTTCTCGACGCCATAACTCCTATACCGATACTTTATTGGAAAAGTAGTTAAATTGCTATCCATTATCAAATTTATTATTTTTTCGAAATTGTGGTCACGATTTTACATATAGTACCATTTCGAAAAACTTCTTGCAGAGAAATTTTCAGGTTAATTGCAGTCACGAGTTCTTAGTGTTACTTTAGCAACCCTGCACTGCTGCACTCATGGCAAATGCTTTTTTTACTTATATATTACAGAAATGTTTTATCATGAAATAACAATTTTGTCACAATATTTTGTGTGTAACATATGCACCACGAACTAAATTTGTCCGCAACAACGTTCTCAATAGGGCCCTTTTCTCCTATTTTCATCTCCAAAACACTGTTCAGGCATATGGAACTCACAAATAGAAAGCGTTTCGCTGAGTAAAAGTTGAAGAACTCAAAATCCCGAAAAGCTTAATGACGTTTTCGAAATGGATCCGCTAACAAAATACATATATCTAAAAATTATGAACAAAAAAATATATATATATAAAATACTTTGCATTAATAAAAAGGTTGAACTAAAAAATATATCTGTCATAAAGTATTAAAGTATACAGAAATTGAAAAGAGAGAAAATTTAAAAAGTAATTAAAATAAACATTTTTAAAAAAAGACATAATTGAAAAATAATTTTTTAAAAACGAATAAATTAATGTTTAAATAGAGGTTGGACCATTTATAATTTGGAATTTTATTTTACTGTATTTTATTCGGAAGCACAATCCTTTTGGTTAATTATGAAACACCACTTCATTTAAATGACTTAATCGGCTGGCCTTACTAAAGCTCCACATACGATCAGCCCTCCATACAATCAGCCTAATTTTTCAACTCTATGGAGCTCTATTTGATGGATGGCTGCACCAATTTCGTTTTAAGATGCTTAATTGTTGCTGGATGGTAAGCGTAACACTTATCTTTAACGGCTTTCCAATTTCCAGTTTAACAGATTCACATCGACAACACGGCTAATAATGCTATTTTCAAAGATCGACTATTAAAGGGCTTGTGTGACATGACGCGTCATTGTGCTGAAACCAAATGTTATTTAAGTCCATATCTTCGAAAATAGGCCACAAATAAGCAATTGTCATTGTCCGGTAGTGCTAACCACTCAATCCTTCTTCCTTCCTCATTTTCGAAGAAAAATGACCCAATGTTACCACCGATTCAAAAACCACACCAACCAGTTACTTGTTGAGGGTACATTGGCTTAACCATATGTGAATTTTATGTGCCCCAGATGTGACAATTTTGCTTATTAACGTAACCAACGAGGTGAAAAATAGCTTCGTTAGAAGATATGATTTTTCGATAAAAATACTTATCTTCTTTCAAGCGTTTCAGAGCCCAATTAGCAAACCGAAAAAGTTACGGATAGTCATGTGGCTCAGCTCCTGTAACAATTGAACTTTGTATGACGTTATTCCGAGGACCTTATGCAAAATTCGTATCAAAGAAATGAAATGTTCAATTCCAACATAACGCATTTGCTTGGTTGTTTTTGCACACTGAACAACAAAAACAATGTTTTCAGTGGTGGGCACTGCACGAGTGCGAGGTCTTGTTGTTTTATCCAATAAAGATTCACGCACGCATTTTACAAATTGATCAAATTGCGTTGAAGGCGCTTTTCTTCTACCAAATTTTGAAGGTAATTTTCTTGCCATGCCACACTTAAAATAACCAGTAGTTCAAATTCCAAATTCTAAATGGTCCACACTGTAGACATATTATAAACAAAATAATTTTTTTTGATAAGTTTTTAGAAAAATGTATCCAAAGTTTTGGTAACTTCAAACTTTGGACATAAAATAAATGATATATAAATCCAAAACATCAGCAATAAATACCAAAAAAGTGTGCAGTTATTTTTGGAATGATCGATATGATCTCTTATATTAAAATTGAACAAAAGGAAAATTCTCACTTTAACGAAAATTAATAAATTATATAAGCTTAGGATTTTCAGATCCCATTTCAAATGTTGTGCACTTTAGACAATAATGAACGATTGACTTTGATTTTATACAATCTATATAAGCTGAATGGGTCTCTAGACATCATTTAGGTTAACGTGTTAAATAAAATCAAATTTTTTTTTGAGAAATACTAAAGTTACATGGCCGCGAGTCTCCTGTTTGTAAAGGAAGTTTAACAAAATCATTAAACTTGCGATAGTTAAAAACTGATTAATTTTTCTATTCTGTCCATTTTCTCCAGAATATTTAACATTAATTTTTTAATTTATATCTGGATGCCTATTTAAATTAAACCGTTATCTTTTCTTTGTTTCTTTCCAGCAACAAAAATTCTTGAAACGGCCAGTAGAGGACGTCGACAATGGTCCAGACAATTATGAACCGCCAGTTAAATTGCAGCATAACGGCTCAGAGAATCTAACGAAATTCTCAGTAGAAATCGTTCAGCAGCTTGAATTTACAACATCCGCAGCTAACTCACAGCCCCAGCAAATCAGTACAAATGTCACTGTAAAAGCTCTAACCAACACCTCCGTGAAAAGTGAAGGACAGAACTCAGGTAACGTAGTGAATCCGGGTGCAGGAGGTGGGAATGGTGGGACAGGACCAGATGGTAATGGAAACAATGGTGGCAGTGGTGTAGTTCCGAATCTTAACGGTAACATTCCACCTGGCAGCGGAGCAGGCGGTGGATGTCCAGGTGCTGGGGGCACAGGCAACAATGGTCCTGGTAATGGCATGGGGCCGAACACCAATAGCGCAACGGGTCTAGTCGGAGGGCCGGGTAATAACAAATCACTTAGCTCCCATCATGATTTAGGAAACTTGGTGGAATGCAAACAGGAGCCGGACCATGACTTCTCCGATCTGCAGCAGTGCGCTGCTGCTTTGGAGAAGGATGCAGCAGCAAACGGGAATTTTCCCGGCTTCCCTGACCTTATGGGTGACGATGCGAATGAAGAGAGTGACTCGTTCAAAGATCTAATTTCGGGTCTGTCTGATTTTCACCCGGAGTTGCTCGACTTCGAGGAGAAACCCCTGATTGACATCAAAACCGAGGACGGCATCAAGCCGGACACAAACGCACAATCGCTGATTGACAGCCTCAATGTAAACGTGAAGTCAGAGAATGCGATGGCGCAGTTCAATTCCCACTTCGGCAACGAGGGTCAGGGAGGGATAAACAAAATGCGTACCCAATTCCAAAACGGGCCCAACGCACCGATGACTGAGCTCTCTCCGGCTGCCCAGACACTAAAGCACATGGCCGAACAGCACCAGCACAAAAATGCCATGGGGATGAACTTCCCTCGGCCGCCAATGCAGCCGCCACAGAACCAGGTGGTTAGTGGAAATCGTTTCAACGATTTCGGTCCTTTTGCCAACGATTTCATGTCATCAGGTAGCAACGGCTCAAATGGGGTCCTCCAGCAACAGGTGCCACCCCAGTTTCACAAAAATTCTTCGCAATCGTTTGTCGACATTAAGCAAGAGCTCTTCTACTCCTCACAAAACGACTTCGATCTGAAGCGATTGCAACAGCAGGCACAAATGCAACAACAGCAGCAGCAGCAACAACAGCAGAACGCTAACAATGGACCGGGGGTCCCTCTCGGTGGCGGAGCAGGGGGTGCGAAAATGGGTCCCACCGGTGGTTTCAACAAGCCACAAAATCCTCAGTCACAATCGCAACAGCAGCAAGCACAGCAGCAAACGCAACAGCAGCAGCAACAGTATTCGCCGTATGGGTCTCCAATGTCTAACAACAACGGCAGCCCCGGTCCTAACTTTATGCCTTCAAGAGGTGGTCCTGGGGGAACTGCTGGTGGTGCTAATGCTGGAACTAATACTGGACCAAATGCTGGCCAACAGGTACCTCCATCAAATTCGGCTAGTACACAACGGCAAAATTCAACGGGTGGTCCTAATGGTCCCGGAGGTCAGTCATCGACGACGCTGCAGATGAAACAGACGCAACAGTTGCATATTAGTCAACAAAGTGGTGCTCATGGTATTCAGGTAAGTGAAGAATTAGTTTTTTGTTTATATCTCTGAGTGGATGTTTTAAAGCAGATTTTAACTTAATATAATTTTTGAACTAAAAGTAAAGCGTACCGAAAGAAAATCATGTGTAAAATTCTTAAAAAAAAAAAACTATTGTTAATGCATTTTCAGGTTTTCCAAATCGGCATTAAAAGAGATAGTAAATCTGCATTTCATAATCAAGCATCAAAACCCTTTGGCAGGATTTCAATTCCAGCATAACCATGAGAAGTTTTAAAATGTTTAAAGATCGATTTACGTAAAATCTATGAAAAATAGTATCCTTATTAAAGATTAATTTTAAGTCTGTTCGGATTTACGGTATCAAGGATTTTAAATTTTAAAACCAAAATTCAATGTTTTTATTTATTTGCACTATTTTTTAATTTGGGAGGAAAAAGAAAGAAACTTTCCTTTATCATTTCTTTTCGTGGAAAGTGAAAGGCTTCTCACACAAGTTTTTAGTTATAATACCTAAAAAAAAAAACGTTTCTTAGGGAAAAATATATTTGAAAACTACCTATAAGAACTTTAGTAAATTATCTAAACATTTTTGTAGCAATTTTATATAATGATGAACTAATTAAAAATATCAGAAAGGTATATTTAAGGAAAAACAACTTCCCATTCCCTCATACGTGTAGGTTTTATAGGGGGAGGGATCAGCTGCCCATACCCAATTTCCTCTTGTGTAGAGGTGATTAAGGTCAACTAATTTCTGCCCAATCTCCATTTTGCTTTTGTACGCCTATACGGGCCATACGTCTGTTCTGAATTAATTTACAAATTTGCTTATAGACTGGTTCTTGCAACTTATTATTATATTAAATAAAAATTTCACGAATTTATTTTCTGCCAAATGCACACTAGCACGTAAAGTTACTTAAGTGATAAGGTGCGTCAAAATGATACATATTATTACTAAAATAAATTTTCTAAGTACTAGAATAAACACAAACGCAAAATTAAAAGCGAAAGTTTTATATATCAATCTTGGAAAATCCTATACAATGGCATAGGAGATTTCTTTAAAATTTCCCAAAGCAAATTACACAAGGTACTTTAGATAATTTTCCCAATCTAAGGAAGCCTAAACTTAGTATAAGACAGCCAAGTACAAGTCAATTTTTACTCAAATATAAATTTCCATACAAAATATTCTACCTAAGTATGTTTTGGTAAACCTTAATATTTTTTAGGTATAACAAGGTAAGAGAATGAAAATATCCTTTGAACGGCATCTGCGGAACTCGAGAACCATTTCTCATGATATTTTAATCAGAAAAAAACTAAATAACTTCAAAATAACGTATGAAACTAGACTTTATACTTCCGTTTTCCGAAAGAAAACTCTCTTGTCTTATCGATTGTACGTGTCTTTCGTTTGGGAAAGACAAAGACAGTACAGAGTCCTCTGTAACTGCCCAGCCTTCTCTCGTACATATACACATATTGACATATTATTTTATTTCAATTTCCGGTTATTCAATTCATTAGAGAAAACTTACAGGGAACTCTTCGATTACTTTTTTATTATAGTCATAATTTGAGGCAAAGGTAATTTTAACTTTATAACTGGTTTTCGTTTAATCTTTTTTTCCTCATATGCTGTCCAAGCTTTCGTTTAGTTAGAACTACCTTGTTTTATAGCAGTTTAGAGCGCATGCTAAAAATATCTCAATGGCGATTTCTTTTTTCCCAACCTCTGCGATATTCATCCTTATAGATCGGTTAAATTAATCAATTATATTAAAACCTTCCTCTCAAATCAAATTATCTAATCGTGAAAACCGCAACTAAATCCATTCAGTACTTACGGAGAAAATCGCGAGCAGACAGATGCTGAGGGAAACTTTTTCATAATATGTAGTGATGTAATGGAACAAAACCCAGGTTTTCAATTTCAGTGCTGATGTAACGTTTTGTTCAGGATTAGAATATTTTCTTTGCGATGTTAGTGTGGTAGGAGATACAAGTAAATAAATTAGTGGATTCACGTAAGCTTTGAAAGATTCTTAATCAGAGTTTCATCTCTTAATGAATCTAAAAATTTGTATGTAGGTTTAAACAAATATTTATTTATTTATTTTCTATGCAAAATCTGAAAAAAAATCATGAAATATAGATGAAAATCAAAACTGTGATTCAATAACAAGAGTTTTGGATTAGAGTAGTTGTAATTGGAGTATAAACCATGAATCTAAAGGATTTCTTTATATAAAACCATTGTTATTAAATCAGACTTTTCACCTTCCTCGATAATTCTTTATAATTCTTTTCAAATTTTTCATAGTCTGGTTATTGTATTTAAACTTGTATTTATTAGCATAATTTTGTGAATATTTGTTATTTACGATGGAACAATGAGCTTCCCAAAATACGTCAAATATTTATTAGCAGCATTTTTTGTTTTATGCTAGAACCTACCGAATTTCGTTAGTTAGAAGTTGTTTTGTGTTATTTTGCCATAATGATCCAAGCTCTTGATTGTACCAACCCAACCTCCTTAATACACTGGAATTTTGTAATATACTAGTAGTAAACTTATCTATAAGAGCAAATACAAAGACTCAAACTAAATAGAATGTGTAATCTTTTTAGATTTTTAAAAGGTTACTCCTTAATCTCTTTATCTTTATATAATATGTTTTAAATGAGTCTAAAGTACAATAATCGGTTAATTATATTTTGAGAATTTTAAAAAGCTTATGTTAATATAATACACAAATAATTTAAACAAAAATAATAATAAACATTTTTTCTGGCCTATCGCCATTTATTTCATGGGAAAGATACTTTATATGATACTTATTATTTAAAGGAGAAGGTAATACTAAATTAAAACGATTTCATTTCCCTCTATATTATCTATAGAATTTCTGCTGTAATGGGGAACATTTCAAAATGAATAATCAGGATCACTAGAACACCAAGCACACATATATACACAACCCAAATTCCCCACAGATGAAAGTGAGGCAACTGAAATAAGTGCGCCTCACTCACAATTCATTTGCTATTCACATGAGCAATTCTTAGTGTAATACTAACACCGCTATTAAGATACTTTCGCCCAGGAAGATAAACTCATTGTAAATTTACATTAACATCCCACCGCCCGCCTGGAACAAGAAGCGAGGCGGCCATATGATAAGCAGCCCTCGAATACTCCATTAAAAAAGCTCATGCAGCATAACGGCATGGCAGTGTCCTACTGGTTCGAGTTAAAAAATCGAAATTTCCTTGAATCCATTCAAAACCTAAAATTGAACCGTAAATGGGCAAAGCTCCCTCTCCCGTTGGAACGAGGATATATTCAAGCTTTAACATTTTCAATTACTTTACGTCATAAGCTCTAAATTCATCCCCTCTCCAGTCATATGGTTATTGTGGAACGGTCCCTTTCTTGCTCCTTCCTGCTAAATCGTACTCCTTCAAGCACCAATATCCTTCGCCGTGTCCCCGAACTTAGGAGCCGTTAGCTCGCCTGACATAAAGTTTCATTTGCACAGGCGGTGCGGCTGGGTAGGGTGAGAATGGTGGTGGTGGATCGAAGAAGGTAAGTTATACCGAAGGAAATCTGTAGCCATCTCTTTTTTGATAGAGCGCGGTTTTCCTGGTGCCTTGGCTGATGGTAGTACCATTCGGTTGCCTCTCGTCGTCCAACGCTGGTGTCGATATGCTGTCGCTGGGGGCATCTTCCTTTCCTCGAAATTGACTTGTGCCACCTCACCTGACTGGTTGACTTCGGCTACCCATTTTCATAGCACTTTTCTAGCAGCTAGCTTTACGCCATTCTCGTCTTCCTCTCTCTCTATCACCACCATTGCCATCTACGGTCCTTACCAAAGGATTGATGATGTTCGTTGCTTTGTTTGAATGTGTGCGTGCCATTTTATTTTATTAAACCGAAAATTTATGTTATTAATTCGGAAGCCCTCAGACCCAGCATATTTTCCCAATTCTATATTGAATCGACTGTCGTACCCATCTACATATTGTGTGGGGCCTTTCAAGCTCCTCTGTACTCAGCTCCTCCACGTCCTTTTGTTGAGAAGCTTGGATTTGTTGTTATATTTTGTTTAGGAAATTTTATCCGAATTTTATCCACCTCTGCCCTCGTCTTATTCTTGGTCGTTGTATGATATGGCTGGATCGTCTCGGGTGAAGTTAAGTTCCTGATTACGGCCAGCTTTTAACTAGCTTGTGTTGATGTCGAACACTGCCTCGGTTCGGGATCAATTCGTTTTTATTGAATATTAATGATGATTGCAGATTTACGCTCAGCCAGTACAGCCGAGCCGTGGTATTCAAGTAGGACTTTTTGAGCTTTGTAGAGAAACCACTGCAACAACAAAGTTTTTTGGAATGAAGTTTTATAGGCGAATTCTGGGTGGTTGAATGTGAGAAACTCTTTCAACAGGAGCCTATGACTCATTGTTTTCGTTTATTTGATGAATGGACGGTAGATGAAGGAACTCTTAACGTTGAGGACATTTTTGAATAAACTTATAGGTAGGTACGAATTAGGCTTGCTAAAATTAACTGTATTTTTTTTATGCAGGATGTTTTTTAGTGGGTATGCCAAAATGATTAGGATAAAAGATCTGACCTAGCCAAACAAAAGATTGTATGGCAGGGGGAAGGCCGGCATCCTCAACCGTTTGGAAGTTATAAAGTGATTTGTAAATTCCAAATTTTCATGGTATGCACATCACTATTTTACTTTTATCTCTTGACCTATTCACTGCAGTGGCATCCAACTCACGTCAAAAATCCGTTTCCTAATGTTCTTTCCAAAAATTTCAATGATGTTGACCCACCACAACTCATTGCAAGTACACTCATTTCCGAAAGTGGAAAAATGTTGGTAATTTTCCTAAAATTCACGTTTTCATTAAATTTTCTCTGAAATTCACGAAATTAATAAACTTATTTATTAATTTTTGTCCAATTACTAATCTTATTACCTTTTCAAGAAGGTACAACATGTAAAATAAAGAGGTAGAAAAATCTATTCCTTAAAAAATCTTAACTGGTATTTTATTATTTCATTGCCCTCTAATTGCAAAAATCGTAAAACGAACGAAATGTCTTAAAACATTATCGAGAATATTTGTTTAGCACACACAGGTAATTTGTTTTAATTAATGCTGCAGAAAAGTCATAAAAAGGTTAACTGAATTTATTTTATTGGCGTAATTAGCTTGCCTTAACAATCTATGTAATTTGGTATATCCTGACACTCTGCTACTAATATCTGACGAAAATTTGGTTTCAAAAGAGGGTTAGTTAGCAGGAACATTGATATTGTTTAAAAACCAAGCGATAACTACGGGTGTTCTCAGCTGATATAATTAAAAAATTGCCGAATTCACTTTTGAGGAATACGCCGATATAATTTACATTTATGATGTACAAAAGAGAGCCAGTCCGAGAATATCAAAAGAGACTCCCATATCGATAGGAACCCTAAAGAGGGGTATTTTCGCAGATGTTAAGAGGAACCAGAAGTGTAGCTTCAACTAGGATGGATCCGCGATCAGGAACATCGCAAAATTCTGCCGACGTCGAACAGCAAATAATTAGCATCGTCAGGTAAAACCCTGAAACGATCACGGGGTGAATCGCAAGACAATTAGAAGTATATTCATACCTTATACAGATTGGAAGGTTCTTCATTGAGAAAGATTACATCCATATCATCATATGACAGTACAAAATCTTCTGGAAGGAAATTGCGAGAGAAGATTGGAGTTTTGCACTTGGCTTCTGGAACGCGACATAGAGAACAGGGCGTTTCTAGACCGAATTCTATGGACGGATAAATCGGAATTCATTAAGAATGGTATTACAAATCTCCACAGCCTTTATACCTGGTCACGTACTGACCCACATAAGACATTGACGATATTATTTCAGTATAAATTTAATGTGAATGGTTGGGCTGGTATCACTATGGTTACTAGTGATACCAGCCCAACCATTCACATTAAATTTATACTGAATAGGACCATTCATTTTGACGCAAGTGCTTAGTAACCAAATTTATGCGAACTTTTTGGAGAATTTACCGCCAAATATTTATCCAAAAGTAACATAAATTAAATTCTTGTATATAATTATGTTTTTAAAAAATGAACGATTATCTGTTTTGCACACTCACGGCAGGTAAAATAAATACTCAGGTAAAAACGAGTAAATAAGATCAAGACCAAGATTAAGACTATGGATGCAAGACCAAGATCAAGATCGAGTGTGTAAGAACCAAAACCAGTGCCAAGCCTATCAGAGTGTTGTTGGTCTACGCCCGAAACTCATAGATCCTAACATTTTCAAAAAAATTCCGAATTAACGCCTTACTTAAAGTGTAGAGGAAAATTATAATTAAAGTCCTAGGCCTTAGTTTTCTAGATATTAATTTTAATTATACATATAAACCAAGATGATGAATTATTGAGTGATAAATTTAACTTTTTCTCTGATTCAAATTGAATAGGTTTTTATAAAGTAACGACTTACTACGTTTTACGGTAATATAGTTTTTCGGCTTTTTTCAAGTAGTAAGCTAATAAATGAAATCCACATAGAACATTTCCAGGGTGTACATTAATTATACTAAAGTCCCCATCCAAATTAGGTGTATTTTTTCACCCTGTACGTGAACAGAGGTGAGTGTATATGTAACGAAATTTGCCCAGTTACGCCACCCCACTCTCTTCACTCTGATTCTTTCCATTTTGCCCGTGGCTTCTCTCCTTCGACCATTCCCTTGCCGCGCGCTTCACTTGTATTTCCCTTTTTAATTCATCAGCACAATGACATCGGTTAGAAGCTCTACATTTTTGCTATTCATGAAATAGTTTCCGTCATCAAAGAATAAAGGGATACACTTGAAAGGCATGTTGAGGACTCCCTGCGAGAGCACTGTGCAGCATGTGTGCTGCCTACTTAAATATCCACAATCCACCTAAAATGTAGAACATGCACGAATATCAGAGCTCGAATCGATAGTTTTAATTATGCAAATGCATTCGCAGAAGTCTCTGGTTTCAAGTCTTCTTGTTCTTGTGTTTATTTCTCACTCTTTTACCATTTATTGCCTTCTTTTTTATTTTATTTTTTTATTTTTTCTGTCGTATAGGGCTCAGGTTTGGGTTAGATGCGAACTTCTGACTTCAGATTCGAGTGCGAGGTAGCTCACCTGGATTCAGTCAACCCCAGGTGCCTTCTTCGAATTGAGGACACGTTGATTAGTTTTAACTGATAATTTTCCCCGAGCGCTCGGCTTAATATTTGCATAGGCGTCAGTTAGACCCGCTTTTTCTGTGCTTCAAAGTACTCGCTTCAACACGAATGGCCCTATATTGAGAAACTTTCTAATCCAATAAGGAAGACTGCGGAGCTCAATTAAAGTTTGGCTCCGTTTACGTAAGCGCAACTTGAAATCTGTAAATCGAAGCCCATCCACCAACTCAGGTGCATTTTGATGCATAACCTACACCCACACTGCGAGGCAAATAGCTATTTAGGCAGCGTTGGGCCCGTGTTTAGACCATAGAACCTTCTGCCAGGTGGTGGGCTGGACTGTGGCCCGGCAGCAGCAGGCACATATCAGACTAGCCCCAGTTTACATTTGCGGCCGCTTATGCCTCCTAACACCCATCAATATTTGTAAATGCAACTTTATTGGAAATTTCAGTGATTATGTGCCGAATTGATTTGTTTTCGAGTGATGTACTTGGTTCAGAGCGCCTATCCGAACTAATAGCTTTCACATTAACTCCAAAAAGGTTTCGTTTATTGTTTGCGAATTTATGGATCTCTACTGTGTTTGCTTCTCACCCTTTTGCTAGCTGCTGTGATGCCGCTTTTGTTGCCAATCAGTACCATGAATTTATATCACATATTTCAAATGAATTTTGTTGAGTAGATTGCTAGAATAGCATCAAGTGGCAGTAGAATGAGTGCTTTCATTGCTTTTAGTCTGTAGGATTGCTAGTAACTTGTGTGCTTTCATCTCTGTGTACATTTTAAAAGCCTTTGCAACTTAACGCATATTGGAATTTACGGGTTCAATTTTAGACAGAATGCCTGTTGCCATTTGCAAACCTTTTTCTAAAGCAAATGGTGGTATAGTCACTAATAAAATATATTATTAACGATTATTAATGTATTAATTACTTAAAGGGTCTCTTTTACCTGAATGAAAAAATCGTTTTTTTTTTTTTTTATATTGTGTATTTTTTCATAACAATTGTCAGAATAACACATATTTTCATTATATGTTTTTCCAATTAAGTTTTTCAAAAACAATTTTGCACGAAAAAAAGTAAAATAAATTGGCATTTTCGTAAAAAATAAATAAAAAATGGCTCTACACGCTCTATAATAATAATCTTTGTTTATAGTAATATTATCAGTCAATATTTCAAGCAGTTAATAATTTGATTTAAGTGTTAATTTTGTGCAAAGTAAAACTCCCTAGGTGCTCGCATTTGGGGCTGCATGAAAAAGAGAATTATAGGGAGCTCTTATATAAATGGAGACCTTACCTCGAGGTATATTTTCGAGTTTCAAGACAAAAATATTTTCATTTATATTCATTCAGAAAAAATAATTTCATTTATTTGAAGCATAATGAATACATAAATTAATTATAAAGTAATCAATAACGTATTTACTAATGTTCCACCACAATGTGGCACAATTAATTCATTTTTAAATGTTCGAACTTGGTTTACATTTAAATTTACCTAAATTCCGTCGATTGACTGTTTGTTGATAGAGTTCTGGTACGGTTTTTTTAAAAATTATTTTAACTTTGTATTGACAGGTTGGCCTACTATTTCTTAAAAACGCAGCAATAATAATAATATTAATGTATAAAACCATAATTTCCCTGCGTAGCAAAATATTACTTTAAAACCAAAATATAAAACATATTAGTAGAGGTCGAAACGCCATGGAAATTTTATACTATAAAATACTTGGGGACTGTCCACTATTATAATAAAAGCTATCGAGTGCGATTTTCACTTAAAGAACTACGCAAAAACGATTTTATTGGTTTTAAGGTTATTTAATCGTGTTATGATTATCTAGAAACCGGCTTTATTTTACAAAGTTTACTAAAAATTGTAATTATTCATTTACTTGTAGCGCTTTAGATAAGTTACAGCACTAACTTTAAATTTGTCAAACAAAATGAGGGAGTTTAATACTTCGGATAACCATATTCGCATCTAGATCTAATGTGGGTTTACTTTAGGGGTTTAGGTTTATTCAATTTGGATTTCAGGTCAGGTTCAATTAAAAAATGTTTGGATGATATGTATTCATGATCAATTATGAACATGTCCAGGTAGCATGGCGTATTAGCGTATGATAATTATAAATAATTGTAAAGGAATTTGTGGGATCTGGACGCAAAAATAGTTCTTAGCAATCAACCAGTAGAAACAAGGAATTAACATTTTGTAATACATCGAGCACTTTAAATATAAAATAGGTATAGATGCTTTGTATCTGCATGATTTTGAAGAACACTCTGCGGTTCAAGTGGGATCCAAATGGTCACCTAAGCTAGAGTTTTTAAGTGAAGATGGTCAAGATCCTTTTACAGTATAGTGAGGATTACAACATTTAAACTCATGGTTTTGTTAAAAGAGGATGAAAAAATAACTTTTATGACTAAATCATGTGCGGTTTTTGTTGCTATCTTACTAAGCTAACATTTCTTAACTTTATAACATCTAGTGTAGGTGTACCGAAATTTTTTTTACCTATCTCTACGGATACGCGTACTTACAAAAGCACACATTTTATTAAACTAAAAAACTTAATATGTTAACGGAAATATTGTTATAGACATACATTGATATCTAAAACGTGTATGTAAAAAAAGGAGGCTATTTTATAGATCCTTTTGTAAGTAATCGTAGAAGAAAAATGTAAACCTTATCCAAATTTTTTCCTGCGAAATTCAAAATGCGTCAAATAAAGCGTTCCTCAAACCAATTGTTAATACATATAATTTAGTTTTTTTTTTTTGTATATACAATAAAATATTTAAAAAGACTTTTAATTTGTTTGAGTATGTAATAATTATTATATTCTAAATAACGGGATAACTCGAAGAAGAAAGACCTTCTCACAGTAGAAGAAATCCATAAAATCAAAGGATAGGGTGCTTTCACGCGGCGCAGCTTTAGAAATATCTCGAGGGGGAATTGTCGCCCCCTTTTACCTGGCTGAATCTTTCGTTCTGCTCAGCACCACCGTACCGTTCGGTCAGAAGATTATACATTTAAACAAAAGTTTTGCCCACCATTTTTCTTGCTTAGGAGCTCGACGGAAATCAGCCGCCGATAATGATTTCCATCAATTTTTTCCCGTAAACTTCCCAGATTGATGTTTGTCGATGTAATGTATGGAGGCGGTGTATGTTACTCCTTAGAAAAGCTTTTTATATAGGTGTTCGCCGAATTCCGAACATCCTACAATTAGATACTACTGCTGACTAAAAAGCTCCATCTAGAAAAAGACACTTCTACTACATACTACAAAGCTTTATTCAGTCAGTTTGGCTCCGGCAAAGTGATTTTATATTTTGCCTCTGCTGCGAGCCCTCATAAATGCATAGGCCGAGATAAATGGGTGCGTGGTTGATTTGCGAAAATCTCGCTTTGGATCATTTTGTAACGCCCTTAAAATTATGAAGAGTATCTGAAGCCGTTCTGCTTTATGGGCAACTCTATAACTGTACCGTCTGAAGTTCTCCATTTTTCGAATCGGCACAATTTGTGTTTACGATCCAAAGATGGATGCCAATAAACCCAAGTTTTCGCATGATTTTGACCTTTCAGACTTATACGGCCATAAACCGGAGCTTTGGCACTGATCACATTTACTTGACTTAATTATGAAAGAGCCAAGCTTTCGGCCCCGCCTCCCTGGGGCCGTTTTTATTTAGAAACTTCTCAAGTACGAGAGAAATAATTTCCGACTTTAGGTGCAGGCGAACTGGCGTTTCCTTTGTTTCGTCAACAAATTTACTGGCGCGGAGGGAACGCATTTTTATTGCGGTGCGGCATGTCCCGGCGCCCACCACAGTATCGTGTTCACCATCTCTCTGTATGGCTGCCAAGGATCACCAGGATTTCGCGAGGAAGTAACTTGTAATCAAAACGTTATGAGCCATTTCTGTTGATTAATTCATCAAATTACCCTGTCTAGTGGGCATTGTGGAATGCGGAAAGTCGAAGAACGGGTAGTTGGGCTTTCCAGAACCCTGTGATGGTTGCGTGCCGGTGTCAATTTTTTACGGCCATCGCCTCGCGCAGTACCAAAGCAGGTGGCAAAGAGAGGAACGTGTTGCGTGAAAAGTTGGTCTGATAAAAGGGCGGCTTATTGACCTCACGTTTTTCAGAAAAAATAACGTAATTTTGCCAACAATAAAAACTGATGTAGTGCAATCGATGAGGAATTGCCAGTTATTATGAATTTTTATAGGAAAAGGTCTAAGAACAGCACAGCACAGCACAATTAGTTAATTACGTTATGTGAACAACATTTAGACGAATTAAAATTAGTTTAGTTCATAATGGTTATGAAGTAATATTATTTTGATAGATAATGATCAGGACTGTCAATATTCAAGTATTTTAATGCTGCTATTTTTGAGCCAATACCAATAATAGTATTCAAAAAAGCTATCAATACCAGTATCGTTAATACTTATAATATTATATTATATATTTGTTTAAGTTCTTCATTAGTATTTTGCCATAAAAGAATTTTTTGCGTCTTCCCTAGTATTTAAAAATTGTCTTACGTAAACCCCATTTTTAAGAAGAAAATCACAGACCTGTTGCTAAAATATTTCCTATACCAAAACTTTTTGAGGCAATTATGAATGAGTATCTAACATCTCATTACAGATCCATTTTGTTCAACTATTAGCATGGCTTCATCAAGGGAAAATCTATTAATTTGGTGGCATTTACAAATTAAAATCATTTAAACACTATGGAAAAACTTAAACGGGTTTACTATGCACTACTTATGTTACTTAACGAGTTTACTATGCACTAGTACATGGAAAAAAAATTTATGGTGGACAGAGTGCCATAAATGTTCTACTTACAATAACTTTGCGGAAATATTCAAACAAATTATCGCGGCTATAAGTTTTCGTTTTGACGAATGGTAACAAAATTTAAATTATGGTAACCACTTTTTGATATTATATAATAATTGATAAGCTACAGAATTAATTCTTATACCATACCATGTTTTTTTCTTTTTGCGCACACGAGAACTGAGTTATCTGTTTTTTTATTGCTATCTGGAAATTGAACCTCAATCTTTATAATTAAAACCTCAATAGTTCAGTTGGTAACGCTGCTAGTTAGTGGCACTAGGAGCTACGGGTTTGATTCCAATCAAGAACACCTTGTAAAAGGATACCACAATGAGGAAAAATGAGCTATCTGTCTTCCGATAACCGGTCACAGCTTTGTCGACATAACCTAATCATAGCTAAGAGTTTACTATTTCCACTTGTCATTTTAGCCGCGGATTCCAAATGAATCTTATTTTACTAACCCGTTTTTCAAGGTAAAGTTTATTTCAGTTTTTTTTTCTTTATTTATTAAGAACTTATTTCCTTTAAACCACAATCTTGGCTTATACAGACAATTTGAAAATTTTTAAGTCAGTTGAATATTGATAAATGCAATGTGGTTTCGCTCACAAGGAAACCCTGTTTTTGGAGTTTCAGTCTGCATTTAAATAATGTGATTCATCGTACTCTCATTACTCTACTCGCTTAGCGATGGTCTAAAGACCTCAATGATCCGCATGTCTTGAAATCCTTGTTTTGCATATTTGTTCACCATGTACGGGAACAAGCATCTGTAGTCTGGATGCCTATCATTGAATCATCAAATTATATAGCGGACTGAAACTGTTACCTGTAAACAGTATTATTATGACCCTCAATTACATACATAACTAAAAATATCCATCATAATTGATAAAATATTAAATTAGAATCAAAATTGACGTTTCGATCAGAGTTGTACAGTTGTACGTGGCGTGGTACGAATTTGTTTTTGTACTGTTAAATATTAAAAATAGTACATATTTGTCTGAATATTCGTAAGAGTACTTGGTGCGGTTAAGTTAGTTATATTATAATATTTAATGTGGCTGGTGTCTCAATTATACGTTCCCATATTTCCAAAAATGTTTAGTTTGTGAATTACCATCAATTCGAAATGTGTTGCTTTGTGCATTTATCCAGAAATAAAAAAAAATTGGGAAAGGGATATGATTGTGTCTTGAAATGGTTTGTTGACCTTACGCGTCAATGGCTATCTTCTTCCGGTTATGTTCCGGTTCCATGTTCCCAATTACCTACGTTCTTGTAGTAATCTTGGTACTATCCATCAAGAATATTAAATAAATGACAATTTGAACGCAAAATACATTAATACATTATTAATACATTATTTTGGTATTACTATATAAGAACATTCAAAATCTCCGGAGAAACTTTCATCTTCAAGAATTTTACGATTTTTCTTGTGCTGACACACAGGCTATCGGTGTTTTCTAGCCATTATTTATGCAATCTAATAATAGTCACTAAGTGAATACCATGAATTTCGCAAAAGTGTAAACAATTTTACATAAATTTACATTCCCCCGTGTCATCTGTACTCTCCCTTACGCGGGATCGACGTGAATGAGGAACATTTTAATAGCATACCGCTCGGTCACAAATATAGCATATGCTGCGCTGCAGTACGCAACAGAATGAACAGCGTCGCTTTGCCCGCCACATGGAACGTCTTACGAGATGACAAATTAGTTGAAAATTCCACCCAACATTCAATCTTCTCAACATTGGAATTGGAATTAAATAAAAAAAAGACAAACATTGGCCGTGCCGACTCTAAATAGAACCAAATGACGTCAAGAGTGGCCAAACACCAAGCAACTGGACCGAATTTGTGAGTTTATAGCAATGAAAAATGCTAGTAAGGCACCAAGCTTTCTAGAATATGATGAATGGAAACTGCTTCCTAGACAAGCTAGAGAAGAACGGACTTGGCAACCCTTTGAGCCGAAATCACGACAAATCGAAGATTAATTAGCCCAATAAAAAGAGACACACATGTTCGAATGATTTACGGCTCAGTTAACGATGACACCGACGCGGTGGCAGATTTAAACCTTCTGGGCTGCAAGCCAGCCTCGGTGCCAATTGTCCATTTAATCAACTGCACGCTCACGATAGTGCCTTAGGACACGCGGATGTGAAAGTGGACTGCCAGGATGGGTGTGGAAGCGATCACACCATATCAATCCGTCCATCCAGTCAAGCGACAACTTCCACAATTTTATATAACAGTTAAAAATAGATAGTCCGTCACCGGCCTTGTTTTCAGCATGGATGGAACCCATATGAGCGCCCCAGAAACTTGTCTTCACTACAAACAGTCCCTGCAGATGCTGCTTTGGAACGGGCTTTTATAGTTAAGTTGATGTTCTCTCCTCCAGAATATCCCGTCGAAGGCTCCGGATCGGTGCGCAACCAAGTGATGATGTTGCTGATCTTGACGATGAATGATCGCTAATTAAGTGAGGAATACAAGCGCTACAAAACGGGCAGGGCGGAACTTCTAACATCATACAAATGTATGGTGTTTGAGCAGACCTGGTGCGACGCAACAGCGCAGCGGGAATTGAACTTTAAGTGCTCGCCAATTTATCGTCGGACTGAATTTCAATTTTAGAATCTGGCTCAGAATCATTTCTGCGACAATTTATAAATTTGTTTGTAGAGAAAATAACGGGGAAATAATGAGTGAAAATAAAAAAAATAGATTTGGGTCATTGTACTGCTGCTATTTTTTTTTGTAAACAGCCAAGGAGGGCTTGCTTTATGAATGAAACAAGTTTTCTATCAAACTTCGTTTAATGAAAGTTTTTCTTTGAGCTAATTTTTTCGTAATTTTTAAATAATCATACAGGATATAACAAAAGGTCGATCATTAGTCCAAGATTATATCCTTCTTCATCTTAGCCCGAGCTTGTCATCGAAGAATAATCGAAGTCTGCGAAAATATAGTGATGATAACTTTGTGCCAGTCGTGCCATTGAAGATTGACCAGAGTCGTGTATTAAAACTTATCCCAGGGCTGGTTCTGAAACTTGGCCCAAGGTTAATATTCCAACGAGGTCCAATGCTAGTACGAAAATATGGCACATATGGCCCTGATTAAATTTGATTATTTCCTGGTCAGAGACTGTTTCTCGGATGCAAATCAAACTTCATTATAAGCGTAACCGTGCCACTTCTTCAAAGGAGTGTTTGGCGATGTTCAGCCGCAATCTGAACGAGTTTCTGCGCCGTTTCGTTACCGTGGATGAAACATGGTTCCATCATAACACACCAGAGACCAAGGCACAACAAAGACAGTGGGTTTCTTCGTGTAAAAGTGCACCAAAGAAGACCAAGGTGAATCTGTCGGCCAACAAGGTCATAGCCACAGTTTTGAGATGCACATGTTGTCATTATTTTTATTATTATTGTTATTATAGTTATTATACATATAATAAATTAATAACCTTATATAGTGGAATTGGGGACCTGTATTTAAAAACTACACCTGTTTAAACCGAGAATACTAAAGCTTTCGAAAGCTTACCCAGAAACAAAAACCGGTAACTGAAATTAACTGATTAGGCAAAATGCATTCAATTGTTTCAGAATGTCTTATCTAAGGTCAAGTCTTGGTCAGAGATTATTAAAACATGGAGCCCAGGCAAAGTAAGGGAAATTTGGTGTTGATATACATAGAATAAAAATAATAAAATTTTTGGCGCAAATATAGTAAAGTATGAATATAATTATAAATTTGCTAAACAGAATACTATTTGTGATCTGACACACCATTAGATCAACTTAGCTTGGCTAGGAATAGAGAACTTGACAAGATGTCAAAATTAGAAGTAGCCAGTTCCATCGTAATATATTCTTTACTTTCACAGAATTCCATTTAAAACCAATCCATTTCCGTAAGGAACACTATGCACTTTAACTATAAACACTGATAGATCAAATGATGAAAGAATTTGAAAAAGAAGAATAATTAAGAGTAAACACAAATCTGCTCACCTGCTGTCATCCATTCCACTTTGTTTTTTATGATATGTGGCTTCACATAGTTTATAATTTGAGCGTATGTCTTAAGGATGTTTGATGTTACGAATGTAAAAAATTAGAATAATATCAATGTACCCTAATGTACAATTGACCTAAAACACTTTTAGTATACAATAATAAAACGAATCAAATGCCATATATCGCATTATTTTAAATATTTTATGATATAATTAGCCAATATTCAAAACTTCATTACATTTTTGATATCTATAGGGTGTTAAAATAAGGAAGTGAAATTTCTGAAAATGTCCAAATTTTATTCCGACACTAGTAGCTGGGTGTAAGTTGCGAGACAAATCTTTGAAAACCTAAATCAATAAGCAGACAGTTACGAACAGCAATCCAATTTAAAATTATTTATAAAAACGCATAATAAGCGACGTTTATATTACCATTTTACCGAAAGTTCAAAAAACAATAATTATGGTGGAATGTTTTCTCAATTTTTCCAAAGAAAAAAGAAGAAAAAGAAATAAACGAGTAAATTTAAGATCGCTGAATAATAATATCCTTCTTGACCTGAAAAATTCAGGTATAACATCCTCTTTAGCAGAGAAATCAAAGTGGCCGCAAATGTGTCGAACTATTGGCATTTTCCATGTTACCCTATCACTCGTATTTTCACAGTCTAACAAATCCACCTTTATGAATGCTCTGAATCCTGAAGGATGAACTTCCCAGGTCTTAGTCAATTTGTAATAAGTCACAATACACTCCAACTTATTTCAAAAAAATAAAACGAAAAGGGCCAACTCCCATTCAATCCATGCCCAAATAAATAATGGAAACCGTTGACTTCCTGAAACCCTCTCAAATATTAACCACCAAGGACTGGATATAATTTTTTCATGCTTTTTTAAACTTTTTATGTTTTTTTTATATTTTGGTCGAAAATCATAACTTTCTCCCCATTGACTTACACTGGCGGCTACCATCATACAGAACCTCTGTTCCGTCACCATATTATAGAACCCTTTTCACCCCTGTATGTTTCTGCTGCAGTTGTTGTGTTATGGTAGAAGTCCGTAATCCAACCATATTCGCAGCGAGGCAAAAAGTATTCTGTACTATGGCAATTAAATTTCGACTTTTGAACTTCCCGAGAACAATAAAGCTCCCGTCGAATGTATGAATTGCATGAAAGCTTCCCGTTCCAGAATATTTAGCTCACGACGTGTAACTTTTTTTGGATAAAAATAATAAAAATACGCTCAAAAAACAGGCGGTAAAAACAAACATGCAAATTTACAAAATGTGAAACAAGACGATTAAACATAAAATCCCGTTATGTTTGTTACATTTTTCTGCAAGAATCAAGCTATGACAGTTTGCTGTGTAACCGACCCCCTTCTCCACTATTAAATAAAACAATTTCGGGTTTGTCTCCACAGGCGACGATATAATGTTGCTTAATTATATCTATACATATACACGCCTTTGAATTTTAAAATATTTTAGATAAATCACCATGAAAACGTACTACTTAGTTTAGATTTATATTTAATCATTTTAAGTGGGTGTAAGGTTTAATCTCAGAAAAATAAGATTAAATTTATCGGAAAATTCTAATCTACAATACCTGGATTTTTGTACACATATTGTCTTGCATCAATCATTTCCAGTTCGTAGGGTGTACGGTACAGAATTTAAGTAAGTTTTCATATTATCATACAATGAGCTTTCGACACACGATTTCGTTATATTTTTTAAGTGTTAGAAAAAATAAATGCGACAAATTGTTCCAAAGTTTTATTTGTTAAGGTCTGAAGTACACATCAAATAATAATAAAGATATACAGTTTGGAGCCGAAAACACATCCTCCTTATGAATAGAATATTGATATTTCCGTGTATTAAGTCCGATTCTGTGAAAATTAGACTCACGAACGGGATGATATTGAATATGATAACATAATACCCAAAATGCGAAAGAGCCTGCGGGGGACTTTAGTCAACTGCGTTAGTTACTTTACAGTAGGGATCAGACAAATATTGTCGGCGTCAATTGCTGGTGGAGACCGAAAACACTTGCTTGTGCTGTACCGTGCACGATACTTTTGATGCGGGCACTCTCATTTAAAGGATTATTTCATTTTTTTTCCTTGCTTTGAAGAAAAACGCTCTTGAATTTACAAATAAATTATTAACGCCCGGTCTTACTCTATATATTATATCTTGCATTTCAATTTTAATTTCGAAGTAAAATTTTATCCAGAGATTCGTAAGTATTATATATTTTGAGTAAAATCAAAAACTGAAAATCGATTTCTATCGACATAACCCTTTCAAACGCTCTACGGAATATTTGCCAGAGTGGAATGCTACGAAGGCATGATAATATGAAGGCACGTTTACGAAAAAAATTTAAATTCTTATCGATATCATCACAATTTCTTTTGTTTCTCAGTTTATACAAATACGATCAACTGATAGAAAGTATATATGATACATTCGTTTCCTAGCACCTAAAGAATAGAATGCAAAATGAATTTTTTTAACTTGGGTGCTCCAATAAACCAATCCATATTAATATAACTTTTCTTCATCGATGTCTTCAACATCTAACACTTGTTCTTCACAAAAAATAATACAATGTGATCATTCAATATGTCATTCTCTCTCCTCTACTTCAATTTGTTCGTTTAGAACTCTTTTATAAGCTTCTTTGGATAAATCTAGGTGCAAATTTCTGTATTAATTTAACTAACTAAGGGAACTGTGTTTTACTTGCATATCGAAAAGCTTTGCAATCAAGATCGTGGATTTTCCATTCATGGCTTTATAACAGGGCGCCTTTAAACAAACTACGCTACTTTAATATGTCGCCATTTTGTTTATATTAATTTTTTTTTAAATTCATATTTAATAAGATAATAGTGTAGATGATATTATAAAAATTATTATTTCCTACGTTTATTTCCTACGACGACCATGTCTATCTAACTAAGATAGACTTAATTAGCCATTCAGTGATATTAAAAAAAAGCTCAATAAAAGGTTATACGCACCTAGCATAAGTGATAGTATAGTAGCATATTATTTTATTTTACAAGAACGGAACCGCATTTGTTTTTACTTACAGAGGAAATAAATTTAATTAAAATTTTTTTACATACAAGTTCATTGAACGTACTACGACGCAACCAATTAATAAATTGTGTAGTCTCTACCACTATCGATAATGGCTTAACATTTCCTGAGCATGCTTTCGACGAGTTTTTCCGCATATTCAATCGACAGAAAACGCCATATCTTCCGAATCCGTGTTAGCTGCATAAAATTGTACACAGCCCTTCTAGCGAGTTGGGTCTTCATTATGCCCAACATATTCTCAATATTGGCGCCTGGGATGGCCAATCCAACGTTGTTATGTTATTTTCTACTTTCCATATCCTACACAGTTGACTTCGATGTTTGGAATCATTAAATTGCGCACACTGTAACGTTCCAAGCGACACTGAAATTAATTAGTATTGGCGCCGCTCTTCCATCATTTACAAAAAGAGAAAGGGAAATATATTTTATCTTTGAAAAACGGTGATTCTTTTCTTGTTGCATAGACTGTATGCACTATGACGCATACAATATGGTAGTATTCTACTTATTAATATTCATTTATTTCAGAAAAAAGGTTGTGTATCGAAAGTTATTATATTATATAAGAACCAAAAAAAAGAACAATAGATGCTGAGGCTTTGTAATTATCATTAAAGTTAGAAGGGTTTTTAAATAACAACATTAAGTTTGGCCATGGCCATGCCTCTGGCAATGCATTCCAAAGTTTTATAGTGCGTACAAAGAAGGAACGTTCACTTAATTTAAGTACTTCAATTTTAATTTGGGACAAGTTGGTCACACGAAAAGGCATTAAAAACTTCAAAAAAAAAGACACCAGGTACTCTTCTCCAAATAATCTTGTAAAGGTCGTTTAGTATATCATATTTTACAGACATCTTGCACCTAGAAATTGGTAGCTGGAGGCAGCAGACACATGATAGAACTGCTTTAGCAATTTGCAATTTTAACAATTTAATTGAATGCTTTTGTTAAATTTGTTAGTGATCTCTCAACTATTGGAAAGGTTAAGTAAATGTGCAGCATCAGAAGTGATTTGGCTATAATGGTTCTTACAAATTTTGCTTTAAAATAGACCAGAATCTGCCTCTGATTCTCTGGAATTTTTAATGAACACCAATTTTGCAGACAATATGGTTAGCTAACGTTCGCGTGGTAATCTACATATGTCTTGAAATAATTTCTCACTGTATAGATCACCGGGTCTGGATGGCATTCTGCCGATTATGCCACAGAAACTACAGAGCATTGGCCTTGGCTTGTCGTGTTTTTCAAAAACTGTATGGCTCTTCATCATGTCCTTGACTCACGGGCACGGGTTGTTTTGATTCCAAAGGTTGGCAAGAGTGTGCACGATGTAGCGAAAACAAATTATTCTGATTTGCTTTGAGCTGAAGAGAGGATTCTTGGCCCGCACCTATGAGAGACTCTAGTCTAACCTTATTTTAGTAAATCTCGTAGGAATATACTTAAAGGATAGATCCATCGAAATAGTTCGACGTGAGGTAGTGCGTACTACCGAGCACTCCCTGGAATATAAGCAGTACTTATACCTTGCCTGCCTTCTTAGACACAGATGCCGACCAAGGCCTTTCTGTTGCACTTTCTGCCAATCAAACTCCACATCAAATTAACATCGAACTGCATTACTAATCAACTCAGATTCAGGATGCTGAAATGCTAGTCCTTTCGGCTACAGGCAAATCGTAGACCTACTATCAAAGAAGTTAGCAGCCTGCCGTACGGACTACAATGTCTCTAGGCGTCCTGACGGGAAGAACTTTAGTGTGAGGTTGCAACTAGAACGGTATGGAGGGATGATAAGAAAACTTTCGATCATGTAATCTTCACAGACGGCTCCAAATTCTTAAAAGGAGCAGGAGCCAGCATCTTTTTCGAGGTACTAAATGTTAATGAATAGTTTCGCCTTCCTGAGCATACCAGTGTTTTCCATGCGGTGGTTTTGGCTGTAATGAAAGCCTGTGATGGTTTAATCAACCTAACATCTACATTTAATTTAGCAATCCTCAAAGACTCGATAGCCACTATCAAGGCCCTCGATCCGGCTAGTGTTACTTCCGAATTGGTAGAACACGTATGCGTGTGCGTCTAATCTGTTTAGGGCAACGTCATAATATGACTTTACTGTAAATTCCAGCGCATAGGAACGTAGAGGGCAATGAGCCGGCGGACGAACTGGCTAGGGCGAGGTGCAATTAGCGACGAAATTGCGTGTACTATATATGCTACGAAACAAAGTCCTCCAGAAAGTGTCTAGTTAAACTGAAAACGGTCTGGGGGTTTAGACCTGAAAGATACTATATATCCTTGCAGATCTGGACTTCATCAGTTTAAATCTGAGAGATCACGATCAACACAGACCTGTACGTCTGTGGTGAAATCACAGGCGGTCTGCAGGTTTGGGGCTTAAATACAACGATGTACGGACTTACTTGCAGACGGATCAGATCCTGCAGACGCTAATAGACCGGACTATTAGTTGTGGAATATTCTGTAAAACCTACAATAACCAAAAGATTTATTCCACTTTCAATTTCAATTGCAAATCTTTTTTTTACCTCAATTATTAATTTAAATTAAAATTACACGTTTATAATTTGTTAAAAATAAGTCTATTCCAATTCTGCCAAATTGAACATCCGGGTACTTGACATTGAAGTCAACTTTCCCAGGATAGGATGGCTCAGTTGAATGTGATTTTCGGGTGCTTACCTTACGCCATTAAGAATTTCATCATAATTTCAGTGCCGCAGATAAACCGGTGATGGTGGAAATTTAATACTCGTGTTGAATCGCGTTCTGCACAAAGAGTAGCCAACCGTTCTCTGGAGAATGCTCCGTTTGCGTTCATATTTCCCAATAATTGCGGCCCCGTGGACGATAAGATTTCCCGTCCAGAGGAGCCTTATTACATCAATTCCATTTCACTTCAGTCGTTGTGATGTATCAGAGATTTCATTAGTGAAAATTGACTTTCCATTGAAACATTGTGAAGCGAGCGAGGAAAAAAGTTTCGTTGCTAGAAAAAGAAATCCCTTTCCATCCGCCACGCTAATTGGATCTTTTCAATCAGTCATCTGTTCAGTGGCGTTGCATGGCTTTGACTGTATATATCTCCGCTGCCAGTTTTGTAGTTGTGCGTTTTAAAAAACAAAGTAATAAGAAGATAAGCAGCAAAGTGCATATTTAATGATACCTCACTAAGAATAACAGCAGCCGTGCGGCGTGGCCTAGCCGCCGCCACTGGTTCGCCGTAACACGGTCAGAGAAGACAGAAATAACAGAAACTTTGCGGCGCACATATTTCTGCTGAGTGATTGCAATTGCTCGAGGTTGAGAAATGGAATTCCATGCAAATTACGAACACACAGACCATGCGGGGAATATCTTTGAAGATACCAGAAAAAAACGTTTTTCATAACTTAAGCAGTGCAAAAATATTGTGCTGATTTTGTTCCAATATTCGTGAATGCCATTTTTGTCTCTATTTCCCCTGGACGGAGGACGATTTTTTTATAATTATGGACAGATTGTAGCGATTAAAGGTGAAAAGCTTTTGTTTCTCTGTTAATTACTCTGAAAATATTTACCATTTTGTCGGCAGTGGTAGGAATTTAATGGACTCCGCCTCTTCCCTATGTGCTATTTGCAGGTATTTGCCTACGCCTTTATTATTCGAATAATTTTTGATTGCTTTTTAATGTAAATCATAACCGGATGTCAATATTTTTGGTAGATGCTGTCGCTCTTCAGCCAATAATGAGTCCTCCATTCAAAACTTTGTTCAAATATTTATATTTACTGGAAGATAGTGTGCGAAGGATTAACTCTAATTTTTAAAGGAGACTCTGAAATGTAGCTATTCAAAATTTGCTATCATTTTGTCTTGAATTAAATAAATGTTGCCCAACCTTTTTGATCATAATATAATCACAGATCATAAGCGAACCTTCCCCGAACTTTAACATAGGGTGAAAAGGTTCTCTATCCGCTTTTTCAGATCCCAGACGAAGAATTTGTTATGTTAATATGTCCAATCGATAATAAGAAAATAAAAAATTATTCATTTCGAGCATATTGTTTATCATTTTCGAGATATTGTACACTCATTGGGTGATTAGAACACAGAAAAAAATTCTGGAATCTAAAATTGCAATTTTGTTCCAACTTTGAATATTCTCGAAAAACCAGCAATAACCTACACTCTACATTTTTTTTTCTACTAAAACACATTAAATCTCAACTAGAGTTGGTTTCTTAAATATGCAATTCCAAATCTAGTGAAAAGCCATCACTAGAATTCCGTTGTGATTATTTCCTGCATTTTTACTTTAGTTCAGTGGTTTTCTGGGAAATATAAGTAAAAATACAGGGACGTTTTAACTTGTTCTGTCGGCAAAACTTTCATATAAGCTTGCTAAGAAAATATACTGAAGCATTTGGTTAAATTCTGTTTTTCTAGAACATTATATTGTACAACTAATATATAAGATTAGAAGTTGTTATATTGTCGTGTAAAGTACGTGTATTAGGTTCTTAAGTTCTTGATTTAAGCTCTGCTGTGCGTTGGATTACAAGTGACTCTTACAGGATACAAATACTCACAGTTTCAGAATCTACTGCCAAACAATTTTTTTGAACCTAATGTCTCCAAATGCCAATCCATTACTTACTCCCGTATAAGGCCTTCTTCATATCTCAGAGCTTATCTGCTGTATAATGAACGTATCCAATACGTTCCCTCTTTTTGTCAGGCCACTCCTCGAATATTCTAGTCAAGTTTTGTTTCCCTTTCACTTCGCCTACATCAATAGAATCGAAGTAGTCTAGCCAGGTTCCTTCAATTTGCATTATGCGATCTACCCTGGTGTGGTCGTCTGAATCTTTCCTCTTACGAAAACCACTCAATGCTGATCAACTTACAGCCCTTATGGGCTTATGGACTACGCTGATATTACCTTTATCCATCAGTTGCTATCCGACGCCAAGGATTGAATTGCTATCCGACGCCAAGGCTGAATTGCTGTAGCGGATTTCTCTTTACACTAACCCTCAGATCGGTACCCCTCTTTCACCCTATCTACCACCGCACCATCTAAGGCCTTTCTGAACTGCGCATCCGAATGCTTTAGAATAGATAAATAACAGGTCTTAATTTATGTATTTAAAAAAAAACATTTCAATCTTGCTACCAACAGTAAAATTGGAGCACTTACGATTCCACTGATAAATGTGTCTCGCAAACAAAAGGCAATTAGCTAAAGTATCCTATTTGCCTAAAATCTACAGTCACATAGATTCCATCCATAAAAATTCAGTGTAAATCAAAAAATTGTTTTTTTCCCAGGGGCTATAAAAATTGAACGATTACCACCAAAATATACTCTGTGCTCCACTGTGGCTTTTTTGGTAAAATGAAATTCCCTTGTCAAATCAACAATTTTCGTTATGACACTCTGGATCTCTTCTAAAATTTCATGACTTTTTGAAAATTTTTCATTTTAATAAAAGCGCTGTCAGTGAAGACGGGAGAACGATAAAGTTTTCATATTCCTTATTCACTTTATGATCTAACTCCTTATTCCCAAGAAGCAAAACATTCGATTTTGTAACTTTACTAAACCGAAGCTTCCATCCTTCTGTCATAGAGCTTTTACTTAGAAAAATTACCAAATATCCCCGCCCTCTCACTCTGTCCTGAAAAAGCGCACCTAAAAGAAAATATTCACTCGTTTCACATCTCGCCCGCCCCCTAACCTATTCGTAAAGCAACAATATCTAGTATTCCTTTTGCACCGTATTCCCATAAAAGATAAGGGGATGCTCTCCGCACTGTCCCCTGCCTGTTACCACCCTACCCTACTGCGTAAGGGAAGTGAGTCTAATATCAACTTGCAGTCAGTGTTACGTGTGCCAAGATTTATGTTGCCACACTCACATTTCACCCCCGAAGCGGTGCAGCAGTAGATGCGAAATTATACTGGGGAGCGCCAGTACACGATGACTGCGGCGGTGCAGCACGCTCCAGACGCAGTGGCATCGCCGCATCATCACCACCCCGGCGCGCCCGAGAGAACACTTCGGAACGAACTGGCGAATGTGTGAACATTCACAAAACACAAATTGGTACAAGTCGCTGTCAGGACATATTTGGGAGCTTTACTCCGTTTTTCCCCACTCTTTTCAACCTCCTTTCCTTTCCTCCTTTTGCACCCGGCCCACATCTTGAGATGAATGTTTTTTTTGTAATTTGTCAAGGCATTGTGACAGTTCCAAGTCTATGAAGAGAACTAAATCGAAAGAGTCGGAGGGGAGGTGGCTAACAAAAGAGGGTATTTGGCGCAAGAGGGGAGGGAAGGGGAAATTTATGCACAAAAGGAAAAGTTTTGTTTTTATTTTCCTCATTCATTTCTTCGCCTGCTTGCTCCTTCTAGTCTTCACCTTCTTGCCCAATGCCCGCAATCCGCCCCCGCTCTCTGCTTCCTCTCAATTTCCTTTTGTGGAACTGGAAAGATTTTAATGAAATTTTGTGAGAAATGGAACGATCTGTTTGCAAAGGCCGGAGAGCGGTTTGGGACGAGCGCAGGGGGCTTTATGGACTTAAGGGAGGTGATATATGTGTAAATTAAGTTTTTAATGCAAGAAACTGTAAATGAGCACACGTTAGGAGCTATTTCGGATTAAATGGAAAAAGTTGCGGGGTGAACGACTGTTTGCAGCAATAAAGTCAAGCTTTCCAAGCTAAATTAATGTGGCTGAAAATCAAATTGTGATGGAGATTATGCTCGAGGAAAAATAGCTACTGGGATATTGCTTTTTAGGAGTTTTCAGCAGTACTCAGTGGATGCTATTCTTTAATGCTTCTCTCAAATGTAGGATTGATTTTGTACCGCACACAAGAAAAGGTTTCGATGTATTATATATATACAGTACCTGGCGAAAAATTAGAATCACCATAAAAATTACATAAATTCTCAGTTCCGATCATAAAAAATGAAAAGATTTTAGAAAGATAGTTGTAAGTTGGAAGATCTCTTTATTGGTGATACGATTTTTCACAAAATGAATATTTAATTGCCAATGCTTAGTGTTAGCAGCTCTCGCTTTTAACACATCTAACGCAATTTTTAATTTTAAGATCTCCTTGCAACACTTCCTTAATATTTTGAATTAATATTGTGCGAGTGGGGTTTCGTGCTAGATAAAATCATTTTTTTAACTCATGCCATACATTTGGTATACATTAGCTTCAGATCAGGCGAATTACCTGGCCAAAATAAGAGAGAAATATATTTCCTTGAAAGCAAAGTTATTACTGCTTTTACAATGTTGCAGGAGCTTCATCTTGTATAAACTTAAAAGATTAAGAGTGGAATCCGATTCCGTCCAAATATGGCAATAAAACTGTTTCCAAACGAGGTATACACTAATCTTTTCTCATGGTACCTTGGACTACTGCAGAGCTGCAGAGGGCTTCTGTGCTAATCAGCCCTTGGCTGCTTATCATCTTTGAAGCCTGTTTGCAGCTCTCGCATATCCCTAAATCCTGGCTGGAGGCTAAGGTCGTTTTCATCCCGAAAGGGGGAAAGGCCTCGCATTGCAAGCCAAAGGATTATAGGCCCATTACCCTCTCTTCTTTCCTTCTCAAAACTCTGGAAAGACTTTTGGATGTCTACATTAAGGATAACATAGGTCCAAGTAGGCTATCTCAATCCCAGCATGCCTATACCAAGGGTAAATCCACTGAGACCGCCCTGCATGCTCTCGTTGATCAGGTGGAGAAGTCTCTTCTCTACAAGGAATTCACCTTGGCAGCCTTCTTGGACATAGAGGGGGCCTTCAATAATATCAGGCCAGAGGCAATTACGAACGCACTAAGGGGTCTGGGCATTAGCGGGTCGGTCACAGGGCTCATTGACTTGTTGCTCGGTTGCAGAGTCATAAATGCCACTGTTGGGAATGGTTCCATAAGGAAATTTGCGGCCAGGGGCACCCCACAGGGTGGTGTCCTATCGCCGGTTCTCTGGAACCTAGTTCTCAACGGCCTTCTCGTGGAGCTGGATGGTTCCGGGTGCAAAGTGGTTGCTTATGCCGACGACATTGCAATAGCTGTCTCGGGCAAACATGTGAACACCTTGACGGAGGTGCTTCAACGTGCTCTGGCAAAGCTTGCACGGTGGTGTGACAGATGTGGCTTAGGGGTCAATCCGGATAAGACCGAGCTGGTGTTGTTTACCAGGAAACACCGGACCCCCACCTTTGTTACACCAACACTAAAGGGTGTCAATCTTAAACTTTCAGATCAAGTCAGGTACCTGGGCCTGATCATCGATAGAAAGTTAAATTGGAAAGACAACATTAAGGAAAGAGTACGCAAGGCCACCGTGGCTCTGTACTCTTGCAGGAAAGCTGTTGGAAGGAAATGGGGGCTGAAACCCCGTATTATCCACTGGCTCTATGAGGCCGTTATTAGGCCTATACTTGTGTATGGTGTGTTAGTCTGGTGGCCAGCTCTTGATAAGGCTTACAACCGGGCAAGCCTGGAGAGGGTACAGAGGTTTGCGTCATTACTTATTACAGGCGCCCTCAGATCCACCCCTACTAAGGCCTTAAACACTATCCTCCACTTCATTCCGCTGGACCTGTTTGGTAAGCAAACGGCAGCATCCTCGGCCATAAGGCTCAACGCGGTTCACCGCTGGACACGTACGGATTACGGGCATTCTAAGATTCTAGGGCCACGTACCTCGGCGGTGGACTACATGGTTCCTAAGCCATCATTCGGCATTAAAATTACTGCCTCCTTTCCCTCGATGCAGGAATGGGCGGAGGGTCTAGTTTTGCAGCCAGAGTCGATTCAGGTTTTCACTGACGGCTCCAAGAAGGACGGCAAAGTGGGTGGAGGTATATACTCTGAACAAATGGGTATAGAAACCTCCTTTCGACTGCCAGACCATTGCAGCGTTTTCCAAGCTGAGGTCATAGCTATATCACAGGCAATCGCGCGGCTGAGGGCTACAAAGAAGCCCCTGGTCAATATACGTATCTATAGCGATAGTCAACCTGCGATCAGATCGCTAGTAAGTGTTCACACGACATCCAAGGTCGTTGCGGACTGTCGCTCGGAGCTCATCCGCATGGCTGATAGAACTGAAGTCAGTCTGGTCTGGGTGCCTGGTCACTTCGACATCCCGGGCAACACCAGGGCGGATGAGCTGGCGAGGCTTGGCACAGGCTTGCCTGCTGAGGATATCACTCTTAAGCCGGGTGCTCCGCTTGCATCAAGCAAGCGGACCATACAAGAGTCCTTCTTAGCAACTGCTAATCGCAGATGGAGAAATGAGCCCACCTGCGCAACGGCCAGATCTATCTGGCCCATCTTCGACCGCAACAGGTCTAGAAACTTGGTCTCGCTCAAGAGACCCGCTATCAGCAACGTAGTAGCGGTCATCACGGGTCACTGTCTCATCGGCAAACATGCCAATAGGATGGGGGTGACCACGCATGACTTCTGCAGAAGTTGCCTTAATGAGGAAGAGGAAGAGAATATCCTTCACTTCCTATGTCAATGCCCAGCACTAGCGGTACGGAGAAATCGAAGCCTGGGCTCCACTTTCTTTAATGATCTGTCGGAACTGAGCTCCGTCAGGATTAGAAGCCTGGAGCAGTTCATTAAAGAGTCCAAATGGTTCGAAGGCTAGTTATTTGGGGGCTTCGTCCCACGTGGTATCACAATGGGCCTAACTTGGCCTAAGTGTGCCTCTTTTGGCAGCCACTTGAACCTAGAACCTAGAACCTTGGACTACTTAAAAGGCACCAAGTCCTTCTGTTGTAATTGCACTCGAAACCATTCCCGAGGGGGAACCTTTACTGTCTCTTGTATGCAGGATTAGTGAAATCTTTCATTTGGACGTGTTCGAACAAAGGTACCTACTTCCTCGCAACGTTGATTCAACCGAAATTTTTACCTATAAAATAATTTGAAATTTTCGAATTTTCATTCAAAAACTTCCTTATTAATGAAATTTTAAAACAGTATTGCTAAAGACCTTTTTCCTGACTTCAATGGTGTGTTTCAGATGTTCCTTAGTGAAGTTCAACCTTATTTTCTTCATCATTTCCGTAAGCCGAGGTCGTTTTGACGATCTTAGAATTCGTTGGGGCACATCCACTCCTGCTTCAGTTACAACTCTTGTTAGTTCTCGCAATGGTAAAGTCCGATGCGAACTAACTGTAATAGCAATTCTCCGCTCGTCTTTAGGCATGGTTTTCCTTTGCGCCCACAGTTATGTCTCCTTGAAGGGGTAATTGTAGAACTACCTAGAAATACTGCCAACTGTCTAGAAATTCTAGACACCAAGCTATGGAAAACCTGCTGAAATCGTCCAATTTTCCGGGCCGAATGATTTCCAGCCAGGTATCACACCCTTTTTTTGGCTGAAATGTCTACTTTTCTTCTCATAATGATTTCTAATAAAAATATTAAAATTTGAATCTTTATCTTCGTAATAAAATTATTAAAAGGTTTCTTATTTTACTTACGTACACAAATACACATAATTTCACTATACTCAAAATACAGTGCCCTTATTTCCATTTCTCTCGATAACTAGAAGCGCGGTAGTAGTTCACTATCGTAAATAGTAGGGTTCTGAAAAAGTAATGTCGCTATATTATTGCACAAGTGTCAGTAATTTTTTAATTACCTTTAAGAAGATAGGAATATTTTTAAGAAAGGGTTAAACCTAAAAAGAATTCTGCGTAAATTTTAATAGTGTGTCCAATTTTTTGATCATATACGAATAGTTCTGAACGAGGCAAATTTTCATAAAACCTGTAAAGTACAATGCGCGTTTAAACCCTATTACAAGTTTTTAAAAGTTATCGTACTTATATATAATTTTATATCATTACATTACAATTATTGTACTTCATCTGCCTGTCTGTCCTCGGTGAAGTTTTGCAAATCGATTTTGATCGCACTTTCCATAATTTGATAATAAAATTGTGAATCCTTAAAAAAAGTGAATGCATTTTCATGAACCTGCATTGAGTTTCGAATTGTTAAAAATAAATCTCAGAAGTAATAATTCTTAATTGCTGAATGCCTTTATATGTTTTTTAAATGTTTCATAATATTTTAATCTCTTTTTAATTATATAGAATAAATAAAATAGGAATATAGTTTTCCAAAAAAAAAGCACTCGATTTTCAAGAACTTTAATGCCATCTACCACGAATAAAAAACATATTTTAAAGGGCAGTTACAAATTTTCCTCCAAAAATCTGAACGTAATTTATTAATATTAGATTAATGGAACGGACTGAACTATTAATTTCAGATTCGTAAAAAAATACTTTCGGCGACTTTTTTTTCAATCGGGTATGAGTCATTAGATTTGGTTATACAAATGAGGTTAAAATTTTGTCACTCTGCAGATTCAAATGTAATTAATTTAAATAAATATCAGCCATCATCATTCTATCATTCTATCAATAATCTACAACGACGCTTTTTCCATGTTCCCCAAACCCCCAAATTTTTGAATATGAACCAGATAACAATATCTGGTATCCGATAAATACATTGTCAAAGTTTGGGTATCACTTAGCAAATGCTGGGGATAAGCGTGGTAACAAAATTAATTTTTATATGATATAAATAGGTGATACTACTCCTTTTAAGATATACGAAGTTTGTTCAATAAATAAAGTGACTTTTAATTTTTTTCGAAAAATATTTATTTATTCATCAATATCTATTTTGTCCCTTTCAAATTAATCTTTCTAAGATAATGCACTTGTGCCAGTGCTTTTTTCCAATCAAGCTCCTCTGATATGCGCTTTTTGGTATGGCCTTGAGCTCTTCCAACGATGCGGTCTTTATCTCTTCAATCGTAGCAAATTGCCGTCCTTTCAAAGGATTAGGCTTTGATTCGTTGACGTCATTTCACATTTCTGAGTGATGCTCATGCGACGATTCTTTTGGTCAAAATTAAGCAATTTCGGAACAAATTTCGCTGACACACATTTCATGCCCAAAATATCTGCAAAAATTGCATGACATGAGCTAACCAATATGCCAACAACCTCACCAACTTCTCTAATAGTGGTTCGACGATACTCCATAACAGTTTTCTTCACTGCTTTAACGTTTTCTTCGGTTGTTGACATGCTGAGGCGTCCAGAGCGGGCATCGTTATTAACATCTTGGCTTTCTATCAAGAGCTTGTACCACTTATAAACATTTTTTGCTCAAAGTTGACTCGCCAAATGCTACAGTCAACATTTCATGTGCCTTGGAA
Organism: Philonicus albiceps; assembly: GCA_963969385.1. Lineage (NCBI taxonomy): Eukaryota > Metazoa > Arthropoda > Insecta > Diptera > Asilidae > Philonicus > Philonicus albiceps. Next base: position 23,181,843 of record OZ017773.1, on the reverse strand, counting down.
CACTTAATTTTATTTTTCACACAAAATTTTATACAGATTCTTTGATCCATTTTTTCGATAGCAAAAAATTGCCAAGCACACAAACACATCTAACCTTTAAAAAAAAATATGCAAAATGGCTGATAATATCAACAGATGTTGTGTACCAACATAAAAATATATCGAAAATCGAATGTACATAGCCCGCAAAATTTAAAAAGTCACATTATTTATTGAACAAACCTCATAAGTGCAATCTCTTCCCCACCCCCTCAAGCAAACCACAATGTAAAAGCCAGTCAATTTGGTAATGAATAGCAATAAAAAAATAAACAAAAATCATTTGGGGTTTTCATGATTTCTAAGTAAATCCTTAACTCTCCACCCCCTTGACCGATTTAGAAACTTAGCCGAGATATTGTGATAGAGGATTATATTTTAGTTAAATTTGATCAAATCCTAATTTATACATGGCAAAAAATTAAAATATATACCGAAATGAAAATCCTTTCTTTCCCCCAAATTTTGAACATGACTTAGATGTCTAGTCGATGATTGCATAAGCAAAATTTGATCAAAATCAATAAAGAAATGCGGTGGCTACCGCAATAACAAAAACATTGTTTTGAAAAGTATATAGCCCCTCGCCCCCTTAGTCAATTAACGCCATCGTGACATATTAGAAATATGTTACTGTATGTTATTGTAAATGTACACGCTGTTTGGTCAATAGCTGCTAAGACATACGAAAGATATTGGCTCCAAACCATTTTCACATGAGTTAACGTATCCCCTCACTCTCTTTCGAACAACAACACCAAAGGTTTTTGCTAAACTTGAATTTTTTTTGTTAAGAAAACTAAACAACACTGCTGTGGTAAAAGTTTCACGATTTCATTACGATACCTTTACAAGGATTACAATTCTAACGACACGTTTAACAAGATCAATAGATCCGTTTCGGCTCTAGGAAGGAATAAAAGTGCATACCTTTTGCGGCCGGATAATAAACTTAAATTACGTTCAAGTCTATTTTAACGAATATATCTTCAACGCATTTCCAAAGCTAGGCAGTGAATATTATATTCCCATATAATTAAGGATCTGAAGCTTATTAAAAGAAAATCAACGTATTACGGGAATTTTATTTGTGAATAAACATTGACTTAACCAAGCAGATGTAATGCGTATAAATCCTCATTTTATATTTATAAACATTTTGGGTTAATTTTAATTCTTTGGTTTGGTTATATATAATTTAGTATTCTTAATATTTTTTTGTCCATATATCTAAAGTTTGCGTGAATTTTTTGTATATGCGGTTTTAAGTAGAAAATATATATACCGTTTAATAGAAAGTGATTCTACTCTAATTGGAAATAAAAAATTATTTAATATTTCCTATGTTTAATCAGATTGATAGTCCACAGGTTATTTGTACTACAAACGGTAAAAATAAATATTAACAAAGAAAGCTAAGTTATAAACTAAAAAATCTTATTCTAAAATGTTAAAATTAAATACCAAAGCTCCATAAATTCGTTACCTTGATCAAACATTTTCGAAAAGAACGACAAAAGAAATTTAGTGAATTTATTCCTCCCAATAGTAATCTCATTAACAGTAAGTAACAAATAAATTCAAAGAAAGAAACTCTAAAGGAAAGGAAAAAATCTCAATTTCTCATAGAGAATTAATAAAGGAAAAACCCCAAAAAAACCACACTCCAATCGGCCCACCGCCTCCCACCAACAAGCTGAGTATATTTATTACCTTATTGGCAAGAAAGCAGAAATAGCAACAGCGAGCTAAGCAGTGGACCTATGTTGCCTTGCTACAATCTGAGGGTACCAAAAATGTTCCCGATTTACACAGGAACCGAGCATAGGAAAATATGAGCTAAACAAACAGAAGAGCAAGCGGGAGAAGACCATTATGCTAAAGAAATAGGAAGGATGAGAACAAGGCAAGGGGTGAGAGAAGCAAAAGCTTGTTGAACGAATGAAAAGTGGAAAAGTGTTTCCCGTCTTGTTCTCATTTGTAGTCCTTCTTCAAACATTTTCGTTGCCGACTAAGCAGGGTGAACAGCATTGTGGCAAACAACCGCAATTCATCATTTTATGCGGCCCTACACTAGTACATAGCTCCCCAACTCCTATGCAATAGTGTTCTGTCCCAAGGTAGAGGGGCACGGAAAGTAATTGTATATTAAAGTGGGGGTGGAGATATGCATGGCCCCACTCTCCCTAAACTAATAAATTTCTGAGCAACAAATATGAAAAAATTTACTCAAAATCATGTGAGCCTTTCAAGAACTTTCCAAGCCCCAAACGTTCTGCGCAATACGGGGAAGGGGAAGCGGTAAATATAGGGGAATTTTCCCCTTTGAGGTGGCCCTAATTTGGTTTTGAATAAAAAGTTCTTTCTTTGTGTGTAGGTGGAAGCTCTTCAGAACTATTAGAGAACAATTTTTTTCTGGTAAAATCGAAAACTGGGAGGAAAGGAACATCATGACTGTAACTGCGGGGTAACAGCATTCTCTGAATTACTGAGGAGGCGTTAGGCTTATGGTTATGGCTTTAGAGCGCAACAAAAGCTACTGGTCTCCTTAAAGCTTCGCTATAAGGGATGATGGTAATTTTGCTATTTATTCTATATATTTTCGTTATAGAAAGAGAGCAGCCTCTAAATGCTAGGGATGAACAAGACATTATGTAGGGGATGTTTCAACAACTGCGGACGATGGAGGGGTAGTAGCACTGAAATAGATACAAAATTGAGGGTATCAACCTCTGTTCAGTGTGCTGCCAGATAGATAAAATCAAGGATTTTACGGTTTTTGGGGGGTATATTAAAAACAAAAACACATCGTCCTTCTCAAAGATATTAGAAGTAATTCCTACTTGCTGGAAAATGTTTTTGCATAAAAGAAGATAATTTCGGGATGTGTACTTTGAAACGGGTACAATGGCCAGGTCATTCTTGTTTACATATTACGTTTTTCCTTCTTCTTTTCTAATGATTTTGTTTTGTCATATGTGATCAATTGTCGTTTAAAAGAAATAATTTTGTGCTCTTGGTTTCATTGCCTCACCAGCAAATTTGTATTATGCTGAGCATAAGTTAACACTTCCGTCTTTCATTATCTAATAAAAAACTATAGAACTGCCATAATATACCCATATTTCTCCACAAAATATATACCCTTCTTTATAACACATACTCCCATTAATTTCTATGATAGGTATACTTAACTTGCTAGCTGGCAAATTATAGAGAAATACCAAGCTTAATCTACGTTTGTATTTTATTTTGCCCGACTTTCCATTGAACCTAATAAACATTTTTTCCTAAAGGAAAAAATAAAATACCTCCAACTTAATACATACAATATTCTCACTTCTTCAGCAAATTTGCTGTGTGATGCTCTTAGCCTATCAAAATTGTTCCCCTATGTTTATTACACAGGTCAACACTAAATTTGCGCCCGAACAAATGGGAGATAATTTCTATGTGATTTTCATAAGAATTGAAAGACAAAAACATATTGTCTACTATCTATTATCTATTAGGAAATATATGTATTTTGCCAACTTTTTAAAAATCATTAAAAAAATAATTAAGTTTTCTAGGAGCTAGTAGCAAGACTTGAATCTCAATCTATTATATATTTAGACTTTCCTTTCAGTTATGGTACAAGTTAAGTTAAGTTAAGTTAAGTTGCTGTGGCTGCCTAGAAAGGCACACTTAGGCCAATTTTGGCCCATTGTGTTACCACGTAGCGCAGGAGACTATGGTTATTCGTGGGATTCGAACCCACAGCCTCTGGGACGGTAGGACAGCGCGCTAACAACTGAACTATCAGAGACCCCTCTGGTACAAGATAAACCTTAATTTTTTAACGATTTTTCACAAATGTTTAAAGTACTTCTTTTATACTTTTAAAATCTATCTACGTGAGTCAATTATCAATTATATATATAAACGGGAATCAATTAAAACTTTCCTCTTAGAATTCATAATCTATGTAAAAAAAATGCTACAGAAATGATCTATTTCCGTTTGTTTTGCCGCTAAAAAATAAACTAAAGGTCTTACGGAAAGAAAATAATGCAGGCAAAAGTCAATTCTAATGATTCACCTGTGAATATTGATCTCAAGTAAAGTTTATTCAAATATTAGTAGATATTTCCAATCATAATGTGATAAATATGGTGGGAGTTTTATCAAATGGTACCTTAATGTATAATAACTGAAACTTTTAAATTTCGGAACTGTTAGAAAATTTGGAAAAGGATTCCACTCCCTTCTGGAGAATTACTAAAATCATAAAGAAAGACACAAATTCCTACTAGTTATTGCATTCAAGAATGTGTTATATGCAAAGCAAAGAACAAAGCGTTCACAGCAGCTTTCTCCGAAAATAATGCTATTTCACTCCATCTTAATGATAATGAAATAACGATCGAGATGAAATATTGCTTTACAAGAAAATGTTAGTTTTGAAATAGGCATCTTTGTTAAACCTAAAGAAGCAAAAATAATTATTAAACAGTTAAAAAACCATAAAGTTCTGGCAATCCATAAAATTCTAAACTTGTTGAAAATATTTTAAGTGATCGATCCTTCAAAGTTCATGTAGTATTAGGAAGTAGTAGTGTAGTATTAGGTAGAAAAAATTGAAGCATGCAAAATTATTACAGCTGTTTCCCAGGGATCTTCCTTGGACCCATATTATATAGTACTATACTATATCTTCGCTGCTGATTTTTTTTTTTGTGTTAAACGGCTGTCATGTTTCAGTTCTTGCCAATGAACCAGCAATATGTATATAACTGCAAATATACCACCTTTTTTACTTCTAGGAGAAAATTGAATTTCTTACCATCATCTAATTTTAATATAAACAGTGTCACAATTAAGTGGAGTCAAATATGTTGGCATAATATTAGACAAAATCGTAACCTATAAGATCCAAATCGCGGAAACCATCCATAAGTTCAATGTACTCGTGCTGACCTAAATTTTATACCCGTAAATTAACCTTAAGTCTAGGCAATAAACTTCTCATATATATCTAATATTATATTCCAAGCCGTATTAGTGTATGGCTCACCAGTGTGGAACGGGTGTATGCAAGACAGATAAAGTGCCAATTTTCCTTGGCATAACTCCGCGTGTGTATCTCATGGCAGATTTAGAAATAGTGGAAGACAAGTTAAAACTTTTTGAGAAGCATTCGCCTTACTGCCTTATCTGACAACTCTACCCAGCATAGTTTACCTTAGTAATAGTAGTAGTACATAATATAATATGGTAATAATATATATGGGATGATTTCGACATTCGTTTTTCAACAATTAAAAATACACAAGTTCTTCCAACATATTATATCCAAGTTGTAATTTGATGCACAATATCAATGAAGTAATAATTCAAAGTATGATGAGTACCAATGAGTACGCATACAAGTTTAATATTGTTCATTATTTTTTCCATCACATTATGATAGTTGTTGAAATATTGTTCACAGTACTTCATATATGGTATATTCAAATTAAACGGAGATGTACCGATAGAAAGAAGAATTAGCACACTTCTCTGGAATCGTTAGAAAATCTAAACAATTTAAATTTTTACTGAAATAATGCTTTAAACTTGATATTTTTGAGTAATAAAATGTTGAGTAAAGAAATTTGTTGATTATGCTCGTCGAAAAAAGGCTATTATTCTAATATCTGAAGAATCAAATTACAGTAAACAAAAGTATAGTAGTACACCTAAATTTTTAAGTTATGTTATTCTTTTTGGATTATGATGTTGACAGACTACGTATGTACATACAGTGACCAGAATAATTGTTCACACAATGAGCTTATTTTTAAAATGCTAATCCTTTTAAATATAAAAATTTAACTTCTTAAGTAACTGGTCATTTTCTAAAATTATCTATTTGTTAGATGTATTTTCATATGAAAAAAAAATTTAAAAAAATAACTAACAACACAAAAATTATCCCAAACAGACAATTATCTATCAAAAATTAATGAGAACAATTTTTCATACAAGTTGGTAGGTCTGTATTTCGTGGAATTAATATCACTTGTATCGTTATCAAATTGGTTACAGCATTATTGCACATGTTGAAAATACGTCGCTAAATGTTCAATCATTAGTGATTTATCATCGGCAAAAAGGAAAAACATTATGGGAACAACATTATGGGAAATTGAAATTCTTTAGCGGCACAGTTATTACAGACTCAGCTATTTGTAAAAACTGAATTCCCTGCGATTTAAGAACTGTGTGGCTAGACATAAACCTCTTCTAAGTCCAGTTAATATTAAGGAGAGGCTAAAATTCGCAAAGGAATACATAAAAAAAAACCCGTGAGCTCTGGAAAAGTGTTCTATCTGTGGATGAGAACAAGTTCGACATTTTTTGAAACGATAGTAAGCAGCGAAAAGTATAGAGAAAGAAGAAAGAAGCTTTAAACTCAAAGAATATAAGTTTAACGATTAAGCACGGAGGAGGTAATGTTTGGTGTGGAGTGCAATGGCATATTATGGAGTAGGGAATTTGGATTTTGTTGAAATAGAAATGAATTATAAGGATTATATAAATATTTTGAAAATAAATTTAATGGAATCTATTGACAAAGGCAAATGTGGGCGAGAAATTTCTTTTTACCAAAACAATGACCCGAAGCATAAAGCTCACGATACTAAAATCCGGTTGATTCATAATTGCCCTCATGTGATTGAAACTCCTCCCCAAATTGTGAACATTAATCCGATTAAGCATCTTTGGGCACATTTGAAGAGCAAAGTTAGACAAAATCATATGATATAAAGCAAAAGTTAACTAAAAATGGTCTCCAAGAAGGTTGGTGTAAAATTGATCCAAAAATAACCCAAAATTTAGTAGAATGAATACCAGCGCGATTGACAGAAATAATTATACATTTTTGTCTTTAATTTACTCATGAAGCAAAAAGGTAGAAAATAAAAAACAAAAACCGTTTTTCCTTTTCCTTGCAAAAATTTCCTTAAAATTTGTCTTTGTATGTAAAATTATTCTCGACACTGTATGTTCATCTGAAGCTCCTACAATACTTGACAATTTTCGTTCGATATTTCCTTCCTCTGTTTCTGTATTTTCCACGTGCCATAGTCTGTATGACGTTAACTTAACTTATGACTCGACATTAACATTTATAAATCACATTTGATATCAAATTAAAGGTCTTGACAGACACAATCCAAAAATATATTATTTAGATAATTGTTTTGATTGAATTTGCTTGTCTTTTTCACCCGATATCTCTAAACTCTTAAGCTTTGTCATTACAATTTGAGCCTGAGTTACTTGTTTGCGTGTAGAATTACTCGACAGCATCGGTAATTCGCCACGTTAGCTAAGCAGTCAGAGCACTGGAGCATAAATATGAAGGTTGCGGGTTCGATTCCTAGTACCACTATTTTTGGACAAATCCTATATGTATTTACTTTAATATAAAACTACTTTAATGAGCGGACACCAACTTCAAACATATAGCTACATTATGTAATTACATCATTATTTATTACTGTTAGTAACCATACAAGCAAAACGAAAACACTTGAAAATTATCTGAGAAAGTAATGCGAAGGAAGAAAAGATAATTTATAAAAACGTCACGAAAAAAAACACATAACTTGTATTCAAAGCTTGAAATTCGAAAATGAAGAAAAATTTATCTCTCGTCAGCAAACTAACGACGTTGTATAGAAGACAAATTAAGAAGGACAAGTTACTCAAAATGAGTGCCCAAAATCTGGAAGTTTGGCATTATATTTTAGAGATCAGCAGTATAAAATGTTTAGCGATAAATTTAATAAGGTCTAATAGTCATAGTTACTGTTGTTGTTCATTGTTATTAGACCTGTAAATTCTGTGTACTTATCTAATTATTATAAATTAATAAACAAATAAAATTAAACCGGCATTACTTTAAAAAATTGAGCCTTCCATTACCTGGAATTAATATGCAAGTTCCATTACCTGGAATTAGTATGCAAGATTATACCGATTGCTTTTGTGTGACTGACTGTATTAATGTGCAAAACTCCTCTTCCATGCAAACCACAATAAAAACAAGAGAAAAAAAAATATATAAGAAAGTAACAAAAGTCAAGCAATTGACCCATTTAAGCTTAGCATAAATCTGTGAAACGCATTTTCCACAACTAGCAATTAGCACATCATTTACATTTGTGACGGCCTACGAAAAGTCGAAAAGCTTAAAAATGAATAGGCTCTCTTTTTACGGATGTTATGACAGCACGCTGACTATTGAAGAAAACCAAAAAAACCTAAATAATAAGAGGAGCAAATTTAAGGCAAAGTAAATAACGAGTAAATCACCTGAAAAGCACTAACCAAATAAAAATCTTATTTTTGCCTAAAATTTCCGTTTTTGTTTTTATAGATTTCATCTTTTTTTTTTACTAAGAAGATTTAAAACGTATGTACATGAAGCAAGCACAAAAAAATTATTTCGTTGCTTAGTGCCCCAAGGTACGATCACCGCAACTTTATTTTCAGAGATTTCCTCTGCATTACTTTTAATGCGAAGAAAAATAAGGAAACACTTAAAAATGAGAAAAAAAGACAAAAAAGCTGAAACAGTGCGCAGGGCAGAGGCTGATGTAAGTGATTTTTCGATCTTTCCACTTGAAGTTGGAGTATATACAGCGCACGCGCACTTGAAAACCATAATTACATGTCGTTGGGCAACCGCTGACACTGACATCTCTACAGAAACGGTCGGGTTCATCCCAGTTGCCACCGTTGGAAGTTGCCGTAACCAAAGAAACGTGGCAGTGTGCGGACAGAAGAAAAATGCTCGAGCGCCAGCAGTAAACTGCGCGCGCATCTCAATCGTGTAGAAGTTCCCCGCATATAGAATTAAATTCCTTTGTGCTTTTCATATTCATTCATATTTCTTCACAGTTCGCTTCGAATTGAGGAAAACAAAAAATAAAGGAAGCAAGTAGAGCCGAGAAACGGCAACAAGTTTCTTCAAGAAATGCAGCTACAGTACGCAAAGTTTGCAGTGCAGTACTGTGCCAGACTCGGGAACAAAGATAAAATTACATTAAACCAAAAACATTTAATTGCAACGAACCCAGCCATAAGAAGGCGGAGAGAAGAACTAAGAATCTGAGCCTGGTCGTTGAAGGGGTCAGTACAGCCGGGGAAGCAGTGATAACCATTTACAGAACAATGACCCTTTTTGGACTCATACGCTGCACTGTGCGTTGTCGTGCTATGGAACTGCGGAACGATTTCTGGTCTGCGTCAGACTGCACCTCGCGTACTGTTCGCCCGTGTCACGTGGGTGTACGGCTGCATTTTATTAATTTCATGATTCTATTAGACATTCCCCTGCACTTCCTGTTTGCTCAAAGTCGTCTCTTTCAAATATTTTACGCTTAATAAATTAATCGATTTGAATGAAATCTGCGGAATTTTCAGCATGAATACAACATCTATTCACTCTCATTTTTGATGAAAATTTATACTGAAACTTTATATTTACTATTTAAAAAAAATATATTACATATTATATTATATTAATTTTCATAAAATTTTGGTCAAAAATATTTTACAGGCAGTTAAAAAATTAAATCGACGAAATTTTGGTAACATACAGTGGGAGTCAAAAGTGAAGGTACACCACAAAAATTTCTTTTCAAATTAGGATTAAGAATAAAATTAAACGAACAAATCTAGTAATGATGGATAAAAATTAAACCTTTATTTATTTGTAACAAAATACAAAAACAATTATTTCATAAACCCAAGAGCAAAAAATTTTATAAAAGAATAAAGCAAAACGATTCAATATTTACAAGTCAAAAGTTAGGGTACGCTTAACAATTTATATCAAAATTAACAAATGATGTTGTAGTTGTGACGCATTTAATATTTTGTTTGACCACCCTTGGCTACAAGGACAGCCTGTAGCCTTCTTGGCATTGAAAGGACTAAATTTTCTGTAACATTGACCGGGATATTCTGCCATTCCTGAAAAAGAACTTGTTTGAGAGTTTCTTTGTTGGTGTTAATTCTACTGCGAATTTTACGATCTAAATACTCCCATAAATGTTCGATCGGATTTAGGTCTGGGGATTGGGGAGGATGATCCAATTGTTTTGGAGTGTTGTACAACAACCATTCTTTCACTATGTGGGCCGTGTGCTTAGGATCATTGTCTTGTTGAAAGATCCAATTCCTAGGCAACCCCAACTTTTCCACACTAGATACTAAATTCTTTCGCAGAATGTTCAAATAACCTTGTTTGTTCATTGTAGATTCAATGAACTCAAGATTTCCTACCCCAGATGCTGCCATGCATCCCTAGACCATCACTGATCCTCCACCATGTTTCACTCTTGGACAAAGGTTCTGCAGTTCGGGTTCCTCATTTCTTTTTCTCCACACTTTTGTACTTCTTTTACAACCAAAAACTTCAAACTTACTTTCATCGCTAAAAATAATACTTTTCCAAAAGGAATTATCAAAATTTTTATATTTGTTAGCAAATTGTAAGCGTTTCTTTTTATTGATATTGGTTATTAAAGGTTTTTTACGTGGAACTCGGCCGTGTAATCCATTATTATTTAAAGTTCGCCGTATTGTAGACGCACTAACTGGCTTTCCGGAGTCTCTGCTAATCCTTTCTGAAATTTTCACAGCACTGGATTTCGGATTTTGTTTAACTTCTCGCACAATATCTCTAGCTTCTCTATCAGTTAAGCGCTTTGGCCGACCCGAGCGATGCAAATTTTCAATAGTACCATAACTTTTAAATTTGTCCACAATATTTTTTATACAATTTGCACTTCTTTTTATTATTTGAGATATTTCTCGCAAGCTCTTTCCTTCATTCTTTAATCTTAGAATTATTTTTCGAGTTTCTAAAGATGTTCCTTGTCTCATTTTTAAATTTTTAAATTAACTCTTGAATGGTAAATCAAAATGACAACAATCATCTCCAGTTATCATCACTAACATCTGAATGTAATTCTAGAGCAAAAGCTTGTACCGTTAGACTGAATTGGCTGCAGTTAGGCGAGTGTGCACTCACTTTTGACTTGTAAATATTGCATCGTTTTGCTTTATTCGTTTATAAAATTTTTTACTCTTAGTTTTTTGAAGTAATTGTTTTTGTATTTTGTTACAAATGAATAAAGGTTTATTTTTCATCAATCATTACTAGATTTGTTCGTTAAATTTTGTTCTTAATCCTAATTTGAAAAGAAATTTTTATGGTGTACCCTCACTTTTGACTCCCACTGTAGGTAAATTCTTCTTTAACCCTTTGCCTTATGACTTGAGCGACGATTATTAGTGCCACTTTCGATAAGAGTTTCTGTCATTCGCTGCGACCACAAGCAGTTTCATCATAGGCCAAATTTTGTGTAATCCACTGCTTTGCCATTCACTATTTACTAAAACCACATTTTTATATTGCAATTATAACAAACAATAACAATAAACATTATCGTGCAAAAACAACATTATTTGATATGAGCTTTTCACTTTTAGCCAGAACAAAACATCACGTATCTGATACGAGCTTCTCATTTTAGGCACAGAAAGGGGATCACGTCTCCCAGACGTTGTTTTAAGGCAAAGGGTTAACTCGTTGCCCAGAAGCATTCTATTCCTTTTAAGCCTACTATGGTGTTGCAAAGAGATTTCTTGGCCTGTACAAAACACATGTAAATAAACACCCAAGGAATGTTTTTTTCTTTTAGTTTTCAAAGTGTTATGCTGTTGGCAAGGAATCGGCAAAGGAAATTTTGTTCAAATTAATTATAATAATAAAAAAGTATAATTCATATTTTCCTCAAAAAATAAGTGTCCGCCGAGCACATATTTCTGCAGGTAATGAGGATCGTGTGCAGGATATGTAAAATTTGAAATGAAATGTAAAGAATAGGTGGATTTTCATGCCCTCGTAAATTTAAATTACCGACAGAAAACACAAATTAATTATTTAACAAATGAAATTTCCAACACAAGGGTACGTTTTTTTAGAGCTGTTTTCTTGGACTAGTAATAATTCGATATACATATATATATAAAAAAATAAGATTAATAAAAAAACAAATGGCGAAAAGAATTATATATTTATTTATGTAAATGGTAGGAAACTATATTTTTATAAGTATATTAGTAGTTTGTGAAAAATATATATTTTCTTTGTATTCAGCATAGTGTTAATATTGTAAATAACGTAATATAACATTGACCTAGATTTTTGAGTCACTCTATTTTTGCTAATCTTGTAATGCTAACCTTAATTTCTGTTCTGTTAACTAAAGCACCAGGAATGTCTACAATATCTTGAATACGCTTTAAAATATTCCAAGATGAATACTTTCAAAAGTTTTTCTTTTTTTTTTTAAATGTGCAACAAATTACCTTGGAAAGAAGTAAGGAAAAATTGCCCATATACCTATAGTATATATAACATCTGCCTTTTGTTTACTCGTTCGCGAATAAATAGTAAAAGTTCTAATATGAGACAGTGTGATTAATTCGTTCTTACATAAATATACATACATATGTAGGGAAGAGTAGGAAATTTTCGTTTATCTAAAAAGTATTCTTGAACATTTTATCTTATGTAGTACAAACCAGACCTTTACCATTTAAAATAAATTGAAAAAAATAAATTACCTTCCTCAATTGGTTGGCTTGGATTAATTCAATTGGAACAAGCCTTCTCGGCAAATTCACAGAGGTGCAAATTTTCCAGCATTTGCCCTTGCAGTTGAATATAGCAACAAGAGAGAAAATGCTATTTACGGACATCGCGTCAATTGTCTTCACTACTGTGATTGCTGACAATATTATTATTATGTTTTTTTCTCTTTACCTAACTGCTTTTGTTTTTTTTGTGCTTACCGTGAATATTACAGCATTGCCACAAGGTGTTTCATAGCAAAGGTAATTGATGATAATTTTACATGGCGTTATTGTTAATATGAGAAAATATTACAGCCAAGTAGGTAAAGTCAACCAAATTGAAAAAATGTTTCCCAATTCTTCAAGAACGAGCATTTGTCGTGTATTGTCGCAAGATTTATTAAAATTTGTCGTATGCAACGAACCTTAGCCTTCTATCTAAGCCTGTCATTATGGTCAATCCAAAATAAGGTCGCAGAACACACAAAATTTTTGAATTATTAGATAAGGATGACTTAAATCAGTAGTTTTGCAGTGTCCTATGCGATCTAAATGTTCCTAATGGACATTGAATGTTGAAAAACGATCGAAGTAAAGCACTTTTACGCGTTTCTGGTTGTAAGAGTTTTCCCCTATCATAGGAATCATAACAGCTCTTACTTTCATGGAATCACCAGTAAAAGTCAACGAAGAAAGGCGGCGGAAAACAAATGGCAGCCAGAGTATCTGGTCGAGTTCTCTGTGAATGTTTAAATTAAATCTTGATGGTGTGCACCCTGAAATCACTTATCATCCCCGAAATTAAATTTGTTTTTCGGAAATAGTCAACTTAAATGAATGGGAGAGAGGCCTCTGCTGAATGCATTTAATCACTCGGAATTGATGAAGAAATTTCATTAAATAAAAATGTTTTTATTTTCAATCACATTAATGTTGCTAGAGACAATTGTGTGTTCTAACATTATAATTAGAGTAATTAGAAAATTTGTTAGGAAATTTATATATCGTGTGTACTTATAATGAATATTGATGAAGATGCTTTTAATTAAAATGGTGCATTTAATTATTCTTCAGGACAAAGGTCTCGAAACTCTACAGCAATTTAAAACCGCATATGATAAAAAGATCTTTTATCTCCCCGTATTTATTAATAATTTTATTGATAGTTTTAAATCAATACCAAGGTGCTCAAGACTCATGTCATGCTCGTTACAATTATCATTAAAATTACGAATAATTCAATTTTTTCTTAATTACAATTACCATTACTACAGAGGTAATGATAATTCTTATGCAATTATTTCGTTGTAATTAATTACAAATGAAGCGTTTATTACCATTACACGTTGTAATTGAAAGTGTAATGAAGAAAGTATAATTGCGTAATGGTATTTAACTGTCCACTACGTAGGTCTCGAAGGTAAAGTCTAAAAATCTCAAGAATGTCACTTCTTAAAGATATGCGCTACATGACCATATGTTGAGGTCCAATCGGAAGGCATATTTTTGCCAGTCGGAGACTCCGATGTTGTGTTTAGTACGTATATTCTTCTTCTTTAAAAGTATAGTAGCATAGTATGGATGATGCCACGGTAAACACAATACACGAATGTTACTATAGATTTTACTTCTTCCAAGATAGTTATGAAATAACAATTTACCCTCAGATTGCAGTTGTGTATACCACGTCAATCTTAATCCAATTTGGCCAATGTAACCATACCATACATTGATTTCATACCTCATGAAGAAGGGTATTGTGTGATATTGCCGCTATGCATTAACCCATGGTTTTTTTTTTATTTATTTTATTTAAAAAGGTCTAATGATTCAAAATCATCATTCATCTCGTTGAAATCTCGTAAAATTATGAAGGTCAGTAATTAGCCGATTTAAAAAAAGGAAGAATTTTTTTACGAAATTTATAGCGATATTTTCAACGTTTATGAAAGCTTTTAAGTTCGTTAATCTTAGGGTGGCTAAAATCAAATTTGGTGCTTAAATTTGGAAACATAAAATAGCGCGGACTCAAGCATGTTGAAAATTGCATTTAAATCTATCATAAGTGCATTTTTGCAATTTAATTAAACTGTCCTAATTGTTGTCATAGACACTGCAGTATTATTAGCTCCAAAGTACACCTTCTGGGACTTCTAATGTTATTCCGTATTAATTATAGACTACTATAAAAACTAGGAAAGTTCAAAATTAAAATTTGCTAACATTTTGTTAGAAAATTAACTTTCTTCCTATTTACTGGATAAATTTCTGTTTTGCTAGAAAAATAGCACTGCTAGGTGATCTTTAAAAAAAAATTTTACGTCAATATGTGAAATCCTTCAGATGTTATTAACATTAATGTGAGATTATTAAGCAGCGATTCGTAAAATTGGTGAGCACGTAGAATATCTTCCTCTGCTAAATTATTGATCACAATTTAGATAATCGATTATTATATGTACCAACGTAAAATAATTTTTATTCGATTTAAAACAAAAATTAGTTATAAATAAATTTAAAAGTTCTTGTTTTTGTCGTCAAGCTAAAATACTATTTTTCCAATCATCAGTAGTAATACAACTCGAGATGGCCCAAAACAAAACCGACTTCACCCGAAAATCCTTTAATATACCCTTTGCTAAACCAAATTTCAAATTACCTGCCAAACAGTCATGTCAGTCATAAATCATGCCTATGTGTTCCAGCCAAAATTCTTCGCGGAGTGTTTCAAATCTTATTACCTCTGCAGCTACCTTCAAACAGTAGCTAGTAGACCTGTTGCTGCCCAATTCCGACGGGTACACGGTAATCTACCTGCATTCTCAGTCCAGCCAATGGAGATAAAATGGAATTTTGAATGCTTATGCAGTTAACTCCACTCAGAGAAATTTATATAAGTTTTTAGATTTATTTATTTTACTGATATGTGTGTATGTATGTATGTATATAATAATGTGTTTTAATTAAAGGTGTCAGCTGGACAGCATTTGCACTTGAGCAGTGATCTCAAGAACAATGTTTCTGTGGCGGCCCAACAGGGAGTTTATTTTAATCAGCAGCAGCAACACCAACAACACCAGCAACATCAGCAGCAACATCAACAACAACATCAGCAGCAACAACAGCAACAGCAAGCGCAGCATCAGCAGCCAAGCGGCAATAATCAACAAAACTCGCAACAAAATCAGTCAGTAAATAATTCTCAAGGTAATGCCCTCATGAAGGTGTAAAATTTTATTTTTTTTTAATATAATAGAAAAGCTCGCTTTACAGGTCCTAACAATGACTCCTACACGATGTCCCAATCCCAAACGATCAATTTCTCGCAACAAACCATGCGCCAAAGACAAAATCAAGCAGCTGCTGCAAATTCTGTAGGACTGGGAGGAGCAACAGTATCTGCGATGGGTGGAGCACAATCGGGAATTAACTCCGGAGGGCCAGGTGGCGTAACGAACGGGAACGTTATGAGTCAACCAAACAATGGCCCAAATGGCATGTCCCAACAACCTGGCGCCGGACTCTCAGGTATGAACCAAATGAATCCCAATGGGCCAAACGTTGGATCAATGGTTGGCAGCACTGCAAGTGGTATGCCGGGTAACATGGGACAGTCTATGGGTGGCAACCCTATAGGTATGGGACAGGCGATGGGCCAAAGCATGGCACAAATGTCCCACGCTCCAAATATGATGGGAATGGGAGCGATGAATCAACAGACAATGAACGGGATGCCAAATCAAATGGGAATGGGCTCTATGGTGCAGAATTCTATGAATGCTGGGACAATGGGCCAAAATCCGATGTTATCAAGTGTTATGTCTGGTGGACCAATGAGCATGAGTCAAGCGAAATTCATGCAACAGCAGCAGATGTTACGAGCACAAGCAATGCAACAGCAACATATTGGTGGAAATCGGCCACCACCCCCAGAATATAAGGCCAGTCAGGCGCAATTGATGCAGGCTCAAATGATGCACCAGGGCGGTGCAGGACGGTTTCCGAGCGCTGCCCAAGCTGCTGCTATGAGACGCATGGGCCAACAACCAATACCTCCTTCAGGTATGAAGAAACTTGCAAGTTCAGGTACTATAAGTTTTTCTATATTTTTGATCTTTTAATTGGATTTATTGAAAAGCTTCACATATTTTGTTAAACTAATCCTAATTGAAGTTATAAGTATTTTTAATTAAAAATACGAACATTTAATGCGGTAGACAGTACTTTAGTTTTTCCAAATTTTCATTTCTTGAAACTAATTTATACGTATAGTACATATAATACAAAAAACTAAAAAACACATATACAATCATCTCTTTATTTACACTGTACTTTTTTACGCGACTTTGTTATTACACGGTACATTATTTATTTATTTATTTCGCTTAATACAAACTCCAATGAGATATGGCTTAATTTAAATTAAACTTAATAAAAACAAAGAACATATTTACTGGTTAACAAATTTAATTATAATTTTTTACTTCCATTTTTCTCGAAAACGTGATGTGATGGAGCATTTACATTTACGAATTCGTAATCTACAGAAATAAATCCTATAGAAATGTTTTGCCAATTCATTTGGGACAAAGTTGCTGTTGACCAATGTAATTAGTTTAAAAACTATGGAGGGGATAGAGGGTGGATTATTATAATGGATTGGTTGGGAAAGTAAAGATTATACTTGGAAGAGATTTCTCAAGATGGAAGTTGAATGTCGCAGACCTTTCGTAACATTCTTATGAAGTGTTCGAAACGACCGTAGTTAGTACGAGGCTACTAACGCTGCGACGCTGATGTTAAAGGGTATGAAAGGCTGGAGGTTAATTCCCTTTGGACAATTTTTTATGGAGGTCGTCTATTGAAGGTAGAAGGAAGAAGATAAATCTGCGTTGAACTGATTTAATTTAGTAATGTAAGGGTTGAAGAATTTCGTAGCCCATCGTTTAACAAGGCCAAGAAAATATTTGGCGCTGCTAATGATATGATCAATGTGGAAACGAAATATCCTCTATTTGCGCGGGGAGAAATTAAGTTTGCTTTAATCTTGTATTGAATTAAAAACCGAAGAGACGCAAATTCGTGTTATTTTTTTTTTTGAGGGTTGGAATAAGAAAATTGACTTGTTTTAACAAATAAAAAAAAAAATGGAAATTATAATTATTAGGTATTGAATTTTGTAAAAATAACATACCTATTGTAAAACAAACATCCTGATGGTGTCACATTAAAAATAAATTTGTAAATTTAAATTACCCTATAATAACTATAAACAATATAATAATAAATAGTGTCATATCATATCTTTCGTTAAAAGAGCCTTAACGGGAAATATTCGAAAATGTGTTTCTTACTAACTCACTGAAAAATTCCAAACCTCGAAACATTGTATTGAAAATCGTAAATTTCTATGCTGTATTGAAAACTTATGAGATTGTGTTTAGACTTAACGAAGATGTAGAAAAACTATTTTTTTTTTTCGTACTCCACTATTCATTTTTCTTAATAGATAAATCAAATTTTAATAGCGATAGTGAGACGTTCCGTTTTACCACCTTAGAGCCTTCATTGCCTTACCGCAATATAATTTAATATACTCAATCACATTCATGACGGAGGAGCAAATTATCCATTTTCATTTAGTTGGTATTTAATTATAAAGATAATTGGTATCAAATGCTAGTCAGCTAATGTGAAGTAATATGAAAGTATGTAGTAAAAATTAATAAGCAATCTTTAAAACTTATGTTTAACGATCACTTAAAATATACATATATGTAAATATCATATAGCATATACATTTCCTGTTCCTTAAACAAGAAATATTAAACTAACAATTATACGAATTACATAAATTCAACTTTAAGATTAATTATCGTTTTTCAGTCGACTAGAACGTGTTTTTGTTGTTGTAATGATGTAGCGCTTTGGGATAAACCACCCAAATTCCACAAAACGGAAGTCTTAATGCGTAAAAATTGTAATATAGTTATTCAATATTTGTGAAATAATTTAACATTTTTTTTTTTGTTTTTTGTTTGTTTATACTAAAGTATTTAGGGAAATCTGTTTTCATTTCTTAAGGAACTTTTCCATTTTTGTATTTGGTGAGTTTTAAAAACAAAATTTCTTTACAGGCCCAATGATGCGACCCCAACATTCAATGTACATGCAACATTCCACTGCGGGACATGCCAGTGCACCCCGTGGAACAATGGGAACAGCTGGACCTTATGGAGGGCCAATGGGCGGGCCACAAAGACCGCCAAATGTCCAAGTAAATCCGGAGGGAATGCCAATTGGCTCCCAACAAGAATGGCAAGCAAGGCATATAATGATGTCCCAGCAACAAAGTATGTCATTTAATGGGCAAGCGGGTGGTGGTCCTATGCGGCAGACTGGATTTAATCCTGCTGCTCATCAAGGTAACACCACAAGGGTTAACGTTTTTAATGAAAATTGCGTTAAACCGGCCTCTGCAGGAGGCTTCATGCCGAACACGCCAGTTCCCGGCAGCAATCCCTCAGGAGGAGTTGGTGTTGGTGTCGGTGTTGGAGGTGGTATGCAACTAACGCCAGCTCAAATGCAACAACAAATGCTGCGTTCCCAACAACAACAACAGGCAGTAC
The DNA here is from genome assembly GCA_963969385.1 of Philonicus albiceps. Taxonomy (NCBI): domain Eukaryota; kingdom Metazoa; phylum Arthropoda; class Insecta; order Diptera; family Asilidae; genus Philonicus; species Philonicus albiceps. Next base: position 23,162,491 of record OZ017773.1, on the reverse strand, counting down.
AACAGCAGCAAAATCAGCTGGCGCAGCAGAATCAACAAGGATTGATGGTTAATGCCAGCATGGGTCAGAGCCAGCACCAGCAGCAATCGGTAATGCAACAAATGCTGCATCAGCAACACCAGCAGCAACAACAGCAACAGCAGCAGCAAGGCATGATGACGCAGATGCAGATGGCCTCGATGCACTTGTCCCAGAGTCAACAGATTACACTGCAACAGCAACAACAGCAGCAGCAACAGCAACAGCAGCAGACGTTTGTGCAACACTCGCAGACAACATCGACGCACCAGCAACACACAATGATCCAGGGAATGGGACCTTCCGGAAATACTGGAAACACTATGATGGGTACTGGTAACGGGCCTATGAACAATCAAAATACGGGCGGTGGTGGTGGCAACGGGGGTGTTCCCAATAACCAGGGTGCTGGCAATCCAGTGCATCACAACGGCAACCATCCCTCGGTGTCCTCCTCCTCCGCCGTGTCCGCAGTCAACTCCATCAATCAAACAATCAGTTCTGTGGTCGGTAACGGGTCCGATTTTAGTTTAGAATTTTTAGAAAATCTTCCTGTGGTCGACGCCAGCAATTTCTCAGCGCAAGACCTTCTCAATTCGCTCGAGAATGAGACCTTTATCCAGGACATTTTGCAATAAGCAGCTAACGAGAAGTGTGAAATGAAAATTAATACTCAGCGGGAACGGGTTGAGGGTGTCAGTGAGCTTGCTTCTTTTATTTTGGGTTTTTGTTTTTAAATTATCGGAAAGGTTGGTGGAGTGTTATAAAATCGAGCCAGCTATCTGTGAAGGTGAGAGATTGCGGCGCCACAGACTTACTTACAAGTCCCGTGTCTGTAAATTTTATATATTGAAATACTTTCAATACATTTGTAAAATTCATGATTCAATCATACTTTAGTCATTTCCACTTTTGATTTTTTAAAAGTTCCTGTAAAGCAGACTCTCAGTTAAACTATGCAATTCACCTTTAGGCATCATATAGTCTTAGCATGAAGTGGGGAGAAAAGGGTTTTCTGCACTCGACTTTTCATAGATTTTTACTAGGCCGATTCGGTATAAATTGTTTCTCGGATCAAACGAGCGAATGTAGACGGATCAATAAGCCATCATTGTTTATTTTACTTTATAAGGATTTACAAACCTTAAATAATTTAACATTTTTACATTTTTTACAATTGAATTGAAAAATTAAGATTTAATCGAAAACCATATGTTTTGCCGCCACGGATATCACACCACAACATCAGAACCAATTAGAAACCATTACATTAAAACCTTGAAACAAATTTATTCGTTCCAATATAGTTTTAGAACTGAAAACATCGGCTCTTGTAATACTTTATTTTTGTAATTCACAACGTTTCTTTTATTTTATTTAGGAATCGATTTGTAATATGTAAAAATGCTATAAGTTAAAAAATACAGGGGGTAGTTGCTGTAGAAGAAAGCGAAAGTTTATAATACTAACAGCAGCTAATAAAAGAAGATCCAATAGAGTGACTAAATGAAATGAAATCAATGGAATTCAAAAAGACAATTTGACCATTATTGTGTTTGTAAAGTTATCCATCAAAGATAAATGTGATCTTCTGCAAAATTCCCTTACAGATCTGCCTGCCATAGTTCCCATTTAAAATTTGGAATTTATTCTTTCCCAAGTTATCCAATGTGGGATTGCAGACAGATTAATTTTTGTACAATTGAATAGCTGTCTAACAAATATGAAACTAAACATTATTTCGTTTGATGTGCATTTTTTCGAATAGGAACTGACAGTGTTATTTGTTTTCCCCAATAAGATTTTTCTAATCACAACTTTTGGTCCTTTTTATTTATATTTTTAATATGACCTGTTTAATGTTTCTATTCTAGAATTTTATGCCTTTTGATAATGGTTATTTAAGACTTTAAATCTTATAACAAATGTTTAGCATTTTACCATGTTATCCGACATTTGAGCCGTTTATTTTGAAAGTGGCGTAAGTCCAAAATGTCATAAGGTCGATTTTACTTGAAAATAATATAGTAAAATCGACCTTATGACATTGTGGACTTACGCCACTTTCAAAATAAACGGCTCATTTATCATTGAAAATTTTGGAGTTATGAAGATCGCATTAAATCTTAGCTGTTTGGTAGATGTAAAGTTTAATGAACATAAATTAAATTTTGAACATGTTGAAAGCGTTCATCTTCCATTGAGACAAATCGGCCACTTTTTAGAAATCTTCTATATATCTTACGTTACACTGATGACGTCATCAGTTATTTAAGCGTAGAATTCCAACTGATTCGCTTAAAGATATATTTACCTATCCTTTATCTAAAATGTAGTAATTTTCAGTATTTTTTTATAAAATTTGTTCTAGTTTTTCTACGATAAATTAACATTTGTAATTTGACCATACTTGTAATGAATTGTTCGTATCAATGCTCTTCCAAATAATAATAATAGAAGAAAAAACTACATAAAATGGGATAAGTACATATATATCAAATTTTACCAATTATAATTTTGTTTTCCATAAACAGGTCAATTAAAAAACTTAAATATATTTTGTCAAATTAAATTTTAACTATAGAAGTGGAGCTGACAGAAGTTATGCAATAAAACTGTAGAGTTTTACTGAGCGTCTGTGATCAATATAATAAGGTAGGGACATCCCTACTGTTACATTAATTAGTAATTTATTACATGAAAATTTTCGCCATTAAATCAATTTTGCTTTGAAATTCTCACATTCGCAAAACTGGCTATAGCGATACGTTTGCAGATATGAAAAGCATACATATACCGTGATATTGTGAGTGGTTGTTGTTGCCGATTGTACATTATTTAAGAGATTTAATTACAGTAGAAGAGAGAGAAGATACCTAACATTATTCGACAGTATACCTATTTGGGAAGATTTAGTATTTCTCTATTTATTAAACTTCGTCATTTCCTTCTCGTCCACATTCTTTTAATTCCCTTTCCGTATTATTTTATGTGTTTAACTCCCAGAATAGAATTTATTTAAAGCGATTCTCTCTGTTGTGTCTAATTCTAAAGCAAAAATTAAAATGTTTAATAAGCAAAAATGGCAAAACAGTTATACACTGGAATTGTAATTATAATTTATTCTAAGGTAGCTTAGGCCGATATTTAATAGTTTTTAAGGACTATTGCAGTTTGCCTGTGTATAAAACACTTTTTATTAAAAACATATTTGAAATATTAAAGTAGTTCTTAAATTAAAAAAAAAAACGAAGACAAAATCTAAATGAAAAAAGTAAAACAAAAACTACCAATTTAAAGAGGAAACGACAACAATTGTTTTTATCTACAAGACCTTTTAATTGTATTGTATATTTTCATTTTTTCTTATTCTGTTGTACATTTAAGGATATTTCGTGTCCCAAAAGTGAATGTTGGAAAATTATGTTTCGATTGTTAAATTCGACTTCTTTTGTTTTAATTTGTAAAAATTAAATTTTAAATTGAACAGAAACGTAAAAGCAAAATTAAAGTATAATGTTGGGGGAAATGTAGGCGATGAGATTATTTAATATTTGCATGAATTTTTAAAAGTTAATATGCAGTTTCCACTGATCCATTATCTGCTGTTATGCCACTAATTTGGATTAACCATATTGGCATGTTTGAAGCGATGTCAGTTTAAAAATAATCGTGGTAAATCGAACATTTAAAAGCTTAATTGTATTATTAATTTGCAGCGTTGGCCATTGGCCAAAATCAAACATATTTGACTGTTCTCTCGTAGGTTCTCTTTAAAATTTCCGTCTTTCCTCGTCTCGTTTATTAAATGCACATTTGCCTTTTTTACTATGAGTACTGGAAGTATTACTACCATAGATACAAGTTTGGACATTTTGGCATATCCTTACCTTTGTATTTAAAGCATAATCAGCTTAAGTTGGTTAGAAAAAAAGAATGCTTTTGTTAAAGATTATTTTTAGAGTCAGTTACTCGCTTTATTATTTTTATTCAACTTCGAATACTAGTTTAGTTTCCACATTCAGTACCATCCGATTAATATTTTTTAAACTATAAATTTCTGTGGTACTAATTTTTTTCTATTACTAAATTCTCATTTTGTAAACAGAGAATTATAATTTCTCATTGTAAAGTTAAAACACAGAGTAGCATAAATTTAGCTTATTTTTCCTTATATGCTCGAAAAAGAAAGGGTTAAGGTGTGGGAAGGGGAACTCTAAAGGGTATAGGACTTCAAAATATGATATTTTGACGAGCATTTGTCACCTAGTCCGATATAAATCACAATCTTACTTCCTTCCTCTGGAACATGGTAACCATTTTTAAAAAGCTCATTCCGAGAAAAAAATATTTAAAGTTACTTTTCAGTCAATTTGCAAATAAAACAGAAAACGTCCACATAAAGATAATATCTTCAGAATAAAATAGAATTTCGAACTGGAATTTTAAACCATCATTTGTAAGATTGTGAAGAATGAAAATATAAAATTTGTATAAATATTAAAGAAGGAAAATATTTTTATTGTTTTGTTTAATTTTTCTTTTATTCTACCACATTTTTGCGGGTGTAAAATTGGATCGGACCCTTTAAAGCAATAACTCTTGCAGTTAAAGATAATTTCAAACAAATTTATTGAGTTTTACAAAAAAACAAAATTTAATGTTTAAAACCATACTAAAAGTGGCAATTACTTTTGATCATAAAAAATGAATTCAGTTTTCATCAAAATTTCTGAGGATATCAAAATACATACGTAGTTTACGAGAATACGTTTTTAAAATAAACAAAATTCTATACATTCATTTGATAAACTTGGCTGAAAAAATAAATTGAATTCTTTAAATTTCGACAATGCGTCCTCCTATCAAAAGTGCATATTACAGAAATGGAAGAGTTAAATATTTCGCACACAAAACAGGTGATATGCAACATAAAAATCAACTTATTTCTAATAAGTTTGTTGCTTAATTCGAACAACACTTTACCCGAGGAAGGTGGAAACGTAAAATGTGAAAACTCCTACAGGTACCAAATATAAGTATTTTATTTTTTTTTTAATATCCTCTAAAATGTACATTAACAACAATATTCTGACATTGCTTCAATATGACCCCTTATTTATAATTTTGCCATTTGAACTCTGGTTCGATCAACAAATGCTTCGGGCTGGTAACTTCAATGTTTGTGTTTATTGATTATTTTTATTACTTATTTTAAGAAGTAATTATTTTAATTTTAGTTATTATTACTGTACTATGCATAATATTTAAAAACACAAAACAAAGTTTTTTTTTTATATATTTTTATTCCTCTGATTATTTTTTGGATATCAAAAAATAATGTAAACATTATATTTTGTTATTACAAAATGAACATATTGTTTTAATTTAATCGACACCTCTTACCTTATTTATTTTTCCAAAAGGTGTATTCATTTCAAAGAATAGGAGAAATATTTAAATCCTGAAAATATGTTTGGCACTTGGATGTAATTTTTACGTTTTAGGCATGCTTCTTTTTATCATCAAGTCAAAATATTCTGCTTGTTTTCGCCGAACGTGTTTTGCGTCATTGTAGTTATTCATGCATTAATGATCTCTGCAGTGTTCAGTTTTAAGTGGTTTGTTGCAAAATCGACAACTCGGAATGATCCTTCTAAAAATTCTTCCGCGGATAGTCCAAGACTGGGAGTACACATGTGTACCTTCGCTATATATCAATGCAAATTTTTATTGTAATTAATCTGGGCAGCTTTTTATGAATGTGAATCAAAGTCGTACTTTTTGACTGTCGGGCGGCATTCATAATTTTTATTTTTTTAAATCGACCAGTAAATTCGAATTTTGGTATACTAAGATAACCTACGTGATAATTTAAATTAGAATTTAATTTGCATTTTTTAAATTAGGACTTAAATTTTACATGAAGAATTTCAAAAAACTAAATGGACCCATTTTTGATTAATTTTTTTTTTTAGTAATTTTAGTAATACGCGAGCCTCAAACCTACCTACATAATGACACTACAACTTTTTATTTGCGGTCTTTTGCTTCTTGAATGAATGAATGCGATATATGTTCACTGTCATTACCGGTAATGTCCTATGCTTAAATTTAAACCTTAAATTAATGCAGAGTAAAATAAAGTTAATAGGCTTGAATTAAATGCAAAGGAATGCTGAATCTTCTGCATTTGCAACTGTAGAGTGGTGGGTTTATATTCACCCGTTTTTAAATATCAAAATTTTTCTGAAATGTTCCGGTTTTCTTCAAAGCAAAATAAGTTATATTTTGATTAGTTATAAATTTGATAAATTAACCTGACAAGCCTAAAGGGGAGTAGCGAGTACACCAACGCATAGACGGCGCAATCGTGTTTTCCGAAATGGCGTGCAAGATTACTTAAAAACTAATGAAGAATGAAACTGAAAGTCCGTTTAAAGAATATGCTTGCCTTCTATAAGCATGTCCATTATTTAAAAAAAAAAATATTAAATAAATTTTGTTAATCAATTTTTTTTATGAAATATTTTAACTTTTTTTTAAATTTACAATTTACAAAGTTTTAATTTTCACAAATATTCCTTCTTCAAATAGAATTAATGTAAAATTTTCAGGGGAATATTTAAACGAACATAGGGCTCGTGCTGGCGAAATGGTCCCACAAAAGAGTACGATCTGATGGGAAGCAAAATATATGGTGTCATGTTAACCAAGATTTAAGTCCTAAGTACACAATGGAGCAATATACAGTGGATAATTTTCTGGTATCATCGACTTTTATGTGAAAAACTGGTTGCCTTTGCAAGAGCCGAGGGTTTGTCGACCATAAAGTCCAATATTACAAATATAGTCGGATATCCAGAACATTTTAGGTTACTGATAGTGTTGATAAATCATCTAAGATCGATTAAACTGCATGTTTGGAACACTTTTGCGATCGAATCGGATCAGATGATCTAATACTATTCAGATAGGCCGGATTTAAAATTCTGAATCCGGTTTTTTTTCGGAAACACTATTTGGGACCTAAATCCACTTGCGAAACAGTGTGGAGAAAGAAATTCGAAAAAATAAACCCACAATTTTTACTTTACTTATTGAACTTATCAAGCATGCATAATGCCTATTACAAAATAAAAATCCGAGAGATTAGTCTACAGTATGCCAGCAAGGTGCTTTGTTGTTATAAAAGATAAAGGATACCCAAAGAGATATTCAAGAATTTCAAACTAAATCCAGCTATTTCGACAAAATTATTGCTAAATTGAATTTCCCAATATGTGTGAAAATTATTTTTAACTTCATAAGTTATTACGTCACAGTTAATACTTGGTTTGAATTTGTATGGATGGTTTTTTAAATAATATATACTTTTATTTATCTTTTTAACGAGTGCTAATTGGTTGCATGCCGCTGTATTTAATTTCATCAGTTTCTACTACTTTTTGCTTGTTAAATTGATCTATTTGGTAAATGAGCAGTTCATATTTAAATTGGAAAACAATAATCTCTCATATTGCCTAGGTCACAATGTAATGTTGAATGTAAATTAAATCATCAAATGTAAAATAAAGACATACTTGAGTACATTTATTATATATACTGAAAAGAGCGAGGAAATAATACAAGAGCAATAAAGATATATCTGTGGTGGATTTTGGTGTGGTTGCGAAACGCTCGTTTTTCCGAATAAAAATTAAAAAGTTTAAAAATTTCCCCACATTTTTCATTTATGTATTTAAATATTTGTCCGTTTTCAATTTTTATTTGCTTATTCATGTTCTTCATCTGAAACGTTAAACAAATTTAAATCAAATTAAAACAGCATAAATATTTTCAATGTAGAAGTTTAACAATTTATGACTTTCCCAACAAATTAGAAGAATATTAGTGAAATAAACTTGAACTAAGGGATCATTTTATATGTACCACTTAAAAATATCGTACAAACATTTTATATTGAAAGCAGTAAGGTAAAGAGTAACGCAAGGGCCCTTAAACAATAATTTACCCCGAAAAAGGCAGACCTATTTTTGTCCATTTGCAAGAAGAAAGCCGAAAATGAGTAAGTACGCCTGCTGTAACAAGCGTATTGCGTTTCATTTTAAACCCGCAAGTTTAAACGAAAAAAATAAATAAATAAATAAATATATGGAGTAAATAGTTAATGTAGCGAAAGTCTAAAAAAAGTTTTAACCATTAAACAAACCTTATGGTAATTTTCTTATGAAGTAGAACATTTTTTCCCAGAAGTAATAAAATAAAATAAAATAAAATGTTGATAAAGGAAAAGTAAACAACCATAGTGTTTCTTAAAATTTAGTATTATTAAACGTCAGTGAGCGTAGAGAATATTAAAAGATACATTCTAACAGATAGCTTATGTCACAATTAGAATATATGCATATAATGCTGATCGGATGTTTCCTTATTTCTTGGGTTTTTTTCGCCTCTGTTTTGTTCATATTAAAACAAAATTTATTGTAAATACTTTCCTTTCCGTTGCTGCCGATAATAATTTTAAGGACATTCAGTTGATCTTTACCCTGCATTTGTAAAAATTTAAATATTTTGATAGATTTATTTTGTAAAGAATATTTTTCTGAGGAGTTATTTAATAAAAAACTTTTGGAAAATTTAATCGACTATTTTAATCTCATCAAAAAGACTATACATCATTAAATACAAGCTTGGACATTTTCAGGAAGTTTTTATACTCATCGTTCTGTTGGTGTTCGAAAGAAAACTTGGCTTTCCCTCTGTAATGTCTTCATTGCTTTTCGACGCATTTAAACCATTTTAATAAAAATATTTTTTTTTTATTTAAGAAAACTTTATCCACTTAAGCTCTTACTTGCTTCATCCTCCAGCGCGAAGTACCTCGGAGTAGTCCTTGTGTCTAAACTTAATTAGAGGTTAAAAATTGACGAGCGTTTAAGGAAAGCTTCTATGGTTGCAAGAAAACCTTCGCACTCTTAGCAAAAATGGTATGGTGGATGTCAAAGATAAATGTAATTAAATTCCTTGATCCCGACCTTACAAATTTTGCTAAAAGTAAATAGTAATAAAGGGCTTATGTGTGAGAGGAAGACAAAAATTTAGGGGAGACGTAATCAAAATTGAAACATTTCTGCAGTTTGCCTCTTTATATTTTACAAATTTCCATATCGTTACTTGACCAAATATTATTAAAACAGACTAAATTTTAATTATTAAGGATATAGCAAAACACGTAGGTACTTATTTAAGAAATCTTTTCTCAAAAATATTAAATTTTTCGAATTAATTCCAACACCACCCATGTAGGTTCCACTTCCAAAAGTGGAAAATTGTATTCATTTTCTTAAAATTGACGTTTTCATCGAATTTTCTTCGAAATTCACATAATTAATATACCTTTTTATTATTTTTGACAAATTACTCATCTTATTTTCTTTCCAAAAAGACATAACATTTCTAGATTAAATAGAGGTAGAAAAATCTGTTCCTTAGAAAACCTTTCCTAGTATTTTACTGTTTCGTCTTCCTGTAATTGAAAAAGTTGTAAAACGAATAATCTTCAAAAATTATCAGGAATGATTGTTTAGCATACACAGGTAATTAGTTTTAATTATTGCTGCTGAAAAGTTGTAAAAAGTTAATGGAATGTATTTTATTGTCGTAATAAGCTTGTATTAGCCAGCTATACTTGGTGTATCTTGACGGTCTGTTACTAATATCTGACGAAAATTCTACTATAAAAGAACATCGATCATAGTTGAAAAACGAAGCGATAAATACGGGTGTTCTAAGCTAAAATAATTTTTAAAAAAACCCGAATTCAGTTTTGAGGAATACGCCGATATAATTTACATTTTTGCCGTAGTAGACGGAAACGAAAGAGAGGTTCTGGGAGAATACCAAAGGACATTACCAAATGGACGGATACTGAACAGAGGGTTATTTTTGCGGACTTCTCAGAGGTTAAGAGAAACCGAAAGTGTAACTTCAAATATAACGAATCCGCAATCAGGACCATCGCAAGATTCTGTCAGCTTCGAGCAGCAAATAATTAATCAGCATCGTTATGTAAAACCCTGAAACGAGCACGAGACAAGTCGCAAAACGTCTTCATATACAATTTGGCAGGTTCTTCATCGAGAAAGATTACATCCATGTCATCATATGTCAGTATAAAATCTCCTGGAAGGAAATTCCGAGAGAAGATTGGAGTTTTGCAGTTGGCTTCTGGAATCCGGCATAGAGAACATGGCGTTTCTAGACTGAATTCTGTGGACGAATAAATCGTTATTCACTAAGGATGGTATCACAAACTTCCACATCCTTCATACCTGGTCGGATACTAACCCACATAGGACAAGAAGACTTAATTTCAGCATAAATTCAGTGTCAACGTTTGGGCTGGTATAATCGGCAATTATTAAATAGGACGCCATAACTGCTTGGAGACATCTTTGTGCATAATACAAAGGCAATGTTTTACCAACCGAGCACCAGCGCAAATTGGTAACATTATGAAGGCAAAATTAAATAAAAAAAATTCCTGAGCACTGGATTGGACGAGGTGGACTGATCCTTGGCCTGTTAGCTGTAGACCTTATTCATTATTGTTTTTTTTTTCCTATGGGGAACGATTAAGGATGAAATTTGCTCAGTACTGTTAGCACCTGAGAGAAATGAATTAGCAGATATGGGAATGCAGCGACGAAATTACGGGAGTACAATGTACCTTAAATAGGGAATTAGAAGACTTGCAACGCGACGGAGACTATTTTGAAGCGTTTTTTTGAGATACATGTAAGCATTCGTTTTTTTATTTAACAAAACCCATTTTGGATTTCATTTAGTTTAATTTCTTTAAAATAAATTTTTTTTATATATCAAAAAAAGTTTTACACGAATTAGTTTCCATATTTGTTCTCTACTAGGACCATGTTCTTTTTGGAAAGATAATAAGACGGGTATTTCGATAAAAATAATAAATAGGTGTATTAATTACATGAATTTTGGAGAAAATATATATTACATACATATTTTCCACTTCCGGCAGTGAGTATACCTGCAGTGAGTGGTGGTAGCTCAACATTGTTGAAATCTTTGGAAAATAAATTAGCATAGTTGACCCTGTATCTCCTAAACGGATGAGATGGCCTAGATTTATCAACATTATGCAGGGACGACACTAATACCACGCACGTATAGGCACACACTACCCTTGAGATTTTATTGCGCCTTTAAAAATGCATGGTAAAAAATGCTGCAAATGACTGTAAATGCTGTAGATGCTGTCTGTTCTTATCTTTTTCGTATTCAAATTTACATAAGGCATGGGAAACAGTAGTTCGTTGGTGCTTTATCTAAATTTTCCCCAGGCAGTTTTAGAATTTGCATATGGGTTAAAGCTTTGGGCTTGTATCTAAAGTGTCACATCTTGTTATTTAGATCATCTTTGGGTGAATGTATACAGTCGTAATAAGTCTTATCCTCACTTACGATTTGCTCTGGTGAGTCTATCGGGAGAAGAAATGTAAGCTAAGAGCTGGCAGGGTTTAGGCGGAATCTTATGCTTGTATGGAGAAAACAATCAACCAAAAACGAATCAACCTATTTTCTGCATTGACTGAATTCACATGAAAAGTTCAAACCCTTACCTGTAGTTGTGCCAGCCGGCTTGTCATGTCATCGAGATCAGAATAAAAAGATCGTATGCAATACGGCAAAACTTCGATGTAGTACTTTTCGCAGATCACTCAAAAACCGAGAAGGGAGCAGTGTCGGAATTTTCTCAATTAATGGCAATATCCAAGGGCCTTTTCGCCTTCTTGATGAACTTGCGGAAGTGCTGCTAATCATGCCTCATCTAAAAAAAATTAACAAATAACAAGCATATTGCTATTCTCAATGATTTCCAGGCTGCTACTAGAACTACATATATCTAAACTTACACAGCAGTGTCTCGCGTGGCTGACCATATTGGGCAGCAGATGTGATATAACTTTACTCTAGAATCTAGATTGGTAGGATATAGTAAGAACAGAACAACTGACGACCTGGCTAGGTAATGTGCCACAAACGAGGAAACTCAGGAGGAGAGAACTACTCGTAGTTCACGCTCACCTGAGGTCGATTTAAGAGGAAACTGAATTTTTTTTTTTTTTACATTATCAATTTTTCCCTCATCAACTACATACTTTCCAAAAGTAGATTCGGTGAGGATCCTTGTAAAATAATAATTGTAAAAACCTTTATTTTCTGTTTGAATTTTTATACGAGTATATCGCCGTGGGTTTGGTTACCGTATGCTATTACGCTTATTTCTGTGAAGGTGTGCTGAGCATTACAAGCTGTCAGTAAAAGAATACTGTACGTTTTATAATTACAATAATTATATCCTGTATTAGGAGCTCTTATTTTAATATGTATGCCGTGTATTGCATCTATGCAATTTCGCAAATGCCACTCTATTTCAAAGTTTTTGGCAATCTGTTTATAGTTAACTTCAATGAGTTTTGTTTCAAAAATCGGTGAAAGATCTCCTTATAACTTCGCATATCTCTAATATTATCTTCCTTACTGTCGACTTCTTCATCTTAAAGCTCCCAAAACTAGGTTTACACCTTAAAAACCTACCTACCTAGTAGCTACCTACTGGTGTTAGATAATTATATTGTATGTGGAAATGAAACTGTTACTGACTTACGATAGAGTTACAACTAATCTGCATTGAACGTCTATCGGTGGACGAGTCGATATTTTTGTTGAATCCTACTTAGTAAGACTTACTATTGGTTCGTAAACTTTTTTCGTAATTTTCATATGGATGGGAAATTCGCCAGGATCTGCATTCCTCATGCATTAATAGGTTATTGCGAAATATCCGGATATTTCGTAGTCAATAATACCTGATCTCACCCATCATCTTCTTCTTTTTCTAGTTTGATGTCTAGATACATATATAGCGTGTAGATACCACATATCATATCTTAAGTAATTTTAATAATCAATCTTATAATATACTCATAAATGAATCGCAACCATGAATTCGTAAAATTACATACTGGCTTTGTAAGCGAAATGTTTATGAAATTACTCATATCGATAGGAAAAAATTGAGGCGTAATGAAATTCATAACCCTATTTCTTAAATCGACGAAATTTATGCTCATTCGGAACAATTTTCTAAATTTTCCAGGGTGCTATTAAATTTCCTTTATTCGGAGTGGATTTGAATCCCGTGGGATTCAAGAATAGGAGAGTAATAACACTTTTATTATTTTAAATATTTATTGATTTAACAAGTTAAGTTGTTCTACAAAATAACAAATAATTAACAATCTAAATATTTCAAAAAAGTTAAATAAGAAAGGAAAAATACCATATACCATAAACCCAAAATACAGGGTTCACCTTAACTCACAACAGACTATTACAAAAAATATTGGCTACGTCAGTTCTGAATCGAATTGAATTTTATAAAATGTTTGCACTTCAATTCAGTTTTTGAATTTACAAAAGTTTCCAACACAAAGTTCTTTAATAATTTTACTATTAATAACTCCTATTAAAATAAACTAATCTAAAACAAAGATAAATTTAAAGAAAAAAATCACAAGAATTTTAGAATTAGGTATTTTGGACTGATGAATTCATAATTTTGTTGAAGACCACTCAACGGAAGACTATGTTTATATTATGGCGAAAAATTGGTTAGAATTTCTCCCTGCAAATACACTAGAAAAGTGTTTAATGTTTATGCGTAAATGTAGTAAGAAAATTAGTATTCCTAAGTGAAGACAACGGCGATATCTACCTGAACATCTTAAAAGACTTCACAATACCTGAAGGAAGAAGAATACAAGTGAATTTGTATTGCAGCAGGATAATGTCTCTATTCACACCGCAAAAAAATTTTAAAATTTTTAGAAGATGAATAATCACTGCTTATAAATGTCCCCATAAAACCTAGACCGATCACCAATTGAAATTGTTTGGGAAATTTGAAACAAAAATCCATGATTTATAAAATAGAAAAAAAGGAAATTACTATGAAAGAGTTCAAAAAGTTTGTAGGAATCATGAGTCTTTGTCAAAAATTAAAAATAAACATCGTTATGGCTCTCGTCAAAAAATTGATTGATTAATTGATTAAAAAAAATAATATTGACAAACTGGTGACGATTTTTCGCGGAAGGATGTAATTTTTTAAATAAATACACTTGCATGTCCCCCTATTTCATATATTTAAATGTACAGTAAATTGGTTGAATGTTAAACAATTATCAAATTTTCCTACCTGCGGTACTTAGACTTTACCGTACGTACAGTTCGACTACAAATAATTTATATCTATCTAAATTTCCAAACCAATATCTATATGAGCTTACGATATTGGTTTGGAAACCAGCTGGATTTGTGCTTAATCCTTATTTGAAGTATACATGGGGATTAAAGCTAAAAATTTAGCTTTAAAAGCGATATTTATATCAGTAGCACATTTAAGGGGAAAATACCTTAAACTGGCAAAAGTACGCCGTTTAACTTATATAAATTTTTTTAAAGATTGGCAACTTTGGATATTGCTTATTCATATTTGTTTTTTAATTTTAAAATATCTCATTGATAACAATAGGCAATATAAACTTTTTTTGCAAAGATGTTACAATTTATTTTCTGTATAAAATATCGACTGTCGATTTTAAATTCGTAAATGTTCAATCAACTCCCCAAAATATGGTTTAAAAAATACAAAAGACCATATTTTTATCATATGTATTTAAAAAATCATTAAATTGATTGCTTGATATAAAAGTAAAAGGTTCACATGTGAGAGAAAGAAAAAATGTTACTACACTGTAGGTGAGAATATTTGGCTGCCCATTCTTATCTCTTTCGTTCTTATTGGAATTTAGATAAGGCAAGGGAAGCAACAGTTCTTTGCTGCTTTATCTAATGTGAAATGTTCCCCAAGGCTATTTTAGAAATTGCATATGGGTAAGAGCTTTGGGCATGCATAAAGAGTGTCACATCTTTTAATTAGTGATCTTTGATTTGGACTATGCCGGCATCAACAGTTGAAAATTGATAGTTATAGGCAGGTTAGAGTGTATAGTATCTAGTTTTAGTAGAGTACATATATGTTTGTATGTTGTTCCAAGCAGCACTATGACGTACCCCATAGCCTTAAGTAGGGACTTTTTTACAGAAATGCGACGCATAATTTATTTTTTATGACAAGCCTCCTGAATGTGGATTATTTGGACAATAATAACGACAATTTTCTTAAAGAATATAAATAATAATAAAAAAGAACGCGTAAGGAATACCATGAGAAAAACGATTACGAGCAGTAACACTTATAACGAAAACCCTACGAATGATATTAGGATTAGATTTTGATTACTTCATTAAACATAGGGAATCTAGTAGACGTAGATGCATCACTTAGATACACTCAGTAGGTGCCATAACATTTTATTGGTGGAATCCGAGACATTTGAACATGCATTGGCCTCTGCTTAGCAAAAAGATAGTAAAATCAAAAATATAGTAAGCATAAGTTTCTCTAACTTAATAATAATAATAATAATTAATAATACTGTTTTATTTTACCTACCAACACAGATGGAGTGGAATGTCATACAGACACAACATATAAATGCTTTATATGCAATGTTGGGAAAAGCTAAAGCAACTTATCACTACAAAGTGGTAAAATAATAATAAGATTTAAGAATTCAAATGTATGAAAACCGCATTCGCGTTCCCGCCGACGGATTCAGGTTATGCTTGCGAAGGTTATATTATATTTTAAAATTTCCCATATATTCTCAATTGGATTGAGATCAAGAGAATACAATGGACACTTTACAACAAAGATCATGAAATACTAGATGGGAAACTCTCTATACAAGCTTAAAGCCCTAACCCATATGCAAGTTCTAAAACTGCCTGGGGATAATTTTTCCATTAGAGAAAGTAGCAAAGAACTACTGATTCCTATGTCTTATCTAAATTCCAATAAGAACGAAAGAAATAAAAATAGGCAACCAAAAATTCTGATTTACAGCACTTACAGTGTAGGCAATAAAATGCAGCGTTTTTTTATCACGCATTTTTAAAGGCGGGCCAATCTGTCGGGCTCGCTGTGTGCCTCTGCATGCATGGTGTTAGTGCTGTCCCCAGGCAATGTTCCAGCATAGGGAATTCCTGAATTGAGAATGGGGAACAGGCAGGTAGCACACTCAGAGCATGTATACGGATGCGGGCTGCTTACATTTTTTCACTGCGCATTTTTAAAGGCGAGCCAAACGTATTCGAACGTGTGCGCTGCTCTGGGTGGTGAAACGTGATTTTAATTTTCATTCCGCCTCCCCCTAAATTTTTGTCTTTCTCTCACGAGTGAGCCCTTTATTACTATCCACTTTTAGCAAAATCTGCAAGGCCGGTGGGCTAACGGGACCAAGGTCGAAAAAAGATAAGGAACTACGTCACGAGTGTCCCATTTAGTAATTCATGATCTTTGCTTTACAACTCTTTCGATTCTCACATAAAATAAATACAAAAAAAAAAAAAAAGAATAGCACAGAAAAGCGTCGGATTGACTTTCCGTGACCGAGAAAAAATAAGGTGAAACAGAAAATTTGTTAGTTATAGAGGTCTAGATAAAATTAGTTAATTAATAAAAGTAAAATTTAAAAAATACTCGACATAATACAAGAAGCTAAAGAACTATTTACTAGAACCTAAAATAAAATGAAGACTGCTAGACATCGAGGAATTAAAACTTTAAAATCTTTGGCAGAATAATAAAAAGTAATGATACAGTTAGTAATCTCCCTTAACCATATGATAATTCACAGTTCATCGTATTCTGAACTAAGATTTTATTTAGAGAATTTTATGAAAATATACGTTATACGCATACATTTATTTTTTGCGTCGCTTTCTCTGGTGTATAATGAAGTTTGCCTCTGTTAGCATGTATATGTTTCTTGTTATAACTGGTCTCGAAGACAATACACAATTTGGACAGGGAATTATAATAAATGACTTTAACGGGTAGCTAGAGTCGCCCAAATTAAACGAAATTCTATCGCCACCTTTCTGCCTGCCAATTTGCATTCAAATCGATTCCATAGTTTAGCTGTGGAAACTTCACGAAAATGAAATCTAATTAGATCCATTCCTTGTCCTCTAAACCTTACCTCACCATACAGCTTATTTAATTATTAGTTACCTTAGAATGCTTAAACTCCATGATAACAAGTCATTTATTAAAAAAACAAATTAACAATTGAATAATTTGAAATAAAACGAAATTATTAAAAAATCAAAAAAAAAATCAACTATACAAGTAATTGAAAACAGAAAAGTATCTGATGGGGACAAACAAACAACTAAATAGGTTACTTTTACTTGTCCCACCTCTGTTATCTTTTAGCATTCAATTTATATTTATATAATTTTATTATTTGCTTTTTTAAGTAGGAAATGTACAGAAAACATTAATATTGCTCAAACTTCTAAATCTAGTTACAAATCCTAAATTTGAGCTTTTTAGTAGCCGTTTTGTTTACAAATTTTGTTTTTTACTCTTGATTTTTAGTAGTTAACTTAAAATTTAACTGTAAAATAGTAAAAAATCTAGAATTAGATTACATCACTTAACCCTTTAAAAGGTTACTAACGCGTAATTATTATTGATAATATTTTTGCTATAATGGGAAGTTGATTGTGTGGACCTCCAGATATTCACCTACCCCACACCTTGTTTATGTGAACATTTTTATTTATTTTCTGAAAAAGCTACGCCACAGCGGGTGGGTAAACTGTTTTGCTTCGAAGTAATGTATGTATTTGGATGAAAAAGAAATATAACATCTCATATTTATGTAATATCTATGCATTAAAATTAATTACAGCGGTATAGCTATCTGCATGCTGAACTTTGACTTTCTTTGAGTTTTCAAAGATTAACATTCGTGTTCTATTTTGCAAGAGCTTCACTATTCTTATAGCTTCCCCTTAATAATTTACGGCCCCAACGGGAAGACTTGTTGACTCTGGGGTATTGTGGGCATCTTACTTGCACCAGACATCTACATCTAAGTTTCAAACTCTATTTGATTCAAAGAGCATCTTTTGACGGCGTCTGAAGGGAATAACCTTGCCGTGCGGAGTCTGGCGGAGTATTCCTGTCGTCGTTGTTCCTGCGGGCCCTCCGATCCTTGCCGCTGTCGCTTCCGCAGCGGACCCGCATCCATCTCCGACCTTCATTGCGTTCCCTGAATAGCGACGGCTTTTATCTGAAGGATGGCAATTACTGCTGCTTGTCTCTGGATGCACTGGCGGTCTTCCTGCTCTGGGCTTTCTAACTTAATGCCAGCTGGCGGGCAATATTGAAGCACTCACCTGCCCGCGCCCCGCTCGATTGTGTACTGGCCTTCCGTCTGTTTGTCTGAATGTTTGTTTTAAGTGCAATCAATGACGAGTCTGGGCGACTGATGCACCCGGAGACACCGCTGAATATTTTACAGGAGACTACTCTTTTTAAAGAAGCTACAAGGAGATACTTCATTTGCTGTGCTTTTAGTTGCGATGCTGCGGCGGTCGGAGAGGGAAAGCCCAGCGCCTTCAATAGGCGTCACGTTATTACTCTGAAAGCACAGAGATGGGTTGACGCGGCGGCCTGGGGTGGTAGAAATTTTATTTTCATCCTTAGGTTCACTGAACTTGAACTGTATGGGATTTATAGGAGTAGGAGCCCTAAATAGGATTTCTCCAGATGATATGGCATGAACTGAAAACGTTGCATTTCTGAACAATTTCCAGTTTATTCGACTTTTCGAATCTAGGAACCTCCCATGCTGGGAATATTGATGAGAACGGATTCTGTTATCGCCACCAGCAAGAATATTCGAGACACGAGCTGACAAAGGATTGAATATTTCCAAGGCACGTGTACCTGATTGGCGTATTTGGGAGCTGCTTTATGTGACGAAAAAGAACAAATTGGCCTTGGATTAGCATTTTTTGTTTTTCGAAAGAAGTTTTGAAGCTATTTTGCTATACTTTCTCCCATTGACAACAAAGATCGATGATTTTTTTTACCTTATTTTTTAATCTAAATTTTATATATGTATGTAATAAATTAGGAAATGGATAAAATGTAAGATCTTTTATATTTTCAGTTGGGCTAAAACAGAATCCGGGCTTAAAATTGATAAGTTTGGACGACAAAATCAGGTATTGTGGTTTATGTACAAAAAAATGTGATAACTATCAAATTTCCCAACGATTTTCAATACATCGTTCAATTTCGAAAATGGTGGATCCAATATAGCAACTAAAAAGAGCTACAATTCAGTTATTTCCTGGATTTTCCGATAGATTATTTATTTTTATGAACATTTTATAAGTATAAATCATATTTTTAAACGTTCGAGTAATTGGTATCCAAAATGGTGAATTCCATAATTTTATGCATCGATAGTTGAAGAAAAATTCATATTTTTGTACGTTTTATGCCTGAAAAAATCGAAAATAACGAGTTTTTTGTCCTATTTTTGTACACAAACCACAATACTTTTTTTGTAATCTAAATTTATCAATTTTGAACCCGGATTCTTTTTCAGCACATTTGAAAACAATAAAAGCTTTACCTTTTATCCATTTATTACTTTCTTCCATGCATAAAATTTAGATTCAAAAGCATGTTATAAAATCAACGATCTTGGTCGTTAATATGTTAACACTTGAATCGCACATAATTAATATTAATATATAAATTATTAGAAATTTTATTAAATTCGTTTATTGCCTACTATGAATGATTCAATACAATGGTTGGAATCCCAGTTCTTTTCAATCTGAGATTTAGCTTTCATTCACATATTTGATATTTATCAATGAAATTATTTTTGTCGAACATTTTGTTTGAAAAACTAAACTATTAAAAATGTTAAAACAAAATGTTCATATATTTTAAACTTTATCCTGCTTAATTTTCATAGCAGAAGTAAACGGATTGCATGTACTTTTGAAGATTATCTTTCACTTTTTCAAAACTTAGAATGGGTCAATTGTACGCACTTTGGAACTTTCTAACTTTTAAAAAAAAGGATTAAGGAATGATTTAGCAGATAAAACGTTGATCAAAATACTTCACAGTCTAAATGTTCTAAATGTAATTTGAGAAGTTGCCAAGCGCCAAAGTAAGTTGGACACTTTATATTAAATTTGAAGTATATTTCAAATCTGAGCTGCTATTCCATACTTATGCCTATATCTATAGCCCTTTTTTAGTATCTTGAACAAGTGTTTCATGATAGTTGGTCTGTTATAAGAAGTTAATTTTACGGAATATTTTTAAAAGTATTAGTTTTTTTTGTTTTTATTGATTAAAATATATAAAGATTCAGTCTTTCATTTGAAGTACTCTACCTAATACGATTTTTTTTTTTTTTTTTTAAATTTTCATAAATGGTCAAAAAATGACATTAAATTTTATTTAACTTTATTTGTCTTGAAAATGGGAACTAAATGAACATTTTCATATACAAAATTGTAATCAAACCATTAAGTTTAAGAAAGAAAGATAGACAGTCATTTTTTTACATTTTTATTACGGTCTACATAACCTTAAAAATAAAACCATAATATTCAGAAAGAGTAAGTATAGAATCTTAATAGCATAAAACAATGGTAAACTCTCAGCTCTTCATCTCATGCTATTTTTAATATTAATTATTAAAATTTAAAATTGCGTAAATTCATATGCAACTGTGGAAAGCATTGTCCTATTGGGCAAAACAATATGCCTACTATAGAAAGACATTTATTCATTTTTAAATAAAATATACAAAATATTGTGTTGTTGTGTGAGTATTAACTATAGTACATAAAAAATATACATACCACGTAGCTCTAAATTCACCTTCATTATATTGCAGAATAAGCAAGTAGACCACTACCAATATCGCTACAAAAACTTAAAAGCATTTAATAAATTGCAGCGAATATGTAGAAATGTCTACATCCGGCGATATCTTGTGCCTAAAATATTTCATTCATTCATATGAATATCAGGTAAAATCAATCTTCCGCTATTTTCTGCAAACAACCGCGGCACAACCTTGAAGTTTTCATTTCGACAACTTTACACACTAGAATGATTCCAGTTAGAAATTTAATGTAAAACCTGATTATTCGATTCATACTTAATTGACGCCAGCAACTAGCTGGTGGTGCTTTGGGTTCGAGTCGCAGTGTTTGTTTCGTCACCACACAACAATGCTAAATTTGCATATTTTTCAGTCTGTGCTGTCGTCCCAACCTCAGCGTTTTAATTACACATGCTGCCCAAGTGCTAAATTCGGAGCGATTGTGTAGCACTTTAGCTCATATGAGCTTCCAGGAATATCATCCGTTGTTGAAAGGCAATAGAAAGCCTTTACGTATAATTTATTCCTTGGCTAGTTGGCGTTGTGTTACCTATGCAAGGTGAGCGACAGACAGGGCGGTTCGATATAAACGCCCGATGGAATATTCTTCCGGAGACAATGTATGCATTTCTTGATTGAATTAAGTTTAATTACCGTTTTCGCTAATAGCCTGTCCAACTCCGGATCTTCCGGAATTACTCCTCTTCCTTGTGAAGTTTCAGTTTTTATAGGATTTCGCCAAAACACTCTGATCATCCTTTCTATAGTACTAGTATAGCAGATAAATCTGAGTATTTCAAACCTGTTTTTTGGTTTTTTAAATTTTCCAACAATTTATATGAATTTTCGTCGTTTAATTGCGCAGTTATAAAATTTAAAAAATATTTTGGAACACATGGAGCCTTATTCTTATTATTACAAAGAAAATATCAAGCCCAAAATCGAGTATGTGTGTGTATCACCAATATTCTATATCCACTAAAAAATATATTATTACACTTAAACTAACACCGAAAAAACAGCATAAAAACTCCTTTGTACAGTATCTCTACACTGAGAAAAAAAATTCTAAAATAAAATTATTATTACTATATATTATATTATTATATACCCCCACAAGAAACAAAAATATGTGATTTGGTAATTTAAAATGTAGAGTTTAGTAATAATGGTTACCAAGTATATATTCTCGCAATTTTAAATATGGTCTCTAGTTATATCACAAATAATGCTTTGTAATCCAAAACATATTTTTTATAATTCCCAATAAACTTTTATTATAATACCTATGTGTAGTTGTTTTTAGTTTTCTTTTCGTAATTAAGGCTAGTTGATTCTTTACAAGCACTGCTAAGTTCAATAATTCTTTTTTGTAAATTCTTTAACATTCGAATTTATAATTTCTTCCACAATTTTCTGCATTACAAGTCGCACACATCTATGTTATAGGGCAAAGTGGTCTGAATCTTCAAAAAAGTTTCCATAAGTTATATGGCGAACGACTTAAATATGGAAAAAATTCGCTGCAGCTGAAGTTGGTATGCAAAAACGATTTTTACTCACGATTACCCTAAAATGTTACCTATCCTTTTAATTCGCGATATTTTTTACTACCACTTTGAATAAAGACTATTAAATTTTTGAGTTTGAATTCAACTTGATATAAAAAACCAGCCACAAATAATTTGCGAAGTGTACGGCGGGAGAACACTTAATTCAGAAGAACCGAAAAATTACTACAGTTTTGCCAGAAACAAAAATAATTGATTGGCCTAAATGGAATGAAAGTCGTTGTGGTTTTAATTTTATAAAATTGAAATTTCGTTAGAATATAAACAATGCGGTTTGATTTAATTTTCCTAGAGATTTTACTGCCCATACAACACAAAACTAAAACTAGAAACAACTTTTTGAGTTCTTGGTAAAATAGAGCTTACTACAACTGTTGTAAAGAAAGTAGAAATGCTATATAGGTATGTATATGCAAATTTAGTATTACTATAATACAAAAGTAAAATCGGATTCGTATACGGTGGTACATAAATACGAATTGTTCATGGCATACACATAATTATTTTTTTTTTATCTTTTGATCTATTTAACACAGCGACATCGAACTCACGCTAAAAATCGACTCAAATTAGATGAAAATTAATTTGGCAAAAGATATATGTAATACCCTGCATACATATTTTTAATAATATTGGCAAGGTACTGAAAATAACAAATCTTATAAAAGTATAAATTTAATGATTAATGTGCAGGAGAAATTCGCAAAGTAAGACATAATGAAATTAAGATAAGTAAATAAGAAGAAAATAAAAACTGGTACTAAGAGAGTTGGAGCACAAGCATAATTAATTAAAATGTCAAAATGCTTCATTATAAAAGTATCATAGCAATATAAAATATAAAAAGGATAATGCGGCAATAAATATAAAATTAGATTTCAAATTTAAATATTTACATAAAATAAAATAAAAATAAGAAAATGAAATAAAACAAAGTGTAAATAAATAAATAAATAATAAGGAAACAAATAACACAAATAAAATAATTTACTGATTTTATAAATTGAATATAAACATTAAATAAAAATAAATGAATAAACTACAAATAAATGAAAAAAATTTAAAAACAAAAGAGAAAAATATTAAAATAAAATTAATTTAATTAAACATATATACCTATAATTAATATGTCTGCCAAAAACGCGAATAAGAGGATATTCAGTCATATCAAGCTTTTGAATAAACCTTAAATGAAAAAAGTTTTGCTGAAGAAATTTGTTTGGCAATAGATTCTATGGTACTATGGTAAGAACAAACTGGATAAAGTAAAAACGCTCGCCATAACTAGATTACATCTTGGTAATAGTATAGTAGGAAAAGCTTCCTGATAGAACGCAATGGTGATAATTTGTCATATAAGTATTGTAGACTTTTGTAAATTTGCGAATCAGCTTACAGAAAAATTAAGCTGCCGTCTTGTCAAGTCTTTTCCCAAAGAAGTGCATAAGTACCGCATTATTTTTATGATAATGAGGTTTTCTATGGTTATTTCGCTCCATAAATTATGAATTTCAAAAATGGGCCCTCAAAATTTGTATCGTATTATTGAGAATGCTAAAAATTGTAAATTATAAATCAAAACTTGATGTCAATGAAGCGATAGGTAGGTGTGGCAAGATGGTGCACGCAATACTTGGAAGTTGGTTCGCCAATAGAGTTTAAGAACAGTTAAGTATATATATAGTACTTATTTAGTTAGAGTATGTTACTCATAAGTATTTGTTTTCAACTCGGTCAGCCGAATTGCCTCGGTAAGTATCTATAATTCATAATATTAACAGATTGTTCCAAAGTTTTCGTCCAGCTAACATGTACAATACTACAGTAAATCAATTTATGAAAATTTATCGAAATCGTCTAGATTTACAGTGCTATGTAAATTAATCTTTCGTAATGTAAGTATGCAATTCAATTCCATTCAATTCTTCAGTTGGCTAAAATATACATGCACCATAAGACAACTATGGTATTTAACAGCATTACATTTAAAATATCCTCTCCTCTTCTTTTACCTGACAAATGCACATAAATCAAAGGGTTCGTTTCGAAAATCTAGTGAAAAACAACTTATTATTTTGTTCTCAAAAATAATTGTTACATCTAATTTATGTAAAATGTTCTTTACAAAAGATACGTATTTAATATTTATTTCACAACAAAATATTCAAAGTAGTGGAAGTTAGAACTTTTTCTGGAAAGATGCACTGCGTAAAGAGTTTAATGGTGTACCAGAGTTTGTATATTGGCTCAGTTTAAAAAAATAATTGATATTATCATGATATTGCCTATGCTCCTACGTCGAGCGAAAATACGAGTATAATATTTTATATTTTCACTGTACAGATTACAATCTGCATACTCGATGAGTGCTACGAAAGCATCTAAACGAAATTAATTTTTAAAAATCTCAAAGAAGGATAATCACTTAAATTTCGTTTGGAAAATATATATGGATCTTTTGTATTTCTGCAAATTATTAAAAAATCGGTCAAAAGCAATTTGAATGGTATTTTTGATTCATTTCGGGCTATAACCGTGGCTTTATAACCAAACCACTAAAAATTTTGGAAACAATATTTTTGGAATCCATGTATGTAGACCAACAGCACCCCACACGATACAAAACATAACACTTCAACTTATCCCCATTAAAATTTGAACAAAAATATTTCATAATTTTCGATTGTCGGAATGTGGGCGTGTCACAAATGTATATATCCTCCCAAATTTAAAATTCTTACATTACAATGTTTTCGAGAAAAATGTCTATGAGAGACAGACTGACGGACACACGAATGATCCTATTTTATAGTTCCGCACCCCTTACGCTGGCACGGAACCATAAAACAAATATCTATTCAATGACAGAATATAGTTTTGACGATTAAAGTTAACTTAATGTAAAAATGCTTATGACGATTTAGTGCCTATAAACTTCTACAGAGATGGAATGAATTAAGTTAAAAGTAGTTAATTTAAAATATTTCCAGGAGTCCGAATCAATTAACAATAACAAACAATAAACAATATCATTTATTATTAACTACCATGTAACAATGTTTATTGAAAGGTGAGCATAATTTTAATTTCAACAATCATTTATTTAAATCATAACAATAGGAGGAACTTTAAATGTATCTAATTTCACAAAACCCTTTGTATATCTTAGTTCTGAAGATATATATCTTTTTATTTGGTACCTACAATTTGTTATGCGATTAGTTGCTCATTTATTGTTCTCATTTTATTAAACTTTATGGGTTATAGAACTTTTAAATATGTCTGTTCAATTACATATGCAATATCATAAAGGTATGCTGGAATAACAAGATTAGAAATTTTTCTATTTTAAGTTTGATGAGGTTTCTGCAAATAAGTAGTTTTGAGCTTGCAATTTTTATCAATAATGCTTAAAACGTATTTCTTTCAATGTGCTTTAATTTCTGTTTTACCAATTTTCATTAATATAGTTTCTGAGAAAGTATAATTCTCACAAGAACTTAACACCCCTTACCTTCGAACTTCTTATCTAAAGAACTTTACCACACGTGTAGCATTACACTGCCGGAAAAAGTATTCTGAAAAAAACAAAAATAAGTCTAGTGACTTATCGTTATCAGCAAGCATAAAGGAGCTCTGGTCGACTTGCACAGAAACTGCAATGTCTTCACTTCTGCGCCGCATAATTACTAAGCGTACTAGAATACCGTGTGATGTATGGACTCTCCAACGTCCGCCAGTACTTACCCTCGTCCCCAGTCGCGGAGGCATTGGTTACAGATTGTCTAGAAATCTGACCTGTGTCATCAGGTATCGTATTCTTTGCTGATGCCTAGGAATGTCCCTAGCTACGTAGCTCCTGTTGTGGCACTATTGTAAAACTTATTAACTGTTGGGAGAGTTGGAAGTTTTTTGGACAGATCAGCACCTTTTCACGAATTTCGCTGTTGGTTGCATCCTGCCCTAACGATCGTACAATCAGTTTTTTGAATATCTTTGAACTAATCGGAACAAACTTGGGTGCAATTTCTGATTTTAAAGTTTTGGAATTTTTCAGTTTTAACTTATAGATTTATCATTACAGAACATTTTAGTTGTGCTTTGGTGTGAAAGACGATTTGTTATTTGTAAAAATTCAGTTTAGTTTCTACAAATTTCTTCAAATATTTTGAAAACTAGCGTAACGTAAGTAAAAATGTTTTCAGTTTTCTGATGATTGTGCCAAACAAAGGGTATACTATTTTTATAATTTTTAAACATGAAAAAATGGTACTTCTGACTTTGTAACTAATATCATATTATTTTTTTTCTACATATATTATTAATCATATACAAAAACCACATATTTCGGATAATATCAAATAACTATTTGCATAAACGATCAATACAACATTTCTCTTTAATCAGATTAACAGTGCTGTGCAAAGTATAAGTTGTTTTTAAGGTTTTTATTAGTTCCATTATTGAAAATCTTTTTTTCAAATTTTCGTGTGATGTAATTGTGTTTGTGTAAGAAGTGCTCAAATTTAAAATAACAATTTAACTTATTTTTACTATTATTTTTTTTAAAACTAATAAAATTATGTGAAAGAAGAAACTTATGCTATGGAATAAAACACTCAGTGATTAGAATAGGTTGAGTCAAAACAGTGAACTATTTTTATGTTTTGCTAATATACTAGTAGTATGAGTATTTTGGTAGTAATATAATTAATCATTTTTTAAATTGTTTAATTTATAAATTCAATTATTATCGAAATATCGAGTTGAATTATAAGCAAGCAATTAACTTTTATATTGATATTAAATGTATATAACTGAAAATACTAAACACATACATTTAAAAAAAAAAATAACTAGTTAATTTTAAGATATCAGTCAGTGTTGTAATACCTAGGTAGAGATAATTCGTGCTTTGCACCTTGAACTTTGCTTTAACTTTTAAGTGATCCAGCACTAGATATATCGATACACTATTATAGTTTTCTGTAAGACATATTTAAAAGTAACCACTACGAATTTATAGTTGAGAAACTAGGAAATTGCTCGGGAGAAAAGCAACCGAATCAGTATTTCGGACAGTTTCATTCTCTACATTTCGAAACTTTTTTCCTTCCTCCGGATTTTCCTCATCTACCATAAAATCATTCAGTCTGGTAGAGAGAAAAAAAAACTATAAAACATCTATTTAAAAACTTTTCCTGCTGCGAGTAAAGTTTTTCCTTTTGGATAAACCAATTCCAAATAATATTTTGCAGCTTATACTTGAGAAGCATATAATGAAATATGGACCATTTGGATGTATTAATGCAAAATTTTTTGTTTCGATAATTTCCCTTTGAGTACCTTCATGCATTTCAATCTATTTGGTTTAAAACTTTATTTATATATTTTACGATACAAATTATGCTCCAATATGTTAGCTATAAATTATAAAAAATTCTAAAAGAATACTTCAAAATTGACTTTGATAGAAAGCATTTCCTTTACCACTGCAAAAGCGAATAAAAACCACTGGTATTTTTCGCATATGTATCTGAAATATTGAAAGGGATAATGTCAATATTATCAATATCGAAAAAAGATGTTATTTGGTTTTTTTTCAAGTCAAATTGAAGAATTGAATAAAATTGAATAAAAAGAATGAATGAATAAAAAGTGTATTACACGGTTAGCAGTTGACATTTTCATATTTTTATAAATGCATGTACTATATGTAAAATTTTTCATACAAATTGGTAAGTGCAAAATTCTTACCATGACTGATGAAGTTGGTGATTTTATTTGTAGCAGATTACTTCGAAAATACGTTCCAGTTTTTTTTTTATTTTTCCAGAGATTTCTTAATTACGATTGGTTTTTGTCTTTAATTCAAATACTGAAAATTTTAAAAACATTTTTGAGACTTCTCTGATGAAATTAAAACATTCTTGTGGCTGGTCGCAAAATGTTTGTACCACATGTCAAAAGTTTTTAAAAATGTTGTTTTCAAATTTTTTTTTGATTCCTTTTTTAAAAATTTAATTTAAAAGAGTAATAAATTAAAAATCTTCAAAAAAAAAAACACAATGGAATATCACATATGCATCTTGGCTTTAATGGAAATGAACATTAAGACATTGAGGCAAAACTAGAAACTTTGATACCTAATCTAGAAGCGTACATGTTTACTTACTTTACTTAGACATCTTTATAAAATTATATATTCTAAGATAAAGCTGATGGACAGGTATGGTATATTTACCTTAAAAGATGACTGTATTCGAAGCACGTGCCTTTAGTAAATTCCGCAAGCTTTAGCTGTACTTATAAATAGCGACTCGACTTCTTCCCAAGACACACAAGTTTCCTCAAAATTTCCTGAATTAGTGTCTCCGGTTATTGTAATAATAATAACAGAAAAAAAATGATAACAACATATCAGACACATATATACTAAATAACTGAAGCTTGTCGCTTAAAATTTCATTTATTATATTTTATGGTTTTTTGCGAGTTCTAAGTTATTCGTAATAGTTATAAATTGTTTAGTCTTTCAAAAAAAAAAAAAAAATGTATACATAAATATTTCCACTTTTTTTTTAAATTTTTGAAAATGTCTATACTTAGGTCGATATTTCCCTTATAAAAGCTACAAATGTTGATTTTTATTGGTTCTGTTTTTGTATAAATATATTAAAAAATCTTGTTCATCATCCTGCTCATCAATTAATTGTAATTAAAGATATTTTCAAATTTTGCTACGGATTTCACAAAAATTAATAAATGAATATTTCCTATTCGTAGCCAATTCTATTCTTTATGGTTAACTTAGCTGAATTATGGAAGAATAAAATTATACTGGATCTAGCTGGCGACATGGCTTACACATTTTTCGTATGTATACTTAAAAGCAACACAGTAAATACCATAAAATAACGTGAATGTTTTATATAACAGGTATGAAGGACGAAGTAAAATGGACAAGTATGGATTCTTCTTGAATTAATTTTTATTTAAATTTTTTTAATATATTATTCTAACCTATCAAGAGCCTGAGCGAAATAAAAGTATGAAAGTGATGCCCCCAAGTTATCCAAGTTTTTAGAATCATCTATAACATTTTTTTCTTATTTTTACTATTTACTAATTTCTTTTAAGGCTATCAAGATAAAGCTCAAAAATCCGAATGGACACTGTAATAGTAGCCCAAACGATAATGGTGGTGGGGATGGTCCATGGTTTATTAAAAGGCAAAATCACGGAAAGTACCGCATTTCTGGAATTACCTCTGAAGTTTTAAAATGGTTAAATAAAATAAAGCAGATGAAATCTATGTAGTGACTAAAGCTGCAGCATAGACTCTTTTGTTTAATGACCTTTTGTGTGCAACTTGGGCTGCAGTAAGTAGTAGTATTGTTTCTTTGATATTATAATATGCTTCTTCAATATACCATATTCTACATTATATTGTGATATCATTTTAGATACAGTGGGTGAGTAGGATTTTTACAGCCATGCTTCAATTATAAAACGAATTGTATTATTTCAAGATTTTTCAGGACCTTAAGACGTGGGAAAAAGCCACTACCTCGCTGTCACGTGATTATAAAATTAAAATAATTTCATGTGATGTGACGTAGTGGAACATTCCTGCAGTTAATATCATCTTAACCATGGTCAATTTGTGTTAATCATGTTTACTTATGTTTAGTGTTTTAGGTATAAACTTAACCCAAAGAGAAGGTTTTATAGAAATAGTCGAAAGATATGGCATGATAGACCTGGTTAATAACACAGTAAAGTCGCAAAGAATTGCAAAATAATGGTAACATAATCTAATCCTAATTACTAATGTAGGTACTCATTATCAGAAATATTGAAATAATAAATATTATGCTCATAAACAGATAAGGTAAATGAAGTATGTATGTATGTAATATTTGGTATATAAATTCCACTTAAAACATGCTTATTAGAAGACATTTTGATCAATGTAAGCATATACACTATTTATGCGCATAACGCATTATCCTTTTATGCATTTTCAGCATTTTTTTATTTATTATTTATTTATAGACATTAAAAGCTGCCACTGCCATTTTTGTCGATTTGCGTTAAAGTCTAACTGACAGCCGTATTAAAACTGAGAGACACTAACAATTCGTTATACAAACTATGCAACATGTAAGGAACGTACTAAACGCTGACGGAGAGGTGAACGAAACGAGACGAAATATTACGCGCGCATTTTATATGATCACAAAATGTGCCTCTGGCGCGCAATTGGCCAACATGGATGGTAATAATATTTATTAAAAAAAAATCGTAAGGCTTTCTGCAATTTAACTCACGATACTTTCATAAATTGCTTTTGTTTTATATGATCGCTTCGGTGAGAAAAAGATTCTTTATTTTCTTAAGATCCTTTCGGTCAGCAGCCGGTTTGTCAAACACTTTTACTATTTAGTCATTATCAATCAATTTATCAATGAAAGTGCTATTGAGGTCAGCAAATGACAATACAAAGAACGTAAATGGACACATGGATTAATTTTTGCAAATATGTAAAAATGATTATTTTTAATGTTAAGAATAATTAAAATGCGAATTCGCAATCATAAAAAACACATAATGGACTTTGAAACTTAGATAAACATAGGAAATAGCTAGTGGTTCAACATATGCTAATCAATTCTGTTTTTGGATGAAAGCGATGTAGAAATCGTTGGAGAGTAATTGTAAATTTAGAAAAAAAAATACTTTCAAATTCTTATGTCATAAATTACGATTTGATTTTATTTAAAGTTCAATTCCAATGTATTGGCACACCTTTTCTTGTTAAAATTAAGACCTTTAATACTCTCGTTACAAATATTTAAAACAGTTTTCTGGGAGTAATTAAAAATAACAACCCTGATAAATTAGAGATTAATTTAAACGGGTATTAATTCGACATATAATATTTTCAGGGAAATATTTAATCAATACTTTAGTTCGTTAAAATTTTTAACTATATCCATATATAATTTGGGGTTATTTTAGTTCATTAAATGTAACATCATTTTTAATGAGGATACAATCTATATCTATATCAATGTCTTAACCTTTGCAATGTGTCGGTATAATCTTTTTTTTTAGATATGTGTAAAATAGTCACTTAAAATAATTAAAAATATTAAAAATAAAAATAAAATGATTTTATACTCTACTCTAGAGAGACATATGAAAGAAATTTACAATTTTGTGCATATTGAAATCTTATCAATTTTGAATTTCTGAAATTCCAGTTTGAAATTTCATCGAGCAAAGGTTTTGATATTAATTGCACTTTAATTCTAACTAAATTTTAAGATTTTTAGACAAGTTAATTTGTTTAAATCAATTTTTAAAAAACTTTCCGTTGCATTCCTGATAATTATAGCAAATAATTCGTTTTCAAAATTTACTAATGCGAATTAAAACACGCTAAATATACGAGTTATTGCTTTTTTTTTTAAATATTACAGTCTTCATACAGCAGGAAGCATAATACGCAGTAAAAAATACTGGTGCAAAATTCAAAGTGTAAATCGTTATTCACAGCATAATAATAAATCTATTAACAGTAGTTTTTAAGAAAAGTAAAATAGTTCAATATTTTCTTTAAAGTTATGTTTCGAATAATGTTGATGATATTAAAGGCAAGCATGCCTTGAAAACATTTTTAATTTCATTTTAACAAAATAAAAAACAAATCACTTCATTATACTATTCTTAAACGTTTTCTGTATGTTTAATCTTGAAATCGTCAGTTGTAGAAGTGGATGCTTGTGCATGGGTTTTTTTTTTTAATTTGAAAACAAAGTTATTATTGATATCAGTTAAATTTATTGTTTTGGGCTATTTGGTTCTGAAATTCCTTTTTAGCCAATTCGTTTTGATGTACAAAAAATACTCTTTGCAAATCTGTATTATTATTTCGCTATTTCATTCTTTAATATAGCAGTTTTCTAGATCCTCTTATATTTTCTCGTTTTCGATCAGCAATAGCAATAGCAGACGGCTGACTTATAATTCTTTCACACTTTTCTATTTATTTTCTTTACATTTGCAAATCCTTTTATTATTTACATTATTTTACATATACTTACTTATACTTATAAATCTATATATATCCCTTTCGTGTATTATATTCAACATTAATTGAATTTCTACAAAGCTCTGTTAAATGGGATTTAAGAAAGATCTATCAATATATAAAACCTCAAAGCTTAAACGAACAACGAACCTTTTTTAAATCTAGAAATATGACTTAAGCTCGTTAAGCTAAAGCTAAGGATCGTTCAAAAAGTAAAATGTCGTACTAGTTATATTTAGTGGAATGAGAGTTACTTCAAGTGGTATATAAAATTTAAATAAACTTACAAATATCGGAGAGTTTTGACAAAAGTAAAATCAGTTTTGTTAAATACTTATGTTACGCTATATTACGTTTTAATTTTGATTCAGGCTAAAATTTCTTTCGTTAAGCTTTTTTTACTTGAAATTAAGTCTAAGCTGAAATGCATGACAATATCATATTATGATTTAGGGATGAGTTTTCTTTTGTGCGTTAATGAAAGTTGGTCTAAAACTAAAATGTTGTAAAACTAAAATCATTTTAGTTTTATAAATGCTAAATATCAAAAATAATGCGAATATCAGAGCATTACTTTACTTTATCGCTTTCTAGGTTATCGGCAAAGCAGTTAGCAAAAGAATAAATAGCAACCATCAGCCTCTGGTATTTTTATGTCTACGTGCTTAAAATATTTCACGAGCTTCTTTTATATGGGGATTTTTTCTTTGTAGTAACCACCTCATCTTCTTTTTAAAAATTAGACGGCGAGATAAAGAAATCCAACAAAAATTTTGAAACACTTAAGCGGAGCACTCTTGCATTTGTTTTACAATGCATCATGCAATCTTGTGCACAGTCTAACGCCTAAGGTCATCGTCAACGGAAGCATACAGAGGTAACAGACGCATACTTCTTCCTAGATGAATTCCTGAAGCATACCATACGCCACCAGAAATGCAAAATAAAACTCCTCTGGCAACCGAACGTGAAAGCAGACACTTCTTGCATTAACAGCAGTTGAGTATTCTGCAAAGAATTTTTCTCCCCTTGAATTTTCAAGGATACCTACCACACCTGCATAGCAGTCATTTTCCACGTCTGCACTCAGCAGACAATATTTCTGGCTTCCTCTCACACTTCGACCTTCCTGTGGTAACTTAAACGACGTCTCCGCGTCCCTAAAATCTACATGTCACCTTTAAAAACCCTTGAAATTTAAGTTCACAACACGAATTGCTGCAGCTCAATTCGTTCTTCTGGAGACGAAATAATTAATCATTGGGAATTTGTTAGTGCTCATAATTTTGTAATTAACGCCCGACAGGCGGCTAGTCTTAGGCTGTATCAAGTGGTTTACTGCATAGGAATATTAAGATTGGTCTTCTTCAGGTCGTGCGCCAAACAATGGAGCGACAGCTAGGTATAGGCAAGATTTTCACTATCGTCCCATTGTTCTGGTGTTTGGGCGATTTTGTGCTTTGTTTTATACAAGCTGGGAGCAGCCGCCAATATTCATTCAATCTTTAAGGTCCGTTCGTATTATCATGCAGTAAATGCTTCCAACTCGTAGTAGCACTTTAAATGTACAAATATCATACCTGGGCACACCGGAAAAAAAATTATAAACAAAATTTTTTCAAAAACTACTTTTTTTTTAAATGCAGTACGATAACTTAAAAACTGTTCAACGCATTACCTTCCAATTTTGCCTATAATTTTGCCCTTTTCACGACAGCTTTCTTTGAATTATTGAACTTTTTTTACAATAATGAAAACAAACATGATTTGGCGCCAAATATATTTCAGTTTGATATAATAAATAATAATATTTAAATATATTCAAAACAGTATGTTTGATTTAATGGAAACATATTTAAAATAATGTTTTAGAAATATTATTTCATTATTGGCGTTTTTATTTGAAGAATATTTATAGAACACATTGCCGGCCGCACGAATTCCACTTGAATATAAGCAATCCACCGGGAATTTGTTGCGTGCGACAACTAGTGAAGTTCTCAAATATAGACAAAAATTACACATTTATAAACATTGAAAGAAATAAAATTGTATAAATTAACTAATTCATTCATAAAATACAATTTTGTAAACATTTAGTATTTCTGTAAAGTGTGTTATCGTTGGAAACAAATAAGTTTGTGCAATGATACCTCACAGCTTTTACAAATGTAGCGAGTATATCCAGTTTTTTTATTAGAAGAACAGACTTTACATTTTCTGTGAGGATATTTTTTGTTGCCGCCATTAACAATTCGAACAAGTTTGTGTTTCTTCATATCCATCGAAAGCCTATCTGGTGGATCAAATCTTGGGGTAGGGTTTGTTTTTTCCCTTCTTGTCGAAGGTTCTTCATCCATAATGTCCAGATTTTGTATTTTGCTTCCTTTTATGAGTTGTATTGCAGCTTCGAGTAAAAATTTTTTATACTTTATTTTCGTATTATTTAATTTTGTATACACCAAAAATGAATTAAAAAGAGCGCAATTCAAGAAATATAATGTAGCCTTTTTTGTCCACTTTGTAGTCTTCCGCAGAATATTATTCATAAGTTTGTTATATTCTAGAGATTCAGGCTTGGGTATTGCTTTTCCTGACCGAGTCGTGATATCTATCATTTTTCCTGAATGTATTGTCGAGATTGTTTTAACTATTTTCCTTTTATTAGCTTGCCAAAGTTGTAATAGAACGTCATTTTTTCTTCGAAAATTTGTTTCACCTTCTTTCAATTTAATTCGTTTTAAATCTATCTGAATTCCTCTATTTAACCTCATAGTTCCGCAAATGCTTATATTTTTAGTTTGAAATACGTAAGCTGTATTTTATACTATTATAATAATTATTCATGTAAACATGATGGTTGAAGCCGGAGAATGGTGATAGAAGTGATAAAATCGTTTGTTACAGTTTTGTACCAGCACAAGAATACAATATAAAATTATAGATATATCCCGATTCTGCTTCACAAACCATACGAAGAAGAATGCCGTATTTTGTAAGTTTTGCTCGGTTATAAGTTCGAAAACATAATTTACCTCGCCATGGTATAATACCTTCATCAAGCGATAACTGCTGCTTTGGCGTGTATACAGTTCGAAATTTGTTTTCCAAACAATTTATAACATTTCTAATTTTGAACAATCTATTTGATTTATCAACCATCATATCATTATTACAAAAGTGCCACATTTCCCATATTTGAATAAATCGATTGCGACTCATTGTTTTTGAAAAGATAGGAGTTTCAATGTATGGTGAAGTTGACCAATATCATACAAAGTTTTTTTACGAACTTGCCCCATCAAAATTATTAAACCAAAAAACTTTTTAATTTCTTGCATAGTCATCAGTTCATTTTGCCGTTTTATATTCCTTATATTTGTGTAAAACCTGAATGCGATACCTGTTAGTTTCTATTGCAAGTAGTTCGAATAACTCATTTCCAAGAAACAATTGCATTACAAAACGCTTTCTTTATTCTGTGGAATAATGTTTACCCCTGAACTTGGTTGATACTCTTTTAAAAATATGTCTTTATCGTATTCTTGCCACTCGTCGTCATCACTGTCTGAATCTTCCAAATTACTCTCTGAATCGCTTGAAATTATTCTACAAGTACTATACATCTATTTCCTGGTGTGAAAATGTCGCCATAACTGTCTTTGGTGTCGCTAACTATAATCCAATATGGCTTATATTTCGTTCAAAATGTCGTAAACCGTTTATCAGCAATATTTACTGTTATAGCTTTCTCTTATATGATTCTTTTACTTTCCATTACTTAAAAAATATAGCGACACTATATAACGATCAGCGAAGAGAAATATCTTCTTCTCAAAATATATAAGTATTTAATATATTTAAAACCATGTATACCGCATTATTTTGTTTGACCGAAATAAATCATAAAATCATTTTTCTACCATTAAAATTGATTATTAGTTTTAATACTTGCTCAAAATTTTACAATTGTTTATTCAACACCACAATATTCTATCTCAGAGTAGACTTTTCTTGTCTGGTTAATGAAATTGGTTAAAGTAAATATTTTTTTATTTTCAAGAAATAATATTTTCGGTTAATCCATCGACGAATATGAAATGAATTATTATCATAAGAAAATATTATTCGATTTTTTTAAAACCAACAAATTGGCATGTTTGGATGAAATATTTTTATTGCAGATGCAAAATTGAATGAATTTTTAGTTTGATCTAAACAACTCGTTTCACCAAATAAGATCAATTTTAAATCGTTTAAATCTTTTTTCCAACTGGAATTGGAGATATAGAGACATGGAGACAGGAAAAAGTGGGGCGGAATAGGGTAGTAAAACATCACAAAAACTATTCAATTTCATCTTGCTTAGATAATTTCGCATTATAATGCAACAAAGCAACAAATTTCAAAGTAAATGAAAGAATATAGTAAAGAAACTATCAATTTTTCTAATTATATCAAAACACACCGTAAAAATTGTAAAACACGACGAATATACTGGAAACTATAAATATGACAAAAATTAAAAGTAACATGATTTTCATTGATTCGATATTTATAATTATTAGAAAAATTTCACGACATACGTTTAACGTATTCAGTGTCCATAAAGTTAGTTATCTTAAAACGAGATGCAATTTGAATAATATCTAACTTTTTATACCTATGCAGCATAATGAATCCGTTGCATAAAATAAACAACATTAACAAAATAGTATTTTGCATTTGAACAACAAAAAGTTGCTAGATCATTGCGAACCATAATGGGGCCCTGAAATTTGATGTTACTTTTTTAAATAGAATCAGCATAGACATTTTATTTTAACGTTCTTTCAATTTCTTTTTCTCCCCCAAAGTTAACAAATATATCATTAAAAAACTATACCTGGTCCAATTTATAAATATTTGAATTAAAATCTATGATTTAAAATCACATCTAAAAAACTAAAACTTCAAAACTCCAAGACTAAAACATGGAATTAAAGTTAAATAATCTAATATTGTTGCATTACGGAAAAATTCTAAAAAGACCGAAATTGGCACATGAGTTTTTTCTCGGGATTGAAGAAGTTAAACCGACAGAAAGTGCTGAACATAAAAAAAACTACAATTGGGCCGAATTTTTGTCGACTATAACCAAAATTTATTAAACATAACATCAACAAATATGGATCTATAAAACAGATAAACAATGAATTCACCGATTTCAACAATTCTATAATAACTATTGTAATTTTGAAGTAACAACGGCTTACAACGTTCGCAATATATCGGATGCAAAACAGTTCGCCAACCCGTTTTTTGAATAAATACTTGTAATAAAAAAAATGTGATAATATTGCGTGGATCGGACCCGTGATCCCTAATATACATTATTAGAGCTATTAACTGTTATAGATAGGGATAGGAGGATCACCTAGGCACCAGTACGCATCGAGGATGTTTTTGTCGATTATGTTGCTAGATTTTCTGGACTATATACTTTTTCTTGATAGGCCTAAAAAATATTTGTATATCTAGTATACCAAGGATGTTGCAACTAATGCGGTGAGTATGGTAAGGATGGTCTCAATTTTCCCGGTCTCCACAAGCAACAGGGTTGATGACCTCTACGACTTTCTCTTGTTCGTTTCTCATATTGAGTTAGAGAAGGTGTTTACCTCTACGTTGGAACTCCATGAACTAGGTAATAAAAATAAAATATTATCTTTCCTGGGACAATAAAGAACAAAATAATCGACTCAGATTTAAGTTTATTGCATGTACTATGGTACTAGGGTTTTTGAAAATTTTATTTTTTGTTTGTTTTGGACATGATGAGCTCAACCGTCTCACGTGACTTCCCCTCTTCCATCCCCTGCTTCCTTTGCCTTAATTAGTTGTAATTAGTTGTAATCCCTATATTTAAGTATTTTTTATAGCTTGTATTAAGCGAATAAATAAATGATGAATTGTTTTTGTATTCTTTTTTAATAATCATTGAAAAGGACATAAAATAAATTTAAACTGATTTTATTGTGTTTTTCAAGTATTCATTAAAAAAACGAATTGCCGAACGATTCTACATTGGAGTAGAACACTAATAAATATAATTAGATTTATTATCATGAAAGTTCTTTATTTTTATATGATTTTGTATACCCGCAGATGCGGGTTACTTTATCTCTAGCGGGTAACTGGCTTAAAACATATTGATTTTCTTCTTGCCTCTTCGTAGTGATGACAGTAAACGATCTAGTTTAATTATTGGCGCCTGTTTTTAATTGGTTACAAGGTTAGAACCTTCATTTGCATTTCAAACTTACATGCTGTGAATATTTACGTAATTTACGCCTGTAAAATGTTTTTAGAAATTTTGGTTTATGTTCATTTTGAAAATTTTTGAACATTTTTGCAAGTCAAATCCTTCATTTGTTTATTTTCTATTATTCCAAAGGACTTACATACATTGGTTCATTACTTA
The DNA here is from genome assembly GCA_963969385.1 of Philonicus albiceps. NCBI lineage: Eukaryota > Metazoa > Arthropoda > Insecta > Diptera > Asilidae > Philonicus > Philonicus albiceps. The sequence continues at coordinate 23,123,395 of OZ017773.1, read as the reverse complement.
CCTAAGTATGATTTTTAAACCCAAAAAAATCTGCGAGCCAAAATAACCCTCTTCAAAGAACAATTTTGGTTCAAATTAAAAAATAATAAGAAAATATATTTTTTTAAACGTTTTGCTATAAGAACTTTATTTACCTATCACAATCTAAAAGTATACAAAACAAGTAGCCAAATGAACCTCTACGAACATCTACGGTATGAAAATGTAAAGAGTAAAGAAAACACAATCGTTACCACAAACCAAAGATCATGAAATACTAGATGGGACACTCTCTATACAAGCTTAAAGCTCTAACCCATATGCAAGTTTTAAAACTGCCTGGGGATAATTTTTCCATTAGAGAAAGTAGCAAAGAACTACTGATTCCTATGTCTTATCTAAGTTCCAATAACAACGAAAGAGATAAGAATAGGCAGCCAAAAATTCTCATCTACAGCACTTACAGTGCAGGCAATAAAATGCAGCGTTTTTTTATCACGCATTTTTAAAGGCGGGCCAATCTGTCGGGCTCGCTGTGTGCCTCTGCATGCATGGTGTTAGTGCCGTCCCCAGGCAATGTTCCAGCATAGGGAATCCTGAATTGAGAATAGGGAACAGGGAGGTACCACACTCAGAGCATGTATACGGATGCGGGCTGGTTACATTTTTTCACTGTGCATTTTTAAAGGCGAGCCAAACGTATTCGAACGTGTGCGCTGCTCTGGGTGGTGAAGCGTGATTTTAATTTTCGTTCCGCCTCCCCCTAAATTTTTGTCTTTCTCTCACGCGTGAGCCCTTTATTAATATCCACTTTTAGCAAAATCTGCAAGGTCGGTGGGCTAAGGGGACCAAGGTCGAAAAAAGATAAAGGACTACGTCACGAGTGTCCCATTTAGTAATTCATGATCTTTGCCACAAACACACCAAACCCTACTGTTATACCATTTTGATTTGAGAGTTACAAAGCTCAATCTTAGAAAATGGTAAAAAAATGATTCATGAAATATAAAATGAAATACTTTCTACTACATAACTATCAACCTATAGGTACAATATGCTTGCCTTGTTTCGATACTTTTATCTGAGGAACTTGCAAAATGACTTATTTTGATTCTTTAGATTAGGGGTAATAATAATAATGATAATTATCAACAATGCACCAGAGTAAACCCAAAACATTAAATTGGTAATGTGAAACACAATGGCAGCCCTATCCAAAGTGATATGTGGGTCTGCTCTCTTGTAAAATTTCATTCAACCTTTCTTTCATGCGGAAGAGTCAGAAGGCTTTGGAAGAGCAGAAAGAGCAATGTCAAAAGAAGAGAGAATCGTCTGAATGTGTGCGTGCATGTGGCGTACCGCGAATACAAACAGCGGCAAATTAATTCTGAGCACAGTTGCTACTCAGCCGCATGTCGAAACTGAGAGCTTACGCGATCGGGTCGGTGTTTGTGCGCGAACGATGGCTAAGCCAAAGAAAAAGTTCAATTTGAGGAAAAGGGAAGATGTTATGGTACGCGCCAAGGATGGCTTTCAACTTTTAGTTAATGAAGTGAAAAAACATCCCGTGCTATACAACCCTTTGCATGATGGCTACTCAGATCAAAAACGAAAGAGAAATGCATGGCTCCACATATCAAGGGAACTTTTGCAGTACACCCGCAATAACAGTAAGTATACATGTTTAATATTTATATATTTCGGCGTTCAACATAATATATAATTAGTTCAAAATCGATCAAAATATTTTATTATATGTGACATTTTAGATGTCAACAAATTTAACTTACGACAATAACATGTTGAATTTTACTACTGTTCTGCTATTCAATTTTTGCATAATATTTCAATAAAAGTAATGCAGAGGTGCATGCATAGCTTTGTATTCTTGGCATTGCGATAACCCTTGTCTTAAAGCTTACAAGTTTATGACAAATCGGGTCTTGTGCGTTCGTAAATTGACAATTCGACAAAAACCATTTTTTAGCATTCCTGTGTTCTTTATTATCAACGAATTTAAGCCAATGAATATAAAAATATCTTCGTATTCTAAAAGAAGTAAAAATTTATTATAGTTCTTTGAAAGGAAGAGATTTACTTCTAAAAAAATACCATTCTCAATTATTTTAATTATTCCGCATGTTCCAAACCAGCCTTTGGAAAAATAAGAAACATTTCTCCATCAGCCGGTCTGTGCGTATATGCACGAGTATGCAATATCGGTCAAACCGGTATAGTGCATTATCGGTCAAAACTAAAACAACAACCTAGATGTCCTTGATATATGTCTTTAAAAACATACATTTCCTTTAGGAGGCTTTTCAAAACATCATAAACTGCACTGTAATACATGAATTGGATTTTAAGGTGTACAACTTAATTCGGTTACTTTTTTTTGCAAAAAAAAAACCTTTATTAAATAATTAAAAAAAATTTACATATTATTAAAAGTACTGCCCATCTGAAGCTACAATATTTGCCCATCTTTCAGGTAACTTATGGATTCCATTCCAGTAGAACCTTTCATCTTTTGAAGCTATGAATGAATCGAGCCATTTTCGTATTTCCTCAACTGAAGTGAATCGTATTCCAGTAAGAGCATTCTGCATTGCACGAAATAAATAAAAGTCGGAAGGAGCAATGTCTGGACTATAAGGCGGGTGGGGTAAAATTTCCCAGTTGCTGTTTTCTAAATAATTACGGACTGGTATTGCCACATGGGGCCTAGCGTTGTCATGCTGGAATATTATACACTCATGTCTAGTCGCATATTCTGGCCGTTTTACAGCAATTGCTTTCTTCAAACGAATTAGATGTTGTCGGTACAACTCTCCCGTAACAGACTGACTTGGTTTTAGCAACTCATAATAGATGACCCCCTTCATATCCCATCAAATACACAGCATTACTTTCGCGCCATGAATATTTGGCTTCGCCACTGACGTAGACGGTTGGCCTGGCTTGACATATGATTTTTTGCGTTTTGGATTGTCATAGTGAATCCATTTTTCATCCCCAGTAATAATCCGATGTAAAAATGACTTTCTTTTATGGCGATCAAGCAACATTTGCGATATGCAAAATCGTCTTCCAACGTCTCTTAACTTCAATTCATATGGGACCCAGCTTCCTTGTTTTTGGATGAATCCCAAAGCAGTCAAACGTTTGGAAACTGCTTGCTGGGTTACCTCTAACGTTTCTGAAAGTTCTTTTTGAGTTTGACATGAATCTTCATCCAGTAATGTCTCCAGTTCCTCGTCTTCAAATTTTTTTGGTTGACCTGGACGTGGTTTGTCTTCAACGCTGAAATCACCGCTTTGAAAGCGTCGATACCACTCACAACATGATTTTTTTGTTGGTGCAGATTCACCATAAACTTCTGCAAGCAATTTTTGGGCTTCACTTGCACTTTTCTTCCAGTTATAACAGAAAATCAAAACTCCCCGCAAATGTGATTTTTTAACCTCAAATTCAGACATATTCAACTGACAACTGAAAAATAATGTTGTTGTTCAAAATTTAAAACAAAGTAAACTAAATATGATAGACAGATGTCAAACCCTTCCAACAAAAATAAATAAACTGTTATACACAATTATGTATAACAGTTTACGCCACGTATTAAAAAGTAACCGAATTAATTTGTACACCTAATATCATACGTAATTGATGCATAATAACTTCGAAAATAAATTAGAATTTACACTTCCTATCTAAAAATACATTTAGTCGAAGTAAATTTACCATTTACTGCGAATAGATTTATTTTTGCTCATTAAATCGGGTAAAAATCCTTTCCAATAATGATAACTCACAATTTAGCGTTAAAGTGCTCTTTTAACAGTTTTCCGACGTTACTGCTGCAGATTTTAAGCTCAGGTCTGGGCGCGAAGAATGTAATTCGGTATTCAACAGTCACACAATTGAAAAAGAAAAACGACATCGTAAGCTTGATCTCATAGTTTTCATTCCTGTAAGACGATACTCGCTCTCTTGTTTTTTCATATCTAGATATAAAAGTGTCAACTAGACCATTTGTAAAACTTGTAATTTGTTTACCTACACAATTAAAGATGATGATGAAGAAATCTCAGATAACGGCGTGCATCTTTTGAGGGTGCATCGTGCGAAGCTGTTAAATTTAACTTTAAAGTACTTAATAATTTAAAAATTCTTCAAATTTAGTTTTGTTTAAAGATTTAGAAAATTATAAGAGGAATTTAAATATATCGAAATATATTTATACCAGGTTGTTCAATAAGTTTTGTCGTTCGATAAGAAAACACTATTTTATGGTTTCAAATACATTTTATTATTTAATATAACTTCCCTCAACTTCAATACACTTGTTCCAGTGAACTTTTAATTTATTGATTCCATTCCTGAAGTTAGAATCTGGTAGATTGTCCAAATACGCTTCTACGGTTGCTATTACCCTTCGTTCGACGAAAATCTTTTTCCACGCATGAATTTTTGGAGTTGTGACAACAGCCAGTAGTCAGAGGGAGACAAATCTAGCGAATAGAGTGGATGTTAGAACACTTCCTACTTTAATTCACTGATTTTCGCGATGGGACATCTGCTATTGAACGACAAAACATATTGAACAGCCTAGTATCAGGCGATCCACTACTTTTGAGGTACTGTACTCAAAAGTAATGTAAAGTGGAAAAGTGACCCAGTCATGTTACTTAAGGTTTTTTGGGAGTAATTCTTTAACTGGTGGGGCTATCGCTTTATACATTCGATTTTGCTGTTCACTTTTTACTAAATACGAAACCAATAAATTTAAAATTTTTTAAATTATTACCAAATAAATATAGTTATATTTGGAATATAAAAAATGCTGTAATTAACACTTTCGATTCCTGCTAACGATGTAATTCAGATCTAGAAGTAAACCTTTCGCTGCTTCGCTGGGAATTTTTCAATGAAAACAGTGTTATCCCAGGAACTTCTCTGCGAAATTAGTTAAGATTTGACTCTGCGTTTAGGAGAATGTGATTTAAGTGTGCAGAATACATTTAAAAATAAATGAAATTTTAAATTTTTTACCTTTTGAAGTCTCCTATCTTGCCTAATGCGAAAGAAATAGACAGAACTATGCTCTCTATATCTTAACTCTCCTCAGGTAAAAAATGTCTAAAAGGCTTGCCCAGGTTGTTAGATTCTGTGTATCTTAAAATTTTCAACAGTTCCCTAGAAGGTGGCGAACTGATAGAATCATACGGTAGATAAGCTTCGATAGACGTCTTCGTGATTAGCTCCGGAAATCCTGTAGGATAATTTGAACGCAACGACGCAACGTGGGCTCGATTATGTTGGATACAAACACACATGCGTGTGGTCGATTGGAGGAGAGGTGTTTCTGTCTTCTGTCTTCTGTCTTAATCCTGTTAACCGTAGTAGCAGGGAGCTGCTGCGGTCCTTTCCCGTTCCAGAATAAGGCACTCCATTGACTCTGTCAATATGCGAATCGATGATAGTCCGTCTTGCGATATTATATCCTCGAAGTTACTGTAAAGAGGTTCCTCCTTGACTTGGAACCGTCACCTTGGCAGTAAATGGAAGCTGGATTTGCACATTACTAATCCCTGCCGCTTCGTCAGCGGAAGAATTCCTAGCATCAGGCTGGTTACTTCGGGCAGATAAAAATCTACTGGCATACCTTCCGTGTGAGTATCTCTCTCTGTAACTCTTCTTCGTCTGATCTGTTCGACACCCAAGTAGCACCCAACCTTCGAAATATCTTAGTCGATCATAGACGCACGCTAGCTCCTTCACCACGAAAGGATTCAATTCTGTTAATGATCGTAGATTGGGAGGGTGAAACCTGACAGGAATATTCGAGCAGAAGCTTTACAAAGAAGATGTAAATTGATTTAATACGCAAGTGCTGGAGAATTCCTTAGACTATTGTTTAACAAAGCCTAGAGCAAAAGTATCAGGTGCTACTAATGATATGGTCAATGTGGGCGTTAAGTTCTTTTCGGACAAGATTGCGAAGGGAATTGACCGAGGGCATGGGTTTACGTGAAAGCGTGTAAGATATAAAAGAGGGTTTGGCGAAGAGTAAGTGATATATTAGCATTAAAGGGTTCAAATCAATAAAGTTTCTTACCAAGTAGAGTATTCAGGTCGTTTTGAAGGAGTGAGCAGCCGTATGTACTAGTGATTTGCTTGAATATTTTCATGTCGTCGGAATAAATTAGTATTTCGGAATGATTTATTACATTCATTCATAACATCAGACAAAAATATATGTACAAAATTTGATAAAAATCGATTAATCTTCTTGTTACTGCAGGTCACTCCGCTGAAGTAGCGCCACTAAAATCCCGCAATATCCCAGGGCCAGGGCGGTCAACGCGTATCGACTGGCGATCGCAATCATAAGTCATGGAATGAATGCCGTCCATATCCGGCGTTTGTAACGAAAGGGTTATCTTTTTACAAACAATGGTCGTAACACTTCAAATAAATGGTATATATCGGCACCCTTATTTAAGCTATATGTAGTGAAGACGACAAAAATAATGACGATTTTTAGGCTTAGTTGAGCATGTAATATCCGTAAGGTCATAACAAAGTCAATATAAAAATTTCTTGAACGTTTAATTTAGACCCTCGTTGCGAGAGTCCAATTCCTACTCGCTCAATTTTTTAATAACATTGATTTGGAACATGTCTTCAACTACAAGGTTCACATAACAACAATTTTGGGATTTGGGCAACTTTTTTAATAGATAATGGTATATTATATGATTTGAGTTAATTTATTTTTTAATGCTGGAGACTTGTGTAAAATACCTTTTGTGCTTTTGGATATAATTAGTGGTGAAAAGCTTTTGATTTTCGCAACGGCAAACAATAAATAAATAAAACAATTTATTTTATTTCTTTTTTGTGTTTTTCTAGGTCTCACAAAAATAAGAACTTCATGGGCTGCAGGCGTGGCAATTTTGCAACGAAAACTAAAGGAGCAGCCTAAAAGGTCGTGGAAATATATGGAAGATATGCAGTTTCTCGTGCCGTTTTTAGAAGCGAAAGTTAAACGAAAAGATATATTGCGCACATCAAACGAAAATAAAGTTGCTCGTTTAATCCAAGAAGTGAAAAAGTTTCCTAACCTTTATGACTCTAGTCATTTTAGCTACAATTCCCACAAAATAAAACGTATGGCATGGTTGAAAATAGGAGAGACTTTAGGTTGCACTAGTGAGTACTTACAAATATTTAACAATTGATTTAATATGCTTGATTATTATAATTGTATGATTAAAGTGTGTAATTGTTTCTCAAATGAAATTCGGTTTGACAGTGTTTTTCAGGTGGTGAGTACCAAAATAACTCTTAAATAATATAGAAAGCGTTGAAAAATTTTACGACAATTTAAATGTTAACAGAAGACATTGAAGTCATTAATAAGAGGATCTATGCAGAAATGTTTCTAAAGGAGATTTTAAGATGAAGAAGTGTTTATTTCAATCTAAAGTAAAAGTAAATAAAGTCGTTGTGTAAAAAACGCACAGATTTTATTAAAGATTCTTGTTTTATACATTACTGAAGTGAAGTACCTCTTAAATTTCTAGATACAACGTTAACGAAATTTGAGGTATTTTAAAATTACTAGAAATCCTTGAGATCAATAACTTACGATCGCGTAAATTTTGCTTGGGCGACATCAACAAGTGGTATTTGACCCAAGTTCAAGTACCCGGTATATTATGCTGACAAGCGACATGCGTCCTGGCGAAATATCGATACGCTCACAAAAAAACTGGAGCTATTGGAAAATTCAAATAAGTTCACCGAGAACCGAGAATAAAAAAGAGTTCGATCAAAGTCCAATTTGGAAAGAGTTGTTGCCGGACTGAAAATTAAAAAAATAAAGCTTAGTTTGAATTAAGTTACTACATATTTACATATGTTAGATTATGTAAGATTATTTGAATTTATCTGAAATGTAAATTTATTTGAACTTTAATTTAAATAAAGAATTAAATTATTTACTTGGGGCCGACAGAAAAGAATAGTTTGAATTCAAAGGAATAGTTCTGCACGTTTGTTTTTGGTAATCGTTCAGAAAAGAGAATTGATTTTCTATATATGCTTGATATAGATCGCTTCGATATAAGTTAATTGTAAATTCGAATAAAATTAATTTCAACATAAGATCCACAATTGCTTTAAAAATGGCTTATACTGAATATTTATTTAATAGAATCGTGAATTTACAAGAAACATCTTATAGAAAAAATATAGTCCTTATGTTAAATCATAATGATTGCCTTGGTAGAGACAGTGATTGTTCGTTCCAAAGTATCAGTCACACTTCAATAAAAAATGAGAAAAGCAAAACTGGCTTGTAATTATATCGAAATATAGTTTATGATAATTTAAATACAATATCTGGTATACAAAATTACTTATGCTGTTTTTAATTAAAGTACGGATGTTCGTTAATATACAACAAGTGCATATGTCTAAAATAGCAATGGAATAGAGAAAATATTTATCTGTTATTTAAATGCAGTGAAATATTTTATCAAAATTCAAGAAGTTTAGGTTTTGAGTATCAAATTCAAAGAACATTATGTGCAAAATATGGTCGTTATTCTGCTCCTTCTGAGCTCGCTATTCATCACATAATTAATAAGTTGAAAAGAAAATTTACTCTACACGAATGTAAGTTGCCGACACGACTTTGTAGTGGCCGTACGGAATATCGTCACAGTTGGAACTAGTGTTGCCGAGAATTATAATGTGTCCGCTTCGCACCGCTCACAAGCGTTGGGGACCTACGCTACTGTAAATAGCAACCGCTATCGTGCCATGCTAAATAATTTTTCAGATCTCTTTCAGATTTTTTAAGATCCATTTATTTATTTCTGCAAAAGGCTTAGCAGAAAGACTTTCCTAAATCAACATGAATAATCAATAAATAATATTTTAATTAAATTGAATTATCACCTTTCTTGCGGTAGCACGGTGGTCACGTCTCCGCTGATCAATTTAGTTAGAAAAGTAGTTTCAGTACCACATTTCTGGCGTCGTTTTTTTATTATTTTAATTATTTTTTTATTATTTAGCCTTGACGACATCTAAGAGTTTTCATATATATATTTCCGTGTTGCAGGTGAAAGGGCTAAATATTTGTGGAAAAAGACTTTACAATATTTCCGAGAAGGCATAAACCAAAAAGGGGAAGATAATGCAGAATCTAGTAAGCCGTCAATAGAGGAATGGGTACACTACAAGAAAATGGAGTTTATGAAAAATTTTGTAACCAAAAAAACTGAATTGAACTATAAGAACAAACACAATGCGAGAAATTATAAAATTATACGGCTAATTAAAGCAGTAGAAGAGCACCCTATTCTATATAATCCCCACTGGTCCAACTCCAAAAGTCATATAGCAAAGCGTAGAGCCTGGAGCATAATAGGACAGAAGCTAAAACATCCGAGTGAGTATACATAACAAGTTTTACAATTATTTCAAGTCAATAGCATACTCATATAAGCCATTTACAGGCGAAATCGATTAACTTGAAAAGCAAACAAATAAAGCACTGGGGCAAATTGTACCCTTTAGGCTTTAAAACTCATTTTTGAATAAATCGAAATCAAATAATTTGGCGTTTTTATATTAGATTCTGAAAATTTAAAAAATGGAATTAATCGATTTGACCTGTGAACGGCTCATATTTAGGGGTTTGTGCTGACTGTGTAATAATGTTTTTTTGCATTTGCTGAAATTTAATGTTTCAATAATATTCGATATATCTGTAATATTTTCCCAAGTATTATAATTGTCTACATCTTTCCAAAAAATATTGTTGAAAATTGTGGAAAAGCCTTTAACCAAAATTATTTGCATTCTTTGTTTTTGTAAATATAATTTTTCAGAAATTTCGAAAAGAAATAACTTAAGATGAAATTTTTTATTTCTTCAACATTTTACAGAACAAATCCGAAAATATAACTGTATCTTATTAGTTATTACACAATTTTAAATGAAACCTTTAGAAATAGCAACATTATCTTGCAGCATGTTTTCAGATAATATGTATGCCGCATCTGCGTTTCTATTAAGTTTTGACAATTTCAAGATGAAAACTTTTAGAAATATATTTTTTTTTTCTAAAATGTAATATCAATGAAAGCCAAAGGTATTTTTTGTTTTAATTTTTATCATGTTTTCATTTTTAGAAATTATATTTTTAAATGAATGAATCTACAGACGCTGTGCAATCTTATACCCAAAATTCAGAAACCTCACACATTCTTAAAATAATATTAATTTTTATTTCGAACTAAAAAAACTAATTAGTCAAAATGAATTTCACTATTTTCCCAAAAAAGGTCACATCAAAAATTGCTACTATGCTATTAATAACAAGAGTCAGGATGTAAAAGACGGTAAGGCTACTATTAATTAATTAAGATATGATAATATAAGATAAGATAACGCGAAGTGGAAAAATTTACATTGCACATCTTCAATCGTTAATGTGTTGGCTGGGACAGTGACCAAATCTAACAGGCATATTCAAGTAGAGGCCTAATAAAACAGAAATAGACAGATTTGGCGACAAGAATTCATAAGACTAGCGTTTTATACTACCTAGGGCTGATGTGATAGGTAGATCGGAAATTGAGTTTTTATCACAGATAACACCAAGATCACATAAGAAACTAATAGAGGAATTTGGACATCGGAAAGGAAATAGGTCTGAGGGCTAGTGCGGAGACGTTTGCGGGAATGCGTGATTGATTGGTACTTGGAGATGTTTAGATTCAAAAGTTTTTCGTGTACTAGATAGGGAAGCTATTTAAATTAACTTGAAGGGATAAGGAATCAGGTAAGCCAGAGATATGTTTAAAAATTTTCTTATTATCGGCATATGTACATAAGGGTTTATGAGGGTTTAATCATCTCAACATGGTTTATGGACAGTCTTAAGATCAACAGACCAAGATGATAACCCTGGGAGACACATTTAAGCGTCTAAGGGTGTCCACTGGATTTCTTTTTTGTATTGATAAAATTGTAGAATTGCTTAATGTCAAACATAAGTTCATACTGTGTGGAGTCAATGTCTTCCTTGTAGAGAGACTCGCAGCATTTTAAGAAGAGAGAAGAGGTAGCAAAAGAGGGAGAGTGAGAGAGAAAGATCAGAAGAGGTAGCAAAATCGGATCTAGATGTGAGGTGACGGTCACAGATCATGAAGTACAAGATCTGACACTCTCTATACAAGTCCAAGGCTCTAACAAATATGCAATTTCTAAAACTGCCTGGGGAAAATTTTCCCATTAGAGAAATCAGCAAAGGACTTCTGATTCCCATGCCTCATCTATATTCCAATAAGGACGAAAGAGATAAAAAATAGGCAGCCAAATATTCTCATCTACAGCATTTAGGTACAGTGTAGGCAATAATGAGCAGCGTTTTTTAACCGCGTATTTTTAAAAGCGGACTTAAGTTTCAGGCACGCTGATGGATGGTGTTAGTGCCGTCCCCGCGCAATGTTACAGCATGTTACATACAGGGGAATTCAGAATTGAGAATGGGGAAGAGGCCGGTGGTACACTCAAAGCATATGTACGAATGCGAGATGTTTACATTTTTCACTGTGCATTTTTAAAGGCGAGCCAAAGCATTCAAACATGCGCGCTGTTCTGGGTGGTGAAACATAATTTCAATTTTCGTTCCGCCTCCGCCTAAATTTTTGTCTCCCACTTGAGCCCTTTATTACGACCTACTTTTAGCAAAATCTGCTAGGCTGGTGGGCTATTTTATTTTTTTTATTTTTAACATAGGAAAATTCTCTTCGATTTCGGAATAAGCGTTGATGAGGGCATTTCAAAGAAGTGCGATTTGCATATAGTGGTGTACATCGTTCCGAGACACACAGCACATGAATTTCGTATTAGAATCTGCGAGATATATGATACGTCCCCTCTTCTGATTTCTGAACTCGAGCAAAAGAGATTTTCTCACAAAAGTAATTAATCTCTTTAAATTTTTTGAAGAAAACAGAATCGCAATTGTTTCACGGAAGTCAGTTTAAATTGCGGTTTTTCTAAAATTTCATTTTCATGCGGAATTCAAAATAGGTGACCTGACCAGCAATAACTCCAACACTTATTTTTATCTTCTTTCTAGGTACGGAACTTAGAAGTATTTGGCAAGGATTAAAAGGTCAACTGAGATGTAATCCAAGTCCCAGTTTCACATATTATAAACAAATGGAGTTCTTAATACCATATCTTGGTACCGAGAAAGCAAGAGATGGTTCAACACTCGACAGTGATGAAGATACGCTTTCTATGGCTATATCGGAAGAGAATCCGTACACACACAAGAACAAAATGGAATATGAGGAGGAAACGCTACAATCAGATCACATTTATAACTTTTTCATGTCCGTATATAATGCTACGGAAAAAATGCCTAAAGCATTGCAATTGCGAATGAAGAAAAAGATTTTCGAGGCTGTAACTGACGCTGAAGAACTATTGTGGGAAGCTAACTTAATTCGACTTCCAACACAGTCTTAAAAGCTGAATTTTTATAATCACTAATAAATTTTTATTTGTCTCTCAATTTAATAAATGAAAAAAATAATTTATTAGGTTGGAACAAAAATTTATTTTTCATTTCAACTCTTTCCTTTTTCTTTTAAGATATGATAATGTCGTAAGATTTACTATTTGTGGAATTTTAGGTAAGTGAAATTGTTTTGTTTACGACATGCGCGCGTTTTGTAACTAATTTTGGTATAATGTACTTAACATTCTTGACCAGCGAAATAAATAATAATAGCACATACCTACATATATAATGTTTAGCTTGGACAAAAGAATGGATTGGAAGGCCATTAAACACATATCATAGCCGGCAAAACAACGTAAAACGAATGAGTTAAACAAAATATAGTTGTATTTGGTGTATAACTCAATGTGATAATTCGTGCAGATATTTATTGACAATAATCAATTTTTGCTGGATCTTCGAATCATCTTAATTATTGGTTTATCTGTGAATGACGCAGCTGTAGTTAGTACATGACTTCAGGATAAAATTATTCTAATGTTAGAATATTATTTTGCGATATTTACCCGAGTAAAAATAATTTGTCTGGTATCTTTACGCCCAAACTAAGTACAAACATTTAAATTTTTTAAATTATACATGCGCCCGAAACTAGCAGGCATAGCGAACAAATGAGCCCAGTACTATCATGATACTCTCCCGCTACAGGTACGAAAATAAAAAAATCCACCCGCTACAGAGTTATACTCGCTTCCGCTACAGGCCCAAAAATTTAAAAATATGCCAGCCACACGGGTATGCACGCTCCCGCTACAGGCACAAAAATCTACAAATTTACCGTTCATACAGGTATGCATGCTGCTGTTACTGGTATGGATGTTCTTGGTAATCCACCAAAATGTTACCAAAATTGAATTAGACGACAGATAAAAACAACAATAATATATTACACATATATTATATATTACACATATATGAGTAGAATACATTATTTATTTTATGAGACGTCACAGACCTTAATCTACGAAAATAATTTTATTGCATTTATTTTCAATTTTTAACCTGGAAAAAGGTAAGCGTACCATGCTACGTTTGTACTATTTCGTGCGTCTTTTAACAATACGTGCCTGCAGCGGGCCGCATTTGAAAAAATAAGGTTTTCGATCAGACGTACGGTGCCGCGTTTGGGAGCCATACAGGCGTTTTGATGCCGTGCGTGCCTGTTTCGGGCTAAAAATGGGCGAGCCTTAGTTTTTACTCGGGTATATTCTATTCATTTGCAATAATTATACTCTTTCAGTTTTGAAAGGTGATTTTTGCAAAATTAAAGTAAGAATTTATAATATTATTTTAATTAGAGACCAAGTCTAATAACATTGTTATTTTAGTTAGTATTAAACTCTCCTTTTAAGAAATATTTAATATAATACCGAGTAGAGAGATTTATTGTGGAATCCGAAATTAACATTTGCATTCCCGCCGATAGATTTCGGACCAAAGGTGTACTCGCTATCGATACGCGAGGCCTTTTTGTTATCCTACTACAAATAGATTATGATAAAACAAACTGCTGCCCCGCCCCCGTCAGATCGTATTTTCCATAATATTTGGAAAGACTCCTAAATCACCTCAATCCATAAGACTTGCACGTGCGATGTCTTAAATTGTCGTCCAATAGATAAATTATGTATCTTGCATTCCTAAACACTTCTGATGTCTCGTTTATGACTTCAAGTCATTCCATTATAAGTCCATAGTCACCTTGGTCCTTTAAATTTCATATTGTCCATGTTGGGAATGTAATCAAACACTACCGCATCAATATATATGCTCTGTGTTCTGCCTGGCTCTTTCCCATTCTCGATTCAGAATTTGCCTATGCCTGAACCTTGTGCATGGACGACATTAATACGATACATGCATAGGCACACACAGCGTTTGAAACTTTATCTCACCTTTAAAACAAATTATTCCCTATATATACTACACTATAAGTGCTATAGGTGAAAATACTTTGCAGTCATGGGAAAAATCAGTTCTTTGCTGTTTTGTCTGAAGCGAACATTTTTCCCATGCCGTTTTAGAAATTGCATATGAATTAGAGCTTTGAGTTTTTATAGAGAGTGTCATATTTTATTATTTAGATCATCTTTGGTAAAGCTTCTGCTCAAATTTACCTCATCCTTCCAAGCTGGAAGAATTAAGAACTGAACCCGTTAACGCAGATTCGTCCGCTTCGAATTATGCGACTTCCTTGGGCCGACCATCTCTACGATAGTCGTCTAAAATTAATTAACCTTCAGCCTCTTGTCATACATCGTGATATCGTCGTCCTGTAAGTCCTAACTGGTTACATTGGCTGTCCCGAGTTCCTGCACAGCATATCTTTTAACGCAATCTCTCGCAACGTTAGATCTTTCCCCATCTCGTAAGCCACCGAACTAACTACGGTCACTTTGAATCCTTCACCAGAATGGCCAATGGCGACGGCCAGTACTTTCAATAAAATATTTTTACACTACGCGCAAATTAAACGAGTTTTATTTAATTAATTATTATTTATTATTTTAATTATTAATTGCCACACCTGGTACATACCTGACTACTAAAAATGTCACCATCAAATGATCAATTATTTCTTTTAAACAATCTGTATGATATTCAAAATGATAATTTTATCTTATTCAACCCAAAAAAGAAAAAAACATTCTTAATAAAAACAATTTATTGGAAATATATACATTTGTAAGAATCTACACTGAACTAGTCAACAATTCTTCAGCGAACAACCGCTCTAATTTACTGATTCTCTTTAAGGCTCTAACATCTTCTTGCATTAGGGAAAAGTTTTCTAAAGGTCTCAAATATTCCAGAGCTTCTTTATAACATGATATTGTTTTTGCAATGGGCCGTTGAACTTTCTGTTCTTCATTGATTTTATTTGCGGTGATTATATAGTTGTTCTGCACTTCAACTGAAAACTGCTTTTCAGATGTTGCTGGACTTTTATCGCCGTCATCAATTAGCATCGCAGTAATAAAATCAGTGCTTTCTGTGGAGAATAGTTCAGATACCTCTGAATTCTTATTAGTATCGCTTTTAGCTTTTACTTTTTTATTCTGGATCAATTTAAGTTTACTTAAATCGATGTCATTTAAAAAGCTGCGATTAAGATGACTTGGAGGTCCCCTTTCTTTAAACTCTATTAAAATATTCTTAACGTCACAACTCTTCTTGCTAAGCTTACTTTGTAATTTTTTGGAATTAACTGGTCCTAAATCAGTAATTCTATACTTTTGCTTTAGTTTATTTATCCATAAATCTGTCGCTTGAAAATTGTTACAATTAATTAATTTCGAAACTTCTTTTGCAACGGCACGTATTTCATTATGTGTGATACTCAAGCCATGGTATCGAGTTCGCTTTATCCATTCATATATAACTGCGCCGATAACTATTCGCTTTGATGTATTGTTCGATACCATGGGTTTGAAATTTTTGTGGGATTGTGTGGTGTTAATTGTGATTCCTGTTTTCTGAGCCCATTGTTTTACATATTTCTTTTCCTCTTTCAGAATATAATTAATCTGCGCTTCGTAACAATTGTGTAATGCGGCCAATACTCCTTTTTGACATCTTGTTTTATGATAGTCCTGAATTATAGAAATCTTATCAGAGAGCGTTAGGTGACACTTTTTCTTCAGCTTCCCATTCGTTAACTAAAACAAATTAAAATATAAAGAATTAATCGTTTAAGTACAAAATTAGCTCTAGCTAAAACACTTAAAAAAGAAAAAAATAGATCTGCCTCAGAAAAATCTCAGGCACTAAAAAATGATTAATAATTTCACATAAAAATCGCTTGGTACTTCTTTAATTTTAAGATTTTACAAAATATTTTAAGTTAGTGAAATCTGATTGATGTTAGTCCAATGTTTAGTAATCAAGACATTTAGTTATTTGCATCAGCTTCAAATTTTAAGTTTCAAGGTAGTTTTGGGATCCATGCAAGTAATAGGATTTTCTAACGAGAGATACACACTCCTATTAAAAATTGAATTGAATTATCATAATTTTCGATCATCGAAATATATTTTGCTAAAGTTCAAGTTCATATGTTACGTCGTTTTCGAGAAAAACGTCTGTGACAAACCGATGGACAGGAGCTCGAGCGATCCTATAAGGGTTCTGCTGACATTGATGCAGAAATCTAAAAATTAACTTCAGCGGTGCACATTGATTCAAAGCGCAAAAAACATTTCAAAAGCTGTAGTATTACATCAAATTACATCTTTCGAATAGCATGATACTTGGAGTACGCGAGAGTCGCGAATAAGCACGGTTTAAAACTGCCTTCGTATAACACGGAACACAGCATCGCATAATACGACAGATGGTAAACAAAATGAAACAATGGAAAAATCAAAATCGGGAAATATTTGGGACGGTTTGGAACAGTTTTAAGTTTGTACGCCAAGTAGTCCAGACGCGATCAATTTTATGTACATATGTTGGTACAATTTGCAGAAAATGTCAATAGCCGGCTACACACGGCGGCCACTTTTAGCGTACAAAGTTTTTACAAACTCTGCCATTATACCAACAAATGGTATTGATTTTCAATTCTACAGAGACATTTGGCATGAGCATACTTAAGAAAACTGATTTATTTGACATAATGTAATGTCGGAGAGATCCATCTTGACAGACGGTAAACAAAATAAAATTGTGGAAAAATCAAAGGGGAGAAATATTTGGGACGGTTTTGGGGTAGTTTTAAGTTTGTACGCCAAGTAGCCCACACACGATTACTCTTATGTATGTTTGTACGCGGGCTTATACGCAAAAGATCGTCCCGTATGTAGCGGGGGAACGGTGAAAATTCTACAAATCTACAGTATATTTTGTAGAAACGGTAAACACTTGTTGCACAAGAGAAATCTTTAATGTCGCCGAACATGCCGCATTATGACTTCTACTTTTCTTCCGAGGCTGAAGAAAACCATGAAGGATGAAGATTAGCTGAAGGAGTTGAACGCCACACCAAAAAGAAAATTCTAGAAGTATTTCCAAATTAGAAAAAACGTTGGTACAAGTGTATTATATCTGAGCGGGATTACTTTCAAGAGGGCAAAATTGAGGTTGAATAATAATAAAAAAAAAACATTCTTTAAGAACAACAAAAATTCCCGTAATTTTTTTCATACTGGTCTTTTACGTTATTTCTTCTTCTGGTCTTCTAAGTAGTAAATGGCACCACTGTGGACAATATGATTAAGGAACCGAATGAACTAATCGAACAAAGCCAATTTTAACAGGATCTGACTGATTTTTAAAGGTTTGCTTTTTGAGAACAATATATAAATAAATTTAATCTAAAAATTCCACGCTGGCATGTCGGTTACTCAATTATTTTGGAGCGCGAAGTTAATACTTTACAAGCAGGTTCTATTTTTCTTTATATTTCGAAAAGGGATAACGCTAAATTTTTCTAAATGATTTTCCTGTTCACTGCAGAAGGATTTATCTTAATAGTAGTTATTTTAAATGTGCATTACTTTTCATACAAAGCCGTGCATAGTAACGCAATGGCTAAATGCCGTGCATCTTTTTATGTATAACCGCATTTAAGATAGCAAATTGAATGGTCTACTTCTATATGCTAATCAAAACCTTCTACAGTATTCACAAGCGAAATTTATTCTGAATCGTATGACCGCGCAGTGAATTCTTCCAAAAAGGTTGAAATAAATCGGATTATTATTATTTATATTCTTAGGGCATCATAGTTTAAATAAATTAAAATCTCCAAGAACTTTCGCTTCACATAGGCAAAAAATAGTAATGAATTTCGTGCAATAGTGCACCAATTTTTCGATTCTTCTTCTACCGCCATATATTACTTTAGTCTGGGGTTTTTCTGTTGGGTTGGATTTAAACCGAAAAATATAATATGCTTTGTTTGAAAAGGTCTTAAAAAGTATCACCAATTAAAAGGATAACTTAGAACAATCGTGAGTTTTTTACTCCATGTTTGCGTTTTTTCCATAAGTGTAAAAGTAATGTTTAGAGAGATTCAGACCAAAGATCATAAATTACTAGATGGGACACTCGTGACGTAGTCCCTTATCTTTTTTCGACCTTGGTCCCGTTACCCCACCGGCCTTGCAGAAAGTGGATAGTAATAAAGGTAAAAGTGGATAGTAATAAAGGGCTCACTCGTGAGAGAAAAACAAAAATTTAGGGGGAGGCGGAACGAAAATTAAAATCACGTTTCACCACCCAGAGCAGCGCACACGTTCGAATACGTTTAGCTCGCCTTTAAAAATGCGCAGTGAAAAAATGTAAGCAGCCCGCATCCGTATATATGCTGTGAGTGTGCTACCTGCCTGTTCCCCATTCTCAATTCAGGATTTCCTTATGCTGGAACATTGCCTGGGGACGGCACTAACACCATGCATGCAGAAGCACACAGCGAGCCCAACAGATTGGCCCGTCTTTAAAAATGCATGATAAAAAAACGCTGCATTTTATTGCCTACACTGTAAGTGCTGTAGATAAGAATTTTTGGCTGCTTATTCTTATCTCTTTTGTTCTTATTGGAATTTAGATAAGGCATAGAAAGCAGTAGTTCTTTGCTACTTTCTCTAATGGAAAAATTTACCCCAGGCAGTTTTAGAAATTGCATATGGGTTAGAGCTTTAGATTTTGTGTCAATATTTCCAAAAATGAATTGATTTGTTTAGGAAGTGTTGTCCACTCCCATTTTTTATTTTCAAGTAACACATTAAGATTCAACTCGAGTTGTGATTCAATTCACTAATATAAAACTATGAAACAATATTTTGCATTAAATACTTTTCCTAACTTACCATTTTTTCTTTACTTGCTGACCGTTTGGAACTCATTTTCGCTTAATAAACTAAATCACCACAAGCACTAAACTTCTCTCTGCTCAATGCGAAGGCACCGTCAAAACAAAACCGTAGTCGTTGACCATCTGTCTCTTCGATTCAATTCACGCGCGGGTTGTGAATACATACAGAGAAGTATTTGCCCCTTTCTGTGTACGAATAAAATACGACTTGTAAAACGCAGAAGCAAAATCAAAAGGCGAGTCAGAGAATAGGAGTGAAAAAAAAGCCTGCGCTGTTTTATAGTGTGGTGCTCTCTTAATCTGTGCTCAGTACCGGTGCCGTTCCATTCCACTCGGGAACTGCTAAGTTTAGTTTTTTTTTTTGTTTATCGAGAGTCGCAGATTGTTTACAGGATCACAGTCTAAAATTGTTTTAAACCAGCTGGATGCAGGTATCGATTACGCCGGAAAATCGAATGAGATATTTTTCTACAGTGGGTTCGAAATTCTCGTTAAGTGTAAGATGAATGAATGGAACCTTAAGAAAGCAGTTTCTGCTTTAAGTTCACACGAAGCCGAAGAGGTTGAGGCAAAATTTCTGATAAACATAGTAAAAATGTCCCCATTCATATACGACGCAAGCCATTCAAAAAACGATGAATGCAAACATATTTACTGGGAGCGAGTTGCAAAAATAATGGGCATTTCCAGTGGTGAGTACCTACTTTGCATTTTTTTTAATTAGTTTACACTTGCTTAAAAATATCAAATTTGTTCGTCCCTTAACACATTCCCTGCCGCGTGTACCGTTGTCGGTACACGCTAAACTGCATTTGTACGCCAAGCTGAATTTTTGAATTTAAAATGTTTTCGTCTAAAATTTAATTTGTGGTAACACTGTTTTATGTGACGTAATGATGTTTACAGTAATTTTTGAGGTGTGTACTGATAACGGTAATTATGAAAATAATATACGTTCTCTCAAAAACAAGAAAAAAATATGTATTTATAGAAAATTATTAAAGTGGTTACTGTGCTCCGAAAATGGTACACGTGGCCTAGAAATGACACCTTCTCATAAACAGCATGGCAGGGAACGTGTTAATAAAACATTTTGCTTAAAGCATTTATTTCCCCTAAAATTACTTCAATCAATGCTGCACTTAAATTGATTGAAGATTGATCCCTCTTCATAAAAATGGCGACAAATGCGACATTAAGAATTACAGGCCTATTGCTAAATTATGCTGCATCTCTAAAATCTTCGAGGCTTTAGTTTGAGATGCTCTCAGTTTTCACTGTAAGCCCTTCTTGGTTTCTTTCCAGCACGGCTGCCTGAAGGGCATGTCTACAATTATCTTTGGGAGACTACCACTTTTTCAATGTCATGATTATTTAACGAAAGCTGTTCAAATTTCGACTTCATTTAATATTTACATCCTCTTTTATTTTATTTTCTTTCCTTTTATCTTTGCTTTTTTTAAGTAATCAGCTTTTGATGAACTTTGTAATAAAGAAATAAATATAATGGGAAAGTCTCATAAAATATTTGACAGGGAGTAAGACGAAATTTCGTGCATGCTTTGAAGTACTGATCATAGTTTGCAAGCAGAATGATACTAGAACGTAAAATAATTTTAAATTTACTTAAACAAAATAAATCGTCAGCGCAGAATTTGACAGTTCTCCACGAAAACTAGCTGCAAGGGAGGAAGTGCAGTTAATTTGAAAACACTTTGTTTCGACCTATAAATCGCATTAATGAATTACAATTAAAAAATACAGGTTATAAGAATGATTAAGAAAAACCCAGGGTAACACCACTCACCAGGGGTCATCAGTTTCTAACAAGGCACATTGCCATTCTAATTGCAGCACTTCCTGTTTTGTTTATTAGTAAAAACTTATTTAATATCGGCAACATTTTGAAACAACTCTGTAATACTCCACGTTCAAGGATCGAACAATGCTAATCACACGTGTCATCGTATGATCGGAATTATTAATGGTATCATCGAAATTTCTTCAAATCCATTTGGTGCACGTTTAATGGGCTAATGACAACATACAGCTCCCTATTTTGCACGGCAAAATAACTGTAGCGAATTTTAACTATTTTCATTAATTATTAAACTCCTAAGAGAAATTACTAACAAAATGCATTTGAAAAAATTTCCCATTTTTTATTTCGAATATTCGATGCAACGAGTTTACATTGTATGGTAAATTTCAAATGTCTCACAAATTTTTTATTTAATTTTAATGATACTTGGAGGTGGATTAAAGAAATTCAAAAACCCTTACCCTAATATACTGTACATTTATATACAGTCTGTTTGGTAAGAGCGTATCGATGATTTCTCAGAAAGAAAGAGAAATAAATAGATATATTTGAAGTGGAGGGGATGAGTATTACATACATATATGTGCGTCATGCTGAAAGTCTCATTTTGCGTTGAACTTTCCACTGTTAAGATCTATTTCCAATATGAGTGCCTTATTTTATAAACGTTTTTAAGCTGTATTTATCTGCCTTCATCCGAAGGACCTAAATGGACTTATGCCCAAGCAGCGAGATATATTCTCGTCTTTTGTAAAGAAGTAGTGTACAAAGTTTTCTGAGGAAAAAAACGTCGACTACTTGCCAGGAAGGGGTAAAACAAGAAAAACATCAAAAAAAGAAGACATCGCTAGCATCGCAAGCTTTTTGAAAAGGATCCACAAATGACGCTCAGGCGAGCTAGAAGCAAATTAGCGGAAAAGAGTATCAACGTATTTTTCTATACCATACGCCAAAGAATAAGGGAAAATTCCATCAAATAACGCAGGACAATCAAACCATTTTTATCCAAAAAGCACATCGAAAACCGTTTGAAATGTGGCTAATGAAAATATGAATCGCGAGGAATGGGAGGATGCTTCTGTTCGCAAGGATTTGGAAAATTGATTGCTTTTACTGAAAACCTTAAGGCAGAAAGGATGCTGCAAATTTACAAAAACATGTTATTAAAGTCTACAGATTCTTGGTTTAGAACAGGAAACCGATCGTGGGTCTTGCAAGAAAATAACGATCCAAAACACAGAAGTCGTCTTAGTACCGAATGAAAAGTTCAAGGAGATATCAATGTCATGCAGTGGCCCTCGCAAAGTCCTGATTCTAATTCAATTGAAAATATGTGGGCCCTTATGAAGGCAAAGCTGCAGCGAAAAAATGCTTTCACTTTGCAACAACTTAAATCATTGGTAAAGAAAGCATGGAAGGATCTACCACTAGAATATATTGGAAAATTAGTTAAAAATATGAATAATAGATGTATAACTATAATTGAAAATAACGATGGCTTCACCAAATATTAAATATATTGCGTAAAATAAAATATAAATAAAGTAAATAATAAGGAAAAAATAATATTTTTTTAATCTTTTATAGCATTATTGATTTCTGAGCGATACGTTTTACTAAACAGACTGTACATACGTACATACTCGTATATGCAGATTTACCAATTTTTTTTTAAATCCGGTGAAATTAGAATTTTAGTCTACCAAATTAAATCCGTTGTCTCGAACTTTTCTATTATTATGTCAAATACAATTAAAAGACCCCATTGTATGTGGGGGATCATTACATACTATATTATAAAATGAAATCCCCAGTCGCGTATGTCTGTCCCCAATTTTCTCCGTAATTACTGATCGGATTTTATTCCGTTTTCA
This sequence comes from Philonicus albiceps, assembly GCA_963969385.1. Taxonomy (NCBI): domain Eukaryota; kingdom Metazoa; phylum Arthropoda; class Insecta; order Diptera; family Asilidae; genus Philonicus; species Philonicus albiceps. The sequence continues at coordinate 23,100,281 of OZ017773.1, read as the reverse complement.
CGATTAGAGAATGATATATGGGGAAGAATTTGACGTATAATATTTTGTGTAAATTGACCAGCCTATCTTGATGAATATCACGATATGGTCGGAAAAAAAACCGTTGTGGTAATCATCGTTGTTAAAAGTACTACTCCAATGTAAAGTAGCTCGCCCATCCACTTTTTAATGAGTACTTCCAAAAAAACAAAAGAATGTTATTGTTTCTGGGATAATGAAGAACAAAATAGCCAATAGTAAGTTTAAACACATCGCAGATTATGATTCGAGATATAATAGAAAACTGTGCGACATCCTATAGCGTCAAATTCAAATGTATTTGTGTATTAAGCACCAACGTTTATCAACGGTATAATAAATTACGGCAACGTGTTATAAATCGATTGGAAACTTCAGTAAAGTATGATATATTGCTGTCCTAAATAGAAGATAATGCTTTAAATAAACTTCTTAAATGTAAAACAAAAGAGGAAGCTGTTGGATTTCGTGGAAAGCCACGAAAATTCGACAGTAAGACAATTATAGTCCATAATTCGGAGTGACGAGTCCAGATTTGAGTTCTTCTTTGGCCAAACAGGCAAAAGGGTCATTACAAAGCCGAAACAAATCTATCAACCATATTCTTCATGTTTCCAGCTGCATTTAAGACTTAGAAATGTATATCGTTGCCCGTATGGGTATCCTCATTTTGTTGATATCAACGCTGCGAAGTATCAAAATACCCTGTACAAAGAACTTTTACCTTCGATTCGTTTTTTGAAATCTCCTGCAGGTTAATATATTTTCCAGCTAGATGGGTATGCTGCCCAAGTACTAATTAGAAAGCGGATTTTGCATTGGAGTAGGAGATAGTAATAATGATATCATGCGTAAGAGAGAGACAAACATTTGAGAGGAAACAAAACGAGATTTGAAACATAAAAATATTGTTAAAACAAATTAAATTTTAATAACTAAGATCGTATCAAAAATGCACGTAAAGCTTATCAAAATATATCAAAACTACCCTATATAACTAGCTAGGCACATACATCGTTTAAAGTTCCAGGTAGAGTATATTTTTGTCTCTTTTGCTCTTTTGCTCTTATTGGAATTTACATAAGCAATTGGAAGCAGTAGTTCTTTGGCGCCTTATCTAAATTTTTCTTGATGCCGTTTTAGGAATTAGGAAGATGCAGCTTTCAGGTGGTATACATAGAAAGTGTCATTTTATAAAAGATCTTCTTTGGTTGAATTGATCTGGTTAGTTGGTCTAATTTAACATATTGTGTGTGAATAATAAAAAAACAAATATTTAAATGCGTTTACCTTAAACTGGCATTTTTGAGCTTAATTGATAGTAAAACGGAAAATCTATGCAACCGATTAATATCATTGCGATCTCATTTTATTTAATTTTTCTTTTTGTTTTATCCACTAAAAACATGTGATTTTTTGAAATAAAATGTTTAAAATGTTGTCGCCACTTTGTTATTTATGTTTGAATGTTTGAATGAAAAAGAACTGTTGCTTTTTTCATACAAATGTTTGTTTTGCAACAGCAGTCCGACAAATTGTTTTTATTTTTGTTTCTGCAGGTCATAAAACTGCTGAAAAGTGGGATAAGCTTAAGTACGAATTCACTCTGAATGCAAAACGACAGAAGATGATTAAACAAGGGATATTAAATAGCCCTAATACCTCATGGAAATATATGATTGAAATGAAATTCCTACTGCCCTTTGTCGAAGGAGTGACAGAAGATGACTTAATTGATAAAGAAGAATCCTTGGAAGATGATGACATCGTACGTTTAATCACGGAAATTAGGAATAATCCTTCTCTTTATGATCCTGCGCACTCTGAATACAAGTACTTACCAATGCGAGATTACAACTGGATTCTTATAGCTAATAAATTCAGCAAATGCAGCGGTAAGTACTAAATATTATATATATATATATAAATATTATACAATCCAGATCCAGAAATCTGAAATTTGGAGGGAATTATTCTTCGACCTAGAGCTAAAACATTAAAACATGGGACCCAAAGACGAAGAAGCACCCTAATCGATTCCTTGGAGTGCCTTCAGTAAATTTGATTCTTGAACTATACCTTAATTATTACTTTCAAAGCATTAGTCTCTAAGGACACATTCATGTTTACACTTCTCAAAATGCTTTCCCCCGTTCTTGAACTTTTGCACACATAGTAGTAATTTTATCTTTTTATTCCTTAATGAATTAATATATATATATCCTTGAATACCAAATATTTTCAACATTCAATAGTAAACTAAGCTGAGCGCAAAAATTAGCATGGACTTATACGCAAGACTGTATATAAAGAAAACGTTTAATGGATTTAAAATTTTTTCAGTTGCAAGTATTAAAGAAACATGGAGAAACATAAAAAATAGCTACGTTCGAGTGCTGAAGAGCAACATGTCAAATGTTAGCGGACTGCTCACAGGTTCTATGCTCAAATATAAATATGAGGAAGAATTAGAATTTATTCTTCCCATTCTGAAAGCAAGAAATTTTAAAGACGATGACGTCGATAGTGAAAGATATGCCTACTTCGAAGATAATGAAACTACTGTTTCCCCTGTTTACGAACAAATAGAACAGAGAGCTGAGGTAAAAGATGTGACGCAGGCAGAAAATATTCCCAACGAGCAAGATATTCCAGCAGAAAGCGAAGAGTCTCAACAGCCAGACAACTCAATGTATCACTTTTTTATGTCTATCTACAACTCAACGAATGAATTGCCCGCAGCCTTGCAGTTGGAGATGAAGAGGAAAATTTTTAATGCAGTAACAAGTGCTGAGGAAATTTGGTGGGCGTCTACCTCGACTCCAGTTGCTAAACGAAGTTGAGCTTCTGAGCAATACTTCACAGAGGTCAATATCGAAATACGAAGTGTATTGCTGATTTTTAATAAAAATATAACAAAATTCGGAGTCCTTATTTATCACTTTTTATTCCCGCCACGAAAACCTATGTAATTGGATTGAAGATATATAAAGTCGTAACAGTGCGAGAAAAACTCTCACGTCTGGGGTTTCGTATCTTTCTTCGTCACGTAATAATTCCACAAAGAATCAGAAATTAAATATTTTTAGACTTTTTCATTTCTTTGAGAGAAGGAGTGCCTCCTTCATACCAAATTTCACGATTCTTAGTCAAGGTGAATCTAGGTGAGTTAGTCTGCCAATAAGAAAATATAATTTGAAAGTGGTGACCTTTGATATATACAGGGTGTTTCATAGTGTGTATGCAAAACGATTGGGTTAAAAAGATTTAAGTAAACAAAAACTCGAATGGAAGGGGGGGGGGGGGGGGGGAGGGTTATATCAACCGTTTGGGAGTCGCAGAGTGATTCGTAAATTCCAATTTTCTATGGTATGCACATCGACTATATCAATGTCCTTTCCAAAGATGTCAACAATGTTGACCTACCACCACCCACTGCAGGTACACTCAATTCCAAAACTGAAAAAAATGTTTTTAATTTTCCTAAAATTCAGTTTTTCCTTATATTTTATCCAAAATTCATGTAATTGTTGCACTTACCAGGTGTACCGGAAAGTCCTTACCGATTTTTCTAACAAATGTCGCTAGCCACAAGTATGGCATAAAATGATTTGACATATGCCATTTTATTCGACTGTCATTAAGCTTCATAATCAATAAATGTTTCATTCCGGCTAAATAATAGCGTCATAGTGTTATGGCTCTGTCGTATTTCCTGCCTGAAAAAGAGCATTTGCGGCATGCATTGCTTTTTTTAGTTCATTAAAAGAAAAGGGGTGTTGAAAGTCATCGTTTGCTGATAGAAACTTACGGAGAGCATACTCCAAGCATAAAAACATGTGAGGTGTGGTTTTGAAAATTTAAAAGTGATGATTTTGATTTGAAAGGCAGTAAACGCTCGGGTAGACCAAAAACATTTGTGTATACTGAATTGCAGGAGTTATTGGACGACAAACCCCAACTCAAAAGCAATTCGCAGAAACGTTAAATGTGGCACTAGAAACGATTAGCGATCGCTTACGAGCAATAGGAAAGATCTAAAAACTGAAGAGGTGGTTGCCACATGAACTGAATGACAGGCAAATGGAAAATCGAAAAACCATTTGTGAAATGCTACTTCAGCGGTACGAAAAGAAGTCATTTTTACATCGGATTGTGATGGGTGATGAAAAATGGATTTATTTCGAAAATCCAGAAAGTAAAAAATTATGGTTATCGACTCCAAGGCTCAATCGCTTCCGAAAGAAGACAATGCACTTCGTTTGGTGGGGTCAGGGTGGGGTAGTGTTTATAAACTTCTGAAACCTGGTGAAACAGTTAATACTGATCGCTACAAACAATAAATAATAAATTAAAATAATGCGTTGATGGAAAAACGTGTAGAATGGGCTCAAAGATACGGTATTTTTTTTTTTGCATGACAATGCTCCATCACACACAGCAAAACCGGTGAAAGATGCATGAAATCGCTTGGATGGGTCGTATTATCACACTCGCCGTACTCTCCAGACCTGGCTCCGTCCGATTATCACCTTTTCGCATCAATGGGCACTGGCTGAACAGCACCTTGGAAATATCAAAGAAATCGAAAAATTGCTCGATGAATGGTTTGGCTCAAAGGACAAGAAGAAATATGAGCAAAGTGTTCAGAATCGATTAGCCGAATAAATAACTTTTTCCATTTTCTTAAAAATTATGTGTTTTTAAAGACTTTTTGTTATTTATTACTTTTATTAAATTGTCATTCTTATTACCTTTCCAACGAGAGAAGTAGAGAAAAAAATATGGACTTCGTGGAAAACTTTTTATAGTAAAATAAAAAAAACCAATTTGTAAGAAGTTAAAATAGTAAAATTAACCGAGCAGGTTTTTTGTTTAGTTATAAATGATTTAAATTAATACTAATATCTCTGCTCCAAATGTCCTCCCCTTCTTTCCATGTATGCCAATCTCCTTTTAATTCCCTGCTGTACAGGGGGTGTACAGCCCCTTTATTATCTTTGTCGCTGCAGTTCTGATTTTAGTAATTAGTTCTTCTTTGGTGTTAACAGAACTTGAGTAAACTTTATCCTTAATCGAAAGTTCAATGGAGGAAGATCTGGAGATCTAGCAGGGTTGGGAATTTGCTTTTGAAAATTTTTGCCTATTCATTATGCTTTAAAAAATTATAAAATATAATCACCCCAAAAATTTCCGTTTTATTTATCATCTGCACAAGATCGGAAGAAGTCGAGAAAAACATAATTTAAAGTTAAATTTTGTATACATTGTTGTACTGCCGGCTCTCACTTATGTAAAACCTTAAGTTAGGTTAAGGTGGCTACAAGAGAAACACTTAGGCTAGAGGATGCCCGTTGTGCCCAGTGATAGGCTCAGAGAAGGGCACGCAACCTCCAGAGGTGTATATATTTAACATTTGTCAGACAGCTCATTTTGAACTTTGCGTGTTAAAATCCTTACCGTGATTGAAGTTATTTGTTATCAGTTCACATATACATATATAGTTTCTAGAAGCTAGTGTATATGTTCCTATCTTTGTCAATTTTTACACTGCCTTTATACTCGGCGTATCCCGTCACCGTTGTTTTTAAAGCCTCTTAAACCTTCCTTAAATTCTAACCACACCTTGGTTTAATAGATTCCCGCAAGTAGAATTATACGATAGAGTTAGATCTGTGTGTATTTATGAAAATGTCAAATAAAATTTCATTTTCTAATTTATTATTGGTGTCTTTTCTATCGCAAATTTATTTCCACAACAGTCCGGGCCCATCAAGAACATTTGATCTACGTTCGGAAAAAAAGTAGCCGAAAAAAGGCCTCAATCATTGGCTGATCTTCAAAAAATTGTAAAGTAAACTTGGTATAACGAAATTATCTTAGAGCATTTGAAAACATTGTACTCATCTATAAAAAATAGGATTGACGAAATAATAAGAAAGAAAGGTGGTGCAACTCACGATTAAATGCAATAAAATGTTATAGAACCAATACAAAAGTTTTATTATTTTTCAGAACAGTTTATTTATTTATTTGTTTGTTTGTTTATCAGAAAGTATACAAAATAATACATGTATAATACATTGTACATAATGCAAACGCTGCAGAGGTAAACTTGTTACCTGTTCGCAAGTCTGGCAATCTTAAAACTAACTTGAATCTAAGTTATATAATAATAGTTTACATAAATATAATATTTGTAATCATCCAATAACAGAAATATATTCATTTAAATTTAGAGACAGTAACACTCAACAATATGCAATATAATATTATAAGTAATTTAGGTATTTGTCATTATCCATGGTTTAATTTTCCTTTTAACAATATTAAGGTTTTTAATTAATTTGGTATTAAATTGAACACATTTATAACTTTAATGTAACTACTTTTACAACTTAGTTTTAGTTTTACATCTTTTGGGTATAATAATATCATTTCTTCTTGTGGTACAACATCAAGACTGAATCTTCAGCATTATTCTAGACATTTTTCGGAATATAAAAACTAAATATTTATTATAATGTGTGATTTCCATGTAATTTAATAATCAAAATAAATTCTTATATATTTACAATTTTCAAATCTTCTTAATTGTTTGTTATTAATCTTAATTTCAATATTATTAGGAGCACTGTTGCAGTAATTGCCTAAAGTCATAAACACATTTTTATGAATATTTAAGGATAATTTATTTAAAGCAAGTCATTTATATATTTTATAAAGGTAGCTATTCATTTGAGTTTCAACTAGTTTTAAAGTTTTCCCCGGAGATATTACATATTATTCTCTCTGGTAAATAAATAAATACATCATTAATTTATAATATAAACAGAAAGTTTTAGAACCAATACATATTACAAAATTCGACTTCATGGCATTTGCTATTTCATTGAAGTATTTATTTCATTGATAGGTAAATAGATCATATTGTTACCTTTTATAAAATTTTTACCGAGCTTTTTTTTCTGACATATTTTAATTAATTTTTGGTTTTTAATTTGTTACTATCGTCGCCATTTTTTATCATTTGATCTCGATTATACATTAATTTAGCTTAATTTATTGTTTTGTCCAATATTTTAACATAATTTTTATATATTGTTTGTTGTATAAGGATATAATTTAATTTCTAATACTAAAACTCCGAAACTTTTATTAAATTCCTCCAATTTTGGGACTTATTGAAGTATTAATGAAAAATTGCAAATTAACTTTTTAAAGCTCTCATATGTCTGAATGTTCTTTAAAAGTCCTACTATATTTACTAAATGTTCTAGAAGTAATTTTTGATATTTCATAATGTAGAAATAGAAATGTACTGCAAAGTAGCTATTTTCCAGTATTGCAAACTTCTTTTTCCAAGTAAGTCTTTTGATGATAGTAGTAAGTTTATTTACAATACAATTTTTATATTTTATTATCTTTCTATGACATTCTTAGAAGATTAGGTAATATATCAATACATAGATTTTTTGACTTATGCTATATGCATATATTGATCAATTGATTGTGGTACACAAAACGCATTACTGCTACATGTGAAAAAAATTTCGTTGCAATTTGTTTATTGTTAATTGAATTGCAGGAATTGCCTTCACTGACTAAATATTTACAATTTAGCGTTAAGACCCTTAGCAATTGGACCAATTGGTATGTATTCCGATGTCGCGGTACCACTTAGCATTGTATCCGTATCCATACTGTTCTTGTTCCCAAATAGCAGGGTTGGGCGTAGTTAACTAAATTTTTAGTTGAACAGCAACTACTACCATTTTTAAGTTAGAAACAACTGAATTTTCAAAACAATTAGTTGTTAGTTGAAATTCCTACTAAATTTTTTCAACTAAAGTAGTTGCTGTTAAAAAAACCAACTAATAACTTTAGTTGAAAAAAATTTGATTACACTCCACCTAACAACTATTAGTTTAGTTGTAGTTTGTCGAATAACAACTAATAACTAAATATTTTTCCTAATTATAAAACTTATACAACTACGAGTGGTGTCCGCAACTTTATTCACGCGGACCACTGAAATGTGTACAATTACCAATATTTATATAACATATAAAGTAAATAACAACCAGTGTATCAATTCATGCAAAAAATAAATGCAACGATGAGTTTTTGATCCGTTATCCTTCCCAAGTTATTAAATAAACAAAATAAATTTATCAACTACTAAACAAAAACAGTTAAATTTTTGCAGCTGATGTCTAACATTTACAGAGAAGGATAATAATGTTTAGTTCGAGTTGTATTCCGACTCCGGACAGTCTATGATAGTGATATTTTTGACTTATCCGATTTTTAAAGACTCCCTAATAAAGAACATAAACTTAAATGATTACGAGTGCGATTCGAATATCAGTGCGCTAAGTGGAATAGATCGTCTCATGACTATTGTTGATTCATTTATTCATTATGCTCGAGACTCATTATTACGGTTGTATCAGACATAATTTAAGTAATAACATCTGTAAATTACCTTAATAAATATAAAAACTCTTTAGTTCTAATAGGGGTGTCAAAGTTGTGCAATAGAATATAATACGATACTTAAAAAGGCCTTCTCATCGAAATGGCGAAATCGGATGTAATATTAAATTTGGTTTTTTATAACAAATGTGATTTAATGAAAATCGAAATAACGAACATCGAACAGTAGCCCATTTTTAAAAAATAGTTTCCCTTGTGATTAGCATAATTCATTGGAAAGTATTTAGAAAAAGAAATTGGAAATGCTTTTCGGTTCCAAAATTTTTTAGTATTCAATATATCTACATATACTGAACTTTTTGCAGATTATGTTAGTTCAGGCGCTAGCCAGTGACATGACAAAAATATGCGTTTAAGTTTCAGACTGATTGACAACTTTTATTTTTATCCGCTCCATAAAAATATCATTTTGAGAAAAACGTATTCAAAATTTCAGAAATGTGTTGGAAGATACTTCATAGCATAATATGAAAATGACAGTAAACTTTCCATAACATATTTTGAAAAGCATATACTTTCAGAAAATCAAATATAGCTGTAGACTATTACACTTACACTATTTATATCGTTGTATGAGTAGCTACCCGAAAGTTCGAAAGTAGTTAGTTGCTATAAGGAAGCCGTTGAGATCGGTTGTAATAAATAAACCATTTTTTGAACCGATGTTTTATTGGTAATCACCCTTTTTTCAAAATAGGACTTTTTAAAACTTTATAGGAAAGACCCTCTTAATGTATGTGAGATTCCAATTGTCCCACACGGACTTTCTAAACGCACCCTGAGTCTTCGGGCAAGACTAAATTAACCGATGCCAGTTTTGTCCAAAAACCGAGCCGAAGTTCTTCTCGATGTGCAACCGTCGAGAACGGAGAGCATCGGCATGACCACTTTTTTTTCTTTATTTTGTGCCGGTTGAATAAAAACCTTTCTATTCGCATTCATGAATTGTTTCTATCGTTTTCCCAGCATCCAAAATAAAATATAAACATACGAGTATAATTAATTTCTCTTTTTACGAAAATTAAAATAAAAAGTTATCAGATATGTATAATTCCAAACCGTACCGTAAACCGGTATTAATTTCCATTAATTGTTCGTTTGTAATCAACAATTATGAGATCGGTTGAGATGATACCTCGGGCTACCATTATTTTGAGGTTTTTTTCGGCCTTTCTTCTGGTTGTATTGATGAAGGATCTGAAGTTCTTTCATTAGGTTTAGGATACAATTCCATTACACCTTCGTCTGTGAAACTGGATCTTTGTTTGTTGCCCCTTTCATTATTGGCTCCAAATCCTTCATTTATCAGTCTTGGACAGAAATTGATCTTGCCACTAATGTTTTTATTAGTTAATAAAGGTTTTATTGATCAATAAAGGTTTTATTGGCCTAACATATGCATGTTTTCCCTAATCTGTACTTCTAATATAGTCATTTATCGGAGTTCTACTAATTCTTTTACCTGCTTCCTAGTTCATAGTCTGGGGAAAAGTTTAAAATATGGGTTTGTTCTTCGCCAGGTAAATAATCTTACTTTTAGTTTTAGATGAAAGTGTTGGTTAGAATATACTCAATTGTATCATATCGTATCAACGAACCTCACTCACATTTGTTAATCATCCAATGCATGTATAACTTAACGTTTCTTTCGCATTATAAAACACTTCAATTCTTTTCACATAGTTGGTTCTTTTTCCAGTCCCTTTATATCTCTCCCGATAGTTTTCATTGTGATATTTCTTTCTGTATGGACATATTATTGCAATTTCGTTAAAGTTCGAAGACAATATAATATTATCAAAAGACAGGGTGTAAACTGTTTCGTAGACTAAAAACATCGCTATAAATCAGACTACGATATAAATTTATTAAAATCCCACATAGACAATATACAGCAAATATTATTGACCAGCAGTTTAGGCATATTATCTCGTAATATCGTAATTCAAGAAGAAATGGGCCAAATCTTCGATATTTATAGCTATCAAAACATAAGTCACTGTCGCGTTTTACTTAAACCAAATTATAATAGTTTTATTTATTCCCAACTACTCAGATATTATCTAATCCAAATTGTTAATTGAGTTACAAAGAATACAAATTGTAGCGACCGCGATTCCCACAAACTATACCGACGCCAATGACTACCCGAGAAACGGGCCTTCTCGCGATGAATAAGAGAGTCGTCGGGAAGTTGTCGTGTGGTGTAAACCATATATTTAAAAGGAATTGTAAAACTAAAAATTTGTGATATATAACCATTAACATTTTATATGAATTATTCGTGAATATAGAAAATGCACGCAAACAAAGAGATTTTTTCTTCTATTGCTGATCCTTTGTTCCCAACAAAATCATTGTATATAGATCAGAATGTAGTATTAGTTGATCCAATTAAAACAGTCTATAATGTAAGTGTAAAGAGCAATTTAAAAATGAACTTTGTAGAAATCGAGTGCATTGTAAATTTATAAGTTTTAGCATAGATGTTTCAATAATTATTGTAATAATAATAACTGCAATGGTCTATGTAAAGTCAAAAAAGGAAAGTCCTAACAAATCGGTAAACATTAATTTATCTTCGTCGAAGCTTCAGCCAAATGAGGGCGGAGTTATAGCAGAACCTGCTACCTTTCGCAGACATAGAGTTACTCAAACGTGATAGGCCGACCCGGTTACAGGGCATCGCAAAATAACGAACATATCAAAAATATCGGGCATAAGCAAAACGTGACTCAATGAGATCGCCAAGCAACCTGCGCATCCAGGTAAAGTAATTAGCCACTTCTTGTTTAGCATTCGTAAGGGAAAAGTTATAAAAGCGTTTATATCCTAAAGCAGAGAGTAAGAATTATCAAAAATTTGTATAATCAGCAAAAATTGTTTATACATTTCTGGTTTTTGGGTTAACGGATTTTTGCAATTTTTAATTTTAGGTGTACTTATTGCCTATATACATCTCTATAAACTTAAAATTTATTTGTGTAAAGTTGAACTTAAGTACAACGAGTTTTTTAGCTTTCAAGGGGTATATAAATATTGGTTCAGAAGGCTGCACGGCAGTACTTTACATTGTGTATAAAACGGTTGGAAGGATATTTTCAGTCTAGTAAAAATGACAAATATTCCGCATCATAATACTTTCAAAGTGTGCAAATTGTGAATTAGGGAAAAGTGTTTATTAGACGACAGAATTCAAGGTATGTTATAATATTTTTAATAATTTTTGATTAGTAATATGTAAATGGAGCTAAAATAACTGATATTCTTCAGTTTTAAACTATAAAAAAGCTGAGAGAATAACATAAAAAAGTAAAATACATCTCCTTCTGGTCTTGATAAACTTTTCAAAAGTACAAAACTACAACTAAAGAAAACTAAACTGTTCTTTTCAGCCAGTTATAATTGAAAAATAACAAGAACCCGCACACAGTTCCTGAATTTGTTTCTAACCGAGGCTGTTACCGGACCCCACAACAAGAAGGTTTTTGTGTACCAGCATACAGTTCCTGAATTTGTTTCTAACCGAGGCTGTTACCGAACCCCACAATAAGAAGGTTTTTGTGAACCAGCATACAGTTCTTCGATTTTGAACATAAGCGAGGCTGTTACCAGACCCAAAATGGAAGCAGATAAGTTCATTAATATTTTAAAAGTAGTTGTAGAGACGGAAAAACAGTTCTTTCCCTGTTTACTTGCGTCCGGGTTAAAAGTTTTAGCTGAGACAGTAGAACTTTCGCACATAGTTAGAATTATATAGACTAGTTATTAAATATAGTTTAGCAACGGATGAAAGTTTAACTAATCCGTTCATTAAAGAATCGCTTATAATATTAGAAAACACTAGAAGTAAGCCAAGCGGTACAGTGTCTTCAAATTTAACTTCTACGTTAACATTAGACAAAAATTTAAGTTTCGCAGAAGGAAAATTAAATGATAATTCTAGTACACGAGGACCTTTAAACTTGTCAAAACCTAGTACTAGTGGGTTGAATAAGAACATGTTTAAAAAACCCTGTGATAAAAGTAGTACAGCAATAAAAGTTAATTCTATTTCGAATGTTCAAACCGGTGGCGGCAAATATATTAATGTAATTTCAAAAGAAATTAAAAATTATAAGAAATTTAAAATGAGTGGAGTAAAACTCACCTTCCAACTAAAAGAATCTTTTCATGAAGAAATAGACGATTTAATAGGGTGGCTGGAAACAGCATTTAATGAAATGTTGAAAGAAATTCTTTCAAATAGTAAAAAAGGGAGTAAAGTTAATATATCAATATCACTCCCAAACGCACCCGAAGTAAAGCCTATATGGATTAGTATGAGACCTATAGATGAGATACACGGAAAATTGATCGTAAATTTGATCTCTGATATTAATCAATCTAATTCTCTCTTCTTTTGCGATGAGGTTATGGCTGTTGTAGCCAATATTATAAATTATCCGTACGTTGGAGCCAAATTTAACAATGATATAAAAGACGAAACGGAATGTTTAAAGAACAAGCGAAGTGTAAAAGACGTTGGCGAAATTGGGTTTAGCTGTCTTCCAAAATGTATTGCGTATTCAATTGAAGTATCAAACGGAGTTTTAACTCAAAGTAGGCTGAATAAAGCTACCAACTTCTTGTGTAAAAAAGCAAATGTTGAAATTATTCAAAATAAAGGTTGTTTTCTGCAAGACCTTTTCAAGTTTCAAAAATATTTGAAAAATATCCAGATTGTTGTTTTTAATAGTTTAAAGGCAAATATAATATTTCAAGGACCTCCCCAATTTGACTCGGCTAAAAAGATTTTTTTATACTTTTCCGAGTCTCAAAAACATTTCTACGTTGTTAAATCACTAACAGGGCTTTTTAATAAAAAACATATATGCGTTTTTTGTGACAGTCTGTATGATCACAAGAACTATCATAAATGTGAAATGCAATGCCGATACTGTTTCTCATCTCCACCTTGTGGTTTTACCCAAGGGGTTAAGAACTGTGTTAAATGCAATCGGTCTTTCAGAGGTGACGATTGCTACAACAGTCATTTAACAAATTTGATCAATACCAATACTGTATGTGACACAATGAAAATCTGCAAAAATTGTGGTATTTTTGTAAATTTTTCAAAAAGAAAAGAAGAGCATATCTGCGGGGAATACTTTTGTTCAAATTGTTTTAAACATGTTCCCAATGATCATTTATATTATATGAAGTTATACAAGAAAAAAAAAAGTTCCAATTTTTTTTTTATTTTCTTTGACTGCGAAAGCACACAAAATGTTAAATACAACAACGAACCTACTTCCTTTGTTCATACGGTAAACGTTGTAACAGCACAACAAAGTTGTGACAAATGCTACATGACAGACATATTCAGTAATGAATTAAATTGTGAACAATGTGGCCAGCGCATATTTTTAAATATGAATCTAATGAAGAAAACGTAAAACAATTTGTGAGTTACTGTCTTAAACATCGATCATTTGCAAACTAAATTACATGTATAGCACATAATTTGCAAGGTTACGATGGACATTTCATTATTTCAGAATTAATAGAACGAAAACTTAAAGTTAAACCAATAATGAACGGTTCTAAAGTAATGAAAATTACTTGTGGTAATGTAATTTTCATTGACTCGTTAAATTTTCTTCCCTTTTCCCTAGAAAAATTTCCAAAGATATTCGGTATTCAAGATATTAAAAAGGCCTTTTACCCATATTTTTTTAACACTTTGGAAAATTGGAACTATGTTGGAAAGTATCCCTCTGCAGACATGTATGGTATTGACGCAATGAAAGCAGAAATTAGAGATGATTTTATAAAATGGTATCAATCGGAATCACACAAAAATTTTGATAACCGGTTAGAGCTTGTAAATTATTGTAGAAATGATGTTAAAATATTACGTTTACGCTGCGTAATTTTCGTGAAGGATTTCCTGCAAATGTTTCAAATAAATCCATTTACTGAAGCTCTCACAATTGCATCTACAGTTATACTGGTGTTCCGAAAGAACTTTCTTGAAGAAAATTTGTTAGGTATTATGACTAATACAAAAAAGATCAACCAATCTTTTATAGCGATTAAATGGTTGAGTTTGGAAAATAAAAAGGTTGATGGGAAAATTGAACACGCGGAAAATCATGGTGAAATAAAATTGCCTAAATGCAATTTACATGTTGATGGCTATAATCCGGATACGGAAACAGTTTACGAATTCTTTGATTGCTATTTTCACGGTTGTATTACATGTTTTCAAAATAGAGCTCCAAAAACAATGAAAAATGGAACTTTGGATCAAAGATATGAAGCTACTTGTAATAAAACGATGTGGTTATAAACTCGTTTTTATATGGGAATGCCAATTTAAACAATTTTTGACGGAAAACCCACACATAAACAACAGCTTAAATAATGACATGAGCAATATCATTCTACCATTAAACCCCAGAGATGCAGTTTCAGGGGGACGCACTGAACTTTTTGCAACTTAATGTGAAGTTGCAGAAAATGAAACAATACAATATCTGGACTTTACAAGTTTATATCCGTACGTTAATAAATATGCTCCATACCCTGTGGCACATCCAAAAATTTAAAAAAAAAATGAAATTCCTACCTTACAAGAGATGCATGGATTTATATTATGTAATATTTTACCACCTCAGAACATTTCTATCCCCATTTTACCTTTAAAAACGGATTAAAAATTATATTTTCCACTTTGCAGAACCTGCTGTGAATTAAATAGTGTTAATATTTGCAATCACCACAAACACGAAAGAGCTCTCGATTGTACTTGGGTTATACATACCTGAAGTCAAGCTATTTTTGAAATTTGGCAATATAATTTTACACAGTATAACCCCAAAACAAAAGAAGGCGGTTTATTTTCTGAGTATGTAAATACTTTTTTAAAATTAAAACAGGAGGCTAGCGGTTGGCCTGCAAATTGCACAACGGAAAAAGAAACGGAAAAATACATTCAGCTTTATGAAATGCATGAAAATATTAGTTTAGACAAACTGAAAATCCATAAAAACCCTGGACAGCGTCACGAAGCCAAACTATGCCTTAATTCTTTATGGGGAAAATTTGGTCAACGAGATGATAAAGCTCAAACTGCAGTTATAAGCAGTTTTAAAGAGCTTTCTGAGTTTATTGAATGCCCTAACATTGAGCTATCTTCTATATACATCATAAATTATGAAACGCTATGGATTAATTGGAAATATGTAAAAGAAAATCACAGCACAATTAAACATTTAAACATACCCGTTGCTGCATATACGACGGCGTACGCTCGGATGAAATTATTTGACGTTCTTTCAAAAATTTCTGACCGCGTACTGTACTGTGACACTGATAGCGTAATTTTTATTGAAAAATCGAAACAGAAAACTTTTGAAACATCTGAATTTCTGGGTGGACTTACAAATGAATTGGAAAGTTACGGTCAAGGTGCTTATATTGATGAATATGTTAGCATTGGTCCCAAATCATATAGTTTGAAAATTAAAACATAAGATAAATATAAATACATTACCAAATGTAAAGGAATAACTTTAAATTTTAAAAACTCTTCACTGATTAACTTTGAAAAAATGAAACAAGTGGTACTTGAAGAGACTGAACCAGTTTTAGTGGAAAATAAATGCAGAATTAAGAGAAAACAGCCAGGACTCGTTTTATCTGAGCCTAAAAATAAAAAGATTAGATTTACTTTTAATAAGAGAGTCCTTAAGGAAGATGGGTTTTCATATCCCTATGGTTTTAAGAAAACAAAATAATTTAAAAGGAATTTGCCACAATAAAATAAGTAAAACATGTAACACTTTTGTATCATTGTTTTGTATAATAGTATGTTAATTTAGTTAAGTGAAGATTTCATACTGTATGTATATAATGATTATAAATAAATTTATTCAGTAAAATTCACCAAAATTGTTTCAATTAAACAGCGTCTCAGATGGCGGACTTACATATGTGAAACTTAAACCTTTACTTTTTGTATGCGGTGTCTGCATACCTCTACATATATATATGGAAGGAGCCTTAATATCCCAGGAAGAAGTATCGATGGCAATGCCATCGAATTAGCCTGAAGTTGGCGTCACTGCACAACCGGCAGTCAGGTTCCTTCTTCTTCTTCTGAGTGTGCGAACGAAATCACGTCGACTTTTCGGCATCCATAAAAATCTTTAGAAACGACTGAATAAAGGCAGCTCTATTTTTTTTTAAATTATTTCGGACGTTTTCCATTTTATCCCCCTGCCACCTGACAGAAATCAGAAGTGGGATAAACAGCTGTCTGATCGGTTGTTCTAAGTGTTCTTGAAATTATGGCTACCGAGTCGAATCACGGGACTGCTACGGACGAAGGTGGCGACAGCACGAGTGGATTTTGGGAACGAGAATTAGCAAACTCCACAGCTATCGCGAATGAAAGCAGCCGAACGAAAACGCAAAGACAAGGCAGCGCTATCGCCGACGATGCCCCGACACCGATAGCTGCAACGAGTCACGCCGCCCCTCAAAGCACGAAAGAAGAACTCGAACTCCTGCAAACCCGCAAGGAAGTATTACAATTAGAATTGGAGTTAACTAACGCGAAAATTTTGCTATTCCAGTCTCAAACACAGCTCCCAGTCGACACCACCGAGAGGAATAACAACAGCAGAGCGCAACCTCAGAGATTAATTAGATCTGATAATTTAACACGTCCTGAGCAAATAATATCTGCCCCAGATGCTACTGCAAACGACGAAACTAACATTCCATCGAGTGGACAGTACAACATTCGGGAGTTGATAGCAATAGCGCCTACTTTCGACCCATCCAACAAAATTTCCGTCTCGAGTACTCAGTGGGTGAAGAAAATCGAAGATCTGCGCGAAGTCTACGACATCAATGACAAGGCAACGTTACTTTTAGCCTCCTCTAAGTTGCAAGGTGCAGCAAAGTTTTGGCTGGAAGGCTACCAATCGAGAATAAGGACATGGTCGGAGATGAAGACAGGGATACTATTTGCCTTTCCCCCAATGCATGATGAGTCAGAAGTTCACATGCTCTTAAGTAAACGTCGCAAAACGTCACAGGAAACTTTTGAAAACTACTTCTTCGAAATGACGTCCATTGCGAGCAGAGCATCCTTAAGTAATGCTGCCGTGATTAAATATATTATAAGTGGTATCGTTGATCGTGATCTTAAAATGGCTCTATCCCTGCAGAGGTTCGATAGCCCGCATGAGCTTTTACGCCAGTATAAGCAATGGGAGGAACTTAACAGGTTTGCTGCTGAACCGCGAACCCAACCAAAGAAGGCTGACGGAATAGGTAGCGTTAAAAAATGTTTTAATTGCAACGAACCAGGACATCTATCCATAAACTGTCCCAAGCCGCAGAAGCGTCCCCGATGTTCACCGTGCAACAAATCTGGTCATAACGAGTCTCAGTGTAAAGCTGCAACTAGCGTGAAACGTACGGTGGCACTAGTCAGACGTGACGAGTACCACAAAACTGTCACAATAAATGGAGAACACACAACGATTGCCTTCGTAGACATGGGAAGTGATATCACCTTGATAAAGAAATCGTTCGCCGAAGCGTGTCAACTGATAAGTCTACCTTGCAAGGTGATATTAAAAGGATTTGGTAAGGGTACTTGCAGCACCATCGGAAAGGTAAATGTAAAATTAGTAGTAGATAAAGCTGTAGCAAACATCGATATATTCCTTGTGAGTGATGAATTTTTGTCAACCGATCTTATCGTAGGCAGAGACTTTATCGATTTAAGCCACGTCGAAGTTACGAAACGCCATAACGAGCTCTCTATAGTTAACGCCGGCAAGAACGATCATCGGGAGCGACACGTTACCACCCACCTGGGCGAAGGTAAATTCAGTGCAAACGGAAAGCCAGTAATGAAAGTACCTACTAACGAAAATCCTGAAGCCGCAACAGCCGATATCGTTCCACAAAAGCAGCACACGAGAACAGCAGTTACCCTTAAGGATGAAATCCAAGATTCCGAAGTCAACTGCAAGGACCTCATGATGGAGCAACGTAAGCAATTACTATTACTTTTAAATAGCTTTAGAGATTGTTTTGCCAAAAATATTTTCGAACTTGGATGTTCGCGGAGTGTAGAACTCGACATACACTTGCGTAATAATCATGTCATTAATTGTCGGCCTTACCGTCTGGGCTATTTCGAACGAGACAAAATAAAAGCTATCGTACAAGAGCTCTTAGACGTAGGAATAATTAAGCCATCAAATTCAGCCTACTCTTCCCCTGCAATTCTGGTTAAAAAAAAGGACGGAGACTATCGTATGGTGGTGGACTATCGCCGAATCAATGAAATTACGGTTAAAGATCGGTACCCGTTACCCGTGATTGAAGATCTATTACAGCAATTGAATGGAAGTACGTTTTTCATATCTCTCGATCTTGCCTCCGGGTATTATCAAATACCCATCGCAAAAAGCGCCCGAACATTTACCGCATTTGTTACCCCTGATGGAGAATATGAATTTGTGAGGATGCCATTTGGGCTGTCGAATTGCCCATCGGTATTCCAACGGCTAATGAACGGCCTGTGTGGAAAAATGAAGAAGGGAAACGTTGTTGTTTACATGGACGACATTTTAATCCCATGTAAAAGCCTTGAGCATGGTTTGGAGGTCCTTACTGAGTTTCTAACGATCTTACGAAATGAGGGATTAACGCTGAAACTAAAAAAATCATTCTTCTTCGAGTCTAATATCGAATTCCTCGGGTATAGCATCTCAGCAAAAGGCATACGACCTAATGAAAAAAAAAATTTCAGCGGTTAAAAATTTTCAAGCACCAAAAGACGTCCACGAATTACGGCGATTTTTGACTCACGAGTTATTTCAGAAAATTTGTTCCCGAACACGCCATTATAGCCAGTCCTCTCACGGATTTGTTAAAGAAGGAGGTCAGTTTCTTATGGACACAAAAACAAGAAGAAGCATTCACGAAATTAAAGAATATCTTAACGACACGGCCGCTGCTTGCTTTGTACGATCCACAGTTAGAACACGAAGTTCATACCGATGCCTGCTCCGTTGGCTTGGCCGGTATACTATTACAACGAGGAACAAACGGTGTCCTACGTCCTGTTAGCTATTTTAGTCGACGAACAAGCGAACATGAGCGCTTCTTTCACAGCTACGAGCTAGAAGTTTTGGCGATAGTGGAGACATTGAGACGCTTCCGTAGTTTTCTTTTAGGCAGACCGTTCAAAGTGATCACTGACTGCGAAGCAATCACAGCAACATCAAAAAAGAAAACAATTGTTCCACGAATAGCACGATGGTGGCTGTCACTATCGGAATACGAGTTTGAGGTGGAGTACAGGAAAGGGAGGCTCATTCAACATGCAGATGCCCTCAGCAGGAACCCCGACGAACCATCCCGTGATGTAGAAGAAGCTGGAGTAGGAGTTTTTGGGTTAAGCAGCATTGATCAAGCTGATTGGTTACTGACCATCCAACTCCAAGACCCGAAGCTAGATCGGATCTTTCAAATTCTACATAGGAGCCCTACCACTAACGAAGAAAAACAGGTGCATAAGGATTTTACTTTGGACCGAGGGCGACTTTTCCGAAAAGCTGAAGGACATTTAAAATGGGTAGTTCCTACGGATGCTATATGGAGAATTATAAAGTCATGTCATGACGACGTTGGACATCATGGAATCGAACGTACAATTGATAACCTACGGCGAGATTTCTGGTTCCCACGCTTAAGAAATAAGGTCAAGCGCTATATTTCGACGTGCGTACATTGCGCTTACTACAAAAAACCTTCGGGAAAGCTGGAAGGGGAATTACATTGCATAGAGAAACCTGCTATTCCATTCCACACAATACATCTGGATCACCTTGGGCCGTTCCCAAAAAAGCACCATTCACAGATAAATTAAATCTAGTTATATTGTTATGTTTGAAATTATATGAAGTTTTTGTTCTATTTCCCGTATATGCATCGTTGTCTACCATATCAAACACTAATAAATTTGGTAATTGCCCTATCACAATATTGTCTAAAGATAATGTGAATGTATTTGCAGGTATCGTGTAGGTTTTTACCTCAACCCGCTTATATGGGTAAATAGCATTTGAGCGTTGAAGTACGGTTTCGTGAGCTAACATTATGCTGGGGTTCACAGTTACATGGTTCATATACATTGTTGCTTCTACAATCTTAAGTTGGGGTGAATTATCATCATTCCTTGAAAGAAGATAAAATTCAGGTTTTTCAAGAGATAGCACAACACGCAAATCCACACCATTCATTAGTAATTTATTTTGGTTAAACATGTCACCGTGAATTTTACCCATTAGTTCCACAACTTCACTATTGCAAAAAAAGCTTTTGTCTTGCAAGGTAACCTATATTTTCTTCTGCGCTCTGAATTACTTCCATGTTGCTCTCATTAAGATACTAGCCGACAGACTCCAAATGTGTGGTTTCCGCATCCTTTCCATAATTTAATAAGTTTCAATGTATGCCCGGTAGTTGTATTTATTATCAGTTTGAGCAATCGGCTTACCATTTAAGTAAATAGTGCACTGACGAAAAAGTGAATAGAGCACATTATTTACAACACCTGGACCTTCACCACGCACTGTGGTTCTCCCTACGACAATATCTTTTCCTGTATAAAGTTCTTCTTTTCCATCTTTAATTTTAAATAGTTGCACTTTCAAACGTAGATAAATGCTTGACAAATCCCTATATGTATCCCCATGCCCTACTAACGAAACAAATTCTAACACTGATGAGTTATCTAATGAGGCTATGGGTTTGTATGCTAACTCTTCGGTTCTTAAAATATTACTTTGAACGGTAGGTGCCGAGAAAAGTTCCAGTTCGGACTTCATGCACTCGGTATACACAGGCATTTTGTTTATTTATCAAAAATGTCCAGCACACGTTTACGAAAACTGCGTCTACCTTTTACAGGCTTTCTCTTCTTGCTTAATGGTTTTTTCGTTTCTTCCTGCACCATCCATACGATCAATCAGCTTATTTATACCTTTTTGCGCAAGTTCTTGAGCAGCAGCTTTACCCTGCACTTTTAAAATATCTTTTATAGGCTTACTGCCCACATCTTTTAAAATAGCTTTACCAGTTTTAATCGCCTGTTGTTTTAAAACTTTCGCACCAGAAGTAACTAACGGTTGCAAATATCTTAGCAATCCACTGAAAAAACTTCTAATTCCTCGTCCGTGTTGATAAATAAGTGGCGATCGGTACAGTTCACCTATATCAACTGAACTGTCGTCGCTTTGAACTAGATAATAACGTGTATACAACGAATTCATACTCTTGCTTGAAAGGAATTGCATATACTTTTCCACTATAATGGCTGACGAAGTGCCTGCTATTTATAGTTTTATTGTCTCTTGAAATGAAGCATTATATATGTTGATATATAACCTCCTTTAAACTTAACCAACTGAGTTACAATAAAAATTCGGTGATGTAAACTCTTCTTGTACATTTAGACTAACTAACATTATAAGAAGCGCCTTGGCCTAATTCGAGGATTGCGAGATTCAAATCAACAGAGTAACATACTGGGGACAATTTAAACAATTCTGAGATGAGATCACTCATTAACAGGATAAGCTTTAGCACAACCCAAAATTTGACTTTTCAAAAACTACAACATTTTAATGGAAATAATGGAAAATGATGATTGGGTTGATATTACAGAAGTTGGGTACATCTTCTTAAAGTATATTTTTTCATTAGGATTAAACGTTACAGGTCTCCAATATTTTTAAACCGATTCAGTTATTTAAACTATTTTTTATGAACCAGCTTGTTGACAAAATAAAAAGGGAAGCAAATAACTATGTAAAATCCGTGTAGTCATCAAAGAATCTAGGTAAAAACTATATGGCCTAACATGACATGCAATACATAAAGATGAATTCAGGGTTTTTATTGGACTTCTAAATATGGGTACAAGTCTGTTTCTAATATGCAAGAATATTGGTTTACTAAACATAATAGTAGAATCCCTTTTTCGGGATTTCAGTTCCAAAAAAAAATTTTGGGTGCGCCATTTAAAATACCCGACTCAGACAGCAAAGATCTCAAAACACAAATACAACGGGTTAGATATTTTTTAGAATATCTAGATTCAACATTTTCGGAACACTCTATTCCCGTCCACCAAACCCCTAGACCTAGGCGTCTCCTTTGGTCCGTAGAAGGATCCAAGGAGCTAAAAAAGAAAGTAGAATTAGATTAATTAGATAACGTCTTATCCCATCATGTCGTTATCAAGAAGTAGAATTTAGTTTCTTCCTTTTCTTTTTTTCTTTTTTTTTAGGATAAATATCACACTAATTTTAACTCTTAGACTCAACACATGAATTTATAACACATATTATATCTTTATATTAGCCAAATAGAATTCGGACTGATTAGCATGTTTAGAGAATAGCAACTATGCTTTGTACTGCGCATAGCCGTACTATAAGATATCAACTTACATAGCTGTACCATAAGATATCAACCCCATAACATAGATCATCAACTCGAACACATTTCCTAATTGTAACCCCATTGTTTACATGTCTCATGCGCCCGAGCCGAAAAGTGCAATATGAGCACAACAGGCCGATAACCCACGGACGAGACATTGTTTACACTTATGTAATTGTTACAATGAAAGTTTTATGGGTCAGAAAAATTGCATAAAGAATTTCATCACCCACTTGACCCAGGGTTCGATTTATGATCTTACTAAGAACAACGGTTTATTTCGTGACATGTTTAGTTAAGCACTTTGTTAATTTAAGCATATTTGTAAGAAATAGCATAGGAATTTTGTAAAGGTAGTTGTAAGAGAAATTTGTATAAAAAGGCGAAGCAAATTTGAATAAACAAGAACTTTCACGCTGACGCTCAACTGGGTTGTTTCATTGGAATCATCCTCAAGCAGAAGATGAAGGTTCGTATATGGCCACCTTACGCTGGTAGCCTTATCCGGAAATTTTAGCTGGCCAATGGCTTAGCTCCCGGACTTTCTTTCCACAGGTACAGAATAATTACAGCTTATAAGATACGCCATATGGAGCTTAAGTAGGGCCAAATTGATTGTGCACTTATTTATATATAAATAAATAAATAGATAAATATTCTTGGATAAGTTAGTTATGTGGATGAATTCATAGTAAAATTGAAAAGAAAAATTTCGTTAATTACTACAACACTATTAAGCCAGCGAAATAGGATATATGAATTTATCGTTCACACCATAGTGAAAGCCAAAAAATCGCGATGATTTTTAATCTTGTAGATAAGGCTTTACAACTTTCACATGAAAAATATCATGAAGAGAATTTAAACTTAGTCAAATCAACCCTTGCGAACAACTTATACCCGAAAAAGTTCATTGAATGCTACATCAAAAAAAGATTGAGTTTTCATACAAAAAACACCCAAAAAGAAAAACCTGATAAAGAAAATACTGTCTACGTAGGGATCCCCTTTATAAATAATGCTGATGTTAAACTGAAAAAAACATTAAAGAAATACAATGTAACACCTGTTTTTTATAACAATCGGAAAAATAATGTTAACTTCAGTAACCTGAAAGATCGAGATCCGATGCCAATCAGATCGCATGTCGTATATGAGATCCCATGTAAAGGTTGCGACAAAGTGTACATCGGGCAAACAAAACGGTATTTGAAAGATAGACATTACCAACACGACTATAATGTAAAACGAGATGAAAAATCGTACACAGCGCTAACAAAACATAGAGTTAAATTTGATCATAATTTCAACTATGAAAGAACCAGGGTTCGACATTCTGAAAAGTCTTATAAAAAGCGCTTGATCCGTGAAATGATTAGCATTGTAAAAACACCTAACATGGTAAATGAAAGATCGGATGTTGACAATATTAGCGTTATGTACATGGGCATATTGTAAAGCGCTCGCTAGTTTAGTACAGCGCTCACAGGTCACCGCTCTCTCCTCCATGCTTATCTATTTCAATTCGAATGTTTTGTTTTCAGTATCTCGACTACTCTGCTTGACACAGGTCACTCATTTATATTCGTGCGAATTTTATTTATATACATCTGTAAATAATGAGTGTCTCTAAGTTTATGTTATTTGTTACATCGTAGAGTTATTTATTTATGACTGTTTTTTACAACAAAACCTAGGTATGCAATTGTTTATAATTTATTTGTTCTAGTACATCGAATTTTATGAATTTAGTTTTACAATGCTTTCGTTTCTATTTGTTCATGATAGGCTTGAAAATGACCTCGCGGAGAGTGTCGAAACGTCGCCAAATAAATGGTTCAGAAAATTATTTTATGATTTTTTTGATTTTGCCATAAAAAATCCCAACGCAGTTACGTTCCTATTGGTCAAAAAGCCTGGAAGGTTTTGATACTCATTAATTTAGTATTGAGGAACGCTTGGGTACTCATTCACTTATATGAATTTATGCAATGGCGGACTCTGAAACAACCCCTGCTCCCTTAGCCCCTCCACCCATTTGCCTTTAGTTAGTTTTAATCCTAATCTTTAAGTGTTTTACTATGTAGCTTGTATTAAGTGCAATAAAAATAAAAATAAAAATAAAATTGAGATGCATCTACAATGTAGATTCTACATTATTCTTATTATGGAAGTATCACATCAGAAAATCTTACTGGTCCAGATTTACTGTTAGCACAAGAATTCCGCTGCACTTCTATCAAAACCTATTAAAAAAATATTCCAGGGGCATAGGAATATGGTATATATACTCTCTAAAAGTAAATTAGTGAATATGTCACTAATTATTTTAGTAGTTTATGAATTCACTCTAAAATTAGTGAATTAGCCTATACTAACTAATTGAATTTGTGAAATTTAATTTTTCTGTACACCACTAGGTGGTCTTATTTTTATTTAATACAGGAATGATAAGTTATTGTGCATTTTATTTTGTAAAAATAAGGAATTCTCTCATCTGTTAACAAGTGAGTGTATTTAATAAACAATAATTATTTACCATATGTGGTATATGTAAATAATTTTTTTTTAGTGAACTAAAATAATACTATATGGGTAATTCTACGATAAGAGCGACATTCAGTGGCAAACGGAAAAAAATTACTTTCTTTTTCCAAAACAGTGTTTCATATGCGATAATATGATAAAGAGCCTCATTTACTATTGGGCGCGTTATAATTCAATTGTTAAAGGTATTTAATTTTTATGAAAATCGTATTAAAAGTTGAAGAAAGTATCTCCCCTGGCCTGTCCCTTGACCGTTTCCTTGCTAACAAATGAACTTAATTTCTACCATATTTAATTAAACGTCGCCAAATCTCAACTGCCACTCACTAGGTGGTCCTAGGCAATATTCTTCTAGTTGTGGTACTACCTATTTATTTCATAAGGTTTAGTATTTTCAAAACAATTTTTGTCCCACGATTTTTGGTTATCCTCCCCTGGCATACTTTGATTTATTGGTATTGCACAAATGTGTGACGCACGCACACATGAAACCGTGCAGCGCTCGCATTTGATGTAAAGTTGGCAATAAGCCTCGAGAGATTCGTTTCTTCGCTTTCATCAGTCAGTTTGAGTCACGCAATTCCGCAGTGTGGACGTTTAGCACGGTGATCGCCATCTCTCCCCTGGTAAGTCGTAATTAGCTATTATTTACCTAATTATTGTGAGCTTACTGCCTCTTTAAAGAATTTCGTGAAAACATTAACCATGTAATTTATATAATTCTATACGAGCATTGATTTTTTAACAATTTCAAAATTTTCTTAAAAACATCTCTACCCTGCCATATCTCCCCTGTCTTGAAAAGTTCCAGGGGAAATACAAAATGACCAGGGGAGATATATACCTCTAATTATTTACGTTGAAAGAAGCCTCGGAAGAAGTTAGCTCACCAGGGTGATATTTCTTCAATGTGTATTATTATTTACAATCATGTATCAAGTGCTCATTTATTTTGATTTAAACCGGGTAAGCTGAATTAGCTGATTTAATTCTGTTGCAGGCCATGGCGAACAGAAAAAGATTAATACGTGAAGAACGTCTGGAGAAAAAGCGCCAAGCAGAAAGACTGCGATATAAAAGAATAAAGGGCAACCCAGAAAAATACGAAGAGCAAAAAGAAAAGGAAAGAAAGAAGTATGCGAGGAAGAAAGAAAAAGGAATCATAAAGACTGTGGACAAAATGACCCCCAGAGAGCAACGCAAGGCGAGAAAGATGTGGAGAGAAAAGGCGAGGAAACGTCGACACCGTCTAGCACTCACAGATATTTCTAATAACCCGACGATATCACCAAGTTCAGATAGTAAGACGCCTACACCGCAAAGAAATTCTGATCGGAGAAAACAGGCAGCAAAACAGAAATCAGATCGTTCCAGGAGATTGAAATACAAAATAATAAAAAAACAAAAACAGGAAATATCAAAACTTAAAGCTACAGTTGAGCGTTACAAAAAACGATTACAGAGATTGAAACCACCAGAAAATCTAGAACCAAACACAAAAATTAATAAAATGTTAGATTCCTTTAGTACTAAAGACACAATTAAAAAGAAACTGTTGTTTGGTGAAGTACTGGGTGAACAACTGAGGCAAAATTTTTCTACTCTTTCGACTGATAAGGAAAAAAAAGTTTTCAGAAGGATGATAAGCGGAAAATTAATCAGTAGATATGGGATCCTACAGAATGATACTGAGATAAAACCCTTAAAAAGACCGAAACACAAAATAAAATTTATGGATCCTAAGCGAAAAGTTAAAGCCAACTATGAAAAATTGAAGATGGTAATCACAAACTTTCTAACAGATGACTGTAATAGTAGAATATGTGCTGGTAAAAGGGACTTTGTGACAAAAAACGGGGAGCGGAAACAGAAGCGTGTATTACTCGACACATTATTCAACTTGCACAAATCTTTTCTGAAAGATTCAGGTATTAGTATTTCTTATTCCCTTTTCTGTAGACTGAGGCCATTTTGGATTATTCCACCACGCTGCGATAATCGTGATACGTGCCTATGTGTAACTCATGCCAATATGAATTTAACGCTTGCCGCCTTATTTCAAGCAAAGATCACATCAGTTCCGAACCATCATAGTCTTCTAAATCAAATTTGCTGCAATAAATACAGTGAAAAATGTCTTTTACGCGAGTGTCTAATCTGCAAAAACAAAAGGCTGGAGTATAAAGAATTTGATAATTCTGTTTTAATATGACACAAACAGTGGGAGTCTATCTCTACTAATATGACTGATCCCAAAACTAAAAAGATACGCAAAGTGACTAAATGCATAAAAAAGACAATTCAGATACATCCCCGTGATGTGATTTTGCAGTTCGAAACGAGTTTAGGAAAGTTTCATCAGCACAACGTGAATATTGTACACCAGTACAATGCATTTAAAAGAAAAAAGCATAATCTTACAGAAACAGATGCCATAATTCATATGGACTTTAGTGAAAATTACCAAACTAAATATGCTGAAGAGATTCAGGCTTTTCATTTTGGAGGTTCGAGACAACAAATTACTCTCCACACCGTAGTTACTTACACTAAAGACAACGCAGAAGCAGAAGTAAAGACTACATGCTATTGTACTATGTCAACAAACTGGTCACATTCTCCTCCAGCTATTTGGGCTCATTTACAGCCTATCCTGGATACGCTGCCTGCCACTGTTAAAAATTTACATTTTTGGAGTGATGGACCGGTCACCCAGTACCGCAACAAAACCATGTTCTATCTATTGGCGACTAATTTAAAGAAATTCTATTCTAACCTGGTGAATTTCACATGGAATTATCATGAAGCGGGTCACGGGAAAGGACCACCCGATGGGGTTGGCGCAGTTTGTAAGAGAACTGCTGACAGGCTCGTTGGTAGCGGTAATGACATATCTTCGTTGAGCGATTTATCAAATGCAGTTCAGAAGCATTGCCCTAACATTAAAGTATTGACGATCGACGACTCTGAAATAATGCAAAAAGAAAACATTCTTCTTGCAGCAGGTAAAAACATTAAAACTTTTCCTGGTACACTGCGTATACATCAAGTTATAGGGAGCACATTTCTCCCTAATCAACTAAAAATGAAGACATTAAATTGTTTCTGCAACCAAGATTGCAGCCATTTCCAAATTGGCAATCTCTTGTATTCCTTTAATTAATCGCGTCTTCATGTTGGGGATGTTTGTATATATATATATATATAAATCATAACCAGAGTTAGGAGAGGAACCGCAACCCTTTACATCCCGAAGAGGAACTTCCAACTCCAAATCTAGGGGTATTATCAATGTCTTTGAGCGTGCATAACAAATTTTCGTACATCCGAAGAATAAATTTTGAAAACAAAATTTATAAATTTTTATTGTTGTGTAGTATTCAGCCTATAGAGTTAATATTTTATTATGTTATTCTTATGTTGCCCATAGTTGCCTAACAGACTACACAAAAATCATAAGTATTGTTGTAAACGGATTTGAATACTTATTTTTTAGTTGTGCTGAGGAGAATACTTAATTTTATTATTCATTATATTTTCAATATCTAACTTTCTTCTGTAGGCACAGTTCATAAAGTTTTCTATACTTTGTAATCTTTAATTTTCAGTCAAGACTGTACAAAATTATAAGTCTAATAGTGAATTAAACAGGAAGTTTACAAAATGTTATTTTTTATATTGAATTTATTCTTTTATTTCATTAAACTTACCTCAGAATCTCCACCCTGTCCATATTGTATCCTACCCTGTAAAGCATGTCTCTACCCTGGATAAAATATCTCCCCTGGTCTTTTATAAAATTATTAAAAAACCATAAAATGACTCGCCTCCTACCATTCAGTACTTTTAGTAACTGTTAAAATGAGAAAATGTCAAATTGGGCTCATTTCGTTTTTTTTCTTGCTTTGCCACAAACGCTAACATCTGTGTCGCTCTTATCGTAGAATCACCCATATATAATTGTATTATAGTGTATCATATTACTTATTCTCACAGATGTATAGATGTGCACGTGTTCCGATGATTATGGGACTACATCGTAGGCTAAGTTTATATTATTTCATAGAATGTTTATATTATTTATTGGATAATATTTAGGACTGATTTGGACTTAGAGATTATTATGTAGACCAAGTACTATCGGCGTCAGTCAGTTCACAAAAATCTTTCAGTCTATTAGGACATACTTTTCAATTTTTATTTTTCTTAATAAAGAAAGAATAAATATATTTTAACGTGTTTAATGAATTTTTTTTTTTCATCTTATATGAAATACATTAAAGGCATGTACATTTTTACAGGCACGTCGTTTTAAGTGCATTATGTGCCAGGATATTTTTATTCATTGCGTGATTGATTCAGATTTTGTTCATCGTGACTTCAGTGGGCCATATTGTGAGTGATAAAACAGTAAATATTGTGTTGAAAAACGAACTATACAATAGAATATTGTTTTTAACTGTGCATCATGGAAGATTTCAGTCAACTAGAAGTTGATTAGTTGATTTCAAAATTAAAAGAACATTTGAATGATGAAACAACCTTTCAGATTTTACGAAGTAAGTAAATTGAAATCATTTATTTCTCACTATTTCAATATTATACTCGATATTTATGAAATCATTTGATGTGTCTGCTTCACGAGTTCTTTGTAAGTTTTTATCTGTAATTATATCTTTATAAGGAAAAAAAATATTCAGAAGCTTCTTTACTAGATTAATAATATTTAATCATAAATTTTTGAATTAATTATTTTTAAATTATCATTATAATTGAATTGCAATAATAGTAATCATGATTGCGATCTTGACAAAATCAATGCCTGAATTTTTAATTTTAATTGTTTTTTTTATTATACATGATTTTTTTTATTATAAAATTTATCAGCAATTGTTTGAGAAAAGCATACAATGTACCCATTTTTTGTTCAAAACTTCAAACTTTTCTGATTAATACGATGATAATAATTCTTCTTAACTCCAAAGAAAATTCTCCTTTATCAAATTTGAAATCAGATTTATCTTCTACTAGTTATAATACTTAAAGTATAAAGTATTCATGAATGATGTTTCCATTAATTTCAATTTGTATTCAAAGAACTTTTTGCTACAATATTATATATAGTATACTTTCAGACAATCTAATTATTCTATTCTAGTTTTAAATAAATATATTTTAAAGATTGAGAAATGCATCAATAATTCTCTTGCAATAACTAGTTTCAATTTGATATTGTCAATATGGAGACATCTTTGAATTGCTTTCTGTGTCATCGGAACGTTCGAGGAAGCTTAGATGAATTACGCCGACATTTAGAAGAAACTCACGGTTTAATTATTAGTCGTGGCTTAGGAGATCAAGGTTTTGAATGTGCTCAAAACGGTTGTCGCAGACGATTTTCAAGTTTTCATATGCTACGTAGATATTAGATATTAGACAACGTCATTTTCACTATGGAATTAATGAAAATATCGAAATTCCAAATTTGATTGCTCTGAATAGAGATAACGTTCATCCTCACAATAATGAATTTTATCAAGATGACGTTCATGGCGATTTTCAAAATAATGCTCATCCACAAGAACCGATGGACATAAATTTCAATGATGATAATGATCAAGACGCTAACAATGAAAATTTTTCTAATTTCGACTTACGAGTTAATGTTATAAAAATGATTGCTCGACTTCAATGTAGGGAGTCAATGACAGGAAAAATTCTTACAGAAGTCTTAGATGAATGTGAAGATTTGTTATTGTCGACAAGAGATTTTTTACATTACAAAGTTCATAATTTTATGGAGAGTAAAGGACTATTAAATGATACTGAAGCAGCTGATGTTTTAAACTGTTTCAAATTTGAAAATCCTTTCAATGGTTTGAGGACATTAGACCAACAAATCGAAGCATTACAAGATAATTGTGAATATATTATGCCAGTAGATATACCTCTTGGATATAGAATAGATACTGTATTAGATAGAAAAAGTAGTACGTACAGACCGACCATGGTAATGGAAACATGTCAATATGTATCAATCATAAAGACATTAGAATTAATGCTATCAAGTCCTGAAGTATATAACGTTATTCATTCAGAGCAAAAATCATCAGATGGTATATTAGCGTCATTTTTAGACGGACAACATGCTCAAATGCATCCTTTTTTCTTGAAGCATCCTCATGCAATACGTATCCAACTTTATTATGATGATTTCGAAATCGTGGGTGCATTGGGATCTAAAACTGGCGTTCATAAAATAGGAGGTTTTTATTTTACGATTCAAAATTTACCACATCACATGAACTCTGAACTCAGTTCAATACATGTAATTTCTTTATGTTCTGCTGTTGATATAAAAAAATATGGCTTTGAAGCAATTCTTGCTCCATTCTTTGAAGATCTAGCTAAGTTGGAGAGCGATGATGGTGTCCTTATAAATATAAGAGGAAATGATTTCATTTTACGTGGTTCATTAGTTGCATTTTGCGGTGATGGACTTGCAGTTCATGAAATTTATAATTTTTTGGGACCCTCTGCTAATCATTTTTGTCGTATGTGTATGCTTAATAGAAATGATCTACATAATCGTTTTCTTCATCTAAGTCAAGAAAGGAATGTTGCGATTTATGAAGAGCATTTGGATCTTTTACAGAGAAATCATTTTT
This sequence comes from Philonicus albiceps, assembly GCA_963969385.1. Lineage (NCBI taxonomy): Eukaryota > Metazoa > Arthropoda > Insecta > Diptera > Asilidae > Philonicus > Philonicus albiceps. The sequence goes on along the minus strand of OZ017773.1, from coordinate 23,068,023 downwards.
CAAATGAGACAATGGTAGCTACTGGCATTCGAGGTCCTACGTATCTACATAATTCTCGATATTTTCATATTACACGTAATAAAATATTTGATCCAATGCACGATTTTCTCTGTGGAATTTGTCCTATGGTGCTTAAATTACTCTTGTATGAGTTTATAACAGTTCAAAGAAAATTCAGCATTGATTATTTTAATGCAAGGATATCATCATTTGCGTATGGGTATGTAGAAAAAATCAACAGACCTTCAGCTAATTTTACTGATGCTATGCTTAGAAGAAATGATCATACATTGAGTCAAAAAGCAATGCAAATGTGGTGTCTCGTGCGGGCGTTTCCGTTTTTAGTACATGGATATATACCAGAAGGAGATGAACATATGAGTCTCTTACTCAGCTTATTACGAATAATGGAAATAATATTTGCACCAAAAGTTACATACTCATTGATGCCATATTTGCGAGCTTTGATAACCAGCTTCCAAACTACTTTACAAAATTTATTTCCACACGTGAATTTTATTAATAAAATTCACCATTTATCTCACTATCCTGAATGCATAATGTGGTCTGGCCCAATGAGTCTTTATTGGTGTATGCGATATGAATCCAAACAATCCACCGAAAACATTGATAAGATTATGTCAGTGTAGCCAGAGTGCTAAATGGGGTACAAAAGATGTAAAAATTCATCGTTATAGCACTTCGTGTGGTAAACCGACGCTTGTATCTTGTACTTTAAGCAGGGAATTTCTGCACAACTTTGGTTTGGTTGATTCTGATGTAGTCGATCGTCATATTTCTGTACGAGTTGATGGTATAGAATACAGAGTTGGATTATACGTATGTCTTGAAAATGCTATAATGCGAGATGATGATCTACCTCTTTTTGGAGCTATCAAAGAAATTGTCAGATTCAATGGCACGGAGATTCGCTTGTTAATCCAACCCTACAAAACAATTTTATTTGATCCTGATTTACATGCCTATAATATAGCAGCTGAAGATGATCTACAGGGTTGTCTAAAAGTATCTGATTTGTCACATTATAAGCCATTTTCCTGTTGGACGAAACCAGGCTGTACAGATCTGTATATAAGTCTCCGCCACATTTTGTTGCGACGAGTATAATTATAATATAATATCAAGTAATAATATGGTGTAAATAATGTAAATACTATATAATAAAAATTTCAAAATGTTGCATAGGTGAATGCATCAATGGAGCAGCATTTTTAGAATTAACAGAAAGTGATTTTAAAGATTTAAGTATTAAAATGGGACCTAGGAAACTATTAATGAAGTTAATAGATTCTTTAAAAAAACCAACGACGATACTTGGTATATTTGTTGTCAACAAGGATGGTACATTAGAACCCCAAGAAAATGAGCCGGTATTTTCTGACTCTCATCTCTCCGGTCACCAATCATCAGAAACCAATTCAAACGATAATAGATACAGAAAAGAAATAGCTGGAAGCTCCAAAGCAGTAGAGACATCGTCACAGGTATCGTTTTCGGTAAGTATCTCGGAAATAGACTTTATAAAAAAATTATAAGTGTAAATTATACTAAAGTAATATTTCGAATTTTTCAGAAATATCCAACAGTACAAGCAATACTTGAAAATCATCCTCAAGGTACGCGTGTACTCAATGCTGCTAAGACCAATTTTACAGAATTAGACCGGGTATCGTTGGTACGCATTGTGGTGTCATCACTTGTAGACTATCATGGTAGTTGGTAAGCAAAATTTTAACATTGTTATTAAATGAACGAATTTTTCTTATAATCATTAACTTCAGTTTAATATAATAATCTTTGATTATGAAATATTGTTACAGTTATCCTCCAAATTCTGCAAAGATTGCTCTCGCTAAAGCAATCGTTTCAGAATTTCCAAAACTTAAAGATCAGACAACATCAACTGGATATGAACATTATTACGATGAAAGAACTAAACAAGGATTCATCGAATATCGATTAATTACAATGAGAAAGTCATTGAGTCCTTCAAAGAAAAAATACCAAGGAGCAGCAAAGAAAAGGAAAGTGGAGAATAAAAAAAAAGAGGTGTCAGTATCTCTGGACAATAAGTTTTCACCGGAAGAAATCAACGAGAAGGTGTGTACAAAACGTTTTATTTAGATGAATGTAATTTTGACTTTTTACTATTACAGATTTCGGTAATGAAATTGAAAATTCCAAACAGCCACAACAAAAATTCAATCACATTGGGTTTAGAAGAGACTTATGCGTGGAGAAGAAAATGGATCCTCGAAGAAAAACCTTCAATATCCCAAGTTTTGATGATGTACCCAAGATGTGTATCTTTCATTAAAATTAGAAGTCATACTGGCTTATATTTATTTAATATTCTACAAGCCTTTTTGGAAACAAATGGACTACTACTGGATAATTGCAGGGGACAGTCATATGACAACGCAACAAGCACTACTAAAAGAAAAAAATAAATCCGCGGATTACGTGCCATGTGCTGCGCATTCCCTTAACCTAGTTGGTCAAGAATCCGTGAAGGTTGCAACCGAAATTGTAAATTTTTTTGGAATAGTGCAACAAATATACGTTTTCTTCTCTGCTTCGACCCATAGGTGGGAACTGTTAAATCGTGAAACAAAACTAAAATTTACGTTAAAAAGTTTAAGCCAGACCAGATGGTCTTGTCACTTTGATGCTGTCAGAGCTTTGAAAAGTAATTATGATGGCATTATGAAAATTCTCAATAGTTTCGGCGAAAATGACGATGAAAAAGTTGATTTCCGAAAAGAGGCACGAAATTTATTTAATAAACTGGCGAAACTAGAAACTGCAATTTTGATTGTTTTTTGGGAAGAAATTTTGGAGAGATTTAATGTAGTTAATAAAAAAGTACAGAGCCCTGGTTTAGACATTGGTGAAGGCAATAAGTTAATTGTGTCATTAAAAGAGTTCGTGAAAAACATAAGGCAACAATCAGATCAGAAGCTAAAGGAATACGAAGAGAAAGCTAAAAAATTAAGTACTAGTGTGGGAACAGACTACAGTGACATAAATAAGAGACGCATTACTTTAAAATTTTCAGATAAATCTACAGATAAAGTCTCAGTAAACTGCGCAGAAAAATTTAAAAGAGACACGCTTAACGTTGCGTTGGATAAGATGATTATGGATTTAAATAATAGAAGCCAAGCCTATGAGACCTATAGCAAAAAATTTAAATTTTTAATGGATTTGCAAGACAAAAATCAAGAACACATAGATCTGGAAAGTGTACGTAATATTATTGATTATTATCCAAATGACGTAGACGAACATTTAGTGAATGAGTGCATTCAGTTGAAATCTTACTTAATGCAGTCTAAGACAGAGTCTTACACCTCTTGCAGTGAAATTTTTTGGCTAATTTATGAAAAGAAACTTGTTGATGTTTTCCCAAACTGCTATACTATCTTAAAGATTTTTTTAACGATGCCGATCACTAGCTGTGAAGCGGAGCGTTCTTTCTCCAGGATGTCATATATAGAAAACAAATACAGGACAACAATGTCGAACTATCGACTAAATCATTTATCAGTTCTTTCGATAAATTGCGATTTAACAAAGGACCTACAGTGCGATGACCAAATAAAAGAATTTGCAGCACAAAAATGCAGAAAGGTTGCTTTATAATTTATATAACATAACCATTTATAACCCGTCAATTTATTTTGCAATGAATAATGTTTTAATAAATAAATAAAATATTTTGTTTTCCTATTTTCTTCCTGTACTTAACATATATTACATTACATATACCTACATCACTACAGAAAACAGTTTCTTGTCAAAATGGCAATTAGTTGAATAATTAGGTAGGGCCCCTAAGCAGTATTAGCCAAGGGCCCCACAAATTCAAGATCCGCCTCTGACAGTGGCGGCCACAAACTTAAGAACATGAAGAAATTTCAATTTTTACTCGAAAAAATGGAGCTTATATTCGTTGCTTTAAAAATCTAACGGTACTATTTGAATAAGTGAAGCCCGCACTCATAGAAAATAAAAAAAAAATTCTCATTCTGTAGCCAAACGTCAAATTGGCTTGCTTTAAGTCGTCACTAGTTGGTTTTTGTGCGGACATAAATCTAATAATTAATCTTAAGTAAGAACAAAGTAATTTAGAATAAAAAAAAAGGTTTAATTGATCTAATTTTCAGTCTAACTGAGGTAGTTGGCATATTTTATTGCTTTAAGGTAAAGTCTCCTATTGTCGACCTAGTGCCTAAAGTCGACCATTGAATTAATTCGTAAATATCAAATTAAATGAGGTGTATAGATATATATTTCTATATAAAATACGTAAATTAATTCTATAATTATCATTTCCTGCCCAAAAAAAGCTGATAATTATTTTTTTTATATTTAAAAATAAAAACTGAAGTTGTCGAAGACCAGTTTCTAAAGGTTCAATTGTCAAAATTCTTAAAATGGACGTCTAAAAGAAAATACGATAATTTCATATATAATCAATTAATACTGAATGTTGTGAATCTTTTGGCTTTATTTACTATTAAGTCACTGTGAAAAAATTTACTATCCACAACTGATAATTTTTTTAGTCGAAAATTAATAAAATATTGTGGTCGGAAGTAGGTACCATTAAAATCATGATTTTTCCTAATAACGCCCACTGGTCAGTATAGGAGCAATTCGAACGTTATCTAAAAAAATTAAAAAATAATATATTTGTTAGAACAATGATAAAAATAGATTATTTTTTATTTTTAATATTGTATTAAGCAAACCTATGCCAATTTACGACCTGGGAAAAATGCTTTTATTTATTGTTAAACTCGATACAAAAAATTGTGTTTTCGAGCATAGACAGTGTCCGTCCGGGCGGTCGGATTTTTATGGTTGGCCGTAAAACGACCGGCTCATGTCTAGAAGCGTTTTTCTACATGAACATTACATGTAATAAATGGAATTAAGCGAAATTTCCACGCGCCTGAAGGTGTATTAAAATCAAGTGATAAATTCGATGAAAATATTACAGAAGAAGATGAAAATGAAAAAATTCAAGAAGAAAAGAATGAAGATGAAATTACTGATGCTCAAGTATTTCGTGCAATAGAAAAACGTTTGGATCCATTACTTCTTCAGAAGTTCCAAAATTCTGGTGAAAAATGGACTGATCAGCTTGAATATCAAGGACTGTTTGAATTTTGGAGAACATTACACCATCACGATGATAATCAAGACATTTTAACAGTTGACCTTCCAGCAGATATTAATATTGATGATAATGTATGGGTACAAGATTGTGTTAATGGTGTGGTTGATGAGAATGGAATAGTTTACCTAGAAAATGTTCCAGATCAACAAATAATTGAGAAAACACCAAAAAAAACATCAGAAGAAAATGGAAAAGTAGTGAATAAAGAATTCTCATCACCTTTTAAAAGAATTTTCTACTACCCAGATGCGAGCTCAAATAAAAGAAAGGCTTCAGAAACACCACCAAATCCTAAAAATACCAAAAAAAGGAGGATGACTCCAACAGTAGCTATAAATGAGGATTATGTGAATCACCAAAAAAAATTGTATGAAGAAAAAAAGAAGAAAGAAGCCATTCAATTAGAAAAATTAAATAAAAGAACAAGTAGAAAAGTGAAGACTGTGGATAATTTAAATACCAACAATAATAGTGATTCTGTGTGTACTGATGAAAATATTGACTTGAATAATTTGACTAACATTGATGATTGTGATTCAAGACATAGTGATGGAAACTCTGGTTCAGTTCTTGAAGAAAATAGTGATTCATATTTTCCAGGTGACTATGTGATTGTAGAGTACGAAAGAGAGTATTTCCCTGGAATAATATGTTCGATACAGGCCGATCAAATAAAAATTAAAACTATGGGTATGAGTGGCTACAATTGGAAGTGGCCAGAAAAAGATGATATACTAGATTATATAAAAACAGATGTGATTTGCAAAATTGAAGTTCCTCAGCTTATTAACAATCGCGGAATATATAATGTACCTGAAATAAATCGTGTCAGAGCAATGAAACATTCAAAATAATATATAATAATATTAAAATTTAATAATGTTGTGATTATAAAGTATATGTTAAAATTAATATTGTAATAGTTTTATTATTATAAATAAATTTTATATTTTACGGCAATAAATACATAACAAATTTAACTCAAAAAAGGTTCTGGTCGGTATTCGAGCTATAGATGAACGGTGTATGGAAACGGGCAGTTTTGTGGACGTTAATGGGCTCATTGTCGAGTTTTGAGAGGAACTTACTTTAAAGTAATTTTTTAAATATTTCAAACCAATAAAAGTTATTAACAATGGTGAATAACGATTCATTGACCTTTTTTGAAATTAAAAGTATCTGCTAATTTTTATTTTATACTTTCATTTTCTTAATCCAATTAAATTAAACTTCAAAAACCTTAGATGGGCGGTATTTGGTACTTTTACCTTACATTATTATTAATAATTTTAGTAAAACTTGCATAATGAGCAAAGCTAAAAACATCACACCTGAAAAACGGTGCGAAATAAAAGTTTTACGTCAACAAGGCTTAACATTTCGCGCTATTGCAAGACAGCTTGGATTATCTGTTTCGACTTGTTACGGTGCTATCAAATATATTGAAGCTCACGGTACAACAAATAAAATTAGTCGTAAGAAAAAACCATGAAAGACCGATGAGCGGACAGATCGAATTATTCACCGATTGTCTGAAGCTGATCGTCATAAGACTGCTGTTGAAATTCATGCGGAAATCTCGGTCATATTGACCGACAAATAAGTGTCCGTACAGTTCGCCGTCGCTTAAACGAATTTGGACTAATGGGGTGCATCGCCAGAAAAAAACCATTTATATCCGAGAAAAATCGTAAGGCACGAATAGCTTTCGCCAAAAAGCACATTAATTGGACTCGTGAACAATGGTCTAAAGTCATATTTACGGACGAATTGAAATTTAATTTATCTTAATACATTTTCGTCTTTTGTTTTCTCCCGAATGACCCCATAAGCTGACATTGACCATTGCATCACGCACAGCAGCAGCAGCAGCAGATGATCTTGTCAGAAAAGTTATTTCTGCACGCAAAAGGAAAAAAGACAACTTCTTCCTCGTTTAAAATTGATGACAATTAATTATTTTTATTATCTCCTTTTTTCCAAGGGTTTTGAGCTTTTGAAAAGTAATAAATTTTAAGATTTTCCCCTATGGCTAAATGCGACAAAATTGCAGTATTAAAATTGATTATTTCCAGGAGTTTTTTACCTCCTTATAGTAATTAATCTTAAGATTTATTGCCCCCTGTGCAAAATGCATCAAGATTACAGTACTAAAGTTATTTATTTCTAAGAGTCTCGATCTCCTGAAAATAAATATTTTTAAGATATTTTTCTTTGTGGCTATATGCAACAAAGTCGCAGTATTAAAGTTGATTATTTCCAGGAGGTTCGATTAAAGGTTTAAAATTGATAAACATTAATTATTTTTATTATATCCCCCGTATTTCTTTTTTCACTTTTTAGTGCAATTTTAAATTTAAAATATGTATAAAAGCGCGGAGTTGAAATGTAACGACACAGTCTGAATATTCGCGTTTGCCGAACTCGTGTTTAAGTGCAGTAATCAGTTGATTAAAGAGGTTTTGTAAATAAAGTATACAGATTAAGAGTTTGAAAAAAAAAAAAGTTTAAAAAAGTGTTCGCATATATTAAAAATTAAAAAAGGTGCACAGAAGTTGGAAAAAAGGGTGAGTACAAGAGAGTTTCTTATCTAAAAGCAAAAAAAATACTAAGTGTTTTCATCCCTAGTTTTAAACTACATGGTAATACCACAAGACGAAGAATTGCCGACTATTGAAGAACCACGGGAAGTAGCAGAGGTGCCGGCGTTTAAAGGGGCAGCTAGAGAGGAGAGGGACATCGAGCAAGAGGACACCGTAGATTTTTTAGAGTGGTATAAAGCTAGAATTAAGCAATTCAAAAATAAAAAATGAATTCGAAAGAAATCATTTTACATTTAGAAAGCGCTCTGAAATTAAATTCAGAAATTTTTTTGTCCGCTCTAAACACCTGCATAAAAGTAGTAAGGACGGAAAAAGTAATTTTTTCAGACAGTGAAAAATTCTGCCTGTTGTCGAAATTTTCAATTTTATACAATGTGCCTCTGTCACTCAGTAAATTGAGAAGCACTACCGATTTCCTACAAATCAGTGAAGAAAATAACTCAACGGTGAGTGAAACTGGTAGAGGTACGCCTGAAAGCGCTATTAATTTGCTTGATATAAGCGAAAAAGGCTCTTCTGAAACTGTAATGCAGCCATGTGGTGAAGAGAATCGTGTGGTTCAATGTGGCGGTAAATCGCAAGTCGGTTATAAAAGAAGAGGTGTATTTTAAAAAATTCCACACCGAAGGTGTAAAAATGACGTTTCAGCTACAAGATTTTTGTAGTATCGATAATAACCCCATGGCCGCCTTAGAAAAAACGTTTGATAGTATACTCAGAGATCTCATGCTAAATTGTGTGAAAGGCAGTAAGATTAGCTTTTCACTTAATCTTCCGAATTCACCCCATGTAAAAGCCATTTGGTCTTATCTCAGACCAATGACGGAATTATCCGGTGAATATATCATGGGGTTAATTGCAAATGTTATTCAATCTAATACACTCTTCCTTTCAGACGATGTCTTGCAATTAAATGCAGATATCGTCAAATTTCCCTTTGGAGGAGGCAAAATTGATCCTAGGCGTACAGAAGAAAGTTTAGTTCTGTCTCGGAAAACCAGTGTGATAAATGTTGGTAAAGATGATGATTTAAATTGTCTTCCTCGAAGCATTTGCTATGGTATCAAAATGGTGTCAGATAATCTCAATAATCAAAGTCATTTATCTGTTTTCCACTCTTTGGATAAATTGGCAAAGCAGCTGTGCAAAGATTCAAACGTTGTTGTTTGTGATAAAGGATGTAATTTAAAAGATCTTTATAAATTTCAAAACTTTTTAAAAAATTTTCAAATTATTGTCTTCGATGATGTAAAAAACCCAAATTCGATCCGTTTCAAACTACCTATTGAAGACAGTTTGGTAAAAAAGATTTTCCTTTATTACTCAGAAAAGTCAAAGCACTTCTATGTAATTAAATCATTGACCGGTTTTTTTAATAAAAAGTATGCCTGTCCCTTTTGCGACAGGCTAACAAATGTAAAAATGCACAAATATGATGTGAAATGTTGTTACTGTGACTCTTTTCCGCCGTGTGATTTTGTTGAAAAAGTCAAAACATGTGAAAAGTGTAACCGTACATTTAGAGGTGATAACTGTTATAGAAATCACTTTCAAAATAAAATGCAGAATAAAAACGTGTGCGATACATTTAAAATTTGTAAATTGTGTAGTTAATTCCTTGTTCTTAGTAAAAGGGAGTTAAAGAAACACACTTGCAATGAGTATTTTTGTAAGATTTGCTCTAAAATTGTTCCACAAGAGCATCTTTGTTATATTAAAAAGTATAAAAGAAAGGCGGATAAAAAATATCTGATAATATTTTTCGATTGTGAAAGTACTCAGAACACCTTATGCGAGAATAGTACTGCATTTTATTTACATGTGGTAAACTTGATTGTCGCACAGCAGATATGCTACAACTGTTACAACAAGACAGATATTAAAGAAAAATGTGATGTTTGTGGTGTTAGGCAACACATATTTGAACAAGGTACAGATGTTGTAAAACAATTTCTGGATTATTGTTTGAGTACTCGTCCTTTTGTAACTAAAGTGTATTGCATCGCGCATAACCTGCAGGGATATGACGGACACTTTATCATTTCTGAGCTAGTAGCCAGAAAGTTAAAAATAGAGCCAATAATGAACGGTACTAAAATTATGAAAATGACTTGTGAGAATGTAACATTTATTGATTCTTTAAATTTTCTGGCTGTGCCTCTTCGTAAATTTCCCGAAGTGTTTGATATTAAGGCTTATGAAAAGGGTTATTACCCTTATTATTTTAACAAAGCTGGATTGCAAAAAAGCTGCAAAAGGATGGAAAAATCGACCGAGTATGGCACAGAGGAGGATACATATATGCGAGGAGAGGTGATCATTCCCCTCTCCGCATCGTCTCGAAGACACAGGCAAACGAGCTCGCCGCTCGCATCGGGGATCCCCTCCGTAACATCAACTCACAATTAACGCAATCAAAACAATCAACTGAGAATACAACAACACTGGCAGAATCGATGGACAAATCAACCCACAACAACTCGAACGAAGACGACACAACAGAGGAGCAGGATGACAATAAGCTGTCTTGGTCCCAACGTAGGAATGAATTCACCGAGCAAAAAAAGAAGAAGAGGAAACTTCGCCTTCTTTCAAAGTAGAGATCAGCGGAAGTGGCAGTACCTGGATCAACAAACACCAACAGTTTAGGTAAAATTGCGCTATGGAATATGAACGGGTTTAATAACATATATAAATTTTGTGTTCAATATCAAAATTTGATCAACTCTTTTGATGTTATATGTTTAGTTGAAACTTGGATTTATAAATCAGAATTTAATGTACCAATATTTTTGCAAAATTATGAATGTGTAATTTCTTTAGCGGATAAAAAACCAAATTCAAGAGGTAGAGCTAGTGGAGGTCTGATCGTTCTTATTAAAAAACCTCTAAAAAGCAAAATCGAACTTTTGGAACTGTCAAATATCAATATAACTATGAAATTAAACATCAATTCAATCGAAAATTATGTAATCTCCTTATATTATTGGAAACCTGATGACTCATTGACATCTGTGTACTTGGAAAAATTGAATGATAATTTAGCTGAGTTCGAACTTTTTGAGCAAGATGATTATAAAATAATTCTTTTAGGCGATTTTAATGCAAGAATTGCAAATTTGAATAGCTTTGATGACGAAGAAATCTTTGAACATACCAACTTTTTTGGGGAAAGAAAGTCATTCGATATGAGTAAACCAGATTTGAGAGCTAATCTTTTAGTTGAAACTATGGAAAAAGCAGGATATGTTGTCTTGAATGGGAGATCAAATTCAGATAGAATTGCAAATTATACTTATATGTCTTCAATTGGTAAGAGCGTGGTCGACCTGGTTTGGGTGAATGCCCACTGCCTGCAAGACTTACGTGATTTTTCGATACAAGATTTCTCTATGTATTCGGATCACCTGCTCTGTGAGATCTCGTTTGACTGCAGATCGGATCGCCTTGAGTGTGAACGCACTGTGGACGTCAACTCGGGACGGGCGGTGGTCAGATGGGATCCGAACCTCGACGGTGCATACGAACTGTCGATGGCTACCCAAACTAGTATTTATTATAACAGTCAACACTCAAACGATCTTGCTATTAATATAATCAATACAATTAAAAACGCCTTGATTGAAACAAACATGATGAGATACAAAAAGAATAACATTAACTCCCCGAAAACTTTTAAAAAACCGTGGTATAATCGCGAGTGTCAATTAGCTAAAAGAGAAATTAAAGCTCAATATAAAGCACTTAAAAAAAGCAATTATAATCATAACAACTACATTAAATACACTCAAAGTAAGTCTGACTACAAAAAAATAATTAAAAATACTCAACTAAAATATGAAAATGATCTTATCGACAAATTGAGAAACGTGAAAAATATGTACGATTTCTGGAGAACAGTTAACTCTTTCAAAAAACCAAAAAAATTTGTGAGAAATGAAATTTCAATAGGACATTGGGAGACTTATTTTGAAAACATCTATCACCCGACCCCAGCCATTATCCTTACAATAACAGGTAATCCCCATCATTACCTAGATAAACCCATCTCCATGGAGGAGCTGATTGAAGCTATCGACAGCTTGAAAAAAGGCAAAACACCGGGACCAGACGACATTCCGAATGAATGTTGGAAGGCTTTACCACCACAGTGGCTACACTATTTGCTAAACTTAACGAACAACATCCTACTAGAAGAAAAAATTCCTAATCAATGGTGTGACTCAATTATTAAATTGTTATATAAAAAAGGGGAAACGAATAATCCCGATAATTATCGCCCCATAGCTTTAGAAAATACCGGTCTAAAACTTATTGCCTCTATTTTCAATCGTAGATTATATTGCTGGGTCGAAAATGAAAACCTCCTACCCGAAGAACAATGTGGTTTCCGGCGGAAAAGGTCATGCGTGGATAACATTTTTATATTACAAAGTTTAATTGAGATCAACTTACATATTAAGAAGAAACCTTTTTTTGGTATTTTTATTGATTATAAAAAAGCTTTTGACACGGTACCTCATGCAAAGCTATTTCAAAAACTCAATTATATCGGATTAAATTCTAAACTCATTAGAACAATTGCTAACATTTATCAACAAGCGAATACAACTATCAATGTTAATGATGAACTCACGAAACAAATAAAAATAACAAAAGGCGTCCTCCAAGGAGATGTCCTGAGTCCTGTCCTTTATGCTCTCTATACAAGAGACATGACCAACTACCTCGAAAACCAGGGATTAAAAGGGGTTTACTTGAACACAACTACAAAACTTATGACAATAACGTTCGCAGATGATACTGTCATCTTAGCCACATCTCCGGTAGATTGCCAGGACAAGTTGTCGACTTTAGAGAAATATTGTACTTTGAACGATCTTACTATCAACCCGGTGAAAACCAAAATAATTCACTTTCATAAAGGCAGACCAAAAAGAAATAAACCCATTTATTTAACCAATCAAGAAATCGAATATGTAAAAAATGCAACATACTTAGGCGTAACTTTTTCCAACTCCGGCTCGTTTAGCGCGCACGCGAAGGGCGCGACCAAAAAATCACAAGTGGCCATGGGCACGACTCTTGCAACGCTGAGGAGGAGCAGGTCTGATTCGTGGAACACAAAAACACAACTTTTTGACTCCCTTGTCAAGACATCACTTCTATACGCTGGGGAGGTTTGGGCGATAGATTACGTAAAAGACATAGAAACGATTCAGACAAAATTCTTTAAATCGATCTTTCACCTACCGATCACCACCCCGCATTACATTTTGAGACACGAATTGGACAGAGCGCCACTAAGCTTTAATGTTTATATGAGTATGATACGTTGGTGGAAAAAGATTATACAAATGTCAGGAGATAGACTACCTAAACTATGTTTTGAAGAACTTGTGCGTCAAAATTCGAGTGATGATTGTCCGCAAAACTGGGTGTCTAAATTGAAGAAAATATTAGAGTACGTAAACGAAACAGAGCTATGGCTAAATCAGAACTCAGATGCCTCGATAAACGAAAAATATATTGCTTCGAAATTGATAACTAAGCTTAAATCAGAAGATTACACACGAATTGTAAATTCAAGTTACTCGCAATTGTACCTTCAACTACTGTCTTCAGAGCCCCGCCCCTCATATTACAAACTAACGATCAACTTAGCTAAAATTCGCATTTTTATGCAAATGAGACTCGGCAGCGACCAAAATATGAGAATACGTGTTGCTAAAGACGGTATCCTAACACTAAACTCAGAGATATGTACCTACTGTAATTCGCAATCTGTCAATACCATCGAACATATGCTTTTTTACTGCCCGATATACAATGAATCGAGAAAACGTTACCTTTCAAATTATATACAATCTGTACCTACACTGCCCGCGTTTCTATCTGGCTCAAATGTGAATGTGATGAGAAATGTTTACTTCTTTGTGCTCGAAGTCGCAAGAATTCACGAACTTATTAATTCATGATTATTATATTGTAAAGTTGCTGTGATTTTCATTTTTTCATTAACTCATTAATTATTGTTAATTGATATGTAACTGTAAATTATTACTATACGAGTACTCTCGTTGTACGGAGTGAATACTCCAAATGCAATTGATTTGAATAAATAAAATAAATAAAATAATTTTAACAAAGCTGAAAATATTGATTACATTGGTAGTTATCCTTCCCCCGAGTTATATGGATATTCGACTATGAAGCTCAAAGAAAGAGAAAAGTTTTTAGTTTGGTATAATACCGCATCCAAAGGAATTTTCAACAATAGAAAAGAAATGTTGAAATATTGTATAAATGATGTCAATATCCTACGTCTGGGTTGCACTCGATTTATGCAAGAATTTCTCGACATCACGGGAATAAATCCTTTTACGGAGGCTTTGACTATTGCATCAACCTGCATGGCTGTTTTCCGAAAAAACTATCTTAAAAATAATACTTTGGGCATAATGCCTAAGAATGGCTACTACAAATCCCAAAACCATTCAGCTATCGCCACAAAATGGCTTATTTGGGAAAGCTAAAAAGCTAATCAAGAAATTACAGCTTCCCATAATACCAGTGAAGTAAAGTTGGAAAGGGGCGGATTGCAAGTAGACGGTTTTAATTCAGAAACAAATACGGTTTACGAATTCTTTGGCTGCTTTTACCATGGATGTAGAGATTGCTTTAAAGTCCCAGACGTGGGTAATAACACAGCACAAAAGATTGAGACCATGGGTCAAAGGTTTGAAAGCACTCTTAAAAGAATTGAAACAATCAAACGGTTAAATTACAATTTACTATATACGTGGGAATGCGAATTTAGAAAATTCTTGAAAGACAATCCTGATGTGGATCAAAAATTAAACGAACGAATTGCTAATATCCCCCTACCGCTTAATCCACGTAACGCTATTTTCGGCGGGCGTACTGAGGTTTTTAAGCTGTATCATAAAGTCGATGAAAATGAGGTGATACGGTATTTAGACTTTACAAGTCTCTATGCATATATTAATAAATATTCACCTTACCCTATTGGTCACCCTAAAATATTTCGAAACTGTAATATGCCTGCAGTATCAGAAATACTGTTAATGCACGGTTTTATCATGTGCTCTGTAATCCCGCCTTCTAATTTACTTTTACCTGTGTTACCTTTCAAAAACAAGCTAAAGTTATTTTTCGCTCTCTGTAGAAAATGTACAGATAAAAATCAATTTTCTGGTTGTCATCACAGTGAAGATGAAAGAGAAATTACCGGTGTATGGGTTATACTCGAAGTAGCTTTAGCTGTAAAAAAAGGTTATCAGGTGAAAAAGATTTTTGAAGTTTGGCAATATGACTACACCATATATGATCCAGCTACAAAAACTTGTTTACAGAATATGTAAACACTTTCTTAAAAATTAAACAGGAGGCAAGTGGTTGGGGTAGTAAATGCTTAACAGAAAATGAAAAGGAGAGCTTTCTTAAATCCTATGAAGTAAGAGAAAACATCGCATTAGACAAAGATCAAATTTGTAAAAATCCTGGTAGACGAAACACTGCAAAAATTTGTTTAAATTCTTTTTGGGGTAAAACTTGCTCAAAGAGAAGACAGAAGCTATACAAAAGTTTTTAGCGATGGCAAAGAGTTTTGCGACTTTGTACAATCTCCAGGGATTGAAATTTGTTCCTTGTACCCAATTAATGAAGACACCATGTGGGTAACATGGAAATATATACAAGAAGCTCTAAATAGTCTACCTCACATAAATATTCCTATTGCAGCCTACACAACTGCATTTGCCAGACTTAAACTTTATGAAGTGTTAGAAAAAGTGGGGGATAAAATTCTATATTGTGACACAGATAGCTTAATATTTGTGGATGATAAACAAAACCCTTTTCCGTTCGCCATATCTGACTTTTTGGGCGATCTAACAGACGAGGTT
Organism: Philonicus albiceps; assembly: GCA_963969385.1. Classification (NCBI taxonomy): domain Eukaryota; kingdom Metazoa; phylum Arthropoda; class Insecta; order Diptera; family Asilidae; genus Philonicus; species Philonicus albiceps. The sequence goes on along the minus strand of OZ017773.1, from coordinate 23,052,283 downwards.
GAATGTTTCGGGGCTAACGCCTTCATTTCAGAATTTGTAACCACCGGACCAAAAACTTACGGCTTAAAAATTGAGACTGATAAAGATCCTGAATATATTATCAAATGTAAAGGTATTACGCTTAATTTTGAAAATTCCAAAATAATCAATTTTGAATGTTTAAAATCAATGGTTATTGATGAAAGTTTCCAAGATAATGTATGTGTAATAAATGAGAAAAAAATTAGACGAAAACGACCGGGAGTTATTATATCTTCACTGGAAAAAAAACATTTATCATTTACCTTTGATAAGCGCGTAGTTACTAAAAATTCTTACCCATACGGTTTCAAAAAGCGGAAATTAAACAATTGAGTAACCCTACACTGTATAAAAATTGTTTTAAAGCTTGTTGTACGCCTAAACACTTAGTGTTTATAGAAAAAATGTCAGAAATTAAATGTATTAAAAATATAGTGTGAATTAAGGATATATGTACGTATTTTAAGAAATTGACAATTATAAATTAGTAAAATGTATAAGTAATTATGCTATGCCGGTACTGTGCCAAAGTCCCATGTATTTTTAAAAGTAACCCCTAAGTTCTCAAAAGTGTGTATAAAATTGATAGAAAGAGTTATAAGGATTATTGTATTCCGAGTGAGCAACATCAGTAACACATTTTGATTTCTAGTCTCCAGGTTGGAGGGCCGTAAAAAGACACAGCTAAATACAATGTGGATGCGTCATGCTGAAAATTTGTCTGAGATCTATCCTGATTTAAAAAGTCTTATTAAGTGCATAGTATGCGAGCTCAAAATTGATCAAGATAAATGTAAAATTTATCTTGCAAACAATATGGGTTGGAGAACTTTAAATAAAGAGGGGGAGGAGAAATCTCGCCGTGGACTTATTATATGCGAGCTATATCTTAATGGTAACATCCCAGTGAACACATGACTTTAATATGACAAGTCATAGGAATGTCACAAATATTTTACGTAAATCTGACGTAAAACTGACCTCCCTTGTGATCAAATTATGATGTAAAAATTTATGATATAATTTTGATGTAATATTGATATAAGTTTGTGACTTTCCTATGATATGACACAATTATGATATCACACTGATATAAAATTTGACTCTTATATGATGTCATATTTATGACTTAAATGTTACGTACATAATATATAATATGTTCGTCATGCTGTGACATCACATTAAAGTCATAAGCTTACATATTATTTACGTAACAAGTAAATCATACAAGTTACATAAATTAAAAGTCATTGTCCCTACGTAAAAGTTATATAATAATGTCATCATATTTTTACGTAAAGAACAAGTCATACATTTATATAAAACTGATGTAACACAAACATCAGATCTTAACATCAATTATAAGTCATTTTTTTCACGTACAACGGATATAATAAAATCATAAGTCATAATTATCTATAAAAATACGAATTTTTTATTTTTGCAAATGAAATATTTTAATATACATATATCGTCTTCATGTCTTACCTCAAATTTTTTCTTATACAAAATATTTATTACAAAATTTTTTTTTATCGAAAATATTTGGTTTACAATTTTTTCAAGAAGAGGGTAAAAAAATTAAAAAACAATCTAATTATTGTACTGCAATAATGGTACAGTAACAAAGTCCGTACAGTTAGGATTACAAAAATATAAACATTTTGACTTAATAAATTTGTTTGTGATAGTTATTAATTTTGAAGCAGAATCTTTCTTTATTGTGTATATATTCAAATCTTTAGAGTCGCACGGTAATGAAAATAGGGAATCAAAAGCAGAAAAACATTTACCTTCTATTTTTATCTCATTATTATGAGTTATGTCAATATGATTGATTAATAAAATATTATTGTCACTTAATAAACAACAATTTTGATTTTTTTTTGAACTCAAAGTAAAACCATTGAATTCCAATGACAATATTCTATCACTATCTACTTTCTTAACTACTGGATACGTTGGTACGGAATTTTTGATGACTGGTAAAGAATTTTCTTCGTGCAGACGGTTTATCACCTGTTCAAGCGGTTTCGGTGCGTTCTTAATTTTATTTTTGATAGAAGACATATAGTTTTCAAATTTGAATGTACTGAAATTGTCTAAGGGTCCAAATTTTTTGCAATCATTCGCAATATGAATTAAATTATGGACATTATATGATATTGAATTTGAACCGTACAAATTTTTGTATTCATCAACAAACCACCTCAACAACCGTTCAGCATAGTCATTATACATTAAAAACTTGTGAGAATCACATAAAATTCTCACTGCAACACTTAAAGCCATAAAGTGATAGTAAGATCTAGGTGCTAAAATGTTTTTCAGTATTATTGGACCAGTATATAACAAGAATTGACGGCATTCAGTAGCCTTCCATTTCGCAACACTGTCTACAAGTCTAGGTTGTCGTGCAAATTCAGATGGAATGCAAAATTTTATGATCTTCAAATTCTCATCAATAACTTTCAATTGGCCTTTCGATAGTCGCTGATTTTTTGACCCGTTACACCAACGAAGCAATAATCGTTTTGTTACCCCCAAGCATATTAAATGCTGGTAATCCAAAGGAATTTGAGATACCATTCCAAAATTTAAATCAGTAAGCAGAGATTCTCCCAGGTGATATTCTTCTTGCTCCCTATTTTTGAATGATATATCAGTTCGAAGAGGATTATTTACTTCCGGAAAGTTAATGTAACGATCCCATTCTCCCTCTTGGATACATTTTGAACAGCCAAAATATCCGCTGTGGGATTTTGTTAATGTTAAATATGCTCTAGCCGGTGCATCACAAATAATAGCATTAAGCTGTACATTAATTTTGTGCTCATTAATCTTAACACCATTTTCTTGTAAATCCTTCATTTCATCAACAAATGGATTGATGTACACATTAAAATCATTAGGTTTCGACAATCCATGATAAAGACCAACTAAAAATGGCTCGGTATAGAATTCAGCTTCTATGGCAGCTAGCAATGGCCAAAATTGACTATTTGAAGATTTTGAAAAAGACATTCCATCACAATTAAGTTGGATTAAAATTGTTTCCGGGTAAGTATCATAATATTTCTTGAGAGAACGAACTAAACCATCAGCAATGCCAAAATGAAAATAAGACCCTCCATTACCATGAATGATTTTTCCTGTTACGTTACGAGGCGTTTTCATCAAAGTCCTCACATCTTTTTTCAATTCATCTAGATGTCCATGATTTCGAAATATTTCGATTAAATTATTTGCAGCTTTCTGAGATATATTGTTGTCGGAGAACCAAAATCTCAAATCTTTGGTTAAACTGTTCTTAGATGTAGTCTCATCTTCTCGATTCAATTGTACGGAATCAAACACACTACATTGTTCAGTTCTATTGGCTATAGCAATAACATTCATATCGTCGACATCGATTGCACTTTCTATAATTCCATTTAATGAATCTTCACTGACTTCTGGAACATTAATTATATTTTCGGAAGATCGCGAGTAAGAATGTTCTGCAGTAGTATGATTCTGTTCTTTACAACAAATTTTGTGAGTCGCTACTCTTGCAGTTTCAATTTCTTCCTGAATCATCTGACATACTCTCCGTTTTGTCATGTATCTTATAGGTTTCGGCATGTTGTGTTTAAGTTTTTTGTCGCCTACAATCAGACAAATAAAAATATATTTTTATAAATTTGAACGATAGCAAAAGAAAATATAATAAGAAACATACATCATCTCTAGCTTTTAATTACAGATAATTAACAATACAATAAATGTTATTGAAATTGAAAATTTTAACAAGACACTTTAAATTTCTTCAATAAATAGATACGTTTCTGTAAAGAAAATATTTCAAAAAGTTGCTTATATAAAAGTTCTCTCAAGTTATCTTTGTATTTTGTCAATTGACACAAAAAAAATTTAGAATTATTCGTACAAGGTTGATTATAGTTTTTTTGGATTAGTTGAATTAGTTTGAAATAATTCACAATTTTTTTAGATATTTTTTTTTTACATTCTTATTGTTGATAGGTTAGGTTTAATTTGTATTATGTTCAATGACTGAAAAATTGAATACTTACAAATACATGAGATCAAATTAGTTTTTTAGTTTTGCACACAAATAAATATTATTATAAAGATTTCATGAATAAGTACACCCAATGAAGTTGAACAAAAAATATTTTATCACAGACAATTGTTCACAATATTATACTTATCGATAGGAATAAGTATTTTTCTGTATGTTCATACATGACATGTACAAATGAGTATTATTTATATAATATATATAATTGGGAGCTCAGGCTAGGTATCAGGTAGCCATTCTGTGCTCCGCAACCACGTGTTCATGCGCGGGGCGCACATTGCGCAGTTGTCAAAACTCTCCATTTTTATGGAGCATGCGCAACGGAGCTCATGCTCCGTTGCGCATGCTCTATAAAAACGTGTGACGAACACGACGTCTATTTCCCGCGTTCGTGTGTTACCCATGCTTCGAAACCAACGCGTTTGTTCTTGTTCAGTAATACAGTTCATTGTGTTTAATAATCGTTTGGTAGTGAAAAAAAGTTTTGAAGTAATTTTATCTCATGGGACAAAATTTTAGGACCATTACATAGCTATTACTTTTCATTAAACATATTGTTGGTGACTTATCGTAAGTATTGCAATAATTTATGTCTATCTATAAGCAATTAAAACTATAACCTCAAATTTATAAAATCCAGCATAGTCCATTAATCGAATATTGAAGTTTCTACAGAAATAACCATGAAATACGGATTTAATTCCAATAATATACAGAATTTCCATGTATCTTTTTTTTATTTTAAGTTCTTAACTTTCCCCATAGCTACTTTTGAATTTTCAGTACGTAATACCTTTTGGTCACGATCATTTCGTGATTTTATTAATAAAACCCTTTTTCATGCTAAAAAAACCAATAATTAAATACACCAAAGGCACGTTAAAAACGATAAATCGATATATAGATGTGATGGTTCAAAATTCTTAGCAATTTTTTTCCCACGAAAATTACGTTTTATTTAAGATCTGATTCAAATAATATTTATTTAATTAAATTTAAGGTAAATAAATTGAGATATTAGTCATTGATAAATTCTATTGAAATACGATGAAAATGAAATGAATTATCAATGACAAGATTTTTTAATACTAGTTTTAAAACTAAACTAAACTTCTTTTAGAAAACTCTTTTCTTTACATATGTAGTAACTGTATTATAAAGAAAAAATTTTTTTCAGTGAAATAATACTATGAATAAACCTTACGCAGTTGTGTACTTCATAAACGATAATAACTACTCTGAAATACCCAGCAATTGGTTATTGAAAGATCAATGCACCGGAAAAGTTTCCCATTGTAAATGGCCTCCACAGCAAGGAAGCCTAAATCTTCGAATGAAAAATAAAATAACACCAGCCGAAGATTGGCTTATTTACGACGTGGAAGTCATTAAATATTGCGGTAAATATCAAAACTTAATTAAAAATCTAAATAGTCGTATATTACAGATAATAAAATAATTATAATTATCTTAATCTTTTCAGATACATTGAAATATGCACGAAAAGCTGCAGAAGACTCTCAATGTTCTTCAGAGGCAGACCGGCCGTTAGGACGAGGGTTTAGAAAAAAACGGCCTTCAGCTGTCGCTACCGCTTTTAAAGAATCGAATGATTTAGACTCTTCAGATAATTCTGATGACAATGATAAAACTTTAAAACCAGGTAAAAAGAGATACATGTTTATTTGTATTTTTTTTTTAAAGACAATTCACGTGGAGGTCAATGTCTCAATCGTCGCTTATGAACTTATTCTCGCTCAGTAAATTTTATTTGGTAATTAAAACTTATATTTTTGTGAAATGTTGATCATAAAAAATGTTTCGGTATCTTTTTATTAACACATGAATATTCAACTATTAAAAAATATAATCATATATCCTTTATAGAAGAAAAAATGAATTGCAAATTTACTGAGCGAGAATAGGTTCATGAGCAACAATTGGAACAGTGACCTTATATCTTTCTTTTTCTGATTCATTTGACAGCCGCTCCATTTCCGAAACATGATAAATCAAAGGAACATCCAACACGAATCACTGAAGCACACGCTTTAGGACCAAAAAAACACAAAGAAAAAGCAACTGAAATAAGTGACACAGAAGAAAGTAATGGCGTATTGACGGATAAGGAATTAGTATCCTCAAGGAAAAATGGCAAATCAGGTGGTATACTTCCGGACAACAGTATTCGGACAACTAGCAAAGCAAAGTCTATGAATATAGATGAAAAAATCACTGAACATCCCCGTTCAATTATTCCTGATGATTTTGATCATGAGAACGACGACGAACGCTTTAACACACTTGATCGTAATATTATTTTGACAGTCATCAATTTTTCAGTTTATATTAGAGACTTGGAAATTATTTAAGTTTTATGTATTAAATTGGTTTCAGGTAAACTAGATCAGTGTTTATATCTTTTGGGAGCCCACTCAATAAAACTGAAAGATATAGAACAACGTTTATTAACAATAAATAGTGCGAATCCTGAGGTTAATAACAATGATACAGTATCGTCAGAAATTAAGGAAGATTTGCCATTAGATAGTAAAGAAGAAATATCAGCTTTTGAAGAAAAGCTGTTGTCAAAAAAGTACAGCCTAGAATTTGTAAGTCAACTTCCATTATAATTATTTATAATTCATAGTTTCTTTTACAATTCAAATCAAAATGTTTATTTTCATTATTTTGAAGTTATAAGCAATAAATATTTATACAGGTCAAGATTGTCAAACAGGTTGGAGGGTCTAATGCAAAAGATTGCACTGAACGAGTGCTAAATTTGATTTTTTCTCAAAAATTTGCCGCCACCAATACGTGGGAAGGCAAAAAAACGAAATACAAAGTAGCAGATTTAAAATTAATGAAGATGTGTGAGGGTGAGTAATATAAAAACATAAAAATCAATAAACTCAATTAATTAAAAATATATTTTAGTTAAAACAATTCATTTACAGGTGCAATATTGGACAGATATCCATCTTGGGATAATGCACAATTTTCCCAAGCCAGTCAAAATTGGTTCCGATTGGGTAACCAAAGAGCTGGACAACAGCCAAAGCAAGTACAGAAAAAAACAAAACCACCGGCATCTGAAGAAAATGAGGACTAAAAAATAATAGTAACCATTACACAATTATTTACTTTTTTTTCAATAATCCAAGACTCGAGAGTAATGACTGGTTCATATAAGCTAAGATTATTGATTTTTTAATTTAAAACAAAGTCTTATTTTTATTTTGTATTCGGACTTCTTGGATTATAGTCATGGTTTTTAAGATAGTCCTATGATCTCCTTATTAAAATTAAAAAAAATAACTATTATTACTTGAGTAGACTTGACATTTAGGCCATGTTATAAAAATGATAATTTTATATATAATGTTATTCCAAGAAGTAAGCAGAATCATTGGTTGATATTACCAAAGATGTTTATTTAAAAAGAAAGTTTTATTTTTATTTTTTATTTACGTACTTCTTTACCAAAGATGTTTATTTAAAAAGAAAGTTTTATTTTTTTTTGCGTACTTCTTGGAGAATAATAATAGTTTTTAAGAAGGACCTATAGTCCATTTATTACAAGTTTATTACATATTTAATGTATGTCAAGTTTTCCAATAACTTATGATAAATCAAATCATAATGATATAATTCTATCAAGGGTAATAACAATACTTTGTAGTAGTGTAAAATACTGCTCAACACATTGCCTGTGTTTGTAAAATATCAAATATTGAGATTAAAATTATAATAAATGATTCAAATAAATAATAAACACGACTTGTTCATAACTTTATACACATGAATATATTCATACCCCCATTTTCGTGCGATTTTCGAATGGAATTGATCTGTATTAATTGGATTAAATTATGCTGGGATAAGTTTTTTTGTTCGCGATAACGAATCAAGGTAATTTGATTAGGAAATGCAGCTGCAAGGTTGGACACATGACATCATTGATACATCAGCTTGACTTTAGTTAGGTCACAGTAACGTCACTTGGCGGTAATAGGGAAGTAAAATATTTTGATCTCATTTGACATCACAATGATAAAATTGTTACATCAGCTTGATATCAGGTAAGTCACAGTGACGTTACTTGGAGGTCATATTTACGTCATATATTTTACGTCAGAGTCTGACGTCAGGAAGTATGAAATAATGACTCACATGTGAGTCATCTGTGACTTACAGCTTACGTCAAACCTGACTTTGTGTGATGTCATTGTGATGTCATAATTACATAACTGTGTTTACTGGGATCGAGCTGGAACTTTTTTGCGATTTGTTCTTGTGTGTCAAGCTATATACCTACCTTTGGGACCTAAGATATTTTCTACCTGAGGAGATTGCTTTTGAAAAATATTACATGCACCGATACAAAGACTCTGAAGAGTTTATGGACTCTAATATCCATGACAATATTAACTGCTCCGGATGCAGGTGTAGCGTGGAGATTCGCAATTTGGTAAAATGAGAAATCTGTATTATGCTCATATATATAAATGTTCACGCATGGTATTGTTTCATATCGTATTTTATCCTCAACTGATAATATGGACAAATTTATTCTGGACATTCAGTTTGTATGCGGTAACAATGGCCAGTATTTTATTAAAGAACTTGCCGTCCTTGCTGTTGGAACAATCACCCCAGACGTCTATTATTTCATGCCCCCCTACCCATACCAGGAGTTGTCATCAAAAGCAAGACGACAGATCCAGTATGACATGCAAAATATAAATGGTCTACGCTGGAATGACGGAAACATTAGCTACAACGATTTACCTGAAGTGTTTTCAAGATTTAAAAATGCAACAGTGTATGTAAAAGGCGAAATCAAAGTTTCATTTGTCAGGAAATACGCGTTGACTTCAGAAATCATCGAGCTTGGAGAAATACCTAGACTAAGTGAACTTAAAAATTATCAATTTCCTTGTAAAAACCACAATAATGTATCTTTTATTCGTTGCGCTCGGCAAAACTGTGTAAATATATACCTGTATATGTTAATCAATAAAATTATAAATTGAAATAAAAAAACCTTATGCATTTTATTAAAAAAATTTATTAAACATTTATTATATCAAACAGGATATTGGTACTGCAATACAAAGGTATCTCGAAGAAAAGTCTAGAATAATTCAGATGCACATAAGAGGTTCTAGACGGTATAAAAAAGTCTTCTTCAGGCAGAAAAATTAAATTTTTACTTCTACACTTTTCGCAATATTTCCTATAGTACTCCTTCGCACTTTCGGCAGCGTTGTTATTATGGAACATTACAATCTTGAAGAAATCCTGCATATCAATTAATTTGTAGAGCTCATTAAGAGTCAGCTCAATATTTCCTGTGCCAACGGAGATTGTGTATTTCGTCTGAAGCTCCTCTTGGTTTGGCGGAAACATGTCTGGAATAACCTCGTCTTTTAGTTTGGTTATATGTTTATAAACTTCCAACCATCCAGAGTAAAATGTTGAAACAGGCACAAAGCCAAGACGGTGAAAGACTATCTTTGCCTCAAACGATATCGGATCAAATCCGAGAACAACCTTCTGATTATGGTGATGATCCAGATGATACGTATAGTTCAGCAAAAGATTTTCACCCGGGACCTTTGATCCTTTTTCGCCCTTTTTCCGTATCGGTTGAAGTTTTTGCTTTTTGGGTTTTGGATCCATCACCTCAAACTTTTCTGCACACACTCTTTTTGCACTCAACTGTTTAAGCTTTCTAGCTTTAGGTGCTGACTCCATCGCAGAATGGGAAGCCAACGACGCCAAAGCCAAGTCTGATTTAATTTTGACAATATGTCCGTCGGAGCTTAAACAGGTAAAGAATTGCATAACTTCAAAGGAAATCTGGGAAAAGCTGCACAGCGTGTATCAGTCGAAAGGCCCCGCCCGAAAAGCCATGCTGCTTAAAACACTAATACTGTGTAAAATGAAGAACGGAGAAAATATGAGGGAACACATCCGCAATTTTTTTGATGTGGTGGATAAGCTTCAGGAAATGGAACTAGAAATCATAAATGACCTTCTAACCATACTTTTGCTCTATAGTGTCCCTGATGAATATGAATCTTTCAGAATCGCCATTGAAACTCAGGAAAAGTTGCCGGAACCAGAAGTTCTTAAAATAAAATTGCTTGAAGAATACGAAGCTAGAAAACGAAACTCTACCGAAAATGTTCCGGGTGCTATGTTCGTGAACCGAAACATCAGAAAAACACCTCAGCTAAGGACCCCTAAAGGTCAAAACAACGACCGATTCAAGTACAGTTGCCATACATGTGGAAAGGTTGGCCATAAGGCAAAGGAGTGCCGATCAAAATTTTATAATGGTAATAAACAAAAAAATTCAGGACGAAATCACACCGAGTCCACCCAGAACGCAGAGGTCGCGATGAAAATTTACAATAAACACGATAAACCGTGGTGTTTGGACTCGGGTGCATCCTCCCACATGAGTTCAGAAAAAGAAAAGTTCGAAAATATAAAAACACCGAAAATAAAGGTACTAAATTTGGCCAACAACGACTCGGCAAAAATTTCCGGCAGGGGAACTGTAAAATTGAATGCAGGAAATGGTTTAACTGCAAGACTAGAGGAAACTCTGTATGTACCTGACCTCCGATCCAACCTCTTATCGGTTGCAAAAATAACCGAGCACGGCTTAGACGTGATCTTCAAAAGACATAAAGCCGTGGTAGTAAATCCAGAAACAGGAGTAGAGGTCTTAGTGGCTCACCGAAGCAAGGGATTATACTACGTGGATGAGGAAACCGAAAAAAGCAGAGTATCACAGGAGGCTCCGTCATCACTACAAGAATGGCACGAACGTTTCGGACATCTCAACGAAAAGGACCTTAAAAATATCATACGCCAGAAAAAGGTCGAAGGAATCAACATCAACACGAACAGCACCTTAGATGTTTGCGAGGTGTGTGTAGAGGGGAAACAGGCCCAGAAGCCTTTTCCAAGGTCAGAATCCCAAACAACCGAACTCTTGGAGCTGGTGCACACGGATGTTTGTGGTCCCATGCGTGTGGATTCTCTTTCGGGATCACGATACTTCGTGATCTTCATCGATGATAAATCACGCTGGTGCGAGGTGTACTTCATGAAAAAGAAAAGCGAAGTCATCGAAAAATTCAAGGAATACCGGAGCATGATGGAGAGGAAAACGGAACGAAAAATTAAAAGAGTGCGCTCAGACAATGGGACCGAATACACCAACAACTCTTTCCAGGTTTTCTTGAGGCAGGAAGGCATCCAACACGAACTCACAGTGGAGTATACACCACAACAAAATGGTGTGGCTGAGAGAAAGAACCGGACTTTAGTAGAAGCAGCACGATGTATGCTTATTCAATCCGGACTCTCGGCAAGTTTTTGGGCGGAGGCAATTTTGACGGCGAACCACATTCGGAACAGATGTCCTTCACGAAGCTTGAGCGGTGAAATCCCATTCAAAATCTGGACGGGGAGGACTGCGGTTGTAAGCTACTTTCAAAAGTTTGGGACGACTGCATTTGTTCTCGACAGGACACCGGGAAAGGGAAAGTTTGACCCAAGATCGAAAAAATGCATTTTCATCGGCTATTCGACACAATCAAAAGCATATCGATTGTATGACCCGAAGACAAGAAAAATCGTACGAAGTAGGGACGTCACGTTCACTGGACTTCCTCAGTCGCAGAACAACTATTCAGACTTCACCGACGGGGGAACCTTGAAGGCTGAATTAACAGTTGGAGTCGCACTGCATCCAGCGGAACTACAAGGAGGGAAAGAAGAAGTGACACACGGAAACAAAAACCAAATGAAGCATGAAGATTCCGACGACAAAATTATCAAGGTAAGGGAAAGCGTAGAAACCCCAGTAACATCACGAATGCCAGGAAGACCGAAGAGAATCTTCACAGGAAGGCGTGGAAGACCGCAAAAACTATTCAACTTGCGGACAATCAAAGAAGTGACAGAACCAGCAGAAACATCGTGCGACGATGTCAGGGAATCCCGGGACGTGGCAAACCTAATTGAGTCCTTGGATCCTCGAACAGCTGCCGAAGCTTTTTCCAGCCCCGAAGCCAACGAATGGAAGAGAGCTATGAGTGCTGAATATGAAGCGCTAAAACGAAATAAAACTTGGACTGTGGTAGATCGCCCAAAAGGAAAGAAAACTGTTGAGTCCAGGTGGGTCCTGCGAACTAAATTAAATAAAGACGGATCAATCGATCGTCGTAAAGCCAGGCTTGTGGCAAAGGGATTTACCCAGAGACCGGGAATCGACTTCACCGAGACCTTTGCACCTGTGGCAAGAATGGAATCCATCAGATTGCTTATGGCAATCTCTGTTGAAATGGGCCTCGAAATACATCAGCTGGACTTCATAAGCGCTTACTTGAATGGTGATTAGCGTTGCCAAACGTCCCGTATTTCCCGGGACGTCCCGTATTTTAGGCATAGTTTAAAATGTCCCGCCGGGACTGACTCTGTCCCGTATTTGAACCGTACTTCGTTTTTCCTTCGTACTGTTTACATTTCTGACTCGGCTCGACTCGTCGTGGCCTAGCCGTCATTGTTTCTCTTCGTGACCTAGCCGTCATTGTTTGTCTTCCCGTTCGACGCGTAAACACGATGAAACTATTTGATCCCTTTTTGTTTCATGCATAATATGTCTTTCTTTCTGTTTCTTTCTAATAAGAGGAAAAGATTTATTGATTGGTTATTGTTTTGAGACAGACGTTACGTAAATACGTCGTCAATTATTTTATAATATTAAAAGCGACTCTTTACGTTCATTATTTTATCAAGATTATATAAAATGAGTAATTTGAGTGATACTGACTGTGATGAAAGCACCAGTAGTAGTGTAATACCTCCCAAGAAAGCTAAAAGGCTAACTAAGTATAATCCAAGCTGGGAAAATGACTATTCCTGGTTAAAACAAGTAAAAGAAAATCTGTACCAGGCGTCCTGTCTCTTATGCAAAAAAGATTTCTCTTGTGCTCATGGTGGTCTCAATGATGTAAAACAGCATGCATCTACTAAATCGCACATAACTATTGTTAGCAATAGAGCATCAAGTACTTTAACAAAATATTTTTCAAAACCTGAGACATCGGCCTCGGACACGGAAGAAAAAATTGCTGCTGGAGAACTCGCATCGGTTTATCATACCGTAAGACATTCTTTAAGCTACAATAGTATGGATTGTTCACACAAATTGTTACCATATATCTGTAGTGATTCAAAAATTGCTCAGAAATTTAGCTGCGGCAGGACAAAAGCAGAATCTATTATATGCGAAATACTGGCCAAGGAATCAGTTAAAAATATTTTAAAGACAGCTAATGAAAAAAATCTATATTTTTCGATCGCAACAGATGCGAGTAATAAAAAAAACAGAAAAATGTTTCCAATTTGCATGCGATACTTCGACTACGAAACAGGGATTCAAAATCGTCTTCTCGATTTCGTAGAATACAACGACGAATCAGCAAATGAAGTGACTAAATTATTATTAGACACACTGGAGAAAAATGGATTATCTATAAATAGAGTCTCAGCATTTTCCGCTGATAATACGAATGTAAACTTCGGCAAAAATCATTCAATTTATACACTTTTGCTGTCTAAAAATGAAAACATAATTAAAGCTGGTTGCTCCGTCCATATTCTCCATAATGCTGCGAAACATAGTACCAATAAATTGGAAGTGGACATTGAAAGTTTAATACTGAAAATATTCGGTCACTTTAGTAGATCTGCAAAAAGAAGGGCGGACTTGCAATTCCAATTTGAAGAGAAAGAGATGCAGTGGGAAGAAATAATTAAACATGTTACGACGAGATTTTTATCTCTTGGCCCTGCTGTTGAAAGAATCCTTAAAATATGGCCTGCCCTAAAATCTCATTTTCTAGAATTTCGCAATGAATGTCCGCATTTAATAGAGAAAATAATCACAAATGAAGAAGAAGAAAAAAAGACTTTGACATATTTGTCTTTTATCCATAACTTCATGTTTTCGGTAGAAGTAACAATGAAGAAAATTGAATCAGATATTCTATCAGTTGTTGAGATGCACACTGAAATGCATGGGATTCGCGAGAAGATCGAGCAAAGAATAAAAGACAAGTTTTTTGGCAGTCAAGCGAGAGACATAATGCGTGGATTAACTGCTGACGCACACGAATCGCTAAAAACCGATTTTCTACAGGTCTACAATAACTTCATAGGCTATCTGTTATCACGATATGATTTTTCAGAAAATAACATTCTTTTCAAGGTACTCTTTTTAAACTTTAAATCTGAAATAAACTACAACAATTTTCAAGAAGCTGCGGAACATTTCAAAATAAAAGAAATAAATATGGATTGCTTGTATGAAGAATTCCAAATAATTAAAAAAAGCCTGGATATTGTTAGCACAACTTCTGATGGCAAGAGTATGGGTGCGATTGAAAAGTGGAAGAAAGTCATCGAAGGGTTTTCGAATACCGAAATCCCTAATATTTTCCGAATTTTATCCTTCGTTTTTAGTATTCCTAGTTCAAACTGTTTCGTGGAAAGGGTTTTTTCACAGATGGTACTTAAGTGGACTGATGTAAGAAATAAATGTACCCCTAATTTAATAAAAAGCGAGTTGATGACCGTTTTTAATTACGATTATAATTGTATTGATTTTTACAAATATGTTAAAACGAATAAAAATATGTTAAAACTGACTCGATCCTCAGAAAAATATCAAAAAAAATAAAAAATGACACTAAATAATTTTGTTTTTCATTTGTCCCGGGTAAAAAAACTGAAATCCCGTATTTTTTTACTCATTTAACCATTTGTCCCTTATAAGTTGAAAAAAAATCTGGCAACACTAATGGTGATATTGAGGAAGAAGTGTTTATGGAGGTCCCAGACGAGTTTAAAGAAGTTTTGGACGCAAACGAGTCACGACAGTTTGCAGGAGACAAGGTCTGTTTAATCAAGAAGGCGCTTTACGGGTTAAAGCAGTCAGGCAGGCAGTGGTATAGAAAGCTAGACGAAAAATTAAAACAACAAAAATTACAACCCCTGGTTTCGGATCCCTGTGTATACACTCGAAAAGATAACGAAGACATCACAATCGTTATAATTTACGTCGACGATCTTATCGTGGCATCGAATAACCGGAGAAGACTTGACCATTTGAAGTCTGACCTGGCGAAGTGCTTCGAGATGAAAGACTTGGGCCCGCTGAACTTTTGCCTAGGAATTGAATTCAAGCAGGATCCTGAAAAACAAAGAATTACAATGACACAATCAAAGTACATCCGAGAAATTTTGAAACGTTTTAACATGGAGGAATGCAAAGGAGTTGCAACCCCAATGAACACGAATATAAAGCTGTCAAAGCAAATGTGTCCGGATACTGAGGACGAGAGGGAAGCTGTTGAGAGATTGCCGTACCAGAGTCTCGTCGGTTCCCTAATGTATTGTCAACAAGGCCTGACATCGCTTATGCTGTGAGTGTGCTGAGCCAATTTAATACGAACTTCGGTGAGGGGCACTGGATCGCAGCAAAACGAGTACTGCGGTATTTGAAGAGTACGGAGGATTTGGGCTTGGCGTTCACACGTTCTGGAAAGGAGCTCGTGGGATTCGCTGATGCAGACTGGGGGGCAAGCATCGATGACAGACGCTCGTATACTGGACATGTTTTCATCATTGCTGGAGGCGCCGTCAGCTGGGAATCGCGAAAGCAGAGGACCGTCGCGATGTCAAGCACCGAATCGGAATACATGGCGCTCTCCGAGTCCACGAAGGAGGTAATTCACCTAAGGCGTTTCCTGTCTGAGGTCTTGGGCCAGCAGAGGACCACAGTCATATACAATGACAATCAGGGAGCCGGACAGCTGAGCAGGAATCCCGTGTTCCACAACCGTACAAAGCATGTGGATATACGTCACCATTTTGTGCGGGAGGCCGTCGAAAAAGAAGTCATCAGGATCGAGTATCTTCCCACCGATGAGATGCCTGCTGATGTCCTAACAAAAGGATTATCATCACCTAAACATAACAAGTGCATTGCATCGATTGGCATGTGTCAACTGTCAAATTAGGAAGTAAACAAACACAGATATCGCTCGAGGGAAAGTGTTGGGAATTAACCGTCACTTGCGACATCTGGTGGCATTTTGTACTTTCCGTACAACGAACGAACCCTAATTTATGTTCAATGTAAAAACATTCATTCTGAATAAAACCTACAACTTTATTATCATTTAATCTAAAATTATTGAAGGAAAATTGATTTAGAAAATGCTTTAAACTTTTTCCTTTACATCGAAAATACAGATACACACAGCAATAATGTCCACAGTTAGATGAGAGTGCACCTTGTAATCGCTTTTTATTGTTTACAAACACATCTGAATTAGCGTGCAAAAAGTTGCGAAAAAACCTGTTACTAGGGAATTTGCCATACGAGTCGAAGTATTCTGCGGGGCCTTTTTTTGGTATGTAAAATGCAACCCAGTGGGTGCCACTCTTTCGTGCAGGGTCGGTATTAGCTATGATGCATGCGGGCTTTTTTACTTCTTTTGGCAGACGATCACAAGCAAATACTCCTCTAAAAAACCTTTTTGTAGCAGGGTTATTTGCTAGTGATTTTGTAAGGTCGATCGTGTTCATTCTTGTTCAAAATGCAAGGCTGCTGTTCCGACGTCAATAACGTTAGTATAGGATGTAACATAGTTATTTATAAATTCCTTGGTTGGCGCATCGCAGACAAGTATTGTGGTAAATCTTGCCAATGTTTTTATCAAGTCTTCATCTAAACGTCCAAGTTCAATGTTCCCAAATTTATTTGATTGGTCAATACACCCTGGAGCTGATGTGGGGTATTTGAAGATAATCTCCTTTGTAAATAATTTACCTTGTGCTGTGAATCCCGCAAAAAAAACTTTTTTCAAGAAGGTCAAGCAACCTCCAGAAAAGTATTCGACATTTATTAGACAACTCATGATAGGTGGCTTCACTGTCTTTGCACTGTGATTAATTCTAAATTCTATCATCTTATATAGTGTTTTTTTATTTAGAAGCTGGTGTATACGTTCCTATCTTTGCCGATTTCCACACTACCGTCATATTCAGCATACACGACACAGGTTACTGTTGTCTTCAAAGCCTCTTTAAATCTTCCTTCAATTCTAACCGTACCGGTTTAATAGATTTCCGCAGGTTGAATTATACGAACGATCAGAAGTTAAATCAAAAGCAAGAAGAAAACAACCGTTGTCAAAGAATTTCTTTGAAATCTGATGACCTTTATCGAAATAATGTATTCCGGTTCCTTTGAACAAGGAGATGTATCCTCTTGTACTAATAGGTTTTTCCTGTGAATAATCAAATTCTATAGGCTGATTCGGTATCTGGACGCCATTTACTGATAAATTAAATCTTGTGATGTTATTATGTTTAAAATTATAGGCATTTTTGGTTCGATTTCCTGTATATGCGTCGTTATCAACCATACCAAACACTAATAAATTTGGCAATTGTCCTATGACAACATTGTCTAAGGATAAGGTGTATGTGTTTGCAGGGATAGTATAAGTTTTAACTTCGACTCGTTTGTATGGGTATACAGCATTTGACCGTTGTAAAACCGTTTCATGAGCCAGCATGATGTTAGGGTTAACAGATACGTGAACCATGTACATAGTGGCCTCTAGAATCTTAATTCGTGGAGAGTTCCCATCATCTTTTGACAGAAGGTAAAATTCCGGTTTTTCAAGTGATAACACAACGCGCAGATCTACACCGTTCATTAATAATTTATCTTGGTTAAACATATCAGCATGTATTTTCCCCATTAGCTCAACAACGTTGCTCTTATTAAAACGTTTTTGTCTTGCTAAGTAGCCTATATTTTGTTCGGGGCTTTAAACTACCTCCATATTATCTTCATCGATATACCAGCCAACAGATTCTAAATGTGTCGTCGCAGCATCTTTTCCATAATTTAACAAATTTTCAATATATGCCCTATAGTTGTAATTATT
Source organism: Philonicus albiceps (assembly GCA_963969385.1). NCBI lineage: Eukaryota > Metazoa > Arthropoda > Insecta > Diptera > Asilidae > Philonicus > Philonicus albiceps. Next base: position 23,034,124 of record OZ017773.1, on the reverse strand, counting down.
GTCAGTTTGAACAACCGGTCTGCCATTTAGGTAAATAGTACACTGACGAAAGAGCGAGTGAAGCACTTTATTGACAAGCCCGGGACCTTCATCAGTCACAGTGTTCATGGAGCCATCTGGGGCAGTTACGGTAACATCGTTCCCGGAATAAAGTTCTTCTTTTCCGTCTTTAAATTTAATTAGTTGCACTTTTAAACGTAGGTATATACTTGACAGGTCTCGATATGTATCTCCATGACCCAGCGAGACAAATTCCAAAACTGATGAGTTATCTAATGAGGCTATAGGCTTGTATGCTACTTCTTCGGTTTTTAAAATATTACTTTGAATAGCCGGCGTAGAAAAAAGGTCCAGCTCGGATTTCATGCACTCGCTATACGTAGACATTTTATTTATTTATCAAAGATATCCAATGTTCGTTTACGAAAGCCGCGTTTGCCTTTTATAGATTTTTTCTTCTTGTTTGCTGTTTTTTCGTAGCCCGGCTTGTTTGTTTTGAGCGTCTTTTTCGTTTAGGAGACTTGGTTAAGCGTAACGCCGTAAATGGATTAGCTCTTTTAATAATCGTGCGATTATTTATACCTGCACCGCCCATATTATCGAAGAGTTTATTTATACCCTTTTGTGCTAGGTCTTGTACAGCGGCTTTTCCCTGGTCTTTTAAAATATCCTTAACCGGCTTACTACCAATTTCTTGCAGTATTGTTTTTCCAGTTTTCAGTGCTTGCTGTTTTATAACTTTGGCTCCTGAAGCAACTAATGGCTGTAAATAACGAAATAGCCCTCTGAAAAAACTACCAATGCCTCTTCCTTGCTGGTAAGTAAGCGGAGCTCGGTACAATTCTCCTATATCCGACAAATTACCGCCACTTTGAAGTAAATAGTATCGTGTATAATACGAATTCATTTTTAGTAAGGGCTAAAGTCAAGAAAGGCGCTATCAAATTGGAAACTGGCTGGGGGGTGCACATATATTTATAGTTTATTTTGTTTTAAAATGAAGCATCACATAAGTCTTCGTATAACTTGATTCAAAATTGATCAACTCACCCTGGCTATCAGTTATTTTTATAGAAATACCTTCTATAAATGTTTTCTCGATAGGACAGTATTCTACATGTTCAAATCTTAATACACCCTCGCACGATTGTGTCGGTATCACTCGTAAGTATCGAACTAATTTATTGCCAATAATTCTCGGTTTAATAATATCGGTGTAAATGAAAATTAGGTTTTTATCATAACATCTTTTTGATATCTCCGTAGATTCTCGGGGGAACCTTTGTATTAGTTCATTGACTGTGCTTTCTAGACCATTAATTTTTTTTTTTTGGGTTACTGCCGTATAGGGGCACCGAATCCATCGGTGTCGCTATGCAAACGGAGTTCTCGCCCGAACCTGGCAGAGAGACGGCCGTGTATTCTCCTGCACGGACGATGCAGCGATCCGGGGAGGGGGTGCAGCTGGAGGTTGAGGTGAACGTTTGCCTGCGGGACTCGGGATCCAACACACCTCTTTGCTGCATTCGTAACCCCGAGGAGCTGCGGCTCTAGGAATTAGCACACCCTAGAGCTAGGGAGTACACCCGCGCTGATCCTTAGGTCAGCCGGGAACTGTGTAGGGGAGGGTTCTTCTGAAGGTCTACGGAACCCTCGGAGGCAGGTCACTGGTGATTCGGGGCCTGTTCGAAGAGGGGAAAGGACGGCTGGAGGTAGAATTTTCCCCTATGGAGCACGGGGGTAGCGGGAGGCGTTTCTGCTGGCGATTGCCTCGGCTATGGTCCGAGAACGCGAGCCCGTGCCTGAAGGTGGGAAAGATTATACCCATTAGAAATTTAAACATGGACAATGTTTTTAAATCGGGCGGGAGGGATGATACGGGGAAGGAGAAGGGAAGCGGCAGTTCGCCTGCTGATCCCTTCGCCAGAAAGTCGCGGGTGCTTCGGTCACCGGTGCTTCAAACGCCGGTGGCTAGAGCGCACTTACGCGAGTGTTATGTGGACCTCTCGGGGTCCGCGGGGGAGGTTGTTCCTTCGCCGACTACGGTCACTCCAGTTGGGAGGCTGGTGGCGGCGAAGGAGGGGACTGGCGATTATTCGCGGTCGAAGTTGGGGGAGGGAGAGGTGGTCGGTGGTAGGCCGAGTGCGCCTCTCCCAAGATCGGCTGGGCTGGCGACAAGGCTGGCGGCGGTGGAGGAAAGCCTCGAGAAGGGTTTCCTCCAGATGAGGGTGGTTATTCGGGAGATGTTGGCTGCCTTGAAAAAGCAGCCCAACATCTCCAAAGTCGTCAAAGACGGCTTGCCGGTGTTGGAGGAGGCGCTGGATGGGCTGGAGGAGCCCAGAAGGTTGTGCGCCGAAATCCGCCGCGATTTGCCTCCACAGAGGCCGCCGACGGGGGTTGTCGGCACCCAGACCGGGCCGGCGCCCTTGACCATGCCACAGGCGGCCCCGGCTGAAGGTCGGTCGCCGAAGCCACCTGGGAAGAGGGGTGCCACCAGCCCACCACTCCGGACGGAGGGGAAGGCTGAAAAGAGGAAGAAGGCGGAGCCGACCCCGACGTGGACCGAGGTGGTCCGCAAAGGCGGGAGGGCTAAGCCTGGCCCAGCCAAGGTTGGTGGCAGGAGTGCGGAGACGGGCGCTGAGAAAGCGAAGAAGAGAACCCCCGTAACCAGCAAGGAGGCGAAGACTGGGGCGTCGGCGCTGCTCCGGCCGGAGGCTCCCGCGAGGAGGACCAGGCCGGAGGCGGTCCTTCTTAAGCCCGCGGAGGGGAAGACCTTTGCGGACGTGCTTAGCACGGTTCGCAGAGCGGTCAACCCCGAAAGCTGCGGGGTAAAGGTTAGGACCGTTCGGCAGACCAGGGCGGGAGAGGTACTCCTCGAGTTGTCGAGGCCGACGCCCGAGTCAAGGGCAGCCTTCTCGGCTGCGCTTAGGTCCGCGGTCGGGTCAGCGAGCGCGGTCAAGGAGCTGGTCCCTAGAGCCTCTCTCGAGATCAGGGAGCTGGACGGCTGCACGACCGCGCTGGAGGTGGAAGAGGCCCTGAGGAGGGACCTCGGAAGCTATAAAGGCCACCTCCGGGTTACGCTGACCCGCACGAACGGCCGTGGCCAGCGGATGGCCATAGCGGACCTCGATGAGGCGGCGGCGAAGGTCCTGCTCAAGGCGGCCAGGGTAAAGGTCGGATGGGTTAACTGCAGGTTGCGCAGGCGGGTGATCGTGCCCAGGTGCTTCAAGTGCCTTGGGTACGGACACCAAAGCCAGGCCTGCGGTGGCCCAGACCGCAGCAAGCTTTGTTTCCGGTGCGGGGGGGCGGGTCACTCCGCGAAGGGCTGTGCCGCTGAGCCGAAGTGCTTCCTCTGCCCGGAGGTGGCGGGGAAGACCGGAGCACGGCGGCATGTTGCGGGGTCGGGGGATTGCAGGGTCTTCCGTGATGCCCTAAGCCAGGCCAAACATAAGTAATGGTATCTGTGCTTCAGGGCAACTTGAACAGGAGTAGGACGGCCCATGACCTGTTGGCTCAAATCCGTCTCGAGAAGGGCGCTGATGTAGTACTCATCAGCGAGCAATATCGGGACAGTGACGAGCCAACATGGTTTCGGGATGACCTGGGCACGGCGGCAGTTTGGGTCCCGGATCTGCGACGCTTCGGTGTCGCGGACCATGGCGCGGGAGCCGGCTTCGTTTGGGTGAAGAGCAGCGACGTCACTTATGTCAGCTGCTACTTCACTCCAAACGAGCCGATAGCCGACTTCCAGACCAAGTTGGATGGTCTGGAGGACGCGGTCCGCGGCATGGGTGGGGAGCTGGTGGTGGCTGGGGACTTCAACGCGAAGGCCTTGGAGTGGGGTGAACCCAGACCGGATTCGCGTGGAGGACGAGTCCTGGACTTTGCATCCAGGCTCGGGCTGGTAGTGTTAAACACCGGCTCGACGTCCACCTTTCGGCGTCCGGGATACAGGGAGACAATTATTGATGTCTCCCTGGCGACGGAGGGTCTGGCTGCACGGGTGCAGGACTGGCGGGTGGTCGAGGACTATACAGCCAGCGACCATCAATATATCACGTTCCGCGTGCGTGGTATGGTGCCGGTGCGGGCTCGGCGCGAGCGGGGCCCGCCCAGATGGAATGTCGCTAAAATGGACGCCGAAAGGTTGTCCCTAGCCATCACACGTGGCCAGCGACTTGCGGAAGGGGTTCCGGAGGAACTGCCTCCTCCCGAACGGGCCCGGCGGGTGGTAGACTCGACGATGGGTCTCATTCGCCGGGCTTGCCGGGAGGCCGTGCCGAGGAAGAGGTCCGACAGGGAGGGGCGACGTCCTGCCTACTGGTGGACGGACGAGATCGCGGAAATGAGGCGGAAGTGTCTCCGCCTCAGACGGTTGGCTCAACGAGCTGACCGACGCGATCCCGACGCAGCCCGCAGATCCGCCGAGGCCAAAGTGGCGAAGAGGGACCTTCGCAGGGCCATCAGGGCGAGTAAACACCGATGCTGGAAGCGGCTGGGGGATGATCTAAATGATGATCCTTGGGGATTGGGGTATAGGATTGTTCTCCGCAAATTGGGGGCGCTCTCTCAGAGGGCCCCCCTCGAAGCGGGGACAGTCCGTTCCATCGTGGATGCCCTTTTCCCCACTCAGCCGCTGGAGCCTAACCGCGCGACCGGCGAGGCACTCGAGGCTCCTCCCTTTACAATGGAGGAGCTTGTGGGGGCCTCGCGGAGTCTACAAAATCGGAAGGCGCCGGGGCCCGATGGGCTCCCAGCGGAGGTGCTGAAGGCGCTGACGGCGAGCCATCCAGGGCTCTTGCTGGATATGTACAATGCCTGCCTGAAAGCGGGAATCTTTCCCTCCCGCTGGAAGGCGGCTAGGCTTGTGCTGATCAGCAAGGGCAAGGGACCTGTAGGGTCCCCCGGGTCGTACAGGCCGCTGTGTATGCTCGACACAGCCGGCAAACTCCTGGAGAGGCTCCTGAAGCCTCGCCTCCATGCGGCCGTTGTGGCCGCTGGAGACCTTTCCGAGAGACAGTATGGTTTTCGGAAAGGGAGGTCGACGGTACATGCTATCCAGGAGGTGGTCGACGCGGCCTGGGCCACCGAGAGCGGGAACCATTATTCCCGCCCGGTGTGCCTACTGGTCACTCTGGATGTGCGCAACGCCTTCAACTCGGTGAGGTGGGGGGACGCGCTCAATGCGTTAGAACGCGACTTCAGGGTTCCCCAGTATCTCTTGCGGATGATGGGGGATTATCTGAAGGACCGTACCCTCACCTACGACACGGAGGATGGCCCGGAAACGAGGGTCCTGTCGGCGGGGGCGGCCCAAGGCTCCATTTTGGGTCCCGACATATGGAATTATACATATGACGGGATTCTGCGTATGGAGATGCCGGAAGGGTCTTTCCTGGTTGGGTACGCTGACGACATCGCGGCGGTTATTACCGCCAGAGATGTCGCGGCGGCGCAAATGCGGCTCAACCAGGTGATGCGTCGGGTCGGTCCCTGGTTACGCGGCCACGGACTGGAGTTGGCGCTGGCCAAGACCGAGATCGTCCTTTTGACGAAGAAGCGCATCCCCCTCCTAAGGGAGATGCGGGTGGGAGACATGTCGGTCCAGACGAAGCCCGCGATCAAGTATCTGGGGGTGAGCCTCGATTGTAGGCTCACCTTCTGGGATGAGATCAGGAGCAGGGCGGACAAGGCGGCTGCGATGACGACGGCGCTAAGCAGGGTCATGGCCAACATTGGTGGTCCCAGGCCCTGCAAACGGCGTCTATTGCTCCGCACCGCTGAGGCCGTCATGCTCTATGGGGCAGAAGTCTGGGCCGGTGCGATGAGGTGGGAGAAGTACCGCAAGCGTTTGCTTTCGGTGCAGCGACGTGCGGCCCTCCGCATCGCGAGCTCCTACCGCACGGTCTCGGAACCGGCGGTGTTGGTGGTCGCGGGGGTCATTCCAATTGACCTCTTGGCCAGGGAGCGACAGGCTCTCCACCAGGAGAAGCCTGTTCTGGGGCGGGAGACCCAGCGGGTCGTACGAGCCAGGACCCTGGCGTCCTGGCAGGAAAGGTGGGATGGGGAGTCGCGGGGCCGGTGGACAGCCCGGCTTATTCCCCTGCTGGACACCTGGCTAAACCGTCAGCATGGTGAGGTCGATTACTACCTCACCCAGATGCTGACGGGGCACGGGCACTTCCGGGCCTTCCTTTACCGCATAGGGAAGGTACCGAGCCCGTGCTGTGCATACTGTGACTCCCCGTCGGACTCCGCTCTCCACACGTTCTTTGAATGTGCTCGCTGGAGGGCGGAGAGGGACGAGGTGGAGGAGGTGACGGGCAGTATAACCCCTGACAACGTAGTTGGGGTTATGCTGCAGGGGAGGGTTTTCTGGCGAAGAATTGCCTTATTCGTGAAGGGAATTCTTCGCCAGAAGGAGCAGGACGCGAGCAGGGAGCGCCTGTTGGGGTAGGGGGACCCTGTTGAGGGAGGGTATATAGGACTCCACCCCGAAGTAATGTTTCACAGACGGTTCCGGGGGGGAGTTCCTGGTGGAAGGGAGCGGGGTTTTAGCCGGTAGGCCCAGCTTTTTACTGGGGAGTCCGGCACACCGTGCGTAAGAGCATTTCCCCGCTTCCATAAAAAAAAAAAAAAAAAAAAAAAAAAAAAAAAAAAAAAAAAAAAAAAAAAAAAAAAAAGACCATTAATTTTGCCAATGATTGTCATATGCTCTTGACGTAGTCCAGCAGTGTTGAATGATTCTTTTATTTCTGAAAGTATTGCATCAGGCTTACGTTTTTCTTCGGGGGTCTGAAGAAATATATCCGTAAACAGGTCTGACAAATTGCTTATATTGGTGTTAATAGTGACCGGTGTTGTTAAATATTCCCCCGAACTCTGTTTTTCATATGGTACATCCAAGACATCACTATCTTTAGTAATTTGTCGCTGATCAGGTGTTTTTGCATTTAGTGAGTCTTTTTTCAGCCTATTTAAAATACCAAAAATCGCATCTTTAATTTGAATAATCTTTTTCTGTTTTTCTTGCGCGCTAATTGTTTCATCGTCAAAATGCACATTTGATATTAAAAGTGTGATAAGATCTTTAACATTAAGGTGCGATGGCAGTGGTTTTTTTATTTTTATTGTTACTTGCAAGTCTTCTAGCCGTAATTCGAACATATTATGTGCTTTTCCGCTGGTACCTTTTTCAGCTTTATCTCGAGCTTTTTTAACGCTTAGGGCGGGGTGTGTGTAATTATCGATTGAATTCTGTATAACAATATGTTTTCTTTTTTTCCTAGGAATTTGCCCGATGATGTCATCAACAAATGCTTCAACTGATTCATAGTCCTTATATTTTAAAACGACATTTTCTGAAGTTTTCTTTCCTTGGTAAATGTGTAATATAAACTCGCCCGGGTCTTGCGTGTAGCTTATTTCAGGTATCACATTATCCAAAAAATCAGCTTCCAGCCGATCCCACATTATATTTTTAACGTCGTCCAAAAACATAGTATACCAAGAAGGACTGACTGCATTGTAAAATGTTAGTAGAAACGCTGAAAAATTCACCTGAGCTGGTCTATAGCTAGCTTGCTCAAGGCTTTCTTTTGTCCACTCAAGTTTAACATTATCATTTACTTTTATGGTCAATGATTTCAAATTTGCTTTTTGTTGCTCTCTTATTTCCTTTAACTGGTCATCAGGTGCTTCGCGTTTCACTCTTTTAAAACTACTCTCATTTACTGTATCAGCTGCATCACGCTTCACCCCCTTCCTTTCATTTATCTTATAGTTTGGTAGTGAAATTTCAGATACCCCAACACACCAGCTATCGGAAAACTTACATGGGCTAGCAAGTGCATTTGTAAAAGCTGAGAGAGTGTTTTCAGGATAAAATTGCATAGAATTGTTGCTTAAAAGACATACGTAAAAGTCGTCATTTACTATATCTACAGGCATTTTTATATTTTAAAGCCTAACCCAAACTACGTCTGGTACACTCGAACTTCGCTCTTTTTTACTTTTTAAACGTTCACTTTGTCGCAGGCCTTTTTTCACTGGGAATGCAAGCTCATATTGACCAGGATCTAATTGTGATGGCCTTAATATAGGTTGTTTGGTCGGGGCCTTTTCTTTGGGGGTGTCTTGTTCTAACTCCTCTATAAAACTAGCAACTTCGTCAACACTCATATCTATAGGCACAGTATACTGAGTTATACCGTCAGTACCAGTTATTACTTTATAGTCTTTATCTTGAAATTTCGGTATTTTTGCAGGGGGTTTAAGACTTTTTGCTATACCACTAGCTGATAAACGTCGTTTAGCAGCTGGAGATAAAGACCTCCTTGGGGGTGTTTTTTCACGCGGCTCCTCAAAAATAAATTCTTCGATCTCGAAAGGTGTCTTTTCAAATATATCTTCCTTTATCGGTGAGACCTGTGTTGATTCATCTTTTTTAAAAACATATTTTGTTTGAACTATCTCTCAAACTCTTATGTTTAACGGGTAAATTTTCTTGAATGGGGATTTTATTTTGCCTTTTCTCGAAAACTTGCGCCTTTTTACGTTTCACATTCAAAAATTTTATTAATTCATTCCTGTAATTATACCATTTTTCTTTGTCAGACAGTTTTTTACCTTTTAATATTTTATCCATTGATTTATCAAATAATGACAGATTTGTAGTTTGCTCAATTTCACCCTTTAAATTATTATATACTTCCGGCGAAAGAAGCAGCATTTTGTTAAGACTATCGGCTTTATGCATATTTTTCAATTAGCGAACCTATTACACCCGATAGTACACTTCCTAATAAAATTGGCAAAAATCCTCCGCGTTGTACTAGTAATTTACGCTGTCTTGCTATAGATCTTTTTGCGTCAACTAATTTTCGCATATCCTTTTTATACTTGCACAGCGAATTATATATTTTGCCATGAGGCATATGATTACCTTTCAGCGTGTTAAGTGTTATTTCACAAAGTGTTTTTATAACCTCGGGATCTGCATTTTTAATGATGGCATTTCTCAAGTTTCGTTTAGATTTTTGAAGCACATAGAGCATATGCTTGTTGTCCTTTAATCGTTTCACTCTTGACACCATTTTTACTATTCAAGGAACTTTGTGGACAAAAACAGGTTGCAAAATCTTTGTTAAATATATCCGTTCGGAATCTTAATGCGTCGTTAATCTCCTGAGTAAGATCTATCAGTAAACACCCGTAAGGCCCCTGAGTGGTCTCTTTATATATTTTTAGAAGTTCTAAACTATCTTCCGGATAAATTTGCCTCGCTAAATGCACGAATTGACTTTTATCGCGGGGATTTTTAAAAACGACAAGGTACTTACAGTTTAGCGATATATCTCTGCAGAATTTTCCCTGATGAAATACGTTCTGTGTCACAAGAATTACTGAAAAATTACGATGATGTGATCCTTTAGTAAAAAGCTCACAGACCTGCTTACTAAAAGCATTTAACATCATATCATCTATAACAATTAGCGTGGGTTCATTTGCATAATTTATAAACTCATCGGGTACACTGTCTATATATTCTATGTTTGTGGGCGCAATATCTACTGGCAAAGCTTCGCGTTCCGCATTACACCATATAATCCTCGTAATTTCCGGCTGTATTAACGAAACATCGTTCAAAAGATGTTTAATAAACGTAGTCTTTCCACATCCGGAAGGCCCTGCCACAATCATTGTAAATGGGTGTTTGAACGCGATCATTTCTGTCACAAAAACAAAAACCCTTGACAACAAGCCTTTTTGTATATAAATAAACCCCACATTTTTTGCAAATAAGTACTTATATACTCTTTCAAGAATGAGCAGAAGACAAATTATTAACGAACTTCATAGACCAGCACGCAAAAACTTCAAGCGCCGTCGTGTCACGATTAAAGGCAAAGATGACTTGTGGCAGGCAGACCTAGTTGATATGAGATCATATGCGACAGAAAATCAAAACTTTCGTTTTTTGCTAACTGTCATTGATACATTTTCTAAATATGCCTGGGCTTTACCAATTAAAGACAAAAGTGGGATAGAAGTCGCTAAAGCAATGCAGCTAATTTTCAAGCAGGGGAGTATTCCAAGAAACTTGCAAACAGATGATGGGAAAGAGTTCTACAACAAGTCGTTCAGACACTTGATGGAAAAATATGATGTTAATCATTACTCGACTTATAGCTCATTAAAGGCATCAATTGTAGAAAGATTTAATAGAACGCTGAAAAATATTATGTGGAAAGAATTTAGTATGAACGGTAATTATCATTGGCTGAGTATGCTGGATAAGTTAACAGACAAATATAACAGAACAAAGCATCGAACTATTAAGATGAGACCTATAGATGTAGATCTTACTAATGAGGTGCGTTTATTGCTGACTGTGTATAAAAAACCAAAATCAAAATCAAAACCAAAGTACAAAGTAGGAGACTTTGTTCGCATAAGTAGGTATAAACATGTTTTTGAAAAAGGTTACACCCCAAACTGGTCCACTGAAATTTTCAAAATAAAAGAGGTAAGGAACACTTATCCGGTAACCTACATTCTTGAAGACTATCAAGGAGATATAATACAAGGTGCTTTTTACCAGCTTGAACTAACCCCCGTCAGATATCCCGACGTCTACCTTGTAGAAAAAGTTTTAAAACGACGTGGGGATAAAGTTTATGTTAAATGGCTTGGCTTCCCACAAAAGCACAACACATGGATTAATATAAAAGATGTTTTATAAGCAGTTCCTATTGCAGTCATAATGTTGATCTTAAAGCGTGAATCTGACCGACTGAAAACATTTAAGAATTTAACTTTGGACGATAGAAAATCATACAAGCTAGCAAGGAGCGGATTCTTTTACACCAACATACAAGATATAGTAAAATGTTACTTTTGCTGTATGGAAATGAGCGCCTTAAACACACCTGACGACGTTGAGGCAGAACATCTTCAACGTTCACCTAACTGCATCTATGCAAATGGCAAGGATGTATGTGGCTCGTACAACAATCGATCTACACCATTAAAATACACGAGCTGTGCCCTAAACATTTTAAAGTTCTTGGAGCATCGTTCATTTTGTTTGGTATATGCTGCGAGATATATTATTTTTACGAACAGTTTACACGGAAATGAAAAAAACAAGTGAGTTTTCAAAAACTGATAGAAGTTAAATATCTATATGTCTGGTGTTATGCATACCGAAATGCCCGGAAAGGATCGTGGGAAGTTGATGCACTGGACCGATACAGATTTAAGACGCGTATTTCTCGATGTAGCGTAGTTTTGGCCCCCATTCTACACCCGTCACACAAGCTTACTATCTTTGTTGAACGATTTTACCTGCAATAAAAAACACTTTATCTCAACCGAATTCGTTTTTTATTCATTCTTTTACCTAACCTTCACCCACATTCGCGTCATTCACAACACCAAGTTCACTGACTGCAACCGGTCATCTTTCTTTAATCTCTTTTCCAGGTCTTTATCACACGCTGCAGGCATTCAGCGGCACAAGAGTCAAGACCACGTGCATAACAACATCGGAACTTGTTTTTTCTCAAGCTGCTCCGGCCAGCAACTTTTTTTTATTTGTCTTTATTTTCAAGCGGATTTTTCATCTTCTGTCCGAGGCACGCGGCAGCATCACGACTTTCTGCTTTTGTTTTATTTTTCAAAAGCTGCATACCCACTCTTTCACCCGATCATTTCACAGACACGATCACTTTGCCCACTCGGCCTCCTGCCTTTTTGCTCTTGTCATCAAAAACTCCTATAACACCTTCCCGCCTTCTTCAGCACTTTGCTTCCCCCGACCACTGCGTACAGCGAGTTTTTTACGGGGGTCCCGCGCTTGTCCACATCTACCTCTCTACCTTTCGTACCCATGGCGTATACCCCTGTTACGCTACTCGAACCTTTCACTAGCCATAAGAACCCGTTTTTAACACGGAAAGCTCCATATACTCGGGCTCTACACCTCTGCGGCACATGGCCATAGCATCGACGCCGACTGCTTTACGTTCTGCCGATACCTTCTTAAACAGCCACAGCTCTCGTTCTAACCCACCGTTTCCAACAACACTGTTTAACTTACCTTTTTTTAGCACGCAACGATCATGATAAGGACGTGTCTGTCTAGCTTCCTCCTAAACCGATACTTACGGCCGGTGGGTACACGGGGTGCACAAAAACATCTCGGTGGGGTACTCACCGGGGATCCGCTCATACTGTCCCTACCGCACATGACGCCGTTTGAATGGAGAGGTGGGTTCCTTACTACTAATATTTAAACTCTATCCCTGAGGAGTTTATAAATCACGGAAACGAACCAACCTTAATTGTTTTAGATGATATGATGTTAAATGCATTCAGCAAACAAGTTTGTGAACTGTTTACTAAAGGGTCTCATCATCGTAACTTTTCACTCATTCTTGTGACACAAAACGTTTTTCATCAAGGAAAATTCTGTCGTGACATATCACTCAATTGTAAATATCTAGTTGTATTTAAAAACCCTAGAGATAAAAGTCAATTTACTCACTTAGCTAAACAAATTTATCCCGAAAATAGTTTGGAGCTTTTGAGAATATATAGATTACTCAAATACCTTACGGGTATTTACTAATTGACTTAACTCAAGACATTAACGACGTGTTAAGGTTTCGAACGGATATATTTAATAAAGAATTTGAAACCTGTTTTTGCCCACAAAACTCTTTGAATAGTAAAAATGGCGTCACGAATGAAAGGATTAAAGGACAACAAGCATATGCTATACGTGCTTAAAAAAGCCAAATCAAATCTAAGAAAGGCTATCATTCAAAATGCTGACCCCGATGTTATACGAACTCTTTGTGAAATTACACTCAATACCTTAAAAGACAACCATATGCCACACGGAAAAATCTATAACTCGCTGTGCAAGTATAAAAAGGACATGCGTAAATTAGTTGATGTAAAAAGGTGTGTTGCAAAACAGCGTAAAATACTAATACAACGAGGAGGTTTTCTACCTGTTTTATTAGGAAGCGTATTGTCAGGAGTTATCGGTTCATTAATTGAAAAATATGCATAGAAATAACGGGCTTAATAAAATGCTGCTTCTATCGCCGGAAGTGTATAAAACTCTAAAGAGTGATATTGAACAATCTGCAAACTTGTCATTGTTTGACAAATCAATGGATAACATATTAAAAAGTAAAAATCTGTCTGATGATGAAAAATGGTACAATTATAGAAATGAATTAATAAAATTTTTAAATATAAAACGTAAAAGGGCGCAAGTTTCCGATAAAAACAAAAATATAAATCCCATTCAAGAAAATGTACCAGTTAAACACAAAAGTTTGAGAAATAGTTTCACTCAGACAAAATTCATTTTTAAGGATGACAAAGCAATTCAGTCTTCACCAGTAAAAGAAGATATACTGTCTCGATTACCAGAAGACATTTTTGAAATAGGGGAAATTAGTCCTCATAGAGGTAAGCAACAATTACCGGATGAAGTTTTTGGAACAGGAGAAATAACTCCACCAAGACAATCTTTATCTCCTAGAGGTAAGCGACGTTTATCTGCTAGCGGAATAGGAAAAAGTCTTAAGCCACCCCCCAAAAGGAAGTTTACAGTCGAGCCCAATATTAAAAACAAAGACTATAGAGTAGTAACTGCTGACGACGGTATAACACAGTATACTATACCTGTAGACATGAGTGTTGATGAAGCTGCTAGTTTCATACAACAAATGGAAGAAGAGGAGGAAGACAAAACAAAAACGAAGAAGACTTCTAAACAGTCTATATTAAGACCCTCACAGCTGGATCCTAAACAATACGAGCTTGCATTTCCCATCAGAAAACCGGTTCGACAAAGTGAGCGTTTAAAAAATAAAACAGAGAGAGCCTCAAGCATATCTGATATTCCTTGGGAAAGATTATAAAACAAAAATATGCCTGTAGATATTCAAGAAAATGATTTTTACATTTGTTTATTAAGTAACAATTCTTTACACTACTACCCCGAAAAAACTCGCTGTCCAAGTTCACAAATAAACTAACGCGTCCATGCAAACTTAATCAAAAGTGGAGTGTCGGAATCACTGAAATTTCGATTCCTGAATATGAAAGAAAAGAAGGCAGAAGTAAACGAGTAAAACGAGATACAGAAGAATTAAAAACAATACGCCAAGATGTACAGAAAGAACACAGACTACTTACAGTGAAGATAAATAAAAATGTTAGACTGGAATGGACAAAGGAAATACTTTCTCATTCGAGCTATAAAGAAGGACAAGTAAACTTTTCCGCATTTCTGTTAACATGGTTTAACGCCGTCACGCCTTCTTGGTATACAATGTATTTGGATGATGTCACACAGCGAATTTGGAATCGTTTAGATGCTGATTTTTTCGATGAAGTAATTCCAGAAATTAATTACGAAAAAGAAGAAGGTGATTTTATTCTACATATATACCAAGGTAAAAGACAATCGGATAATGTTGTTTTAAAATTGAAATCATATGACTCCGTTGAGGCTTTTATTGATGATATAATCGAGCAAATCCCCCGAATAAAGAGAAAACATGACAAGGTAAAAACTGCTTTGGACGATTATACCCATCCAGCTAAAAGCATAAGAAAAAAGGGTAAAATTCCTGTTAAAGATGACATATTTGAATTACGAATCGATGAGCTAGAATTAACAATTAAGATAAAAAAACCGCTACCACCACATCTTAGTGTTAAGAATCTCATAACACTTTTTATCAATAATGTACATTTTGATGACGAAACAATACCAGAAGATGAAAAGCAAGAGAAAATTGCGCGTATTAAAAACATAATTCTCACAATATTGGATAAATTGCATGGCGATTCTATCAATGTTAAAACACCACAACCTAGAAAGATAACTGAAAACAGTAATATTTTAAATGTTCCCTACGAAAAACAGGCTTCAGGATTATATAAAACAACACCAGTACCTTTAGATACCAATATAGATAATTTGAAAAACTTTATAACTGATATATTTCTTAATACACCAACAGACAAACGAAAACCAAATGTATTTTTGACAGAACTAAAGGAGTCTTTTGATACCGCTAGACTGCAAACAGAGCACATATCTATAATTAAGAAATTGGATCAATTGAATGATACAGTTGATAAATTGAGTAAAAGATTACCTCGTGATGTTAAACCTAGTGGTCACTATTACGAGCGTGATATTATGTACATTTACACTGATATAACCAAACCAAGAATTATAGGAGATAAATCCGTAAGATATTTGCGTGTAGTACCTATAAGTGAAAATGAAAGAACACTACGTTTTAACCATGTAGAATATTGTCCTGTGGAGAAAACCGCAATTGAAAATATTTCAATAAAAATAACTGACGGGCAAGGTGATTTAATTGATTTCAAAGCAAGTTATATCCCTACATACATAATGCTTCATTTTAAAAGACAATAAAACCTATAAATAGCATGTGCAGTTGTTATAGCATTAAGCAAACAAAGTTAGTTACATACAGTTAAAATACAATAGACAAATATGAATTCTTATTACGCGCGTTATTATTTAATACAAAGTGGTGGTAATTTAAATGACATAGGTAAACTTTACCGGTCACCTTTAATCTATCAGCGTGGACGAGAAATTAGGAGTTTTTTCAGCGGATTACTAAGGTATTTGCAACCCATAGTTAGTTCCGGGGCGAAGGTTTTAAAACAACAGGCTATTAAAACTGGAAAAGCGATATTAGAAGACGGGGGTAGTAAATCTATGAAAAATATCTTAAAGGAGCAAGGTAAAGCTGCTGCTCAAGAACTTGCGCAAAAAGGTATAAATAAGCTGTTTGATCATATGGATGGTGCAGGAAGAAACAATCGCATGGCTATAAGAAGACCTAATCCATTTACCGCTCCTTGTTTTACTTTAGCCCCTAAACGGATCAAGCGTTCAAAACAAACCACGAAAAAGACATCAAAGAAGAAGAAAAAGTCTATAAAAGGCAAACGTAGTTTCCGTAAAAGGGTATTGGATATTTTTGACAAATAAACAAAATGCCCACGTATAGCGAGTGCATGAAATCCGAATTGGATCTTTTCTCGAGACCAGTTATTCAAAGTAATATTTTGAGAACCGAAGAGGTAGCATACAAACCCATAGCTTCATTAGATAACTCATCAGTGCTAGAATTTGTTTCATTAGGACATGGAGACACATATCGAGATTTGTCAATTATATATCTACGCTTGAAGGTGCAACTAATTAAAATTAAAAATGGAAAAGAAGAACTTTATACTGGACAAAATATTGTTGTAGGAGGTGCGACGGTAATTGATGAAGGCCCAGGTGTTGTAAATAATGTGCTCCAGTCACTTTTTCGTCAATGCACTATTTACTTAAACGATAAGCCAATTGCCCAAACTGACAATAACTACAACTATAGAGCATATATTGAAAATTTATTAAATTATGGAAAAGATGCGGCATCAACGCATTTAGAGTCTGGCGGCTGGTATCTTGATCAGGATAACATGGAAGTTGTTCAAAGTGCAGAAGAAAATACGGGTTACCTGGCAAGAGAAAAGCTTTTCTGTAAAAGCGGTGTAGTAGAATTATTGGGGAAAATTCATGGCGATATGTTTAATCAAGATAAACTGCTAATGAATGGCGTAGATTTACGTGTTGTGTTATCGCTTGAAAAGCCTGAATTTTATTTCCTCTCAAAGAATGATGACAATTCACCAAGACTTAAAATTGTAGAAGCAACTATGTATATAAATCATGTCACCGTTAACCCAAGCATAATGTTGGCTCACGAATCTGTACTTCAACGTTCAAATGCTGTATATCCTTATAAACGAGTTGAGGTCAAAACCTATACGATACCTGCAAATACATTCACATTATCTTTAGATAATATTGTAATAGGACAACTACCGAATTTATTAGTGTTTGGCATGATAGACAATGACGCTTATACAGGAAACAGAACAAAAAATTCATACAATTTCAAACACAATAACATAACCCGATTTAATTTATCTGTAAACGGTGTTCAGATTCCCAACCAACCTATGGAATTTGATTATTCAAAAGAGCCTCCCATCAGTACAAGAGGCTACCTCAGTTTGTTTAAAGGAACTGGAATACACTATTTTGACAAAGGACATCAGATTTCAAAAAAGTTCTTTGATAACGGCGCATTTTTATTGGCCTTTGATTTGACTACAGATCTGTCGTATAATTCTACCTGCGGGAATCTATTAAATCAAGGGACGGTTAGAATTGAAGGAAGATTTAAGGAGGCCTTAAACACAACTGTTACTTGCATTGTGTATGCTGAATATGACGGGAGTGTAGAAATCGATAAGGATCGAAATGTATATACTAACTTTTAAAACCTATATAAGCCAGTTACAATTTATGCTAGGTGTTAGTTAGAGGCTTGCAATATCACAGTAACAATGAGCTGCTTGATAAATGTCGAATACCTTTGCGGAGGTGAATTGACCTTCTTTAAAAAAGTCTCTTTAGCTGGATTTACAACACAAAATAAATTGTTTACAAAAGAAATTGTCTTCAGGTATCCTGCATCTAGTGCGGAATGCATTGAAAAATCAAGTAGATTCGGTAATCTTGAACTTAAACGCTTAGATGAAGACCTTATAAAAACCCTGGCCAAATTTAATACAGTCATTGTTCGCGACGCATCAACCAAGGAATTTATAAGTAACTATGTTACATCTCATACCAAAGTTATTGATGTAGAGACCACAACTTGTGAACAAGAATGAACACTATCGAGCTTATAAATTTGCTAAAAAGTAATCATGTTACAAACAAATTCTTTAAGGGTGTATTTCCATGCAATCAATTACCGCGAAAAATTAAGAAACCAGCATGTATAATAGCTAATACGGATCCTGCCCACAAAAATGGAACTCATTGGGTTGCATTCTATTTCCCAAGAAAAGGACCAGCCGAGTATTTTGATTCATATGGAAAATACTCCAATAATTCATTTTTTCAAAAATTCCTACTGACTAATTCAAACATGTTTGTGTGTAATAAGCAACGATTGCAAGGTACACTTTCACAAGTATGTGGACATTATTGCTGCGTGTATCTGTATTTTCGATGTAAAGGGCAAAGTTTGAAAAAGTTTTTGAAACAATTCTCGCTAAAAAACTATGAATTGAATGATAAACAAATTATGAATTTGTACTGCAAAATTTATTTAAAAAAGGGTGGGATTTACTGTAAACAATCATGTACAACGGAAACTTGCAATATAAACGCCGCAACAGGATAGTAAACTTTTAGTACAACAGTAAAAATCTTTGCGTTAAGATGGAATCAAGAAAACATGGCAGAAAAGGATTGTGCAATAAAAGTTCTGTAATAACGGATAAAATATCGAAAAAACAAAAACGTAAGCCAAAAAGTTGCCAAAAGGAAGCAGAGATTCGAGGTGAAAACATGTTATTGAACTACACATATTATCTGGACGAATATCATAACCAAAAAGTTGTACTTGGATTTGACACACATTCATTCGAGGCAAAAATCGTTTTCCATCGGCATGGCAACAATCAGTTTCAACAACATATACTGGATGGGTAACAATTTTTAAACATCTTTGTAACCTGAAAAGCGAAATTGACTTAGTACCCACCAAATGAGGAGATGTTAAAACAGGAGCACAAAATTCCAGTTGATGTTGGAAGCATTAGTTTAACTCGTTGCGAACTTTGTAGGTTATATGATTTATTAGAGTTTATAAACATTGTTATGTTTCATAATAATAATGCATCTGAAAGTGTAAAAGAATACTATAACAAGTATTGTGAAAAGTGTAAAGAAAAAAATGTATTTGTTTTGTCAAAAGATGACTTTTTTATACCATCCAGGACCTCTTATGTACATACAAATTATTCAAGACTCTTTTACGAGATACCTTTGTGTTGTTCTACTAATATTATATTTGACATTATGTGTTTGTAATAATTTTTGATGAATTTTAATAAATAGATTGAGATAAAAATGTTTTTTATTTAATAATTTTATTCATTAATAAATACAGGTAAATATTGACACAATTTTGAACTGCGCAACGTAATTGTGGAAGTTTTCCGTGTATTTCACAATTAGTTTCAAACTGTTGAAGGCTATTCAGTTTTGGTATTATTAGTTGTCTTATATCACTGTCAGGAAGATATTTTCTTATAAATCTTTCCTTTTCTTCACCTTTGACATATATTACGGATTTTGATAGATTTGAAAAAATATTTCGAAGTTGATTGATTCAACGTTGTATTCAACGTTGCCATCATCCCAGTTCAGACCATTTATATGCTTCACATCGAAAGCATTTTGTCGAGAAGCCCTTGATAAAAGTTCCTGGCGTGGATATGGTGGTGCCAAATGATAAACTAATGGAATGATGACTTCATAAAATAAATCACTATAAAATTACTATAAATAATTGTTACGTGTACTTGAGCTACTAACCTCATTCTATTTCACTACTTTCATTTTTGGTTATTTTTAGTATATAAAACGGATTGATTCCAAAAGCGTTTTGTACAGTCTTTCACTAAGTTTAAATCATTTTGTACAGCTCTAAAGAGGTATTACGACATGGTAAGTTTTAAAAAAATTTAATATTTTTAGCTAGCAATCTTTTTCATTTAAAGACAAGCGGCTCTGCAAAGAATTTATTAGAATCTATCGAGAAGGAAACCCGCTACAAACAGTTAAAGGTAGAGGAGCTTCCTTTAGACAAGGAGTTCAAAATAAATTATTTTAAACTCGTGAAGACTCGGTTTGGGCAGAAAGTCATTGTGGCCCTGGAAGATGAATTTTATATTTATCTTCCAAACCGCTATTCTGAACAAGTCAAAACAGAGGAGCAGATACAGGAATTAAATAATATTAAAAATTATTATTTAAAAATATCATTTCGAGATGCTGCAAAAAAATTAAGTGTGTTTAATTTTATACAAAAATAAAATAATTGTGTACAAACAATAAAGTTTTATTTTTAATATGACAATATTTTTTATACATTTTAGATTTACAAAACTATTCTCTTCTCAGGCGTTTGTATCCGTATGGTACTGAACTGTGATTTTCCATAAATCGACGCTTTTCCGACGTGGGTTTATATTTTTTAATTTCGGGGACGGTTATAATTTCATGGTCTTTGGTGCGGCGTATATTGTGTGAAAGTACGGGGATATGGTCTGTTTCACATGTATTTAAAAACGATTTTTTTAGTGATTCAAAGTTCACTAATTGATAGGCTGTGTAATTCAAGGTGATGCCTTTAACCTTACACTCAATTTTTGTTTTATTATCTTTTGTACTGTTTACTTTATATGCATAAATTTTCGGACCTCCGGAGACAAATTCTGTAATATAACTTCCAGGGCCGTAACATTCTAATTCGTCTGTCATATCACCAATAAATTCTCCTGTAGGTGGATTGTATTGTCCTTCACGGCTCACATATACCACCGAGTCGGTGTCATAATATAGAACTCGGTCACCAAGTTGTTCCAAATAGCTGTAAAGTTTTAATCTTGCCTGCGTCGTTGTATAAGCTGCTATACATACATTAACTGTTGGTAGACAATCAGCAGCTTCATCTTTATATTGCCAGCTAACAACAACGTTGTCTTCATTAATGGGGAGTAGATGACATACATCTGCAGAAGGGTTTGTTAGCAGCTCATATAATTCATGTGGGTTGTTAACAATGCATGTCTTTTGTAAATTTTCCCTTTGTCCAAATTTACCCCAAAAAGAGTTTAACATAAGTTTCGCCAGTGATCTCGAACCTGAATTGTGGCAAATTTCTGCAAAATCTAGTTTAACGTCTTCTTGACAGAGAAAGTCTTCAATGTATTTTTCCTTTTCTTGTTGTGTGCTTATGCTAGAAGGCCAACCAGATGCTTGTTGTTTCATTTTTATGAATTTATTCATCATATCTGTAAACAAGCCTTTAACAGAATTTAATTTGTCATACTGCCGAATTTCGTATTTCCAAATCTCGTTTATTTCAAGAATTTTATATCCCTTTTCAACTGCTTTGTTAACTTCATCAATTATCCATGTGCCTTTTAGTGCTCGATCATCATCTGTATGTGGACATAGCTCATCTTGGTTTTTTTCATCTCCACATTTATAACACAACGTAAACATTAATTTATTATTTATTTTGGAAGGTAACACAGGATGATATAAATCTTCTGGAGGCAGAATTTGACATTTTATTAAACCATCGGTGTTATTTAAATCTAATTTGTAGCATTTTTCATCACCGATGTAGACCATTGGGTGTTTTATAGGAAACTTTCCATACTTACAAACCCAGGGATAGAGCGAACAAACATCAATGTATTTAATCTTTTCGCCTGGTTTACACTTATAATATTTAAAGACATTCCCCGTTCGTCCACCGTAAAAAGCGTCACGAGGATTAAGCGGAACCCTGTATATTAACGGATGGGTCTTTAAATACTGCATGTCTTTATTTTCATGCATGGCTCTGTCAAAGTCGCATGCCCACATTTCGATTACATTATAACCCAAAGATCTTAAACGTTGAAACTTTTCAACTGTTCTTTCATAACGTAGGTTTAAGGTGTCTTTTGGATCATCACGTAAAGGTCGATCACGATTATGGCGCAAACAAACAGGGTGACCATGGTAATAACAACCATGATATTCAAACACCTGATTACTATCTTTACAAAATCCGTCGTCTTTAACACCAGCAACTATCGCCTCCCGCTCTAATGCAGCATGCTGTATATTAATTTTCCGTTGATCTTGTTCCCATACGAGCCACTATATTGCCTCTTTTGACTGGTTATCCACATAGCGATAGCCCTTTTGAGGAATAATTCCTATGGTGTTCGCTTGGAGAAAATTACGTCGATAAACAATATTACATGCTGATGCAATTGTTGTTGCCTCCAAAAACGGTTCTACATTGCATTCACTAAGAAATAATTTTCTAAATTTTAGGCAAGCGTCTGTTAATATTCTTACATCATTGACGCAATATTCAACAATATCTTTTTCCAAATTAAATTCACTATTTTTATTTTCTGCATACCATTGAAGAAAAGCTTCACGTTCATTAATTTTCATTGCATCGGCATTGTAGAATTCAGTTGACGGTAATGGTCCAATATAATTTGCATTCTCTGATGTGTTGAACAAATGCGGAAAATACCCCTTTTTAATCGAAGTTGGCAAATCAAATGCTTTTGGTAATTTTGATAAGGCCATGGGAAAATAGTTAAGGGAATCAATAAATTTTACATTATCTAGTTGCATTAAAATAATTTTTGTTCCCCGCATAATCAATTTTGGTTTTAAGTCTGTGTTTTGTAAAATATAATGCAGCATGAATTGATGATCGAACGACTGCCCGTTGTGAGCAATTATAACAACTGTTGAGTATGGCAGTCCCATTTTCGAACGCTGCACTCGTTGGAGAGTGTCCACTGACACTTCCTCTTCTTCACTCACTCACTTCTTGACGGCCTGTCATCGAGTTCGGGAATCTTCAAAAAGCTTGTTAATCGTATATAATTAAATATAGTACAAAGTGAAATCCGGACAATATTTGTTTCATTTACATCCTCAATAGGTTATGGGCCCAGTAGGCTGAAGTTCCATTTTGTGATTTTAATACTCCTGCTAAATTAACCTACGTCGAGCAAAATGAATTCATACACTGCAACGACACGATTGGAGCTGTTGACAAAGGATAATTACGACACGTGGGTTCTACAGATGCGAGCAGTATTAACAAAAAATGGTCTATGGAGGTATGTTGATGGATCGCAAAAAAAACCCCCAATCGGAGACGATGAAACCGAGAAAGCCAAAATCCTGGAACTGGATAATTGGCGTGAAAATGATGACAAGGCGAAGGCAGATATTATTTTGTCGATTTCTTCAACTGAGTTGAAACAAATTAAACATTGCTCTACTTCTAGCGATATGTGGTCAAAGTTGAAGGAAATTTACCAGTCGAGAGGTCCAGCCAAGAAGGCGATGCTGCTCAAGCAGTTAGTAACCAGCAAAATGACGGAGAACGGCAATATTCGGGAGCACCTAAGGAAATTTTTCGACGTTATTGATAAGCTTGCAGACATGGAAACGTCAATCAACAATGATTTATTGTCAGTTATGCTTCTTAATAGCCTTCCTCAGAGCTACGAAAATTTTAGGTGCGCAATGGTCTAGGGACGAGCTCCCAGATCCTGAGACTTTAAAAATAAAGATACAGGAAGAATATGAGGCTCGTCATCACGAAATGGACGAGAAAACGCCGGGAGCATTCGCGATCAACCAAATTCAAAAGGCTGTCAAATACCGGAGAAAGAGCACCAGCAATTCTAATCAGAAGACACCATTTACCTGTTTTCAATGTCACAAGGTAGGACACAAGGCATCTGAGTGCCGACAAAGAAAATTTTCTAATCCTATTAATTCTAAGCAATCTAATAGTGATAATTGCGTTATGTTAACCACAATAGAATCAAATCCTGAAGTTAACTTTGTAAAATCGAGTAGTTTGTGGTGCCTTGACAGCGGTTGCACTTCACACCTTTGCAACGATAAGAGCAAATTTTATTCTATTCAAAAAACTGAACTCAAACGGCTTAATCTTGCTAATGGAGACTTTGCAGACATTCATGGTAAAGGTAAAATTAATATTAACCCACCCGATGTAAATCCTGCCAAGAATGTTACGCTTGAAGAGGTTTTATATGTTCCATCTATAAAAACAAATCTTCTTGCAATCGGTAAAATTACTGATCATGGTTACGAGGTCCTATTTAAGCAAAATATTGCTGAAATTCGCAACAAATCCGGGAAAACAGTTTTTAAAGCGAAGAGAATTGGTGACTTGTATTATGTAAGTGACACTCCTAATAAAACGGCATGTATGTCAGTATCAGATAAACAAAACGATTATTTAGCTGATTGGCATAAGAAACTTGGCCATCTAAATATAAAAGACTTATGCAAGCTCTCTCAACAAGGCATAATTAATGAAATGGGCCAACTTAAATTCATAAAGGATTTCGAGTGCGAGATTTGTATTCAAGGGAAAATGTCGTGTTTGCCTTATCCAAAGGAGTCAAGTGATCAAAGTGAATTGATTGAGATCATACATACAGATCTATGTGGACCGATGAGGGTCGAGTCTCTAGGAAGAAACAAATACTTCGTTTCGTTTATAGACGATTATTCCAGATGGTCAGAGGTATATTTTATTAATAAAAAGTCGGAAGTTTTACAAAAATTTAAGGAATTCAAGGCATTTGTCGAAAATTATACAGGGAGACGTATTAAATTTTTACAATCTGATAACGGGACTGAGTATATCAGTAATGAATTTAATGAATTCTTAAATCAACACGGTATTCGTCGGCGACTATCAGTTCCTTATTGTCCAGAACAGAATGGCGTTGCTGAACGTCGGAATCGTACCATAATGGATATGGCACGATGTTTGCTTATCCAGAGCAATTTACCTGCTTCTTTTTGGGCTGAGGCAGTCCGCACTTCCAATTACTTACGAAACCGATGTCCGACAGTTCATCTCAATGGAAGAACACCTTATCAAGTGTGGCACGGAAAATTACCAGACATAAGCCACTTACAGATTTTCGGAAATGATGCTTACATCATTGATGAGACTCCCAATAAGAGCAAATTAAGTCCAAAATCAGTGAAGTGTATATTTATTGGATACTCCGAGGAAACCAAAGGATATCGGGTCTACATTCCTTCAAGAAAATCTGTAACGATAGCAAGGAATATTAAATTCATGAAGCGATCAATCCCCGGTAATGCTACAAGTGCTAACGAATTTGCCCCTCTAGATAAAAATAAAAATTTTGTCGATTACCCTATACTAAATGATAAAAACTTAGATTGTGGAATTTCCAATAAACAGACATATCAAGAAGATCACAGGGAATTCCAGGAACATAGTGCGGAAGATAAAGAAGCAGATCGCTCTAACGAGTATGAAACAGCTTCGTGCGAATCTGACTCAAACACTGAAGATAATTGGATTGATGAAGTCAAAGAAGAGCGGAAAGGTGTCAATCTAAACCGAAGTGGGAAACGAGGACGTGGTAGACCTAGCAAAGTATATACCGGAAAGCCTGGACGACCTATGATGCAATACAAATTGTTAAAGCCGGTGCAAAATTCATCTAATTTCATGGAATTGGCGTTTAATGCTGAGGTCCCGATAAATGAAGCTATAAGTGATACTGAATGGCACGGAGCAATTGCGAAAGAATTGAAATCAATTATAGAGAGGAAAACATGGAGCCTAATTGACCGTCCAAAAGACACCCACGTCATCGGAAGTCGCTTTGTTCTTAGTCATAAACATGGGAGTGATGGAAAAATAGAACGTAAAAAGGCTCGTCTTGTTGCGAAGGGATATGCGCAGAGACCTGGAGTTGATTTCAATGAAACCTTCTCACCTGTAGCTAAAATTAGTTCCAAAGATTAATTATTGCTCTTTCAGTACGTTTTAAATTTAACATACGTCAGCTTGATATAACTACTGCCTTTTTAAATGGCGATTTAGAAGAAGTAATATATATGGAACCACCTGCCTTGATAAATCAAGGACTGCAACATTTGATGGCGCACGAATCATCTGACAGCGAGGTTTACCAACAAGCTGAAAATATGCTGAAAGATCTTCAGAAATCGGATAAGGTATGCTGCTTGAAGAAGTCACTATACGGTCTACGTCAATCGGGTCGCCAATGGAATCTCAAATTAGATCAGATACTCAGGAGCTTCGGTGCGACGGCATCACAATGTGATAGATGTGTTTATTATCTAGGTGAAGGGGAGGACATTACAATAATAATCGTCTATGTCGATGACATGTTAATTGTTAGCAAACACGATTCAAACATTGAAAAATTCGTTAATTACATTCGGACAAAATTTGAAATTCATGATCTCGGAAGACTTAAGTATTGCCTCGGTATGGAATTTGAATGGATAAATAATACAATTTCGATTAATCAATCAAAGTACATTCGTGACATTTTAAAGAAGTTTAACATGACCGATGCTAAGCCAACGCACACACCAATGACAACTGGATGTAAACTGGAAAGAGAAACGAACTGCGACGATCGACCATATCAGGAGTTAATTGGATCTCTGCTTTACCTGGCAACATGTACTCGCCCTGATCTGGCTCATACCGTAAGTTTTCTTGCACAATTTAATAATTGTCACGCTGAAGAACACTGGTCTGCAGCAAAGCGAGTATTGCGTTATTTGAAGGGTACAATCAATCACGGGGTTGTTTACTGCAATAAGAGAGAAAAGCTGATAGGATACACTGATGCGGACTGGGGTAACTGTCCCATCGATCGGAAATCATATACTGGATTCATTTTCACAATAGGTGGATCAGCGATTGAATGGGAATCTCGGAAACAAGGTGTAACGGCTTTATCCTCAACAGAAGCTGAATATATTAGTTTAACGGAAGCAGCTAAGCAAATGAAATATTTCAACCAATTTTTAACTGAATTTGGATTTTCTGACTTAACAGATGGTGTAATTTTCAATGATAGTCACAGCGCACATAAATTAGCAACGAATCCGGTCTTCCACGCTCGGACTAAGCATATAGATATACACTTTCATTTTATTCAAGACGCAATCAAGAAGGGGTTCGTCAATATAAAGTACATGCCAACCGAACAGATGCCAGCCGATATGTTGACGAAGGCGTTAACCAGCGAAAAGCATCATCAATTCTGCAAACAGATTGGACTCGTCGATACCTTCAAGTGCATCGAGGGGAGGTGTTGAGTATGGCAGTCCCATTTTCGAACGCTGCACTCGTTGGAGAGTGTCCACTGACACTTCCTCTTCTTCACTCACTCACTTCTTGACGGCCTGTCATCGAGTTCGGGAATCTTCAAAAAGCTTGTTAATCGTATATAATTAAATATAGTACAAAGTGAAATCCGGACAATATTTGTTTCATTTACATCCTCAATAACAACCTTCTTGAATTCTTTTCTTAATTTTAGTATGTGTTTTAAGAACTCAGATATAACGTTATTTTTCTGAATAACGGGTCTATATTTACACTTTTGGCAAAACAACAAACTATTATCATCAATACATTTATCGCATCTTTGTTCAAAAACGCATAAATTTGGTTCATGTTTCCTAATATTACCGATAACTTCTTCTTTTACAGTCTTTTCTCCAATGACTTGTTCTTGACGTGTTTCTAAATCGTAAAATATATAAAGCACGTCTTTTAATTTTGGCTGCCTTTTATCAACTTGTATGTAACATACGTGATCTTGGGGTACATGCTCATCGCAAATTTTACAGAAAAATTCCCCGCAAATGTGGTTTCGGCTTGCCCTGTTTAAACAATGTATGCATTTTTTAATTTGTTCACATACGCTCATATTCAGATATCCAGAGGCCTTATGATTCTTGAAGCACTGTTGACCTCTGAAAGAACGATGACAATCTTTGCATAAAACATTGGTAACATGCTTAGAACACGCAGGAGATTTCTGACAGCAGACACATGTTCCACCACATTTATGATCGGTTTTATTATTATACCCCACATGACAATCTTCACAATAATATGAGCAACAGAATGCCGATGTTAATGATGTTATAAGGTTATAATGGCCATTGTGGTACAGTAAATTGAGACGTTTTCCAGTTCCCGATCCCTCGAAAATAACGTCTTTTCCTTTCACTGCATATTGGTATACTACAATTTTGTAATTCTTAAGATGTTCTTGAAAGACTCGAAGCTCTGGAATTCCACAACCATCTTTTGGTATATTGATATTTAGCTGATTTATCAGCTCTACAGATCTTTGAGTCTGTAATTTTGCTGTATCTTTCCTAATTTTCTGATAATTCGGGTCCTTTTCAACAAATGCAATTGCCACGATTAACGCACGGAGTAAACATAGTCCATCGTTGTTTTTTATTGTTACAATTCCCTTCCGCATTGCACATTCTTCGTTGAAGTTGTTATATTTTTTGCCCCGAGCTCTTCCTCTACCTTGCGGCAGTCTCACCGATGTAATCCCCAGGCAAAATGTATCGGTACTTAGCCCTGAAAAGGGTTATAAAATATGTAGTTGTAATTAACGTATGAAACTTAAGGTTTCATTTTAATCATACCCTCAGAATTGCTCTGGAAAATCCTTGAAATCATATCCCAGATGTCATTCATGCTAACATTAGCGGCATCTCTAAAGTTTAACCATCCCGGGCCTCGTTCCTTAAAACTTTCACCACAGAATGTCACTCCCACTTTGTCTGTAGGCTCTAGATCACTGATTACGTATTTCACTATATCCTCAACAGCATTTTTTATCCACTCAACAGGATCAACACCTTCCGGCAACGGATTAATTTTAAAATTAATTTGTCGACCACTTAAATTGTACCGTTTTACATTTTTTACAAAATCACGTTCAATGGTAAAGCGCGCCATGATTCTGATACGAATGCACTGATGAAGTTTTGAATTCTTGGGCCTTTTAAAGCAATATGTGCTTAAATCTTGAAGCAAAATACAGCAAAATGTGTTTTTATGCAAGGTTTTAGGCAAATATGCTTACAAGTTAAGTGTGTTTTATGCAGGTGTACACCAGGCAGACAAATATGCAAAAACTGCACACTCAATATTAGCATTTCTTAGAATATTTGTCATTAGCAACAATCTAATGTTACCTAGTTTCTTAGATTGTTGCTAAGCCAATTATTACTAACAATCCTGACACAAAAGTTTACAATCGCACGTAATTGGCTAACATATTTGTTGTTTTAGAATTTCACAATTAAGCGAAATCATAACAGGTTCTATTGAACTAGTTAATTACTTCGAATCTTTGTTTACATTTTCCAAGATGCAGCTCACCGCATCTGAAACTAATAGCGGTGACCCTAGCAGACAGACGAGTTAATTTTGCAAAAACCCGTTGCTAAGCAGCAGCCGCTCGACCTTGTTCTAAGAACTAGAACGAAGCTAAGATGCAATTGCCAACCTTAGGTCCCAGCTTGCATCAACGTTTACCCATAACTTGTTATCCTTGAGCTACTGCATCTCTAAGATGCAACTGCAACAGTCTTGCCGCAAAGCTTCCGATCACAGCCTCAGCTCTGGCCCCAACCCCCAGCCAAAGCCGCAGCCACCTTTTCCATGAACAGATGCGCCAGCAGCTTCGCGCCATGCGCCGCCCATAAATCATATATCAATTAAACAGGTGTTAAGTACTTGTCAATTAAACAGGTGTTAAGTGTCACTAATCACCCAATCATTTTGCATAATAATTGTCAATCAATTTAATTAATGACTAATTAATTAGCTAATGACCCCGCCCTGCCACGCCTTAGCCCCGCCCCCTCATTTGCATAACCGGTTTTGGTTCCCAGGCTCAGGTGCCCCAATACCTACTAATGACGGTTAGCAAAAAACGGAAGCTTTGATTTTCTGCCGCATATGAACTCATATCAACTAAGTCTGCTTGCCACAGGTCATCTTTGCCTTTAATTATTACACGACGACGCTTAAAATTTTTGCGGGCTGGTCTATGTAGTTCGTTAATAATTTGTCTTCTGCTCATTCTTGAAAGAGTATATAAGTACTTTTTGCAAAATGTTGGGTTTATATATACAAAAAAAGCTTGTTGTCAAGAGTTTTTGTTTTTGCGGTAAAAATGATCGCGTTTAAACACCCATTTACAATGATCGTGGCAGGACCTTCCGGGTGTGGAAAGACCACGTTTATTAAAAATCTTTTGAATGATGCTTCGTTAATACAGCCGGAAATCACGAGGATTATATGGTGTAATGCGGAACGCGAAGCGCTGCCACTAGATATTGCACCCACAAATATAGAATATTTAGATAGTGTGCCCGAGGAATTTATAAATCACACAAATGAACCCACGCTTATTGTTATAGAATCTATAATATAGATGATATGAGGTTGACGCGAAAAGATCTGTAGCAAGACAGCGTAAATTACTAATACAACGAGGAGGATTTTTACCAGTTTTATTAGGAAGCGTACTATCGGGTGTAATAGGCTCGCTAATTGAAAAATATCCATAAAGCTAATAACCTTAACAAAATGCTGCTTCTTTCCCCGGAAGTGTATAATAATTTAAAGGGTGAAATTGAGCAATCTACAAATTTGTCATTATTTAATAAATAAATCAATGGATAAGATATTAAAAAGTAAAAATCTGTCTGACAAAGAAAAATGGTATAATTGAGGAGGTTCTTTTCAGAACATGACTATTCCACTTTTGATGAAACTGATTTTTTATTTATTTTTTGTTTGGTAACATTGAAATGTACACTCCGCGAAAATAAAATTGGGCGAAAACTTGATAATTACACCAGAAAAAAAAAGATTAAAAGGCATGATTTCATCAAAAATAGATTATTCCACGTCAAAATGACATTACCTATTTCAAATACACATTTTTGGAACAAAATATGATTAATCCAGAAGTTATTTAACTTTTTTAATTTAAATTGCCACAAAACATGTTTTATCCCTACATTTTTCAATCAGAACTTTATGTTCTTTACTCTCTAAAAGTTTATCAGTGAATAGTAACTGATTATCATTTAGTATTATGTTAGTAGTATGCGCATTGGCATACCAGGTGGCGCCGAAGTAACCAACTGACATACCAGTGAAATATTTTAAGATTCGCTGAACAGTCAGTGAATTCTCCAGTGACTGAAATTGCATACTTTTAGAGAGTACTTTTTGATATTATAGCAAGCTGAGATTTTTGTTTTTGAACGATTGCACAACACTCGTGTACGTGGCGTTTGTTTGACAGTTAAGACACAAAAGTCATGTCATTGTCATGATTGTCATTGTCAACTGTCAACAATTTCTGTACAACTCAAACTCAAGTCAGTTCAGTTGCAAAGCGTAATAAAGTAATGTTTTGTGAATTGTGTTTGCCCAATCGTAAAAGTTATTTAATTTGAAAAATGGAGCATCAAAGTACAGTACAAGATATTAATACAGGCTCAAGAAGTAGGCAGCGTGGACGGCGCAACAAAAAAAAGTTAGAATTTTAACCTGCATATTATTTTGTTAATTTTGTCTTACATATCTACTAATCTGATTCGCATTTTTATTTTAGAGACTACTCAGACTGTGACCCATGTGCACTGGCATTTGTGAAGCCTTGTAATCATGGCGAAAAAAGTAAATTTCATTGCAACAAATTCAGGACCAGAGATATTCTGAAAAATCGTAAACCATTGTACAAAAACCAGTCCAAGGTGGGGCAGGAAGTTCATTTATCTAGATTCATTTCAGTATATGACCCTGTGCGTCGTCGCCAAAGTAAAACAGTTCCTCAGAAGACCAGACCTAAGCAAAAGTCTGTCACTTTTTTTCTAACAAGAAATAGTCATCCTAAGGCAGTATGCAAGAGATTTTTTATAACATCTATGGGTTTAAGCAGAGGAAGAGTGGATATTCTTGTAAGAAGGCTCGGCAATGGAGAAATAATAAAAGAAAAAAGAGGAGGAGACCGAAAAAGCAGGAAATCAGCAGTTATCAAGCAGAAGATTAAAGAATTTATCAATAAATTTGATGCTGTTGAAAGCCATTATAATAGGTCGAAATCCAAACGTATATACTTAAGTTCAGAACTAAGTGTAGCTAAACTCAGAAGATTGTACAATGATTCAGTAGAAATTCCGTTTAGAACCAAAAAGTCATTCTTTAGGTCAGTATTTATTACAAATTTTAACATCGGATTTCAGTCTCCATCTTCTGATGCTTGCACTTATTGCACACTTTTAAAAAATAAAATAAAAACAGCAAAAGATAATGAAAAAGTTAATTTTATGACTGAAAAAAGAATCCATAGCAGACGAGCGAAAGCATTCTATGACTTAATGAAAATAGAACAAGAAGACACTTTAACTTTCTGCTTTGACCTTCAGCAAGTACAACCGCTCCCTCGCACTCCGATTCAAGAAGCATTTTACAGCATGTATTTTGTATTGTAGGAAACGATACCAGGAATCCTTTATTTTATAATTGGACAGAATTACAGGCAAACAGAGGTGCTACAGAAATTGGTTCCGCTTTGTTAGATTTTTTAAAAACTCATGATTTTGAGGGAATTCATTCCATCAGGTTGTTTTGTGATGGCTGTGGGGGCCAGAATAAAAATTCACATATTGTGCATGTACTTTTGTTCTGGCTTCAAAAGCTATTACCAGAAAACATTAGAAAAATAAAACTGTTTTTCCCTGTTAGAGGGCATAGCTTTTTGCCTGCTGACAGGGTTTTTGGACGTGTAGAAAAGGAACTTAGGCGTCATCCGATTATTACAACCCCAGAAGAATATACAGAATATTACTCTCAGTTTGGAACGGTTAAAAAGTTGGGATCGGATTGGAAGTTATACAATATTAAGGAATTAGAAACAGTTTATAAAAAAATTACAGGTATACAGAATTTAAAACGAATCACTTTTGTTAAAACTACTAATAATAGAAACCAACTTCAATATCATATTAAAACTTTTGAAAATTACATATTTACGTCGGATAATGAAAGTGATACAAAATTATACCTTCAAAAACGACAAAAAAGTCTAATTAACTTTACTTTAACTGAAATTGTAATACAAAAGCATCTGAATTTAAAAAAGAAACATGATGTCAGAAACTTGCTTGTTAAACAATTCGGCGAGGAGTGGGCTGAAAACCAGGAGCTCTCTTGGTATGTCAGTATAATGAATAATAACAATGATGTTGAAAGTGATGATGAAAATGATTATGAACCTACAGAGGATTGTAATTGCCTTGAACATGAAACAGCTGTAAGAATTTAAAAAAAATAAAACATACTATGATCATTTTTTTTTTGTTTTATTTATTTAGAGAAGAAGATGAACCTCGGGTTATTTCAATTCAAAAATGAGATTTCTGATACCTAATTAGTTTTAACAAAACAAGATTAATCCACAGTGGTTTGAATCAAAACATGATTATTGCAACCAGCCGCGTCAAAACTTGATTATTCCATTTCAAATCTTGGATTTATTCAAAATATACTATTGCTAAATTTTTGAATCCTGTACAAAGCAATGACTATTGTTGTCGTCTACAATAATGCATCAAAATTTCGGGTTAAAAACATAGCTGCATACCTACAAAACTATTTTCTCAGATTGTGAACAATCACAAAAAGTGGAATAGTCAAGTTTTGAAAAGAACCTCCTCAATTATAGGAATGAGTTAATAAAGTTTTTGAATGTGAAACGTTAAAATGCACAAGTTTTCGAAAAAAGACAACTTAATACCCCTATTCAAGAACATTTACCAGCTAGACATAAGAGTTTGAGAGCTAGTTCTACTCAAACAAAAATGATTTTTAAAAGGGATAAATCATCACAAATCTCGCCGATAAAAGAGAATATATTTGAAAAGACACCTTTTGAGATAGAAGAATATGTTTTTGAGGAACCACGTGAAAAAACACCACCAAGGAGGTCTTTATCTCCAGCTGCTAAATGACGTTTATCAGCTAGTGGGATAGCAACAAGCCTTAAACCCCCTGCACTGCTTGCACGTCGCTCTTGTGGACGAGAACTCCTCCAGCGGGAAGATTCCCGCGGAGACGTGGTGCAGCATCGAGGCCAAGCTTTCGGAGATGGTTATGGAGCATCTCCTCCAGGGCGGAGCACCGCTTTGTTTCGACTCTTCTGAAGTTGTCATAGGAGTTAGGGTGGTCAGGTGCGAAGATCAGTTCGCGAAGGACTTCCTCGGGTCGTGCGTTGCTAAAATTAGTAAGGCCTGGGAGGGCTTGAAGCTCAAGCTAATTCCCGCATCGGAAATTCCCAGGAGACCGAGGGCTCGCATCTGGCTGCCTAAGATGAAGCTTGACAGCGCCAAGTTCCTCAGGTGTCTGCAGCTCCAGAATCCGGCGGTTCCTATGGATGACTGGGCTGTCATCAAGGCGGAGGAGCGCCAGAAGAGCAGCATGTCTTTCCTGCTCCTCATTAATGAGGACTGCCTGTCAACCCTGGAAAGGGCCGACTATAGGCTTAGGTTCGGCATCAGGCTTGCCAAGCTTAAGGTGTTCAGGTCTGGCAACCCGGACGCGGATCTGGACCCGGCCGGCCTTTCAGAGGACTTGAAGCTGGACGAAGAACCACCAGCTGCTTCATCACCTGCCGCTAATGCTGAGGGTCGTGCAGATTAACCTCCAGCACTCTAAGAGTGCCTCGGATAACCTGCTTGTTTTCCTAAGGGAGGAAAACATTGACCTAGCATTAGTGCAAGAGCCCTGGATTAGGAACTCCAAGGTGAGAGCACTCCAGGACAAACATTTTAACATTTTTTATTTGTTAAATCCATATCAGGGTAAGCTGAGAACGTGCATTCTAGCAAGAAAGCATGTGAAAGCATTTCTGTGCTCCAATTTCAGCTCGCCCGACCTTACCGTAGTTAAGGTGGAGGACAGGGAGAGGGGTGACCTGTTTATCTCCTCGGCCTACATGGCTCACGATAAGCCAGCTCCGCCGGAAGATCTGGTTAATCTCGCTGTGGCCGTCTCGTCGAGGAAGGCTGACCTGCTGGTGGGATGCGATGCAAACGCGAGGCACACCTTGTGGGGTAGTTCTGAGATCAACGCTAGAGGTGAGTCACTTTTTGATTTCATCTGCAGCTCTAATTTGTCAGTGTGCAACGTGGGCACAACTCCGACCTTCTGCTTCCCTGGGGGTGAAGAGTTTGAGGGATGGGAGGAGGTGCTGGATATCACCCTGCTCACTGACAACAGTGTCTATAGGGTTGCGAACTGGAGGGTGTCCAACCTCAAATCATTTTCGGACCATAATTGGATCCTTTTCAACCAGGACCTCAAGACTGAGGCTCCAAAGCCCTTTAGGGACCCCAAACGTATCGACTGGAAGAAATTCAGTCGGATTGTCAGGAATAAACTTCCCGGCACACCGCCCCCGCTGTTCGGTTCAGCGATAGAGCTGGAAGAGGGCGCTAGGAAACTCGAGAAAGCCTTGAATGCAGCCTTCAAGGCCTCGTGTCCAGTCAAGCGTAGCAAGAAGACCCTTCCACCATGGTGGAACGAGGACCTGTCTGACCTGAGGAGGCTGACAAGGGCGGTCTTCAACATCTGCTACAAGCATAAGTTTTGGCGACCCTATAAGGACTGTCTTAAACTGTACAAGAAGGCAGTAGCAGACGCCAAGAGTAAGGGTTGGAGGGATTACTGCGAATCCATTGAAAGCGTAAGGGATTCGGCTAGGCTCAGCAGGATCCTGTCAAAGGAGCACGTCTCTCCCTCCTTCATCCGGAGGCCTGATGGGTCGTGGACAGAATCTGCTGCCGAGTCTCTGGAGCTCTTAGTGAATACTCACTTCCCGGGCAGCACGGGCAGCTGCGCGGCCTCCCTGAGCCCACAGGGAATACCATGTATACCTCGGGAGGAACTTCAAAATTTAATTAACGAGGAAAGCACGCTGCTAGCGTTGGATAGCTTCTCTCCGTACAAGTCGCCGGGCCCGGACGGCATTCTACCCATCATGCTGCAGAACATGAGGCATGTCGTAGTTCCGTGGCTTGTTGTTCTCTTCAGTAGTAGCCTTCTGCTTCAATATATAACTGACTCGTGGAGAAGAGCACGAGCAGTTTTTATCCCAAAGGCGGGCAAGTGCGGGCACGAGTTGGCAAAGGACTTCCGGCCAATATGTCTTACGTCCTTCGTGCTCAAAATACTAGAGCGAATTCTGGATGCTCACTTGCGGGAAACTGTAGCTGAGCCACAGCTCAGTCGCTCCCAACACGCGTACTTAAAAGGTAGATCCACAGAGACAGCTCTACATGAGGTAGTACGCACGATTGAGCACTCGCTGCACTTCAAACAATACACCCTGGCTGCCTTCTTAGATATAGAGGGTGCTTTCAATAATGTCCGCACGGAAGCAATCCAGGAGGCCCTCTCTTCACTAGGGGTGAAGGAGGGTCTCTGTGACTGGCTGCTTGCCATGCTGCGCTCTAGGATCGTACAGTTTGACCTAGGGGATAGCCACCAAACCAGATCCGTTAGCAGAGGGACTCCGCAAGGGGGAGTTCTGTCTCCTCTTCTCTGGCTGGCGGTGATGAACAAAATTTTGACCAGTCTAGATAGGGACAGGATCAAAGTAGTTGCCTACGCCGACGACTTAGTAGTCTTGGTATCAGGTTTATTCCCCTCGGTGTTAAGCAATATCATGCAGGGGGCTCTGGCAAGGATTAACGCGTGGGCCAGGGGGTGCGGCCTGGGCGTGAACCCGAATAAGACAGAGCTGATGTTGTTTACCACCAAAACTAGAATTCCAGATTTTAGGCTGCCTTCACTCGGTGGGGTGGCCTTGACTCTGTCTCCTCATGCTAAGTATCTCGGAGTCGTCCTAGATACTAAACTTAGATGGAGACTCAACATCGACGAGCGGATCAGGAAAGCCTGCATAGCTTTCTACGCTTGCAAAAAAGCCTTCGGCAGACGGTGGGGACTCCAGCCAAGGGTGGTCTTGTGGATGTACACAGCCATTGTACGACCTATTCTCACCTATGGCTCGCTGGTCTGGTGGCCATGTCTGGACAAAGCCTACATCAGATCAAAGCTAGGCAGGGTGCAGAGGACGGCGTGTGTAGGTATCACGGGAGCCATGCGGTCCTGCCCAACGGAGGCTCTCAGTGTGCTTCTGCATCTTCTGCCTATCGACCTCTACATTAAATACCTAGCGTGCTGTAGTGCCGTAAGGCTGAGGGAGTCGGGGTGGTGGAGCGCCAGGCCATACGGTCACGGCAGAACCCTCGACTTGCTGCCTAAGGAACTGGCAACCTGCCAAACGGACTACATCGTCCCTAAAATACCCGGCAAGAAGAACTTCATGGTTAAAGTTCCTACCAGGGAGGATTGGAAGGAGAGCGATATTACGCAGACCTTCGATCTTCTGTTTTTCACGGACGGGTCCAAATCCAGCAAAGGAGTTGGAGCTGGAATCTTCTGCGACTCACTCGACATCAGGGAGTCGTATCATCTTCCTGGACATGCCAGCGCTTTCCAGGCAGAGGTGCTAGCCGTAGCGAAAGCTTGCGAAGCCCTCGCATGTCTTAATCAAGCTCGCAACATTGCGATCCTCACTGACTCGCTGGCCGCCATCAAAGCTATTGATTCGGCTAGACTCTCATCAAAACTGGTGAAAGGCTGTCGTGAGCGACTCTCCCTTCTGGGGCAACGCCATCTCGTCACCCTGCTCTGGGTCCCGGGTCATGCGGACATAGCGGGCAATGAGCAGGCTGACAAACTGGCTAAAGAAGGTGCAACCCTCGGTGTGTCTATCGGGGAAGTAGTACACTCTTCCCCGAACACCGTCAAGAAAGGTATCCAGCTGCACTTTCTATCAATTGCAAATAAAAGGTGGGCAGATCTCTAGTCATGTGCAGTTTCTAGAGCAACCTGGCCCACCCTCAATCTGAGAAGAACGCTGGAGCTTCTCAAACGATCCCGCGTGGACATTGCCAGAGTAGTGGCGGTACACACTGGCCACTGGCACGTAGGGGAGCACGCAGCTAAACTGGGGATCCCATATAACAGCCACTGTCGCAGTTGCAAGGATCCTGCTGAGAAAGAGACTCTTTCTCACTTCCTGTGCAGCTGCCCGGCACTAGCAGCGGCTAGACACCGGGCGATGGGCAGGCACTTCTTAAGCAACATTAGCGACATACCCTCGTTCAGGATCGGAGAGCTAGTTCTCTTTCTGAACTCCACGGGCTGGCTCTGATCCAATGAATCTGTAACTCGCCTCTTTAATAACCATGTTATATTCGTAGGGGTTTTGTGGTCTCAAAACGGCGCACCCAGCGCTAATTGGATCCTGACCAGTCTGTTCAGGCTCGCCACTTAAACCAACCAACCTAAACCCCCTGCAAAAATACCGAAAATTCAAGATAAAGACTATAAAGTAATAACTG
Organism: Philonicus albiceps; assembly: GCA_963969385.1. Classification (NCBI taxonomy): domain Eukaryota; kingdom Metazoa; phylum Arthropoda; class Insecta; order Diptera; family Asilidae; genus Philonicus; species Philonicus albiceps. The sequence continues at coordinate 22,995,990 of OZ017773.1, read as the reverse complement.
GTACTGATGGTATAACTCAGTATACTGTGCCTATAGATATGAGTGTTGACGAATTGCTAGTTTTATAGAGGGGTTAGAACAAGACACCCCCAAAGAAAAGGCCCCGACCAAACAACCTATATTAAGGCCATCACAATTAGATTCTGACCAATACGAGCTTGCATTCCTAGTGGAAAAAGGCCTGCGACAAAGTGAACGTTTAAAAAGTAAAAAAGAGCGAAGTTCAAGTGTACCAGACGTAGTTTGGGTTAGGCTTTAAAATATAAAAATGCCTGTAGATATAGTAAATAACGACTTTTACGTATGTCTTTTAAGTAACAATTCTATGCAATTTTATCCTGAAAACACCCTGTCAGCTTTTACAAATGCACTTGCCAGCCCTTGTAAGTTTTCTAATAGCTGGTGTGTTGGGGTAACTGAAATTTCTTTGCCAAATTATGACATAAATGAAAAAAAGGAGTGAAGCGCAATATAACAATAAATGATAGCAACTTTAAAAGAGTGCGGCGCGAAACGCCTAATAACCAGTTAAAAGAGATAAGAGAGCAACAAAAAGCAGAATTGAAATCATTGACAGTAAAAATAAATGATAATGTTAAACTTGAGTGGACAAAAGAAAGTCTTGAGCAAGCTAGCTATAGAGCAGGTCAAGTAAATTTTTCAGCATTTCTACTAACATTTTACAATGCAGTCAGTCCTTCTTGGTATACTATGTTTTTGGACGACGTTAAAAAAATAATGTGGGATCGGCTGGAAGCTGACTTTTTGGAGGATGTGATACCTGAAATAAGCTACACACAAGGGCCGGAAGAGTTTATATTACACATTTATCAAGGAAAAAAAACTTCGGAAAATGTCATTTTAAAGTATAAGGACTATGAGACAGTTGAAGCATTTGTTGATGACATTATTGGGCAAATTCCTAGAAGAAAAAGAAAGTATATTGTCATACAAAATGCAATCGATAATTACACACATCCTGCTCTTAGCATTAAAAGAGTCCGAGATAAAGCAATAAAAGGTACAGCCAAAAGGTGCATGATATGTTTGAACTACGGCTAGAAGACTTGGAAGTAACAATAAGGATAAAAAAACCATTACCATCACACCTTAATGTTAAAGATCTTGTCACGCTTCTAATATCAAATGTGCATTTTGACGATCAGACAATTAGCGAGCAAGAAAAGCAGAAAAAGATTAATCAGATTAAAGACACAATTTTCGGTATTCTAAATAGGTTAAAAAAAGATCCAATAACTGCAAAAGCACCTAATCAGCGACAAATTACTAAAGATAGTGATGTTTTGGATGTACCATACGAAAAGCAAAGTTCAGTCGAATACTTGACAACTCTGGTACCTCTTGATACAAACATAGTCAATTTGTCGGACTTTTTTACGGATATATTTCTTCAGACACCTGAAGAAAAGCGTAAACCTGATGCAATACTTTCGGAAATTAAAGAATCATTCAACACTGCTGGACTACGTCAAGAACATATGTCGATCATTGAAAAAATTAATGGTCTGGAAAGTACAGTCAATGAATTAATACAAAGATTTCCCCGAGAATCTATGGATATATCAAAACAATGTTATGATAAAAACTTGATTTTCATTTACGCCGATATTATTAAACCGAGAATTATTGGTAATAAATTAGCAAGGTACTTACGAGTGATACCCACACAATTGTGCGAGGGGGTGCTAAGATTTGAACATGTAGAATACTGCCCTATCGAGAAAACATTTATTGAAGGTATTTCTATAAAAATAACTGATGAACTGGGTGAATTGATTAATTTTAAACCAAGTTATATTCTAACTTATGTGATGCTTCATTTTAAAAGGCAATAAACTATAAATATATGTGCACCTCCAGCCAGTTTGCAATTTGATAGTGCTTTGACTGCTTTAACCCTTAATCAAAAATGAATTCGTATTATACACGATACTACTTACTACAAAGTGGCGGTAACTTGTTGGATATAGGGGAATTGTACCGGGCGCCTACTTACTAATAGAAGGATTTTCTTTTAAAAATTTTTTGAATTCGCATCCCCATATAAATTCTAAATTGTACCCATTGTTTTTTATTATTTCTATTCTTTTCATTGTGCCTTCATATCTCTGTTTAAGTGTTTCTAATAAATTATTTTTGACATTTAAGTCTTGAACTTTATAACACGCCTTACACCCATGATAAAAGCACCCAAAAAATTCGTAAACAATGTCATTATCCGCCTTCATTTTTAATTTTAACCATTTTAAAAAATTAAAGGAGTAATTTTATGATTTGAAATAACCATTTTTTGGTGCTATAGTTAAAGTGTTGTTTCTAAGAAAATTTTTCCTGAAAACAAGCATACAGGCTGATGCTATAGTTAACGATTCTACAAAGGGATTTACATGAGCTACTTCAAGAAAATCACACATGAAGCGAATGCATCCAGCACGTAAAATATGTATCTACATCGTTTATACAATATTTTAGTAGCTCTTTTTTATTATCGAAAACTTCTTCCGATTTAGTGCTGTACCACTTTGTAAACTCATTTCTCTCTCTTTCCCTCATTGCATCATAACCGTATAATTCTGGCGGCGGATATTTACCAACATCATTTATATTGTCTTTTGTATTAAAATAATGTGGATAGTACCCTTTCACATTTTCTGGGGTGTCAAACACGCTTGGGAATTTAGAAAGTGCAAATGGTAAATAGTTTAATGAATCAATAAAAGATACATTTTCACAAGTTAGTTTCATTATTTTAGTCCTGTTCATTATTGGGTGTATGCTTAAGTTTCTTTCTAAAAGTTCAGAAATAAAAAAATGTCCATCATACCCTTGTAAATTATGTGCTATGCAGAACACATTAGATATATCGGGTCGGTGAATAAAACAATAATCTATAAATTCTTTTACAACATTCCCATTTTCTTTATACTCAAAAATGTGTTTCCTTACACCACAAGTCACACATTTATTATAATTATTTAAGTCATTATAGCACGAAAAACACACCTGGTGAGCAACAATTAAATTAGCAATATGAAGGTAAGTAGAGGTGTTGTTTTTGTACAATGTGTCTTGTGTAGTTTCACAATCAAATAATATAAGAAGGAACGGGACTACCGTATAGCAATTTTGGCAAAAATATTCATCACAAATGTGGTTCTTATTTTTTCTCCTATTAAAATCTAAAAATTTACCGCACATTTTACATATTTTAAGTGATTGACAAATGTTCTCCCCATCAATCTTATTCAAAAGATGGTTATTAAAACAATCAATTCTTCTGAACGTGCGATTGCAGTCGGTACAGCCTTCAACTTTATCAGCAAATATACATGGCGGAAAAGAAAGGCAATATGGACATTTAAGTTCACATTTGTGATATTTAGTATTTGAGACCTTGTCACAAAACTCGCAAAGGTAATTTTTATTTAAAAAATCCCTTTAAAGATTTTATCACGTACAAATGCTTGAGCATCTTTGAATAATAGATATGAAGTTTTTTCAATGGGTAATTTTCAAAAGGCATTTTAAACATTACTGAGTTAGAATCTTGAAGGTTATCGTAAACTATTATATAATTTTATAATCTATTAGCAACGATTGGAATTTATAAAGGTCTCTTAAAAGACACCCGTTACTCTGATCAACAACAACTTTTGCGTTTTTACACAGTTGTGTTGATAGCACATCTAGACTTTTTAAAACCTTCCTTTTTTCAGTTCGACTTAATTTCTTTTCTATTAATTCAATAGCGTAGCATATACTTCGTGGAAGACAGTACACATCATTAAATTTACCCACATTTATAATACTACTTTTCTTTATTAAAACCTCATGCTCGCTTAATATGTGAGTGTTTATTTTACCCGCACCAGATGGGAAATTAATGATATTTGCATCTATTTGCAAAACCTCATCGGAGAGAAACACAAAGTTTGATTGATTTACGTTAGAAATTAAACCGAGAATATACTCTGGATTTAAATCACTGACCAATCGTAAACTTCCCCAGATTGGTTTCACTTCGGGTGAATTTGGTGGAAAGATAGAAAAACTTATTTTACTACCTTTTGCGGCATCGCAAATAAGATGTTTAATAACATCTTTGAAAGCACTCTCCAAAAACGCAAAAGGGCTTTGGTGGCTATCACCAAAATCTTTCAGCTGGATGGTCATTTTTACACCATCTAAATTAAACTTTTTAAAGTATGTCTTTTGTTTTGATATTAAATTTAATTTAGCACCGGACCCATAACCACATTGAGGTATACTCTCCACATTTTTACGTTCAGTCAGAGTTATTTTGTTATTTACGTTATTGGTTAAAGCTGTAGTAGAGGACGCATCCAAATCGCCATAAGCTGTTTGTGATGCTGCATCACTTTCCCTACAACGATTTAAAAACTCTACCGAATCTTTTAGAACCCCTTCATGTAACGGTACACTATTCGTAATGGAAAAATTCACAATCAAATTTAATACATCATACTTTTCACGAACATTAAAGGGGGTCTGTCTCTTAGACAATTCCTCAATAATATTCTGTAAAGTTATGAGAAACAAAGTATTACTAAATTTTAAAGAGTTTTTTAAATGTATTATAATTTGTGCGGCCTCCATTTTATTAATAAAATCTACTTAGTTCGAATTAAAAGTTTAAAAGTCCCTTACGCTACTATTCGACTTTCAATTCCTACGATGTCGTGCAGCAATTAATCGTCTTCGTCTTTCAAACCATTGGATGAAATCTACCGTATCTTCTTCCTCAATACACCTTACTAATCTGGCTGGTTCCGGTGCTGGTACGTCGTCTTGTGTAACCCCTTCTGCGGTGAATAACTGTTGGTCCGTAGGGAGAACCATAAATCTTTTACAAGAAAGCAAAATTTATATAACTTAAAACATTTTGAATCAACATTTCTACCTACAGTTCACTTAATAAACACTTTTCACATATAAGCGTCCACTAACAATAAACTCCCGACTGTAGCAAAACTGACTTTACCACACTTGTTTTTAACGTGTGGCTAGTTGGGGCTTTGGCTCGTGTTAAGACCTAAACTAAAGGCTCTTTTACCAATTACGAGGTTTTTATACTATTTAATACAAAATAATTTACATCCTTTTCGACGCCTTTTGTGAGGCATGGATAAATCTAATGAATAAGGCGGTAAAACGAGTTATCAAGAATGTCGAGTGCTCAAATACAAAGTGTACAGGTAACATATCATTAATAATTGCAAAACAAATTACTCAATTTTATGTAGACATATCTTTTAAAAATACAAAGTATGTACAGACAGCGCTTCGGTGGGTATGCTACATAAATTGTTTAACCTTTTCACCGCCATCCTTAAAAGATCTTCCTTACCGTTTCTACTAGAACACAAAATGCATAGGAAGTACTGCAAGTAAAATATATTAGTAATTTATTTCACAGTAAGCATTAATCAAACGAGGGTTAATTCATCACTACAAGGATCCAACCATGACACATCTTAGAGTTTTGTTTGAATTTGTATATAAATAACAGAGCCTTTTTAGCACAGCCTATAGTGCGCAAAGTGATAGCTAACTTCTTCCATCGGATTTTTCCAACTAAACGAAAATGATAAGTTTAAAACAACTTAATATAATAAATAAAATTTTAAACTTTTAAATAAAAATGTATCTTTTTATTTAATCTACAGAGCACTTTAGAATTGCTAGCAAGTGTTGTGGAAGGTGATTATGGAAAGCTTCTGCGGATTGTCGATATGGAGATCGGTAAAGAGTATGAGATTCGTCGCTTCAAGACGGTCAAGACGAAATATGGGGTACGTTGTTACAACGGTCTCCCCAATTTCTTCACCCCAGCATAGGGTAATAATCTAGTCTTTTAATAAGAACTCATTATTGTCTGAATATTGCAGACGCTGAGATAGTTCATTTTAAGTAACCCAAATAAACAGAGAATAAATTCCCAATTTCACTTTGTTACGACAACCTCAAGAACCCAAATGCTTGAAACAGATCGAGAACAATGCACTTTCTTTATTTGCCTTTCACGACGCCCTCGAGAGGCAATAAACCCCAAAGTGCTTAATTAATAAAATAAATCGGGAACAATGCACCGACTTTCTTTCTGAACCACTTAACTGCAAGAATGCATGCGTAAACAGTTCTCATACTTACACTTTTCATAAACCACTCAAATGCAAGAATGCATTCGCAAAATATTCTCATAACTTTCTTTTTCGATCGATTCCCTTCGATCAGTCAGTTCGTGTTTAGAGTTAAACGGGGGAGGTTGCCCGGTCAAAAGAAAGTTTTATAAAAACCCTAAACTTAGGCAAAAGTTGTAACTGTAATCGCGTGAATAAAAAATTAAAGAAGTTAAATCCGTGTTTTGTATTTTAATAGTGCGTAGAAATTATTTGTGAAGTTAAATCCGTGTTTTGTATTTTAATAGTGCGTAGAAATTATTTGTGTACGTCTCACGGTGCATTTTACCGATGGGGCGTACATATTCCTACCATCACGCTTCTCGGACAAAATTAAGTCGCAGCGTCAGGTTGAGGATTTAAATAATACACCAAATCATTTTCTGGTTTTCAACGGGAAGGATGATGCCAAGGGTGGGTTTCTTAAATTAAATTTTATAACCAAACCAGAATAAAATTCCTGAGCCCATTGCACAGACACAAAATTTACTGTGAAAGATTTTGATGTAAAAATAAAAAGATGTTTACAATTTTCACAATTCTGTTTTACTCAATATTTACCGCCCCATCTCATTTTACTAAGTCAACTTTTACTTTTTAATCTTCTTAGTGCTTTTTGGGTTGTTTTTAGCAGAAAAGAGTAATTGCACCCACCATATGCATGTAAAGTACGTATCTGCCACAACGACCCTTTACCTTGTGGCACACCGTTCCACGTAAGTTCTACGCTCCGTTGATCGATTTATTCTTTTTCCCGGCTTCTGCTCCGTTGATCGATTTATTCTTTTTCCTGAATAGTGTTTTGATTGCATGCAAAGTGACCACCGCGGACGTCGCATTGCCATCTCACAAGCAAAGTGACATAAGACCCTCGTTGCCCGGGCGGGCGCACCGCACCACGTGCTCTGCAAGTTCTTCTCGATTCTCTGCACTTTTATCCTCTTCCAAACAGGTTCTGATCACACACGATTATCTTTGCGAACACCTCTTACCCACCGCACGCAAGTACCTCTGCCCTCTGCACACCGCACACCCTCCACAACCACCTTCCAGCTAGAAAGAAACCTGCAACTTTCCAGGCCTCAACGCAAATTCCACATGAAGGAGACCATACCCTCCTTGTCACACCTTAACCCATTTCAAACACACAGTCCATACCGTACCCAACCTTCCAGTCAACCTATCTCCTGTCACTATCCCACCTAGACTTTTGGTCTCCAGTCAACATATGTATACTACTGACAACGCCTTACTGTCCATTTCGTCGATGGTACATATAAGTTAACACCATTTAAGTTGAACTCACGCGTAATCTATCGCCACGTGAGTTCCCATAATTCCCACAGTTTAGCTCAGTCATCACCTCGTGACACCAGTTACCTTACACCGTCCACCTGCATGGCCAGACACATCATCAGCAAAAATTAGGTATTTAAGCTCATAGAAATAATCCATTGTAACTCAGTTTGTAACCAGTTGTTGGCAGAACCGCTGCCCAAATAAATTTTTTTTAAACCAAACCGTAAAGGTTTTATTAATTGGCGCCCGAGCAGGGACCGTAACGCGCGAACTCGTCGAAAGGTAACCGAGAAAAACACCCAGTGCCCTTAAGAAGTGACCGTGGTGAAATCGATCCCCGCGCCCTCAAGCAGTGCCCGCGTTTCGTTAATATCAGTGAAAAATATCATAACCAGTGCCCTTAAGAAGTGCCAGTGTTGTGATCGACAAGTTCAGCTATTAAGCTTCCGCCAGTGCCCTCAAGAAGTGCCCGTCGATTTAGTGCCCTTAAGAAGTGCGAATAATCGACCCTCGATTCAGTGCCATCAATTAGTGCAGAGAAACCGAGAAGGAAGCAGTTACGGTCCCAGAACCCAGGAACTCTATTAGGGAAACGAGGCCCCTTAGTAACCTTCGCTGAAGGACGAACCGGAGACATGGACTTTGTCAGCCGCCCTAGCAGAATATTAATGTAAGCTTAGAATTAAGAAGTAATAAGAATAAGCCAAACAAGTAAATAATAACGTAATTGAAATAAAAGTAATAATTGTAAGAAAAAATTAACGATAAAATATAGCTAAGAAGAATTAGCAGCCACTCTTTGCGATAATGCCAGCCCGTCTTCAACTAGCTTTGTAAGTTCTAGCCCTAAGGAAATTTTGCAAAAACTTAGAAACTAAAACAATAATCTTTTGAGAACATCTAATAGAAAAAAAAATTGTATAATCGCAAGAAGATTCTAACAGAAAAAGAATTTTATAAAGTGATAGTGATAAGTGAAAGAAAGTTAGACCAATAAGTAGTAATGAAAGAAAAATATATTTTTTAAAAAAAAGAGTTTTTATAAATTGTGCAAAGAAAGAATTTTTCTTTAATGCGAAATCATTCTGTAAAGGAAACCTGTAAAAGCTAGATTTTGCCTAAAAATCGTAGAAATAGAATACAAAAATAAACGTGCGAAATTAGGACGATAAATATCATACGAAATTTGCGTAACCGTGGAACGATAAGCTAGGAAAATTGATCGATCGATCGCGGAAAAATTCAAAATATAAAGGAGTGAATAAGTGTAGCACAGAAACCATTTCTTTGTCTTAAATCAAGCATGGCCAATCCTAATAACTTGATCAGACCTCCAATACTTAATATACCGGATCCAAGTCCTAATCCCGTCCCTCAGGTTCAAGCTCACACATCGCGACCATCCAACTCCAGCGGAGCCATTACGGCCGAAACTCTCGAAGGAATTGTAACGGGAATCATTAATCGCGTCCTCCAAAATGAAGGTCGGAGCATATTCAAGTCCATCATAAACCCAAATTCTGATCAGTTCAGCGGAACTGACCAAATTATTCACCCCCAATACCAAGGCAATATAAGCGAATTAGACAAAATTCCAGACGTCGTTCGATGTCTCAAAGAATTCACAGGGGAACCAGGCACATTTACCTCCTGGAAAAAGAGCGTCGACCGAATATTAACCCTATACGACAGTACCAAGGGTACTCCTAAATACTTTGGAATTCTCAGCGTAATCCGCAACAAAATTGTCGGACAAGCCGACGTAGTACTAGAATCATACAATACCCCCTTAGATTGGAAGTGCATATCTCGTTGTCTCGCAATGCATTACGCGGATAAGCGCGACCTATCCACGTTGGAGTACCAGATGACTTCACTAGTGCAGGGCAATCAATCTGTCCAGGAATTCTACCACGCAGTTTATTCCCACCTTTCGTTAATTCTAAATAAGATAGGATGCATGGAAATCACTAACGAATCCCTTACACTACTAACCCAAACATACAGGGACAAGGCTTTAGATACATTCATCAGAGGACTCAGAGGCGACCTATCAAGGCTTCTCGGCATTCGAGAGCCCGCCGATTTGCCGCAAGCGCTGCACCTCTGCTTGAAGCTGGAAAATCAAAATTTCCGAACGCAATACGCTATGTCTCACTACGGAACTCTCCGTGGAGTTCACAACCAAGTAATTCCTCCACTTCTTCCTCGTAGAAATGTACCAAACTACAATAGACTAGATACCCAACCAAATAAACAGGCTTTTTACCCTCAGTTAGCACACATACCTCAACCACAACGTAATCTTAATGCTTATGCAAATCAGAATTCCTACCGGCAACTAGCATTCAATCCAAATAATCGGTTTAATCAGGGCCAGCACAGTTTACCCAAACCTAACCGCCCAGTCGCACCTAAGCCACAACCACGGCCCGAACCAATGGACGTGGACCAATCTTTACAGACAAGGAATATCAATTACCAGAACCGACCTCCGCAAAACCCAATGTATGGAAAAAGGCTCCAATCAGGACCACAAGGGATAATTCCGCCAAACAAAGTCCAAAGGAATTTCCATATAGAACCCCAAGAAGTCGACCCTAACAACTACGAACAAATACGCAATTCCGAAGACGTAAATTACGAACAACCACTCACGGAATATGTCGAATCATACGGAGAAAACGAGAGTATCGAACAAAGTCCTGTCGATTTAACCGACATCCATTTTTTAGATTAAACTGCTCTTCGTTGCCGTACTTCGAGTGCAAAATGAAGAGCGGCCAAATCCTAAAAATACTTATAGACACCGGCTCAAATAAAAATTATATCCAAGCCAACTTAGTCCCAAACCCTAAGCCCAACGAACAACCATTCTACGCAAACTCAATAGGAGGAAATATTAAAATCAGTCATTACACAGTAGTGAACCTATTCGGACTTAAGGACACCAATATAAAATTTTTTTTGTTACCCTCACTTAGATCGTTCCATGGGATTTTGGGAAATGATAGCCTTAAAGAACTCTCTGCTATTATACATACAAAAGACAATTTCATGCTTATAAAAAACAGAGTCAAAATTCGCATAAAGCAACGTGCCTACACGGCAGTCAATAACATCGATATAAGAACAAGTCACATGAACACGGAGCAGAAAAACAAAATTACTAACTTGGCCCGACAATTCCCAAACCTTTTTACCGATCCTGATGAGAAACTTACTTTTACTACCACAGTTAAAGGAGAAATCAGGACAACTTCAGATTCCCCGGTATACTCTAAGTTCTACCCCTATCCTATGTCCCTGAAAGACGAAGTCGAAAAACAGGTGCAACAACTCTTAGCCGATGGCATTATAAGACCTTCACGGTCACCCTACAACTCACCTGTATGGATTGTGCCGAAGAAAACCGACGCGTCAGGAGAGAAAAAATATAGGATGGTCGTGGACTATCGAAAACTGAATACGATTACAGTCCCCGACAAGTATCCCATTCCCGAGATAAATGAAGTCCTCGCACAACTCGGCAAGAGTAAGTGGTTTTCGGTAGTCGACCTCAAGAGCGGCTTCCACCAAATTCCTCTCAAGGAAGCCGACATAGAAAAGACGGCCTTCTCCGTAAATAACGGAAAATACGAGTTCACGAGGCTGCCTTTTGGCCTAAAAAATGCGCCGTCGATATTTCAAAGGACTCTCGACGATATATTGCGAGAGCACATTGGCAAGATCTGCTACGTCTACATAGACGATATCGTCATTTTCAGCAAAGACGAAAGTACGCATTTCGAAAACCTTAAAAAGGTATTCCAGACCCTAGAAAAGGCAAACATGAAAGTCCAGCTCGATAAATGCGAGTTTCTCAGGAACGAAGTTGAGTTTCTAGGGTTCATTATCTCCTCAGATGGTATCAAAACAAATCCGTTAAAAGTCGAAGCAATAACCAACTTTCCGTGTCCAAAAACCCTCAAAGATCTACGATCTTTCCTTGGACTGTCGGGGTACTATCGCCGATTTATCAAGGGATATGCCGAACTGGCGAAACCCCTTACAGCCCTTTTAAGAGGGGAAGGCGGAAGAGTTTCAAAAAATATCTCCTCTAAGAAACTCATCAGTCTAAACGACGAAGCGACGGAAGCCTTCAACAAAATTAAGAATTCCCTAGTGTCGGAAGATTTAATGCTCGCCTACCCAGACTTCGACAAAGAATTTCAGTTAACTACAGATGCTTCGAACTACGCAATTGGAGCGGTATTGGCACAGAACAATAGACCTATCATATTTATATCAAGAACCCTTAGTAAAACGGAAGAGCATTACGCGACTAACGAAAAGGAAATGCTCGCCATAATCTGGGCCGTAAACTCACTGAGGAACTATTTATACGGCACAGCGAAGGTGCAAATATTTACAGACCATCAGCCACTGACTTACGCCTTAAGCAATAAAAACAACAATAGCAAAATGAAAAGGTGGAAAGCTATTCTCGAAGAGTATAATTACGAACTAAAATACAAGCCGGGAAAAATGAATGTAGTGGCAGACGCTCTTTCAAGACCGCCAGAAAAATCCACAATAAATTCGCTAACCATAACACAGCATAGCAGCGAAAGTTCAGCTCATGACCTTATCCCCACAGCAGAAGCACCGATCAATGTTTTCAAAAATCAAATTATGTTGTCAATAGGAAACGAAGACAGTTACAAGTTTGAAATACCCTTCCCCACATATCATAGGCATATCATTATAAAAAAGGAATTCACTAGTGACAATTTAATCGACATACTCAGAAGATACCTAAATCCTAGCGTCATTAATGGTCTATATACCTCCGAATCCGTAATGGCAAAAATCCAGACAGTTTATCCCCTCCATTTCAGATCCTACAGGTCAAGATTTACGCAAACACGCGTGAAGGACGTCACGAATCCCTCGGAACAAGAGGAAGAAATCTTGAAGGAACACAAAAGAGCTCATAGAAATGGCGAGGAAAATAAAATTCAATTGCTTCAACGCATTTACTTCCCAAAAATGAAAGCCGAAATCCGTAGAATAGTTAGCCAATGTTCAGTCTGCAAACAGCATAAATACGACCGCCATCCCATGACACCGGAATTACAACCCACACCCATACCGCAATATCCTGGCCACATTTTACACATAGATATATATTCGACAGAGAAACACCTCGCCCTTACCGCATTGGATAAATTCTCGAAATACGCTCAAGTCCGTGTCCTTAAATCCAAAGCCGTTGAAGACATAAGAGAGCCTTTACGGCAGATCCTTTTCTCTTTCGGTGTGCCCAAAATTGTTGTCTTCGACAATGAAAAGTCTTTTAACTCAGCATCCATTTGTTTCCTACTTCAGGATATATTGGGTATTCAAATTTATAAAACTCCCCCCTATGCTAGTACCGTAAATGGGCAGGTTGAAAGATTCCATTCCACCCTTTCCGAGATCATGCGTTGCCTCAAGGCAAATCGCAATCACAAATCCTTCGAAGAATTGCTTGATCGTTCAGTTTACGAATATAATTACTCAATCCATTCCACCACAAAACAACGACCCGTAGAAACCTTCTTTGGCAGAATCATTAGCACAAATCCCGACGATTTCGAGAAAGCTAGACAGTCCAATATAGAAAGATTAAAAGAAAAACAAAATCAGGACCTAAATTACCACAACAAGAAAAAAAAACCAACAAAAGCGTATAACCCCGGTGACACTATTTGTTAGAATTAACAAACGACTAGGATCAAAATTATCACCCAGATTTAAGAAAGAAATAGTCAAGGAAGACAGAACAAGCACGGTTTTAACACAGTCAGGCAAAGTGGTTCATAAAAATAACATTAAAAGTTAATATTCACCCTTTTTAGATTTCTTTTGGTGCCATGTCTCGCAAGTATTCAAATTTTGGATTACTCTAATTCTCAAGTCGTAACGCTGCACAAAGGAACGGCCAAACTACAAACCGGAACATTTAGACTTGTCCACGTCATAGACCTGGAGGTATACGAAAAAAAGATCCAGGAACTAAAATTAATAGTAAACTCAAGGGTAGACAAAAATGATCCTATTCATCCCTTCCTGACCCACGAAATCTCCCAAATTGAAACCCATTTAGACAGACTCAAACCAAAAATCAAGGTAAAAAGATCGCTAGATTTTATAGGAAAAGCATGGAAATGGATCGCGGGAAACCCCGACCATGATGATCTAATTATCTTAACAGAAAAAATCAATAATGTTTTAGAAAATAATAATAAGCAAGTTGTACTAAATCGAGTAACTTTAGAAAGAATAAATAAATTATCAAATATAACGAATCAGATTGTAAAACTTGTAAAGGATAACGATGTCTTAAGAAATGAATTTACTTTAAGCATAAAATTTCAATTGGAAATAATTAAGGAAGAATTGATCAATATAGAATACGCCTTCCATTGGGCCAAGGCAGGTTTAATAAATTCTTTTATACTTGATGATAAGGAACTAAATGTAGTAAAACAGTCCTTTGAGGAGAATAATATTCCTTATATAAATATCGAAGAAGCGATAGAATTCGCCAATGTGAAAATAGCTACTAGTAACTCATCTATCATCTATATTGTAGGTATTCCGATTACAGATAAGATTCCATGTAGCATGCTCATAGTAAAACCGACTAAAGTTAAGAATATTGTCAATAAAATAGCCTACGAAAATGTATTGAAATGTCAAGATAAAATATATGGAATAAAAGAAAAATGTAATAATATCAATGATTTAAATATATGTAATAGGAATAATATAGTAGAATTAAGCGAAACAGATTGCATACCTAAGCTGCTGAGCAGCCAACGACCATCATGTACCAAGACGACTGGCCTACACATACCTACAGTGGAAGAAATAGCACCCGGACTCCTGCTTCTAAACCAGTTCAACGGATCCATTCTGATCAACAAGGAGGCAACTAAAATTACCGGAACATTCATCATCCGTTTCATCAACGAAACCCTCACCATTGGCGGGAAGAATTTTACAGCAAAAGAGTTCTCTGGCTTCAAGCCCCTACCTGCTATCCTTCAGCTGAGCTCTGCCCATAACGCCTACGAAGAGATTCTCACCCTGGAATCCATGAAAGAGCTACACGTGAACAATACGCAAGAGATAAAATTACTACAGACTGAAAATAAACTAGGTCTCATAACCAACTTCAGCCTATCTGCATTCGCTATCCTAATAGTCATCATCATCGCTGTCAGGATACGCTGCTCGGTGAAGACAAACTTACCTGTACCTCCTATCTCCATCCAGATTCCAACATCTTCAGCTGAAAAAACATCAGAAGTAGAAATCCCAGAACCTCCGAAAATTACAAGCATCAATCAAATACCATATTTTTAAAATTCAACGAGGACGTTGAAATTTAAGGCGGGAGGAGTTAACACCATTTAAGTTGAACTCACGCGTAATCTATCGCCACGTGAGTTCCCATAATTCCCACAGTTTAGCTCAGTCATCACCTCGTGACACCAGTTACCTTACACCGTCCACCTGCATGGCCAGACACATCATCAGCAAAAATTAGGTATTTAAGCTCATAGAAATAATCCATTGTAACTCAGTTTGTAACCAGTTGTTGGCAGAACCGCTGCCCAAATAAATTTTTTTTAAACCAAACCGTAAAGGTTTTATTAATTTATATATTCCTACCGCCGCGTTTTTCGGAGAAAATTAAGACACAGCGCCAAATTGATGAACTCAACAACACACCGAATCACTTCCTGATTTTCAACGGCAAGGACGATGCAAAAGAAAGATTTTTAAAATTAAAATTTATAATTAAAACGGAAAATTAAAATTTTATTTCAAAGATTTGTATCTAAAGCAAATATGAAAAGGTGCTAACAAATTTTCTTGTACTCAAGTTTTATCCAAAAATATAAAAAGTTATTAACAATTTTGTTTTACTCAACATTTACCCGCAAACCTCAATTGTTAATAGGTCAACTTTCCCCTTTACAAATTAAGTTCATCAAACTTACTGCATCGCCTTCATTTAGCATTTTGTTAATCCTTTTTGGGCTAGATTTTCAGCAGAATAAGTGAGTGCATCCACGTTATACATACAAAAAAAAAACAACACATGACATCGGCTCATACGTAGCTCACCATGTGCGTTTTGTTTACAAAATTTACTCTAAAAATGTTATATGTAAAACAAAAATAAAAAGATGTTAACAGTTTCATAATTCTGTCATTTACCTTTGCATCCCACTTTTACCACATCAACTTTAATTTTTTAATTTTTTTCTTAGTGTTCTGGGTTGTTTTTTTCAGCAAAGGGGAATTGCATCATCCATTTTTGGTCCCCAGTCAACATATACTACTACAGGTCGGGGAGGTTAGGGGCAAAACGAGGCAAGCCATTGTTATCCTAAATGAGGAATCTCTGGCACCTCTAGCGGCTAAGGGCGACAAAATCTTCTATGGCTTCGACTCCATTGTGCTGTCCGTCTACTCGAAGGACAGGAGAGTCGAAGACCTGATGGTGTCGCTGCACAAAGTAGAGAGATCAGCACCGTAGTAGAAGCAAAGACTTTGGACTTGGACTTTTGGTGGAACTTGGATCGCACAGCATCTGACTGGCATCCTCGTATATGGCGCATGATCATGAGGGGCCCCCTCCACATGAGACTCTGCGGAATATCGTCGCGGAGGCAGCTAAACGAAAGAAAGCGCTGATAATCGGCGCAGACGCGAACGCCCACCATACTGTCTGGGGTAGCTCGGATATAAATGATAGAGGTGAGTCTCTTCTTCACTTTATACTTAGCTCTAGCCTTCAGGTGTGCAACGTAGGCGATGAGCCAACTTTTGTCAGCTCTGTGAGACGGGAGGTTCTCGACGTTACCCTGTGTACCGAGAACTCCGCCCACATTGTTAAGGACTGGAGGGTTTCCAAGGAGCCTTCGTTGTCCGATCACTCATACATTGAGTTCGGACTTGACTTTCTTAAACCAATTCGCAGCCCCTTTATTAACAGGAGGAGGACGAATAGGGATAGGTATAATCTGGTTCTCCAGCGGGCGTTACCGACTGAAGGACCACCAATCATCAATTGATGTAGCGGTGAACGTGCTGACTGGAGCCTGCAATAGGGCGGCCAAAATTGCTTGCCCCTCGTGCAAAGCCAGGGGCAGATCCAAGCCCCCATGGTGGACTAATGAAATCACGGCACTCAGGAAGGAATGCCGTAAGCAGTTCAACAAGGCCAAGAGCACCAATGAATGGTCTGGTTGTAAGGAGAGCCTTAGAAACTTCAAGAAATCTCTCAGGATGGCTAAAAGGTCCTCGTGGGAGAAATTTTGTGGTGGAGTGGAAAAGGTATCCGAGGTTAGTCGCCTCAGGAAGATACTCGCCACGACGCCTTGTGCACCCGGTCTTCTGATGAAACAAAATGGGGACTGGACCTCGACGAGCATGGAAACTCTGGAGTTGCTGATGGAAACTCACTTTCCTGGCTGCTCAGACAACCAAACGGTGGTATCCACGCATTATACCATCGGAGCTCCAAAAGGCTTCTGCGCTAATCAGCCCTTGGCTGCTTATCATTTTTGAAGCCTGTTTGCAGCTCTCGCATATCCCTAAGTCCTGACTAGAGGCTAAGGTCGTTTTCATCCCGAAAGGGGGAAGGGCCTCGCATTGCAAGCCAAAGGATTATAGGCCCATTACTCTTTCTTCTTTCCTTCTCAAAACTCTGGAAAGGCTTTTGGATGTGTACATCAAGGATAGCATAAATCCGAGTAGGCTATCTAAATCCCAGCATGCCTATACCAAGGGTAAATCCACTGAGACCGCCCTGCATGCTCTCGTTGATCAGGTCTCTTCTCTTCAAGGAATTCACCTTGGCAGCCTTCCTAGACATAGAGGGGGCCTTCAATAATATCAGGCCAGAGGCAATCACGAACGCACTAAGGAGTCTGGGCATTAGCGGGTCGGTCATAGGGCTTATTGACTTGTTGCTCGGTTGCAGAGTCATAAATGCCACTATTGAGAATAGTTCCATAAGGAAATTTGCGGCTAGGGGCACCCCACAGGGTGGTGTCCTGTCGCCGGTTCTCTGGAACCTGGTTCTCAATGACCTTCTCGTCAAGCTTGCACGGTGGTGCGACAGATGTGGCTTGGGGGTCAATCCGGATAAGACCGAGCTATTGTTGTTTACCAGGAAACACCGGACCCCCACCTTTGTCACACCAACACTAAAGGGTGTCAACCTTAAACTTTCAGATCAAGTCAGGTACCTGGGCCTGATCATCGATAGAAAGTTAAATTGGAAAGACAACATTAAGGAAAGAATGCGCAAGGCCTCCGTGGCTCTGTACTCTTGCAGGAAAGATGTTGGAAGAAAATGCTTGCA
Source organism: Philonicus albiceps (assembly GCA_963969385.1). Classification (NCBI taxonomy): domain Eukaryota; kingdom Metazoa; phylum Arthropoda; class Insecta; order Diptera; family Asilidae; genus Philonicus; species Philonicus albiceps. The sequence continues at coordinate 22,978,059 of OZ017773.1, read as the reverse complement.
TCAAGCAAGCGGACCATACAAGAGTCCTTCTTGGCAACTGCTAATCGCAGGTGGAGAAACGAGCCCACCTGCGGAACGACCAGATTTATCTGGCCCATCTTCGACCGCAACAGGTCTAGAAACTTGGTCTCGCTCAAGAGAGCCGCTATCAGCAACGTAGTAGCGGTCATTACGGGCCATTGTCTCATCGCAAACATGCCAGTAGGATGGGGGTGACCAAGCATGACTTTTGCAGAAGTTGCCTCAATGAGGAAGAGGAAGAGAACATCCTTCACTTCCTGTGTCAATGCCCAGCACTAGCGGTGCGGAGAAATCGGAGCCTGGGCTCCACTTTCTTTAATGATCTGTCGGAACTGAGCTTCTTCAGGATTAGAAGCCTGGAGCAGTTCATTAAAGATTCCAAATGGTTGGAAGGTTAGTTATTGGGGGCTTCGTCCCACGTGGTATCACAATGGGCCTACCCTGGCCTAAGTGTGCCTTATTTGGCAGCCACTTGAACCTAACCTAACCTACTCTAAAATTTGTTTGGAAATAATGTGCGTTTAAGTGTCAGAGCAAGAAAGGTAAGTACAAAAAATATAGTTCTTTACTCTCAACGGTTATTGCACCTTTTTTATTTCTCATTATAATTTCATACAATTTTTGTTTTTCTTAAAAGATTCATGGATTGTGAAAACCAGCTCCCATTCACTACTGGTAAAATAGTAACAGAAGTACCGACCCTTCCCACACCATCTCAAGAAGAAAGGGGTTTCGTGCTTGAGGAAGAGGCTGATGCCGTGGATTTTTGGGAGTGGTACCTCAATAAAAGAATAGTTGTGTGTCTAAGAAATAAGAGTAAAACTTAATTATAAAAATGACTTCTGAAGAAATTATTATTTATTTAAAGAGTGCAAGTTCTCATTTGCATTCCGTCGCGATCGGACGTGTATAACTCAAGCGCAAGACCAGCAATAAGTGCAATCCAGCGAATTTGTGAAAAGTGCTAAATCAATCGAACAAGTGGTAACCGTAAGCCGTACCTAAGCCACGCGTGCAAAAGTGCAGTGCAAGCAATAACTCACAGTGACCCAAATATGAGGCAATTGCTTGCTGCTTATCAGCAGAAACTTGCGAACTCAATATAAACGCCAAAATAAGCAAATGCTCTCGTTTCACGAGAGCCACAAACTCGCGACACGTGCCCCCAAAACTATTGAACCCACTACGGTGCACTCCAACCCTAGTGGTATGGCAGAACCAATGGCCTCAGATCCGGGTCCAAGCTCCGATAATGCCAGCCATGCGATCCCAAAAGCAGCAACAAGTAAAACAATCCAAACTGGGCTAGAAAGATATATCACCGTCACCGAAAAAAGGAAACGTAGTCCCACAACAACCAACCCCGAAAGAGCAGCAAAAGTACCCAAAGACAATAGAGCCAACAAAAATTTCTATGACTTACTTGACACTGAACAAAACTCCAAAGACCCTGAAGCAGACACCCCTGTCATAAGCTACAGACCTCCCCCGATATACATCAGGGAAGGCAGCAGCTCTGAACTGATCAATGGAATTAAATCACTGATAGGAGAATCTAACTTCTACATAGTAGCCCTGCGCAGAGGTAATAAAAAAGAAACCAAGGTACAAGCCACCAAGGAGGTGCATTACACCCAAATAGTAAACTGGCTTGATGCGCATAGCAAAAAATACTACACCTATCAACTCAAAAGCGCTAAAGGCTTAAGAGTGATAATCCAAGGCATAGATTCAAATGTTAGCAGTGAAGAAATATCTGAAGACCTAAAAGCACTCGGCTTCGCGGTAAAATCTGTTAGGAAATGCTGAAATCACGAATGACCAGACATTTCCGAACATCTGCTCATTCAAGGCCAAGCACACGGTGGCTAACATCTGGCTTAAAGTACACCGAGCAAATTCTCACGACGGCCCAGCTGTGCGCGCTAAGACCCTTAGCCTAAGGGTCATGTTTCAAAACATTGCACCCATTAAGTAACACGGGCCGCTGACTTCCGGTGACTAAGCAAACTGAGTGCCCAAGTGCCAAAATTAGCAGCACTGACCTAGGTAACGAGGTAAACTTTGGAAGAGGTTCTCAGCAGTCAACAGAGTAGAGTCAACATAGAACAGTCTACAAAGTGCAGTCTAGAATAGAAGTCGAGAATAAGAGCCAACGGTGTAAGTTCGCACAATTAGTACGCGCGCGTGGAATGTTCGGCGATAACTAATAAAGTAAAATTACGTAAATCAGTTTTGAGTTTTATTGTGCGGGTGTCTTGGGGACGCGGCCTCAACATTGTCTTCAACATCCTCAACAGATTTAAAATCCCGCAGCCCATGTTTAAAGTAGAGCTAACTCCGGAATCTAGCAAAGCTCCGAAAGGTAAAGTGCACCCCATTTACAACTTCAAATGCATCCTTAACCGAAAGATCACCGTTGTCTGCGTAGCTTGCGGCGAACTACACCAAACTAGCGAGTGCAACAAGAATAAAAGTAATCCGGACCTCAAGAGATGCAGCAACTGCAACGGGAATCACACTGCGAACTATAGGGGATGCCCGATCTTTGCCCATATTAACAAAAACAGCAACTACGTCAAGCAACCACCACAAACAAAAAATAACTACACCCAACAGCTACCCCAAATATCCAAAAATCCCCGAACTAAGCACGTACTCTTCAAACAAGCAACAAACAACCCAACTCACCCGGAACAAGGAAACAAACACATTCCACGAGCAAGGTTCATGTCATATGCAGATGCCGCAAAAGAATGCCCCTCACTAAACAGTACCGCCCCGCAAGGTAAAATACTGCAGAACTTAATTACATTAACAACCAACATTCAGCAGCTCACCAACACCATGCAGCAAATGCAAGCTATGCTCAATAAACAGACAGAAATCTTGTCAAAACTAATTAAACCATGAGTAGTCTGTAGTATACGTAATATATCGGGAGATGTGCCCGCGTAGAGCGGATCATTTCACTGAAATCAAACGTGCATTCACATGCACTGATCATGTTGCATCCCGTAAAGTCAAAAGCAAGAAGTAAGCATAAGTCATTCAACGGGTCCAAGTCGAACTGACCAAAGATGTCATATAGCCTAACAAGTGAATCAGCGCCAGCGCCAGCGCAAGCGTATGGAAGTACTTAAATCATGCGAGGGCAGTGCACTTAAGAGTCAAATGTCTTTAGGAAAATCACAATTCAAGTGCAAGCGAAATGTTGGGTCATGGCTCTCTGGGGCAATTGAAATATATTAATTGAGCCGTTTATTTTGAAAGTGGTTTAAGTCAATTTTTAAAAAAATTTAGTTAATGATAACAATAATCACAATCCTATATAATCTTTTTTTTTATAAACAATTTAACTCTAGTATCATTAAAATCGCTATGATTTGGGGCACTTGAAAATTAGCTAGTTAACGAAATGCAAAAAAATTTATTTTGAAACTGGTTTAAGTCCACTGAAAGAAATAATTTTGATATGGAATGTCTTATGTTACAAAATTCCGAAAAAATGCATTATTGCACAGTACAGTAATAAAATTCACTACGAAGCAGTAAAATTTATAACGGGAGAAAATTATAAATTGGCGTTTCTTCGGTAATATGAAAGTGTTTTTAGTAAGTAAATTTCTAGTATTCTTTAACAGTGCAATAAGAATAGTTGTGTTTATTAATTATAATTTAAATAGTTTCTTAAGTTCTAATTATAAACTTTAATATGTCTGACAAAGATTACACTGTAATTACCTCAGATAGTGACACAGGTAACAAAAAAGAATTTACTTATAGGTTTATAATTAAAATAACTTGTGTAATTATCGGTTATTACTTTCAATAGAAATATACCCTGTGGAAAGAAATAAAAATTCAAGAATTTTGGATTCAGAAAGTGAAGATGATTTAAAAAACAATAATTCTAATAGTACTATAAAGAGAAGAAGAATCGTAGAAAATTATTTCTGATCAGATTCTCATCAGTGATTTCAGCACAAATTCGCTAAAAGTGAATGAGTTACCAGAAAGAAATGGTGATAAATACGCTCAAAAATTAAGAAAATCTTATAGGAATACGGGAAAGAAATATTACACTGCAGCTGGAAAAATTATTCAGGAAAAAATATTCCAAGACAAAGACTGCCATTGTTTAAAGAATTGCATAAATCTGATTAATGTATATTAACTAAAATGAAACGTGAAGATTTTTTTTCTACAAAACCTCTGGAAGAAGCAATTCATAAAAGATTAAAAAACACTAGTGGCGAACCTGTAAATTGGCTAAGGATATGTTGGATGCGATTTATAAAAAGTGAACCCTATAAAATGTTTTATACAAAATCTATGGAAGTGGATACAGAGTTCAAAATACTTGATTTATTGCCTTGTCGGGGAAGACCAAGGAACTTCAACAAAATAAAATTAACACCATTATACAAAAATGTACGTCCCATTTTAACTCCTAAGTATAAGAACATGATGGCGTTACTAAGGTATATACCACCTATGCACCATGAATATTTTAACAACCTCGCACATAATCTAAATGAGGAGAAATAATATGGCAAAATCTTTAATATTATCCTTAATAAATGAATGTTAGTTTAATTTTTTAATAAATGAATTAATATTTATTTTTAAATACATGTTTTTCTAATTACATAAATAAAAAACTGTATATAAATTGAAAGCTTCCCTATTTATTTTAAAGCTATTACATTCATCAACATCAAAAATAAAATATTTACAATTTCTATTATTTAATTTCTTTAAAATAATAATTTCAAGAACTTACCTTAAAAATATAACTATTTAGAGGAATCACTAGGTATACAATTCTTTTGGATAATTTGTTCAATATTATTGTGAAACTAAAGTATTTTGTTTGCTAATCAACCCCATGTAATAATTATATTGGAATTATATAAACGTAGTGATGTACCTTTAAGTGAAAAAATTAACTTATAATAATATTAAACAAAGAACACAAAGCAGACTTATTCCTTTTCACAAACAAAAAAGTCATTTTATTAATTTTGAAAGTGGTTTAAGTCCATTTTAGGTTCTGAAACACAGCTTATTTTTTTAGTAAAGTTTACAAAACGTATTACGTTATATATTCTAACATGTTCAAGGTCACAAAGCCATAAAAACAACTTAATACCAGTTAACAATATTTTTGAAACAATTTAAACGCAAACCCTTAAATATCTCAATATAAGAAAAAATGGACTTAAACCACTTTCAAAATAAACGGCTCAATTAGGTCATAGTTTATCGATAGCGTAACTTAAGTATGCATGAGCATGTATGAGTGTTTTAGAGCGTAAGAACATTTTGTATAAATAGGCATAACGACTTTGTAAACAAGAAGTATAATATAGGCGTTTATAGAGGACACTAGTCTTTCGCTTTTTCGACCCTTATACACTGAAGGCACTCTTCGCCAAGTGAAATTATTAGGCTCTTTAGCCAGATATTTAGGATTGAGGCTCATAAGCCAGATCCGGGTAAATTGGCTTTTCAGCCGTAAGTATTGAGGCGATACGCCAGATACTAAATTTCGTTTCTCATCATGGCTAGATTTATCGACGTTAGGAATCTGGACGTAACATGGCGACCCTGCCAACTAACCTGCTAACCAGCCTACCGACCAACCCGCGAGAAGATTCAGCCCCAGCCAAGGAAAACTGGAAGGAAGAGGTTGACAAAAAATTCAACGATATCTACGCTAACATAAGATCAGAGCTAAAGAATAGACTGGAGGAGGATCCGCGAGCTGGACCCAGGCCCATACGCATTGAGAAATATATAAACAGATCGACAGCACCACAACGACCCAAAATTAAGAGGCCCAGAGGAGGAAAACGTGTCAAGCAGCGCCAGCGTATAGCAGAATTGCAGCGCCTCGTTAAGACAACAGTAGGCTCTTATAAACATAAGTTAAAAGAGGAATTAAAGGCTCTTAAAGCAGCAAGAAAGTTAGAAGACAGAAAGCGAAATAAAAGCAACATTTTTACACAAAATGGGAACACCCAAACGCAAGAAGGTGTAGTTAATTGTAGCATAGAGGAAGTTCAAGAAAGTCAAATTATTGTATATATAATATTAGCTGTTGTAATTATTATAATGATTTTCAAATTAAATTCACATTATAAAAAATATATAAAAAAAAATTTGGTTAGAACAATGAATGTATAAGTATCATGCCGCAATAAATGTGCAAATTCGTAATAACCCTGTTCACACTTCTCAATTTTGTAGTGATAATGATCATGATAATTTTAGTAAATAGGAAATATCTCTTTGCTCTCAGAAATTATGTTGCTCCTACATATCAACATGGAATAGGTGGAATTCAATTTATTTAAAAAAAATTTAGTAGCCGTTCTGAATCAGATAATTATTCGAAATAAATGGGATTGGAGCTATTGATTGATTTATTAAAGAATCTAAAGTTATATAGAAGCCAAAAAGCAATAAATATATGGCATTTGGTTAAGAATAAGAGAGGAAACAACTGATGAAAAATTGTTACAAGAAGCTAAGAACGCATATAAGGTATTAGCAGCTAAAATAAACGAATATTTAATCCCCAAGGAAGAAACTAAAAATCAATACGACGAGAACCCTACAAGAACTTTTGAACACTTTTGAAGTCACGTTCAAGATAAAGAACAGTTCCGTTCTTTCTCTTTGAGGGAAATGCATGCGTACCTCCAAGAAGCTTTCAGTTGCAAGAAAGTCACACAAGTGTACAGATCGTTTGAGAGTAAAAAATTTTGTTTGTTCTTGAGAATATTTATCGCCCATAAAACCGAAAATGTTCGAAAGAGAAGACAGTGATACATCAAGCGAAGTTTTCTTATCATTCAGACGTCGCCGGGTATTACGGTTATCGTCATCAGAAGATGATACTTCAGTAGACGAGGAAGCGGAACTTGAGAGAAGAAGTAGGAGAAGAAGCAGAGGTGCTAATAAAATCTGTGACGGAACTGAATGGTTTGATCCAAAAGGGAATCAACCAAATATTGTTCCTTTTACGCGTACTTCCGGCGCCAAAACAACTAACGAGAAAGTGCAGATTTGTACAAAAGCAGAAAAGTTTTATGCACTTTTCGTTACAGACGAAATATTTCAGCACATCAGTGAACAAACAAACCACTATGCTACTCAATGCAGAATCATTTCTAAACGTACAACTAATTGGACACCAACTACCAAAAATGAGCTGAAGCGTTTATTTGGGCTACTAATATGGATGGGTATGGTAAACCTTCCCTCCTTACGTCTATATTGGTCTCAAGATCCATTATTTTCACAAACATTCCCACGAACAGTAATGAGCAGAGACAGATTTGAAATTCTAATGAGAATGTTGCATTTCGCTGACAACGAAGCAGCTATCGCAAATAACCGATTATCAAAAATTCAATTCATCATAGACCACAAGAATTATTATATATTGACGAATCGCTAATTCCATTTCGTGGGCGCATTGTATTCAGGCAGTATTTGAAACAGAAAAAACACAAATACGGTATAAAAATATTTAAATTATGTTGCGGTCATGGATACACTTATAACTGTCATGTGTACACCGGAAAAGCTCTCGATAGGGAAAACACAAGCCCGTCAAATGTTGTAATGTCTCTATTGAAAAACTTATTTCATAGAGGCCACACATTGTGTGCTGACAACTGGTACACCAGTATCGATTTTTGCTATAAAAAATTACTTTGAATAGATAATTCAAGTAATAATTTCTTATGACTTTCAGCTGATTGTAACGAGGAAGCAACATAGAAATGTGTAAGGAATGCCTTTGCCAGGAAGACGATGACCAAAAATGTATCATCTCATAGGATTATTAATTGAAATTAAATTAAATATTTTAGTTTGTATTAATTCTGCTTCTAAGATTAATTGTAAGGTATTATAATTATATTTAGTATGACCAGATGTGACAACAACTTGACTTGTCTTTTAAAGTATACATACGTTAAAATGCGTACTGTTAAAATGATCGATAGATGTTTATGAAAAGTAATTTCGTTTGCTTACAAAAAAAATCACGATAAAAAACAACTTTTCAGACTTTTCTGTACATACTTTTTATGTTTATATTGAAAAAAAACGTTTTATGTAATGCCATTCTTTATTGTTATTAATGTTCAACATTGTTTATTGCTATTTCACTAATTTTTCTGTTAAGATTCTCTGTTAAGTATAAAATGTGAAATTACATGCCTTTTCCAACGAATATAATGATGAATTTCTGAATTGTTATTAATTGCTGTAATTGTTTATTTACTTTTTTAAGTTGCAATTTTAAAACAATCATTAGCATTCATGCGCAATTGAATCTCACAATTTGTGAAAAGGTTCAAATAGATTTGTCCTTTTGAAAAAGATTTATGAACTAAAATCAACGATTTTTTATTATCTGTTAATTAACAAATAAAAAAAATGACGAAAAACTATTAAATTTTATTAATTTTAATGTTCAGAACAATTTTCCAAGTTGTCTAACACTTTGCATCAATTTCTATTTTTTTTTACATTTATGATCCTGAAATTCTAATTTGTTTAAACAAAAGGGTAACAAAAAGAGATTCTGTTATAAACAACTTTGTATTAACGTTTCCACCCATTTAGAATATTTTAACCAGTGTATTTGAAAAAACGTTCGTTTTTTTTAATAAACAATTTTGCAATAAAGAAAACCGGTGGAAACTTTAATACAAGATGAATAATCATTTATTATATCACCCTCTAACGTTTCCACCCAGGCTGCCTTTTTTATTCAAAGTTATAAACAAAAAACCTTTTTCACCCCTTTGCGAACACCCCCGAGGGTGGAAAAAAATTAGAGCTTCATTTCTCACCGTCCCCAACAATATATCAAAAAATGAGATATCCACTCCAATTTTGGGATTCAGAGGTTTTATTGACTGGCCTATAAGCGATACATCGGGGGGAAAGATAAAAGATATTTAGGTATTAATTTTCTTTGATTGCGAAAGTACTCAAAATACTTTATACGAAAGTAGCGATACTTTTTTCCTGAACATTGTAAATTTAATTGTTGCGCAACAGATCTGCTATAATTGTTATGAGCAGTCGGCGATAAAAGAAAATGTAGCATTTGTGGTGACAGACAGTAGATTTTTCAATACGACGGTGAAACGAACGTTGTGAACAAATTTTTAGATTATTGTTTAACACCTCGCCCTTCAATAGCCAATGTGTACTGTATAGCACATAATTTGCAGAGGTATGATGGTCATTTTTTAAATTCCGAATTTCTGGCTAGAAATTTAAAGATAGAGCCATACAGAACGGCATGAAAATAATGAAATTAACATGGGAAAATTTGGTTTTTATTGATTCACTAAATTTTTTGGCGCTACCTCTCTCTAAGTTTCCTGAAGTGTTTGATATTAAGGCTCAAGTGAAAGGGTATTACCCTTATTATTTTAACACTGCAGAAAATGTTGGTTACATTGGCGTCTACCCCCCTCCTGATTTATATGGTTTTACAACTATGAAGATAAAAGAGAGGGTGGCGTTTCTAAATTGGTATAACGCCGCTTCCCAAGGGGTTTTCAATAACAAAGAAGAAATATTAAAATATTGTATAAATGACGTTAACATTTTACGTTTGGGGTGTACACGCTTTATGCGGGAATTTCTTGACATAACGCAAATAAACCCTTTTGTGGAGTCTTTAACTATAGCGTCAGTCTGTATGCTAGTTTTCCGCAAAAACTATTTAAAAAATAATGTTTTAGGTATAATGCCTAAGAATGGTTATTTAAAGTCCAAAAATCATTCGTTTATTGCTGCTTGCTCGGGAAAGCACGAAAACGAGTCACCAGATTGTCTCTGCAAACAACAAAAGTGAGGTAAAGTTGGGAAGGTGTGGGTTGCAGGTAGATGGTTTCAATTCAGAAACCAACACAGTTTATGAGTTTTTTGGTTGCTTTTACTATGGTTGTAACGACTGTTTTAAAGTTCGAGAACTTACAAATAGCCCATATCAAAAGCTAGAGACTATCAGCCAAAGGTATGAGGCCACTCTGAAAAGAATTAAAACAATCAGACATCACGGCTATAATCTGGTCTACATTTGGGAATGTGAGTTCAAACAATTTCTAAAAACAAATCCTCTCATAAATGAATGGTTAAATAATCTTGCTGCAAACATCACTTTACCGCTTAATCCACGTAGTGCTGTTTTTGGAGGTCGTACTGAGGTATTCAAATTATATCACAAAGTGAAAGAAACAGAAATAATTCTTTATTTGGACTTTACTAGTTTGTACCCGTATATTAACAAATATTCATCCTACCCTATACCCACAAATATTTCGAAATGATCACATGCCTTTATTATCGGACCTCTTGTCAATGCATGGTTTCATTATGTGTTCTGTTGTGGCAGCATCTAATTTGTTTTTACCCGTGTTACCTTTTAAAACTAACTTAAAATTGTATTTCGCACTTTGTAAAAAATGTGCAGATGAAAATAGAATTTCACTCTGCCAACATAATGAAGAAAAGAGACAAATTACAGGTACTTGGATTATTCCCGAAGTGGCTTTAGCCGTTAAAACGGGGTATAAGATAAAAAAAAGTCTTTGAAGTTTGGAAGTATGATTATACTGTATATGACCCGGCTGAAAAAAATGGTGGTTTATTTACAGAGTATGTTAATACTTTTTTAAAAATCAAGCAAGAGGCTAGCGGATGGGGTAGTAAATGTATTACTGAGGAGCAAAGAGATAACTTCATAAAGGCCTATGAGATAAAAGAAAGTGTTGTTTTAGATAAAAACCAAATTCATAATAACATTGGTAGGCGTAACACGGCAAAAACTTGTTTAAATTCCTTATAGGGTAAATACGCCCAAAGGGAAAACAGAATCTACACTAAAGTCTTAAATGATTTCAAAGAATTTTGCGACTTTATACAATCTCCAGGAATCGAAATTTGTTCTTTACATTCAATTAATGAAAACACCAAGTGGGTAACGTGGAAATATATACAAGAAAATCTAAATATTCTGCCCCACGTAAATATACCTATTGCTGCCTACACAACTGCATATGCATGACTTAAGTTATATGAAGTTTTAGAAAAAGTGGGAGAGAATATTTTATATTGTGACACCGACAGTTTAATATTTGTGGACAATAAAGAAAACCCTTTTACATTTACAATTTCCGACATTTTGGGGGATTTAACTGACGAGGTTGAATGCTTCGGCACTAGCACCTTAATTTCAGAATTTGCAACCACCGGTCCTAAAACTTATAGTCTTAAAGTCGAGACAGAGAGAGAGGTCCTGAGTACATTATTAAATGCAAAGGTATTACAATTAATTTTGAAAATTCTAAAATTATTAATTTTGAGTGTTTGAAATCAATGGTTACCGAAGAGAGTTTTCAAGATAACGTATGTGTAAAAAATGAGAAAAAGATTAAACGGAAACGCCCGGGAGTTATTATATTCACATTGGAAAAAAAGCATTTATCATTTACTTTTGACAAAAGAGCTATTACAGATGATTATCTTTCTTACCAATTTGGTTTCAAAAAGAAACGAAATTAACCGATATTGATGTACTAGTTGTAAGATATTTTGAAATGTTTTGTTGTTGTAGTTAGGTAAATAAGAATGTATTGCTATAAAATAATAATGCAATAGAAGAACCGCTGTGCCTTAGGTATACGTACAAGTAAAGAACAACTGTGGGGTAGCCAAACGGACAGTAGACAATAGCAGCAAGCAGTACTCTATTTTTGGGGTCAACTATCCTCCTCCAAGATTTCACAAAAGCTTCCACTTAAACAATGTGGATATGTGAAGGCGAGATTTCGACTGACCCGATAATGTGGACGTGTGAAGCCGAGATTTCAGTTAACGCCTACGATTTATTTAGTGCAATTAAATGTGTTGCATGTCACCTAAATGCTATTCACAGTAAGGATTTAGAAGACCTAGAAAAAAATGACTGGTTGAAACAAATATATGTATGAAGAAATAAAAGGGAAGTCTTACCGCGGCCTTACTATATGCGATTTATATTTGACCGGTAAAATCAATATTGAACTTTTCTGGGACCTGTTCTTGTGCGCTAAATTAAACAGCTACCTCTGGGACTTAAAATATTTTCTTCCTGAAGAAATTGCATTCGGCACTTATCAAATGCATTTGTACAACGATGCCAAACATTTTATAAATTCCAAGATACATAGCTATATCCACATTGTGAGTGACTCTCGTAGTGACTAGACGTGTTTAGTTCTGTATATTCTGTTTGAATTTTGAGTTATAGTAGTGCACTTAATCGCACAACTATTAAACGCGATCGTGAATCATACCCCAGTGATGTTGACTCTGATGGGTCTGCAACTAACTCTAGAGTTAGAATATTTAATAACACCATGAGTGAAGACTAAAAATGCAGCTCGACTTGCAAAGAGGCGCGCTACAAGCAGTAGCCGAAATCGTGCTACCGTTGCTGCACAGCGTTTGAACTACTTTGCACCATTGCAAACGATTATCAATAGTGACGAGGCTAATGCCTCTGTTACTGATGAAGTGAATATGCCAAAAGCTGCGCCGAAACCTCCACCCATTACGGTGATTAAGATCAATAGACAGCCCGTTCTCCAGACGCTAAAGGTAGGAAATATTGAAGAGTACGCCATAAAACGTTTGTCCATCGGCATCAAAATCATCGCCAGCTCTATGGAGACTTTTAAAAATATATGCGAAAAGCTGAAGACATCGAACTGTTAGTATTATACCCACAGTATCAAATCGCAGTTACCGTTCAAAGTAATGCTTTCCGGCCTAGAGACTTCAGAACTGATTGTTCTTAAGTCTTATTTGACTACAGCATGGTTCTAATCACTGCAACATTAAAACCTTCTGCGCGAACTGCTCTGGTCCACATGCTACTACACAATGCAATAACCTAAATATTGCGAAATGCGCGAATTGCCATGGTACACGCAAATCCACGAATGCAAACTGCCCAAGCCGGATTAATTATGTCCAGTTTCGTGAAAAATTTGCAACCCGAAAACCCAGCAAACATTCTTCGTCAACTCGAGGTTACAAGCCAGGCATAAATGATTTTCCGCCGCTACCCACCGAAAACAATAATCAACCCACTGCACCCAACGTTACTTGGTCCTCATTTAGATTAAAAATAGCCCTGAAATAAATACTGTAAATAGTAGTAATGATAATGATATGAACCTCTTTTCTCCATATCAAATTCAATTGATCATGAATGAACTAATTTCTAAATTAAGATTATGTAAAGATAAGTATGAACAATTTAATATTATTACAGGATTAGCATTTAAATATCTTAATAGTAAGGTACCCACCTCCCATATAAATCGGATAACGTGCGGTAGGGACAGCATCACAGGTTCCCCGGTGAGTACCCCACCGAGATGTTTTTGTGCACCCCGTGTACCCGCCATCCATAAGGATTGGTGTAGGTGGGAAATAGACAGACACGTCCTTATCGTGACCATTGTCACCTAAAAAAAGGTGAGTTGAGCTGTGTTGTTGGAGACGACGGTCTAAAACGAGCGCAGGGATTGTTTAAGAAGATGCCGGTTGAGCGTAAAGCAGTCGGCGTCGGTGCTATGACCATGTACCGCAGATGTGTAGAGCCCGAGTATATGGAGCTTTCCGTGTTAAAAACAGGTTGTGATGCATAGTGAAACGTTTGGATAGTGCAGTAGGAATATACGCCATAAGTGCGAAGGGTAAAGAAGACAAAGTAAACAAGCGCGGGGTTCCGTGGTAGTAATAAGAGTAAATAAAAAAGTCACTGGGCGCCACGGTCGGAAGAAACAAAGTGGTGAGGAAGAGCAATAAGCGTAAAAAAGAACTCGCTGCAAGCAGTGTACGGAAGACGCAAAGTGGCGAGGAGAGTGAGAAAGGTGTGCAGGGTGCCAGAGGAAGCGCGGTTGTAAAGGGGTTAAGAAAAAAGTGCGGTGAGAGTGTCGGTCGGGGACGAGCAGGTAGAAGAGATAATGTTTTGGTTTTGGCCATATGTTTTAGACAAAGCTGAAAGCGAAGGTGAAGACGGGTCGTTGAAATAAAAGATAAATTGGATTGAGTTATTTTTATTGTTGTCTCTTACAGTTTTAAATCGCTCGATAAAGATTTTAAACCTGTGTGAGCGATGAAGAATGGGGCTTAAAAATAAATTGTATTGCATAATGCACACCTTAAATCTGTGTCGATCCAATGCGTAAGTTATCCATGGTCCTTTGCGCGCATTTCGATGGGCGTAACTCCATACATGTAAATACTTGACTTCAACTAGGCTTTGGAATCTTACTTGATTTTTCATATTTGATGATTCAATTTTATACACACTTTTGAGAATTCAGAGGTCCCTTTAAAAATACATGGGTTTTTGCGCTAGAACTATCATAGATATTATACTTACTCATAGTATCATACGACAGATACAGTCACATGTATTTTTATATTTTCCGTGTAAATTGTTTGTAAAAATAATAAATTTCACAAAATAAGCCAAACAAAATGAACGGTCCAGCTAAAACTTTAAAAGTATTTAAAACCCGCCTCGTGTGGTTTGATGGTGGATGTGCGCTATTATATGATCCACACACATCCTTACCATTAGCATAGATGCAATCAGGTGAACGTCGAAGATGTTCGGCGTCAACGTCTTCAGGGCAATTTAAGGCACTCATTTCCATACAGCAAAAATAGCATTTTGTTATGTCTTTCAGGTTGGTGTAAAAGAGCCCGCTCCTTGCCAACTTGTATGATTTTCAACTTTATGATTAATAAAAATATTGATATAGCCCTATTAACTGAAACAGGATCCTTCTATTGGCTTTTCTAATAAAATAACCAATACAATTGTTTCAGACTAGATAGGGAGAATTCCAGAGGTGGAGGAGTTGCCATTGTTGTTGACAAAAAGTTCAAACTAGATCTCATTCCATTAATAAAAACAAAAATAATTGAAACCATGGAGCTGAATTACACTTAGAGCAGGGACATTCTCTAAAAGTTGTTTGTGCTTATTTTCCTGGTGCAGTTAAAAACCAATATAATAAAAATCTATTAAGAGCTGATCTGCGAAAACTAACGCAATTACAAGGCCATTTTGTCATAGGTGGAGACTTAAATTGTAGGCACCAATCTTGGGGCAAACTGTTGAGGGCACATTCTATATGAATTGCACTCTAATTATCCCTTCACCTTGATTTATCCTTCTGATCCCTCATACATACCTAGTCAGGTCAGGGCAAAACCGTCTGTTCTTTATCTGTATATAACAAATTACCCGCAATTGTTTTCTCAACCACTTACAATAAATGATCTGTCTGACCTGACGGCCTGCACAATGTAGCACACTTCGACCTCTTTTTAAGCATGCTAATTGGCTCAAATATCGTTATGTACTTAAACGGAAATTACCAAACCTGACGAATCTTTCGCTGAATGCTGTACACCATACTGATGACATTGATAACATGCTAAACTCTTTTTATAATGCCCTAAATGAAAGTATTAAAGCTTCAGTCCCCCATGTGCCTATAAAATTAACACAAAATAAATTACCTCAATACATAACGGATATGGTATAGCAAAGAAATAGAATGCGAAGACTGTGGATTCGTTACAGACTTCCCTGGTACAAAGAGGAACTTTCTAAGCTCAACCACCTAATAAAAGATGCGGTTATGAATTACAGAAATAAAAAATGGAGCACTCTCCTGCAGGGTTTGGAAAAGTGCTCAAAGCCCTTTTGGAAGGTAGCTAAAATAGTGAAAAACAAACGTAAAAGCTGCCCTGTACTGAAGCATCAAGATGCGTTGTACTTTACTAGTAACGAAAAAGCGGAGTTACTATCCCAGCAGTTTGCAAAAAACTTTACTGTTTCTGCAAACCTCAGCAACACTGTGATAATTGAGCAAGTTGCAGCTTCCTTGTCACTCCTTGATTCGACATATCCCCTCATTGATAATTCATGGTACGTTCGACCTAAAACAATCGAAAATATAATAAAATGCTCTTGACATAATAAAACACCTGGTCTTGATGGCATTCCGAATATTTGCCTAAAATTACTTCCTAATCCTGGATTTGTATATCTGAGCTTTATCATAAACTCGTGCCTTAAGTTACAATATTTTCCACGGAGATGGAAGGTTGCAAAAGTTATTTCGGTATTGAAACCTGGTAAACAGCCTGAAGATCCGTCTAGTTACCGACCCATTAGTCTCCTTAGCAATGTTGCCAAAATATTGGAAAAAATTATAAAAATGAAAATCATGGATTTTATTGACGATAATAATATATTACCAAATCAACAGTTTGGATTTAGACCAGAACACAACACATATCATCCCCTGCTAAGGTTGTCTAAGCATATCAAATCTCAACTTGACGTTAAGAAATCGACCAGTCTAATTCTCCTTGATGTGCAGTCTGCTTTCGACTCCGTTTGGCATGATGCCTTAATCCGTAATATGATGAGCTTTGGCTTTCCCGTTGAACTAACCAAGATAGTAAAAAATTTTCTATTTGAACGATCCTTCATGGTACAGCTAGGTACTGCATCTTCCAACCCACTCCCAATCACTGCGGGAGTTCCTTAAGGTTCGGTTCTTGGTCCTGTTCTGTATAATATCTATACGGCGAATTTCCCGCAAATAGATAATTGTTCATCATTAATTTTTGCAGACGGCACTGCCATCTTTTGTTCTCATGAGTATGGTCCACACATTTGCTCGAAACTGCAACTAGGGCTTAATAAAATACATGACTATTTTCACCAATGGAAAATTAAACTCAATCCGAGCAAAACCCAAGCCATTGAATTGAAAATAGAATATTTTACTTCCCGGGTGTTCGAAGCAAATCATCCCCAAATACTGCTCCTCCAGCTCGTCGCAGCATAATGTATGCCCTGGAAACATAAATCCAGCCAATATTCCACACGGTCGTGAAATCAGCCGCGTAATGCTACTGGATGATTACCCTGAAGCAAACAAGAAGACACACCAGAAGAAGAAGCAAATTTGTATTAAGAATTTACTAGAATTCGGCAGTTGAATAGTAGGGATTAGGATAGCTATTGACGAATTGCAAATTATAAGCTTAGCCAACAGTAGGATTAGCGATTGAACTAGCCGGAATTGCAAATTATAAACTTAGACTGGATGTGAACTGAACGGAATTAACTTCTTTAATTCATTGGCGCCAGCGAAGGATGTTGTCATCACTGTCCCTTGCTCCAGCAGAGAGGGGAAGGAGATCATCACCTAATAAGAGCCACCATGTATTCTCTTATCGGCACCAGGTTATATCCCTGCAGCGCAGAGCAGACCACCATCCTACACAGCCTCTACAGCAAAGAGAAGAGGAAGCGGCGGAGATCCCATGACCATCAATGCAGCGGTGGATAAGAGCATCGCCACGGAGACTTGATAGATCTCCCTACTGCGTATCAGTCACTTGGCCTGCAGTCACCGAAAAGGACGGACCACCCAAACTTTATACCAGAAGCAAAGGAAATAAAACACGTGCAGTGCATCCCTAGTATTTTTTAAACGTGCCGAAATCTTCCTCATCCCCAACCTCCCGGTTTTTCAACATGAACCATTACGGATTGGCCTTTTGCGTCTGAATAGGAAAGGAAGATGTACTTACCTTGGGAAGAGTAGGACGAATAAGCGGTTGAAATATATAGCATACTTACCGGTTCCGGAACCGACTCACAAATCCAAAAAAAAAAAAAAATAGCAAAAGTGAGCTTAACTGTTACAACGGTCTCCCCAATTTCTTCACCCCAGCATAGGGTAATAATCTAGTCTTTTAATAAGAACTCATTGTTGTCTGAATATTGCAGACGCTGAGATAGTTCATTTTAAGTAACCTAAATAAACAGAGAATAATTTCCCAATTTCACTTTGTTACGACACCCTCAAGAATCCAAATGCTTGAAACAGTGTTGTGGTCAGGGAAAATATTCGTTCCCCGAGCCACGCAAGAAATCCTACAACCAGCGAAAGCTGACTGCCAACGCCGCCTATGACTTTCGGCTCGACAGATCCCCGAAAATCTCTACCTGAAACCCCCGGCGCCAATGTAAAGCACCGCTCACCGATCCGAGAAGCCGAGCTAAAAATAGATCACAGGCAATTAAAAATTTCAAAAATTGCACTGTCTCCGCCTCCCCAAACGGCACCAGGCCGGTCCGCGGTAGAAATCCTGGCGTAAAATTTCATACAGCTCTCGGTCCGGAAAACCCTACTACAATTTGCATGGGGAGCGAACCGAGAAGGCGCTTGAACAGCAAGGGCACACGAGACATCGGCCTGTTTGGCTCGGCGGGCGCACATCGCGCGCGCTGAGAAGTGCCGCTGCGGGCGATGTGCGTCGGCAGGATAACGGGGCACGGATAACGGTCGCGGGTGGCGTGATCGCGTGGATCAAAGGAGGTGGAGGAGCGAAAAAATTTGGGAGTGGAGTTGCTTGTGGAAATTGGAAGGAGCCGGACGGTCTCACGATTTTTTGAAAACCAACTGATTCGGGGATCGAGAATAATAATGAAAATGTGACGAAGGTGAAGCGAACAAAAAAAAAAAAAAAAAAAAAAGGGTTTTTGAAACAGTTAAAACTAAAACGCTTGCCCGAAAAGTTAGGTAAATCCAAGTTAAGTGGCCGCTAAGTTCACAGTCAAGTTAAGTTAGAATGTTCGGATTTGTTAAATCACTTCATTTTGTACCCCTTATGAAATAACCCTAATTCTGATAAATTGTGCCTAAATACTGTCAATCTTAACTATGTACATTAAAATTAAACCAATTCACTACATTTTTCTGTCAAACACAATGAATTAATAAAAATTTAAAAATAATCGGTTAAACTCGAAATTACAACCGTTAGCCTACCCCACGTCGGGGCCAAAGAAGAGGCCGGGGGTAGCGAACGAACCAGCCCGATTTCACCGTCTTCATCAGCAGCAGCATGGTCAACGGCCGCCACACCCGAGACAACGAAGGCGCCCAACCGGTACCGTAAGTTAAGAGACCCGCTTTGTACTTATTCTCAAAAGAAAAAAAAAAAAAAAAAAAAGGGAAAGAAAAATTTAAGATAAAAAAATAAAACAAAAATACTTGTATATTCAGGAAAAATTTTTTTTCCACGTGTCCCATCAATTTTAATAGTTGAAATCTCATTAATTTAAGTTTTTATTTAACATTATAAGCTTTGATCCCATTTTAATTAAGTGATATATCTTGATTCCGTTTTTTTGCCTAGTTTTTTTGAATAAAATATTTCCTTCTAAAAAAAAAAAGAAAATGTGTCTAGTTAAGTCCTGGTAGATTTCTTCTGGTCCCCTGCTCTCTCTTTAATTTTCAGCCGAGATTCGCGATGAGTTAAGGATAAAAGCTTAGCAAAAGGGACCTCCCCAAAATAATTTTGGGCCGCGGGGAGGTCGTTCTGGGTGGTTGGGGCGACGGCCTAGTGGGGGTTCAATTTCACCCGAACCCCCCCTGAGAGCCAATCACGGGCAGGAACAGGGGTTCCTCCCGCACCGTCCTCTTTTTTCCCCCCTTGCTGTTTTTTTCAGCTTCCCGTCGCGAGAGAATTTTTGTGTTGATGGTGGACCGTTCCGGTGGCTCAGAGCGGCATTTTTGGCTAACCCCCCCACACTACCGCAAATGCTAGCCTGCCAGCTCTCGCTGCCGCATACCACCGGACGAGGTGCTTTTAGCCGGGCCCTCGAGGTGAGAGCACGCACAACAAAAAATGGCGCCCAACGTGTGGCCTTCCTATCCCCTCCCCTTGAAGCAAAAGGCTTCCAATTTTCCACTTACCTTCCCTTAATCCTTCGAGGCCCTATTGGTGACTCCCGTGGCTGGAGCCTACCTGAGGCCTCTCGAGAATTGCGGATGCTGGCTTCATCAGCCAACAAGCCGACTCGAGGTCTCGGGGAAAGCTCTATCCTAGGGAGGAGCTGGTAGTGGGGGGCCTTACCAGCAGACCCTGTGGGTCCTGCGCGGTGGAGACGTTCGGGGTCCTCCCTGGAATTACAGGGGTTGGCTGTTTTGGTGAGCCAGCCTCCTGTCCGGGAGGAAACCTCGTTCGTCCTCCGTCTCGCAGCCCCCGCCGGGAAAACTGGGAAGGGTCCTACCCTCAACATCTCCTTTCTGCGGGAGTAATGCTCGGTGGCCAGGATTGGCTCTCGGCATTATTGTTAACGTGAATTATATTTTGTTGGCTGAAGAGAGGAGATGGACGGGGACCAAGGAACTTTTGGAATATATATATATAAAATTGTATAACTATATCTTAGCCCTTGCATGATTTTTATTGGTAGAAATTTTAGTAAGGATTTTTCTTGTGGATCACCGAATATCACGATTTAATATTGTAAAATTATTGTAATTGCGACACCTTCACACAGTTCCTAAATTACTTTTGGACGAATCATTTTTCGGATTTATAGAGCATGTTAAAGTAATTGCTTCCCTCGACCTGTAGTTCGACTCGAGAAGTGAATATTTTTGTTTCAGTTTTATCAGTACTAGAGTTTTCCGCGGACGATAAGATGCCGAAAGAACGGGTACGTCGCCGGAAAAGAAAAAAAGAGAAAAGAAAAAGAGAAAAAAAAAAATATTTTTTTTTACAATGTTCGCTATACGCTAGAATTTTTTTTTATTTTCGATCGGTAAGGGTATCTCCTTTTGTTGCTTTTGATTTTATTACGTTACATTATGTTACGTCTTAACGTTTTGCGTATTTTCACGTTCAGCAAGCAATTCGTTAACAAACTATAACACTCACACAACGATTTCGTCCAGATTTATTTACACAATTCGCTCGACAAGGCTTGTTCTGCCAATAGCCCTAGTCAAAAGGAATTTTACAACAGTGACTGAGCGACTGTTAAATTTGTATTAGAAATTTTAATTTGATTACGAGCTGGGATACGAATGATTTTCATCAGGTAAAATTTATAATTAATAGAGTAATTAAAAATTAAAATAATCATAGGTTTCAACACCCCACGTATAATTCGGTAGCCCTAAGAAGGTATCCGACCAGCTTAACTGGAAACTTTAGTGCGTCCAATAGCCGCCTCTGCTAGGTTATGCGGTGGATACGCCCTTTTTACCCCCGTTTCCTTTCCCAATACTAAGTAGTGATCCCATTCCCTAACCCTATCCTATCCATCACCCTGCCTCACAATTTTCTTCCATTTCACTCCCACCCTTTTCCCCCCCCCCCCCTCCAACAGGCCCTGCTTGGGATTCCCGCGGCCGACGATCGCTCGGGGCCTCTAGAGAATTGCGGATGTTGGCTTCATCAGCCAACAAGCCGACTCGAGGTCTCGGGCCTCCTCTTCCGCGGGAGGAACAAATAGGGAGGGGCCTTGCCGGCCGATCCCGCGGGACGGGCGCTGCCGAGATTACCGGAGGCCTCCCTGGAAATGCAGGAGCTGGCTGGTGAATAGCCAACTACCTGACCGGGAGTTACCTCCGGTTGTACTCTGTGGCGAAGTCCCCGTGGGGAAGGTCGGCGAGGTTCCCTTTTCCTCCAGGATATTTCTCCTTCCCGCACGGTAACGCTAGAGCTTCGGCTCTGGTCATTCCGCTAACATCAAACATTTCTTCCTTTGTAATCACCCCCCTCCTGACATGATGGATCCCCCCATCATTGCCGAAATAAACTACTTTCAAAAATCATCTAAATTTCTGGCCTATAGCCCTATCGTATTTTCAAACCTGTATTTAGAAGAGATAGCATCTCTTAGTTCTTAACTCATTCATTAGTTTTAGTATCCTTAACAATTATAGTACTCATCTACCGGAATCTCCCTTGTAACTGGGGCATTAAACTCTCTCCTAGGCCCTGCCTACCATGGTTTCTCACGCTTACGTCTACCTCACCTGGTCGCCTCGGTGTGACCTACGGTCTCGCCTATCTCTCTCATGAGCTCACTTCTTTATACGGCATTGTTCTCACACTGGGTCGATCCCCAGGGGTCACTACAGACCACTCTAGTCGACCCTTATAATTAGGGGAGAAGGAGGCACCTTAGCACAGAGGCAGATTTGAACATGTTGATTTCAGAACGCAGCTTTATGTTAATCTTTTCCGAAACTCCATTTTAGTATTGGCCACACTGGCTGTGACAAACGTCACGTCACAAAGCGCGCGTGTTTCGTTGTCAAAAAAAGTTGTAACCTGTCGTCGTATTTGTACCGGCAAAGTAAAAAATAAAAATAAAAGTTGTAAGGGATTTACAATTACGTGAGTAAAGGTTTCCAATTAATTCTTTCACAAAATTGTGCAGTACTTATTAGTTTTCAATCTACCTTGTAGTTTTTGCTCGCCAGTTATTTCACATTATTTTTTTTATAATATTTTATCTTCCAAGTGACCATGGGGCAGATTTGATCAAAACAAACGGGGCTGATTTGAACGGGACGTTAATCCCCGCCCCGGCTTAAATGCAAACTTCAAATGTTTTCTAATACATGTATTCTAAATGTAATACTTAATTGTAATTAAATGCATCACTAACTGTAATTCATTATTTATAGAATGGTTAGAACATACAAAAAGAAGCGGACAACTATAATTAATGAAGATGATGTCCAAAATGCTGTTTTATGCGTCATCAATGGAACTATGAAACTTAGAAGAGCTGCAGGTGCATATGGACTGACGCCGAGTACACTCTTCTATCGAGTTAAAAAATATAAAGAAAACATAGCTCCAAGAAGTGAACTATTTTCAAGTAAATACACTGTTGCTCAGGTATTTACCAATGACGAGGAAAAAATGCTTCAAAATTACCTCTTGACAAGATCAAAAATTAACTATGGCCTTACCTATAAAAGTGCAAGATCATTAGCTTTTGAATATGCAACAGCTCTTAATAAATGTCCTGCAAAATGGACTGAAAACAAATTGGCAGGCATAGAGTGGATGAAAGGATTTATGAAGAGGCACAAAAGCTTATCTTTGCGAAAGCCTGAGAACACGAGTCTTTCAAGATCCACAAGTTTCAATAAACATAATGTGTCAATGTTTTACGATAATTACGAAAGGGCTCTGCAGAAGACCCACTTTACTCCAGACCGAATTTTTAATTTGGATGAGACCAATATCATGACGGTGGTGCAAGCACCTAACGTAATTGCACTCACCGGTATAAAACAGGTAGGTCAATGTGTGTCAGCAGAGAGAGGCCAGCTTATAACAATGTGTGCCATTGTCAATGCAACAGGTAATACCGTTCCACCTGTTTTCATATTTCCAAGGGCACGATTTCATGAAGCTATGATTAATGGTGCACCACCAGGAAGCGTTGGTTATGCAAATAGCCCAAAGAGCGGATGGATGACCGGCTCATTATTTATTAAGGTACTGCAACACATAACAAAATTCATAAGATGTAGCAAAGATGACAGAATACTGTTATTATTTGACAACCATGAAAGCCACTGTACGTTAGATGCAATTAATTATTGTCGAGATAATGGTATTGTTGTTATCACATTCCCTCCCCATTGCACACACCAGATGCAGCCCTTAGATGTTGCCGTCAATGGTCCATTTAAACAAAAAATTTCAGTAGCAGAAAATGATTGGATGCTCGAACATCCTGGTAGAACTATAACGATACATGATCTGCCAGCCATTGTGACTCCAGCCTACAATGCATCTCATACGCCTATAAATATATTATCAGGCTTTAGACGACCAGGAATATATCCATTTAACCGTAATGCATTTACGGACGATGATTTCCAATGTGCAGAAGTCACGAATCGTCCTCAACCTGACATATCTGCCGGAAATGAGGGGCCCGTGATAGCAAATGCTATCACTGGTTTACATATGCCACAAACTACATCTCTCGCACCAGAGGAAACTGATCAGAGAGGCAGTCCAAGTATACTTGAAAGCCCTGCACCTGGTATTGATCAGCCCATAGTAGCTCCACATATGCCACAGATTGTATCTCCTGGAACAGAAGAAACTGTTCAGAGAGGTAGTCCAGAGGCAGTTCCTGGTCTCATCACTCTAGAAATGATACAACCGTATCCTAAAGCTCCTCCACGAAAAGATGGCGCAAGAGGACGAAAAAAAGGAAGTTCGCGGATCTTAACTGACACCCCGGAGAAAAATGCAATAAAAGCAGCACACTTAATTCGGATGAAAAACTTAGAAAAGTCTGCTATTCGTTCACGTACCAGAAAAGAGAAGCCACTTACCACAGTGAAGCAAGCTGCAAAAGGCAAGCAACTTTTTAAGGGCAAACAGCTTCCTAAACCCAAATCTAAATCAAAGCAGAGATCCATATTCACATCAAGCTCTGAGTCGGACGATAATGACAATAACATCTCTGTGAATGACGACTCAGACTTAGATGCGACTGATGCGAGTGACAGTCATAATGAAGATGAAAAACTGCTGGAACAAGCTGACAGTACTCCTTTTACTAGTCAAAGCCTGAATGTTGGTGACTTTGTACTAGTTCAATGCCCGTCAGAAAAACGAATTGCATCTTTGGTTTTCGTTGCTAGAATTGAAGAAAAGGACTTGAATACCTTTACTGTGAATTACTTGAAGAGAAAAAGAGATGTGTTTTACTTTCCTGAAAAAGTTGATAGATGGTCTGTTACAATTTTGGATATAGTAGCAAAACTGCCAGCACCTAATAATGTTCCTGGCACGTCCAGAACTGCAGGAAGGTTTTCTTTTAATTTCAATTTTTCTTTTTTTCATATGGGATAGGTAGGACAGGACCTACCTAAGATGATTACTTTAAAATGATTGTGCAACATGATTATTTTTGTTACCAAAGTGAAAGTCTGACTAAATTAATAACTATTATTAAGTTCAGAAGTTTGATATCAAGTTGATTTTATGTTTAATTTTGCGTCTGAGGCAGTATTATATAATTATAATAACAATAAACTAATCCTCTTGTGCAATATGATTATTTTTGTTAACAAGGAGGAAGTCAGACACAATTAAAAACTATAATTTTTATTTTTGTTACTGTAATGCAAGATTTAACTTTAGAAGTTTCGTATAAGTTTATTTTATATTTTAATAACAATAAATATCATAATAATAAAGACAAATTATTACTCTATCCTCTCTTTTTTCTGGTTTTTAACCCATTTTTCAAAACTGCCCCATGTCGATTCAAATGTGCCCCCATGGGGAGGCAAATTTGAACAAATTTGAGTTTTAAAAAAAACATATTTTTCTCTTTAATGTTTTCAACAAATTCAAAACTTTCATTATTTTTATATTAACAGAGGAGTAAGTAAGCTAAGAGAAATATGTCTTTTCAATTTCTCTTTGCAGTTGATTTTTTATGAGTCCAAATATGAAAAATGTGCTAATGTGCCTCCTTCTCCCCTACCACTCTGAGTTCCGATGGTTATCGCGGAACATCAGCGATTACCTTCCTATATTACCCCGTTTCTACCCTTCCCATTTCATTACACCCATCGGAAGCTTTTTGTACTGATTTGGAGCTCCTGTACTCCAACCTTTCCCACCCTTAGTAAAGACTGCACATCAAGGAATCTGACAGGGGATTGCCTTCCTTAGAATAAGTTTTTGAAACACAATTTCACAACAACTCCCACCTCCGGATTCCCGTGAACAGCAGCGCCTATCGTTGGCGTCCGGAGGGATGCGGATCCGCAGAGCGGGTGTTCATCTTGGGACTGGGATGACTGCAGGGGGTTGGTCTACAGCCAACCATTTTAATTTTTTTTTGGTTTTCTTCCCCTTCGTTCTCAGCAACGATCTATGGCTCCTCAGCCTCTGGGGTTGGCCCGGGCTGGGTAGCAGCTCCCTCTCTCTGACGGGGAACCCTGCCTCTCATTAGGGCTGGTGTTCTCTGCCAGGTGAGCGCGAGGGGTTGGATCAGTGCTGGACCAACCGACCTCTCATAAGGGTCGGGCGGTACTATCACGGATCCCTAACCGGCTGATTCAGTCTGGACCTGCCTCGGAATAGGAGTAGAGCCGCCTGTAAATTTATTCTAGTTTTCCCCTTGGTCTAGTAGAAAGTTTTTATGCAACTCCGGGATCCGGTCTGGTCCGGAATGAGAAAGCAGCTCCCTCTCTCTGACGGGGAACCCTGCCTCTCATTAGGGCGGGCTTTCTCCGTCAGTGAGAGCGAGTGGTCAAGTCGACGCTGGATCAACTGACCTCTCATAAGGATCCAGGGAAGTCCAGTGAAGATTTTTGCCGGCTAGCTCAGTCTCGGGCTGGATTCGATCGTGGGTCGAGCCACATGTTGGGCACCGCCAAGAGCCTGCCCTTCTTCAGATCCTTTGGCCTCGGTAGCGAGTCCAACGGACCTGTGCTGTTGTGGTCAGGGAAAATATTCGTTCCCCGAGCCACGCAAGAAATCCTACAACCAGCGAAAGCTGACTGCCAACGCCGCCTATGACTTTCGGCTCGACAGATCCCCGAAAATCTCTACCTGAAACCCCCGGCGCCAATGTAAAGCACCGCTCACCGATCCGAGAAGCCGAGCTAAAAATAGATCACAGGCAATTAAAAATTTCAAAAATTGCACTGTCTCCGCCTCCCCAAACGGCACCAGGCCGGTCCGCGGTAGAAATCCTGGCGTAAAATTTCATACAGCTCTCGGTCCGGAAAACCCTACAACAATTTGCATGGGGAGCGAACCGAGAAGGCGCTTGAACAGCAAGGGCACACGAGACATCGGCCTGTTTGGCTCAGCGGGCGCACATCGCGCGCGCTGAGAAGTGCCGCTGCGGGCGATGTGCGTCGGCAGGATAACGGGGTACGGATAACGGTCGCGGGTGGCGTGATCGCGTGGATCAAAGGAGGTGGAGGAGCGAAAAAATTTGGGAGTGGAGTTGCTTGTGGAAATTGGAAGGAGCCGGACGGTCTCACGATTTTTTGAAAACCAACTGATTCGGGGATCGAGAATAATAATGAAAATGTGACGAAGGTGAAGCGAACAAAAAAAAAAAAAAAAAAAAAAAGGGGTTTTTGAAACAGTTAAAACTAAAACGCTTGCCCGAAAAGTTAGGTAAATCCAAGTTAAGTGGCCGCTAAGTTCACAGTCAAGTTAAGTTAGAATGTTCGGATTTGTTAAATCACTTCATTTTGTACCCCTTATGAAATAACCCTAATTCTGATAAATTGTGCCTAAATACTGTCAATCTTAACTATGTACATTAAAATTAAACCAATTCACTACATTTTTCTGTCAAACACAATGAATTAATAAAAATTTAAAAATAATCGGTTAAACTCGAAATTACAACCGTTAGCCTACCCCACGTCGGGGCCAAAGAAGAGGCCGGGGGTAGCGAACGGACCAGCCCGATTTCACCGTCTTCATCAGCAGCAGCATGGTCAACGGCCGCCACACCCGAGACAACGAAGGCGCCCAACCGGTACCGTAAGTTAAGAGACCCGCTTTGTACTTATTCTCAAAAGAAAAAAAAAAAAAAAAAAGGGAAAGAAAAATTTAAGATAAAAAAATAAAACAAAAATACTTGTATATTCAGGAAAAATTTTTTTTCCACGTGTCCCATCAATTTTAATAGTTGAAATCTCATTAATTTAAGTTTTTATTTAACATTATAAGCTTTGATCCCATTTTAATTAAGTGATATATCTTGATTCCGTTTTTTTGCCTAGTTTTTTTGAATAAAATATTTCCTTCTAAAAAAAAAAAGAAAATGTGTCTAGTTAAGTCCTGGTAGATTTCTTCTGGTCCCCTGCTCTCTCTTTAATTTTCAGCCGAGATTCGCGATGAGTTAAGGATAAAAGCTTAGCAAAAGGGACCTCCCCAAAATAATTTTGGGCCGCGGGGAGGTCGTTCTGGGTGGTTGGGGCGACGGCCTAGTGGGGGTTCAATTTCACCCGAACCCCCCCTGAGAGCCAATCACGGGCAGGAACAGGGGTTCCTCCCGCACCGTCCTCTTTTTTCCCCCCTTGCTGTTTTTTTCAGCCTCCCGTCGCGAGAGAATTTTTGTGTTGATGGTGGACCGTTCCGGTGGCTCAGAGCGGCATTTTTGGCTAACCCCCCCACACTACCGCAAATGCTAGCCTGCCAGCTCTCGCTGCCGCATACCACCGGACGAGGTGCTTTTAGCCGGGCCCTCGAGGTGAGAGCACGCACAACAACAGATCGAGAACAATGCACTTTCTTTCTTTGCCTGCACTTTCTTTCTTTGCCTTTCACGACGCCCTCGAGAGGCAATAAACCCCAAAGTGCTTAATTAATAAAATAAATCGGGAACAATGCACCGACTTTCTTTCTGAACCACTTAACTGCAAGAATGCATGCGTAAACAGTTCTCATACTTACACTTTTCATAAACCACTCAAATGCAAGAATGCATTCGCAAACAATTCTCATAACTTTCTTTTTCGATCGATTCCCTTCGATCAGTCAGTTCGTGCTTAGAGTTAAACGGGGGAGGTTGCCCGGTCAAAAGAAAAGTTTTATAAAAACCCTAAACATAGGCAATTAAACTGTAACTGTAATCGCGTAAATAAAGAAATTATTTGTGAAGTTAAATCCGTGTTTTGTTGTGCGTAGAAATTATTTGTGGCGCAGTCGGTAGGATACGCGAGTTATCGAAAAGAAGATCGATTTCATGCATATTGATGCTTAACGCGTACCGAAATTATAAACTTACGCACATATTTCACTGAAAGATCAGTGAAACTATGAAAAACAAAACCCGGTAGCGAATTGTTCGTTTAATAATAAGCGTGTGTAATACCCCGCGCAAACGTACCGAAATTATAGATTTACGCACATATTTCACTGAAAGATCAGTGAAACTATGAAAAACAAAACCCGGTAGCGAATTGTTCGTTTAATAATAAGCGTGTGTGATACCCCGCGCAAGTGAAACAGTTTGTACGACTCCCGGTACAAGGAACAAGGAGGGCATAGCACGAACTCACCGAGGAAGGAAAGATCTGACCAAGGACAGCACGAACTCACCGAGGAAGGAAAGATCTGACCAAGGAAACACCCAGCATCCAACCCGCAGAAGAGAGCACAAAAAGAGCCAGCCCAGCCCAGGAAGGAGAGGACCCAACCCGATCATCTATACTCATCAATCAGGACATAAACCCGAACCAGCTATCCAAGTAGGTGATAAATAGATTAAGGCTAGGGTTATGAACAATAGGAATTTAGGAAACAACACGGAATTAGGAAACTTAGCTGATAATTTTAGATTTACATTGAATAATATCCAAGAACGTGTAAATTCCCTAGATTCACTTGCCCAAAATTACCCTAGAATGGCATCCCTAACTATTGATCCATTAAAATACTTGTCTAGACTGCCGGAGTTTGATGGCAATTACAATAAACTACAAAACTTTATAGACTTAATAGAGAGAATACATCCTTTGCTTATAACTTATAACGAAACCGCACAGCTCGTATTCTGTGATATAATTAAATCAAAACTCGTCGGTAGGGCACGCGAGGTAATAGATATAAACTATGAAATAACTGCTTGGACGGCCATAAAAAATTTACTTAACTATAATTTCGGTGACAGAAAATCAATTGATCAATTATTTGAAGATTTAAGAAGCGTAACATTCCGCACAAACAGTTTAGCGATGTATAATGAAATTAAAGAAATATTAAGAAGATTAAACGTAAAAACCAAAAATGAGTATAAAAATTAGGAAAACCTAGAACAGCTAATTAAAGCAAATATAAAATCAGCTTTAGAAGTATTCAAAAAGAAATTACCGGAGCCCATGAAGTCCATATTATACTGCCGCGATCATAAAGACTTAGAAACAGCATTAAATATACTCTATGAGTCAGGACATGCCTATTACAGTTCTCACCCCCAAAATCAGAAAAATTATGGTACATCGAGACCTAATCGGAGTGGGAACAGGAGCGCAAATTTTAATAATGAATTGCAGACTAGAAATACCCAAAATAGACAACGCTTTCAACCCCAACCAAACTTACCTTCTAACAATACTAACAGTCGTAGTTTTGGTACTCCTTCTGGATCAAACACAAACCAACAGGCAGTAAACAGAAGTAACTTTAACCAAAATTTTAATCAAAGACGAAACTTCAATTATAATAATTATAACAATCCGAACAATCGGAACTCTGATAACAATAATTATAATAATGCCCGTAACAACTATAATAACACAGTTCAGAATCACAATAATTACAACTACCCTCGCGCTAATAATAATAATTACACTAATAATAATAGCAATAACAACAATAACACTAACAATAACACAAGACCGGAACCTATGGAAGTGGAAATGATACACGTTAATCAAAGTGAGACGCTTAAATCCAACTCACAAAATTTTCAAGTCGCCTGCCTCAATCGAAACTTACCCTATATAGTGGTAA
Organism: Philonicus albiceps; assembly: GCA_963969385.1. Classification (NCBI taxonomy): domain Eukaryota; kingdom Metazoa; phylum Arthropoda; class Insecta; order Diptera; family Asilidae; genus Philonicus; species Philonicus albiceps. Next base: position 22,947,555 of record OZ017773.1, on the reverse strand, counting down.
AATCAAAAACAGTTCCACTGAAATTCCTCATAGATACAGGTGCAACCCATTCTGTTATAAATCCTAACCTATGTAACCCCAAATGGATAAGTAAACTCGAAAAACCACTAAAACTAAAAACTTTGAGCCACGCGGTAGAAATAAAAGAAAAACCCAATTTCCCACTTTTCGAAGAATTAGGGAAACCGTCTGAAAAAATCGAAATGTTAATATGTAAATTTCACACAGAATTTGATGGATTAATAGGAAATAATATCCTCTTGCCGCTTAAAGTCAATATAGATTATGGAACGAATTATTTAACTGCAGGGGATAAGAAAGTTAGATTATATTTCAACTCAGACGAAAAAATTGTGCACCACTTTACAGAAAAAGGGGAGTATGAAATTGCTCTCCCAGTACTACAGGAAGATGGCTTGGGATACCTCAATGAGATGCGTAATACAAACGGTTCATTCATAATAAAGGAGGGAATATATAACGTGGAAAATTTCAAGATACTCACTAAGGCTCAATTGTCAAAGAATCATCCCATCAAGGTGACCCTCGGACCGGTGAACGTAGAGAAGGTGGATCACCAGAATTTTAATATCATAGAAAATAAGGAAATAAAACCTCTTATCGAACAATTAAGAACTAAACACCTCAATTCTGAAGAAAGTGCTAAACTAGTCAAGCTGGTGAAAAGATATCAGGAAGTTTATTACATGGATGACTCAAAATTAACATTTACAAACGCTATAAAACATAGAATCCGAACCATAAATGACATACCCATCCAATGTAAAACCTATCGTTACCCGTATATACATAAAGCCGAAGTCGAGAAACAGATCAAAGAGATACTCGACAACGGTATTATACGCCATAGTAACTCTCCTTACTCAGCCCCAGTCTGGATTGTGCCTAAGAAGGCAGATGCCAGTGGGAAAACTAAATGGAGATTGGTAATTGATTACCGTAAGTTAAACGAAGTTACTATTGACGACAAATATCCCATTCCGGTTATCGATGAAATTCTTGAAAAACTGGGCAGATGCCAGTATTTCAGCACTCTTGACCTAGCGAAGGGTTTTCATCAAATCGAGATCGACGAGAACGATATCCATAAAACAGCTTTCAGCGTGGAAAACGGGCATTACGAATTTTTGCGTATGCCCTTTGGATTGAAAACGGCGCCCACAACTTTTCAGAGGCTTATGAATAACGTACTGAAAGAATTCATAAACAAAATATGTCTCGTCTATATGGACGATATAATTGTTTTCTCGACCTCCCTACAAGAACATATAGAATCGCTACAAAAAATATTTGAAAAATTAAAGGAGGCCAACCTTAAAATCCAAATGAACAAATCTGAGTTCCTAAAGAGAGAAACAGAATTTCTAGGACATATCGTAACCCCCGAAGGAATTAAATCTAACCCAAAGAAAATAGAATGCGTAAAAAATTTCCCAATACCAAAAATTTATTAAAGATTATTCAAAAATTTCTAAACCCATGACCAGATACTTAAAGAAAGACGTAAAGGTCGAAATAAATAACCCCGACTACCAAACCAGTTTCGAAACCTTAAAGAGGTTATTAATTAATGAACCCATTTTACGCTATCCCGACCTTAGCAAAGAATTTGTTTTAACCACAGACGCTAGCCAGTACGCATTAGGCGCAGTACTTTCTCAGGAGGGACACCCAATTTGCTACGCAAGCCAGTTACACGTTACACTATTTCCCACGCTAACCCCCAGAAGCACAAACGTTCCCATGCACTTCCACGAACCACAGATGCACCTGTACACCTGCTAGCATAAATCACATCGATTCCCACCGACTAATTCCAAGAACCTGCACGACCCACGACACCTGCAAATAGGCGACAACTTAAAAATTATCAAAAACTTAAGGCAGAAACATTTCAGATTTGGTCGAGAACGGAATAAATCTTTGTCTCAGTAAAGTCGTTTGTTCCTCTTTTAAACCTTGAATCATATAACTGGCGCAGTCGAAAAACTGTTTAGGGAATCGATCGCGATAACCCGGGAATAATTTATTCGTAAAACAGAAAAGTACCTACGCGGAAATAAGTGCAATCGCAGTAAAAAAAAAAATAAAAAAATAAAAAGTAGAATTGTGTAAATTCGTGTGTGGCGAGTATTGTGGAGTGAAATAAAGGAAACCAGCACCAACAACACTTCCTGTACTTAACCTAAAGATTCATCTGTGATGCAGAAAAGCATACTTCCGAACTTCCTCGCCCTGCTGGCAATAGTAGTCGCGGAGAAGATTAAACTTACAAACCTAGAATCAAATCCGGGCATACTTCCCTTCAAATTAGGTAGCACTAAAATAAGAACTTCATACCACACATTCCTTCACCATTTCGATCTCGAACCCATAGAAAATCAACTCCGTTCCATTTCGGATAAATATGAAAACGTGTCAACACTCGAAACAAACTACCAATCACTCAACTCCGGATTAAAAACTCTAAAAAGCCTAACAGAAACTCAATTACACATGGCCCAGCAAAAGTTATATTCATTAGTCCATATTTCAAACCCGCGAGCAAAGAGAGGAATCTTCGACGGATTAGGGACACTGTTCAAAAGTATCACAGGAAATTTAGACGCACAAGACGGCAAACATTTTGATGATGCTATTAAAACCTTAACATTCAACCAAAATAACATAGCGCAAACATTAAATAGGCAAATTTCACTAACGGAAAGTATTATCAAAGATTATAACAAAACATTAGGCCTTATTAAGCAAAACGAAAACAGATTAGCCAACAAAATAAACGATATTGCCAAAATAACCACAACAAATACAATCGACTATTTTAACGCTAGAACTGTACTAGACGAAATAAGTACCGTACTATTAATAATTTTACAATTACTAAATAATCTAGAAAATGCCGTCACATTCGCGAGACTAAAAGTCATGCACAACAGTATCCTAAAACTAGAAGATTTGGAGTACATGGTCAACAAAGTTTCGCAATATCATTCCCCGAATGAATTACTGTTTGGAAACAGGCTCGCAGATATTCATAACTACTACGAAGTTTTAAGCATAGAAGCCTACTATTCAAATTATAAAATAGTATTTATTATTCACTTCCCTCTGACACATCCCGAGACCTACTCATTGTACCATCTCTATCCCATCCCAAACAAACACAATAAAATCGTTATTCCCCCGAAACCACTCCTGACATTGGGAAACGAGATCTACTACTTTAACGATGGAGAATGCAAAAACATCGGAGCAACATTTTATTGTGACACACCGAGAGAACCACACAAAACCGACCAAGAAGACTGTATCCGTGAACTCCTGCAAATCCGACAAAATATATCCACCCCCTGCAAAACTACAACAGTAAAAATCAACAGCGAATTCATCGAACAGATTGCAACCAGCCACTTTGTAGCAATATTCCCCAAAGCTACAAAAATCCAATTTAACTGCGAATCTTCGGAACTTAAAACGATCCAGGGCACCTACCTTATAGAACTTCCTAAGAACTGCAGCTTTAAAACAACTCTAAACCTTTTTACAAACGACGAAGATACCATTAACGGGCAGCCTCTCCTATTATCAGCAATCGAAATCCCGCCCTCAAGCATTAATAGACATACAATCACCCTCGAGGACATACCTTTAGACAACCTACATCGAATATACAAGGAACAAGAAGTCATACGAAAAATCAACCTGGAAAACATCCCACAGGATCGCAGCCATACTTGGACCATCTTATCAATCGCCGTAATAGCTATTATATCAATATCCATCATCAAATACCGAAAAATACTTCAAACCCTACAACTGTGCAACAGAAATCAAGGAAACACGCAACAAGAAGTCACTCCACAGCCTCCGCCGCGGTCGAGCCAACTCTCGCAGAATCAACAAATCACGCACCAAGAAGTCGTTCCACAAACTCCACCACGGACAAACCCTTTCGCGCAGGACCTGGAAGCTTGAAAGACGACCCCATAAGGACTCTTCTGGTGAGGGAGGAGTTACACGTTACACTATTTCCCACGCTAACCCTCAGAAGCACAAACGTTCCCATGCACTTCCACGAACCACAGATGCACCTGTACACCTGCTAGCATAAATCACATCGATTCCCACCGACTAATTCCAAGAACCTGCACGACCCACGAAACCTGCAAATAGGCGACAACTTAAAAATTATCAAAAACTTAAGGCAGAAACATTTTAGATTTGGTCGAGAACGGAATAAATCTTTGTCTCAGTAAAGTCGTTTGTTCCTCTTTTAAACCTTGAATCATATAACTAGCCGTACATTAAATGATCACGAAATAAATTACAGTACAATTGAAAAGGAGCTGTTAGCAATCATTTGGGCAACTAAGTACTTCCGACCATATCTCTTTGGGCGAAAATTTAAAATAGAAACAGACCATAGACCACTGACTTGGTTATTCTCGATAAGAGAACCCAATTCGAAATTGGTCCGCTGGATATTGAGATTGTCTGAATACGACTACACTATAATATATAAAAAGGGAGCAAAAAATGGTAATGCGGACGCATTATCTAGAATAGAAATAGCAGAAATGAACCTGACTGGGTAGAAAACCAAGAAAGAAACTCCATTCCGGTAAGTCAATCTCCCATAAACATATTCAAAAACCAAATAGTAATAAAGAAAACAAACTCAAGTTCTATGAGAATAAAAACTTCAAAATCTTTTAAAAACAATAGGAAAATTATTTACATGAAAAACCTAAACGAAGATTATGCGCTAGTCCTTTTAAGGAATCATTTTAACCCAAACCAGCTTAATGCAGTTATTATAGAAGATGAATTTTATATTCCACTATGTTCAGTCTATAACAGTCTATTTCGCAACAATAAAAATTTCCGCATAATAAGATGCACTACACAATTAGAAGATATAGAAGATGAGGGAAAGTTAGCTGAGCTCATAGAAAAAGAACATCTTACTAATAACCACCGCGGGATAGAAGAAGTTTTTAAAGAAATGAAAACTAAAGTCTATAACCCCAAACTAAAGATCAGAGTTACTCAATTCATAAATAATTGTGAAATATGTAGCCTTGAAAAATACGAACGGAAACCTCTAAAGGTAGCATACAAAATCACAGAAACTCCTAAGCGACCTAATGAAATTATTCACATTGATGTTTTTTACAGCTTAGGAAAACAACTCTTCATGACAGTAATTGATAAGTTCAGTAAACTCGCTCAAGCTATTAAAATAACCGGCCGTACTTGGACTGAATTTAAACGAGGCCTAATGCAATATTTTAGCTCCTACGGAAAAGTAAAAAAAAATTATAGTAGACAACGAACTAGGGTTCAAAGCTCTCCCCATTCGCGAATTCCTCAAAAACCAAGGAATCGATATACACTATACTTCCAACAGCAACCACACTTCTAACGCTGACATAGAACGCCTCCATAACACTATTAATGAACATCTTCGTCTCCTTAGACACAGCACCGACAATGACTTTGATTCCGTCCAAGAAAAGATTCTCAAAATTATAGGGTTTTATAATAACACAATTCACAGTACAACTGATAAAAAGCTAATAGATTTCGTGACAGGAAAAATCGCGGAAAATGAGTATAAAGCAATTCATGATAGGATAGTCCAAACTAAAGAAAGAAGTATTAACAGACTTAACAAATACAGAGATGAGGTAGAACTAGATTCAGGCCCGAATTACATTAAAGAAATCAGAGGAGGGAAAAATCATGCAAAATATAGGAAAATAGTAGCAAGCAAACTAGACGACGAACACTTGACAGACATTAACAACGGACTGAAATACTACAAGACGCACGTAAGGAAAAAGAAAAAGTACCAAGACAGAAATAACCCTACAATTAAACCAAAACCTAAATCAGGAAAAACTAGACAAACAATACGCACTAATTCACAAACCTGATTTCAGGAAATGGGAGTAATTACCATCCTACTTTTTATCTCGATGACATTAACAAACCTGACAAAGCAACAACTAATCGACATACAGGACTGGAACAGTAACAACGGCTACATTCCAATAAAACTGGACGACGTAAAAGTAATAAAACGCTACACTAAGGTACTCCATATAATAAATATAACAGAATACGAGACCGCAAAGGAAAATCTACGAACTAGTATGTCTATGCTACACACGAGAATTGAATCTATGAAACCCATGTACGATACAGTTAACCGAAATTTTATCCTGCTAGAGGATAAAATCAGAAACCTTCATCTGAATCTAAAGCAAAAAAGAGGACTGGCAAATATATTAGGCAAAGGTTTAAAATTCATAGCCGGTACTATGGACAGCGACGATGAAAAAGAAATCCATGAGAAGTTAGTTGCACTGTCTAGAAATCAAGAAATTTTAGCAAGTTTTAATAGGCCAAGGAATTTCTGACCAAATCCGTAACATTACTGAACATATTAACAAACAACAAAATACCACGCAAAAATACTTAAACACAATAACTAAAACAATACAGAACAAAATTTTAACTCTTGAAGACGAGGTTGATTACATACGACAAATATATCAAATTAACAACGATATAACTCTTCTTCGTAATCATGTAGAAGATATAGAGCAGGTTATCTTTTCAAGCAAACTAGGTATTCTCTCTACCCGAGTCGAACTTTATCGCCTCATGAGGGCCTAAAAATTTTCAAATAGATCTAAATTAATACTTTTCATTTTTAAAAGCGCCTAACTAAGAACTTTATACGCTCCATAACTTTATTAACACTTAAAAATTCTATACAAGTAGTAATTAAATCTATTTTAGATCTCAAAAAACTATTTAAATCATTTAAAGACTATTCAACCTCAAAATACTAGTTAACATTCGAATAATCTTGCATAATAAAAATTTTTCAACACCTTAGTAAGTATTTTTCATATTCTACAAACTCAATAAGTCCTAATAATTCTATTACAGACAAAAATTGACATCTTATTTAAATCTACAGAAACTACTTCTAATATTTCCAGTCTATTACGTCTAAAGATACTCATTTAAACCTAAATATTCTATCTACGGATAATTATTAACGGGTAGCACAAGTACCAAGCGTGGATGTGTACAATTTTCAGTTGGTTGCATTGCGCCTCACCACTCTTTCCGTCATTCAACTGTAACTACGAAGTATCTTGAAAATTTTAAACCGTTTCACACATATCTCTATCAATCGTGGAAGTGCTAAAAAAAACTCTTAGTAAACGTGATTTAATATTTATAAATATAATATCTAGAAAAGTGTAATAATAAAATTTGACAATATTCAGTAACTTTGATAAACCATGCGTAAAAAGAAGTACGCATTAATTTGGTGGCTTGAAGCCAAAGAAAGAGGTGTAGTACCCTTATCAGTTATTCCATTGAAAGATAGAATAATAAATGGTACAATAAAACTATTGTGGAAAGATGATAAAAGCAAAGGAAAAGTTCGGCTGGAAGCAACACTATTGAAAATTAGTGGTAAGTATGTTAATCAAAAGTTATTTGAAGGATTATTTAGTGAGTATATCATTTTTAATAATTTAAGCTTAAAAAATGACTCATTAAGGACTGTAATAGAATGAAAAGTTTAATTTTATTTGTTTTTTTGATGTTCATTGACAAACTATATGATTATGAAAAAATCTTAATACATTTCAATAATATTTTCAGAACGAGTAAATGAAATCTCGTCACCAGCTGTTATTTCTCAACCGGCATTTATCGAAGCCGTTAATAAAGAATGCTCTAATAAAAGGAAAAAAAAATCAAACCAAAAAGTAAAAGTAAAAAAAGCACGTAAGAATGACGATAAAAATCAAAAATGAAGAAGAAAAATGCATAAGTTTATCCTTTTTTTTATTAACAATTTTTTACATTTTATATTATTTTTATTACTTATCATACGTTTGTGAACGTTTCAACTTACTCAATTCTTATTCAATATAATGTTTTTACTTGAAATAATGCCTATGATATTAATTTTTTTACCTTAATGAAAAATCCACAATATAATGAAGATTCTATAGATTCTATAGAATTTGATCAGAATATATAGGGCTTAATTAGAATGTATAGATCTATAGAAATATCATAAAAAAGTAGAATCGATAGGACTTATTGAGTTTTTGGAGTATATTGAGGTTTAAATAAGAAGTTCATTTTCAAATTTCAACGCCTATCTAGCGCCTAAAGTCAAGACTTTGTCCGATAAGTGACTTTTGGAGATTTTATTTAGGAGTTATTCCCTATACAAAATAAATTACATTTAAGTCCTTTAAAACCTAAAAAAGTAAAATTGTTAGGTCTTAAAGAGGCGATAAAGTTCGACTCGGGTAAAGACATCTTAACCAAATCGGAACGGAGCCTTGTAAAGGATTTTGATAGTTACCAGAATATAAAAATTGCAATCAGACTTCAAAACAATGAAATAATAATAGTCCTATTAATACCTGATTACTCCCAACATTCCCTGTCCAAAATATTAATTGAACCCATTCCTAATAGTCAAAATAAATCAGTCTCGTTAGAAGAAAATGTAATACTAGTAGATCCTAATAACAAAGTTTATAGAACTAATGTAAGAGAAAATTTGAAAAAGAATTTAATAGAAATAAATGACAACTGTACTACCAATATAGTAAAATTTAAAGAAGCATATTGTAAGATGAAAAATTCTGTAAAGCAGGAAATAAAAGAAATTACAACAGGCATAATTGTACTAAAAAATATAAATAATCTAAGCATTACACAAAATTGTAACAAAGCTAACCTTAGCCTTAGTGGACATTTTTTAATAAAATTCGAAGATTGTCATGTAGAAATAGGAAACTACAGCTTTGTAAACACAAATTTTGAAGTTTATGACAACCTAGTGCTACCTAATTTCGTAACAAAAATCAGAGAACATGTACAAGACATACCCGAAATTGAACTAGAAGAATTGTACTTGAAACAACTAAATAGTGAAAATAGCATTAAGGAACTTATGCTTAAAACAGGAAATAGCAACATAATCAGCTTTGGTACAGACACCTTAATCGTATGTATTTTAATATCTCTAATAATTATATTCTTTTATTTTAAAAGAAAAGGCAACCTTTACCCGAGAATTTCTTTCCCAATAATTTCCTCGGAGCCTCATTCTAACGGTGGGGGTGTTAGAACGGTCTCCCCAATTTCTTCACCCCAGCATAGGGTAATAATCTAGTCTTTTAATAAGAACTCATTGTTGTCTGAATATTGCAGACGCTGAGATAGTTCATTTTAAGTAACTTAAATAAACAGAGAATAATTTCCCAATTTCACTTTGTTACGACACCCTCAAGAATCCAAATGCTTGAAACAGATCGAGAACAATGCACTTTCTTTCTTTGCCTGCACTTTCTTTCTTTGCCTTTCACGACGCCCTCGAGAAGCAATAAACCCCAAAGTGCTTAATTAATAAAATAAATCGGGAACAATGCACCGACTTTCTTTCTGAACCACTTAACTGCAAGAATGCATGCGTAAACAGTTCTCATACTTACACTTTTCATAAACCACTTAAATGCAAGAATGCATTCGCAAACAATTCTCATAACTTTCTTTTTCGATCGATTCCCTTCGATCAGTCAGTTCGTGCTTAGAGTTAAACGGGGGAGGTTGCCCGGTCAAAAGAAAAGTTTTATAAAAACCCTAAACATAGGCAATTAAACTGTAACTGTAATCGCGTAAATAAAGAAATTATTTGTGAAGTTAAATCCGTGTTTTGTTGTGCGTAGAAATTATTTGTCTTAACCTCTAAAACAACTTTTCACCCTTAAATTCTCGATGGACTTCATACGCCGCAGAAAATCAACGATGGATTCTGACTGACCCCAACCCAGAGTAAGGGCAGGTGAACCGAAAATCCCCTCGGAAGCCCTCAACAGGAATTTAGGGAACACGTGAGCCCCAAACGTCACCGCCCACTATGTAGGCGATTTGTACCAATTTCCCAGCATCGGAAAATTATTTCATTGCCACCATCGCATTCTACGGCAAAAATATCAACAGGTTATGATGGAAAATCTAATTATATTAGAAAAATGTAACGGCCGGATGAATCGGTTCGATCCGATATGGGAAAGCGGGAAAATAGGGGTTGATCTGGTATAAAACCGCCCCCTCTGGTAGGTGAAGGGATCAGTTAGAAGCACACCTTTTCCCGAGTAAAGTCAGTGCGGGGAGCCAGAAGAAAAAAAGGAGTCAAAAGTCGGTCTAAGGAGCAGAAGGAAAAACTTAAGGAAGCAGGAGGAAAGTACGCGAGAAAAGAGGAGGAGGAAGAGGAAGCTCAGGGAGAGTACGAGGAAGAAGAGGAGCGGTAGCGTGAGAGGATTCGGGACTGGGAGCCGGAAGCGGGAAAAAAAAGAAAGGAAAAATTAACCAAGTTAAGTACACAATCTTTTATTTGATAAATTAGAGCAAGTTTTGTTTGACATAAAGAGGTGGCTTCGCGGTTCGTAGTCGGGTGCAGTACGACCCAAAGAATTTTTGGGGGTCATTAGTTGATGAATGTGTGTAAAATTAATATCAAATATAGAAATTATGTTCCGTAACCTCCGTGCCTTTCTTTTCGCTTCGGTAATTCGTTTCGTAAGACGTCGTTGTTGTTATTTTCTTTTTACACGTTGGTTATGTTTCACGAATAGTCACAGGAATTATTCCTGCAACCACTGGGGCGATTAGCGAAGAGCATTTAGGGTGAAAAACATTCCCAACATTTTCAAAAGAGTTCGCGGACTCTACAACACCGCGTGGCGCCCAAGCGATATCAATCGATATCAACACTTTATAAAAAGAAAATTACTCCGCCCTTCTCCACTAGAGCTAGTGCATATGCTCGAGGGAGAGCATATAACAAAATATACGCGCGTAATATTAGTTTAGTTAGTATTTTTGCGCCAACCGATAATATGGAAAAAATTATTCTGGACATCCAGTTTGTCTGCGTGAACAATGGACAATATTTTATTAAAGAGCTGGCAGTTCTTACTATGGGAACCATCTCCCCCAAGGTTTACCATTTTATGCCACCTTACCCATACCAGGAGTTGTCATCAAGGACAAAGAGGCAGAACAAGTATGACGGGAAAAATATAAACGGTCTACATTGGAGCGGTGGGACTATCAACTATAACGATTTGATTGAAGTGTTTTCAAAATTTGGAAATGCAACAATATACGTGAAAGGTGAATTAAAGGCTTCATTCATTAGAAAATACTCGCCGACTTCTGAAATAATAGAACTTTTACAGATACCTAGATTAAGTGAACTTGTAAATTTTCAATCTTATTGTGAAATACACAACAATGTGTCTTTTGTACGTTGTGCACTGCAAAATTGTATAAATATATACCTGTATATGTTGACACTAACCTTACCAAGCCCGGTCAAATGACCAATTTCAAAAATGAATTTAAAATTATAAACTGATTATTTGTTACTTTGTTCATTTGACTTTATATAAATTTTTAAATTATTAGATTTATCAATTTGTCAACTTTTTTTAATTTTTTATTTGTTATTTTCACTGATAAATATTCATCTCCTGGCTTGCTTACCGCAACCGGTCATTTGACCGGTAAAAGCAACGGAGTGTTATCGCAAGTTCATTATCTCAAAATAAGCAATTGAATAGTCAGACTTACTAACGGTAATTCTCAAACAAACTGTAATACATGTCTAAACGATGCAGTCGATACAAATCTAAAAAATCATTCTCAGTTTGCGTTCCACACTGTACGCGCTGTAGAAAATTCAAGCACAAATAGTAAAGAAATTTCATACTACTCAGTAAAAATAATTTTTTTATCCCTAAATATGTCCAAACGACTTGAGAGAAAATTATTGAAAAAAATACAAAATATAAGTGAAGCTAGGTCAAGCGGGGAAAATTGTGAATCTGAAATTATGCAAATTGAAAGTGTGTGCGTGTCTGATAGTAATGATGAAGAAGAATATATTTTGAATATTCGAAGAAAGCTAAAGCGTAGAAGGATTTTATCGGATTCCGAAAGTGAGAGTAGTCAAAATCCAAACGAGAATATTGAAGAAGCTCTTGATGGAACTGTTTGGGAAAAAATAAAAGCAGGCCCTGCAATCGGAAGACTTCCATATAATTTCAAAGATATATCAGGTCCAACAGGTAACGCTAAAAGAAACATTATGTTCGGTAAGACAAAAACGGCATTTTTTTTTGATTATTGATAAGTGGATTGTTGAGCACATAAAAACATGTACAGAAGCAGAAGCATTACGAGAACTAGGATCTGCATGGCATCTGCCCATACCAAAATTATATGCTTTCCTTGCAATTTTATACGCTCGTGGCGCTTTAAAATTTCTCCGATTTGATAAAAAGACGCAGCGAAGCAAACGTCTACAAACGGACAAATTCGCCCTAATTTCGGACGTGTGGAACAAATTTATTGAAAACAGCCAGAATAACTATAAGCCCGATATGAATCTGACTGTTGACGAGCAACTTTTCCCAACTAAATCCAGGTGTAAATTCACTCAGTATATGCCAAATAAACCAGACAAATTTGGAATCAAATTTTGGATGGCAACTGATCTCAATAGTAAATATATTATAAACGGTTTCCCATATCTTGGAAAAGACGAAACTAGGATGCCAGCAGTAGCACTCGGTGAATTTATTGTCCTAAAACTTGTCGAACCATTCACCAAATGTTGGAGAAATGTTACAACAGACAACTTTTTTACGAGTTCATCATTGGCAACAAAATTATTAGCAAAACGAACAACATTAGTTGGGACTATGCGAAGCAATAAAAGGGAATTACCTAAACTTGCAAAAGTAACCAAGGATAAAATGAAATGTTTCTCGACAATACTGTACAAATCCGATAAGAGTATTCTTACAATTTATAAGGCCAAACCAAAAAAAAAAGTTATAGTTCTAAGCACTAAGCATAAAAGTGTAAAAATTTAAAACAATAAAAAGAAAATACCTGAAACCATTGCATACTATAATAAAACCAAATTCGGCGTCGATGTAGCAGATCAAATGGCGAGGAAATATAGCGTCTAATCAAAATGTTATAGGTAGCCTGTACAAGTCTTTTTCAATATTCTTGATTTGGCCGGTATCAATTCATGGATTCTTTATAAGGAGGTAACAGGACAAAAGATATCAAGGCAGGAATTTCTACTAAAATTAGCAGATGAGCTTGCCGAGGAGTATCACGAATTTCTCAAAGAAACACAAGAAACATCGAGTGAATCACCTAATATTTTGAATTCGCGAAAAATGTGTCAAATAAAATTTTGCAGAGAAAATTAAACAACTAAAACTTGCATAAAATGTAAAAAATATGTCTGCGGTAAATGTATGGTGGAGAATCCTATAATCTGTAAAAAATGTGAATAAAATAAAAGTATTCTTCAATTATCCCTTAATAAAAAAAAAAGGCTGCCCTTATTATCTCCTATTTATGTATATTGTTTTACAAATAAAAAGAAATGATTTATTATTTTAATGATATTTAAAAGCTTTCATTATTTACTGGAATAAATTGAACATTTCGTTTGTAAAATTTTTTTTAACCGGTCATTTGACCGGCTACGGTAAAAATAGGTATATGTGATACGCCGGTAAGGTTAGTGTTAATAAAATTATCGCGTGAAGACAAACAACTGTGTTTTTATATTTAAAAACTTTTTATTATATGTTTATTACATCAAAAAGAATATTGGTGCTACAGTATAAGGGTATTTCAAAGAAAAGTCTAGAATAATTTAGATGGACATAAGAGGTTCTAGACGGAATAAAAAAGTCTTCGTCTGACAGCAAAATTACATTTTTGGTTTTACACTTCTCACAATATTGCTTATATAGTATTACCAAAAACAATATATAGAAATAAGACGTCCCAACAGAGCAAACGTTCAGCGAGAGAAGCTTTTAGATTGGGGATCCGACTTCAGCGTAGAGCTTTCGCAGTTGACCACATATTTGTATGCTACTGTAACGCTTCAGTGAGTGCGCAGGGGAGACGCGACAGAAGAGCTCTGAATTATATTCTGTTGCACTGGCGCTTATCATGGCCTACTGCCTGACTTGAAGTGTTCTGTTGTGCACATAAGGCATGTAGATTATTTGTGTGTCTCCTCATTCACTTGTGAATTTCGTTAGAGTCAAGTTGGCGATTGATTAAGCAAGTTTTACCGATATTTTTTTCAGATTTGTATTTGATTTTAATTTCATTTCAATATGGAATTAGAAAAAATAAAATCAGCTGTTGTCACGGCTAAGGGTAAAAGATACGAGAAATGTTGCATTTCTGTATGTAATGCTAATAAAGCCAATGATAAATGTAGACTTTTCCGTTTGCCTAAATCAAAAGCTATGCGCAGTAAATGGCTAGCCAATTGTGGGCTTAGTATAACTTCCACTAAAATGCTTTTAATTTGTGAAAAGCATTTTGAAAGTAAATATTTGGGAAGGAAAAAGTTAAAAGTGGGCGCTATACCCACATTGTTTTTAGGGTGTGATCAAGTATCACAAACAGAATTTGCAATTACTGAAAATAAGAAAAAATATAAGATGTGTTGTATTATATCTTGTGGCAATAGTAGCGAATATTTTCGTATGTTTAAGTTTCCTCAGAAAGGCCCTAAGTTAAATGCGTGGCTTACTGCTTGTAATTATAATGAAAGTGATAAAGTTTCAAGCAAACTTATTTGCTCTCAACACTTCGAAGAACGATTTTTTGAGAAGAAAAAATTAAGTTTAAATGCAATTCCTAATTTAAATCTCCCAATGGAGATAAGCAATCCATACAATTTCGTTGATGGAAATATAGATAATAATGAACATACCATAACTACGGAGGCAAGGACTGAAAATGATGTGCGCTTTGGTAAAAATTCAGATAATGAAACAGTATGTAAAAGATGTTTAAAGAATATCAAAAATGCTTTGTAGTATACGTAATATATCGGGAGATGTGCCCGCGTAGAGCGGATCATTTCACTGAAATCAAACGTGCATTCACATGCACTGATCATGTTGCATCCCGTAAAGTCAAAAGCAAGAAGTAAGCATAAGTCATTCAACGGGTCCAAGTCGAACTGACCAAAGATGTCATATAGCCTAACAAGTGAATCAGCGCCAGCGCCAGCGCAAGCGTATGGAAGTACTTAAATCATGCGAGGGCAGTGCACTTAAGAGTCAAATGTCTTTGGGAAAATCACCATTCAAGTGCAAGCGAAATGTTGGGTCATGACTCTCTGGGGCAATTGAAATATATTAATTAAGTCATAGTTTATCGATAGCGTAAGTTAAGTATGCATGAGCATGTATGAGTGTTTTAGAGCGTAAGAACATTTTGTATAAATAGGCATAATGACTATGTAAACAAGAAGTATAATATAGGCGTTTATAGAGGACACTAGTCTTTCGCTTTTTCGACCCTTATACACTGAGGCACTCTTCGCCAAGTGAAATTATTAGGCTCTTTAGCCAGATATTTAGGATTGAGGCTCATAAGCCAGATCCGGGTAAATTGGCTTTTCAGCCGTATGTATTGAGGCGATACGCCAGATACTAAATTTCGTTTCTCACCATGGCTAGATTTATCGACGTTAGGAATCTTGACGTAACAGCTTCCTATTATAGATCAAAATTGCATAAATCGAATGAGAAAGTGTTTGAATTGGAGAAAAAAGTCAAACTTTTGTCCAAACAACTCAAAGCAAGACAACGTAAACTTAATCCAAAAAGTATAACAGATCACGTTAACACCCTTCCTAATGTAAGTGAAAATTCAAAGGAATTTTGTAAAATGCTTTTGACAGAACGGCAAAAATCAACGGAGTGGAATGAAAAACAAAAAACCTCAGCCCAGACTTTAAACTACAAGTAAAATTCTACCTAGTTATTTATGCGAGACAATTTAAATTTTCAATTACCATCTAAATCATCAATACATCGGTGGACACCATTAAAAAAATTACATCCTAGTTATAAGAGTAATCTTTTAGAAAATATCAAATCTATGGCAAATAAAATGGATGACTTCGATAAGGAGAGCGTTATTATCTTTGACGAAGTAGCCATTCGAAAAGATTTGGTATATGACCCTTATAGAGACCAGGTAGAAGGACTCGTAGATTATGGCGATGGTAAAAGAGAAAAAATTATTGGAAAAGTATGTAGGGTAGAGGGAGGTTATTTGGTGAGAAAGGTAATTTGGTGATAGATTTTTAAAAGTCTTTTACGACGTTACTTACGTACGCAGTGTCGCAAAATGATGCAAGCACTCTGCCGCAAGAGCGAAAGAGATGATAAGATGATGTGCGTTTCATTCTCGCGATTTGTAGGACTTAGAAAAAACTTTCTGTGAAAAATTCATTCGTGCGGCCATTATTGTCAAGCACTTTCCAGTGTTATTTGTTTTATTGAATAATTACTGAACTGATTGAGGTAAGTGAATGAAACTTTCAACAATAGTTTATTATATGTCTGTCGTTGTTTTAAATTATGAGTGAGTGTCCAATAACTTCTGTATCCAGAGTTATTCCTTAAGTCATGACCATAATTTCTTAGGTTTTTTGATGCTGTTTTTATACAATATGAAATGTTAAATTTTAGTTTGTCATTACGGTTTTCTGTAAAGTGTAACAATGTAGTGTCGTACATATTTGGAAAGTATATTATGTCAGTAATTGAGGTTATTTATGATTTCTCGATTTGATGAAGTTTTTTTTATCACCAAATTATCTGCATAAAATGTTTTAATAGAATTATTTTTGTTTTTTTTAGTGTAAAAATGGAAGGAAAAAAAAAATATCAAAACTATAAGAATAATTCGCTGCAACAAGCTCTGAAAATGGTTAAGAATGAAGGTAAAACAATTTACGAAGCGTCCAAGGTAACTGGGATACCTTGGAGTACTCTCAAAAGATATATTCAAACTGAACAAGATTCTATTCAAAAAATGGGACGACCCTTCGCACTAACGTGTGAATTAGATCTTCAGCTTAAGAACTATATCATAGAGATGCAGGAACTAGGTTTTGGACTAACTGTTTTTCAAATAAGAAAGCTTGCTTATGACTTAGCTCAGTCAGCTGGACGTGGAAAATTTTTGCCATCTGTTAAAGAAACAGCGAGCAAATGTTGGTGGAGTAACTTCAAAGCTAAATATAGGTTATGTTTGCGAGTTCCTGAAAACCTTTCTGCTTACAGAGCTTCAATGGCTAATGCTGAAATAGTTAAAGATTATTATAAAAAACTTGATAATCTAATCACGAAATTAGGAATAAAAGATAAGCCAGATCTGATCTGGAATTGTGACGAGACAGGCATGACTTATGTTGTTAAACCATCTAGAGTTGTTACAATTATTGGCAAGAAATATGTGTACAGACGAACATATGCAGAACGTGGCCAAACACAAACTCTTCTGGCATGTATATGTGCTAATGGTACTTGGATTCCACCAATGGTAATTTTCAAAGGTGTGAGATGGCATAATTCATTGAAATTAGATGCCCTTCCAAATTCTTTAGTAAAATTATCTCCTAAAGGATGGATTAGCTCTGAACTGTTTTTAGAATGGTTCAGATTTTTCATCTCCTCAATTCCACCTCAACGTCCTGTGGTTCTCTTGATGGATTCACACGCTGCACATATTGGGCTCGAAGTTCTTGACGCTGCAAAGGCTAATCAGATTCATTTAATGACTTTCCCTGCACATTGCACTCACATATTACAACCACTCGATGTTGGTATCTTCAAGCCTCTAAAAAGTCACTGGAGACAAAGCATGAATGACTATATGACTGAAAATCCTTCAAATCCTCCTAACAGAACAAACTTTCATGCTATTTTAAATCCTGCTTTTATTAAAAGTTTCAGTTCTAAAAATATTATAAATTCATTCAAAACAACAGGTGTTTGCCCCTTTAATCCAAAAGAAATCGCTGGAGAAGCACTGAGGCCATCAGATCTCACCAACAATCCCTTGTCATTACCAGTACCAATTACAAATGTTGCAGCTACTTCAGAAGTTCAAGAAATTCTGAAAACCCCCAAAGTATTAAAGAAGCAGACTATGAAAACAAAACCAAAAAGGGACTCAAGTGCGAAATGCTTAACATCTGTAGGAGAAGACGCTTTTATAACCCCATCAGTACTACCAATAATACCAAGTGCTGTTAAAGCAAAAGTAACTAAAGCAAAAAAGGCTACAGACAGGACCAAAGGAAAATGTGTTGCGAATAAACGATATCCATTCGCAGTATCTTCACGATCAGCATCCCCAGCAGCACAACCAAGAGCACCATTACCATCCACATCGCTAACCAATAAGAAGACAACTGCTCCAAAAAATGACGACTGGCAGTGTGGATCATGCGGCAAGTGGTATTCTGAGGATGTAAAACAAAAAAATGGAGCTGAATGGATCCAGTGCTCATATTGTGTAACTCCTTATCACGAGGATTGCCTAGGCATCACCTCCATGAATCTCATGGATCAATTGTACTTCAGATGCGATCAATGCTATTAAAATTTTTTATCACCAAAATACCTACCCACTATCACCAAATTTCCGACCTATCTCACCAAATTGCCTATCTAAACTTTCTTTTTTCCAAATAAATTTTATGATATTATCCGCAGTTATTTATTATAATTTATGGATGGGATACCTGCTCTGGATACTAAATAACAATGTTAGCTTATTTTAATTAATTAAACTAAATACTAATAAACATCAACATCAAATTTTCTAAAAATATCACCAAATTACCTCCCCTTACCCTATGTGTTTTCATGCTTCGTGGACTTTTATCAAATTGGAAAATACGTGCTCAGCTATTTCGTTTCCAGTGAAAGTGGTATGAAAAGAGAAGAGTTAAAGGAAATATTATTAGTTACAAAACTTAAAAATAGCATTTAGTGTTGGTTTAAACGTTCATGTTGTAATTTTCGACTAAGGACCAAATAACAGGAAAGCCTTTAGACTTTTAGGTATTTCTAAGAGCAATCCGTATTTTACATTCGAAACGAAAAAAATATATGGTATATATGATGTACCACATTTAGTGAAATCTTTACGAAATACTCTAATGAAATCGGATATTACTTCAATTTATGGAGACGCTAGCTGAAAAATATTGCAAATATTATTTCAGCAGGACTCATCCGAAATTGTAAAAATGTGCCCAAAACTGACTGCAAAGCATATTGAACCAGGAAGTTTTGACAAA
The DNA here is from genome assembly GCA_963969385.1 of Philonicus albiceps. Lineage (NCBI taxonomy): Eukaryota > Metazoa > Arthropoda > Insecta > Diptera > Asilidae > Philonicus > Philonicus albiceps. The sequence goes on along the minus strand of OZ017773.1, from coordinate 22,928,246 downwards.
ATGAGAGTTAAATACGCCATGAAAATTTTTAGTAAATGTGTTGCGGTTGGTATTAAAACCTGTATAAATTAGAATAAGATTCCAGAAGAATTTTTATCTAAAGCTCAGGCAACAATCGACTTTATCTTACATTTAGACAAAATAATTGATTGTTTAAATAGTCGATATATAAGTTAACTCACAGCATCCGAATTCCTAAAATTCCTCTTAAAATTCCTTCCACCCATTCTCCCCATAAACCTAAAACAGCCAGCCGATTCCTTTCCCACGTAAAAAGCTTGCGCAGCTTTTTACCCTATAAAACCAGACGCTCCCACGATCTCCGACTCCACGAGCCAGACGATTCTACGATCATCATTTTTCCGCAATCAGATGAAATTAGATGACACCTCACGTGGCCGCAGCACCTGCAAAAATTCCTCCAACTGGAAGCCAGATCATCAGCGATTAGCCGCTCTTCAGTTAGTCTTAGAAAAGCTGTAATAGCGTAAGGTTCGTTAAAATAAAGAATTATATTTTTTTAGCAAAAACCCGCAAAGTGTTTTTTAACTTATATTATTGAGGGGCACTGTTTTGTTTACCTATCTGTGTACCTTTACACGGGTACATTTGTATCGTTCGCTGGGGAAGAAGTTTTGGCCATAGTTTGCCCATATCGTCACTTTCAAAGTGTCTAGCCAAAGTGAAGGTTGTGTCTCGGAGAATTTGGTGTGAAAATAAAGAAGAAATTTTCAATTATAGGTGGTGAGGTGAGGTAGGTAGGAGGTGAGTGATCATTGAGTATTTTGCCATGTTCGTCCGTACTTTTTCGGTTTAGTTTTTAGTATAATTATTCCGCGCGAGCGTTTCCCGTTAAGGGTTGTGTGTCTTAGACACTTGATGCTTCCTTAATCGGGCCGGACATTAAGTGTGCCCCTTAAGGGTGGAAAGTATTGGACTGGTTGCTCCCTTAGTCAGAGCGTCAAGAATGACGGTATGCCTGGCTAGGGGTTGAATGTCCTAGACTGGGTTGCTCCCTTAGTGGCGAAGGCACTAGTGTTCGGCAAGAGGATCGCTGGATTTGGTGTTTCTGCCAGCGATACGCTCGGGACGCGGAGGCGCCTAATTTTGTAATTTTTGAGTTTGTTAGTAGTTACATCCGGAAGTTCTAAGTTCAATGTTTCCCATTTTATTTGGTTGGTCAACACATCCTGAAGCTGACGTAGGATATTATAATTTCCTTTGTAAATTAATTTGCTTTGTGCAGTGAATCCCGCAAAAGAAACTTTTTTCAAGAAAGTTAAGCAACCTCCAGAAAAGTATTCGACATTTATTAAGCAACTCATGATAATAGCCTTCACTGTCTATGGACTGTAATTAATTCTAAATTTCACCACCTTATATAACTTTTTTAGAAGCTGGTGTATACGTTTCTGTCTTTGTCGATTTCTACACTCCCGTCATTCAGTATAGTCGATACAGGTTACTGTTGTCTTCAAAGCCTCCTTAAATCTTCCGTGTTCGATTTCCTATATACGCGTCGTTGTCAACCATTCCAAACACTAATAAATTTGGTAATTGCCCTATGACAATATTGTCTAAGGATAATGTGCATGTGTTTGCGGGTATAGTATATGTTTTAACTTCGACTCGTTTGTATGGGTATACAGCATTTGATCGTTGTAAAACGGTTTCATGAGCCAACATGATGCTGGGATTAATAGATGCATGATTCATGTACATAGTGGCCTCTATAATCTTAATTCGTGGAGAGTTGTCGTCTTCTTTTGATAAAAGGTAAAATTCGGATTTTTCAAGTGATAAAACAACGCGTAGATCTACGCCATTCATTAATAATTTGTCTTGGTTAAACATATCACCATCGCTATTCTTCAAGACAAGAAAGGGGAACAATGGTAAGTAATCCTACATTAAATATTTAATGACTTTATTTTATAATTTTTACTCTACTGAGTGCCTTTGAACTACTGACAAATGTGGCTGAAACTGTCCAGGACACTTTAGTTCAGACAGAGTCGCTGGAAATTGGAAAGGAGTACGACATCAAATATTTTCGTCTTGTCAAGACAAAATATGGATTACGGCTCAAGGTGCATTTCGCGGACAACACCTACATTTTTCTCCCCCCTAGATTTACGGAGAAAATAAGAACTCAGCGACAGTTGGAAGAATTAAACCCGCCGGCTCTGCATTCTCTCATTTTTGAAGGGCAGGATGAATCAAGAGGCGGATTTCTAAAATTTAAATTTTAAAAAAAATAAAGCAGCTAATCGACCATAACATCAATATATGTGCTCTATTTCTTTTTAAAAAACATATGTAAAGCCAACAATAAAAATATCGTTTGAACGACTTATTGTAGAACTCTTTTCCATCATCTATTTGCAATTTTTTTGGAATACGAGCCTAATTGAAAATTAGCTGCATTGCTTTAGTGACTTCTATCCCACTTTTGTCTTTAATTGGTAAAGCCCATGCATATTTAGAAAATGTATCAATGGCAGTTAGCAAAAAACGAAAGCTTTGATTTTCTGTAGTATATGAACTCATAAGTCTGGCTGCTACAGGTCATCTTAACCTTTAAACGTTACACGACGACGACGCTTAAAGCTTTTTCGAGCTGGTCTACATACGTTAATAATTTATCTTCCACTCATTCTTGGAAGAGTATATAAGTACTTTTGCAAAATGTAGGGTTTATATACAAAAAAGATTGTTGTCAAGAGCTTGTGTTTTTGCGGCAAGAATGATCGCGTTCAAACATCCATTTACAATGATTGTGGCATGGCCTTCCGGATGTGGAAAGACCACAATTATTAAAAATCTTTTGAATGACTCTTCGTTAATACAGCCGGAAATTACAAGGATTATATGGTGTAATGCGGAACGCGAAGTTTTGCCAGTAGATATTGCGCCCACAAGCACAGAATATATATACAGTGTACCCGATAAGTTCATAAATTACACAAATGAACCCACACTAATTGTTGTAGATGATATGATGTTAAATGCTTTCAGTAAGCAAATCTGTGATCTTTTTACTAAAGGATCACATTATCGTAATTTTTCAATTATTCTAATAACACAGAAGGCATCAGGGAAAGTTATGTAGAGATATAAGTTAATGCAGCTTAAGCTTAAAACTTTGCAACGTGACACCTGCATGCGAACAGCGACTATTGACCAGCGATCGACGATCCGGCTGCTGACACAGCGACACGAGCCACCGCTGCCCCAATTACCAATCCGCTGACACAGGCCCTGAGTAGCTTTTAAATATAGGAAATCATTGGAATTAGCTTAAGTCTGAAATTTAACAATAAACGGATCGGACCTTCCGATTCAAGATAAATTAGTTATTTTTTTCAATAGTAAAACCTTGTAAAATTTAACTGGCGCCCGAGCAGGGACCGATACGTATTCGGTTAAAACTTAACACGCAATCGCCCTCAAACTCAAGAAGTGCCGCGCACGCGAGTGTAAAAGTTGATAAGTATTGTATAAAAGTGCTATAAGGTCCTCAAGAAGCACCGCCGCACCATTCATCAGCCCAATAAAACAGGATCCTCAAGGAGCATCATAGTATCGGTTCCCGAACCCAAAGAAAGACCGCAGTAGAGGAAATAAGGCCCCCAGTAACCGGCAACGGAGGAACAGGAGTTAAAAGAAGTTAGCAGCCACTCTACGCGGGATGTTAATTCGATTTCAAATAGCTTTGTAAGTTGTAGATTCTTAAGTTTCAATGTACAGATAAAAAGAAAACAGAACAAATTTATGTGAAACCTAACGGAAAATTGTACAAATAGCGAAAAAGCAAAAAATATAATAGGAAGTGTGAAAAAGTACTAAAAGAAAGGAAATTTTATATCGAAATAGTATACTGAAATTTTATAGTGACCAGGTTTACGGAAAAAGATTTAATATAATTCCGAATAATCCCGCAAATTTCGAATTTTGATTTCAAATTTTAACCCTAATCTTACACTTGGGGTCAAAACGACCCCACGGTTATTTCAAACCGATTTTTCTCCAACGAATTGTTGGAATTAGGGCCTGTAGGGCCACACACATTTAGGGGAGGGTTCAAACTGACATTCTATGCGGAGAAAGTTAGTCAGTGGTCGTTCTACTGCCAACGCGCGCGGAGCAAAGTTGAGTTGGGGTCAATCTGACCCAAGTGTGTAAACAACGTCGATTTTTGTGTAAAACGGAGCAACTTTTTTGTGGTCATTTTTATGCATTTTTCGTCAAAATTTTAAGTATTACCTAGAAGTGTTGAAAAAATTTTTATTTTTATACTAATAATAATTAATATTATTCATAGTATCGGCTGATGGCGCGCTACAATTTACGTCGTCGCACTGTGCAAGATTTGCTAGCGATAAACGACGAAGACGAGGAAGTTCTCGATAACGCTTCTTCTGGAGAGGAAGATCACCTCTCCGAAGAAGATGAAGTCCTCGATAGCGACGAATACCAGCCATCAGAAGCGGACAACACCGACAGTGACGTGGAGAATTTGCCCTTGCATGAGCGGCTGTTGGTGGCTAACAGAGAAAATTCAATGGAGGTAGACGTGGACAGCAATGTGGATGAGACCCTGGCGCAGGGGTTGCCAGAAGCTCAGGCGGGAAATTCAAGGTCAAAACGAGGACGGCCAAGCACTACTTTGCAGGGGAAAAATGGTTACCGTTGGAAAATTGGGAAAAATGACAGACGCTCATCAGGTAAAAACCGTTAGAAATTCTTGGGCGACATGGAACATTTTAGGTGGGCCACGCAGCATGCTTGCGCCTTTTCTCCCTTATTCTCTCTCGCTTGCTCGAGCGCGCACCTGCTCTGCGAGCAGGTATACGAAAGCCGCTGATTCCCTTTGCTCGCTCAGCATGGATACATCCACAAATATGTGTACAAATGATTGTTTTGAATTACAGATCGGTTCGCTGTGCACGAAGAGCGGATACCTGGACCAACGGGCCCGGCTACTGGACTGATGACAATTGAAGAACTATGGTCAGTTCTATTACTCGACGAACTTCTACAAACCATAGTCGAGCATACGAATACTGAAATTGAAAATGTTTGTGCTAAGTTAATATCAGAAAACGTTATACTTCAGTCGTATCATCACCACACAGACCTTGAAGAAATAAAAGCTTTTATCGGCGCTTTATATTATTCCGGGGCTTGGCAATTTTCTCATGTCAACGTTCACGATCTTTGGAAAAATGAAAATGGGTTTGCTATGTTTCGCGCTATAATAACAAAATCGCGTTTTTTATTTATTTACAAATGTTTGCGATTTGATGATAAGGCGACCCGTGACAGAACTGATAAATTCGCGCCTATCAGGGAATTGTGGACAGAGTTCATAACTAACTGTCAAAACTGCTACAATCCATCGGAGAAAGCAACTGTTGATGAGCAGCTGCTCGGTTTTCGTGGAAGATGCGGTTTTCGAATATATATAAAAACAAAGCCGGACAGGTATGGTTTGAAAGTTGTAGCTCTGAATGATGCCATTACAGGCTACCTGTACTACGGAGTACCCTACCTAGGGAAAAATGTGTACATTCAAAAACTTCCCGGCGAAACTTCTTCTGAGTATTTTTTTCAAGTTGTGACTGCCCCGATTCATAATTCAAACCGCACTGTCACGTGTGACAATTGGTTCACGAGTTTCCCGTTATTTGAACGATTTCTAGAAGAACCGTACAAATTAACAATCACCGGTACGATTAGAAAAAACAAGCGCGAATTACCAGCTCAAATGAAAATTGCGTCGAAAACCGTGCCAGATTCTCAATTTTGTTTCTCAGCAAAAAAAGATATCATGCTTGTATCATACACGCCGAAAAAAACAAAGTGGTTCTCGTCGCGTCCACTTTTTTGAAAACCATGGACGTAACCGATGGAAAGCCAAACGTCATTCAGCACTACAAGGAAACGAAAGGGGGAACTGATAGGTTTGATCAGCTTTGCCATGCACTGGCTGTCTCGAGAAAAACGAATCGCTGGCCCATGCGGTATTTTTTTGGTATTTTGGACCAGGCAACCGTTAATGCCAGGATTCTATTGACCTGCGCAAATGTCAATATCCAAAACAACCAAAAATTCACAGCAAGGGCCTGCTTGAATCAGCTTGCCATACATCTCGCGAGACCGTACATGATGACAAGACTCAGTCTTCCAACCATTCGGGTTTCGATCAAAGTCCCCATCAAAAGTATTTTGGGGTTGGATCAACCCTCTGTCGTGGAAAATGAGCGACAGCATCTTCCATCGAGGTTGAGGTGCACTGTCTGTCCTCGAAGCAAGGATAAAAAAACTATAATGCAGTGCCCTTCGTGCTTGCGACCGATGTGCAGGGGCGGATCTACTTAAAGGCTTTTTGGGCTGCAGCCCAGGGCAGTTATAAGGACCGGACCTTTCTTTTAATTTACTAAAATTGAAAGTATTCAGCATCACTAGACTTCCTGCTTTTAATAGGCAGTAGGTAAGTAAAAAGAATTATAAAACATGACTTTTTTATTTCAGTTTTCAAAACTAAATGAATCAAACTCGTTCGATATTTAATTATAATTTGTGAATTGCTACACTCATTACAAAGTAGGTATTAAAATTAAAAGTTCTATCCAGTTCTTTGTTTATTTTCAGAAAAATATCTTTTTTTACAATATGTCTGCTAGAAAATATAAAAGTGGAGCTGAAAAAAGAAAATTACAGTTTGGTCGAGAACAAGAAAGAAATAAATGCGCAAAAATTGAAACTTTTTTTAAATCGGAACATATAAACGCGAATGAAATAGCTATAAATCCATTAAAAAACGTAAAGGAAGGTATTTTATGCGAAGAGAATCTAACCGAAGGAAGCAAAAAATCGCAAAACGAGGAAAAAAATACAAGTGATGAAAATATGCAAGATTTTGAAAACCAGAAAAAAAATACCAACGATGAAAATGTGCAATATCTTGACTTCCAGCAACCCTCTGGTTCCTCTGAAAATGAAATTGGTGTTCAGCAAAAGGAAGGTAATACCGATACCGAGGTGGAAAGAAATTTAGAAAATATTAAGTTTGAGTTTGAGAAATATGTTGACGTGGGCTTGTGGCCAGATTTGCTGAATAATGATTTTATTAATTTCGTCCTCTCACATGAAATGACTGACTTTCAAAATAAAGATCCGAAGAATATATATTCAGCTTCAATGAAGAAATATAAAGAACAAAACAGATCTTTTTCAAATAGGTATTTCACTAGAAAAATGAAAAATGGCCAATTACTGGAAAGATCTTGGTTATGTTATTCAAAAAGGGTTGGTACTGTTTTTTGTTTGAATTGCAAACTTTTTTCTAAAACTCCTTCTCAATACACAACCGGATTTTCTGATTGGAAACACATAGGATTTTGTTTAGAAAATCACGAAAATTCTAATGAACATAAGAATTCAATGTTAGTGTGGTTGACACGAAAAGAAAATAAGTCTGTTTTAGACAAGCAGCTTCAGGAGCAATTAAATAAAGAAACAGAATATTATCACAACGTCCTAAAACGGGTTATTGCAGTGCTAAAATTTCTGAGTATAAGAGGCTTAGCACTTAGAGGTTCCGAGGAAGTATTTGGTTCTCCACATAATGGTAATTTTACGGGTGCTCTAGAGCTATTGGCAGAATTCGACCCATTCATACGTGAACATATTGAACAACGAGAGCTGCGACCAAACCCTGTAATATCATATTTATCAAAAACAGTATATGAGGAAATAATTGAGATTATGGGTAAACAGATAATTAAACAAATTATAACTGAAATAAATAACGACGACACAAAGTATTATTCAATTATGATGGATTCAACCCCAGATCTGTCTCACGATGACCAACTTGCTATTGTATTACGATACTGTTTTCGGGGAAAAGTGTATGAAAGATGTGTATCTTTCATTAAAATTAGTAGTCATACTGGCTTATATTTATTTAATATTCTACAAGCCTTTTTGGAAACAAATGGACTACTACTGGATAATTGCAGGGGACAGTCATATGACAACGCTGCTAATATGGCCGGAATCTACAATGGTGTACAAGCACTACTAAAAGAAAAAAATAAATCCGCGGATTACGTGCCATGTGCTGCGCATTCCCTTAACCTAGTTGGTCAAGAATCCGTGAAGGTTGCAACCGAAATTGTAAATTTTTTTGGAATAGTGCAACAAATATACGTTTTCTTCTCTGCTTCGACCCATAGGTGGGAACTGTTAAATCGTGAAACAAAACTAAAATTTACGTTAAAAAGTTTAAGCCAGACCAGATGATCTTGTCACTTTGATGCTGTCAGAGCTTTGAAAAGTAATTATGATGGCATTATGAAAATTCTCAATAGTTTCGGCGAAAATGACGATGAAAAAGTTGATTTCCGAAAAGAGGCACGAAATTTATTTAATAAACTGGCGAAACTAGAAACTGCAATTTTGATTGTTTTTTGGGAAGAAATTTTGGAGAGATTTAATGTAGTTAATAAAAAAGTACAGAGCCCTGGTTTAGACATTGGTGAAGGCAATAAGTTAATTGTGTCATTAAAAGAGTTCGTGAAAAACATAAGGCAACAATCAGATCAGAAGCTAAAGGAATACGAAGAGAAAGCTAAAAAATTAAGTACTAGTGTGGGAACAGACTACAGTGCTATAAATAAGAGACGCATTACTTTAAAATTTTCAGATAAATCTACAGATAAAGTCTCAGTAAACTGCGCAGAAAAATTTAAAAGAGACACGCTTAACGTTGCGTTGGATAAGATGATTATGGATTTAAATAATAGAAGCCAAGCCTATGAGACCTATAGCAAAAAATTTAAATTTTTAATGGATTTGCAAGACAAAAATCAAGAACACATAGATCTGGAAAGTGTACGTAATATTATTGATTATTATCCAAATGACGTAGACGAACATTTAGTGAATGAGTGCATTCAGTTGAAATCTTACTTACTGCAGTCTAAGACAGAGTCTTACACCTCTTGCAGTGAAATTTTTTGGCTAATTTATGAAAAGAAACTTGTTGATGTTTTCCCAAACTGCTATACTATCTTAAAGATTTTTTTAACGATGCCGATCACTAGCTGTGAAGCGGAGCGTTCTTTCTCCAGGATGTCATATATAGAAAACAAATACAGGACAACAATGTCGAACTATCGACTAAATCATTTATCAGTTCTTTCGATAAATTGCGATTTAACAAAGGACCTACAGTGCGATGACCAAATAAAAGAATTTGCAGCACAAAAATGCAGAAAGGTTGCTTTATAATTTATATAACATGACCATTTATAACCCGTCAATTTATTTTGCAATAAATAATGTTTTAATAAATAAATAAAATATTTTGTTTTCCTATTTTCTTCCTGTACTTAACATATATTACATTACATATACCTACATCACTACAGAAAACAGTTTCTTGTCAAAATGGCAATTAGTTGAGTAATTAGGTAGGGCCCCTAAGCAGTATTAGCCCAGGGCCCCACAAATCCAAGATCCGCCTCTGCCGATGTGCGACGATCATCGCATGTTTTTGTGCGTTGAATGCGCCGGAGAAGCTTAAATTTTTCATTTTGACTTCATTTTTTTTTTAGTTTATGTAAAAATTGTTTATTTCAAGTGAAAATATTCATTTTGTAACATTAAGTGACTTTTAGAATCGAGTTAAGTGGAATAATTATAGGAAAATAATGTTTCTATTGTACCTTCATTTTTATGCATTCAGATTGCAAAATAAATACCTTTTTTTGAAGAACCGATTCCAAATTTATTTTTACCTTAAAGAGTAGCCTTTACTACGTTTACCATTAAATTTTTATGAAAAAATAATAAAAATTGAAAAAGATACGAATGTTTTTGAAAAAAATGCACTTTTCCGCTTTTTTTTTTTTGACAATTTTTTTTAAAGGGTTAAACAATGACGATCCACTTCAAGAATCATATAGTAATCTTCAAGGAGGTTTCAATTATATGTGTAATTTTTTAGAAACCTTTTTATCAACAAATTAAAAAGTTATTAACATTTTTATACGCTGGGGTCAAATTGACCCCATGTGTAAGTTACGTAATTTTTTTGAAGTGTGTAAAATTAGGGTTCGGAAAAGAAAATTCTGATAAAGCAGACTTAAATACGTAAATCATAATTACCGGAAGTACCGTGCGAGAATCCAAGAAATAAAAATAGTCTAAGTTATAATTCGTGAAGTGACTAAATTTCTTAATATGGCTAACCCTAGTCTGATTAAAAAAAATAAAGACTTAGGCCGATACGAAAAAAAAGGCCAAAAAGGTTCAGAGGTCCCGGGCGAAAAACTTTTGCTAAACTATACATATCATCTGGACCATCGCCATAATCATAAGGTTATCTGCCATATGTAAAGATAAGGAACATGTCAAATGTAAAGATAAGGAACATGTCATATGTAAAGATGGGGAATACCACGAATATCAAGGTAAAACATCCCCTTCCCTTAGTATCATTTAAATCCCCATAGTAGTACCGACCCGATTTCCCAATCGCCTACACCCAGACGATTACTCAGCTTCTTGATAAACAGAATGCAACCCGGTTGCATTCTAAAATTCTTAGAACGATTCTCACTTAGCTCCCACAGTAAGAGGTTCCTACGTAGTAATACGGAGGTGACAAGCCACCTCGCCAAATAAAGCAGTTTAGTTCTGGATATGCAGTTCGAAAGTAAAGTTTAGTAGATTAAAGATCGGAAATCAAGTTAAGTTCTGTAATAAAAGTGTCCCAATAAAAGGAAGTCTAACGAAAACTCGTGTGTTTTAATTAAACTTGTTTATTTTTTTTTGTGTAAAACAAAGATTAAACATTCTACTGTTATCCTCGGATTTGACCCGACATCGTTTGAGGCAAAGATAGTCTTTCACCGTCATGGTTTTGCACCTGTGTCAACATTTTACTCTGGGTGGCTGGAAGTTTACAAAAATCTAACCAAACTAAAAGAAGTTATTCCAAACATGTTCCCGCCAAACCATTAAAAAGTAAATATTCAGCTGACCCTTAATAAGCTCTCATAACTTATATCTCAGCAAGATAACAAAAGATATCTAAGCAATATTCAAAGGATATCTAAACCCTCGCGTTATTAACGGTTTATTTACATCCGAAGAAATAATGGGAAAAATTCAGCGGATATACCCGCTACACTTCCGAAACCACAAAGTCCGATACACTCAGACAAAAGTAGAAGACCTGGTAAACTCAACAGGACGAAAAAATTCTAAAAGTGCTCACAAAAGCACATTGGAATGCACGTGAGCATAAAATCCAGCTATTAAAAAGGGCTAAATTCCCTAAACAGGGCTTCCATAGCTGCTGCAAACAGACGTTGGGAAAGAACGCAGATTTGCCTGACCACACGACTGATTTGGCCTTCCTTGGATTTGAAGTGATCGCTAAGTCTAATTTCGATCAGGCCCACACACATAAGCACTGTTGTACATAGGTGTCAGCAGACTTGGCGTGCTATGCAGTAATTTCTGCAGAAGCTACCTGGATGAGGAGGAGAAAGAGACTGTTATCCACCTCCTCTGACACTGCCCGGCCCTCTCCGCACAGGACACGTCTTATGGGTTCCCCCGTTTTTGATGACCTCAGCGACTTGGGGTCTGCTGACATCAGGGATCTAGCGCAGTTCATGAAAGAATCTAAATGGTTCAAAACGGGCTATTCTGTGAGAAGGGAACAGCATCCCCTCTCTCTCGTGGTATCACAATGGGCCGCATCTGGCCTAAGTGTGCCTTCGACCAGCCACTGTAACCTAACCTAACCTAGATGAAGATGCACTCGTAGCCTTCAACAAACTGAAAAATTCCCTTACATCCTAGCACAAAACGATAGACCCTAATAGAACCCTGAGCAAGGCAGAGAAGCACTACGCTACTAATAAAAAGGAAATGCTCTCAATAGTTTGGGCCCTAAATTCGTTCAGAAATTACCTAAATAGCAGAGCCAAGATCAAAATGTTCACCGCGTAACGCGTGAGTAACAAAAATATTATAAACACGGCAAAATGAATATCGTGGTACATGATGCCCTATCTAGGCCTCCCCTCGTCTCACCAACAAATACCCTTACTACACAGCAGAGTAGCGAGAGTTCAGCAAGATATCAAAAGATATCTAAGCAATATTCAAAAGTTATCTAAACCCTAACGTTATTAACGGTTTATTTACATCCGAAGAAATAATGCATTAAGTAATTGTTCAGAACTAAATGAAGAAGAAAAAGTGAAGTGAATATTTTTATTTTTAATAACTTTAATACATATCTCGCCTTGTGCTCTCGTTAAAACGCAAAAATAAGGAACAACTCGAACTCTTTCCTGGAGCTGACTTGTCTTCGGCACTCAGTGCAAGGGTCGCACTCGCACCCGCCCTTTGGGCTGCAAGGTGGACACGTTCCGGAAAATTATCGGCAAAAAACCTCCAGAGTGACGGACATAACTTTACTTTCGTGGATGGAAACGTGTGCAGCTCGACCACATGGATCCTCCGGAGGGTAACCGTTACGTTTGCTGTAAAACCAAGCAATCTCAACAATGCGTATGTATAAATTGTGGCGCGATTTTCCACAAATCGTGCCTCAAACGTCAAGATAAAACCGTCATAATTGATGCTACGCGCGTGATTTGTTGTCTTTCAACGGCGGAAAACGATAGTACTATTGTCATGGGTATGAAAGAACTGATGAATAATTTACTAGCTGAAAAAGAAAAGAGAATTGTCCTTTTGGAGGATAAAATCTCGTGCCTAGAAAAATCGTCACCAATTGTTCACTCGCATGTCGCCAAATCATACGCGGAAATTGTCACGACGGAGAAAAAAGTACCTCCCATACTCGTCAAACCAAATGAACCGACAACTCGAGGCAAAATCTTAAAGAAAATCAAAAACGAAGTCAAACTGCACGACTTAAATATCTCTGTTGATACGCTGAAAGAAACAAAAGATGGTTCGCTTCTGATTAAGTGCAATAATATTAAAAATAACGATACGATGAAAAATGAACTACAAAAAATTCCGGACTTAAACTGCGAGATTAAAACTTTTGAAATGAAAAAACCGCGTGTCAAAATTGTCGATGTCGCCGGTGACATTGATCCGGAGGAAGTTGAAAATTTAGTCGTCTCTCAGAACTTTGAAAACTACACGAACGATGACTACGACCTCGTTCATGTAAAAACAACAAAAAAAAAAAGGCACAAAAACGGTCTTCATGGAGTTAGCTCCTGAGCTCTTTCAATCGGTCATGAAAAACATAACGCTTTACATCGGGTGGCAACGCTGTCGCGTTTTCGAAGATTTCAACTTGAGCCGCTGCTTCAAATGCAACGGCTACGTACACAGTGCTAAGAAGTGCCAAAGTCAGATGTCAGTACTGTGCCAAAAATCACGACGGCGCATCCTGTCCCGATAAAAACGTCAAATGCTGCGTCAACTGTTTGAGAACCAATCAAAAGTACAACACTCAACATGATCTGGCGCACTTTGCTTTCGATGAAAGCTCGTGCGCGACTTATCAATTCCACAAGCAGCGAGTCATTAATCAGACCAATTATTGTTAATATTTTAACTCTATGTTAGTCACGTTTAACGAACTACAAACTGAAATCCAAACTATTAAATGCTCAAATTTAAGTCAAGTCGACAACTTATTACATAAAAAAAAAAGGATTATTTATTTTACATTTAAATATCCGTAGCTTAAATAAAAATTTTGATGAGCTGAAATTATTTATTGAATCTTTAAAAACTAGTCCAGATGTGATAATATGTACAGAAACACATAAAATAACTTTGCCCGCACTTTACCAAATCGAGAGTTACAGTCTCTTTTACGTAGATAGTGAGATAAATAAATGCGACGGCGCTTGTATTTACGTCGCATCGAGACTAAAGCATAAAAACACGATCAAGAAAATAAATCGAATAAATGTAATTTTGACTGAACTTGACCTTGGATGTGATAAGTTGTTGATAACGTCTCTTTACAGATCTCATTGTATTGCAATAAACGATTACATTAATGACCTTTATAAATATTTAGATGATCACAAAAATTCACGTAACCATTTAATCATAGGTGATATAAATATTGATCTACTTCATGAAAGCGCGAAAACTAATACGCATATTATTAACTTCTATGAATATGGTTATCACTCATACATTAACATACCAACTAGAGTAACAGATAGTGCAACATGTATAGATCACATATTTGGTAAACTAAGTGATGAAATCACAGCTATTCCACTTGTATATGATAATGACATAACCGATCACTTTTCTACACTATTATTTTTAGAATTAGAAATAAATGATAAAGCAACAAACGCTAGTCCAAATTTGCAAAAAAAAGTAGATTTTAACAAGTTAAAAAGTAATACAGATAAAGAAAATTGGGTTGATATTTATGCAGAAACGGAGGTTAATATAGCTGTTAACAAGTTCATTGAGAAAATCCAACACTATTGTAGCTGTGCGACAAAATATGTGAAATTAAAATGTAAGCGCGGAAGAAAAGATTGGATTACTAGCGGACTGTTAAAATCATGCAAAATAAAAAACAAACTATACAGACAATCAAAAATGAACCCGCATAATACCGAATTGAAGAAAAAATATTCTGAATATAAAAACAAACTAAAAACTACTATACAACTAGCAAAACAAACCTACAATGATAAAATTGTTGCAAATATAGGTAGCGATTGTATACCTTTTCAACTTCAAATTGAGATTAGTCAACTTCAAATTGGGATTAGTCAATTTCAAATTGGGAATAATCAACTTCAAATTGGGATTAGTCAACTTCAAATTGAGATTAGTCAACTTCAAATTGGGAATAGTCAACTTCAAATTGGGAATCAATAATGTAAATAGAAACTATCCGAGGTTCAATATTAAGGAATAATAAAAAAATAATGAGAGTTTAAAATACCGATTTTTTTGTATGGAGTCCAAAAATTGAAAATTATGATGTTTGCCAAGATTTCAAAATGCATTTCTCAGTTGATTGTATCATTGCCCTTAATTTAAATCTTTAGTTTTGTAACTTCGATTTCTTGAAATTCAGTTGGTCTTTTATTGCTTCTGTTTTCATTCCTATAATGCCTTAATTTTATCTTTATGTAATATTTTTTTTATCAATGAAATAAATTTTGTTTGTTAACAACTAATAAAAATATATATTTTCTAAAAACCAACACGCAACTTTTGATTTTTAATCATAATTGCCTACTTTTATAGGCAGAAACATTTTACTCTGTTTATGTCGAGTATACTCGTCTTCGCTGAAAAATAATTAAGCAGGCAGAAAAAGTTTTTCGAAACAAAATTAAACAGTTAAAGGGTTAAGGGTAATATGTCATACATTAAGCAGAGCGAAGCAAAAAGTATAAAGAAGTAACTTTGTGCAGTTTATAATGACAATGGAGATTGGCGATCTCTAGCAAACACTTTGGGAATTAAAAGATCCACGGCATATAGGTGGATAAATAACCAAGATGAAACATTGCAGCGTGGAGGTAGAAGACAACAAAAAATTTTGCAGGAGCACCTTCTTTTTATCAGTCAATGTGTTGAGGCAAATTCAAGAATAACCTTAAAGGAGCTAAAGGAAAAGCTTTTTGAAAGTTTTGAGGTTGTTGTTTCAAAGGAATGTCTAAGGAAACACTTGAATGGAATGCTTTTTTCTTTAAAAGATTTGCATAGGGAGCCTGAAAAGGCAAATAGCG
Source organism: Philonicus albiceps (assembly GCA_963969385.1). Classification (NCBI taxonomy): domain Eukaryota; kingdom Metazoa; phylum Arthropoda; class Insecta; order Diptera; family Asilidae; genus Philonicus; species Philonicus albiceps. Next base: position 22,912,443 of record OZ017773.1, on the reverse strand, counting down.
CTGAGAATAAAACCAAAAGGTGCGATTTTGTCCAGAAACTTTTGGCTTACCAGGCTGAAAATATTCCTATTTGCTATATGGATGAAACAAATTTTAATTTGTTTATATCAAGACGCAAGGGCAGGTCTATTAAAGGGACACGTTGCAGTTATATCTCTGCAGGTTGTAAAGGTGCAAATGTCCATACAATTGGATGTATTAGTAATATGGGGATGATTCACCATGAAATTAGAAGGGGAGCTTTTAAGAAGCCCGAAGCAATGAATTTCATTCGTCAATGCCTTAGAAATGCGCAGAATTTATATCAATCCAACATTGTGTTGGTAATTGATAATGCTCCTTGCCATGCATCAATTGAGGAGGTTTTTAATGAGGATGAATTTTTAGGGCATAAATTACTTCGCCTTGGTCCATATAGCCCAATGTTTAATGCTATTGAAAACGCTTGGTCAGGTTTAAAGGCCGATGTAAAAAGAGATCTTGCAATGCAAATGCCAGAAATTCTGTCTGGTGAATTTTTAATAATGTTTTTTTTTTAATTTTTATTATTCTAAACCTTAAAATTATTAAAATAGCACTAAAAATAACTATCTTTAATTATTTATTTGAAGTTGACTAATCCCAATTTGAAATTGATTATTCCCAATTTGAAATTGACTAATCCCAATTTGAAGTTGAAAAGGTATAGAAAACTATGGCCATTCACAAACTCAAAAATAAAAAGTGGTTCAGGAAAAAAAGAAAGAATCGAAAAAATTTTTTCAGAAAAGAATAAAACGTTTGTTCATGATAATGAAGATATTGCAAACGAATTTAGTGAATTTTTTGTTAACGTGGGACCGAACATGGCTGATAAATTTACGCGTCAACCTTTACCGAATAGTAACACGGCCCGGACTCAAATCCAAGAATCAATTTTCCTTGAACCCACCAACGAGACCGAGATATTAGAACTGATATCTAAATTAAAAAATAAAGCATCCGGGATCGATAATATTTCTACGCAAGTTCTAAAAACAATTTCAAAAAACATTGCCAAGCCCTTAGCACACATCTTAAATCATTGTATTGAACAATCAATTTTTCCTGACGCCTTTAAAAAGGCAGAAGTAATACCGATCTATAAATCAGGGGACGCGGATAAAACAACTAACTATAGACCGATCTCCTTAATTTCAAATTTCGCAAAAATCTTTGAAAAAATATTGAAAGTGAGAATAAATAAATTCATTGTAAAACATAAATTGATAAGCCCGCGGCAGTTTGGCTTCCAATCGGGTTTAAGCACTGAAGATGCCTTGACAAATGTAATTGATAAAATAGACGACGCTATTAGTACAAAAACACCATGTATCACAGTTTTTCTCGATCTTGCGAAAGCTTTTGACACTGTCGATCATTGTATCCTATTGAACAAATTGTATAATCTGGGTTTCCGAGGAAATGCGCACAAACTTATGCATAGTTACCTCAATAATAGGACGCAGATTGTAAAAATAGATAATTCTTGTAATATTGTTATACACCTATGTTAATAAATAAATAAATAATGGGAAGAATTCAGCGCTACACTTCGAGAAATCCAAAGTGATAGAAGACATTAAGACACCACTACGGGAATTACTATTCGCTTTTGGTGTACCCAAATTAATAGTAATCGATAATGAAAAATCTTTCTAGCTCAATCAGTTTCATGGTCAAGGATCAACTTGGAATAGAGATCTTTACACTAGCTTCGTCAATGACCAAGTGGAAAGGTTCCACTAAACCTTCACAGAGATACTACGCTGCCTTAAAGCAGTTGATAGAACCTTCGCGGAACTCCTCGATACCGCCGTATATGAATACAGCTTCTCAATACATTTGACAACCGGAAAAAGATCTCTCGAGGTCTTCATTGGTAGGAATGTTAGCGTGCGTTAACCCCGAGGATTTCGATAAAGCCAGACAAGAAAATATAGACAGGGTAAGAGAAAACAAATAAAAGAAATGGAACCGCATAATAAGTCAAGACAACCGATAAAACATTATGTACCCGGTGATGTAATCTACGTGAGAAAAAACAGACGGATGGTCTTGAAATTATCTCCAAGATTCGCGAAAGAAACGATTAAAGAAAACTATTCAAAAGCAATCCTCACCGAATCAGGCAAAATTTTACGCAAAAGTAATATTAAAAGTTAACATTTCTCCTGCAGATTTACTATAACTCCGCAGAGGTGCAAATTGTAGACTACTCCAATTCGAAGATAGTTATTCTTAAAACCGGAACCGCGAAGTTAGACGTGTAGTCGATGCAATTTCCCAAAAGAAAAAAAGGACAACATTTTAAAATTTATTAAAGTAAATGATCAAAGGTTTACCTACCCTGGGCTGAGATTGAACCCTACCGTACACGCGGTCGCTACGATTGTTTAGTTTTAAGAAGAACAAGGCACTCGAGGAATTGTAAAAGTTTAGGCCGGATGACGGCCCGGTGCCCGTGCGCGAGTTTATGACCAGGAAAAAATCCAAAAGTATTACGGACATCTTTGGGAAACTGGTAACTGATTAAATGAAAAGTGCTTTTAAACTGCTTAAACTTGTACTGTAAAACATTTTTATGCAATCATGTGAAAATTTAGGACTTAAAAATTAGGTACATTATGGCCAGGGCACGTGCTGAAAATTGGAAATTCTCGGACTGAGCACATCTGGCATAAAGGCTGTCTTAAAGTTGCGGCTCGAAGAGGAAATTAAAAAATTAACAAATTTCGAGCTGGAGGAGCATTTTCCTGACGACATTTTAGCTTCCATTAATGGCGAAAGGTCGTGCGAATTCAATATTATTTCAGAAGCGCCTAGGTTAACACAATCAGACGAGAATTCGCGGGAGCCTTCAACAAGTAACCTGCAACAGAAAATAGATGAACTTAATGAAATGATCAGAAAACAAGAAATATTAGAATTGAAAAGAAAATTAGAAACGCTACAATCGGCCAATGTGGAATCTGCCGGCGCACACTTAACATTTAAGTATATCGAAGAGTCATTGCCATCGTTCAGCGGTGACGACAATTATTCGGTAAAACAGTGGGTGAGAAGCTTCGAGGAGTCTAAACAGCTTCACAGATGGAGTGATCAGCAATCCTTTATTTATTCGAGAAGGTTGCCTAAAGGAACTGCGAAGCTGTTCCTAAGATCATCATCGGCCAAAACGTGGAATGAGTTAAGGACTGCTTTGATAGAAGAATTCCACCAGGGCATTACTCCGGCTGATGTGCATAATACTCTTAGAAATCGGAAGAAACGCAGGGATGAAAATGTCCATCAATATGCATTGAGTATGCAGGAGATCGCCTCACGCGGCGACATCGAGGAGGAGGATTTAATTCATTACATAATCAGGGGTATTCCCGATTCACTCCCAAATAAACAGCTGCTGTTCACAGCGAGGAATATCGGCGATTTAAAACAAATCCTCAGGAAATACGAGAAGATGAGGTCCTTCACTACGGCAATAGCAAATAATCCGACCCAATCATCGTTGGAAAATTCGCGGCAGGAGAAGACCCGTACTCACACCTTATCGAGGAACAAATATTTCAACTGCAACGAGACGAGTCATACGGTGGCGAGTTGTTCTAAGCCTCGAAGGGAGAGAGGAACATGTTTCAGATGTGGAAGACATGGCCACATTGCAACAAATTGCGATCAACGTCGGGATCCTCCATCTTCCTCCGGATCATCATCATTAGCGGGATCATCCTCAAAAGCTATAATGTTGCTGCAGAGCAACACCCCTAACGAAGCTGCAGTTGGAAACAGAGCGATAGGAAGCATTAATAATAAATCTCTAAATGTTTCTAACGATTTCTATCACAATTTTAGTTACCTACTTGTCAGCGAAACAGCCCGAGAGGTCGCAGCTAAATTGGAGGCAAAAACCATGCTGGACACAGGGAATCCAATAAGCTTCATCCAGGAAGACTACGTCCCTCCCTACCTCATATCACCTGTGGAGCCTGAGAACATGAACTACGTCGGCATCAATGACAGTCAACTTGTAGTTTTAGGCAAGGTACAATGTGTCGTCCTTTTTGAATGTAATAGTGTAGAGTTAGATTTGCTGATAGTTAAAAATAAAACTATGAATTGTCCTGTAGTCTTGGGAAGGAATTTTTTAAATAAGTCGTACGCTTAATTTATTTTAAACAATAATGAGAGTTTTTATAAAAATATTGAAAATGACAATTTTCCGATGGAAATACTAAAAATATACACTTGCGGCCAAAATGAAGAGCTTAAATTAAATTTAAATGAAAACTTGACTTACTCTCAGAAAAATCGCGTTCATGAAATTATGCAAAAAACTAGTAGTCCCGATGAAACTTTTAAGGATTGCAATACATGCGAAATGAAGATTGTCCTTACCAACCAGAGTGATATTTTCAATTGCACCCCAAGAAGGTTACCATACGCGCATAAAATAGAACTCCAGAAAATATTAGATGACTTACTAGCCAAAAATATAATCCGTGAAAGTAACTCTCCCTACGCTTCACCGATCGTGTTGTTGACTAAAAAGAAGAACGGAGAGCTTAGGTTATGTGTTGATTTTCGGCAGCTTAACAAAATTACGCTAAAGGACACCTATCCTCTACCTCTAATAGATGATCATTTAGACCGTTTGCGAGGAAAAAAATACTTTTCCCTATTAGACCTTAAAAGTGGCTTTCACCACGTTAAAATGGCTAATGACTCCATAAAATATACCTCTTTTGTGACCCCAATGGGACAATTTGAATTTCTGCGTATGCCCTTCGGCCTGAAAAACGCACCATCGGTTTTTCAGCGCTATATAAATTCTGTGTTCAAAGAACTGGTTGAATCAGGAAAGCTCTTAGTATATATTGACGATCTGCTCATTGCCGCTGACACTATAGAAGAACACTTTAGCATTTTAGAAGAAGTTTCGAAAATCGTACGCGAAAATAACTTGAAGCTTAGGCTCGATAAATGCTTATTTTTGCAGGAGAAAATTACATATCTGGGTTATGAAGTGAGCGCGGAGGGCATAGGACCGAATTTAACTGGTTTACGGAGCGTTAACGAGTTCCCGGTACCTAAAAACGTTAAGGAACTGCACTCATTCCTTGGTTTATGTTCATATTTTAGGAAGTTTATTAAAGATTTCTCCTTAATTGCAAAACCTATGTACGATTTACTGAAACAAAATGTTGAATTTAAATTCGGGGTAAGCGAGATAGAAATTTTCGAGCTTTTGAAAAGGAAGCTGTTAGAAGCACCTTTGTTAAGCATTTATTCGCCACAAGGTGAAACGGAACTTCATTGCGATGCAAGCAGCCTAGGCTTTTTGTAAGGAAGGAGTAAAAAACCTCAAAAAGTATGTTTTTCTTGTAGTTGACGGTTTTACAAAATTTGTAAAATTATATCCAACTAAGACCACGAATACCAAAGAGGTTATTCAATCTCTGCAGTCCTATTTCGAAAATTATAGTAAACCTAAAAGGATAGTGTCGGACAGGGGTAGTTGTTTTACGTCGGCGGAATTTTCCACTTTTTGTCTCGATAACGATATAACGCATACCAAAGTGGCCACCAATTCCCCGCAGTCAAACGGTCAAGTTGAGAGGTTTAATAGGGCCCTTACCCCGATGTTATCCAAGGAATGCTAAATGGAACCTGCTGAATGGACTAAATATTTGCATAAAGTTGCATATAAACAACACGATTAATAAAAATACCGGCACAACTCCCAGTGTCTTGTTGTTTGGCATTGCGCAAAGGGGAAAAATTGACGATAGGGTACGAGATCATCTAGAAAATAACCTAATAAAAGAGGAGCCGCCAAATATAGAAAAAACAAGAGGGGATGCAAGCGAAAATATCATTCATAGTCAGGACAAAAATAAAAGACTTTTTGACAAGCGACATAAGAGACCCCGTGAATATAAAATCGGAGATCACGTCGTGATCAAAAATGTAGTTACAACGGCGGGTACAAACAAGAAATTAATCGAAAATTTTAAAGGGCCTTATGAGGTCGTGAAAGTTTTGCCGAATGATCGGTATGTAGTAAAAGATATCGACAATCTCCAAATATCAAGGGTCCCTTATGAAGGAGTATCGTCTCCAGAGAATATGAAGCCCTACATAAGTTTTGGCCGTACGTAATGATTAATTTCCATGTATCTTAAAATTTATTGTAAATCGTGTACATGAACATGATAGATATTAGGGTTTGCCATAATTTGTTTGTTTTATTACTGTAGGATCTTAAATGTTAAATTCCTTTTAATTCAAGTCACGATAGGAAATCTGAATGTAACTAACTTAATCGTTTCAGTCAATTTTGAAACTTTACTAGCACTCTAAATATTAAGGACTTTCATTATAAACTCTTGTAAACAAATGTGAATCGTATACGCATGTGCGGTGATATTAAGCTTTGTTAATATCCTCAGCTAAAAAGTGAAGATTACATACATCCAGTATATTTACCATTAGAAATCAAATCAGGGACGATTTGTCTTCAGGAATGGCCGAGTTGTAGTCGATGCAATTTCCCAAAAGAAAAAAAGGACAACATTTTAAAATTTATTAAAGTAAATGATCAAAGGTTTACCTACCCTGGGCTGAGATTGAACCCTACCGTAATTAAAAAAAATAATTAAAAGTAATTAAAAAAATAATTAAAAGTAATTAAAAAAAATAATTAAAAGTAATTAAAAAAAAATAATTAAAAGTAATTAAAAAAAATAATTAAAGTTTTAGTTTTAAGAAAAACAAGGCACTCGGGGAATTGTAAAAGTTTAGGCCGGATGACGGCCTCTTCGAATAAAGTGCTTGTGCCGACCAGACGTGTTTTCCTCTTTCCTTTATAACTCTCGAGTTACCAAACGATTACAGACGTAAGCACACTTAAGCTGATTCATGATACCACAGAACGTTATATGACCTACAATTTGAAGTCAAAAATGACATCGGTACGAACCACCACCACTCCTCTTCATTCATGAAACCACCAAAATCATATCCTTCCTTGATAGACTAAAACCCAAAACAAAGTTAAAACGATCACTTGACTTCCTGGGAACTCCATGGAAATGGTTAGCAAGAAGCCCAGACCATGAGGATTTTCTAATATTAAAGGCTAAAATTAATGATGTACTGAGAAAGGGGTACTGGGCAAAGGCAGGAATTGTAAACTCTTTTGTTCTTTCAAATAGAAAATTGAATACGGTCAAAAAATTGTTCGAGAAGAATAACATACCATATTTTAATTTAGAAGAGGCTATAGATTTCGCTGAAGTCAAAATTGCATCAAGCAACTCAACATTGTTATATGTATATGTATATGTATATATACCATACATATATACCATTTCAGAATGTCTTGCAGATGTACAGATGAAATATATGGATTAAAAGGAAAATGTCAATCTAGCAATAAACTTACTATATGTAATAAAAATCAAATAACAGATACAGTGCAACCTTAATATAACGTACCTCAATATAACGACTTCCTCGATTTAACAAATTCCCTTGAATTGCCCATAAGAGTCAATGTAAAATATACCTTTACATTGCGAACAACCTCTTTATAACGAATTTTCAACTATCAAGAAAAAGTATAAATACCTCTAATTAACGAATATTGTCAATCCAAAACCTTTATATAAAGTTCCCACCAATGTATGACTCTTAATCTCATAGTATGTGATTCATGTCGCGACAGGTTTCGACACGCTTTTGTTCGTAAAACAATCATTGTTGTTTGATGGAAAGTAATGTAAACACTGCTGCTCGTCACTATTGTTAAAGATTCAAGTTGAAATGGCTCAGAAACGTAAAAGGTGTTCCTTATCGGTCGCAGAAAAGCGAAACATCATTAATTATGTTGACAAAAATCCTATGACGAAAAAATTAGACATAGCTAATAAGTTCGGGATTCCCGCAAGTGATTTGGCTACAATTTTAAAATTTAAAGATAAGTTTTTAGAAGAAAGTGGTTTGCTTGTAAACAGTAGAAGATTAAAATCATGCGAGTTCAAAGACGTAGATGAATGTGTGTTGAAGTGGTTAAAACAGTGCCGAGACAAAAAGATCACAATCGGAGGCCTTATCCTTCAGGAAAAGGCTCAGCACTCAGCAGTTTGCAGTAGAATTGGGACATGCAAAGTTCCGTGCTAGCAACGGGTGGCTTCAAAATTTCAAAAACGAAACGAGATTGTTTTTTGAAAAATTTGTGGTGAAAGTGGTAGTGTAGATGAAAAAGTATGTGATGATTGGAAAAACAAACTGGCAGAGCTGACCGCCGGATACGATCCCGAAGACATCTTCAATGCCGATGAAACTGGACTTTTCTATAAATGTTTACCCGACAAAACCTTATCATTCAAAGGCGATGAATGTAATGGCGGAAAAAACAGCAAACTTCGCTTAACAGTACTGCTGGAAACAAATTGTACTGGGACCTACAAACTTAAGCCACTCATCATTGGAAAATATAAAAAACCGTGATGTTTTAATAATGTCAATAATCTGCCAACAGATTACACGTCCAACCATAAGGCTTGGATGACCAGTGATGCTTTTTGCAACTGGCTTAAAAGTCTGGATAAAGAGATGAAGGAAAAAAACAAGAAAATTCTTATGTTCATCGATAATTGTACTGCACACGGAGAAATACCTAACCTGAAAAATATAAAAATAAAGTACTTGCCTCCAAATACCACTTCGAAACTACAACCACTGAACCAAGGCATCATCCAAAACTTCAAAATGCATTATAGGAAGGAAGTTGTCAGACGATTTCTTGCTGATGTTGAACGCCAAACGCCAACTACAATTGACGTTTTACAAGCCATGTGGATGATCGTCAAAGCTTGAAATCTAGTCACTGAAAAGACTATTGCAAACTACTTCAAGAAAAGTGGGTTTAAAGTAACATGCGAAGATGAGGAAGACGACTTACCACACGCAGAACTTGCTAGGACGTGGCAAAGAGTTCAAGAAGAATTGCATTTTCAAGAGACTGAGTTTGAAGACTTCGTTACCTTTGATAGTGATTTAGCCGTCTGTGGAGAACTAACTGATGCTGACATTGTCACATCTGTGTTGCCGGTTACTAATGCAGAAACGGATGAAGACGAGGAAGAAAGGGGTGAAATTGATGAGCATAACTTCACAATAAAAGATGCTTATAATGCTTTAAATATAATAAAATCTGTGTTTCTCAAAAAGGGAGGTTTGAGTGACGATATAGTCAAATCCATCACGAAATTGGATTGCGCTTTGGATGTGATAACTCTTACCTGTGGTAAACAGACAACTATTTATGACTTTTTTTCTAATCAAGATGAACAAAATTGAGATTAAGCTACTACAACCGCATTGTTGATTCTTTACCTTTAATTCGTGAGTTTTGTGGTGCGAATCTTTGAAATTAACATTAAATTACCTACATAATGTATGTACCCACCAAGATATGTACCTACTTTTACGGATTTCACTGCATTTAATTTTGATTATTAATGTAAGAAAAAAATTTTGTTACCTACATAATTGTTTTTAAATAGAAAATACATACAGTAATTTGATAAAAATGTGTTATCATTTATTAGTAGAAGTTGTTCGTTATAACAAGATGAGTACGTAATGTTGAGGTGAATAAAACTATTTTTTTACCCCTTTATAACGAATTTTAGACCAACCTAACCTCAACATAACAAACCTCAGTTCAACGAATTACTTGATATAACGAATATTTACTTGTTCCCTTCCGATTTGTTATATCGAGGTTGCACTGTATTAGGGATTCACGTTGTATACCCAATTTGCTCACGAGTATACCCCTAATTGCACCGAAATTGACAACAGGCACATTAAAGCTACAGAGGAGGTCTTCCCTGCAACAATTCTACTCAATCTATTTAACGGAACGTCCAAACCTTAAATCTGACGAAAACCTTCGTAATCTAACATCATAATGTAATAATTACCATCAACAAACAGCAATACGTACCTACCTATCATGCAACCCGATTCGACCTTCAGAATATTTGAGGGAGTCCGAACACTGCAAGCTATGAAGGAATTGCACGTGAATAACACAGGACATAAGTTATAAAACTTATCAAGGAGGAAAGTCGGACGGGCTTCTTCACCAATGTCGGCATAAAGTCCGCCATAATCATCTTCCTGGTCAGAGCCACCGCCATGAAGCTAATTAAATACTACAAACGTAATATCCCACACCTGTAATAGAGACGATCATCATACCAAGAGCAGAGCCTGAGTCACGTTCCCATGCAAAAAAAATGTCCACAACGACAAATCTTATTCCCATAGTATATCTTTGTCTAAACTTTTTGCGAGATCAGTAAATAGTCCCAGACAAATGTTCCGCTGATCCACATGAGATTATACTCTTCTAAAAGTGAACGTGACTTTTCCTTCATTTCATTATCTATACTCAGAAATAGTCTGCTAAGAGTGATCCTGGGATAATTCTGTCTTCTAGAATTAGTTAGTTAGTCTGATTAAGGCAGTAAAGGTGTTAAGTGTTATAGGTAACAACCCTATAAGCTTTATTAATAGACCACCCCACGATATAACACCGGTCATTAACATTATTTAAATCACGTTTTCGGTCAACGTGCGCGCAGCTCGCTTTCCTATTTTCCTAAAAACTTGTCTAGACGCTGAATGCACAAAAGTTGCGATTCCCACAGCAAAATTCGTGGAAAGCGCAAGGTAAGCTATCCGCGCCCCGAACTCACTTGAGGCATCCCACTTGGTTACCGAGGCAGTCTTGTTCCGGATTTTAAGAAAGTTAGGTCGAAAAGAAATATAAAAGTTATTATTCTAAACTTAAGTTGGAGAAAGAAATTAATTAAGTATAGAATTTATAAACCGAGATATAAAAGTTATTGTTCTAAATTGTGAAAACTTAAGTTAGAGAAAGAAGTTAAATAAATACAGAGTTCATAAATCGCAAATTGGTGTTTGATGTGTTTTTTTTTATTAACCGTGAAACCGAAAGTTAACTCTGGTGCAGTCGGTAGGACTCATTCTATCAACTATCATTCAACTATTAATATTAAATGTACTCCTGCTGAAGTTCAGAATCGCGAAGTTAATTTTGAAATAATAGCACAAAGAATAGATGAAAAGAAAAAAAAATTCAGAAAATATAAACTAACCAATGTCCATGAAAGCAATATAAAGAAACCTTTTAAATTTACAGGCGAAAATATTTCGAATCGGGTTAATATGGATGCTGGCCCCAGCGTTCGCCACATTCCCAGTAGTCCAAGCAACTTTAACAATTGAGGAAGTATACTCGGAATTCGGATTCGTCGAGATAAGAATGGATGAAGTGGAAATAGTAGACAGGTTCGATATAGTCCTACATGTAATCCATCCAAATGAAATTTTAAATATCCTAATCGACTTGAGGCATAACATCCAAATTTTAAATATTACTAACAAACATACATATATTATTAGAGCAAATTGACTCCATTAGAAGTAAAGCACTGACACTATTACCCAATAGAAGTAGAAGAGGTTTAATTAACCTTGTAGGAAAAGGACTGAAATGGCTTTTTGGTACACTTGACGAAGACGATAAACAAGAAATCGAGACACATTTAAAACTAACAGACGAAAATAATCATAGAGCAATAGAAACCATTAATCAGCAAATAAAAATTAATGAAAATTTTAACAATTCATTTACATTACTAAAGGATAAAAATCCAAATTAAATCGTATTGAAAACTTTGAAAAAGAAATAATAGAACAAGAAGCTTTCCTCGAGCAACAGTTAAGAATAAATTCATTAAGAGAACAAGTAGAACAAATTCAAGATAATATAATTTCAAGTAGAGTTGGAATAGTCCACCCCAACATATTAAGCGGCGATCAAGAAATCCAAGAATACCGAATCGACATGAAGAAATTAAGTAACATTAAAATCGGAATAGCAAAATACAAGGATAGTGCAATCGTGTTCGCTATAAAAATTCCAATAAAATCTTTAAAGACAAATAAGAAATTAATAGTTCCTATTGCTAACTCAAATAATAAACAAATTGACGAAGAGTTTGAATATATAGTTAACATTAGAAATAAAACTTTTGTATATGAATCTGGCAAATGTCTACAAGAACTAAAATTAAGCAAACATTGCGTTATAAAGAAAAGATGTAAACTAGTTGATAGCGCTGAACAAGAAATTATAGAAATAGAGAATGACTTTGTAATCCTAAACAATGTAAAAAACAAAACTTTTAGAAGTTCATGTGATGAAAGAAAATTTGTATTAAATGGGAACTTTGTTATAAACTTTGTCAACTGTTCAATTAAAATAGACAATAAGATATTCAGTAACAAAATATAAACATTTACGGAAAGATTTGCAATACCAAATAAAGAAAGTATTACATTACATGATGAAACTTTAAAATTTGAAAAAATTAATTTGCATCAGGAAAATAATATCAGAGAAATAAAAGAGCTACACTTTCACAAAATAGTTAACTACAGTTTAGGTACAGGAAGCATTATTTTAATAATCATAACAATATGTATCGTACTTTACAAACAAAAAGTTAAAGTCAAGATGATTCAGGAGAATCATCAATTTAGGGAGAGAGGAGTTACATTATCGGATGAATCAAGTCCCCAAAATCTAGAAACATTAATCCAAAAATATTCTAATAATTAATTCTCTTTTTCTTTTTTCTTTTTAAATACCAACGTCTTGAAATTTTAATCCGCTAAATTCCTAAAGTTCATTATACTCTTATTTCTTAATTGTTTTTGCAAATGAAAACATTTTTTGTGCTGACGGGTCCCAAGTTCTACGGAAACGCAGTAAACATCACGTTGCCACAAAACGTGAAACGATGATGCTATGTCAGCTCTATTTCTCTGATAATGCAACTCAACTCTCGGCTCAAAAATCAGTCTTGGTCTAGGTATTGAGAAGATTGTCACTCAAAGAGTTTATTATAAAGTTAATAAAAAAGGTTTTATTGTAAAATTTGCATAAAAAAGGGTTTATTGTAAAGTTTATATAATAAAAAAAAAAAGGTTTATTGTAAAGTTTTTATAAAAGTGAAAATTGTCGGAATAAAGAAAATAATAAAACAAAATAAAATATAAAAATTTTACTTACGCGTAGTGTCGAAGTTTAATCGATCCTTAAACACGTATTGAATAAAAAAAACTGTGAATTTCATTAAAAGATTAATGAAATACAGTAAACTAATTCTTTCGAGTGTGCTACTGAAAGGTCAATTAAGCACAGCGGTTCAGAACTTTTCACATATCACCTCGCAAAAAAAAAAGGATTTGTGAGACGTATTAAGTGAGCATGGCCATTTTAGCACACACCAATTTTTTTATAGTAATTAATTGCAAAACCTTTATTGCTAATTAATTACCACGAAAAACAATTTATTACCATTTTTTTTTAAATTATCGATGGCTTTGCTAGCTTAAGCTTAAGCTAGCACAGCCATTGATAATTTTTAAAAAAACATAACAACAAAGTGGTAATTAATAGCAAAACATTAATTGCTAATTAATTACCACTAACGAACATTTATTTTCGATTGTTAACATTAAAAAATTAATAAATTAGTATTTTGCGTTCGAGGGCGCCACGTGGCGTTCGCGGCGCTCGGGTCACGTGCGGCGGTTCCATGCAACCGGCATGATTCTTGTTTACAATTTGTAAACAAACTTTGTTCACATTCGAATGTCATCGATAGTGTGGGACAAATCATAAACAAGTAAGTACATTTCTCATGTAATTCGGCATCCATCTGTAAGGCAATAAGGGGAGCCCATTGTTAGGTTATACTAGACATTGTTTTTGTTATTGAAACTAGTGAAACTCTTTTTCAATTTTATTTTTAACAATAGATGAATTAAATTTTTTATAAATACTGACCTTTTGTAAACTTTATCTGATACTACGTCTGTAAGTTTTATAAACATTTTTTTGTTAATAAATAAATACATTACTGAAATGTGAATATTTTTTCGTTTTTGTTTTAAACTCTGGATGATATTTTTCCTTATTATTATGAAACAGATTTTCAGATGTTTATTTTGTGCACTTGTAGGATAATGAACTCTTTTTAATTCCTTACAAATAAAAGTAGATTTTTAAATTTTTTACAGGAATTAATAGTCTGGTAAATGTATTTTTTTCTGATTGTAGGACATTTCTACACCCCTTCGCTTCAAATACAAAAAAATGATGAATTTGAAGCCAGTAAGGATCCTTGGGAGGCGGATAAAAAATATTAACGAATACTTTTCACAGAAATTTTTCTGAGTTGGTGTTCTCAACTTGAGAGCATTCAGTTTCCAGTTTTCCAACCCAGCACGCACAATTTTCGAGCTGCCCAACTATTTTCTGCTTCGCAAAGAAAAGACTCGTTCAGCCACAACGAAACTCCTTCGCAGTTTCATAATTTGATGAACAGTTTGGGAGTTGATACACTTCAAGGTGCAAATTTAAATTCACAAAAAAGTGTTTTTCTCATTGGCATTGTATTTTTGTTCAATTTTGAAAACGAAATTGATTTTTAGACGAATTAAAAACTTATGAAAGTGGAGGCCAATCTCAACCGAGCAGCGACAACATCCACAAAAGGCTCACAGAAAAAGACAGTCTGACTTCAAGTGACACCCAAAAAGTTGTCATTGAAGTATCCACGATGGATTCTGAAAAATTCTAAAGGTACATCAAATGAACAAAAGTTAGACAGCAAATAAAAAAGCCTTTTTTAATTTATTTTACTGGTTTGATTTTGTTTGTTAAGGAAAATCCTCAGTCAGGCAACCATCAACGACAGAATATTTGCCTGGAATGTTAACGGCAGAATCGTCTGCTCTCCTGCCTCCTGCCTCAATTCAATTCAATCCTCAATTTCAAGCTTGTCGTTAGTTTGTCTTGGTCGAAGCAGTGTCTATTCACACAATTTTGGATTACAAAACCAGGCTGGAGTTTTGCAAAATTCAGCATTTCTCTTACCTTGGGATGTGACTGTTAGGTAAACTTTGATAAAATGAATTGTATGAGTCGCTGGGTGCAATAACGGCTTAAGAGCATTTAAGTTGTTTTTTAAATTTTATCAAACTCATAATCGTAAATAAGTCAATTAAGTCATTCTCCACAAAAATCTACTTTTTATTATTAATTTCATCTCCCAATGCGATGTGTGAGCATTGTTTATTTGTGTGGTGAGTTAAAAATAGTTTTTGGCTGTAATTAAATTGCTATGGTTCGGATCAATATAAAATTTCTTATTTACACTATTTTCATTAAAAAAAGAAAATTACATTTTTTAATTAAAATTTCCATTGTTTTCAGCTGTTTTCGCAGCAGCGACCCAAATATAAAAATCAACTTGTTTTGTTAATCAAAAATAACAAAACAACTCGTGACAGCACTCGCTTAGCTTGTGCTGTCTCACTTGTGACATGTCCTCTACCTTTCCCACTAGTTGAGTAATATACTATTTCCTTTTTGTTTAATTTTAAAATTAATAATCAGAGGGAACAACTTATAAATGGAGGCCAATCTCAACCCAGCAGCGACACTTTACATGAGAGACCAATAGAAGAGTAAGCAAAGCGAGTAGTTTTTGCAATCGAGCAGTGCCTCTTGTGTCTGGGATACCATCCAGCGGTCTGACACCAGTCCGCCCACTTCCTGGATCTGAGCTCGAAAAACCTGACGGGAAAAGGCAACGTAAACGCGGACAAAACCCTCAGCGAGGACACCGAAGTATGTTCCAAGGTCATGACCGGATGAGATACGAGAAGGTTCACCATATCTATCAAATGGTGTCAGGGAATCCCCGATATTGATTTCACTTTGGTAAACGACATTCGTTTCCTTCCTTTTCAAATGTTTATTCATTTGTTTTTCAATAATTTGATTTGTTAAATAAATCTTTATATCTTTTTTAGGCCTAAGTTCAGTATATGAAATTTGCACGTCATGCCAAAAAAGAAAAAAAAAGTGCTTTTAAAAAGAGCAGCAAGTATCACATTTTCGTCGCAGCTGCCCTGATGGAATATTACTGTGCCAAAGGAAAAATATAACATTCAGAATTATTGAATTGGGACATAATAATTGACAAAATGTGGAATGTATCAGACATTGATTTCGACACTCGCCTAGAGATGTCAAGTCTTAACTAAAAATCTAATAAAATTTGAATCTCCACCGGAGTGGTACACGAATCCTGACTCTAATGGTAATTTAAATGTTATCATAATTTATATTTCTTATATTTTAGAATTCATTAAACAAAATGCATTATTTTCAGATACATCGAATATTCGGAACCTGTTTTTGAACATCAACGTTGTGATTTCAGTTGATAAATTGTTTAACACAAAATAAAACTATTTGTATTAAAAGCTTGAACGATAATACATTATACATTTTTAAAACTTATGTGGATTTTCCGTATAAGGTAATTTTTTTAAAATAACAAATGTAAACAAATTTCAAAGTTATCTTCATTTTTTTGCAAAAAATTGCCAACCTAGTTTTTGAAAATTTAAAAAAACCGTCGAGCAGATTAAAGTCACAAAAGAAAAAGGAGGAACTGTCAACTGTCACAAAGGAAAATGGAGGAACGTCAGAGACGTTGAACTGTCATTTTGCCATTTTGAAGCTAAAGTCAACAGTTAGTTCTGTGGTTCAAAGAAAGAACCGGTTAACTCCTTTCCAAAAAATCCCTCTTTTTCGTTACAAAAACTGGTTTTCGTAAAAACATGGACACAAATTATTATTGGATATTGAAATTACTAATCATAGATATAAAAAAAGCTTCTGTATCATAGAAAAACAAAAATTTGTTTGAAGACGAAACTCTTCTGCACGATTATATTAGATTTTATATTATATTAGTTTTGTTGTGATACGCCTATTAATTAACCTCAGTCAGCCAAATATTAAACGCATCACTCAAAACAGAACATGAAACCAAGCGCAGCACTTAAGATCCCGACCTACCGCACTATACGTAGGTCATTGCCGGACAGCACAGGCCGAGCGCTGACCCACATTGAAGAGGGTGCTCACGTTTCACGCATAATGCAGGAGAAACAACGAGTGAGAGCCTAGCCCGTCGGCGCCTAAGGCAGCAACAAGGGAAAGTGCATCGCGCATCATAAACACTCGAAATATTTGTCGCACGAATCGGGAGTAATTTGAACCCCTTACGTTGCGGAGTGAGTGCACTTAATGTGGGACGCTGACTAAGGTATTGATAGGTCATTTAGAAATATTTTAACCAATAAGAACTCTAGACGTAAGAATATTTTTGTATAAATAGGCTAAGAAATTCTAAATAAACGAGAAATTGACTGAAAGCTATCAAAGACTTTACATTGGGACCGTGCACTCGTGCTGCCCTACCAATTCCTCTGAGGTTTCCTGCTCAAAGAGAGCTGCCTCAAAAACTCCCTTGGGAAAGTGCTCGTAAGAGCCACCCATCCAACAAAGAAGACAACCCCACTGAAGAGTTAGAATCCAGGAACCTACCACATGGCGACCGTGACAATCAATTCGGACTTAGCATGCTACATGGCATAACCCACTACATGGCCTAACATACCACATAGCATCAAATGCTACAAAGTATAGCATACTACATGGCGACCGTGATCGTCTAGTGGTTAGGACTCCACTGCATTGGGACCGTGACAGTCTAGGGGATATTCCACATGGCGACCGTGACTAATCGAAGCTGCTAAAATAATCTCTGGACGAAGGACGAAGAAGAGGACTATATATATATAAAAAAAAAAAAGAAGACAATAGCGATGAGCGAACTGGATGCTGCCTTTGACAGAATATTCACCCTAATAAATAAGACAGCACACAAAAGGCCCGAAAGCAAGGTGGACAACCTTACGCTGTACCCAGCAAACAGACCAGGGGAGCCGTACGTCCTCGAACCAACAACTGTAACCCAACAAGACGTACCCAAGTACACGCCCGGGCCAAAGAAGCTATCAATAGGGGAGTACAGGGCGAGGACCGAGAGAAGGAAGGATCAGAAACCAGCAACAAAAGCCAAACC
Source organism: Philonicus albiceps (assembly GCA_963969385.1). Classification (NCBI taxonomy): domain Eukaryota; kingdom Metazoa; phylum Arthropoda; class Insecta; order Diptera; family Asilidae; genus Philonicus; species Philonicus albiceps. The sequence goes on along the minus strand of OZ017773.1, from coordinate 22,894,306 downwards.
CAAGGCAGCCAGGGACCTACAATATTATAAACTACAAACCACTTTAACCTCAACAAAGGAGGAACAGGCTAAAGACGGACAACTGGCGGCAAGCGCAGAGAAGACGCTAAATAATATAAAGCACAATAAAGGAAATAAGTAGGAAATAAATAAAATAATATGTAACTAAACTGAATAATAGAAAAATAAATAATAAAATAAAATATGTACAAGTAGGAAATAAATAAAATAACATGTACTTAAATTAAATAATAGAAAAATAAATAATATAATAAAATATGTACAAGTAGGAAATTGAATATATATAAATAAATAACTAATTAAGAGGAAAATTTTTGTCAATGTGAGGACTATGCCCACCAGATAAAACAGAGGCAAATCTTCGGTAAATTAACCAATAGTAAACGATATTTCATGGTACAATGGGTACGACGCAATCAAAAAAACCGATAATAACGGAGAAATTGTAAATAACGTTATTATTGAGGGCACGGTAAACATCGAAAACAAGCAGATTGTCCTGCTCCTATTAATTATTGCTATAATAAAAGCAGTTGAGCTCATCTATATGTTGTACAAGGATCATAAGAAGAGCCTAAAGAAAAAATACTTGGGTGAATCCGCAGTTGTAAAAATCTAAATATTTTAGTACACTGCCAGTAAACAATGAGAGGCTTTAGCATCTTACGCATCTTACGCAGATATGTCCACAACGGAGAACTATTTAACTAATGGACAGGATAAACGAAATCAAAGAAGAGCTACAGAAAATATTGAGCAACTTTATTAAAAGCAAAAGCAGGGGATACACCCAGAAAACACTGCAAGAAAAGGAAGAAAGAGTAAATAACCTCTTTGCAGAAGCAAAACGTTGCGTATCCACACCGGCAGAGGCCGCTATAGTACTCAAATACAGAGAATACTATAAACAAATAATAACCTTGGTAAACGATAGAGTCATGTGGGTCAAATGTGCGCAGCGTCTAAGTGTGCGCATTCAAAATATCTCGAAAACTATAAAGAGCTAAGGAACGGTAACCCCTCTCTCCAGTACCTCGTGGGATGTCCTGCAAAGCGCTCGTAGCGCCAGGGATACCAACTTGGGGGTTTTCCCCCTAATTTCAGGGGGACGAAATGTAGGATGGGGTTTTTTTAGGGGTTGAAATGTTTGGGGGTAATTTCAGGGGTATTTCAAGAATGCTCCAAAGTATTTCAAATTTCAATTTAAATAGGTACCATTCATTTTAATTTTATTTTGGAGTAAAAACCCTTTTTAAAGTATATTATTGGATTAAAAATTTTATAATTAATAAATAAACAATTTAATTTTTATGTAAAATAATATCCATAAATTATTTCTATTATTCACATTGCTACAAATGGAGCGCAAAAATCTCAAATATCGATGTTAATATTCAAAGAATGGAGTACGTTAAAACAATTCTGAAAATTCTAGATAATAAATAGAACATCGTGGTTTGAAAGAGTTCCAGGAAGAAAAATGCCAAACGTCCACAGCTCATCCTTACAGCTTTACGCGAGCAGTATACTGTTAGATAGCTATTGGATAATAGCAACTTGTTAGTTAAGAGTTAGTTAATTAGTACAAATAAATTAATCAATTACATTTACAATGTCGAATAATGAATACTACTAATGCTAGAGGAAGTGAAGTGACAGTCGAATTAGAGCCTATTAAAACCCATACATTTGGACCTATGAAAGTATTTTTAATTAATGGTATTAAACATTACGGGTTCTTACAAAAACCAGGTATGTATTTATTTGTTCATTTTTTTTAGACTATTTTTATCAAAATATTTACACATATTTATAGAGAATTCATTCTTGTTTAAACCTTGTAAATTACTAAGATTTGAAGATGAATTAAGTGAAAATGAGGATGAGGATGATGAAGAAATAATTATTGATGAAGATGTGATGTGGAATGACGAAAGAATGGCATGCCTTGATTTCCGTGAAGAATAATTTTTAGAATAAATTTATTCAAATCTAAAAAATTACGAAACCGATTCATAATGCCAAAAGATAATAGTCAAAAAAAAAATATTATCAAAAATACACTAAAGTTTGGGAAGCAGATCCAGAGTTGAAAGGTAACAGCTTTTTTTTGTATTTTTTCTTTTGATTATAATTTCCTTTTGATTATAAATTTTTGAATAGAACTGAATCATACTTGTAATGTATTGTTGACGGTTCATTTTGAATTTTGGCGCGGCTTGCACTTGCGCAAAAGTAACTGCCAGCTTTTTGGAGTAGGTTTGCCTCGTCTCATTCTTATCTCGTTTTTCCTTTCCTCTCTCTCTCTTTCTACTCTTAGCCATGGATGCCTCTGTCCATTTACACAATCTAAAGTTTATTTTAAATTATTTTGATCCTTACAAATTGTTTTTTACGAACTGTATTCAACTTTTATTCATTTGTGCAAAGTGTCTATTTACTTGTATAATAAAAAAGCATCATTTCTCTATTAGAGGTAAATATGTGGTGTACAATATAACCTCATAACCTATCTCACATCAATTTTTTTTACAATAAATGTTTAAATTTCAGATTGGCTTGCACCTGATAGCACAGATGACACCTTGGCTATCTGTAAATATTGTAAGACAACCTTGAAAGCTCACAAGAAAGATTTAGTTGGCCACTCAAGAACTGAAAAACATAAAAAAGCGGTTGATTTAGAAAAATTGACGAGGTCATGCAAATCTTTGAGTGTCACATTTAAACCAGTCTTGTCAGACAGTTCAAAAGTAGCAGAATTAAAAATTGCAGCATACATTGCTGAGCATAGTGCTATTCAGACAGTAGATCATTTGATAGAAATATTACCACAGTTAGATTCTTCATCAGATGCCCTCAAAAATCTAAAACTTCACCGCACTAAATGCTCGATGTTGATAAAAAATGTTCTTGGTCCATCTATGCTTGAAGATTTAGTCGAAGAAATCGGGAATTTCCCCTACTCATTAATTATTGATGAAAGTACTGATCTTTCGACACAGAAAATTTTGTGCATTATGGTGCGATTTTTTTCATTTAAAACTAAAACAATCGTCACAACTTTTTATCGAGTAATCAAATTAATAAATTGCGATGCAGAAAGTGTCTATCAAGTTCTAACAGGTCAACTCAAGAAGGATGGGATCAGATTAGAGAATATGATTGGTATTGGTGTTGATGGAGCAAACGTCATGATCGGCAAACATCACTCAGTAACTTCATTATTAAAAAAAGATCTAAGTGATTTAATAATTGTTAAATGTGTCAGCCACTCATTGCATTTGTGTGCTGAAAAAGCCGCTGAATCATTACCACGACAATTAGAATTTCTGGTTCGAGAAACCCATAATTGGTTTACATACAGCCCTAAACGTTTAGAAGAATATAGAAATTTATATGGAGCTATGAATAATCATCATAATCCAAAAAAAATTCAAGGTCTGAGTGGAACCCGCTGGCTCGCCCGTTACGAATCAATCATCACAATATTAGATCAATGGGATGAACTCAAATTACTTTTTTCAATTGCCAAAACAGACGACAAATGCTATATGGCTGAACAGATATACGATATTATGAAGAGGCTGCCATTTAAAGCTTTTTTAATTTTTTTAAAAAATGAGCTGAAAAATGTAATTCAGTTGAATTTACTTTTTCAAAGTAACAACGCCGAACCAACGAAATTGTTCGAAGATTTATTTTTATTGTATAAAAATTTGCTCAGGAGGCTTGTTGTACCTGCACAGTTAGAAAAAGTTACAGATTGTGAATTAGTGAAGTTCAATTTTCAGGATCATCTGATGCATACATCAGCAATTTATTTGGGATACGATTTCCAGAATATATCACAAGAACTTGAAGAGAAGGATTTATTGGACGTCAGAGAAAGATGCAAAAATTTTTTATGTCATCTAGCAGAGCAAATTCAACAACGACTCCCGGACAACTTGACGACATTGAAAGTGATTTCTCATTTGCATCCAAAGGTCGCTACATCTCAAAACAAACCTGACATTAAAGAAATATTAAATTACATCCAGCGAACTCATATTTATGGTGACAAAAATGATGTTGAGTCAGAGTGGCATCTTCTAAGCAATAAAAAGTGGTCCAATGTTTCTAATTCAACAGAATTTTATGCAGAAGTTTACGATGATTGTGATGCAGCGGGATGTAGACGTTTTGAGAATGTAGCAAAATTTGGAATTGCATTGTTAACAATCCCAATTTCCAATGCAAGTGTAGAACGTGCCTTTTCAATCTACAATATCGTCAAAAATAAGTTACGAAACAAATTGTCAGTTGACATGTTACAAAGCATCTTGATGGTTCGCTTCTCTTTGCAGCGAAATTATTCATCATGCATCAAATTTAATCCATCAAAAAAAATGTTAAATTTATTTAATTTACGAATGTACGATTCTAAAAATTCGGAGACTGTAGAAGAAGCAGAAGCAATACTTGAAGTATTAAATGGCTTGTGATATTATTTCTGTATTAGATAATTTGTAATAAAAACATGTTTGTACTTAAAAATTAATAAAACCTACTTTAAGCACTTAATAGCTTTAAAATATTTTTTTCTTCCTCTGTTTTTAATTTAGAAACGGTTTTTAGGGGATTTTAGGGGTTTTTGAAGTGGCTTTTGGGGGAAAAATATTTTACGAGTTGGTAACCCTGCGTAGCGCAGTGGCTGCTCGCGCGTCGTTTTGTTCTGACAGGTAAATGAAGTTTTTTGCTAAAATATTTACGATATTTTGTCACATTTTCTCTTAATCTTTTGTAGTCATGAAAACTTTTTGAAAATATGCTATTTGCTATCGGGTGCAACATAATATCTAGTTTTTTATTTGCCAGTGTTTAAGTTGTTATGATGACGCAATAATCATTGACATTCATACAATTCTGTTTCGATGGTTTAGGTTAAGTGTGCGCAGAAGCCTGTCGTGAAAGCGTGCGCATGCGCACACTTACCCTGCTTGTATATCTTTGTACAGGTGTTGCTATGTTTTGTTTCAGAGTACAAATATAAATTTAAAATGCCTCGAAATTATGTGAGGAAAGCTTCGGATAGATGCGTCGTCACAGATGAACAGCTGAAAGCCGCCAAATTATTAATTTCAGAGGGTGCCAGTAAAAGAAAAGCTGTATCTCAAGTCGGACTTAAGGAAAGTACTCTGCGAAAACGTTTGAAAGCTGGGAAGACAGCAACCAGCATGGGAAGATTTTCTTTGACATTCACCAAGGAGCAAGATATATTAAACAAAGTGATGATCTTTATTATGGTCTCACAATGCAGAACCTCCAGAAGTTGATTTATGAGTATGCTGAAATAAATAAAATTACGCATAGATTCAACACATCCTCAAAATTAGCTGGTCGAGACTGGGTATATGGATTCCTTAAAAGGTTTCCTGAATTGAAATTGCGACAGCCAGTCCCAACTAGTATTGCCAGAGCCATGGGATTCAATAAAACCCAAGTACAAAGATTTTATGATAACTTGCAGAGCCTCTACAATAAACACAAATTTGTACCCAGCCGAATATATAATATGGATGAAAGTGGAGTGAATACTGTACCAAAGAAAATACCAGAAGTAATATCGGTGAAAGGAAAAAAGCTGGTGGGAAAAATAGTTTCTGCTGAAAGAGGCCAAACGATTACACTAGTTTGCGCAATGAGTGCAACTGGGAACTATGTTCCTCCAGCATTTATTTTTCCCCGGAAGAGAATGAAAGGTTATTTGCTTAATAATGCACCCGAAGGTAGTATTGGAATGACTTCTGATTCAGGATTCATAAATACGGGCCTGTTTCTAGAATACCTACACCACTTTAAAGACAATGTTCAGCCAACCAAAGATAATCCTATCTTGTTAATTTTGGACAATCATAGCAGCCATATCTCTTTGGATGCTATACTGTTTTGTCGTGATAATGGCATTCACATGCTTACTCTCCCACCTCACAGTAGTCACAAGATGCAGCCCTTAGATCGTGGGTTTTTTGGGCCTCTGAAAACAAAATTCGCTTACGCATGTGATAAATGGCTAAGCCACCATCCAGGCCGCGTGATTGGACAAACAGAAATAGCTCAATTGGTGAATGAGGCCTTCCAAAAATAAGCAACGCTTAGCAATGCGGTTTCAGGTTTTAAAGTTTCTGGAATCTGGCCAATAGACAAAGACATTTTTTCGGAGGAAGATTTCGCGGCAGCTTCTGTAACTGACATGATTCCTGCCCAAAATTTAGAAGAGATGTTGCCAACTACAGCAGTACAGGAACCTTCACAAGAAGATTCAATTCCATCACGCACACAGCATTTAACAAACTTAGCAGCATCCACCTCTTCTAAACGGCCAACACAAGAAGTTTTGGAAAGTGCAGGAACGACTTCACCTTCGATATTACATAATCTTTCTACATCAAGTCAACATGTACAAGATCTGCTGTTGACTACTGAGCATACATTGACATCATCAAATGCTGAAAAGCAAACACAAGAAAACTTCTTAGAAATCTCCCAATCATGTTCAGCGACAAACACAACTATGACCAGTTCAGCCACCACTGCATTTTCACCAACATGTGTAGCTTCAACCAGCAAAGAATTCATACCATTGTCGTCTATACAAGCTCTGCCGAAAGCAACATCACAAAATCGACGACGAAAAGGCAAAAGGTCAATAATTGCTACTGATAGTCCCTTTAAATCTGAGTTAGAAACTAAGAAAAAAGAGGAAAAAGAGAAATTATCCAAAAAGAAAATACGACTAGATTTAAAAGAAAGAGTAAAAACTAAGAAAACTACTACAAAATCATCTGAGACTGCCAAAAAAAAGAATGTTAAAAATAAGACTCTTAAGAAACCAAAAAATGACGAAAATGAGTATTACTGCCCCTTATGTGGCGAAAAGTATTCTGATCCACCGACTGAAGACTGGATTAAATGTAGCCTTTGTGGAGCCTGGTGGCACGAACAGTGCACCAGCTTTGAACACGGTACCTTTACTTGTGATACATGTTTGACGAAGTAACTAATGATTTCTAAGTTCAAATTGATCTCATATTTAGATTTAAGATGATTATTATGCTGATTACTTTCAGTACCTATGATGAAAATTTTAATAATTATATAATACGTTCTAAAAATATATAGCTCAATATTTATTTTGTTGTTGTTGCGTACACTTACCCACAGTGCTGCGTACACATACCCCTATACTGGGGTAAGTGTGCGCGTATGGAACGGTTTTTGTTTTCTATAGTTTCTTTAAATATAAGCTACTGACAATACTGTTATTGTGTCTAAGTTGATTACAAATAAACAGTCTTACTAATTAACACAGTTTTATTTCATTCTACAAATAATTTTCGAGTTTTTGAAGCGTCAAAGTTTTAATGCGCACACTTGACCCACATGACTCTATCCTTACGTTAATAAACAAGCAAAAATCAAACGACACTATGGCTTTCGACATAAAAACAGCGGCCTCCCTGATCCAAACGTACAGTGCGTCTCACAATATAGCCTCACTACAGGAAAAAACGGTTTGCTCTTATATTTAATGTTAACTAAAGTACTAAAATAAGATTTGCATTCACAATAACAATTAAAATCTTTAATACAATATCTGAATTGCATACCCCGCGGATTTCCTCCCTACATTGGGGAATTTGTACGACCGGCACATATTCTCCGTCTCATAATATAGCCTCATCGTCATTTGAAGAGAGTTTCTGGTATTGCAACGACTGTTCTTCAAGATTTTGTGTTTAAAATATTTTGAGTGGTAAGTTTTGTTGGTGAATTTAATACAAAATAAATATATAAAAGCTGTTTGTTCAAGAAAATAATAAAAATGGCGAGAGGAAAAATTCTAAACGAGACGGAAAAGAAAATAATTGAAAATTTGAAGAGAGAAGGAAAATCCAACCGAGAAATAGCTCGTACATTAGGGAGAAGTCCAAAGGCTGTAAATAATTATATAAAAAACAAAGAAAATTCAACAAAACCCCATCTAGGCCGTCCTTCCAAGGCCACAGAGAGAGATAAAAGATTAATTTTACGAGCTGCTTCCAATTCCAGTCTCTCCCTTTCTCAAATTCGGGCATCAACTGGTGTTAACCTTAGCAGAGCAACGGTACATCGCGAAATACAGCGCAGCGGAATACTCAAACACAGAAAAATTATTCGCAAACCTCCATTAACAAAACAACACAAATTGAACCGACTACAGTTTGCACGTGATCATATGGCATGGACAACTGATTGGCAAAATGTTGTTTTTACCGACGAGAAAAAGTTCAATTTGGACGGTCCAGATGGCTACAGTTGTTATTACCACGATTTGAGGAAAGATCCAATTTATTTAAGTCGTAGGCAAATGGAAGGTGGATCAGTAATGGTTTGGGGTGCGATATGTTTTAATGGAGTGATCGACTTGGTCATTTTGAAAGGACGACAGGACTCCCGAAAATACATAGAATTGTTGTCTCAACACAAAATAAAAATTAATGAGGTTTTAGAAAGAAATAATTGGATCTTCCAACAAGATAACGCCTCAATTCACACAGCAAAGATCGTAAAAGAATGGTTTGAGGCTAATAATGTTCATGTTTTACCTTGGCCAGCAAAGTCCCCCGACTTGAACATTATTGAAAATTTGTGGGGCTACCTTTTCCGAAAAGTTTATAGCGATGGCAAGCAGCATGACACCGTGACTGAGTTGCAAAATGCAATTCTGTCTGCTTGGCGTCAAATCCCTTTAGAGTATGTGAAAAGGCTGTACGAAAGCATTACTGCCAGGATTTTTGAGGTTATTAAGAACAACGGAGGGTCTACAAAATATTAAAAAATAATAACAGTTAATATTAGAATAAAATATATAAATTTTTGTACCTGAGGCAGGTACAATAATAACGGACAAAACTACAATAATATGGCAACCTACAATACCAACAGGCAAGCCTATAACAACCAAAGCAGGCCTAACTACAGTAATAACAGTAGTTACAACAGGAACCACAGGCCTATCCAAATACAACAGGCTAACCGGACGCAAAATAGTCGGATAAATCCCTCAAACAGAAGAGTAAATCACTATGAATCGGGGGAATACCAAGACCCCTATCCCAATGCAGAAACAGCACGGTTGGGGGGCGCATCGCAAACACACCCCGAGTATACCAACTAAATCTTTCATTAACCAACTTTGTAAGGGCTCATGTGGAAATGTGCGGCACAGTATGCACGTTTATTGTGGATACTGGAGCAGAAATATCGATTTTCAAAAAAGAAAAGATCAATCCCGATCAAGCATATTATCCCAAGAACACCTGCATGATACAAGGGGTAACGGATAACAAAAAAACATCTATCGGGGCAACATATACAAAAATTCGTTTCAACGACCACTTTTCAATCGAGCACTTATTTCAAATTGTTGACAATGACTTCGCTATCGAAGCCGATGCGATTTTGGGATTAGACTTCCTAACAAATTTCAAGGCCACCATCGACTACGATACGTGGACGCTGGTTTTAAACACTACCAATAATTCGATAGAAGTACCAATTCTAAGTGGCCCATCAGCAAATTCTATTACCGTTCCACCACGTTGTGAAATTATCCGTAAAATAAATATTGCAGAAGCACAAACAGCTGATGACATAGTCATCTCAGGACAAGAAATTCAACCAGGCGTATTTGTTGCAGGAACAATCACCACGTACAAAGAACCACTCGTACGAATTTTAAACACAACAAACAAAACGGTAACATTTCAAGAAAGTAAAATCAAAGTACAGCCTCTGGCAGACTTCAAAATAATTAAAACAAATTCAATAAAAATAGACAGAGCTAAGCAAGTAATTTCAAAATTAAAACTTGATACAATACCAGAATACGCATGAGCACAGTTTGAAAATCTATGCCAAGAATATCAAGACATTTTTGCCCTTGATAACGAACCACTGTCAACAAACAATTTTTACGAACAAAATATAGAGCTCGTTGATAATAGGCCAGTGTACACTAAAAACTACCGTATCCCCGAAATTCACAAATACGAAATTAACCAGCAAGTAGAACGCATGATAAAAGATGGAATAATAGAAAACTCCGTATCCCAATTTAATTCCCCAATCCTTTTAGTACCAAAAAAATCATCCAACCAGGAAAAGAAATGGCGATTAGTAGTAGACTTTAGAAATCTAATAGTACAGTCAATCTGTAATGAAAAAATAGGATGTCTCCGAAAAATGACCTACCGAAATTTGACCTGATGAATCGTTAGGGGGGCATAAAATAAAGTTAATGTCAAATTCCCGAAGTCCCCCCCCCCCTGTTTTCGAGAAAATCCAAAAAAGTTAGAAATGCGTTTTTCTCGGAATCTATGGGTTTTGGTGAAAAATTTATTTAACAAAAAATGTAGAGGACATTATTAACTACATTTTATGTCATTGAAGTAACGTCATCCGACTTGAAATACAAAAAGTAGGTAGGCGCTGAAGCATCAAAAAAGTGTTTGTTTGCTATTTTCGTTAAAAAAAAATAGTTTTTTTGCAATGTTGTAAATGAGAAAGTTGTTCGTCATAAAATCAGCTACAACTTTTATTTAAACTATTTTTTCATAAAACTTACCGTTTTCGAGCTGTAGGCGAAAAGATGCAACTCGAAAACAGGGGGGGGGGGGGACTTCGGGAATTTGACATTAACTTTATTTTATGCCCCCCTAACGATTCATCAGGTCAAATTTCGGTAGGTCATTTTTCGGAGACTCACTTACAGATTGACTGTACTATAAACAAAAAAGTTTTAGCGGACAAGTTCCCATTACTGCGAATAGAAGATATACTCGACCAAATGGGCCGAGCGAAATACTTCTCAACTCTGGACCTAATGTCAGGTTTTCATCAGGTACCGCTAGATAAAGCATCTAGGAAATTCACAGCTTTCTCTACTAATCAAGGTCATTACCAGTACACACGACTACCTTTCGGACTTAATATAAGTCCAAACGGTTTCCAGAGAATGATGGCTATTGCCATGGCAGGCTTAACGCCGGAGGTAGCTTTTCTATATATTGACGATATCATCGTTATAGGATGTTCCCAGTCACACCACTTAAAGAATTTGCTATCAGTATTTAAAAGGCTTGGGGAAAGAAACCTTAAATTAAACCCTGAAAAGTGTAAATTCTTTCAGAAGGAAGTTACCTACTTGGGACATCAAATATCAGAAGAAGGAGTCAGACCAGATAAATCTAAATATGAAGCTGTAAAAAATTACCCTATCCCTAAAAATACCGACGAAGTCAGGCGTTTCGTTGCCTTTTGCAACTATTACCGCCGATTCGTCCCTAATTTCGCAGAAATTGCACTACCATTGAACAAGCTACTACGAAAAAATGCTAAATATGAGTGGTCGGATGCTCACCAAAAAGCTTTTGATACATTAAGATCATTCTTAATGTCACCTACAATATTACAACACCCAAACTTTAATAACCAATTCATAATTTCAACCGATGCATCAGATTTTGCATGCGGTGCGATACTTTCGCAAAACTTCGATGGAAAGGAACTCCCAATTGCTTTCGCAAGGAAGACATTCACACCGGGAGAAAGAAACAAGGCAATAATAGAGAAAGAACTCGCGGCAATACACTGGGCCATTATGTATTTTAAGCCTTACATATACGGTAGAAAATTCATAGTAAACACAGACCACCGCCCTTTAGCATATCTATTTGGCAAGAAAAATCCATCATCAAACTTAACACGAATGAGATTAGACCTCGAAGAATTCGATTTCGAGATCCGATACGTAAAAGGAAAAGAAAATGTTGGACCAGATGCGCTATCGAGAATACAACTCGATATTAGCGATCTTAAGGATACCAACATCCTACGATCACAAACTCGTGCAATGTCAAAACAAATAAACAGTAAAACAAGAAATGCAACGGAAAATAGCGACATAAATCCACACCCTGATCAACTGTGCGTAGTAGAAGCGCTATCCCCAAACGAAGTTGCTCACTTACCTGAACTAAAACTAGAAATTAACAGCTGCAGCAACAAACAAATTAAATTATTCATAAGTATTGTGCACAAATTGAAAATAATTTATGAGCGGAACATAAATATAAACCAATCAGTAGAGCCAGCACTAGAGTGGGTATTCGAAATATTGGAAAATAATATACAATTTCAGACCAAGACTCTGAAACTTTCTGTAGAAGGTGAAATATTTAAAATAATTAATCAAACCGCATTTAAAACCCTAGGTAATGAAGTTTTAAAGAATAAAACTATTAAAATATGCAAACCCCAAGAATACGTAACGGATACGACGAAAATAAAAGAAATATTATACAACTTCCACTCTACACCCACCGGAAGACATTTAGGTCAATCGAGAATGTACAGACGTGGCCAAAACATTAAGATCACTTGAAAATTAACGGAATGCCGGGATATTAATTCCTGGAAACCGGGAATTCCCACTTTTGCACACCGGGATTTCTTTCGTTATACTTCTCACACCCTTAGCTAGTATCCATAAAAAGATCATTTCAATACAGTCGGTTTTGCGGTCAGTTTAATATTGAAAGTAAGTGAGTACCTAAAATTGTGATCTATAGAGAATTAGAATCAGTACTTGATTTGTGATTTTTCTCAGGAAATTGAATTAGAAAAGTTGGTAAGTATATTTCATTCAACTAAGATTAAGAAAGTAATTAATATAAGGGATATTCACAAAGTATCCTTCTTCTATATTTTTTTTAATCTTTAATAAAAAAAAATATTTTGGCTATTTTGTAACTGTTTCGAAAAATTTCAGATATGGGTCGCAAAGGTGATATTTCGAGCGAAAAAATTAAGTTGATTAAATCGCTGTACAACGAAAAAAAATTTTCCCAGCGAGAAATTGGCAGAATTGTAAAGGTTGCTCAATCCACGGTGAGCAAAATCATTAACACCCCGCAGGATGAATTGGCGGAACCAACCAGTTCAAGGAAGAACACCGGGAGGAAATCCAAATTTTCACCAAGAGATACGAGGCAGCTCGTCCGCGCATCGCTAGCTAACAGATGGGCTACAAGTACTGAGTTGGCGGCGCGTTTAAACGAAGAAGCAGTGGAAGTTTCGGCCAGAACAGTTCGACGAAAATTGCAAGCAGAAGGACTGAATGCCCGACGCCCTCGAAAAAAGCCTAAACTAACCCCTACGATGGTCGCGAAACGCCTATCTTGGGCAAAAAAACTAAGGCATTGGTCTGCTGAAGATTGGGAAAATGTATGTGGTACCAACGTTATAATTTTTCATGATATTGGAAATTTTACAATTTGGCGTAGGCTTACTAAAATTTTAAATCGAGTATTTCTTGCTATAGTTTTATTTTTGAACAATTATGAGTTGCTAAAATTATGTGTTTTTGTTGCAGGTATGCTTCAGTGATGAATCAATATTCAAAGTTAAAGAAAAGAGTGGTCGATATGTAAGACGGCGCAGGGGGGAAGCCTTTAATCAAGAATGCGTTCAGCAAACCGTAGGGCATCCGCAACAAGTAATGGTCTGGAGCATCATCTCATCACAGGGTCCAGGACAAATTTATATCGTGGAAGGAACTATGCGACATCAGCAATATTTAAGAGTACTGGAAACACAAATGCTTCCTGGACTTAACGAGTGGTTTCCTGAAGGTGGTGGAAAATTCATGCATGATGGAGCCCCTTGCCATAAAGCCAAGGCAGTCACGGATTTTCTACAGGAGAGGAGAGTCAACGTTCTCCCATGGCCTGGTAATAGTCCCGACATGAATCCCATAGAAAATGTCTGGAGCATTTTGAAACACAAATTATCAAAAAAGAAAATAACGAAAAAGAACCAATTGATAGAAAACATCATCAACATATGGAATGAGGACTTCGAAATAAAAAATATGTGCCCTTCGCTAATAAGAGGCATGACTGATAGAATAAATAGTTTAATAGAAGCCAAAGGAAAATGTACAAAGTATTAAAAATTAATAATAACATCCTTACTTTAAGTGATAAATGATTTTATAACGAAAATTCGATTTTTCTTTAGTGATCGTAATGTTTTGGCCACGTCTGTACAATAAACTCAAAGAAATATATAGATGGAAAAAAATGAAGGAAAGTATAGCAAAATATGTAAACAATTGTGAGATTTGTGCGAAAAACAAACATCAAAAGCACAATAAGGAACGCATTGAAATAACAACAACACCAGCAAAGGTATTCGACATAGTATCTATAGATACTGTGGATCCATTTACCAAAACAGCCAGTGACAATAGGTACGCAGTGACCATGCAGTGCGACCTGAGTAAGTATATCGTAATAATTCCAACAAGAGACAAAGAGGCTAACACTATTGCAAAAGCAATAGTCAACGGATTTATACTCACTTACGGACCAATGAGAAAAATAAAATCTGATCTCGGAACTGAGTATAAAAACCAAATCTTCTCGGAAGTATGCGATTTATTGAAAATAAAGCAACTTTTTGCAACAGCGGCGCACCCAGAAATAATAGGGTCCCTTGAGAGAAACCATAAATGCCTTAACGAGTATTTAAGATGTTTCGTGAATGACAACAGAGACGACTGGGATGCGTGGATACCATATTATACATATTGTTATAATACAACGCCGAACACCGTTCACAATTACACACCGTTTGAACTAGTATTTGCAAAAAGAGTAAATTTGCCGTCCGAACTCACAGTTGTTACCCCAGAACCCATCTATAACTACGACCTATATAGCAAAGAAATTAAATTTAGACTACAGAAAACGCTCAATAAAGCGAAGCAATACCTAGAACTGTCAAAACAACAAAGAAAACAAAATAACGATTGCAATTGTAAACCATTATCCTTAAAAATAGGCGATCAGGTACTATTAACACTGCAAAATAGGAAAAAACTTAATCCTTTATACAGAGGACCATATAAAATAACCGAAATAGACACCGTCAATTGTACCATTGAAGATAAAAATAAGTCTAGATTTAAAGTACATAAAAATAGATTAAGAAAATTATAGGAATAAATTAAGCATAAATAATAAAATTAAATACCCTTACACACCAATATTGTAAATATTATTAATCATTTGAAACTAAAACACTAAACCTAAGCCACTATATGTAACCCATAATATTACAAAATTTCTGTTTATCATTCATTTGTATTTTATTGTAACTCATAATATTACGGAATATCTAAACGTAACAACTAAATGTAACCCATAATATTACGAAATTTCTGTTTATCATTCATTTGTATTTCATTGTAACTCATAATATTACGAAATATCTAAACGTAAGCCACTAAATGTAATCCATAATATTACGAAATTTCTGTTCATCATTCCGCAGCAACACAAAAAAAATTTTAAGAACACGATTATCTCATAATCGTCTAAAATTTTTTTTCCCCAAAGGGGGAAGGTGTGATACGCCTATTAATTAACCTGCCAGAGTCACCCAAACATTAAACGCATCACTCAAAACAGAACATGAAACCAAGCGCAGCACTTAAGATTCCGACCTACCGCACTATACGTAGGTCATTGCCGGACAGCACAGGCCGAGCGCTGACCCACATTGCAGGGGGTGCTCACGTTTCACGCAGGAGAAACAACGAGTGAGAGCCTAGCCCGCCGGCGCCTAAGGCAGCAACAAAGGAAAGTGTATCGCGCATCATAAACACTCGAAATATTTGTCGCACGAATCGGGAGTAATTTGAACCCCTTACGTTGCGGAGTGAGTGCACTTAATGTGGGACGCTGACTAAGGTATTGATAGGTCATTTAGAAATATTTTAACCAAAAAGAACTCTAGACGTAAGAATATTTTTGTATAAATAGGCTAAGAAATTCTAAATAAACGAGGAATTGACTGAAAGCTATCAAAGACTTTACATTGGGACCGTGCACTCGTGCTGCCCTACCAATTCCTCTGAGGTTTCCTGCTCAAAGAGAGCTGCCTCAAAAACTCCCTTGGGAAAGTGCTCGTAAGAGCCACCCATCCAACAAAGAAGACAACCCCACTGAAGAGTTAGAATCCAGGAACCTACCACTGGCGACCGTGACAATCAATTCGGACTTAGCATGCTACATGGCCACTACATGGCCTAACATACCACATAGCATCAAATGCTACAAAGTATAGCATACTACATTGTCAAAAAATGGAATTAAGTGTACGTGCCACAGAGTTGTAGGGTATATCATCAAAAAGATAATTCTCTTATGCGTATTGAAATAAGTCGATTAAAATTTTCTCATTTGGTTGAAAATTATGAATGAAATCGAACTTGAATAATTTCGATTCCATCAAAATAATGGACTAATAAGAAATTTCAAATTTAAACGACAAGTGTTGTGGTCAGGGAAAATATTCATTCCCCGAGCCACACAAGAAATCCTAAAATCAGCGAAAGCTGAATTCCAACGCCGCCTATGACTTTTGGCTCGACAGATCCCCCAAAATCGCTACCTGAAACCCCGGCGCAAATGTGAAGCACCGCTCACCGATCCGAGAAGCCGAGCTAAAAATAGATCACAGGCAATTAAAAAATTTCAAAAATTGCTCTGACTCCGCCTCCCCAAACGGCTCAAGGCACGGTCCGCGGTAGAAATCCTGGCGTAAAACTTCATACAGCTCTCGGTCCAAAAAAAACTACAACAATTTGCACGGGAGCGAACCGAGAAGGCGCTTGAACAGCAAGGGCACACGAGACATCGGCCTGTTTGTCTCGGCGGGTACACATCGCGCGCGCTGAGAAGTGCCGCCGCGGGCGATGTGCGTCGGCAGGATAACGGGGCACGGATAACGGCCGCGGGTGGCGTGATCGCTCAAATCAAAGGAGGTGGAGGAGCGAAATTTTTTGAGTCAGTCTTGGGTGCGAATTGGAAGGAGCCGGTCGGGTCTCCTGGTTTTCTGGTGCGAACTATTGAAAAAAAAAAAAAAAAAGAGAAAAGTTTTAGAGTCTTGGGTGCGAATTGGAAGGAGCCGGTCGGGTCTCCTGGTTTTCTGGTGCGAACTATTGAAAAAAAAAAAAAGTTTTAGAGTCTTGGGTGCGAATTGGAAGGAGCCGGTCGGGTCTCCTGGTTTTCTGGTGCGAACTATTGAAAAAAAAAAAAAAAAAAAAAAAAGAGAAAAGTTTTAGTCTTGGGTGCGAATTGGAAGGAGCCGGTCGGGTCTCCTGGTTTTCTGGTGCGAACTATTGAAAAAAAAAAAACTGTTATTTTGCATGAAATCGCGAAGGAAAATTTAACCCAACGAACACCAAAACTAAATATGAGAATAGTGGAAATTACGATTTATGTTTAACGTGCGCCTATAACTGTAGTACTGAGTGAAAATTCGTTCATATAATAGAAACCAAACTAACTCGGGGAACGAGAGTAAAGAGGGAAAGTGTGACAATTCGCCCAATTAGTTTATGATGAGTTTAATAGTATAGAACGCTCGAGTATTGCCATCATGCAGAAGTTCGTTGATGATGAGCGTGTCCTTTCAGTTGATTCTGAAGGAATTTCCGGCCCTAAAATGGTCATGCGTATGTCACTGTGTGAAAGGTGGATTTAGTACTTTAACTCCTTCCGTTTTTTTTTGATATAAACTAAGAAAATAGTTATAACCTTCGATTGTAAAAATTCTGAAATTAAGAAAAAGAAGAGAAAACCAAGTTAAAATTTCAAGAACCCGGTCAAACCCATAACCGTTAGCCTACACCACGTCGGGGCCAAAAAAGAGGCAGGGTGTCGCTAATCGAAGCAGCACCAATTCATCGTCTCCTGGAGCAGCGTAGTCGCGTCAGGACATCGGCAGCATCAAGGTCCCGGCCGCAACGTCTGGTCAACGAAGGCGCCCAACGGTACCGTAAGTTAAGTAACACACTTATGTAATTATTCTCAAAAGGAAGAAAAAAAAAAAGGATATTTTTTGAATAGAAATAAATAACCCTACTTGTAGATTGAAGATAAATTTTCACATGTTTCATCAGTTGTAATAGGGGTAACCTCATTAACTTAAGTTTTTTTATTTAACATTATAAGTTTCGATACCGTTGTCAATAAGTGATATATTCTTGATTCCTGTTTGTGGCTTAGTTTTTTCGAATAAAACATTTCATTCAAGCAAAAAAAAAAAAAAAAAAAAAAACAAAAAAAAAAAAAAAAAGGAAATGTGTTTAGTTAAGTCCTATTAGATTTCCTCTGGTACCTCTTCTCCCTCTCTGATCTTCAGCCGAGGTTCGCGATGACGTAAGAAAAAAAAAAATATCTTGGCAAAAGGGACCTCCCCAAAATAATTTTGGGCCGCGGGGAGGTCGTTCTGGGTGGTTGGGGCGACGGCCTAGTGGGGGTTCATTTTCACCCGAACCCCCCCTGAGAGCCAATCACGGGCAGGAACAGGGGTTCCTCCCGCACCGTCCTCTTTTTTCCCCCCTTGCTGTTTTTCAGCCTCCCGTCGCGAGAGAATTTTAGTGTTGATGGTGGACCGTTCCGGTGGCTCAGAGCGGCATTTTTGGCTAACCCCCCCACACTACCGCAAATGCTAGCCTGCCAGCTCTCGCTGCCGCATACCACCGGACGAGGTGCTTTTAGCCGGGCCCTCGAGGTTTAACACACAACACAAGTTATTAAAAAAAATGGTTACCAACTTCTTAAAAAAAATGTGCTGCTAACTCTAGAACTTAACTTTTAAATTGAAAGTAAATGCACTAGATTTGAATGAACTCCAACTAGGGATATTTTTAAGATTTTAAATGCTAAGACGGAATATTTGGTAACATTGAATTGTCGTTAACGGTTTTTAATAACCCTGCTAGTTTTTGCACGTCTTTTCCGAAGAAACGTTACGAAAGAATGAGTCTTAGACAAAATTCGTTTTCTTCATCAAATTGGGCATAATGAAAGTTCTAAAATTGTCTATCGTTTTTATCTTTTGCTTTGTTTTTGAAGTTAATTGTGTTGGTCGACCAGCTCAAATCGATCGTCAAAGTTTCTTAGATGCTTGTGCAAAATTCAAAGAAGATATAATTCGGCCGGACGGTTTAATTGCTTCTAAAAGTAGCAATGTGCGGTTGCAATTGCAGGAAGACTTGGTGGCAAACTAAAACCTTCTTACACTAAAGTTTCATCAAACTGCTTTGGTGTTTTAGATCTCCTACGAAATGGAAAAAAGATTCGATGCCAGTATTTGATTCGGAATCTGACGTCGATTCGGATACTGAGACCAGGGAGGAATTTGAGACCAGTGAGGAATCCATCAGTGAACACGAAGACGGGGATATAGGCAGGCCTTTAGCTTTCGAGTTTCATTTGACACGAGAAGAGTTCGATTCTATGACTGAAGTTTCTTACTACAACAGACGTTCCAGAAAAACAACTGGTAAACGGAGTTGTCTAACTTTCAAGAAATTTGAATGGGAGTCTGTAATTCGGACAAAGATTTGGGAAGAAGTACACTACAAATGTAAAATTAGTTTCAAGAACCACCACCACCACCACCACCTGTCAAATCGTGGAGAATCCGGAAAAATAAATGGTACAATTGAACACATTTAAATAAATGTTTACAATTTAACACATAAGTTGCAACTATTGTTTTTAATTTTTTAATCATCTTTTTCTGCAGGTTATTATCTTTGCGGATCTCGTTTTTTAGGGATAATTTCGAGTAATGGAATTGATGATCTCACAGACTTGCGAAATATCTCCCGGATGTCAAAATAAAAAATGCGGAACGGCATATGTAAGGAAAAAGGATCGAGAACGATTAGCAAAAGAACTGGAACACGAACATGTTCATGTATACAGAGCCAAGCAAGCGAATGCTTTAATGTACAAGACAGGAGACGTCATTCCTCCAATTTTGCCGGATGCAGCAATCTTACACACTTTAAAAAGTCAAGAAAAGAGGAAAACCTATTTGGACCCCAATCCCATTAACGCAATCGAAATCTTAAAACTAACTCGGTATGCAGGCAGTATCCATTGTATTTGGCATAACCCATTCTGCGTACATTATTGGACCAATCTTCAAATTGATGTGTCTCGGAAATGCTTTGCCAAGGGGATAACTAAAATTTCGATTGATGCAACTGGTGGTATTTGCGATAAAAAGAACTCAAAGGAAATATTTGTGTACCAGATTACTGTGAATTGTAAACATCATTTCACTATCGGTCAAATGCTATCTACATGTCACATTACCGACACCATTCAATACTGGTTGCAGATGTGGATTAAGTCTGGTGCCCCTGTTCGAAGAGAAGTTGTCATCGATGGATCACCTGCTTTAATGAGTGCAGTTGCAAGGGCATTTACTCTAAACCAAAACATTCGGGACTATGCCGCAAAAATTGGAAATGGAGACGATTTGCCGTGTTTTATCAGACTTGATGTGGCCCATTTTATAAAAACTTACCGAAATATTTTAGCGAAGCCAATGAGGGCCACAATACGAGTATTTTGGCTCGCAGTAATAGGACAGCTTATTATATGTCGCTCGTCGGTAAGAGCCAGAGAAATAATCCGCTCAATATTAATCGTAGGAAAAAGCGAATTTGAAGGCGATCTTCCAAATGGTCTACCAACCTCTTGTGAAATTCGTAAACAGAAATTAGAAGGTCTTATAACAGGTAAATTTTCGATTTGTAATTTTATACTATAAAATTCTATAAATACTTGAACTAATAAAACGATATTGAATGAAAGTATCTCAATGAAACAGTTAAACAAACAAAGATAAATGTTATGATTATTATGTTTATTTGTTTACAGGAACTTATTCTACCAGAGAACAAGAAGATGAGGATTCAGATGATGGATATGTTGGAGGCAACGAAAGACCTTCTTTAGGTTCTATTCTAGATGAGGAAGATGAAAATAGTCCCTCTAACTTATGGCACGAATATGGACTAACAACTGACAAAGAGACGGACTATGTGAAGAAGGAAAGAGGAAATCGGGTAAATGCCCATACTTGCCCGAACTTGATCAAAAAGTTGTTACGAGATTTGCGGTTGTTCCCCATCTGGGGTAATGTCCACTCAGGACAATTCGGGATAGATGATGGCAATCTTGGAACGTCTGGTGGAAGTGAAGGGGAGTTTAATAAAACGAAAAATATCTTCAATCGAAAAACCAGGAAACGCGCGGATAAATTTGTGGACATGCACCTCAATTATTTGGAAGGAAACATTAAACTAATTGATCCAAGTTTATTAGATCAAGTGACGGATGCTGACTCCAAAGGCGCCGGAAAACGTCAACAAGCTTCTACATCGGAGTCCAGTGCTTCATCTACTACTGACACAGGCTGCACGATTTGTGCAGATGGTAACCGCCCTCCTAGCTATTACAAATGTGAAACTTGTGGAAAAGCCGTACACGCAATACATCCCTGCTCATATCCTGATGGTGATGAGGATGATAAACGGATTTGCCACCAGTGTCCAGGCATGCCAGATTGGGCGAAATTTCGCGATTTGGGCTAGAAAAGTAATTGAAGTGGCGAGAAAAAAATCCGATTCGCGAAATTTCGCCCTTTGGGCTACTTATCTTAAAACGTTGGGCGGATTGGGCTAAAAGATATTTTTTTTTCAATAAATATTGCAATCAACTGATTTTCATTATTTGAAATTTGCCGCCCTTTTCAGAGCCAATCATCAGCGTAATAATGAACGTGGTGTGCGTGTTATCGCTCGCACACCATGACTCACAGTCAAGTATCGTGTCGCGTGTCGTGCTGTGTTCTGCAGTGGAATCGTTGTGTCTCCGTTCCACGCATTGCCGAAGATACGGGAATCGTTGTGCTTGTGTCGGCGTTATGGGCAAATGGGGAAAGTATTTAAAACATTACAACCCAAAATGGGAAAAAGAAGAAGAATTCCGAGGTAAGTAAATGATCATAACTTTCATACGAGAATTCTTCTAGAATTTTTGATTTGAAGAAAGTCTGTTATTGTGTTTGTTTACTTTTGTCTTTCTGAGTTTGTTTTTGTTTTGATATGACTTGAGAGCGCGCTTGTTTTGATGATATACAAATTTCATATTCGAAAAATAACAAAGTCAAAAATAATAAAGTCATTATTTAAAAAGTCATAAAAAAATGAAATCATTATAAATCTTAATTTGAAATAAACATTTAACATTTTTAACAGGATGGCTTCAGCGTGCTTCAGAACAAGACGTGCTTGAGGGTAAACAAGAAGTTTATTGTACACTTTGCAAGAAACATCTGAGAGCCCAAAGAAATGATTTGAGGAAACATTGCAAAGCATCTATACACCAAGATAAGGAAAAGGCACTCGAAAAGTCTCAGAAAAAAATTACAGAATTTCGGTGAATATTGCATTTTGTTATTAAGTTTGCTCCTACATTTCCACATTTTTGTTGACTTGATTTTTCTATTTTTTTAGGCTATGTTCAGGTGGAAAATGAGGCAAAAGTGAATGACGTCAAACTAGCAGTGTTCATCGCAATGCACACTTCTATATTAAGTGTTGATCATCTTGGAATGCTGTTGCAAAAACTGGGAAAGGGAAGCAAACTGGAAAATTCGAAATTGCACCGGACAAAGTGCACTGCCTTAATTTCACAAGTTGTTGGTCCAGCCATGCTTCAAGAAATCATCGATGACCTTGGCGACTCACCATACACATTGATAGTTGACGAATCAACAGACGTCTCGACTGTCAAATTTCTGGCCTTATGCATTTCATACTTCAGTAGAACAAAAGATGACATGATCACTTTGTTCGCTGAAGATGAAGAGGAGGTTTGTGATCTAATGAACGAATAAGTGCAAATACTGTAGTCATGCAACACGTTCCTTTCGTATTAATATTAATTTAATCAATTAAATTATTTTGTTTTGTAAAGATGACGTGCAATCACAAATATTATGTGTGCATCAATGTTAAAATAAAATGTGAATAATGTAAAAATACGTTAATAAAACAAACTGACTGATTAAAAAAGGATTAAATTACGTTATTTGAATTAATATAATTCAATAAAAACTTGTTTCCACATTTTAATAAGAAAAAATATTCAAATAGACGATTGGGCGAATTTGGGCTACATTACCGCCATCTGGTGGCGAAAAAAGTTTTTGAGCATCTGGCAACTCTGCCAGTGTCACTTCAGAAAAGACAAAGCCGGTTCAAAAGCTAAACAAACACGAACAGCTCACAACAAATTACAGTGTATTCAAGAAGAGATGACCCATGAATCTTCAAACTTAAGCTAGCAAAGCCATCGGTAATTTAAAAAAAAATGGTAATAAATTGTTTTTCGTGGTAATTAATTAGCAATAAAGGTTTTGCAATTAATTACCATAAAAAAATTGGTGTGTGCTAAAATGGCCATGCTCACTTAATACGTTTGGATTTGTGAGACACCCATTCGATCCGTGTGATTTACGTGCACCGCGTGTGACCGAACATAGGAACGACTTCTCAACAGGAAACAACTAGGAACTCTTATCATCCCAAGACTCCTCCTCCCTCAACCCATAGACGGAAGGAGAACTCATCGCTGCAGATTCATCTATCGACCAGCTGTAATCAACATAAGGCAAGACTGTCACCAATCAAGCCTCCATATCAGCGAGATAATAATAAGGTCAGATTATCCAAATGTTTTACTCTCTCTCCTCTTTGTGAAATTATTTTTTTTAAGCAATAAGAAATCTTTTTATATAAAATATTTTTTTGCTCTTAATACTAATATACAATTATAGAATAAAATAGCAAAATATTAAATTAGGACTAATTTTGTGGTTGCAAGGAAAGCATAAAGATATACAGTGAATAGCACGATCAAAGTTAAAGATAAAAGGTGTTATTATGCGCTCTATGTTAATATTATATCCGAGGAAAGTAGTTTAACTAGTCAACTTGAAGTAGCTAGAAGCCGGCAAAGAGAACTATCAGAAATCATCAGTAGCTTCCAAAACCCCCAACCCAACCAAATACAACTCGATTCAATAATGTTATCACTTAATATCGACCCATTAAAATATATTTCTAAATTACCTGAGTTCCATGGATATTACCGAGAACTCCAAAATTTCGTCGACCTTGTCGACAGAATTCACCCGATGCTCGTAAGATACGACGAACTTGCTCAAAAAATTTTTTCAGACCATATTAAAGCTAAATTAAAAGAGAAAGCCAAAGAGGTAATAGAAATAAATGCGCATGTTACGTCATGGACAGATATTAAGACTGTGATACGCCTATTAAGTAATTTACCAAAGTCTCCCAAAAATTAAACGCATCACTGAAAACAAAACATGAAACCAAGCGCAGCACTCAAGATCCCGATCTACCGCATTGCACATAGGTCATTGCCGGGCAGCACAAGCCGAGCGCTGACCCACATAGCAGGGGGTGCTCACGTTTCACGCATAATGCAAGAAAAACAACGAGTGAGAGCATAGCTCGCCGGCGCACAGTGGTTCCAAACGCCGAAAAGCTAGCCAAAAATACCAAAAGTGAAGTTACTAGATCTAGGACTTTTTAGTGTACCACATGTTAGGTTGGTACCTGTACTTTAAGAACGCAGCATCACCAATGCCAACAATACGCACATGTCGGCAGCGTGGCGTCGTAAAGTGAAGGTTAAAATACGTCAATTTCACAAGTTGCTCGACTTCAACGGCCAATTTTCGTGATATAGTGTTAATTATTCATGGTGAAGTGATTTGTTTCGTGAAGAGGACTATCTGAGGTTAGTATAACACGTACAGTTTGAAAATTAAAATGTTTGTACATTGTTTGTATTACATTGTTTGTAAAACACAAAATCTCATCGTTTTCATGCTACTTTTACTTTCTCAATATCTCGAGTCCCACGAGATCCCGGGCTGAAATAAATTGTGTATGATACGGCAATCCTAGTAGAAAATTGTCATACGTGTAACTTTTGCCCGAACTTGCCCATTTTTGAAAAAATGCAATTTGAAAAATCACTTAAAAATTGACTAAAAATATGATATTCATGTTAATTCAAGCGTAATATGGGCACAAAAAATCTTGTTACAGTTAGTTAATGTTGAGTATACGTGAAAACAATAATTTTTAACATTTTAAACAATGAAATTTTTATAAACAATAAAATAATTTTCGAAAAAACGTTATTGTACATTTTTTAAAAGAAAGTTAATATTTGTATACTTATGAAAATGGTATATTTCAGGTAATATTTGTTAAAAAGTCTTTATTAATCAAAAAAGAACTCTCTGAAGATAGCTGTACCTAACCTAACCTGTCAACTGTAGTAACAATGTAAATAGTTCATTTTTTTAAACAAATTATAAAGAATGTTGAACTTTTTTATACTAAAATTTTTTCGTTTGTTTTTTCAGTGTCCTATAAAAAATGTCTCTTACGAAAAGAGACATTTTTAATCTTATAAAGGATAACATCAAAGGGGACAATAATGTACTTATAAATCTTTTACAAGAACATATAACTAACGAAAGCAAACGAACGTATACATTCTCTGACGAATATAAAGCGGCGCTGAGAAAATTATTTTATAAACTAAGAACGAAATGGGATGCGTGCAATAGAACGCTCAACAGATTCATGGAGGAAAATGATACTTGGCTAAACGTCAATTTCCAGTTCACTGAGCAACCCGCGCCTGTACAGTGCCCTGGCCCATCTCAAGCCGCGCTTTCATCAACAAGTCTGCAAGGACGCGGGCGCCCATCGTCATCTTTTGAAGAATCGAGCGACCGGACAAAGCGTAGACGGACACAACAGATACGAGACGAGTACAGTTCGAACGAACTAGCATATGCTACGCAAATAAGTCTTCGAGCCAGTGGTCAAACGGATGCGGCGAAAATTATCAAGGACATAGGTGAGCCGGCAACTGCTTCGAAGTACAGATCGTCTCTTACCGAAATGCGTGAAACGCCTTTCACCAAAGAAGAAGCTATATCACTTCTTATTGAAAATAAAATTTCAAAAAGTGCATACCAAAATACTAGGGCTTCAAGTATGCGAAAAAATTGTAAATTGTATCCGTCCTATAAACAAGTCCTTATTGCTAAAAAAGATTGTTATCCTCCCACAACTGAATACACAATCACTGAAACTTACAGTGAGATCAAATTGCAAGCGTTATTAGATCTTACTGCTAAGCGAATACTAATACAAGTTCAAAAGGAAGTCATTCAAAACCTTAGTGCTGATGATGTACCGCAAAACGGGGCTACTTTGACAGATTTTGGGGCTACTTTGACAGAGCGCCAAAATCGGCTTTCACGTGTGCTCAGCAAGTGTGCGTGACCTCGAGTAATATTGCGCGAAGCGCAATATTACTCGGGTGAGGGGAACGCGTCATAGCGTTGTGATCGGCGCGCCCGCCGACTAGTCCGAACAGGTTCGTCGCTTGAGTTTGTTGTGTGGTGGTGCAAAAATACGACTAAATATTGTTGGGATCTTTACTTTTCGGTAAGTTTATTGTATTGTTTACTTAAATAAAACTACAATTGTGAGTATTCGTGATTAAATTGGTGTAAAATAAGGATTTTTATTTGTTTTAGGTTACCTTTGTATTTGTTTGTATTTACAAATGAACTACAATGGTCAGAGAGTATAAAAGAAAACTGGGTGCCCGGAGTTACAAAAATTACAGCGATGAAACCCTTGCAAAAGCCGTTGCTGAAGTGAGGGCAGGTCTTCTTACCCCGAGTGCGGCTGCCAAGAAGTATAAAATAAATAGAACAACTATTGTAAACAAAATTCATCACCAACATGAACTAAAGCCGTGTCATCCAACTGTTTTGACTCCTGAAACTGAAAAACTAATAGCCGATACCTTGAAAATATTAACAGATTGGGGTGTTCCTCTTACGAAGCGCGATATCCAAATTATTGTTCAGGTATTGGTCACCAGGGAAGGTAGGGTTATAAAAGAATGGAAAGACAACTCACCGGGGCCGGACTTTGTGACCGACTTTGCAGTGCGAAACAACCTTACTCAGAGACTGGCCACAAATATCAAACCTGCTAGAGCATCAATAGGTCTTAATGAGATAAAAGAATTATTTTCAAAAAATTGAGACCAGCTCTGGAGGAGACGCGTCCAGGTGTTACGAATGCATTTATAGTGCAAGTGCACATGTTTGGCATTAGAAGGGAAAGTTTTGTGAGTCGATCTTCAGAAGAGGAAAATACTTCTCCGTTTAGTGATTGCGATATAAATAATAGTTATGGGTCCAATGAAGAAGAAAATTATATCGAAGGAATTAGCGATTCCGAGTACGAGTCGAATGAGTCCTCCACCACTTCAAACAATTGCGACAGTGACAATCGAGGAGGATCAGGACGAGTCCAACGATGTTTCGATACCATGCAATCAAGAGGGGGGGACGAATTCACTGAATATGGAGACGACGACAATAGATCATCAGCAACAATCGGAATGCGAAGATACTATGAATCGTTTTCGGGAGAAATTAGCAGCGAAGAAGAGAAAACGTTTGATCGAAAAAGAAGACGGAGTTCTTCCGACGAAGAAGAAGATTCAATTTCAAAAAAGTTTAGAATTGAAAACAATGAACCCAACGAGTCTTTTGGAGAAAATTCAACCGAAAGAAATCGATGGGATTTTAATGATAACATTTCTGTCAGTATTGCAGGTTCTATGGGACGATACTCAGACTTGGTTGACAATTCTACCCAATTTGCGACAACTACTAAAGAAGGCACTAAAAGAAAAAATGTGGGAATTGAAGAGGCATATCTCTACAATTCTGCCACTAATTTCGAATACATTGAACAAGATGAAACCGCAATTGATCGACTCCAAAAATTGTTCGATAGAGGATTTCGTCAAAGAGCTGCAAAAAGACGAATCGTTCATGATATCTACGGAATATTTGATAAAGGATCAGGATTTCAATTGGATAATGGACAATTACGATCTGGATTTAGAGGATCAGTCCTTCTTATCTTCAAACATAACGACCATGTCCACATCATCCATGACTGTTCCTATTCAAACAACAGTTGTCGATGCCAATTCGCCGAAATTCTTAGAAAACACGAATGCATCACCAGACGATTTTCTCGACGGATTATTCCCAGCTGGGAGTTTGGAATCCAACATTGGGCTAATATCGCAGTCTATAGCGAAAAGGGAAGGAGACAACTTGTTTACATTAACATCGCCGGGCGAACCTGGTTTCCAGGTTGTAAAGATGGATGTGTACAATTATTCAACTATATCAGGGATGCGCAAGGAGGATTGGTGGA
This sequence comes from Philonicus albiceps, assembly GCA_963969385.1. Lineage (NCBI taxonomy): Eukaryota > Metazoa > Arthropoda > Insecta > Diptera > Asilidae > Philonicus > Philonicus albiceps. The sequence goes on along the minus strand of OZ017773.1, from coordinate 22,865,946 downwards.
AAACAGCATTGTACCGGACAACGTTTCATATTTTGTCACCTGTAGACCCGAAATACACGCTGGTCAATCGGCTTCTGAATCAGGCTGGGCATCAAATCAGACAATTACAAAACGTCAAAAAGGAGGTAAGGGCGACGAAATCGTTTGGTTTCTTCAGAAGCGACCGACCTCGCCAGTAAATTTGATTTTTGAGACTAGCCTTTGGCTAAAGTCAAAATATAAATTTTTTGATATAAACAGTGTAACAATACGAAATTGCATAAAAATTGTTAATAATTATTATAATGAATTATCTTTTTTAGAGTTATACAATTTCTTTAACACTTGCGAACCACAACATTTAATCTTTAACGCACCTTTAGGTAATATAGAATCTTATTATTATAATCAAAAGGAATCTATAGAAATTATGGAAAAACTTTTAATGTTTCAATTTGATAATAATTATTTGAAAATTCGCAGATTTTTACAAATTTTATTAAATGTAATTGATAAAAGAATTCCTAAGAAGAATTCAATATTTGTTTTAAGTGCTCCCTCAGCTGGTAAGAATTTTTTCTTTGATGCTTTCATACACTATTGCATAAATTTTGGACAATTAGGAAATTTTAATAGATATTCAAATTTTCCCATGATGGAGGCAGTTGGAAGACGAATCATTTTATGGAACGAACCAGTTATTGAACCATCAGCTATAGAAACTCTAAAGATGTTATTGGGTGGGGATAGTGTTAATTGTAAAGTAAAATATCAAGCAGACGCCATTGTGATGAGGACACCTGTAATCATTTTAAGTAATAACGATGTCTTCCCAAAAGATGAAGCTTTTCGATCAAGAATGTATTCATTTAAATGGAAACCAGCTCCTTTTTTAAAAAAATGTACTAAAAAACCATATCCATTAGCTTGTTATTCTTTATTAAATAAATATGAATTAATATAATATTCTTTGTTTTTAATTAATATTTAATAATTCAAATTCATCTTCGACTTCTTCGCCTACATTACCGGAACCAGTATCTGTTTGACCAAATAATGTTTGTCCATCGGTATAATGTTGAGCTGTATTAGGTTGAAACGAAATTTCCTGTGGCCAACTGATTGGACTGCCTTTAGAAAATGCTGACGTAAAATTAAATTGGTTACGAGCCAAAGAGATAATGCAGAAGAAGATGCCCCATAAATAAATGTCCCACCCACCATCGACGATACTCCAGAAATCGATTTCCCAACTATGCCAGAAGTCAGTTCGCCAAGCACCTTCAATAACTCTCCAAAATCGATTTATATTTTAGATTTAGATTTTCCAACTATGGATGACTCTCCTGAAATAGAAGATAATGTCTCAGCTTTTAAGAATAATCAACCAGTCCCTTCAACCTTTGGACTGCTTACAAAGCGCCAGACTGATTCCGACGAAGATGTGCCTCTGAGTTGTTTGGTTCGCAAGAAGGAAATCAAAAACAAGGACAAGAAGAAGAATAAGAAGGAGTCTAATTTTTGTTATATCTGTAGGTCGACTATAGGTTCTAACGCCATTCTGTTGACTGGATATGCTGCATTACCTGTAAAAACTGGGTGTGTGGGATATGCAATAAGGGCTCAAACAATCCGTCATACGAATGTGTGGTGTGTGAGGACGACTCTAACTAATTGTTTCTTGCCTATAATATTGCCAAAGTTGATTGTTACCTATCTTGTTTAAATTGATCTCAATTATATTAATTATTACTTAAGAGACTGATTAAGTGGCATTAACAGTACCTTCGGTACAAGTATTGTAATACTTGCGTTAATAAAGAATAATTTAATTGTAAAAATATTTGTTTTCATTTAAATCCATGTAGTTTTCAATAAAATAATAGCTTTTTTGGTCAAAATGATGTCACAGTAACCCATGCTTTTACTATCTTTGACGTCAGTTGCATTTCAATGCCCTGTCAAAGAAACCCCACTTCTGGGGTTACTTTGACATTTAATAAATTAAAAAAAGTAGGGAGTTAGGGGGGGTGGTAGGTTTTAAATTTGCCATAGATTTGATAACCAAAGGACACATTGTTCTGTTGGCGTAAAAAAAAAGTGAAATTCGAGCCGTAAAAAAAAAGTTACAATCCAAAAACCTCCAAAACCTGTTCAAAGTAGCCCCGTTTTACGGTACGTCAAATGCAGTTACTTTGTAAGTGGGGATGTGACGGAACGTCCGGTCAGAACACTTTTAAACAAAGATTTGATAACGACAATGAAGGTAATATGACAGACTCAAACATTTTTTTTATTTCACTTGTTCCGCTTCGACTGATTTCCGTCAATAATTCAGTTCAAAAAGAAACAATTATTTGGAGAAATCCTCGACCTTCTTCTCCTCGGTTTTGTCGGCCAATTAAAGTTGCATTTCTGCGCGAGACTGTTGAATCAACTAAAGCTGAAGTTGCCAGAATAGAGGAGCAAGAGAAAGAGTTAGTTTCATTTGAAACTATTGTTGACGGTAAAGAAATCAGTGTTTCCTTCAAATTATCAATGACTATGATCGATGGAAAAGTATGTAACTCACTGACGAATACAACATCAGCCATGAGGTGCTACCTTTGCAATTGCACTTCGAAACAGTTCAATGATTTGAATCTTGTTCTGAACAAGGAAATCAACGAAGATAATTTGAAGTTTGGAATCTCTGTTTTGCATGCAAAAATTCTCTTTTTTGAATGTCTTCTGCTCATTTCGTATAAGTTAGACCAAAAGAAATGGTCAAAGCGCGGTTCTGAAGAAAAAAAAGCAGCAATTAAAATTCGAAAAGAGAACATTCAAAAAGGGTTTCGTCAACAGTTAGGACTTTTGGTTGATATGCCAAAACAGGGATTTGGAAGTTCAAATGATGGAAACACAGCTCGTCGTTTCTTTGAAAATGCGAAAGTCAGTGCTACAATTACAGGCATCGACGAAAATTTGCTCAAACGGTTCCACGTTATTTTGCAAGCACTGGGTTCTAGATTTAAAATTAATATTATTAAGTTTAATGAGTATGCGTTGGAAACCGCTCGTTTGTACGTACAGCTGTATCCCTGGTTTTATATGCCAACTACTGTGCACAAGTTGTTAATTCACGGTGGAAAAATAATCCAGTCATCGCTACTGCCAATCGGACAAATGTCTGAAGAAGCTCAAGAGTCGTGCAACAAATTCATTAAACAAGAAGTATAAAATAAATAGAACAACTATTGTAAACAAAATTCATCACCAACATGAACTAAAGCCGTGTCATCCAACTGTTTTGACTCCTGAAACTGAAAAACTAATAGCCGATACCTTGAAAATATTAACAGATTGGGGTGTTCCTCTTACGAAGCGCGATATCCAAATTATTGTTCAGGTATTGGTCACCAGGGAAGGTAGGGTTATAAAAGAATGGAAAGACAACTCACCGGGGCCGGACTTTGTGACCGACTTTGCAGTGCGAAACAACCTTACTCAGAGACTGGCCACAAATATCAAACCTGCTAGAGCATCAATAGGTCTTAATGAGATAAAAGAATTATTTTCAAAAAATTGAGACCAGCTCTGGAGGAGACACGTCCAGGTGTTACGAATGCATTTATAGTGCAAGTGCACATGTTTGGCATTAGAAGGGAAAGTTTTGTGAGTCGATCTTCAGAAGAGGAAAATACTTCTCCGTTTAGTGATTGCGATATAAATAATAGTTATGGGTCCAATGAAGAAGAAAATTATATCGAAGGAATTAGCGATTCCGAGTACGAGTCGAATGAGTCCTCCACCACTTCAAACAATTGCGACAGTGACAATCGAGGAGGATCAGGACGAGTCCAACGATGTTTCGATACCATGCAATCAAGAGGGGGGGACGAATTCACTGAATATGGAGACGACGACAATAGATCATCAGCAACAATCGGAATGCGAAGATACTATGAATCGTTTTCGGGAGAAATTAGCAGCGAAGAAGAGAAAACGTTTGATCGAAAAAGAAGACGGAGTTCTTCCGACGAAGAAGAAGATTCAATTTCAAAAAAGTTTAGAATTGAAAACAATGAACCCAACGAGTCTTTTGGAGAAAATTCAACCGAAAGAAATCGATGGGATTTTAATGATAACATTTCTGTCAGTATTGCAGGTTCTATGGGACGATACTCAGACTTGGTTGACAATTCTACCCAATTTGCGACAACTACTAAAGAAGGCACTAAAAGAAAAAATGTGGGAATTGAAGAGGCATATCTCTACAATTCTGCCACTAATTTCGAATACATTGAACAAGATGAAACCGCAATTGATCGACTCCAAAAATTGTTCGATAGAGGATTTCGTCAAAGAGCTGCAAAAAGACGAATCGTTCATGATATCTACGGAATATTTGATAAAGGATCAGGATTTCAATTGGATAATGGACAATTACGATCTGGATTTAGAGGATCAGTCCTTCTTATCTTCAAACATAACGACCATGTCCACATCATCCATGACTGTTCCTATTCAAACAACAGTTGTCGATGCCAATTCGCCGAAATTCTTAGAAAACACGAATGCATCACCAGACGATTTTCTCGACGGATTATTCCCAGCTGGGAGTTTGGAATCCAACATTGGGCTAATATCGCAGTCTATAGCGAAAAGGGAAGGAGACAACTTGTTTACATTAACATCGCCGGGCGAACCTGGTTTCCAGGTTGTAAAGATGGATGTGTACAATTATTCAACTATATCAGGGATGCGCAAGGAGGATTGGTGGAAAACAGCATTGTACCGGACAACGTTTCATATTTTGTCACCTGTAGACCCGAAATACACGCTGGTCAATCGGCTTCTGAATCAGGCTGGGCATCAAATCAGACAATTACAAAACGTCAAAAAGGAGGTAAGGGCGACGAAATCGTTTGGTTTCTTCAGAAGCGACCGACCTCGCCAGTAAATTTGATTTTTGAGACTAGCCTTTGGCTAAAGTCAAAATATAAATTTTTTGATATAAACAGTGTAACAATACGAAATTGCATAAAAATTGTTAATAATTATTATAATGAATTATCTTTTTTAGAGTTATACAATTTCTTTAACACTTGCGAACCACAACATTTAATCTTTAACGCACCTTTAGGTAATATAGAATCTTATTATTATAATCAAAAGGAATCTATAGAAATTATGGAAAAACTTTTAATGTTTCAATTTGATAATAATTATTTGAAAATTCGCAGATTTTTACAAATTTTATTAAATGTAATTGATAAAAGAATTCCTAAGAAGAATTCAATATTTGTTTTAAGTGCTCCCTCAGCTGGTAAGAATTTTTTCTTTGATGCTTTCATACACTATTGCATAAATTTTGGACAATTAGGAAATTTTAATAGATATTCAAATTTTCCCATGATGGAGGCAGTTGGAAGACGAATCATTTTATGGAACGAACCAGTTATTGAACCATCAGCTATAGAAACTCTAAAGATGTTATTGGGTGGGGATAGTGTTAATTGTAAAGTAAAATATCAAGCAGACGCCATTGTGATGAGGACACCTGTAATCATTTTAAGTAATAACGATGTCTTCCCAAAAGATGAAGCTTTTCGATCAAGAATGTATTCATTTAAATGGAAACCAGCTCCTTTTTTAAAAAAATGTACTAAAAAACCATATCCATTAGCTTGTTATTCTTTATTAAATAAATATGAATTAATATAATATTCTTTGTTTTTAATTAATATTTAATAATTCAAATTCATCTTCGACTTCTTCGCCTACATTACCGGAACCAGTATCTGTTTGACCAAATAATGTTTGTCCATCGGTATAATGTTGAGCTGTATTAGGTTGAAACGAAATTTCCTGTGGCCAACTGATTGGACTGCCTTTAGAAAATGCTGACGTAAAATTAAATTGGTTACGAGCCAAAGAGATAATGCAGAAGAAGATGCCCCATAAATAAATGTCCCACCCACCATCGACGATACTCCAGAAATCGATTTCCCAACTATGCCAGAAGTCAGTTCGCCAAGCACCTTCAATAACTCTCCAAAATCGATTTATATTTTAGATTTAGATTTTCCAACTATGGATGACTCTCCTGAAATAGAAGATAATGTCTCAGCTTTTAAGAATAATCAACCAGTCCCTTCAACCTTTGGACTGCTTACAAAGCGCCAGACTGATTCCGACGAAGATGTGCCTCTGAGTTGTTTGGTTCGCAAGAAGGAAATCAAAAACAAGGACAAGAAGAAGAATAAGAAGGAGTCTAATTTTTGTTATATCTGTAGGTCGACTATAGGTTCTAACGCCATTCTGTTGACTGGATATGCTGCATTACCTGTAAAAACTGGGTGTGTGGGATATGCAATAAGGGCTCAAACAATCCGTCATACGAATGTGTGGTGTGTGAGGACGACTCTAACTAATTGTTTCTTGCCTATAATATTGCCAAAGTTGATTGTTACCTATCTTGTTTAAATTGATCTCAATTATATTAATTATTACTTAAGAGACTGATTAAGTGGCATTAACAGTACCTTCGGTACAAGTATTGTAATACTTGCGTTAATAAAGAATAATTTAATTGTAAAAATATTTGTTTTCATTTAAATCCATGTAGTTTTCAATAAAATAATAGCTTTTTTGGTCAAAATGATGTCACAGTAACCCATGCTTTTACTATCTTTGACGTCAGTTGCATTTCAATGCCCTGTCAAAGAAACCCCACTTCTGGGGTTACTTTGACATTTAATAAATTAAAAAAAGTAGGGAGTTAGGGGGGGTGGTAGGTTTTAAATTTGCCATAGATTTGATAACCAAAGGACACATTGTTCTGTTGGCGTAAAAAAAAAGTGAAATTCGAGCCGTAAAAAAAAAGTTACAATCCAAAAACCTCCAAAACCTGTTCAAAGTAGCCCCGTTTTACGGTACGTCAAATGCAGTTACTTTGTAAGTGGGGATGTGACGGAACGTCCGGTCAGAACACTTTTAAACAAAGATTTGATAACGACAATGAAGGTAATATGACAGACTCAAACATTTTTTTTATTTCACTTGTTCCGCTTCGACTGATTTCCGTCAATAATTCAGTTCAAAAAGAAACAATTATTTGGAGAAATCCTCGACCTTCTTCTCCTCGGTTTTGTCGGCCAATTAAAGTTGCATTTCTGCGCGAGACTGTTGAATCAACTAAAGCTGAAGTTGCCAGAATAGAGGAGCAAGAGAAAGAGTTAGTTTCATTTGAAACTATTGTTGACGGTAAAGAAATCAGTGTTTCCTTCAAATTATCAATGACTATGATCGATGGAAAAGTATGTAACTCACTGACGAATACAACATCAGCCATGAGGTGCTACCTTTGCAATTGCACTTCGAAACAGTTCAATGATTTGAATCTTGTTCTGAACAAGGAAATCAACGAAGATAATTTGAAGTTTGGAATCTCTGTTTTGCATGCAAAAATTCTCTTTTTTGAATGTCTTCTGCTCATTTCGTATAAGTTAGACCAAAAGAAATGGTCAAAGCGCGGTTCTGAAGAAAAAAAAGCAGCAATTAAAATTCGAAAAGAGAACATTCAAAAAGGGTTTCGTCAACAGTTAGGACTTTTGGTTGATATGCCAAAACAGGGATTTGGAAGTTCAAATGATGGAAACACAGCTCGTCGTTTCTTTGAAAATGCGAAAGTCAGTGCTACAATTACAGGCATCGACGAAAATTTGCTCAAACGGTTCCACGTTATTTTGCAAGCACTGGGTTCTAGATTTAAAATTAATATTATTAAGTTTAATGAGTATGCGTTGGAAACCGCTCGTTTGTACGTACAGCTGTATCCCTGGTTTTATATGCCAACTACTGTGCACAAGTTGTTAATTCATGGTGGAAAAATAATCCAGTCATCGCTACTGCCAATCGGACAAATGTCTGAAGAAGCTCAAGAGTCGTGCAACAAATTCATTAAACAAGAAGTATAAAATAAATAGAACAACTATTGTAAACAAAATTCATCACCAACATGAACTAAAGCCGTGTCATCCAACTGTTTTGACTCCTGAAACTGAAAAACTAATAGCCGATACCTTGAAAATATTAACAGATTGGGGTGTTCCTCTTACGAAGCGCGATATCCAAATTATTGTTCAGGTATTGGTCACCAGGGAAGGTAGGGTTATAAAAGAATGGAAAGACAACTCACCGGGGCCGGACTTTGTGACCGACTTTGCAGTGCGAAACAACCTTACTCAGAGACTGGCCACAAATATCAAACCTGCTAGAGCATCAATAGGTCTTAATGAGATAAAAGAATTATTTTCAAAAAATTGAGACCAGCTCTGGAGGAGACGCGTCCAGGTGTTACGAATGCATTTATAGTGCAAGTGCACATGTTTGGCATTAGAAGGGAAAGTTTTGTGAGTCGATCTTCAGAAGAGGAAAATACTTCTCCGTTTAGTGATTGCGATATAAATAATAGTTATGGGTCCAATGAAGAAGAAAATTATATCGAAGGAATTAGCGATTCCGAGTACGAGTCGAATGAGTCCTCCACCACTTCAAACAATTGCGACAGTGACAATCGAGGAGGATCAGGACGAGTCCAACGATGTTTCGATACCATGCAATCAAGAGGGGGGGACGAATTCACTGAATATGGAGACGACGACAATAGATCATCAGCAACAATCGGAATGCGAAGATACTATGAATCGTTTTCGGGAGAAATTAGCAGCGAAGAAGAGAAAACGTTTGATCGAAAAAGAAGACGGAGTTCTTCCGACGAAGAAGAAGATTCAATTTCAAAAAAGTTTAGAATTGAAAACAATGAACCCAACGAGTCTTTTGGAGAAAATTCAACCGAAAGAAATCGATGGGATTTTAATGATAACATTTCTGTCAGTATTGCAGGTTCTATGGGACGATACTCAGACTTGGTTGACAATTCTACCCAATTTGCGACAACTACTAAAGAAGGCACTAAAAGAAAAAATGTGGGAATTGAAGAGGCATATCTCTACAATTCTGCCACTAATTTCGAATACATTGAACAAGATGAAACCGCAATTGATCGACTCCAAAAATTGTTCGATAGAGGATTTCGTCAAAGAGCTGCAAAAAGACGAATCGTTCATGATATCTACGGAATATTTGATAAAGGATCAGGATTTCAATTGGATAATGGACAATTACGATCTGGATTTAGAGGATCAGTCCTTCTTATCTTCAAACATAACGACCATGTCCACATCATCCATGACTGTTCCTATTCAAACAACAGTTGTCGATGCCAATTCGCCGAAATTCTTAGAAAACACGAATGCATCACCAGACGATTTTCTCGACGGATTATTCCCAGCTGGGAGTTTGGAATCCAACATTGGGCTAATATCGCAGTCTATAGCGAAAAGGGAAGGAGACAACTTGTTTACATTAACATCGCCGGGCGAACCTGGTTTCCAGGTTGTAAAGATGGATGTGTACAATTATTCAACTATATCAGGGATGCGCAAGGAGGATTGGTGGAAAACAGCATTGTACCGGACAACGTTTCATATTTTGTCACCTGTAGACCCGAAATACACGCTGGTCAATCGGCTTCTGAATCAGGCTGGGCATCAAATCAGACAATTACAAAACGTCAAAAAGGAGGTAAGGGCGACGAAATCGTTTGGTTTCTTCAGAAGCGACCGACCTCGCCAGTAAATTTGATTTTTGAGACTAGCCTTTGGCTAAAGTCAAAATATAAATTTTTTGATATAAACAGTGTAACAATACGAAATTGCATAAAAATTGTTAATAATTATTATAATGAATTATCTTTTTTAGAGTTATACAATTTCTTTAACACTTGCGAACCACAACATTTAATCTTTAACGCACCTTTAGGTAATATAGAATCTTATTATTATAATCAAAAGGAATCTATAGAAATTATGGAAAAACTTTTAATGTTTCAATTTGATAATAATTATTTGAAAATTCGCAGATTTTTACAAATTTTATTAAATGTAATTGATAAAAGAATTCCTAAGAAGAATTCAATATTTGTTTTAAGTGCTCCCTCAGCTGGTAAGAATTTTTTCTTTGATGCTTTCATACACTATTGCATAAATTTTGGACAATTAGGAAATTTTAATAGATATTCAAATTTTCCCATGATGGAGGCAGTTGGAAGACGAATCATTTTATGGAACGAACCAGTTATTGAACCATCAGCTATAGAAACTCTAAAGATGTTATTGGGTGGGGATAGTGTTAATTGTAAAGTAAAATATCAAGCAGACGCCATTGTGATGAGGACACCTGTAATCATTTTAAGTAATAACGATGTCTTCCCAAAAGATGAAGCTTTTCGATCAAGAATGTATTCATTTAAATGGAAACCAGCTCCTTTTTTAAAAAAATGTACTAAAAAACCATATCCATTAGCTTGTTATTCTTTATTAAATAAATATGAATTAATATAATATTCTTTGTTTTTAATTAATATTTAATAATTCAAATTCATCTTCGACTTCTTCGCCTACATTACCGGAACCAGTATCTGTTTGACCAAATAATGTTTGTCCATCGGTATAATGTTGAGCTGTATTAGGTTGAAACGAAATTTCCTGTGGCCAACTGATTGGACTGCCTTTAGAAAATGCTGACGTAAAATTAAATTGGTTACGAGCCAAAGAGATAATGCAGAAGAAGATGCCCCATAAATAAATGTCCCACCCACCATCGACGATACTCCAGAAATCGATTTCCCAACTATGCCAGAAGTCAGTTCGCCAAGCACCTTCAATAACTCTCCAAAATCGATTTATATTTTAGATTTAGATTTTCCAACTATGGATGACTCTCCTGAAATAGAAGATAATGTCTCAGCTTTTAAGAATAATCAACCAGTCCCTTCAACCTTTGGACTGCTTACAAAGCGCCAGACTGATTCCGACGAAGATGTGCCTCTGAGTTGTTTGGTTCGCAAGAAGGAAATCAAAAACAAGGACAAGAAGAAGAATAAGAAGGAGTCTAATTTTTGTTATATCTGTAGGTCGACTATAGGTTCTAACGCCATTCTGTTGACTGGATATGCTGCATTACCTGTAAAAACTGGGTGTGTGGGATATGCAATAAGGGCTCAAACAATCCGTCATACGAATGTGTGGTGTGTGAGGACGACTCTAACTAATTGTTTCTTGCCTATAATATTGCCAAAGTTGATTGTTACCTATCTTGTTTAAATTGATCTCAATTATATTAATTATTACTTAAGAGACTGATTAAGTGGCATTAACAGTACCTTCGGTACAAGTATTGTAATACTTGCGTTAATAAAGAATAATTTAATTGTAAAAATATTTGTTTTCATTTAAATCCATGTAGTTTTCAATAAAATAATAGCTTTTTTGGTCAAAATGATGTCACAGTAACCCATGCTTTTACTATCTTTGACGTCAGTTGCATTTCAATGCCCTGTCAAAGAAACCCCACTTCTGGGGTTACTTTGACATTTAATAAATTAAAAAAAGTAGGGAGTTAGGGGGGGTGGTAGGTTTTAAATTTGCCATAGATTTGATAACCAAAGGACACATTGTTCTGTTGGCGTAAAAAAAAAGTGAAATTCGAGCCGTAAAAAAAAAGTTACAATCCAAAAACCTCCAAAACCTGTTCAAAGTAGCCCCGTTTTACGGTACGTCAAATGCAGTTACTTTGTAAGTGGGGATGTGACGGAACGTCCGGTCAGAACACTTTTAAACAAAGATTTGATAACGACAATGAAGGTAATATGACAGACTCAAACATTTTTTTTATTTCACTTGTTCCGCTTCGACTGATTTCCGTCAATAATTCAGTTCAAAAAGAAACAATTATTTGGAGAAATCCTCGACCTTCTTCTCCTCGGTTTTGTCGGCCAATTAAAGTTGCATTTCTGCGCGAGACTGTTGAATCAACTAAAGCTGAAGTTGCCAGAATAGAGGAGCAAGAGAAAGAGTTAGTTTCATTTGAAACTATTGTTGACGGTAAAGAAATCAGTGTTTCCTTCAAATTATCAATGACTATGATCGATGGAAAAGTATGTAACTCACTGACGAATACAACATCAGCCATGAGGTGCTACCTTTGCAATTGCACTTCGAAACAGTTCAATGATTTGAATCTTGTTCTGAACAAGGAAATCAACGAAGATAATTTGAAGTTTGGAATCTCTGTTTTGCATGCAAAAATTCTCTTTTTTGAATGTCTTCTGCTCATTTCGTATAAGTTAGACCAAAAGAAATGGTCAAAGCGCGGTTCTGAAGAAAAAAAAGCAGCAATTAAAATTCGAAAAGAGAACATTCAAAAAGGGTTTCGTCAACAGTTAGGACTTTTGGTTGATATGCCAAAACAGGGATTTGGAAGTTCAAATGATGGAAACACAGCTCGTCGTTTCTTTGAAAATGCGAAAGTCAGTGCTACAATTACAGGCATCGACGAAAATTTGCTCAAACGGTTCCACGTTATTTTGCAAGCACTGGGTTCTAGATTTAAAATTAATATTATTAAGTTTAATGAGTATGCGTTGGAAACCGCTCGTTTGTACGTACAGCTGTATCCCTGGTTTTATATGCCAACTACTGTGCACAAGTTGTTAATTCACGGTGGAAAAATAATCCAGTCATCGCTACTGCCAATCGGACAAATGTCTGAAGAAGCTCAAGAGTCGTGCAACAAATTCATTAAACAAGAAGTATAAAATAAATAGAACAACTATTGTAAACAAAATTCATCACCAACATGAACTAAAGCCGTGTCATCCAACTGTTTTGACTCCTGAAACTGAAAAACTAATAGCCGATACCTTGAAAATATTAACAGATTGGGGTGTTCCTCTTACGAAGCGCGATATCCAAATTATTGTTCAGGTATTGGTCACCAGGGAAGGTAGGGTTATAAAAGAATGGAAAGACAACTCACCGGGGCCGGACTTTGTGACCGACTTTGCAGTGCGAAACAACCTTACTCAGAGACTGGCCACAAATATCAAACCTGCTAGAGCATCAATAGGTCTTAATGAGATAAAAGAATTATTTTCAAAAAATTGAGACCAGCTCTGGAGGAGACGCGTCCAGGTGTTACGAATGCATTTATAGTGCAAGTGCACATGTTTGGCATTAGAAGGGAAAGTTTTGTGAGTCGATCTTCAGAAGAGGAAAATACTTCTCCGTTTAGTGATTGCGATATAAATAATAGTTATGGGTCCAATGAAGAAGAAAATTATATCGAAGGAATTAGCGATTCCGAGTACGAGTCGAATGAGTCCTCCACCACTTCAAACAATTGCGACAGTGACAATCGAGGAGGATCAGGACGAGTCCAACGATGTTTCGATACCATGCAATCAAGAGGGGGGGACGAATTCACTGAATATGGAGACGACGACAATAGATCATCAGCAACAATCGGAATGCGAAGATACTATGAATCGTTTTCGGGAGAAATTAGCAGCGAAGAAGAGAAAACGTTTGATCGAAAAAGAAGACGGAGTTCTTCCGACGAAGAAGAAGATTCAATTTCAAAAAAGTTTAGAATTGAAAACAATGAACCCAACGAGTCTTTTGGAGAAAATTCAACCGAAAGAAATCGATGGGATTTTAATGATAACATTTCTGTCAGTATTGCAGGTTCTATGGGACGATACTCAGACTTGGTTGACAATTCTACCCAATTTGCGACAACTACTAAAGAAGGCACTAAAAGAAAAAATGTGGGAATTGAAGAGGCATATCTCTACAATTCTGCCACTAATTTCGAATACATTGAACAAGATGAAACCGCAATTGATCGACTCCAAAAATTGTTCGATAGAGGATTTCGTCAAAGAGCTGCAAAAAGACGAATCGTTCATGATATCTACGGAATATTTGATAAAGGATCAGGATTTCAATTGGATAATGGACAATTACGATCTGGATTTAGAGGATCAGTCCTTCTTATCTTCAAACATAACGACCATGTCCACATCATCCATGACTGTTCCTATTCAAACAACAGTTGTCGATGCCAATTCGCCGAAATTCTTAGAAAACACGAATGCATCACCAGACGATTTTCTCGACGGATTATTCCCAGCTGGGAGTTTGGAATCCAACATTGGGCTAATATCGCAGTCTATAGCGAAAAGGGAAGGAGACAACTTGTTTACATTAACATCGCCGGGCGAACCTGGTTTCCAGGTTGTAAAGATGGATGTGTACAATTATTCAACTATATCAGGGATGCGCAAGGAGGATTGGTGGAAAACAGCATTGTACCGGACAACGTTTCATATTTTGTCACCTGTAGACCCGAAATACACGCTGGTCAATCGGCTTCTGAATCAGGCTGGGCATCAAATCAGACAATTACAAAACGTCAAAAAGGAGGTAAGGGCGACGAAATCGTTTGGTTTCTTCAGAAGCGACCGACCTCGCCAGTAAATTTGATTTTTGAGACTAGCCTTTGGCTAAAGTCAAAATATAAATTTTTTGATATAAACAGTGTAACAATACGAAATTGCATAAAAATTGTTAATAATTATTATAATGAATTATCTTTTTTAGAGTTATACAATTTCTTTAACACTTGCGAACCACAACATTTAATCTTTAACGCACCTTTAGGTAATATAGAATCTTATTATTATAATCAAAAGGAATCTATAGAAATTATGGAAAAACTTTTAATGTTTCAATTTGATAATAATTATTTGAAAATTCGCAGATTTTTACAAATTTTATTAAATGTAATTGATAAAAGAATTCCTAAGAAGAATTCAATATTTGTTTTAAGTGCTCCCTCAGCTGGTAAGAATTTTTTCTTTGATGCTTTCATACACTATTGCATAAATTTTGGACAATTAGGAAATTTTAATAGATATTCAAATTTTCCCATGATGGAGGCAGTTGGAAGACGAATCATTTTATGGAACGAACCAGTTATTGAACCATCAGCTATAGAAACTCTAAAGATGTTATTGGGTGGGGATAGTGTTAATTGTAAAGTAAAATATCAAGCAGACGCCATTGTGATGAGGACACCTGTAATCATTTTAAGTAATAACGATGTCTTCCCAAAAGATGAAGCTTTTCGATCAAGAATGTATTCATTTAAATGGAAACCAGCTCCTTTTTTAAAAAAATGTACTAAAAAACCATATCCATTAGCTTGTTATTCTTTATTAAATAAATATGAATTAATATAATATTCTTTGTTTTTAATTAATATTTAATAATTCAAATTCATCTTCGACTTCTTCGCCTACATTACCGGAACCAGTATCTGTTTGACCAAATAATGTTTGTCCATCGGTATAATGTTGAGCTGTATTAGGTTGAAACGAAATTTCCTGTGGCCAACTGATTGGACTGCCTTTAGAAAATGCTGACGTAAAATTAAATTGGTTACGAGCCAAAGAGATAATGCAGAAGAAGATGCCCCATAAATAAATGTCCCACCCACCATCGACGATACTCCAGAAATCGATTTCCCAACTATGCCAGAAGTCAGTTCGCCAAGCACCTTCAATAACTCTCCAAAATCGATTTATATTTTAGATTTAGATTTTCCAACTATGGATGACTCTCCTGAAATAGAAGATAATGTCTCAGCTTTTAAGAATAATCAACCAGTCCCTTCAACCTTTGGACTGCTTACAAAGCGCCAGACTGATTCCGACGAAGATGTGCCTCTGAGTTGTTTGGTTCGCAAGAAGGAAATCAAAAACAAGGACAAGAAGAAGAATAAGAAGGAGTCTAATTTTTGTTATATCTGTAGGTCGACTATAGGTTCTAACGCCATTCTGTTGACTGGATATGCTGCATTACCTGTAAAAACTGGGTGTGTGGGATATGCAATAAGGGCTCAAACAATCCGTCATACGAATGTGTGGTGTGTGAGGACGACTCTAACTAATTGTTTCTTGCCTATAATATTGCCAAAGTTGATTGTTACCTATCTTGTTTAAATTGATCTCAATTATATTAATTATTACTTAAGAGACTGATTAAGTGGCATTAACAGTACCTTCGGTACAAGTATTGTAATACTTGCGTTAATAAAGAATAATTTAATTGTAAAAATATTTGTTTTCATTTAAATCCATGTAGTTTTCAATAAAATAATAGCTTTTTTGGTCAAAATGATGTCACAGTAACCCATGCTTTTACTATCTTTGACGTCAGTTGCATTTCAATGCCCTGTCAAAGAAACCCCACTTCTGGGGTTACTTTGACATTTAATAAATTAAAAAAGTAGGGAGTTAGGGGGGGTGGTAGGTTTTAAATTTGCCATAGATTTGATAACCAAAGGACACATTGTTCTGTTGGCGTAAAAAAAAAGTGAAATTCGAGCCGTAAAAAAAAAGTTACAATCCAAAAACCTCCAAAACCTGTTCAAAGTAGCCCCGTTTTACGGTACGTCAAATGCAGTTACTTTGTAAGTGGGGATGTGACGGAACGTCCGGTCAGAACACTTTTAAACAAAGATTTGATAACGACAATGAAGGTAATATGACAGACTCAAACATTTTTTTTATTTCACTTGTTCCGCTTCGACTGATTTCCGTCAATAATTCAGTTCAAAAAGAAACAATTATTTGGAGAAATCCTCGACCTTCTTCTCCTCGGTTTTGTCGGCCAATTAAAGTTGCATTTCTGCGCGAGACTGTTGAATCAACTAAAGCTGAAGTTGCCAGAATAGAGGAGCAAGAGAAAGAGTTAGTTTCATTTGAAACTATTGTTGACGGTAAAGAAATCAGTGTTTCCTTCAAATTATCAATGACTATGATCGATGGAAAAGTATGTAACTCACTGACGAATACAACATCAGCCATGAGGTGCTACCTTTGCAATTGCACTTCGAAACAGTTCAATGATTTGAATCTTGTTCTGAACAAGGAAATCAACGAAGATAATTTGAAGTTTGGAATCTCTGTTTTGCATGCAAAAATTCTCTTTTTTGAATGTCTTCTGCTCATTTCGTATAAGTTAGACCAAAAGAAATGGTCAAAGCGCGGTTCTGAAGAAAAAAAAGCAGCAATTAAAATTCGAAAAGAGAACATTCAAAAAGGGTTTCGTCAACAGTTAGGACTTTTGGTTGATATGCCAAAACAGGGATTTGGAAGTTCAAATGATGGAAACACAGCTCGTCGTTTCTTTGAAAATGCGAAAGTCAGTGCTACAATTACAGGCATCGACGAAAATTTGCTCAAACGGTTCCACGTTATTTTGCAAGCACTGGGTTCTAGATTTAAAATTAATATTATTAAGTTTAATGAGTATGCGTTGGAAACCGCTCGTTTGTACGTACAGCTGTATCCCTGGTTTTATATGCCAACTACTGTGCACAAGTTGTTAATTCACGGTGGAAAAATAATCCAGTCATCGCTACTGCCAATCGGACAAATGTCTGAAGAAGCTCAAGAGTCGTGCAACAAATTCATTAAACAAGAAGTATAAAATAAATAGAACAACTATTGTAAACAAAATTCATCACCAACATGAACTAAAGCCGTGTCATCCAACTGTTTTGACTCCTGAAACTGAAAAACTAATAGCCGATACCTTGAAAATATTAACAGATTGGGGTGTTCCTCTTACGAAGCGCGATATCCAAATTATTGTTCAGGTATTGGTCACCAGGGAAGGTAGGGTTATAAAAGAATGGAAAGACAACTCACCGGGGCCGGACTTTGTGACCGACTTTGCAGTGCGAAACAACCTTACTCAGAGACTGGCCACAAATATCAAACCTGCTAGAGCATCAATAGGTCTTAATGAGATAAAAGAATTATTTTCAAAAAATTGAGACCAGCTCTGGAGGAGACGCGTCCAGGTGTTACGAATGCATTTATAGTGCAAGTGCACATGTTTGGCATTAGAAGGGAAAGTTTTGTGAGTCGATCTTCAGAAGAGGAAAATACTTCTCCGTTTAGTGATTGCGATATAAATAATAGTTATGGGTCCAATGAAGAAGAAAATTATATCGAAGGAATTAGCGATTCCGAGTACGAGTCGAATGAGTCCTCCACCACTTCAAACAATTGCGACAGTGACAATCGAGGAGGATCAGGACGAGTCCAACGATGTTTCGATACCATGCAATCAAGAGGGGGGGACGAATTCACTGAATATGGAGACGACGACAATAGATCATCAGCAACAATCGGAATGCGAAGATACTATGAATCGTTTTCGGGAGAAATTAGCAGCGAAGAAGAGAAAACGTTTGATCGAAAAAGAAGACGGAGTTCTTCCGACGAAGAAGAAGATTCAATTTCAAAAAAGTTTAGAATTGAAAACAATGAACCCAACGAGTCTTTTGGAGAAAATTCAACCGAAAGAAATCGATGGGATTTTAATGATAACATTTCTGTCAGTATTGCAGGTTCTATGGGACGATACTCAGACTTGGTTGACAATTCTACCCAATTTGCGACAACTACTAAAGAAGGCACTAAAAGAAAAAATGTGGGAATTGAAGAGGCATATCTCTACAATTCTGCCACTAATTTCGAATACATTGAACAAGATGAAACCGCAATTGATCGACTCCAAAAATTGTTCGATAGAGGATTTCGTCAAAGAGCTGCAAAAAGACGAATCGTTCATGATATCTACGGAATATTTGATAAAGGATCAGGATTTCAATTGGATAATGGACAATTACGATCTGGATTTAGAGGATCAGTCCTTCTTATCTTCAAACATAACGACCATGTCCACATCATCCATGACTGTTCCTATTCAAACAACAGTTGTCGATGCCAATTCGCCGAAATTCTTA
This sequence comes from Philonicus albiceps, assembly GCA_963969385.1. Classification (NCBI taxonomy): domain Eukaryota; kingdom Metazoa; phylum Arthropoda; class Insecta; order Diptera; family Asilidae; genus Philonicus; species Philonicus albiceps. Next base: position 22,847,196 of record OZ017773.1, on the reverse strand, counting down.
GAAAACACGAATGCATCACCAGACGATTTTCTCGACGGATTATTCCCAGCTGGGAGTTTGGAATCCAACATTGGGCTAATATCGCAGTCTATAGCGAAAAGGGAAGGAGACAACTTGTTTACATTAACATCGCCGGGCGAACCTGGTTTCCAGGTTGTAAAGATGGATGTGTACAATTATTCAACTATATCAGGGATGCGCAAGGAGGATTGGTGGAAAACAGCATTGTACCGGACAACGTTTCATATTTTGTCACCTGTAGACCCGAAATACACGCTGGTCAATCGGCTTCTGAATCAGGCTGGGCATCAAATCAGACAATTACAAAACGTCAAAAAGGAGGTAAGGGCGACGAAATCGTTTGGTTTCTTCAGAAGCGACCGACCTCGCCAGTAAATTTGATTTTTGAGACTAGCCTTTGGCTAAAGTCAAAATATAAATTTTTTGATATAAACAGTGTAACAATACGAAATTGCATAAAAATTGTTAATAATTATTATAATGAATTATCTTTTTTAGAGTTATACAATTTCTTTAACACTTGCGAACCACAACATTTAATCTTTAACGCACCTTTAGGTAATATAGAATCTTATTATTATAATCAAAAGGAATCTATAGAAATTATGGAAAAACTTTTAATGTTTCAATTTGATAATAATTATTTGAAAATTCGCAGATTTTTACAAATTTTATTAAATGTAATTGATAAAAGAATTCCTAAGAAGAATTCAATATTTGTTTTAAGTGCTCCCTCAGCTGGTAAGAATTTTTTCTTTGATGCTTTCATACACTATTGCATAAATTTTGGACAATTAGGAAATTTTAATAGATATTCAAATTTTCCCATGATGGAGGCAGTTGGAAGACGAATCATTTTATGGAACGAACCAGTTATTGAACCATCAGCTATAGAAACTCTAAAGATGTTATTGGGTGGGGATAGTGTTAATTGTAAAGTAAAATATCAAGCAGACGCCATTGTGATGAGGACACCTGTAATCATTTTAAGTAATAACGATGTCTTCCCAAAAGATGAAGCTTTTCGATCAAGAATGTATTCATTTAAATGGAAACCAGCTCCTTTTTTAAAAAAATGTACTAAAAAACCATATCCATTAGCTTGTTATTCTTTATTAAATAAATATGAATTAATATAATATTCTTTGTTTTTAATTAATATTTAATAATTCAAATTCATCTTCGACTTCTTCGCCTACATTACCGGAACCAGTATCTGTTTGACCAAATAATGTTTGTCCATCGGTATAATGTTGAGCTGTATTAGGTTGAAACGAAATTTCCTGTGGCCAACTGATTGGACTGCCTTTAGAAAATGCTGACGTAAAATTAAATTGGTTACGAGCCAAAGAGATAATGCAGAAGAAGATGCCCCATAAATAAATGTCCCACCCACCATCGACGATACTCCAGAAATCGATTTCCCAACTATGCCAGAAGTCAGTTCGCCAAGCACCTTCAATAACTCTCCAAAATCGATTTATATTTTAGATTTAGATTTTCCAACTATGGATGACTCTCCTGAAATAGAAGATAATGTCTCAGCTTTTAAGAATAATCAACCAGTCCCTTCAACCTTTGGACTGCTTACAAAGCGCCAGACTGATTCCGACGAAGATGTGCCTCTGAGTTGTTTGGTTCGCAAGAAGGAAATCAAAAACAAGGACAAGAAGAAGAATAAGAAGGAGTCTAATTTTTGTTATATCTGTAGGTCGACTATAGGTTCTAACGCCATTCTGTTGACTGGATATGCTGCATTACCTGTAAAAACTGGGTGTGTGGGATATGCAATAAGGGCTCAAACAATCCGTCATACGAATGTGTGGTGTGTGAGGACGACTCTAACTAATTGTTTCTTGCCTATAATATTGCCAAAGTTGATTGTTACCTATCTTGTTTAAATTGATCTCAATTATATTAATTATTACTTAAGAGACTGATTAAGTGGCATTAACAGTACCTTCGGTACAAGTATTGTAATACTTGCGTTAATAAAGAATAATTTAATTGTAAAAATATTTGTTTTCATTTAAATCCATGTAGTTTTCAATAAAATAATAGCTTTTTTGGTCAAAATGATGTCACAGTAACCCATGCTTTTACTATCTTTGACGTCAGTTGCATTTCAATGCCCTGTCAAAGAAACCCCACTTCTGGGGTTACTTTGACATTTAATAAATTAAAAAAAGTAGGGAGTTAGGGGGGGTGGTAGGTTTTAAATTTGCCATAGATTTGATAACCAAAGGACACATTGTTCTGTTGGCGTAAAAAAAAAGTGAAATTCGAGCCGTAAAAAAAAAGTTACAATCCAAAAACCTCCAAAACCTGTTCAAAGTAGCCCCGTTTTACGGTACGTCAAATGCAGTTACTTTGTAAGTGGGGATGTGACGGAACGTCCGGTCAGAACACTTTTAAACAAAGATTTGATAACGACAATGAAGGTAATATGACAGACTCAAACATTTTTTTTATTTCACTTGTTCCGCTTCGACTGATTTCCGTCAATAATTCAGTTCAAAAAGAAACAATTATTTGGAGAAATCCTCGACCTTCTTCTCCTCGGTTTTGTCGGCCAATTAAAGTTGCATTTCTGCGCGAGACTGTTGAATCAACTAAAGCTGAAGTTGCCAGAATAGAGGAGCAAGAGAAAGAGTTAGTTTCATTTGAAACTATTGTTGACGGTAAAGAAATCAGTGTTTCCTTCAAATTATCAATGACTATGATCGATGGAAAAGTATGTAACTCACTGACGAATACAACATCAGCCATGAGGTGCTACCTTTGCAATTGCACTTCGAAACAGTTCAATGATTTGAATCTTGTTCTGAACAAGGAAATCAACGAAGATAATTTGAAGTTTGGAATCTCTGTTTTGCATGCAAAAATTCTCTTTTTTGAATGTCTTCTGCTCATTTCGTATAAGTTAGACCAAAAGAAATGGTCAAAGCGCGGTTCTGAAGAAAAAAAAGCAGCAATTAAAATTCGAAAAGAGAACATTCAAAAAGGGTTTCGTCAACAGTTAGGACTTTTGGTTGATATGCCAAAACAGGGATTTGGAAGTTCAAATGATGGAAACACAGCTCGTCGTTTCTTTGAAAATGCGAAAGTCAGTGCTACAATTACAGGCATCGACGAAAATTTGCTCAAACGGTTCCACGTTATTTTGCAAGCACTGGGTTCTAGATTTAAAATTAATATTATTAAGTTTAATGAGTATGCGTTGGAAACCGCTCGTTTGTACGTACAGCTGTATCCCTGGTTTTATATGCCAACTACTGTGCACAAGTTGTTAATTCACGGTGGAAAAATAATCCAGTCATCGCTACTGCCAATCGGACAAATGTCTGAAGAAGCTCAAGAGTCGTGCAACAAATTCATTAAACAAGAAGTATAAAATAAATAGAACAACTATTGTAAACAAAATTCATCACCAACATGAACTAAAGCCGTGTCATCCAACTGTTTTGACTCCTGAAACTGAAAAACTAATAGCCGATACCTTGAAAATATTAACAGATTGGGGTGTTCCTCTTACGAAGCGCGATATCCAAATTATTGTTCAGGTATTGGTCACCAGGGAAGGTAGGGTTATAAAAGAATGGAAAGACAACTCACCGGGGCCGGACTTTGTGACCGACTTTGCAGTGCGAAACAACCTTACTCAGAGACTGGCCACAAATATCAAACCTGCTAGAGCATCAATAGGTCTTAATGAGATAAAAGAATTATTTTCAAAAAATTGAGACCAGCTCTGGAGGAGACACGTCCAGGTGTTACGAATGCATTTATAGTGCAAGTGCACATGTTTGGCATTAGAAGGGAAAGTTTTGTGAGTCGATCTTCAGAAGAGGAAAATACTTCTCCGTTTAGTGATTGCGATATAAATAATAGTTATGGGTCCAATGAAGAAGAAAATTATATCGAAGGAATTAGCGATTCCGAGTACGAGTCGAATGAGTCCTCCACCACTTCAAACAATTGCGACAGTGACAATCGAGGAGGATCAGGACGAGTCCAACGATGTTTCGATACCATGCAATCAAGAGGGGGGGACGAATTCACTGAATATGGAGACGACGACAATAGATCATCAGCAACAATCGGAATGCGAAGATACTATGAATCGTTTTCGGGAGAAATTAGCAGCGAAGAAGAGAAAACGTTTGATCGAAAAAGAAGACGGAGTTCTTCCGACGAAGAAGAAGATTCAATTTCAAAAAAGTTTAGAATTGAAAACAATGAACCCAACGAGTCTTTTGGAGAAAATTCAACCGAAAGAAATCGATGGGATTTTAATGATAACATTTCTGTCAGTATTGCAGGTTCTATGGGACGATACTCAGACTTGGTTGACAATTCTACCCAATTTGCGACAACTACTAAAGAAGGCACTAAAAGAAAAAATGTGGGAATTGAAGAGGCATATCTCTACAATTCTGCCACTAATTTCGAATACATTGAACAAGATGAAACCGCAATTGATCGACTCCAAAAATTGTTCGATAGAGGATTTCGTCAAAGAGCTGCAAAAAGACGAATCGTTCATGATATCTACGGAATATTTGATAAAGGATCAGGATTTCAATTGGATAATGGACAATTACGATCTGGATTTAGAGGATCAGTCCTTCTTATCTTCAAACATAACGACCATGTCCACATCATCCATGACTGTTCCTATTCAAACAACAGTTGTCGATGCCAATTCGCCGAAATTCTTAGAAAACACGAATGCATCACCAGACGATTTTCTCGACGGATTATTCCCAGCTGGGAGTTTGGAATCCAACATTGGGCTAATATCGCAGTCTATAGCGAAAAGGGAAGGAGACAACTTGTTTACATTAACATCGCCGGGCGAACCTGGTTTCCAGGTTGTAAAGATGGATGTGTACAATTATTCAACTATATCAGGGATGCGCAAGGAGGATTGGTGGAAAACAGCATTGTACCGGACAACGTTTCATATTTTGTCACCTGTAGACCCGAAATACACGCTGGTCAATCGGCTTCTGAATCAGGCTGGGCATCAAATCAGACAATTACAAAACGTCAAAAAGGAGGTAAGGGCGACGAAATCGTTTGGTTTCTTCAGAAGCGACCGACCTCGCCAGTAAATTTGATTTTTGAGACTAGCCTTTGGCTAAAGTCAAAATATAAATTTTTTGATATAAACAGTGTAACAATACGAAATTGCATAAAAATTGTTAATAATTATTATAATGAATTATCTTTTTTAGAGTTATACAATTTCTTTAACACTTGCGAACCACAACATTTAATCTTTAACGCACCTTTAGGTAATATAGAATCTTATTATTATAATCAAAAGGAATCTATAGAAATTATGGAAAAACTTTTAATGTTTCAATTTGATAATAATTATTTGAAAATTCGCAGATTTTTACAAATTTTATTAAATGTAATTGATAAAAGAATTCCTAAGAAGAATTCAATATTTGTTTTAAGTGCTCCCTCAGCTGGTAAGAATTTTTTCTTTGATGCTTTCATACACTATTGCATAAATTTTGGACAATTAGGAAATTTTAATAGATATTCAAATTTTCCCATGATGGAGGCAGTTGGAAGACGAATCATTTTATGGAACGAACCAGTTATTGAACCATCAGCTATAGAAACTCTAAAGATGTTATTGGGTGGGGATAGTGTTAATTGTAAAGTAAAATATCAAGCAGACGCCATTGTGATGAGGACACCTGTAATCATTTTAAGTAATAACGATGTCTTCCCAAAAGATGAAGCTTTTCGATCAAGAATGTATTCATTTAAATGGAAACCAGCTCCTTTTTTAAAAAAATGTACTAAAAAACCATATCCATTAGCTTGTTATTCTTTATTAAATAAATATGAATTAATATAATATTCTTTGTTTTTAATTAATATTTAATAATTCAAATTCATCTTCGACTTCTTCGCCTACATTACCGGAACCAGTATCTGTTTGACCAAATAATGTTTGTCCATCGGTATAATGTTGAGCTGTATTAGGTTGAAACGAAATTTCCTGTGGCCAACTGATTGGACTGCCTTTAGAAAATGCTGACGTAAAATTAAATTGGTTACGAGCCAAAGAGATAATGCAGAAGAAGATGCCCCATAAATAAATGTCCCACCCACCATCGACGATACTCCAGAAATCGATTTCCCAACTATGCCAGAAGTCAGTTCGCCAAGCACCTTCAATAACTCTCCAAAATCGATTTATATTTTAGATTTAGATTTTCCAACTATGGATGACTCTCCTGAAATAGAAGATAATGTCTCAGCTTTTAAGAATAATCAACCAGTCCCTTCAACCTTTGGACTGCTTACAAAGCGCCAGACTGATTCCGACGAAGATGTGCCTCTGAGTTGTTTGGTTCGCAAGAAGGAAATCAAAAACAAGGACAAGAAGAAGAATAAGAAGGAGTCTAATTTTTGTTATATCTGTAGGTCGACTATAGGTTCTAACGCCATTCTGTTGACTGGATATGCTGCATTACCTGTAAAAACTGGGTGTGTGGGATATGCAATAAGGGCTCAAACAATCCGTCATACGAATGTGTGGTGTGTGAGGACGACTCTAACTAATTGTTTCTTGCCTATAATATTGCCAAAGTTGATTGTTACCTATCTTGTTTAAATTGATCTCAATTATATTAATTATTACTTAAGAGACTGATTAAGTGGCATTAACAGTACCTTCGGTACAAGTATTGTAATACTTGCGTTAATAAAGAATAATTTAATTGTAAAAATATTTGTTTTCATTTAAATCCATGTAGTTTTCAATAAAATAATAGCTTTTTTGGTCAAAATGATGTCACAGTAACCCATGCTTTTACTATCTTTGACGTCAGTTGCATTTCAATGCCCTGTCAAAGAAACCCCACTTCTGGGGTTACTTTGACATTTAATAAATTAAAAAAAGTAGGGAGTTAGGGGGGGTGGTAGGTTTTAAATTTGCCATAGATTTGATAACCAAAGGACACATTGTTCTGTTGGCGTAAAAAAAAAGTGAAATTCGAGCCGTAAAAAAAAAGTTACAATCCAAAAACCTCCAAAACCTGTTCAAAGTAGCCCCGTTTTACGGTACGTCAAATGCAGTTACTTTGTAAGTGGGGATGTGACGGAACGTCCGGTCAGAACACTTTTAAACAAAGATTTGATAACGACAATGAAGGTAATATGACAGACTCAAACATTTTTTTTATTTCACTTGTTCCGCTTCGACTGATTTCCGTCAATAATTCAGTTCAAAAAGAAACAATTATTTGGAGAAATCCTCGACCTTCTTCTCCTCGGTTTTGTCGGCCAATTAAAGTTGCATTTCTGCGCGAGACTGTTGAATCAACTAAAGCTGAAGTTGCCAGAATAGAGGAGCAAGAGAAAGAGTTAGTTTCATTTGAAACTATTGTTGACGGTAAAGAAATCAGTGTTTCCTTCAAATTATCAATGACTATGATCGATGGAAAAGTATGTAACTCACTGACGAATACAACATCAGCCATGAGGTGCTACCTTTGCAATTGCACTTCGAAACAGTTCAATGATTTGAATCTTGTTCTGAACAAGGAAATCAACGAAGATAATTTGAAGTTTGGAATCTCTGTTTTGCATGCAAAAATTCTCTTTTTTGAATGTCTTCTGCTCATTTCGTATAAGTTAGACCAAAAGAAATGGTCAAAGCGCGGTTCTGAAGAAAAAAAAGCAGCAATTAAAATTCGAAAAGAGAACATTCAAAAAGGGTTTCGTCAACAGTTAGGACTTTTGGTTGATATGCCAAAACAGGGATTTGGAAGTTCAAATGATGGAAACACAGCTCGTCGTTTCTTTGAAAATGCGAAAGTCAGTGCTACAATTACAGGCATCGACGAAAATTTGCTCAAACGGTTCCACGTTATTTTGCAAGCACTGGGTTCTAGATTTAAAATTAATATTATTAAGTTTAATGAGTATGCGTTGGAAACCGCTCGTTTGTACGTACAGCTGTATCCCTGGTTTTATATGCCAACTACTGTGCACAAGTTGTTAATTCACGGTGGAAAAATAATCCAGTCATCGCTACTGCCAATCGGACAAATGTCTGAAGAAGCTCAAGAGTCGTGCAACAAATTCATTAAACAAGAAGTATAAAATAAATAGAACAACTATTGTAAACAAAATTCATCACCAACATGAACTAAAGCCGTGTCATCCAACTGTTTTGACTCCTGAAACTGAAAAACTAATAGCCGATACCTTGAAAATATTAACAGATTGGGGTGTTCCTCTTACGAAGCGCGATATCCAAATTATTGTTCAGGTATTGGTCACCAGGGAAGGTAGGGTTATAAAAGAATGGAAAGACAACTCACCGGGGCCGGACTTTGTGACCGACTTTGCAGTGCGAAACAACCTTACTCAGAGACTGGCCACAAATATCAAACCTGCTAGAGCATCAATAGGTCTTAATGAGATAAAAGAATTATTTTCAAAAAATTGAGACCAGCTCTGGAGGAGACACGTCCAGGTGTTACGAATGCATTTATAGTGCAAGTGCACATGTTTGGCATTAGAAGGGAAAGTTTTGTGAGTCGATCTTCAGAAGAGGAAAATACTTCTCCGTTTAGTGATTGCGATATAAATAATAGTTATGGGTCCAATGAAGAAGAAAATTATATCGAAGGAATTAGCGATTCCGAGTACGAGTCGAATGAGTCCTCCACCACTTCAAACAATTGCGACAGTGACAATCGAGGAGGATCAGGACGAGTCCAACGATGTTTCGATACCATGCAATCAAGAGGGGGGGACGAATTCACTGAATATGGAGACGACGACAATAGATCATCAGCAACAATCGGAATGCGAAGATACTATGAATCGTTTTCGGGAGAAATTAGCAGCGAAGAAGAGAAAACGTTTGATCGAAAAAGAAGACGGAGTTCTTCCGACGAAGAAGAAGATTCAATTTCAAAAAAGTTTAGAATTGAAAACAATGAACCCAACGAGTCTTTTGGAGAAAATTCAACCGAAAGAAATCGATGGGATTTTAATGATAACATTTCTGTCAGTATTGCAGGTTCTATGGGACGATACTCAGACTTGGTTGACAATTCTACCCAATTTGCGACAACTACTAAAGAAGGCACTAAAAGAAAAAATGTGGGAATTGAAGAGGCATATCTCTACAATTCTGCCACTAATTTCGAATACATTGAACAAGATGAAACCGCAATTGATCGACTCCAAAAATTGTTCGATAGAGGATTTCGTCAAAGAGCTGCAAAAAGACGAATCGTTCATGATATCTACGGAATATTTGATAAAGGATCAGGATTTCAATTGGATAATGGACAATTACGATCTGGATTTAGAGGATCAGTCCTTCTTATCTTCAAACATAACGACCATGTCCACATCATCCATGACTGTTCCTATTCAAACAACAGTTGTCGATGCCAATTCGCCGAAATTCTTAGAAAACACGAATGCATCACCAGACGATTTTCTCGACGGATTATTCCCAGCTGGGAGTTTGGAATCCAACATTGGGCTAATATCGCAGTCTATAGCGAAAAGGGAAGGAGACAACTTGTTTACATTAACATCGCCGGGCGAACCTGGTTTCCAGGTTGTAAAGATGGATGTGTACAATTATTCAACTATATCAGGGATGCGCAAGGAGGATTGGTGGAAAACAGCATTGTACCGGACAACGTTTCATATTTTGTCACCTGTAGACCCGAAATACACGCTGGTCAATCGGCTTCTGAATCAGGCTGGGCATCAAATCAGACAATTACAAAACGTCAAAAAGGAGGTAAGGGCGACGAAATCGTTTGGTTTCTTCAGAAGCGACCGACCTCGCCAGTAAATTTGATTTTTGAGACTAGCCTTTGGCTAAAGTCAAAATATAAATTTTTTGATATAAACAGTGTAACAATACGAAATTGCATAAAAATTGTTAATAATTATTATAATGAATTATCTTTTTTAGAGTTATACAATTTCTTTAACACTTGCGAACCACAACATTTAATCTTTAACGCACCTTTAGGTAATATAGAATCTTATTATTATAATCAAAAGGAATCTATAGAAATTATGGAAAAACTTTTAATGTTTCAATTTGATAATAATTATTTGAAAATTCGCAGATTTTTACAAATTTTATTAAATGTAATTGATAAAAGAATTCCTAAGAAGAATTCAATATTTGTTTTAAGTGCTCCCTCAGCTGGTAAGAATTTTTTCTTTGATGCTTTCATACACTATTGCATAAATTTTGGACAATTAGGAAATTTTAATAGATATTCAAATTTTCCCATGATGGAGGCAGTTGGAAGACGAATCATTTTATGGAACGAACCAGTTATTGAACCATCAGCTATAGAAACTCTAAAGATGTTATTGGGTGGGGATAGTGTTAATTGTAAAGTAAAATATCAAGCAGACGCCATTGTGATGAGGACACCTGTAATCATTTTAAGTAATAACGATGTCTTCCCAAAAGATGAAGCTTTTCGATCAAGAATGTATTCATTTAAATGGAAACCAGCTCCTTTTTTAAAAAAATGTACTAAAAAACCATATCCATTAGCTTGTTATTCTTTATTAAATAAATATGAATTAATATAATATTCTTTGTTTTTAATTAATATTTAATAATTCAAATTCATCTTCGACTTCTTCGCCTACATTACCGGAACCAGTATCTGTTTGACCAAATAATGTTTGTCCATCGGTATAATGTTGAGCTGTATTAGGTTGAAACGAAATTTCCTGTGGCCAACTGATTGGACTGCCTTTAGAAAATGCTGACGTAAAATTAAATTGGTTACGAGCCAAAGAGATAATGCAGAAGAAGATGCCCCATAAATAAATGTCCCACCCACCATCGACGATACTCCAGAAATCGATTTCCCAACTATGCCAGAAGTCAGTTCGCCAAGCACCTTCAATAACTCTCCAAAATCGATTTATATTTTAGATTTAGATTTTCCAACTATGGATGACTCTCCTGAAATAGAAGATAATGTCTCAGCTTTTAAGAATAATCAACCAGTCCCTTCAACCTTTGGACTGCTTACAAAGCGCCAGACTGATTCCGACGAAGATGTGCCTCTGAGTTGTTTGGTTCGCAAGAAGGAAATCAAAAACAAGGACAAGAAGAAGAATAAGAAGGAGTCTAATTTTTGTTATATCTGTAGGTCGACTATAGGTTCTAACGCCATTCTGTTGACTGGATATGCTGCATTACCTGTAAAAACTGGGTGTGTGGGATATGCAATAAGGGCTCAAACAATCCGTCATACGAATGTGTGGTGTGTGAGGACGACTCTAACTAATTGTTTCTTGCCTATAATATTGCCAAAGTTGATTGTTACCTATCTTGTTTAAATTGATCTCAATTATATTAATTATTACTTAAGAGACTGATTAAGTGGCATTAACAGTACCTTCGGTACAAGTATTGTAATACTTGCGTTAATAAAGAATAATTTAATTGTAAAAATATTTGTTTTCATTTAAATCCATGTAGTTTTCAATAAAATAATAGCTTTTTTGGTCAAAATGATGTCACAGTAACCCATGCTTTTACTATCTTTGACGTCAGTTGCATTTCAATGCCCTGTCAAAGAAACCCCACTTCTGGGGTTACTTTGACATTTAATAAATTAAAAAAAGTAGGGAGTTAGGGGGGGTGGTAGGTTTTAAATTTGCCATAGATTTGATAACCAAAGGACACATTGTTCTGTTGGCGTAAAAAAAAAGTGAAATTCGAGCCGTAAAAAAAAAGTTACAATCCAAAAACCTCCAAAACCTGTTCAAAGTAGCCCCGTTTTACGGTACGTCAAATGCAGTTACTTTGTAAGTGGGGATGTGACGGAACGTCCGGTCAGAACACTTTTAAACAAAGATTTGATAACGACAATGAAGGTAATATGACAGACTCAAACATTTTTTTTATTTCACTTGTTCCGCTTCGACTGATTTCCGTCAATAATTCAGTTCAAAAAGAAACAATTATTTGGAGAAATCCTCGACCTTCTTCTCCTCGGTTTTGTCGGCCAATTAAAGTTGCATTTCTGCGCGAGACTGTTGAATCAACTAAAGCTGAAGTTGCCAGAATAGAGGAGCAAGAGAAAGAGTTAGTTTCATTTGAAACTATTGTTGACGGTAAAGAAATCAGTGTTTCCTTCAAATTATCAATGACTATGATCGATGGAAAAGTATGTAACTCACTGACGAATACAACATCAGCCATGAGGTGCTACCTTTGCAATTGCACTTCGAAACAGTTCAATGATTTGAATCTTGTTCTGAACAAGGAAATCAACGAAGATAATTTGAAGTTTGGAATCTCTGTTTTGCATGCAAAAATTCTCTTTTTTGAATGTCTTCTGCTCATTTCGTATAAGTTAGACCAAAAGAAATGGTCAAAGCGCGGTTCTGAAGAAAAAAAAGCAGCAATTAAAATTCGAAAAGAGAACATTCAAAAAGGGTTTCGTCAACAGTTAGGACTTTTGGTTGATATGCCAAAACAGGGATTTGGAAGTTCAAATGATGGAAACACAGCTCGTCGTTTCTTTGAAAATGCGAAAGTCAGTGCTACAATTACAGGCATCGACGAAAATTTGCTCAAACGGTTCCACGTTATTTTGCAAGCACTGGGTTCTAGATTTAAAATTAATATTATTAAGTTTAATGAGTATGCGTTGGAAACCGCTCGTTTGTACGTACAGCTGTATCCCTGGTTTTATATGCCAACTACTGTGCACAAGTTGTTAATTCACGGTGGAAAAATAATCCAGTCATCGCTACTGCCAATCGGACAAATGTCTGAAGAAGCTCAAGAGTCGTGCAACAAATTCATTAAACAAGAAGTATAAAATAAATAGAACAACTATTGTAAACAAAATTCATCACCAACATGAACTAAAGCCGTGTCATCCAACTGTTTTGACTCCTGAAACTGAAAAACTAATAGCCGATACCTTGAAAATATTAACAGATTGGGGTGTTCCTCTTACGAAGCGCGATATCCAAATTATTGTTCAGGTATTGGTCACCAGGGAAGGTAGGGTTATAAAAGAGTGGAAAGACAACTCACCGGGGCCGGACTTTGTGACCGACTTTGCAGTGCGAAACAACCTTACTCAGAGACTGGCCACAAATATCAAACCTGCTAGAGCATCAATAGGTCTTAATGAGATAAAAGAATTATTTTCAAAAAATTGAGACCAGCTCTGGAGGAGACGCGTCCAGGTGTTACGAATGCATTTATAGTGCAAGTGCACATGTTTGGCATTAGAAGGGAAAGTTTTGTGAGTCGATCTTCAGAAGAGGAAAATACTTCTCCGTTTAGTGATTGCGATATAAATAATAGTTATGGGTCCAATGAAGAAGAAAATTATATCGAAGGAATTAGCGATTCCGAGTACGAGTCGAATGAGTCCTCCACCACTTCAAACAATTGCGACAGTGACAATCGAGGAGGATCAGGACGAGTCCAACGATGTTTCGATACCATGCAATCAAGAGGGGGGGACGAATTCACTGAATATGGAGACGACGACAATAGATCATCAGCAACAATCGGAATGCGAAGATACTATGAATCGTTTTCGGGAGAAATTAGCAGCGAAGAAGAGAAAACGTTTGATCGAAAAAGAAGACGGAGTTCTTCCGACGAAGAAGAAGATTCAATTTCAAAAAAGTTTAGAATTGAAAACAATGAACCCAACGAGTCTTTTGGAGAAAATTCAACCGAAAGAAATCGATGGGATTTTAATGATAACATTTCTGTCAGTATTGCAGGTTCTATGGGACGATACTCAGACTTGGTTGACAATTCTACCCAATTTGCGACAACTACTAAAGAAGGCACTAAAAGAAAAAATGTGGGAATTGAAGAGGCATATCTCTACAATTCTGCCACTAATTTCGAATACATTGAACAAGATGAAACCGCAATTGATCGACTCCAAAAATTGTTCGATAGAGGATTTCGTCAAAGAGCTGCAAAAAGACGAATCGTTCATGATATCTACGGAATATTTGATAAAGGATCAGGATTTCAATTGGATAATGGACAATTACGATCTGGATTTAGAGGATCAGTCCTTCTTATCTTCAAACATAACGACCATGTCCACATCATCCATGACTGTTCCTATTCAAACAACAGTTGTCGATGCCAATTCGCCGAAATTCTTAGAAAACACGAATGCATCACCAGACGATTTTCTCGACGGATTATTCCCAGCTGGGAGTTTGGAATCCAACATTGGGCTAATATCGCAGTCTATAGCGAAAAGGGAAGGAGACAACTTGTTTACATTAACATCGCCGGGCGAACCTGGTTTCCAGGTTGTAAAGATGGATGTGTACAATTATTCAACTATATCAGGGATGCGCAAGGAGGATTGGTGGAAAACAGCATTGTACCGGACAACGTTTCATATTTTGTCACCTGTAGACCCGAAATACACGCTGGTCAATCGGCTTCTGAATCAGGCTGGGCATCAAATCAGACAATTACAAAACGTCAAAAAGGAGGTAAGGGCGACGAAATCGTTTGGTTTCTTCAGAAGCGACCGACCTCGCCAGTAAATTTGATTTTTGAGACTAGCCTTTGGCTAAAGTCAAAATATAAATTTTTTGATATAAACAGTGTAACAATACGAAATTGCATAAAAATTGTTAATAATTATTATAATGAATTATCTTTTTTAGAGTTATACAATTTCTTTAACACTTGCGAACCACAACATTTAATCTTTAACGCACCTTTAGGTAATATAGAATCTTATTATTATAATCAAAAGGAATCTATAGAAATTATGGAAAAACTTTTAATGTTTCAATTTGATAATAATTATTTGAAAATTCGCAGATTTTTACAAATTTTATTAAATGTAATTGATAAAAGAATTCCTAAGAAGAATTCAATATTTGTTTTAAGTGCTCCCTCAGCTGGTAAGAATTTTTTCTTTGATGCTTTCATACACTATTGCATAAATTTTGGACAATTAGGAAATTTTAATAGATATTCAAATTTTCCCATGATGGAGGCAGTTGGAAGACGAATCATTTTATGGAACGAACCAGTTATTGAACCATCAGCTATAGAAACTCTAAAGATGTTATTGGGTGGGGATAGTGTTAATTGTAAAGTAAAATATCAAGCAGACGCCATTGTGATGAGGACACCTGTAATCATTTTAAGTAATAACGATGTCTTCCCAAAAGATGAAGCTTTTCGATCAAGAATGTATTCATTTAAATGGAAACCAGCTCCTTTTTTAAAAAAATGTACTAAAAAACCATATCCATTAGCTTGTTATTCTTTATTAAATAAATATGAATTAATATAATATTCTTTGTTTTTAATTAATATTTAATAATTCAAATTCATCTTCGACTTCTTCGCCTACATTACCGGAACCAGTATCTGTTTGACCAAATAATGTTTGTCCATCGGTATAATGTTGAGCTGTATTAGGTTGAAACGAAATTTCCTGTGGCCAACTGATTGGACTGCCTTTAGAAAATGCTGACGTAAAATTAAATTGGTTACGAGCCAAAGAGATAATGCAGAAGAAGATGCCCCATAAATAAATGTCCCACCCACCATCGACGATACTCCAGAAATCGATTTCCCAACTATGCCAGAAGTCAGTTCGCCAAGCACCTTCAATAACTCTCCAAAATCGATTTATATTTTAGATTTAGATTTTCCAACTATGGATGACTCTCCTGAAATAGAAGATAATGTCTCAGCTTTTAAGAATAATCAACCAGTCCCTTCAACCTTTGGACTGCTTACAAAGCGCCAGACTGATTCCGACGAAGATGTGCCTCTGAGTTGTTTGGTTCGCAAGAAGGAAATCAAAAACAAGGACAAGAAGAAGAATAAGAAGGAGTCTAATTTTTGTTATATCTGTAGGTCGACTATAGGTTCTAACGCCATTCTGTTGACTGGATATGCTGCATTACCTGTAAAAACTGGGTGTGTGGGATATGCAATAAGGGCTCAAACAATCCGTCATACGAATGTGTGGTGTGTGAGGACGACTCTAACTAATTGTTTCTTGCCTATAATATTGCCAAAGTTGATTGTTACCTATCTTGTTTAAATTGATCTCAATTATATTAATTATTACTTAAGAGACTGATTAAGTGGCATTAACAGTACCTTCGGTACAAGTATTGTAATACTTGCGTTAATAAAGAATAATTTAATTGTAAAAATATTTGTTTTCATTTAAATCCATGTAGTTTTCAATAAAATAATAGCTTTTTTGGTCAAAATGATGTCACAGTAACCCATGCTTTTACTATCTTTGACGTCAGTTGCATTTCAATGCCCTGTCAAAGAAACCCCACTTCTGGGGTTACTTTGACATTTAATAAATTAAAAAAAGTAGGGAGTTAGGGGGGGTGGTAGGTTTTAAATTTGCCATAGATTTGATAACCAAAGGACACATTGTTCTGTTGGCGTAAAAAAAAAGTGAAATTCGAGCCGTAAAAAAAAAGTTACAATCCAAAAACCTCCAAAACCTGTTCAAAGTAGCCCCGTTTTACGGTACGTCAAATGCAGTTACTTTGTAAGTGGGGATGTGACGGAACGTCCGGTCAGAACACTTTTAAACAAAGATTTGATAACGACAATGAAGGTAATATGACAGACTCAAACATTTTTTTTATTTCACTTGTTCCGCTTCGACTGATTTCCGTCAATAATTCAGTTCAAAAAGAAACAATTATTTGGAGAAATCCTCGACCTTCTTCTCCTCGGTTTTGTCGGCCAATTAAAGTTGCATTTCTGCGCGAGACTGTTGAATCAACTAAAGCTGAAGTTGCCAGAATAGAGGAGCAAGAGAAAGAGTTAGTTTCATTTGAAACTATTGTTGACGGTAAAGAAATCAGTGTTTCCTTCAAATTATCAATGACTATGATCGATGGAAAAGTATGTAACTCACTGACGAATACAACATCAGCCATGAGGTGCTACCTTTGCAATTGCACTTCGAAACAGTTCAATGATTTGAATCTTGTTCTGAACAAGGAAATCAACGAAGATAATTTGAAGTTTGGAATCTCTGTTTTGCATGCAAAAATTCTCTTTTTTGAATGTCTTCTGCTCATTTCGTATAAGTTAGACCAAAAGAAATGGTCAAAGCGCGGTTCTGAAGAAAAAAAAGCAGCAATTAAAATTCGAAAAGAGAACATTCAAAAAGGGTTTCGTCAACAGTTAGGACTTTTGGTTGATATGCCAAAACAGGGATTTGGAAGTTCAAATGATGGAAACACAGCTCGTCGTTTCTTTGAAAATGCGAAAGTCAGTGCTACAATTACAGGCATCGACGAAAATTTGCTCAAACGGTTCCACGTTATTTTGCAAGCACTGGGTTCTAGATTTAAAATTAATATTATTAAGTTTAATGAGTATGCGTTGGAAACCGCTCGTTTGTACGTACAGCTGTATCCCTGGTTTTATATGCCAACTACTGTGCACAAGTTGTTAATTCACGGTGGAAAAATAATCCAGTCATCGCTACTGCCAATCGGACAAATGTCTGAAGAAGCTCAAGAGTCGTGCAACAAATTCATTAAACAAGTATAAAATAAATAGAACAACTATTGTAAACAAAATTCATCACCAACATGAACTAAAGCCGTGTCATCCAACTGTTTTGACTCCTGAAACTGAAAAACTAATAGCCGATACCTTGAAAATATTAACAGATTGGGGTGTTCCTCTTACGAAGCGCGATATCCAAATTATTGTTCAGGTATTGGTCACCAGGGAAGGTAGGGTTATAAAAGAATGGAAAGACAACTCACCGGGGCCGGACTTTGTGACCGACTTTGCAGTGCGAAACAACCTTACTCAGAGACTGGCCACAAATATCAAACCTGCTAGAGCATCAATAGGTCTTAATGAGATAAAAGAATTATTTTCAAAAAATTGAGACCAGCTCTGGAGGAGACGCGTCCAGGTGTTACGAATGCATTTATAGTGCAAGTGCACATGTTTGGCATTAGAAGGGAAAGTTTTGTGAGTCGATCTTCAGAAGAGGAAAATACTTCTCCGTTTAGTGATTGCGATATAAATAATAGTTATGGGTCCAATGAAGAAGAAAATTATATCGAAGGAATTAGCGATTCCGAGTACGAGTCGAATGAGTCCTCCACCACTTCAAACAATTGCGACAGTGACAATCGAGGAGGATCAGGACGAGTCCAACGATGTTTCGATACCATGCAATCAAGAGGGGGGGACGAATTCACTGAATATGGAGACGACGACAATAGATCATCAGCAACAATCGGAATGCGAAGATACTATGAATCGTTTTCGGGAGAAATTAGCAGCGAAGAAGAGAAAACGTTTGATCGAAAAAGAAGACGGAGTTCTTCCGACGAAGAAGAAGATTCAATTTCAAAAAAGTTTAGAATTGAAAACAATGAACCCAACGAGTCTTTTGGAGAAAATTCAACCGAAAGAAATCGATGGGATTTTAATGATAACATTTCTGTCAGTATTGCAGGTTCTATGGGACGATACTCAGACTTGGTTGACAATTCTACCCAATTTGCGACAACTACTAAAGAAGGCACTAAAAGAAAAAATGTGGGAATTGAAGAGGCATATCTCTACAATTCTGCCACTAATTTCGAATACATTGAACAAGATGAAACCGCAATTGATCGACTCCAAAAATTGTTCGATAGAGGATTTCGTCAAAGAGCTGCAAAAAGACGAATCGTTCATGATATCTACGGAATATTTGATAAAGGATCAGGATTTCAATTGGATAATGGACAATTACGATCTGGATTTAGAGGATCAGTCCTTCTTATCTTCAAACATAACGACCATGTCCACATCATCCATGACTGTTCCTATTCAAACAACAGTTGTCGATGCCAATTCGCCGAAATTCTTAGAAAACACGAATGCATCACCAGACGATTTTCTCGACGGATTATTCCCAGCTGGGAGTTTGGAATCCAACATTGGGCTAATATCGCAGTCTATAGCGAAAAGGGAAGGAGACAACTTGTTTACATTAACATCGCCGGGCGAACCTGGTTTCCAGGTTGTAAAGATGGATGTGTACAATTATTCAACTATATCAGGGATGCGCAAGGAGGATTGGTGGAAAACAGCATTGTACCGGACAACGTTTCATATTTTGTCACCTGTAGACCCGAAATACACGCTGGTCAATCGGCTTCTGAATCAGGCTGGGCATCAAATCAGACAATTACAAAACGTCAAAAAGGAGGTAAGGGCGACGAAATCGTTTGGTTTCTTCAGAAGCGACCGACCTCGCCAGTAAATTTGATTTTTGAGACTAGCCTTTGGCTAAAGTCAAAATATAAATTTTTTGATATAAACAGTGTAACAATACGAAATTGCATAAAAATTGTTAATAATTATTATAATGAATTATCTTTTTTAGAGTTATACAATTTCTTTAACACTTGCGAACCACAACATTTAATCTTTAACGCACCTTTAGGTAATATAGAATCTTATTATTATAATCAAAAGGAATCTATAGAAATTATGGAAAAACTTTTAATGTTTCAATTTGATAATAATTATTTGAAAATTCGCAGATTTTTACAAATTTTATTAAATGTAATTGATAAAAGAATTCCTAAGAAGAATTCAATATTTGTTTTAAGTGCTCCCTCAGCTGGTAAGAATTTTTTCTTTGATGCTTTCATACACTATTGCATAAATTTTGGACAATTAGGAAATTTTAATAGATATTCAAATTTTCCCATGATGGAGGCAGTTGGAAGACGAATCATTTTATGGAACGAACCAGTTATTGAACCATCAGCTATAGAAACTCTAAAGATGTTATTGGGTGGGGATAGTGTTAATTGTAAAGTAAAATATCAAGCAGACGCCATTGTGATGAGGACACCTGTAATCATTTTAAGTAATAACGATGTCTTCCCAAAAGATGAAGCTTTTCGATCAAGAATGTATTCATTTAAATGGAAACCAGCTCCTTTTTTAAAAAAATGTACTAAAAAACCATATCCATTAGCTTGTTATTCTTTATTAAATAAATATGAATTAATATAATATTCTTTGTTTTTAATTAATATTTAATAATTCAAATTCATCTTCGACTTCTTCGCCTACATTACCGGAATCAGTATCTGTTTGACCAAATAATGTTTGTCCATCGGTATAATGTTGAGCTGTATTAGGTTGAAACGAAATTTCCTGTGGCCAACTGATTGGACTGCCTTTAGAAAATGCTGACGTAAAATTAAATTGGTTACGAGCCAAAGAGATAATGCAGAAGAAGATGCCCCATAAATAAATGTCCCACCCACCATCGACGATACTCCAGAAATCGATTTCCCAACTATGCCAGAAGTCAGTTCGCCAAGCACCTTCAATAACTCTCCAAAATCGATTTATATTTTAGATTTAGATTTTCCAACTATGGATGACTCTCCTGAAATAGAAGATAATGTCTCAGCTTTTAAGAATAATCAACCAGTCCCTTCAACCTTTGGACTGCTTACAAAGCGCCAGACTGATTCCGACGAAGATGTGCCTCTGAGTTGTTTGGTTCGCAAGAAGGAAATCAAAAACAAGGACAAGAAGAAGAATAAGAAGGAGTCTAATTTTTGTTATATCTGTAGGTCGACTATAGGTTCTAACGCCATTCTGTTGACTGGATATGCTGCATTACCTGTAAAAACTGGGTGTGTGGGATATGCAATAAGGGCTCAAACAATCCGTCATACGAATGTGTGGTGTGTGAGGACGACTCTAACTAATTGTTTCTTGCCTATAATATTGCCAAAGTTGATTGTTACCTATCTTGTTTAAATTGATCTCAATTATATTAATTATTACTTAAGAGACTGATTAAGTGGCATTAACAGTACCTTCGGTACAAGTATTGTAATACTTGCGTTAATAAAGAATAATTTAATTGTAAAAATATTTGTTTTCATTTAAATCCATGTAGTTTTCAATAAAATAATAGCTTTTTTGGTCAAAATGATGTCACAGTAACCCATGCTTTTACTATCTTTGACGTCAGTTGCATTTCAATGCCCTGTCAAAGAAACCCCACTTCTGGGGTTACTTTGACATTTAATAAATTAAAAAAAGTAGGGAGTTAGGGGGGGTGGTAGGTTTTAAATTTGCCATAGATTTGATAACCAAAGGACACATTGTTCTGTTGGCGTAAAAAAAAAGTGAAATTCGAGCCGTAAAAAAAAAGTTACAATCCAAAAACCTCCAAAACCTGTTCAAAGTAGCCCCGTTTTACGGTACGTCAAATGCAGTTACTTTGTAAGTGGGGATGTGACGGAACGTCCGGTCAGAACACTTTTAAACAAAGATTTGATAACGACAATGAAGGTAATATGACAGACTCAAACATTTTTTTTATTTCACTTGTTCCGCTTCGACTGATTTCCGTCAATAATTCAGTTCAAAAAGAAACAATTATTTGGAGAAATCCTCGACCTTCTTCTCCTCGGTTTTGTCGGCCAATTAAAGTTGCATTTCTGCGCGAGACTGTTGAATCAACTAAAGCTGAAGTTGCCAGAATAGAGGAGCAAGAGAAAGAGTTAGTTTCATTTGAAACTATTGTTGACGGTAAAGAAATCAGTGTTTCCTTCAAATTATCAATGACTATGATCGATGGAAAAGTATGTAACTCACTGACGAATACAACATCAGCCATGAGGTGCTACCTTTGCAATTGCACTTCGAAACAGTTCAATGATTTGAATCTTGTTCTGAACAAGGAAATCAACGAAGATAATTTGAAGTTTGGAATCTCTGTTTTGCATGCAAAAATTCTCTTTTTTGAATGTCTTCTGCTCATTTCGTATAAGTTAGACCAAAAGAAATGGTCAAAGCGCGGTTCTGAAGAAAAAAAAGCAGCAATTAAAATTCGAAAAGAGAACATTCAAAAAGGGTTTCGTCAACAGTTAGGACTTTTGGTTGATATGCCAAAACAGGGATTTGGAAGTTCAAATGATGGAAACACAGCTCGTCGTTTCTTTGAAAATGCGAAAGTCAGTGCTACAATTACAGGCATCGACGAAAATTTGCTCAAACGGTTCCACGTTATTTTGCAAGCACTGGGTTCTAGATTTAAAATTAATATTATTAAGTTTAATGAGTATGCGTTGGAAACCGCTCGTTTGTACGTACAGCTGTATCCCTGGTTTTATATGCCAACTACTGTGCACAAGTTGTTAATTCACGGTGGAAAAATAATCCAGTCATCGCTACTGCCAATCGGACAAATGTCTGAAGAAGCTCAAGAGTCGTGCAACAAATTCATTAAACAATATCGCATGAATTTTGCTCGAAAAACAAGTCGCATCAAAAATATGGAAGATGTTTTTTCACGACTTTTGGTTTCTTCAGATCCGCTAATATCGAGTGTTCGCAAATTACCAAGTAAACCTTTGCGATCACTAGATCTTGAAGCGAGAGAACTGATCGTTTCGGAACACTTTGAGCCAGAATCCTCTATTGTGGAACCGTGTGATAGTAGCTCAGAAGAATCGTTCCATTCCAATGATGACGAATACTAAATAAGGAATAATTTTTAAGCAATTTGTTAAAAATGTATGAATAAATTTTCTATGATTTACATGTAGTTCTATTTTTATGTCAGCTATTATTGACCCGCCATTTTGTTTTTGACTATATATCGTGTTTTTTTCAAAAAACTATAATCAGATTCGAATTCTGCGACCCCGAAAACCCCTTATTGAAATATTTTTAGTACTTGAAATAATTAACGTATTTTTTTTGGCCCGCCATCTTGTTTTGACTTTCTATCGCATTTTTTTGAAAAACTAAAGTCAGATTAGGATTCAGCGACCTCGAAAACCTAAAAAAAATACAAACTTTTGCTTGTTGGTATGATGTAGATTTTTGGCCAGGTTTTCGGGATTTGGAACCACTGTGCGGCGCCTAAGGCAGTGACCAGGGAAAGTGCATTGTGCATCATAAACACTCCAAATATTTGTCGCACGAATCGGGAGTAATTTGAACCCCTTACGTTGCGGAGTGAGTGCACTTAATGTGGGACGCTGAGTAAAGTATTGATAGGCTATTAAGAAATATTTTAGCCAATAGGAACTCTAGATGTAAGAATATTTTTGTATAAATAGGCTAAGCATTTTAATAAAGCAGGATCAGTCGAACAAGAATCTTTGATCTTGAAAGAGTAAATGCTGTTGAGCTGCTCGAAACCCCGACTCATCCTCTTAGCTCAGAGTCAAGGCTATCATCGAAGAACCAAATCCAAAAAAAAACCAACTGGAGGGGGCAGAAGGATCCGCATCAAGCAAGACATAGGAAGATACAAGGAACTACTACAAATCGTATCATCAGAAGCAGAGATAGCGAAATACAACGAGCTCATCAGGCGAGCAAAGAAAGAAAAATAGATTAGGTAGCAGCAACATTTTTTTTCTTTATTATATAAAATCTTAGTAATCTGAAAATTAGAATTATAGATAGAAATTTTAATAAATCGGTTTTAATTGTTTATTTAAATTGTATTAACCAATAGTAAACGGTATTTTATGGTACAATGAGAACAACGCAATCAAAAAAAGCCGATAATAACGGAGAAATTGTAAATAACGTTATTATTGAAGACACAGCAAATATCGAAAATAAACAAATTGTGGTGTTCCTATTAATAATTGCTGTAGTAAAAGTAGCTGAGCTCATTTATATGCTGTACAAGGACCATAAGAAAAGCTTAAAGAAAAAATACTTGGGTGAACCAGCAGTTGTAAAAATCTAAAAAAAATAAATATTTTAGTACACTGCCATATCGCAGCAAACAATGAGAGATTTTAACGAAATTCCTTTGTCCCTGATCACAATATTTGCCATTATGGCCATACAGGCCGGTCTTATATTGTTAGCACTGAAAAACTCATATTCAGCTTTTCAAAATTTCGCTCAGCGAGTACGCATTTTACGCGGATGTGCTCACGACGAAAAACTGTTTGACTAATGGACAGGATAAACGAAATCAAAGAAGAGCTACAGAAAATATTGAGCAACTTTATTAAAAGCAAAAACAGGGGATATACCCAGAAAACACTGCAAGAAAAGAAAGAAAAAGTAAATAACCTCTATGCGGAAGCAAAACGTTGCGTATCCATATCGGCAGAGGCAGATATAGTACTCAAATACAGAGAATACTATAAACAAATAAAAACCTTGGTAAATGATATCCTTACGTTAATAATCGAACAAAAATCAGACGACACTATGGCTTTCGACATAAAAACATCGACCTCTCTGATCCAAACATACGACGGGAAGCACGAGCAAACGGAAGCGTTCATCGAGTCTAAGTATTCAATTCTTGTAGCGTTCGGACGTGTTTTGCTTTTGCTCCGCCTTTTACCTTCGTTTCTGTGATCTCCCCTGGTTTTCTCTGGCCCGTACTTTCGTCCAATCTACAGCCTATTTGCCTATTCGTGATTGTGATTTGGTACTTCTAATCAAACTTACTCTCTGTGATCAATACTGTGCACTTATTAATCAATTTCATATCTTCATATCTTCCGTCTTCCCAACGGCTGTTTTGCTTTGCTCGTTTCTGGGTCGCCACTCTGCTTGCGTTCGCTGTTTCTTTTTTCTGTGCCAGTTTCGCGCTCAGCTATAACTATCAACCTGCTGCACCGTGTTGCACTCAACTTAAGCTGTGTTATCGTGCTGTTTACTTATTCTACGATGAGCGCCTGTAAAGTATGCAATGGTGCGTTCACTGGGGTGCTTACTGAGTGCGATGGAATTTGCAATCAATCGTTCCATGTAACATGCTTAAAGCGTAGCGCCCGCTCTCAATCAACCTCATCACTTTCTACATGTAGCGATTGCTCTGAGATCAAGCCCTGTCACATCCTGAGATCGCTGGTCGCAATCTCTAATTCTTTCTCCAGTGATCAATCTCTGCTAGCCGACAAGTTGCAGTCTATCGTCTCCAACCTTGCCGGCTTTCAGGCGGTGTCTGATGATCTTGGTACGATCACTGAAAAGCTTGACTGCATCACAAAAATCGCCACTGCCGTCGAATCTGGCACGAAGGTTTTGCTTGAATCTACACACCGGCTCTCCACCAAGCTGTCCGTCACTACAAGCTCTCTGGATGATCTTCACGATGCACTCTCACGTTCTGAGTCGCCCGCGTGCATCATGCCTGCAATAGAGGACATGCGACTCGGCATTAAACAAATAACTAATAACCTCTGTTCCTGCTCTGCTGCCGTGTCTTCTAACTCTAAGCTTCTCGCCTCTATTTCTGCCATCACCGTCGCTTCCGCTGCTGCTTCACCTCCTGCCCCCTCGCCCTCGGATGCTCAACGTGTTGCTATTCCTACGGCTAACCGCAATAGTTCAGAAGAAGTGCGCAGTGACGCGATTCCAGCTCTTCCCTCAAAAGATCACGACGTCGTTATTCTTGTTTCGCCGACCATAACTGACGCTTCTCTTCCCCACAAGGATGCTGTTCCTGACTCCTCCTCAGTTCCATCTCTAAGGATGTTCGGCACTACATGGACTCTTGCTGACTGGAATCAGAGACTCTCCAAGCTAACTAGAGGCTGCCTTCCCACTTCATCAAGCGAAACTTCTTTATTCCTAATTACAGGCGCCCCCCGATACTCCAATGCTACTTGGGTGAAAAATTTCTTTAAACGCAAATTTAGCATTGTTTTGACCAGATGCACTAAAACTTCATCGCCCGGAAGATTTGTGATAGGCATTCCTATCAAATACGCCTGGCTTTTCGATACTACTTCCAATCTAGTTCTTAGTCTTGGTAATATTCGTATTTCTAAATTTAAATCAAATTCTGTCAAATTTAACACTATTCCACCTATTACTCACTCTAATTGTAATCCTAATCCCAACCCTATCGATAAACCGAAATCCAACCCCAATCCTACCTTTAATTCTAAGTCTAACCCTAATACTAATGTTAAATCTAAGTCTAACCCTAATACTAAATCTAAGTCTAACAAGAATAACAGGTAAGGCTAAGAATTACAGCGGAACCTACAGTACCCCAAAAACCGGGTCAAATAATTTAATTCTATGAAACTCACAAAAATCACAGACATAGCGTCAGCAAAACGTGATTCCGCACAGGTACCCGACAGGTAAGTCGCGGGTCAACGTTACAGCAGACGCTATGTCAACAAAACGTGACCGCATGACCAAGTTAATGGGATCGCCCAAAAAACACTTTTTAGTCAGTCTTAAGTGAGCACTCTAACTGTTAAGATCGTAAATAAATATTATAATTAAAAGAACAAATTGATTTTGTTGGAGTAAGTCCAAAGGTTCAACTATTTGCTCCCTATATTCTTTGCTTAGAGACTATTGTGAATATGAATTGAAGACTATTGTGAATATGAATTGAATCTGAACTGAAGTTTAATAAACGTCAACCGGCCCTTTTTCCGGCTTGTGACATTGACCAGACCAGACGTGTTTTCTGTGAATCCTTTTTCATCCCCAAGTTGTTGAATCTCTGCTTCTTAGTGGCATTTGGAACCAACAGGTTATGGGCCCAGGACATCGTGGGAAGAAGGATTTATAGGAGGGAACGACATAATGAGCAATATCACCACAAAAATTGATCCCTTGGGAAGGGACAATTTCGACACATGGAAGCTGCAGATGGAGGCGCTTTTAATCAAAAATGATGCATGGAACTATGTATCAGGAGACCTGAAGAAACCGGCCGTGATTCCTGGTGACAACAGCTCTGAGGAGAAGGTAAAAGCATGGGTTGCGGCAGATAGGAAAGCTCGATCTGACCTGATCCTTGCCATAAATCCAACCGAGTTGAAACAGGTAAAGAATTGTGTTACGTCAAATGATCTGTGGTTAAAGTTGCACGAGATATACCAATCAAAGGGTCCTGCGAAGAAAGCTACATTGTTAAAGAGACTAGTTCTAGCAGGTTTTTCGATGCAGTAGACAAGCTGCTTGACATGGAAATCAGAATAAATGATGATTTACTTGCTATCATGCTTTTGTACAGCTTGCCGGATAGTTTCGAGACCTTTCGTTGCGTCATCGAGTCTCGAGACGAGCTGCCAAAACCTGAATCATTGAAGATAAAAATTCTCGAGGAATTTGAAGCGAGACAGTCCAAAAATAACGGTGAAACTCATCAGAACGCCATGTACGTTACTCGGAAAAGAAACATAAACAGCAGGACGGCAGGTAAATTTAAGGGCAAGTTACCCGAATTCAGGTGTTTTCATTGTAGGAAACTCGGACATAAAATTTCGGAATGTCAGCAGAAGCCAGAAAAGCAGGAGTCGTCAAAAGTATGCTTAGAACCTAGCAACCGAGAAGTCGCAATGAAGTGCAACGGGGGAAAGGAGGATGTTCATAATTGGTGCTTGGATAGCGGTTGCACTTCGCACATGACAGCAGAAAGGAATTTTGAATTTATGGAGAAAATTAACAAACCCCTAAACTTGGCAAACGGTAAGGTGACAGAAATTCTTGGTGTCGGTACAATTAAGGTTGAAACACCCATCAGTGGCGGTGTGAATAATTTGAAACTGGAGAACGTAATGTACGTTCCAGACCTCAAAACAAGCTTGATGTCCGTTGCTAAAATTACGGACAGGGGCTATGAAGTAACGTTCAACAGAGAAAGTGCGACAATAAAATCCATCGACGGGCATGTGTTGGCTATTGCAGATAGGAAAGATAACCTTTATTTTCTAAGGAAAGTAGGGGAAAGTGCGAAATTCACCAATGTCAAATCGTCTATCGAACAGTGGCACCAAAAGTTGGGGCATGTTAACTTATCAAGCTTATTGCAAATGGCCAAAAGGAATAGCGTGCTCGGAATTGAATTTGACCCGAAGGAAAAGATGCCAACTTGTGAAGTGTGCATTAGATCAAAGCAATCCCAGCTTCCGTTTGATGCCGGACAAATTGCCAGAACTAAGGATTTACTAGAGATAGCTTACAGTGATCTCTGTGGACCGATCCGGACGGCTTCTCTGAGCGGAGCAAAATACTTTGTCACATTTGTCGATGACAAATCCCGATGGTGTGAAGTCTATATGCTAAAGCACAAAAGTGACGTGCTAACTGCTTTCAAGGAGTATAAAGCGTTTGTTGAATTGCATACTGGGAGAAAAATAAAATATTTGCAGACAGATAATGGCCTTGAATATGTCAACGAAGCATTCAATGACTTTCTTAGGGATTGTGGAATTAAAAGACGACTGACCGTCCCGCATACCCCACAGCAAAACGGTGTGGCGGAGAGGAAAAACCGCACCCTTGTGGAAACGGCTAGAAGTCTAATGATCCAGGCAGGAACCCCACCATCGTTTTGGGCAGAAGCCATCAACACTGCGAACCACATACGAAATAGATGTCCGTCGAAAGCCTTAAATGGAGAAACTCCGTTTAAAATTTGGAATGGAAGGAAGCCGACAGTAAGTTACTTTAGAATTTTTGGAACCCGTGTTTTCATTCTAGATAAAGATCCCGGTAAAGGAAAATTTGATGAGAGGTCAATTGAAGGCGTTTTTCTGGGATACTCAGGAGAATCAAAGGCTTTTCGAGTATGGCTACCAAAAAGGAGAAAACTTGTTGTAAGTCGGGATGTGAAGTTTTTGGATTCACCTTATTTCAAGTCGGAGTTTGAGGAATGTTTTGAAGATATAGAAGCTAACCCTCCAAAAACAGATCGTAACATGGAAAACAGCGAAGTCGAGATTGAAGTCAGCCTAAATAGACAAGTTGGAAGTACACATTAAGGATGTGGCGAATGTGATGAAGATTTTGAAGAGATGCGAGTGGCTGGAAGACCAAAGCTTCAACGAACAGGAAAGAGGGGAAGGCCCCGAAAGGTATATAATACGTTAAGATCTGATTCTGTAACAAGGGGTCGCGCTCATTCAGCACGAAGCTCACGTACAACAGATGGCAGTGAATCGTCGTCAAATGATGAAGAATTGATGTACGAATCAGCAAACATGGCTACTATTGAGGACTGTTTAGATTTAGATGAGGCACTAAGCGGTGAAAATTCAGCAGAGTGGAAAACGGCGCTTATGGATGAAGTGTTTGCCCACGTAAAAAGCAAAACATGGGAAATTGTTGAACGACCTGAAGGTAAGAACATAGTCACAAGTAAACATGTGTTAACGACAAAGTATAAAGCCGACGGTACGATCCAGAGGAGAAAAGTTCGTTTGGTTGCACGAGGTTTTACACAAATTCAAGGACTCGATTACCATGAAACGTTCGCCCCGGTAGCTCGTTTGAGTTCTATCAGGCTCTTAATGGCAATGGCCGTTAAAAGGGGATGGGAAGTTCACCAAATGGACGTTATAACTGCCTACCTAAATGGCGATTTGGTTGAACAAGTGTACATGGAGATTCCAGAAAAGCTGGAGGAGGCCCTTGAAAACCTAAAGGCAAAGGTAGATGCCCACTCACTGCATCATAAAACGTTGATCGAGTGGACAGCCAAGCTAAAAAGTAAGAAGCCAAAAGTTTGTTTATTGAAAAAGGCGCTGTACGGCCTAAAGCAATCGGGTAAAAGATGGTACGACAAGTTGCATACAGTTTTGGAAAACCTTGGGCTAAAGAAAAGTCACTTCGACCCTTGTGTTTACATAGGCCAAAGAAATACGGCAACTATTGTCATGGCAGTCTATGTTGATGATATCATTTTGGCATCAGATAATTTAAAAATTTTGGCAGATACTAAGGAAAATTTGAAGAATCACTTTGAAATGAAGGACCTAGGCAGGATTCAGTATTGCCTTGGTATAGAATTTAAACAAAGTAAGGACAACCAGGAAATTGTAATGAGTCAGAGGAATTACTCCGGTGAGGTGCTTAAGCGATTTGGAATGATGAACTGTAAATCAATTTCAACGCCTCTCGATCCAAATAGTAAGTTAAAGCGAGCTGAAGGACCTACAGATACAGACAAAAAAAATTATCCCTACCAACAATTAATTGGGTCATTGATGTACCTAGCAGTATCAACGCGCCCGGACTTAGCATACACAGTGAGTACATTGAGCCAATTTAAATCATGTCATACAAGAGAACACTGGACGGCAGCAAAGAGGACACTGCGATACCTTAGAGGAACTACTGGATATTCAATTGTCTTCAGACGGAACGGAGAGGCATTAACAGGTTTTGCTGATGCAGATTGGGCGTCATCGTTAGACGACAGGAAATCCTATACAGGCTTCGCATTCATCATGTCAGGTGGTTGCATTTCCTGGGAATCCCGGAAGCAGCAAACGGTTACCCTTTCCAGCACTGAAGCCGAATATGTTGCAATCTCAGAAGCAGCAAAAGAAGCAGTATATTTGGCGGGATTTAAAGCGGAGCTGGGCGACCCGATCGCCCCGATCACAATTTACAACGACAACCAGGGGGCGCAGAAACTGGCAGCGACACCAACCTTCCATAAACGATCAAAACACATCGACGTGAGGCATCACTACATCCGACAGGTCATAGCTAATGAGCGGATCATCTTGAATTACATGAGGACTAACGAGATGCCAGCTGACGTACTGACGAAATCATTGCCTAGGCAGAAACATAATTCTTGCGTTTCATCCTTAGGCGTAACAGATATTTGAACTTTGAGTGGGGGTGTTGGAGTAAGTCCAAAGGTTCAACTATTTGCTCCCTATATTCTTTGCTTAGAGACTATTGTGAATATGAATTGAAGACTATTGTGAATATGAATTGAATCTGAACTGAAGTTTAATAAACGTCAACCGGCCCTTTTTCCGGCTTGTGACATTGACCAGACCAGACGTGTTTTCTGTGAATCCTTTTTCATCCCCAAGTTGTTGAATCTCTGCTTCTTAGTGGCATTTGGAACCAACAGATTTTTTTTTTATATTATCATAATTTGTTCATTTAACTGCTAAGCTCGTGATAACCGAGGATATAGTAAACTCGGTCGAGGCGATAAAAATAAAAATACGCCAAAAATTTTCAGCCAAGCTTTCGTCAGACGCAATCTTAGCGCAATTAAGAGCACTAAGGCAAGAAAACAAAAAGCTAACGGACTTTGCAAATCAAGTGGAAAACCTCTCCAGCCAACTAACAAGAGCACTAATAGCTGAGAAAGTGGCAACAGGAGAAGCGGCTGAAAAATTAGCCGAAAAATTTTCGTTTCAGTCATTCAACGATAATGTAACAAATCGAGAAACTGCGCTCATACTAAAAGCGAGCAACCTCACAACATTAACGGAAATAACAGCAAAAGCAACAACGGTAGATAAAGAACAACCATGCAACATCCTCCAATATAGGAGCAATCAACCTGAAAGATCAGGAAGTTACCCAAACAGGAGTAGAAACAACTGGCATGGCTACAATAATAATAATAATAACAGATACAACAGCAATAACAGATACAACAATAATAACAGGTACAATAATAACAACAGGTACAATAATAACGGACATAACTACAATAATATGGCAACCTACAATACCAACAGGCAAGCCTATAACAACCAAAGCAAGCCTAACTAATAACAGTAGTTACAACAGGAACCACAGGCCAATCCAAATACAACAGGCTAACCGGACGCAAAATAGTCGGATAAATCCCTCAAACAGAAGAGTAAATCACTATGAATCGGGGGAATACCAAGACCCCCATCCCAATGCAGAAAAAGCACGGTTGGGGGGCGCATCGCAAACACACCCCGAGTATACCAACTAAATCTTTCATTAACCAACTTTGTAAGGGCTCATGTGGAAATGTGCGGCACAGTATGCACGTTTATTGTGGATACTGGAGCAGAAATATCGATTTTCAAAAAAGAAAAGATCAATCCCGACCAAACATATTAACCCAAGAATACCTGCATGATAACAAGGGGTAACGGATAACAAAAAAGCATCTATCAGAGCAACATATACGAAAATACGTTTTAACGACCACTTTTCAATCGAACATTTATTTCAAATTGTTGACAATGACTTCGCTATCGAAGCCGATGCGATTTTGGGATTAGACTTTCTAACAAAATTCAAGGCCACCATCGACTACGATACGTGGACGCTGGTTTTAAACACTATCAATAATTCGATAGAAATACCAATTCTAAGTGGCCCATCAGCAAATTCTATTACCGTTCCACCACGTTGTGAAATTGTCCGTAAAATAAATATTGCACAAGCACAAACAGCTGATGACATAGTCATCTCTGGACAAGAGATTCAACCAGGCGTATTTGTTACAGAAACAATCACCTCGCACAAAGAACCACTCGTACGAATTTTAAACACAACGAACAAAACAGCAACATTCCAAGAAAGTAAAGTCAAAGTACAGCCTCTGGTAGACTTCAAAATAATTAAAACAAATTCAATAAAAATAGACAGAGCTAAGCAAATAATTTCAAAATTAAAACTCAATACAATACCAGAATACGCAAGAGCACAGTTTGAAAATCTATGCCAAGAATTTCAAGACATTTTTGCCCTTGATAACGAACCACTGTCAACAAATAATTTTTACGAACAAAATATTGTAGTCGATGTGTGGTTGGAAACTCTATTTTGCTGCTGCGAATTTTTTGAACATGATTGAGTTGGCTTGTTCACTGGCATTTCCGTCGGGTAGACTCGCATTTTTTCGTACTTCCTAATAATTCGCTTTAGCTCACCAATATTTTTTGCCGTAAGCAATAATTGTTTGTTCGGAAGCGAATCAGGAATACCTCCAATTATATAATTTATCAGGTCCTCTTCCTCAATGTCGGCAAGTGAAGCAATCTCTTGCATGTTGAGGACATATTGGTGTGTGCTTTCGTCCCTGCGTTTCTTGCGGTTCCTTAAATTATTATGTACTTCCGCCGGTGTGATGCCCTGATAAAATTCTTCTACTAGAGAAGCCTTCAGCTCGTTCCATGTTCTGCACGTAGATGATTGTAGAAATAGCTTTGCCGTTCCTCTAAGCAGCCTTCTGGAGTAGATATACGCTTGTTGATCACTCCAACCATGAAGACATCTTGCCTCTACAAAACTCCTAACCCATTGCCTTATCGAATAATTATCGTCACCAGTAAAAATGGGCAAAGATTCTTCGATGTCTCTAAACAAAAATTGACTACCGCTTGTTTCCATATTAGCAGACTGTAAAGTCGCCAATTTCTTTTTTAACTCTAAAATTTCTTCTTGCTTCTTAATTATATCGTTAAGCTCATCTATTGTTTGTTGCAGGTTGCCTGTTGTAGATTCCTGCGAGCTCTCGCCTAATTCTGGTTGCAGTGTAGGCGCCGCTAAAAACTCTTCGCTACTACCCTCATCATTACCATTAAGTGATGCCAGTATATCATCAGGAAAATGCTCCTCAAGCTCAGCAACCGTAAGTTTGCTTATCTGTTCCTCAAGTCTTAACTTTAACACGGCTTTAACACCAGCCGTGCTCAACCCAAAAACTTCTAATTTTTCTTTCAGGAACGGAACCGTTGCACCTTGGATAAATTTTCCTGCACGTGCTCTGGCCATAATTGTGTATTAAACATAAAATATCACAAGATGGCAAAAAATGTCTTACAACGTATATGCTAAAAAATGTTTTAATGCTTTTTTAATTTAGTTAGTTACCAAATTTTATTTGATGTCCAGAATGTCCACAGATTTTCGCCAGTCATAAGTATCGCACGATTTACACACAAAACTGCACATGTGTACACCATAAGTTCATAAGTTTTATCGCGCGAATCTTAAAAGTTTAGCACATAAAAACATAAAACGCGTAAATCTGCTTTTTTTCTAATCAAATTCAATAGCACTTTAGGTTTATCCCACTTCTGAAAAGTTGTAAGGGCAACGCGAGGGCAATTAGGCGAAAAGAAGAAAGTAAGTAAGTCGATGCGTCCGATCTATACGAGAGCTTTATTGCAAGAGAGTGTCTTTCACAATTTTCGGGACCGATCAGTAGAAAGACTGTTGACCGCTAGAATGCACTATATACATGCATAAATCGATAGAAAGCGCATCTGTGCGTGAAGTGCATTTATGATCGCAGTCATCAGGCTTGTACTGTAACAATGGTACAAGTTTAAAACAATATTCGTATTACAGATTATGTATACGTATAAGCGTGAAAGTGCATATCATGTTCGACGCAGGGTGAGTCATATAAAATATCTTTTGGATATTACTTAATAAATTTTCTTTTATTTATCCAGGTTAAAGTTGCATCGACTACAATATATTGGGTTGGCAACTAAGTCATTGCCGCTTTTGTCGATAGATTCACTCTACACTTTCTTTTGTTTTGTTAAGGTGGTCAGAGCATCTAATCTATATTTTTTTCTTACTGTGTGGACTTCTACTTTTAATTAGTAAAAAAATTATATCGATTAGTTCTTTAGTTTTGTTTTTATCCCAATTTAAAAATGGAAAATCAGGACGTGCACTTCCGACACATTTTATTGTATTACTTCTGAAAAGGCATGAACGCATCGCAAGCACAAAAGAAGTTATGTACCGTATATGGAGATGAAGCCTTAAAAGAAAGGCAGTGTCGAAATTGGTTTGAAAGATTTCGTTCTGGTGATTTTTCACTGAAAAATGCACAACGATCTGGCCGCCCAGTCGAAGTGGATGAAGCCCATATCAAGGCCATTATCGATTCAGATCGTCACAGCACAACACCAGACATTGCAGAGAAGCTCAATGTATCGCATACATGCATTGAAAAAAAAATTAAAAACCCTTGGTTGTCAAGAAACTTGATTTATGGATCCCTCACCAGCTAAAGGAAATTCATTTGACGCAACGGATTAGCATCTGTGATTCGCTTCTGAAACGCAATGAAAATCATCCATTTCTGAAAAACCTAGTTACTGGCGACGAAAAGTGGATAGTTTATAACAATGTTACTCGCAAGAGATCGTGGGTGAAGCAAGATCAACCAGCCCAAACAACATCAAAAGCAGAGATTCACCAAAAAAAGATTATGCTGTGTCTGGTGGGATTACAAAGGAATTTTGCATTTTGAACTCATGCCACAGAACCAAACGATCAATTCAAATGTGTATGTTGAACAACTCGACAAACTGAAAGATGCAATTGAAGAAAAGCGGCCGGTATTGTCAAATCGGAAGGGTGTTGTTTTCCATTATGATAACGCAAGGCCCCACACATCTTTGGTCACTCGGCAAAAATTATTGGAACTGGGTTGGGATGTTTTGTCACACCCACCATATAGCCCTGATCTTGCGCCTTCGGATTACCATTTGTTTCGTTCCATGCAAAACTTTTTAAATGGTAAAATTTTTAATAACGCGGATGATGTCAGATCACACCTAATTCAGTTTTTTAATAACAAAGACCAGACATTTTACGAACGGGGAATTTTTACACTGCCAGAACGATGGAAAATGGTCATTGACAAGAAAGGGCAATATCTAATTGAATAAAGTTATATTTTTAAACAAAAATTTTCCTTCTTATTTGAAATCGGCAATGACTTAGTTGCCAACCCAATAGAACTCGCCGATAATAGGCCAATGTACACTAAAAACTACCGTATCCCCGAAATTCACAAATACGAAATTAATCAGCAGGTAGAACGCATGGTAAAAGATGGAATAATAGAAAACTCCATATCCCAATTTAATTCTCCAATCCTTTTAGTACCAAAAAAATCATCCAACCAGGAAAAGAAATAACGATTAGTAGTAGACTTTAGATATTTAAACAAAAAAGTTTTAGCAGACAAGTTCCCATTACCGCGAATAGAAGATATACTCGACCAAATGGGCCGAGCTAAATACTTCTCAACTCTGGACCTAATGTCAGGTTTTCATCAGGTACCGCTAGATGAAGCATCTCGGAAATTCACAGCTTTCTCTACCAATCAAGGTCATTATTAGTACACAAGACTACCTTTTGGACTTAATATAAGCCCAAATAGTTTCCAGAGAATGATGGCTATTGCCATGGCAGGCTTAACGCCGGAGGTAGCTTTCCTATATATTGACGACATCGTCGTTATAGGATGTTCCCAATCTCACCACTTAAAGAATTTGCTATCAGTATTTAAAAGGCTTCGGGAAAGAAACCTTAAATTAAACCCTGAAAAATGTAAATTCTTTCAGAAAGAAGTTACCTACTTGGGACATCAAATATCAGAAGAAGGTGTCAGACCAGATAAATCTAAATATGAAGCTGTAAAAAACTACCCTATCCCTAAGAACGCCGACGAAGTCAGGCGTTTCGTTGCCTTTTGCAACTATTACCGTCAATTCGTCCCTAATTTCGCAGAAATTGCACTACCATTGAACAAGTTACTACGGAAAAACGCTAAATTTGAATGGTCGGATGCTCATCAGAAAGCTTTTGATACGTTAAGATCATCC
Organism: Philonicus albiceps; assembly: GCA_963969385.1. Taxonomy (NCBI): domain Eukaryota; kingdom Metazoa; phylum Arthropoda; class Insecta; order Diptera; family Asilidae; genus Philonicus; species Philonicus albiceps. The sequence goes on along the minus strand of OZ017773.1, from coordinate 22,810,719 downwards.
TTAATGTCACCTACCATATTACAACACCCAAACTTTAATAACCAGTTCATAATCTCAACCGATGCATCAGATTTTGCGTACGGTGCAATACTTGCGCAAAATTTTGATGGAAAGGAACTCCCAATTGCTTTCGCAAGCAAGACATTCACACCTGGAGAAAGAAACAAGGCAATAATAGAGAAATAACTCGCGGCAATACACTGGGCCATTACATATTTTAAGCCTTACATATACGGTAGGAAATTCATAGTAAACACAGACCACCGACCTCTACCATATCTATTTGGCATGAAGAATCCATCATCAAAATTAACACGAATGAGATTAGACCTCGAAGAATTCGATTTCGAGATCCGAAACGTACATAAAGGGAAAAGAAAATGTTAGACCAGATGCGCTACCAAGAATACAACTCGATATTAACAATCTTAAGGATATCAACATCGTACGAGCACAAACGCGTGCAATGTCGGAACAAATAAACAACAGAACAAGTAATGCAACGGAAAATAGCGACATAAATCCACAGCCTGATCAACTGTGCGTAGTAGAAGCGCTATCCCCAAACGAAGTTGCTCACTTACCTGAACTAAAACTAGAAATTAACAGCTGCAGCAACAAACAAATTAAATTATTCATAAGTATTGTGCACAAATTGAAAATAATTTATGAGCGGAACATAAATATAAACCAATCAGTAGAGCCAGCACTAGAGCGGGTATTCGAAATATTGGAAAATAATATACAATTTCAGACCAAGACTCTGAAACTTTCTGCAGAAAGCGAAATATTGAAATTAATTAACCAAACCGCATTTAAAACCCTAGGTAATGAAATATTAAAAAATAAAATTATTAAAATATATAAACCCCAAGAATACATAACGGATATGACGAAAATAAAAGAAATATTATACAACTTCCACTCTACACCCACCGGAGGACATTTAGGTCAATCAAGAATGTATAATAAACTTAAAGAAATATATAGATGGAAAAAAATTAAGAAAACTATAGCAAAATATGTAAACAATTGTGAGCTTTGTGCGAAAAACAAACATCAAAAGCACAATAAGGAACGCATGGAAATAACAACAACACTCGCCAGGTATTCGACATAGTATCTATAGATACTGTAGATCCATTTACCAAAACAGCCAGTGACAATAGGTACGCAGTGACCATGCAGTGCGACCTGAGTAAATATATCGTAATAATTCCAACAAGAGACAAAGAGGCTAACACTAATTACAAAAGCAATAGTCAACGGATTTATACTCACTTACGGACCAATGTGTAAAATAAAATCTGATCTCGGAACCGAGTACAAAAACCAAATCTTGTCAGAAGTATGCGATTTATTGAAAATAAAGCAACTTTTTGCAACAGCGGCACAGGCTTTCTCACAATTTATTGGAGATGACTATTATAGCGTACAAAAATTGCTGTTTTTGAGGAGACGGCTGCTGTTTTAAAATGGGGCCGAAGGCCTTCCTATATGTACGCAAAGCAGTTATTGGTTAGTACCGCCAAAATTTTTCTTCGGTCTGTATCACCGAAAAACTGGAGTGAACTTAAACAAGCACTATTTACCGAATTTTCGAAATAAACGGCCACGCTGAGATACACTGTTACTGTAAAAATCATATAAATGCAAGTTACATTGACCTCTCCTTAATCCTAAACAATTTCCTAACTTAAATTTCTTCCAATTTCACTAGCCTAAATATCACAGACGCTGAGATCATTAAAATCACAGACATGTCAATTTTCCAATTTTATTTTCCACTTCATAATCAGAACAAATGTAGAACAACGAATTAGCTTCATTTCTAGTTCCCTAAGGTAATTAACCTCAAAGACCCAACAATCTAACTACCCACTTATCCCAAACTCGCAAACGCAATCTTTTCTTACATTCAAGTAAGCAATTATTCCTTTCCGGTTTCCTTTTCAATTGATTTTCGGAAGATTCAGACAGTTAGTTCTCGCATCGAGACGGGTAAAGAGTTCAGCTAGCTGATTTTCCAACTCCAAAGAGTATTAAAGATGTTCATAGCCTTATCGAGTTTTGCTCATATTTTAGAAAATTCACCATGAATTTTGCGACCTTAACTTAGCCAATATATGACCTCTTAAGGAAAGACGCTGTTTTTAAGTTCGGGACCGAAGAGTTGTCCACTTTTGAAATATTAAAAACAAAAACTGTTAAATTCTGCAGGGCTATCTACTTATAGTCCTTCAAACGAAACAGAACTGCATTGCGATATAATTTCTATTGGATTGGAAGCCATATTACTTGAAAAAAAAGTGATAATAAATTCCAACCAGTTTTTTACTTCTGGAAGAAGGCAACGGAGCTGGAATTACGATATCACAATTACGAGCCTGAAACGCCTGGGATTAAATTTAAAATTGTAACGGACTGCCAATCTCTAACACTAGCATTGCGAAACAAATTGTTAAACCCGCGCAGATCATGTTCCCAGTCTCGCCTAATTCTAGGAACTTAGTATAAGCAAATATCATCGTCAATTGCGTTCCCAGTCACGTTCAATTTTGGGAACTTAACATAGGTACTTCATTTCCAAAATTATACTGAAATATCCACTAATTTTCAGCGGGAAATGTTAGCATCAAAGATTCAAGCAGAAGCCAACCTTTAGGAGACATGGATGCATGACTCCACTTCATTTCTTTTAAACATTGCATGTCATGGAGGAAGCAGTAAAAAAATCGTTTTAAGGCTCCACAGGACCAATAAGAGATGCATCAAAATAACTAGATAAAGCTTTCATTGTTATTTTGACCAATCTCTTATTGATCCTGGGGAATCTTGGTGGAAGCAATAAAAAAGTTTTTCCATTGCTTTCTCCCAATGACAGGTAATGTATGAAAAGAAATGAAGTGTCCAACGGAGAATCATGCATTCAATGAGGAAAATTCCAAACATTTTCAAACGTTTAGGCTACACTTTTCCTTTCATCTGTAGTGGCTGGAAGCTGAAAACATAATACAAATTAACATGCTGTTTATTGGGTATTTTAAATATTTCAGATCATTTAATTTCAACTACAAAACAGCAAACCAACAACCATGGGAACTACTAACTCAAAGAAAGTGGACAACGCGGGAGAAATAATAAACACCATCATCATCAACCTCGAGGACATCAAATCAGAAAACATCGAACTGACACTGATCATCCTAACAGTCGAAGTGGGACTGTCACTCCTCTACCAGATATACAAGGACTACAGAAGAGGACTAAAGAAGAAATACACCAACCTTAATAGCAACAGCAACCCATCCAGGCGTACGAAATCCGCCAGCGACACTGACCGGACTACCAACGAACAAAACACAACTACCTAGATAAAGAATCTAGCAGTTCTAATATATCCTAGTCTAAGATTTACAAATATGTATGCTAGAGCCTATGTAAAGCTAATCCATACAATAAAATAAAGAATGTTGAAAGGAAAAAAAAATTTTATTTCATGGTGGATGTGAAAATGATCAAATTGAACAGAAATATACCGCTATTAATACTCCAAAAAGGGCGGGACTTACGGCTTCAGGCTATGTTTGCACACAGCATGTGTGTACTTTTAATTTGTTATGATTTAGCTATATTATTTTTTTTAGTTTAATCTAAAACTTATTAACTGAAATAAACATTTTTTATTGCAGCAGTTGTATTACCTTCAAGTTCTAAAACTACATTGAAGCCTTCTCTGCAGAACAAAGTGGGTGAAGAAGACTAACTAAATAAAGGAAAAGATGAGCATTGCATATTCTATTTTACAATCTACAATTCAGAAGTCGCCGAAAGAAAAGTGCTAAATTCACTAAATTTAACAAAAGACCAAAAATATGTAGCAAAAATAGTAATTTTGAAGATTATGCGGCGAATAGAATTATTATGTTTGCAACGACGGACACATCAAACCACAGATCCACTTAATGAGAACCAGAATAAATCAAATTCTACACCTACGAGTTTTGAACTACTACGTTATAACAGGACAATATATTCACAACTTCAACCCAAATAATTACGATGAAGCTGCGATTTCATACGACGACATGAAGTCAGTAGATTTTTTCTCGTCAAGTGCACTATATACAGCCGACACTTCTGAATCTTCGGACTTAATTTCCTTATAAAACATAATTTGTATAACATTATGTATAGATTTGTATTAAATATATACATATAAAATATAATCTTTAGTTACTATAATATATTTCTTAAATTTTAAATCATTATGCTCAATTCAGAGTAGCAATCAGCCTTTATTCTGTAGATATAGTAGCCCGAATGTATGTATTTTGACCACTAATTTGTGGTCCAACTATGCTTAATAATTTTTAAAACTTTATTCATTTGAACACAGAATCGCTTTTCTTTTTCATCATTTTTTTATGTAAAAGTAAAACATGATTGCATGCTGTTTCAATATAATCCATGAGGGCAAAAAAAATAAATCAATTCCAGCTTTAACAAATTTTCTTTGACAAGTAAACTCGAGATAACAGCCCATGCTTTAGTTGTAAATGCGCGGGCACAAAATTTTAATCTAAGTTGGTCAAATAAAGAGTTACCCAACTAAAAAATTAGAAGTGCACGGGGTAAGTTCGGTAGAATAAAGTTCAATTAAAAAAATTAATCAAAGGTTAAACTGAAATTTAAAAATCACCCACAGTTAAAAAGAAAAATAAGTAAAACCACGACGGAAAGACAAACCAAAAGGAGGGAATAGAATAGGAGCCAGTGGAAGCGGTGCAGCAACGCCATTAATTCCCAATAATTCCAAGACATAAAATAAATCGTCTATGTTTGATTAATTTCTTCTTTCAATTCCCCTGTTCGTCTATCTCTTCTTTTCAAATTTTATAGGGACCTTACCAAATACAGTATTGTGCAAAATATAAGCAACCGTCCTATTGTTAGACTTTAGTTTGAGTTTTTCCATACTTTTTTCCATAAATGAAAAAGAAAATATTTGGAAAGTTTCGTCTTGAAATGCGAACTTTTTAATTCATAAACTTTTCAAAATCTAAATATTGCTCAAACATATATAAATGAAAATAAACAAAATAATCTTTAGAATGGTCTATGCAAAATGTAAGCAACTTCACACTAAAACTAAAAATAGAAAAATATTAACGGGACTTTTCTCGCAACACCATCTGCCAAATTCACAATACGAAAGATAGAAGTAATTTTCCGTTAGTTTACTTTGATACAGCCATGTGGCAAGAGCGCTTTGCTACAATGACTCGAGTTCAGTATCACCACAGCTTAAAACTGAAAATTATCGCTGATTACAACAATGGAGAACCGCAAATTTCCTTATCAAAGAAATATAATATTCATAAATCTGTTATTTCAAGACTAATTAAAAGGTTTAAAGAAACGGACACAGTAGTTGGCCGACATTTATGTGGACGACGCCGTAAATCTACATGTCGAACTGATAGGGAAATTTGTTTACTTATTGCAGAAATAAAATTGGCAATCATCCGAGCCAACGGACATCTGGCCATAGAGTGGGTGCCCAGCCATGTGGGCATCGAAGGGAACGAATTGGCACACAGCGGCCAAAAATGCTCTAATCTCCCATAGGAATGAACCACCCCTTGTGCCACCTCTCAGCAGCTTCATCGTTCGGAATAGCATTAAGATAATTAAGGAGGTTTATGCTGAACGCTGGACAAATTCCTCTTTGTTCATGGCGGAACATTGGCCATCAGTGACACCCCCATCTTACAACAGGGACCTGAGCAGAAGAGACGGAGTTAGGATTTTCCGAGTGAGATCGGGCCATACTCTAATCACTAAAGGACACTATTTTGCCAGAGGGCCCCAACGAGGATGTAATCGATGCCAGTGCCCTTTGACTGCCAAACACATCCTCACCTGCGAAGGCACAAAAATTATATACGGCGGCGAGTTGCCTCCGCTGGCGGAATTGCTGAACCCCTTGAACCGGATAAGCTGCTGGACTTACTCAACAGACTGAACGTGGCCTCCCTCATTTGAACAGGCGCCTTAATTAAGCCTACTAATAGTCTTTTTAGCTAATTATAAGATACAAACACAGAAAAGGGAGAGTACTTTTTAGTTTTTCTTCATTCGTTCTATTTATTCTTTATAATTTATCGTATAATCCATATTTTCTATGGATGCTTAATAATTACTATTTAATATATTACTAATTTAGTTCACTAGGCCTACCCCTACTCAGTATAGAATTTATAAAGTTAGGGAGTACACCCTAGTTTCCTTATTACGTCTTACTTACTAATATAAGATCGCATAGTAGATTAATCCACCTAGGGTGCGCCATATGGGCTCTGCTCCCGAGAGCGCTTTTTAGATAAGGTACTTTTGTACTCTTATCGTTAATAAATAAATAAATAAATAAAGTTTACTTATTAAAAAAGAACCGTTCATCAATTCAGTGGAAATAGTTAAGTCGCTAAATTTAAACGTAGACTCTAGTACCGTTCGTCGGCGGGCAATAGAAAATGGGTTAAAAAGTTATAGGCCATGAAAGAAACCCGTGCTTACAAAAAAACATATCCAGAAAAGATAAGGTCTCCGGTAACAACTTAATTTAATTATTTTCATTGAATATATCATACACAGATTAAACTTCGCTAAATAATATCTAAGTTGGTCTCCTGAAAAATGGAAAACGGTACTTTTCAGTGATGAATCGAAATTTAATATTTTGAATTCAGACGGTATGTGTACTGTTCGACGGGTTAAATGTCAGCGACTTAATCCAAAGCACTGCAAACTGACTGCTAAACATGGAGGGGGCAGTGTAATGGTTTGGACCTGTTTCTCCGCATATGGCCTGGGTCCTTTTGTTGAAATCCAAGTAATAATGGACAGATTTAAGTATAAGCAGATCCTGGAAACTAATATGCTACCCTACGCAGAATGGGAAATGCCACTTCGATGCGTATTTCAACATGATAATGACCCGAAATACACATCAAAGCTGGTAAAAGAGTGGCTCAAAGGCAACGGGATTCAAGTTCTTGATTGGCCAGCACAATCGCCGGACTTAAATCCCATTGAAAATCTCTTTGGGATTCCGGACAACGTTTTCAAAACAAGACGGAGCTCATGGATGCGTTGAAGCAAAACTGGAAAAGCATACCTTCAAGTGTAATAAATAATCTGATTTGTTCTATGCCTATTTACGGATGTCAAAAAAAAAAAGATATACGAAATATTGAAATGTTGCTTACATTTTACAGAGGTCATTCTAAAGATTATTTTATTTATTTTCATTTATAAATGTTTGAGCAATATTTAGGTTTTGAAAAGTTTATGAATTAAAAAGTTCACATTTCAAGACGAAATTTTCCAAATGTTTTCTTTTTCATTTATGAAAAAAAGTATGGAAAAAATCAAACTAAAGCCTAACAATAGGACGGTTGCTTATATTTTGCACAGTACTGTATTTGACCCAAAGGGAGATTGGTGGAATTCAGAAGAAATCACCGTGAACAGGCGTCCCGTTCGCTCTGCTCATTTTTTATACCTTTCTAGATTGCGTCGCGAGAAGTTATTTTCATTCTTGTTCGGTAGTTCGTTCCGACAGCAAAGTTCGACTTAACCCTATCACATTACTGCAAAGCTAGCGATCGCACACCGCCGGAACAAGTTGCAGCACGGACACTTTCATATCGTTGAGACTAAGCTAACGTGTTTTACACTTTCGTAGTAGTGCCAACATCTCCTTATAATATCCCAGTAGGAATTTATAGAAGTAGTTGCTATGAAGAAGTAGTTATATTACCGGTGAAAATATACTAGTTCTTATACTAGTCCAAAAGGAATGCATAAAGTAACCAGTTGGAAGATTTCGCAGATCTCCAGCACGCGAAGGAGCGACGAAAAAGAATCTTAGAATTTACCGTTATTTTCCCTTTTTTGTGGAAAACTTCAGTGTTGTTCGACAGTTTCTGCAATAAGTCCAAGCAAAGCGGTCCTCAGTTAGTTTGCAATAAGACCAAGCAAGGTGTAACGCAAAATAGTGATTTCAGCCTGTGGAAAATAGTGATTATGTACTCTGCGCAATTAATTTTGTTGGGAAAAGGTAAGTGAAATTAAAAGATGTTTTATTTATTTCCTCAAGAACTTAGACAGTAATAATTTAAAGAAAACAAAATGCACGGAAGCGGAAATAGTAGACGAAACATTAAACGATTAATAAAATAACGAAAAGAACAATATGTACGGAATTTATACCAAGCTGCAAATGAAACGGGAATATTTGCAAATAATAATAAGAATGACCAAACAATTACAAATAATAATTTTGTGGAGATAGGAAATTTAGAATATAATGATAATAATTTGCCAATTCAAAAATCTCTGGTAGAAAAGCTTAGAGGTTGGTATATTAGAAATAGGCCGTCTAGGCAATGTTTTGAGGAACTTTTAATTATTTTAAGAGAAGAGAATTTAAATTTCCCCCTTAGTTCTAAGAGCATATTACAAAATAAGCAAAAAATAGTTGTGAGAAATGTTTCCCCTGGTACTTATTCTCATTTTGGAATTGAGAAACAATTACAAAAAATTTGTAACATTATTTGTGAATATGAAGAAATTGCTTTTGATATAAATATTGATGGATTACCCTTATTTAAAAGTTCCAGGGTGCAATTGTGGCCAATTTTGTTGCGCATTGTTAATATTAAGAACATTAATGTATTTCCAATTGGAATTTATTTAGGCAGTAGCAAGCCAAAGCGTATTGAAGAATTTTTATCTGAATTCATAGATGAGCTGAAGAGTCTAACTGAACACGGTATTAAAATAAAACATAAAGAAATAAAACTAAGAATAAGAGCTATTATTTGCGATGCTCCAGCGAAAGCGTTTTTGTGTGGAATTGTCGGTCATACGTCTCTCCATGGATGTACGAAATGTGTACAAGTTGGGAAGAAAATTAATAACGTTTTGACATATAGCTCTGAAGCACATCAACTAATTAAAGATCAAGATTTTAGTGATAGAAAATACTTAAGTCATCACCAAAAACGCTTTTATATCGAAAAAACACCACTAGAAAATTTAAATGTAAAAATGATAAGTCAGGTCCCTTAGATGACATGCATCTTGTAGATTTGGGCGTTATGAGAAAAATCCTTGTGCGGATGTTGCATAATAAGATTATTGTTAAAATAAGCAAAGACAATATAAGTAAGATATCTAAGCACTTAGAATCTCTTCGCTCATATATTCCAAAGGAATTTGTCCGTTACCCTAGAAGTTTTGACGAAATTTTAAATTGGAAAGCGACCGAATTCAGGCAATTCTTATTGTATACGGGTATTTTAGTTTTAAAAGACAAGGTTAATGATGACTTCTATTATGAATTCTTATTATTACATTGCTCTTGTCGATTATTGGCTTGTCCTAAAAATTACTTATAAAACACTGATATAGCTCAAAATATGTTGGAACTATTTGTGCAAAATTTTTCTATAATTTTTGGTAAAAATAGTATTTCATACAATGTGCACGGATTACTACATTTAACTGAAAGTGTGAAACAGTTTGGGGGTCTCACTAGTTTTTCAGCTTATAATTTTGAAAACTATTTACAAATTTTAAAAAAGTATGTTAAGAAACCTTCAAAAATTTTGGAACAAATTGCCAACAGAGTTCAATACGAAAACTTAATTTTGGAACCGAAAAAAAATACCTTTAAAGAAACTAATGGAACAATTTTAAGTTACTCTACAGACCAGTATTTTTGTAGCATAAAAAGTCCTGACAATTATTGCTTTATTCGGCCGTATATTCCAATAAAAATAATGGGATTCCAAAGAAATGAACAAAATTTTGTTATAGGAAAAAGATTAATTAATATACAAAGTTTCTTTACCGAACCATTCGATTCTGCTTCATCTATAGGTATATGTTTAGTGGATTCGATTCCATCAGAGTTTGAAGAATCATTTAAATTGGAGGAAATTCAGTGCAAATGCATGTGTCTGCCACAAGAAGACAAATTACTTTTAATACCAATATTGCACAATATGCATTAAATTCAAAATAAATAATTATTATTATAAATTAGAATTTTACGAACGGCGATAGAAATTACAATTAAGAAAAATTTGTAAAATTGATAATTCTTTAAGATATGTCACCCAAAAGAATAGCAGATATCCCAGATTTTCCCGGAAATTTAAAACGTTGCAATGCTGCAATTGGCGACGCTGTTTTTTCACAATGTAAGTATACATATACAATTGCTCGATTATTTTCTATAAATTATACCATAAATATTTTGCAGATAATAATTCAACAACTACTTGCGAAAGCTGCCGCGAGTTAAGACAAATAGTTTCGAAAGAATTTCAACAGCTTAATGGTTGGTGAATAGTTAAACATATGTAAATTCAATAACATATATTTTAATTTAGAAACCATAAAAGCTCAAAACGTAGCCATTATGGAAGCGCTAGCAACACAAAGCATAATCCCGGAAAAATTAATTCGTCAGGAAAATACAAATGTGTCAGCGCGTTCCGTCTTGCCCCTTGCATCGGAAATTGATGTTCAGAATCTGAATAGTACCATTTCAAATGAAAATAAAAATACATATGTAAGTATTCCGCTTTTTAATTTGACTAAAGATTTTGCAGTATACATATATATTATTAAATAGGTTATGGCAGTAAAACAATTGATAAGAAATGGATTTCAAAAAAACTTAAGAGAAATTTTATCCGATGAAGTGGTTCTAAATTACAATTTGGATGGAACGCATGGGAAAAAACGTTTCAAGGATCACGAAAACGTTTATGACGTCATCAAAAGTAAATACAAAAGTAATGTATTAATTATTAATATTGCACATTCTGTAATTATATTATTTATTATACATATTATATTCATTGCAACTAATAAGTATAAACTAATATAATATTATTATATTGTTATTTGTAGGGGCTGTTGAAGTCTACGACCCATCTATTAATGATGTGGAAGCCTACATAAGAAGGGCATTCCAATCTACAAAAAAAAAGCACTTGAAAAAAGTGTCAATAGGAAGAAAACGAGGAAGTTCAGTTGCTGATGGTGACCCAACACCACAAATTCCATAAATTTTGTATTGTTGAAAGCATTTTTGTATTTCATTTATATATATACATATATATATACATATATGTACACATATTATATTCCCTTTCATTTTTGTTATTGTTGAATGCGTTTTATGTTTAATATATATTATTTTAATATAAATATGTATCTAAAATCTGCCTAGACCCCTAAACTTACACATAAGGCACTACTCAAATAACTAATTCTAAAGTAATAAAAAAAGCAACTAGTCCTATATTAATGCTTTGGTAACCAGTTACCTTAAGCACTAATGGGAGCTAGTTTCAGAACTAGTCCTAAAGTAATGCAGTAGGCGGCAATTGGTTCCCTCCAATGACAACGCCATGCAAAAGTAGTGAGTTCAGACCATAGGAAATCATCTAAGCTAGAACTAGTACTCACTCCTTCGGAACTAGTTGTTCGTTTAGTCCTAGAACTAATCAGGGTTCCTACTGGGATAAGTTTGAAGAAATCCAAGTGTAGTTTAGCCGGAAAAAAATGCAAGAAAATGTTTATAGGCCTCCTTACACATTTTTTATGTGAATATAGGGGAAATGATCCAAAAATAGAGCTTATATGGAGTTTTCTTTTAAAAGAATTTAATTTTAAAATGTACACGATGAAAATCCGTTAATAATTGGCTGAGTAATAGTCATAAGAACCTTTGAGAGAATCGTGGCAAATGAGCAATCATTGATTCGTTTGCCTGGTAACCTGGTTCAATAAAAATCTCGTAGCATTTACATATGGCTAGCGATACAGCTATAGATATAAAGTGGTTTTGAATCCATAGAATTAATATACCTGCTGCAGAATATGCAGATAGGATAAAATAAAATCAAATAATAATATAAATAAATATACCTGCATTAGCTCACAATAAGGCGATGATTTTAGAAAGTCGCTCTTCAAAATTTTTCTTTTAATTAACAAATTATAGCCGCAATATATTTGTTCCAGTATACATGCAAAAGTATCGAGTATCAAGTATTTTAAACAATCCTTATCAACTAGAGCTACCACTTTCTTGGATTATTTAATTATTTAATTCAAATTTCAAGTAAACGTAGAGCTAAATCTATATGCGTTGTAATTAATATTGACTTAAGTTTTAAATTATTCCATATAACTTCCATATAACTTTTAAGCCTCCTTAATATATATGGAAAACATCTACTTTGCATTGTTGTATTTGTTATTATTGTTATTAACAATTTGCAATTCTAAATACTGATCAAATATGCCTCATATAAATTTTGCACATTATTTTACATTTATGAAGACTAACATTTAAACTGCGGTGATTTTAGTCAATTTTTCATTATAGTCTCAATAATTCAATTTCAATAGTCCCTTGTTTTGAAAGTGCTATAAGAAAATTAATAAAAACTGTCCTTCATAATTCTCATGATATTAAAAAAAAGCTATATTAGTGTTAATTTAATACATAATTTTCAGCTAAAGAGTACCAAACATTGAAATTTATTCTTAATAAATATTTACCAATTGAAGTTCGCTTCATTCCATTGCTTGCTGCTGCGCGATGTACCAAAATGTCGTTGATGACTGGATGTTGAATGTTGATTTAACAAACTCCCTAAATAAAGGGGAGGTATATATAAAAAAAATACTACTTTCACATATACGAGCATATTATTTACTTCGTCGTCGCCTTTGAATTCAAATTCAGCATATGTAAAAAAAATGCAAAAATTGCTGTTCATAACTGCCAAGATTTATGTTCCTATAGAAAGAATCACAGTTTACATTATGCTTGAAGAAGTTAGTACTTTACCTGTATAAAACATGGAATATTGGAGAAATCATTGCATCTGTAGAGTACCTCGATTTCTGAACTCAACTTGACGTTGCAGTGGAAGTCTGCAGTAGGCATGGTAGCACTATATTTTTCTACCTTCATAGATACGATTGTATACGTATCTCTCATACAACTTTATTTGTATTACAGTCAATTAATAAATGTTCACACACAATATAAAATTTCTGAAATTCTGTTTGTAGCGCTTTCGAACCAATTGATCTTGTTTTGTCCTAGTTTCTCTTAAACTTAATCATTGGCAGAACGAGACGAACAATTGTTCGACGTTTACTTAAAACGAAACGATACAACAGGTTAGATCTAGACCGGTACTCGCACACATCGAAAAAGCAAAATAGCATGAAATGCATATAAATTACTTCGAATCTTATGCTGACTGCCGACGTAAACACAGAGAAAAACTCGCGGAAACGTTCAAACTAGAGCTTATATCCAAAAATTATTTTCACTCTCGATTACTCTTAGAAGTTCTCTAAGAGATTAATTCATACACTGTTTTATCACCTTTTCGAACAACATATAAAACATTTTTGAACTTAAAGCCAACTCAACAAAAAACAACACCAGACCACTTGCAAAGTACAGTAAAAGATTTCGGAAACTTGAGAATTTACTGAAATTTTCCAGAAATGGTTTTAATTTTTAAGTGAAGTTTCAAGAGCTAACACTCAGTTCACTAGAGAGGAAATTGAAAAATACTCTAGCCGCAAAGCGCGCCGAACGAGTAAGAATTTGTAGAATGCGAAACGGCGTCTCCTTCTTTTCATGCAAGTGGCGCATCTTTATCCTTTTGATTGTGTTCGTAAGCATACATATATGTAGTTTTACCATTGCGTGGCGCACATGGTTTCTTGTAAAAAGTTGCATGAATGTTGCCTCTGTATAAACCAAAAGTCTGGCGACAAATTTTAGATTGTCATTTCAAAAGCCATGAAAATGTAAAAATTAAATCTCGTATATTGCTGTACAATGGCAATTTTTGGCAACGCCCTGCGGCTAGAATATATGGTACTACCAAAAAATGCATAACTACATAAAGATGCAAATTCTACAAATTCAATCCCGCTGGCCTTGGATGAGTTTGTTGGCTCCTGGCTGTGCTGTGCGAGAAATGTTGAAACGTGAGAGGTTTTATTTGAATGTTTCCAGAAATCTGAGTTGCGTGCTCTACTCAACTCAAAGAATGAAATCTTCAAGGAAAAACACCAAGAGGAGTATATTTCATCTTATGAAATTTCAGAATTTTTTGGGTTTCAGATTTTTTGTTTGATTAAAAGAATTGTTATCACAATTATTTATAGAGATTTGGTTTCGATTTGAATTCACTAAATGTTTATTTTTGACTAAATGTAAAGATTTAACTAAATTCATACATCTAGTTCTTTAATATTTAAAATAGATATGGAAAGCTGAATTAAATTAAACCCAGCAGTTAACTAATTCTCATCTCCAGTTTATGATTTTTCTCCACTTGCAACATCACGTGTTAAGACTGGTGCATACAATAAATCATATAAATTTGAAGAAAAGCACTAATCTCACTTTAATTTCACTTCATATAAAGGATTCTCGTGTTTTATTGAAAAATATCGCATAATACCAAAACATACTAACCCCTCAATTTAAGTTAAGTTAAAAATTACCCTTTGTAGTATATGCTATGTAGAAAACTTATAACAAATTTCATTTTTTCCAATTATATACACATTAAACTGTAACAAATTAATTTTTTTTTCCTTTAAAACCAATAATGTATATACAGGGTGTTTTTTGGGAGTTACAGGGTGATTCAAATCTTGCATGGTATGAACAGTATTATTTTATTTTTAGCTTTTGATCAACTCAAGGAAGCGATATCCAACCAACGCCATAAAACTACTATATTACTGTCCTTTACAAAGATGTCAATAATGTAGACTTCCTACCACCCACTACAAGTACACTTACTAGTGTAAAAAAAACTTGCCATTTTCTTAAAATTCAGATTTACCTCAAAAGACTTGTCCGAAATTCAAGTAATTAATATACGTGTTTATTATTTTTATCGAATTGCCCATCTTCTTATCTTTCTAACAAGGTAGAACATGTCGTTAAATAGAGGTAGAAAAATCTGTTCCTTAGAAAACCTTAACCATATACCAGTCTTACCGTTTTATTTCCCTGTAATTGTCGTAAAAATCGTAAAACTAACAAAATGTCTCGAAAAATTATCGGAATTATTTTTTTTAACATAAACAGGTAGTTTTATTTATTGCAGCAGAAAATTCTAATTTCACGGTTCCTATTGGCCAGTCCGAGGACAAAACACAATTTATCCAAATTGAGGACCGGTTAGGTAAACTTATTTCATCAGCAGAAAAGTCAAAAAGGTTAATAGAATTTATTTTATTGCGATAATTAGCATACTTGCCACACTTAGCCATACTTGGGACTATCCCGACGCTGTGTTACTAATACCTGACGGAAATTTTGTTATAAAAGAGGGTAAGTCATAAAGAATATCGATGATAGTTGAAAAATCAAGCGATAACTACGTGTGTTATATGCTGAAATATCAAAGAAATTGCCTAATTTATTTTTGAGCCGATATGCCGATAAAATTTACATTTACGAAACGAAAGAGAGGCAATCCGGGAATACCAAAAGAGATTCCCAAATCGACAGGTACCCACCCAAAAGAAGCTCGGTTTTCCCGAGATTAAGAGTAACCGGAAATGTAACTTCAAATAGGAAGGATCCGCGATCAGGAATATCGCAAGATTCCGCCGACGTCTAATAATAATAATCATTGTCAGAAAACTCCTGAAATGAGCAAAAAACAAGTCTCAAGATAATTAGGAGTGTCTTTATACATAGTTTGGAAGGTTTTTCATCCATATTATCATATGCCAGTACAAGAACTCCTTTAAGGAGAGAAGGAGAAGTTTTGCACTTGTCTTATGCAATGCGACATAGAGAACAGGACATTTCTAGACCGAATTCTGTGGGCAATAACCAACATTATGTGGACATTTGTAGAATACATTACTAGAACTACTTGAACACATCTCTCGGGATAATATAAGATCAATGTTTTACCAACACGATGGAACATCAGCGCATACTGGTTACATTGTCAAGGTAAAATTAAATGAACAATTTCCTGAGCGCCTATTGGACGAGGTATACCGATTCCTTGGTCTGCTAGATCACTAGACCTTACTCCATTAGACTTTTTATTATGAGGAACGATGAAGGGATGAAGTTTACTCAAGTCCTGTTAACACCAGAGACGAAATAATTAGAAGAATTTGGACTGAAGCGACGAATATACGGGAGAGGCTGGCTACAATACAGTTTAAACAGGCAGTTAGAAGAAAGTTTTTGGCATGTATCGCAAGTGACGGACAACATTTTGGGCAGTTTTTGTGAGATATTACTATTAACTTAAATCGGTTTTTAATTAAACAAAAAATATTTTAGCTTGATTTTAAGTAAATTTCTTTAAAATTCGATTTTTTTAATTTTAGCAGCAAATTTTGGACTTCAGTACAGGTTGCAATAGCGCATACCTGTAGCGAAAACTGGAAAAACCAGCCAAACACTACATTTTCCTTTGTTTTGCGTAAACAGTTTTTAATGTTGAAGTTATTCATTTTCTTTGCCTTTTCCAAGAGTACTGTCAATAAGATCGGAGGGGCGCGATCTTCATTCGAATATTAGAACCTCGATACTGATGTGTGGCAATTTAGTAATACTGGTAATTCTAAACAGGACTAAACGCAAATTTCTCACTCTTGGGTATTGCGTTTGTAGTCACATCTACCGTATCACTTTGGTTTCGAACATGTATACCAATTGAAAAATGCATGCAAGCTCTCATTTGTTAGATAATATGCTGCTAGTGTGTGGGCAGAAAAATATTGAGGAGCGAAAGAGCAGAACTCGAAAGAATTTGTTTCCTGATTTCCAGAGGTAATAAGATATTTTGCTACCGACTTGTTTAAAATTCCGTAAATTAAAAACTTTTGCGTTAAATATGTTCAGTAATGAATCCTATTAGATAAGCTAAAAATAATTAAAGATTTATAGAAGCACATTGATCACAAACATAGTTAAGATATTAATTATAACAAAATAAATGCCTACTTATCGAGGTTTATGTTAATTATTCGTAAAAATTATTAGAACCGTAATAATTCATATTTTATATATTTCTCGTTCCGACGGAGGTATTGTAATATTCTAAAGATTGTAACTTGGAGGCTAGTCTTAAAAATATACAACATTCCACTATCTTTAGGGCATGATTTTACTTTCCTATCACGTTCATGAGTAATTTTTCTTTTACAGCGTAATTTTACTCTTTAACAAATTCATTTACCTAATCGAGTTTTAATTTTACAATTATTGAATTTAGATAATTTGGTGAATCTTTACATTGCTTTAAAGCAATTTTATGCATTGCTGCAATATTATTTAAAAACTCGGTGCCAACAAAGCAGGATAGCATACCCAAGAGCGTTATAAAGTTACTCAATTATTTGTAATAGCGTATTTTATATGTCGCATCAACGTAGATTTCTATTCTACCCCTCTTTTACTTGCCTTCGTGGGTCACTTGGTGATCGAAAAATGTTAGTAACATTATTAAAAAGGCGGAAAAATATATACAAGAAGAACTGGCGCCTTCAGGGTTCCGTGCCATTATATTACTTTACCCTACCTAATTAATAAGCACTTGCTAAAAAGTAAAACTATCAGAAAAAAAAGATGGTCAAGTTCGAGTATAGTAATTCACTCGGTTCTCGCTATTATATTGCGTTACCCTATTTTTAGGTTCTAGGTTCAAGTGGCTGCCAAAAGAAGGCACACTTAGGCCAAGGTAGGCCCATTGTGATACCACGTGGGACAAAGCCCCCAATAACTAGCCTTCGAACCATTTGGACTCTTTAATGAACTGCTCCAGGCTTCTAATCCTGACGGAGCTCAGTTCCGACAGATCATTAAAGAAAGTGGAGCCCAGGTTCCGATTTCTCCGCACCACTAGTGCTGGGCTACCCTATTTACCTAGTTGATAAGTAGTTCCCATTTAAATTCCATCATTTATTTTATTTTTATAAATCTATCATTTTAACTTATTTATATAAAAAATTTCCCAAACATCGATATACGAGTACGTCAGGGTCAATTCTCCAATTGCAAATATAAGTTAGTAATCGGTACAAAAAAAATTGTAATGATTACAAATTAACGATTTTCAAATTTTCCCTTTACTTGTGCTGTGAAATCTTCTTTTTCTTGCCAAATTTCATGGTTCTAGGTCAAGGGGAAGTACCTTCTAGATTTTAATTTATTTACGAGTATTGAAATATGAGGCATAAATGGCCGTATTTTTTGAATGCGTTGACTTAGATACGTGATTATCTAAAAATGCTACCTGTTCCATAAGAAAAATGCATAAACATGCCAACAAATTATGTTAATTTGATACTATCGATAATTTAATTTAGTTTATAATTAAATGTTCCAGAGTCTGATTGAAATATTAAATTTAAAATTTGTTATGGATTTGCTTTTGAAGTGTTTTTGAATTTTACTTGCAAAGGGGAGTAAAACTATTTAGAAGAACAAAATCTTCACTTACGGAAACTATGCAAACTGGAAGACGTGTGTAAATAACAAACTGCCCTGGCACAATTTCAGATTATTGAGTATCTTTGCTCCCTTACTCAAAGTATTCAGCAAAAAGGTTTTGGACTGGCCCAATATTGCACTCACACGACGACATCACATCAGTTCACTTCTCTTCCCTTCCCAAATGTGTTACTCTCCAATTTTACACTCAGCTGAGTGCTGCTCTCAGTTTTCGGTTTGGCAATCAAAACAAAATCTCCGTTGCGTTAGTAGAAGCACCCCGGGCACATCAGTCAATTTAATAGTAAAATACCAATTGATTCCGGATGCAATTGACAAATTCGTGTGTTATGTAGCTGAGTTCGAGTGGCCGGGTTAACTAATATTTACAGTTTTGTGATATTAAAAGCGGATTTGTACGGAAGGGACAAAATACTTAATAGGTGCAAAGTAAAATGGAAAATTTAATTGAAGAGGTGAAGAAACATCCTGCTCTGTACGACCATAGAGACGACAACTTCCATGATCAGCAACACAAAAACAATATTTGGACACAAATAGCAAATACACTCAATTACAGCAGCAGTGAGTACATTAATTTTTTAGTTTATTATAATCAAACTTGGGAATAAATAGCTGGTATCATCTTTGACAGGAGTATAAAGCATAACAGTGGCTTATAAAATGTTGGAAATATGTTGAAAATAATCGCAACAGTTCGTATTGAACGATAATTGTAATTCGAACAATCTATCGTATTGTCGAAATTAAAAGTAGTCATTTCCACCTTAAAATTCACTTGCAAGAATATATTGTAAATAACAACAGTATATTCTCAACTTTTATCGCATTATTTGCATTAAAAGACCTAAACACCTGGAAAAAAAACAATATTTTTTGAACAGAAATTCTCCTAAGAATAAGGAAATTCCACCGGTTTTTATGAAATTTCGAAGAAGCCTTCCGTTTAGTCTAAATCGACAGGATCTGAAAGAATTTCTTAGTGATCAGCTATGCTATCTCCAATGCAAAACATTTAACACATTCGCTTTTTAATGAGTTCTTGTAACAATAAATAATAAAATGTTGTCTTTACTGGAATAATGAAAAACAAAATATTGTGTTCAGTTTTATGATTGATGTGAAAACGAAAATTTAGTTTGCTATCGCAGATAACGCCCAAAACATGCAAGGACTGGACTTTCTAGGTATATATTGTAATTGTGTTCTAGCTTTTCCGGAAATTTAAGAGTGGAGCGTTACTTGCACAACCTTCTTCTTTTAGAAGTTGGACTCTTTTTGCTCGTGCAATTCTCCCATTGGGTACCATGCTATTAATTTTCATATTAGGTTGGAGGGAAAGTTCTGTCGTATTTTAAAGAAAATATTTGAATTCATTTATAAAAATACGTATTTAATATTAATCAATTATATATGCTCCGTTATTTGTTACAACCTGTTGCCATCTTTCAGGTAACCTGTGAATTCCTGTTTTGTAGAATTTCTCGTCCTTGGAGTTAAAATAGTCAGCAACTGCCTTAGAAACACTTTCAAAAGACTTGAATTTTTTTCCCGTTAGATAATTTTGCAGAGATCTGAACAGGTAATAATCAGATGGTGCAATGTCAGGTGAATACGGTGGGTGACTAAGGACTTCCCATCCTAACGCATTCAGTTTTTGTTGTGTCACCATTGCAGTATGCGATCGAGCATTATCGTGGGCATTATCCTTTTCTACACGCTAATGCAGGCCTTTTTTCTTTGATAGCTGCATTCAATTTATCCAGCTGATTGCAGTACAGATCCGCGTTAATGGTTGTTCCCTGTTTCAGCAACTCGTAGTACACTGGACCTTTCCTGTCCCACCACAAACAAAGCAGTACTTTTCGTTGACGGATACTTGGTTTTAGAACTATTGCTGATGATGTTCCTGGTTTGCAGTAAGATTTTTTTCTCTTAATATTCTCGTAAAGAACACTTTTCATCTCCAGTAACCAGCTTGTCCAAAAACGGCTCCACATTGTGTCTAATCAGATGTGATGAACACATTCTTACACGATCAGTCAAATTCTTTTCCGTTAATTCATGAGGAACCACACTTTGCTTTAACACAAACCCAAGAGATTTGATGCAATCTCCAACAGTTGTATGATGAATGCCAAACTCTTCTGCAATTTCTCGACTTGTTAAAAGTGGATTATTTTCCAACTAGAAAAATTACCTGCCTATTTAAAATACGACAGAACTTTCCTTCCAACCTAATATTTATTAATTCGTTATGACGTGTGTCAAGAGGATGGTGCCAATATTTCCGTTCTTTTCATTGAAATACCGATTTCTTCTGTTAGTTGCCACAAGGATTTTTTAAATGATTTTTGATTGTGAATTAAGTGATGTGCACAGTGCGTATAATACTCATATATGTAAAGAAAAAAAGATGTTTTTTATTATTTTTAGGTATTAAGTATTCCATACCTCAAAAGGAAAAAAGGAAAACAAATAAGATCGCTTCCGCTTTTGTCTTTCCATTTACCTCAACCGTTTTCTCAGAAACTATGTAACGTAGGAATAATCCTAATAAAATATTCATTCAAAATTTAAGAATGGAGAAAATTTGGTATTTTTTTATTTTTATAATAATTTTATATTTTATGTGGGGTATTATTTGCTATGAAAAACACAAAATATTTTTTTATTAATTATTATTTAATATTTTAATAGTCTTTTTAAAAATATATTACAGCAAATATTTGAAAATATGCTATTTTAAAAATGGTGTACAAGAATTAACGTGATCAATAAAAGCTATATAATTTGGGGAATACAGGTAAATTTTAAATGAGTTAATTATAATAAGACTTCCTGATAAAAATAGTCTCATTAAAGGATTTTCCAATAAGTGTATTATATTTTCTGATTAATTGAGTAGGCGCCCCATCACACAATAGGTATAGAATGCCGCTGGTAAAAGGTTTCAAATATTAATAAATTCGAAACTATTCACAGATTAACAGATTCTTTTAAGACTGTATATTTCTAGTTTAATGCGTAAACCTTTTACTCCTACCAAAAAAATCCTATGAGATTTATAAAGGCTAAACCTATTGAATTTTATGTTACGTATTACCACCCATAGTGTCTACTGAGGGAGAATTTACAGTACAACAATTTTACTATTTTCGTCACCGCTAAATATTATTAGGTGAACAGAAAAATTTTTCGAAATAAAATGAAACAGGGGACCATTTACAATTTAATGGGTAAATTTGGATGGTGAATATTCTTAACCCAATTGTATAAATATCAGCTAAGCCATAAAATTACAAAGACATATCAGAGATATACATATAACATAACGTTTATTTTATTTATTTAACATTTAGCTATAGAATTCATGCACGTTCACATGACCACCGCGAGCAACTTTTCAGCGATCGATTCTTTGGAGTTAATTTTCCATCACTCTTTCATACATATCGGCTGGAACGTTGTTAATTTTGCGTTCGATACAGTTGCTGAGCTCCTCTAATATTATTGGCTTGTTGACATAAACCAACGACTTAACGTAACCCGATAAAAAGAGATCCAACTACGTGAAATCACATAAGCGTGGTAATCATTCGGCGGGACCATTTCTTGAGATTACATGGTTACCGAACCTCCCCTTCAACAGATCAATTGCTTGACCAACTGCTTGGCATGTGGCACCATCGTGTTTAAACCACATATAACTGATGTCAAATTCATCCAATTCTGGTCAAAAATAGTCTTCCAACAAGGCACGATAGCAAACTTCATTGACTGTAATATGGCGATCATTTTCATCGATGAAAAAATATAATCCAATCACACTTCAGGCATGAAGTGACCACAAGGTCATTTTTTGTGGTTGTAATGGAGGCTCTTGAAGCATATGTGAGTTTGTTGCTGTCCTCTAATGCATATTTTCCCACAATGTGGTTTGAGAGCTTGCCAATTCCTGTGACCGGCTTAATCGACTGATTTGGCTCATTTTGAACTGATGCACTTACGGCTGCAATATTTTCGGTACTTCGACTGGTGCGTTATCTGACTTGAAGATTTTAACTCGAATTTATCCCCTATAGCACGCACAGCCTGTCTGGTGGAATGATTATTACGACCGAAAACCGCATTAAGCGCTATTAAAGTTGCGATACTCAGAATTGTAGTAGTAATTTTTAATAATTTCCAAACCAATCATGATAAAAATGTTAACCTTGACTGACGTTTCAACGTTGACAAATCAAAAAAAAAAAAAAAAACGTTCAAGGGTGCGTTTGTATTAGAACACAAAATTGTTATGTACCTATCGGAAAATCCTTTATATGCTTGGATCCGAATATTCGTAGAATCCAAACGAGTCCGAAAATACTATATCTAAACATATATTAAGATATATGATTCTGTATAATAATATATACTTAAATATTATTATACATATATGATCATATATCTAGAGATATACGAGTATTTGGATGTACTAATACGGATCCAAACATACGAGAGTATACGGCTTTGGATCCAATCATATGTGATTGATCTAATCTGTTCCTCGGGATGTAAAGATTAATAAGATTCAGTTCTATCATATTTATTTGTTAAAATATATTTTATTAAAGCAAATATTTCATTGTAATATGATTGGGAAAAATAATTTTAGAGTAAATATTTAAAACTTAATATTTTATAAATACTCAAATATTGATAGAATATATGAGTTGATTGAATTTATTTCCATTATTATATGTAAATACTTGTTAAAAATTAATAAATCAATTTTTTGCTCAAAACAAAAAATTCTATGTTAGATAAAATTTTAATTGTTAATATTTGGAAAAATTTAATTAAAACATACAATCAGTGTTAAGCAAAATAGATATGTAAAAGCTATAAAAAATTTTTTAATCCGAATAAATTGATACAAAGAAATAATTTTCGGGAATTTCTAATGATTAATATTTGATGAGATGTCATTATAAACATTGATGTATGAGAATATATTTTTATATATGCAGATCCAAATTTCAACTAGTTGATTACATATAATAGAAAATCATTATTTCTGGGGAGATGCTTCTATATTTTTATATATGTGTATATCTAAAGTTGGATCCGATGCTTATATAATTATAGCTATATATGTTATAACCGTATACGAGTATATTAGGTAAGTTTTGTCCGATAATGACATTTCAATTTGCAACACATATGAACGTGGTCATTTGAAACATATAGTATGTGGCTAAGTCTTTGAGCGATTGTGTTTCTACATATGTGCACTTCTAAATTTATTGAAACAATAGTTTCAAAATCTGAATATTAAGTGAAATTTAGTCAAGTTAACATATCTGTTGATAAAGTTCATTTAGGATATTAAATTTTGTATGAATTCCAGCTAGATAGAAAGGTTGCACAAGCTCCCGGAAACCATCGCTGATACAAGAACATCCTTTTTTGACAACATCGTAGATTGCAGAAAAGCTCAACTCAATACAATGAACCATTTCGAGACATATTCAGAAATTTTAATTCAAAACGGCAGAACCTAGTATTTATATATTTTCATATATGTTTGGACATAGAATTTAGATATAATCAAACTGAATCATATACATATAACCTTTTTCCTTGAGTAAATAACTCTTTACATTCACAATAGAAAGTTCTATAACAAATACCTCCGAAAAATCTGTGCAACATGTGCAGATTTAATTCACCTACCACTTTCAACATAATGTACTCGTGCGTATTCTCGGATTTAAATATTCTGTGATTAATGTAGTTTTCCAAGCGACTATTGAGTCGATTAAAAAACATACACAGTAATATTTTACCATTATCAAAAACACCAAAGAGTCTTCACAATAGCGCATTTTTTTAAAGTATATATGCAATAAGACGCAATAATAATGACTTTTTTCGAAAATAACATACCTGTGACCTTGATTATCTTCTTTTCTGCTTTTCTAGATGAAGACGCTCTCCTTAATTGGAAAATTCTATTACGCAACTTTCAGCATGAAATACAAGTGCAGGAAAAGATAAAAAAAATACGAACGCAACCTTCTAAACATGAGCAAAAATACATACCACAAATGAGTTTCTTCTTACCCTTCATAATGAGAAATCAGGAATATTTGAAAAGAAAAAATATTGCGATACAAAAGAAGGAAAATGATCTAGATTCGTCTCGTATATGCAAAAAACTTAAAAGAACGCTTGAGGAACTAAGAGAGAGCATACAAATCCCAGAAAAAAGATTTAAGCTGGCACCTTCAAGGGAGTTTCTTCCGGTGAAAGACTTACAGGTAGACAACCCTCTTTACCACTTCTTCATGACCACGTATAATTCTACGCATACAATGCCCGAACATTTGCAGATGCGGATGAAAAAGAGAATCTTCGATATTATGGCTAATGCTGAAAATATTCTAAGACAATCAATTGAAAATGGGAAATCTTCATAAGTAAGAAAATGTTTATAGAAATTAAATAAATGGTAATTTATTAAAGAATAAAAAGCAATTATTTCTAATGAGTTTTGAGTTAAGGACTCCTAATTGTAAAAAATTCAATGTTCAATTCATTGTTGGTTGTTAAAAAGACCGTTACGAAAATTACTACAAAACCTATTCACTTCGTTTATTTCGATAATGTTGTTGCTGACCGTATAACATAATACAAATCAACGTATAATTTAACAAATCATTCCTAATTAGTACAGTATTTTGATGCTAGTCTTACCCCAGATATTATAGATATGGTGTAAACATAATAGCCCAATAGTCAATAACTTTAAATTGGTGAATTGGTTTTTTTGTACATATTATACTCGTAAAAACCTCTGACATAAACACTAATACTCGTAGGCAAATAATTGTCCTAACACAAACTAATCGATTCTTTGAAGAATTCCAATCATAACTTATGAGATTTTTACTCAAATAAAGCCTTCAACCTCAAAATTACAATTGAAAATTTGTATGTCCTTGAATGGAGACACCTATGTAGAAATCGTTAAATTGTATGTGTGACATTGCAAAATAATGAAACTTGAAAAGTACTTACACACTGACATTTCTACCGATTTTTCTGTCCTGCTCCAAATAATGAGGATATCGCTATACTTAAATTTACATTAAACACACACGGCTGTTAATCTTTTTAACCACAATTGTATCGCTATATTTATTTCCTCAATCCAATTATTAACATCTAATTAATAAGATGCAATTCGTCACGAGATTATCGTGTGGTATCGATAATGTTTCTTCCGCAATAGTGAAATATTGCTATTTGTCCTTATGTCCTATTAACTGTTTTTATGAGATATAGGTATGCTAGCGTCTTCTATGCAAATTTGAACTCCTGTAACTCTATTCTTAAATCCGTTCGTATCGAACCTAAAAGCAAAAGCATATCCCTTATTAATTTATGTCTCTGTTAGTGTCCTGCTCCTTCTGGTGAAGGATCCCTTTTACGAATAGGGAAATCCTCCGCCAGAAGTCCTTCCCCTACAGCATGATCCCAAATATATTGTCAGGAGTTATGCTACCAGTCACCATCTCTACTATCTAGGTAGTAATCCACCTCACCATGTTGACGGTTAAGTGAGGTTTCCAGCCGGGGAATAACCCGGACTGTCCTCCGGCCCCGCGTCTCCCCGTTCCAGGTATCCTGGTAGGATGTTAAGGCACACCGGGCAGAAATAATGGTTCCGCGCTCGGTAGATTTACAGCAAGAGCCCTGGATGGCTAGGTGTCAATTTTTAATAACTTATCAAAAATAATATTCCTGACAATTATAGTAGCAGGAACAATTATATCAGCCTCATCAACCACTTGGCTAGGAGCATAGATTGGACTTGAAATCAACCTACTCGTATTTATTCCCCTAATAACTGCAAGTAGAAACATAATGTCCAGAGAAGCAGCTCTAAAATACTTCCTAACCCAAGCCCCAGCTTCATCTATATTATTAATATCAATCATTATATCAAGAATAATATGCTGGACTCACGAAATCAATTCATCAATTCTAACGTTGTCAGCCATCACCTCTACGGCGACGATGAGCCCGGCAAGCGGCAATTCAACATCAACAACGATGTTCGACCGGCTTCACGCTGCAATGGAGACGAAAAGACCGTACAAAAAGAACCGTGTCGTCTTCCACCACGATAATGCGCGTCCACAAGTTGAGCGTTGTGTTGTCGAATGCATCGCCAATAAGGGCTGGGATCTGCTGCCACATCCGCCATATACTTCCATAGAAACGCCTACCGAGTACGTCAATCGTTCGCTAACAAATTGGCAGGCGAACAAAGTTTATGACGATTCCGATAACTTTGTGGCGGATATCAAAGCAGGGATTGCCTCCAAGAACCGTGAATTCTTCACAAGTGAAATCGACCATCCTTCAAGCAAATGGGAAGCAATTATTGAAGTAGATGATAACTACGCTCTGGATTAATCATTTAAAAATGTTACTGTTCAATTTTTATGTTTTATTTTTCATAAGAAATTTGTGTTCAAGAACGCCTGATAATTATGCACCAATCTAATACATTTTGTTCAGAAATTACGAGTACATTGAAAAATTTATAAAATTATTGGCTTTGAAAAAAAGAACTGACTTAATTATTCGAGAATTGAATTATTTTACAAATGGTTTTTAAAGTTCCTAAAATAATTTTGAATACCAGGCAATAAAATCAGGACCAGATAAGTTTAAATGAGGCATTTTGTAAAAAGATTGGGATATAGGACACCAGGGACATCAGGGCCGTATCAGTTCAACTAAGGCATTTTCTAAAAAGGGTAAGAGAAGTGTTTTACCTATTTTGTAGAGAATAAAATTCTGCCCAAAATTGCTTATAATTATTTTCTGTGTAACTTTCATATTTATGAGTTATTTGCGAGTAAAAGTAGTGAAATTTGATAGTTTTATTTCATGGATAACTAAAATATGTATCGCCATTTTTATAATCAATTTAATTCGCAACAACTTAATCCATTTTTTGATATTTCCAACAGTTAACAAGATACTTGCAAAAGTTTTACCTTACGTTTTATGCAGATAAATAAGGTATGGCCCCAGGGTTAATCGTTAGGTTTGTTGCTATCAACTAAACTTATGATTATTGTTTTATTTTAAAAATTGTGAAATATTAAGTAAAATCAACATTTTGAATATAACTTCTTCCAATAAGTTTACAGTACTAAAAATATGAAATTTTTAAATGACATGATATATGTATATTTATGCTTAAAAGTTTCAGAGATTGGTAACTGTTTCTTCTCGTCAGGTGTAAAAGTATTATTATTAATTTTACAATTTAGAATTTAATTCTCAAATATTGTAGGTTTCTTATTTGTCGTGCCGTCAGGAACTTTCTGTGATATTTTCACTTTTTAACCAAAGTTTTCATATGGGAATTCAATCCACAACCTTGGAATGGTACATTTTTGCACAAGATGTAAAAATATAATTTCGAGAGAAAAACGCAAATTTCAGTAATGTTTTTGTATCCGCCGTGTCGTCCAGGTAAAAAAATTAGCAAAATATTGGGAATTCGTCAGTAAAATTAAGGCCATACATTTATACCATTAACATATACTACCCAAATGCCAAATAGTTGGTCTAGTGACAAATTTTAACAGTCTATTTTATAACTAAGCATATATTTTTCAAATAATTATTTATTAAATAAAATTTATTCTTGTTTTATAATCTCTGGAAGTCATCCTCTTAAATTATTTCAAAACATCATCACAAAATTCAGGTCGGAAATTTAGTAATAATTTTATTTTGCATTATTGAGTAGCCATGCAAAATAGTTGGTCTACCCTGAATTGAGTGCAGAATAGTTGGTCTAAGTTGTTTTTATTCATCCTATTACCATTTGGTGACATCGCCTTTGTTCTTTATCACATCATTTATACTTCGAGGCATAGTTGCCACTAAATTTTCACATTCCTCTTGTGTTATGGATTCCCAAACAGTAGTGATTAATGAACGAAGTTCTTCAAGGTTTCTGGCCGGATATTTTTTGTCTTTTCTTCATTTTTCCCCAAAGAGACTCTTTTGGAGAGAGATCAGGACTATTAGACGGCCATTCCAGTAAAGGAATGTCATGAGCCCTGATCCAAGATATTGTGGTCCTTGCTGTGTGGCAGGGAGCTCTGTCCTGTTGGAAAATATATTCTCCTTAAGCGGACTCCAGTTTTTTAATAGAAGGAAGGAGTTCCTTTTCTAGTATATTTTGATATTTTGCCGTGTTTATTGTACCATTTACGATGCATAGTTGACCTACGGCTTGGCCTCGACCAGACATGCATCCCCATAGCATCATTGATGCCGGGAACTTTACAGTTCTTTTAAAGCAGTCTATTAAATTGCTCATCCGAAGTGCGAACAACTATTTTCCCATTATCTCCAACACGCGAAAAATTTCGATTCATCGCTCCATATAACAGATTTCCATTGCCTGGGAGTCTAATCTTTGTATGACTTGACCCACTCTAAACGTTTTTTCTTTTGATTTACGATAAGATGTGGTTTTTCCTTTGCCTGTTTGAAAACGCAAGCACTACAGTTCTACAACTTCAACAAACGGTCTGAGAAGTTGACTTAAAGACAGTCAGGAGTTCGGTTTTAAATTTTGTAGTGAAATTAGGTAGATTTCTATAGAGCGGGTCATTTGATTCATTGTGCAAGACTGATAAAAATTCTTGCAATTGTTTGTATTATAAAAAATCACTTCTGCATTGTGGAAGAAGTTGTGGGCAGCATCTTGTACGATTATAAAAGAGATTCGGTGCAGAGATTATGTTTCAAAACTGTATTGCTCTAACTTACATATGTAATCTATTCATAATAATTTTTTATTTTTCCCTAGGTACAGAAGCCGAGAAAGAGTGGGAAAATCACGTACAGGAGTTCCGGAATACGATAGAAAAGCAAGTATGGTCTGATATGGGAATAGATCAAACGGGGGGAAAAAAGTGGAAATATTCTCAATGTATGGAATTTCTTTTACCTTTCCTAGTAAAGAAAGTTGAGTCTGATGGAAACAACACAAAACTTAGTGTTATAAATACTGATGCTAAGAATCAGTCTACAAGTAATACTACTCCTACTATAGACAATCAGCTCGTAACAGATTCACCTGTTCAAGGCGAAAATAAAATTAAAGAAGAGAAAATGGATATTGACAGCATAAAAGAGGAAATTGATATTGATGAGATCGAATTAAAGAAAACGATCAGTGAACATACACAAACTGAAGTTAAGGTTGAAGAAACTGAGTTATCAATTAGTGATGTCATGGTTTCAACACCAGATGATGATCTAACATCATTCTTAAAATGTGAAAATGCTGAATTCGTTATGACGCCCTCAAATGCATCCTTAACGTACAATAATGGCAGTTCGTTTGATGAAGAGGATGATTGCGATGAGGGACTTGAAACTGAGGATGAAGATGTTCAAATTGTGACTGAGCAAAAACGCGATTCGCTCTATCACTTTTTCATGTCCGTCTATAGTACTACAAAAAAAATGCCCGAAATCCTGCAGACGCGAATACAAAGTAAAATTTCCGAAGCCTTAACAGAGACTAACGCAATTATGCAGGAATCCGGTATGGGTGAGAATTCTGACTGAAATTTGTGATCACATTTCACTAGTAGCATTTTTATCTTATATTATTAATGTATTTTGGGTTTTTGGCACCAAAACCAACATTCACGGCACAATTTCTGTAGAAGTCAAATCTACGGCTGAAATCGGAAAAAAATTATGATTAAGTATCTTAATATTTTTTAATCCTTCGACGAATGTTGTGAATTTCCAAATACCATTAGAAGGTACTTTTAAAAAGACAAATATACAAAATGTGCATAACCATCTCCTTTAGAAATTATAATGGTGTTTTTGTTTAAAATTTTTTAAAGTGACAACTTAGGTTTAATGGTAAATTAAGCATATATTGTAAAAGTTATTGCCTGAGAAATAAAACAAAAGTATTATATTGTATTTTTACATAAAAATTCGATCCCAATCCTTTTGAACCCTTTTGAAAAAAAATAACGTCGATTAAACTGTCGGAAGGGGCCTACGGTAGATCAGTTGTTAACGCGCCTACCGTCCTAGAGGCTGTGGGTTCGAATCCCGCGGATAACCATGGTATTCTACTCTACGAACACAATGGGTCAATGAGTGCAATGGACCAATATCGGAGCGCTCGAGGCTACACGTCTCGCCCACTCCAATAATAATAATAAACTGTCGGAAATTTTAGCGTATTGCTTTCTACTTGTCCTTAGTGTTTTTCTGAAATTTCGTAAATTAAAAATTTTGAAAGTTGAGTTTTACATTGATCATAATAAAGTCAGCTTTTTCACATCAATGAAAAACACAAATTATGGCTATCAAAATTAATATTTTTCTGACTGACTGCAATTAAATTATTAAAAATTCGAGAATTTTTTTAAAATATTCTATTGATTCTGTTTTGTTATATTTTTAGTGGGGGTTGCTTATGAAAAAAAACTGAACAACATTTTTCTATTATCTTTCTTACTATAGTTTTGTCGTTTTGTTCGTTTTTTGGAGACTATTTCTCGATAAGGAGGAACACCACTGTAAAACGTTGTAAAAGCATAAAATTTTAACTTAAAATTAATTATTTTGGAGCTGAGAAAAGAAAAAAACAATTATTAAAGATAATTTGGTCAATGTTTGCTTAAATCTTGATGGTGGTCTACCATGAGACCTTGAAACTAAATTAACAGTCAAGTTTTCGCATTAACTTCAATCTAATAAAAGCTTACTAATTAAGGTCGGAAGTATGTAGTATCCAAGGATATTTAAGTGAAATTTAAAACTTTTTAGTGCTTCAAATGTTTTGGATGTGATTCTATTTTTTACTTCAGACTTTTAGTGTTAGTTATTTCATTTCAATAATATTTTAATAATTTTAAATTCGCCCGGTATACCCTTTTAAATGAAAAAAAAAACAAAACTAATATTTAAAAGCAGTTCATAAATGGTGAAATATCCCTTAACACAAAAGAAAAAATATAGCCGAATTGAGAACCTTCTTTTTTAAAGTCGATTAAAAAGCCTAAGAAATGAGAGTGAACCCTAATTTTCTGAATTTTTGTTACCTTCTAATAAAGCGATCAATATGAGATTTTGAAAATTTATTACATGTCTTTAGGTAAGAAAAACAATTATTGTATTTTAATTTTTGAAGCAAAATGGCAATCCATTTTTAATTCTACTGTAATCATATTTTTTGAAGGCGCACATTGCGGGAAGTACAAGTCGCATATCTACATCTACCACAAAAGATATTTTCTATAATTGATGTAATATTTTCTAATGAAGAACATTATTAAATTATTAAAACATATTGAGTTTTAAAAAATTCAAATCTATTTGAAAATATTCGAATTTTAAATAAACAGTCAAATTGTAAATGTTTATCGATCATCAAAACCGTGTGTCCTTCAGTAGATAATCTGTCAAAGGAACTACAATTAAAATTTCAAATAAATCAGATAAAAATTACTTGATTTCTACTACACGCCTATTTTGAAAATGTGAAGTCGGAAAATATTCATTCAAAGTTTAAAAATATGCTTATACTACTCATATTATTCATATATCAGAGAAAAGTTATATCTTAAAAGTAAATTAAAAAATGTATCATATAATTATTTAAATATTTTTAATGATTTGAGTTTATACAAAAAAAAGGGGAAACAATTTCAATGAGATATTAGCCTAAGGGCATTTTCTCTTTAAAAATTTTTACATATTTCGATTCTTTATAGTTTTAAAAATATTGGTTTAAATTTTGTCTTGAAATTCTTCTTCGTTTCGAAGGTATAATTATATTTGTATATGTAGGTTTTCTACAAATTAAATGATTTAGAAATTTAACTTGTTTTTCTCGATATTATTTTTTTTAAAATTTGCTATTAATTAAATAAATTTTGATATTAATTTTCTGAGGAAAGTACTATTCCGATTTGCATCGAACTAGGGGAAAAAAATGCTTGTAAATGTGTTTTGTAGTCCTCTACTTCTACCCTGTTTTGTGCTCTTAACTTAATAATGATCAAACAAAATCAGGAGATATATAAAACAGGTCAAGTGCGAGTCGGGTTCATACACAACTCAACTATTAAAGTATTACGCTTATAAATGTGATACAACTTTTACTCTATCGTAAAACAAACTATTAATAGAATTTGTTATTCAAATTCAGTGTAAGAGTAATATTTTAATGTTACAGCTTTTCTAGTAATGTTGTTTTTGTGAAAGACCTGGTAGGAAAATATATGTAAAAACTATGTTTGGCCTTCAAAGTTTTAATTTATGTAAAAACATTTTTTATTAAAGCATAGAGAAACCGTAGAATTAAAAAATTATTTTCTCCTCTGTTGTATGAATGAATAAGGTATTTTATAATTTGAATACGATTTTAGTATTTTCAATTCATCTATCTCATTTCGTATAAATTCTAAGAAGTTAGAAACCTCTTGCAGACGGACAGACAACGTTGCCACAACAAAAGCAAATTTCGTTGAATTTCATTTTTAAAGTGTCTTTGTGAAAATTAAAAAAAACCAATTGTAATTTTGCAATTTTCAAATATAAAAAACAAATTAGGTAGAATTAATTCTCGAAGAGCTCTTTATATTGTGATAGAGGTAAATACCAAAGATCATGAATTACTAGATGTGACACTCGTGACGTAGCCCCTTATCTTTTTTCGACCTTGGTCCCCTTAGTCCACCGACCTTGCAGATTTTGCTAAAAGTGGATAGTAATAAAGGGCTCACGCGTAAGAGAAAGACAAAAATTTAGGGGGAGGCGGAACGAAAATTAAAATCACGTTTCACCACCCAAAGCAGCGCACACGTTCGAATACGTTTGGCTCGCCTTTAAAAATGCACAGTGAAAAAATGTAATATCCGTATACATGCTCTGAGTGTGCTACCTGCCTGTTACCCATTCTCAATTCAGGATTTCCTTATGCTGGAACATTGCTTGGGGTCAGCACTAGCACCATGCATGCAGAGGCACACAGCGAACCCAACAGATTGGCCCGCCTTTAAAAATGCGTGATAAAAAAACGCTGCATTTTATTGCCTACACTGTAAGTGCTCTAGATGAGAATTTTTGGCTACCTATTCTTATCTCTTTCGTTCTTATTGGAATTTAGATAAGGCATAGGAAGCAATAGTTCTTTGCTACTTTCTCTAATGGAAAAATTTCCCCCAGGCAGTTTTAGAAGTTGCATATGGGTTAGAGCTTTAAGCTTGTATAGAGAGTGTCACATCTAGTAATTCATGATCTTTGGTAAATACAAACTTATAAAGTATTTGTTTAAATAGTATTTCCTGAGAAGAGCAGAACAAAAAACTATAATATGGTAAGACTACAATTTTTTATTTTACTTCATTTTATAAATGACATGATGTGTAAGTTTGGATATGCTTACATATACATACATATGCGACTCACTTGAAAAGCCAACGAGAACAAAGAGTGTCACGCTCTTTTTAAATCAAAATCGACAATTCTCTGTGTGATACTTTCTCTGTATTCAGTCTGTTCAGTGCTCAGAGTTCTGGTAAATTAAATAGTTCGTTTGATTTCCGCAGAATTGTGAGTTTATTCAAACAAAATGAATAACTACACATACAAAATTCCGAAAAATAAAATTAAAGAGTTAATAGTCACAGTAAGAAAGTATCCCACTCTTTACGATGTTAGTGATGCAAAGTATTGCAATAATTATGAGAAAGGGAGAATCTGGAGGAAAATTACGACAGATTTAGATCTCCCAAATGGTAAGTAAGAACGACTTTGTTATAAACACCTTAACTTTAACTGGTAAAAAAACACCCCACGAATAACATAAATACTTTGTTTAAGATTTCGAAACTCCGATTAATATGTTCTGTACATGCAAAGTTGAGTAATATCAAAATGTTAGAATTGCCAGAAATGTAATATTTAGGATTAAAAAATATAAATTTTGAAAATCGAAAAAAATAACACTAATTACTTAAATATCAAAACAAAAATTACTTTTTCTTTTAGTAGGGTAAATATACCAATTCGCAACCATTTCGTCCCTATGAGGAATCTTCTGAATAGAGTTTATGTCGAATTAATAATTACATTTTTGTACTCGTAATACACTGTAATAGTAAAGTAAGCCTTCATTTGTTAATATAAATATATAAACACTTAAAATTTGTATGTTCTTCTCAAAATAACCTATTTTCGTACAAATCCAATTTGCATACACCACCGAACCAATTTATGTCCAGGGGAGAAATAAAATATAATGTATAATTTTACCATATAAAAAGCTGATAAAGAAATTTTTTTTAGAGAAAAACTTTGTACTTTCAAAATAGTATCGTTAATTTAGATATAAAGTGTCATTTCATGAAAAAAAAACCCAAAATAAATTTTTCATCCTAAAACATAATATTTCAGTTGTTTGTTTAAAACAGTATATTTAGCTGAATAATAACGAATTAAAGTCGTAATTAGTAGTCGTCGAACCACTCTACTATTAAAAATTCAAAATGTCGATTTAATTTAGATGAAAGAAAGAGTTTTCAGAGTCGCCTATAAAATAAAAAAAGAATAAAGTAAAATGCAAAAAGAAATAAGTTGGTCATCAAATTATTTTGTTGTGGTTCGAAGATTATGAGATAACACAAGGGTTGTATGAAAAATGTCCGCCCTAACAAAGATAAAATACACTATTTCTTCAAATTTATTTTTATGTTTTCTATATAATCTCCACGTCACAAACTCGAACTCCCAGCTGACACGTGTACCAAGGATCCTGAACGACAAACGTGCCACCTATCTATCTCACAGATCGCCGCTAATTGTTTTGCAAATTTTTGCCCAACTACGCTTGATGAACATACACCAGACCAAATTCTATTGGAAAGGCTCGGCGTACATCCTAGGCAACAACTCTACCTGCATGATTTGCAACCTACGTCAGCCCGAAACTTTATCTCACTTTCTGTTTGATTGCCCGTTCTATAGTCAATTCAGACAACACTTTATTTATCCTATTTTACGAAAAAACCACTTTGGTTTGGACAACTTAAAATTTATTGTGTTACAAGCAGATCCTCAAATTATCAGAAACATTGTTTACTTTATTATAAATTGTCTACGACTTCGGGCTTTTTGTCTCAACGAGTGATGTCTGCTTTTCTTTTTCTTTTTCTTTATAAATTTATCTATTTTTTATATTCTACTGTCTATGCTATGCTATGTCTATACTATGTTTTACCTCTATTGTATTATATTTTCTGCACTATGTACATATTATACTCTCTGTTACAAGGGTAACCCTTAAAACATGAATAAATTGATTGATTGATTGATTGATATAATCTCCTTGTAAGTCTACACACTTCAACCCGTTCAAATAGTGCTAGCCGTCTCTCTCTGCAAAATAGTTGTTAACTAAGGTTATGGCGTCCTCACTCGACCAAAATCTCTTTCCTCCGAGCCAAACTTATGGAACAAAGAAAAAGTCGCTTGAGGCTGGTGAAGTGCATTTTCTTGGTGAACCAAAATTTTGTTGTCTGCAAGTATAGTAATTTATCCGCAATTTATGCCTTCAGCTTGTCAAGTAAGAAAGATGTGTAGTATGCTCCTGTAATAGTTTTTCCTTTTTGAAGATAATCGATTAAGATAATTCCATGACTATCCTAGAAAACAGTCGACATCACTTTTCCAGTCGAAGAAATAACCTTTATCTTTTTTGGAGCCAATTTCTACTTCGCAATTTTCTGTTTCTGGAGTATAATGGTGTATCCAAGTTTCATCTACAGTAATTAATCGGCGCAAAAAATCTGATTTATTGTGCTTAAACTGCACCAACAGAACGTTGAAAATGTTCATTCGAACACGTTTTTGGT
Source organism: Philonicus albiceps (assembly GCA_963969385.1). NCBI lineage: Eukaryota > Metazoa > Arthropoda > Insecta > Diptera > Asilidae > Philonicus > Philonicus albiceps. The sequence continues at coordinate 22,774,104 of OZ017773.1, read as the reverse complement.
TCATAGTGAGCAAACGCGATATTCATCGAGGGGATAGCTTTCTCATACCTAAATCATGATTCAGTATACGAGTATGACGAACACGTTCTTTGGTACATGTGCATAGCCTCTGCTATCGCTCTAACTTTAATTCGATGGTTATTTAGCACCATTTGATTAACTTAAGCGATGTTATCGTCAGTGATTACAGTTTTTGGACGTCCCAAGCGTTCATCGTCACCCAAGCTGGTACGGCCACATTTGTATTCAACTGCCCAAAATTTCATGGTGGTAAATGATGGTGCATAGCGGCCAACTCGTGATTGATTTGTGTAGGCGTATTACCTTTCAAAAAGAAATATTCAATGACAACTCTATTATCGATTTTTTCCATTTTTACAAAAACATTCCTATCGATTCACTCAAATGATTGTCAAACAACAATTGCGCATGCAAAATTTTGGTGAGTACCTATCAAAGGATGCCCAAACATATTCTCTAACTTTTGTTTGCAAGTGCTACCATCTTCATGTTGAGGTCGGAAACTTTTCAGACAACCCTCGTACATACATATGTACATACCAATGCAGCGACATTGAACTTACGCTAAAAATGTCCTATCCTAATGTCCCTTCCAAAAATGTTAACAATGTTGACCTACTACTACAGGCACACTCATTTTCGAAAATGGAAAAATTATCTTCATTTTTTTAAAATGCAGGTTATCCATACATTTTGTCCGAAATTAATGTAATTAATTAAAGACTTAATTTTTTGTTTGCCCATATTATTACCTTTCCAAAAAGGTACAACACGTCCAGGTAAAATGCAAGTAGAAAAAAAGTGTTCCTCAGAAAACCTTGACTGGTATCTTATTGTTTAATTGCCCTGTAGTTGGAAAATTCATAAAGCATACAAAATTTCTAAGAAGAAGATCGGAAATGTTTGTTTAGCGTACGCAGGTATTAATAGCCAGTGTTCACACCCAAGTATCCAAATGTTCTGTTACTAATATCTGATGGAAATTTTGCTATAAAAGAGGATCAGTCAGAAAAAATATCGATTACAGGTCTTCTTAAGTTGAAATAATAAAAATATTTATAAAATTGTCGAATTCACTTTTGAGGAATATGCCGATATAATTTACATTTACGGTGTAGTAGATGGAAATGAAAGAGAAGCTGTCCCAGAATACCATTACATTAATTGACCCCCCGCCCCGTTTAGATCATTCGTACTCTTTTTATAAACGATAATTACAGCACTTCAAAGACGTTGGAATACTGAGTTAAGTGCGTAGTATTGCATTTTGTACATCAACTATTAACTTTTTTCTGAAAATTGGAATTTAAATTGGATTTATCATCGAATTTTGAAATGGTACTGAATTTAAAAGAAACATAAACATCTTTATTTTAATTTAAATGAAATAAAATATTATTTTATATTCTTAATTTTTCAGAACTATTTGTCAGAGAGACGTGGCACAAATTGAAGTACTTTTATAAATCTATACAAACTCAAATAAATAAAGGACAGAATCCAGAAAAGTGGAGATATGCAAAATTAATGAGCTTCTTTGATGGCAGTAAAACTTTAAGACAGGAAACAGACGAAGATTTTGAATCAGAAGCGAAGCGTATAAAAGATGATACGGAGAGTAATAGTTCCCTCCAGGATAATGATTCACTTCATGATTTTTTCATGTCGACATATTATTCCGCAAGTTTGATGCCTAAATTGCTTCAACTACAGGTGAAAAGAGAGATATTTGCTGCTTTGACCGAAACTGAGGAAATGATGATTGGATCCTAAGTTTTAACCTCCTAATATATATTTCTTGCTGAAATTATTATTATTTTAAGAAATAATCACATAAAATATGTTTCAAGGAATAAATTCATTTAATATGTTAATCCTTAACCCCTTCCCGTGCCATTTAGCTCGACGAAACTCGGGCTCAAGCGGTAGGCATCGACGCGCGCTAAACAGACCAGACCGATGCTTGTAAACAATCACAATGCGAACCGAAATGTAGATGCTCACGATACCTGTGGTATAGTCAATTTTACGCGATACTGCTGTTGAGGAAGTAAACTCTCACGCTTTTACTTTTATAGGTATTATAAATTTATTATATTTTGTATATAATATTGTAGTACATATATCAAATGTAATAAAGAATAGGCCTAGTATTCTTGGACTGGCGCCTAAATTATTTAAGACAAACGCTTTTATTCCATGATGTTCAGAATACTTGCAAATTATTGGTGTGTTTGCTACTTCTTGCCAAATCCATGATTGTCGTGTCGTACTTGCCTCTTCACTACTCTCATCTATAATCATACGCCTTACACGCTTTGCGACTGGCATAATTATGTCACTATCAGAGGATTCGTTGTCTCTGTTTTCATTTAACACTTTTGTGTTAAAGTACGCTAAAGTACGGGACGGGGTTAAAGTATACACGGGGTATACCCAACCCTAAACCAAGTTTGAGCCTCAATTCCTGTACCTGACCTTTAGAAAAATTCTTCCTACTATGCATTTCGCAAGTTTTCAACGGATTCTTGAAGAATCTAGTTATAATTCATCAAACATTTAATTATATAGCTTTTTTTGCATTCTGTATACTCCAAAATGCAGTTGAGTGATATTTTTTTTTCATTAGTTTTTTTTTTTTTGTTGTTGCTTAAATTACATAAGTATAAACCTCTTTGCTTTCATTAGTAACGAATCGAGTACTTCCATTTAAAAAAATGGCTATGTTAAATTGCCAAAATAAATACAGTTATCAGAACTCCATCTTTTCATGTGCATATTCAATATACATACACAAAATAGTTAAAAACGTTATCACTATTTTTTCAAAATACCACGACAGTCGTGCAGAAAATAGTAAAAATAACAGTTCCTAACATTTTCAGACCGAAATAATATCACCGTATGCTCGTATTGAGCTGGTTTTTTTGAAAGTGGTATAAGTCCACTTTTAAAAAAAAACTAAGTTAACGGTAATTTTAATGAGCTATAGACACCTTCTCTCCATAGGTACATTCACAATTTCAATAGAGTTCTATTTTGACATAAAATAAACAAAAACAGTTTTTCTGTACAATGCTATCGCACAAATATTTCTTTTGAAAGTGGAATAAGTCCATTCCTAATAATTATAATTAAAACAACTTTCTTATTGCAATTATTATTGATTATTGCTACTTCAGTGCAGTGTATGAAATGAAAAGAGAAGACTTTGTTTCAACCAAATCTCTAGAAGAAGCAATATCCAGCAGAAAAAATAATACGAACGGAGAAATTGTAAACTGGCTTAAAATATGTTGGATGAGAGGTTCAAAAGGAATGAACCTCACAAAATTTTTTATAAAATTAGTATGGAAGAAAATGCTCCATTTAAAACAATTTTTTTATTTGGAAAAAAAGGAAGACCAAAAAACCTCAGCAAAACTAATATGTTATGACTTTATAAAACTTCAAGGAGCATAACAAGAGAGAAATATAACGATATGATAAGTTTATTACCTTATACCATATACCACCTATTCACCATAAATACTTCAATATGCTAACTGTAAAAGAAGACTAAGTTTAAAATATCTTTTTTTTTTATTTAAAGATTTTAACGAAGTAATTTCCATTTTTTATTTTTATAATAACTGAAATAAACTCTTAATAAACTTGGTTATTCTTGTATTTAAATGTCTTCATTTTAACTATTACTTTTTTACATAAAAATCCATTTCAGTATAGCTTATGTCTATAAAAATATGGACTTAAATTTGCTTCTGTTTTTATTTCTTGTGATATGTTATTTTTTAAAGTGGTATAAGTCCATGTGGAGCTAAAAACATCGTTTATTTTTTCAAATAATTTTAGTAATTATTATTTCATAATAAAATTTAAAAGGTGTATAGTGTAAAAAACATCACTCCAATTGATTAAAGGGGGCTAGTGTTTTAAATTGATTCAAAGGCAAACCCTTAAATATGTCAATATATGAAAAAATGGACTTATACCACTTTCAAAAAAACCAAAAATAATAATGCACAAATAGTGTCATATGTGCTTAGTTCCCGAATGCATGAAAATAAAAAAGGAATTTGAGAATTAATTTTTTAAATTTAGAAAGCGTGCGCTGCAGCTCTACTCTTGTACAAGTAGAAGGAAGTTCGTTTTTGATTTACATAAGTTCGCTGCGCTTCAGCAGGTTTCTATTTTAGTGGTGATGGAAGCTACATTTAACCTATAACAACTCGTCCTAGATGTCCCGACGAAGTTTAGGCAAATCTGACTGTTCTCGCGTATCGTCACTGTCTTGTAGAGCTTGCAAAATCCTATTTCCGAGAGGATCTATCGGCTGGAATCCAAAAAGAAGTTGATGCGCTGTCGTATTGGCGGCCTCGTTCGCGCAAAAGTTTTTTAAAGATGAAAAACTTAGTCAATATCAACAAAATCCTTTTTAATAAGATAAACTGCAAGCAAAAAAATTTCTAATTCTTTTAATTTCTGCGATATTAAAAAGTAGGCTCTTTAAGAGTCAAAGTAACAAAATTACAAAGAATAAGAATGTAACAGAATAAAAGCGCTTAATCAAGAAAAAAGAAAAAAAAGACATATTTACTAATAATAAAGAAAAGCATAATGTTTTCTTTTAAATATCCTTTTGAATAAAATGAAGATGATGAAGATTTAGAAAGCTTTTCTTAAGGGAGGTTCTTGGTAAATTTGACCAAAAAGTAGGCATTTTTCTTAATTTTTTTTTATTAAAACAATACATGATTAAAGATCGGGGTTTTTTCTGATGCTTAGGGTGTCTCTCGAAGTTTTCACTCAAATTTTTATGAAGTGAAATTCGACACCGTACGCCTGTGGTGAGGATCTGTTCGTGCGCGCGCACAGCGTGCACGTCCAATTGGTGTGACATGTCGGGGGTGAACAGCTTACCTGAAACAAAAGATCATCAAATTTATTAATAATAAATTAGTTTGAGAATACCATCCCGTAGGAAAATTTTGAAAAATGTATTTTGTATTGAAAATGGCGAGCAGTGAATAAAAATGGCTGTTTTCTGCCCTTTTTTTCATGTTTGAGGGACCGTAAAAAATATAAATAATAAATTTTTTAACAATTTTCGTACGGGAAGGTATTCAGAAAACAATTGGCTGTAAAGTACAAAAAACTCGAATGCTGTAATTTGATCGGTTTTTCCTTTACAAGTCACACCAGTTTTAAAAACCTTGTTTCGAAATAAACCGCTTCAAAGTTTTCGTTTCTTTTCGGCGCGACTGAGTTGCAACTAAATGATCGTTTGATCGCGCTGACGGGATTTAATTAACATTGTCTTTTAACTTACATTTAATCAGCTATCCCAGCACCGTACAGTACACCCTCTTCTTCTTCATAAAAAGACTCTTGTTGAACGCTCGGAGCAAGCGCAAAGGCTAGAGAGAACGGCCGGCCGAAGCTGCGAGTGCACCTGCGCCTTTGTACCGCTATTTCAATGAGAACGAATTGAGATATCGAAAAACGGTTCTAGGACAATATTTTTAAAACATTAAGGATGCCGATAAGCTAAAAAATTCGATTTTTTGAAAGAAATTTACCAAGAACCTCCCTTAAGATTAGCAAATCAAATTCCAATAATATTTTTATCTGGAACTCTTAAACTCTACGGCATACGACACATGTATAGCCTAACGACTCAATTATTTTATATATGCTAGCAATCTACGGAATTCAAAACATTGCTTTTGTTTCCTGAAAAAGATTTAGTTGTTAATATTATAATAATTAAGAAAAAAAAGTAAACGGCTTTCTAGAACCGTAGTTATAATCTAGCATAACTACAAATCTATGTATGATTTAAAATGATTTTTAGGTTTTTTATTGGAGGTATATAAATTGTACAAGGAGGTATCACGCCGTGGAGTAACGTCGGTTTGCTAGATTTTGCTGAACCTAAAAAACAAAATAAATGTAAAATTTTGTTTTGTTCTAAAAGTATCAATAAATATAATGTGAAATTAAAAAATATATTCGTTTTGCAATATCACCCCGAAAAACATTCCTAAATATTTAACATCTTATGCATTCAAATTTCCTTACTTACCGAAGCAGAAGCAGAGTTTTGGAAATTGACTTTGTAAAACGATAATATCAAATTAAATTGCTCTAAGGAATATTGTGAAAAAACTTATTTTTCTCGTGCCGTGGAACCCATGGACAGTTACCAACTGTGCCTTTAGTTTAGTATGATTCGACTCTGTATATAACTTTTTGCTTTCACTTAGAAAATATAAAACTGGCAACCCTCCCTTCAGCTTTGTTTACAAAATATTAAATGCAGGTATGCGTGACTCTGCCCCTTTAGCCTGCACTGCATGCACGATCTCTCAAAGAGCTAAACTTTAGAGTCAGCTTGAGCAGAGTCGCCACACACAGGCAAACACCACCGGCAATAACTTTTTGAATGCCCACACTTATACCGATCGACTCGACAGGGAATAGCAAAGCGCGGTGCAGCAAGGCGCGGTAGCGGTGATGTTGCGAGGTGAGCCGTCTTCCGAAGCTGGTTTCGGTTTAGTAACAAGAACGTTGGGCTAGGAGATAAGTGTAGATTTGTTATTTCTGAGAACAGTGAAATGCCGCAGACACCGCCATACAGTATGTACCCCCTCACTCGAGCTAAAAGCAGGGTGAGGAAAACTAAGAAAATGATACGCAAGATAAAAGAGTACCCCGCTCTTTACGACCCTACTCACCCGGACTTCTCGAATCCCACAATCACAGAACCAATTTGGCAGGCAATCGCGCTGGAGTGTGAGCGGAACAGCGGTGAGTACGAACAGGTTTATAACATATGTTGTTTATATTCTCTTTTATTTCATTATTTTATATTCCTTTTTATTCAATATATATACATATCTTGATGCAAAATAACCTTTTGATACAGTTATTTATGATTGTCGTCACTTGATGTCATTTTGTAAATTAACAGTATTTAGTAGGTAGTATAACTGCATTTTTTTTTATGTAAATTTCATCCTGATGAAGCGATTTCAGAAATTGAATGATGTCAAAATTCATGTTAGAGGTCGTTGACTTAAGGAATACCCCTTCCCAAATGTTTATATATATTTTATTGAGTGCAAATAAGTCTCCGCCGTTTTTGAATTTTGCACGAAGTTTCATTTAATTCCAATTCCACGTTTCTGCACTCTTTCGGCCTTCCGCTACGTTTTTTGTCTTCGACGTCAAAATCACCGTTGTTAAGCTTATGAAACCACTCAGACTTTTTCAAATTAAAAAGCAAATGTAAAGTTTCCGCAAATGAACGAACAAAAATGCTGATAACAAATATTTCAAGGTTATGTTGTCAAAGAGATGTCCCAAATATTATCAAATACAAGATCTGACATTCATGACGTATTTCCTTATCTTTTTTCCGCCTTGGTCCCATTAGCCTACCGTCCTTACAGATTTTGCTAAAAGTATATAGTAATAAAAGGCTTGAGGGCTAGGTGTGAGAGAAAGGCAACAATTTAGGGGGAGGCGGAACGAAAATTAAAACCACGTGTCACCACCCAGAGCAGTGCACACGCTCAAACATTTTGTCTCGCCTTTAAAAATGTATGGTGAAAAAATTTAAACAGCGCCCATCCGTATATCTCTGTGTGTTGCCTGCTTCTTCTCCATTCTCGATTCAGGATTCTCCTATGCCTGAGCTTTGTGCTGGGAAGGCACTAACACCATGCATGTAGAGGCACACAGTGCAACAGAGACTTTGTCCCAGCTTTAAAAATGAGTGATAAAAAAACGCTGCACATTTTGTCTATTGCATATGGGTTAGAGTTTTGGGCTTGTATAGAGAGTGTCACATCTTGTACTTGATAACTTTTGGAGATGTCCAACCCCAAAGATCATCAAATACTAGATGTGACACTCCGGACGTATTCCCTTATCTTTTTTCGACTTTGGTCCTATTACCCCACCAGCCTTGCAGATTTTGCTAAAAGTATATACTCTAAACTACTAAAAGTCTATGCTCACACTTTTCACCACCCAGAGCAGCGCATACACTCGAACACTTTGTGGCGCCTTTAAAAATGCACAGTGAAAAAATTTAAACATCCAGGAAAACCAAACACGAAGACAGTACGGTACTTAAAGTCGTTAAAAGCTACATTTTCTTTATTCAAATTAAATAATTTTTTCTTTATTTATCCTTACAATTCCAAAAACAAAAATAGTAATAACACTTACCGTCTCGCCGGAGCCATTGTCAGAAATGATTGAAGCAACTTTAGACTTTTTCAAGAAGTTCTGTCACTTGATTTAATTGCTATTTTTTGTCCACACACTGCCAAGTTCAATGGAAAACTACGATCTAAGTATTCAAAACAGGTCCTTTTATATCCCTTACTTACCCCTTTTCCTTCCAGGTAGAAAAAATTGCTGGGAGTGAAGGTAAAGTTCACATATTAAGGACGATGCTTTTTTTTTTTAATCTGTAGTGTAAATGTGGATATTATTTTCAATAAAAAGTATAATAAAAACCAAAAATCCCTCTACAATTTTTTATAATGGAAAAATATTTTCCATTAAAAAGCAACAGTGTTGACGTTGAACTCGTAGACGATGCTATAAAGCGCTATTTTGAAATAATTAATAGGTACTGCGATCTCTTTGTGAATTTCTTTTTTAATGGAAGTATGGAAGAAGAATTATTTTTCTGTAAATATTTTCGAAGTATTTATCTATTTTTATTAAGAAAAATTACAATGAGTCTAGGGAAAAAATGTTATTCTAAACTTAAACACACATTCTTTATAATGGTAAATTAGAAAAGTACACACCCTTCAGTGTGACTCCTTCTCTCTCATTGCGGTCTGGTTACTTTCGAATCGAGCCCATTGGGAGTTGAAAATTTTGATATAGGTAATCAATAGACTTTGGGTTGTCCCAGAAATTTTCTTCTTTTCGAAGAAATTCCAAGTTTTTTGGAGCTGGTCATACACTGAACGTTGTGCTTTTTCGAGCTGTCCTAAAGTATGCTTTGGCGTCATATTGTATCCGGTTCGAAGGACTACAGTCCCTGGCCAAAAAATTACAAACACTTTGCAAATTTTATAAAGTTTTTATTGAAATGTAATTTTTCGTAGAAAAGATAACATATTTATCAAAAATTTATATATGACATCAAAGAATAACACATAAGGAATAATAATAATAATATTAATTAATATTTGGTGTTGCCAACCTTTGCTAATTTCCCTACGTCGATTCTTTTTGGCATACTTTCTATGCAAAGTTTTATATATATTCTTTTAATATTTTCAATCAAAATTTGACGACTAGTGTTACTATTTTCTTTATAAACTAGCCTCTTTGGTTCATGCCAAACATTTTCAATTGGATTTAAATCAGGTGAATTTCCTAGCCATGGCAGTAGAGGAATATTTGTTTCCGAAATGAATTTTTTAATAGATTTCGCGGTGTGGCATGGGGTGTCATCTTGCATAAAGGTAAACGAAGATGACCAAAAGCTGATCTCATCAAAACACGGCAGCGCCACGGTTTTGTATTGGTCCTGTCTCATGGTCCCCTCGGCGAAATACAGTGGCCCTGGTCCATTAACGGTAATTGCTGCCCATACCATTACAGACGGTGGATGCTTGATTGTTTGCTGAATGTATGATGCATGAAGTTTCTCTCTCGGACGTCTTCTCACAAATCCACCGGCTTCTGTAAGGCATTGGAGCGTCGATTCGCCTGTAAACACTACCTGAAAGAAATTGAAAAATTAAAAAATTACAATTAAGGCTTTAAAAATATAAGGATTCTGGAAGAATATCAATATTTACCTTTTACCAATATTCTATGCTGACTTGTGAATATTCAGTAGCAAATGCAAGTCTTGCTTTCCTTATCCTCTCAGCTAAACATGGTTTTTTTACCGGCTGCCTACATTGAAAGTTGGCATCCTTCAATCTCCTTCGCAAAGTTCGGTCCGAAATATCCATCATCCTCATGGACCATTTTATTGAGTTCCCGTAAAGGTGCCTTGTGGTTCGCAGTAGCAGTTGCCATAACTTTGCGTTCTGCCCTAGGCGTGGTCTTCTTTTTTCGTCCACAACTTTACTTTTTTGTTTTGATATTTGAACCACTACATAAGGTGAAACTCCCTGCAGACGAGAAATTTCCCTTATTGAATGATTTCCCGTTCTTAGTAGTGTAGAAATTAAACTTTTTTTCTCATTGGAGATATCCCCTTTTCGTCCTATTACGAAATCTATACAAAAATATGAATTTTCATTAATTTGGCGTTTTGTACAGTAATAATGTTTCAAAATACATTAATTTGACTACTTATATAACAATTCAATGTTGGCTTCCACAAAAAAATTTAAATCCAAACCAAACTAAGTCAAATTATTCAATTAAGACACCAAAAGAACACAGTTAAATAACCTTAAGCACTTTAACAACTAGCATCGCTGACGCCTCTGACGCGTGTTTTTAAACTTTTTTACTTGAAGAAAGGATCAATCGTATTATCGTAAACTAATTAGGTAATTCCGACCAATAAACATTAATACGCTAAAGTCGTATCCAGGAAGAAAAGACGAAGGCAATTGCAGCTAATGATGAAATTTACAAGTGTTTGTAATTTTTTAGCCAGGGACTGTAAATGTTAAATCGATGAGGATTTAAGCAAAAATACAAAGTAGTGGAAATAGGTGAATCCAATAAATATGGTCGCAAAATCAAATTCATGCTCCGAACTTAATATAAATTTAATGTCGTTTAATTCAATGTGCAATTAAAAACAATCTTACCTCCTCTACCGGTTCTGGAGCTGCTGCGTAGATGTCCACCTGATTATTCTCGGAAATATTCGCGATTCCCCACACCGGAATAAGTTATTGAACAATCACAGTTGTCGTAAGGACAATTTGACACAGCTCAGTTTTAATACGTTTGGGATTTTGAGGTTTTTTGTCGACTTGGACTTGGCATATTTAAGCAATCTCAGCTTAAATAAGGAAGGGTGATAGAATAATTCACGGAAGCTAGGAATTAAAATATTTAAGCAAGCTCAGCTTAAATGAGGAAGGGAAAGGTTGTGTTAGCAAACTCAGCTAATATTATTTACCAAGCTCAGACATGTTATGTTGTCAAACTCGGACGAACTGTTTCCAGTTCCCGGCGAGCACGTTCTTTTAAAGAGTTAAAGCTCTTGGAACAACTTTGTGCGTAGAAGAGCTTTTTGAAGAGCTTATCACTACATTCGATCTTTGCCAACTGCGCAAAGGGCTCCTGATCGGATGTAGCCCTTTTTCGTGCTGCTAAGGGCTGTCACGTTTGACACTCGTACCTGTCGGAGTGACATACAAAACAATTCTGCGAGTAAGGTTTAAACACATTTTAAACATATTTAGATCAAGCATTAGTGCTTGCGAACGAGTCCATGGTTGCATCACCATCAGATTCTCTTGTTAATGCACACATTTTTATTGGCAATCACTTAACTTTACTCGTACGAATTTAAAAAACTGAATGGCAAAAAAATTATTTTTTTACAAGAGCTGCATACTACAGTACAGTCAGGCTACAGTCAAAAAGAAAATACAATTAAGTGCATTTAGTAGCTTACATTTAATTTAGCAACGCGCATTTATTACATTCAGCGGCATTTAGATGCCTGCGGAGATGGTGTATTATAGTACTTTTGTACTTTATACAATCGGCTCTAACAAATGTAGCAGCTAATTATACTAAAGATTACTATTTATTACCTATTTTCATTCTATTTTTCAATGGTAATGAAATTGATTTTTTGTTAGCATTGAATTTTTTAATGGTAATGAAAATATACTAATTGCTAAAATAATGCATTACTCCCATCTTGGATAAGTAATAGCCAGATCAAAGTGGTGTTTATACAAAACACAACACTCCACTCACTTTTTGACAGTTCAGCGAAATTGTCATGGCAAACATCAGCTCATCTGCCATGGCGGACATCAGCTGGTGCCATCGCCATATTGGTCGCCAGAATTGTTCCAGCCCCACCTATTTATTCACTGTAAAACTCCTTTCAAATCATAAGTATAAATACGAGGGGCAAAGTCCAAAAAGACACGTTCGCTTGCTGTCTTTCCAGGAAAATAAGTAGAAGCTTTCTTTTATAAACTTGTGGTGGCTTTTCGTACACAATACAGGCTTTCCTGTTCCCTTAAAGTTCTCCTAAATATACACGATACTAAGGTTTTTTTAAGTGTGTAAACAGTTTTTCTTACCCAGAATTATTGTCAAAAGAATTTCCTGAAGATTCATATTCATCTGATATCCCTCGTGTACTTCGTCTGTTGTATTACACGTATACATTATAGACACATCGGAGACTATATACATATATGTATTTATATTAAAATACTATGCAGAATTCCTTTGCTTTCTAGTTACAGGTCATTAAATTTGAATTTTTTACATTTAAGTTTCATTTTATTTGTTTGAATTATTATTTTTTAATTTTTTTATTATTTTTCCCTTGAATTATTATTGTGTGAATTCCGCTTCATTTGTTACTTTATGTTTTTTATATTAGTGAATATATTTTATTTTAATTTATTTAATAAAGAAGAACCTTCAGGCAAAATTTTGTTTTTATTTTTAACCCCACCTCGCTTCCTTATTGCCTGTGAATCAGTACCAGTACTCAGTGGTGCCTATTACAGGCCCCAACAAAGGTTAAGCTTCGAAGTGATTACGACTCAATTTCCAATATGGACGAACTATTTTTCTTCAATTTTAAGGTGGCCGAACTATTTTGCTTCGCTTATATTTTTGGTTTTTAACAAATATTGCTATAAATGATTAATTATTGTTTTTTCATTAATTATTAAAAACTGCATATAATTAGCTCGAAACTGAGTATCATATTTACTCCTTTATTATTCCAGAAAAGAAAGCATCTTAGTTTTTTACAAGTACTCGTTAAAAAGCGGATGGGCGAACTAGTTTGCATTGGTTTAGTATATGGGAGAAGAATGTTGCACTATTTTAGTAATGTATTGCCTCCATTAACAACGAACTTGTAGCTGTTACTATTTTCATCAATGCACTTGCTTATGATCACAATCCAGGTCGTGACAGAATACCCGCCATTGTCCTGAAAAAATGCGCTCCACACTTGGTCGATCCCCTTACTTTTATTTTTCAATTTTTTTTCACCCAAGATAGCTTCCCTGACATGTTGCAAAATTTGTTCATCATCCCTACTCACAAAAAGGGCTATGAGAGCGACTACCGTCCTATAGCCAAATTCTCCTGTATACCCAAACTCTTTGAGAGCGTCATCTACGATTGCATGTTCTTTCCATTCCAGCATGGTTTCCTTAGAGGTAGATCAACCACTACTAACCTAATGACTTCGTCTCTAGAATACTGTGTGCCTTGGAAAACAGTGACGAGTTCGACGTCATCACTTCTGACTTCAGTAGTGTTCGACAAAATCTCGCATAAGTTAATTATTTTCAAACTCCATTCCCTTGGCTTTAATCAGCTTTTTCTTTCTTGGATGAAATCTTACATTGCTCAAAGATAGTATAAGGTCCTTTTCCGTTGTGCGTCATCCAACTCTTTCGTGGCTAATTGAGGAGTCCCTCGTCCCTCAGGGTAGCTTAGCATCATTGCTTTTCATTAATGTTGAGTGTATTATTAAGCACACGGATATTTCTACATATGCCGGTAACATGAAAATTTCCAAACTAATATCCTCCGCCTCTGACTTCCGACTGCTACAAGGCGACCTAGATAATTTTAGTATCTGGTGCCAAAACAAAACTCCCTTGAGCTCAACGTTTCTAATAGTACAGTCAATCTGTAAGTGAGTCTCCGAAAAATTACCTACCGAAATTTGACCTGATGAATCGTTAGGGGGGCATATAATGAAGTTAATGTCAAATTCCCGAAGTCCCCCCCCCCCCCCTGTTTTCGAGTTGCATCTTTTCGCCTACAGCTCGAAAACGGTAAGTTTTATGAAAAAATAGTTTAAATAAAAGTTGTAGCTGATTTTATGACGAACAACTTTCTCATTTACAACATTGCAAAAAAACTATTTTTTTTTAACGAAAATAGCAAACAAACACTTTTTTGATGCTTCAGCGCCACCTACTTTTTGTATTTCAAGTCGGATAACGTTACTTCAATGACATAAAATGTAGTTAATAATGTCCTCTACATTTTTTGTTAAATAAATTTTTCACCAAAACCCATAGATTCCGAGAAAAAGGCATTTCTAACTTTTTTGGATTTTCTCGAAAACAGGGGGGGGGACTTCGGGAATTTGACATTAACTTTATTTTATGCCCCCCTAACGATTCATCAGGTCAAATTTCGGTAGGTCATTTTTCGGAGACATCCTATTTTTTCATTACAGATTGACTGTACTATAAATGTCAATCCATAACTAAGTCTCGCCAACGTCCCACATCTCCCCCAGAATATATCTATTGTCTGGTGAACCTAGTTTAAGTAACTCCTCTCTTCGTAATCGTGGTGATATGTACGACAGTGAACTTAATTTTCGTGATCACATTGACAGTGTCGTCGCCAGGGCAAACTCCGCACTTGGCTTGGTGAAGCGTTGGTCCAAGGAGTTTCTAAATTGCTCTATATCGCGTTCGTTAGGCCTCCTCTTGAATACGCTAACCAAGTTTAGTCTCCCTCTCAACCCATTAGCATCAATCGAATTGAAGCAGTTACAGCCTTCCCAGAACTATTACCCGAATGCTTCGGTAAATAAATTCCACTCTTCCTTTGACTCCCACCTGTGCAAACTATCTCTCAGGAATGCCCTCCATCTTTCTTAGTCTAGTTTAATTTAAGTATTCTATTAATGTTTGTAGCTTGTATTAAGCAAATAAATAAATAAAAAAAATGGGAGGCGAATTTTTTCATTATTTTAAATTTGGGCAACAGACAGTTGCATTGATGAAAAGAGATATTTTGAAATTTAATTGGTTGTTTGAAATTGCATTTGAGTTTCTCGTTGAGAGAATTCAAGTTGAAGGTTTCGATATTATTGCTTGAAAATTTTGCTGCACAATTTTCTGTTTGACGTTATGTGTTAATTGATGCCATAAAAGTGAATGAACTAGAGTGCGCAGAGTTATGTGAAGAAAGGTTAATTTTTGAATCTGCGAAGATATAACCGCTAAATTTGTTACTAAAATTTTAGTTCCTAAAGAAATATATAAAAGAAAAACAAGAGTTTAGGAGGAGGGTTGAATAATGAATTTCCTTTGTCCCATGTAGACGAATTGCTTATATAGTGAATTTAACAAGCTGAAGGATTCCTTGGGATGTAACAAAGATTGGCTCTTTCCATTCTTCTTTGATAGATCTTAGATAAAAGAGTTTGATGGGTTTAAATCGCTGCTCCTTAAGTTACAGTTTTTAGTCCATCTGCACCTGGGTCAACAGTTTTTTAAATATCGATTATACAAAAATGTATTTAAAATTACAACGTTTAGGTATCTGAAGTTCGAACGCAATGTTAGAAATTTTGTTTTTAAAGGTATGTGATTTACCACTTGGTTAATAACAACAATTTAACAAGTAGTTTTTCTTACGAGTAAAATTACCTGTGGCCTGTCGCCACAATGAATATGTAAGTATGTTCATATTAAAATATATTGATTGATTTATTTAAGGAAATTCTAGAGTTAAAATCGAAAAAACGTAAATATTTATAGAGGAATTAATTAAAACTACGGTTGCACTTACAAGTTGTGATCAGGGGCAAAATCGACCAGAACATTTCGTTCTTGGCACGAAAAGCCCTAGATCTAGTATCTAAATGGTGCATGGAGGTTAACCTAAGGGTTAATCTGGCTAAAACAGTCATTCAATCATCATTTACCAGAAAGAGGAAAATTAGTCTCAAACCTCCCACGCTGGAATTCACAAGGATAGAACTATCATCGGAGGCGAAATATTTATAATGCCTCACATGGAACTCCCATCTAAATAAAACGATGGAAAATGCAACGCGTACGACCTGGACCTGTCGCCGATTTTTGGAAAAACATGGGGACTTAAGCCTAAAATGATCCTATGGTCATACCAGGCAATTGTAAAACCCATCATAATCTATGCGGCCTTAATATGGTGGACAAAAACAAAAAGTAGCCAGAACCAAACTGAATAAGGTACAAAGGATAGCCTGTCTGGGAATCACAAGGGCAATGAAAACATGCCCGACGGCAGCCATGGAGGCGCTACTAAACCTCATTTCGCTTCACTTTCACATTATGAAGGAAGCGGCCAGTAGCGCGATAAAACTCAAGCTATTGGGATCGATTAACAATGATAACCCCAGGGGCCACCTGAAGATCTCAGATCTTTTCGGAAACGATCCTGTAAAGGATGGACCATCGGACCTGACACTTAAAAAGTATAACCTCGATGTACCCTTCAAAATAGAGTTGGAGAGCAGGTAGGTATGGATAAATAGGAATACCCACGCCGAAAAGGGACTCCTAGAGTGGTACACTGATGGATCAAGAATGGAAGGCTCCTCGGGACTGGGAATCTGGGGACCAAACTGCCAGATATCAGTTAGGCAGCAGCCCTACCATTTTCCAAGCAGAAATCCTGGCAATTGAAACCTGTGCCAGACACATTCTGGCCAAAGGCACAAAAGGATCTAAACTGAGAATACTAACAGACAGCTAGCCGGCGATTAGAGCGCTGACAGCGTACACCATTAGCTCCAAATTGGTGGCGCGTGTCTGGAAGTATTAAAATCACTATCAGAGTGAAATAAGGTAACACTGGCTTGGGTACCAGGACATGAGGGAATATTGTGAAACGAAAAAGCCGATGAGCTTGCCCTTTATTGTACCCGAACCCCTATGTGGACTAGCAAGAAATCATATTTCTAATGTACTCAAGCGCTGGGAAGAAAACGAGAGAACACGAAACTGGGAAAGCCTCTCGGGATTAAGACAGGCAAAGAGGTTTATACAGCTTTCACGGCAAAGGGCTGAAAAACTCATTTCTTTAAATAAGCCTGAGCCAAAGATCATCACAGACCTATATACAGGACACTGCCAATTAAGATTTTACCTGAAAAAGATGGGTCAAATAGATGATGACGCTTGTCGCTTCTGCCTAGAAGAGGACGAGACGGCAGAAAATATTCTCTGCTACTGTGAAGCCCTTGGTCGACTGTGGCTGACACACCTAGCGGTTGCTTTTAGCACCCCCGAGGAAATATCAAAGGCGATCCCCCGTGACATAATAGCCTTCTATAAAGAGCTTAAGGTGAGCGGGGATTACTGAGAAGGGGCAGTACATAACACCATCTCTGGTCGCAGAGAGGAGATGGAAAGTCCTACGACCCCCCTACAAACTACAATTACAAGTTGTTTATATCATATAAACAATATTATGAAATAATTTAGGAACGTTGCTTCAAAAATTTATACAATTAGCTAAATCCTTTTAGAAAATAAATTCAGTATTTTTTTTATGGACAATTGGCTTTATAAAATTCTATCCACCGCTTTTTATCTATGCGAAAAACGTCGTCTACAACAATAACATCAAGTAGCACAAACAAATTTTAAGTTTTATATATTTAAATGATCAATAAATTCATTAAACTGTTGTGTTCTTTTTCTTTAAAAAAACTTTAAAAAACTACTACCCACTTATTAATCATCTACAAGTAGTGTTATCTCTTAATAAATGAATGTTAGTTGCAATTACAACTTATATGACTGTTTCATTATCTACCAATTTTTAATAATATTCGGCGGCTATTACAGTTTTTTGAAAAATTAACAAGTCCGAATGTTTTCACGGACGAGTAAAACTTGCGTCTGACCGTTTAATTTTTTTTTTATTTGTTATTTTATCCGGTTTATAATTAACGCTTTTGGTGGTGTTATCGTGTAAACACAACATCTTGGAAAAGAGGGTTTGAAAGCAAATCTATCAGTAGATAATTCTCCTTGTGACGCATTTTTGTTATTATTCGATAATGCTCTCATTGGAAAAATCGTGCATTGGACAAATGCTCACGCTGAAGTTTTCCTGAATACCATACATATTTCATCTAATTCAAATTTGAAAAAGTGGACTGAGGTTACAGAGGTCTATTCTTAGGTCTATGTATCATGATGGGAAATATTCGGATGCCTTCGTTAAAGGCATATTGGAATAAAAATATACTTTATAATCATCCCTTGTTTGGAAAAGTTATGTGCAGAAATCGGTTTGAATCAATACTTCGCTGCCTAAGGTTTTACGATGAAACAGACGATCAAACGAATCGCATTCATAAAATCGATAAAGTGTTGAATCATATACTACAGAATATTCAAAGTGTTTATTATCCTGGTGAGAACTTATCGATAGACGAAGCTTTACTGTTATGGAAAGGACGTTTGATATTTAAACAATATATTCCACAAAAAAAAGCAAAATATGGAATTAAAATATATGAGCTATGTACACCTGATGAATTCGTGTTAAATATAATTATTTACGGTGGAAAGAATACTGTAAGTAACGAAGATGGTCATTCTCACTCCGTCGTTTACCAGTTGTTGGAAAAATATTTAGGAAAAGGACATACTATATTTATGGATAATTATTATAATAGTGTCAAATTAGCCACTTCTCTTTATAAAGATAAAACTCACGTTGTTGGCAAACTTCGCAGAAATCGCAAAGGCAATCCGACAATTTTAACTGAAAAAAAAAATTAAAAAAGGGCGAATCTGTTTTTGCAAGAAAAGGAAATATTTTAGTGCAGAAATGGAAAGATAGGCGGGATGTCCTGACTACATCTACAAAACATAAGTCTTCATTCCAAGAAGTAAGGTGCAAAAGAGGGTGCATAAAAATTAAGCCTTCCACTATAGCAGATTGTAATAAAAATATGTCGGGAATTGATAGGGCGGACCAAATGATTTCCTATTATTCTACCCCTCGGAAATCGATACGCTGGTATTTAAAACTTTTTTTTCATATACTTGACGTGGCAATTTGAAATTCTTGTTGGCTGTACAATAAAATTCATTCAACTAAAAAAACTTATTTAGAGTTTCAAGATGATATTGCCTTTACACTACCTAATTCTGGTAGAGAAGTACCTATGTTTTCGCGCTGCCATAATTTAAATACACAGCACTTTGTGACAAAGCTGGAGAAACGAGTTAGATGCCTTGTATGTTCCAAAAACAAACAGCGCAAAGCTACTTTCTTCGCCTGTGAGATTTTCAAAATTGATAATGGACAACCAATTGGATTGTGCGTTGATAAATGTTTTAAAATTTATCATACAAAATAAAATGAATTTCATATTGATAAATTGTATTTATATTTTTTTGGCTTATAATCAATTTCTTCTAATTTAATGTGACACGTGGGCTACGGCGTTTAGTTTTTATCTATAGCCCGGCGTCACATATTTGTGTCAGTTTAAAAGAATACTTATTTCACTATTTTGGACTGTTCTGAATACACATACGTTTTTTCCGGAAGACCTTGGTAGCGAACGGGTTAAGGAATTCAGCGCCCGTGGCACTATGACATAAAATAGCCTAGACTCTGCCTGCGGGACGAAGTCTATAGCACCGGGTTAAAATTCTTCATGTTTAGTGTAATGTACCTACATAAGATTAATTAAATAATTTATTATCGTTTCCGATCTAGTACGTCCACAATCCGATTTTGACCAAGTAGTAGTTGTATTATTCTAATGTTTTAATATTACATAGTTTTAGTACCGTTTGCGCAAGTGTAGTTAAGTACGTACTCAACTTCTGCCTTCATTTAATTGTGGCATAGTTGGCGGGAAGGTTTGGTTTTCATTCAGAGGTTGGAGAATAATTTACACATCCACATGGACTACCTGATTGAAAATAAAATAACTGCAAAATAAATAAAAACATTGCTTGTACACACAGCCAAGTAATTCTGTCTTGTGTGAAAAAAATTATATATTTTCAAATAAAAGGACTTAAATGTTTTTTTATTTTGTTACAGGTGAAGTAATCAAAACCAAATGGAACACCTTGAAAAATTCGTTTATAAAAGAACAATGCCGAGATATATTAGTCCAAATTGGGACAGCGAACCCAAGAAAGGGGAAATGGAGATATCAGTCTATAATGGATTATTTTCATCCCTATTGGAAAGAAGAAGAAATGATTTTAATACGCAGTAATCAAAATTACGTAAATTCAATGCGCGAAGAAGACGAAAGTCTCAAAGAACAAGAACCCAAAAGAGAAGTTCAAACGGGTATGTCTTTTCATGACACCCTATTCGCATACTATAAAAATCAGGAAGACGGCGAATGGGAAGACGAGGAAACAGCCCTGTTACTTAGTACTGAGGATCAAGATAGTGCGATTAATTATTCTGTCACTTGTCAACAAGACGAGCAACTGGATTTATCATTCAAAGAATTAAAAGGTTCTAAACCGAAGACAAATAGAGAGAGAGAAAATGATACGCTTTACCACTTCTTCATGTCTATGTATAATTCGACAATTGCCTTACCGACCATGCTACAATTACGTGTAAAGAAACAAATTTTTTCCGCATTAGCAGAAATTGAAGAAAAGTTATACACAGCTTAATTTATGTGCAGAGTGCGCCGATCAGAAAATAATATAAGAAATTACCAAAAAAAGGAATTTGCGTTTCCAATAATAATCGCCTTTCTATCTATCAAAGAACATTTTGCCCTTCGGGAAAATTTCTCTAAAGTATATGGTATGTAGGTAATTTACATATAAATTATAGCTTGATTTCGTCAACCCAGAAAAAAACTTAACCCTCTGATTATTTGTACTACTTTTTGATGATAGTTTTTTCCTTATTTGGGAATTAATTTGCAACATGTGAGTAATTTTCAAGCTCTTGCTGTTGCAAATTGTACGAGTATAATCTTCTTGGAGAGCTATATAAATGTAACTTAACTCTAATTAGTTCCTTATTTCACTGGATATAGAATCTGAACTACTACTTAAATCACCCACATAACACAATCTAAAATTATCAACCAATTGATAAATTGGACAGGAAATATACCAAAATAAGTACCAGATAACAAAACAAGAAAAAGGTTGTAGTATAACATTGATTGTACAAACCTTAAAAAAATAAATGTTATTTAAATGGATAACAATCTGATTGACTGTCCTTCCCTTCTTCAACGAGTTTTCTTTTACACTAACCCCCGTAACCTAAGAGCAGCCCCCCTCTTTCGCCCTATTTTCTACCGCACCAACTATGGTTTTTCCGAACTTCTCACCCGTATGCTTCGGAATGCCAATTCCCTCCCTTCTTTTGACTTCCACGTGAGCAAATCATCTCTGAGGTTTGAGCTCAACCGTCTCCCGTGATTTCCCCTCTTCCATCCCTTGTTCCCTTAGCCCCTCCTCCCAATTGCGTTTAGTTAGTTTTAGTCCTAATTTGTAAGCGTTATTACTATGTAGCTTGTATTAAGCGAAAATAAAAAATAAAGAAAATTAAATAACAAATAATTGAAGTGTCACCATCCGATTTGTTAGCTCAAGCTAAATTTTTAGTTGTTTCACAAAAATACCCAGAACACAAATCAAATGGAGATTCAGATGTAACAGGGTTAGATACAAAAATTCTTTCTGCCTTGTTTAACCTTCATACTTTAGGTTATCGGAAAACAATTTGAAACATCTTGTGGTAGTTATTCCTGAGAATTGGTGGACTATTTTTAATCGTTGTCGTTAGGAGTAGAAGACACATTTCTTTATTCGAGTAAATATTTTTTAATCTTTAGATTTTTCTCTTCTTCCGAGAAAACTGTCATGCGAATCGGGGTGGTGTTATCTTCCTTCGAATATTAAAATGAAATTTTATTATGTATTTAGCAAATATTGGAAAAATGTAAATTATTTATACAGTACCTGACCAAAAAATTAGTGCCACCATTGAAATTTTTCTTTCACTTTCAATACTTTCTTAAAAATGTTCGTACCTACTTAAAGGTAATTAAAAAATTATTAACACTTGTGTAATTATGTGGCAACATTACATTTTGCTGGAACACCAGTTTTATGTAGACAGTTATATAAAAAAGGCAATTTGGCGTCAACGGTACCATTTGCGAGTGCGATATCTACTCTTCTAAAAACTGGCAATCATTCGATATGGGAAATTCAGCAGATTATCCATTACGTGGTGTTCAGAATTTCTAGGCAGTCGGAAAAGTCTGCAATTACCACAAAGAGACAAAACTGTGGGAGCAAAAAGAAAACCACGCCTAGAGACGAAAATTGTTACTACAGCACTAACTGTAATGTATCGTAATTTACCTTTGTGAGAAATAACAAGAGTTGTAACTGAACCAGGTGTATGCATCTCAACGAAATTCGTCACTTTCAAATTTTTTTATAGGTCATACTTTCGGATGAATCAACGTTAAATTACGTTTCTTTGAAGCAAAAAGGTTTCTCTTTTGCTTTGACGTTGACCAAGTAATTCATCTGATCTGAACCCTATTGAAAATGTATGGCATGTGTTACAAAATTAGTTTATCAAAGGCGAAACCCCACTCGCGAAGTATTAGTTCAAAATATTAAAGAAGTGTCAAGGAGTCACAGACGACACCGAGATAGACTCTGGGAAAAGAAGGAGGACGTCTGCGGAAGTAGGTAATGCATTGACATTTGGAGATGTTCAGCTCGAGAGAGTTTTTATGGCACCAGATGCCAAAGTTATCGAGGTCGAGTTGGAGAAGTTGGGTGCCCGTGGAAGAGGAGATGAGTTTGGAGATTTTCATATCATCGGCGTAGATGGAGAGGTCAGTGTGTTTGATAATACGCTCAACATCATTAATAGCCAGGATGAAAAGTAAGGGACCTAAGTGGCTACCTTGAGGGACTCCCGAGTTGGCCACAAAAGAGTTGGAGGACATAGAGCTAAAGAGGACCTTGTACTTGCGGTGAACGAGATAGGACTCAATCTAGGCAAGAAAGAGCTGATTGAAGCCAAGGGAGTGAAGTTTAAAGAGGATTAATTTAAACAACAATGTAACAACTTTGAGCATTTTAAATAATACGATTTGCCTTAACCCGATTAACTGAACCTATTTTCGATTACTTCATCAATGATCGAGGGTATATTTTATCCTGTTTTTGATTTAATTTTTATTAGTTGTTTTTTAATATTTAGATTAATTACAAATTTCCGATTTGTTTTAAATGCTCCACTATTGTTGGAATAGCAGCATCAAATCTTACAGCTTTGAATTCATCATTATTCACCTTGGTCGCAGGTCTGCCACGTTGCTCATTCTCAAGACTAATATCACCAGAATGGAACTTCTTAAACCACCGACGTACAGTACACTCATTACCCTGTACCCTTCCAAAAGATATCGTTGATGTTTCGAGCTGTCTGCGATGCATTGGTTCCACGATGAAGCTCATATCAAAAAATTTTTTACTTAATTTCATTCATAATACATTTATTCATTTAATCGACATGTTCGAAATTGTCCTGATCTATCTGGAGGATTGCACTTTCGTATTCCTGAAGGATAATGGGAAAAATGCGTAATACCAAACACAACTTTTTTTATGACTAGGTTACAGGGTATAATATATGGGGCGTACAGATTCGAACGTAGCATTTAAAAAATATAATCGTGAGCATAAAGTGTATAGAACAAATTATAAATAAATAAATAAAGCATCACTTTTACTACGGGTTAATTGATACATTTGCTTTCAGAAATATTTTCTAAGAGTAACAAGCACCTACAAATTCTGAATGCAATATGATCATAGAGGAAAGGTTCACATGTAAATTGGGTTGAAAAACACCTAAGAGTTTATCAAGTAGAATGCAATATTTGCAAATTTAATAAAAGTCGATGGTTTTATAGCAGTTTTGCCAACAGATTTACAAAAATATAATAAAATAAAACTATGCATTCAAGTATAAATTTTGAATTAATTTAAAAGTAGGTATAAATAAAAAGGATTTAACTTAAGCGTTAAACAATAAATAATATTTCTGATATATTAAATATATGATAAATTTTGATAAAGGCTTTTCGTAGAAATGAATTCAATAATGTATAAGGTGTTTGAAAATAAGCTTCGTATTTTGAGATGTTTTGAAATAAAAATGCGCTTTTAAATTTGTAAACGTCTTTTTGTGCTCATTTAGAAAAATATATTTATATTCTAGCGTTTTACATATGTTTAATTTATATTACCATTCTATTTTTTAATCTTTTATTTAAACAGTCAGCATCTTTCCTAATTCGACATACTCGTAATTTTTATTTTATTTGTATCTTATGATATTATTTTTCTCTCTTGTGACAAATGTTATTTTCATATAGAAATTACTTTTAAGGCAGACACATTTTTAGGTTCTAAGAAATAAAAATACCTATAAATAAATTTTCAAGTAAAATCTACTGAAAAGAATACTGCATTGAGCATCCATAAAATAATTGTATATTTATGTACACACAGAAGACCACAATCTGTACTGAAACTGTGATCTTGTTGGTTGATGGCCTTTAATTCGTACGTATTCAAAAAAGTTTTCCAATTCGTCATGGTTTAAACGTCTGGCAAATATGAATCGCGTACCATACTTGTTTTGAAGATATCTGGAAATTCCTTTCAAGGAGCAATTCGATATAAGGATTCCTTTCTGAAATGATGAAATACTGGTTTGGTTAGGAATCCTTAAATTTAAAATAGTATCGTCCATTTGATTAAGAATGTTCCATTGTTTTTCATTAGCCACTTCAAAAGCATTTACCATGTTGTGAACATCCAACGCATGTTCATTGCAATTTATTATATTAGTCCAATTATTGACTAACTTGACAAAATTAGCAACTTCTACACAATTTTTTACTTCAACACAGCGTTCAAGAGAATTGCATACAGTATTTGAAAACAGTTGAGTTGCGCGCTTAACTTTTCGTCTACGAGCCTTCTTAACATTAAAGTGTTTTTCTGTTATTTTGTGCAAAGTATTTGTTTCAGAATCAGATAGAGTCATTGACGTCAACAGTTTTTTAAGAGGTCCAGAGTTCAAAAGTTTTCCATTAATATTAAACCCCGTATCAATAAAGTGGTTGCGTATCTGTTTTAGAAGGCAAGGTGCATCTACAAACACAAATATATGCATTTTAGAATCGTTAGGGTGATAAAACCATGTCTTCATTAGTCCTATCTGCAATTCTTTCCATAGGCTGTGATTACTCTGATCCATATTAGAAACTATTGCAACCACATGATATCCTATTCCATAAAGTGCAGAAATTATAACTTCGAGTATATTTTTTGTCATTTTGCAATCATATGAATAAAATATCGGTTGTTTCCATGTTTTGAGCAATCCTTTGGCCATTACTACCTGTACATATTTCGGTGTACTTTTTATGTTATCTTGTTCAGGCTTCGACTTGATTCGCATTTTACCAAAACACAGCGTACAAATTTTTTGCTTTTCGCTCAATTTCCAACTTCGCATTATCTTAATAAAATCGTCTAAAATACCAGCATCGCTTTCAATTTTCATAGCCCAACGTTTCAAAGTTAAATGGCAAGGAAATGGAATACCCTTATTTCGTAAATATTTATATATTTGAGGTTCAGTAGAATATAAACCGCTCGCAGACACTAAATCATTCAAAGACCAATTTATATTTTTTTCAGGATTTTTCATCTTTTCAATCTGTCCTTGCGTGAATATGTTTGAAAGAGATTTCTCCATTTGTTTAAAAGAGTTGCTATTTCTCTTTAAAATTTCAATTTCGCTCTGCATCTGTTTTACTTTGTTGTTAAAATCATCTTCCTTTCTGAAATGTAAAAACAAAAAATAAATATGCCTTTTCATATATTTAGGTAATATAGGTAGCCTAACTTATGTTTTAAAACTCTTAAATAAATTGTTTATAAGAAAAACTTATTCTCCTTATTTGTGGAATTGGATGAGGAATATCCGACAGTAAAAATGATGAAATTAAGGGTACTATTTTGAAAGAAAAAGTAGAAAATATAAATGGAGCTCAGTATGAGCTGCGATATTCCCATGAGCGCATCGAGGAATAACGCAAAATTTTAAAGTTTTTCTGGGAATGTAGTTTTAAATAACATTAAGGAATTTTCGTTTGTTTGATTTGTGCAAAATATATTTGACAATAGTATTAGTACATGTTGTTTTTGCAGGCATTGCTGCGGGAAGCGTTTAAATGAGGAGGAGCAGCTTGCTATCAATTTTTTGAAAGAAAAAGATTACTTTGCAATAGGCAAATTGCTAATAAAATTGATAAGTCTGAATGTGCATTCAGGAATTTCTTGGAAAAAACAATTGTTATATATAGGCATTAAAGCTCCAACAATGGGCAATAAAAAATTATCTTTGAGTGAAAACGCCAAAATTCGGCACAAAGGAATTACCAATCAGCTATCTGCAAGACAAATTAAGGAGAAATTAGAGCTTAACAGAACATCTCGTCATATTGCGCGTTTTTTAAGCATTTCGCTGAATATAAAAAAAGGAAGGAAATCCACGATTAACTGCCGTTCACCGAGAAAAAATTCGCTAAAAAGTACATGTCTTGGAGATTCAAATGGAAAAAAGTAATTTTTTCGGATGAAAAATTTTAAAGGCCCAGATTGCTACAGTTTCTACTGAGATAATTTCAAAAAAACACGACATTGTCAGATCGAAGTGTAATTTTGATGGTGGCAGCGTTATGGTTTGGGGTGCATTAATTTCTAAAGAAAACCTTCATAACTATTGAATGAACTCCCAGATGTACACAGATCTCTTGGAAGACGTTTTGATCAGTCATCTAGATAGTTCCGACGAGGAAGATGTAATTTTCCAACAGGATAACGCATTCCTCCATGCTTCGAGGCAAACCAAGGATAGGATTTCGAACAAAAATATTCGTACACTTCAGTAGCCCGTTTGTAGCCCTGTAATCCTACTGAAAACCTTTGGGGGATTTTCGGTGGAAATGTGTATGTAAATGAACGTCAGTTTAATAGCATAAATGCCTTTAAAACAGCCATTTGCACGTGCTGGTCTGAAATTGAACCGGATTGTCTAAAAAAGCGAATAAATTCAATACCCAGTAGAATTTTTAATATTATTCCAAGTAAGGCAGACCACACTAAGTATTAAGTAAACTTAAAAACAGACACAGAACTAATCAATAAAGAGGAGAAACATATTATAAACAAATTTATGCCGTAACATAACACTGGAAAAATCCGATCATTTACATATTCCACCGTCTAAAGAAACTGACCTTTATCATTGTTTTTATAATATATTTTTTTACTGTAAAAGTTATCAAGTCGTCAAGTATGAAATTTGTAGAAAAATAGGCAAAGTTTGCTGATAATTTATAAACACAAGAAACGATTTTACTCATCAAAGTATGCGCCCAAATTGTCAATACATTGTTGCCATTTAATCGGCAGGTTGTTCAGCCCGGTGGTATAAAAACCTGGTGGACGAGAGTCTATGAATTCCTGGAAGGCCAATTTTACTGCATTATCGGAATTGAAATTTTTTCCTATCAAGAAGTTGGTAGTCTGTAGGAGCTAGATCTTATGAGTATGGAGGATGATGAAGAAGTTCCAACTCCAATTCCTTTAGTTTTGCCACGATCATTTGCGCAGTGTGTGGTCGGGCGTTATCTTGCAGTAAGATAGGAGTCGATCTGTTGACCAATCTAGGCTGTTTTTTTTAAGTTCTAGCATCATTTTGTCTGGTTGCTTACAGTATATTTCTGCCGTGATCGATGAGCCTGGTTTAATGAACTCGTAATGAATCACACCTGCACTAGTCCACCAAACACTGACCATCAACTTCTTCTGATGAATACTACGCTTTGGAGTATGTTTTGGAGATTCATTCTTGTCTAACCACTGCGCTGAACGCTTGCGATTATCATATTGAATCCATTTCTCATCACAAGTGATTATTCGATTCAAAAATGGATCAGATTTGTGGCGAGAAAGCAACATCAAACAAGCTTCCAAACGCTTTTGCTTCTGATTTTCATTCAGTTCATGAGGAACCCACTTATCTAACTCTTTCACTTTCCCGATTTGAGCTAAATGAGTTAATATTGTTTGTTTGCTTACACTGAACTTTAATGATAATTCATAAGCACTTTGAGATGGATCAGACTCAACGGTGATCTTTAGTACATCATTATTGACCTTTGATTCTGGGCGACCGCGTGGACCATTTGTGAGGTCAAAGTTACCACTCCGAAATTCGGCAAACCATTTTGATACTGTTTGCTCCGTAGTAACACTTGAACTAAATACACCATTTATGTTTCACGCGGTTTGCGATGCCGTAGTTCCACGTAAGAACTCATACTTCATTACAGTACGAATTTCCGACCTATCCATTATCAAAAACAACAGTTTTTTAAAAAAGTTAATAATATTTTTTAGAGCTTAGGATAATTTCCTTTTACCGGCAATATGTGTAGCTTAACAAAAAAAACAGCATAGAAAAATATTAAGGCACTGTCCAATACCTGTCAAAGTTGGCAAAACTGTAAACTACAAGTTTCATTCTTGACGACCTAATACTTAATTTATTAAATATTATTATCGTTATTTGTTTTTTGGAAATTTCTTAGGATTTAAGATATGTAAAAGAGGTAAATTTTAATTAATACTATATGTAAAAATTTTAGTCTATATAATTACTAGCTTTTGATGAAGGGTACACATAAAAAAATAAATTTTTATAGAAAACAAGAGTATTTCCTTAAAACAAAACACCTAATTAGAAAAACATTTTTTCCCCGATCAAAAAGAGAAAACTACAAAAAACTAAGTATTAAATCAAAAAAAGAATTTTGTTCTTCTAAATACAACAGTACTTGTGGCTTAGTTTTAAAGACTTCATTATTTTTTCAAATGGATCTAGTAGTAAACATGGATTTTCCCGAGTTGGAGAGCAACTTTAACTGTTTTTCATTGGGTAAAAAAGTGAAGATAAATCGTTTATTTACCTTTTGGGAAAAATTTTTTATTTACTGGACGTTTTATGGCGTTAGGGCGACATTTACAGAGGTTAGTCAATTACATCAATCTATATTTTATTTGATTAATAGCTTCAAATTCCTTAACAGCTGCAGAGTCCATAGACGCCTATTTGCCTTAATCCGGAACTGATCAACTTAAATGAAAATGTAACCAAAAAACGATGGCTTTAAAATATACCTGAACAGTTGTCTTAAGAATTCCCCAATTTATAAGTAAATTATCCGATTTGAACGGCTCTTGATCACGATTAGAAAACACTACATCAATCAGTCTGTAATTTATGTATAATATTTTACATAAAATACATATTCATGTATACATAGCTATAGTACTCGTATGAACGACAGGTGGGTATATTGAATCGTATTTTAATATTTTTATTTTATTTTAGGAGGTAGTCATTTTCCGACCATTACTTCAAACGCCTGCCATTTCCAATCCTTGTATACCATATTTACATTAACTCTCTGTCAGTTCATGTTATACTTAGATATTTATGTGCAAATTAAAATTGTCTGTTATTTTTCCCATAAATCATCCAGAGAAACGATCATATTCACCGGTGAGCATATACACGTTCTGAAAGGACTTCGGCATTTAAAACTATTGTAGATAGTGCTTACAACAAAACATTTTTAGAGGTGACTGTCTGTAATTGCCGGACGCAAGGTCCATCTATCACAGAAGTTTTTGTCAAAAATGTGACCTCGAAGTTTGAATTTTGGCAGGATGTTAGGATTTTATGCGCACGTACATATTCGATATCCTTAGATTATGAAATATTTTTTTCATTTTTATTGACAGTTCTGCTCCTTAAAAAAATTATTTATTGGTATTGTGTGAAATATCGTCTGAAAGGGTTTTATTTTTAAATATATTGTAGTAAAAATTTTAGTTGAATTAGTTATAAAGATGTAAATTGTGTGAAAAAACACCATTCACCCACCTGATCGTGTAGCTTTTTAAAGGTAAAATTTCGATATTATCAGTTAGTAGGTATTGCGTCGTAAATAACAAGAACACTATCTTTATCATGGTTGCTGAATAATCTTGTATATGCTTTTATGTTAAAACTCTTAGAAGGGGGTATTTAATCCCTAAAATTCTAGTATGGAATTGTGACCGGTTATTTTTTCCAATATGTTTTAAAGATGTAATAATATCATGTTGAATCATTTAAAATTTATCAAATGCTTTTTTCCCTAAAAATGTAATTCATAAAAATTTGTAAAATTTTCTGTAGGAACAAAATTTTTCAAAACTAGATCCCTTTTAAACAAACCATCCTGCCTTTGACCAAGCATAGTGTAAAATAATATATCGCTCCATAAAAACAGAATTGATTTAAAACTGATTCCGAATTGACTCCCAGACATCAAAGCATCAGTTATTTTCGCATCGTATCTTTTAAATGAAGCATGTCCACTTCTTAAAAACTGTTTCAGGAACCAGAATTTACACCTTTGGACACATTACCCGTCATTACAACATAAAACATCATGACAAATGATGATATGAGACATTAGCTAAGCATCATTTTGCCCTGCATTTCAGCCACCAATCTCATCATTGGTTATTTTGGGTGATTTCTTTTTAGTAAAAGAAAAGCAACAAAAGGCTAAAAAACTTACTGCCGAACACCAACGAATCACTCAGCTGACCAAAAAATATCTACAAAAAACTTTTAAAAAAATTCGTTAGCTATTTAAGCTCAGATGGCGCCGTAACTGATCCTTGGCAGTGATCCTTGGCATCTATTGATAACTCATTATGAAAATCAATTCATGATTTATTCTGCAAATCACGTAGAAATCTATTTTAATTTTTATAAAATAAGGTACTCGTATACAATATACAGTTCTAGCTTAGGTTAAGTTGCCATCTAAAATAGTTGGCCTTTTTGGCATAACAAACAAATGCAAACATGCATATAAAATAGACCGCTCAACAATCAACTACCAGAGAGGGATGGTACATGTATCTGACCAGCGTTATCACTGTCAACATTTTTAGCATTACAAGGATATAACCAATTTTTTTTTACATATAGGTGTGATCAAAATTCTCCCTGAATAGTCTTAATTTTGCTCGTTAGATACAACATCGAAAAAAATGAGGATATATGATAATATTCGAATTCAATGATTTTAATTGATAAATGTTGTGTTATGTTGGGTTACATTTAACAAAAGAAAGTTTTGACTTGTAAAGCCATTCCTACAAACTTATTTACTACTGGGTGTTCAAAACTGAAAAATCCTTTTTTTTCATTAATTTTCTAATACAAAAAACATAAAACAAGTTTTTCGCTTTTCGTTGCGTTTATTTACCTCATTGGTAAGCTTGGACTCTTAAATGCTCCAAAGTTTACTGCTGCCGTAGATTCAATTGGCTTATTGTAGACTTGAAGTTTTTGTAAATTGTTTACCTTCGCATCAAAATATTTTCGTTTCTTCACAATAAGTTCTTCTTTTTTGCTAATGATTTAATATATATTTAGTATTATCAAATTACCAATTTAGTAAGATATACCCAAAATTTTTTAGCGCTTCTTCGACAATATTTTTTCTTAGAGTTCTTAAAGCATTATCTTCTCGGTCTTTTAAAATTTGTACACAGTCTGATAAACATAGTGAAGGAACTGCTTCCCCATTCAAATGCCTTTTTTCTATTGGTGTATTTAATAATCTATCTTTTAAGGAATAATCCTCATCTTTAAAATGCAACGAACAAATTGTAGCGGTTTTTAAATTGGCTATTTCTCGACCACACAACGATATCCATCTCTTGCAAAGTGTAGCATCTTTAGGAAACTTGAAAAACCGCACAGGTTTTTTAAAGTCTCTTCGTCCAGAATTACTTTTGCATCCTTTGACACGACACGAACCCATTTCTACAAGCACAGTCAATTTTAAGCCAACTTTCCCAAATCTCAAACATAAAATACGTTAACACGACGTGCAAGCACCAAAACAACTACACGCAAGCTAAAAAGCAAACGAAGACGGAAAGATATCTGGTTGCTAGTGACATCATCTCGATCCGCAAAGCAGTGTACTCAACTAATATTAATTGCTTATGGCGTTGACTCGTTGCTGCAGCGCAGGTCAGCTCAAAAAACCTCTCTCGCTCGATTAACATATAATACAGCATAAGTTTGAATTTGTATAATACGTAATATGTGTAGCAAAACTTGTTGAATTAACGATCGTGGCGTTACGTCTCTCTCGCATGACGTCGTATAGCTGCTGATACGGTGTGCGCACAACACACATGGCATCCAAACCAAAGATCATGAATTACTAAATGGGGCACTCTCTATACAAGCTTAAAGCTCTAACCCATATGAAACTTCTAAAAGTCCCTGGGGTAAATTTTTCCATTAGAGAAAGTAGCAAAGAACTACTGCTTCCTATGCTTTATCTAAATTCCAATAAGAACGAAAGAGATAAGAATAGGTAGCCAAAAATTCTCATCTACTTACAGTGTAGGCAATAAAATGCAGCGTTTTTTTTATCACGCATTTTTAAAGGCGGGCCAATCTGTTGGGCTCGCTGTGTGCCTCTGCATGTATGGTGTTAGTGCCGTCCCCAGGCAATGTTCCAGCATAGGGAAATCCTGAATTGAGAATGGGGAACAGGCAGGTAGCACACTCAGAGCATGTATACGGATGCGCGCTGCTTACATTTTTTCACTGTGCATTTTTAAAGGCGGGCCAAACATATTCGAACGAGTGCGCTGCTTTGGGTGGTGAAACGTGATTTTAATTTTCGTTCCGCCTACCCCTAAATTTTTGTCTTTCTCTCACGCGTGAGCCCTTTATTACTATCCACTTTTAGCAAAATCTGCAAAGTCGGTGGACTAAGGGGACCAAGGTCGAAAAAAGATAAGGGACTACGTCACGAGTGTCCCATCTAGTAATTCATGATCTTTGATCTAAACAACCTGCCCTCTTTTTTATTTCTCTTTCGTTGTAAGTAAAAGAGGTAAATTTTAATTAATACTATATGTAAAAATTTTAGTCTATATAATTACTAGCTTTTGATGAAGGGTACACATAAAAAAATAAATTTTTATAGAAAACAAGAGTATTTCCTTAAAACAAAACACCTAATTAGAAAAACATTTTTTCCCCGATCAAAAAGAGAAAACTACAAAAAACTAAGTATTAAATCAAAAAAAGAATTTTGTTCTTCTAAATACAACAGTACTTGTGGCTTAGTTTTAAAGACTTCATTATTTTTTCAAATGGATCTAGTAGTAAACATGGATTTTCCCGAGTTGGAGAGCAACTTTAACTGTTTTTCATTGGGTAAAAAAGTGAAGATAAATCGTTTATTTACCTTTTGGGAAAAATTTTTTATTTACTGGACGTTTTATGGCGTTAGGGCGACATTTACAGAGGTTAGTCAATTACATCAATCTATATTTTATTTGATTAATAGCTTCAAATTCCTTAACAGCTGCAGAGTCCATAGACGCCTATTTGCCTTAATCCGGAACTGATCAACTTAAATGAAAATGTAACCAAAAAACGATGGCTTTAAAATATACCTGAACAGTTGTCTTAAGAATTCCCCAATTTATAAGTAAATTATCCGATTTGAACGGCTCTTGATCACGATTAGAAAACACTACATCAATCAGTCTGTAATTTATGTATAATATTTTACATAAAATACATATTCATGTATACATAGCTATAGTACTCGTATGAACGACAGGTGGGTATATTGAATCGTATTTTAATATTTTTATTTTATTTTAGGAGGTAGTCATTTTCCGACCATTACTTCAAACGCCTGCCATTTCCAATCCTTGTATACCATATTTACATTAACTCTCTGTCAGTTCATGTTATACTTAGATATTTATGTGCAAATTAAAATTGTCTGTTATTTTTCCCATAAATCATCCAGAGAAACGATCATATTCACCGGTGAGCATATACACGTTCTGAAAGGACTTCGGCATTTAAAACTATTGTAGATAGTGCTTACAACAAAACATTTTTAGAGGTGACTGTCTGTAATTGCCGGACGCAAGGTCCATCTATCACAGAAGTTTTTGTCAAAAATGTGACCTCGAAGTTTGAATTTTGGCAGGATGTTAGGATTTTATGCGCACGTACATATTCGATATCCTTAGATTATGAAATATTTTTTTCATTTTTATTGACAGTTCTGCTCCTTAAAAAAATTATTTATTGGTATTGTGTGAAATATCGTCTGAAAGGGTTTTATTTTTAAATATATTGTAGTAAAAATTTTAGTTGAATTAGTTATAAAGATGTAAATTGTGTGAAAAAACACCATTCACCCACCTGATCGTGTAGCTTTTTAAAGGTAAAATTTCGATATTATCAGTTAGTAGGTATTGCGTCGTAAATAACAAGAACACTATCTTTATCATGGTTGCTGAATAATCTTGTATATGCTTTTATGTTAAAACTCTTAGAAGGGGGTATTTAATCCCTAAAATTCTAGTATGGAATTGTGACCGGTTATTTTTTCCAATATGTTTTAAAGATGTAATAATATCATGTTGAATCATTTAAAATTTATCAAATGCTTTTTTCCCTAAAAATGTAATTCATAAAAATTTGTAAAATTTTCTGTAGGAACAAAATTTTTCAAAACTAGATCCCTTTTAAACAAACCATCCTGCCTTTGACCAAGCATAGTGTAAAATAATATATCGCTCCATAAAAACAGAATTGATTTAAAACTGATTCCGAATTGACTCCCAGACATCAAAGCATCAGTTATTTTCGCATCGTATCTTTTAAATGAAGCATGTCCACTTCTTAAAAACTGTTTCAGGAACCAGAATTTACACCTTTGGACACATTACCCGTCATTACAACATAAAACATCATGACAAATGATGATATGAGACATTAGCTAAGCATCATTTTGCCCTGCATTTCAGCCACCAATCTCATCATTGGTTATTTTGGGTGATTTCTTTTTAGTAAAAGAAAAGCAACAAAAGGCTAAAAAACTTACTGCCGAACACCAACGAATCACTCAGCTGACCAAAAAATATCTACAAAAAACTTTTAAAAAAATTCGTTAGCTATTTAAGCTCAGATGGCGCCGTAACTGATCCTTGGCAGTGATCCTTGGCATCTATTGATAACTCATTATGAAAATCAATTCATGATTTATTCTGCAAATCACGTAGAAATCTATTTTAATTTTTATAAAATAAGGTACTCGTATACAATATACAGTTCTAGCTTAGGTTAAGTTGCCATCTAAAATAGTTGGCCTTTTTGGCATAACAAACAAATGCAAACATGCATATAAAATAGACCGCTCAACAATCAACTACCAGAGAGGGATGGTACATGTATCTGACCAGCGTTATCACTGTCAACATTTTTAGCATTACAAGGATATAACCAATTTTTTTTTACATATAGGTGTGATCAAAATTCTCCCTGAATAGTCTTAATTTTGCTCGTTAGATACAACATCGAAAAAAATGAGGATATATGATAATATTCGAATTCAATGATTTTAATTGATAAATGTTGTGTTATGTTGGGTTACATTTAACAAAAGAAAGTTTTGACTTGTAAAGCCATTCCTACAAACTTATTTACTACTGGGTGTTCAAAACTGAAAAATCCTTTTTTTTCATTAATTTTCTAATACAAAAAACATAAAACAAGTTTTTCGCTTTTCGTTGCGTTTATTTACCTCATTGGTAAGCTTGGACTCTTAAATGCTCCAAAGTTTACTGCTGCCGTAGATTCAATTGGCTTATTGTAGACTTGAAGTTTTTGTAAATTGTTTACCTTCGCATCAAAATATTTTCGTTTCTTCACAATAAGTTCTTCTTTTTTGCTAATGATTTAATATATATTTAGTATTATCAAATTACCAATTTAGTAAGATATACCCAAAATTTTTTAGCGCTTCTTCGACAATATTTTTTCTTAGAGTTCTTAAAGCATTATCTTCTCGGTCTTTTAAAATTTGTACACAGTCTGATAAACATAGTGAAGGAACTGCTTCCCCATTCAAATGCCTTTTTTCTATTGGTGTATTTAATAATCTATCTTTTAAGGAATAATCCTCATCTTTAAAATGCAACGAACAAATTGTAGCGGTTTTTAAATTGGCTATTTCTCGACCACACAACGATATCCATCTCTTGCAAAGTGTAGCATCTTTAGGAAACTTGAAAAACCGCACAGGTTTTTTAAAGTCTCTTCGTCCAGAATTACTTTTGCATCCTTTGACACGACACGAACCCATTTCTACAAGCACAGTCAATTTTAAGCCAACTTTCCCAAATCTCAAACATAAAATACGTTAACACGACGTGCAAGCACCAAAACAACTACACGCAAGCTAAAAAGCAAACGAAGACGGAAAGATATCTGGTTGCTAGTGACATCATCTCGATCCGCAAAGCAGTGTACTCAACTAATATTAATTGCTTATGGCGTTGACTCGTTGCTGCAGCGCAGGTCAGCTCAAAAAACCTCTCTCGCTCGATTAACATATAATACAGCATAAGTTTGAATTTGTATAATACGTAATATGTGTAGCAAAACTTGTTGAATTAACGATCGTGGCGTTACGTCTCTCTCGCATGACGTCGTATAGCTGCTGATACGGTGTGCGCACAACACACATGGCATCCAAACCAAAGATCATGAATTACTAAATGGGGCACTCTCTATACAAGCTTAAAGCTCTAACCCATATGAAACTTCTAAAAGTCCCTGGGGTAAATTTTTCCATTAGAGAAAGTAGCAAAGAACTACTGCTTCCTATGCTTTATCTAAATTCCAATAAGAACGAAAGAGATAAGAATAGGTAGCCAAAAATTCTCATCTACTTACAGTGTAGGCAATAAAATGCAGCGTTTTTTTTATCACGCATTTTTAAAGGCGGGCCAATCTGTTGGGCTCGCTGTGTGCCTCTGCATGTATGGTGTTAGTGCCGTCCCCAGGCAATGTTCCAGCATAGGGAAATCCTGAATTGAGAATGGGGAACAGGCAGGTAGCACACTCAGAGCATGTATACGGATGCGCGCTGCTTACATTTTTTCACTGTGCATTTTTAAAGGCGGGCCAAACATATTCGAACGAGTGCGCTGCTTTGGGTGGTGAAACGTGATTTTAATTTTCGTTCCGCCTACCCCTAAATTTTTGTCTTTCTCTCACGCGTGAGCCCTTTATTACTATCCACTTTTAGCAAAATCTGCAAAGTCGGTGGACTAAGGGGACCAAGGTCGAAAAAAGATAAGGGACTACGTCACGAGTGTCCCATCTAGTAATTCATGATCTTTGATCTAAACAACCTGCCCTCTTTTTTATTTCTCTTTCGTTGCGTTTTGTCAGCAGTGAGGAAAACCGAATAATTTAAAAAGTGATACTCAATGTCAGTCGATGAAAGCTTCTTGTATGACGTTACGTTTTGTTAAGCTTTAAAATTTTTAAAGGAAAATTGATAATAAAAAAAACTAGCAAGTAAAATTTTCTTATCTTGCAATTGCCTGTTAAGTCAATAATCTATGAATCGCGTGACGTCACTGAAATGTGTCCTAGTTTAATACTTCTCATATATGCTTGGCCTCTCAGTAAGCTTGATTATGCGCAATTGCCAATTTCTTTAAAACCTGGGCTGCCTCTTTGATGCTGCAGAATACAGTTTGAACTTGGGCAGATATTTTTATGTTAAGATGTACATTTTGAACCAAAGTGAAGCAAATTTGGGAACAGGCTTTTAAAATTATAATTCAATAAATATATTTCTAAAATATAAAATGCGTATCCATCACCTTAAGTTTCCATTTAGGTAGATTTCATATGAAATACTACCAAGTGGGAAGAATCGATCAAGGGGATGGGGAGATAGAGGCTACGTTAATTTCTGTAAAAATAGTTTGGGGATATCTTTCGTATGGTATAACTGCTATTAGCCAAACTTGGTATGTACAAGATGTCTTTTTAAACCATGTATCAATACGGCAATGATTGGTGAAGGCAGGTAAGGAGCTATACCAATTACAAAAAATGATTTTGTTACTGTCATAACGTCCAAATTTATTAGTGGATTTTGATTTTCATATGCATTTATGGGCTCGATATCTGAGTATGTTAAAAAAACTGCGGGGTTTGAGGAAAGGAAAAGGGATTTTCGCTTTGCCATATATTTTAATTTTCTGCAATGTATACCGTATTTTGATAGATTTTGATCTAATTCTTCGTAACCATATACTGAACCACTGGAAGGAGATTCGGACTGATTCAGAAAATTTGGGCTAGTACCATAGGCAATCATCAAATAGAACTATTCATTTTACCGCAAGTGCTTAATGGCCAAGGTTATGCGTACTTTTTGGAGAATGCACTGCCAGAACTACTTGAAGACATCTCTGAGTAATACAAAGGATTGCCTAAATACTGTGTGATGTATCTTGCGAAAAAACGTGGCCCATTAAGAGAGGCATGGTGAAGTGACCCCAAATGCTGAGTAAGGGCAAAAGCGCTGATTAAGAGGTATGCAGGTTTTCAAATAAAGGTTTATCGATAAATAATCATTGATATTTCTTAAATGTATCTGTAGATCAAATTTTGTATAAGTATGAAATGAAGTTTAAGATTAGTTCACCAAACTTTGCCGGGCTCATTTGAAATTGAATGCAAGCTACTCTGTCTGAATTAATCCCCGAGGTTGAGCTTATTCTAAGTTACTTCACCACCAAGGAACCAAATCATAATTTACTGTTCCTTATCATCATAACAAGGAAGCTTCTCATAACTTGTATATACACAGACCAAACTATATACTTACGAAATTTGTTTAAATATTTCAAACTAGAGCTATGTAGTACATACAATGGTAACTTAAACTATGGTATGTAGAAAACTTGCAAAAATATTTTAGCCACTTTATGTAATTTTGCAATACTTTTTTTCTCCAGGGAGGGTTCAGGGGTGATCTTGTACAATCAAATCTTCTATGATGCGATTAATTCGTACCGCTTTATTTGAAAACCGTGTTGTAAGAAACTCAGAATTTCAAATCAGGAAATGGGTTCTGTGGAAACCGCGTTATGAGAAATATAGAAATAAGGCAAGCAGCTTTCGGTCCGCGTTCTATGGAAATTATGTGATAGAAACACTGCGTTATACGACTTGGCTGCAGTTGACAATTTTTATTTATATTTCACACTTATGTAAGTTTTTGTTTTTTTTTTTCAACAAGGCCAAACTAATTTTCTCCCTGTTTTTCTATTTGAGTCGAAAATTAAGCTCCTATAGCGCTTTCTGTCCCGTTATTACTTTTTTTAACCAGGGTTTTTATGTGCATGGGTAACAAACCTCCAATCCCGCAAAAAAATTGCCACAGCTGATTCGCTTATCTCTGCTACCCAAGTCCCCATTGTACGATAGTTCACAACGTTATAAATATAAAAAGATAATTTTTAGGCGCCAAAATCTCATGAAATTTAAACCCGCCAATATCTACCTAGTTAGTAATGTAAGAATCGGCACTCCTGCAGTAGCTGCGTTTTTCCACGCCTTCTGTCTCGCTCTGTATTCCTTTGCACGCTGCGCTCCACTTTTTGGTGCTTTTTTCGGTTGATCCTTCGCACGCTTCTTTGCACGAAACGCCTTTACACGTTCAGTTGACGATTTCGGCATTATGAACTTGCCCGATTAGGGAAGTAATTTAAGTTTCATTTTTTTAACCAACGGTCAATGAAATAGTTACACACTGACACTATTGGAAATGTTTATATAAATAAATTTCAATATTAAATACACGAATTAATTTATATCAGTATGATTTGCGGTAAAGCATAACGAAAACTGAAACGACGATTTAATAACGCTTACCTGAGAGTTAGAGCATAATGAATATTGAAACACGCTATAAATTCACTCCCTTTTTGGTTTGCTGCGTAAGCACTAGGGTGCTCAATCAAAATATGCCCCCTCTTCTCTGTTGTGCTGAGTATTCTTACTATACGCTTTTCTGAGAGCTTCACTTTTCGTTATGCTCCTATTCTCAATATGCTTACTTACCCTACCTTACGTTACATAAGAAGTCTCACTTTAATAAACATAAACACTATCCGCTTAGAACAAGTAAAACGCAACCAAAAACTTGTAGAGCTCACATGTTCGATGGCATACGACTTTCGGCATCGAACGTGCCGACGCAAAAGTCGCAGGTATTCGTTGCGTCGTGCTCCAACATTGAGTATGCCGTGCTACCCACGATGAATATTGAGAAAGGAGTGAAGCTTAAACAAAACAAATAATTTTGTTGACTTTAGTAAAGTATAATCATGGGTATAATTTTCTACATATTTAAGAAGTAAACGGAATGAAATCGAAATCGTATCTACATATTTCCGAAAAAACTAATTTCATCACATGAAACTTTCAAAATGTTTGTTTGCGATTTGCTTGTGGGCAATCTTTGAATTTATTTGCTTGATATGTCGGTCGAATATGTGTTAATGCTTATGCTTTTGTTGTAGGTCAACATTTTGTAAATTCTATTTACCTCCTAAATATAAAAAATTTGTAATATATTGCTTGTTTGCGTAGATGTCCGAAAATTAAATATATTTCAGTACATTATGTTTTTTAAA
The DNA here is from genome assembly GCA_963969385.1 of Philonicus albiceps. Taxonomy (NCBI): domain Eukaryota; kingdom Metazoa; phylum Arthropoda; class Insecta; order Diptera; family Asilidae; genus Philonicus; species Philonicus albiceps. The sequence goes on along the minus strand of OZ017773.1, from coordinate 22,733,344 downwards.
AACTTCGAATTGAAAAGCAGAAATAACTTTTCATTTTATGTACACAGTTAATTTATTTCGTAAACCTTAGATCAGGGTTCATAAAAAACAATAATCTGCAAGCAAATTTTACGTAGTTCCTTTTATTTTATATAGATATTCTTCGTGCCGAAATTAACGGTCCTATTGAAACGCGGATTTTTATTTTTTGCAACATAATTTAAGATTTATTTATAATCCATAACGGATTTATCTTTCGAATTTTTGGGTCATAAAAATAGTTTTATTTTCTGAATTGAATTTAACACTATAGCTAAACGTCCACGGGCGGAATGATGTTATAGAATTTATATTTCCGCCGTCCGATCGATTTTTTAACGAAATTTACAAGTATCCGCCGAATAAATGGCTATTTTGCGCACGTGCGGCGGAATATCCACAGGTAACCCTCTTATTACCCGGTAGATAGGTTCCGAGAAAATACGGTGTTAAGGGAAACCGTGTTATAGGAGACAAGGAGCAAGCACAAAATAAATTTGCGACCAGAAATTTATATGTTTTGAAATAATTTAAGAGGATGACTTCCAGAGATTATAAAACAAGAATAACTTTTATTCAATAAATAGTTATTTGAAAAATATATGATTGGTTATGAAATAGACAGTTAAAATTCGTCACTAGACCAACTATTTTGGATTTGGGTAGTATAACTGTATAGTACTGAACATATCTGCAAATCTTGTAAATCTTGGTAGTGGTAATTCTCTGTGATACTTCGCGGCGGGCAAGTCTTCCGTGGTCCCTTTCTGGGAGAACTTTAGTAAAAAGAAATTTGAATCTTAAATTGAAAAGGCTTAAAGTAATTATACGCGTTAGCCTAGGATCTTATATCATCTAATTAAAGTGCTAATAAACAAAAATTTTTTTATAAATAATAAAATAGTGTATCGATGTAATCTTCAAAAACAAATTAAACTTAATTCCATTAATTAATATTAACGAACTTACGCTGTAAGCATCCCATTTTAAAACTGTGAACTAAATTGATTAGTATGTAATTAATATTTTGAATGTTCCTGTAAAAAATACGTAGTAACATAGTTAGCAGTTATCCCTGGACAGTATTTACTGAGTTTGATTTGTTTTCCTAATTTGTAGGCATTATTTCAGGTCAGTAGTATAAGTATGGCCAATAAGGCCCTAATGTTTTATGTGTCATAAGCGAACACATTGTTATTCATGTCATTTCCGAAGCAGCCTGTTTACATATCTTAGTTCGTTGATTTTGTATATCAGCCTGGTATGTTGCTTTTGAGTTCATTACTTAATACGAATATATATTATATGTACTTTTTAATAATTAAGTAACAATAATTTATTTACATTAATTTACATCAACAACAAAAAATCGATAAAAACCAAAAGTACATATTCGTAAAATTGTGTTTATTATTACAGTTTTGTTGAAATTTCTGAATTCATTGTTTATCCTTTATAGATCCATATTTATTGATTTTATGTTAAATATATTAATATAATAATTATATTTGTTATAGTGGAAACAGAAAATCGAGTCATGCAGGGTTAAGTCAACAACTTTCATTTCTTGTATTAAAAGTTAACTAACTATTTCTGTAAATGCTAGAAAGGTTCAATAAATGAATCGAATCTGAATCAGTCTGTCAGTTAAGTTCGGACCGTATCATGTTCCGTGAAACAACCAAAAGACCGTCTATACGGCCGCCGAACTCGAAGCTAAAAAGGTTCATAGACTCAAAAGTTTTGCATCTTTTTAGGCAAAACTAATAATGTATGGGAGGCTTTAGATTAGAACTGAACAGAACTCAATAGTTTGCCTGAAAGCGTGTGAGGTCGTCGATAATCCGGCAGTCGGACTGAACTGACAACCCGGCAGATCATATATTGGCTTCTTTTTCGTTCAGTATTAAAAAGAACTTTTTCCTCTCTATTGGAGAAAATTTGTGGAAACCTAATTATCGTAGAAAATGTATTCGGTAAGAGAATTACCGGTATAACAGAATTGGGTACTTTTATCTGGCAGGTCCGCTTATCACTTGTTTTAATTTCTTTGTGGGAAATTCCTACCGACTGGAAACAGAGGCAACCTTGGAGGAGAGCATACCGCTGAGCGGCATGGAATCTGTTATCACTTCCAGCAAAACATGTGCGATAACGCAGTGACTCAGTTTTGGAGTGAGGTTCGGTTGGAATAAGTGAGACGGCAGCACCAGTCATCGGGTTCTGGCCGGTGGGGAAACTGTTAAAAAACGGCGAATTCGCGAGCAGGAAACTCCCGTTGCCGCGCCGTCGTTGGATTCGATTTCTGTGAGCTTCACAGTTTCAGTTGAGTTTCAATCGTCGAGGTGATTGCGTTAGGTGGGTGTCGTGTCTGTGAGAATCAGTTCTTGGAGTGAAGGAGGAGGAAAAGCAAAGAAAAGAAAAAAAAAACGTTTCTTTCTTGCACTGTGTCTGTTCTCTTCTCCAACAATGGGAGATCCTTGCTGGCAGGGCGTTCAACTCCTGCCGCAGTGTTAGCGGAGTCTCGGAGGTACATCGGGCGAGTGGTTGGTTGGATATGTGCAAGTGCCGCTAGGGTTAATTGAAAAATCGATTCGAACCCAAAATAGTCGAGGAGCATTTTCGCGTTCGCATTCCTCAGAGTGTAGCCGAGATTTGAAGGCAAAATAAAACCGGTTTGCTGTGGTGTGTGGCTTGCCTCCTCTGCGCCGTCCTGTTCTGTGTTCCTCGTTCTGCAATCGCAGCGGCCGAGTCGAGCTTTTCGTGGCGAGCCCTGGCCCCTGAGCCGAAGTGGAAAGTGTTTGATGTCGTTCGGGACCTCGGGATGCTGGCGATGGACCTCCGTTCCTCTTCTGGGCACACTTGAAAATTTCGCAAAAAGTGCAACAAAACCACAACCGGCCGCCACTACTTCCAGTAACAGTGCACACTGACCAGAAGCGAATTTTTGCGATTTTTCGTGTATTTTGTGTGCTCCCTTTTGCCCTGTGTTTAGTGGGAGCTGAGCCGGTTCGGCTGGATTTTTTCTAATTTTTTATTGCCCACAGCACACAGTGTTCCTTTCAATGCTCTTGTGCGTTTTCGCGACTTTTACTGGAAAATAAAATAGAAATAAAAGGAAAATTGACGTGAGCTGCGTTCAGGAGAGCAGTTGTGTGTTCTGTTAAAATTCGTGAGATTACAAAGTTAACGGTGACTGTGTTGTTTGCCGCTTTGGATATAAAAGTCTGCTGTGTCGAAACCTAGGCGGTGTCAGGATTGTCGCCCGCTTGGATACGTTACGCTGGAAACAAGGTTTGTACTCAGAATTTTAGTTTGGAGCGAAAGCGCCCTTAGGATGATTTTAGGATTTCTGGGAGTATACAGGGAAATTTTGTGTAATTTCAAAACATTCTCCCATCTCGGCTGTACTTCTTTCCGCACCCACAGGCCCCCAGCAGGTCCTGGAAATGTCACATCTGATCTAATCGATAAGGAAAACGACCTTTTTTCTCGCATTATCCTTACCACCACCGCCGCCTTTGTGAGTGTGCTATTTGTTGTTACAAGCCCGTCCCGTGTCGACATCGCAACCGTCCACAACATTCCGCCTCACCCGCCCAACTTTGCTTGACTCTGCCTTGTCGCCGTGGCTCTCCAGCTCCAAGTACGCGCCCTACTCCTTCCGCTGGCTGTGTATACCGTTATCCAATATCCACAGGACTCGTGTCGTGTCTACCTATGATCGCTCCCCCTGTCGACGACGGCACTAAGGCTGTGAGATGAGGATTGAGTCGATATTTTCGGCTGTTTTTTCGTTGTTATCCTTTCTCCGGTCTTACCGATGCTCCTAGCATAGTTTTTCTTTCTGCCAATTCGGGGGCCTTATCCTTCTCCTACCCGTGCGCTCTTTGTCGTGTGCCGCACCATGTTCCTGTTTGCTCCAGAATGCGACAAGGGTGGCTGGCTTATGGTAAAAAGTGCTGCCAACTGCCGATAGTTGCTACTATGCCGCTTCCCCGGCTGTTGTTGGTTTACTGCGATTCAAAAAATTTCCACGAAAGTTTCCGGTTTAAGCTTTTCTTTCTTCCTAACGCATAAATATCAAAAGGAGACCGCTTTAAAAAAACAAAAAAAAAAAAAAAAAACAAAAAAGACAAAGTACGGCAAAGTGGAGTTCTGCCGAAATTTTAAGGGCAACACAGGAGCAGGTACTCCTTGCAGAAGATTTTATTTCTCTAAAAATTTCGGTGACTCTTTCAAAGGCGCTTCTATCCCTTACCGAGGTGATCTTAAATTTTAAGGGCATTCATCATTCTATTTATTCCTTCCTGGGCAAAGTGCTCGCCCTTCACAGGACGTTAATGAAGGAAATTAGAATTTTTTGATTTAAGTACGCTCTGGATCATCGATTTATCTGGTGACTTCTTTTTAGAAAACTTAAACGTTGTTCACATTTGAACAATTTTCTAGATTTTCCTTTCTTAATCTGTTTGGGGTAGGGCACCGCAGATAGTTACGCAATCGGACATGTTTTCTTAAAATGCAGCAAGTTTACAATACATTTATCCCCCATATTTAGATGAAAATTTTCTAGGGACATTATTTTGGAAAGAACGTATATACTACAAACATTTGTCGCAAATGCTTTTCCAAAAATTTAACTTTAAATTTCTAATATTTCTCTTTTATCGGCTCTAAATACAAAAATTTTACTAAAATTTCGCACTAAATATCATAACTTGTTTTTCATAAAATAAACAGTTTTATATTTAAAATTTCTCATTTCATCTTGTAGGCCGAGTTCAGTTCAGTTAAGATGCGTTCGAGTTTTGAAGTTGGCATTTGAGGAAGACAATAAGTTAGTGATGTTTAGTGCAAAAGTTTAGTGAAACTTTATAAAAATACTGCAGAAATAAATATAAAGACTTTTCAACGTCTTCTTTTTAAAAACTATCAGTGTTTACCAAGAGATATAAGAGAAATAGACTTAAATTTACTAGGGATCACATGGGTCGGATAATTGAGTGGAAGCTTATTATTTTTACCTATGAAGAACTTCACATTAGGCGGACCAGATGAATATGCGTTTTATTTTCATGACATAAAGAAGAAGCAAAATTCTTTAGTACATTTCATACAAAGGATCAGTCGATTTGGTTTTTATTAGCGGATGATAAACTGCTAGAAAAGATGGAGTGTCATATTATTTACTCATTTATATAGTGCTGGCCACGTCATGCTGGTCTTCTTGTTTTTAAATTTCTTCGCCTTTTGCTTTGTAATTAATAGTGTAATTCTCTGTAAACGATGACGCCATACAAGTGAAATATATTCCGTTACTCCGACGATTCATTATTGCCTTTGTTAATAAAGCATCGCGATTTGTTGTCAGTCGAGTGCAGTTGGTCCTGGACTTCGTGTCCACACTTCTTAGCACACTTCTTATTTCCAGCTCTCTGTATAGTTTTCCCAAAAAAATTTATTTACATTTCGAGGTAATTCAATTCTCAGAAATACTTACCCTTCCTTTAATCAATAAAACATGAAATTAGGTATGGCTAAAGGACAGTGGTGCTGTGGAGAAAAAAGAGCACTAATTTTACAATTAAAAGCAAATGGACGGATCGTCACAGATGTTAAAGTGATCAAGAATACTGGTGTACAACGAATTTAAGCATTTTGAGTGTTTTGCAGTAACACAAAACGTAAAACAAGATCCTCGAGCACGGAAAACAACACTTAGAGAAGATCAAATAATTTTTCGTATTTCGGCTAAAGACCCCTTTATGAGGTTAAAACCGAATTATCGTCAGAATATGCTGTTGATGTGTTCTCAAGAACCATAAGGCGTCGCCTCAGTGAAAAAAATTTACGTGGTTGCATTGCGCAAAGAAAACCACTTGTGTCAAAAAAAAAATCTTAAGGAAATTTGCCAAAGAGCACCTAAACAAACCGGCACGGTATCAGCCGGATAATAAAAATTGACACAAAAATGGATCAACATATGTATAGGTAAAAATATTACTGAGAATCATATGATACCATTTGCCGATAACAATTTACCAGTTTTTTGGTGTTTCATGCACAATAATGACCCTAAACACATATCTCGCTTAGTAAGAGTTCCTTAGAGATCAATCAGGTTAACGTTTTAGGGTGGCCTGCTCAGTCTACCGATCTGAAACCGATCGAAAACCTGTAGACTGATGTTGAGCAGCATGTGCAACAGTAAAAGCCTAAGAATTTAGGAGAATTGTGGCAGGAAATTAAAAATGCTTGGAACGCTATATCGAAGCAACGATGTGAAGCATTAGTGAAAAGTTTACCCCAAAGATGTGCCACAGTTTTGAAAAACAAGGGATATCCCACTAAATACCAATAATATTTCCAAAATATGTCGAGGTAAATTCTTTAAATCTAATGATTTTATCTTAAATCAAGAAGTTTGCTAAAATCCTTTCCAAGCAATAAATTAATATTTTTTATATCTTACAGGTATTACTCAAATGTGAATTTTTTCTTTCAAATAAAACTTAGTTACACATTAAATCTAAATATATGAAAAACCAATTCATTTTGAATCGAGATTTATTTCATTATTTCCATCTGGCAAGGTTGTGCTATATTCGTCGCCGCCACTGAATACTATTGATAAAAAAAAAGTGAACACAGCCAAATATTCAATAAACCGGTGCAATAAGGTGGTACAAAATAATCACACTTGAAATATTATGACCAAAGTATATCTTTAAGTATTTCAGAAATCACAGCAATAAATACTAGAAAAATGCTACTTATATTTACTAATAAAGGATGTTTCACCTTTGTTTTTTAAAATGTTCTCTAAACTCCTTGGCATGAACATTGCTAAGTTTAAATAATAAGTAACCATGGAATTTCAATCCAAGCAGTTTGTACTTCTATCCAAAAATTGTTAATGTTATTTATGAGATTGTTTGAATTTCTCTTATTTGATCCTATAAATTTTGAATAGGTTTAAAAACCGGACTTTTAGCAGACCTCTGATCCATATATTATTCTTTTGGAACCAGATCTTGGTTTTCGGGCAGTATGCTTTCGGAAGGTGTATTGATCATTTTCGAGATCGCTATATCCTTTTAGGATATTTTTGTATTTTTTAGTCGATTGGATGCACTGCGGGTTGTACTACTCACCGGACCTCCTAATACTTAGGGACGATCAGACACAACCGGAATTCGTGAGACCATAAAATGTTTGTCCAATCTCTGTTTTGATTTGCGTTAGCCCATTCCATTCTTTTTCATTTGAGAGTTGTGGTAAGTAAGGGAACTTGTCTACAACGATGCCTGTGAAATGCAATTTCCCTAATGCGTCGTTTAATAGTGTGTCTACTAACTTGAAATTCTAAAAATATTTGGAAGTTCGCCGCGCGTTCCACAATTGTTGATTTCCTGTCTTAATATTTCCATCTTTATCTCTCCGTAAGTTTTCGTGATCTATCTGACTAGAGCTTCCGGGAAAATATTGCCATTGAAAGAACTTTGGGCTTTAATAATTAACTGCTTATTTTTATCTTATCTTTCTACAAGATTCGGTGAAAAACTCTGATCTAGACATTCAGAATAGGCCCTTTTATATCCCTTACTTACCTTTTTTTCGTACAGGTAGAAAAATTTGGTGGAAGTGAGGGGTAAGCTTACATGTCAAGAAGGAATATGGGTGTTCACTTTTTTTTTTTATCAGTAGTGTACAAAAAAAAACATAAAGTACTAATCTTAATGCTTTAAAGCTAAATCAAAAGCACTTGAAATCAATTCTGTAAATTTAAGATTTTCTCTATAGTGTCACTATAATAAATAGTCAGAATAAGAGAGATTGGTTTTGATTATGTTTTGAATATATAATCCTTCCTCGTAATTAAAACAAAGGTCCTTTAAATAAAATATAATTCTCATCGACCATTTTCTAAAAAATCCTTCAACACGTTTCGTACAACATATCAATAGCATTTTTGTGATGCATGCAAGTATGTCGCACGAAAGATTTGTTGAAAATTCTGGCAGGGAACATGTTAACGAGAGAAATCGTAAAAACTTCTATTCTTTGTCCGAAGTTCACTTCCATTTAAGTTTGCAAGAATGTGCCTGAAGCTGTTTTAGCAAGCTTATAAGTAACTCATTAATCAGTACACTAATATAAATAATCACACAACTCTTCAATTTATCAAACGAGTTGGCAGTTTACTTCTTTATTACCAATGATAACTTCGCATTCCATGCATTCGAAAATTCTTTGGTATTGGTAGAAAATTGAAAAGTCGAAAATATGCTTTCCGGCGCATTCCATTTCTTCCCACTAATGACCATTTAATAACCTCTCCCTGGATTCCCACATCATCATTCAATTGTGATTTCTGGAAGGTTTTTGTCTTTTGACAGGCTGTGCCCGACCCTCGAACCCCTAGAATTCATCGACTTACGACCTAACTTTAGGATATTCACCCTTGTTCAGTCGTAATAAAACGGACATATTTCTCCTAATAAATTCCACACTATTAAAAGAAATTTAAGAAAAAAGAAAAAAAAAGAAAACGATTTCTAAATTCCCTTCAGCAAGTTTTTCACTTTTAATTTTCGGTAAAATGTTTGGGAGATACTGTCGAAGTAATTACATACTTTACGACAACAAAATGTGGCGACCACGTAAATTGGATAATTGGAGGCTATGTTACACTCTTCTCGGGGCATACGGGTCAGCGCTAACTAGAGCTCGGTCACTTTTCGAACTAGTCGAGCAGAAAGTCAGCCGATTTTGATCTTAAGCGGGTTCGAGCGGACAAAGAAATCTTCGTTGAATTCTCTTCGGAGAAATGCAACTGCAGTGGAAAATAATTTGAGAAAAGTGAAAAATCATCGACGATTGCCTTCTAAATTGTATTATTGTTTCTTTCCTTTAGCTTGTACTAAAATTGAGATTTAAATTAATATTAGGAAACAGGATTTTCTTGTGTCTAGTACGCCTAGTACACAGATTGTTTCAGTTCATAAAAAAAAATTATTGTTTTTATATGGTAAATGCATCAATTAGTGCCCACTTCATCTATTTTATGCCGTAACGAAGTTTTCCCTAAAAGGCAAGCAATTTTATACCCACATCATGTGCATGAATATGATTCCTTCCGCCTATGTAAATTACAGGAATATTGGTTAAGAGTTAAATTGTCTGAGCTCAATTTATTAAGTTCTGGCATGCGAAATAAGACGCAAATGCAACCGTTCTATTTTTTTTTTTTAAGTTAACTACTGAACATTTTTAAGGTAAGGGGATGTTTTGTTTTAAGTAATTATGTATTAAATAAATACAATACTATCTTAATTTTTTCACGAAATGGGTCAATGAATAGCGTCATTACACTGCAAATTGAAGTGTGCGTTATTTCAGCTCATTTATGTGCATTCTTTTTTCAGCGTAGTTACTCAATTTTTACTCGTTTTCATCCGCATTAGTTTTACATGTTTATGAGCCTTAATTTAATATTTATACATGTTGGTGTATTGAAATTATGTTTATAACCCATTGTAGGTGAGTTAAAAATGATAAAAACCCTACATTTCCAAAAAAAAAAACAATCCATTCCCTTAATCCCCACTTCTTACCCCGATTGTTCTTTGCAACCGCATCGCCCAAGTCCATGCATTTGGACTAAGGCGATAGTTTGCAAAATTGCTTATATACTGGCTCTTGCAATTCTACATGTGAATTAAATTCAGTGAAAATATAACTTATTTATACCTGTCTATAGTGCGTTACATTCGGCATGAGTAGGTAAATCGTAAAACTTGTTAAGGTGTATATGTGTAATTCGTCTCAATTTAAATTATTCTAACACGCTTTTCAGTAAACCCTGTAAATTTTAGCACATACCATAAATATTACTTTATATTATAACGCACATCTTAACTCACAATTCGGGCATCATTAAAATTGATAGTCGTATATTTTAGGTGAGTTGAAATAACGTACTTGCATTTGCAGTGTATCTAGTGTATAATAATATTTTTAGATTTTATGATTGTGTTTTTTGGTAAATTATTTTTCGCTAAAGAAATATGTTTTCTTTTGTAAAATTTACTCGCTTCAGTAAATTAATAATATAGAAGCAATAAACTTTTAATTGTAGCACTAAATTACATCTCTTCCGGATCAAATTCTGAATCAACCCTTTAACATGGAGGTATAACATCAAAAACCTAACCTATTCATATCTGGATCTAGATCAAAGATTCGGAGGAATAGCTTTAACATATTCCAAAAAATCGTATTACTCACAGTTGGTAGGAATGATAGAATTAATAGGTAGTTTAAAGTTGCAACCATTACAATGTTTTCTAAATATTACCCATGACATTAAAGTTCCGTTATGCACTCATATCACTATGGATTTCTCAGTAATTTGAAAATTATCATTCTTCGTTTATAGACGACACTCTGTTTTCCTAAAATACATATGCTTTAGGTACATACGAGTACATATGCATTTCGCCGAAAACTAACATGTTTATTTTCTCGAAATGAGAAAATGAATTTCGGGTGTTGGTGAAACACTAGTTTCACCGTGGAAAAATAGTAATAAAAATTAGGGATCGACAGATTTTGAGGTTGGCACACGAGCACACAAGAAGCCCCTCGAGGTAAAAGCTATAAGTACTCGTATATAGTTAGAAATATACAGGACAACGTTTTAGATTTCAAATGAACGCGTCAGGAATATCATATCCTAAATATTAGGCATATTGCGTCATGACAATGCATCAGCACACTAAGCCGTTCTCACCACAGTCAAATTAGTCAAATTACTGAAGTATCTACGGCAATCCTGATTTGGCTCATGCAACGTTTTTTCCTATTTGAAAAATGTTATTCGCATCGAATTATGCACGTCATATGCGCCACGTAAAGCTATTGCATACATTTGGACAAATTATATTTTTGGAATTCCTAAACAAATTTAGAATGTCGCTGTATTAAGTGTATTCAGGGCACTTCTAAATTTATTACATAAATAATAATAAGAACAAAAAGAACAAATCAAAATAAAAAATAAAGATTGAAAAAAGAGAATATACGTAAATATTTTCGTATATTAAAAGCAAACAAATTCAAAGTACGTGGTTTTCAAAAAGTACTGAAATTTTAAAAACCATCATACTAGTGAAACATTTGTTTAATGAATTCTGATACAATAATCGAATCACTGTAGGAATGTGTTATCCGGGGGTTACCTCTATTTTATTTAATACTAATATTTTATTTATGTAGGTATGTATGTATGTATATTATTCAAGTTCGTTATCTTGTTGGCAAGTACAAACAACTAATTATGAAAACTAGTGTTCGCCCAATGGTCGAAGCTAAAGTTCAAATAATATTCTGTTCCTGAAAAAAATAAAATAAAACTAAAAATGGTTGTGCCGCCCTATTACTATTGAATAAATTAGAAATACAAACATTCACTTTAAATTTAATCGAAAGTTCAAAACGGTAATCCAGATCAACAAACTTATAAAACATTGATTCGAAGCACAATAACTTGTCACGGCACTTATTATATTTCTTGCGTTCAAATAGATTTGAAAAATTCAAACGAATTATTTTTACGTTATGTTTGAAAAAATTAATTAAAGTCAAAGGTAACTAAAATGAATTTATGAAAATGTCGGGAATTTTTATTCAACTGCTCTAAACGCTAACATGAACGATAAAAAATCACGTTCTGTTTCAAAACATGAGAAAAACGTATGAACTGGTTTGTCTTTGCCTATTATGCACGTATATTGACGTACGAATTTCCACAGTCATTATCTTTTGAAAATTTGCCAAAATTACCTGTGTTGTTGAACAAAATTTTTTTTAATTGATTAAATTCCTATTTCAAGAACTATTTACTTTTAATCAATTTTTAATTAGAGCAATAAATTTCACAGTGATTAGTCAGAAAAAATATTTTATAACACCAGTGTTTGCTTAGTACCATCGTCACAGAATACAAAACGAAGCATTAAACGCATGAATTTTTCAATTGGCGGATTAATTTAAAGCTTCACTTGGAAACTTCGTAATTCTGTTTTGATAAACGAAATAATTGTTGCGCCAAAATATATCTAATGTCTATTAAATCACATCGAAGTTCTATGGAGACAATTGGGGGAACAATACGCAGTACATGGTGACGAGAAGATAAGATATGTATGAGAGCTATTGGTAAGTTTTTAAATTTTGACTAAGCTAATTGTTTCGGAATTTTATGAATGGTACTAAAACTGAGAAAATATTTTTGATAGCACAAGTTGTTCCCCTATTTGTACTTTTCTACTGACTTTTTCTGATGGTGGCATTAATCCAGCCTGAGATAAATATAATTATGAGTACCATCGTATCAGCCAGACAAATTCCTACATTGTTTTGATAAGTAAAATAAATTTTATGAATTGAATTCCAAAATATCACTAAGTACTTAAGTTATCTTGAGGCCTGTGCAAACGTACTTTTTAATTATTAAGTTGAACTACTTTTCGAATTTTTAAAGATTTTATTTTTCCATCTGAGAGGATGTAAAATTAAGGAATTTACCTTCATTTTTCTAACAATAAACTAGTAACATAATACTAATCGTCTCCCTAATTCCGACCACTATATTTTCATTAATCTCTATTTCCCGAAGTATGTAAACAAGCCAAGTTTGTTGCAACATAACTTATACGCTATATTTACCAAGAACGGCAAATAGCTGATTGTAATTTGTTTAATTTATCGGATTGATTTGTATAGAAAAATCCGTTCGTACATACAATTTTAATACATAGTTATCCTTAAATCTGCATAATTGATTTTTTGTGTTTTTGAAATAGTTTTAAAGTATTGAGATTAGTGCTTTTTTTATGTATGTGCGCTAGTTAAGATTGTCAAAAAGTTGCAGTTATTATAAATTCTTAAAAAAGAACAATAAAATATTGCACTCGGAAATAGAATAACAGTTATTAGCAAATCCCTACTACCATTAGTTGGTATAAGGCAGTTTGTAGAATAATTTTAAATTTTTTAAAAAAAGCATGTTTTTTATATTGTGTGATTTAAAAAAGAATAGCATAATAAGGCACTAGTTTCAGTACCTTGCTACCTAATTATGACCTACCAAAGAATGTTTGTGAATTAGTTAACAATTACAGTTACTACAGTTGTTCAAGAACTGGCTAACTTTAAGAGTAATGTTCCAAATGAATCCAAGTTGAACTTAGTAGCGCTACGCGTATTTTTAAATTTTAAATGACTAGAGAAACGAAATTGAGTAAGGTCTTTCATTTACCTACGCATTTAAAAAAAAGGATTTTGAAAATTTTTCCTAACAATTTAATAGTAATAATCCCAACGCATTTTATAGAACATTAAAAACAATTAATTTATATTGCTTTCACAATTATCCCAAATATAAATGGTCTGTATTAGATGATTTTTGTAGTGGTGATGTGTCTAGGGGACTGACATGAAGAGAAAAGTGGAGAATTATGCTAATTTATTTAATTCGCTTAATACAAGCTACGTAACATTTATTTATTTAACAATAACAATTAAAGCTTAGAATTAAATTGAACTTATAAGCTAGGGAAACAGCAAAACGGGAAGGCAGAATTAGATTAAGTTAACCTAAGGAAAGGGAAAGGAGCCTAGAACAACAATTCAAGAGGAACTGTGGTGGAATTCGTTCCTGAGACACGATTAGAGAGATGGAAGTCGAAGGAGGGAAGGGAGTTGGCCTTTCGAAGCATACGGGTGAGAGGCTCGGCTAGTCCGTAGTTGGTAAGCAGGGCGAAAGAGAGGGGCCGACCTGACATAGCGGGGGTTGGTGTAGAAAGAAATCCGCTGAACCAGAGAAGGACAATCAATCTCCCCAGAAAGCAGCTGATGGATGAATGTAATATCAGTGAGGTCACGCCGCTTCCATAACGGCTGCAAGTCAATAAGCATCAAGCGGTTTTCGTAAGAGGGAAGATACAGACAGTCAGACCAGGGAAGCTCACGTAAAGCAAACCGAAGGAACCTACGCTGAACAGCCTCAATCCTGTTGATGCTTGTAGATTGGTATGGAGACCAAACTTGGCAAGCGTATTCGAGGAGAGGCCTGACGAAGGAGACATAGAAGGATTTGGTAACATAGGGATCAAGGAACTCCTTAGACCAGCGCTTAACAAAGCCAAGTGCAGAGTTGGCTCTAGCAACCACACTGTCAATGTGATCACGAAAATTAAGTTCGCTATCACAAATGACACCAAGGTCGCGAAGAGAGGAAACATAGGGGATAGTTTCATCAGATAACTGGTAAACTCTGGAGGGAGAGGAATGGCGTCTGCGGGAAAAAGTAATAGATTGGCATTTGGAGATATTAAGCTCAAGAGAGTTTTTGTGGCACCATATACTAAAGTTCTCAAGGTCGTCTTGAAGGAGTCGTGAGTCCGTGGGAGAGGATATCCGTTTAGAGATTTTCATGTCGTCGCCGTAGATAAAAAGATCCGAGTGCTTAATAATACACTCAACATCATTAATAGCCAGAATAAAAAGCAACAGACCTAAATGGCTTCCCTGGGGAACACCAGAATTGGCCACGAAAGGGTTAGACCTTGTACTGGCGTTGATCGTGATATGACTTCAACCAGGAGAGAAAAGGCTGATTGAAGCCAAGGTAGCTGAGTTTGAAGATAATTAATTTATGTGAGATTTTGTCGAACGCCTTGCTGAAGTCAGTAGCGATGACGTCGACCTCCTCACCATTTTCCAAGGCACATAGTGTTTTAGAGACGAACCTTCTTTTTTTCAAAAAATTACGTTTTTTTGTGAAACTATAAGGCAGGCTTTTGAAAAGGCCGATTTTTAAACATTTATTTTATCAAGTTTGAGATTTTTAGACTTCATTTTTATAGCAAAAGGTCCAATTTTAACAAACTTGCGTTCCCTGGCGGAATTAGGTTAAGCCTCGGTTAGTATTAAAAAATAACGCTCTATGTTTCACGTGAATTTAAAATGTTAAATCCATATATTTTGAAGATGCAAAGTTTAATAACATGTTTGAATTTTAATTTTTACATTATAATTTCACAATTCGTTCTTTTCGATTGATATTGTATTAGTCGCTTAGTGTAGTAAAACAAGAGTTAAGGAAGAAATTAGTACATTTAGCGTTAGTATTAAAGTTAATGATTCCGGAGAAAAATTTCCTTTTATATTTTAGTGAGTTTTAAAATATAGTTGCCCATGCAATTTACAAAATTAGTATTCTATTGTATTAAAGTTAAACAGTCAAGTTTCCCAGGGGCCTGAGATAATAAACGGACAAGTGTGAGTCAAATTCGCTTTCGAAAGCAGCATTAATTTACTTTTGAAAGTGTTTTTTCACCACGGGCGGGATAAATTTTTACGATTTTTTTTAAATACTAATAACATTCCTGCCCAGTTTCATTAAAATCGGAGATTTCAAGTTCGGAATGTTTGCTTGTCGGTCAGCCAATTTTTCTAAGAAATTTATGTTTATTAGGTAAGTAGATAGTTTATATAATTTGAAGGCCATTTTCGAAGAATTGGTAGCTTCACAAGTGAATCAATTCGTGCTAAACCGCATGAATTCATAGTCTGCATAACTGCAATAGTCCAGTCAAAGTCAAAAATGTTACATAAAAGAAGCTGACGGTTACAATTTGGCTGCAAAGGGGAATTACCCAATTGTCTTGCCAACGAGGAATCATGTTTTGGGCTAGAGATGACCAGAGGAATGCTTGTCTGTATAATCCCATTCCAGTCGCGTTTTTTTTTGTGCTGTACGAAACGATGCAGCTCCGCTGTCTGGAGTCTGAGTGTGGTCGCGCATATTCATTAATTTTGTAGGAGAACTTAAAGCGTACGTTTTCCCGCGCCGTCGCAGGTCTCATTAATATCAGGGCTTAATCAAATTAATTAATATCAGGGCTTAATGAGTTTGAAGTTCTTGCAAGGCTCTTTACATTTCTTATGTTTAGTCTTTTTTAAAAATGTCTCGAACCAATAATATTTTTTGACGCTAATTTGGCATAACTTTTACTTTCGGCTTTCTTGAATGTTGTCAGTCGACGTATATAGCACATCTTTCCTGTTTGAGACATGAAAAAAGCAGCGTGCATAACACGATATTGTAGTGCGAAAGTTTAAGGCTATCTTGATGAAAGTTTTCTTAATTTTTTAAAAAATTTTTAAATTGAATTGCTCACGCAGTTTTACATGGTGCTAAGAAATACGTTGGTTGTTTTATTACACTCAGTAAGTAAACCCCAAACATTCACATGAGTTCTCATAGACATATTGCATCTAACCCATTAATTATAGTGCAATAGAAATTTTAAGATTTGGCACTAGAATTGTCAAGTTTGTCAATTTTAAGCTCCCCTCTCTAAAATATTTATGTTTTTTATTAGTGTTATGAAAAGCAATGTTCACTATTAAAAATCTACTTTATACATATGAAAGCCATATACAATTTCAACATTTACTTTCTTTAAAATTAAATTTAAAAATAATTTTGTCAAAGGATACCCATTATGGTACCTGCATTTAATTCCTAAAATTGAAAGATTAATAATGTCTACTCAAACCACCTGATGTTCAATGTCTTCCTTACTTGCCTAATAAAGTCTCAATTTTAATCTCTTTTCCGTATTATTTTATCCATAACATCTTGTTTGTAACGTCTTATCTGCTATTTGGCACTATCTATTGGTCTATTCTGCATCGTGTTTTTTTTGTAACGCCTTAAATTGCCCAGGCTAAATGTTTAAGAACATTTTTATGCATGAAACATGTTTTTTGCGGCCACATATTTTATTGATTCGATTGCGCTTCTTGTTCCTATATTTTTTCCTGTCAGAGTATGAGTAATTTGTACAAGTAACACAATGTACGAAATGCAGGAGTAATACGAACCTTAAGAAAAAGTTTCATTTCGTGGGAGGTGGATGTAAGTTTGTTGCCGGCGCCTTGACTTTAGTTAGTCAAGGATTTCCGTGTATCCACGTAGACATTTCTACTTCGGCGAATAATGAGAAAGGTTCACCTTCATTTGGTATTCCTTCCGAGTAAGGCACCCAAAGGTGCTGCTCATCAACGGAAACAAGTCACGAAAAAACTGTTAGCAACCCAGCACTTGACCCCGATAATTTAGTCCCCCGCATCTAAATTGGCTACAAGGAGGCTGAATCTCTATTTCTATATATTGCTAAGGTATAGCTCAACTCGCACTACCTACTTTTTACAATCTTTCGCTGAGATGTTGCTCTTCGTTTTTTACGTGTATTCTCATTATCGGATGGATATCAGACCGCAGGCATAGCATTACAAGTGATCGAGAAGACTCCCTCGGCTCGAATACCCTTCTCCCTAAAGCGATTTCTTTATCATTGTCACAACCAAACTTTATCACTCGTTTGCCAGGAGATTTTATTGATTGTGGGGGTTTTTGTCCTTCCGAGCGATTTTTTATGATATAATTTATGGTAGCATCGAAATTTATTAGGAGTCTCCTGCCTGATGATAATTTTTGGGTTGGATTCGCTCAAGGCTCGCTTGAAGATATTATTCCTGTCGATGCCGCCGGCTGTACTCCTTGATTCGCTTGTTTATGGCTCGTTTGATTACATCTCGGATATTAGAGCGATGGGCATATGAACTGCAATCAGAAACATATTTATGAGACATTTGCTTGGGACGAAGGACGCAACATAAACACTTTGGAACGATGGAGGGAATGGTTTTTGATATATTTTTGATGAGTTATAGTCAAGATGGAAGGGGAGGATACGGGGTGGTGATAATGAAATTTGTGGGCGAACGAGAGCTCCGAAACGAAAAGAGAATAAGTAAAACGATACAGGGAAAACAAAACAAATATGTTAAACTATGCATCTAAAATTACTACGGATTTGTGTTCACAGTTAGCTTAGAATGATAAATCTTAGAGTTAAAACAATGATGATGTTTTAATCGTTTAACATATTCCGTCACATGTGTACCGAAAAAGGGACACAAAATAAAGCTGTTTCTCACCAAATGCGTCTCGTCATGCGTATCATAAAAATGGGTCAAGAATTAAAGCATGAAATGAAATTTATTTTGAAAACGTATGAAAGCCCTAACGAAATTGAGATTCCGGCACAAAACGTATGAAATTCAAATAAATATATAATTAACACGTTCTCTATCAGAATTTTGAAGAAAGCTCTCGTAGGATACTTGTAAAAATGCATTTGATGGGAAAGTGCTCTCATATGGGTACCGTTTTCGGTACATATGTGAGGGAACGTGTTAAATAAAATTAACCTATTGTATACTATTGCATTAGTATCTGTTCTGAGATCGTAGGTTCGCAATTCTTCAATATCTGTTAGGAATTCGATCCCTAATGTCGAAAATTGAAAGTTGTGGATCAAAAACGGCTATTCTAATTTACATAAAATTACATTTGAGAAGATACATTCAAGAAGTTAGTAATTTTGAATATGGTGTAGAATTCCAAAAATTGAATATAGCGGATTCAAAACACCAATCTTTTATTAAAGGAAAGCTCTCATAAATTCAAACATTTTACCGAGGAATCAAAAATAATAATTGAATATCTTGATGAGCTATACTCAACTCATAAAAATATAAAAACTTTTGTGGATACTAAATCATCAAGATATACTTAATATGTACTTAATAAGTGTTACATACTTACTGCAGAAATACCTATAAGAGTGACTATGTTAAGCGAATTAATAAATGAATCGATGAAACTCAATATTTACTAGAAGCCAAGGTAACAAAATCTAACACTGAATATATGTAAGTATGAATAGAGATAATAAAGGAAGCCAAAGAAAGGTAAACAAATACGAAGACTATACGGGTACGAGACCCCAATTAGACTAAAAACTTAATTAAATATAAATAATAAAAAAAGAAATACAAATTGTATATACAACTAAACAGTGAAAAAACTTATGAAGATCTTAAGGGTGGTTTCAAACGAGAGCGAAAATCCGCCTCGACTTTGCCGATGCTTTTCATAGTACGAAAAGAAAAAATCTGCTCAAAAGCAAACATAAAACATTGCATTTTGCAAAATTTGCCAACTGCTTTTGCCGAAAAATTGGTTTACGGCCTACGGATCACTACATGCCCAGATGTGCATTTAGTGGGATCAGAAGGGTATGTATATACCATGAGCTTCTAAAACTAGATAAAACAGTTAATACTGTTCACTACCGTCAAAATTAGGTCAATTTGAACCATGCAGTAACCCAAAACCGGCCAGAATGGACCACAAGAGACTTAAAACTGATTTTGCAGCACGACAACGCCCCATTACATAACGGACACCATTTTTGCGCTTGGTTTGGATCTTTTACCCCACCCCTTCACCGAACTTGGTTTTTTCTATCCGACCGACCACTTTCCATTAAACACTTATAGAATTATGTTGAAAATGGCATGATGATTAAACGAACCATCTCGAGAAAAGTAGTTTTTTTTTGTTTTTTTTAGGAGGGCAGCCACAAATTGCCAGAGAAATTAGAAAAATGTGTAGCGATGGCGCATACTTTGAATATATAATTTCGTTTACCTTCTTCTAAATAATGTGTCTTTTAAGAGAACAATTAGAATTATTAACCGCCACACCGGGTGTATTTATGTATGCAAAAAACCTTATGTATTTTATTTATTTCTTCCTTGTATGAAAAAAAGTAAATAAGAAAATTTTTCGCCAGAAAGAACCTTTTAAATCATTTTAACTCTTTGGGGTTAGCTAGGTCAAAAACAGTCCAACCTTTTACTTAGCCTATTATGCATGGTGGTATATATTTGAACCCACCTAGAAAGTTCACATTACTCATGCTAATACAAATTAATATATTTTTTTAATTATTTTAATATAATATAATGGGTATAAAATAAATTCTTAAATTCTTTAAAATCATGTGCCTCAAAGAGTTAAGGGGTTTCAAAGCGATATGATTTGTAACATATATTAATTTTCCTAAATTTACATCCGTTGATTACTATGCTTTTAAATTGTACATTCATATATAAGCAGTGGAACAACTTATACAACGTAACGTGCGTTTCCCGTATTTGTGAGGTATATGCCAAAGTTAAGTTATGGTCATGATCCGCATGGATTTTAGCAAAAACGAAACAAATTATTTTAGGTACATATGTGTGTCGTCAGAGAAAAGATGTTTTGTTAATTTAGTAGACGTATGGGGGTAATTTGCCTGCGTTGAACATTACAAAACATCTGACCCTGAATACATTCTTCGGGAGGTGAGTGACCTGAAACTATTTAAATGACGCGAGCTGTTTGTCTGAGTACAAAATTCCGAAATTCATTGAGAAATGCCGCATGCCTCGACCGATTCGGGAGCCCATCATATTTGTCTCTCGAGTAGATTACACATGTGTTACCAACGTTGGAACGTGGTGATTTTCATAAAAATCACTCTTCGATGTGCTAACAAAAACAAAATTCTTTCGGTTTTCTCCACTGAGGTGTGATAAAAGGTTGGAAAGGTACTGAACGGGTTTCTAAGAGGTTTCCTCCTTCCTCTGACCGCTTTTCTGCACCCATCCGGTGTAGACATATCACGTAAACAAGAGTCAAATTAATTTGGTGCAAGATGCGGCATTTTTATTTCTATTACCGCTTACTAATGTGCCCTTAAGTGGTGGAGGGGGGAAAGCAAAATATTTGTGATGACTTCAAAAGCAAATGAGCAACAAGCGGCAGTTTGGTGAAAAAATCTTAGGAAGGCCTCGCGCACGATTCGATTTATTTAGCATCTATTTGCTTAACTGTTTCCAGGGCGTGCACTCGATCAAGTCGTGTCATTCACTCAAAGGAATTTGTCAAAATATTTATTTGATTGATTCTGGCGCGATCATTCAGTCAAATTAATTGTGGCCGCAATTCTGTATCGATTTCCACCTGCCATATTTGATCATCGTCGTCAGAAACAGCAGCAGTAGAGGTCGAAGCAATAGGATTCGATTCTTGCGGATTTAAAGCCCCGTTCGGGTCGTTAACCAGAACACAGCAATTTCAGGTTTGCTTAGTCTCGAGCCTACGCTCCAATAAGATGGTGTGCTCGTGCTCTAAGTGCTTGGCATGTTTCCTTTTTGCGCGATGCCATCTCGCTTTTTTGCTGCTTTGATTGAACTTCGATGGATTCGAGTGTGATTAACGCAAGCGCTAAATACACCTCTCCCGAGATTAAGGCCGCATTTATCGTGCGTTGATCTGCTTTAATTGGGGTGTCTTCCCACAATTTCGGGGAACTCGCCAATGTGCGGGAAGCTTTGGTCGATTGTATAGTGAGGGCATCTAAAAATTATATCTTTTGGCCCGCCAACCACGCAATCTATTGTTCTACCTCAAGGAGATCATAGGCAGCTTTTTTCAACTTGGCAGTTGTTATTATGTCAAGAGACTTGCCAATTTTTCATGACAGTTGTGTCGGTCCGAACTTGGTTGAGGATTTTCCTTGTCAGCAGCACAAGCGCAGGCTTTTGATTGCGGCGATAAGTGAGCCGGCCGCTGGTTTGTCGTTTTAACGTTGACTCAGTTGAGCTTCAATAAAAGTCACTCCAACCGATGTCGTTTACTTAACCTTTTAATCACAAGACAGAGTTTGATGATAGCTCTTAAGTGGCCGTCCGTCGAATTTTCCTCTAGTGAGGTGGGAATCACTCTACAATTATTCTCTTGCGTCCAATCGAGCTGCTGGCCAATAAATAATTTTTGACAGCAATTAAATATCCATTCAGCTAGAGGAGATGGGCTTATGTGTCAAGACTCATAATTTCAAAGAAATCACCTTCGGGTCCCAATAATTTCGATTCGAGTACCTAAGTATTTATGCGAAAAGAAACAGTGGGACATTTTCCACGTTTGTCGAAATGTAGGTCTGTTGAAATTGAAATTTATATGCGTAACACAAAAAAAGGGAAGATAATGTTGGTATTTTTTTAGCTTCTGGTTAAATTGTCTGTCTAACTTTGTTTTAATTGTGAAAAGCAAACTACTAGAGTTATTTTGAATAAAGTTTTTTGAGATTTATTATAAACTAGCTTGCTCGCCCCCGGCGTTGCTTGGGATGCCAATTATTTAGTTTACGTAGCGAACGCGAAGATTGCTTCATCAAATATTGGTTTTTTACTAGCATTCATCAATGATTTTTCTAAGCATTCCTCTTTAATGAGCCTATCGTTAAAACAGGAACAAAATCCCACTAGGAGTCACCGAAAAAATCGCGAACAGACAGATATAGACGCAGTGCGGATGCAGGGAACTTTATTTTATTAACCAACTACATTCCGGGTTTTGCGAAATGAATCATTTAGAAAAACATTTTTTTATGATTTGAAAACTAATTTCCCATATAAAAAATGTAAAACAATATATTATAGTACCTTAATAGACTGGCTGATCAATATGCAATTAAATTCGCTTTAACCAAATCTATTCTCAAAATCCACTAGCTTTTTCGCGAAAAAAAAAACAATTTTAAACTTATTGGATTTCGCAAATTCTCGCTGAAATTGATTTTTATATATAAGATTAGCTGAGTAACCCGGATTCAGTATTGGGTATTATTTATTTAAAAACATCTCGAATTTATAAATGTTATTTTATCTCACACTTTTAGTACTAATTTTTACTCATATTTGTTGAAATGGTGTTCGCCATTTTTTATTTCGAACGAATTCGCAATTAACATTTCAAAAATCTGTAAAATATTGAGTTTTATGAAAATTCCTTGAAATTTAGAATTTTTGCAGCCATTTTCAACGCCTTTATTTTATACGCATAAAAAGTTTCCTTTTAAGTTTGAAAATGCAGTAGCTTCAATAGAAAATAAAAATTATCGAAACAAGCGCTTAGGCGTGATTGAGCAACAAATCCAATTCAATCCAAACAAACGAAAAACTTTCGATTTTATATATTGACTCATATTCTAAAGTTTTCGTCCATGTATATACGAGTACACTTGTGGCAACAAAAAAGCCGACGAAATAAAATCCAAATTTTTCAACTTATATAACTTTTTGTCTTCAGAAATTGAGTGTTTTTGTTAAAAAATTTTATAATTTACATATCACTGTTATGTCCTTATGATAAATCAAGTTGATTGTATTTTAAGCGGGTGAGAAATTCCTACCTGCATGCAAGGTAAAATTAAGAAGGTTGTAAAATCCGTAAAAAAACAATGTAATTCGCAAAGGAAATAATAAAATTAATTATTAGGGTAAACATTACTATTATTACTTTATTTTGCAGTGTTAACCAGTTAAGTGTGTTTGACGTGTATGCACGTCAAACCAAATTTCTATTACAGAGCGTTCGAAGTATAGTCGTCGTGAATAAAATAAAATTACCATATATTGTCGCCAAGAATGAAACTTGTAGTTTACAGTTTTGCCAACTTTGACAGCTTGGTATTTGACAGTGCCCTAATATTTTTCTATGCTGTTTTTTTTGTTAAGAAGCTACACATATTGCCGGTAAAAGGAAATTATCCTAAGCTCTAAAAAGTATTATTAACTTTTTTAAAAAACTGTTGTTTTTGATAATGGATCGGTCGGAAATTCGTACTGTAATGAAGTATGAGTTCTTACGTGGAACTATGGCATCGCAGACCGCGCGAAACATAGATGGTGTATTTGCTTCTAGTGTAACTACGCAGCAAACAGTATCAAAATGGTTTGCCAAATTTCGGAGTGGTAATTTTGACCTCACAAATGATCCACGCGGTCGCCCAGATTCAAAGGTCAATAATGTACTAAAGGTCACCGTTGAGTCTGATCCATCTCAAAGTACTTATGAATTATCATTAAAGTTCGGTGTAAGCAGACAAACAATATTAACTCATTTAGCTCAAATCGGGAAAGTGAAAAAGTTAGATAAGTGGGTTCCTCATGAACTAAGAGAAAACCAGAAACAAAAGCGTTTGGAAACTTGTTTGGTGTTGCTTTCTCGCCACAAATCTGATCCATTTTTGAATCGAATAATCACTTGTGATGAGAAATGGATTCAATATGATAATCGCAAGCGTTCAGCGCAGTGGTTAGACAAGAACGAATCTCCAAAAAGTACTCCAAAGCGTAGTATTCATCAGAAGAAGTTGATGGTTAGTGTTTGGTGGACTAGTGCAGGTGTGATTCATTACGAGTTCATGAAACCAGGCTCATCGATCACAGCAGAAATATACTGTAAGCAACTAGACAAAATGATGCTAGAACTTAAAAAAACAGCCTAGATTGGTCAACAGATCGACTCCTATCTTACTGCAAGATAACGCCAGACCACACACTGCGCAAATGACCGTGGTAAAACTAAAGGAATTGAAGTTGGAACTTCTTCATCATCCTCCATACTCATAAGATCTAGCTCCCACAGACTACCACTTCTTTCGTAATTTGGACAACTTCTTGATAGGAAAAAATTTCAATTTCGATAATGCAGTAAAATTGGCCTTCCAGGAATTCATAGACTCTCGTCCACCAGGTTTTTATACCACTGGGCTGAACAACCTGCCGATTAAATGGCAACAATGTATTAACAATTTGGGCGCATACTTTGATGAGTAAAATCGTTTCTTGTGTTTATAAATTATCAGCAAACTTTGCATATTTTTCTACAAATTTCATACTTGACGACCTGATATTACCATTGACTATAAAAGCTCAAAATTTTAATAAAATCCAATAAAAATATTTTTTGGTGGGATGCTTTCTTTATATTACCAATAGAACTGCTGAACTGAAATTCTTAATATTATTTTCTTTCTGCATGTGTTTTTCTTATTTATGTATTTTATTGTTATTTGAGAATTATTAAGTTTATAATAACAATAACCTTATCAGAAATAAATTGTTAAGTTTTTGTTAAATAAAAATGTAGTTTTTCTTTTTTCATAAAATTTATAATGGAACCATTTTAACCCAACGTTCGACGTGTATACACGTCATTCCTTGATTTTAATTCCGCAAACTGTGGGGGTTTTTACAACTAAATTCAACGTTTAATTGGTTAAAGTCGTACATTGTAATTTTACTTTACTTTACGGTAATAATATATTTTTATTTTTCTTAATAATGTATAATACCTCTTTCCGCTTTAATAACCTCCGAAATTCGACGAGACATTTAGTCATAAAGATTTGAAATCCTGATCTATGTCATTATATCACGTTTTTTTTAATTCACGAATTGATTGTGGCCTTTTTACCATCATTTTTCACATTATCGATCAAACATTTTAAATTAAACTTAAACCTGGACTATTAGATTGCCAGGGAAAAGACTTTATGCCCAAAATATCTTTAAACAATTATAATTACGATGCTATAAAAACGTATGCTTTTAGATCGATGCCAAAGGGGAAAATCGTCTTGAACAACAGGCTCTGCAATATTATCTGACAATTCTTCTTAGTAGTTACACGCTTTCATTGATAATTTCTTTATATTTTGCGTCATTGACACCTTATAACGTAGGGGGAAATTTTCACATTGTAAAGTGTAATGCATTCAACGCTATACCTGGCCCTATTAGATTGGATTTCGATTCATCTGAAAAGATGACAGTTCTCCAATCGGTAAAATTTCGTGCTGCCTCACCCAATCCAGCTGTTTTCTTTTCATGTTTTGTGCAAGAATAAGTTTCG
The DNA here is from genome assembly GCA_963969385.1 of Philonicus albiceps. NCBI lineage: Eukaryota > Metazoa > Arthropoda > Insecta > Diptera > Asilidae > Philonicus > Philonicus albiceps. The sequence continues at coordinate 22,707,585 of OZ017773.1, read as the reverse complement.
TTGCTGATCTTCTTGCAACTAGTCAAACTTCGGTGAATCTCCTGTGTATCTTGAATTTGAGAAACGATTTCCTAAACTTAAGCATTGCAGTAGTCGTTCCTTCCGGGATAATTGCTCAATTTACCGAAATTTTTTTTCAGAAAACACTTAACAGATGATTCCATTAATTTTTCAAGTGAAAGCTTCTTCCAACAAATTATGCACTACCAAATTCTCTTCGTTGGAGTAAGTTACTGTTAAAGTGCTGAAATGAGTGACAGACAGTGTGATGAACGTATTCTGTGTATAAAGGAGCTAATCATATAAGTAGCAGGATGATGTATAAGCATGGAAGTGTCAATTATGGATTGCGAAGTATTTTGTTAAATTTTAATATTATTTGCGATATGAGGGACTCAAGGAAAAGGATAAGAAAGAGAGGAGCCTGAATATAATTATCTATGAATAAATTAGAGCGAAAGCAGGCTTGGCTTTCATTATGCAACTAAACAGGAAACATTATCTTAATGCAAGATAGTTTTCAAAGTTCGTTATTATAAAAAAGCAAATATAACCAACTCGGAGTATCTATACTAAATCGATTAACTTGAAAATAAAAAACTCAAGATAAGAATAGAACAAACTCTGGTAGGAGATTTTTTCTTTGGCGTTGCTTTTATATCTTGAAGGATATGCTGTTTGAGGTCACCGGACAATCTATCGGGTTGATTTATGTTTGCAGCAGTGGTTCTTGAAGTTTTGGGTTGTTCTTCATCAATTTCTGCAGTGATTCATTCTCTTGCTACTTACAATAAAAAATCGTTGTTTTTTTGTAGTTCGATTTAGTGCATTATACATTTATAATTGCCGTTTTTTTCGCCCATTTTACAGTTTTCCGAAGTATTGAAAGGTATTGATCTGGCTGATCAACTCTTTTCATATATTTATTGTACTCTGTTATGCATAAAGGTTTTTTGATATTCATTTGTTTTCCTATCTAGCTTTCCAGTCATTATAATATCTGCGCTATGGATGGTACATATCATTTTAAACTGGCTGACATGATTATACTCGTATATCAATAGAAGAACATAATCTTTTCGACGAAAAATTATTTCCCCTTTTTTTTTATTTTTCCTGAGCTCTTCCGAGCCGCGTTCTCTATTTCCATTTTATGTGCTATTGCCCTTAGACCACCCTTGCCTCCATCAACATCGACTCTTCAGCTGTTACTATTTCCATCAATGCACTTGCTTATAATTACCATCCAGATTCTGACGGTATACCCACCATTGTCCTGAAAAAGTGCGCTTCACACTTTGTTAGTCCCCTTACCTTTATTTTTCAACTTTCTATTACTTAAGGTATCTTCCCTGCCAGGTGAGAAACCCATTCATTATCCCCACTTATAAAAAGGGTTGTAAGAGTAACGTCTTCAACTACCATCTTATAGTAAAACTCTCCTGTATACTCAAACTCTTTGATAGCATCATCTATGATTGCTTGTTCTTTCATTGCAAATCCTTATTTTCCCCATCCCAGCATGATTTACTTAAAGGCAGATCAACTATTACTACTATTATTACTACCTAATCGACTTCGTCTCTAGAATACTGTGTGCCTTAGAAAACGGATATACGGTCGACGTCATCGCTAGTCGCTACTGAAATTAATTAAGGCATTCGATAAAATCTCGTTAATTCTTTTCAAACTCCGTTCCCTTGGCTTCAGCTTTTTCTTTCTTATATGAAGTCTTACCTTGCTCAACGACAATATAAGGTCCTTTTTCGTTGTGCGTCATCCAACTCTTTCGTGGCTAATTCAGGAGTCTCTCGGGGTAGCTTAGCAGTATTGCTTTTCATTAATGTTGAATGTATTATTAAGCATGCGGATATTTCGATATATGCCGATAACATGAAAATGTCCGCCTCTGACTCCCGACTGCTACTGAATAATTTTAGTACCTGGTGCCAAAAAAACTCCCTTGAGCTCAATGTCTCCAAATGCCAATACATAACTAACTCCCGCAAACGTCCTTCTTCTCCCCCGGAATCTATCTATTGTCTGATGGACTTAAACTAAGTGTCTCCTCACGATCTTTGTGTCATCTGCTAGCATGGTAGCTAGGGTAAACTCTGCACTTGGTTTGGTGAAGCGTTGGTCTAAGAATTTCATTAATTCATAAGTTGTCTAATCCAATCTCTCTATGTCGCGCTCGTTAGACTCCTTGAATACACTAACCAAGTTTTGGCCTCCCCCTCAAATCACTAGCATAAAGTAATTGAAGCAGTCCAACGTAGGTTTCTTCGCTTTACTTTACGTGAACTTTCCTCCTCCACTACTTCAACGAATTTCTCTCTATACCAACCCCTGCAAACTCAGATCGGACACTCTCTTCCGTCCTGCTTACCATCGCACCAACTACGGCCTTTCCGTAACTCTTACCCGAATTCTTCGGAAAGGAAACTCCACTCCTTCCTCACTACTCACTACCCACTACCTCAGCAATTTCCTCCTGAGCTTTTTTTGTCCTCCTTATCTCCTTCACTAATCCCGTATAATTAGTCCCTGTCCCCTATTAGTCTTTATTTATTATCTTAGTCTAATATAATTCTAGTATTTTACTAATTGTTTGTAACTTGTATAAAGCGAAATGAATAAATAAATAGACATACAAAAAATTATATGACAGGGAAGGATATCTTAACCTTTTGGGAATTACAGGGTCATTCAAAAATTCGAATTTCTTATGGTATACAATTAATATGCATTGGTACGGATTTTAGGGTAGTCGATTTTTGGGTTAATTTGAATGTCGCTGTGTTGAGTATATCAAAAGATAAAAATAAGATAGTGATATGCATACCATGGAAAATTGGAATTTACGAACCACTCTATAACCCCCAAACGGTGCAGATGCTCCCCTCCAGCAGCCAATTTTTTGTTTGCCTAGGTCAGATTTTTCATCATACTCATTTTGGCATATACACTAAAAAACACCCTGTATGTATTCAATTTTTATTATGGTTTCTATTTGAAAAATGTTTACTTTTACAGAATATATAGATATTTAAAGCTTCAATACTGCAAATATCATTTTTCTGGCTGCCGAAAAGAACAAAATTGATAAATACAAAGAATTTTGAAACTACGAGTATACCTACACATGCTCTGGAAACAAAATGACGAATTACCTTACAGAGAATGAAAATTTTATACGATAGAAATTATTACACAAGAATACGAAGACTTGTTCTGATCCAAAGAATAATTTGTTTAGCTTCTTGTCTAGAGCTATATAGATGCATAAAAATTACATGAAGAGACAGGCGTTGAAGGAAAGACCCAAAAAAGATCAAGGTCCTTTTGCTACCTCTCTTTTATAATAGAGGAAAAACATGTGGGTAAAATCGATACGCTGAGGATATTTTTATAATTAAAAGGAATTGAGGTTGTGCGTCGTACATCAAATAACTCCTGCTGAGAATCCAAGGACAAATCCCCGTGACGACTACTTTCTCAGCATGAGAAGCTCAATACACTCTCGCCTTCTGCAGAGCAATAAAAATTCCTAAAAAAACGAGCAGAATGGTGGAAATTTGAATATTTTCGGCTGGGTGTGGCTTTATGGATTTTATGCCCGAAATATTCCGTGAAAATCGATAGCGAGCCACCCCGGGAGGATGTGTCTCTTTCAGATGGTAATTGCCTCAGGCGTGGGAGGCCAATCACCAAGAGTTAGATTTTCTTAGAAATTTCTGATTAATTTGGTGAAACTTGAAAACTTCTTTTAAGAGCTGTCGTAGGAGAATGTGCAATGGGCTATTCCTGGCGAAAAGTTTTTGTGGAAACCTTTTTGGTTCCGGTCGGGTGGCAGAGCATTTTCATTGGTATCATCGGATGGATAGATGTTCGGTGTTTGGTGGGTTTGTAGAACTTTGTACATTTGATAGGTATGTAAGGATGAGTTGTGTATCACATCATTTATTTCGTGAGGTTTAAACCTGGTTTAAGCCATATGTGCCTTTCAAATTGTAAAATCTGAATAGGAAACAGTAAAATTGTCTAAAAAGTGAAAGCAAATATAAAAAACAAAACTGCGTAGTAGAATCAACAGATAGCTAGTAGTGCACCCAATGGTAACAAGAAAAACAAATTATAAGCACAAAAATGAAAAATTCTGCTCAATGAATATTCAACCAAAAACGTAAGTTTACTTGGCCGACCTTAGGAAGTCGAAATGGAAAAACCTAAATTTACGCCACACGTTCGCAAAGTGTTAAATGGATATTGATAGAAATAAGTTTTAAATAGGAAATCATTTTCATGCCATGCTTCAATCCTAGCTTAATTTATAAATTGGTTAAATAATACTTCAAACCTCTTCCTACAGCAATTCAAAATGTAGCTAATGGAAATATACGAAATGGCATACTCACTTTGGCTTTTTTTTGAAATCGTGAATTTCATATTAATTTTTACAAGAATTTTTCTTTTCTTATAATTTACTTGTAGACTTTCTTGTGATTTGCGACTGGATATGCTTAAGTTTTATGGATCGGGTTGTATGACCCATCAGGATTTCGTTCAGAAGCATTCCTGTACTACAATAGTGCCACCAAGAATTCACTTCTAGTTTCTCTAGTTTTCTTTGTAGTTCCCTTTAATGCCTGAATTATTTTTTAAATTAGCCCGTTTGATTAGATACCTGTAAGTCTATTGATGCAAGTCCAAAGCCAAAAGATCAAGAATGCAAGAATTAAAACTAATACCAAGGCTATCATAGGCTTGCTCTGGTTTTGTTTGTTTATCACTATGGCTTGGTGACGTATGGAAAGTATGTGGATTGGCTGAGGTGGTGGGGATAGCACCTAGTTCTTAAAGAATCCGGATAGTATCCTCAATTTCTATACAAATTAATTTGTTACCATATTTGCTCTTGTTTTCTACTAAATTTTGCCCATAGATTTGTCAGAATATATGCAAATAAGTTTTGTTTTTATTGAGCTAGTGATGATTGTTGGTATATCTACATTTAAATTAACAATCCATGATCAGCAGGGTGGGAACATTTTGAACGCAATTTTGTGATACTGTTCATATTGAGGTGAATCTAGCGATGATTTAATTGAAAGTGCTAACAAAAATTAAATCAAATACACAAGGAATAACATTCCCCACCTCCTTGCTTTATGTCTCATCAATACATAGCATAAAGTTTAATCAAAATCTCTTTCGCTTCTTCGATAGAGTTCTCTTTTTCATCTTTTAAAGACTTTGGTTGTAATTTACCTCTGCATCTAGCTGCCGAAAGATCTTTTAATTTCTTATGTAAAGTTATGTTTATTTTTTATTGAGAAATATAAATAACAATTAGTAATAATACTATGTGGGGGCTTTCTACATATTCCCAAGGCTTTGCAACAAAACTAAGTTCTGAATTCCTTCGGAGTTTGTCTGCATTCTATATTCCGACATTATCTGACATTACCTATTAAAGTTTGTTGCAGTACGAGACGAGGGCGTAATTCACAATAGCTTTCTTTGCCACTACGAAATGAAAAATGAAAACGTGCCAAATATGTCCAACGACATAAAAAACAAACTTCAATTTAAAAGCGCGGCAAATGATCTGCTACTGCAAATATAGCAATTTGTACGCGCGCGCGAATTAATCCAACTTTCTTCCCACACTCAACCCATACGCTAGGCCCGAACAAAAAGTGCTTTAATCAGCCTTTAGATATCCCCGAAAGAAAATTTTTTCTTAACAATCGTAAGCCTATGAGAAAATGACGACGGTTAGATTGGAAAGAGATGTTCACGAAAAAGGTTACAGCGATTTCGAGGTATTCATTCATTCACGCCGGTCACAACAGGTATACTGGACTGGATAGAAGACTTATTGCAACGATGTTGTTCCGCTGCCGAACGAATTAAATTTTTGTGGGATACGATTTTATGGGCAAAAAAGTTATGCTTATGAATCGTTTCAGTTTCACCTGTTCTGCGATTGTTGCCGTCATGCAAAAGGTGACGTAGATGAGCCGGTTAATTACTACCGTCGGCGATTCATCTTTTTAGAGGGACAATTGCAAGATCGAGCCCGATCGGCTTAAAGATTATTTGAGGTCAACCAGCTTTAGACTGCGGTTTATAATACTCTTGCCTGAGTTTTGTATAGTGAGCGTTAGACAAATGGTAATGAGATTGGGACCCTCATTAATAATTTCACTTTTTATGTGGTAAACTTCACAATTAAAGACATTTGCTTGAAAGAGATTGAATGAGACATTCTGGTTCCTAAAAAGCCATCTATTTCAATACTGAATAGGCTGTTTAATTTAATGAAATAATAATATTAAAGAATAAGTTGAGATTTACTTCAATCCATGATGCGAATTTGATACCATTTAAATTTCATCTATTGAAGTTTACTTCAATTAAAGTATTAATTGGCTCCTCTGAAGTAAATATCAATATTTCACTGAAATTTAAACAATGATTTGTTTGTTTTTAACAACAACATCTCTAAATATACCTCCTGATATAATTTCGAAACAATTCTTGTGCATTTTTACATAAAATTTTCTCAAATCATTTCGCCTGAAATTCATACAGATATTTCTTGTTATTTTTAATCAAAAATCATCGGAACACTCGAGAAGGCATCGACGGCAAGAGCCATGGGTAACGCAGTTGGTTAGAGAAGCGAAATACCATAGAGATTGCTTTTATTGTGTTTTTCGATTCTCATATTCAAAGTCTGAAGAATGGGATAGGACATGCTAAAATAAAACTTCTAATTAAATTTTTTCCTTGAAAAATGATATTGAACATAATAAGACAAATAAATTTATCATTTTTCACTGAAATATAATACTAAAATATTTTTGTGAAATTTCTCGTTGATTCTTGAAAAAAGCACGGTCTAAACAAGTCTAAGAAAATTGCAAACAAAACATTTAAAATGCTTCAATAATTTCACAGAGGTTCAGTTTCCGTTTAAAATAAAATTATTTTCTTTAGCGTAATGGAAAAAGTGTAAGCAAATGTTATACAGATATTTTAAAAATAGTGGTTTCTTATTATTACGTAATAATTCTATAATCCTATAATTTCTTTGTCTTAAATTAGTAAATCTGAAAATACATTTTGAAAGGTCGTATATTTTTTATTATTCTTGTAAATGTTTTATAGTACTATGAGGGTATCAATTTTGGCCTTTGGTATTAATTTCAATTTCATATGTCTAGTAGTTTCCGAGAAAAAGGATACTGACGGACAGGCAGATATACAGATGAGCAACAAAGTGATCTTATAAGGGATAGGAATAGTATAAACATGTATATAATGCTCTGTCAGTCGATGAGACGAGATAACCTTTATAGAGATAATAAAAATTAGAGATAAATGACAACATATAAACAAAATAATATAATATAAATAAAAACACGCAGGTTGGGAGAATGTTTACTATGTAACTTCCAGACAAATAACAGTTTTTCTGCACAAACCGGATTTAGACAGTTCCTCTTTCTAATGCGTTTAAAAATTTATTTTAATACAACTACCCACATTACCGGAATGCTATGATCGTCAAAATGTTGTCAGGTTTGGAGAACCCCATTGCAGTTAAAAACAAAATAAAACAAACAAGGTTCATTTTTGCGATTAATAATAGGATTAGAATAGGATTTGAGCAATATTAGTACCGAAAGACCAAATTACTATTTATTTAATATGTAGCTTTACAGGTACCTTGTGTTTTGCTTATCACTTAATTGCACTCTTATTTTTTCGAATTGCTTACAGTGCTGCAAGAGTCTAACTTTTAAATACTCGCAGGCTACTCTAGATAAAAGTCAGCTATTCCCAGCAATCTTGTTTTAAATTGACTTTGAATATGAGGATATTATTATCAATTATATTGGCCTCCTTTGGAATTTTTTTAAAGTATTTCCATTACTATTATTTATTTATTTTGCAGCGCTTAACTTGTGTGTTGTGCGCCTGCTCCTGCTAACTTTTTGCAGCAAGTTATGGCATACGTCAACTATACGTTTCATAGAACTCTCATTATCATTCAAATGATTTTGTTAGAATTACTCAGAAATGTTTTAAAGATTTATTTTTGAAGCACCGAGTCTTATATTCGGATAAAAACTCGAGCATGATTTCTTCTAAATAAGAAATGCTCGCGTTCTTTTTAGAATTACAACTGCAATGGTGCAAGTCTATCTCATATAAAGGCTTTTATTATTCATGCCAGTGTAGCTGGAAATGCAGAACGCTTGAGCATCGCCTTTCATTCCGGTCATTTTTTCACAGCATAAGCATTGAGGAGGCTATCAAATATCATCAAAGGCGCGCAGAATGGCTCTAGTTTCTTTGGTCGCTCGACAAAGCAGAAAGACGACACAAATAGTGCACTGATGTGCACGGCGCTTGCATGCACCAAATCTGCAAATCTTTATCATAACTAGACCCGAAAAGATGATTAGGAACAAAAGAAAGCCACTGTTGACTTTCTAAAATCTTTGAGTGGAGAACGGTAAAAGACTTTGCCTTTGCGCTTGAGTGATGAGCAGTACCTTTGCACGTGTAGTCCGGAATTTAGGATCATGTTACGCAGTGGGGCTATAGGGAGGGGAATACCCTCGAAAATCCGATTACAGTCCTCATGATTGCCGGTGTCTAGGGTGTTCGGTAAGGGACAGCACCTGCACAAAAAAGTGAATGCCTCGCATGCATAAATCAAACACATTCGAGCGCAATTATGTAATTTATGTGAACCAGTTGCAACATATTTCCTCGGCGAACTTACTTTGCTCGTTTTCCTCCCGTTTTCCCACATTTGCCGCGCAGCGTATTGTGTTATTAGAAGGCAAATTGCCAGCTGACGACCTGATTAGCCGCGCCATTGCCGCATGCACCCCGCACTGCTGTGACCGCACTCGTTTTTTTAAGCCTACTAGATCCAGCCGGAGTCGGTGTAATCGTATAAACAACCACACGAACCAATATGCAGAAGAGTGCGCTTTTAAATCTGGATCGACGATGCAGTAGTACCGCAGCACGTACTGGGAATCAAAAGCGACCCTCTCATAGTTGGACGACTGGAAGTTAGCGGCTCCAGCAATCTACAGAGCATCAATTGCGGGGTTGATTAATTTTAATTGATTATTTCGCCGATAAAACGGTGCAACGATTTCTTCCTTTGCCATGCCAGCGCTAAAGGTACGGCACGACTTCCTTTCACTCAAGCTCTGCGGTTTGTCTCTCAGCCTCAGTCCTAAACAGATTCCATCCAATTGGGATGTGGGGCAATCAGTCAGTTCATCGGTTGTTGTTTCTACGAGAACTGATTTCTTTTGGGATACGTCTCAAGTAGACCGCCCCCATGCTCAGATGACTAGTGTTGCACTGCGGTTTCAGCGTGCTTCAAAAATGTTTTCCACACCTGTCTCTAAGTATCCCAACTGCTCGGGCATCAACAGCATCGCTCAGCTTTTTTTCCACTCGGAGCAGGCTGCACGATTCGACCCAGAGAAAATACATAATTATGCACGGCCGCTGCAGATTGCATCTTTTCTGCACCGGAACATGGCGAAAACCTTGAAAATTGGCGCTCAACTCCAGTTTCCATTGAGGAATTTGGAAAGCGACTGGACTTCGCTAGATTACTCTACGTTCTGGGGGCGGCAAGGTCGTTAAAAGAGGTGACGGCTTTAATGCACCACTTTAGTATAATAGTACAATATTTTCACGAAAAGTAATCAGCCAGGGTTCTGATGCAGCAGATGTGACGAACTCCATTCACCGTCATTGCTTCCATAAAAAACGCGAATTATGGTCACAACGAAAACCAAAAAAAAAAAAAAATTCCAAACAAAACAAGTCAGGTGAGGCCAATAATCAAAACTCTTAAGATAGCTCACGTTGTTTATTCCGCGGACAATGAGTTTTTTTTTTAAAATTTCATAATGGACACAACCTTCAAGAAGTCTCATTGTAAAGGCAACATCGAATATGCAAAATTGTCCACATCGATATTCCATTATTTATGAATGACGCTAAAACTAGCAGTCGCGCATATTATTAACAATTCAATGTATAGACACACGAAATTTTCATTTTTATGCCAGAAAGGATACTTAACAAACAATAAAATCTCGACGTGAAATAATGTAATAAAAAAGTCCTGCTCCTTCACAATTATTTATCCATTGCAACGGCAATAAACACATGATCCTTCATGCCGAGTTTTGTCTTTGTAACTTACCTTTAAGCAATATTTTATTTTATTCTAAAAATGAATTCTTCGGTTCTAGCTATAGCGTCGGCTGCTAGTTTCAGCGTCATTATTTATGAACGAGGGACGCGGTGAATTAGCTACTTTTATTACTACCCTTGGCAGATTTACAGGTTTTTAATAGTAAGTCAAAATATGTTCTCCCTTTTTTGCTTTAATACACAATTATCGATAATTTCGTATAATGTATTATACACTACTGATCAAAAAAGTGAGCACAGCAAAATATTCAATAAACTGGTACAATAAGGCTGGTAAAAAGTAATTAGAATTAAAATATTTTGACAAAAGTATATTTTTAAGTATTTCGTAAATGGCAGCAATAAATATTTAGAAAAATGTTGCTTATATTTACTAATAAGGTATGTTTCCCCCTCTGTTCTTTAAAACTTTTTCTCATCTCCTTAGCATGGACATTACTAAGTTTCCAATTAAAGACGATGGAATTTTATTCCAAGCAATTTGTAAAAGTATCCAAAGTTGATTAATGTCATTAATGGGATTTTTGTGCATTTCTCGATCCATGTAGACTCATAAATTCTCAATGGAGTTCAAATCAACTTTGAGAAGCCACTGATCCATTATTGGGATATTTTGCTCTATGAACCAGGTTTTTGTCTTCAGGGCAGTATGGCATGGAGCATTACCCTGTTGGAAGGTGTATTTATTATTTTCGAAATCCCTCAAAGTGGGAATCAAGCCTTCTAGGATATTTATGTAAATATCCGCGTTCATTTTTACACCTTGTTTGATTTTCAGAAGTTTTCCAACCCATGCTGCTGTAAAACATTATCCATTATCCCCAGATTTCTTTTTGTTGTGGTTTTGAGGCATTGAGGGGTCGTACTGTTCTCCTAATGCAATGTTGGGGACGATTAGATGATAGACCGAATCTGGATTCATTAGATCATATCATTTTTGTCCTATCCGTGTTTTGATTGGCATTCGCCCATTCTATTCTTTTCCGTTTATGAATCGCGGTAACTCACCTACAACGGTGGCTTCGGAATCCAATTCCTTAAGACGTTGTCTGATAGTGTGTCTGCTGACTTGAGATCCTGAATCTATTTGAAAATTTGCCGCGAATTCCACAAATGAGGCTTTCCTGTTCTTTAATACATCTTTAAGGCGTGGCTATCTCTCTCCTATCTGACCCCGGCCTTGCGGGAAAATGTTCCGTATTCCCTGTACGAAGCGATAACTTTGTGAACGCCTCCCGTACTAATGATAACACCATTTTTTCTCATCTCCTCTCTGATGACACGTTGGAATTTTCCACTTTCGTGCAATCCATTTATAAATCCTTTGTTTGCTTCAGTCAATTGTTTCCTCGAAAATGAATCAAAATAGGTCCTTTTATATTTCTTCCTTACTCCTTTTCCGTGCAGGTATAAAAAATTGGTGGGTGTGAAGGTAAAGTTCACATATGAAGGACGAATGTGGGTGCTCACTTTTTTTGATCAGTAGTGTACATATAATATAGATTTATGATATAATCATAAACAACTTAAATATTTATAAAATCATAAGTATTCTCGTCGGAACATGTGAATTATTTATATACTCATGATTTGTTTCTGGACTTGAAAATAAGCAACATGAATTTGAGGTTTCTTTACAGACTTCGATATTGATGTATTGTAAAAACATTAATTTGGGATCAAATGTGAAAAAAATGTAAATAAAAAATCCTTTCGGTCATATGCACTTCCTTACCTTCCTAAGAACTTAATAAATGACGTTTTTCCGGCGTAATTTTCAGCACATTTTGCACAAATTACGTGGGATATGGAATTCTATTAAAACAATAAGCACTATCTTTTCTTACATTTTTGCATTTTATTTCTTGACAAATTATTCTAAAGAAACACTTATTTGCTTACGCAAAATGGCTGTCTTACATATTATGCTTCGGGGTGCTTGTACAGATGTAATCCTTCGAATATGAAGTCTAAGGAAGCGCGATATTACTTTCCGAAGGTACTAAAACGGGAATATTGTTCGATAATTTTTGTGTTAATTTCTCTTTCTGCCGGTACCTGCTACAATGTAGAGGACCCTTACTTGGTTCAGCACGTTCTTATATGATGCAGCTAAAGGTTTTATCTCCACTTTGGCTTATCGGAAATAAAAGTCAAACATTATTCTATGGGCAAGAGTGTCGTCAATGGTGTATTGCCTTCTTTTTGGAAGGATTCATATATTGTTCTTATGCATAAAAAAGTCTGTAAAAGCGACAGTCAAATTACCGTCTCGTTGCTAAACTTTTCGAGAGCCTCATCTACGGCTTTATGTTTTTCCACTGTAAATCCGTTACTATCCCTGCCCAAGAGGGTTTCCTCAAAGGCCAATCTATTACCACTTATCTGTCAGTCCTCGTTTCACGCTTTCTACAGACTATGGAAAATAGTGGTGAAGTTGACGTAATTGCCACTGATTTCAGTAAATTCTCTGACAAAATTTCCCACCAAATCATTGTTTTTAAACTGACTTTCTTCAACTTCCAACCTCTTTTTATCTCTTGGATCAGATCTTACCTTGATAATCGGCGATACAGTGTCCGCTTTGACTCCCTTTCCAACCCCTTTAAATCTCACTCTGATGTCCCTTAGGGTAGTCACCAATATGCTAAACAAAAGTTGACAGCCTTCGAATGAAACTACTTGTGGAATTTGCTACTTAGAAATGGTTAGGTTAATTTGATACGGCCGTGTCCGGTCTTCAGAAGGCACTTCTGGACCGTTGTGATATCATTTTTTCTAGGAATTCTAGTGGGAATGGAACCCAAGACTTCAAGTGCCGGATTACTATCTGAGTTTTCGAGGCTTGCACTACCATTTGAATTATCGAGGTCCCCACTTAGATATGAGTTCTTATCAATATTTTAGAGCACATAAAGCTATCTTACAAGCCATTAAACGTAGTATTATTTTTTTTTTTTTTATCAAACTTGGGACATGGGAGATGTATGGTAATTGGCGTAAATTGGCTTTGCGTAAATGAGGGTTCCTATTTGAAAACCCTGAATAAATAAATAAAAACAGGCAATCGCATAAAAAACGCCTTATAAGTTTCAGTTTCTGTGTGTACAAAAATAAGAAGCAAGGTGGGGTAAGAATTAATTCTGAAACTTACTAATTAGATTAACTAAATGAGAAAAATAAAATTTATCAATAACCCAACAAACACTTGTGGCCGTGATAAATTCCAATTTCCAATAATTTGTGGGATCTCTGTTGTTCTGCGATTGTCACAGTACGCTTTTCATTACTGTAATTTAATTTAGTTAAATTCGCAGCAGCAGTATCTAAATTCAATTGTCTTTTGCATAATAAATTTGGCTTTAGCCCCTACAAGTCGAGAAGGTTTTTGTTTTCTTATGCATACAAATATCATCTGATAGGTTTAAATTTTGAATTTGGGCACTTTTGTGTTACAGATTTTGATAAAAGATTGCACTTTGCTATTAACCCTTACTGAACCAATTCCGCCATATAAGCGGCATGTCATTTTTATTTAATGAGTCCAATGCCGCGTATATGGCGGCAAAAATCATTTGATTATTTTTTAATACTCTTATTGCTACCATATTTACAAATAACGTGTTAAGCATTGTGCCAGATCACTTCTATAAATAGGTTTCGGCTTGTAATATATATTCCGTTATCTTTTACCGTTTTGTCTACGTACAATTTTATGTTGTTCGCGTGCAAATTAAATCTTGTTTTAATTTTACGAAGAAACGTGAGCACATTTCAGTTAAATATATTTTTGATTGTTTATAAAACCGTAAAATATGGGGGAAACTCTGAAAGAATAATACGCTATGATAACGATGAATTCAATGACTAGATGTATTGACAGTATTGACGGCGAGTTTGAATTCGGTATTTCAAAGGAGAAACATTATAATTTTCAGATTATGAAGATAGTGACAATAGTAGTGATGGCGAAGAAGTTCCTAGAAAGAGAAGATGAATACCAAATATAAGTTACAGTGAGGATGAAAAAGGTGACTACGTTACTGCTGATGAGAATACCGAGTGGAAAGATTTTACAGAAGTTGATTAGATTCCACCTCGATTTTTCAAAGTGACTAGATTCACAAGTTCCAGCTCACATTAATGAGTCGTTAGAGCTTTTTAAGCAATTTTTCCCAAATGAATTGGTAGATGTTGACTACACAATTTCTCTTCGCATGGAAAATAGCTTGGATCTGGTGGGAAGTAAACTTAAACTAATTCCGGACCGTTTAAATATCTAGGAACTCAATAGTCAACGCAATTACTATATTCTTAATAATTTAACAATTAAATTTGAACCCAGTAAAAACAATATATATATTTTTTCTGGCTGTTTCCGAAAATATTTTTGTTTCAATAAAAATAACCTGAAAGAGATTGGGGGAACATGGGTTTTTGTAAATTGGTTAAAAATGATTCCGGATATTGCTACAACACTACATAATTTTATACATTTGTATTGTATTAAGCTTTGATAGCTATTGATGTGATGTGTCAAGAAATTGTTTCCGCTTCAAAATATTTGCTATGCAGAGTAGCATACCTCAGATATTTGTCACATTATGGCTTTTGGTCGAACTCTTGTTTTTACGTGAATTCCAGAATATCACAGACTTGGAATTTTGCGCTTCGTGCGCCAACCGGTTATGAAATACAAAAGAAACGAAAAGATACGCCGCTGCTCGAGTATGCCGGTGATAACATCGCCAACTCAGGTAAATGAGCGGGAAGCTCTGAATCATTCGCATCTTCGACGGAAAAGTCATTAATGAATGGGACAATACGAAATGGATTGGTGGCATAAGGTAAGTCATTCTCATGACTCTGAAGCTAGATTAAGTCTTTTTTTTTCGCACTGACGCAATGGCGTAACTCGTATGAAGAGCTGGGGCACCTTTCGCGTATATGCAGATATCTGAGAACTGGGCGACATAATTGAATGCGAACGATCCCAATCTCGCGGGATTGTTCACCTCTCACCAGTGCGGTGCTACCGCAAAAATCAGTTGTAATCAGGTGAAACAGTTTCGGTGCCTCCAAACAAGAAGAAGAATTTGCTAGCGCAGATTTCAATTCAATCCGCTGGATGTGGCCCCCTGGGAAGTGCACGATTTTTCTCCATATGTGGTTACTGGGAAGGTTCAGTGCGGCGCAATTAAATTTAATTAACTTTTCAGTGCAGCGGCGTTCTTTTTCGGGCGGTTCCTATTTCCTTCGTTTCTTATTTCATTTTGCGTGCTATGAGCTAGCTAGAGGCAGCACGTGAGAATCCAATCTGGGATTTCTGGGAGAATTGCACTGACGTCGGAGAAACCGGCAACTAATTGATGGAAGAATGAGATTGAGTAATTTATGTCGGCATTGCACTACAGGCCTTGAATTCTTTGATGTGGCTGATACCTTTAATTCTCTATTTCTTCTCATCAACTGTGAATTTGAATGCATAATTTTTTTTATTTACTTTTCTCAAAATGTGACAATGATGCGCACAATAACGGAAATTTCAGGTAAACTTATAGTGACATACTTTTATCGGTGATAATTAATTGTGACGTCTTCAGACGAATTCAAGCTTTAAATTCAAGGGCGAGACGAGGTAAAGCTAATTGTGTTTATGAAATTAGCTGCTGACGTACAGAAAATTACGTTGACAACGCTATATGGAGTTACGACGAAAAATTTGTGCTCTGGTGCTAAAATTTTCTTATTCTTTCAGTATACACATATGATAAGTTTTCTGCATAAAAATTGAAAATTTATCTGAAATTGCTTATAATGTAGTTCAAAATTTCCATCTAAAAACAGATGGTCTCATAACAAAAATCAATTTTCCCACGACAGGTACTTATTTGCACTAGATCGAAATAAATTGTGATTAATAGATAGCCATAGACGAAAAGATTGTGTTCCTTGATGTCCGATCAGAGCTTAATTGAGCTTTGCTCTACTTTTTTTTTTTTTTGCTTACAATTTTCTTCGGTTATTAGAGCGACGAGGTCAAGGCAGTGGTATACCCGTTAGTAACTAATTTGCTTGGGTTTCAGTGTTTCAGTCTTATTTTCTCTTTTACAAATTAAAACGACTAAGAAAATGGACAGCATCATAATGGAGTATTTTTTTTTATGCCTAACGCAACTCGCTGCGACCTTCGATGCAATTGCTTAATTGTGCGTGCCTTCAAAAATTACTTTTCGGTTTATTTAAGTTTAGACACGTTTAGTTTATAAAACAAGTTTCTGTTGTTTTAATTACAAATTCCTTAAGATTAGTTTAAAGTTAAACGCATTTATTATACATGCTACATTCAGCTAAACTTTCTTTCAGTCTACAGTGGTTTGTAAAACATTTGCAATTAAAATCTTGTAAATTTTTTCAAACTAGACAAAATAAAGCCTAAAATACTGCATCCGACTTAAAACCATTTATAATAAACCGAAGAAAATTATAGTTTTAATGCAAATGATTTGAACACCACTTTTCACATATTTAATTGCAAAGATATTTGATCCTGGAACTAGAAATATTCATAAAGAAATCATTTTATATTGCAAAAATTGAATCAAAGAGTTTTACTCTTCCTTCCTTTAACCCATTTGCATTATTGAGAAAAGTGGAACATTGTCCCTTATCATCAACATTTTTTATTATTGTATAAAGTTAGAAATGTTTTAAAATTCATAACTACGGAAAGCAAAGAGGCAATTTAAGTTCATAATTTTTTCGTTCCGATTTAAAAATCACCTCCTTCCTGCACCGTCATTTTCAGAAAATATAGTAATAATAGATGTAAGTTTTGTAGCATTAATTACTTCTTCACTACTATTAAAATCACAATCTCCATTTTGAACAAGATGTTTTGCTTTTGCTTGGAGAGATAATTTAATCCGCGTGCAATCATTTACTCTTCACTAAATGCCTGCATATTTGCTGTGATTTTGACGAACAAAAAATATACGCATATATCTGCGCTTCGGGGGAAAGTGGCCAGAAAATTTTCGCGCATTTGTTGTAAATTAGGCAAAAGAACTTTTTGAAAAGTTCTAAGATGGTTTTTAGATTTATTAAAATAGTAAAATACCATCGAACCAACTACGGTCTTTCTGAGCCCCTCACAAGAATGCTTCGAAGAGCCAACTCCCTCCCTTCCTTCGACTTTCACCTGAGTAAAAATTCTCTCAGGCACCACCTAATTAGTCCCCCTAATCTGCTGTGTCCTTTCCCTTTCTCCGTTTTTCCTCCTCTAATTTAGTCTCTTAGGTTAGCACTAGTCTTAAGTTTATTTAATGTACTTAGCTTGTATTAGGCGTTAATAAAAATAAAAATAAAAAATAAGTGAAGCATTTGTAAAATCAACTCAGACTGGGACAGTGCGATTGTTTTCATTTTACAGACATATTTTGTAATTTAGCCACAAGGATGTAAACTCAGACAAACCCGGTCGTACTGTGATGACAAGGCTCAACTTTTTCACCCTTCAGATATGAAGCAGCCTCTACAAAAATCGTAGCTTCATGAAGATTGAACCGAAATCTGTCTTTAATTTTGCAAACTTAATTAATGTTTTCATAAGAAGTCCGTCAGTTTCGAAGGTCACAGACTGTTCAACAAAAAAACTGTAATTTATGCATGTATGTCATTGTTTCGGTCAAAAACATGCATAAACACTGAGGTTTTTGCCGCATGTGACCGTATATTGAAGTAAAAAAAATTTACATAATTAATAAAATCTTTAATCACACTTTTTACGGTTTAGGAGTTTTAATCAAACTGATCTCACTGATTTCATTTAAAACGTTTTTTTATTAATTTAAGAAGATATTATGTTGATTGCAACAATAATAGTTAAAATATCCAGCTTTTTTACTCTGTTAGTATTAAATCTGTGAAGCGAATCAATATATTATCAATCTGAGTCACTAAATTTTAAAATTTGCCATAATTCTCGCTTTCGACGTAATATCTAATGTTGGCGGGTATAAAGTTTGAGGTTTGAGGATCGACCTTTGTTTTTTCTTCGGAAATTTATCTTCATCTGTTGCACTTCAACTTTTGGTTGAAGGTTGATGGTTTTACACCCGACCCTGTCTGGACGGCGTTTTGATTTGCAATTATTCCTTGTTGCCGTGGAGCAAACAATGGAGAACTCGACAAGTTCATTATTAACATGAATTCTGGTGCGATGCCCACACTAGTCTGCCCCCGGATAAATGTTAGAATTAAAGTTTATGCGGTGCCGAAGCTCGATTGTGCGACAAATTAATTTTTTTCGTCTTTAAGTCGAAATCTTATCTAGTTAGCCTTCCTTCCTTCCTTAATCACAGATATATGTATATATATATGGTATATATACATATATTTAAATATTTGTTTGAGTTAAGATCACATACTTAGCTGGCGATCGACCCTAGGTCTTTGGCTCCAATATTTCCTGGTGATCATCTTGTGATTATCTATTCTGATAGGCTCCTAAGTTCATTGGTAACATTATTATCAGCGTGGGTGGCAGCTCCGGCGAATAGGATGCTAGTAGGGTACCAAGAACGTAGGAATGGATGATGCTAAGTTATTAAAAATGAAGCATCGCACAAGCAAACAAAGTTTTACATCTCGCCTGATGACTTCTTCACCAGAGGTATTTCATTCGCAGAACCAAGCGAGCACTGTAGGGTCGAACTTCTATTTGTTCACTGTGGGGAACAGTTTTCTATTCGTTTTTGTAATAGAGTTCGTGCCTTCGGTAATTATCTCACCTTTTTCTTACAATCATTTTTTTTTTTCTCATTGCAGATAAACGAACCATCGTCATCAATCACCAAACAACGAAAGCTAGCGATGCCCAACAGATGCGGTGATCACCTTAAAGACACTGCTTGCTTTTTGGTAAGTCGACAGGAACTTTTTTTGTTTGCTTTTGTTGAAATTGCAAGAATGAATTATTTTTCTCGTATTTCGGTAAAATGTTTTACAAGAGCCAATATGAGTTGCTTCTGGGTGAATACTCGAACACGGCAACGGCTAATGGCCACTAAGAGGCTTTTTAGGTTTCTAAAGAACTGGGACAGATGCAGAAGCGATTCACGAGTCTTTTGAAAGATAAAAACCAAAACTGAATGCAATTATTGAGCAGTAATTTGCTAGAAGGTTTTATTTCCTTTTAATAGACTTTTTGAATTGAAATTTGTTTTTCATGGCAAATACTAGAGGATGTATGTTCTCCTTAACCAAATTTTCTTGCCCTCCTACCTAAGGTTGTAAGTATTTTGAAAAGATTATGATATGCTCTTATTTAATATTTTGGTTTAACATGGGTATATATCGCAGTCTTTATAAATAAAGAGTATAAAATGGCCCTCGAGTGCAAAGGGTTAATAGGTATGATATGCAATTTATTGTGAACCTTTTGAAAGACTTTAATATTGATTTAAAATTTATTAAATCGAAGAATTTATAATGTCGGAATCAATATGACTAATAAAATTAAATTGCTTTCGAATCATTCAAATTAATTTAGTTATCTAAACTAAAGCAAACAAAAATTTCCGATTCATTCAATTGTGATTTGCCAGATTTTGCTGAAAATGTTTACTTATTTTCAATTGGATACACATGCATGGATTAGAGGAATCAAAATAATAAAACGAGCATAACGATCCTTCAAAAGTAAAATTAAGGATTAAATTTTCTTCAAATTTATCTCGTAACCATGAGTATTATTAAATTTAAAATATGTAATTTTTAAAAATTAGTCTTTAAGTTCAGAAAGTTGGTATATATGTATTTGTACGCGCCGAGTACAGAATTCCATCGGCGAAAATAAAAAGATTTTTATTTTTTGATAGTGGGAGGTGGTTATGGAGCCTTAGGTCCCAACGAGATAAAAATGAATGAGTAAAAATGGCGAATATGAATAAAATAATACAAAAACTTGCAAAACAACAAAATAAAATCAATAACAATACGATTGCAAATATTTTCTTGGCAAGAAAGTAGAGAAACACTTGTGGAACTTATTGTCACGGCATTCTGCTATATCTGCTGCCGGCAATTTGAAGCTTTTGATAGGTGGATATCAGCTATAAAATAAGGTTATATAGCCAGAATAAAAAAAAGGGTGTGTGTGATGCGAAACGATTACTGTTACAAGGTCACGTCCAAAAACTTACAAACACACGAAGGCATAAAATATGAAAGCAGGGGACTGAATTGAACATTTTCATTCAAAAAAATAGCGGTTTAATTCTGGCAAAATTTTAGTTATCGTGTAAAATGTTGTTTTAAAATAGCTTTTCATGAAACTTGTTTTTTAAAAATGATAAAGTAAACGTTAAAAATTACATATACCCAAGGAAATATAAACTTTTAAATAATCATTAATTATACTATAATATATACCGGATGAAACCGAGTTGCTCAACAAATTATGAAGGTAAATAAATAAATTTAATAAGCAATTGAAAAGATTATATATTTAAAAAATATCAAAGAAAAAATAAATACTAAATAATAATAATAAAAAAAAATTAAATACGAGTACATCATCTTAATCGTTTGGGAGTTACAAGATAATTCATAGATTTCAATTTTTCAAGGTACGCATATCATTATTTTACTTCTCTTCTGATCTACTCAACGCACCATCCACAGCTGGTACTCACTTCCGAAAGTGGAATAATGTTTTTCATTTACCTGAAATTTACGTTTTCATAAAATTTTCTCCGAAATTCACGTAATTTATACGCATTATTTATTGTTTTTATGAAATTGCTGTATACAGGGTTTTCATATATCGTATGTCAAATTAGGTGGAATGACATAAACAAACAAAAAGTTATATAGCAGGAGGAGGGCTAACTTAATCGTTTGGGAGCATACATATCATTATTTTATTTTTATATTTTGATTTCTGCAATGCAGCGACATTGAACTCACGTCCAAAATCTACTATTCCAATGTCTTTTCCAATAATGTCAACAATGTTAACCTATTATCTACCATTGCAGGTACACTTTTCATTTTTAGTCGATTGAGTAGATCAAAAAATAAAAATAAAATATGATGTATATGCATATTATGAAAGCATGCGATACCCTTTAACACCCAAACTGTTGAGGAGGAAATTATGACTCATCCTGTAACTGCCAAGCGGTTGAGATGCCCCCCTTTCTGCCGTATAATTGTCTATTTAGCTAGGTCAGATCTTTCATTACACTTATTTTGGCATACAATATAAGAAACACTATAATATGGGCTCTTTATTTTGAAAGTGGTTCAAGTCCAAAATGTGAGAAGGCAAAATTAACGAGGTAAATGTATATAGTATATTTTTTAATATAAAGCAATGCTTTGTGCTATACTATTAAATGCATAGTTCGACATGGTAGTAAAGCAATAGGAAACGGTTAGTTAGGGGAGTAACACAAACTTGAGTTGCCTTTTTACTACGTAAAATAAAGCTTATATCAAAATTACAGAAAAAAAAGATAAAATGCAAGAAAAGATTTTTCATTATGCGTATCACCTTGTAAATAACTTAGACAAAAAACATCTTACAAAAATCTGAACATCTTCTATTCTCCTGTTTCGCCATCTATTCTATCACTTCGCAACCCCTTAAGGCCCGCTGAATGAATCTGCCGCCTGCTTATTCGTCTTCTGCTGTTCTGACAGTGAGTCCTTTGGGCAAAATTTGTCCTCTTCCATTTTGACTCCTGTTCGGCTGTTTCCAAATGCAGTTTTACATTTCAGTAAATCGCTGGTGTTGTAGCTGCCGGCATTAGTAATTAAAAAGCATCATCATCACGAACATGAATATGGCTGTAGGCCTTTGATGAACTCATCTCTTTTTGCTTGCTTAAGGTAGACATGCAGAGGGAGGACATAACGGAGAGGTTGATGGAAAGACAGATCAGAAGCTGCGTATCTTCAGATTGAGATTGTTTTTATACCCAGCAGGCACATTTGACTGGCTGTTACGGGACGGTTGAATGAGTTAAACGAGAAATTGAAGGAAACACGTAAGAAAAGTCGCTTGTTGCCGCCAACTCTGAGTTTGAATTTTAAACAGAAATTGCTTTGAGCCTTCTTTGATTAACGAATAACGTTTGCTCCTTTCACTCCAATTAACTGATGTTCCTTTGGAGCAGTATATCCTTGGGTTTGTTTATACAGAATTAAGAATTCCTTGGTTAAAAATACCCATAAAATTTCTGGTCCTCGTAATAAAATTTTATTTTCGCTTTCAAATTTAAAACTTTTGAATTAAATTTAAGAACTTTGCTGGTACCTATCAAGTATTACATACAAACCTTCAAAGAAAATAAAGGAAGCATTTCACTAGGTAACATCAACTAGGCGACACAAACACTTCGGCAAGTGACTAAGCAACAATTTTTTCTTTTCATTTATTTTATTTAATGCAAAAACGACGGTTACTTTATGAATTACGCATAACTTTTTACACTGGAGTGTAATTAACTCCGTGCGGAATTTATAAAATTAAGTCAACATGTGTCGTTAAAGGATTTATAAATATTAACTTCAACCTTATTATTCTAAAAATTTCCAAATTCAATATTTTATTCGTAATCGCTAGGAAAAACAATTTTCATCAGCTTAAATGGTTTAAGTAATAGCAACAGTATGTCTCCTATAGTGCTTATTTGGACAGATCCTCCTCCGTTATCCACGGAGCTAAATTTATGACACCTTCTAAAACCAGCTAAGTGGTTAGATACATCAAATCGAGAATAATTGAATTTATATCTTATGTAAAACTCCATTAAATTGCCCACTTACACTGCATTACAGAGACGCGGTCCATTTACGCAATTTTATGATCAACAGCGTACACTAATATCCAAACAGAACGATCCGTATCGACGCTCCAAGGCCTTGCGTGGCTTAAATTGCACTTCCGAGTCATATAAGGCCTCCATTACGAGCATTAGCGGAGAGAAATGTCAGGTCCGAGACAAGCGTCGTCCAAATCAATAGAGCTACCACACAAGCGGCCTGGATATATCCAAACCGCTAGATATGCGACAATGGATACACCGTCGGCTAGATTTTTTTCGAAACCGCCATGAACCTTTTCGCGCACAAACTCTCTGAGCGACAGCTTAGTAGTAAATTAATTTTAAAAAATTGTTCCTTTCCTTTTGGAACTGGGTATTCCTCGATAGCAGCCTTATCGTACCCTGGGAAGATTACATGCTGCCAGTGCTCTTGTGCGAGTGGCTTTGGCTGCAGAGTCCCACAGACTTTGATCTTGGATGACTTGCACTTAAATCGATAGCGTAGTAGGCACCATGCAGAACTTGCGCAGCCGTGGTCGACACCGCCTCCGCCGCGGGAAGACAAAAGACATATTGGCAACGGGTGAGAAGGCGGGCAGATTAGGCAAGAGCCGACATGAGCGAAATTAATTTGCACCCAACTAAACGGGTGACACGTTATGAAGTTGTTACCAAAGGGGTCTCATGTGAGTGAGCAAATCAGTGCTGCTGGTCCCTGGGCTTGGGGCAGGTTTTTCAGGCTTTTTGGTTGAACTACTGACTGACTGGCGAGGAATTTTATCGGCAACACCGGCCCGACAATCACTTTCTCCAGGTGTTGCTCGATGCATTAGAATTTTCAATTGCTGGCTAAGTGCCAGATGACATAAGTCCTATCTTGGTACAGTGCACATGCAACGACCTGTAGGCGATGGGAAAATGCTTTGTTTAACGACGGTGAAGATTCAGCCAACGAAAATTATAAGAAAATGAAAACAATTGCGTCAATGCCGCAGTACGTTGATTGTGGTTACGCCGTTGCGCACGATTTACTTTGGTGGCGCGGTTGCGCAAAAGGAGATGCGAAATACCGGAAGAAGGTGGAGAAGTGTATGACTGACTGCCATTAGTCATTTCTTTGGCACTTAATTTGCATTTTGGAAAGATGAAAGGATCTCCATCGCGGCGGGGCACAGTCTGACCAGATTTATGGGGAGTTGTAGCAATGGAAATAATAAATGTGGTTGTTAACAGGCAACTGGAAAGATTTCATAAACCTTAGCTTTCCAATGTTATTATAGGGACGCCCATACCAATTAGAAAGGGTATCGCACTACTACGTTCCTGATCATAACAATTTTTCGCAATTATTGCAGGCATCGTCGTTCCAAAAAATGTTCTTAATATGTTGCAGATAAAATACCATTTACTGTTTCGAACATTAGCCTTATCTGTAACTGTAACCCTTTCATCCCGGCTATTAGAATAACTTGGAATTTTTTTAAATTTATATATTTGTAATAGTATTAGTAAATAAGCAGTTATTGTAAACCGGGATTTATAAGTACCGTCAGGGACATTATGTTGCATATAGTTATAAAAACTAAGAAAAATATTGCAAAAATAATTATAAATTTATTTCATCGTATTTTGAAAAACAGTTTTTTTGTCATTTAAACACAAAAATACATTCCAGTGGGAACACTTGAAATGTGGTCTTGATTCTATCTTCTTCGTGCTGCATACTTCATACTTTCCTCTCTTATCTAGAAAAGTCAATGAATTCCGCGATTCTTCAGCATGACATCATTTATAGAGGAGTAATTTATTTTTCACCTCTTTGATGGACCAAGGGTTGGGGTGCTTTCTTTAGATGATATTTTCCTCTTATAACAATCTTTCATTATCATTAGCCCTTGTGCGACAGGCCTTCTAAATTCCCTCACGGTGGTTTTCTCAAGTATTAGGCAGTGCACAACGTAAGCATTGACAAATGCTATATCTAAAACGCCCTGAAATATCCTGTGCCACCATTTGGATGCTTTACGGTCAACACAGTATAGAGCTCTTAACCGATCAGATTTGTCTACTCCCCCCACGTAGGAGTCTTTTACAACTTTTGGACAGAGAACTGTTAATTTAGATCCATCCTTTTCTTCACTTCCAATACCAAGACTTGAGTGAAATTCGTTTATGTTCAATACTACTCTCTCTCCTAATGAATAATCGGCGAATTTTTCTGTCATTTCTTCATTTTTTCCTTGATAAATGGTAAACTTTTTGATGAAACCACTTTCATCAGCCAAGCACCATACTTTGTAGCCTCTTTTTATAGCCTACATTGGAATATATTGCTTCAGCGTCGTTATCCTTTTGAATTTGATCATTGATTCATCAACGCTCAGTTCTCTGCTTCCATGGAAGTTCTCTTGAGACTTTTTGTTCAGTTCATCTAATACAGGTCTTATTTTGTATAGTTTGTCTTTGCAACTATGAGGTAAATACTTTACCATTATCAATTGCAATGAAAATTTTATTGTATAGTTGTAAACCTGTCTCTTGATATAGTCTTGGATATGAGACGATTATTCAGATCAGGTGCTGTCCAGTAGAGACGTGTATTGTAGCCCATATAGAAATTTATACCTATGAAAGCTAAGAACTCTTCTTTCTTGAGGTTCAGAACTTTGTTTTTTTGAGTAGCATATACTCTTAAATTGTTCTGATAAACAACTGATTCTAATAAATTGTAGATGAAAGATATAAAAATGTCTGTAGAAGAAGAACAACTAGCAAAAGAATCATTTATCATATCAGTATTTCCAGAAAAGTTAGGTAAATTTGTATCTTCGTCTCGTTTTTTCCATTTTTGATTCGGCTCAACGGTACCTTTTTGTGTCTATCGTTGTCTTCCTGAAAGTTGCTCAAATGATGAGATACTTGGTTTAGGATCAGCAATACAAGAAATCATTTGATTCGCGTTAAGAGCGAATCTTCTGCAAAGTTTTCGTCATCAGATATATCGATATTAGAAGGTGCGTCATAGTCTGAAACGTCTTCTAACAATAATGCCTTAATATCCATTTTATAGCATCTGAAACAACAGCCATGAAAAATTCACCTAAGCAATTATGTTGAATATCCGTACTAATAATGCTCAGCCGGTTCTTTCTGGGGTCACTTTAGGGCACCTATGTCCGTAAGAATGGTACTATGTTAATTAACATACACTTCACTTTTAGGTTCTGTAACAAAAAATTCTTCATTTTGTACGTTAGATCCAAAAAGCGTCGGCAAAACCACCAGCTAAAATAATTTTGATCACAAAGATTCAATATCACTAAGCGTAATATATTTCAAAACAAAAGAGTTAGTACATTTGCTTTCATCTTTATATATGCTGGCATGTAAAAATTAGTTACAAGTAGCTGTTTACAGCTGAAGTACCCTTTTCGAGTGAGGGATCAGTCTTGCGTTTTATTACGTTTAGCGCAATTTTCTGGATTTTCCTATATAGCATCAATATGCACGGACTATGTTGCGACAAAAAACCTTTTACCTTTTGTCCTAAACAAATTACATATAAAATGAAGATACAAATAAACTAAAAATCCCTAACTGGACTTTTAAGTCAGTCTCGGTTTTTCGTGGAAATTTAACACAAAACCTTGAGATTTAATTTTTATGAGTACCAAGAAGCTTTCTTGAATATATAAACTATCTATAAGTAATAAAAAAACAATACAAATCAAGTAATTCGAGTTTACATCGATATTTGAAACAGTAAAACTGTAATGCCTTCATCGCACTGAGAAGGCTGAATTTGAAAAGTTCGCTTAGTCCCGTCAGGGACGAAGGTGTTAAATTCGAACCTGAAATAACAATTTTCGTGAATTTTTCTCTCCCTGTTTTCGTTTGTATGCAATAACAGCCTTCCTAATTGGGATGTGAGAATAAATAGCTCGAAAAGGCGAATAATTCGGAGGGAATCGAATACTACCACTAGCATACTGAACTCACGGGTGCGTGATTGCGGCCGTCAAATTGTTAATATTAAAAAAAAGTAACAAAATATTAGAAAAAAAACAATTCCTTTTTATATTAAAAACTATTGTGCTCAACTTTTTGGCAAACTCTATGATTTTTAACAGGGAAAGAGTGGAAGACTGCAAGTGGTGAACATTTTTATGATGCGACAATATTTTCCTCAGCGTCGAAATTATCAAGGGCAAGACCTTTGTTAAAAGGTATTTCTATAGTACTTGATAAAATCACTATTGATAATACCTGAGCTGAGAGCTAGCGAGAAAAATCAAAAAATTATTAAATATAAGATTTAATGGCATAGAGATGGTGAGCGCTTATCGAAATTCAACATTCTTAGACTCACACTACAAAACATTCTTTTTCAATGATACGATTCTATTGTAGAAGAATTCAAACAGGAAATCAAATATGAAATTATGTCGCATCATGGTGATAGATGTAGTCAGTCAAGTTTATTTACTCGCGAATGTAAGTGTTTATTTATTATTTGCTGTAAATATAAAATTTTTATTAGATGTTTCATTTTAGGACATTTTCAAACATTTTAAAACATTTTAAAGTAAAAGTAAAAAGAAACTTATATATTTCCAATCTGCTCAACCAATGAATGTCGAATAAAATTAGCAAACAAGACTGAAAAGTTACTGCTAACAAATTGCCGAACACTTCCTAGTCCAGAGGACTCGTGCCCAGTACTGAAGATTTTCCGCTTTCGAAGAAAATAAACAATCAACAACCGGAAGGTAATTCTCTACAAAACTTTTTCAACTTCTTTCAATTATTTCTTATCAAAATTGTTAGCTGTATTTAACACGTTCAACCCGGTACACTTTTTCAACATCTACATATATAATGGCGAAGAACGATATAATAAGTTGTTTATTCTTCTGGCGGTACTTGTTTGATTCACTCCTTGTTTAAGTCATCAATGGCTTGCATTTAGTTTATTACAAGAAGTGAATGCCCAATTTATGACAAATTTTTTAATTAATAGTGTACTCGTATGTTATTATCTAGCCTCTTTACAGTTATCCAATTCAAAGTATGCTTTTAAAAATATAATTCGAAACATATGTGAACCACCTGTGGTTCACGCTGCCAAACGGAGAAACTAGTTGTGGATTACCAGTAGTTTACGCCACCAGATGAAAGCAATGTCTGTGGACCACCGGTGGTACACACCGGGTTGAACGTGTCAAGAGGCATTTTACATGGAATGTTATATTTGAAGAAAGGTTTTCGTGTTATATCCAACTAAACTCCGTTCGCCTAAAAACAGGAAGGAGTAGTTTTCGTCATTTATTTGCTGTGCAAATTAGAAATAATTTTTACGTCCATGCTTCTATGATAAATATCATTCTGATTCTTGTTCTTCATGAAATTTTCATGAACCGAATGTGTCTTTTCTTGATTAGCAAAAAAGAAAGTTAAACCTGTTAAAATACTTCTAACTTACTTATTTATAGATAAAAATTATGATAAAAACTGAAAGAAATTGAAAAAGTATTATGGACAGTTTTTTTTCTTTTTAATAAAATAACATAAAAATTTAAAAACAAACTTTCATTGCCTGGGAAACGAAGCCATGGGATAACCTCTGCAGCTATTAAGAGTAGGACATTATGAAAAAAGAAAGTTCGTAAGTTTAAATATTTAAAACGCTTGCTGGAAAGTGCACGCTGCTAAACGAGTATAGCAATACTATAAGCCTATATCACCATTACATAGAATTATCCGAAATTAAAACTTAAACGAGGACTGAGCAAAATTGAGATTGTTGGCTACAAAATATGTAGTTAGTAATTTTTATTGTAAATCGATTTTATGTATTTGTATTATATGTATCTTTAGGTGAACTTATTAGTTCCCTAATATTTTAAAAACTAATATTAATTGAGAAAGTTCACTTGGAATAAGTAGTTTAAAATTAATTTATTTTTCTAAAAATTTGGTATAAAATTCAATGCTTTAAAAACAAAATAGTCTGACTCAAAAAATCGTTGTCTACTTAAATTAATTTTGGTTCAAGTTATTTTAGGACTTCTTAAAAGATGTTTCGGCATTTTTCGCCACATATCTATTAGTATTTTTGTAATTTTACAGAAATGTCTATACGTTGTGGATATACGAGAAAATTCATTCAGGATATTTTCACGGTTTGTGCGGTCAGCCATTATTCATATGCAAGGCAATGAAATGTAATAATGCTGGCGTTCTGTCTGAAACTCCAATACATAATTCTATTAGGTCTGTGCCAGCTAAAACCTTTCTGGTTGGAAGCGAAAAGTATATGCATGAGCACGTCTGGAAGCGAATGTATATAGCGCTCCTCCCTATTCCGTATACGATAAATTCACCACATCGTCTAGTAAACGATGCAGGCAGTCCCCTATACCATTGTTTCGTCAACACTAAGAGTGGTAGAGTAGAGAAGTATCCGTTCTATAGCGATTTTACATTAAATACGAAGTCAATGGCATCTTACCATTCTTCGTTCTATACGAGAAAGATTCATCTACCTCCCTGCTGTACTTTGTACTGGGCAGCATAAGGGCAATGTGGGTTAGAATGCGTCTGTGGAATGAAAAATAGATTGCCGTTAGCATTTTCACTGCCGTCATTACTGTAAAAATGAAGAAAAATCGAATTTTCACACAATATTTAAAAGGAAATTATTGACGTCTACATTTTTCCCTTGGTCGTTTCGGAGGATCTCCTCCGTTCTTGCAGAGGTTTAGATAAATGTATTTGGGCTGAGATAAAACGGCGACACTATGAGAATGAGGGAAATGCCCCGTCCTCTCCCAAGCATAGAGCAAATCGGCAAAGGCGCCGTCTGGATGCCTGCGGAACTCTGGAATTGTAATATATACTTTTGCATTTTGCCGCTGTAATAAAATTGAATTGAAATTTACGACTGTTCGCACGTTCTAGACACAATTTCGTGAATGGGCAGAATAAACAATTGCGAAGCCACAGTTCAGTTTGGTTCTGCTGTGCTGTATTAAAGATAAAAGGGAAGTGAATTTAGAGAATTAAAAAGTTTACAAATGTACGTTTCACTTGTTTCCTTAACGCCGGATGTCCGACTTCCTTGCGGCAGTGGACGGTACCAAGTTTTAAAATACGGCTCTCATCGTTTATTAAAATTAACTCTGGCTGGTAATGTAGGCAAACGTTGGTGTATAATTCTGACGAGGCATATGGGGTACAACCCTCCTTCAATTTTCATTTGCTGTATTCTATTTGATCGCGTAAAAAACAAGGGCGGCAGTGCCCCATTCAACTTTTTTAGTTGTGTCTTAATTGAAATTGTGGAAAAAATATGAGATGAACCCAAACAGTTTAATTGAATGACGCCTCCTATGCGGGGGTTGACGTCGCCTCGCCAATCCTTGGCTGGATTCGTTTGGATCTCTAATCGGATTTGTATTTCGATGTAGGCCGACGCCAGTGTTTTTCCAAGAGGGAACCTGGTATGCTTTATTTTAGAATGATGTCATTTCTCAATTTACGTGATGAAAATTGAATTGGAGCTGAAAATGCAGTGTCGGAAGAGATGAAAGGTATTTATTCAGGAGAGGTTAGAAATTATAACGAATTTAAATTGGAAAGCAAGAAACATCGTTGTACTCATTGCCCTCTAGCGATCTTTATATACTGAAAAATTAAAATAAAATGATTCTTTAATTTTATAAAACTTTTAACTTTTGAAGACACTAAGAAAAATACTCACTCACTTGCCTTTTGGCATATTTTTAGTAGATACATTGAGATTGATCCAATCGTTATGACTCTGAAAAAAATAACTAATACACATTTTTTTTATTGTTGAGAAAACTATTTAAAATTCTTATTTTAAACTTTCTATGCTGCTTGGCTCATTACGATACGTTCATTATTTTGGAGGATATAGAGATTCTAAGCTCAATAATAATATCGGTAATTTACTTATTTCGTTTAAGGGGTTAGACTAGAGGATATAAGAAAAAGAGAAGAATAAAAAAAAATTCAACTTCGTAATATGTTTTATACAAAAATGGCTTGACCAATTCATTTAAAATTAGGTAATTGTGTCAGATTTAAGGAATCTATTCAATTATTTACACGACGTTATTATAAAATAATAACGATTTCAAAATGACGTCTTTTTAAAAATACCCTTTTGAAAAATTACTTGTAGATCTACTTACTTTTAAAAAAACCTAACAGGCAAGTTTGAGACGTCGCTTTTTCAAAATATTTTATAGGGGCAATATACAAATCTTTATAAAAGGAGGGAAATACACTTTCTGAAAATCAAAGCGTGAAGAAGGTAGAAAGAGGGTGAGTAATTTTGGAGATGGTATTGAAAGCTCAGTGATGAGTGAGCCAGGTTATCATTACCGAGGTCGTGGGTTCGATTCCTAACTGGCATTTGGTCACTTTAGAGGGGCCTAAATCGCGGTAGCTGGGCGAACTTATGGTTAACCTTATTGTTGATGCCGTAGATTCGAACTCTGATTAGTCAATTGGTCACTCTGGCCCTTTCTCTCCAAATTCCTAGATTTCCTTTCCTGGGTCCAACACAACAGAACTTTAAGGTTACAGGGTGCATATATGTAGTTAATAATTATTTAAAATAAATTAACAACGGATCAAGTAACATATTAATTTTTGTGCTTTTAAAGCTTTAACTAAATTAATGAGTTCGTCAAATCCAGGTTAATGGACAAATACAATTTAAAAAATAAACAATCATTAGACATTTCTAAACGAAATACCAAGCACGAGATTTTCCCGATGTTTCATTTATAGTATTTACAATTCACATTTAAAGAAGTGAAGCATTGTTTGTATACATTGCGTGATAATTATGTGTACGAGTATAGCACTGCAAACAAATTTGCAAAGAAATCTCATTTTCACAAAATCTCCTTACCTTCGGTAGAGAAGTACGTGGTTGAAGGCGAATACTGAGAAGGTAATGCCAAGAACAGCAGATCCCTGGCCGTAGTACCTAAGAGTCTTTGAATATTCATAAATCTGTGCTGAATGCCAAGAATCATTAGTTATGTGCAGCTTATGGTACAAGATGTAAAGAAAGGGCGGTGTTCCCCCGTACTAAAAAAAAGGTAAGAAATTGTAAGTCATGTTAAGATCATATAGTTTTGCACGGGCCCATTGCTAAGAAGGATGTAGCCCAAAGCCGCTTCGCCTGTTAATCTTCGTGCTAACAATTTGTTTACAGGATACAAAGGTATGTTCAACAAGTTATGGGTTTTTTGCTTTTGTGACGAAAGTGAGCATGCAAAGGATGAATCATGTCAAGGTCATCGGCCGGTTCCAAGAAAAGGGCATAACGGCGCCATTTATACTTTGCACAAGTTGCTGCGTTATATTACGCTGCGGAATGTGCTCTTTGAAGGGGAAAATTCCAGCTGACCCTTTCTGCGCAAAGCAAATGTTAACATAGAGTGATAATAATAAACACTGAAGTTTAATTAAAAGCCGTCGTCATCGGTTGCTCTTTAAAGAATAATTCTTTCACCCCCGTGCAAAGAGGCTGTTATCGTCTCGTTAACCTTTACCTGAATCAACAATTCGTTCTGTTCCATTAGATTCGATGCTCTTATCTGCAGAAACCAAATTTAAATAATTTTCTTATCGTTATGCAAACAGAATCTACAACGACGCACTTGTCCTTTCCGGCGAATTGCTATGAAATCGGAATAGAAAAAAGGCGACCACCCCCGTGTTTCGTCATCAAAGACAAATAAAATTTTCACTTGAACTCGAGAAGCAATGTTTTTGGGTCTACGTGGTATCCAATCCGAGAAGGGTATGGGAAAAAGTCTAATGTACTTATCTGTTTGAAGTAAATTTGGTCCCGTCTGGATTTTTTTGAATGCGTTTCTTTGATCACAAATTGTCTTGAACCTTTTGAATTGAGAGTTTCGAAGTTTCTGTTTTTCTGCAAAATTTTCGACAGTGCCATATTTACTATCAGTGGATATTACATTGCTTCAAAACTTTCGGTGAAAACCGTAACAAAAAGAAATGTGCACGTAATAGAATGAATGTTCTGATAATTTAGGAAAACTCCTGAAATTTTTACACAAAAAATGTAAAAGGAAAAATAAGTTGCTACCCCCCTGCTACAAATTTATTACAATGGTAGGTAAAACTGAATAGTATTCAGTGCAGGGTCGTAGAAAGTGAACATTTTTGTTTAACAGTACCGTAAAATTGTCATAACCATAACTTATAAAATCTATCCTAGAATCAACCAAAAAAGCTACAAAAAAGCTATTTGTTCAAGAAGAACTTAAATTTATTTCGCTAGTAACTTGAATGGATATTTTGAGATTCATCAATCATTACTCCCCTTTATTATTTTTTTTTAGTTATTGAGATGTCAAAAGAGTAGAATATGAAGGCATTCTCATAAACCGGGTGTGTCATCAATGTTGCTAATGTTGTTTACATTGTTGATATTATTCTTAAATAAAAAGTATTTCATTTATAGCTTCATCAAGTCCGTCTGTCCTTTCGTCTGTCTGTATAGCTATGGAAATGTAATTTTCTTACCTTAAATTTATTTAAATACAATACTAATTAATAATTATTCACAATGCTTAACGAGCACTAGCTAAGCTAGTGATAATATAAAATTATATTTTCGATACAGTAGTCAAAACTGCCAGTAATTGATACAATTAAATCATTTGAATCTATTGGAAAAATCTTAATCTTTAACGGCGGAAAGGCCCCACTACGAGAGTCATAGCACTTATGCCATATAAATTGGTAAATTGGTTTTGAAAATTATCATATTTTCAAAACTTATAAAAATTAATTTCATTGATAAAATTTTACTAAAACTAAATATATTGATTTAATTATTTCATTATTTCATATCTAAAAGTTTTCCCTAAAAACGTTTTAGAATTTCATCTAATTTTTCGTCGTCGTAAGAGGTTTAGCTATACTCGAACATACATACAGGTAAATCTTTTACAATGCGGTATCCTATAACACGGTTTCTCTCTTACACGATAAGAGGTTGAGAAAGCCATCGTATAAGACAACAACCTTCAACGCTTTCGTTCTAACACGGTACTGAAAATGTGGAAACTATCTTATAACACTGTTATAAAATTAAATTGCGCATCGTGTATTACAAAAAAAAGCTCTCTGCTGTTAAGGGTTAAAATATTTAATACTTAATACCAGAATTCGCGTACTGTTTCGTCTTATAATAATAGAACGATCGATTTTATACATATGCATATAAGGATAGGAATGTAAAAGAAAATATCAAGGCAAATAACAAATATGTCTATATATGGTATTATATCCTTGAAAAAGAATACCCGGATTCTGTCTCTTTTATCATTTTTTTCCAAATCTGCCGAACTGAAATTACCATAAAAATTTCATAGAGTCCATACAACATCCTGTTACCGGAGATAGCACACCTTCACTACACTAGAACGCCTTCTGCATTCGTAGCAGGTAACTATCTTTTGCTTTATCGCCAGCTCGATTAAGCCATGCGATTCACTGTCGGCTCTGACCTCTGTAATCCATTCTGTTGAGTGACTGAGGCCAAGGTAGTTTCTATCGTCAGGCAGGAGGGCGGTATAAACAAATCCAACGTCTCGGGGTTCTAAGAAAACTGTGATGCGCTGATTGAAACTGAACGTGACTAGAAAATTATATTTTGATTGTGCAGCGTCTACATAATGTTCTTCAGCAAAATGAACAGGACAGGCTAGGTAATCATCCCTGGATGTGTGCATAGTCCCTTCAGCGGTCCTAGGGAACCCCTATCGTGATCAGATCGAATTGGTGGCAGGAATTTCGTTAGTTCCTTCCGACGGGTGATTGCTGCGTGAATGGCAGTTAACCGAGTGAGCGAGTGCGTCATGTACTTGG
The DNA here is from genome assembly GCA_963969385.1 of Philonicus albiceps. Classification (NCBI taxonomy): domain Eukaryota; kingdom Metazoa; phylum Arthropoda; class Insecta; order Diptera; family Asilidae; genus Philonicus; species Philonicus albiceps. The sequence goes on along the minus strand of OZ017773.1, from coordinate 22,672,528 downwards.
CCTTAGTCACGTGATGGAATTTTGCGCCGATACGGCCTAACATGTCTCACCTCATCTGAAAATTTTGTTTCGTCCCGAAAAAACATCGAAAGGTGTTGGGGTTGATCCACCTCCTATCCTGTTGGGGGCAATTAGAGATCGTGAGCCCTTCACATCCAGCTTCCATTCACAGAGCCGCATTGTTCTGCCACCTACACACCTGGAAACCGTTATCAACTTAATTATAAAATGCCCAGAGAGGCCGAATATTCGAGCAAAGCACTTTGCCAATTTCGGCAACATTCAAAAGCTCTAGAATTTAGAGTGAATTATGATCGTGAGAATGCTATTTACACATTCAAGTGCCCTTACCCCTTTTGATGCGAATCAGACATTTTTTCGTGATTTTTCTGAACGGGTATTTAATTGAATTGTTGGTAATGACGTCGATAAGTTGATTGGAAGTGGGAGTATGCTTTATTGCGTTGGAGCTAATTACCTCGTTCGATGGAAATTACCTTGTTTTTGTTTAACCAGCTGCCATTTGCAATCTATTTGCTGAGAATTTATACTCAAGTCAATTTACAAGCTGAACAAAATTTCGAGATTTGGGGCAATTTAGTTTATATTACATTGTTAATGGCGAGTTAGTCGTTTACAGCAACTAGAATCTATTTGTGGTATCCTAATGTGACGTCGTGAGATTTAGTTATGTATATATATAGGTCTTTCTGTCTTCATCGCTTTTCTCAAAAAAATACTTACGAGTATATTTCAGCAGTAATATTTGCTGATAGATTACTCATAAGTTAGAAAATTCGAGTCAATCTTCTAGAATTTGATCGGTTCTCTAGGTTTCACTGTTTCCAAGAAATTAAGTTTTACTAGAAAGTAAATCGAATTTATAGTTTCCCCGATAGTGTTAAAAAATATAATGAAACGTATCATGGAGGTAATGTGATTAGAAAGTCCTTTGTGTCAGAGCCTCCATTAGTGAAGAACACGATCTGATACTCTGGGGAAAGCTGGAGAGTCTGTTACAGAAGAGTTGCGGAACTCAATCGAGTTCAAAAATTCCTTGCTGAGAGCTTTTTTGCTGTCCGTGCTAGAGCTGAACACTATAAACAGGATATGTGCCGTATATTCGTTGTATTCTAGGTACATTCTGCAATCTATCTCTACTCACAGACCTATTTTGTGTTGGTAATCTCTTAACCCATGATGATCAGAGAAGTCGCCCAACAATCTGAGATTTGCTTTTTTAAGAGCGGCTGTGTCGGTGATTCGGTTTCACAAGTTCCTTAGCTTGATGAAGCCTAGAATAATTCTCCCAGTGTAGGGATTGCTAATTACTCGCCTATTTTTATTTCGCAGCTATGGTTGAGGTTCTGCCAATAGTCCTGACACAGAACTGATCAAAGAACCAATTCTTTTCTGATGGAAAAGTGATTCTTTTGTTTAGAGAAACTTCGCTCTTTAATAGCTATAATTGGTTACGACACCAGCCAATGAAAAACTAATTCCAGGAAGCAGAATAAAAGTGATTCTTGGAATCAATTTATAAGTGATTTTGTGAATCTGTTCATAATTAATTCTGGAAATTAATTAGTAATCACTTTTAATCATTTAAAAAAATGTATATGTACAATTTTAGATTAGGTTAAGTTAAGCTGATGCTACCATCTCGGTCATCGTGAAATTGTTGATATCTAATAACCCCTACATAATGTTACCTTTTTTCTTTAAAATAGTTATGATTGTCTAGTATTCCCTCCTAGTTTATCAGCGATCACATTTCTCTCCGCGCCAAAATGCCAGACGGATTAAAGACCCGCGATCATAGAATTCGTTATTCGTCAAATTTCGAAATTTCCCACTTACAGCTCATACTTTGACGGAAAAAAGTTTAAAATTGTTCAAAATTTTAAATCCGCTAAAACTTCGCCGTTCAGCGCTCCATAATTAAGCGGGTACTTGAACCGACGAAACTTCCAATGTTGATGAACGACGGATTCTACGGGTTCGAATTAAAACACTGGTAAAAAGAACCAAAAATCAGGTTCACAATTAGTTTTTCATACCGTATAATAAATTTATTTTGTTAATTTGAACTTAACCATTTTTACTACACAAATCCACAAGGTTTTCTTTGAATTACATATATATTAACACTATGCCGTCCGCGCGTCTAATCTAGATTTTTTCATGTCGAGCCGGTGCAACTGACTTACATATGGTAATTTCGCTTATCGCCGGCGTTTTTTCGACGTTTTTGTTTACTAATCGTATCGTTAGTTCCCATGTCTTAATCCTGTCCCTCCATTTTTTTGAAATTGTGAGGGTATACATATGTAAATAAGTACAAGATTTTTTGTATTACATGTTTACCTATTTATTTAGTTTTTTCATGGCACCAACGTGGAGCCACCGGCACTTACCCAATAGTTTTTGCATGGCACAAACGTGGAGCCACCGGACGTCATAGTGTTAATATATTATAATATATTGAATTACATGTATTATAATATATAATCAATATTTTTGGTTAATATACCAAAACTTAAACAAGTTTTTGGAATAGGAACAACCGAAATTTAAATTTTTGATTAAATGTGAATGAATTATTGGTTTAACCGACTATAATACTTTTCAATCAGTCTTATTTGGTTCTAAACAAAGCCAGCAGGTGAATATATGCACATATAACTAAGCTCTTAGTTTGTTCGAACAAATCGACTTTCAATTTGAATTTACTTTAATCTACGGTCCACGGAGTTTAATTTACTAACCGTAACTTCTTATTTAACTTAAACCATTTCTTTTAATGTCTTTTTCATATTTTCAATGAGGTCTTGTAATATTTATTGATATTAATTCAACTTTAATTTGAATATGAATGAATAACAAATGATTCACTTACTTTTTAACACATCGTAAACTGTGTAACTCTAGCTTATACATCTACCTTCTGTCATGTAATGTGTTCATTATGTTTAACCAAATGTTAAAATTGCATTAATCAAGTTAAATTTTGTAAAACTAGATGTACTAGTTTTAAGCGAACATTTGATGTTGAATTGTTGAAAATTACAAGATGATAACAAGTGCTGCTGCTATTATCAAGTTAAAAAACCAAGTTTAAATTAATTAACTTACCCGAGTAAAAATTGTGCATTGAATTTCCTGTACACTGAATAACAACTAAATCGACACTTCAAGTTAAACTAAAATAACACCAAAGTAAGCCCTTTTGCGAACAAAATAGTTAATCCACTTCTTTACAACAACTAATAGAGCACCAGCTTCAACACCGAATCACCACCAAATGACTACTATCGTCAAAAAATTCCATACCAAATGAGCACTAACATAGCACCGTTTACTACACTAAAATACCACCATTTGACAACTAGACGTATGTTAATTCGTGCAGATATAAATTTATAAGTAAGGCTGGTGCTGAATAAGGTATTCTATATGCAATCATGTTCTGGTGGTGTTTTGGGGCTTCCATCGACTATTAGAGTTTTCAATTGATATCTGTCCCTTATTTGGTGGTATATCAGTGCTCCTAATTTTCCAAAAGAAAATCGAGTCTATTTGGGTTGTATATTGGTGGTAATTTAACGTTTGGTGGTCTTTCGGTGCTCTTTTTGTGCTGACGATTTTTACTCGGGTATTGTTATCATTTTACAAACAATCCGTTTTTAGGGCTAAGGGAAGTAACTTGTCGTTTTGGTATTAAACTACTTTTCACAATCTATTTTTGGTTTTATTATAGACGGAAAATTTCATTCAAATTGAGAATTTTTGACAGCTTAGAGTGAATATGTTTAAAATTATGTTTATGACAACGTTCGTAAGCTATTAATGTTTGATCCTAAAAAAAAAGAGCAATAAATTTGCATCATATAAGAAATCATCTACTTAATTTCTGGTAGAATTTTGACACTGGAAATCAGCTGATTTTATCAGAATTTCCATTGTCATTCTCTGAGAATGAATTTTGTGGAACTTTGTTGACGAGGATGAGATTGTAGTTGTAAACTCCGTATGCATCGACGGCAAAACCAAAACGAACGTGCTGGTTGCAATACACCAAGAAGGCCTCCCCACTGATCTTGCAACCCTGCGTGAGCTTTTTATCAAGTTTCACGTTGAATTAGGCATCACTCCCGATAAGGTCTCCACGGATCTTGCCTCCTTTGCTTCTTACGTCAGCTCTCGCAGAGTCTCCTACCTTCAAAAGGCGCGAAATGACCACAAACATTATTTTAATTCCTAACTCCACCACTTCTTCCCTCCCCTCTGCCCCTTTATCCCATACTCTCCCCTCTTCCGACCTTTTATCATTGTATTACCAAAATGTGCGTGGTCTGCGTACCAAGACTTGTACTGTTTTCCAGAACTCCCTTATCCTTCCCTTCGACATTTTTGCCCTCACTGAGACTAATTTAACCCCCAATATCTACAGCAATGAACTTTTTTCAGCAGATTTTACTGTTTTCCGTGCCGACGCCTGTGATGCTGACTTAACCCCTCTTAATCGCGGCGTCCTCCTTGCGGCACACAATCGCTTAGATGCCAGTCTCTTTACTTCCTCTAACTCCCCTGACTGTAATTTCGTCGGTATCAAAATTCCACTGACCCGCAAACTTCTGTATATCCTCTGTGTCTACATTCGCCCCTCTCGACCGCTTGAGGCGTACAAAGTTTGCACCGACGCGATCGATTCTCTCTTTAATACCTTAGGGCCTAACGATGAAGTCATTGTCCTTGGCGACTTCAACCTTCCTCGCCTTCAGTGGCTTAGGTCTGATGACGAGCTCCATTTTATCCCCTCCAACGCCCTCTCTGACAAAGAGACTCTCTTTTCCGACCGGCTCTCTGACTCAGGTCTCTGCCAAATCAGTGGCATAACCAATTATCTTGGCAGACAGCTCGACCTGATCTTTTCATCTGACCCCGTCAACTCGGTCGTCATTCGCAGTCCCCATCTTCTCTCTACCTTAGACCCGCATCACCCTCCTCTCTTTTTATCCCTTTCTCTCACACCCTCCCTTCTCCACCCCATTCCTGAGACGTCTTACCACCTCAACTTCCGTGCTGGTGACTTTGGTAAGCTAAATCACTTACTTAGCTTATCACCCCTTTCCTCGCTGTCAGCTAATTCACAGCTCTCTGTTGCTGATGCGCTCGACGTCTTCTACAGCGTACTTTTGGATTGTATGGCCCAATCCTTTCCCTCTCAACCTCGGAAGAGCCAAGCCTCCTCTCCCCCTTGGTACAATAAAGAACTTCGTTCCCTACGGAATAGGAGAAACAAGCTTTGGCAAGCTTACCTAATTTCTCGCTCCGATCGAGACTTCTCCGATTATCTCTCGGCGTATTCCCTCTTCTCCTCTCGCAGCGACTCCTCTTATCAAGAGTACCTGAGTCGGATGCAATCAACCCTTATCTCCGACCCTAAACGCTTTTTCCAATTTATCAACGTTAAAAGAAAATCCAATGGCTACCCTTCGACTCTCAAGCTCAATGACTCTTCTTCCTCCGACCCTCGCGATATTGCCAATCTTTTCGCACTTCACTTTAGTGAATCTTTCAGTGACCACTCCTCCGAGCCTGACGCCAGCTATTTCCATTTCCTGAGCTCAAGTCCCCAGACCTCGCTGGCTTCCATCAATATTGACCCCGTAATGGTGGTAACCTCTATCAACACCCTTACGGATGATCACAATCCCGGCCCCGATGGTATCCCTGCCATTGTACTAAAGGAGTGTGCCCAACACTTGCTCGTTCCCCTCACCTTCATTTTTCAACTCTCTATTACCCAAGGCTTTTTCCCTGCCAGGTGGAAGGACTCTTTTATCATCCCTATCCATAAGAAAGGGTGTAAAAGTGATATTTCCAACTACCGTCCTATTGCCAAACTCTCCTGCATACCCAAACTCTTTGAAAGCATCATCTACGATTGTATGTTCTTTCATTGCAAATCCTTATTCTCCTCATCCCAACATGGCTTCCTCAGAGGCAGATCTACTACCACTAACCTCGTTAACTTTGTCTCCACTACTCGATGTGCTTTGGAAAATGGTGATGAAGTCGACGTCATTGCCACAGACTTTAGTAAGGCGTTCGATAAAATCTCGCATAAGCTAATCCTCTTCAAACTTCACTCTCTTGGCTTCAACCAGCTCTTTCTTGCCTGGATTGAGTCCTATCTCGTTCACCGGCAATACAAGGTCCTCTTCAGCTCTGTGTCCTCCAACTCCTTTGTGGCCAACTCGGGAGTCCCTCAAGGTAGTCACTTAGGCCCCCTACTTTTCATCCTGGCTATTAATGATGTTGAGCACATTATCAAACACTCCGACCTTTCCATCTACGCCGACGATATGAAGATCTCCAAACTTATCTCCTCCTCCTCGGACACCCAACTTCTCCAACTCGACCTCGATAACTTTTGCACTTGGTGCCAGAAAAACTTCCTCGAGCTGAACGTCTCCAAATGCCAATGTATCACCTTCTCCCGTAGACGTCCTCCTTCCTTTCCCAGAGTCTATCTGCTGTCCGGCCTAGCCATACCTAGGGTATCCTCCTTGCGCGATCTCGGTGTCGTCTGTGATAGCGAACTAAATTTTCGTGACCACATCGACAGCGTGGTTTCTAAAGCCAGCTCCACTCTTGGGTTTGTCAAGCGCTGGTCCAAAGAGTTTTCCAACCCCTATGTAGCCAAATCCCTTTACATAACGTTCATCCGCCCTCTCCTTGAATACGCCAGCCAAGTTTGGTCTCCCTCTCAATCCACGACCATCAATCGCATCGAAGCAGTCCAGCGCAGATTTCTCCGCTTTGCGCTACGTCTGCTCCCCTGGTCTGATCGCCAGCATCTCCCTCCTTACGAAGACCGCCTGATGCTGATTGACCTACAGTCCTTGCGGAAACGGCGTGTCACTGCTGATGTCATCTTTATACATCAGCTCCTCTCCGGTGTGATTGACTGCCCTCCCCTTCTCCAACGAGTTTTCTTTTACACTAACCCCCGTAACCTAAGAACAGCCCCCCTCTTTCGTCCAAATTTCCACCGCACCAACTATGGTTTCTCTGAACCCCTCACCCGAATGCTTCGGACCGCCAATTCTCTCCCTTCTTTTGACTTCCACGTGAGTAAATCATCTCTGAGGTTTGAGCTCAACCGTCTCACGTGACTTCCCATCTTACAGCCCCTGCTTCCTTTCCCTTAATTAGTTGTAATTAGTTGTAATCCCTATATTTAAGTATTTTTTATAGCTTGTATTAAGCGAATAAATAAATAAATAAACTTTTGTTCAAATTAATTCTTGCTGATAGACGGCAGTGGCAACGATCATATTGTGCGACCGTTCATTCGACCATACCCATCTGTCTAGGGTATAAATCTCATGTACTCTGATAGTCTGTTATGGAGAATTCTTATGTTCAAGATGGGTTTCAGGCATTTTGAATACAGATTGCTCTTTAAGAGGACTTTTTGCCGCTGTTTCTATTAAAATGGTAAATTTTTTTTATTTGTTGTTTTTTAAATCGTTAATAAATACGAATTGAAAACTTATTTCTTTCAGTAGGTAAACATTGGTTTGTAAAAAGCTTGAAAGCTCTTAAACAGTGTTTGAACTACGTTAACACGTTCGCGGACGCTAAAAATCTCAGGGAGCTGCAAAAATAGACAGGCAATTATTTTTGAAACTGCTTGTACTCTTTGAAATCTGATTAGACAAATATTATAGGAGTAGTCAAAATATCATATTTTAACCGTTATATACAATGAATGTTATAGCATCTACGACGATATAGGTAAAATTTTTCGACTAGGTTGTATAAAATTAAATTAATAAAAATTGGCTTTAAAATTTGAATGCTATAGCATTCACGTCATTTTACATCACTATGAAAATGAATGCTATAGCATTCGCGTCCGCGAACGTGTTAAGAAAGTGGATAGGCATAGGTGTCTATTATGGTAAAAATTTATACCCTGTTATTTGAAAACCCGAATTTTGTTCTTGTAAAGGCATTACAACATCCACATATGGGTTCGCCCTTGGTGACCTTTCCAATCTGTTCTCGGCAAACTCGCCTTGGAATGATTCGTACAGAATTCCAACTGGTTCACTTTAGGGTTCGCCCGGTAGTATCACAACCGGTTTTTTTCTGATCTAAGGGTGGCTTGTGCTGCACCTTTTCATAACCTAACGTAAAGACGTTACAAAGCTTACTGTTAGTTATAAACATATAAACTATAAAAAACAATAATAATTTCTTTAGTTTTGTATTTATTTTATTCAAATTATCTGAAAGATAACGTTTTCAATTCAATTCAAATTATAAAAGAGGTGGGAATCCCAGTTCAGAGTGCATAAACTTCTATATAATATATAAATGGCTAAGGTAAAAAGTATATTTAAATTTGTTGGTGAATATTTTATTATTTTGAGAATTTTAGTCTTTCGTTACTTATAATTCACTTTAGGTTCATCTGCAATGATTCACTAATACAGTAATTCAGGAAAACAGAGCTTAGATTTTTTTAAATTTGTTTAATTTTTCACACTTTCGCTTTACTTATTTTTGGTTGCAAACTTTCAAGGCTTCAATGATCACTCCTTGGTTAATTGCTAATTTCGCTTATTTCTATTTTTTTCAGATAGTTACTGACATCATCAGAATCGTTCGGCGATCGCAATTATCACGTAATGTGTGAAAATTCCTTCCTTGAATACCTGTCGCTTAAACACTGGCTCAAAGCCGCAGAGAATAAGAATATGCGTAGCAAAGTGAAGGTGACGTTCGGAGACGTTCAAATGCCTTAAAATAACAACGTAACGAAAAGAAACAGTTTTTATACACAAAAGAAATCGTAAAGCGAAGAGAAAAAAATTTATTGAAAAAAAAAAAAATAGAAGAAAAAATCTTTTGTATTGCGCTTAGCTTAGTCTAAGAATATTAAAGTCGTGCACTGCTTTGAAAATTGTTTTTTGTGCGTGCGTGAATTATATTAATTTTCTTGTCGTAACAAAGATCAATTAAAGCGCGAGGAGCCGAAGGAGAAGTAATTAAATCAGCGAAGCAGGTGGTAACGCAATGGAATCCTCTGGTTTCGATGACGATCTTCCACCAGAACCGCGGGATGGCTGGCTGTTGGTCAGGATTCATGTCCCAGAACTGAATGTCTACAAATGTTTACAATTCCCTGCCGACCGTTTGGTTTGGGATGTCAAACAACAAGTTTTGGCCTCATTGCCCAAGGTAAGATATTGTGGTTTTAAATTTTTGTCATATTCCTTTTTGAGGCGAATTAGTTGCTATTTGTGTAGTTAGAGCAGTTTCTGTTGAAGGAACATTAATGTTGTATTATCGATTTTAAAATGAGAATTTAATTCCTTTTGGTATCCATTTCACCTTCATGTATGTATTTCAATATAATATTTCACCACTACAAATTTCAATTAGAGGGGAAACCAGAACACAAATTAAAATATATTAAGAATTATTCAACTTTAAGCAAATCTAAAGGTATATAAATGTCTTTAACCAATTGCGCTGGCGTCACGAGCTATGCAGTCGCTTGTTTTTTCGTGCTTCAAACCGAAAACTTGTGTAAATTTCCTATTATATCACATAAATTCGGAATTTGAAATCTACACATATACATACATATAATGAAACAGTCGGACGTGTCGGGCAATGAAATAATTTTTTAAAAATTACAATCACAGTGGACATTATTATCGATATGCAATTTTTACAATTATTGTATATCTGTGCAAACATCGAACAAAAAACTGTTGTAGCTTTATACCATGCACTTTAACATTTTGCTCATTAAAATACACTGAATTTTAACTTGATATCATAAGTTCAGGTAAAATCGAATCAATAGAGTATTGCAATTATTTCCTGTGGTTTTAGTTTAGCTTCCTGTTTTTCTAGTAATACATATTCCCTAGAAAACCATGAGCTAAACTAAATATACAGGAAATAATTGAAATATAATATACTGAAGGATCTAGTGTTAAATTCTGAATTTTGTTAGAAATTCAGTAAATTTCGCAGAAATGCATTATATTGTAAAATTAATATTACACTAACTTTTAAGCGCCTGTTGACTAATTATAATAAATACAAGTTAGAATCATTCCAATAGTTAATTTTCATGCATCATTTATCAAAAAACCTCGCTATATATCTACATTATATCAATGTTGACTCATATTTCTAAACCGTTTTAATTGAAACCATATCTTTTGAACTGGCAGGAAGTCACCGAAATATGCATCGGTTTGCATAAAAGATGCTCCTTAATTTTGGACGGATTCAGTGAGTAATCTTATTACCTTTAACAAACAAGCAAATATGCAGAAATTTACATGTGTTTTAAGTTCCATAGCTTACATATGTAATATTTTAACTAAATTTATAATTCCGAAATGTTTATGAATATAAAATAAACTTTTATAAAAGAATTCATTGAATTAATTACGAGACATGCGATTCTATCAACCTCTGTTTTAAGAAGTTTTCTAATTAATTTAAGAAACTTTACCCCATTTGAAATCTTTAAGGAAAATAATATGGGAAATTTTCAATGAGAGAACATTGAAATGTTTAGAAATGCGGAATAATACTTTTCGACTTTTCGAAATTTTTGAAGAAATAAACAATTGTTCTGATTGTCTTAAATATTTGTACTGATACGAGAATAGAAATCTAATACAGTGGAGTTCGCATATAACGACGGGACCGGGTTATAATAACTGGATGACATTATTGCGACTGTGTTATTGGTTTCTGAAATTTTCAGAAATTGTAAAATTTCCACAAATTGAAAATTTAAATTTTTCGTCCGACATTTTATTTAATTAATTTTAAAAATAAATAGATAAATAAAAGAAAATTCGCGGGAATAGATGCCGAACGTCGTATGCAAAATGTTGAAGGGTTATATATATATAAGGGGTATAGTCTTTCCTCATTCAAAGATTTCTAGCCCAGCTAATTTTATGAAATTTTGTATGGAATTTGTGCTAAGGTGTTCTTCAAAGTTCCTTCTATTAAAATAAGGAAAAAAAAGTAAAATAGGTAGAAATTAGGAGAAATTGCTTAGTTACAATCGGTTGGTCGCTATAAGCATTTGGCCGTTATAAACGAGATCATATTAAAGGAGTCCGTTTGTGTATCTCTCTATTTGTTGTAAGTAAGTAATTAATAAATAAAATAATGACGCTTCTTGGTAAAATATTTTTTTAGATTTATAAACATATTTTTAAATCAGTGCTTTGGTGTAGCGATACCACACGCGATAATTCAAAAGCAAAAAAGCAAAGTTGATGTTATTATTCAACACTTAATCGATAAGTATTGCAAATAAATGATGCCTGATGGATTTGCCATGACTTTAATTCAGAAGTAACGATAAGAGCTCATGTTATTTATCTTCTTTAGCGAATAATTTGATATTAATTTACCTTTGCAGATTCACGAGACTACTACTACTATGACTAGTTACTAGCAATTCAAGTGCAATTTTCAAACCTGCACGATGCAATACCAAATCGCAAACAAAAGCTTTTGTAATGCAATTAAGAGTTGTCACTATGCTCTTTAAATCGATTTAACCAGGTTTTCTTACAAACCAAACCCCAACAATCGCTTTCTCGGTCCATAGAGCCTCCCGATCTAATTAAGACTGATTAGTTCGTATTAAAACCGGCGACGGCCTTATTGTTATTGCTCCCCAGCAAAAAACTATTAAAGACACGGCCACAGTTGTCGTCCCCTCGAGACTGGGAAAATGAAGGCCTATTCTGTCGTTAGCCCTACAATTGACGGACTGATAAGATAAGCCGATGATGTCGCCCATTCGACAAGTGCAGCATAAATTGAGACATACAAATGCGTCCGACTGATCTGCTTGCTGAATTATGATTTTGCCGCCACTTTTGTTCGCAATGGCGGAGTTGACAGCAACGTCACTGTATTTTCTGAGAATAGTTCAGGAAATTGGCGTTAAGTGTAAAAGCACGAAAAGCAATTAAGATTGAGTTATTAAATAAACATTGGAGATAAAGACTTATGTGCTTGTCACAATATGTTGGCGGGTGGATTACAACACTTTTAAGTGAGCTAAGACATGCTAATTACTCCTAGGAGGTAAATTGTCTATTACTTAAGCTACAAAAATAGGTATGATGGATATATTTCTATGGATTACACGTTTCTCAATTACTTTTAAATTGGTTTACATCTAAAAAGGAAGTTGTTGAGATGTGCAGCATTTTACGGTGGAGCGAAAATGATCTGAATAAGTAAAACTTATTACTTACTATTGAAAATTATTTTCTACTAAGTGAAGCCCCGCCTAAACTCTTGAAAAAGTATATTTATGGAAATGAAAGGTTAATGATATGCATGTCAAGACCTAAATTAGATTAGATTTTTTTATGAACATAACTATTTAAAATATAGAGAAAAATCCAATCATTTACAATAGTTCTAAAACCGTATGAATACTGTCAGACTGATTTCGTTTAGTTATCGAACACATTGACATGCCAATTAGACTCACAAATATAAATATTTAATAGCTAGATCTCAAATTATATACTTTTGTCGTTGTATAGCTTAGATTTATAAAAAGATACAATGATAAATATTATATTAAAATGTTGGATGAGAGAGGGAAAAAACAATGATAAATGCCTGTCTGTCCATACTACAGATGATTGGTCTGCATAGAAATACAAGCTAATTTTTTAAAAAATAGAACCGCAATTAATAATTTTGGAGGAATAGACATGTTTTTCTTATTAGCAATTCATATATAGACAAATTAAATAAATTGAGAATTGGTTTTTGCGGTTACTTAAAATTATCCTAGGAATACAAAACATTTAATATAAGTATGTATCAATAAAAATTAGAAAAAAATCCTCTGCTCCCTCACAATTATTTCTTCATTGTATCGGTAATATACAAATTATGTTTAAGGCCGCGTTTTACATTCCTATGATTGTTTTAAATAAGCTTTCTGACACAAAATCGAAAATGTCGTGTTTCTATTATTAATAAAAATTAGGAAAAAATCTTGCTCCCCCAACATTTATTTGCTTATTGCATTGGCAATAAACAAGTGATGCTTCATAAGAAAATTAAAAAGATTTATCGACTCCTCCAAGCAAATTACAGTGAATTCCCTCTAGATAAATAAGGTTAGCTTAAGAATCATCATGGGCTTATTTAAGGGTCTATGCACTCTGATATATCACTGCGAAAATATAGGTTGATTATGGAGTACCTTCCATTTCTGTCTCGAAGAGGAGGAAACAGCGGAACACGCGCTCTATGACTTTAAATTATACTTAAAGTATATTGTCGTGACTCCGAGGATAGCATCGAAAGCGAATGTCCAAAACCTAATAAACTTATAACTTTTTAGTCTTAATCTGAATGGAGATTGAAAAGTACGGTTACAAAAGATTTGTCACGTCTTGTTTGTTTTAAGAGAAGCAAGGCTGTCTTAACTACTTATACCATACTGATGCAGTAGCAATAATAAAGCCACTTGGCCTACTCTAAAAATTTAGTTAGCTTAAGATTGTAGCAATTTATAATCTGCAAAATGTAGTAAATCAGGACTGTTTCAGTCGCAACTAAATATTTTAGCCCAATTACATACATATAGTATATAAAGTTCTACAGATTATTATATTTTCTTAAATAACATCTTAAATAACTGAATTGCTAATTAAATCAGTGGTAAAATTCCATTTTTTTTATCGAGTACTCTAACGATCTTAAAGCATTATCTTTTTTTTTTGTTTTGCCCCTTTTGGCTTGGAGACCCAAGTACCTTATTTAATCTTGACAAATTCCAACAATCTTTTCTCATTTATATCCCACAAGGCCCACTGATATCTTGAACCTGACCATGGTGGCATCGTCATAGTTGTCGTGACTCTCGTTTCAAGGGGGGCATTTATTTACCTGTTCGCGGAAACTTAACAAATCACCTCGCAGATAATCTGTCGATGAAAAATTACTTTGCTGGCACAAATGACAAAATTACACGTGAACTTGAAAACAGAGCACTGTGCTGCTGCCAACATATCTTGGGGTTGAGGTAATTCTCTTGATTCGATACTCGACAGTCAATTGTTTCCGTCATTATCCGACGATTTTGGTCACGATTTAGTCTAGGGTGCCGTCGATACAGCGCCTCAGCCGTAACGTAATTCGTCTATTCATGGCGGGGTGATGCCCCGGAAATGTCGTGATCCATTCTCCAACTGGCATCATTACAGGATTTATCCGCGTGTTGCTATCATCGAGTAGAATCGAAAAACTGAAAAGGACCAGGCGAATATATGTGAGCAAATACGGCAAGTGGCGCATAATGTGCAGTGAGATTCAGGTGCATTGATGCCTATCGGCGAAGTGTTCGAAATGCAATTACTGAGGGGCAGAGGAACTGAACAACCGAATTCCAATTTTCGATCGGACCCAGTCGTTTTGTTCTTTTGTAAAGCAAACAATGGCCATGTTCGCACGACGATTGTTTGACAAAAACAACGAGTGTCAACTTTAGCAATAATTGAATTTCCAACTTTTGATGGTATCACTATTCAATCGAAACTTGCAATCAGCCGACAATATTAAGTAAAAATAACTCAGATAAGGCCTCAATTTACGGTGTGGTTAATATGAAAAGGGATAAGATAGAGTGAAAGCAATTAAGCCATTTGTTCTCATACACTTCATGTAGCATCTTACATTTGATAGGAGTCCACTTCTAAAAATCAATTTCCGGTTAGTTTTCATACCTTAATGCTATTATGGAATTATAAAATAAGGAATGCGAATTGACTCATATTAAGGCTGAAATAAAATGAACAGGAAGTGGGACTGATTCAGCTGAATAAATTTTAACATATGTTATATTAAAATAGTTTTAATATTAATTACCAGGTACCTTCAAAATGATGAATGTTATCAGGTACATATATAAATAGGAAAAGAAACATTTTGTATTTTTATTTATTGGATTTTTACGGTTTTATGCAAAATGGTAAGTCAAAATATGTACGAGTATACATATATCACTGATTTCCAATCTTCGATCAACATTTCTGAGCTTTAAGATATAAAAAAAAATAAAAATAAATACCTTGAAACATTTAGGTTCACTGATTTTAAATCTATAATCAAAAATTTTAATTTTTAGAAATTTTTTTTTAAAAGTGTAGATTTCAAATTCGTAATACCTTCGCCGGGAAGAAACGGGCTTGTTGGAAATAAAAATGGCCATATATATTTAGGGAAATTATATTCGCATTGCTATAGATAAATATATTCTGTTTTTCTGCGTATGAAAGAATAGCAATATGACAGAATATATGAACCTAAGATCCAATTTTTTTACTAGATAACTTAATTAAGGAATGGTGTTAACCGTTTTTTCTGCAATATATTATTAAATGACTTCCCAAAATTAGTATCCTAATAAAATAATATTAGTTTAATATTTACATATATGCAATTGAAATATATTACTTAGTAAGACTTATTATACAACCATCTTCATTTCTTCGTCCGCTTTTTCTTTTATTTACTTTGTTAAATGAATTTCTAAAGTTTCTATTGATATATGTAAATATTTCATTAGTGTATGGTAATTCAGGCTGCCCGAAAAGTAAAGGGTGTTTCAAATTGCGCGATTTGTTTTAAGAATAAATAAAACACATGATTTGCATTCATTTTCAAAAACTTTTTATTGGTAATTGAATTATCAGTGAAATTTATATGCGAAAAATAATATCTGCCAAATGGCCTCCTCTTGTAGCTCCACAGACGTCCATTCTTTTGTTAAAAATTTCAATGAGATTTTGACACAATTTAGGCTCTATCTCACCAATGACATGAATAATTTCATTTTTCAAAGCAGGAATCGATTGTGGATTGTTTTTATAAACCTGACTTCACACAACCTCCCAAAGAAAATAGTCTAACGGTGTCAAGTCACATGATTTTGATGGCCAATTAACATCACCGTTTCTTGATATTACATGTCCAGGAAATTTTTCTCTCAATAAATCAATTTTTTCTTGTGCAAAGGTGTAGCCTCATCCTGTTGAAACCAAATATCCTCTAGATCAATATTCATTAATTCAGGCCACGAAAATTCGGCTATCATCCGACGATATCGATCACCATTGACAGTTACAGCTTCACCAGCAACATTTTCGAAGAAGTAAGGTGCAGTTACATCACCTGACCATAATGCACACCGAACAGTAACTCGTTTAGGATGCATAGGTTTCTCATGAATAATTTGTGGATTTTCCTCACCCCAGATACGGCAATTTTGTTTATTAACATAACTACCAAGTTCAAAATGTGCCTCATCGGAAAACATGATTTTTTGATTGTTCATTAATGAAATTGACAAATGATCGACGTTTTAAATGATCTAATGGCTTTCGTTCCTGTATTATTTGAAGCTGATATGCCTTCAGAGCTAAATCCTTGTATAAAATACGCCATGTTGTTGATCCATTTAGTCCAATTTGTTGTGAACGTTGTCTAATGGACATTTCAGGATCTTCAGCAACACTTTCACGAACCAAATCAATATTTTCTTGTGAACGACCGCTACGACTGTGTTTTTCACTTTTTTGATCTTCCACCGAACCGGTTTCTTGAAATTTTTGAATAAATCGACCAATAGTGCTTTCAGATGGACGATTATGTAAACCATAAAATTTACGTAATTTTCTAAAAACACTTCACAGAACGCTGATTTTCATAAAATAATTCAAGGAGGAAAGTATCTTTTTCCCTCTACAATTTTCTATGCTTATGAATGACGATCATTGTGGTATAATACATATACAATTGTGTGAATATTTTTCTGTTTAGTTAAACAGTTTTGAGGCTCTTGTCATGGAATAATTGATCATTATTGTAATTAAAATATACAATTCCTCGGATGGTTTTCGAAAGATCAAAAACATAAACTATGGAGAATTTCATATTTAAAACAAAAAATTGTCCATCAAATAGAAAACTCGCAAAGAATCATAGCTTTTAAGGAGATGAATGTAAAAAGATATCTATCACGTGTATCGTTAGTAGAAACAAGATGGTGCTAGAATAAATGTTAGTACTATTACGAAAAAATCAAGCAATTGCTACAACCAAATATTAGCTGACATAGACGCGATAATAAGAACTTGCACCAGCAGCACCGCAAATAAGCAAAATAACCAAAAAAAAACTTTGAAAGTCGCCTGAGGATGCAATTATGAATAATTGTAGCATAAAAAACAGGCAAAGTGCATTAGCTATGTAGTATCTTAGTCAAAAGCAGTTGAGAACCAGTCCGTTCGTCAACGTTGTGTTGTTTCGTTTCATTCACTCCTATTCTTTAAAACGACACTTTCGCGTCATTAATTCGCGGTCCATCTAAATCATTTTATGGGCGCCAGTATTTTACCTCTGTGGCTAGCACACATTAAGAATCGTCCAAGCGACCTGTCCACGTTGCCATTTAAGTGGCGCTAGCGAAGAGATTTGCATTAAAAATTAAGCGAAAATCGAAGAAAAAGCCTTTTGCGGACAATTTTAAGCAATTTATTGATGGCTTTAAGAAAAACGCGCAGTATAAAGCGGAGCTACTTTGGCCGTACCCAATAATCTAACCAGCAGCCACAGTTGGCCGCAAATCTTCATATAAACTTGTTTGTTGTAGTTCGACTGATTGTGATTTCTAATAAGATTGTTTGAGAAAGATTCCCACTGTGTTCTGGTTTTCCTTATTTCCCGGAATTTCCATTTCCCTTACAGATCCTCACGACTTTCTTGTCACGCAGTCACAGGAAAATGTCGGGAGCACTCTTAATCGTAGCAGAGCCTAATACTAACTCTATAGCTATCATTGCTGCCAAATCGCATTAATCTTCCCATTAAACCCCCATGAAAACCAAGAACTAGATTAGCTAGGCTTGGGAGATTAAAAGCGCTAACCATTTGAAGCCACCTTAAATCCCCCTCTATCCGTTGCTCTAACTTAATGTATGTTTTTCTCTCTCCTTTACCAATTTATTCTTTTGATGTGCAAAAACCGAATAAAACGATGTCTTATTGTATACACACGAACACGCTTTAATTGTTGAATGTGCACCTCACACACACGCATTTTGATCAAAATGGCGAAACGCCAATACCTTCAACCCCGATGACGATGCTGGGACCAACGCCATCTATGGACGAATCATTTTACTGCTACTCAATGGGCCGTGTGTGGGTATGCGTTTGACTACTTTATCACGATTTTTCTGGATATCACAAACAATTTATCTCCTCAATGGGTGACGGTGGCTTCTGTACCAACTGAAGGTCGCATTCTGGTTCAGGGTAGGTGGAAATGTATTTTGGTATGTTTTGTCTGCTTTTGTTCTGCGAAATGTTTTTTTTCACAGATTGCTCTTAATGAACGCTATTGGTTCACCCGCTATTGCATGCGTTGCGGGGTGCATGGTAACGAAATCATTTTATAGTCTGTCATTAGACAATTTTCGATGTGTTTATTTTTCTGCGATGTAAGCAAAAACAGATAGATCATATATAGTTTTTTGAAACTCAATTGGACACCTCCATGGACATCGAAGTGGCATATTAACTTACCTTTTGCGACCAGAAAAATGCTTTGTAAACAATGACAATGCTTTTTGATTACATAACTATTTTTAAATAATCCAGTTTTATATTGAAGCCGTGGAAAAACTTGTTTGGATGTTGTTTTTAGAGAATTAACTTCGAGCTACTAATTATAATAACTACTTACGAGTGGTTTTTTTTTATATAATATATTTCGCCGGACGAATTAACAATTCCAGTTTTGAAAGTTGGGGCAATTATTAACCCTTTGGCTAATCAATTTTCAAATAAAAAAAACATGATATTTTCAATAAAAGCAAGACAATGTAAGGTAAATGGTATTAGATAATAAATGAATGAGACCAAAATAAGTGTTGATAAGATTAGCTTTATTTAATAATGAATATTTAATTACTTTATTTGAATGAAGGGAATATATTTACCATCTTTTTCTATTTAAATAAATACAAATATGAGCTATTATTTTTGAGATTATTATTAATTCACATTCTCATCAGGATTGTCTAGTGCCTACATATTAAGATTTATATGTTAAAAAGTAAACACTTTCAAAACTATTGGCTTAAGGAATCATGAAACCAAAAAGTTGACTTATAGTATATACAATATGTTGTCTGTAACAAATTTGATTAAGAAACTCTGAAGATAACGATAACGTCATAAATATACTACGACTTGAAAGTCAACACAGGATGCCAGCGAATTGTAGTTCTTCCTATGAGTGAAATGATACAAGTCCAATTATTTTTGTTTTAGTGATTCGAAAGTTAAAATCTTCAAGCTTCAATCTTCTTCATATCTAATCTTTCTTTGATGTTTTCTCTTTGAATGCAAGAAATCATTAATGATGCATATTTTTTTTAAAAACAACTCCTTTCAAAAAATTCAACAACGGAAGGTACCAGATGCGCTAAAAAGGGGCATGAGTAATTTATCCTTAGTTGTACCTGTTGGCAGTATATAGTTTTTAGAGGAAATATTTTTTCAAAGAAATTATCGATGATATTGTGAAGGTCATTTGTCAATTTCAAAGTGAATTTACTTTCAAAACGTTGGTACTGAATGTGAGAAAAACTGAAGAGAAAAAACAAGAAGATGTACGTTACGTTATTCTCGATATTTATAATATAATATTGAATATTCATGAAAAAGACAATGAATATATGTAAATACAGGTAACAAGCTACAAAGCAGTAGATTTCGACCTGTTTTCATAAAGCTCGTTCAGTGAAATTAGTAGAGTGAAACTAATTTTGAGCAGCGTTACCTTCTAAAATAAATAGGAAATTCACACATTTTAGTAATACATATATAATTTAGTTGGTACCAGTATAGTTACATTTGCGCATACTTAATAAGTGTATTTTCAGCAATTTTTTCTAAAAATCGGAATAGAAAAAAGTGACTTAAGTACAACAGATGCCTCTATTTCGTACATGCATAAATAAGCTCAGTTTGCATTTAACCTTATATTTTTGTAGGAGGATAGGGAGGATAATCAGGATAGAAAAACGTTCATTGATTATTTTGTCAATCTTTGGAGAGGAACTGCCTTTTGAGGTGGAAAATTAGAATGGGATTTCATGGATTCAAGCAAGATCTTTACCTCGTCCTTGTTCGAGAAAGTTATTGAAATGGATCTCTATTTCCTACTATGTGCTACCTGAAGACTCCATAATTGCAACTTGTTAACTTAACATTGGAATTACCAGCTAACAGCCAAAATTAGTGCAAACAAATTCTTCCCGGAAGCGATTCTAAACTTTACGGTAGCACACAGATGTGGCGACTTTACAATACCTTTCCCTGCCTCATTTTCCGCGGCCAATGCCCGCAGGGAGAAGGAATGTAACAGACATTCACTTCCCTTTATGATAGCGGCACACTTCTCGTAAAATTTAGAGTTATAAATGAAAGTGAGCAAAACTAATTCGATCCGGCAAATGTGCCCTACCTGGAGCAGTAGGTACCGGCGGCTTTTATGATTATGGTGCGACGAAAGAGAAAGCCCAAGTTGGCTCCAAGGTGGGCCAGAAGGTGAAGTGCGCCGAACGAATGAACCTCATTCAAGTGTCAGTTTTTCGGCCCACTGGGCATCCGCATCTTGCAAATGGTACCCTGAAGACAAATACTAGAAGATATTTCCGCTGGTGCTAGTATCCATTGGGTAACTTGATTGGGCGGATTGTTGCTAAGAAGATATGTTCACTTTATGCACAAAGACTTCATCAAAATACATATGGCGGCGGGAATGGTGCGGGGAAAAAAGCCTATTTATGGAATTGCACCAAGAAGCAAATCATGTGGATCAGAGGATTCGCAGGTGCTGATAGAATTTCTGTCTGTTTCCACTCGACGCTGTCGGTGCAAGTGGAAAGTTTAATGGGTCAAAGCATAGTTGCTCGACGGAAAGTAGCACAAGTGCTGCTGATTAAAACCGAACGTAAGACGGAATCGAGGCGCCTTTTGCGGTTTTTGCTTAATCAACGAAATTATGCTGGCGCAGCGATGGATTACTGATTGATACCTTTCGGCGTGTGTGGTAAACAGAGCGATTGCCGAACTGAAAAAAATTTGAATGAGAGCTGATCTGGCGAATTTTAAAACACTTTGATTTCAGTTTGAGAGTGGTATGCTGAACTTGCAAAATATTGCGATTAATTTTGGCGGGCTTTTTGTGCGGAAATTCAAGCGGACATCAATAATGCATATAGACGTTCCAGTAAACATCATGTTAAGGTTGTTCACTTATCTTACTATTTCATAGCGTGCACAGATAATGGGGACCAAACCAATAAATTCCTCAGTGCGCTATTGATTTATTCACATCATCGTGATTTAAATCTTATAATCTACGGCCACCCTAAGGAATTGAAGTCAATAAAACAAAGCGTGTGGCCCTCTTAATTGCTTCGTTATTCACACTACAACTGAGAATCTCTGATATAATCGCCTAAGCAGCTTTGATTGAAGGTAAATTGTCTGGAATAACCGCTGTGCCACCTCTAAGAAAGTAGTACAGGGGGCGAGAAGGATTTTTTGTAAAAATCCTATTACCCAATTGCATTGCAATTTTTGTTTTGTTTGAACAACTTATTTTAGACAATTAAATTTAATAGGATAAACAACGAGCTGTTAAACGTAACATAGTTGCACAACTTAAAATATCATTAGATCCTCGAAGTTCCATTAAAGAATTAGAAATTATTGAAGAGGATATTTGCTAGAAATGTTATTTACCGCACAAACAGAAACAGAATATTATCATAATTTTGAAATTACTCTTCAGAAACTACAATCTGGATGCCTTCCTCGTTGGCGTTTGAAGATTACTTTTACATCGTTAAAAAATTGTTTTGTTCGTAATTATTTCGAGATTTATTAATCGTACAATAAAAAGAGCTATTACAAGATTGGATTGGAAAATTGCCTACAAAAAGGTATCGTTTTCACATTAGTTGTAAAATTGAATCGAATCGAAACAATTGATTTTTAATAAATAGAATGTCTGTAACAGCAATTACTCAACTTGTTTTTATATTTGATACTATAGAATTTTTTCAGAATATTTTTATTTTTTACTACGAATTTATATATGTTATGACATAGTAGTAGTTATTTGACTCTTATTTTTATTTCATTTCCATGGTAATTCTTAAAACGTTGTCCCAAACCAACTCTAGGTAATTTTACAGTAATGTTATAGTACAAGCATTCCACCCATTGTATTTTTGGCTCGGAAGTGTATAACATATTCCACTCTATTTAATGACACGTACAGGTAGCTAGAATGTAGTGTTTTTGGAATCAAGCGTCAAAATAAATGCTATCAACTGCCGTGAAGTGGAAGCTGCATTGAAACTCTGTGCAACTAAATAATTCGGCCGTAGACCTTGGACATTGCAAAAAGATGCGGTAACATCACACAAAGCAATCGTCACTCAGTAATGAGACAAAGAAACAATGTTCCGAAGTTCATTTCTTCTAAACAATGAATGTCTAATTCTACGGATGTAAATCCAATGGACTTTTTGGGCTGTGCTGTAAACCACAGTGAATATTCAAAAAATACTTGAGTTTGAATATATCAAATAATAATTTTGTATTTAAAAAATTTAATATGGATTTTGGCTTTTGGTTGACTTCGAATGAAGTAAAAACCTTTAAAAGTGTATCTGTTATAGTATTTTATAAACTTCATTCCAGGCACCCTGCATATAAAAATGGGAAAACTAAAATTTCCATTTAATCGAACATATGGCTAGGTTCAGTTTTAAAAAAAGTATTTTTGGATACAGTACTACAGTCTCATCTCCATACAATTATTTTCTCTCGAACCCTGTTCTCTAGACTTATACTCATATTTCAGCTAAGTTCGCCGATGGACTAGTTATAATTAGTTTTAATATGGCACGGTTTGAAGGTTTTAAAACAAGATAATGCTATTTAAAATTTTTATTTACGTACATTGTAAAAGTACTCGCATTACTATTAATAACACTTCGAAGTGTACTTATTTAAGTTTTGTCCGTATTATTTCTATTTCGACTTGTTTTTATCCGTGAAGAGGAAAAAATTGGACACCGTCGACATTCATGCTTCGTAATAAGTTCGGCCTTACACTCGCCATTCTGACCATGCTTGCCATTTTGCATGATTACTCTATAAATGTCGATAGTATCTGTGACTCGGGACATGTGACTAGTCATTAAAAGCCCCTGTTTAGTATTTTTCAACAAAACAAAGCTTTAATAATTGCTTAAAAATGTTCCGCGTTTTTGCCTCTTCTCCGACGTTTTTTCTCGTAAAAATCAACTGAAAAGCATTTTCTTTCATTGAACGACGGTTAGATGTGGCTCGTATTTGACTGTTTTATGAGAATTAAACAAAAAAAAAAAAAAGATATTCGCCACTTTCGCAAATTTAATCATTTTTGAATCTACAAATCAGCGACGGAATTTTTTTATGCTGGCATAGAGTGTTTAAGTGTTCCTACTATAACCCTGCTGGTAGAAATCCAGTGAGATGTTTTTTTTTTTCAGACTGTGATTTTTATTTTGTTTTTAATGGGGTTTTTATTATCTACATGATCGTGGTCGTCTGATCGTTAAGCGTTTTATTAATTTTCTGCTCCTCCTCGTAATGTCCGCGAACCTGTTGCTGCCGATCGGTTAGGTATGTCTTGTTAAGGAGTTTTCTTAATAATCTTGGAGTGGTTGTTAACCGTTTTTACATTTTTTAACAGAAAATATTTGCATACAATGATCATCTTCTTTATCCTCAGAAATGGTAAGCTTAATGCAATGAAGAGAATTGGTTTTAAAACTGGATATTGCATTCGGTCCTTTACCCAACAAATTTCCTTTTTCAAGCTTATGCATTTTTTGTTCTTTTATATCATCTTGATTATCTTTCAAGATGTTCATTGCCTACTTGACTAGCAGTGCTTTAACAAACTCTTTTTAGTAAATCGCAGAAGAGAAGATAGTCATATGAATATGGAACACTCAAAATAAAGCAGGCAAGGTCTTTTCTGACCGTCGTACCAAATAAAATGTACATGTCAGAGGGAACGTTTCATTTTGAATTATGAAATTTTATATGTTCGCAAGCAGGACAGGAATGGAAAGAATGCGTAATCGAGAAAAGCAGTCATGCCAGGGGATATGCCTTAAATATCTTAAAAGATGTTCTCTACAAAATTTTTTTTGAGACTCACGGCTATAGAGATATAGAAAAAATCGCTCCTATTCAAGACTAGTTTATTTATAATTATTTAAGAAAGTAAAACAACATAATAGATTGATAAAGAGATTAGATTGACTTAATGTGATATAGATTATTATGGATAATAAATTAACCTTCATATAAAGTTGAAAAAATTTTAAACATAAAAATAAACATGTAATTATCACACAATTGTGTTTTGATTTTTCCTTTAATCGTCGTTCTTTTTGTACTTAAGAAATATAATAAGGAAACCTACCTTGAGCGTTAGGCCAAATTTCAGAAATATAATATTTCTACTTTTAAAAAATAACAAAAAGAAGTTAGGACCTATGTATATATTTAAAGCCTATGACCTATTTGTGTAATTTATATTTGTCTTATTACTATTGCTAGACTGTTATGTGAACAGCAATGTGAGAGTTTGACTCCCATTTGATCTGTTATTTACTGCACATTTCAATTTAAAAACAAGAAGGCTGCTTAAAAATTTCTGGGAAAATATGCTTTTATTGCATCGCCACTCTATGTGGGGTTTGCCAAATTTAGCAATATCGTTGAATTTGTTGACATACCAAATGCCTCGCAAATATTCTCAAGATTGACCCAAAATTTATCTAAGGCTTAAGAGCCGAAGTCAAGAATTGGCGAAAGGAGTGCCAATCCTAGATTATGTCGACCCTTCGAAAGCCAAGATTGATTTTTCAATCTATGCCCTGGCTTGAGCCAACCTTCAACTACTGATCTTTGTTTTACAATGTTTGCTCACCTTTGGGCTCATCTTTAAATAATCAATATTAGTTTAAACCAATAATTAGCATACGTTAGCTTTCAAGTTTATGGATTGCTTCAATATGGAATACATTTTTCTTACGAGAAAATATTTAGAAGCCATTAAAACTAGATAATATAAAAAACGTAACAAACAGTGTTCATAAACA
The DNA here is from genome assembly GCA_963969385.1 of Philonicus albiceps. Taxonomy (NCBI): domain Eukaryota; kingdom Metazoa; phylum Arthropoda; class Insecta; order Diptera; family Asilidae; genus Philonicus; species Philonicus albiceps. The sequence continues at coordinate 22,647,170 of OZ017773.1, read as the reverse complement.
TTGGCTTCTTGCGATTAAGATTACTCAGAAATCAAGCATTGCAAGGAGAATACTCCCTTCCAGTTTTGAGCCTAAACACTAGGTCAGGAGCTACGTTATCTAACCCAATGTGTATCTAGTCCTGGCTCACGATTGCCCCACATTTAACAAACGTTAACGTACCATAGGCGTGGTATGGTCAGTTAAATTTTCATACATTCTCTCATAAATGGGTTCTAAAATCTTATGTTACTATAAAATTAGGTAACTCTCCTTTAACAAATGAATATTTTCATATTGAAAAAGTATTCAAAAAATAAGCAGCACCAAATTTTGTCCTTATGCAAGAGAATTATAAAATTTTATTTAACCGAAGATAATCATTCGAAGTTTGAAGAGATGGAGGTCTTTTTACAATTATGGTACTCTGTGAAAGCAATAAGCGAAAATAAAAACTGCCCCACTTCCGGAAGCCTTCGCCAATATTTTTGCGGTTATATCACTATATCGTCGTCGTTATTCTTCGATTGCGATTCCCTCAAACATCTCCGAGAACCACCACTGCTAAGCCGCACTATTTGCTATTGTAATCCGATAGGAATAGGGGAGATGACGCACCAGCAATAAAAATAATGATAAGCCTGAGTCAAGATTAGTTGTGAAATTGCAACGGAAGCAAATTAACTCTTAAGTGGTCTTGCCTGACATTGAAAAATGTCGTTGAAAATTGGTGCAGCGGGAAGTTAATCTCTGTCATGTTAGCGCAAGTGGATAGGGATTATACGGCAATTTTTCACCCTAAACAACCCTCCGCTAAAATGTAACCAACGATAATAAGTATCACATCGTGTTATCGATTTTAAAGATCACGCAGCTTTCATTGTTTTTCAGTTTTTTTCGAATATGAATCAGGGCTAAATTGAAATATATGTATAGTTTGGCTTTTAAGAACTCATATTCCTTAGAAGTTTAGATATATGTAAGTGATATAGTAGAGTAGTTTATGTTTAATTAATTTGGTAGATTATATTAATTAATCTTGTCAATTATACCCAATGGTCACATTTTTGTTTTTGTTACCGGTTTTTTAATGAAAAAGCATACAACAAAGAATGGAAAAGATATTTATTCAAAGTATTGGTCATTCGATTCAACACATTTTGTCCATCTTTCTTGCAATTTATGAATACCATCCAAAAAAAACAGTTGTTCTTTGAGCCAAAACATTCATCAAGAGTACACACCACATTGTCATCTTTTCCAAGCGATTAAGCCTTAGAGTCGATGGGCAGCTTGGCCAGGCGATAACCACGATTTTTTACGTTTTGGATTTTTGAAATAAATCAATTTTTCATCACCCGTCACAATTCGATGCAAAAAAAGAATTCTTTTCATACCGTTGAAGCAGCATTTCAAAAATGGGTTTCTGATTTTCCATTTGCCTGTCATTCGGTTCATGTGGCACTCATCTTCCCACTTTTTGGATCTTTCCCATTGCTCCATAAGCGGTCGCTAATCATATCTTATGCCACATTTAACGTTTCTGCTAATTGTTTTTGAGTTTGGGTTGGGTCTTCGTCCAATAACTCCTGCAATCTGCATCCATAAATGTTTTTAGTCTACCCGAACGTTTACTGTCTCTCAAATCAAAATCACCGCTTTTAAATTTTCGAAACCACGTGTCACAGGTTTTTATGCTTGGAGCATGTTCTCCGTAAATTTTTACCAGCAAACGATGACTTTCAACGGCCTTTTTATTTTGATGAAATAAGAAAAGCAATGCATGCCACGAATGCTCTTTTTCAGGAATGAAATTCGACATATTCACAGAGCTACAACACTATGACGCTATTATTTAGGCAGAATGAGATTTTTATTGTTTTTGAAGTTTAATGACAGTAGAATAAAATGACATATATGTCAAATCATTTTATTCCATACCTATGGCTAGCGACATCTGTTAGAAAAACCGTTAAGGACTTTCCTTTACACCTGGTAAGTGTTGTCTTCCGATGACCGAAACAACTACATTAGCCTAACCTAAAAATAATCTAGTTACTCGCATAGTAACAATAAGCTTAATAAAATAAAGTAAATTTCAGTTTTTTCCTCTAATTCGGCGCCAAAAGATTATATGAATGAACGTACATACCATATATAATATATGTATATAGTTTTATATAGAAATTTTAGAAATATTTAGGATCAAAGTTATCACCATTCATGCAAAAACTATGACTATTTGAATACTCGTATTAGAGTTAGCTTAGGCTAAGGTGCCTGCACGAACCAAATTTAGCCTAGAACATCTGAGCAAGATAAGATTCGTGGACCCGCGGGAGTTAAGGTTAGGCCATATTTGGTTAATGATCTAGCAGGTAACCTCATTCTGCCACCTCCTTAGTTGTGAATTCGGCAAAGCATTATTTCTATTAGAGTTACCGGGTATTCTACTGCCTTTCTTGCTAAATAAACGTCTCTCATAGGTATACGAGTATATTATATTATTAGTTTTCAGTTTATCGTTTGATGGAATGTATGCTAATTTGTAGTAAACTCAAAATCGACTCCTCTTAATTTTATTTTTTCATTATTTTGAGATACTGTCAGACACCTTTGTTTAACATGAATATTAGTGTGCTACACTACATACTTATACTTGAAGCTATTTATAAATAAATGTAAAAATTACCTACTATTTTTGTTTGATCACTACTATTCGTTTTACGCGTAATTAGGTTCTAAATTTGTAGGAACAAAAGCGGCTGCTTTTTCGGTTGTATTTTTGATTGTGCTTTCCTAAGTAGTTTTAATTGAAATATCTAAATGGATGTGTAATAATCAACCACTGTCGTCTTGAATTAGTAACCCTGCACTGAATTCGCACAAGTCGTATATGCATAGATGCTAGCTGCGGAATAGAATACTGATCTTTTCTGCTGCTGCAGACTTATTAGAGTATATAGATGAATAGATAGAGCTAATGAATCCACAGAATTCTCTCGACTCGCAATAAAATTTGCCTAATGAGTTCTAAAGGTGAAAAATTCTAACGGCACCGACCCGGCCACAGACAGATCACGTTTCCTCTATTCAACCAGTTCTTCAGATGACGATAATTGAACCAGTTCAACGATAGACCCAGTCCCGCGTTATAGTGCAGTGTGTAGCGCAAGAAAGAAGAAGCCTATCGCCGTGTCGTGGTCCAACCTCTGAAGGGGCCGTTGCAAACGACAAAAACGTGATAGTCCGTGGAAGAAAAATTCGCTCAATAAGAAGGAAGGATTTTCAATTGCCCCAAACCGCCTGGCGGTGAACGCACGATTGGCAATGTATCGATGTCATCCGTCACCAATATTGTCGTATTCCATAGTACGTGCCTGGGAAAGATGAATGATCTGAGGTATTAACTCAAATCGTCTCAGGAAATTGCGAAAATCAAGAAATCCCTCGTGAACTTGGTGGGAAGTGACACACTCGATTGAAAACTGAGGCATTCGCGTGCCTAATGGTACTATTTCCGCACATATCACTTGCCTAGATTTAAAGCTCCGCCGTGTCGTGATCGTCGCTTACCAAAGAAAATAAATTGCTCAAGCGGTTCGTTTAGTTGTAAGCGATTTTTTTGCACTTTTAATTCAATTGTTTTTCGTCAAATTGGGTTAACGTGAACAAATCATGTAATTGACCAGGCAAAGTTGGGGATAAAAGCATTCCTGTACGTGCAAAACGGCCCGAGTTCGCTGTAGAGTATTCATGCTGGAAAGGAAGGAATATAGGCCACACCAATTTGAACCAATATGTTTTACAAATTGAAATTTAAGTTATTTTGATTTCAGTTACAAATCTCGAATTTCTTATTTTACGAGTATTTATCGTTTTCTTTATTAATTGATTTCACTTAATACAAGCCACAATAGAACTTAAAAGTAACACTAAAATAAGACTTAAAACTAGTTACACTAAGGAGAAACAGGGTCATGAACATAAAACAAGCAAAAGAAAGGATTGAAAAGACGGGCAAGTGCAGGTTTATTTATTTATTTATTTATTCGCTTAATACAAGCTACAAAACTATGGAGAATATCTAAATTAAGCTAGACTAAAAAAATAACTATAAGCTTTTAGAGAACAGATATAAGTAAATATTTGATCGATTTATGCTAGTGGTATGAGAGGGAGGCTAAACTTGGCTGCTATATTCAAGGAAAGGCTTAACAAACGCGACCTAGAGGGATTTGGCAACATAAGGATTAATGTACTCCTTTGACAAACGTTTCACAAAGCTAAGTGCGGAGTTTGTCCCAGCGACCACACTGTCAATGTGATTACGAAAATTAAGTTTACTTTTGACACCAAGATCACGAAGAGAACAAACACTTGGGATAGGTACACCAGACAACAAATAAACTTTGGGGGGGAGAAGACGGACGTTTAGAGGAGTAAGTTATGTATTGGCATTTGAAAAAATTGAGCTCAAGCGAGTTTTTCTGGCACCAGGTACTAAAATTATCTAGATCATCTTGTAGCAGTCGTCAATGGCGGGAGTTTGGTGATACAGAACAAAAAAGGACCTTATACTGACGTTGAACAAGGTAAGACACCATCCAAGAAAGAAAAAGTTGATTGGAACCAAGGGATTTTGAAAAGACCTAATTTATGGGAGATTTTGTCAAACGGTTTACTGAGGTAGGCATATATTGCGACTATAAAAATTTTCCTGAAAGTAATCAGGACCCAGCCGGACATGACCGATGCATATAATGTAAAGTATGTAACGCAGAAAATTGCTTGGGTTTTGGCCAGGATTGCCTGATTTGGAACTAATCAGGATCATCTGATCAGAAATATTTTATGAAAATACCTTATCTGGAACTAATAAAATTGTCCAGATGAGAAATACTTTATATGGGTCTCTTGATGAATATCTAGCTTTTTCAAAAACAGTTCTTACTTGACCTAAATTAAAACATTTAGATTAATTACATTAATTGATTTCTGGATATGTATTTAAAATATTAAAAAATCCTTAATTTATTATATTAGCAAATAATTATAAAACTATAAATACTATTTAACTTATTATCATTAACGAATTATGTATTTCCTAATTGTTAAAGTAATTAAATAATACATAAAGTTAATAATAAGAGAGGTACCTAAAAGTTATAAATTAATAATTCATCTTTAAGGATAGACTGAACTTAAATTAAGTATATCAGTTTTTTTAAAACGAACGATTTCCCATCGTTCCATTAATTAAGATAGATAACAATGACCTAATGAATTATATTAATTCTTTGGCTATTCTATTTTGTATCTGTACTAGGAGCTCAAAAAGATCTCATGGTACTAAGATTAGGTTATCCTTTGAATATCCTTTTCCTTGTATTCTTTGATCCATTTTTTTGGAATAAGCAATAATCGAGGACGAGGCAAAACACGTCCAAGCAAAAAAGCTGTTAAAAATTAATTGAACATTTAAAAGAGCCGAGCTTGTCAGCATAAGGGACATGAGTACCAACATAACGCCACAAAAAAATCGAAAATTGAATATATGTACGTAGCCCGCGGAAATTCAAAATTTGCGATACTTTTTGAACAGACCTCGTATATACAGTCTGGTGCATTTTTTTACTTACAGAGGAAATGTTTATTTATAATTTTTTTACATACAGTATATTGAAAGTACAAGTTGACTCCGACGTTTGGAATCGTTATTCTGGACGAGTGGACCAAGCCCACTTCATACGAGTCCACGTCCAAAAAGTCGATTCCTCACTGAACACATTGTACGACCAATCGCTATTCCCGGGTAGCGATAACGGCTTCGGAAAGGAGGAATTTTGATATCCTAACATAGTATTCTACGCACAAGGAAACGCTATTATTGTCCTTGAGGTCCTGTAACGTTGTTGGCTTGTTGCGATAAACCAACGGCTTAACGTAACTTCAAAAAGAAATCCAACGACGTTAAATCTCATGAACAAAACCACCAAACCATTTCCCGAGATTACACGGTAACTGAACTTTCCGTTCAATAGATCAATTTGTTGCCCAGCTGTGTGGTATGTGGCAAGATGGTTTTCAATGAAATTCAAACTTTAGCAGAGCCCTTCGAAGAAGTTCCGATGCTTCAATTGATTAATTTTTGATACTTCGATCGGTGCGTAATTTCACTGGCACATGAACGCAATAGTGAATATTTTCACTCAAATTTATCAACTATATATACTATATATATATGTAGTAAATTTTAATAATTTTCAAACGTTGCTCGTTGGTGAACTTCACCATGCTAAAAATGTTAACTTTGACGCTTTGCCGTGAAAATTGTTATGTCCCTATTGAAAAACACTTCATATATATAAATTTAAAAGATGCCGTATTTCACTAAACAATTTAGTAATATATCACTAGTGGCAACTACAAATTCCTACAAAATTCTTAACCCTACAAAAACACAATTTCAATTTCATATTTTTTTGTTTTATATCATATATAGAGTGTTCTTTAGTGGGTATGCCAAAATGAGTGGGATGAAAGATCTGACCTAGGAAAAGAAAAAAATGTATGGCTGGGGTGAGCCATCTCAACCGTTTGAAAGTTACAGGTCGGTTCGAAAATCCCAATTGGTATGCATATCATTATTTTATTTTTATTTATTTATCTCTACTCAACGTAGTGACATTTAACTCACTCCAGAAATCTACTATCTTAATGTCCTTTCCAAAGATGTCAGCATTGTTAACCTTCCACCTCCCACTTCCGATAGTGGAAAATATATTTCTCATTTTCCTAAAATTCAGCCTTTCCTCACATTTTCTTCGAAATTTATAGATAGATATCGATTGGGTTTTTAACTATGATCTGACTGACCCTCTTTTATAGAAAAATTTCTATCAAGCATTAGTAACAAAACATCAGGATATACACAAGTATGGTGGGCTAGGAAAAGCTAATTCCGCCAATAAAATAAATTCCATTAACCTTTTATGACAGCAATAATTAAAACTAATTACCTGTGCATGCTCAACAAACATATCCAATAATTTTTTTGGGGCATTTGGTTCGTTTTAGGTTGCAATTACAGAGCCAGTCAGGATTTTTTAAAGAACATATTTTTATACCTCTATTTTACCTAGATATGTTGGACCTTTTGGAAATCTAATATGATGAGCAATTCGATAAAATTAATAAATAAGTGTATTAACTACAAGAATTTCGGAGAAAATTCGATGAAAATATAAACTTTAGGAAAATGAAAAGCATTTTTTCCACTTTCGAAAATTTTACGTATAGGACAGCGCTGAGTAAAAGTTTTTATTTAATACTGTTATTATATGTAGCAGGATGCAATAAAAATATTTTTCTTCTTTAAATTCATTAGAATGTTATAAGTACCTCGGTACGTTGTTTGATTAAATTAAAGCATAATTAGTATCGAAATTTTGCTACCCAAGCCACCCAACGTTTCTAGTTCGCATAATTTTGTAAAAAAATCCTCCCCACTGTGCCTGACCTAAATATTGCTTCCGTCGAAAAAATAAAAAACTTTAGTATTTCGTGCCGACAAGCAGTTACAAACTTTCACCCCAGAAACCTCGGACAAAGCCGAACATACATATTACCAATCTCAATTAAAGTTTAATAGTTGTTCGCACCTACTTTGATCCTTGAAAATGAAAACCCCATCGATCCACCCCATCTCTCAGAAGTGAGCTACTCCGAAATGCCAAAGCTTGAGTAATGGCGTGCAACGAGTATCATCAATTTGTTCCTATTTTCCCGCCGCAGCCTTAGCCACCCACTTTGTATTCTACCGAACAGAAGATAATTGAAATAGTTGGAAAATTTGTCTGTTCTTTGCGCAGGGTCCTAGCGAAGTGAGTGACACCTCCCGAAATTTTGGTGTACCTGGGAAATTGTCCAAATTCAATTCATTTACTTTGCCAGAATCCTCAGGCTGTTTCCATTCAGTTCAGAATGTCAGAAGCTCACAAGCTCATAAGAACGCCAGCAGATTAGGGCTGCGTACAGCCCACTTGGGATGAGATTGCTGCGTTCGTGTTATGTGCTACAATCAAAGTGGCTTTTCGTGTTCAACAACATTTTTCGAAACTTTTGGAAGTGTATGCGCTTTCATGAGCTTCTGGAAAATAAATTCAGGTTGAGTGGACCATTTGCTTTGGCTAATCGCAGCAAATCTACGAAATTGAAACGCACTCGACTTAGACTGGAGGAGGAAAAACGACGCCTTTAACGTTGCGGGATGAAAACTTAATCAGGACAACGCAAAAATACAGGCGTCAGCTGGATATTGTGGGCGCCCCCAACCTCATTTAGTCTGCCGCAGAGGGAATAATTTATCACAGTGACAGAGAACTTTTAATCCTTGAATCTCTTTCCAAATGGTGCCGAAACGCTCTCGGCTCTGGCACATAGGAGGGACGGTGCTCATAGCTTGGAATGGGATGCCTCAGACGCTGCTGGTGATGGTATCGATCCAACCCGGTCGTTCGGAGATGGCATATTCTAACATTTTTGATGATGTCATATCAATTTATGATCCACGGATAAATGACAACCGGAGGATATTCTATAAGCAGCTTTATCCCGCGTACCTATCCTGAAACAAACCTACACCAAATGCGGGTCCAGAATAGCTCTAGACCGATTTGTCATCCAAAAGGGATTTCAAAGTTTATTGTCTGGAGCCCGTTTTTATGGCGCCCTGAATTTTTAGAAGTGGAACTAGGTCCATAACTTCACTTACCCTTCTTCTGATTAAAGCAGTGCTTTTGTCGTTTTGGATGGTTCACGGGTAATGGGATTTAATGTCCTTTTGTCTCTGGGATTACCGAATTCCTGGCTACTGATTTCGGGTATTGGGACACAAATAACTGTTGGACCCTGGGGTTAGGTTGAAGATGAAGCTGTAAGCAAAACAACTGAAGGAATGTAAAACAGAAAAAGTGTTTTAGTTAAATGCCTCAAGGAGTTAGTTTAGCTTGAAGAAATATTTCGGCAATTTCGATTGATACCTATAGGGAAAATTTATTAATCAATAAATAGAACAGTTATTAATATGTAGGAATGTTATCTTAAAAATTAAGTTTTTCGAACTAACCTCTTCAAAGTGATATATTTTCATTTTGAAGGGAATTACTTATTTATTTATTTATTTATCGCTTATTACAAGGTACAATAAATTTAAAACTAATTAACAAAAAGATTAAAATTAAAGTAAAAAATAATAAATTAAAATTAGAGCACGGGAATGATAATGGCACATGACAAGAGAGAAAAGAAAAAAACAGGCAACATTAGGAGGAATTAAGGGCATTCCTGAGAGAAGATTAACTTAAACGGAGCCTTTTTAGACAAAATTATTCAATGAAAATAAAAAGACTGATGAACTCACTACTGAATTCGTTTATTCCGTGATATGATTAATTTGTTGTGCATATTTTAGGGTTTTTTCTCTCCTTGAAAGGATTAATATAATAAGTATTTTGAATCTGAAAATGAAAATATTCGATTACATCACGGTTTTGAGACTCATAAGATGTAAGAAAATACCGTATTTTGGCTATTTTTAAGAATTAATACGCAGAAGCTCAAAACATGTATAATGAAGTTTAAATGTTTAACTGTATTTATATAATATCAGTTATTTGTAATATCTCTCAAGATTTACTTAGGAGACAAGTTTTACTACGTACTCAGTTTATTCACTTCTTAGGCCTTGGGGGAAAGACTTTTTTGGTAAGCAAAGCTTGAAAATAGTGATTTTTTAACTTAACATTTGAGACGAAGTAAATAAATGGCTTTTTAAAAGAATTGTTTGTATTTTTCTTTAATATGTTCAGCCCCATCCATTTTGTAGACATTTTTAAAAGGATTTTGTTCATTTATAATCCTTACACATCCTAATACAAAATAGAGTCGAAGATATAATATCCATATGGAGTACAATTATGCTCTCGCTAAAGGTTCTTAATATGAAAATATACTTAATATTTTTATTAAAATCAACCAAATTTCATAAACTCAGGTTAAACTTTATTTGCTTTTTTTACACTTTCACTCATTTATAAATTCAATATACTTAATCTTATTATTTTAACATTATTGCATAACATTTACAAAATGCTTGTGGCATCTTTTAACCGTAGGTTAAATCGCGTCGCTAATTTTGATTTAATTAATATATTCCATTATAATTACGTTTATATTAATATTAAAATTTAACGAATGAATGAAATTTTAAGCTAATACGAGTTTCAGCTGAAAACTTGCCCCCTAACTTCTTTATAAAAGCTATATAATAAATACCTTCCTAATCCCTAATTGGCATACACCGCATCTTTTTAACATTAATAATTATGTAAATGTAACATGGTGACAAAATAATAACAATCAATCAACACCTAAAAAATTAATAAAAGCACAGACGAAGCCTTGAATGCCGTTTACTAAAAAAATGCTTAAACTGGAACTGGATTGTGTTTTTTTTTTGTCTTATAGCCATCATTTGCATCTCTTGCATATTCCATGTCTTCCAAACAAAATTTTTATGCAATTTTTGCTTTAACCTTTATTAATTTAAATTAGCTTGTTATTCAGTTGTAAATTTTAAGAATTTTTTGGTAGCTAACATGTTTTTTTTCTTCTACTTTTCAGGTGAGTTCGTATTTTCTTCTTATAAAACTATAGTCATTATATTCACAAGATTATGAGAAAGCGTTGCTGTGTCACAAAAACTACAACGTTAAGGGACTTCAGTCATTTCATTTAAATAAAGTAAAATGTTAAGAAATATAGGTAAGTACAATCATTGGTCCAATAATGAGATGAACATTAGAACTCGAGGTATTGTAGTATGCGGGTATTCATATACTAGTACAGTGTTGGAAAAAACAAAAGGAATTCAACACAAGAAGGTAGTTTTTAAGAAAAATATAACTTTAAAATAAAATATATTCAAAATTAATCCTCTTACATCCTTCTATATAGCGACAAAATAATATTAAAGTAAATTCAACATATCACAGTGACAAAAAGTTTAATTTCTTACAAGTAATAAAAATTGTCTGGAAAGAACTAAAAGAACTCTACTATAGTTAAAAAAATCCTAATAACAAAATAAACTTCAGTACTTACTAGCGAAGCCGTTTTGTTTGATAACGGATTGACATCTTATTGACAATGATAAAATAAAGTTAGTTTTTATGTGGTTAGAGAACCTCTGTCCTCTCAACTGCCTCTTAACAATTTCTCATAGATTTTCTGTGGGGTTTAAGTCATGTGATTGCGCAGTCTTATCCAAATATTGGCCAGTCAGTTAAAAATTTTGAAGCACATTTGGTCCCGATCGTACTGAAACCTCCAACAAAGTGACATTACTTCTTCTACATACGGTAGCATGTAATTCTTAAAAATTTCTTTATACTGTAATAGATTTTGTCTTCAATTCGCACCTGGTCTTGGTGGGAATTTGGCTTCAATGGCTCTATTTATGATGGTCCTATCAGTGATCTTCAACGGGATCTGCCTGAGAATATCGGCTGATGATAAAAAACGGGTTTATTTTTATTTTTCGTGCTGTCGTCTTCTTGGGACGTCCACCTTTGTGGATAGTTTTCACATTACCGGTCGCTTTAAACTTTTTCAAAAGTCGTCATATCACAGATTTGCCTTTTGAGTCAAACCCTTTTTGAAAATCACTTTTGATGCACTCCTTAGTGCACTCGCTATACTTTTTCCTGGCCATGCTCATTAAATTCGATTAAATAAACAGTGCGCGATGACTTGTACTCTTCAAATGAAAGCGCAAAGTAAATAGTTCTTAACGTACATAACCGTTGCAATTGTATAACGATACATTAATTGTTACATTCTTACCCGTGCAGATTGTGAAATTACGTTTTTCACTTATATTCTTTGACCTGAATAAAAGTTGCTTTATTTTATTTTCCAGGTAATTTTTATAGTTGTAAGAATTTAGACTGTTTATCACTGTGATATGTAGAATTTACTATAATATTGTTTTATATTTATATAGAAGACTGCAAGGGGATTAATTTGAATATATTTTATTTTAAAGTAAAGCATACACTTGTTATTTTTTTTCTTAAAAACTGCCTTCTGCGGTTAAGTTTTTTTTTCAACACTGTATGTAAATGTAAAAATTTCGGAGAAAGCACGCATTAGAAATTGTGTGACAGAATTTATGGCAAGACTAGGTATATTACAGTTCTATACATTTCTATAATAGAGGTCTAATTATTGCTTTTACACCGCCATTAAAAAGGAGATTAAACATTGTTAGAATATATAATATTATAATATATTTTGCCAGTTACATTCAATTTAGATATTACAATCTGTAGTTAATTTGTATGTGGCAAGAATGCTTTTACAATTGCACTAAAGTTTAATTCTCCTAAGGCAAATATCAATCGAAATGACGGGTATTCACTCGTGGCTATTTCTGCAATCGTAGTCGACTCCCCAAAAACAATAAAAATTGTACGAAATCGTTTAATTTTCATTAAGGAGTTAAACGACTGAGGTTAGTACGAGTGTACGCACATGTCGTCGGTAACGTCCTCGCAGGTAATTATAACCAATCAGGGACATATGCGGCAATTATTGTTGCAGTGATACATTCGCGATACCCAGAAACACGTCCGCAATAAAATTGTTGCCCCGGTTGTCACGACGCACCATGTCTTTTTGCGTTGTTTGTCCGGCACAGGCAATGGTGTCAAAAGCGGAATGGGCCGCAATATTCGTATCTTATTTCGACTAATACCGCCGTGAGGTCTGGTGCGGTGTGAGGCGGTGTGGTCGCGACTATGGTTGTATCGCTGGATGTCTATCTTTTTACCGAACGCCATTAAAGGTAATTTCAACCAGTTCAGATTTACGAAGCCTGTTTGATTGGTTTATTGCTGCTTTGCAGGCTCTAGGCGAAAAAATCTTTCGTAATGGCATAAAAGCGACCAGTGCGCGGTACGAGCCGCTCCAGCCTCAGACAGACCGATGCAGTTTGCTCTATTGCTGATTAGGAAAGCTGCCTGAAGTCCAGCTCTGATCCATGGCGGCTGGAATATGGCTTTATCTAGCCGAATATCATTGACACCTGGTTGATGACATTCTATTTCCAAACTGAACTTCGTGTTATTCCTGCTTAGTTTACGCGAAATTTAATTAAATTCGACTCCATTAAGACGAATGTGGTTTGTAGACAGCCTATCCAGTGTATCGTCCGGATTTACTCAGTGCGTGCAAGGCTTGAGGGTGTTACGCATGTGCATTTATATGCCCAGGAGAAGCGCTCATATTCAGTGCGGTTAGTTGTCTAAAATGTCAAATGTTATTTTTGATTGTCTTTCGTAATTAAATTGCCTCACATGTATCTTCAGCGTCCCCTGCAACCAGACCTGTCGAAAATTAATTGCCTAAAAGATGCATTCATATATTTCAGGGTAAAAAGTTTCATAACGTTTTCAATTAAATATGCTCTGCTGTCCTTGCAGTCTGATGTCCGGGGCCCCGATTTGCATATACGGGTGCCCATTCAGAAATTGAAATACGCCGGCCACTCCCAGGCACATTGGTGTACAATGAATGTGCCGGCGATTTCGCATTTCCACATGTTATGGAATGACTTCATACGTGTAAATACAGGACAAGTGTTGAGACTCCAGAGATATCAGAAACTTATACGACGGAGCACCTTATCGGGGCGCATATCGGTGCAGCAATGCCATGACAAAGTGTGACAAATTAAGAAATCGAAACATTGCGCCACAGGGAACTATAGGGCATATTGTGACGGGAAACTTTGTTCAATGGGAGTTTCGTTGAGCAACTTTTCGGAAGAGGAGGCAACTTCGAGTCGGAAAGTGTTATTTATTGCTCGGCGATAAGGGCAATGGGTTTTTGACGTGACACTCTTAGGGATGTTATTGGTTTCCTAGGTGTAAACTATTTGGGACGGTATTTTATCACAATTAGGTGCAGATTATTAGTGGCCTGTTGATGTGGCAAATTGAACTATTTATTTTTATTAGAACAATATCATGGGTAAATTTGTTTATTTATTTATTTCGCTTAATCTACAATAAATGGCTTAGACTAAACTAAATTAATAAAAAATAAGTGAATAACCTAATTTATAAGTAGTTTAAAATAGTTAGCGATGCGGGATGGGTTCATCAAGGGAAGGATTTCGCTGGTAAAGAGCATACCAACGGTGGAGTTATTAGCCAATAGGATATCAGAGTGATTAACAACATTCACGATATCGTTGATGGATAATATGAAAATTAAAGGACCGAGGTAGTTACCCTGATGGACGCCGGGATGGTATGTGGAGGGATTAAAAATCCAGGAGCCAAAGCGGACTCTATAATTCTGATTATCGAAATAAGCACTAATCCATAATATAAGGAGAAGGAAAGCCAAGATAATTTAATTTGAGGGTGATAATTTGATGAGAGATTTTATCAAAACATTTGCTAAAGTCAGTGTCAATAACATCAATTTCCGCAGGGTGAGAAAAACAAAGGTTGTTAAGTTGTTAGTTGTAGACCTATCTTTGAGGAATCCATATTGAACTGAGGATAAAATGTTATGGAACCAAAAAAATTTAAGAAACGTACATAATGCCATACATTGAATTATAGAGGTAAATGACAAAAATAATGTAAATAATTACATAAAAAAAATATAGCAAAGTAAATATCATGTGTTCTAAATTATAAAGGTTCAGAAGAATTACATTACGCAGGCTAGAGACACTTTTCTCCCGAACAAATAATATACTCGTGCATATGTAAATAAAATATATAAGAATTTTTTATAAATTGAAAATACAAAATTGAGAATATGACGATAATGATCCTCCGCTGATCTTTATTCAGTATACGTTTTATAAAAATTTAAGTTTTTCATATTTTTATCTTATAGTTTAATGTTTAAAGTTTCATTTTACCAACGTTAAAGACTTCTATGATGCTTCGACCTTTCGCCCACAACTTTATTCACAAAACTTCAGCGTGCAGTAAAAAAGTGCGCAAATGCCACAGCTGAATGTATCAAAAATGAACATATTTTACGAATTTTATTAGGGTATACAGAATTAATAATGTAATAAAATAAAAAAGGGGCTGTTATTTACATCATTTATGTTTGAAAAACAATTAACAAAAAATAATGTTTACTAAAATTATAATATTGTATATATTTTTTTGATTTTTTGGATTTTGGACCGCATTAGCCACCCCCGGTGGGATATGTTACTCCTTAAGATGTGAAATGTCTTATTTGTAAGTGATGTCAATTTGAAAAAGTGATTATTACGAGTCAACTAATAATGTGGCAACGAATACGTAGGTGGATACATTTTTGAAAATATCCAAAGAAAACATTTAACCAAAAATAAGCAATTTTTTAAACTCAAATTGATGGACATCATTCAAATTTTGGACATCTGTAATGAAGCATATGCTTGCAATATCGATCGCCGCAAGATTATACAACATTAATAAATTCGGAAGTTCTAGCGTATTAAAATATAAAATTTTCCTAGGTAAATAATTGTCTTTAGAAAAACACTTCTTGCACCAATTGAAGATTATTCGTGACAAATTCATATTTTTCTTCCGCCGTTTTATAACTTAACTGCCCTTTGACCACGCCGATTCTTCACTTGATTTAATTTTTTCCATCCTCAAATAGACACCATCAAGTCGGCAAAGACCAGCCGCATACGGATGTTTCGGGCGTAAATTAGTTTGATGAGCGGTTTACAGTCAAGCCATTTATGTTCAGAAAAGACGCTCAGGGATCGCACTAGTGGGTGTTGCTCTATCTGATATCGAAAAATGCGCACTCGGGATGGGTACGTTGAACCGCCCGCGTCGTTGGTCGTCATCACAGCCAAGACGGAGCACTTCCTCTCCCCACGAAAAATTGTCTGCCTCCCTCCTATCTGATTGCAAGAGATTCGCACAAAATGGCAAAAGACCGAAGCTAATTTGTCGCCACGGATGCTGTCTTCTCGGAGACGTGTAGTCTTTGAGGTTATGATTTATTGTCGTTGGGTGCGGTGAGGAAAATTAAAGAGAAGTGCTGTGGATCCCTTTTAGAGCAGCTGGGAAACATTGAACTTGATGTACTGTTATTTTTGCATTGAGTACACAATCACCGAACATGTCGTCTTTTTCTAAGAGATCCCTAATGTACCCAGATTAGTGCTAATCTCATGGGATCTTAAAGTTTCGTCAGTAGCTTCAACTTTCCAATCTAAAAAACGTTTACTGGAAGCCTAATCTTAGAAGTTATAAATACGCCTAGGGAGGCCCATCGTATAAAACTCCATCAGTCCTGCACTGCAGCGCGTGCATATCGCAGTAACAAGAAATTCTTACCGTAGTCATTCCATGTGAAACACTGGGCAAATAAATTTGGCTCAGAGTCATATGTCCACTACCGCGGATAGACACGAGTGCCATTGCCCAATGAGGATACCTTGCAGGTATCTTAAAATAGAACGGACTTCTTGCAATAAAATCTGGATATATCCAGCGAAGCTGCAGTAAGATGAAGTGCTCTTCATCAAGACCAAGAACTTCAGCAGCAAAACGCAGAGATCCAGTGCACATATGACAACCGGCTCCTGTATCGCAATTACAATGAAACCAAGTAGTTATAAACAAGCAAAAATCTTAGAATTGACCGTTTTTCTTGGACGCTAAAGCTGAGACCTAGTTCAAATAGAGAAAGATCTGCGCTGGAGATCGCGGTAAAGAAGGTGAAAAACTTCAACGGAATATATCAAGATTCCAAGAGATTTCAGCGTAGCAGCAGCACCTAAAGCAACGGCACGGCAGCCAATGTAAGAGCACTTCTTCGAAATGTGATCTGGCAAAAAAGGGAAAATATTGGAAGAAAGGTTGACGAGGGAGATGAAGAACTGCGATATCGCGGTATCGGTCTGTCTCGATACCTCTAAACTGTACCGAGCCTCGAATCTCTGCTAATAGACGGATAATGCCGCACCACTAGCTCCAGCACGACTAGTCATTGACCTTATCCGCAACGTGAAGAACGCAGAACTAGTAGGCATCTAGAACGTGCACATAAAACCGAGAAGAGTGCAGAACTGGTCTCCGCCTTAAGTTATCGCCAACGACATTTCGAACTCGTTGATCTACTGTTGTCTGTTCTAGTCATCTTTGATTTGGAATATTGGAGCCCTGTAATTGCGTAAAAAAGCTAATTAGAAAAATAAGTATAATAATGCTGTCTTGGTTTTACTTGGAACTTTTTGTAATTGTAAATCGTTGCTATCATCTTTTCGAAATTTTGTCTTATTTAATTTATTAAAAAAACATCTAACGCATACATAACATACAAACTTATATATTCGATATACGCTCACAATATTTTCACAACTATTTATTTTTCTGTTTGGTACTCTAACACTTTCGTAGAAACGAAATTAAATCAACGAATAATGCTTATTTTAATCGGTTCAGTTTAAAAGTGTAATATTGTTTAAAATTTAGAAAACTCTAAACAATGTAGAGTGAAGATGAATCAATGTCATATAAACAATTTGCCTATCGGGCTTTCTCTTATACTGGTCAGGATCACTTCCTTTGTTCGTGAAATTGCGTTCCACCTAATTACTGCTACATATTTAGTTTTCGCAGTTTTATCTGGGAAATGGCAAATCAATGCAACACAAAGTTTTCCTTTATCTCTCTTCTTTAGCGACCGAAAATTTGAGGTATTTTTAGAACTTTTTTTAAGGTTAAAATAATGAACAGCGATATTGAAACTTTTAAAGTATTAGGTCTACCGGAAAGTTCTGTCCGTTTTTGAAGAGGATGAAAATGATACAATTTTTAACATATTTAACTAGATTTACTGTACGATATAATTTCTATCGTTCCTTATAACTTCTTCCCAGCAGGTTGGCAATTTATAAAGCCTATTTTTGAAGAAAAACTACAGCAGCACTACTGTAAACGTAAACGTTTTCTTTATTTTTGAATTTTTTTCTCATCAAATAGGTCGATGGGGGAGTATGGTCGATGCGAAAGAATTTCCCATCCTAGTTCTGGCATTTTCTGGCGAGTCGCCAAAGCAGCATGTGATCTAGCATTAACGTGATGCAGTATGATTTCCTTCCTATTGAATATTTGAATATTGTCAGCCTTTTTTCTTGGAGTACTTTATTAACTCGTCCATTTGCAGACTGTATTTCTCCGAATTTAGCTTTTTCTTAGGTTCCAAAAGCTCATAATGGATTGGACCTTGCATGTCCCACCATTATACACAGTATTCTCTTTTTAAGGCTCAAGCTCGGTGTAGAGGTGAAGAAGACATGTTTTCCGGGTTCACACTGTTTTCCTTACGATGTTTTCATATGTAATCCATTTTTCATCATTTGATTTATCATGGTCTTAAAAATATCGTCATAAACCACAAATGGCCGCCCAGAGCGTGGCTTATCACTAAGACTGAAATCACCTGCTTTAAATTTTTCGAACTATCTCCTACACTTTCTGTCCGAAACACCATCTTCACCAATAACTTTTAACAAATTTCGACACGCTGACAATGACATGGGTTATCTTTGTTGTAGTTAATTTTGAAGGGCACATAATAAATGCAATTATAAAGATAGCTCATAAGAACATGTCCAAATATATTCAAACTTGAAACGAAATTATCAGACAGAACTTTCCGGTAGACCTAATATATTATAGACGTGCTGCATACGAGTACAAAACTATGTTTTTTTAAATGATTGGCGCTAAATAAGATTGGACTGAGTGGTGTGGTAGATTTTGACTCTTCTATTTATCTGAAAAATATACACCAAGAAAATTATTAATCAGTATGAGTACAATTATGGCCGGAACTAGAAAAATATTAAAAATTGATAGAATGAGGTGCTTTTGAAATTGAAACTCTAAAAACAGATCTTTTTCTTATCAATTTTTAAATGAAAAATTAAGATGTTTTTGAAATAAAATATTGATTCTAGTCCCGCGATAGCCATTTTTTATATCTTTCACAACACCGTGCAAAAAACAGTAGTTTCGAGATAAATGACTTTAAAATTTTAAGTATGAATATTTTTAAAAACTTCCTTTCGTTCGCAACCTGTTAATAAAGCTATAGAACTTGAAATACTGTGATTGTTTTTACGAAAATTTGTCAGTTCATTCATAAATATATAAATAAAAATTCATTTTTTGAAAATTCTGAACCTCCGGGTCCCCTTAAATTGTTTAATTTCAGAATTCATGCATAATCATTTGTGAGAATACGATGCTTTAAGCATTTCTCATCTGTCTTTATGTTAAAATTTCAAATGGTTCCTTTTGTTTAATCCCTTAACGTTTTTTGTCAAGTATAATCGTGATAACACTATGGCAAATTTTCACATATTATCAAGTATACTCGTTACATATGTATATAATAAAAATTGGATTCGTATCCCTAATTAATTTATCAACTATAATTTTTTTCTAAGAAACAACAAAAATTGAACTTTAAAAAATCTACATTTTAGAATATTCATTAGTTTTACCATGTCCACCTGGATCACAACCATTTTACTCTCAGGCTATTAATTCTCTAAAGTTGAAATTTGGCATGGTTATAAATATGTTGTGAAATAACTAGTTTTAAAAACATTTTTTTAGAATGCTTTCCCTACATGTAAAATTGTGGTAGTTTTTTTTTATTCGCGTACCTCATTTTGTAGAGAGTAGATCCGTTTACGAAATATTTACTTTTGCTAGACTTACGCATGTTCTACTATCTAAACTGCTATTTTTGAATATCTGAAAAGCGAAATTAAAAACAAAAATATCACATATAATTAGGTTCTACTAGTTTATTAAACAACCAATTTTTTTTCTAAACTAATCTGTTTATGCTGTATTTTTGATCAGTGCAATAAATTTTATTTATCAACAACAAATAAAATATATATTTTCAAAAAGAAGTTAAACAGGTAGGGGGGTTTAAAATTTACATGATACAATAATTGTTTTCTAAGTATTGAGCAATTGTGGAAATATAATAGAAACGAAAGATAAATAATTTTTTACCTTTAGTTAGGAAATTAAAACTAGTGTAGTTTTTACACGCCAGACGAAAGGGTGCTGGAGGCCAATTTTGCTTATGTAAGAATTTTCATCAAATTTCATAAAGACTCAACCTCATTCTATATATTAAAGTGTCTATCCGTATGATGTCCGGATTTTTTCCAAATTCTTTCTAAATCTTAAAGGACTTATTTTCACTTGAATTATTTCGAGATTCAAAAGGGCTTTTAATTCCCTGACTGTCCCCAACTTTACTAAACTCCTCTTTAAGCTTGATGGAAAAACCTTCACGCCCGTTCACCTAAATACTTTCCAAAACTTTCCTCTTCTGCAACTTTTGGATCATCTTTCATCTTCCTCATTCCACTTGTATTCGCCTTATAACAAAGCCTCAGGTACTCTTTCGGGCAATCCTTATCAAAAGGTGAGTGGCCCATTGTTCGGCCACTGTCACAAGGTTAATCTCTCGCTTCAGTGGATTTTTACGTCCAATTTCTCAAAGAGGGTATGGCCTTCATTGAAAGAAGTGACCATAAAAACACTGAAGCATTTATTAAAGATATTTTTTTTTGTTTGCTCCCGTATAGCTCTTTCCATTATTACTTCCTTATTACCTATCTACGTGAGGTATATTCATGTATATGCTATATACAGTGCGACCACCCTCACCAGCTGCCATTTATTTTTTGTTTAAATCTCTTTCAATTTTATAAATTGGTATTTTAGGTGAAGGTAATTAGGATAAAGTCGGAGGTATCATCTTTTTTCTCCGTTAAAATTTTTCCACAGATTTACCTAAAACGGTTAAGGTTAGGGAGGGTAGTTATATAGGCAAACAATGTAATATTTTATGCGCTTAATTTCGAGGTGAAGAAAATTTTTATATATTTCTTTCATTAAGACCGATTTTGCCACAAAGGGCTTTTCACACCATCAGCTTTTGCCATTAGAGTGAATGATTAAGAAAAGGGATAAAATGCTTAAATTATACGTGAATTTAACTGTAAGTAATGTTTCTTTAATAAAAATGCAGATTCAACCTTACCGCAACTTTTTGCTTTGTTTTTTGAATTTCAATTAAAACCAATTTAAATTTTCTAATATTTTTATTATTTTTGTGAGCTTTATCGTCAAATAGACTATCTTCTTTCTACAGCGGTCAGCATTATTGTGAAGACATCCTTTAATCTATTGTTAAGGTTGAGAAAGAGAAAAATTTATATCGCTAAGTTGAGATCGAACAAAAGTGCCGAAAATCTACAGGCTGTTGCTTTTTCAAAGAAGATAAAAGATATTTTTCTTTCTCTTTCTGTGAGTGATTATACCATGCAAGGGCTACGACGCCAATAACTACTTCATTTCGGTGTTGCTTCAAACGTAACAGTTCGTCCAACTTATTCAAAATCAGTTCAAAATACGCGAAACGATATGAAAGAGTCTTTCTGTGCACGCATCCAAAGGACCAAAGATGGCTTATGCCTCTACGCGAGGCGAAGGCTCAACTGGCAAAAGAGAGAATTAATGTCAGCTGATTGATGCTGATCAAAGGCAAACGTAGAATACCGTGCTACAATATCAAAACCCTTTCTTTCCGAAGCCCTTATGGAAAAACGAAATATATACCTAGTCTTGCCATAAATTCTGTCACACAATTTCTAATGCGCGCTTCCTCAGAAATTAGCCTGGAATTGTACCGTTATGTTGCACTTTGTAACAAATGAACTGTACGGCGTAATATTCCGATCAGTTTGGTGACAGTCTTTGACTCGTCATCATGGAGTGGGGAGTAAAAGAAAATCGTATCGCTGTAATAGCACTCCATAAGTGTGGAAAAACTGCTTCTGATATTTTGAATTTGTTGAAACCGCTAAAAATAACAAAACGATTCATTTATCGTGCCATAGAACAATTTAATGAAACCTTAGGAATAGATAGAGCAAGGACCGGTCGTCCACGTACCGTTAGAACAGTCAGTGCCACGAAAACTGTCCGAGAGCGCATCCGTAGAAATCCACTGCGCAAACAAAAAATTTTGTCGAGGGAGTTGGAAATCTCCACAAGATCGATGAGTAGACTCCGAGATGATCTTCATATGAAGGCTTATCGTTGGTCAACAGCCCACATGTTGACTCCACGGTTAAGGAAAATAAAATTGGAAATGAATGAAATGTCGTTGAATACCGTGCGTGCCGCTATAGACCAGTGGCCACAACTTTAAACTAAAGCTTGTATAAAAGCTAAAGGAGGTCATTTCGAGTAAAGCTTTTATTAATTAATTAACAATATCTTATTAAAATAAATTTCGTTGGAATAAACATATTATCTTTTATTGTTTAGATTTTATGCTTCTTTAAAGTTGTGACAGAATTTATGGCACGACTAGGTATATATAGATGCGTGAATATGTTACGCAGCGCGGCAACGTAACGACTTCACTTTTTGTTAACACTTGATTTCACTCCTCATCTAATTTCCATACCGCGAGTTATACTATATATGAAAATCAAGTCTTAAGGCATAAACTTCCATTTCTGATGATAACAAAGTCTGTGTTCTATTTTGAAAGGACCAACTTCTCCAGTTTCTAAAGATATTGCAATAAAAGCAATGAAAAGGAGAAGATCTTAATTTACACAATTTATTGCAAGATATTCTTATTTTAAAGATGGGATCATGATTAAAGAGTCCTATTTTACCGATAGTGAAAAGACATTTTTAAATAATTGCTTCTCTTATTTAATTTAATTGATTTTAGTAAATTATGTTTTACTATACATATTAATAAATATTACGATTATTCGTACTTTTCTTTGTAGGGGTTATATATTGGTGTGATAACCTTATTTCTCTGGATGTAGCACTCTAGAATTGTTTAATAATTTTTGAAAAATATCCAAGTACGGTGTTTGTTACTCTGTAACCTTAACCTCAAACATTTTATGGGATATTTTCGATACTGGATTCGTAATCTACGGGAAAAAATCTTTTAGAAATGACTTATGCACGAGTATATCATTTATACTGCCTGAAAATAAAAAGACTTACATTTCAACAGAGTTATCGCCCAATCTGTGCGGAAGTACCAAATATGAACACAGATGCCCACACAGATGTTTGCCATGCTCTTAGCACGATTTCGAGCAAGTTTTAAAAAGATAAATGAATTCCATCTTGAAGCGATCACAACATTTTGCGTTACTCTGTTGCCCAAAAACAACCTTGTTACGCGCTGAAAGATGCAGAGGTAGCACCACCAGAAGCGGTCCCGCAACTCCGCCTGTGCATGTGATTAATGAATGCATGCATTACTGTGACATAACTCCGGCTGCACGTGCAACCGCAAAAGCAATCATTCAGTCGTTCGTCTGTCCGACAACGATGGCGATCGCATTCCGTTAAATTGATAAAAAAATTTCACAACCCATGAAAAGCTCGAGGTTTTAATGTTAGGCGGCGATCACGTCCGAAGGTTTTTTTATGCGAACTTTCTTATCTTTCTCCAAATGATCATTCTTCTTACATGGCCTTACCTTACCATCACAAAGTAAACGCTAATAAATGAGAGTAACAAAATTAATTACAAAACGGCAGTAATCAAATTCATTTTACTCGATTGAAACTCCTTCAGCCTTAACTGCCTTTATTGGAAGTCAGCAAAAACCCCTGTCTGAAATGCAAAAAATTAAAAGAATTCGATAATTGGTCAATCGATTTTGAGCGATGTGGCTGATATGTAGTAAATTTGGAAAAAAAACCTGAACGTATAAGACCCCTTACGGTTTACGAAGCTGTGGGCCGTTTCAAGGGCTGCTCGGATCCGCGTAAATGAGATGTTTGTCAAGCAGATTTCACGCCAGTTAACTTGCACCTAACGCTTGTTTTAAGCGCTTAGCAAAGCCAGCCCACAAGACAAACGACCAACTGCTTGCGCGGCCTACGGGCTCTGGTCTTTACCTAAGTGCCACTTTCTAGACAGTGGAGCACCTTGACTGATATGTTCCTTGTCATGTTCGTTGCATTGGCCCGCCGAGATGCGAGCGGTTGAATAAGGAATTCCAAGAAAATGAGCAATAAACCGCGAACAGGCGATTTTGTTCAAAAACCAGTTCTAAGTGTAAACTTTATTATAAATAAAATTGATTGGATATTGGTTGCTTAGGCCAATTGGACAGGCAAACATTTCCCCAGTCTACCTCAGCTGCAGATCATATAGTGATCCGAAATACGTGTGCTTTTGTGGCAAAAAATTCCGGCTTAGCTCCGCGAATATTTGCGCCAAGGAGGCTCGGGACGAACGCACTGCAATCACCGCTGGGCCTATTTGGCCAGTACGCACCTTCTAATGAGCTGAACACTGTTGAACGATTAATAAGATACGCCGATATGCACTTAATGCGTCACGATGTCGACCGTTAAAAGTCATGATTTATTGGAATTTTCGATGTAAACGGACAACAAACAATTTCTAATGATAAGAAAGTCGTGTTCAATTTTGAAAAGACCAACTGCTCCAGTTTCTAAAGATATTGCAATAAAAGCAATGAAAAGGAGAAGATCTTAATTTACCAAACCTATTGCAAGATATTCTTATTTTGAAGATGGGTTATCAGATAGAGCGAGTCAGTTAATATGAACGATCGGTCGAAGGAGAATGAACCTCATTCTTGGTCTATATGCCATTATGCAATATGTTAAGATTTAAGGGAGAATGAAAACCAAATTTTATTGATTTGTCTTTCTGAAGTTATGTCTTTATTATTTTATTACAAAGCTGCGAGCCCTACTCTAACTTCGGAATTCTAGAATTCCGAGATCTTACTTTCCTTTCCCGATGCGATATGTAGCTTACTTCTTGGGTTCTCAATTTGATAGAGAAACAAAATTGTTTGTAATTTGGTAGGTTTATTTTCAGTCCGGTTTTTGTTGACGAATTTAACTAAGGTCAGATAAAAGATGTGTATTGCATGAATTTTGTTGAAAATTTCTAAATCTAATTTATTATAAACATTATATTATATACATATTATATTTAACAAGTTCTTTGATGGTAATATTGATTAATACAGTGAATTTTGTCCTATTTTCTTCTTTTTTCAATACTTAGTATGGAAATAACATATAGCGATAAATTTGTATCTTTAAATTATCACTTTTGATTTATTTATGATATTTTCTCGGAGATTACTTATTATTTACACTTTACTGGACACAGCTGAGGAAAACAAATCTGACAATGAATGTACCTATTATGGTTAGCGATCCAAAGATTCATCGCGAGTCAAACAGTTGGGCAAATTAAGGTACTCATTCACCTTTTCCATCAAAGCTTAAAAACTCTTCGCCTTCCTAGTGACTAACACAACAAATGAGATTTTAGCAAATATTCACCAACTATTAATAGGATGATATTTCAATTCGCTTAAATTTGAAATTTCAGCCGAACAAAATTTACTCGATTCACTAACCATAATAGGGTCCTAAATACGAAAGAATTCGGCTTAGTAACCGCAAGATTAAGATTCCGCGTGTACTTAGAAACATCGAACTGGGTGAAGAAACTTTAAATCCTATTAGAGAAGAAAAAAAGATTTTATGAAGTTATAGAAAACTGGTTATACTAAAAAACTTTCTATGATTTTCAGTTATACAGTTAGTCGTACATTTGGCCTGTAAAATATGTTAAATAGTTAAGCTTTTTCATAAAAATGTTGACGGATGTGCGACTGCAATTCTAATTGTTCTTCCATGAAATAAAGATTATCACAAGGTTTAGAAACTCTGGTAAATCTCAGGTTTTTATTTATTTATTTTCTTCTGAAAGTCAAGTTGTCTTAAATTGGTAAATGGAAAGTTACTTTTTTCCTTTCTTAACAAACATCTTAAACAAATACGTAACTATGATTTTAAAAACACCAAAAAAAAGTTGCATTAAATTGAACCTGTAAACCGCTTTACGCAAATCATAAATAATTCTGACTATAATCCGGTTTGTGTCTTTGCCATCGGAGTTCTTTTCTAATTTTTGCTCCGCGCCATTAATTGGTACGCAAAACGATCAGCAGGTGGTACGATTCTGACCAAATTAAAGTCATTATCCCTCCTGACTGGGGATTGATTAAGTTTTTCACCTTGGTCGTGGCATTTAAATAGTTAACAATTGTAGCCCATGGCCAAAAAAGAAGCGATAAATTCTATAACAGTCATTCTTTGGCGGATTAAAAGCTCTAACCTGTACGACGCAAGCAGTATCTATTGGCAGTAAGTTTAATGGCCACCGACACTTTTTTACGTACACTCTCAAGGTATCATCTGATGGAATGTAGGTTTTGTTTTTATCTATCTACTTATAGGCGAATATTTGTTTACTTTTCGGATTGCTATAGACACCGTATAAAAGCCGAAAAATTGCGTATCTTACCATAAAATAATTACAGTAAAAGTACTGAGAGGTAAGAACTAATTTCAGATTGGTCTTAAAACGCATGCTCATGAGGACGCATATGCAATATTCAAGAAATTTCTTTAATTCTTCGTCGTGTTGCTGCGAACAGAGGAAAAACTCTGAACAAGGAAACCCTTGTCAGATCACCCGTGCGATCTTTACCTCTAGAGGAGGAGCACTGTACTAACAAAGAATGCTGCACCGGTAAATTTTCTACTATAATTGCTGTGTCGCGCAGTTAGTTAACATTATTTTCCGCAAAGGCCTGTTATTTTCCTTCAAGATCGCTTGTCTCCGCTAGAAATGGCGCGCGATCAGTGGTCAACAGACAAGGCATTAGGTGATCTGTCCAATTTCTTTTCCTCTTCTTCTTTTATTCCAGATTTATTCGAAAGATCGCTGTTATGCAAACTCCAGAGAGCACTTAGGTGCACTCGAAGATATCCCCCTTGGGCATATCACGGTGATCCTCAGCTCGACTAATGCTGGATAAGACGCTCCAGCTACGTAAGCGCAATGGGTTTGCTGTTAGTTCCCAGTTACGTCCAGAGCTCGATGTGGTTTATCTTCTAAAACTTTGCGGTTAAGAACAAATGGGCACGCCATTACGTACGGCGGCCATTGGGAAGCCCTTTTGAGTGTCTGGCGGCCTTCGTTGATATTTGCTAATGCAATGTGAAATTGCATAGCATTCGACGAGACGAGCTGAAAGTGCAAAACGTAAAAACAAAGGTGCTGCTATGTCTGGGCCAAGTATCAGCGTGAAATCACCAGTCTAAATCATCAGACTCAAGTAGAAGGTTTTGAATGCGCCTATGAGATCCTTCAGCAAAAATATTCTGATAGCAAGACAAATTTGAGGTTAGGAATTCTTTTTCAATATTTATTTTAAAATTATCTTTGAATTCGATGCATTCTTTGGTACTTCGCTTGCACTGAAGATTAAATCAAATTGCACGCTAGTGGCTCTAATAGAATCGAATGGCGGCAAATAATTTAATTGAAATTCACGAACTATTAGTTATTTATGATCCATTTCCCCCTTTCCCGATGCTGAATAAACAACTTTAGTTGACAAAGTGATGGGCGTGTTCCGGCGGAGTACTACTGAATTTAATTCTCGAGAAAACGGAAATAATAAATGGTGTAATGAATGAAACACAAACGAATAATAAACAAAACTATTTACGTGACAGTTAATCAATTCCTTTCAAATTAGTTCAAACAAATTACAAAAATAATAAATAGAAAAATATCCACTAAACTCGACCAAGTTGGAATTTTAAATAGGAACCCCTATTTTCTATTCGACGGTTCGACGGGAAAAAATATCAAGCTTTTATCAAACATTTTTTAAAATTCGTTACTGATGGAGCTGCAAATCTGATTTTACGTTTCTCTTGCGAAATGCATTTCTCAGAAAATAGAGTGGCAATGAAATATTTTAACATAGCTACAATTTAATTTTTATTTTATTTCTTGTCTTTCCCTGTGCCCCCTTTAAGGTCAAGGGTGAGAGGGCATTTTTAAAAGAAACACGGATAATATAGAAGAAGAGAACGCTCGGGTTGTTGCTTAAATTTATTCTTATTATATCTCCTATCCTACCAACAATTTTCAGGAGGGATCAATTCGTTATAACCTCTTTCCCAGCCCTGGCAATCAACAATCTTCCACAATAAATGGATATTATTAGGAATTAGTAATAACGATTGATTGGATTACTCTTAGACTGCGTTTTAAGGCAATGGACTTTAATTTATTTATACCTAGATCAACAATAATACGAATCAATCATCATACAATCAATTTGTTAATGTGAAATATTGAGGAAAAATAAACAGATTTCCACTTTCATTAAAATTGCTAATAGTTTACAGTTTTTAGTCACCATACGTAAGCCATTTTGCATATGTCAATATTTGTAAGATATCCAGAGCCAGACCATGAAAGCAATTGAAAAGATTAATTAAGAAATTAACTCGTTACGTAAATTTGTTTCAATGACATGAACAAATAAAACCAAATTCGAACTATGAAGAAATCAAGTTGATTGATTCCGTGATATTGTCACTTCTTAACACATTGCCAATTTTCTTAGCAGATTCGCGACCAGCAAATTTTCTCTTTTCTAATAATCATGTCCGGAATTAATAAAGTCACAGTCATCACCATACATTTTTCAACAAATTCTTCGACATTGACTTGTCTATTTTCAATAAAACTGAAGTAGCCTCTTTCCATTGAATTTGGCCCGCCAAAATTGCTTAGCACTTAATGTATATGCTAAGCTAATTTTCAAATGATGACTATCTTCTCATACCATCACGGCTGCTCCATTTTTGCAACAATAGCCACGAAACATTTTACTAGCAGCGAAAGAAAGCAGCAGTTTTGCCCTTCATAGAAAATTAATTAAAATCTCATCAAGCTGGGGAGCAGGTCTCTAAGAAGAACCCGATACTAAGAATAAAAACGTTGAAACCAATAAACTGCAGGCTCTATGTATGCTGGCTGCGAAAGTAGCGGCCGCCTCGTCCGTTCTTAACCAGAGTAAAGCACTTAACAGCTGGAAATGAGTAAAAAGCGAGCTTTCCGTGGTATAGTGCAGAGCTATTAATCATGCATCGAACGCATATGGAGCTAGATTCAATGCTCATTCGGCGGACGATCTGATAGATGTCGTCACAATAACGAAAACAATTAATAAAACTCGACGATGGGTCGTCACCATCGTAATTACACCCGCAAGAGCAGAACGTCCCTGGGGAAGCGTCTTTTTTACTTGCACGGTTCTATACAATTTCTTCGAAATAAAGCACATGACTGCAATTTCGTTATTCGTTTGCTTTCTGAGAAGGCGGAAGAACATGTAGAAGCAATCGGCGGTACCTTTTCTAGCAAATACGGGAAACAAATTGCACAGTTCATAATTAATCCACTGTGGAAATTAGAAAACTTTGAAAAAAGCAACAGGTCAAGTGATTAAAAGCCCGAAAATGCTAAATATTTGATATTTCTAGAAAATACTGGCTATTTATGTAAATAAAAATTTTTACTTAAACATGTAGCAAATGCTTTTACTGGAAGTATTTACTAAAAATTTCCTAGAAAATGCTGAAATTTTTAGTAAATACTTTAATTTTAGTGAATAAACAGTAGTTTTTATTTATAACAAGCGTTTACTATCAATTTTTTTCAAATTGCCTTCGAGTAACCTTAAAAACAGTTTTACATAATCTTTAAGGAGTAATGGCTGAATTTATGAATTGTCGGGAGGTAAAAGTGTATAGAATTAGGCGCGACGCGGTTTTTGAGAATTATTTTGACCTGTACAGGTTCTGCAAAGAAAATGTGGGATGGATTTCTGAGCATTTCTTAGCAAATGACAATGAAAGTAGAGACGGTGCTTTATCATCAAGGAAACGATGTAAATATTCTTACGGTGCCTTGCTAACCCTGGTCACCAGATTGAGCATTTATTTTAGAAAAGTTTTGACATGAATATGTCTTATCCCTGGGGTCTATTTGAAAGAATGTGCGGAATAAAAATCGTGGCTGTGACTAATTACTGAGTTTAGGCTGGGTCCTAATCTAGGTATGTGCGTAGTGGGGGTAGCAGTGGGCCTAACAGAGGCCCGCACTAATGAGTCATTAACGATGGCATGATAGTTTGTGCGCAGTAATTATGCCCAGATGTATGCACGTGGTTTCAGAAACACGTGCATTGTCGAAAAACGTCTCAAATCATCACCAGTTATCATTCACTGCATTTTTAATAGTTTTATTACGTAGCGGTTTTCACTTTTAAGCACGAATACTGTGAAAGTATCTTAAAAAATAACGATCTTGATGTTTCCACGACGCGCAATTCAACATGTATCGACGTAGTTCTTTCTCGCCATATCGAGACGCGCAATTCAACATGTACCGACGTAGTTCTTTCTCGCCATATCGAAAAACTTGAAACAAAAGCGTACATCTCGTATTTCAGTACCCATCGTCCTCTTCTGTCCACAACTTCGCCTTGAACATCACATAACTTTATGTATGTGTTTGTATGTATGTATGTATAAGTTTGAATGTATACGTATATACGAATCTATGTATCTTTGTATGTATATAGTGTATATAACAGATCGAAAAAATACATAAAACCATTTAAATCTTTCTTTTCATTTATTATATAAGACATATTCATGTCTACTGTGCCATCGAGAAGCCATGGCACTTTTTTTTTATTTCACATTCGTTAGTGTTATCTTTAAGCACATTATTTGAACCATTTTATCAATACCAGTTTCTAAAAACCGCTACTTTTTTTGCTTCAATTGACAAACCGCCCCTGATATTATCACGCCTATTTCGAAAAATTTGAATCATAAATTTATATAATTTGTATCGAATTAGACAATTAGTTTTCCTATTAGCATTATCACAAAATAACTACGGTAGTTAGATAAAATGTTTCAAATCAATTCTCACTTTTGAAAATATGTATAGGCAATGAATTTAAAAATATATGTTTAATTTTTTCATTAATTTCACATTCAGTGTATGACGATCATAGTAAAATTAAACAAAAACAAAAATACAAATGATAAAACATAAATTTATGCCGCTCTGTTATAAAGTACCTGTAAATAAGGATCACAACACCATAATGAATTTACCTATTATAATCAGAATTATAATTAAAAATGAAAATTTTACATATTTTAAATAAGTGAGATTCGCTACTTTGCGCAGAACAACTTTGAATCGATTTTAGCGACATATTAGCATAACTAAACAAAGTAAAAGGTAATGGCACCTATTTTATTACACTAACAGACTTTCATAAAAACATTAAACGCGAAGCCATGTTTTTTAAATTTGCAAATATGATAACTTTTAAGCCACTTGGTGGATCAGGTTTATTGTTTTGTTTTATTTAAAATCAAATTTACATTTATTAGAGGTTATACCTAAATACAGGCAAGCATTCCCATTAAATTTTGTTTTTTATAGCACATCAAAGAGCGCAAAACTATCTCGTTAACAAAGATTTGCATAGCATTTTGTTAATTTCCGACTTTTTATTAATTTTATTAGTATACCTTCATCAAGTTTTATAAACATCGGTTACGCAGCACGTATACCAGGATCCCAAGACATTACTTATTTACTAAATTGTTGTCTGTATATTAAGAATTGTTAAACATGTGTAACTTTAAAGGAAAGTGATAGATGGAATGGCCCGTGACCGCAGAATATATTTCAGTCCTCTTTCTGCCTGATTTCATTACCCATAACGTACATTTCACCTCTGTTCCATCTACGAGTATATCTTTCCATCTGTTTTCAGTTTTATTTGTTCACCCTGAAAAGTAGTCTAAGATGTTAGATAACAAACTGCCAAATTGTTCCATATTAGGTAGAAAAATCTGTTTCTTAGAAAACCTTGACTGGTATCTTATTGCTTTATTGTCCTGTAATTATAAAAGTTATAAAACGAAGAAAATGTCCTCAAAAATTATGAGAAATGTAATTAATTTTAATTATTGCTGTAGAAAAGTCATTAAAAAGTTAATGGAAATTATGTTATTTCCGTAATTAACTTGTCTTAGTGAGATATACTTGCTGTATCCTGGCACTCTATTACTAATACCAGACGGAAATTTTGCTATAAAAGAGGGTTGGTAAAAAAAAACATTGGTCATAGCTGAAATACCAAACGATAACTACGGGTGCTCTTTAGTTGAAATATTTAATTAAAAAATTGTTGAATTCTTTCCGTTTTTAATTAAAAGAGTATACCTCTGCGGTGGTTTCATATAAATTTGGTTAAGATTTGATCCAAACTGGTGATCTCATTTCATTGAAATTTCGTAAAAATATAGAGGCTTTTAGATCCGTAAATTTTAAGACGGCTAAAATAAAAATTGATAATATATGGGGGTTTTTGGGATCATTCATTTCAAATGTAGTTCCCAAATTTAAAAACTGTACGGTAAATTTAAAATGATGGTATGGCTGAAATATCATAAAAATTAGAGAACTGAGACTAGAAAGACTAGAACGAATAATTTCATTTACAAATCCTCGGCACGAAGACCTGACTAATAATTAATATAAAAGCATTTAAAGCGTGTATGATTAGTTTAAATATCCTTCTATAAAATAGAGATGTAAATAAATAAAATGTAGGATAACTTACATCCGGATATCGTAAAAGGAAATGAGAGAGTAGGCAGTTCGTGAGACAATTCTATTTCAGATTGGAGCTGGAATTCTAATGGACTTTCCACATTTTCTAAGCGGTCGTTTGTCTCCATCCGCTCCATCAAATTCTGACGAGTGATAGCGATTTAGCAACCGAATTCTGTAAGATAAATTGCTCAAGAGAGCACAGACCTATTACAAGCAACCGCGAAAGCATTTTTCACAGAAAATCCCTCATTTGACAAATTGCTTACAAGCAATCGATTGAAATCTGAAAGACGGTTGCCATACGTCTTTGCGATTGCAAGATTTGTATCGCAGGTTTGCACCTCAAAAATGGCGGTTCCCCAAAGAATGCTTGAGAAGTTTATCGGCTGCCGTGGCTTGAGAAGCGGCTGGCGAGGGACGGAAGGTCTAGTCGATTCTGATAGTCAAGTGTGAAAATTCTTTCTGTCCGGTCGACCGGAAAAGACGTTTATTAATAAACGGTCCGGATGGACACAGTCCAATGTCTTGGTTCCAACAGCGGTGCACTGCAGTTTAGGAACACTGGGGCTGTGTTTTGCAGTTGTGCACATGCATGATTGAGTGCGAAACATTTTCAGCTAATGATGGAGGAATGTTTATTATTTTGTGGCGCTTTTGACGAAGTAAAATTTATCGATCTCCGGGTCTTACCGCCTCCTTGCTAGATATCTAGCAAAGAGGCGGTAAGGTAACAATGCCGACGTAAAATCCGTACACTGCCTCGCCTGAGATAGCATTTGCATCGATCTGTTCGTTCACTTTTAATTTGTGACAATAAATTTTCATTTGACAATAATTCTACGATTTATTTGCGACTGGGAACGGCGACACATGTTAATAGGTAGACGTGTGGGTTTTATAATCATTTCTAAAGAGAGGCCCCGAGTCGCATTTTAAAATGCGGAAGTTTCTGAGGTGTTAATGGTGGGAAAATCTACGCAATTTGAAAAACTGCAAACGTATCTATAAAGTTAGATTTTAAATTCAATTTGTTTTTCACAAAACGTTATACAAAAAATCATAGCAACATTACTGTTAAAATGAGTATATGCAATATTGCTATAGTATATGGGAAAATTTAAAACAGAAGTGAATTATAACCCTTTTTTGGAGAGTATACACACAGACGCATACACATATCACATACTCGTATGCTTCGGCTAAAACGTAAAGGTGAAATGTGAGGTGCAAAACTCAAGCTTACGGGATTAGTCGTTCATATTTATTTATTTATTTATTAACGCTTAATACAAGCTACGTACATTAAATAAACTTAAGACTAGTGTTAACCTAAGAAGCTAAATTAGAGGAGGAAAAACGGTGAAAGTCGAAGGAAGTGAAGGAGTTGGCACTTCGAAGCGTTCTTGTGAGGTGCTCAGAAAGACCGTAGTTGGTTCGATGGTAAGGAGGGCGAAAGAGAGGGGCCGAGCGGAGGTTACGGGGATTGGTGTAGATATGGATCCGCTCAAGTAGAGAAGGACAGTCAATCTCGCCGATTAGCAGTTGATGAATGAATGTGATATCGGCAAGGTCCCGCCGCTTCCATAGAGGCTGCAAGTTAATAACCAGAAGGCGGTTTTCATAGGGCGGAAGGTTTAGAGGGTCAGACCAGGGGAGCTCACGTAGAGCGAAACGAAGGAACCTGCGTTGTACAGCCTCAATCCTGTTGATGCTAGTATATAGATTGGTAAGGAGACCAAACTTGGCTAGCGTATTCAAAAGTGGCATAAGTGGCATAGTATCAACTTTTACAAAAGTTACTGCCTATAAATATCATATAGTAGGCTTGAAGATCACTGTGTGAATTCTATACAATCTCTCTCACAGGTTAGCGGCAAAATGTAAAAACTAAATATATTTGAAGCAATTTCAGAATTATATTAAAATTGCCAGATAATCGAATACAACGACGTGATCGTGTAAGATTTCCCCAGAAATGATGTAATATGTGCAGATAGCGTAGCTGTTCGTCGCACAGATAAATGCAATTTTTAAAAAATTATTTATATAAAAGTGATAAATATTTTATATATAAAATGTTATATAAGTATCACTTACTTTTACTATTAATTAAGGTAACTTTCTGAATATTAAAAACAAATCTAATCTATTTGATAAAGTGCTTCAAAAGGTATTAGAATTAAGCTGAGAAAACGTATACTTATGCGGTCATGCTATATTAAAATTTACATGAAATTGAAACATAGAAAACACTTTTTGCATATTATTTCACTTGTAAATTAGGGGTTCTATTTGGTTTTTGTTCTTGCTTTTCCTTTTTCCCCTTCATCCTTAGGGTGTATGCAAGGAAAGGAGATTAAGTGTAAAAATACATGAGGCTTTGGCCTCAGAGAATTCCTTAATTTTTATGATCGTATTCTAATATTTTGTATGAGTTTGCTCCCGTCTAGGCGATTTTAATGAACATAGATAATTTGATGACATTAATTTCAAATATAATACCAAAATTTGTATATGCTGAATCCATCTTAATTTTTATATTATATTATATATATATATTATATATATATTATATTCTTAAAGTAGATAGTTTTATAGTGGATGCAGTTTGCAGTTGGAATAAAGGAATAAAATGTTTATCTAATACGTATCCTTTCTGTTTTTTCTTACATTCCCACATATATACTTCTGGGGGCTCAATTGAAATTACGGAATTATGACATAAGCAGATGCGGTAGCAATCAAGCTATCATGAGATGTTCCACCAGACAAAAGGCAGAAAAAAGTGAGAGGCAACCAAAGTGAAACTGTCAGCTGAGGTATTCCATCGAAAAGGGGTCAGACAAAAAGTAACTTCTTAGAATAAGAAGGGCAGTGAGTGAAATGTTTAATTATAAGTGAGAGACGACCGTACTAAGCTTCTAAGGCTACTGACAAAATTGCGTAAAATTCAGGGTTCAAGTGTTGACGAGGACGAGGACGAGGTTAGATGGAAGGTCATCTAAAACGAGGCAGCCACGTGATTTTTAACCTAAGAAATTTTGCAATTGATAAACTGGAGTAGTGGAACGTTGACAAACTATAGTAATTAACGGAACTTTTGCAATTTTTCAACGTTTGAATTGAAGTGTTTTTAAGCCATTGGTAAAAAATCGGAGAAGATTATTGACAAAATACCCGAAGAGTTGAGGCAGGTCCAGACACCGGCGTAAGCAGGGAGACATTAAAGTAGAAAGTAGTTTGCCTACGGAGTATAGTCAACTTATCCACAACATATCTTTTAATGATATTGAACGTGCAGTAACCAAATTGAGTGGTTGTGAGGGCAAAATTAGCGTGCAGTCATGGTCAATAATTTTGAAAGTACTACTGTGACTTTTGAGTTATTACCGTTGCAGCAGGTAGTGTACGCCAAATGTTGTTGGAAGGGGACGGCAAAATTAGCACTCAGGACAAAAGACGGGTTCAGTACGTAGCAAATAACAATCAAAAATCTACAAATAAATATCACCAGCAGACGAAGCAACAGGAAACGGAGGCCGAATCCAATAGATTCTGAGTACTGAGGCCATTAAGAAAAAAAATGCTAAAACACATTATGGTTATGTGACGTAGAATTCCATGATGTTATTGATACAGGTAGCGAATTAAATTTTATCACAGAAGAAATCTATTAGAGGTTAATGATCCATCTTTTACCAGCCCAATCACATGCCGCGGAATAGGTTCAGCCGAAATCCTTACCTTATGGGTTCATTCGTTTTAGAAGTAGTAATTGACAATCACAAAAACTAAGAAAAACTTCACGTTGTCTCAAAGAAGCAATGATTATTGGTATGACCTTGCTAAGTAAAACAAAATTAACTGTAACCCCCGAAAATATTTTCATTGATCCAATTGCTATGCGGTAAACTCTTATGTTTTTGATGTGTTATACATACATAGGTCCAGTTTTTAGAAGATTATAAAGACGCTGTTATTCAAATGACGAAAGCTTGCAGACCAATGAAGGACACTGATATCAAAGATTTTAAGATGCAGGTCATAGTCAAAGATGAAACTCCCATTCAACAACTGCAGAGGCTTTCTAACTATGAATTGGATTTAGAGTTCATCAGCTCTAATGTGCTCGTATTCCTCGAGACAGAACAAGTCTAGTAGGAGCAGCTGAATATAATACAGATCTGGATTATTCTCTCCATTTAAAGAAGTATTGCAAGAACGCCCTTTGAAACACTGTGCGGTAAATAAGCTCCATGAAGAAGTCATGGCAGTATTTCAAAAAGAAAGGGATGGTAGAAGCCTAGCCGTCGAGAACATAAAAAAGGAACAAGAAAAAATCATTAAAAGCTTGAAGTAGAAGAAGTGCCAGATTAGAGATGTTGCGGTTATACGACGTACACAATTTGACCAGGCCACAAGCTAAAACCAAAATACCTAGGGCTAAAGACAAACGATAGCTATAAGGTGATCTCCTGATCAAGAAAGAGCAATCGAAATGATAACTCCTAGACAATATGAAGCTATTTGCAGTCGGATCTGACGATGAGGAAACAAAAGTAGAAGAAGAAGAAGGCGAAAGTAGCAATGAAATGCTAAAATGATAATTATCTTAACACAAATAAAGTTGTTACCCTTATTCAATCTTATTCACTGGCCTGACCTATTTAGAAAGTAAGATTTCAATGCAACTTTATAAGCTACGTAAAGACATTTATGATCCTAATAAAAACAAACTTGAAAGAAGAGCATGTTCACTTTAATTATTATCTCTAAACTCTCACCTACAAGGTAAGTTTACCAATGTCTCTAAACACTTGGCACGATTAGAAAAGAACTTTTACACAAGAAATCATTAAAAGAAGCTAACACTTAGGATATGCGAAGTATTTTATACTTAGGAATTCTCTGAAGAAATCCCCACCGAAGTTACGTGAAATTAATTTTTAGAACATATTCGAAAAAGTCCACACTTGAGAACCTCTCAGTCATAAAAATAAAAACAAAAAAGAAGGTATCGAAGAAGTTGTTAAGTACCATCTTTGTGAAATCTTCAAAAGAAGTCACTGCTTGGGAGAAATGACCGTCCTCTCCTTGAGTATGCCTGTCAGGTCTGATCACCATCACACTCCACAACCATCAACAGAATTGAATCTGTCCAACGAAGATTTATCCGCTTTGCCATGCGTAATCTTCCATGGTCCGACCACCTTAAACTTCCTCCCTATGAAAACCGCCTAAAATTAATCGATCTCCAGCCCCTTTCCCTTCGTCGTGATGTAGCCGATATTGTCTTTGTCCACCAAGTCCTTGTCGTCGCTATTGACTGCCCAGACCTCCTTCATCGAATATTCCTCAATACCAACCCCCGTAACGTCAGACCTTTCCCCACTTTTCGCCTCGAAACCCACCGAACAAACTATGGCCACTTCGAACCTTTTACCCGAATGCTGCGTAAGGCCAACAATGAAGTATTAAACTTGAGACAATCAGAAATCTTTAACTAATCTTTAACTAAATAATATTTAATGTACCCTATGTGCAAGCGGTTTACTCAACTAGTAAAATATATGATATAATAACTATTGGATTCGAAATTTAAATACAGATTTGCAGTATTGACTAGGCTAAAATATTTATTAGTTTGGTTAGCTTATCCAGAAAATCCCAATCGCATAACAGATAAGAAAAGCAATGAATGAACCGCAATGGTTACCATAATGGCAGCCGAAACCCCTTTCCATTCAACTTTCACAGAAGAAATCAATCTCATCTTTCATTTAGGACTAATCTTAATTAGATCCGTTGAAAATGATCTAATGAAATGTTCGATAAATTCAAGTAGGTAACTGAAATGGGTCACGGAGGGAGAGTAGTAATTTATGTAAGAAATGATTCCATCCATCGTGATACTCATCTTGGATGCCCATCGTGAGTCACCACTTAAACGCTTCCTAGAGGCACTCCATTATCCTGATGGAGGCGTTTGACCCGATTCTATTGGATTCATGGTGTTCTGCGCATTAATGTAATTCGTCGAAAACAATCGCAACTCCTCCGACGAAATCCGATTGCATTGTCATAAAAAGCAAAGCACAGAAGACGGAGAAGGGTTGAAGACAAAGGCATTCCCAGTTTACTACTCAATTTTCTGTCTTATTGAGGCCAAGGAGGCCACAGAGGACTACGCGGACCCCATTTACCATTTACTTCCAATCGCAGCCGAAAGAATTTATTTAAACATTTCGCAAATTTAATCCAATTTTGCCAGTTGTGTTCTGACGATTTGCGGGAGTATGAAGACGGTCGTGGTGTAACCCCATCTGACTGTGCAGGCATCGTACATGGGGCATGCCAATGGCCCTAGCCCTGCCTAGAAAGGTAGTCGAGCAAAAATAATTACTTAAGCACGTGCAATGACACCAAACGAGGGTGTGGGCCTCCCCTGAGAGTGGAATTAATTCAGTCGATGTCTGCCA
This sequence comes from Philonicus albiceps, assembly GCA_963969385.1. Taxonomy (NCBI): domain Eukaryota; kingdom Metazoa; phylum Arthropoda; class Insecta; order Diptera; family Asilidae; genus Philonicus; species Philonicus albiceps. The sequence continues at coordinate 22,607,931 of OZ017773.1, read as the reverse complement.
TATACGCACCCTCACCCTTGTGCAGAGCAAAAATCACACGCAGGAATGTGCAGCAGATAAACCTGCGAGCCAACACAGAAATGGTCTGTGCAGAAAAGGAGGTGTCGAGCAGTACGCCATCTGATTTCATAATCAAGACAGGGACAAATTTCTCGCTCCCTCGAACAAGGGGGATTTCCTGAGACTCCTGTCTCAGCGATGAAAGCGACATAAATTTCAGGGGTTGGACCCTTTTTTCACTTGTCACGTTGGGCGGTATATGTTTTGGAATTTTTGCGAACTGCCTGGCTACTCCTGCAACGTCAACTTCTTTTCGTTTTTCACCAGGAAAGTGTGCTTTTCCGGGGCGTGTTTTGCATAAAGCAGGAAATTGCCCATCCGTGTCTTACCAGGATCAAATAATTTCGAACTCAAAGAGTCAATTAGCGTTATTAAAACCAAGTCCAGGTTATGAGGGTTTGCGAAAGGTTTCCCAGCTGTGATAAGCATAATTTGGTTATTTAACTCATTGGATGAGGAGAGAGAATAGAAGAATCATAGAAAGGAAAGGCTAGGAACCGGGCAGTACGGTTAAGGTGTGTGTCACGTAATTAAGACTTTTTTGTGTCTTTGTTCGCATTATTAGAAAAATACTCGTCACGAAATCATAAATAATTCACATTTATGTCGCTACGAATTTGATAAGAGTGTGATTCTCAATAAGGTTTGTCTTTTGGATTGTTTACGAAATCGTTAAATCTTATTTTATTTTCATCTTAATGAACTTTCAGATCAAAAAATGTTGAAATGTTTATTAAATTGACGAAAATTAATATATTGAAATACGATGAGTGGTCTACACATGTTTGGTTTTAGAAAATACCTAAAAGGGATAATAAAATAATTATCCCAGGGAAAATCCAAAGAGTATTAAAATAATGGAATGCACTAAGGATAATAAATTCATAAAAATCCTGCTGGACATCTGTGACCCACTCTTCATATTTTTAGCTACATACTTAGTTAGGATAAGTACTCTAGGATGGTTATTTAAGTTAGTCTTTTGTAGATTCTCCTAGAGAGAACATCCTAAAAAAATCACTGTTCTATCCACCTTCCAGAAGTTCATTTTAAATAAAACATTTTTCTTTAATAGAAAAATTATTAATAAACATTATTTAGTAACCCCATTTCCAACAAAAAAAACATGACTCGATAACCATAACATGTTGATTTTTGTTATTATGTTTTGATTTTATTGTTAGTCTATTATTGATTATTAAAAATTTGTTCAGCCTTTTGAATGAAGACAAATCTTTCTCTCACTGAACCACTTACCGGAGATTGATGATTTTTTTCTAACACCCACTTGAAAACTTGAATCAATGATGAAAGTCTGAAGTGAACTTCGATTTATTGTTAACTCACTCGCCTCTCGGTGCTTAGAAGCATTTATGGGAATAACTTGAAGAAGCAACGACATTGACCAGAGGACAGGAATCGAACCTGTAACCTTCGAATTGGCGTTTCGCTGATCTAACCAACTGAACTATTCGTGACCATTTGCCGTCGATGACTTTCGAGTGATTTTTGTTCTAATAAGTGCGATCGACCGATACTACATACGAGTACGTTTGCATGAATGGAAATATATTACGCACGAACAATTAATTAACACAAATATTCAGTCAACTTAAAAATTAATCAGTTGTATGTTAAGAATAACACGTTCAACCCAGCATGGACTACTAGTAAACCACACACATTGCTTTTATTTGACGGCATGAACTACCGGTGGTCTACACTTAGTTTTCTGGTGGCATGGTCCATTGGTTATTTGCAGCAAGTCACTGATAAACGAGTATCGCCAGACGAATAAGCAACTCATAACATCGTGCACGCCCAACGTGCAGAGTATTAAAAATCCCGGCGGATTTAACGTGTTAAAGTTTAAAATATAGGTATACTGCATTTTCTGTATTCTGATTTCGGGAAAATCATTTAAATATATTATTTGTAGTATATATATGTACATATACTTGAAATATTAGGAATATTAAACATAATGCTTACTTGTACAGTAAATACTTTTACTTCTTACTCTACTTCTTAGTATAAAAACTAATAAATTTCACAAATTTGGTTACATGAACTACATATCAAAATTTTGCGAAAGTTCCACTTTGGCCCGCATATTAGAATACTTGTGAATGAATTATGACATATAGTTGAGTAACATTAGATAGAATGAAATGCTACATGTCTGTCGCGCACAAACAATTTATTAAAGTCGCTAAGTCAAAATAGGCTCCTACATAGAAAATTACTATTATAAAAATTTTATCTTGGGTTTGAATACGAAAATACTAAATAAAAAAACAATTATTTTTTGCTGCTAAAGGATTGATATTAATGGGAAAAAAAGAATTGCAGACATGTTTTTTAATTTATTTTCATACACCCTGCAAAAACGTCAGACCTCCATTTCCAATTTTAAGCTTTTCTTAAAAAATGGGTATTAAAGATGACTGAACTAATTAAAAAGTTTTTAACGTAATAATTTTGATTTTTGGTTATGAACTGATGTACCATTTTTTTTCCATTACACATTGCAATTACAATAAAGAAATTGTAATTACGCGATGATATTCAAGTTTTCATTGCTTTTATCTCTATTTATTTTGAAAAACTCAAAGTTTTGCAATAAATCGAAGATAAAGCTTCCTCAGTAGAATTAGCCTGTCAGTATGAAAAAATATGTATCTTTATTTTTACATTGAGTTATAATTTTGAATTTTTTACAGAACATTGAGGCTACCCGAGTAAAAATTGTGCATTGAATTTCCTATACACTGAATAACAACTAAATCGACACTTCAAGTTAAACTAAAATAACACCAAAGTAAGCCCTTTTGGCGAACAAAATATTTAATCCACTTCTTTACAACAACTAATAGAGTACCAGCTTCAACACCGAATCACCACCAAATGACTACTATCGTGAAAAAATTCCATACCAAATGAGCACCAACATAGCACCGTTTACTACACTAAAATACCACCATTTGACAACTAGACGTATGTTAATTCGTGCAGATATAAATTTATAAGTAAGGCTGGTGCTGAATAAGGCATTCTATATGCAATCATGTTCTGGTGGTGTTTTGGGGCTTCCATTGACTATTAGAGTTTTCAATTGATATCTGTTCCTTTTTTTGGTGGTATATCAGTGCTTCTAATTTTCCAAAAGAAAATCCAGTCTATTTGGGTTGTATATTGGTGGTTAAACGTTTGGTGGTCTTTCGGTGCTCTTTTTGTGCTGACGATTTTTACTCGGGTAGTAGTAGTAGGCTTTCCTAATTGATATTTGCTACATTTTAAATAAAATCTTTTCTTACGATATGCATATATGGTAGTTTCAATGTTGGTCTGTCTGAAGAAGTACATTATAGAACTATACGTTCTGAAATCATGCTTTTAAAAAGAACTACAAATTACGAAATTTTCTACCATGTATGCCATGATTTTGTTATCGTAACTCGCATATTTTACCATTGTGCTACTGAAAATTAGAACAAATTGAAATTTCCATTACTGCAGTGACTGAGGCCATAAATATATCGATTACCCCACAAAGGCAGCAAAACGTTTCAGACCTAAGCAATCGATCAAAATCGATCCTGGGTCGACCAACTTCGCTGGTATGCATTGGTCAGCCTAGACGTCCGAGTCTATTTATCACGATTTTTGCGATTTTTGAGGAATTTTTCTCGGTTACCTGCGCCACAATCAGCGCCTCGAAACACATTTCAGCGAACAAATTAGAAACATTCTCATGTTTTGGCGCGATCGATTGATTTATACATTTTGTGGGAGCGCACAAGTTTTGAAAGTAATAGCTGGTAGCTGCCCCTTTGGGCGAGTCATTAATATTCCCCGTACTCAAAGCGACCCATGGAATTTCCGTTAAAATTTCCCTTACACCGAGCCGTACTTCGTTTGCCGTGGTACATTCAGATCGGGTGGGATCGTAGCAATTAAATCACATTGCGGGAAAGTTTTTCACGATGCGCACGCCTCTATTTACATTGGTCTGAAGTTGTACATCAAGATTAACTGAAAACTGTTTTCCCCCCGCTTCAACCGCAACTACTGGCTGGACCAGTCAAGTCAACGAAGCGATCTCGGCTTTAAGAGCAATCGTGCGCCGATCCGCTTGATTTTTTAATATTGAACAACTGTAACACAACAACCTTACCAACTTGCCGACCTAACAGTTACTTGGCTTGTTCGTCCGAATTACGCGTCGAAGTCGTACTTGGCCCCATCTGGGAAGAACATGAGTCAGTATGCGACCAATAGTCAGTCAGTAGGGCATGAAAAAGAAACGGGCCGAGTGTCGGGAAAGGGGGATTTACGAAATTTGTGGGTGCGTATGGCTAGGTTAATTATTCGTAATTTAATCATACCAGGGCATGCCGCCAGGGAAAAAATTAAATTTCGCTGTGATTCCCTGGGAATTCACTTCTGCAATTCATGGAAACTGGCAAAAATGTTGAGAGGACGACCAGAGGTTTGCGCGAAGGCTACATGTAAGTGGCTAATGTTGCGTCAGCGCAACTTCTACTTGCTTGCTAATTGTTTGCGGTTTTGGGATGACATGGCAATGAGTTAGCCGCAACGCCCGAAGCCTCCAAATGATGGTGAAAGTGGCCCCAAATCTTTTGGCTCAATAATTTATCTCGGTGATGGAGCCGCGACAGTATAATCCTAGCTGTCGCATCCCCCTGCGACTAACGAAATTGTTTAAGCAAAGTTACCGGTACCGCGTGATTAATGTGGTTGATTGGGTAACGAGTAATTTTACAAGATGTTGCATGATCCTCGACAATGGTACTTTTAGATGTCTTGGCATTTTGAGGTGTCGCCGATGGCGTTTTTTTGGCATGCGGAAGTAGCGCCTTCCCAGAGCACCTAACTTCTGCTTCCGTAAGTTAACTATGCGGAAACCCGGAGGTCTTGTAAGGCGATTTACCGCATCATGCAACTGACAGACTGCGGGAATCAAAATGCACCTCAAAACAAAGTGAACGGAACACTTTAGCAACAAAATCTCCGTCAATCAAAAGAATTCAGTTTCTTCCCGGGTGCATGGCCACACTTTTACTGCATGTTGTTATGCATGACTTACGGTCAGTTATGGCTGTTTTTATATTCCCAAATTGCATTCATCCAGAATGCAGCTAAATTGCATCAATTTTGCAATTTTAAACAAATCAAGGAAGTATAGGAAGAAACAATTCAAGCTGCTTTCCTCGAGATTAACTGCTGTTCGGGATTATTGGCCCTGAAGGTATGCAGTGAACAAACAGCACCTTCGCTGCACTTTTTTTTAAAAGTTTGTACTTATGGAAAGGGGTCAAATTCTTAGAATTGATTTCAATGATTGTGAAGAAAAAATTAACTGAATTAAAACACCGTTAATATTGGATTTCTTGTTTTTTCAAAGATTTGTACTTTTCATTTCCAAAACAAGAAATAAACTGGATTCAAGTAAGGTTGCATTAACAGAACGCTAAGAAAGTTGTTTTTGAAATGTGTGAGAGAAAAACATAAAATATTCACTGTAAACTTTTAGAATAACACAGTAACATATTTAGTTATAAAATATTTAGCTGTTTATATTTCGATGACCAGTTTTCATAAATTTTCGAACGTTTAAATTATGAAAACATTTTAAACAGTTTAAGCCGTATTTTCATTCATCTGAACCATTTAAAATATTCAAGCGTTGTAACGCATTATTCAAATTTTATGAATTCAACGAGATAGATATAAAATTGTTAAAAAACCATGTATGGTATAAAGTACACTAGTATATTCTTAGATCTTCCAATGCCCATGCCTCCTTGTACACCCATGCGGGCCATGCGTGTTCGCCTGTAACCATTTCAAATACAAAATTGCTTATAAACTGCCTCTTGACATATGATTTCCATTGAGTAGAAATTGATTTAATAAGTAATTTGAAAACGTGAATGATATAAAATAAAGTATAGTACGCGTATCGAGAGGAAAACGCAGAAAATTCTAGGGTGTTGGCCACATTTCTCTTCAAAATACTTTATGTCCTTTCGCGCACACAAAATTATAGCTGAAAAACTCTTTTTTGCGGAATGTTGAAAAAAAATGCTTAAATCAGTATTAAAACCGCTTAATAAGGCAATAATCGTGTTTATTACAACAATAATAACTTTATCAAGTACCATCAAGTTTTATACTACGTATATTGTCAGAGGTTTATTCCGTATTCTTTTTTTCGGAAATACTTTTGCGAATTTTTGTTGTTTAACCCTTATTTTTGGAAGAAAGAAAAAATAAATAATGTTTACATCCATACTAAACTAACAGGTATAATCATTAAGAGGAACCCGGCAAATAATAGTCAACAGATGCTTTTAAAATGGGGTATCTTTGCTATATACACATATACATATACACGGCGCTACAAAATTTGACTGAAAAATGCCATCTGAGCCGAGCTTTGGATGTGTTATACATAAGGTTAGCCCTAACTATACCCCGTCAACCGAATTGTTGTAACGGGTCAAATTAAAAAGTTATTAACAATTGAAAATTGAATATTTTTTGACTGATAAGTAGGTATTTTTTTCATATCAATCGATTGGTTTTTTTGAGCTGAATTCAAAAATATCGATACTTTGCTGAAAAAACATTAAACAATTAAAAATGTGATTGTTGAAAATTTTTTTAAATTTCCAACTTTTTTTTATCTAACCGCAGTCATTATAATGAAAATGGAATATACTATAGTTAGGGGGTGCAATTTATGATTATTTTTGCCATACTCATTTTGTTGAGTACACGGTCAAAAAAGTTTGGATATCACTGGCCTAGAAGGCCAAAATAACACACATTTTTAAGAAATAGTGTTCAAGTCGAATGCTCGAAAGAAAGGTTGCCCCATGGCGGTCAGTTAATCTCAGGATTGGCAAGTCCGAAACAAAGAAAAAAAATGATTCTTAAAAAAGAAGATTTCTTACGTGATAATTTACCACCGTTGCTCAAAATTCGATAAAAAAATAACAAAAGTTAGAAAAAAAAGTTGCAAAATTCGATCTATTTTTTCACCTTTTTTGCATTGCAACAATTTTTGTTATTGACTTTTTGCCAAAATGTAGTAAATTACCATACACGACATCTTAAGAAAGAAAACGATTATTAATTTATTAAAATGGGCCAAGCGAATCCGGATATTAACTGTCCGCCATCTGAAAAAAGTTATTTCGTTTTAAAAGTTTTACTGCTCTTTATTTTATAAATTTTTTACCAAAAATCGTGTTGCATTACTTACAATTGATCAATCTGCGCATGGATCTACAGTCATATACACATACTGCGGTAACTTTTGTTCTATTAGCAATTTTTTCACAAAATTTTAGGAGGTGATTTCTGAATAAAATTTTCAATATAATTCAAAAATTCTAGACAGTATTAATAACTTAAAAAGTGTGCTTTGTTTTGTTTTGAAGCAGTTACTCATATTAAATTAATTTATGGTTTATTTGTAAAATCTCTTAATCTTTTGTTTTAAAACACTTAGATTTATAGCGTCTACTTGAGGAAACAAGAAGGTGGGATACTAAAACAAATAAAAACGAAATAAGTGGATCTTTCAAAAATTCAGTTTACAAATATTAAGTGTGAACAAAATAAGTTACACTCGTACATTTTAAGGAATTTTCTAAGACAATTTATCGATGTGATAAATGAAATTACTAAATCAACTTGAGTCTTGTATTGGTCTTAGTTCTTAGACGTTTGGTCTTGGTCTTGAACTAATAGACTAAGTCTTGGTCTTGGTCTTGGCCTTGATCTCGTCTGTCAGCCAAGAACAGGACTAAAACCAAGGCGACAGGACTGTAAGATGTATGCGTTTCATCATTAATTGGGTTCAAATCAGGACTGTATGATGACTAGTTCATTACAATAATTTTTTTCCTGTGTATTTTTGCCCTTACTACTACTACACTTTTTCTAAGTCTAACTAAAAACTTTTATTCAATTGATCCGTTCAATCTTGTTTTTGAAAAATAAAAATTAACTCACTCCTTGTGATTATTTAATAATATATTGGGCTCCTGCTTCTTCGCAATCTAACACCTATCGACACGCGTTAAAATATTTTCGTCAAAAAATCGTTTATTTTGGACCCATCCTTAGCACAATAAATCATAGTCCTTACCAGATTCACTTCCGAATCTTATCATAAAGTTTCAATAATACGCTGACTAGTCCTTTCCTCCTCTCATAGGACATAGTCAATCAGCATAGTTCCCCTTTTAAATTTTTCATCCCGAAAAAATCGATGCACGACAGAAATTTTTCCGGTGGTCTGCAACTTGTTAATTCTTAGCACTTCCCTTTCATAAAATGCGCACTTTTCGGTATGACTGGATTCCACCAAGCAGTTTCCGTACTTACCGTCTATAAAATTTCACCCTCACAAATTCGAATTCATTTGAAAAGAGTGGAGAAACTTTATACAGGGGGCCAACTTTAATAAAACGCACGTTTCGGTAGTCGAATACAAATAATAATAATGAAAGACTCCTCTCGAGGGATACCATTCAAGGAAGAATACAGCTTCGTTGCGCGGGGGAAAGTGGTGCAGCCAATGATTATTATCTGGACGTCATTCATATTCATATCCACGACAAGGACATTTGATACCCTGCGCTTCGTGTTTAGTTTAATTAACTTTTTCATTAAAGAGGGCTAATGAGGAGGTCGTGAATGCTCACAGGCTCTCCATTGGTATGAATGCAAGTTTTGATGAAGGGAAAAAGCAGTTTCCAGGCATACATGCATTAAATTTTTTCTTCAAACAAGCTTCAATATGACCCTTTTTTTCTATCACAAATAAGGCTCCCAAAAGATTACGAAGGGGTAAAAACTATGCAGAACATAAATGAAAGTCGCTTAGTTTGCTGCTAATTAATTAATCAGTTGGACTTTCAGTAATGAATGCGATATCTTGTGCTTAAGCAGGGTTAAAAACACTTCAAACAATTTGCTTCTTTAGGTAATTTTCGTATTAAGAGTTTTATTATTCTTCAATCGGATAAAAAAAAGCATTCATAGCACCGTGCGAAAAGCTATAGAGTTCTAAAACTTTAAAAATTAAATTACATGTCAATATCATCATTAGTTTTTAGTTTACGCTTGGTTTTGTGAACAAAGAAAAGTGAATTTGGCGATTTTTACGATGTCGAATTTTGTTGAGCAAAGAAGTGGTATTAAATTTTGCTTGCGGAATGAAATTTCCACCGCCGAAATGTATCGAATGTTACAAAAGGTGGTACAAAGACTTCAAAGAAGGTAGAGAACGTGTTGATGACTTGGAACGCTCTGGACGACCATCGACGTCAACTGATGAGCAACACATCAAGAAAATCAAAGAATTGGTGCTCAGAAATCGTCGATTAACAATTCGAGACCTTGCCGACATGCTTGCAATATCAATTGGATCAGTGCAAGCAATTTTGAAGGATCATTTGTGCCTCAGAAGAGTTAAATCACGTTTGGTGCCAAAATTTCTCAATTTTTTCGAAAAAGAGCGTCGCGTTCAAGCATGTGAATCAATGATTTCTGACTATCAAGACGTCTACAAACAAATTATTACGGGCGATGAGACTTGGATCTATGCCTACGATCCGGAAACAACCGATCAATCGAGCGAATATCGTGCCAAAGGTGAACCGAGATCGAAGAATCCACGCCAAAGTCGCTCAAAAATCAAGGTCATGTTGACAGTTTTCTTCGATTATCGTGGTGTGGTGCATTACGAATTCCTTCCCACTGGCCAAACTGTCAACAAGGAATATTATTTAAGTGTTATGCGTCGATGGGTGTAGTTATTCGCAAGAAAAGGCCAGAATTATGGAAAGACAACACTTGGATTTTGCACCGCGATAATGCACCGTCGCACACAGCACTGGTTCTTCGTGAATTTTTCGCCAAAAACTCCACTCATGTCGCTCCACAACCACTGTATTCGTCTGATTTAGCGCCGTGTAACTTCTGGCTGTTCCCAAAACTCAAGAGACTACTCCGGGGAAATCATTTTGAGTCGATTGAAGAGATCAAACGTGAATCGCTACGCGCATTGAAGGCTATACCTGAGGACGACTTTTTAGCATGCTTCAAAGATTGGAAAAAACGTTGGCATAAGTGTATTGTAGCTAGGGGGGGGGTTATTTTGAGGGGGACGAAATCGATTTGGAAGAATAAATAAAAATGTTTAATTTTAAAACAAAATTCACCTTACTTTTTGAACACAGTACTAATTCCTCATAATGGAACTGAAAACTTAAGGCAAGGTAAGACTATACCACAATCGGTTTTTTTAAACTGTTCTTTTTTACCGCACTTCTCAACTTTTAAATTTTTTCTGGGAACAAAGTGATCTGATCCTTATAAATCTCAATTAATATTTAATTTTATTTATTCTAAAAAAAGTATATTTTGAAGATTACATGATCTTGCATGACTTATAAAATTTATAAATTGACAGTATGGTTTCACAATTATTTTCTCTTTACTCGATCAGACATTACATGCACCTCAACCCGTAAAGCACGGCACTTACATAAAAACATTTTGCAATATTTATATTTTATGAAGTATTGCTAAAACTTCTTAAAGAAGAAAACAACTTAAAGATTCTTGTGGATTTGCTACTACATCTAAAAAAATGAAATTAAAGCAAACCGCTTTACAACTTTTAACGGAATGTGCTTATTAAAAAGACATTTTATGCAAATTAATCTTTGGACTTGAAACAACATAAGATAATCAGTTCACCCTTTAATCATTGTTTTCCTTGACCAGTGACTACCTCATTTTCATAAAATTCTGAAGACACCTTTTTTTAAAACCTTGCCCAGCATCTTAACTAATTAAAGGCGCAAAAACCAAAATCGTTTGCACCACAACCACGACCGGAACCTACTTCTCATGGTGTGGACCAACTAATTACACCTTACCGTGCGGCGAACAAAAAATTCGCTGGTTTCAACTTGGACAAGAAATTAACCTTCGATTAGGAAAATTTCAAATGTTGTCTTTACCGATATACTTTGTCGTTGTCTTCCGCGCTTTTTACGAGCTAAGCGACAAAAACGCTACAATCAGCGATTATGTGGCGACCACCAGAAAAACAGTAGTGAGGTAAAAGCATTGTGAATCCATCAGAGTCAACTGCTCCTGTGAAAACTCCCATATTAAAGTTAAATCGGTTTTTTTTGTCGCGCGTCTTGCTGCAAGCGAGTTGCATGCGCAGGTTAAATGTAGCTAAATAAATTGTCACCTGAGACCATTTCATTCACTTCTGTTTTTGCTCTACTTTTTTGGTTTTGTCCAGATCGCGGTCAGATCACGAGAAGGACGAGAGTTGTGTCATACGATAATTTTTTCTTTCTTTATTAATGTGCTTGGATTTGCCGTGGTTAACCGGTTAAGGCCGATGGCATTGTCTTTTGCGCTTCGAGCTATTAAGGTGTGAACGTTACATACAGGAACGCAAACACACGCTGTGCTCGCCGCTTTCAAGCCATCACCGCTTGTGTGACATGTTCGCGCCGCAATAATAATTCATAGATCTGTGACGAATTACGTTTGCCGAAGGCATTAATTATTTATGGCAGCTTCAGGGTGTGGATTCGGCTAATAATAATGTTCCGTTCTAAGGCCGTCACTGTTTGACGTTCGTGGATATCGTTAAGAGGCCTTATATACTGCTCTAGGCTGGAGAGGCTGCCATTAAATATGCATAGCAACGACATTAATTAGGAGCTGTTTAGGTAGGCAAACCAGGTATACTCGTATGGTACCAGAGTAAAGCACTAAAGTACCGTCGCCGCCGTTGTCGTGTGGTCGACTACACAGCCTCCCTCGGTTAAAAAGAATGCCATCGAGCACGAGTAACAGTGTAATTAAGATGAGTGAAAAGTTGGCCAGCTCATACGAGAAATTAGCTCTTTCATTTTACTGCTAATTTAATGCTGGTGGTGTGATGCTTTGGCTAAATTGCCATATTTTGAAGTTTTATTGCCGCGACAAGTCGATAAATGATTTCTGGTGATTATGCGGCATAACCCAGGATGTATGCTTGCTGAGTAAGGAATCCGAGTCATGGGGTGGATACGATTCTGTGCAATCTTTCTAAATATGTTAACTAGCCATAACAGATAATTTAAAGTGTTGCTGTTGGTATGTGGATGTTATTGTTAGTTGTATAGTATTGTATAGTAATTAAAGCAAGTATTGTATAGTAATTAAAGAAAGCTATCTTCAGAGTATGCAATGTATCAGTCTGTTGTTTACTACCTAGTTTTTAAGGTGAGCAAAGATATGAGTTCTATCAAAATACCTATATGGTATTTTCTTACTTAGCTAAGTTAAGATAAAAGAAGGCAATATGAAATTTTAACATATTTTTATTGTACATAAATATATGCTTTGGTCGAAATTGTAATAATTTATGGACCATTACAACTGATGATGTTGCTAACTAAAATTTCTCTGAAAATCACGTATCGATATATGGGGGTTGTCTGAAACTCTTCCGACCTAACAAAGATATAAGGCATTTCTTCTTCAAATTCTATCAACTATCCTTGTAAATCTATATGCTTTTCCCAGCAATGCTCCCATCTTTTTAACTCGTCCAAATAGTACCTACTCGGTGTCTTTCTCTGCAAAGTAGTTATTTATGAAGGCGATAGCCTCCTCATTCGACACAAATCTCTGTCCTTCGAGCGCAACTTTTAGGTTAGGGAAAGTCGCTTGAGGCTACATCTGGTGAGTAAAGATTTTGGTCAAGCAGTTCTAACCGCAATTCATGGATTTCCACAATCGGAGGTGTGAGTCAGCTCATTGATTTGATAAAAAAAAAAAAAAAATATTCTGTAAATGTGGCAATTTCTGCCTTCAGTCAAGTATGATCCTGTAATAGTTTTTTCTTTTTAAAGATAATCGATTAAGATAACTCCATGACTATCCTAAAAAACAGTCTCCATCATTTTCCCAGCCTTTTTTGGGGCCATTTATCCCTTTTGCAGTCCACTGTGACTATATTTTTTTGGAGTAAATACTCGGGGCAAAATTCTGATTGATTGCGCCTAAACTGCGCCATCAGATCGTTTGAACACGTTTTTGGTTCAAAATGAGCAAATGCATACCCAACATCATGCCACTTGATTCAATATGACGTCTTTTTGAACATGTTCATAGCCTCTACTATTTCTTTAACTTTGATTCGACGGTCGATTAACAACTTTTCGTGAACTTGAGGGATGTTGTTGTCAGGGGTTGCAGTTTTTACACGTCCCGAATGTTTATCGTCACCCAAGCTGGCACGACCAGTTTTAAAATCAACTGCCCAAAATTTCACAATGGTGAATGATAGTGCAGAGTTGCCGTCCACAATCTCCACCTCAACTTTGATACTTTTGATTTTTTGTAACGAAAAAAAATTGAATATTTTATAATGCTTGTTTGCTTAGCTGGATTTTTACTTTAATTTTTGTAGGCATTACAATGAATGTCGCTTAGTTTTAAGTATTTTGTTTTAATCACCGCAAATTGAAAATAGAGGACCAAAAACTACGCATCTTACTATTTTATTTCGTGAAAAAAAAACAGGAAAGAAGAGCCCTAACTAAATGTGTGTGACAAAAGTAGTTGAAAAATTTCCTTCCGTTTCGCTCCGATCGTTATGCAGAAGTTGATAGCAACAGAATTAAGACTTTACTCTTGAATAACCCATAAACATCTACGACAAATATAACCACGAAATTCACATGTCAGAATCAAAAAATCACCTGAAAAAACTGAAATACGTTTCTCGTATAAATGTTGGGTTCCAGACGCTTTGACCCAAACAAATTTTACTACAAACATTTCCATATCTTTAAAAATATTGTAAAATGATCCATTTTTGGGTAGAATTATTACTGGCCATGAGAAATGGATCTACCGGACCTTACACCTTCTGACTTTCACTTGTTCTTATCTTTGCTAAACTCCATAAAACAGAAAGAATTAAGATAATATTAGGGGCGCAAATAAGTTTTGAGGGATTCACAAAAGATGGCGTAAATAGTATTAAATCGCATCGGATCATCTTGTAACTATATTCATCTTAAAGCGTCATCATCCTCATTTAAAAATCTGTATATGTAATTTCGATGAAGTGTAAATAATAGTAATGCTTGATGACGCTGATTTGAAGGCGTTATTGGACTAAGTGTTATGTCAAACTCAAGAAGAGCTCGCTTAAACCTTAGGAGTTGCTCAACAGCAATTTCAAACCGTCTCAAAGTCATGGGTATAGTACGAACACAAGGAAATCGGGTTCCGTATGAATACAAGTCAAGAGACACTCGACCACATGTTGCCAGAAACGTGAAGAAAACTTTGGAGGCGCTTAAATGGGAAGTCGTACCCCACCGTCGTATTCACCAGTTATTACTCCTTTCGACTACCATTTGCTCTGGTCGATGACTCAAAGCTTGGCCAAACAGCAATTCACTTTTTACAAAGAAGCCAAAAATTGGGTCGATTCTTGAATTGCTTCAAAGAACGAGAAATTTTTTCGACGCGCAATCCGTATGCTGCCTGAAATATTGGGAAAAGTCGTAGGTAAAGATGGACAATACTTTAAATAAAATACAAAGCGCCAATTCTTCTGAATAAAGCTTCAAAGTTTCAAAAAAAAACCTCAAAAATTATTTGTACCTTAATGTTGTGAATTACATCGAAGTAGCAGACCGAATTCGTAGCATGATTACTTTATAAAATAGAGAGTTCATTTGATATGCTGCATTATTTTAATAAATTATAAATAAGATATTAAAATAATTAATTAATTTTTATAATATTTACAAAAAATGCTTTTGGTGTGGTAGTCTTGTAGAATCATCCAAAGTAAATAAAGGCGGGATTCAACTTACCCCATGTGGCCATTTCGGTTAACTCTACATGAAAATTTAATTGTTATTATATTATATATTTTTTTAAATATTAGAATCGTGCAAATTTATGTGTTGAAGTCTTTTGTTTGTAGTTCTCAAATTACTGAAAATATGTTCCTATTATAGCAATTAATAAGAAGACTGATAATCAAAGGTTTGATCAATAAGATATTAGATTTTTTTTTTATATATATAGTAAACATCAAAATTTTATTAACCCTGAAACTATAAAAAAACCTCTTGCCTCACTTTCCCCTACATATAGTATACATATAGTATACATTCTGAGGAGATTAGGCGGAACGTTTACAGCGAAAATGTTTAATTCTCAACCTTAATCTGAGCAATAAGATTGTTGATTTAAGTACAATAAAATATATTTTTTAAATATTGTATGCTTATTACATATATTACTATCCTAAGGAATTATCATACATATAAACCCTATAAAAACAGTAAACACTGATTATAAGAATTTCATCAAATTCATTCATCTTAGCACTATATTCATAAAATTTTTTTTAATAAGCAGAAATTGTTATTGCTGTAAAAGGTGCCTGCAATTTTCAATATTTTAACTAATAGAATTAAATATGTAGATTTTACCATCAAAATATGAAATACTTTTCTAAATAAAAATACACCAAAAATGTATCCAAGCCTGATCCTCCACTTTATTGCATGCATATAAATCAACTTTTTCAACACCTACACTTTTGTGTGTTTCCTGTCGTTCGAATATATTTGGAACAACACTCCACAAAATAATGCTACTTTTTATGTCTCTGAGTCTCTGAGGAAGGGTAAAAAGACATGGTGTATAAGAAATTTTCCACATCGTAAAAATTCTGCAATGTTTCAAATATTTCGCTTCTTCTGGGAGTAGCTAGAAAATACAAATGCGCCCCCACTACCATTTTCATCCTCTTAAAAAGTCGTTTAACTCTTTGCCTAGGCAAAGTGAACTAAAAAAAAAAGTATAAAGTTTGCTTCTCTCCTATTGGATCTATTCCATCGTCTGTCGACGTAGTCGTCGGGTCTATTTTTCTACATAAGTAATCATTCTTCAGTCAAGTACGCCATACAGACTACTGTAATGAAAGGAAAAGTTTTATAGGTCAAGTAAGACTTAATGCATATGTGTTAATGTTCCTATATCAGTACCAAACTCTTTCCCAACAAAGAAGACCACTTTGACCTCATCAGTATACGTCTGGGTCCTGGGATGCCCACATCAAAAGGGCTAAGGATTATTGGTCCACTTTGTAAAAGTACTCAAAAACACCACTGAATTTACAACATTACCTTGATGCGATGATAAGCTCTCTTTGAAAGAAATTGCATCGTTACAGCAGGCAATGAAGTAGGTTTAAATTATGTATTATATCTGAACAAATTCGCACGTGATATTAATTAATAAATGGGCGGGCGCACATACTCGGGCCAGAGTCAGTCGCTTGTCGATTTTTTACGAAATTCTTTGATTTCACTCTATTTATTTTCAACTATTATCCTTTAAAAGATGTAACAAAACGTATTTTTAAAAACAATTTTTTTTCCAGAAAGTAGATACCTATATTATTATAATAAAATTATGGTTTTTATTATTATTATTAACAAATTTTAGTAAATGAACCCGTTTCACATTGTTATTCGGGAAAATTCAAAAAGTTTAAGTTCTAAATCTCATCCCTGCGTTATTACCTTCTTCAGAAAAAAGCTATGGTTCAGTTTAAACTTGAAAGTAATTTATTTTATGGTACATCGGTCGTCGTTTAGGTTGAACTTATTTCTGTTGGTGACTACCTATTTACACAAAGTAAATTTATGCGGAGATTGAAAGTACGATGTGCGAGCTTACATTGCACATATTTTAAAAATATAAGTATTTTAAGGCAACAATGAGCATTGCATTAATAAGGAATTACGGATTAATATTAATTAATTAATATTAAGGATGAAGGCCAATTTTCAAACACAAGGCTTCATCGAGAACTACACTAACGAAACTCACAAATTCACTAACAAATCGTATATGCTAGTAGTTATTTTCTGCCTTTATTATTTTTATACATTTAAAAGACTACTATATTAAAATTACCAGAAAATTTACTCTAAATATTCCACTAAACATTTTTCTTCAAAAAAGGTAAGATATCGCGTAATTCCATTATATTATAGGATATATTTTTTGAATAATTCATTACGAAGCCTCTTTTTTTCTATATAATGAGAACTACAATAAGTCAGTCAAGCAAAGTCAAAAAACATTTTCAGAACAACATACTCGTATACAATTTTTTGATGCGAAATTTTAGTAAATTAACGTTTACAAATGATACGCACTAAAATATGCACCATAACTTGAGTGACATGACGACTGTAAGAGAAATTATTGCCATTCAGATGATCATAAAGTTTTCAAAATAATACGTAAATTTCATAGTATTAAGAATGCTTTTAGGGTTTTTAAGGTCGCTAATTTCTAATATTTACTCGTAAAAGGTGTGTATATTAAAGGTTAGGTTGTAAATTAGCTGTTATTAGATGAAATGCTAAATATCGAACTGCCGTACTTTAACATTAGTAAAATAGAAACGTGGAATATTTTAGTGATGGGACGCTATACGATTCAACAACATGTTTCGATAGTGAACATTTATTACCAAAATGGCAATGAACATTAGACCACTTTTTGTGAGGCTATGTGAAAAATATGGTCTATACTAATAATCCACAAACGATTCAGGAGGTAAAAGGTGGAATTATTTGTGTTACAACTGAAATTTGTTGATAGACGTATCTCAATATGTCAATAAAAAATTGAACTTTTGCCAATGTGTCAGAGGTGGTTACTTAGTCGATATTTTGTTTTGTCAGTATTTCTTAAGTCTTTACTTCCCATTTGTTTTAATAAACTTAAAATTCCCATTTACTTCCTAATCTCAAATTTGGACACCCTTTTTTTAAAGACATTTTAAATAAAGAGTTGTAAAATAAAAAAAAAAAATATATACTTATATATAAAAAATGCTAAACAACATACATAGCTAATTAATTATAATTATTGCTGCAAAAAAAAAATCATATTAATTTTAATGGAATTTATTTTATTGCCGTAATTAGCTTGACTTAGCTAGCCATACGACGCTCTATTACTAATACCTAAAGAAAAAGAAAGTTAGTCAGCAAGAATATCGATCATACATAGTTGACAAACCAAGCGATAACTACGTGTATTCTTAAGCTGAAATAATTAAAAAAATAACTTTTAAGGAATACACCAATATAATTTACATTTACGGTGTAGTATACGGAAACGGAAGAGAGGCTGTGCCAGAGGTATTTTCGTGGACTTAACTGAAAATGTAACTTCAAAAACGGTTCATTTTGCCGCAAGTGCTTAATACCCAAATTTATGCGGACTTTTTGGAGAATGCAATGCCAGAACTACTTGCATACATCTCTCTGGATAATAAAAGGTCAATGTTTTACCTACAAAATGAAGCACCAACGCTTGCTCGTTGGTAACAATGTGAAGGTAAAATTAAATGAATGATTTCCTGAGCGCTAAATTGGACGAAGTAAACCAATTCCTTGGGCTGCTATATCTCCAGACCTTACTCTATTGGATTTCTTCTTATGGGATACGATGAAGGATGAAGTTTTATCAAGTCCTGCTAACACCAGAGAGGAATTAATTAGCAACTTTGGACTGCACAGAATAGGCTAACTCACAGCTTAAACAGGGAGTCAGAAGGAGGCTATTGGCACGCATCGCAAGTGGCAAAGGACATTTTGAGCATCTTTTTACAAGATAGCTATTAGCATTAACTTAAATCTGTTTTTAATTAAACAAAAAGCATTTTGGGGTTTTCTTTAGTTTAGTTTCTTTAAAATTCGATTTTTTTTTTTAATTTACCAGAAAAAGTTTTTCTCGAATATATTTTCATATCTCTTCTTTACTTGGACATGTTGTACCTTATTGGGAAGGTAATAAGATTGAGAATTCGATAAAAATAATAAATATGTGTATTTATTACATGAATTTCGGAGAAAATGTGAGAAAAATTTGAATTACAGCAAAATGAAAACCTTTTCTCCAGTAGTCCGAGAATAAGTGTACCTGCAGTGATAAATGGTAAGCCAGCATTGGTAAAACATTAGGTGGTAAATCAACGTTGTTAACATTGGCGAAACAGTGGTAGATAATAAATCAACATTGTTGACATTTTTGGGAAAGATATTGAGATACTAGATTTTTGGCGTAAGTTGGATGTCGCTCCGTTGAGTAGATTACAAATAAAGATAAATTCCTGATGTGCATACCATGGAAAATTTGAATTTAAAGAGGCATTGCCTACAATACCAATAAGTTTAATAATAATTTTACGCGGCGTAAGCGAAGATTACCTCATTGATGATTACTTTTGTTCTGACCTTATCGATATTCATCATCATAACCCGACTAGAAATTACTTCAGGCTAGGGTCCGATTTGGATCAGGATTGCCTGAAGATTGATCAGGGATAAATCAGGCTTCCTGATCCGAAGATGACCGAAAAACGTCACGCCTTGTATGATCTCTACAGGATCCGTTCAACGGATCCGCTCTGGATTTGTTTGAAGGATCTGATCGTGATCATAAATTATTTTCAGAAACGGATAAAGGCATCGGATCTACCGATGATCAGTCTTTCTGATCAGATTTCAATCAAAAAAGTTTACGTAACGACAAGAATTGAATTATCTTTATCGCTAGATCTATAGATCTAATTAATAATAGATCTACTAATATATATATATTAATATATTAATTAGATCTAAAATAAAAGAATATTAGTTTTTTACCTTAGCTTTATTGAAACTTTTAAGTTTTAGTATAGTATAATTTAAAAGTACATTTAATGATTAATAAGTTTTTTTATTTTCCTTGCTCCAAGTTTTCGCATTATTGATAACTCTACCCACAGCATCATAGAACTCTTTGTCTTTGAAGGTAATTCCGTGATTTCCTAAGTCTTCACGCATGATATCTGCAACATTCAAAAATTGTAGAACGAAAAAGAAATATTATATTGTAAAGAAAATGTTAACAATTTACTAAAAAAAACTGATCCAAATTCTGTATTTTTAAAAACAATTTTACTTCCAGTTTGTTTTTGGGCTGTGAATTGATTAATTATATCAGCCGTGAAAAATTTTGCCAATACGTCGGTCATATTTTGGATTAAAGTTCTGTTTGGCATGGTAATATTCCAAACAGTCTGTTTCTGTAATAAAATTGTGTGATTACAAAAAATAGTACAATATTAATTTAAAAACAGGTTATTATGAACTTACAATTGCATTCCGTAATTCCACTTTCTTTTTCAACTTTTCCTCTTTCAAGGAATCCTCGAACTTCTCAAAATCTTCTTTACTGTCAATGGGCAGTTTGAGAAAACGTCTTGGTTCTTGAACTTGTGAGGTGACTTTGGAGTTAACTAAACGATGAAATCCACATTTAAGAGCATTAACGTCGGCTTGTATTGTGCTTAACTATTAACTAATATGAAATTCGCTAAATCACGAAGATCTGTAAAATATAAAGGATACAATAATAAAAATAAATTACTTGTAAAAAAAAAACTTAAAAAAAGTTTAATGGAATTAAAAAAAAAATTTACCTTTAATATTATTGCTGTCGAATGGTGGTGTCTTGGTTTTGGCTGATTCTTTACTTGTCTTTGGAATTCCGGCT
Source organism: Philonicus albiceps (assembly GCA_963969385.1). Taxonomy (NCBI): domain Eukaryota; kingdom Metazoa; phylum Arthropoda; class Insecta; order Diptera; family Asilidae; genus Philonicus; species Philonicus albiceps. The sequence continues at coordinate 22,587,150 of OZ017773.1, read as the reverse complement.
GATAATATGTAGAAAAAATTTTTAACAAAAATACGATAGTAACAATGTTGGGAGTAATTAAAGATTTGATAAATTTCTTAAGCTTAGACAATTAGTTTGCACGGAATATTTATAAATTTAAATGCATAATAAATCGTTGTGAATTTATCTATCTAATCATGAAAACATATCTATTGTTAAAAAAATCTATTTGTGTAATCTTAGAAAAGTCGTGTATAGACAAACAAACAGACGCGGTGAAAGACTTTTTTATAATACGTAGTGATTTACATTAAATTCTTTCCACAAAGAAATCGAAAAATTGGCTCATCATATTGGATTTACAATTTTAAATTTCGAAATTTTGGTAGAAGATTCGTAAAATAGGCTTTGAAATACTACAAAGTCTTATAATATGAAGTGATCTATAATATAGGTTTCTCTATGTTATTGCGCTAACTTTAAATTGTTTCGAAGTCAGTTGCTTGTGATGCACAGATGGACAAATTGAACAAACGATATTATAAAATATACACCATAAACCTATGTACGTTATCCCGCTCAAGCCAGCTTATTCAAGTTTTAAACCAAAAGCTTAGAACAATAAGAATTTCATTAAATGAAGATATAAATCATAAACCAAACTCTACTTTTGTTTTATTTTCAAAAAATACCATCATAGTTTTAATTAACTTAAAAAAAAAATATTTTGTCTTTTTCAGGAACTGAAGGAAAGCTTTAATTACGGACTATTTTGCCCGCCGTCCAATGGAAAAGCCGGAAAATTCCTCGACGAGGAACGTCGACTCGGCGATTATCCCTTTAATGGCCCTGTTGGATACCTAGAGGTAAATATGGCCTACTCGCTATTATTTTTGCATAACCGAAATTCCTTCTTTACAACTGATTCATAGCTTAAGTACAAACGTCGTGTATACAAAATGCTCAACCTTGACGAGCGGCAACTTAAGGCTTTGCACACACGGGCCAATCTCCGGCGATTTCTTGAGTGCATCAATGGTGGGCATGTCGAAAAGATAGCCAAAATGTGTGCAAAAGGGCTGGACCCAAACTTTCATTGCCCAGAAAGCGGCGAAACTCCGCTCACCGTTGCTACAGGAACCAAAAAACCAAATAAACTGCTTATCGCCCTTGTCAACGGTGGTGCACTACTCGACTATCGGACCAAGGATGGGGCAACTGCTCTGCACAAAGCAGTCGAAAGAGACTCGCTTGAAGCTGTGACGTGAGTACAAACATGTGTTTTCCCTACTAAAATTTGCCACCCATAAGTATCGAGTTATTTTTTTTTATAAAAAATGTTTTTTGTAACTATTAGGCCATGATCATTGTTGTTACGCTACCAGGTTATAAAGATGCCAACTATTTACCATATAATCTATATGAACTAATTTCCTCAACCAATAGCTTCGTACGAACCTTTATACACTACTTATAGCTGGTACAATATATTTACATTAAAACTCATAAGAAACGGTTCGATCTTGAAAACTTGAAAATTTACTGAACCATTTTCCCGCACCGATTAACGAAAAATTACTTGCGCGCACAAAATTGCTCCGCAGCCACCTCCTACTCAGAAAATTCCAAGAACCCCGTTGACCACCAGCAGCAGAAATACCGCGAAATAGTAGAAATTCTTGCACAGCACTGGGAAGAACAGTGGCCGGGCTGATCTTGCGGGGCAAAAGAGAAAATCGCACGGCAGTTAAGCGCGCGCAGTTTAAAGTATCCGAGAATAAGCCGCCGTCAAATGAATTGTTGTGCGCGAATATCTTAAACTCAGGTTTAAAGTCTAACGGTAAAATCTAAGCAAAAATAGAAGACGAAGTAGATTTGAGCTATTTATCTATGAGTTCAATTCGAGATAAGACTGAAGCAAAGGTGATTGATTGAAGGTTTTGCTTCGAGTGCTCTGATATGTTTGGAAATGATTTATTTTAATACCACAAAAAAAGTGAAGATTTTTACCCAAGAGGCTTTTTCTGCAAGTACATTTTACAATAGGTAACTTTACTGTTATACATATACTCGTATGTAGTATTATGTATATGTGGGATTGTTCGGGCGCACTTCTCAACAAAACTCATCTTGAATAATTATCATATACATATATTTCATTCCATATACCATGATATAATCATTTTTTTGCGCTATATTGCCAGACAAAATATGTTCTTTCAAATTAATTTTCTTAAAAACTCCTTTTTAAAAAAGCTTCTAAATTGAAATGCAAATAAAGTAACTCTTGTTTTTTTCTTATTTGTAAAAGTGACATACATTTTGACACAGCAAATGTATATTACATACTTCGATATATGCTAGACTGCTGCAATAATTTACATCACAAAAAACTCATAAGAATCATTTTCTTTTTTTTTTTTCTTTACAAAATTTAAGTTAACAAAACATAGTAACAAACAGTAGGTGAATAAGTTTAGCTATAATGATCATATTCAAATTTAGGCGTTGTTTTCATAAATCATGTATTTTTAAGTAAAGCCAACTGTAATATGCATTGCACTAACTGCACTCGTTTGTTCAGTTTATTTTCAGTTCGTTAATTCATGTTTAAAAAATACGAAACAAAAGCAGTTTTTTTTTCGTAAATCTATAGTAAAATTCAGGGGTATATAATCAAAGTTGGTAAAGTCCACAGTGCCAAAATGTTCAGTAAACGATAAAAACGATTATTTTAATAATTACAGATAACTATTCTAATGTTAAACATTATTTATATGCAGAATGTAATACATTATGGAAATACAAGTGTTCATCACGCTCAGTTCAATACTTTTGAGTAAAACCTTAAGTATAAGATGGACTTTCCCAGTTTTGTTACCAAGTTTTGGACTTTACTAAGTTTGCAACTGAATGTTTAGGACTTTCCTATATTTGTTACCAACTTTCTGGAGAGGGTTGGATTCAGGCGTCAGGGAAATGGAGGCAATGGAGCCTTCCTATTGGTCCAAAAGGACTTTACGCAAATTGAAACTCAACTCACTTGGACTTTGCTAGGTTTGTTTGTAAAGTCAATTTTCAATTTGAAATAACAGTCGAGATTACTAGAATTTGTATAAAATTATTCTACAGGATAAATATAGGAAAAAATGTGTTGCAATTCAAATCTCACTTTTAAAATTTTGTGGACTTTACCAACTTTAATTGTATACCCCTGAATTTCAATGAGTAAAAATCGAGATTCTCTAAAGTTGATCAAATATTTAATAGGTAAAGTGAGGCAGATTTTGAGTAAATTTTCCTTTTTTTTTTTTCTTTTTGAGATATTACTTAACCAAAAACCAATATACAATGATTATGAAGAGAAGCTCAAAATTTTTAAATATTTATATACATATTGTGGATATTGTAGTGACTTTAAAAGCCTTGATAAGCTTAAAATAAATGAGGTTAAAAACTGCTTTCTTATGAAGAATTATAGAATTGACAAATTTAGTCACAAATCAATTTAAAGAGTTCAATTTACTTATTAAAAGACAACTTGTCGGTCTCCTAAGTTACGTTAGTGTTATGGAAAATAAATCCACTGCAAATTTCACACTTTAAAATAATTTTGTATAAACTGCGTAGGGAGTGTCGCACACTTCTTTGAATGACTTAAGGCAATTTTTTTGTTTTAAAAGCTCACAAATTTTAAATGGTTTTAAAAATTTTTTTTTAGTTTTAATATTGCACAAAATTCCTAAAATAAAGAACCAGAAAATTGGTGATGCTTTTAATGTTGATCTGGGATGTCTCACTCGTAGTGTATAGTTTAAAACTTTGTGGTGCACATTCTTGTAGTTGACGAATTATCATGAATTTTCTTATGCAGGGGTCACTAAATTCGAATCTGCTGTTAGAAAAATAAATTAAAATATCTAATATGATGGACGAAATGTCGAAAAATGGTTGGATTTTTCAGAAAACTGGTATGCAGGGTTTTTCGAAGTCCCTGTTTATGAGCCTATCAACTTCAAATAATTATTTAAAAAATAACATCGTCAATAATGATTTTTTTCGAAGAGGTCACCGTTTTTTATGTTTGTTTCTGTTATAATAGAAAACTTATATAATAGAAAAATAAATAAAGCTGTTTTTACATGTCCTTTTAACACTAAAGTAACGGAAAATACATAAATGCAAAACAACCGCCAGAACTCAAATAAATCGAGGTGGGAACGTAGACCACCCTGCTTCAAAGGCTTAAAAGTTAAATTAAAGATATGTTAGAAATAATTTATCCTTTTACAGCCTTCTACACGTTAATTATTCATTTTAAATTTTTTTTAGTATAGAATAGATACCAATTAAATTTAAAAAAAACCTAAATAATTTTAAAATATCTTAATGTGCGCTTTTCCGGACCTTCCGCACCATCCCCGAGGCCGCGACGTTGATTGAGTAATTGCAGATGTTAACAAAACGATCAGACCAGAGCACACAGTTTTACCCATTACGATTAATTCGCTGACTAAATACTTCACCTGAAACAAATCGTATATAATTTGTTGTGGCGCAATTTGTCCCGGATACAGCAAGCTCGAACGCACACAGAAGCCCCAAATCTCAGACTCCGATTTCCACCTGAATGAAGCCGTTAACGTTGTTGTCGTCGTTTATCGGAGCAGCGAACATCTGTTCAGATACAAGCAGAAATCCTTCAAGCAATCACCGGAGCACTCCGCCAATTATTAAATTAGACTACCTGGGGCGCACCAGTCCGCGCAATGAAAATTATTTCTGATTCATGCGGCCGACTAATGACTGCCGACTGCAATGATTAGCTAGTGAAATTTAATCGATTTTTGCCTAACCTACTCGGCCCGATCTACGAAAATTCTCCAGATGTGATAATAACCTGAAACACCTGCTCTGCTCAAAACGGGAAAACAAACCCATCGAGACATTTTTAAAATAAGAATAACAAATCGTTCCCACCAAAGTAGTTTAACTTTTGGCTTCTATACTTCCAGAACTCTTCTAGAATTAGGTGCATCACCTAATTATAAGGACGGAAGAGGACTGACCCCGCTCTACCTGTCTGTAACCCGAAAAACGGATCCAAAAATCTGTGAGAGCCTCCTCCACGACCATGCTACTCTAGGCACCCAGGATAACCAGGGATGGCAAGAAGTGCATCAGGTAAGTTAACACCTACATTTTGTTCACATTTTGTTGATTTTTCACAATTACGGTGCTAAAAATCAATTTTTTTGTAGTGACCCTCCTCTTTAGTAGTGCCATGTTGTTTATGTAGCACCAGCGCGTTCTCAAACAAAGCACGTTCCTAGCAAATTTTACGCAAACAAACCCGAATGAATGGATAAATAAATGTACGCTATCAGGCACAGATAAAACCTGATAAAAATCTGAAATCCGATGAGCATAAATAAATGTTCTCGTTAAATAAAACTATTCTATTTCGTTTGTCTGTCATCTTTTTTTGTGGATTCTACCATTCAGTAGAACGCCACTCGCTTCCTTCGCAAACTTTGAAAATTGGAATTCCATCCATTCCTGTGGTTGAGGAGAATGATGCGACGTCCTGTTTATTTATTAAATTTCAAAATATTTATGACCGCGTCGGTTAGCATGTGAAACTGTATATACGTTTTAGTGACATGTTTTCTTCAGACTTACGTCGATTGTTTTGAATGAGTTTCGATTAGCTTATTATACCAATTCTTTGTTTTTTTAAAGACAGCGCTTATTCATTTGAGCAAACACGGTTCTTATCGAGTATTATGCAAGTGCTTGAGAAGCTCCAATATTTGGTTCGTTCTCGAGACTTGTACCGAGTTGGGTGGGACTCGCCGTGCCCAGCTGTATTCTAGTGATCATCTCACTTACGTGAAAGATCTCACTTCCTGTCGTCTCTCATCTAGCAATCCGTTTTCAACAACGTGATGGTCATCTCAAATACTGCATTAATCTATTTTTTGCCTAACCCTCTCGAGCACAAGCAAAGAATATTGAATATAAATGAACAAATTACTAAGATGTTCAATAAATTTCGTTGTTCAATAAGAGATGGCACTATTACCTTCGTCGTTTTATTTTTCAAAAAGTGGTACTACTTTTTTATGAGCACATGTGATGTGTGATGTAGGCCTGTCAACTTATTCGCATATTTGCAGTTATTTAAAATTGACGTATCACAGTATTATTGTACAATAGAAAAACTTGAATATCGTACAGTAATAAAATTCTTATTGTTGTAAGGGTAACACCAAAACGAACGATTGTTAAAAGTATATAAGGACTCTTCACCTTCAATTCAAACAGTGAAAGATGGGTTGGTGTATTTAAAAGTTGTCATACAAGACTTGAAGACGATCTACCGGACGGATGTCAAACAAGTACATCAACACCAGAAAACATAACAAAAATACAGGATATAATTATGCAAGATCGGCGATTAACCGAGAGATATTTATTAGTAGAAACCCTTAGAATCTCATTAGGTAATGTGAGCAGTATCGTGGCTGAAGTTTTGGGGTACACAAAGATATCTGAAAAATTGGTGCCGCATATTGAATAATAAAATGTATTTCAAACCACAAAATCAAGGTTTTTTTTATCGAACAACAAAACCTATTGAGCAACCTGGTATTTTTCATCTGTCATCTACGAATTGAATTCATGTAAATTCATAAAAATTAAAAATTAAAGCAATAAAGAAGAGTATTATAAGTAATTTTACAAATACTATAAATAAACAAAATTCCTTTTTACTATTACAGTAGTAATTTAGTTTTTTTTAAGAATCAACATTTTTAATATTGCATGCACTGTAACGACATCTCAAGTAATCAGTGAAGGTAGACTTATGGCTATGTATTTAATATTTTTCTTTCACACACAAATGTTCTAAATGTATTTCAACTTTAACTATCAAATTATAATCTTTCCCTTTCCTGTAAAACTTATGATGATTTTTATTTAAGCTTGTATTGTACATTCCATAAAAAGAAAACCTCATAAAAAAATGTTGAATTGCTTTAGATGGAAAAAATATTATATCTTCAGAAAGTATGGATAGTGGGCGAATTACCGGTATAATATAAAGTTGCGATATCATATATAGTAAAAAGTTTTATATATTGTATTTTTAGATACAACAATCCACAATAGGAGATATAAGAAACCACTGTATTTTTTTCGATCGTTGAAGGAATAATTTTTAAGACATACGGATTATTATTTTTGCATACGATGCAATCACAAATTTCTCTACAGTACGCAGATGTTGCACAATAGGAAATTATTTTTGTATGAAACTACCGTTCTAATTCTAAACCAGTTACGGTGATTGTTAAAATGGATTTAAAATATTAATTAATTATAAAACTTAATATGATAGCAAACCGAATCATTTGAATAATGAAGATATTAATACTAAAAATCAATAACTATTACCTCTTTTCTTCTTTTAATGTTACTGAATCAGTTGTAACTATAACAACAACAAAATTATCATTCATAAATAATTGAACGCATATCCTTTATCGAGTCGACAAATTAAACGTGCGATTACATTATTATTTCAAATTGAGGATCGTTATTATAACTGAAATTAGACATATTTGGATAACTTACTACAGGATACATTCTCAACTTCAAGAAAGGAATTCAAATCTTTGAGAAATACACGTGCTTTGTTTGATAAACGCTGATAGTATCTTGTATATTTTGGTGGAAGAACGCATTATTTTTCAAAACTTTCCTTAGCAAATAAGTACATAAATGAATATAAACAAAATTTAAAAGCTCTCTAATTTCTAATACTCTTTCTAACTCTATTATTTTGTTGTTTTTGTTATTTTGGATTATTACACTAGGCATGCCGACATGGTCTAGTCCACCATTTGGAACATTTATTGTTTTATGGTGCGGACATGGATGGCCGTAATGCTTCCGGTAATACACCATTGCATGTATGCGCTGTTAACAACCAAGAGGCTTGTGCTAGAATGCTTCTATTTCGGGGCGCCCAAAGGGGCGCACTGAACTATGCAAACCAAACCCCTTATCAGGTATTTATTAGAAACTTTATAAATCTTTATTTTAGCAATAACAGTAGTCGTAAGTATTACATCTGCATCTACACCTTATATCTTACTTTATAAACCTACCTCACCGGTTCTCCACTATATGTATTTGCTGAGACTACGCTGGGTGTTGGCCTATCTATATTAAAATTTTCCATCGTAACAAGGAGGAAAAATGTTATATAGCTAAAAATATCGGGTAGTTGCGGTCCAAGGTTACGCTGGAATTATTACAATTACGATTAATTCACTCACAATCAAGCAATATAAATGGGACTGAGAATTGAAAGGCTTGTGACCAAGAGAGATAACTTAATGTCGTAAAGCAGAAAATTCTTCTGCTTTTACAATTCCCGTCCTTCCTTCAAATGTGTTATGCTCTGATTTGAATTAAATGATGAAATGTACGCTCTATTCCGTCACAGAGAATTGAAAGGCTCTTGACCAAGAGAGATAACTTAATGGCGTAAAGCAGAGGATTCTTCTGCTTTTACAATTTCCCTCCTTCCTTCAAATTTGTTATGCTCTGAATGCTTAAATGTTGAAATGCCCGCTATATTCCGTCTCGATCTCTGTTAAAATCCATAACGATTATTAATTTTACCTGTGTGTAGCGTTAAATGGGCACCAAGTACACTTTTGAAGTCTTTTGAGCACTTAGAAATGTTGATGTCTTTGCCGCCAAAGGAGCGCTAAGATTTATTAGGATAATTTTAGTACTTTGACATTTGTTTTTCATGAAAAGATCATGATACTACATTTTCTTAAATGGGAAAAAATACGCCGACACTAAGGAGTTTTATAGCACTAAGAATATTATTCAAAAAATTGGATTAGCACTTGTAGTGCTACAGTGTTAGTATTGTTAATGCTGCAGTGTTTTCACCTAATACAATAGGTACTTATTTAATTTGATAGTTAAATAAAAATTAAGCTATATGAAATATGACACTTCTGATACAAATTACTTTAAACCTATAAATTCGAAGTTGTAAATTAACTAGTAGTGGTTATTCGAATAATTTTTTTTATGCATAGCTTAATGGTCTTCACGTAAATTCTTGTTTTTCATAGTTTTAAGGTTCCTATTAGGAAAACTGTGAAATAAATCTGATTGTAATATTCATAATATTCAGTGAATACTATAGGATTTACTACTTTATTAGGAATAATAATATTTAATATCCAGAAATTAATTCGCTTATAAATTCAATCTCCTCAAAATAATAACAACTATTTAAAGCATTACATTTCTCATTCTATCTGGATTCAAAATAAATTATGTAAAATTTAACAAATGTTCGAATTTGTTTTTATGTTAACGAAATCACATAAAATGGTTAGTTTCGATCTGTGGCGTTGTTTTTGATAAAACCAATGCTATGATATCGCTGAAATTAAAGACAAAGTAAATCCAGTCGATTATCAAACTTAAGCTATAAAGTATGTCACTCTTACCTTTTTGAATAACAACATATTTTAAATATCTTAGAAGCAGTAAAGTCAGTTACTACAATATCATGTAGTATCAATTATATTTGTACATAGAAAATGTTTGGACATTCGATCTTTTTCGTTTTCCAGCAGACTGCAGAAAGTTTAAGAAAGTTCGTTATATATTCTTAACTATTTGCAGTTCTTCTATAGATTTCTTATTTTATTTTATTTTATTTATCGCACGACCAATCCAAAATGTTGCCAATTTGAATGTATAGAACAATTTTTCATTTTCAATTTATTTCACAAATATGTCATTTTTTATTTCAATTAAATTTTTATAGTATATATTATAATTGAGTGGAGAGTCAACAAATCAAAATGATTATCAGAATTTCGTCAGAATTAAAATTGCATTCATATACTTATGATGTATTTTAATGTCATCTATTGCAATATTTTTAGAAAAATTAGTTTTACTCCCAAAACGACTTTTAAAATTTAATTTCTTTGATTTATTTCAAGATTTCAAAGTCAGTTTTCTATTCTAAATCAATATATAAATAATCGGGAGATAACAACGGGAAATGGTATAATCTCAAAACATAATTAGTTGATGGCTTTGACCATATGCTGCCTTTAAAAAAACATGTTCTCGTTTTCACTTGACCACAATACTGAATAAGGAGAGATATATTATATAAGTGATTTTTTAGAATTTCTAAAACCTGTAGTTCTTAAAAATATATGAGGATAAGCCAGATTAATAGTTTTTTAAGTAAGGTATAACACTAACATATCTAAATCAAGTGGATTTTCCATTGCTAACTTCTACGCTATAATTTTAGGATTAAGAAGTTTTTCCAGCTAGAAAAACGTTTCATTCTCGAATTCCATTATAGTATCTCAGCATTTATGAAACGAAATAAACGACAGGGGAAACAATACATAGAATTATGCATAATTCGATAGAAGTGCATTCTTTAAGAAAGCATAATTTATGTCCATTAAATGGTGCATTTCGCGTAGATACGTTCACTCTAAATCCTAAACAATAATTCCGTGCCAATTTGCTTCCTGCAATATTCAGTATTACATGATAAATGCTTTAACAGAGCTAAATTCACCAACTTTCTAACCCATTGCAAAATACGGTAATATATCGCGAATTTTGCGATGTGATTTCAAGTTGAGCGGATTCACAATTATTTAACTTCCTGAATTAGCTCTCTAAATTCAGAACGTTTCCCTAGGAAACTAATCAAGTTTGAATGTTAATTTTGGTTTCAAAATAGGATTTTTATTACACACGATGCTTATTACCACACACTACTAAGTAAGATAATTTGCGGGTTTATTTTCATTTTAACTTTTCAATTAAAGCATTCGAAAAAGTAGCCTATTTTTAATAAAAGCATTTGCAATACTACATCATTACCTCAAATAAGAATCTTCTTTCTACAGCATACTGTTCATCCTATATATGTTTGTTCTAAACAGAATTGAAAATGGACTAAATCGAACTCAGACCAATGCCTCAATTTACATAAATGGATTTATGATGTTATCGTGTCAATGATTTTATTATTGCATTACTAAGTACAATTTATCGGTTCGATTATAACGTATATGAAGGATGAGCAATGCAGTAGGTAATTTTTATTTGAATACTGCGCCCCATTTAACGAATTTGTGTCAATATACGGAGTATCTGCAATTCGGAAACAAAACAAGCAATTCATATATTCATGTTTTGAAATTTTTCGATTTGCTTTTTTGTGTATTTTGAATGACTTGTTATATACTATATTAAAATCGGAGCTAGTACGTAAATAAAAAATGGAAAAAATAAAAAAACCTTGTGTTTTGGTAGTTCTATTATATAATAAGAGCTGTAGAAAAATTACTATCGTTACTATTCAAGTATAAGTAATGCAAGCAAGATAAATTATCAGTGCCATTACCAGTATTGGTACATTAAAAAATGTTGTTACCAATACCAAGTATCTAATGGTATTGGTATTTCAACATTATTTTACTTCAGACGTATTACTAAGTATTACCTGGCATTATTCAGCATTACTTACTACGACTTACGAATATAAAGGAATTAAGGCAGAAACGTGAGATTATTAATAATAAATAGAGTGACCAACGCAGGGTGCATAATAAAATTTATTCAAAGATTTTTAATAAAATTAGTTTCTACATACATAGACTATTTTTAGAGGATGAGATATTTAACAAATAAAACAAATAAACGAAGTGACAAATTTTATAAAAAAATATAGTTTTATTTTATGCCATTAATGTTGCAATAAACATGTGTGCGGGCATATTATACGTTTCACGAATTGAACACTAATTTTCGAAGTAAATTTTAACAAATTGAAAACGTTATGGAGGCGTGAAGTTCTATTACTTTAAAAAAACACCCTTTACATATATGTTAAAACTAGTTACTAACGTCGTAATTATTAATATTTTCCGAAAAACTCCTCTTATTTGCGAATCGAAACTTATAACAAACTTTAATTTTTTTCTTCTTGTCACAAAAAAAAATAGGTGGCAGTCATCGCTGGAAATCTGGAACTCGCCGAGATGATACAAACCTACAAGTCCGAAGATATCGGTGAGTATTTGCCTCGGTTAAGTTCGAATTGTTTCGTTAATTGTTACTTGCCAAGCATTTACTACTGTATCTCAGTTGTTTTGTTATTTTCCTTCACGTGAATTTTATTAATGTATAACTTTCCATATAGACCAGTTTTCTGCGTTTTCATTTATTTCATTATGAAAAATCGCAAAGTTTAATGAAAGTTTTTATGGAACGGAATTGAGTTGTTCGTTTGTTCGTTAATGCTGGACGTTTGCTAATTGTGTTTTATATTTCGTTTGTTGTTTGTCATTTTGTGTTATACTTACTTTTACACATCACTGTTTAATTGTTTTATGAAAATCATTGTTTCTGCGCTGGATCTAACTCTCAAATCTGTAGCACTCTAATCGCATCAGTTTGGCTTTCATCTCTCCGTCACATATTTTAACATTATCGCTATTTCGAAATATCGCCGTTCGCACAAATAGAAAAAACTATTTAAATGGACTTTCATAGAAATTTTCATCAAAGTTATCACAGCTTACACCTATCTCTATGCGTGCAGGAATTCATTTCGCAAATCATTTCTCGAGTTTTTGCACATTATTGCAGCTTTTTCAGAAGTGTTGAAATCATTTCTCCGATTAGCTTCATTTTAAGCTTGTGCAGCAATTATACCGATTTATAATGCTCACAAATTGACGCTCGTTCAGCCGAAATCCGCAAATTAATGTGGTGAAAACACGCAACAATGTTTCACTATTGTGCGTTTAAATTTTGCGTGAGATAAAGTGCTTCGATATGGTCAAGTTAATTTTAACTCCTAAGATGGAAGTTAAGGGACTCATTCCATAAGGTTTTTAAATATACATATCTCTCTTTTTATGCGAATGACGACTTGGCTAGCTTTTTATTTTGCAAAAAAAGAAAGTAAATGTTCGGTGTCGGATGTGAAAGGGCAAAAAGTATACTAGTATAATTTAGAAACAAAAAGTAAACAACATTTAAAAAACCAACATATGCTTAGCAGTTAAAGGATCTCCATATTATAATAGCATTTATCAAAATGTATACTAAAAGCATTTATTTAAGACAAAGATATACAATTTCGGTAAAAGAAAAAAGAAGGACAAAAAAAAACCGAATTTCTTTTTTCTTTTTATTTTCACTATATGTATCAGGATTTTTATAAGAGCTGATATTCAAGTAATTTTCCTTTATCATGGTTTATAATGATATAATAGATTATGTATTTCTGCTACATACATAAACTTATATTAATCAGAATACATTATGAAACTTAAGTAGAACTATTTGATTTGAAACAACACATTAGTTTAGTTACATTTAAGTATATTACAAAAGTTTAAGTTAATAAGCTGAAAGGTACTATATATGTGGAAGAAAACACAAATCGGTGAATCTCAGTGATGTTGCTATGTTGCCATTTCTTGGAGTCACGTGTTGTGGAATTTTTGGATTTAATATCACGATAGCTCATGATGCGAAAAAAATCGTTTTGTTTATAAAAAATCCTTGTAAATTTCTCCTGTAAATGCTATAATTTTATTTCTTCACATATTCAATATTCTTCTAAATCGAATTAAATACATGTAAAGACTACAACTCTCAAATTCAAATTGCAGCAGGACACAACTCAGCAGCACGCCCGATGGTGTCCAAGTAATGAGTACTCCGCGATAATCCCCATTCCCGAATCTTGCCTAACCTTTTATACCTCTAACCTGGTCATAACTAAATCCTTTGGCGCCTAAACTATGCGCATGCTAGAACATGTTCAATTAAGAAGGTGCCTGTTTGCTATTTTGTTCATTGCACATGTGCGAAGGATTTTATGGCCATGCACAGGGAACCTATGCTTCCCTTCTTAGAATTGCACAAAAAGTGAATCGTACTTGTCAAAAGGAGTTCAGTTATTGTTTTTCCCTTTCAGCACTTAATTACGAACAAAACTGTTTGTGCCGATCCGTCTGAGTTATTTATTACCACAGACATTCGACGCTATTTCCAGATTATCATACTGCTGCTCGTCCTTACAAACACCCGTGCTGCTGAGAAGATATGCTACAATCTTTAATTTACTTATTTAAAAGCAAGCGGGATTTCCCTGGTTTTTCCGTGGCCCTTACATACAAAGATATTCTTCTGTGTAATATTTGCAAATGTTGATTTTTTTGTTAAAAAAAAAATTAAATTTAAAATGTATAATCGGCGTCTTGTGTTTTATATAAAATTTTTTTTATTTATATTTCTTTTTTATAACACTTTTTCCTTCATGCCCATTTATTTTGTCCCTTAATAAATGTGGTGCTTATAAAATGTCTAAATGATAGTCCTTTATGTATTTCCAGATATGTAAAAATCTTCTTGTTTCTTTTTTTCTTGTATTGAAATTACGATTAACGGCTACAAATCAGGTAAACCTTACTTACGAATCATTACTTAGGAACAGTTTTGCTACAAACAACTTCCAAAAAATTTTCATTTCTCTCTTAATGAAGTACCGAAATAATAATATAATTGCTCCAATAATTCGTTTTATTCGTACTATGTATATCGCTCTGTTATTTATTAAACTCAAGTATCCAATTCTTTACCTGTCGCGTAATTATTTTTCCTGGTTAAAAACATAATTACACTTCCCCTCCAACGAACCAAAATCCAAGGATTATTCTGAACAATTCTGTAAAACAGGCAATTCTATCGTTCAGTTCACTGCATCCGTATGTTTAATTAGCTCATCATTAATAACCATGACACGACAGACCTGTTCGCTTTAATTTATGAACAGCAGCCAACAGTCACAGGAAAATATTTATTAATTGTTTTACGTGATCCATCATTTTTATTTTTCAGTTATTAATCGCTCCATGATTCGTTATATATAATTTTATTTAATCCCAAAATTCCTACTTCCAGTCATCATTTAAACGAATTTAGTTAGTTAGTCATTTTATTTGCCAGCAGCGTCCAATGTCTCTTAGTGTTTCTTTAATTTTGTGCAATTCTTTTTATATGTATTCCTTAAGGAGCCTTTTGCACTGTTTGTTGTTAGAATGATATGCCTTAAGTTAATTTAACGCGTACTCGTTCTTTTATTTCCAGTTAAAAACTAACTTTACAGCTGTTAGAGCCTTCGTATTGCGCCTATCTTTTTTTATTTTTCGACATAATTTTCTCTTCACTCAATCTACCTGTTTTGCCTTATATATTTTTCCTATAATGAGTTTTTTACATGCAAAATATCTATAAAATAGAATTGTATTTAGTGTTAGCAAAGCGCTACTTTTGTGTAGTTTTTTTATCTATTTCGAAGGGAGCAAATTTTTCGAACTACTATTTTATTTGCTCCAGCTATATTAAATCTGGTGCACGTCTTTAGGGCGGAACGAAACGTAAGTAAATCTCTAGCGAATAGTTGAAAACATTACTTAAAATTATGCACTAATTTCCTGTATTTGTTATGTAGAAGATCGCTTTAGCTGTATTTTTCTGTTAGTGCATTCATTATGTTGCTCATTAACTTATAAGATAATTACCAGCTTTACCTTATTTGTAAGGGTTAATGGTAATTTATATGCTTCTATCAATATATATACATTCAGAATTTCAAATAGTTAGATTGAATATACTTTTACAATATTATAAGAAGCTCTACAGATTTTGACATTTGTAAACCCATACCAATTCCTGAATTTCTCTCCAGAATCAATTTATGAAAACAAAGTTTATTAAAATAAAATTTATATAATTTATTATTTATAAATATTTTTTTATAGGGTTATTGTGGCAGATGAACATCTTTTCTTTTCTTAGGTTAAGAAAAAGTTTTTCATATTTTATGTAGAATAATAATCTTCCGTAAATGTGGGTTCTCATAAAAAAAGGAACTTGTAATTCAACTGACCTTCACTTTTTCCGATACTTAACTTATTTTATTTTACTTATTATTGGAGTGGGCGAGAGTAGCCTCGAGCGCTCAGACATGTTTGTCCATTACACGCATTGACCCATTGTGTTCGTAGAGTAGAATACTATGGTTATCGTGGAATTCGAACTCACAGCCTCTTGGACGGTAGGCCAGCGCGTTAACGACTGATCTACCGTAGGCCCCTACTTAACTTAAATACATGCAAGGTATGAGCCTCTGAACTCAAATCTAGGTCTACATGCACCTAGAATGTTGCACGTTTTAAAAGAATCACGTCTTTTTGCGAATGGCGTATGTGAATTAAAGGCCAATATTTTTGCATAGAAAAATAATCTCGGTGCCGCCATATTTATGACGTCATCAGTTATTGAAAGACCATTGTTACGAACCGATCCACTTGATATTTGAGCTAATACTTATACCTTTTTTATCATATTCGATTATTACTTTTACGGTTTTAAGAAATATTCAAAATACAAAAAAAAAATCGCTTAATTTATATTATATTTATATATTTCATTTATGTATATACTTATGTACATGCAATTCGAATAAGTGTTCCATAATTAATATTTTTCTGCTTAAGCTTAAGTAAAAATATCCCTTGCTAATATGTATTAGAAATTAATATGTGGGATAGTAGGGATTAATTGGAGACAACAGTTTCAAAATCGCAACAAAAATTCGTAAGTAAAATATTAATTTGTACGGCGCTTCTTGAAAGATCTAAAATTTTTAAATCGTCCGATGTTATTCGTCTAATAATGTCTAATTATATAATTCTAATAAAAAATTATGGTAACATCATTGATAAAAATATAATTTTTCCTAACAATCAGTTCTCAGCATATTGAAAATACGAATTTTAGCTTGTACTATGTATAACAAAATAAATGAGGTACCGAAAAAGCTTGTTTTGAAATACATATGTACATGATATGAAAAAAGTTCAAATATACCTCAAATGTATATCGAATAATGCTGAACCACTAAATCTGTTAAATAAAGCTGTATTGCCTTAAATGTTGCAAGAACTGATATTTACAAAAAACGCAATACAAAAATACTCTCGGCAAATTCGGTTAATTCGTGTTCAAAACAATTTCTTCCAATAAAATTGATGTATGGTTTTAGAGTTTTAAAAGCGGGTTTATTGGATGCGTGAAAGAAATATGTCATTGGAAATATTAACACACATCGGTTTACATTCCAAAAATTGGGTAAATAAAAATGTGTCTATGATTCGAGAAATCTATCAGGCATTTTTGGATTTCACGAATACTACTCAAAATAAAACAATAATTAGCAATGCAGTTGATGATATAAAACTAAGTAATACGTGGATTCATTAATATAACCTTTCTCTCTACTTGACGTCCGAATATTCAATTTTTTCGTTTACAAGTAATAAACAAAATTGCACTAAAAGTTCATGAAAGACCTATGGAAAACAATAGCATTATATTAACATGTGTTTTCCATGTTTTTTTATCACTGCAGCATAGAATCTAGTAGGTTCACACGGGGCGACCCAGAATCAAACCGGAGAACCACTTTGTGTCTCTGATGAACAAGCCTAAATCCTGAATACTGAATGTCGAATTTACTAACCTAATAATAGTTTGCAGTTACACCGAGTGGAAGAGGTTTTGATTCCTTCAAATAAGAATTATGTGATCTGATACCTTTCTACTTAATTGTTCACAAATTCTCTATTAGGTTTAAATTTGGCGACTATGTGGCCTTAGTCCATTGCAGTAAGTCCCTTTTATCAGGGTCGGCGCGAGGCAGGTTCAGCGCATTCACCGAAACCCGGCCCCGCGATTTACGAAAACTCATTAGGAATTTTGCAGGACCCCCTATATAGTAAATAGATTGAATATGCGAATGTGTATAGAAAATGTAATCGCATAATCCATTAATCGATGGCTGCAAACTGGCATAAGTGCAAAATTTTCTCTCTCATCTTTTGCATTGAAATATTTCGTTGCAGCGTATTCCATATATTGTAACAACCAATCTTTCAAAAGCATATCCAAATCTATTAAATGACTTACAAATAATGCTAACTACGCCAGTAACCGTAGGTTCAGCTGAACGCAGTTTCTTGCGGTTGAAACTAAATAATAAAAAATTATCTGCGATCCTCAATAAGCCACGAACGATTTATATGTCTGGCTGTTCTTTTAATAGAAAGCGAAATAGCAAATTCAGTTAATTTTGTCGACGTAATCAAACATTTGACGGCAAAAAAAAGCGAGAAAAATAATTAGTGTTTATCTTATAAAAAACATATAATACGAGTATATAACATCCTTTCTACTGAAGTCTGGAAAAAAAATTCCTCAGTGTGAAATTTAAACCTCGCAAAATTTTTGAACCCGACCCCGCCAAAGATCACGCTGGCCCTGCCTTTTCTGAAACCCAATCTTTAGTTATTTGATTGAAACACCGAAAGAAGTGGTATGACATCCCCTGCATATGATCTATCCGTGGCCCTTGCCGCCGAGAAAATTTTTGAGGAGTTTTGGTTGTATATAACAAGATACATATATCTTTATGAATTTCAATAGAATTGATTGATTGATTGTAAACAGAACAGAATTAATTTGAAATTTCATCAGGAGTGTATATTTAACATTTTGTTGTTAAAAATTAAGCAATCTCTGAATTTTCAACGAAATATTGTTTACATTTTAAATAAATATTGATATTTACTTTAAAAGAGCCATCTAATATAGTACATTAATTGAAGTGCACTTGAACAGATGAAATTTAAATATCGATATATTTTTTAGAGTGTATGTATTGGAATGTTATAATCAGGCATCAGTATTCCAAATTAGCAACATGGCATTTTTACCTAAAAAATGTATACATTAATATTGTTTCTGTTATGATCCAGGTGAACATTTCTCTTAAAATTAATATTTTGTAATAGTAATGACTTAGTATTCCAAATTACTTGCAGTATTCCAAATATGCTAAAATGTTATTATTATATTAGCAATCTGCATAAGATCGAAAAATGCCTAACAAGTTTTACGATGCATTTCGTGAGAGACATGAGACAATGTTATGTAGACATCTTGTGTAAGAAAAATAGTATAAACATGATATACATAAATGTGTAATAACTTCACTCAACATTCAAAATTGAACCCGAATGTTACTGTAAATATTGAAAGAAGAGTTATTTTACCATCTTATCTTCAAGAAATACGAGTATATATCAAATATATTATATTACGTGAATCCTTTTTATTTGTTACAATAACTTGCAATCCTATTTGGTCGTAAATTGTTAACAATATTGATTGAAATGAATCTGCTAACTTCCATCCAAAAGTTATTGCGCGTGCATTCAAGGCTAAATTAAAAGGATTAATTCATGTAATAGTAACGAAATATATTTTTGGTGAAATTGAGGATATCATTTATACAATAGATCGCCATATAATATGCCCGTCTTTTAATTATTTGATGTGAAAATTATAAAAATAGATGATTTGTTGATATTGTTAAATCGTAGCGGCCAGATATTCGAACACACCCTAATTGCATAAATATGTTACAAAACATATGATGCATGGCCGATGTGGTAGTACAAGCATAGAATTATAGAATGAACCAAATGGGATCAAGAAGTCTAGATTAATGAAGTGAGAAATGTTTGAATGACTGTTATGTCGAGTATTTAAAATAAATGAAATTTTAGATTAGATTTAAAATTAATTTATAGTCAAACATATTTTGATATTTTTAACATTTGAATTCGACAAAACTTCATTTGGAACTATTCCACCAGATGTTAAATGCTGAAACTTAAAACTGCTATTCATACTTCACTTTTTGGAACATGGGATGTTACGGTCCATTATTTACAGTCTATTTTTTGTTTTTGCATTTTTAAAGAAAAATTCGCAAAACACAAACAATTTCCCATTCTCACGCGTATCAATCGTCCATAGACTCGAACTGATGTGTCTAGTCACAACATGTTTGGTGTCACAGCAGGCGAATTTTGCACGTAACATACGCAAATTATTCAGTGGAGCACAGCATCCATGCTCCATCGGCCGGATACCGGATCACCTGAGCACGGGGGCGAACTGAAATATAAATTTAACGATACTTTGGAAAATTCCTAGTTTGCTTGTAAAACCAATAAACGAGTGTGGCATGTAAACATTCGCTTGTTATCTACGAACTTGCAGAGAAATTAATTGATCTGTGCTTCTAAGGTGTAATTAATTTATATTCGCTCAGGTAAAACGGTCGTGGTGTTTTTTGTTGTTATTATACAATTTACCGCCTGGCTTAAGCAATTTTCCTATATCTTTCTCTTGCACGGGCTAGCAAGCACCTACATTGGAGTCAATCACGGGCCCCATTTATCGGAATTTTCAACGAATTTAAAAGTTGTTCACTGTCTGTCACCGAAATCGTACGAAATTACCAATTTGCATAATCTAATCACCCGAAGGAGGCTCTAATACGGAACTATTGGAAATTCACTGCAAACGACTCAATCCACAATTTGCTGTCGCTTTTTATGAAAAGTTTCTATGTTATGCGTTTGTTTATGTTTTTTATTTGGCACCCAATAGTTTTACAATCATACCAATTGGCGTTACAACAAACTGAGCAGCAAACTACTAATCACTCAGTTAACACACAAAATGACAAACAGACGGCTGAGTGAGCTGTAAAATAGATGCGGATCATTATCGTGTTGAAATCGATTTTTTTTATAATTTGTTTCATTAGAGATTGCAAAACAACTTGAGCAGCAGTAATTGGTATTTTTTGTTTTCGTTTTTAAGATTTTTCTCTTTTATTTGATTATATTTTGCGGAATCTCTGGAGTGGTTTCTTGTAATTTGATTTAAAACTTGCTTAGACTTTTGTTTATCGAAAAAAAAAACATCAACGCAATTCTTTCGCAGTCCCCTTCCGTGGTCCGCCCAGGTATAATCCTCGACGACGCTCTGGACTCGGATGGTTGAGTGGCAGTGGTGGTGGAATCGGTGATAACACATCCACCCTCACCCGCAGCTCATGCGGGGGCCCACCATCGCCCTGCCCCTCCGAGCATTTGCCATACAGCTCGGCCAGTTCCAGCTTATCTGAAGGTTCATCTGGTCATCGGTCCCATGAAGATGATATCAGCATTGTGACAGGTATTTCCCTTATTCATTTATTTTTCCCCGTTTTAATTCCTTTATTAATTTTTAATTTGGTGGTTTGAATATATTTTGTAGATTTATATTTTATTTTTTTAGAGATTTCGAGATTTTAAAGATCTTGTGAAATTATCGGTTTTTTTCTTTATAATCATCGTGTAGTTGATTGGAAAAAAAAACCAATATAAAATTTATTTATTTTTATTTTTACAAAGAACAAATTGTAACAAAATATTCCGGATGTTGCCGAATAAAATAAAAACGAAATGTTAAATTAAGTTGAAATTCAAGTCCATAGAAATATGGCCAACCTATTCACCAGAAGAACTGTGCTGGTAGGTTCGAAACATACTCTACCAGCAGCACCCAATTTATTCTTCATGCTAAATTAAGAATTCATAAGTTCATATTGATACAATGAGATAATCTGGTAAGAGTTCACCGTGAGTGTGGTACTTGAGTTTTGACTTCGACGACAAAATATGAATATGATCTTTTGGGTATCATACAAGTCAACACCCACCATAAGTCTGATTAACTCTTTAAATTCTATAGGATTAACACAGAAGCCAGTTGACTATAACAAAGAATAAATAATATTGACTTTTAGTGGTGCACCATTTAATGGTTAAATATTCATATTTATTATTAAAAAATACTGGGCAACAAAGTGATCGTTTCAATATTTGTTATAGAAAAAAAGTATAATTACCGGTTTTTCGTGATTTGATTTGAGAATTTGATACTTAAACGATCATCCCCAAAATGTTTCATCGAAACCAAAAATCATGCAGCGCACCTTTTTATTCATTTCGCCTTGTGTTGGACTATGTAAGGTGCTCGTGAGTACTTTTATCTATTAATTTACACATGCCCTTTGTCACGGGTAATTTTCCGAGCAGTTTTGCAGCAATTACCGAATAGATGGCTTCCGGTTATTTCTATTTTCGTTATTCGTTTCAAGTTTGTTACAAATTAATTTCTTACCATTTTGGTAAAGACTTTCCATAAGGACTAGACTGCTGACCCAGTAAAAAAACTCAAATGCGTGACGTTTTTACATAACTCACCATTTATATGAGGATTGTCTGAAAAGTTTCCGACCTAACAACGATAAACGAAATTTTTTCTTTAAGTTAATTTTTTTTATTTTTCTACATAGTCTTCTTGTAAGCCTATACACTTCTCCCAGCACCCATTTCTTCAGCTCGTCCATACAAAAATGTTGGAAATGTTAATTCGAACACGTTTTTGATCCAAAGTGAGCGAATGCGGTACACACGGACAGCTTTCTTATGCCTAAATTTTGATTCAATATGTGACAAGAACGTTGTTTGGACATGTTCATAACCTCTAATATCTCTCTAACTTTAATTCGACGGTTGTCTAGCACAATTTGGTGAACTTGAGCGATGTTATCGTCAATTAATGCAGTTTTTGTACATCCCAAACGTTCATCGTCACCCAAACTAGTACGGCCACGTTTAAATTCAGCTGCCCAAAATTTCACGGTAGTAAATAATGGTGCAGTCTACCTACACAGCGCCCAACTTTGATTTGCGTAGAGGTATTGGCTTTTTACAAGTATTATTAAAAATTCACGATACTAAATTTTCAGGATTATCTGTATGGGGTTTGGAATCTGTATGGGGCTAGGAGAATTTGTTTTGTACTTTTTGAAAATGTGGTACATTAAAAATTTATTTTTATATATTTAATTATATTCTACTTTTTAATCTTGTATGAATAATTTTTCAATTGAGATGAGATTATAACTGAGAAATGTGGTAAATTTCGATTCATTCCAATTTCTTTTCATCTGATCATATTTGAGATAGAAAATTGTTATATTTACTTACCAATAATATAACCAGATCCTTCTTACAATTAGGTAGTTATAAATTTTAAATAAATGACACACTTATGGTGCTCCAAAGAAATAAAGAAATCTTTTAATCACCAATGTTTTAAGCACCAATGTTTTCTCATGGTCGGGTCAAATTTTATTCGTGCAGCCATTTTATCACCAACCGTACGGATACAAATATTTGAAATTGAAACAGGATCGTAAGCGATATGTTTTATGAATGAATTGATTTGAGAACTAGAAAACACCCAGGTGCCTAAAAATATTCGGCTTCGCAGATATTTCTTTTTTTTTGCGGATATTGCTCAACGGGAAATTAGTTTAAATCGATTACAAAATTTGTACCGAACAGACGACAACTGGTAAAACCGATGATGAAAAAAATCATTATTGACGAAAGTTTTTAAGAAAATCATTTGAAATTTGGTATGGGGAAAGAGAGCTCTGATTAAGATTCCTACTTTAGATTTAAAGTAATTACATTAATTTTTAGAGCAATTCAACAAATTTTTGATTCTTCATACGCCATATTGTATCTGCCATTTTGAATTTAAATTTTCTAACAGCAATTTCGAATTTAGTAACCCTAATACGAAAATTCATGAGAACTCGTCAACTACAAAATAACCTCAAAAGCTTATAGATAATCTTACCTCCAATGGAAATTAATGCAATAAAAGAAAACTTAAATATTCCTACAGTCTATTCAAATAATAACTTCAATTTATAGTTAAGCTGAGCGTCGTCTGCAAAAGTTATTTAATATACCTTCATTGAATACGACTTTTAAGAAAAGTCGGAAAATTATTTTATGTTATGTAAATCAGCCAATAAAATGAGAAAAGTATACCGTAGCATAAAAAAATATTTTAATAACAAAGCTATGCACACTAAACAATAAAAAGGGAATATTACGACATTCTGTTTGATTTTCTTTGGAGATAATTAAAAATTAAATATTTAACCAATTTTTTCAAAAATACTATGTATTCGACCAATTGTTCTAAAACTGGGCTCGTATTTCTGTGATATGACTTACTATGTTACTCTTCAGATCGATCAATACGTTGTGGGAATTGGTATTGTCATACTATATACATTGTATTAGATATAGGTAGACATCTATATAAGTATAAATAGATACATATAATCAAGGAAAGCGTTCAATAAAAGATGAGTGGTATTTATTAAAAGAATCAAGAAAGCTGTTGAAACACTTTCAAGTATAAAGTAAAACCATTCAACTATTAAGTGAGATATTAATAGAATTTTGGTAATACATATAGTAAGTAGACAAATGCAAATAAATACATTATGAACATTTTAAGCAATCTATGAAAAACTCTCTTTAAATTATCAAAACAAAGTTATTTTGCTCATTATCGTCATAAATAAATTATTTTTATCGTAAACATTTTGAATATCACTTTCATTAGCTTTTCGCATGCCTATGGGTATTCATTTTTACGTAAATGTGCATGATTTATTTTTTATATATGTGTAGATCTTTCTTCTATAAAAGCAAAATGCGTAAAGTTTGGTAAGTAAAATGAAAATGAAAATCTGAACTAAAACATCAAGTTTATAGTGAAAGATCTAAGAATGAACAAAAAATTTTTTGTTTAATAATTAAAATGATGGAGAATTGAAAAATTGTTTTTGTGTTAAACATTTTGGGTTATTTATACTTCCCGTAATCCACAAAATTTATTTTTTCACAATATTTTGCATATTGCCGAAAGGTTGTATTGGAAATTGTGCTTTTTTATTTTAAAATATTCTTCAAGTATCTTTGATATTAAAATTAAACATCTTTTTTGACTTATCGACGGTAACAAGTGCTCTCTCTTGAAATGATAAATCGAAATTTTCTTTCAATTTGACAATTCCTAAGACTCTTATAGAGAAACCAGGTGGAAACAACTTTTATTGTACAATATAAAAATAATTGCGCCGGAAAATTGTAATTTAAAACAATTTGTAAATGTTTCGTTTTAAAATCACATTTTGAATGTCACCTCACTAATAATTGGCTCTAGTACCGGCCTTAGCTCTTCACGATTTGGACGTCAGTTATAGTAAATGATGATGAGAGAAAAAATAATGGTAATAAACCGATGGTACATCTCTAATACAGCAATCTCCACGATTCCAATAAATAGCACATCGCAAATTCACTCATATAGAATTTCTCAGAGATGTGTTTATTGAAGCAGTGTTCACTACTCATAAATTGGTTGTACTCCATGATACTCGTATTATCTGTTTTATTTTATATTTAAAGTTAGTGTACCAAAAACCCTTATAACTTTTATAAAATAAGAGTCAATGCAATTCTCAAAATTAAATACTTCCACGCTAGGTTAAATCCGGATGGAACTCAAATTAGTGTCAAGAAATTTTTGTTAAATATATTAAAACTCCACGAAGCTAGTCGGGTTGAGTTGGATTTCATTGATAAGAAGAATTGATGAATTATTATAGAAACTCTTTCTCGAAAACTAAAGTATAAGCGGAGAAGGTTTATCTTAGGAAAAGTAAATAGGCAATTTTTAAATAGACTAAAGAAATAGATAGATTCATAGGATTTTAAATTAATTTATAGAAGTATTAACGCGGTTTATATCCGCAATGAATTATGTTATGTAATAAACAGTAAAGTATTGAATCAATGAATTTTATTATGTAAAGAGAAATCCATTTTTATAAAGTTTTGAATTATGGCTGTGTACCAAACAGACTATTTACTAGCTAAATATGAAATTTGGCCTGCTAATTTTTGAGGGGTGTGTTAAACCGAAAATGGAATTAGACAAAACGTTATTTTGGTTTGATTTTGCATATGTATAAAAAGCAAGTTTATCACACTTTTTAAATGCTTATTATATCCATCAGTTTTGTGAAATTTAGCTTGAAATAGATGTATTTCGCCAAGCAAATGATATATCTTTAACAGTACTCTAATAATAAATTTACTAAATGGAAATATCCTATAAGCCAGCATTTAGCCGGTTTGCCACACAGGCAAACAACATTTATTTACAAACTTTATTTCACTTTGTATTCTGTCAGATTAGCCGCCGGACAAAATCCATGCAAACAGATGTAGGTTTAGTTCTACCATTGCTAATTAACGAAAATTCAATCCCAACTCAACCTATTGCAAGGAAACATACTTAGTTCTCGTAACTGTGATCTAAATTATTCATTTCCTCCTTGCCTTAAATGAAATATCCTATTCGTTGGAATCTTCCTTCACTCTTATGTTACTAAACAAATTTTTCCACACAAGTTACCAAACTTGAAGACATTGATATCAACTTCTAAAATATTTATAGTACTAGCCTAATCAAAGCAGGTTACCAAGTATGTATATTATTAAAGTCTTTTAGAGTTATTTTACATCATTACTTTAAATTATTTAAAGTTAAACTAGCTAACTGCTACGTTGTTTGTCGAAAATTATAAGTCTAACTAGGCTGAGAACAGAATAATCTAGAATTTGGCGGAACGACTAATCTTTTCATAGAGATACAGTGCTCACCACTATGTTGTAGATTACTGATGTGGATCGTCAAATCGGACCATCAGCCAAAACTTTTTAATCTCTTCTTATTGTGACTATACTCGTATAGCAGCAGAATAAGGGACACCTTCTATTCTATTCATTGGAGTTTTAGTCATACCATAGTTAGTCACAGTTCGACAACCAAGCAAATAACATTTATTATAGAGTAAATAGTTTAATTACACAGGCCTGTGAAATTTGACTGACGAAACTTGTTTTTAGTTTTAACAATTATATAAAGTATTTCATGGGCATTTTTTGACGAATTCGAATTCAAATATCGCATCACATTTTCTAGAAAATATTATTAAAATGTAAAATAGTCATATTTTGGCAATCGTTGAGATGCAATATATTTCTTTAAATAGGGGAACATCGTATGAGCTGTTAATGTTACTAAAAGGAAACTACATTAAGCTATTACACAAAAGTACGAAAATAAAAAACCTGACAACATATTCCTTAAAATTAATAATTTTTATAAACAAATTTATTTCGCATAATAAATAGTGAATGAAATACATTACTAGACTGCACATTAATCATATTTTATAACATATAGCTCATTAAAATTCCGCTTTGATTTCTTCCGGCATTCAATAATTTATAAGGCATTTTAACATATTTTTCTTGAAAACGTAATGTGATGGAACAACTTTAATTTTGGATTCATAATCTAAGTAAAATTCTTATATAATTTACATAGAACAATCACTTTCCTGTGGAGAAACTGTCGATGGCCTGTGTTATTATTATAATAATCATTACTTATAATTGCTATTAACAAAAGCCTTTACTTACAATTTTTTTTTTCTAAAAAAGCATCATACTGGACAGTATCTTGTATCGTAATCTATAGGTTTTTTTTTTATTTTGACGTTCCATAATGGAAAAAAAAATGTTTAGTACATAGAATATATGAATAGAAATATGTACCTTTTTCATCTAAACATATGGGTTGCACACAATTTCATGCAATTTGTCTGCTATTCATAGGGCACATAGGGCTCATCCTCCATCCTAATGCTGGGGGACACTTCTATGTATAAATGCACTACGAAGCTGTTCCGAAACTCTCTGTCCAGCTTAATAGCATAAAAAGTAACTCAATTTCGTCAGCAAAACCCTGTGAAAAGCATAGCCGCTCGTTGGCCGCCGTTACGTGGCCCCAAACTCCACCAGCCTCTGGCAGCAATATGCTGGGAGTACTAAAAATTTTATTAAGCCACCTCTGGGTTCCCCTATGTCGAATAGAAGGAGATGAGGGGCGAAGAGTGCATTGCCGGGCAGGTATTAGTGTTCTAAAGGAGCCATTTGTTTTCGCTGGTCTTTCTGAATGTTTGAAGGCAGGAAAGGTTCAGAAGTAGGAGTTTTTCAGGCGCTATAAATTGGTGACCTCATTTCTGGCGCTCCTTGCAGACATTGCATATAAGGCGAACCGTGTTAAAATTGCACATCTTCCTGGACAGCAAAAAGAAACGGAAAGAAGTCCCGGGCGAATACTTGTAAATTCCAGTGGCATCCGAAGCCATTACCAGCGAGTCGAAACTTAATTGGAAAATGTTTCTGCTATGCCGGAATGCAAAAGAGGGGCTTTAAGTGTGAAAATGTTGAAGATCTCCTGCTGGCGCAGTATCGTCCACTTTTGCCAGGTGGTACGCTAACGAAGTGGAATTTTTAGTAAGTACTCGGGTAGTAGCCCAACATAAAGTACGTTATGTTTAATTTAGTGCAACGATGCAGTTCAAATGGAGCCCATTTGTACACCTATACTCCTAGGGGCAAACGACTGCAAGGATGTAGCCAAGGGGGTACGAAGTGCACGTTTCGCCGAATTTGGAGAGAACTGAAATGATAGAATAAGTTAAATTGACAGCTATATATTTTTGCAACATAACAGACGGGAATACCAAATTTCAAATGGATTTTTTCTTTCGAATGTTATTAATACAATGTCCAGTTAAAATTTGAGGTTCACGGAATTTCATTTTACTTAAAATTGCATAGGTTTTCGAATTGTCGAAAGTTTTGTTTTTTCCACATTACTGTAACCACGCAGATGCGTTAAAACGATTTTTATTTTTAATGCCACGAAATTTTTTGTAAGCTGATACGTTTCGCCTTATCAAAGTATATTCAGCGTTTAGACTAATCTTGTGGTTTATAAAAATGAAACCATTAAATACACACATTAAAAAAATTAAGAAGTAGCCATATATTTAAAAAAAATATATTAAAATCTATCGACGTCAATTTCATCTTTTTCAAATTCTAGATTTACCAAATAAAATGTAATTACTATCCTGGGATTTAAGTTCGAAAAACGAAACCAATCTTAAAGTACGATGCTATTTCCAAATACAGGCAAATAATCGTAATATAAATTAAAAAAATATTAAATTATTATTATTAAACATCATATTACATATCATAGACGAAGGAGAAATTTTGAATAGAGCAGAGTTTTTTAAAATAAAGAAAACCAAATCCATAGAAAAAAACATAGTTAATGACCAGTTTAATTTCATGAGCAATAGTCCTTTGTTGAATCCAAAAAACTGCAACTAGTAAGAGTAATAAGTCGATAGCCTAAAAATGCCTCGATAGCGTGTTGTGTTTCAATAAATAAATCATGGAAAACTTAAGACAAGTGTCATCTAGAAAAGAAACTCTATAAAAATATGCAGACCATTCTGTTAAGATTTCAGACCAATTGATTGGGTAATAGTTTTTTTCCTAACCAATGATTAAAAATTATGGTTTTAAGAAACACATGAATGCAGCTTTCAAAGTCCTCTGCACGGCAGAGCTTCCTCGCTTGGCTAAAGGCAAAAATATTTGAACTATAGAGAATTTTATTTTACAATAAAAATTTAATAGGGTATTCTTGAAAGTATATACCCTTTATTAAATGCATAAGTCTTTTATTGAATATATTAAAAAAATATCCGAGCTAACTATATACTCTCATATCAGTTACTGGCTAGAATTACTGCACCCTAAAAACTAACTCAAAAATTGTTTTTCTTATGATTGTATATTTATGACAATTTAAAAAAATAAAAATAAATTGCATTTTAATCAAATCAATTTATACAATTTACTGTAATGTAAAACTATTATAAAATTATGTAAAATAGTGTTGACAAATTGCCTCAAAGGAATTTAATAAAATCTTTTCCATTCATGCATGCTAAGGCTGCATCACCAGGCTACAGTCTCTGGATCCTGAATTTTAGCAAAACATTTAAAAAACAAAATGTTTAGGTCCCGCCGCCAAAAATTATTCTTACCTTCTTTCTACAAAGCGTATTGTTTTGTGTTTCGTTTCACAACTAAAACTTAAACATGTTGGCACTAAGGAGATGTGTGTCTCCAAAATTGGATGGACACATAAAGTATTATGTAAGTTCGATGTGGTTGCGGGAGCCGGGGGCTGGCATGGGTTGCCCATCCAAGCATGTGAGGTTTGTAGGGACGAAAGATGCTTTTTGTCTTAGCATGAACTTTTAGGACATTTGCCAGTCGAAGTCTAAACGGATACCCACTTCCTTTCACAGATAAGAGCATCGGCGATACGAGCGACATTATAAGCGACTCGTCGGGTGTTGGCACGAACTCGGACAGTGCAGCGTGCTCCATCGGGCACCCCAGCACAACTGTCGTCTGCTTGGAGCCCTACGCCGGGAATTCGGTGGGTCACATACGGATTCAGCCGGGTGACGTCATCGAGGTGGTAGGCTCAACGGACTGCGGTCTGCTAGAGGGTTACATCCGCGGCACAAATCGATCAGGATTCTTCCCGGCTGAGTATGTCCAAGAAGTCAACATTCGGCAAAAAAATATCACGAACGTGTCGACTGCCAGCCGATACCAACACTCGCCCCCTCAAATCCCTGTGACCAATGGGAACGGGCAATTTAATAGTGCGACTGCACCCAGGATAAAAAAGCCGTAAGTTGTTCGCCCTTCTCACCCTTTGTCCAGGGTAACTCAGTTATGTAATTTACCACCCTTTCAGATCCATTCTGGAGCAACGAACCGTAATTCTTCACCGTGCCAAACGAGGTTTTGGTTTTGTCCTCCGCGGAGCCAAAGCGTCGTCTCCGCTGATGCAACTGAAACCGTCTGATCGCTTTCCTGCCCTGCAATATCTAGACGACGTTGATCCCGGTGGTGTTGCTGACATGGCGGGACTCCGGCCTGGAGACTTCCTCCTTGCCATAAATGGGGAGGATGTGAGAGCTTCTTCCCATGAACACGTCGTTGATTTGATTCGTTCATCTGGAGCCCTCGTTTCGATGACAGTCATCTCACCAAGTTTTCCAAATCAAGTGCAGCAAAACCAAATCATCCAGCAAGGACTGGGTACTCCGCTTTCAGCCAGACAGTGTGCAACTCTACCTAGAAAGATGTCGTTGGGACCATCAAAAATGCCTGCTCCAGCGCCTCCTCGAAGGGATCCTAAGACAACTCTAAGCGTCGGTCGAGCACGTGCTAAATCAATGGTAGCAGGTCTAGAGAACGGCGGCGAAAAGGAGGATGAAGAAATGCCGACAAAATCTAGTTCGATTGAATCGATTTCAACGCCTACTCAAAATCCAGGAACCCCCATTCAGCCAAGAACTGCCAGCATCAAAGCTCGACCTACCTCGAGTAGAATTACTGCAGCTGAGCTAGAAGAGCTGTTCCAGCGACAGCAGGGAGAAGCTGCTGACGGGTCAAACAGATACTCCACCATGATGACGAGCTCTCGATTCCAGTCCGGAACAGATAGTGGGGCGGCGACACCACCCAGTGGTTCCCCGCAGAAAGGTCCTTTGGTGTACGCGAGTGTGGCTGAAATGAAACGGAAGAAATCGAAAAACGGAACTCTACGTGGAAAACCTTGTCCAATACCCACGATAGGTGCCGACCTAAAAAGAAACTTCCATTCCACGCCAGATTTGAACACCCAGCTAAACTCATCGTCCTCATCCATTTGGACCGCGACTGCTGGCGTGAAAGGTCATCATTCCCAGGACGACGTCAACACGATTCACGGATCCATGCAACGACTTAACTTGCCTCCTCCGAATCATCCTCCACCTCCACCGCCAATCGGACAAGTGGTCAAGGTGGATGTATCTCGAGGATCCGAGTACGAAAGTACAGTGGCCTTGCAAAAGATTATCGCAAAGAATGCCGCGAAAGTTGCAGCCACAAATGAAATGGCTGGATCAGAGGCAGAGATCAGATCTAGTTTTAACCCAACCGCGAACGCTAAGCTTTACGCTTCTCCTCAGGATATAAGAAACGTTGCGTACAGGGCAAGACAAGAAGTAAGTCATTTCGAGATATATTTACTTTGATCAAATTTAAAAAAAATGTCATCTTTGTAGAACCGAAAAGTAGCCAACTCTCGACCAACTTCCGCACAACCGACTGTTCAACAACAGCAACCACAACAGCAATCACAACAGCAGCAACCATCAAACCAATACGCACAACCCGGAAGGCAACAAGCGCCTTCCAACCATCAGACACTTCAGCAACATCCACACCATCATCACAACCACCAGCACATGTTGCAACAAAACTGCATTCCGAGTAGCGTACCTTCTGGACTGGCTCCTCCTATTCCCGAACCGGACTACAGCCTCAGCGAGTCAGAGGATGAGGACGAAAATTCCATCCTCGTGGCCCGGAACACAAAGCTCAACGAGAAAATCGCTCTAATGGATGCTCCTGTCGAGACAAGTGGCAACAGCAACACGAGGTGAGTTTAATTACAAATTAGTGTTCAGCTGGATAATATGGTCGAATTGAAATTGCTATATCATTTTGTAATAGAAAATGTATCATTTAACATATAGTCGCCAAAAATAGAAATCCTTTGCAAAAGGCCATATAACAAAATTCGGTAAAATAACTAGGTATGCTTTGTGAAAGGATGCATATCATCATAAATACTTGGAATAAGAAAACAAAAATTAGAAAACATTGATTTAAATTGTCCGCGGGTTCTTCCCAGATTATTAAAATATCTTGTGGAAAGCTTCACATAAGTGGGCAATATACAAACAAATGTTAATCATCTGTATTTCCTCAGATATTGAACTTTAAAGTTCGCAAATTTTATATTTTTTTGTCGTACTTTCATAAAACTTTTGATAAAAATTTTAGAAAGATCTTACATAAAAAAGTTTCCATTAATTTTCTTTAAATTAACGTTAACGTCTTTAACTTTAAAATGGGAGATGCAAGATGTAAGTAGTAGCTGTAGCTCCAGAACATAACACAATATGTCACAAAAGAACTTTTTAGATAGATAATAAAATACACATTATGTTATGTTTTAAACATTATTGTGGGTGACAGGATAACGAACGTGTGAATGAAACTTTCCATTGTCCTTTGCAGCATACTACTTGTATCTGCTAGTAACTAACTTACTAACTAACTATTCTGATCTTTTTCTTACAGCGGAAGCAGTTCTGGCTCCAGCTCGATTCCTCACTCATTCTCAGTTGATGAGATCCAGAAGATGCGAACGAAACTTAAGAGTTCTAAGTCCTACCCTAACGATTTAGTAAAGCCAGATAGTCAAAACGATGCGAACGTGAGGCCAGTTCCTCTTGATCAAAATGACGAGGGCGATAACTCATCGTCAGGAGTAAGCAGTGACCAGGAAATTCCCACCAACAACACGGATACGATTAAAAAGAAACCGCCCACTATAACCGTGTCAGCGCCTCAGACAAAATCCAGTTCTACGGTCACAACAGTGGTCACGCCCACTGTGACATCGATCACAACTGCGAACCAGACAGTTTTAAAAAAACAGAGTGCGCCCATAATTGCGGAGCAGGACAATCGCAGCGACGACGATGGTGACCAAAGCCCTAGTCCTCCGGCGAAAGGTTTTCAGAGGCATAACTCGTTGACCCGAAAGCAGGCGGCAGCGATTGCAATGAGCCGGGCAGCCCGTTCCGCTGTATCCCTCGTCCAGCTACCGCCACCGATTGAGGACGACGTGGAGGTCGACCAGCCCCCAACGGGAGTACCCGGTAACTGCAGCATCCCATGCCCGGAGAACATAGTCCTCGCTCCACCGCCACAATTTTGCGACTGCAATGATATCAAAGCTTCAGGAGGCTCCACTGGCGCCGCCTCCGCTGCAAGCGGGGCCAGTCCTAGGGTTAGAATTGTCGGGGCAGTGCCAAAAGCGAACCGCTTGCATAGTCAGTAAATTTAAAGAATTTAATAGTTTTAAGTATTGTCTGTTAATTTGTCTCCTCCACCACGATACCCATCCCACTCTTTGTTTTTTTTTTTTTTTTGCATTATTACAAGGTGTTATGGATCTGAGTGAATTTTGCATTCCACATAGTTAGTTAGGATAGGATAAAACGTCTGTTCACCCCGCCTCCGAACTGATGTCCAATCCGCAGCAGTGAGAAACAATGAAAAATTACAACGTGTCCCTTTCCACGAATTTTCATAATTTTAATGTCCTTTTGCCGTGATAGGAGCCTTATATATTCCCCTCTCTAGCCTAAGTGTGGATCGAATTATTCCTTGTTTCTCATTACTTACTCCTTCCCATTCCAGACCGTAATCCTGCGCGTAAACTTACCCAGCCAGCCTGAAATGTCCTCCAACACAATAATTCGCGCCTAATATAGCGAAGTACAGAGCACACGAGACATGAACACAGTTAACTTAGTTAGATGCAACAAAGTTTATACATAAAAATTAGGCGTAAAAATAATAAAAAGCAAACGCAAAATGAAAGTGTAATAGTAAAATTAATTTGCATTTTATAGGGTAGGAGAACAAAAGTAGATTATTTAGTATTTTAGGCTTAAAGTCGATCACTGTGCTGTAGATACGAAGCCGAGGAGTAGATGCTAAAAGACATGAACAGGAGAAAGAATAATTAAAATGGAAAAGATTATTATCATTAAATAAATAAAGCCAGAGGCATGATAATTAGAAGCCTACGATGTTTTTTATTTGTTTTTCGTGTAAACTTCGGTGAAGGTTTGTATTTAATTTTTGCACGTTTCATTTCCTTCTTTTATTTTCTGTATTTATTACTTGAAAGGCTGAAATATATTTCAATTTCAGTGCACTGGCACAGCATTTTGATAATTTTTTCCCACTTTAAGTTCTAAAACACATCAACATTAATTATTCGGAGTGCAATTGTGTCATTATCATTAATTTACTATTATCTTTAAAGTGATATATAGCAGTGCACAGCGCAAACTATCACTAAATCGTTAAAGAAAGGTGCACAAAGTTTAGTGATAATGATAGCGCACTCTGCACAATTATAATTCAGGAAGGCAAAATCTTCCAGCTTGTCTCAATTTGTTTCCGTTTTTCTCAATTTTAATAATCCCTAACTACAATATGTCGTCAGCATCATCAAATCACTAGATTTGCAGACATGAATAACATGTTGTCCATCTACAAGTAGAATAGCTCGTTAGATTATTTAACTCATGTATTTTATCGGATTTCCGTACTATTTGAATATAAATACCATTGACCATTACAATCTGCAACCAGCAGTTTCATAGTTACATTAATCGTCAGAGCTAATCAGTCTCTCCGTCTTTTTGTTTTTTCAAAGGACTACGTGAATCTCATTAAATTTTGATTTTGATTTTGATTCGTGTAAAATTAAACGCTTGGCACGAATCAGGTAATTAGATATGAAATTGATGAAATTGGTACCCGCCTTCTGCGGAATTTTTGGATTTTCGATTAAATATTTGATTATCTCTTCTGATATTCTAATCTTTTAAGCAAATGAAATTTAAAGATTATTAAAATGTTATCAGCCGAACGGAGGCACCTATAACAAAAATTCAAAAAGTTTTCAATTTTGTAATGTTTAAACATTGGAAATATCTATTGGGGATCCAAAAATTATCAATTTTTGTGGTTTTTGTACGAATTTGAAAAAAAAGTTCCCATTTTTCATTATAATTTGTTTAAAAAAACTCGTTTTAACAAAATTATTAACAATTACAATATCGCGCAGTCATTAAAATGAGGCAACTTTGGCGCCCTCTGCACTAAATTTATAAAGATATTTTTTTATAAAAAAAAATATTTTGTATACTTCTAAGTCTTGTTAATTAAACCCTTAAATCCGATTTTTATTTTCCTGCTTTTTCTCGTCGTAATAAAATGAATAACGAGGCGTCTCAAAACGCGCCGTCATGGTGTCACTCCCCCTTAAGTTAATTTTAACTTAAATTTTAAATTGTACTCACAATAATATCAAAAAACAAAACAAAAAAAAAAAACAAAAAACGAAACAGGAGACTGAGGTCATTTTATAAAATTTTTTTTCGTAGATTATGAGTTATGGAAAAGAAAATATTTATCGAGCTTCAGTTTTCGATTATATTGAGAACCTACTAAAACCCTTACTTACCACAAGTTATAAATCTATTTTTTATTTTTTTATCGGTATATATTTCGAATTTTTTAGGGATGAGAGCTTCTGTATCGTTCTTGTGGGCACAAAAACTCTCATATTTCATAATTTATTTCGATCAAATTTTGCGAATAAATTCTTTGGGTCAAAATAGTGATATATATTTGAAAAATTGATCATTAGTCAAAGGAGTAGGGAAGGTTCTTCCTTATGCATTTGATTTGGTTTTTCTAGAGCTTTCAGCCAAATTTTAATCGTAAAATATAGTATACTTCTTTAGGCTTTTGCTGTGAGTTTTACCTTTAAACGTCTAAGGTCACATATAACACTCGGTATACCAATCTTAACACACATATACAAAAAGTTCACGCCGACTAGTATATTTCTACCGTATTTTTTTGAAATTATAGGTGAAAACTACACAAAACGAAAGGTATCGGTCAAAATTAGATAAAAAATAAAGTTTTTGAAAATTAGCAAAGACCCATTTACCTACAATATCCAAAAGTCGTCACAAAAGAAAAAGCGCCAATCAAAGTTGCCATGTGTGAACAGACGGTTAATGGCCGTGAAAAGTTATTGTACCTTATAAACAATTTTATTTTTCAATCGTGTTAAGTGAGTATCGTCAGATTCATATTATCTTCACGAGTATTACAAAATATACCTCACCCCGCTTAAATCACACCTGAAGAAAGTATTTGTGAAGATGACATGTTCAAGAAATCAGGCAAATATCGATTTTAATGACTTTTATATAAGGAAATGTAATCCTTAACTCCCCATGCCCTTGACACCCCATTCGCGAACTTCGCTGAAATATTACCACGAAGAATATAATTAGCTAAGTTTGATCGAAATAGAATATGCCATCTACATAGCAAAACAAGTAAAATATATTACAAAGTGAAAGTCCAATCCCCCTTCAAACCATGCAATTTTTTAATACTTTCGCATCGGGCTACTTTTTCTAAAACTTTCATATAATTCGGGGTAAAGATATTTCAATAATAATGTACTAAAACTGCGATAATTATAATTGTAATTAATATATTTTTTCAAATTTCCAGAAGTCAATTTAAGAATGTACCACTTCCTCGAGAATTTTCGTTTGTTTTTTTATAAACAGAATTCTCAAAATCCATAAAGCTTCAATCATGTTCAAAAAATTCGTTATACTATATACATAGTGTTCGGATTCTACGTAGGAAATGCTATATACCAATATCGATTCGTAGGGATGTCTTGAGGAAACCATTTTTGAATGAGCCCCCGCTCGATGCTCTACATAGTCAATTTGCTCAGGAAGCGCTAAAGAAGTAGATTGTTATAGCGTTTTATACGTAGAATCCGAACACCCTGTAATTCACTAGACAAAAAAAAGGAATCACTTAGATGTGTTCCTAAAGAAAGTGATTTTCATCTGTATGTAACTCTACTACAAGTGGCGAAAATGTTAGATGTAAGTGTATTAATTACCTTCTAAAAATACAAT
The DNA here is from genome assembly GCA_963969385.1 of Philonicus albiceps. Taxonomy (NCBI): domain Eukaryota; kingdom Metazoa; phylum Arthropoda; class Insecta; order Diptera; family Asilidae; genus Philonicus; species Philonicus albiceps. Next base: position 22,549,553 of record OZ017773.1, on the reverse strand, counting down.
GAAAATTGAATTGGGTATAATTATTGCAAAGCAAAACTCTCACTCAATATCTATATTCTTGCACATTTTGAAAGTTCATTTTGATCAGAATAGTTGTATAATTTCTGTAAGAAATACTGAGGTTGTCAACGACTGATTAACCAATAATGATTCAATAGTTTTAACTATTTATTTCGTTTCAATAAAAAATTCTAAGAAAAATTATAGCAAATTATTTTTCATCAAAATATAAAGAAGAAAAGGAATTTCTGTTCACTCTCATACTAAAAACCAATGGAAAACATTGGCGTTATTTTAATATTTAGTCCTTGGCATGGACCTTACTATTTTGTTAATTGTACATGGACAGATTTCCTCCCATTCTGTTTTTGTAGCCTCCATAAGTACTCGTTTGTTATCAAAATTCTGTCCACTGATTTTTTGCTAATTCGTTAAAAATTCCAACCAATATTTTCAATAGGGTTCGAGTCCGGCAACTGTGATGGCCATGAGAGAACTTGGACCCTATTTTGCTCGAGCCAAGTTTTTATCAACTGCGATGAGTGTTTAGGATCATTATCCCTTTGAAACACCCATCGAAGTGGGATCTCCTCTTCAGCATAAGGCAACAAGACTGAATCAAGTATATTTCTATATTTCTATACTTAAATCTATTCATGATTTTTTCAATTTGATAAAGGGGGCCGATTTCCCAATCGGTAAAATACCCCAAGACCATAATATTCTCACCCGGTGTTAGGCTTCACTTCTACGTATCCAGACTTTTACCCTGAGCTCTACGAACATGCTGAATGCTGTCTGATAATATAAAGTTAAATTTGCTCTTATCGCTAAAGAGAACTTTTTTCCATTTGGAAAGTGGCTAGTCTATGTGGTCTAGAACGAATTGTAGATTAAAAATGAAGAAACCAAGAATTTTGTGCCAATTTAAGTACGGAACAAAAAATTATTCTATTCTAAATTATCTGTAAACCACTCACAGTCACACATATTCACTGCTGGATTAAGGGTTAATTTAGACTCTAATAAATAACTTTAAAAAAGAAAACAAAAGAATGAACTTGAACAATTCAGAAACCTTAAAAAGTATGAATAAATATTAATTTTTAATTTTTACTTGAAGATTCGTCGCATAAACCAATACGTTTGTCTATGATTTTGTTGGCGTGCGATATAAATTTTATATCATTCATTCGAGCAAGGTCTCCTCTTTTAGGCTCTATTTATTGACAGCCTTTTCTCATAAAATTTAAAAACCGTATTCTTTATCCCAACACTTACAACGTAATAATTACACCAATATGCGACTTAGTCTCAAAGCTTTGAATATTCTAAATGGTTCCAATGATAACGTAGTTTTTCTAATATGGAGAGCAACTTTAACCTTTTTCGTTTGATAGAATAAAGTAAACATAATTTACTTATTTTTTTCCTTCTAGAAACAATTTAAAATTTAGTAAATTTATTCTTAAAATTAAATCGATAATTATTTATTAAATGTTAAATCGATAATTATTTATTAAATGTTCATAGTTGCAGGGTCCATAAGCAGCCTACCTCTGTCTAACTCATTTACTAGGCTGTTCAATAAGTGTTGTTGTTCAATAAGAGATGACGCTGTTAGGTTCGTCGTTTTATTTTTCAAAAAGTGATACTACTTCTTTATGAACACGTGTGAGATCTGTCAACTCATTCGTATATTTGCAAAGAAAAACTTGAATATCGTGCAATAACAAAATTCTTATTGTTGAAAGGGGTAGCACAAAAACAAATTCATGAACGATTGTTAAAAGTATATAAGGACTCTTCACTTTCAATTCGAACAGTAGAAAGATGGATTGCTGCATTTAAAAGTGATCATAAATATCTTGAAGATGACCTACGCGAAGGACGTGCAAAAAATGCATTAACACCATTAAAACATAGCAAAAATACAGAATGATTATGCAAGATCGGCGATTAACCGAGAGAGATTTAGTAGAAGCTTTGGCTGAAGTTTTGAGTTAAAGAAATATATCTGCAAAATGGGTGTCGCATTCACTAACAAAACCACATTCTTATACAACTCAACAACATTTGGAGCATTTTAGAAAGGATAAAAATGATTTTGTGCGTCGTTTTATCACTGTAAATGAGACCTGGATCTACAACCATTATCCTAATCAAAACAAGAGACTAAGTGTGAACCCGGTACTTTGGCCCCAAACCGAGATAGGATCCAGAAATCGGCCCAGAAGGTGTTAGCATGAGTTTTTGTTTTGGAATCCATATACTCATATACGAAGTTCACTGGAACAAGTGTATTTAAGTTCAGTGAGATTATATTGAATAATACTAACCAAAAAATCGAGATTTTCTTACGAACAATAAAACTTATTGAACAAACTGGTAGAAATAAATAGACATTAAATAATAATTTGGTGGAAGACTTGCCTGTGTATATGTTATGTATTTATTTGTCAGTTTAATTATAGCATAAGATTCTATATGTGTGATTTTCCATATGATGAGATTTTGCATCAAAGTAACAGTAACAAACGAACAAAGTTTTGATTATTAGATTCCAGTTGTATGGATTCTAACGAAACAGTAAATACAAATTTGAAAATTGGAGTCGCGCATTCTTAAATAACCTGAGTATTTCAATAAGCGAAATAATAGTCAAGTTTCAACTTAGCAAAAGGTTGAAAATTTTTATATGTATATTTTTATAATGATTTTATAATTTAAGTTTTCTTGATATGTCTAACAAAAAATATTTTTACGTAATGCAACAAAAGAAAACTCAACTAGTCAGTCAACATTTTTTTTCAGAGAATATCATCGACCCACTAACAATCTCAACAATATTAAAATGTTCAATAAGTCAAGACAGATATTAATCAATAATAAGGCCTTATTTATTTACTGGAAAGTAAATGCTGAAGGAAGCACTTACACGTTTTGTCAATAGTAAAATTTTCACATCCGGTCTCTGATATTTTTTTAAAAATGAGGAAGGAATGAGCACAATTTTTGGATGTATCGACAAATTCGTTTATCGCTTCTAAACTAAGTGTTAGGACCCGCGGTTAGCCCAAGGAAGTATCAGCCTAAAGACCGGAAGCTTTCTACTGAGAGCCTTCCTCCTGTATAATACAAATTAGTAAAATCGAGCCAGAACGGGAAGTCCGGAAAAGGGCGTTTAACGTGTTAAAAAATAAAAGTTTATCATGGGATCTTGCAACATAGCTCAAATTATAATCTAAATTTGTAAAGCATCTATAAACTTTTCCAAACAATAATTATGATTTGTATTCACCTTTTTTTGTATGAAATATTTGTTTTGTGGAAAAAAGGCAATTCCATTTTTATTTAATACTTTTAACTTGAAATTCAAGCTTTTATTAAAATCTTTTTATATCTTAATGATTTTTCAATAATGGCCTAAATATCGGATTTTGTACTTTCTAACACTAGTCTCGTTAAATGCAACTTTCACAAACTTTCACTATTACTGCAATCTTTACAATGAAAAACTTTTATCTACCAGAAAATTAATATAAAAGTCAAAATATAAAGGGTTGCCTGTACCTGAATATAACTTTTTAAATTTTTGAGCTGACCTGTGTTCTTAGCAATCATGAAATAATAATAGTGTTCGTTACTGGGTGCCTTACTCTAAATTTTTTTTCTATTTACACTTAATTATTAATTTTGTAATCGACAGTTAACGTTATTTAAATGTTTGCCTTTTTGCACATTTTACTTACAAATTTAAATATATCAAATAGTTATGTGATTTTATACATTGACAAACCTTCACATGATTTTACAACTTTGTGGACAAAAAACGTAAATATCGTATATTTGACTGATCAAATTTTATTAGATATCTATTTACAGATAACGTGAAGAGTATTATTTATTTATTCGGAACCATTTTGTGATATACAATAAAAAAATATGAATAGTATAATTTCGCAATAAAATGTTTATATTTATGTAAATCAGATGATTTTTGTAAAGTAGTAATGTGTTGTGTTCTTAACCAACTATGAGAATAGAAATGTGTAAGGAGAACAAGCAGGAGAAACTAGAAATTGCGAAATGCCTAAAACATTATATAACGAACAATGGTAAGATTGAAAATTTTTTAAAGATAAACTAGATTATATTACCAAATTTATGTATTAATTGAATGCAAGAGAGAGAGAGAGTGTATTAACAGTATTAAATAAGAAAGCCTCAATACATCTTACGATATTTAAATGCATACTAAACAATAATGCTAAATAGGTGAAAATATTCAGTGCCCTTTTTAAACTTAACGACTCAAACGATCAGCATGAAACTACAATATATAACTTTAAATTGATGTTTGTTAAATTTTAATTTTACTTCAAACTTCGATATCCTTGTATTAATTTAGTTAATGCTTTCTAAATCAGTTTCGTAATTATCATACTAATCAGCGTAAAAACTGTTTTTGTAGAACTGCGACAATTCTCTGCGACTCTATACACCTCAGAACATTAACAGGTATGAGTATATATTATATTATATTAGGTCTACCGGAAAGTTTTGTCCGATAATTTCGGTTCAAGTTTGAATATATTTGGATATGTTCGTTTGATTTATATCTGGCTGTATATCTTTATAATTGCATTTATTATGTGCCCTTCGAAATTAACTGCAACAAAGGTAACTCATGTCATTGTCAGCGTGTCGAAATTTGTTAAAAATTTTTGGTGAAGATGCTGTTTCGGACAGAAAGTGTAGGAAAATTTAAAACAGGTGATTTCGGCCTTAGTGATAAGCCACGCTCTGGGCAGCCGTTTGTGGTTGATGATGATGATGATAGATCAAATGATGAAAAATGGATTACATATGAAAACATCGTAAGGAAAACAGCGTGAACCCGGAAAACATGCCTTCTTCACCTCTACACCGAGGTTGAGCCTTAAAAAGAGAATACTGTGGGACATGCAAGGTCCAATCCATTATGAGCTTTTGGAACCCAAGAAAAAGCTAAATCGGAGAAATACAGTCAACAAATGGACGAATTAACAAAGTACTCTAAGAAAAAAGTCTGACAATATTCAATAGGAAGGAAATCATACTGTATCACGATAATGATAGACCACATGCTGCTTTAGCGACTCGCCAGAAAATATCAGAGCTAGGATGGGAAATTCTTTCGCATCGACCATACTTCTCAAACCTTAACCATCAGATTTTCACCTATTCCTTTCTTTACAAAATTATTTGATGGGAAAAAAATGGAAAAGTGAAGAAAACGTTTACGTTTACAGTAGTGCTGCTGTAGTTTTTCGCATCCAAAGATTTTCCTCAAAAATAGGTTTTATAAATTGGTATCTTGCTGGGAAGAAGTCATAAGGAACGATGAAAATTATATCGTACAATAAATCTAGTGAAATATGTTAAAAATTGTATCATTTTCTTCCTCTTCAAAAACGGACAGATCTTTCCGGTAGACCTAATATTTCATGTTTTATTCATCTTTATGAATTTTAAGGAATCTTGTACAAAGGTATCAATTTCATTATTCAATTTTCCATAATTATGGGGTAATTTCATCTCTCTGGATCGTGTAAATTGGATCGACAACTATACTACCTATATATTTCGTAATAAATTCTGTTTTTACTACAACTTATACCTTTTTTATGTTCTTATTTTCTTTATTAATAAATTCTCCCCTGTTTTGTAGCTCCAATGTTAAGATTGTGCACAATAACTTGTTTATTTTTCGCAGCTTGAGATTTCCTTGGAGTCTTGTTCTATCATTGTTAATTCTTTCGCTGCTTCAATTTTCAAGAAAGTTTTGATAAACAAGCAATTTTGTTAATATGGGTTTGATGAAAGCGAGGTTTCAAGTACCCTTTCCATGGGACCACTGCGGCAGCGAAAGTCTCAATAATAATAGCGATTCCCCTGGCGTCGGAAGTAAGGCGATAAAGAGCCTAGAAATAGTAAGTTTTGCGTCTTGACCTAATTATAACTAATGATGAAGAAATTGTCGCAAAAAAGAGGTGGCACTGCCAGGTATTAGTGATTATCATGCCTTTTTGGATTTCACCCTTGCTAAAACGCTTCAAAAGAATCTTTAAATTCAAGGACCTTAAAAAATCATAGGGCTATGCTGAAGATTAATTGAGATTTCTTCTATCCTACATAAACATCACTTTAATTGTGTCTTCAAATGCCCAAGGTATGATCAATATATTTCCGAAATAGCCTTCGCAACGAATAGTTCCCTGATTTAATAGTAAATTCATTACTCATTACCAAATGTGATTTTACCTATGGTCGCTGGAAGAAATTTCGCATCAATCATTTGCATAAAAACTTTAAAATACTCCTTAATAAAGTCACGGCTGCAAAATGAAACTCTGAAAATCTCTCATAACCATTAAAGACCATCTGAATAAATATTAATAATGCAGGTACGAGTATACTCCCTAATGCCGTGCCACCGACAATGTGGATGCTGAAGAGCATACGAGTACTTTGTAGATAACATTTCTAGAATTTCCGTTTAAAGCCGAATTTATTCCTATAGCAGCTGAAATCGAAATGGACAATCAGTTCTTCTTTCGTAGTGTGATCATAGAAGAATTGGTTTATATTATTAAATCCATAAACTTAAATGCTGAGGTTGTTATCATACTTATACTATCTTGTATTATAAAAGCCCTTCTGCACATTACTAATCAGTTAATTATGGAATTCATTTTTAAAAGTCCATCATGGGGTGCAAAATTAAAATCTAGCGATACGCGTGTACACGTTGTCTGCCTATGAGATTTAGATAGGAGCAAAGTAGTTAGAAATGATAACAACCTTGTTTTATATCATCTGAAAACGCACAGCATTGTTTTGTCAAATCGCATCACTGACACAACAGCATTCCCTTAAATTTAATCCAATTAATGTTTGAGATTGAGAACTGGGCGTCAGTTAAGAATTTGGAAATCATGTTTCGCGAATTCAAGACACCTAATAGGATGACAGTTACATAACTATCTGAGTTCATGAATATCTGTTATTATATTTAAAATCATAAATGAATTAAGTCGTAGCTGCTTTCATGAAAGCATTAACTTTGTTTCTTCCACGTATACTCTGCAACTGTTAGTAACAAAGCTTCGCACCCACTACAGCTTACGCACATTCTTTTCATTCGTGGTGACAAGACTTAAAATGTTCTCCCTTTCAGCAATCGCAATCTTCGCCGACTCTTCACCCCATAAACGTAATTTATTTTTTGTTTTTGTGTTTATTTTTTATTCTTTAATTTTATTTCTAAATTGTTTGCAAATTTAGCAAATTTTGTATCTTACTACCTTAGTTGCCTAACTATGAGTATATTACCTGAGTTAATTAATTAAGTACCTAATTTATTTGTTCATTATTCTACCTTTATCAGTGCCGGATTAACCCAAATGGGGGCCCTAGGCCATTCAAATTTTGGGGCCCCCTTTTTTTTAATAATTGTAAAATTATTCTTTATTTATGCATTTATAGAATTTAAACAGCTTATTCATATCATTTAAAGGTTGTAAACACAATAAAACACAATAAATCAAAATAGTTTTTTCGGGTCTTTAGCGCGCGAATTGAAATTCGAATCGTCAGATGAAATAACAATCGAAAGAATAAATGAATAAACATTTTTAATATTTTGCGTTTAAAAATACATTCATTCAGAATTCATATCAGATTTTCGTGGGGGCCCCTGCTCGTCGGGGGCCCTAGGCCATGGCTTAGTCCGGCCTAATAGGTAATCCAGCACTGACCTTTATTATTAAAGTGTGCGATAATAAAACATTATTACTATAATTGTTATATTTTGAGTCATCAAAAAAACATTTACAATTTATTGAACAGTATTGAACCATTGAACTAGGAAATTTAAAATTTTTGATGGTTTCGTTTCACGAAAAAAGGAAAAATTATGCACAACAAAATTAAGTGTCTAAATGAGTAAAATTTAATTTCTATATCTAAAAGTTTACAATATTTAATATTTATTGACGCTTTCGTTATTAATAAAGACTTCTTTTATTCGAGGCGGTATGTTCCTGGTACAGCTATACACATTATATTACCTTTTAATTATTATTTTTATCCAAAATAGGTTCCATTAGAATCAATACAACATCTGACACGGTCGAACAATGCATGCATGCGCTTTTTAATATCAGTTATATGTATATAAATGTCTTTGACCACCTATGTCACGGCTGCTTGAATAGCTGGATCGTCATCGTAAAAATCTATTTTTATTGCAGTTTTCAGTTTTGGGAACAGAAAATAGTCACGGTGATAGATCAGCCTAATCAGGATGGTCGAGGTCGAGGTCAGGGTAGTCGAGGACACAAATTTCTTTTTTCATCCAAAAATTTTTTTTTGGTTCTGTGAGCGATTTGTAACAATTCGTAAGTCCGAGCTTAAAACAAAATTTAATATTTGCTCTTTGTTCCATTGTATTTTTATGACACAAACACAAAGCATGCTGTCATTCAAATGCGTGTATTTTTATAACCTGAGTCAATTTATTATCTATTTTCAACAAGACAAAAATAACCCCTTTTTCAACGGTCATAAGTCTCCTCATCAGGCCTGCCGCGAAGGAAATTTGTTCGTAGAGTCAAATTGTTCAATACCAAAGTGAGGGAGCACGTCTACCTTGTTTAGTGGTCGATTTTTTTCCGATTTAATAATACGTTTTAGCAAATGTTATTCATTACATTTAATTACTACCCGATATATACTATAAATAAGAAAAATATTTAAGTTATAAAACATTCCTTTTTATATTGGCATTTATTTACATATTCCAAATAACGATGATGAAAGCCGTACATTTTGCTGAAGTTTACAACAAATTAGTAATTCGAGTCTCTGTTGGTAGCCTTTAAATTAATATCATTTTTCAACATAATTACGAAAGTAACAAAATTGCATATATCCATATTATGAGCATGTGCTGATGTTAAACAATATTTCGAATATGACTGAACTACATATAGCAAGCAATGACTTTTTCATTTTCTGCCAAATTTATTTAAATTATCTTTAACTTTGTTGTCATTTGAGAAAATATTTATACGATACGATTTAAAGAGAATTGAAGAATATGTCTAGGAAATCATAGAGTAAACACAATAAAAGATTTCATGCACATTAAAGAACACACAATTTCCGCCCTGATTTTTGATATTCCTAAATGCGTGTTTACAAGTGACTAGCAATATATAAAACAATGTAAGAAAATTTAAAAATAACACGCATATGAATTCACTTCAAAAACCTTAAATATTTACACTTATCTATATTTTATGAATTTGTAACAATATGATAATGAAAAATATCGAATTATAAAGAATATTCAAAATAAATATTAAAAAACGTATATTTCTTGTTTTCATTTTTAAAAAGTTTTTTTTTATTTTACCAAAACACGTCGTCACTTCTTTCACCATTAATTTGATGTGTGCAACAAAATGAAATTTATTTATTTTATATATATTACAATAATTACCAAAATACTCGTGCTTTTTGTCAGAAATCGTTGAGTTCATAATGATCAAAGATATATTGAAAAAGCATGATCCTCTTTAAGTAGAAACTCATATAGCGTTTTTTAGAGCAAAATAGAGGAACAAACAAAGCACACAGCAATGATGACTGAATATATCTGTTTCTACCAAAAACAGGTCAAACTTAACGCTATATTCTTTTGTACAAGTAATTATTGAATTCGAACCTACCACTTTCTTACCCTTACCTCTTTACGAGTTTTAAAGTAGAAATAAAATTTCCAATCGGGCCAATTGATAATCGCACTTCAATTTGATGTATTTTTATGAAAAGTCCTTGTCTTGAAAATGTTGGAAAACTATAATCCTTTTATCTGAAAAAGGTGTCTGCTTGTAGGGCAATCGGGAAAGGGAAATTTCACTTTACGTGCACCAGTTTAATTATAACATGACTTTATTTTACGCCAATTTGATTTAACACGAATGAAAACAAACGTTTTAATTAAATAAACACGATAAATGAACATTAAAAAATCAATCTCATAACTCCATAATTACAATTTCATAATTGGTAGAACTGATTTCTTACAAGTATTTTTCAAAAGTGTATCTATCGTAGGGAAGCTAAATTAGATGTATTCCAATTTTAGACGGAAATACTCTTGTTAGTCCACTTAGCTTCTTTACTGCATCAGAATTATTAGCACAATCTGTTGATGTTAAGCGATGAAAAATAGTAATCTTGCTAGGGATATTTCAATATGAAATACTAGATGAGACACTCGTGACGTATTTCCTTATCTTTTTTCGACTTTGGTCCCGTTAGCCCACCGGTTTTGCAGATTTTGCTAAAAGTAATAAAGGGATCACGCTTGAGAGAAAGACAAAAATTTAGGGGGAGGCGGAACGAAAATTAAAACCACTTTTCACTACCCAGAGCAGTGCACACGTTCGAATACTTTGACGCGCCTTTAAAAATGCACAGTGAAAAAATGTAAACAGCCCGCATTCGTAAATATGCTCTGAGTGTGCTACCTGCCTGTTTCCCTTTGTGAATTTCCCTATGCTGGAACACTATCTTGGGACGGCACTAACACCATGCATGCAGAGGCACACAGCGTGCCCGAGATTTTAGCCCGCCTTTAAAAATGCATGGTACAAAAACGCTGCTTTTTATTGCCTACACTGTGTCGTAGATGAGAATATTTGGCTGGCTATTCTTGTTTCTTTTGTTCTTATTGGAATTCCGATAAGGCATGGGAAGCAGTAGTTTTTTGCTGCTTTCTCTAATGGGAAAAATGTCCCCAGGCAGTTTTAGGAATTGCATATGGATTAGAGCTTTGGGCTTGTATAGAGAGTGTCACATCCAGTATTTCATGACCTTTGGGTGGGGTATCAACTACGAAGGTGTCACAAAGCTTCAAGGCGAAAACGTCTCAGCGGTGGTTTAAGGACAACGTACCGGTCTTTATACAAGCTAAAGTTTGGCCTTCCAACAGTCCGGATTTAAATCCGCTCGACTACAAATTGTGGTCAGAATACGGAGGTCAAAGTGTGACTAGCTTAAGGCATGTATGAAGTCAAAAGGGGATCAATAAAAGATTAATTTGGTGATTTTAGACACAGAATAAAGCTTCAAAAACATTTAGTTTTGAAATCGACTGCGATTATTTTTATTTTAACTCTTTTAGATTTGTATCAAAACTTATGGCACGACTAGGTAATACTGTTCTCGGCAGTCTGATGGGCTGATCACTAAGATTCGGTCCCACGAGTTCAAAATAAAGATCAATTGCTCACCAATAGGCGTAAATATTCTGCTACACTTATGCAATAACAATTTAACTGCTGTGCTCTGAACTCACGCTTTCGTTCTGCTATCGTCAGTTAGTGTACCCATAATAATTAAATCACAGAGAGGTTAATTAACCCAAAACTTAAATTTTTTTAATTTTATTCTTATATTTTATGGGTATTTATTTATTTTGGTGCAATTATTTGTACATTTTGTCTAGTCTTTTTTCCGTAATTAACTTCTGTACTGCCCATCCTAAACCTAGATTACGGAAAATTTAAAGTATCATTACTTTTATGCAATACAGGCAATACCAATAAGTTTTATTTTGGTCCTGTTTTTACCTAGAACAGAATATGAATATTATTTATTGATTGTATTTATAGATTTTAACTTTATTTCAAAGGTTTCATAAAGATTTTTAATTTTAAAATTTATTATAAAATTTGATACTATTATGATTAACAAACTTTACTGGTTTAGGACGATATAGATTTTTTCATGTTGGTTTTAAGTTTACTTACTAAATTCTTCATTGGCCACTTGAAAACCAATGGTAAATTAACCGAAACCCTTCCACTTTGAAAATAATAAACCATCGCACCCCATGTTGTGCAGACAAACCATACATGTTTCAGTAAAATGCAAATGTGACATGATTTATTTGTACCTTTTGAAAACTGCAAACAAATTCACATTGAAATAAAAAGAAAAATAAATAAACGGCCAAAGCATGTTTTGCATTGTTTGCGAGATAAATTGTTCTGCGCCTAAGTAGTGGCTACGATGTAGGGCCGGATGTCCTCGACGTCCATGAGCCGATTCGAGTCCACAGTTTCACTGCACATGGGGCACTGACTCGTCTCGGAAAGAATCCTTTAAAAGTGCACAAAACAAGAAACGCTCTTCAATAGTTAAAACAATTGAAGGACCTGGATATACTTACTTTTCCATTTCAGCTCTAAAGCATGGAAAATCGCATTCAGGGCACGCGGCCATATTCTCCTTAATTATATGCTGTCCCTGAAAGTGTTAATTGGATGAAAGTAAGCAGGGCAAAGAAAAATTCTTAATTGTATTGAGAAGACTTACTGTCGCTATGCAGATTGGGAGCGTGGTCTTGCATTGGTAGCAGGTTACATCCATATTCGGTAGGTTAGCATCGCAGATGGGGCACTCCATGGCCTCCTCGTCGAAGTCATCTTTGAACTCTTTGATACCCTTCGGGGCTTTCCGCACGATTGACTCAATTTTTCTCGAGTATTTCGCGTCAATCTGATTGCGGTATTCAGGTCTCATTAGCATTGATGCGTAGGTGAAGGCAGACTTTTTTAGGCCAGCCCGATGGCACTCAATTACTGTTGAAGTCAATATAGGAACAACATCTGTTGGTAAAGTAGTTAGTAAGTCCATTCATATCATGCACAAATTAAGAGGAAATTCGTTTTTTTCGGTCGAAAATCGTGTTGCTTTTTAACAAAATTATGCGTCAAATGTGTTTATCTGAAGTAATCTCCGGAAATATATTTTAATATTTTAAAACTTCATCCAATCTTGCAGAGTACTACTCATCGTTTTGCCATAAGATAAATTGTATATAACATTAAAGGTCTATTCTTCACTCTAACTTTGACTCGAGAAAATCTAAGATTATTTCTATAAAAGAATAATCAAACTCAATCCCACATTAAATATTATGCATTACCCTTGATCAAACATTAACTTTTAATCTTTTCAGTCACACTTTTATGTCTTTCATAGTTTGAATGAAATTTTTGGAAGGCTATGTATATTCATAAAAAAAAATAAAACTTAGAATTGGTCTTAACAATTTCGAAGAATATGGTGGTCATCGTCAATAACGTGTAATTACCGCGTTGCTAACCACCGAAAGATTCATAATGTAATATTTTAAGTCTTTATGCTCTATAAAGGGCCGTCGGTGCAGTTTCATTGTCCCAAAATGTACATAAAAAATTCAAATGGCTATGAAGCCAATGTTTTAGTTTAATATAGGATATTTAAAATAATTTTCATTGGGAATTTGCACCATAACTCACGTACGTTGGTTTTTTTCTAATTTCTTGGTCCTAACACTTTAGAAATTACAAAGAGGGAGACACATTGTTAACGACTTTGGCGGGATATATTTTGTTAATAGTACGACTCCGCACTAAAATTATGGTACAACCAAGACGAAAAAGATCCAAGAAAATTACAGGAAGAAGCAAACTCTAGTGCTATTTCAGAACGCGATAAAAGAAAGTGGTTAAGAAAAGCATCGAATTCACTATTTATGCACTTCAACCGTACTAAATGTTGATATTTCCACTAAATTAATTATGAGCTATTCAAAAAAAAAAACTAAGCACCTTCAGCGCAAAAAACTCCAAAGAAAATCACCTCTTACAGAAAACCATACTCACAATCGCTTGAAATTTGCAGAGGTGTCTCTACTTGAAAAAGAGGTGGCATCGATTTTCGAAATGAGAAGCTAACCTGTTTAGATTGGCCAGACTTCATTACTTTCACAAAATCAGGCAGGACAAAATTGTTCACCAACTTCCAGCAAAGCTAGGAGGCGGAATCACATGGATTGGAATTTCTTATCAAATATTCTTTTCGTCAGTGGGAAATGGAAGTTTGAAGTTTTATGCTTTAAAGGTGCTTAGCTTTTTGAAAAACTCGTTAAACAGTTCTTAATTTATTTATTTATTTATTAACATATTCACCTAATCACTAATAGCAGAAAAAACTTGTGGAAAGATGATTTTTAATTTGGCGTTTTAAAAGATTAAAATTCAATTATCATAGTGGGAATTAAAAAAAAAACGCGACATGAATTAAGTTAGCTCGCACCAAAACATCTTTTTAAAGATACCCTGCTTAAGACACGTTACAAAAAAAAAAAAATACACCCCCCTTTAAATGTGTGGGGAGATTCCCCAAAATTTGATTTTTATTTTTTTAAAAATAAAGATCTACATCTAAAGCAACTTTGTAAACATATTACTCGAAAAGTAATGACTATTCGCCGGGCGAACTGGACGATATAATTTTAAATTTTATAAATACAAATTCAGGGTGACTTTCCTAGCTGATAATCAACCGCTGTGATAAACTATGGTACTGGTGTTTAACCAATTTTATTCGTTCGATTTGCATTTGAATTACCGTGCATAATTGGATTTTAAAATATATATCGAGCAAATGCCTTGGCGTATGGTTTATCAGGGTCTTTTAAATACATATTTGAATATTGAAATTTTCGTTTTACAATACCATTGAATTGGTACTTCTGAACGCGCAATGTGGAAGAGAAGGAATAAAAAGTTTGCCTCTTCGTTCTTTGCAAATTTGAAAACACAATCAGTCCGTTTTAATGGTTATTAGCGATAATTTCGTAGCGGGGTCGAGAGTAAACCTAAGTTGTTGGAATATCAACCGTTCCATTCAGCAGCCAACTTAAAGGGACGTGATTAATTTTTCGGCTATATCCCTGTAACCGTGAATCTTATAAAACTTTAATAAAGTGATTCTTGAATTCTGTGTAAAATTAATAAAAATTAATAATAAAACCGTTACCCCAATAACATTGTAAAACAAAGTAATTAAATTTTAAAATATATTAACTTCCTTATTTTAAATTTATTGGAAAATCAGTTCAAAAACTTTTCTATAAAGCATTTTTCTGAAAATCGTTTTTACGACAATAAAGAACAGGATACTGTAAAAAAATTGATTTTTAGACCGAAAAAAAAACATTGCTCCCTTAAAACTTACGTGAAGGAAATTGTGAAATATTAGCTGCGACTTGAACCAACAATTTCGCAGCCAGAAAGTGATTACCAAGCTTCACATGAATTCTGACCAGTGTGTACCGGTGGAGTAATACCAAATTATGACGCATTTCGGATGCTATACTCAAGTTATTTCTTCTCAGCTCCTGATACATAGAAAATAGTAAGTCTCGAGCACTTCGGTAATTCCCTGCAACCTGTTCCTGACCAGCAATAATAACAGCTGTCTTAGCAGCATCTTTAAAGTGCTTACGAGCCATATAGAGACGAAATAAAAATTTGGGATCCTTTGGTGACCCATCAACTTCACCCAACAGGAATTCTATAAGCAGATTAGACAACTGGTCATTGTTAGACGTTGCGACACAGTCTATGGCTAAAGATAAGGCAATGGATTCTTCATTGCTAAACGAAGATGCCTTCAGAAGCAGCTTTAGGGCTTTAGAAAATTCTTTTGCTAAAAAGTAGTACTTCCCAGAAAGGAGAGTATATTTCTCTTCCTCAAAGTAGCGTGCTAATGCCAAGTAATCACTTGATTTTGCATTTTCATACTGTTCTAGGAGCTCTCCGTAATGCTTTAATTTATTATGCCTTTGGGCAATTGAGAATGCTTCCTGAATACATCCGCAAATAATGAGAAATTGGAGAGCTTGCTCATAGTCTCCAATCTTTTGGTAAAACTTTGCCAACATTTTGGCGCCCTCACCAGACCTCGATTCCAAAACAACTTCAGAAGCTGCATGCGGATCCGACAAGTACTCCAAGTATATTCGAACAATTGCGTCCATATCGCCAGCTATTTTATAGCTGCTTAAAGCCTCTTTAAAATGCCCTTCCGCCTCCTTTGCTTTTGCATAAGCAGCGTGAAGTTTTGTGCTTGTGACCTGAGGCAGAATTTGATTAACTTTGTTCCACATCTTAAGCTGTATGTAGTAGGCGCAGGTCTCATCCCAAAACTCTCCCTTCTCAAGCAGACCAACGGCTTCCGACAGATGACCAACCATACTCAAGGATTCGGCACAGTCGTGGTACAATTGCTTTTCATTGAGCTCAACAGCAAATTGAATCTAAAAGGAAATGTTGTTTCTTTTGGTGGTAGAAGATTAGATTCACTTACCCCCCTCCTAAAGTCACCAGTTTTTATAGACGTTCTAGCTATTCCAGCCTTACATAAACGAATGTGCTCCTCGATTTCCGGCGAGGTACTCGCCATCGTCTCTCCGGCTCCATGAATAATGTCTTCCTTAAAACCCTTCTCGTAGTGGTAAAGTGCGTCGGAAAAGTTTCCGCTGTAATAGCAAAAAAGTTTTTAGAGAAGCTCCGTGCTCTCTTATATGGATACAAAAATTACGTGAACTCCAGCTGTTGGGCATACTCCCTCGCAATGAAAGGTACTTGTTCGGGGGCCAACGTAGTGGCCAGTATCATAGCTTGCTCCCACTGCAGCAAATCCCTACACAGCTCTAGGGCCTCTTTGGGATTTGCACCCTTCGCAAAGAACGTTTTTGCCTCTTCCGACTTCTCCAGCAGGAGACAGCAGAAGCCACTCAGCATGTTGAGATCTTCAGTGTATTTCACTTCTTGCAGCGCAAATACCATTGAGGCGTTACCAATTTTCCTGAACACCTTTAACGCTGTGGAGTATTTTTATAAAAACTTTAATGAAATTTCAAACAAAAGCCCTATTCTAACCAAACTCCGGCTCCAGATCCTCAATGGCCTGCCGGCCAAGTTCTAACCATGCCCCTTCCTCGTTAATATTCTCGCAAACCTTGTAAGCATCTCTGAACTTTCGGAGTTTAATTAAAGTGCTGAGATTCTCCCTGGGTTCAATGCCTGGAGTAACGAGGTGCGTTGACAGGGTTAAGGTCGAGAATTTCCCCCCGGTCACACATAGGCAAATCTCTCCATCGTACAGCATAAGGGGCACTTGGCCTGATAGCAACTTTGTTTCGCCCACTTTAATAGTGTGTTTACCTAAAGAAACATTGTTGGAAATTGGGCCCTGTTGATTCCATAAAATGGCTTACCATTGATTGAGTACCGTACAAAGCTGTACGTGATGCAAATTTTGCTATCAAAGGCCACAAAAACGTTAGGCTGAGAGTAGTCCCATAAGACGCCTTCACATTTCTTGGGAAAGTCTGTTATTAGAGTCGATTCCTCACTTGTCTGAAATTATACTTTTATTTTCGTAGAAAAGCCCAAAGTGAATTCATAATTAATTAAATTAAGTCGATTCGGACAATTTTTCGGAAACAATCGGAATCGAATTACCGAAAAAATATAATTTATTAAAACTAAAATATATTTAGCAGCTTGTAAAAACAGAAAATTTATTTTCGGAAGATAAGGAAACTTATAATAAAATGAGCACGCGAAATTCAAAATAAAGACTTAGTAATATTAATAAGGATAAAATTAAAATGTGCTTGGGCAATGACTGTTGATGGTTGTTGAGCTCTTAGCTTAAAAATTAGCGTACGACGGCTATTTTTAATAACTTTTACGTTGTTTAGACCTTCTTTAAAAGCTTTATACCACTTATACGCTTACGTTTTTGAGTCAATTCACCATAAATTTTTTGTAACACTTTTTGCACATTGGCACAAGAAATTTCATTGGAAACACAAAATTTCACGCAAAATCTTTGCTCAACACGAAAATCGTATTACGTACCTGAGAGAAACTAATATCAGCAGAAAAAAACAGATCGGTTTGATTTTTCTCTTTTTCTAACGCTAGGTTTACCACAAAGATCATGAAATACTAGACCTTAGTCCCGTTAGCCCACCGGCCTTGCAGATTTTGCTAAAAGTTGATAGTAATAAAGGGTTCACGCGTGAGAGAAAGACAACAATTTAGGGAGAGGCGGAACGAAAATTAAAATCACGTTTCACTACCCAGAGCAGCGCACACGTTCGTACGCGTACGTTTGGCCCGCCTTTAAAAATTTACAGTGAAAATATATATGCTCTGAGTGTGCTACCCGCCTGTTCCCCTCCTCTGATTCAGAATTTCCCTATGCTGGAACATTGTCTGGGGACGGCACTAACGAATTTTTGGCTGCCTATTCTTATCTCTTTCGTTCTTATTGGATTTGGGCTTGTATAGAGAGTGTCACATGTAGTATTTCATGATCTTTGGTTAACCAAGGGGTCATTTTGACCCCTCTGAGGAAACTTTTTGTTAATTTTCTTCAAGAAACTTCTTGCCGTATTTTATGAGAATATTTTTTTTTAATTATTGATTTTTTCTTACATTTATAAGACATATAAGCGCAAATCTAATCTTTTCTGTCTTTTGGTTTCAGAAAAATGTATATAGGATACCTACTTTTATCGAAGGGTCATTTTGACATTTCGAATTAATTTTATTATGTCTAGCAGCATATTTTCATTTGTTTGCTTACTTTCTTTTATTCCATAATTTTATTGTATTTGTGAAAGGTACTCTAAATCAATAAGCAAAGTATTGGGCACATCATATCGTATGTACAGAACTAGAAGCTTCGCGAGTTTTCGGAATAGAATGGAAGCTTACGGAAAAAATTGTCGCTTTTTTAGCAATTCTATATGCACAGAGCTCATACGAACCCAAGGATTTAAGGATATCATATCTACTATGGTTTAAATAATGGGAACTTATTTTTTTTAGAGAAATCTTAAGCAGAAACAATTTGATGAACATTTTAGATTTATCCGTTTTGATATTTAAAACAGTCGAAATTGTTTCATACCAGAAAAAAACATTGCTATCGACGAACAATTATTGCAACAATTATTGCTGCTAATTACACAGGCACATCAGAATTAGAAAATTTAAATGAGCTGTTGGTGGATGCAGCTGAGAGTTTCAGATGAAGAAAAAAAAATGCCAAATAAGCCTTTGCAATGGTTAATTTATATTTTTTCTAATTAAGTACCGAAAAGGATCAGGGAAATAGGCACATGTTAACTCACGGTAAACATAATGTTAAACTGCTGTATTTTTGAGAAAAATAAACCGATTTTGATACAACAAAAACCACTTGAAGCTCTAGCTCTTTCTAGTTTCTAAATATTTTATTTATATTTTTCTATCTAATTTTTTTTTATCTTGAGAATTCGAAATTTGCAAAAAATTCATGTATAATTTAACATTTCGAACTAGATCATTTTATTAAAGTAATAATAAGTGATTTCGTAATTTAATTTGATTTAGTCTGATAAAATTATGTGCATACTTTTTTTCGACTTAAACCCTTTACCTATTCTTTGTAAACTCGTTTTAATATCTTGGCAATTTAACAAACTTGTTATTTTACACTTTAACACTAGTATCGTTTAAACGGCAGCTTAAAATAAAGTTTTTGCGATAACGATTAACATGCAACCCATAGGCGTGAGGAGCGAAGTAGAGAAATATTGGTAATTATATGGAATGTGACGTTCGCCATTTATATTTATTGAATTTCCACCGAGTTACTTTATTTGCAATCCATCGTTATTTTGTGCACGGGTTTTATAAATAAATAAACCAAAAATTTATAACTCGTAAAAATTCTCTTAAATTTCACAAACAATTTATTTCATACAACATATAATACATATATGAAGGGAAGCCGTGTACTAGTTGTCACAAATTTAACAATTAAGGTAAATATTATTGAAAACTCAAATAAAATGTTTAAATTAATAATTTCGTCAATTTATTTAGTCGTTCAGTCTTCTGTATTTGGACAAAATATTTTCGTAACGGCTCATATAGTGATAGATAGTGATAGATCAACAGTAATAACATCGGTATCATTAACCTTAGTTTTATAGATTTAGCTCTTTTAATACAATAGAGTTGGCCGTGTTTATACATTCACTGACGGCAGTGTAAGCCGCTAAATATGTTTTGCTGCAAACACCGTGTAAAATTTTCATTCCAAGCAACGCCACTTACAGTGTGCATTGATAGAAATTTCGAGCTCTTGGTCGGCATCCACGGAAATAAAATAACGAATTTGTAGGTGATAATAAAAGTAAGAAAACCAAATAATTAGAGCAGCTGGCAACCTTACGCACAGAATGCGTACTATAGGAAATGTTCATATCCACAGAGCTTTGCGTGAATGCTGAATTTAGGTGGCGATCGTACCCAAAGAACGTTTCGGGTTATCGACTTTAGGCGACAGTCGTACCAGAGAACGTTTCGTGGATGCTGATTATAGGTGGCGTTAGTACCGAAAGGGTTAAACAAAACAAAAGAGTCAACTAGGCCTTCTTCCCCATCATAAGTATGTAAAAGTAAAAAAGTCAAAATATTGGGGCTATTTTACATATAACACGTAACCCCATATTGTTGGGGCAACTAGCAAAACATCGAACATTTTTGTTAAATACCAACATAAATTCAAAACTATTCACTGAAAACAAAACTTAAATTTTCTAACGAAAATATGATAAAATAATGAAATCTTATAAAAATTATCAGAATTATTAATTATTAAATAAATAATCAACGAACAATAAAAAAAGAAAAATCTGTTCATCAATAGTAAAAAAAAAACATTTCTTGGATTTAAAATTGCAGTGACAGTGACTTTATGTCCATGGAACTCTCATGTTGAATTTCATTTTAAGTTCATTCGACGTGATTCTGTGGAGACAATATCTTGTCTTCTGATAGTACCGAAAAACTCTTAGTAGAAAATACGAAGAGAACCGTTATTAATCACTAAAATTCAACCTTAAGCACTGGATCAATTTGTTGATTTTAATGAGTAAAGCAGGCAAGAGTTTTTTTTTGTAGCAAAAAGCGAAACTGCTTTTGAATTATTTAACTGAACTTAAAAGATAAATGTGTGAAAATTTAAAATTCAATGTAATTTGCATTGTTGCTGACCTTTTTTCGTACATATTTCAAATTTTGTTTAGATAGTAGTAAAGTTGCAGACATCAAACGGCTGTTTGATGAGGGGAAAATTCACTCAAAAATAACCCACCAACGTTTGAATTGCAGTATCATAAAATCACTAAAAACATTGCTGGCAAGAAAGCTATTCTGACGGAAATGGTGTAGCGGCAAATTGTACAGAAAAACACAATAGAGGAATGTGCGAGAGTGGTGAGAAGCGTGAGAAAAGTCCTACGAAAGCATGACTTACACGATCGAATAAAAACAAGAAAACCCCTTATAAGAAAACGTCATCGTCAAGCACGATTAAATTTCGCCAAACGCTGTAAGAATTTTACCACCGAGGATTGGGGAAGAGTAATTTGGTGCAATGAGACCAAAATTAACCGAATTGGGCCCTGATGGTCGGCAATAGACATGGAAGATGAGCAATGAACCTTTTTAAGATCAGTTACATAAAGCAGACGGTAAGATATGAAAGAGGCAACATCAGGCTTAGGGATGTATGATGAGTTAAAGAGTTGGACAATGCTAACGATTCATAGGCAGGATGACGCTGTTGACTATAATAGCATTCCCAAAATTGGTTTCCTCGACAGTAAATAACAATAGGGAAAGAATGTACTTAACGTAATCTTCAACAAAATTGCAATACGAAGCACGCAGGTCGATTGACCAGAGTGGTTAGTAAATCAGCAATTTCATCTTTTAGACTGACCGCGCAATTTATGGATCTCAGCCCCAATCGAATATTTAGGAGTTGAGATAAACAGAAGAAATTGAGTCCTTAAACAAATTTTTGAGACATGCAAAGGAATCCTGATATAAATAATAACATTAAATTTAATAAATTCAATGCATTGGTAAATTTAGTACGTCATAAAGAGGCCACACAAAATATTAAAAGGTAATGAAAGTTTGTTTTAGCAACATAGAATCAACTAATTGATCAAATGCGTTCTTCAGACTTTTCAAAAATAAACAAAGTTTTAAAATGAAGATCAGGAATAGTTTTCTGTTTACTTCTTACTTCTAAGTTGAGTAATCATAAGTGTTCCATTATGTCAGTTAAAAATATTAAATCTTATATCCAATAATCGTCCTAGAATTGCGGATAACTTTTTTTCTTTTAAATTATTAAAAAGGCCAATTAAGTTAACAAAGCGGCCTAAAATATTATAGGTGAACTATCTCACATGGGCATAAAAAGGTAAGTAATTGGGATCATCTTGACATTCAGTTCTTCAAAAAACTTAATGGTAACGGTTTTCTGAAGTTACTCGAATACAATTGACTATTTTGTAAAAATGTTTTCCTTACGTTTTCACCTTTAAAGATTTTGTGCTACCAAATTTTCGCGATGGATACTGCAAAAACATAGCATATGCCTACTATAAAGTATGATATCACATTCCTAAGTAAAATATAATGTTATGAATAAATTTCTTCAGGCAAAGGAACAGCCTTTCTTAACAGCAAGATGAAAAAAGAAGTAGCTGGATTACATGTAAAGCTAAGAAAATTGAGCAATAAGGCAATTGCAGTCCATAATTTGGAGTGGCGAGTCCAGATTTGAGTTGTGCTTTGGGCAAAGAGGCAAAAGAGTCATACAAAAGCCAAAATAAACCTTTCAACCATATAGAAGAATTATAAAAATTTCAGCTGCACTTATAGCTTAAGAATGCATGTTTTCGTGGGGAGATGGATATCTGGACGAATTTTTATTTTCGACTTCTTTGTTGGAATCTCCCGAAGTCAATATATTTTAAAGCAAGACAGCGCATCCTGCCATACTGCTAAAACAGCAAAGGCGTGGTTAGCTCCAAATAATTTTCATCTTATGGAACGATCTTCAACTAGCCCTAGATCTAGTAGTCTTAAAGAAAAATGAAAATGTGACAACAACCTATCATGAAGATGAAAGAATTGTGCTCTCAACTACAAAATATTTGGGATTCTATAGAGCCGGAAAATTATCTATTAAAATAACAGTTAGTAAGTAATATGGCAGATGAAATTGAAAAACAGTAATACAAAATAAAGCTTAAACTTCGAAGTGGTGACGATGTGGCCGAACAATTTTGCTTCGTTGTTGAGGTGAGCCAACTATTTTCCTTCGTTTGTATTTTTGGTTTTAAACGAATTATGTTGTAAATGATGAAATATTATTGTTTTTTATTAATAAAAATTATAAATATAATAATAATATTCGATATTTCGATTCTTAAAAATCTTTTAAAATTTAATTCTAATAATAATCCCAGAAAGAATATTTGTTTTTACAAGTACTAATTAAAAAGCGAACGGGCGGACTATTTTGCATTGGTGTAGTATTATTTGGGTGAGAAGAAAATGTCGTTGGCCTGCGTTGTCATTTTATTTTGAATATATTTGGTGTCAAATCTCGGAATAAACCGAACTATACTGTCTTCTTCAGTATAAATATTAGATAACCCAAGTAACGGAAAAGTGATAAAATTTAGCTCCCATCAGTTTTTTAAAACCCAAAATAATGTGACGTAACAGTCATATTTTAAGTACACATCACATCGTGTAGGCTTTTGAATTCACCCTCCTCCCCATTAACAGCGAAAGTTGTGAGATGCTTTGTTTTTTTCTTGAACTTTGAAAAGTATGTATTGGCAAAATCGTGGCGGGAATTAGTATTCGCCTCCACTGAGTCTCAATACGTTGTGAAATAGAGCGTTGAAAAAATTAATTTTTTTTTTTTAAATAAAAAATGTAATGTAATGTAAAATTTTAGAGTAGTTGGTATTTCGTGACGAATTGATTTTAACTATGATAGATATCTAGATAGATTTGAAATCTGTATGTATCCGGTATAAGAAGGTTAAACTCTTACATTTATAAGCTTAACTGATTGCTGTATAAGCACATCATCAACCTGATGACGTATATTTAATGCAAGTAAATAAAACATAGTTTTGACATTATATACTTGGAACAATTTTTCATTAATGCTAAATTTGTTCGTGATTTGTAAGATAAACATGGTTTTATAAAGTATAAATTAAACTTACCGGTAAAAATACAAAGCCCTGCTGATGGTCATCAATAAAAATCAATTTAGTACCTTCCATATCGCTATGTATACTCCGAATTCCCATAGTGTGCGAATATTTTAAGCAAGTAGTCCATTGATCTAGAGAAAAATACACTAAGTGGCCGATCTAGAATAAAGCATCTTAAAGTCTCAATGCAATTAAAAACAATATTAATGATTGTAATTACATCGGTAGCAAAAACAAGAAATTCATTCGTTAGTGCGTGACATGTTATGACAGAATCATTCAGCCCTGGAACAGCTTCTGGAAATGATTGTGTTGTTTTATCTTTGGTAGCAGGGTTTTCCGATTCAA
Source organism: Philonicus albiceps (assembly GCA_963969385.1). Lineage (NCBI taxonomy): Eukaryota > Metazoa > Arthropoda > Insecta > Diptera > Asilidae > Philonicus > Philonicus albiceps. The sequence goes on along the minus strand of OZ017773.1, from coordinate 22,525,144 downwards.
TTGATTGCAAAATGAGCTGTCCGCCACAGCGTGCCGCACAAAAATCTGCATTCAAACGAACGTCCTTTATTTCGGAAATGAATTCACGATCGCCAAGTAGCATGGGTGCATCAGCTAGTGTTCTTCCCAGATCGTAAAACCACACGTGATTATTCATACCGGCTGCTAAGTGATATGGTCCAATGGCAATAAAAGTCGGCTCTACCTCTAAAATGACTTTAGCTGGATGAGCTTTTGACTAAAATTATACATGCATTTCTTGCCTGTAATAATATTTATTAACAAGTATACCTTATCCGGTGTATAATTATAAATAGAAATTTCGGCCAAACTACTCAGTATGGCAATGCGAGGTGCTGAAACCGCAAACATTGTTTGTAATTTTGTTACAAATGTAAAGATAGAACCGTGTGCAGTGGTGACTGCCAAGAGCTGACCATCGGAGCTCCAATCTATCATTTGAACGCCTGATTGGTCTGGCAGTGTTATGATCTTTTCTGTTTCTTGCAAGTTCGTTATAGAGTGAATTTTGACACTAAAAATATAAATTTGTTATAAACAATATTGTTTGTGAAGTAAACTCATACGTATTATCTCCGCATGAAGCAACTATGTCTAAAATAGGACAGTATGCAACTCCTGAAAGAAGTTCTCGATGGTTTTTTACCTTTATAAAAATTTAAACGTTTAGGCGTAAGACAAATTATACCATATCAATCCTACCTGCCATAATTCTTGACCAACGTCCTTAGGATGAGTGGAAATGGCAACCAAATGGCCGTTAGAAAAGCCTAAAAGAATATACCCATCCCCGAACCACTTATGTTGTACCAAGGAGCCATACCTACTTTGAAAACCCAGTTCAGTAGGAGAATCTGGTTCAGGCAAATAATAAAGGTAAAGGGTTTTTTTGCCAATGATCATACTAATGGCATTTTCCCCTGGAACTCTTTCGTCTGTTTTCATTTCTGCAAAGTACATGTCGCTTGGCACATCCCTCAGTTGAACCACTCGCAAAGAATCTCCCTCTTCATTGCTTAGAGAGAAACTCTTATCGTCACTTCCAAGAGCGAGCAAATTTTCAGCCGACCATGCTCCACAGACTATTCTTTTTGAATGTTTTCCAAGAATTGGTATTCTTTTAGATGTTTGGTGATTATAAATCGCTAGATTTCCTCTTGAGGTGCCTACAGCTAAGATTTGATTTTGTTTTGACCAAATTATACAGCTGAGGGGATCGCGAAGGCCCGTGTCAAGTATTTGCCGACGTTGAGAGTTCGCATCCCATAGAGTTACTTGCGATGAGCTTGCCGTGATAATTCCAAGGAGGTCCCCATCAGTGTCCCATGAAAAACCTGAGCATAACCTGCAATATTTTTGGAAAATTTCTTTATTAGAAGCTAACTGTGCCTACAACTTAGTTCTTGAACTTTTGAAGCAAAAAAAAAAAAAGAAATAATTTTTTTTTATTTTGTTCTCCGTTGATTTTCCACTACTGCTCCGGGGCAATTAAACGTAGGAAAATGGCATTCGTAATAAAATGTATACATAGATCATATAGAAGTAAAATTTTTAATAATCCACCCATCAAATTACACATCAATTTAAAGACAACATACCACAAGACCCATTTTACTTAATCCATAGAATTGTAGTGTCCATCGGAAACATTTCAAATGAGAATAAACTAGCCATAAATGAACAAAAACATATGAATAAATATTCTTCATATTTTTCATACAAGGTGCCGCTAGACTCTAGCTACGTTTACATTATTTCTTCCCTTAGTCTTCCAAGGGTTAAAATGTTGCCTACTACTAGAGAAATTTTCAATTACAGTCTACATGCAAAATATTCAATCGAAATATTATAAAACAAAGTTCTCCACAGCATCTGTCTGTCTGTGCACGATTTTCTTTGTAATTATAATACTAATCGGTTCCAGTTGTTCCGGTTTTCACTATTGCTTCAATTTGATTCACGAGGAGGGTTTCAATGAATTAAATGTGTAATGGATGAATATTTTGTGTAAATTATCCGGCATATAACGGTGAAAACCGTAAGGGGATGAAATAGTGTTTTAATCATGATTATCACAACGCCACTATCCAAAAAAAATTATTTGATATCTACACTACGATATCTTGTAGTGATTTTTAACCTGTGAATTCAAATCCATCGGCAGAATAAGCGCGGCACATCCCAGGTTCTCGTAAAAAGCAAACAACCTGAGTGAATATACCATAATGTAAACACAACAACAACAAATTTTTTATAAAGGAGGTCCCATTAGGTTTTTTTTTTAATCACTGAACCCAAATCTGATCAAAATCAAAATTTTAACCTTAAAAAAACTTCTTAAATAATATATAACCAAACTGAAGATCTATCTATCTAATAGTTAATAAGCCCATTCCTCAAGCCAGCCAAAACACCGTTTACCAAAGAGGACCCGTCTGTGAACAATGAACAACCATTATGCGCAAGGAAATGCTCTCTCCATTCATTTCTTGATGGTAGAGATATACTATACCTTGTGCAAAGAAATTCTTGAGAAGCAGTATTGTTCGAGATCATCGACACATTGGGCCATATAAATAAAACAGAGAAAATTAGAAATATTTCATTCTTGAAGTGAAACCTTACATTAACATAGGTAAAGCTATTGTGAAAATTAGTAATTTTTAAACGTTGAGAGACTACTTGCTTTTCCTATGAATACAAATTACGAATTTCTCATTTTGTTAAGAAGTCTCTCCTGACTTTTAGAGGTTCAAAGTGGGTCATAATAAAATATTAACTAAAGAAATCACCAAAAAGGCTCAGAATAATTGAAGGAAAATTCTTGGAAGAAAGTGAGGAAGAGTGGTGAATGATGTAAATTAAAACCGCAAAATCGCTACTTTGAATAACAGCGGAATCAATTGGGTTAGACGAAAAATCAATGCTAAGATATCCTGGAAAAAAGACAGGAATTTCAAAAAACCTGTTGGATTTTAGAGGGTGGCCCTTTGATATTTTGATAATAGAGGGAGACACAATATGACGAGTTGTTGATGACAGGATGAGGGAAGAGTTAAGAGGTAGGTTAGAAATATAAGGAGTTTTTCGAGTCGATGCGAGATTTTTGAAGATGGGAAACACGCTTGGAACTTGGTGAAGGATATTGAAAGCTTCATGGTATTTAAAGAATAGCTGGCGGAAGACGGCGGGAGACCTTCTTGATGTAAACAAATAATCACATTGATCTTGACCTTACTATCTACGAAGATATAGTCATCCTGTTGCGAAGGTAAGTAAAGAGGCACGTTTTCATGTGTTCACGCAGACGAAATAACAGATAACGGCCATCAGAAGAATCGGCTGATTGCATGGTTAGCCTAACAACAGAAGAAAGATGGTCAATGAAGGCAAGTTTATTATCAACTGAGTAGGAAGAGGGTAAGCAGAGAGTGATCGTGGAAGTAGTAGGAGCAGGATCATTAGCGCAAAGAGTAAAGGGAGTTGTAACGGGATTAAGAGAAAACGGACTAGGTTTTAGGTTTTTAGGATTTTTATTTTTTTGAGGTGCGGATTCAGAAGGAATATTAGTTGTAGCGGGGACGGAAGGGGCTGATTGGTTTAAAATATAAGAGTGCACGAAGTTAGGGTTTTTTAGAGGAGTAGTCAACTCTACTCAAATGTATGCATTTTGCCGGTTATTAGTTGTTGAAGGAATTAGGGGGAGGAGAGTAAAATTTGGGCGATTTAATTTGTTGAGCCTTGAACGAAGTGATCTTATTGTATGGCTTAGGAAAGGTGGGGTTAGAGCTTAGTGAACTTTTCGTAGTAGGGTTAGAACTTAAGGATTTTATAGTTAGATTTATTTTACGCTCTGGACGGATTTGCCTATATATTTAATGATGTTGCCTATTTTCAAGACGCGGCTTGATGGGCTTGTGCTAAGCAAGTCGTATGTAATGAGAATATAAACCCAGAAGGTTGTGGAATTTATGGAGGGAAGGATTAGAACCACATCGGAGTGCTCAGGTTTGGACTGCTTTGCCGACGAATTTGGATCACCAACTAATTACTCATATCAAAGTGTTGGGTAAAAATATTCTTCAGTTAGAATTATGCTTTTGATTCATATGAAATAGAGATTGCCAGATAGAAAAAAGAGCTGTCTTTTATATCATAAGATATTTCTCAGTATCCCCGGATTATTCGTATGGCATATTGCTGTCAATTTAAACTTTTGTCCCAAAATTTTAAATGCCCCACCTGTTGGTAATTCGCTAACTAGTGGTTGTTTACACGGAAGCGGCAGGCGATTTTCATTACATCGTGTTCGACGATTACGTCAAGCGTAATTAAATAGAAACGATAGCAACTGTTGGCATTCTCCTCATCCTTCCCATATTAGGCATAGAAACGCAGTAAATGAGGATTTCTAGATACGCTTTAGCCTCAAAATGAAACACTTACCCTTGCAACATGATCCTTTCGATCAACTGTCCCTGTCGATTGAACACTGCAACGGTTCCGTCGCCGCCTGTGGACGCCAGCAGCGATCCCGAGAGCCCCTTCTGCCAAATGAAGTACACATCGCCGGGGCCATGGGGCTCATCATGCTTAAAAAGAATCTTTTCCAAACAGAACATTAAAAAGGAGCCAGAGGACGATGATAGAACAAATTATGGTAAATTACCTTATCAAAGGACATTATCACTTTTTGCAAACCCCAACTACCATTTTTCAAGAAATTTGTTCACTTACTGCGACTCCACTTGGTTGGTTTGTTTACCTCGAGTCCACCTGTGTATTGTTTGACAAGTTACTATGGGAACAGGTGCAGGTGAGATAGTGGAATCCAATAACTAACACCCTAGTGATTCGGGCGACATCTGGTTTAGAGTAGTTGCGAAGATGGGACAGCTGACTCCTTTGACATATTGATAGCGATGTGATGTCACTCGGAGTGGTATTTGTCAGTGGTTTTTCGTGATTTGGCTTTTAGGTGCTGCAATACGATTTTTGTGATTTTATTGAATTGTTAAAGGCATTTATTAACTTGAGACGATTGTAATTCAACAATTGCAGGATGGAAGAGGAACTTCCCAATGAATTTGACGTCGTTGTCGTAGGAACTGGTAAGAATTGAAAAGCATCTGTTTCTCCCTGGAGCAGGGTGCTTTTAACATTTTCATTCAATATTCTTCCCATTTTTGAGCTATTTATATTATTTAAAGCTGTACGAAAAATTATGCGCACAATGTGAAGGTAACTGAGTACATTTTTTCTTCTATGGACACGATGCAATCAAATCTTTGAATCTCTTCGAAGCACTAGGCATTATGTTGCCTTTAAAATGGGATAAAAAATTTTCTGCAAATTGCATCTCAACTTTAAGTTTACTATTACAAAGAACCAATACATCAATAATTAGAAGGGTGCAGACGTCCGTCCTAGTTTTTTTAGGAAAATTTGCATTCTGAACTAATGGAAGGATTATCCTCCCAAAAGCTCATAATATCCCCACACTTGGTATTCATTTTTCGGGCTTCTATCAATTTTATTTATGTGTCCTAGTCCATTTCGTTTTAGCTTATAACAAATGTAAAGGGTATTCAAATTCAACATTTTGTAATTTAAGTTCCTTTATAAAAACAAAAAGTTAGTATTTGATGAAAAAATATAATCACGAAAGGAAAATCTCATAGTCCAATTTTAACCCTTGTGGATTCACCCAACTTTAACCAAGGTGTTAGGAATACCCACATTCCATTTTACAGGTAACAATCCACGTTAATTTCGAGACAAAGAAAAGCTTATTATACTTTAAAAGCTATTCACCCAAACATTATCGTATTGATTTCACAGATGTCCTCAAATTACATTTAAAAATCACCTCCTGTCTTGTTTCGTAATACCTGTAGTCTAGAATATAAAACTCTGACCCCAAGAAAACAAAATCGCTCAGGAATAATTAAAATGAGGAAGAACTGGATTTTCTTCATCCACTTATTTAATCTATTCAAGTCATCATTCATTTTATCTTCGAATTTCCAGTCAAGGCAGCACTACAAAATTGGTAAATTTGAATGTAGTAAGCCTCCGGTTATAACTAATCATTTAACCGCATACATTTTTGATTCTATCTTTTAAGTTCGGGTCTTACACAGTGGGGTTTTTTTAGGTTTTAAATAAACTATTAGGTGGGCATGGAAATGAAAAAAAACATTAAACATATTATTCCTTTTTATTATTATATTCCATGTTTCCAATAAAAAATCTAACCGCTCAAAAAAAAATAAATTCTAATTCCTCGACTATCAAATTGTACAACCATATATATCCTATGGGGATTATCGGAGACTCTAATTTCAAATCTGTTGTAAAAATGAATTCAGGATGGAGGACTTTGAAATGGTAAACTATATGATTTTTTTCATTATGGCATATAAGTCATGGTTTCTTATATAAGTTTTTTAACCTTTTTTAACCTTCAATATTGTAAGTGTTTGCGATTTATCCATTATAAAAGTACTGTGTACTGTACATTCCAATACATAGTAAACGCATTGCTTATGTTTCAAAGAAATGCATTGTTTTATAGGTTTTTCAGAGTCCATAGTAGCCGCTGCAGCTAGTCGAATAGGCAAAAGTGTTCTACACATCGATCCAAATGATTTCTACGGCGGTGCATGGGCTTCCTTTAATTTGGAGGCATTGGGTAAATTTATTAATTTCTCCAAAGAAAATGCTACTTATGCGTCGGAAAGCATGCAAATCTTAGAAAATAGCTGTAAGCTAAAGAATCCAACCGAAACTTGGTATGCTCCAAATAAACCTGAAGAGGAAATCGAAGAAAATGATTGGACAAAAGATAAAATGATGAAGGAATTTCGAAAATTTAACATTGATTTGTCGCCGAGAGTGATGTTTGGAAAAGGCAAGCTGATTGAACTTCTGATAACATCCAACATCTGTAGATATCTTGAATTTCGTGCTGTCGATAAAATCCTCACTTTGAGGAATGGGGAATTGAAGATAGTTCCCTGCTCCAGGACTGATGTATTCAATACCAAAGAACTTAATGTGGTAGAAAAACGGATGCTTATGAAACTTCTTACTAAGTGTGTGGTCTACGAAGATAGCGAAGACTCTGGTGAGCTTGAGGGAAACACTTTTCTAGAGTACTTAAAAACAACTTCGCTTTCTGAACATGTGATACATTGCGTTTTGTATGCTATAAGTATGTCAAACGATGATACTCTCCGAAAAGAGGGTTTTCTTAGAACCAAAAAATTTTTGGAAAGTCTCGGCAAGTACGGTAACACACCTTTTCTGTTCCCACTGTATGGCTGCGGCGATATACCTCAGTGCTTCTGTCGGCTATGTGCTGTTTTTGGAGGCGTATACTGTCTTAAAAAGCCAGTTGACGATATAATAGTGGAAGAAGTAGATGGTGAAAAGAAAGTAACAAAAGTTAAATGTGGTGGCCGGGAGATATCCACTAAATTTTTAGTTCTTGGTCACGGAAACATTCCAAGAGGCTTGATCAAAGACGCACCAGCGCCAGTCAAAGGCGAAGAGCAATGTGGTGGACTTGCTCGGGCAGTTTTTATTACTTCAACTCCAATTGGAGACAAGGAAATGAATTCTGGAAATTATGGAATTAATATTTTGAGACTGCCAGGAAAAGGAGCATCACAGGGAGCAATATTTTTACAAGTTGCTGGATTTTGTGGAGTCGGTCCACGCAGTCTTTGTAAGTATATTAACTTTAAGAATTTTTCTTTGCATTAATGTTTTTTTTCTTTTTTTTGTTAAAAGACTTGATTCACATCACATCAAACTCGATCACTGATAATCCCGAAACTGACTTAAAGCCTTTCGTTGACCAAATTTTCAACACAGATAACTCGCCAAAAATTTTGTATTCGGCGTATTTTACAATTCCAAAATGTATGAAATGCGAAATGGGTCTTAAAGAACCTCTTCCAAAGAATATATTTACTGCCTGTGGGCCATTCTTTGAACCTGGATATGATATGACTGTTACTAATGCACGAGAAATATTCGATAAAATGTGCCCTGGTGAGGAATTCCTGCCGCGCGCACCAGATCCTGAGGAAGTTGTTTTTGGAGATGAAGATCCCGTGGCTGTTCCCGGAGAAGAGGCTGTGGAGGATGATGTGGCTCTAGAAGAACAAATAAAGGAGCTAGAAGAAGGATTTGAAAACCAGCTTAGATGTATGGCAGAGAATACAAAAAATGAAGAGAACGAAGTTGAGTAATGTAAGAATAATAAAAAGATAATTTAAATGTGCTTGTGTCATAGCGGTGTTTTCCTTTAAATAGGCTCAAATCCCCAAACAGCTCGTATATTATTTTTTAATATTCATAGTATATTGATTACATAACAAAACCTAAATATCACGCTTTGTTTTATTTCGAAATTTCTCCTTATGTCGATTGAACACATCTAAAACTGAAATTCCTTTAAAAATTTGTTAAATGCAAAACGTAGGGACTATTAAATGGCGACATCGCAGGACGCGTCATAAGTTGACACGGCATTTTACTTATCAGTAATAATAAAAAGTAAACAAATTTTAAAATATTTTAAATTTAAAACTTTAACACCAGCTTTCATGCAAAATGTTTCCGCTAATGGTTCTCACCGATATTTACAAGAAAATCGCATTTCAGTTGTGCAAAAAACTATTAAGGCAAAGCTTTAATGATATTCCAAAAGAAGGTAAGGAGACATCAAGATCGAACTGCATGTGAACATTGAAAAAACACTAAACCATTAGTTTAGCCTTACAGACGCTAATGAAAGGATAAGTAAGCTTAGTAAATTAGGATAAATAATCTCTCATTAGTCCAAGGGACTACATTGTAATATTGTTGAAAGAAAATCAAATACCTTAATTAAGACACAATTTCTTAACATTTAAGATATTATAGTTTTGAAAAGTTAACGCGATTTTACAATTTCACATAGCTATTGAATTGATCTATCAATTCCTCCAGAACCACAAAAACCTAACCCGGGTTTAAACCTCGTTTCAAATATCTAGGAAATTTTGTATTTTTTCTCTGACAAATAGGCAAACGTGCACGTGAATGATTGCGGAGGCGCTAAAGTTAGTTTTAGTTCTAAAAACAGACGGAAAGATCTAGACTGAACAGTGATCACGTCTGAAATAAAGATCTTAAAGGAGCACAAAGTTTTAAGTGTGTACTTTCAAAAGTGCTTAGATTCGCGTAAAAAAATTTAAAAACAATTTTTTAACACATTTTAAACCAGTTACCAACTAAAACGTGATTTATTTGCTAAATGTTGTTGACCGCTCACAAGATAAATTCATATTCACATTTACATTATTTATTGCTATTGTTTAAACTCGATTCAATCATCGCATCTTTAATAATGAGAAAATGGGATAGCTTCCACATAAAATTAACAGTTTGTTAATTGAAAAACCAATCTAAAATAACAGATTATTTTTTGCAAAACCTAAAAATTAGGAGAAATACCTTCTGTTAATAATGCTTAGTGGAAATGACGAAATATATAATTCATATTAGTATGTAATACTTTTAAAGAAAGTTGTTTTAAGTCTAAAAATATAATAAGATTTTTAAAGTGTTGAACTTGAATCCAACGTTTTGTATAAGTTCGGATTCTAATAACTTGAGCCTAAGACACGTAATAATATACCTGCACCTGTATTCTTTATTAAAATAAATTAATCTATGCGTTTCGAATCAAATGTTCGCTAACACATGAAATAAAGTTTTATAAGAGCGGTTCTTGCTACGGTAATTCTAGCGACAGTAAACTCAAAAATGTTTAATATTTTATACTAATCTCATAATTTTAGTACCATAAAAAAGGTAGTTACAATTATCAAAGAAGATTTTCCCTTACTTCAGTAACTAGGCGCATGGAGTAAATCGAATTATGTGGTTTTGGTTTCACTCCAGCTATTTTTTGGTTCTAGTCAATGATAAACTGTGGTGAATAACAAAAAGTACGTTAAGTATTGTTCCTACCTAATTTAAGCGAAGATGTAAATCTTCTTCACCCACAAATTTACACCATAATGAAAATATGTCTTTTGTCCAGAGAAATGGAACTCTAAATATTGCTACAATTCGTCGTATTTAACTTAAAAATATTATAATCGCAGAGATATTGCTACAAAAGCGCAAAAGTTTTATAGAAGCTAACAATTCAAGCTTTGTTGTACATCTTTTCTATTGTATCGTTAGAATACTGAAGCTAAGAAAAGTAAAATATGCACAATGAGAGTTCCCTTTTTTCATGAATTGATCTGATATGATATTGCGATAAGACTTTGTTTCTGGAGTCATGCATATACATTTTGAAAAGAATTTGTTTTTTATGTTAACATGCAATAAACTAATATGCATAAAACTTATACAGAGTTTTGTTAGTGGGTATGCCAAAATTAGTGGAATGCAAGATCTCAGTCTCTGAAAAAAATGTATGGCTAGGGGGAAGTGAGGAGGGGAAAGGAAGTAGGAGGGGGAGTGGGTTTTCAACCATTTGGGAGTTGCATGGTGATTCGTAAATTCCAACTTTCCATAGTACGCACATTACTATTTTATTTTTATCTTTTGATCTACTCATCGCAGCCACATACAACTCACGCCAAAAAACAACTATCCTACATAATAGTAATTAATACACGTATTTATAATTTTTATCAAATTACTCATCTTAATACCTTTCCAAAAATATACAACTTGTCCAGGTTAAATAGAGGTAGAAAAATCTGTTCTTACATAACCTTTGCTGGTATTTTATTGTTCCATTACTTAATTGTAAAAGTTGTAAAGCAAACAAAATGTCTTCAAAAATTATCGGAAATGTTTATTTAGCATACACAGGTAATTAGTTTTAATTATTGTTGCAGATTAGCCGTAAAAAGTTTAATGGAATTTATTTTATTGTCGTTATTCGCCTCTTTTAATAAGTGTTCACTTCCAAACATTCTCATATTCTGTTACTAATACCATGCGGAAATTTTGCTATAAGTCAGCAAGAACATCGATCACATTTGAAAAACCCAACGATAACAGATGTAAGTTGAAATAATTAATAAATAGCTGAATTCACTTTTGAAGAATACGCCGATAAATTACATTTATGACGTAGTCGACGGAAATGAAAGAGAGGCTATCCGGGAATAATAAAGGAGGTTCCCAAATCGACAGACACCCCAAAAAGGGTCCCCGCGGATTTTCCAGAGGTTAAGAGAAACTGGAAGTGTAGCTCTAAATAGGACGAATCCGCGATCAGGAACATCGCAAGATTCTGTCGACATCAAACAGCAAATAATCAACATCGCCAGGCAAAATCCTAAAACGAGGAGGAGACTAGTCGCAAGATGATTAGAAGTGTCTTCATATACAGCTTGGAAGATTCTTCACCGAGAAAGATTACATCCAGATCATATGTTAGTATAAGGACTTCTGGAAGAAGAGCCGAGAGAATATTGTAGTGTTTAGGTTAACCGGAGTGATCTCTTGAGTCCTAGTTGTTCGGAGTAAATATCTCTACCAACTCTGCTTTCTGTCTTGGATCCGTCAAAATAGATCTCACGGAGTCTAGTTCTCCTCCTCCCAGTTTTGCTTAGACGGAAAGGAGGGCTTAGGAATGATGTAATCCAACTCAGGGGCATGAATTCTAAGGATCCTGGAGAGTACATGCACATAGTTTTGCTAAATTGAGCCTAGCTGCCGTTTTGGCTGCAATTTGCTTCCCAAAGAGTTCCACTGATATAAAGTAGAGAAGGACATTCAACGCTTTAGTTGGAGAGCGCCAGTGATTAGTCGGGAGGCCATTTTCTGGACCTTTTCCAAAGCATTTTAGTAACAAGCCTTCTCTACTGCTGACCACCATACCAAAACACCGTAGACCAGGATCGGTCTGGTCACCGTCACGAAGAGCCAGTGGATTATGCGAGATTCCAGGCTCCACTTTTTCCCGATCACACTCCTGCAGGTATAGAGGGTCGTAGTGACCTTTCTTACTCTTGCTTAAGTTGGCTTTCCAGTCCAACTTGCTATCCAAGATCAATCCTAATTATTTTACCTTGTCTGGGAAGCTTAGGCTTACTCCACTTAGGAGTAGGGTTGAAAAAGGAAGAATATTATGCTTCCTAATGAATTATGTACACTAGCTCCGTTTTGTCCGGGTGCACATTTAGTCCACATTTGGTGCTAGGATAGCGTTACTACGTGCTTTCCAATCAACGTACATCTCATACGGTCAAGATCCAGGAGTAGATCATTTAGGGTCAGGTTCCACAGAAGCCGTGACAGGACCTCACCTTGAGATGTCTACTCTACCTGCGTATTTTCTGATGAACAATGCCCCAAGACTTGAACTGATGACCCTACTTCAAAGCATTCTGCCTATCAGTTCAATCAGCGATTTAGGATAGTAAATTGTTGTCATGAGTTGGATGTCACTGCGTTTATAATATGTGGATTAAAAGATAAAAATAAAATACTGATGTGCATATCATGGACAATTTTAATTTAAGAATCACCCTGCAGCTCCCAAACTGTTGATAAAAAATTGTATTGTAGGAAGGAGAGCCTCCTACAATACAACTTTTTGTTTTTCTAAATTAAATCTTTTATTCCGCTTATTTTTAGATACCCACTATAAAACACCCTATATATTTATTTACGAAAACGCAAAATCCTATACATCCATAGATTTTAGTAGTAAAATATGTATCAAAATTTAGCACTTCAAAAGTTAACTAAATAGTATTTATAATACACCCAGTGACACTGGATTACTCAGCTAAATAAATGAATCATGGTTTTGTGTGTAATCGATGTTTGAAATTTTGATTGTATGAAATGATTGATTAAGAGTTGTTTATATTAGAAGACCTCAATACCAAGGTTTATATGCATAGTTTTCATGATTATATGTGTGTTAATATTTAAAAAAAAAAATTGTCGATTCGTTGCTATTGGTTACGTGTCTTTTTCACTAAAGTAAACCATGCAAATTGTTATTGAGCTCTTTGACTTCATGCAAATCGCATGTGCCTTATTTCAGAAAAAAGTTATTGGATAAAATTTACCTTCCAGAGTTAGTTGCGAATTTAAAATTTAAATTATTACATAATAACATTCACGCATATGGAGGCATACGTATGTTAGGTTGAGATTTTTGGATTTTGAATTGTACAGGTTTATTTTTTTCATGATTTGTTTTTCATTCTTTTGGACAATAATTTCTTAAATGCGAATAACCGGCATTAGATCCACTTCCAGAAGAATTGAGCAATATAGTTTTATTTTTATGCCGGTTATTTCTCGGTCCACTCCTGGTGATGAAATTAATACCTGTTCAAAATCGTAATTTTTATGGAAATCAATTAAAACATTAAAGCTTTTTACAAATGTTCAACTGTGAAACGATGTTTCTGCAAGTGAATTTTCCAAATATTTGAATATTGAGAATGGTTTAATGCTAGCAGATAGCTCAATTGATAATTTTGCCAGAAAATTTTTGTCGTGTCACAGAAACCAAAGAAAAATTTATCGAAATTGTATTTCCAAAAATAGCACAGCAATACAAAATTATTGTTTGGTTGAGCGAAAGACCGATTTTGGCAGCGAAGAATTTAATTTAATTTTTAAGGAATTTAATTTGGCTCTACAGTTCAAAATGGTGCCAGTGATTTTATTTCTATACCGTTACCAATAAAGATATGTATATATTACAACGTTTTTATGACTTACAATTTATCAATCATAAATTCTAAAGCAAATATTTTATATATTTCTGTTCCACAAATATTTAAATTCAAACATATTCAAAATATTTGTTACCTTTGATATAATAATTAAATTATTTTAATAACACTATATATTATATATTAAACTTTCTCAAAATATAGGTATTTCAGCTACTTAGTAGAAAAGTACCCATATGCTTTATTTATAGAATGAACAAGATCCTCAAGATTTTTTTTTTTAATTGGAAACATTGACATGTCTAAACTGTTCACAATTAATTGTATTATTATCTGTTAGTAGCACCAAAGAATTCTTTCCAGGAAATCGAAAAACCAGTTTAATTATTTCTGCTAATAAAATTAACGTTGTCACCCAATAACATGGTGGAATTTAATTCTAATAAACGTATCAATTTGGGTCAAAATTGCCACACTATCGACTATTTTTAAGTTATAAATGGAATGGAAAATAATTTGTTGTGATTTAGCTGTGCCACCTTAAACAGTTTTCAACTTTTCCCAATTCGTAATAAATTTAACGTTCCCGATTTTTCCAGTGAAAGCTTTCACATCCGTACTTAAACTTTACCCATAAATCATTATTTTCGCTTCCATTTAGTTTGGTCCCTTTATATTTTCGGTGGTGCTAGATAAATTATAAAATCGTATCGATTAACTGAATTATAAATTCATATAGCGTTCTTTATTTCTTCTTTATTTGAGTTTCTTTAAAATAAAATATACAATTCCTTTCCATATTGCCATAAAGTGTTTTATGATCAAAAACAAATGGCCTATAACCTGAACTCTGCCAAATTAGTCAAAACTAAAGAAACTGATACAAGGATGCTGGACGATATGTGCTTTATGTTTTTATACATCTTATCGCCCGCATAAACCTCATGCACAATTCCGTCGCATCGTAGTACATTTGTCGCTTGCTTTAATTGCGAAAACATTTCCAGAGTAAGCACTCGCGTGTTTCTTTCGTTATGAAAATTTAACCTTTTGATTGTTTAATTACTGCTGCCTGGGTCCCATCTCGCCAATTGAGCCGGGTCACCCATCCTCTGAGTCGCTTTCCAGCCCCTTCTTTTCCTTAACATTAACATTCAAGTAATCTTTTTCTCATGTGAGATGAATGTTGGACGTTATTGTTTCTGCTCACTAAATGTGTTCCTATTAACGTTATGAAAGTGATGTGTCCCCCCATTTCCGTTTCCTCTATTGCTGACTGTAACTACCTTCTGGCTGTTTTTCGAATGAATTGCTCAGGCTTGTGGAGACCACCAGCAGGAAATTTGCAGACAATAGCTATCCCTGTAAAGAATGAAAAATTTTCCAAAAAGGTCGTGTTTGAAAGTGTTTTTTGCGCCTTTTGTCCTTGGAAATATATCTAAAAGAAAAATGGGAATATATGTCACACTCTTCCTCTGTATGATACGTTTGCTTATACTATGTAGCATTACTATTGAATTTCATAATCATTGCCAATTTATTCTTCTATGTAGCATGAATTTCAATTCTTTTAAAAAATAAGTTTATTTTATTTTTGTTTTAACATTTTAACAGGCAACTAAAAATTTCAAAGTATTAGTATTGCAACTATGTTTAACTTGATTTTTATTTAAATTATAGACAAACCTATCAATATGATCATTATAACATAGACTCGCGTAGCTTTAAAGCCGCATATTAAGACGTATATCGATATTTTTTTAAATAATTTAATTACTTTTTACAAGATGCCATGTATAATATTTCCTTACTTATCAGTAATATTATATAATTAAGCTTTGTGGCTTCTAAGTCGCGATGGCGATAGGCTATGTAGCCTATGTCCTATATTGCCCCAAGAATAAGGGCCGTATCTAAAAAACAAATATTAGAATTTGTAGAATGAATTCGATATTGTATTCCCTATCATTTGTAAAGTAAAAATAATGTAGAATTTGCATTCATATGACATCGATTATATGAAATAGCAATTAGACAAAGGCCTTTAAACTCAAAACTACTTCATCGGATATACGAGGCCTGTTCAATAAATAAGGGGACTCTTAATTTTTCTCGAAAAATATTTATTTTTTCATTAATATCTATTTTTTCCTCTTTAAAGTAATCTCCCTCAGATATAATGCACTTGTGCTAGCGCTTTTTCCAATCCTCGAAGCACTTCTGTGCTTTTTGGTGTGACTTTGAGCTCTTCCAGCAATGCGATTTTTATTTCTTCAATCGTGGCGAGTGTCCGTCCTTTCACCTATATTTCATCGCCAGTCATGACCCTTTTGAGCAAATCTGGATCGTCGCGCACCTCATTAAACAGCTCCTGGGCAATACTCATGAGACGATTCCTTTGGTAAAAATTTAGCAATTTCAGAACAAACTTCATGGCCAAAACACCCGAAAAAATTATATGGTATGAGCCAGCAGATATGACAAAATTCTCAGCAACTTCTCTAATAAAGATTCCACGATTGTCCATAACAATTTCCTTCATTTCTTCAACGTTTTCATCGGTTGTTGACGTGCTGAGGCGGCCAGGGCGAGCATCGTCACTAACATCTTCTCGGTCTTCTGTGAAGAGCTTGTACCACGTATAAATATTTATGTTTTGCTTAATGTAGACTCGCGAAATGCCACAGTCAGCATACCAAGTGCGTTGGAGTACTTAATTTTATTCTTCACAAAAAAATTTTATACAGATCCTTTGATCCATTTTTTTCGATAGCAAAAACCGCCAGGCAAACCAAAACCAGTCGAACCTCTATATCTCTTAAAACAAACTAAATATGCAAAATAACTGATAATGCCAAGAGATGTTGAGGACATGTGTACCAATATAGCAAAAAAAAAAAAAAAATCGAAAATCGAATGTGCGTAGCCCGCGAAATTTGAAAAGTCGCCTTATTTATTGAACAAACCTCGTATATTGAGCTCCTTATGGGACTAACTCCAGTTAGTTAGTTCAGGCGATTTGATATCACAAATGTTCAAGGGATTACAAGGTGTACCGGAAAGTTATTACCGGTTTTTTTAATGAGAAACCACATAATTTTTAAGAAAATGGAAAGTATTGGTCATTAGATTCTACACACTTTGTCTATCTTTGTTGCAATTTATAAATGCCATTCCAAAAAAACCGTTTGTCTTTTGAGCCAAACTATTCATCGCGCCAATTTTCGACTCCTTCGAAATTTGCAAAATGCATCTCAGCCAACACGTTGTGCCATTGATGCGAAAAAGACGGGGCCAGATCTGGAGATTACGGCGGGTGCTGTAATACGTCCCATCCAAACGATTTCAATGCATCTTTCACCGGCTTTGTTGTGCGTGACAGTCTGCATTACTTTACCGGGTCTTTGGGCCCATTCTGAACGTTTTTCCATCAACGGATTATTTGTTGATTATAGCGATCAGTATTAACTGTTTTAGCAGATTTCAGAAGTTCATAATACACCACACCACCCTGGTGTCACCAAATACGGAGAATTGTATTCTTTCCGAAGCGATTGGG
The DNA here is from genome assembly GCA_963969385.1 of Philonicus albiceps. Lineage (NCBI taxonomy): Eukaryota > Metazoa > Arthropoda > Insecta > Diptera > Asilidae > Philonicus > Philonicus albiceps. Next base: position 22,507,837 of record OZ017773.1, on the reverse strand, counting down.
CCTTGGAATCGATGGGCCAGCTTGACCAGGCGATAACCACGCTTTTTTTTCGTTTTTCGAAATAAATCAATTTTTCATCACCCGTCACAAACCGATGCAAAAATAACTTAATTTCATACCGTTGAAGCAGTATGTATTTCACAAATGGTTTTTCGATTTTCCATTTGTCTGTCATTCAGTTCATGTGGCAAACATCTTCCTAGTTTTTGGATCTTTCCCATTGTTCGTTGGCTCTTGTGCCACATTTAACGTTTCCGCACATTGGTTTTGAGTTTGGAATGGATCTTTGTCCATTAACTCCTGCAATTCCGCATCCACAAATATTTTTGATACTACCCGAACGTTTACCTTTCAAATCAAAACCAACACTTTTAAATTTTCGAAAACACGTCTTACATGTTTTTATGCTTGGAGCATGTTCTCCGTAAATTTCTACCATCAAACGATGACTTTTAACACCCCTTTTCTTTTGCTGAAATAAGAAAGCAATGCATATCGCAAATACTCCTTTTTAGGCACGAAATTCGACATATGTATGCACAGAGCTATAACGCTATTATTTAGGCGAAATGAAACTTTGTTGTTTTTGAAGTTAATGACAGTAGAATTAAATGACATATATGCCAAATCATTTTATTCCATACTTACAGCTAGCGATATCTTTTAGAAAAACCGGTAAGGATTTTCCGGTACACCCAGTGTATGCGATAGTTTATGTTTGATTTTTTCTGTATGAACTTGTTCTTTTCTTTTTAATTTTGAACCACATGGTTCAATTGGGGACTATTGAAGGGCCACTACATAATACGCACATTAAATGAAGTCAACCAATCCTTAGTACTTCTTGCAGTGTGGAAGTTCAAAGCTCATCGCTCCAGATTATTGCCTCCCACTGGCGGTCCATTGTAAATATTCTTTCGCGAATTTTAATGACTTTATTCTGCTTTTGCGTAAGGTAAGGTTTTTCCTTTAGCTAATGAAATTTCATCTCAGAATTTATGCATTCATTACATCCAAAATAGTTTCATCTCAGAATTTATGCATGCATTACATCCAAAATGTTACCTTATAGAAAGAATATCCTAAGTCCTTGATCCTTCTTGTACATATGGATACGGAGACGCACTTGCAATTGCATATACTCTTAATCCTTTCATGTGCACTTGTTTCTTAAGTTTTCGCTTAAATTCTTTCCGTATGCCATAATGACAAAATACCTTCACTAAATGCACTCAAAATAAATCGAAAGTCAACAGGAATCAAATATCGTCGATATTCTTAAGAACCGTTTATGAGCTGAAAATTAAAACAAACGAACTATTTTGAACAGAATATCGCCTGGGCTACCTATTTTAAATTGGAACTGTTTTTGATTTTGTAATTTTTTGTGAAAAATATTTATTTTTATTACAAATAAATGAAATTTTAATAGTGAGAAATTTTATTTTGCAGTAATTTTTTGCTAAAAGTGTTCCAGGTAATTAAAGTCTAGTGTTCAAGTTTCGAACCCAGTGGGCGAACCATTTTGCTTCGGATTACTATAGATAAGATTACCATTTCGTACTTACCACAATCAAACCCACAACTTACAGAGTTATCCAAGCGGTTCGATTTTAATTTTTTTCCTTAAATTATTAAAAGCGATATAACTGCTACTTCTCTTCGATGAACGATTTCGGCTAAAAGTGCGTGAATTTTTGTTGATATCCAAACTGTCACTTCACACACATCAGAACTATCTGCAAATTCAGTCTTGCAGCACGTGTCGTGTCTTGTGAAGCCAATAAAGCAAAGAACTATCATAACGCCCAACGTCATAGCATGCTTTAAACTCCATTTAAATTCGTTTTCGCTCTTAACCTTAATATCTGAAAAACCATTTTTTAAAGGTCATAAATTCAAAATAAGCAAAGACATTTGCTTTTAATTTTGCTCCAAAATTAAAGCTAAAGTTTAGAAGTTTTAACAGAGCCAGACACTACGAATCATTTTGCAAACCAATAATACATGTACGTACTCATATTTACGTAGTTCAATAGCACAAGAAAATTGTTAAAGATTTAAATTAAAAAACAGGAAAATAAATAGTGTCATATACATATGTATGTAGGTATAATCTACAACTTAGATTTTAAATTTCCCGCTAAAAGATATCTCCAAACTAAAATTTAAAAGCAGATTCAAATTATGAGATTTTACAAAAAAAAAAAAAAAAATTGACTATTTTCACATAATTTTGAAAAATGATCTCTACAAATTAATGCACCAGACTTACAAATTAATTTAATGCACTTAGACTAGAAGATTCATCATAGAAACAGAATATTAAAATAATTTCTAGATATACCCAATACTCGTTTTACACAAAAAGGAAATAAATTTTAAAACTGAGAGTTTCATGAGAAAAATTTGGCGTTGTCATGTTCAAATAATTTCCAAAAAAAAACTAAAATTTCAATTAAGAATCTTCTATCTAAATTTCGCATTTTAAGGCATTTTTGAGAAGAGGCCTAATGCGAAAGAAAGGAGAAAACTATGCTACCCATAATTTTTGTAAGTCCACTTGTAAATTGTCAAATACTAATTTGATCACTTTTAAATCTATTGGCAATTTAAATATTGAAAATACTAAATTTTCTACCATTATGCTTAACTTAACTCAAGTTATCTATTGATGAAAAGGTATAGAAAGGAAAATTTCTATCGAAAATATTTAAAATTTTTACATGACGAAACAAAAAAAAAAAAATTTAGCTCTAACCTTCAGGTGTGCAACGTGGGTGATGAACCCACCTTTGCCAACTCTGTGAGACGGGAGGTTCTTGATGTTACCCTGTGTACCGAGAACTCCGCCCACATTGTTAAGGACTGGAGGGTCTCCAAAGAGCCTTCGATGTCCGATCACTCATATATTGAGTTCGGACTTAACTTTCTTAAACCAAATCGCAGCCCCTTTACTAACAGAAGGAGAACGAATTGGGATAGGTATAATCTGGCTCTCCAGCGGGCATTACCGGCTGAGGGGCCGCCTATCATCAATAGCCGACTGGACATTGATGTCGCGGTGAATGTGCTGACTGGAGCCTGCAACAGGGCGGCCAAAACTGCTTGCCCCTCGCGCAAACCCTGGGGCAGACCCAAACCCCCATGGTGGTCAAATGAAATCACGGCACTCAGGAGGGAATGCCGTAAGCAGTTCAACAAGGCCAAGAGAACCAATGAATGGTCTGATTATAAGATGAGCCTTAGGAACTTCAAGAAATCTCTCAGGATGGCGAAAAGGTCCTCGTGGGAGAGTTTTTGTGGTGGAGTGGAAAAGGTATCCGAGGCTAGTCGCCTCAGGAAGATACTCGCCACGACGCCTTGTGCACCCGGTCTTCTGATGAAACAAAATGGGGACTGGACCTCGACGAGCATGGAAACTCTAGAGTTGCTGTTGGATACTCACTTTCCTGGCTGCTCAGACAACCAAGCGGTAGTATCCACAGCCACACAGGAGGCTGGGGACCTCGCTAAGAAGGTCCTAAGCCGCGAAAAACTTGATTGGGCCATTAGGAGTTTTAAGCCATACAAGTCACCAGGCTTGGATGGCATTATACCAGCGGAGCTCCAGAGGGCTTCTGTGCTAATCAGCCCTTGGCTGCTTATCATTTTCGAGGCCTGTCTGCAGCTTACGCATATCCCTAAGTCCTGGCTGGAAGCTAAGGTCGTTTTCATCCCGAAAGGGGGGAAGGCCTCGCACTGCAAGCCAAAGGATTATAGGCCCATTACCCTCTCTTCTTTCCTTCTTAAGACTTTGGAAAGACTGTTGGATGTCTACATCAAGGATAGCATAAGTCCGGGTAGGCTATCTAAATCCCAGCATGCTTATACCAAGGGTAAATCCACCGAGACCGCCCTGCATGCTCTTGTTGATCAGGTGGAGAAGTCTCTTCTCTACAAGGAATTTACCTTGGCAGCCTTCCTAGACATAGAAGGGGCCTTCAATAATGTCAAACCAGAGGCAATCGCGAACGCCCTAAGGGGTCTAGGCATTTGCGAGTCGGTCATAGGGCTTATTGACTTGTTGCTCGGTTGCAGAGTCATAAATGCCACTGTTGGGAGTAGTTCCATGAGGAAATTTGCGGCCAGGGGCACCCCACAAGGTGGTGTCCTGTCGCCGGTCCTCTGGAACTTGGCTCTCAACGGCCTTCTCGTGGAGCTGGATGGTTCCGGGTGCAAAGTGGTTGCCTATGCCGACGACATTGCAATAGCTGTCTCGGGCAAACATGTGAACACCTTGACGGAGGTGCTTCAACGTGCTCTAGCAAAGCTTGCACGGTGGTGTGACAGATGTGGCTTGGGGGTCAATCCGGATAAGACCGAGCTGGTGTTGTTTACCAGGAAACACCGGACTCCCACCTTTGTAACACCAACACTGAGGGGTGTCAACCTAAAACTTTCGAATCAGGTCAGGTACCTGGGCCTGATCATTGACAGGAAGTTGAACTGGAAAGACAACATCAAGGAAAGAGTACGCAAGGCCACCGTGGCTCTGTACTCTTGCAGGAACGCTGTTGGTAGGAAATGGGGGCTGGAGCCCCGTATTATCCACTGGCTCTACGTAGCCGTTATTAGGCCTATACTTGTGTATGGTGTGTTAGTTTGGTGGCCGTCTCTTGACAAGGCTTATAACCGGACAGGCCTGGAGAGGGTGCAGAGGTTTGCGTCCTTACTTATTACAGGCGCCCTCAGATCCACCCCTACTAAGGCCTTAAACACTATCCTTAATTTTATTCCGCTGGACCTGTTTGGCAAGCAAACGGCAGCATCCTCGGCCATAAGGCTCAATGCGGTTCACTGCTGGTCACGTACGGATTATGGGCATTCTAGGATACTAGGGCCACGTACTACGGCGGTAGACTACATGGTTACCGAGCCATCATTCGGAATGAGAATTGCTGCCTCCTTCCCCTCTAGGCAAGAATGGACGGAGGGTCTATTTTTGCAGCCAGGGTCGATCCAGGTTTTCACTGACGGCTCTAGGAAGGATGGCAAAGTGGGTGGAGGTATTTACTCTGAACAATTGGGTATAGAAACCTCCTTTCGACTGCCAGACCATTGCAGCGTATTCCAAGCTGAGGTCATGGCCATATCACAGGCTATCGCGCAGCTGAGGGCCACAGCTAAGCCCCTGGCAAAATTATGTATATTTAGCGATAGTCAAGCTGCGATCAGATCGCTAGTAAGTGTTCACACGACATCCAAGGTCGTTGAGGACTGTCGCACGGAACTCGTCCGCATGGCTGCTAGCACGGAGGTCAGTCTGGTCTGGGTGCCAGGTCACTCTGATATCCCGGGCAACACCAGGGCGGATGAGCTCGCGAGGCTTGGCGCAGGCTTGCCCGCTGAGGATATAACTCTTAAGCCGGGTGCTCCGCTTGCATCAAGCAAGCGGACCATACAAGAGTCCTTCTTGGAAATTGCAAATCGCAGGTGGAGGAAAGAGCCCACCTGTGTAACGACCAGATCTATCTGGCCCATCTACGACCGCAACAGGTCCAGAAACTTGGTCTCGCTCAAGAGAGCCGCAATCGGCAACGTAGTAGCGGTCATTACGGGCCACTGTCTCATCGGCAAACATGCCACTAGGATGGGGGTGACCACGCATGACTTCTGCAGGAGTTGCCTCAATGAGGAAGAGGAAGAGGACATCCTTCACTTCCTGTGTCAATGCCCAGCTCTAGCGGTGCGGAGGAATCGGAGCCTGGGCTCTACTTTCTTTAATGACCTGTCGGAGCTGAGGTCCACCAGGATCAGTAGCCTAGAACAGTTCATTAAAGAGTCTAAATGGTTCGAACGGTAGGAATTGGGACTTCGTCCCATGTGGTATCACAATGGGCCTACCTTGGCCTAAGTGTGCCTTCTTTTGTTGGCAGCCACTTGAACCTAGAACCTAGAACCTAGAAACAAAAAAATCAAAACAATGTGTCGCTAGATCGCTTAAAATCGAAAAAAAATTATTTTTGAAAAAATAAAATAGGATAAATATTACAAAAGTAATGAGCTGCCAAAGTTTAGATAGCAAATTTGTTTACATTACTTGCTCATTAAGTACCCGGATGTTTTTAATAAAATGTATGTATGTATGTAATTTTTAATGAACATTTGTTTTATTGCCTCCATTATAATCTCCTTCCGAAGTGATACACATATGCTGGCGCTTAATCCAATACTCCATACACTTTTTCGGCTGGAATCCCATTATTATCCTTCCATAAATCTGGCCTCTTCTTAAAGATAGACTCACGCAAACGTCGCATTACCCCTACGTAATATTCTCTATTAACTGTCTAACCCTCTAGCAAGAATTCGTTGTGTTCAAAGAACATAGTCACCATAACTTTGATTTTTAAGCGACTATTGCACGGTGTTTTGGGGTGGCTTATTTTCGAAATCGGATGATTATTGACTGGTTTCAACTTCATACTCATAAACCCATGTCTCATTACTACTAATTATTATTATTATTATTGGAGGGTCAAAGCCCTGTCATCTAAACCCTTTGGTAGCTTGAAAATTACAACACCTACGTTGTAAGATTGTATAGTTCAGTATTTCTCAAATTGATACGCGAATCTAACGAAACTTTCAATTATTCAGGTAATATATAATAGTAGTTATAACTTGTAATAATTCTCTAAGAAACCCGAGAACCTAACAATTTAACAGTCCCAAATGCAACCCAAGGCGGGAGTAAGGTAAAGTTAGGTTAGGCTGATGTGGCTGCCTAGAAGAACACACTTAGACTATTTTTTTGTGGCCCATTGTGTTACCATTTAGCGCAGGAGACCACGGTTATGATTTTGCGTAGGAATCGAACCCACAGCCTCTGGAACGGTAGTCCAGCGCGCTAACAGGTGATCTACTGAATATATCACATAATTCTGCCGTGCACTGAAATATGACAGCAAATTCCAATTTGTCAATGAGACCCAGCGCAACCCGAATAGTTCCGTGTAGTTTTAACCAACTTAACGAAATCCCGTATTTCCATGACACTAACCCGAGTTCTACTCGGATTCAACCCCACATGGAAACATAATATAATTCAAATACAATTTCTATTAAAAACTTAAAAAACAACCATTAATTCCGAATTTAAATAGATATAGGAAACTAAGGAAGGCCAAGGGAGGTTAAAGGGGAAAACAGTGTGAGAATATTATATATGAAAGATCTCGTTTTCATCACATGACGCATTGTAAAGTTTATACAAGGTGGCGCAAAATTAATCATTCAATTTTGTTCTTGTATAACTTTTTTACTAAATAAAAAAAATATTTTGAGTGATGAAAATCTTTATCTTTGGACCTTTACAATTTTTTCTGTTAAGTAGAAAAGACGATATCCGTCGAGTGGCTGCCGCCAGTGTTGATACAAATTTGTGCTCGTTTTATCGCATTTTCCATGACTTTCCGCTGATAACTGTTGCATTTCTGTCGAATATTCTCTTTAAGGGCTGCGATTGTCTAAGGCTTGTTGGCATAAACCCGCGACTTCAAGTAACCCCAAAGAAAGAAGTCTAAGGCGGTTAAATCGGGCGATTTGGCTGGCCATGCCAAATCGCCAAAACAGGAGATTACCCGACCAGGAAACGCTTCCTTCACAATATCTATTGTGGCTCGTACTGTGTGTGCGGTTGCATCGTTTTGGTGAAACCACATGTTCACCAAGCTCCGCTCCTCCAATTCCGGCATTAAGAAATCGTTTATCATGGCCCTGTAGCGTTCGCCAGTAACAGTTTCCATATTGCTAATGGCGTCCTCAAAAATATACGGCCCAATCACTCCTCCCGTGTGAACGCGCACCGCTCAGTGGCTTTGAGTGGATGTAATGGCTCTTCGTGCATGACACGCGGATTTTCAGTGCCCCAGAAACGAAGATTTTGTTTGCCCTGTTGTCGCGACACGATTAGGAAATCGACGTCGAAATGCACGCTGCGCTAACACCACCGACCGATTATTAGTCAAAAAAATGGACACAATTATTCCACGCTCTTACGGTATATAGCACTCCATTGCTTGTCTGTTTGTATTCTGCAGCTGTGTAGTTCACAAATGTCAAATATGATTGATGTACGACGCCATTTACAATAATTATAACATCTTCCGATAAAGTAATTAATTTTGCGTCACCTTGTACATATTAATCAACAGAGAACGTCTTTGTGTAACAGATATTGTTTCAAAGTTAAAATGTTTAAATTAAATTCTTTAGGTGAACAATGATGTTTAACTATGTTTATTAGCTTTTTATTTTTTATGTTATAAAGTTATAAAAATTCCTAGTTTTTCACAAGCAGCATAAGCAACTGCTATGAAGAACGTATTTATACTGAAGCAAAATTCTACAGAAAAACGTATAAATTAAAAAATTGAAACTATCCTTTTATATTACAATGGATTTATTTATTTGTGTTAACTCTTAAAGAATTTATTTATGTTTATTAGTTAAATCATACTTTTTATTTAAATAAAATATATCTTTTGCGAACAGTTACGATATCGGTGTTATTGAACATCATTTAATATTTTTTTGCGTTTTTTATTAACGACCCCAACTCAGAACGCGCTTTTAAATTACAACTAAGCATATGACTTGATAATAAGCTAATAAAATCATCATCGTCAAGTTAAATTACTGATTATAATGTCAGAAAATAAAGAGCTGCATAAAACGAGAATGAAATTATTGAAAATCTTTCACTTTTACCGAGCTGATTTGGTGCAAAGACAGTATCTTCTGATGTAAAAGTGATTTGAAACCATATTACTTTTCAATAAATTAAAACGAAATATGTATATATACATACTTGAATACAGGTTTATATTAGATTTTATACGAATTTTTTTCAATTTTTTCAAGAAATTAATGAAGCAACACATTGTTTCTTTTTTCCATTTCTGCAAAATTTTTATACGATTTTAGGTTCGTTTTGGTTTTATGAGATTTTACAAAATTACGTATGTAATGTAATGTGTTTTTTAACATTTTGATATGCGCTTTTCGAAGCATTTCCACAACATAAAACAAGATCTTACAGTATAATGTTTTTTTTATAACTAATTCAAAATGTATTGTAGTAAAAATTCATAAATATACGGTAGAAATTAATAATTTTTTATGGTTTTATAGTTTTGTATTACTGGCCTGACTGGCGAATGTATCACTCGTGATAAATTGGTGCGTAACGTTCTAAGAATCATATGTTAACTTTTACTGTACAGTCGGCCACTGTTATTATTATTTTAATAATGTTTTTTTTTTTTTTGAATAAGTAAAATTGAATTTAGACACTGCTTAGGACGACAAACAATTTTATTTTATACGAGTGTTGTAACTAAATAAATTCCAGACACGCTCCAATGACGGGTAAAGAATAGAATTAAAAAGAGATGATTCTGCAAAAGCCCTCTCAAGGATTGTATTGCAATTCTACCATTTGCAGAGAATAATATTGGATGATACACGTAAACAATTAAGATAAAAGATGATTCAAAACGCTCTAGAGCTTGACTAATTGTACCTCGCGTGATGTTCCGGAAATCAATCAAAGCCCACCGTCATCGGTTATAAATTCTTTAAGTGAGTAAAAAGCTTCAAATACGAAAGTATCTTTAGGTGGCACGTGGGTTGGGGAAAATTGCCCAGTCACAATTCAGTTCAAACTTTTCTTGCAACGAACTCCTTTGCTTGAATTGAATTTCAAGTGCGCTCTTTTTGCCGCCGCTCAGTGTCTTGAGCGAAATCACACATCAGAGCTCGCAATATCAGGAGCGGCGACGAGAGGTCGTCAGCAGTCAGTCCACTTTTGCAGGTGAAGTCAGGCCGCCACCAGGTGTACATCAGAAGGTATAGTGAGCATACACCTCGCAACGTCACATCGCGCAGAGAATTCGCGTGGCGTGAGGTGGCAGTTGAATCTTCTTGACTGGTTGATTCCGTCGCCTCTAGTTCCAGCGGCTTGACTGCCTTTGGCTTCGGGATAGAGCCAGCCGGGCAACGGGCTGTTTGCTGAGTCCGCGCGTTTGTTTCTTGATCTCGCGTATCTCCCGTTACTGTTTCCATTCGCCATTTGGCTGCTGCCCAGAGTGGACGTGTTTTGTGCTTCCGCGTGTGATTCGACCATTTACGAGATACTCGGGCTGCGCTGCACTAAACGAATCTCACTGCCTGGCATTGCACTCTGGCAGTTCGGACGACCACGTCTTTGGTATACCGGCGGCTCTATATGTGAAAGAAATTGGAAATCTGCAGGTGAAAAGAGCAAGGAAAGTAATCGTGACCACCGTCATCAGGTCAATACCGGCAGCTCTTGTGGCCACTACCCTGGGCCAATTGTAAATGTACAGTTTTCCGCGTTTATTTATTGTGTAGACAATCGATTGTTCGATAAGATTTAATTGATCAGACAATTGATCAATTTAACCGAATTCTCAGATTCTCAAACGAATCAATCAAGAGATCAAAGTGCGTCCGCGAACAAATTTTGAAATCTAACGATGCGTCGCGTTTTGATTGGTTGGTGGTGTCCCGTGCTGTTGGCGATTTTTATGTCGATGGGCAGCTTGTGCAACGGTGAACCAATTCTATCGGACCGAACTGTGCAGTTGCTGGACGATGATGAGGAATTCCACGGCCGAAGACATTCCCTGATTAGTGAAATGGACAGCTACTTGGACGGCGACCTACCCCAATGGGTCGGCACAGAAAACTTCATCCTAACCGATTACTTACCGGACGGAGAGCTAGAGCGGCGGATCTCATTCAATGGGATAACGGCCAAGGAGACCAGCATCGGCAACAATTCCAGGTAAGGATCAATAACGCATCAATCGAGGGTGCCATGTCCTGACCATGAGTGCAGAGTGTCTGATTGTCGTAGGTGGGACCGGCAGACAGACCTAATTTATGAATGCCGAGAGTGTATTTCGACTTGTTTTGTGTCCTCGTGAAGAGTAGCCTGCCGGGGTGGTAATTGGGCATCCTGTCACGGGATGCAATTAGGGATGTCATAACCACTGGCTTTATTCGTAGAACAACTTTAGACGCACTTATTAGACAACTTCAAACCAACTCTCTCCAACTTCCACTTGGCCTCTTCGTACGATGCTGGCTTGAATCGACGATGTTTTAGGGCAATAATTGGTCATTTGGCAATTGTTGAAAATGTTCGTAATCATCAAAAAGTTTCTGCGGTTATAATTTTCTAAAATTTTTCAAATTATCAGAAATTTTAGTTCATCTTGTACATTTTAGGTTTTTGTATTTGAGCTATTGCGGTTTGGATGCAATAATATTTATATTCATTTTAATTTTTTTATCATTTTTAATGATTTGATTCATTCCCCTAAAAGTTGTTTTTTCGTTCATTTACGGGCTTATTCAGTTGATGAGGACGGATTTTGTGCACAAATATTTAAAGATCGCTTGAAGTCTTTTTACGATATATATTTATTAAAGTGTAAATTCCTGTAGTAGGATACGAAGGTAATTAAAAGGAAAACACAAATAAGCTGTTTTCGAATCAATGGAATAGTTTAAACGAATCCATATGCGCGAAGTATAAACAAAATGCAAATATCTTCGGCAAAAGTAATTTAATTAAAATTTTAAACCTCTTGGTAATATCTGTAAGAGGAGTATTAAGGGATGATTTCATGTACCAACAAAAAGCTCAGTTGATTCAATTGTACATTTTGGACAATGATGCTTAAATTTTAAGTTAATTTTGAAAAAATATTGGCGCGGCGACACATCTATTTCTAGGCGAATACCCATGTGAATTTTTAAAATTTAACAAGAGATACTATTTTAGCTAAGGGTAAATAATAAAAAAATTTTACTCGGTCCAAAAAGATTAATTTTTAATAATAAAAAAACGCGATGAATACTTCTACTTATTTTAAAACATACTTTCAAGGAAATAATACTGTTGATTGCATCGCCAGGATTAAAAATAGTTCCCAATTTTGGATTCATTATAGACTACATTTTCCTGATTTGAGTAAAATTAAATTTAAAAAAAACTGCGAATATTTTACACAGCTTTCGGATTTGCTGTCATAGAAATAATCCAAAAAATTTCTAATTTTCCTGTTTTTTTATGATTCAACATAAATTTATAAGTCATCTCAGACATACGAATAAATAAATTATTTGATATTATTTCAAAAGATGATAAGGCCGTCTGTGCAGTTTAAAATAAAAATATATTGAAAGCAGCCAAAAATGTCGTTGCGATTATAAATAAGGGAGCTTCATAAAACTATTTAAAATCTTGATTTACGTTTCTAATTAAATTAGGCTCATAACTATTGATTATTGAAATATGAAACCAAATCTCATATTTACATTTTTCACCCACTTGTGCGATAATTTTGCGCTTTTTGTATTATAACGATCTTTTCAATTACTATCAGTAAATTTTTGCTTCAAATAATTAAGCGTTTTATAATTAATTTTCTATAAATGATATGCTAATTTTGTGTGTCTAGTTCAATGCAATTTCTTTCTTATGTTCGAATTTTTACAACCCTTACCATATTAAAACAAAAGAAATGTACGGAAAACTCAGATATAAATATTTATAATAATATTTCGATTTTTCAATAAAATTGAATAAATTTGTTAATATTCTTAGATATTTCTTAATTTCTATTATTTGCGCTCTCTTTACAAAAATTGTCTTTAGTTAGTCGAATTTTTCTTGCGTTTTTTTTAGGTATTATTCAAAGATCTAATCTACTCTAGTCTGAAAAAATTTAGTTATTGTTTTTCGATTTGGTTTCGTTTGAGCTATCTTGAGAGGCACTAATAGTGCTATTTAATTGTTTTTTGTAAGTGCATGTGCATTTTCTTAACATTTCTGTGAGTAAGAAATTAACTGACATTTTGTTAAAATTTAACTTATTAATTTTTAACTTCGGTATTGTTGGAAATTAATTCAAAACCGCTCCACATACAATTTTTTTAAAATCTTTTAAAAGAAAGACTAGTACTTAATTAAAGAATATTCGAAATATGAAATGATCGACTTAAAAAGAAAAAACTAATTTTTTGCATGATGCTTTTCCGTCCTCGTCTATTTGATCGTATTATATATCAAAGTCAGAACAAAATTATGTGTTCTGAAATCCACGCTATCCACTTTACTAAATAATACATACCTATTTAGTTGAAATAGTGAAATAAATGGTAATAAACCAGACGTAAGAATATTAAAACATTCTTATTTCAGAATCAAAACAAATAATTTCCAATTAAAATGAACTTGATATCATACTGGAAAGTTTTGCGATCTAAATTTTTATATCAGCAAAGAAAAGTGCTTAAAATGCATTTTTTTCTAATTACCTTTTTTATGTTAACTTGGACTTTGTTACCTTTTTATTTCCCTTAATCAATTTCTGGTTTGTATATTTTTTTTCCTTCAATTGAATTCCGTGGTGGCTCGTTAATTATAGGCGCTCGCGAACTCAATGAGTAAACTTGAAGAGCTGAGGTGTTATATAAGCAGACGCTGAGCATAAAATATATGCAGTGGGAATCACGCGGGATTATTAATAGAATCGGCTGATGTCCGGCGGGGCACATAGACTCATAGCAGAGCATACACAACACAAAAAAAAAGGCTTAAAATTCTCTGATGGTCTTTAGAACTGCCTGCATTTCTTTTTGCTCCTATTCTTATTCAAATATCTATTAAACAGGCAAAAGAATTTCGCTTGCAATATTGACCATCAATTAAGTTGGGTACTTCATTGATTACGTCTGCAATTCATTTTTTAAATGTGTTAAATTATTAAGCAAAGCGATTTTATAAACCTTAAAGATTTATAATGAGGAATCAATTTCCTAAATTAGATACGTGGTTCCCTGTGGGAAGAAGGTAATACCGGACGTTGGCGCCGATTTGATGAACTCAACCGGATATTGTAGATAGTTAGGTTCACCTTGTGCAACATTGTTTAGCCGTTTTTAGATGCCACGAGGTGACCTAATACTGCACTCTATTTAGGAATCATTTGCAATTTTAATTAATTCAGTTAAACAATTGTTGTACAGCACTAACTTAAAGGTTTTTTTTTATTTAGATCGGAGTTTCATCTAAGCTTAGTTCCAATTTTTACACATTATGTATATATAAAGGAAAGCCAAATTCGATTCAAACTTAGAAAGATAATTATGTGCCCAGCGACGTATGACACAATTTTTTCTGTGCTTATCAAAACACTTCTAACATGTCGGCAACTAATTTGACATAATTTCTACATTTTAGGTATGTTTTACAGGTAGTAAAATACAATCTTGATGGCCTATTTTTTACATGTATGGTTTTGGTAGAATTTCAAAAATGTTTGTTCAACTTCATATTTTTGTTTATAAAACTAAAGGATATTTAATTACAGCTTCTAAAATATCTGTTACTAACGTTTCATTTTTTTTATCAATTTTTAAAGAAACTGACGTTTGTTTCTCACCAAAAACGGACGCAAAACCTATTCTGTACCTGCCATATGGATTTTTATTATTTTTTCTCATAATTATAAACTTACATACTACTTATATTTCAAATTTCAAAACTCTAGGACTTTTGGAACTAACCCAGATATATGATGATGACAGTCACTCAATGAATTCCCAAAAATTGTGACTTTTGGTCACTTGCATCTGGGACACTATTCCACCTATGAATTTGTAATGCTTCTTCTGTCCTAAAGTCATGTACACACTTTACTACTAGTTGGACTAGTGGAGATGGAGGCGGGCTGAAAAGGGTACAAAATGTTTCATGTAAATATTACAAAATTAAATTTGCAAGAACGTGGCCTGACGCACTCTGTGCGCTTAGATTAGACACTTATTTAAAGTTAGAAGCCTTAAAATCCTCTTAAAAATCAATCAAACATAATTACTAGCCACCTAGTTCCGCGGACATGAATTATCTTTCTTATATGTATATTAATTATTTATTAATTAAAGTTATTTTGAAACTTAGCCTTTCTGTAAAGAAATCGAGTTTAAACTTTTGCTCAATTTTTTAAAATTATAGAACATTGACGCAGATCAAATGGAATTGTAATTAAATTTGCAAGATGGCCACACCTGGCGATATTCTTTTTACCATTACCCTCCCACAGGGAAAAGTAACGGCACATTCATGAAAGTAAAGCGCCCATTCTGTTAATGCGTTCGATAGAAAGATTTTATCTAATTCCCCATCTACTTACAATACCCGAAATGAATGGCCCCGGTGAACTGCTTTATGGTCTCATCCATTGCAAATACGAGTATAAAGTTCTTTCCCCTCGGATCTGCCCATGGTGGTCGGAAGAAAGTCACGATTTCCTGCTCAATTTCTGGTTTGTTAGCTCCACATATCATCGATAACGAGCCACTCAAAATTTTATATGTGTCAATAGCCAAGAGGCTGTCAAAAACAATAACCGGCATCGAGATGTACTCGACTGGGGCTCTCTTTAAAACTATACGATTACGCCGGAAGATTATCGTTCGCATCGAGACGATAGCTGGGGTGTTACACCACCATCTGGTGTTTTTACGATATTTATGTATAATACTTTCTTCCGTCTATATTTCGAAAAAGTGTTGGTCAAGGCATCGACGAGGTGTGTCTACTCCTTCCAATATTATTGATCACTCCGTGAGTTTAGATTAAGGCAAAAAGATTAAACCGTTGGATCGTTATCTGATTTTAGAAGCACATGTTTCAGATTTTGCTTTAATTAATACATAGTTACATTATTCTTACCTGATTAGACCTTGGGCGTAAAATATAATTTTACAAGTAGACTCTTGGCGGCAAAACATATCAATCAGGTAAGATTGCTAGACGATTTTCAATTGAATTGATTACGACAAAATAATGTACCTACAGCATTACTTGGCTGAATAATTTTTTTATGTATCTTTCCAGCATATTTACTTACTAACATATTTTTTATTTCGTTTTTCGATAAATTATGCGCAATAATGATCATCCAATAAAAAATTGATTTGAATTAATTGTTGCTCATTCAAGGCGTAATATTGTATAATTTAAGTGTACTAAAACATTTAATTTTTAATTGATATTCACCTATGAAAAACTCTAAGCAAATACAATTTTTGCTGTGAGGACTGAAACGCTTGAAAAAGGTTAACTTAACCTAAATTTATAAAGATAAGACGAGGAAACCCTACGGCCCCTATTAATACGTTAACGCCGGCACTATGAGATGTAACACGCAAATGTGAACCACCGGTGGTACACACCAGAGTTTATGTCTAAAATAAGATAACCGTTTCGTTAATATATGCCACACCGTTTCAGTGATAATTGAGAATTTCTTACAGAGAAGGCCTTCATATGAACAAGTTTTTTTTACAAACTTATTACTATACCACTATATATATTTATATAAAATAAGTAGACTTATTCACTTTTGCTTACATTTTTAAATGTTTTTCAATATATTTGCTATGTTTATGAAAAAATTATTAGAGGAAGTACCAGTTTTATTGTAAATTATTTTTTCTACTTGACAGTAAGCAGATCTCATCAAAGTATGAAAGTTAAGTCTGTCTTATAACCTCACCATCATTGAATTTCTTTATATATCAAGAAAAAGCCCCTTTATATTACAAAATTCTACTCTTAAGAATAAAATTTCTTCGAAAAATATAATGTGTCGCAAAATTTTTACATCTATGAATGCAATAAAGTTTATTTATTAAATTAATTTCCTCGACAATAATGAGTATCTGATAGAGAAATGCATAAAACACGGAGGGCCTATCAGTCGAATCTCGTTACTTCAATAATCGTCACCATATGTAAACACGATAACAACGAATGTTATTATTGTCAACAGATGTACTTCTAATAATAATTTTGTTGATACCTGGACGATTGACCTATAAATTACGGCACATCGCTGTGAATGGTCCAGTCACAGTTATTGGTCATTTATTAAGATGCCAGAGAAATATTGTGCCCGAAAATAAAATATTTTTGTAGGTAACGCATATCAAACCCATCGAATGGGTGTCTTTAGGCGGATGATTAATGTTATCAACCTGCGATACTTGACATGGTATAATATGTAAGAGGCAGTCAGAACAACTGCCCATTAATGCGCTGTCAGTTGGCGGCGTACACAATGCGTTTGACGGTAAACTGGAAAATCTTATGTCTCTGAGCTGTACTGGTAATTTTCAAAAGTGACTAGACGTAAAAATTTTGTCGTTTTCCTATTTCTATTGATTAGAACTAGTTTTATCGCTTGTCATTTGAATATCAAAAAACCGCTGGCCTAGTGAATAACTTCAATGATTTTTGATGACTGTTTTAATTAAAGATCTTTCCATTCACCAACTCCCTTGCACTGCGCCGCCCAGTCATGAACTACCTTTTTCGGCGAGTGATATGCGGCATTTTAAGAATTTCATCTCAAACTGGATGCGACACAAAAATTTCATCATTAATTTTGAAAAACTTCAACATATTTCTTCGGTTAGACACAATTAGATAGGGAAGCGCTCTAACTCGCACCGGGACGTCCACATAATTAATTCTTTACGAGTTTTGTATTTTGTCAATCGACCCTTTATGTTTTTGACGCTTCAACCGACAGAGCCGCTGATTGAACGCACTGGACAAGAGAACTGTTGGCTGTTGCAGCTGCTAAGCACTTTACAAATTGGCCCTTTGCCTACACCTTTGTAATTTAGGGAATATTTATGTAGATCGAAAGATTATAAATCAAATGAAGTTAAATAGATTAATGATTTCTTTTAACTTGTATATTCCTAATGAATAGATCCATTGATTGATAGAGGTTGATATGGTTCAGTGTTATCATATTTCTTTTTTCGTAAAAACATTTTTGTTTTGTTGTATTAACCATTACTATATAATTTTTATTATTATCCATAAACTAAAGAAAGGAAGGAGTTAAAAATAAATTTTGCTTGACATTGTTAAGAAAGTTCAGAAACATTTATTTGTAAGGCAAAGCTAGAGGATTTTGCTAAATACGGTGGGTAAAATGAATACTTAAATTGTTGGCAAGTTTTGGTTAATTTTTCTTTAAATTTTTAACTAAAATTATTCACATTCCCTCTCTCAGTTCTCAATATAACATGTTGAGACCTCGATTGGGGATGAAGAAAATATCATTCAGGAATTAAAGTTAAGAAAATATTAATTTTTAAAGCGTAATGATATGTTCCATGAGATAACTATTTCATACATTTCAGACATAATAAATGTGCTTAAATCTTGCTATATTGGCCTACACACCAAACGCCGACGTGTTTGTGTTTTTTTTTTTTTTAATTTTGACATTGTAAAGTTTTATGCAACAATTTTTAATTTTTTTTTTTGTTTTGTAAATTTTATAATAGTCATCATACTAGATTTGTTTTTATTTGATATTTTAATATTGTGTACTTTTCTTTGGTATTTTAAAACTCATTTGCGTGTCAGTCTCACTAAGGCGTTTTGATCAAATCAATTTCAGTCAATAGCATGTAATAATTTTTGTTTTGATCAGCATTATAATGTTTTTATATGCTTAGAGGTTGCTAATTGTAGATTTGTTCTTGCCTTGTTTATTTTATTATTTGTTTAGTGTATTTGACTGACTTTAATCAATGGGTATAAAATTACTTGTTTTTCCCAACGGCTTGTTTTTTTTAATTTACGTTAATGATTTCATTTGAGTTTGCCACACAGAATGCTAGTGTAGATGGTTATAAAAGTAATTTAGGACCAAAACCAAGATTCAATATTTGTTATACCAATAAGTTATAGCTTTATGGTAGTATGTTTTAGATTTCAATTTTGAACGGATATTTCTCTTGAAATTTAATTCAGGAAATTATTTTAGAAGATTAGTACTTACGAATATCGCAAACAAATTTTTTTTTTGTGTTTTCATTTATTTATCTCTCTTAACACAAGCTACATTGTTGACAAGGTTAATTAAAATCATTTTATTAATACAACAGTCATATATTTTTTAAATGTGACGCAAAACCGTGTTAAATTGATTTATAATTTGTTTACCTAAATTTTGCCAGTGGGGATTTTAAAGTTGTAGATGTTGATAGAGTTTTAATATAATAAAAAATTACACTTTACTCCATGGCAGAAATGAAATAAGTTTCATGCAAAAGGGTATTAAAGGAAAAAAATATAAAATAAATGATATGAAAATGCGTTCGATATGATAGATGAACAAAAAATAAACATGACATTTCTTTAAATATATTTGCTTAGGGGTAGGGAGCGGGGGCATGAGTCAAACAAATATACTTGTAATGTAAAAATGTAATTGTATTACAAGCCATTCATCTGAATGAGATCGACGTCTGCTTTAATTATGGTTATAAACACGAAGGTGAACATTTTTATGATTGCCATATCGTTGTGCTATTGTTAAGGTTTAAATCTTAATTTCTAAGGTCAAGAACTATTCCGTTTATCTTTATAATCATCATAAACATATGTATTTTTGGCTATAAATTGTATATATTTGGAAAACCTGTAACACTTCCTCCTTCTTCATCCGCTGTGCATATCTATAAATCTGTCATCGTCAAGGCAATTTAATGTCACCCGATTTGTGCCACGTGATCTTCAACAAAAAGAAAATGAAACAAATAAAGAGAAAGAATTTCCTAGTTGTAACAGGTTAACAGGTCAATCGCAGATATATTAATAATTTTCAAATTTTCGCAAAAGTTTATTAGCCCAACATAAGCCGGGTCATGTAACAGCAACAATTTGTTCACCCTGCGGTTTACAGTCTCGAGCGCCAGTTCGCTTTCTCACGTGTTTTAAGTTACGATTGGATTCCATCAAACTGAGATCCAAGTCGTCTTACCTTGGCAACTTTTCAACATACATACTATCGATTTGGCGCAATATTATATTTGTCGTACATAAATAGCTTGCATCAGTAAAAAGTAAAAAAAAACTTACCGTCAGCACACATGTCTATGTATGTCTGGCCGGGTATATGAATTAGCGATCACCTGAGGTACGACACAGCTAAGAAGTTGTGACGTCACCGGTATCGTACGATTCGCGGTGGAATTCAACAGAATTGTTGCCATTCTGCATGATCGGAAATGGAATTTCACTTGGCGCACAACTAGTTCCTCCATGCCGAACGGGCTAGACGTTGGAGAGAGAGAATCGTATGAAAGAGCGAATGAACCTAATTATGGTGTGGAGGAGAGATTATGATCGCCGGTGAGGCAAGCTAAGGTGGCCTGACTTCGAGGAATCTGGTGAAAAGAGGTATGTGAGGTCGGCCCCAGGTATGGCGTGATCTACCTCAGCCAACCAGCCAACGTAATCAGCCAGTTGTATCACCTGAGCTTTCTGAAACGCGTGTCACTTAACTTTAAAATGATTCATTCAATGAGAAATACGGCGTTAGCGCTTGAAAGCTATTAGATAATGTGGGCTTAAATTGTTAATATTTTTGATTAGGCGATGCATCGGATGATCTCGCCTGGCAGTGCGGTATTTTCCCATTTTTGGGCGAAAAACCCCTAGCATACAATCTAGTTTCAAAAATACCTCAATTCCTATCTTGCGAAACCAACCCTAGAATGAACGTCATCAGACGAATCAGAACTGCTCCAGACGGCCTAGATAACCTCTGAAGTTGGTCAAGTAAGATCAGAGAGTAAAAAGCATATTTTTATTAATGGACTTTATACGACGTGTTTTTTTTTTTGTTTTTTGTTTTTTTTTTTTTTTGTATGAATGTCTGAAATTTAATAAACTTGACTGCCTGACACTGAACTCTTAATCAGCATGTAAACTTTTCTCTTGCAGCAAAACTCTGAGCTTGTGGCAGGTTTCGGACGGGGCCAGATTTATTCAGCTGATCTACTCAAGTGTTGGTGAGCTGATCGATTGCGAATATGTCCGGCAGAAAGGTTTGGTTAGCAATTTTCTGCACAAGTTTTACAAGGAGATCGACATGGCAAGAGCCAGGAATTTCACATCACCCTACGTAGCACATGCAAGACCTTCAATTATCTCGAATCATGAGTTCAATCGCTACATTGCGAATAATGAGATACCTGAAGACTACTACGCTCAGCCAGATGACGACCAGTTGGAGGATGCATTTGGCATGAGGAATTTAACATACCATCGTATCGAACAGTCTGAGGACATTCCCTATGATACAAGACAGTGGTTGAATTACAACGATTTAAAGATTAAATGCAAAGAAAGACACCGACAGATGAAGAAAATTGTACAGGGTCTGAATAGCAAGGACGAGAAAATCAGACGAAATGCGACTCACCATATTGAAAGGTAATGGAATTTTGAACGTTTTATTAATACATATATCTCTACACCTTCGTAATACGCTATGGCATTATTTACTTTTTTTGAGAAGTTTTAGGTACATTTAAAAAAATAAATGTACTAGTGTGCCTCTGCTGAAAGCTAAATTTAAACGGAAACTGCTACGTTTTATTTTTAGCAATTCATTTGTAGAATTTAGCTATTTCTTAAATAAAGATCAGGTAACAAGAAATACCGATACCATAGAAATATTTCTGAGCTAATACTTTCACGAAATTTATTGACGAACTTGAGCAAAAGCAAGTAAAAGAACTATGAATATATTAAAAAGTAAATAACAACATATTGAAAAGTCTTGGATTGTTGTAAAAATTCAATAATTGTATTATTTTTCACAAATATCTAAAGCTTTTCAGGAAAAATACAACTGATGTATGGCAAATATTAGTATTTTGAAATTTATTTATTTTATTAGGAATTAGGAAAAGCCTACAAATTGTGCAAAAACAAATGCAATATTTTGAAAATTGCTTGTAATTATGATGAAAGTGAGTTTTTTTAAGAAACGGGTATACTTCACGCGATATCTCAAATTTGGTTAATAATAAATTAACAAAATACATGTCAAATTTCAGTGATTTAATTGAGTTTGAAGTCTCCTCACAGAGTTTCACACTTTTTCATAATTCATTTCGAGTAAAGAGAAAAACGAAATCCAAAAATTGGTTGTCGTTTATGTTTGAAAAAACACTGTCGAAGAATCCCAAACAGCGCCACCGCGCTTTCTCTAAATGAGTACAAAAAGATTAGTATTGCATTATTATAGTATTATTCTACCTATTATAAAATGTACTATTTACATTAAAAGGAGCTGTGTGATATACTTACTTCAATAAATCTGAGCGCGCTTCAACAATCGGTAACGCACCATCAGTTGTCCACAATGTTCGAAATGTGCTGGGTTTTCTCGACATAAAATCTCAACAGTGCGATCGCGCTGCTTGGGACTCAAACAGCTAAATATATTAATATAGTTAATAAATATTTCAAGAAAAAGTCATATAAATAGATTTAGATATAACTCTGAACTCATTTCTTTGTGTAAGTTCAAATCAACAAAAAATGTTCATATTATACACATTCATTACTAAAAAAGCTTTTATATAACTTGACTTAAATCTGTAAAGACACCTCAAACTCAATTTATTCTTGATATTGCGCAATGAGAATATATCAGGCACTTATTACGAATGGGATTTTTCTCATAAACAACAATAGAAATATATTGGAATAATAAATTAAACACTTATAAGCATAATGATATTCTTTCTTGTTTCCTACAAAATACATTTATTCAATACAATACGAGGTATTTGAGTTTTTCTGAAAGGCAATTTGTTCAACATAAGTTCATAAAATCCTATAGTTTTCATTTCTATACTGAACTTAAAATGAAATGAAATTTTTTCTTTAAAAACTTAATCAGTTGTTTAATGATATACTTTTTATTTATTCTTTTATCAATTATAAAAGTAAAATATGCCAAAGCGTCGCATAGACATTTATAAAACTAACATTGCGAACACACATAACCCCGCATTAATGCACTAACAAAAAAAAAACAAAAACCGATAGTTCCTCAAAATCGGGTTTCCTGTCTGTTGTCATTTAACTCTTTCTTTCCTGTACCGCATTACATATCATATCCCACCCACAATCCCAGTTGTTACGACTGCGCAGGAGTCCTTATGTACCGCCTGAATCTGCTCGACTCCACATAAAGGACATCCAGTTAGGATATCCGAGCGGCACGAGTTATGTAAGCGAAAAAAAAACACTTCCTACCTGGGAGTTAGTGTATCCAATTAATTCCGCTTCTCATCCATGTAGCGCCCAGCCAATGGGGGCTTTGCACATCGGGGCCGAGGGCGCCCCTCAAGTGGTCACGCAAGGCACGCTATAGAATATATAGTAGAAAGCTGCAAGGACATTAAGCTTTTGTACTCGTAAGTTTCCACCGCCTTTCGCACCGCACATCCTTTTCGTTATTTTTACGGAGCTTTTATGATTTCGGCTTATGCTCGCCTCTTGTTTGCGCTTCATGTTGCACGCTACTTATTTCACGATTTTACAGCACTTTCTCAACTTTTCACTATTTCATTTTTTCAAATCATTCCTTTACATTTTCAGTTCTGTTTTTATTTTGATCCTTAAACTGATTTTTGTCTTGTACATTTTTGTGTATTAGGAAAAAACGCGACCTCTTAGATTTCCTAATGGTGCCAAACACGAAGTGGTGCGGACGTGGTCATCAGGCGGCCAATTATAACAATTTGGGAGGTGCATCCAGAGCGGATAAATGCTGCCGAAAGCATGACCACTGCAAAGTAAATATTCAAGCGATGACTACAAAGTGGCAGCTTTTCAATTATCTCCCCTTCACAATAAGCCACTGCAGCTGTGATACAAGGTTTGTCAATTTTTAGGTTTTTATTTTCAAGCGTAAAAGCGGTCGCACAAGAGGATTTGTCTGCCGAATCTGTCTGTTGGGTAGCCCCTTCGGTATAGTCTGTTGATTCAGCCATAAGCAACTATTTTGTTTTCAAACGCAAGGTGTAAAACAAAGACGGGAACTTCTGCAGCATTTTAAGTCAGATCTGATTTTTGAATCGTTCTAAATCCCTTATAAATCCCTTACCCCGCCCTCACCCCTCTATTTACCACATAAAGTACAAGTAAACACAAAACTACTTACACAAGTTAAGTAATGTTGAGAAAAAAATATATCTTAAAAAACAAAAGGACACTTGCAGACAACGCAGAGATTTATCAAGTCTGCTAAGAATTCCTGGAACTAAATGGTGTGGCAAAGGATGGAGCGCTAAGAAGTATTCGGATTTGGGCGGATACTCAAAGGCTGACCGATGCTGTAGACAGCACGATAAATCCTGTCCCTTTTGGATTACAGGATTTGAGACCAAGTACGGTTTGTACAACTGGCGCGTTAGCACTCTGATGCATTGTAAATGTGATGAAAGGTATGTTGGCCATTTGTACCTAAAATTTGTATTTCTAACTATCGTAGTAACTGCCCCTTTAGTAAAGAGCGTGAATTCCTCTATTTATTACAATTTACAATAAACAAATTTTGATATTTGATTGAACAACACATTCCACCTTATTGGTAAAAATTGAGTAGCTATCTAATATGAGAGCATTGTGAAACTTTAATGTAAAAATCCTTCACTTTGTTGCATCGATGTATCTTTATTTCTAAAAATTTGAATTTGTTTACCAAATTAGCATAATTTATTTTATTTTGTTCCAAATCGTAAATCATTAGTAAATCGGAAAAAAACCTTGACTTGTTTAAGTGTGCGGGATATGTAGAAAATTTAAGGTATACATACATATGAATTGGGAATATGTTGTTCATATTCCTCGGGACTTTGATATATTTTTTTAATTGCTGAGAAAAGTTTAGGTAATTAATGAAAAGATTAATATGCATTTGAATAGAGGTTATATTTATATAATATGTATAATATTTTAAATAAATATTAAACCATTCAGCTAAGTCGATGGAACATATAGTGCGCCATTTGGACGCTATTAAGAATTTACGTATTAGGTCTTATGCATAAATAATTAAATAAAAAATGAATGAAAAATGTTCAAAAATGTTAAATTTAGTTAACCTTCCACAAACCAACCGTTGGAAAAAATTACGTCCGAAGCAAATAGTTTCTCTCACTTTGCACATTAAAAGGATTAAAATATAAAAATACCAACATATCTTAAGAAATATCAATTTTTTCTACAAAATATAGCAAACGAATATATCTAGTAAAAATTTATTTAAATACTTTATCTATTTGATCCCCCGCAAATTAGGAGTCTAATATATTAATTACTACAGACTTGTTCACAAACGGTCGGCAGTTTGATTCCATGACGTTAACTTCAATAAAATTCGTGTTCTTAATTAAAAAAAAAAAAATAAATTTTATAATGAATTGCTAGTTTAAATAAAACTTAACGTAATCTTTAAAAATCTCTCAATTTACTAGCCCTTGAAAAGCAATTCTGTAGTGGATTAACATATTACAAAGAACGCTAATAAACTTCTTAGTCGTGATCGTATCGATTGCTTTATTTCGATGGAAGCCTTCCGACAAAAGAATCTCTGTCACCTCTTTCCCAATTTAAGGAAGCATATGCATATTATTAAGATAAGATATCCTTTAAGACAAAAGGCCTCCCGAAAAATTCCTCGAACGTTTGATTTAATAATTCAGATTTAGATTTAGCCATATGTATTTTGGAACAGTCCCTTTCATGGAAAAAAGACATTAGGTGAATTTCTATGGTAAAAATACACTTTAATATTGTAATAAATATTTCACTGCATTTTTATAGTAATATTATATTACACAGGTCTTATATGAACAGTTTACTGTGATCTTAATTAAATCTTTCTATACTTTTATACTTTTTAATTTTTCTCTTCCTCCATCCTTATTTATGTGTATCCAGATATTTAACTTTAAAAAATATATTTAAAGATATGCGCCTTTTTCATTTAACATTTGCATTATATATATGTAATATATTGCATTGGAACACTTTGTTTATAATGTTAGAAGTTTTATAAATCTTTCTCCTAATCTTATCACAAAATTAAGTTCAATCTCTCCCAATCACTTCCACTTTTGTGGAAGAATGCTACTAAAAAAATTAGCTTCACACGTTGAGGGTTCTCTATTTTTACAAAATATTAAGGTACAAACGCCTTCAATTCTCGGCACCTATGTGCATCACTTTCCATGCTTTATTTTGTTATTACAGTCTGGAACTAGAACTACCGAGTCGCCTATAATTTTAACAATTTTCTTAACTTTTAAATTTAAAATTTTAATTAGTTATTATAAATGAGAAAACGTTTTTTAAATTATCGTATAATTGTGTAATCTTATTACACTTTGGCATAAGTCTGAAAAGACTTTAAAAACTATGTAACTAATTGAACGAAGAAATTGAGTACCCGTGATATTTATTATCCTTGGTAGTTCTAGTGCTAAATCGAATCAACACCTATTCCCATATTATAAAAATAAAATGCAAAAGAAAAAGCAATACTTGTATGTATCTGCCTAAAATTTTTAGTCAATCAAATCACCTGATCCAACAATACTATTTTATATTTTTATTTTAGAAGCACCATTCATAGTTTTACAAATGCAAGTTTAATTTGCCGTAAATTACTTATGCAAACAGTTAAATTGTCACATAAGTTCACTCGCTCTGATAATTTATTTTTCAAATCACTGTTGGCCATTAATCGCACCCGGAGGCGTAGGTGGGGCGTGTGTATATAGTCTTTAATTTTTGCAATTTATAATTGAAACTTCTTGAAGTAGATTGTTATTTTCAGGAGTAGGTTTGTGAGATTGGTCTCAACATAATTTATGCAGCGGATAATGTAAACAATTATACGTTGTTAAGTATGAGCACTAATTGGTATTTAGCGATAAGAAAATTAAATACATTATTGTGGTGGCGTATAGTGTTTTCGTGCTTCCTATCGAGAGCAAATATTTGAAAACAGCACTTCGATTGAGAGTGGTTGCTTCTTAAAAATGGTTCTTTACACAGATATGCTCATTAATGTCTTATATTCTAAAAATACATTTATTTTTTAAAAGTAGTGTTTTCAAATTATATAAATTCACATTTCTTGATATAATTATGTTTATAATTTCACTCAGAGTACAATACTAGTTAAGCTTGCTTTGTTAGGTTTGAAGTGAAATCGCATAACACCAAGAAAATCATTAATGGTTCTTGTTTAAGACTTCTCGCAATAACACGGTAGTCAGGTGTTAGTGTTATTTTTCAAGTCTTATAAAAATGTTTAATGAAAATTGTTTTACACGTTGTGAGTGGGTATTTAGTAAATTGGCCATTTTCTCAAATATACTTGGGTATATTGTATTAAAAAGGCAGCTTAAGTTAACTAGGCGGTTGTTGAATAACCAGGGTACCCTTCTTATTCTTGTTGTAATAATGAGTATTTAATAACACAATTACTAATCTTATAGTAGCACAACTAGAAACATTATAATAATAATCTTATAGTAGCACAACTAGAAACATTATAATAATCAATAATAATAGCAAAGTATTACAATTACCTATTGCTGTATAAAATACTAAAAAAACTACGCGTGTTATCCAATAAAAACCAACTATAGGTTTGTTCAATAATCTGAGCAACCTGTGCCCCATGTATATAAATATAATATAATGAGTATCTGATAACAAAATCGGTAGCAAGTGATAACAAAATCCTCAACATTAATGGTAGCGAGGCTATGTTGTAAAAATTAATAAAAGAAATATGGACGAGACAAATAGATTACACCAATTGTGGGTACCCGGATACTAACGACAATACTATTTCAACTATTAAACGACAATAGTTTGGTTATTGACAGAAAACTTAAGCAACAAGGATAGTAACACCTCAATGAGTAAGTATTTTTCTGCTTAAGTTCTAGTTATACTTTGTTTAATCTGTCTCCAATAAATCTAAACATATAAAATAAATAAATTGCACATTAAACTGAGAAAATTTCGGCAATAAGTATCGACACACCTGCATCCAGTGGTAAGCTTGCCACCTCTGTACGGACTTAAAACGAAATTCCCTCCAGTAAAATGCAATTTACAAATAATTCTGACGTGGTCGCAAATAGCTACCGTGAAAAGGAGCATAAATCTTTGGTCGTTCGACCCTTTTCACCTTACAGCCTTCTTTGTTGGAAAGGCCGAAATGCTGTTTTTGTCAGTTTTATTGCATCTATCGAGTGTCAGCTCAATGCTTATTGCCGTTCTCTCACTTATTTGAAAAAGAAAAAGGGAAAGCTGGAAACAAAATCCAGAGGACCTTATTCCCTTCCTTATACAATTTGAAGAGGCCAAGATAAGAAGCCATTGTCTGTATTCCCACATAGTAAACCATCTCTGCGCAGTGCTTTGGTCAAAACATAATTGCTGGTACATACCTATCTACTGGGTTCTTGAATATGATATGGTCATCAATAATATTGCGCTCGCAGATTTGAGGATTAATCGAAGGCAATTAACCACGGGCTGCGCGATGTAATCACATAGTAACCTAAAGCCTTGATAACACACAGATTTCTTCCTGCAAGGGGCCAAATATGGCCATCTGTCATGATCCCTGAGGATGACATTAGGAATTCAGTAGATGAGTGCAAGCAAACAAATTGCTGAAGCCTCAAGAATTCTTGTCATCAGGTTCGGGAAAAACAAGGCCTATACCTGCTTGTGTATTTTTATCTCGTCGACAAAATCGACGATGAGATTTTGTATGACTTTTCAAAAAACCACGAGAAAGGCACAGGTAGTCCCGGTGCCAGCTGAGAAATAAACATTAAATCAATTTGAAAAAAAAAAAAAAATAAATCATCATTTATTCGGCGAATAACAAGACTCAAACCATGTTAACGTTGTCTTCTTCCTGTTAAGAAAAGTTATGTTAACGGTTTAAGGCTAGTTTTCTAATAAATTTTTGAAGACAACGGAATACATCATAAGCAAGGTACCAATCTTTGAAGGTACCTTAATAATCATATTACGTCAGTACATTTTGAGACCATACTTTTTGTGCGTGGTTTGATATTAAAGAAGCACATAGCCTTATGCAAAACCTTTATGTTTGAGCATTTAGAAAGGCAGAGGCCAATTTGCGTTAAATACCATTCATAAATATGATTAACAATCCTCTGTGCCGCAGAAAAAGTCACTAGCCCATTTGCTAATTTGCAACCAGAAGAACTTAAGTTAACCGTCATTCAAGGCATTTCCGAGGGCGCCCTAATCACCATCAACCTAACCTTGTGCCTTGAAATTTTCCCCTTATTCCTTACATTAGTCATTTTCAATTTTAGTATTTTCTCAAGCTAAAGCTTACTGCAAAGTGTTAGTCGGAAAAGACATATACTAGGCAGGTGCATGGTGTGTTTCAATTTCAAAAACAAGCAATTTCCGATTCCTTTCCCAATTCTGGAGAGTCATTTCAACTCTTTTTTTTTCTATTATCAAAAAGGACAAAAACGCTTCGAATATTTAAAGAACGTAAGGAGCAAAATTTATGAGAATGGTAACCATATGAGCCCGCGCTTTTAAAATTCACTTCTAGCGTGGTTTCAGAGGGAATGAGGCGCATTGTTGCTTTTTGGGCATCAACAATGAAAAACAGCTACCAGTCTCTCGAATCGATCAAATGGAAAGATAAACTGTGAGCAGCCTAATAGAAATTTCTCCTGTTTTGTATTTATCACCTTAATATCATCTTTACCTACTTTACCGCAGACATATCTACTATGTACATTTGCCAACAGATTCACACCTCAACTGAGCGCTCATTGTCTTTCTAACTGATGTCATGGGACATCTAGGCTGAGTGTATTTTGTTTGGCCATACAATATTTTATTAGGAAATCTCAAGGGAAAACTTTATGGTCGAACTATCGTTAAGTTCGTAAAACAATTACCGCGAATATCACCCCAAGTTAAATGACCAGGGGAAAGCAAAAATCCATTTGTTAAAAGTGGCATAATCTGGGAAATCGCACGTAGCCGTTCCTATTCGCTATTTACACCCCAATAAGCAACAACTAAAGGTTCATTGGTTTCAGTTGACCGGGTAAATAGGGATAGCATTTTGCAAATCTGAACCCCGCAAAAAAAACCGATTTATTGCCACTTTTTGATCTCTATCACTTCCGTATCTTCGATTCCTAGTGCATTGTTGATGCTATTTTGCCTGCCTATGCGATACTACTGTGTCGCCTGCAAAAGGGTTCCCTAGGGGCAAATTGAATGTTTGCATAGTGTTTCTGTGTGAATACAACTATTCAAGAGAAATCAATTAATCACTCAGTATTGATAAATGAATTCGATGAAGTAATTTAATTTGTAAACGTTGGTATCATTATCACTCAGTTGCTATTTAATGCAAGAAATATTCTTTCTAATTTTATAATACATAATTTTTTTCCTTTGATTACGAAAATGTAAACAAAGCAACAGTAATTACATAAAAGTAGCTATAGAAAAGCATTAAAAGGTTGTTGTTTTGCTACAATTATAGCATAGACACAAAAAGTCCTTAGCCCTAACAAGGACAGTTTTTTAAATAAATTTGGAAGTGTTATAAGGCTGTAATCTTATGCTTTGGTACCTAACAGAGTCAATTGTTCTTATCATATATTAAAATTTAAGAAAAGGGTATGCTAGACAATTTTGTAAAGCGAGCTATACATTTTTATTTGTTTACACAAGAATATACATATATATTTTTGTTTATTTACAAACTTTATAATAAATATTATATTTCCTTTACTTTTTTCACCACTGAGTAGCTAAGTGCTCCCGGTTACATTTTTCTAATTACCCTATTACCCGAACATTATTAAAACTATTGAAATTCGCTATGAGCCTCCCCTTTTTCAGTCTAAGCCCGTAATATAACTAAACGTTCTAAAAGTTTTATAAGAAAACAAGTTTTTTTAACTGTTAATTGATTGAGTTGTTATCACTATAATTTAATATTTTACTTTAATACATAATAATATGGCGAATTATTGAATACATTACTATTTCAGCGCGATAGATATTTTTTTAAATTTGAGCAACCGGACATGAGTCGTGTCATAACGGAACATTCTACTGTAGTAGAAAACTGAGTGATTTGCAAGCAAAAATTTGTTTAACGAACATATTTTTAGATATCTAATAGTATAGCCAAGTCCACCTATCTACAAAACCACAGACATACAATATTCTTCATAGCATACTGTAAAAAACATATTAAACATCACGTGTTTTTGAACTTCTCCATATGAAAAAGTATTCAGCTTATAATGCAAATTAATGTTGAGACTCCAAAAATGGTTGGATAACTTATAAAAAATGAATGCAGAAGGTGAAGCCAAGATTGTTATATTGAAGGAGTTTATAAGGTGTCATAACTTTTCTTTTATTTATTTTTTGTTTTATTAAAACTGCATAAATTTCAAACATCTCTCACTATCTTATGTTTGTATTGATAGAAAATGCAACTTTCAAGAAATTATGTTAATTTTACAGAGTAGGTTAAGCTTTTATGAATGAAGAGCTGCTCATATTTGAATGATAGGAAAAAGTTTCAAGCATTCAATGAAAAACAAATGTCTTATTAAGTTATTAAGGAAAATAAATTTACTTTTGCTTCGCTTGCTACCTAAGTCCATATGTTTATAAATATGTGTTTTTTTAACTAAATAAATAAATAAAAAGTATTTTGGAAACGCTAATATACAATATATTAAAATTTTATATCATAATTGTACCCATTTAATAATAATGTATTCTTATATTGATTCGGAAAATATCACAGAATAAAAATTAAAAGCTGGTGCTTGGTATCGTGTCGGCCGAAGTAAGAAACTTTCAATGTAACAAAATTGTATGTTTGTATGGTTTAAATTGCGACCCGATCTTAGAGATCAGAACCATCGCGTGGAGTTCAGAAAGAAAATTGTGTCTCCAATCCTCGCTTTGGAGGATTCCTTAAGATCGTTCGTAAAATGCATTTTTAGTCCTTTAAACATAGCATCGTAAAGCGCTGGACATTAACAGAGATATGCTATTCGATGTTAAAGTAAGGAACTCGACTGTCAATATGTACATACATTAGGGTGTTTATTTTTTTACCTTTGTTTTCTGTCCCATATCCCAATAGAGTTTTTTAGTGAAAAAAAAGACGCTTCCTGAAAGATCTCTTCGCACCTGAAAAATTCAGTATCATTTGACAAAAGGAAAGTTAGAAAAACCGAGGCATGCTCAATGTTCGTTTTACTTTCTAAAACTAAGTTCCAAATAACGTTAATCTTATCAAACCTAAGATTAACGCAAGATTTGCTTATGCTAACTTAAGTTAGTTCAAGCCTAGTTTCATTTTAAACCTGGATCAAGATTAACTTAAGTTTAACACAAACTTAGCTCAACCTTGGCTTTGCGCTAATTCAAGTCTTCAGTCGTTCCAATTTCAAGACCATTTACTCGGTTAGCTATTACCGAGGTCATTTTCTTGACCAACTTGCTTCAATCTTCAGCGATGCAACTGAAGACTATGATATTGTATTATAAATTATATTATTGTATATTATTATATTATATACAGTCTTTGATGCAACCGCTACTCACCGAATGGAGAACGAAAAATGGGTCGACTTTTTACGGCATTACATTTTGTCTAAGAATATTTACTGTCCGTTGTTAGTACACACCGGTGAGCTATCGAGTAGCCAGTCCTAGTTGGCAGCTAATGAACCTCCTTAGAATTATATTATTAGGATTTGATTGAGCTGATTGGCTTTAATCTTGGCGTAACAGGTAATTAAGACATTCCGGCTGCCCTGACGATTTTAACATCTTAGGCCCGATTTAATTGACATTCATCCAATTTACAGAGATTTTGGTTGTAAGGAGTTGCCGCCGCCGTATTACATGAAAAGGGATCTCTTTTGATACAATCCTCCACCCTGAGGCTGGGTTAAGTGTTGTCTGCTTAATGGAGCAGAACCCTCATGCACGAAAACTGTTCCTTCCTTCCTTTCTTGGGTTTTCTTGTTGCCAGTAAATGCGATATGGTGCGGTATATTGCGCGGCACCGCTGTCCATGTTGATCCCTCTGCTTGGGAAACGGACAAACGATTGCTTGACTTTATTCTTTCTGGAGGACCGTAACGAGTCAGTCAATGGGATCAATTGATTGAGCCCCACGTTTGTGAGTTATTGGGGTGTATAAGATGAATAAGTTTGGGACCTTTTCGCCGCACATTAAAGTATCGTAGTCGTAATCCTTATGTCAGCGGATTTTCAGGCAGACGAAATTCCCATTCTTTTGTGGCTCAGATTTTTACGCACATGCAAATTTCCTTAAATTTCACCCAAAAAAAAGGTCTTCATTTATCCTCTGGATTTTCTCATTGCAGGTTTCGCACGTGCCTAAAGATGGCAGATTCATCCGATGCGAGTATGGTGGGTAAAATATTCTTCAACATCGTTCAAACCAAATGTTTCGTATTGAAGGCGGAAAAAGTCTGCAAAAAACGCTCGTGGTGGGGTAAATGCGAAAAAAGTGTCCTGCGAAAACGAGCACACCTACGGGACAACCGCAAATTCTAAAAAATCCTACAACCACTAGCCAATTTTTCATTTAAATTGAAATCTCCCACGCCCGACAAGGCTACATAATATAAAATATTTATAATTCGTTTTAGTTCCGAAGTATTTATGAGAAATGTTTCCAACCATTGAAATCTCGACTTTTGTAAATATAGTGTAGGCCGTAGCTACTAAGCCAGCAATGAAATGTGATTCATAGTTTTATTTTGTATTATATACTTTCTCTCTGCCTCTGCGCGTAGACTTAAGCCGTAACTGTAATGTTCCTGAGAAAGAAATGAAACTTAACCGTGTGTAGCATTTACCTAAGTGTAATCTAACTATACTTGTAATGTTGAAGTGTTCTATGACATAAGTAAGCAAAAGTCCTTCCTCCAAGGGCAGTTGGTACTGATACAATATAGGTTCGAGAAAATGTTTTGTTTTTGTGTGATTGTGATTGCGTTGCAATTTTACTTAAGTATCAACAAAGGCAAGTTCTTTTGTAAAAACTTTACCAAATTTTAAATAAATTCTTCAAAATTGACTATACTTATGTATTTTATTGAATTCTGCTTTGTTTAAGAAATTTATAACTAGTGACAGATATTACAAACCTAGATAGAGGTAAGTACATATATTGCTTTATTTTTTATTAATCGTAAAAGTAGGTAATTAGTGGACAGGATAACTGATGAGAGGCGTATTCTTCTTAAATTACGTTTGGGAATTTTGCTGTCGCCACTGCAGATGAGTGAGCTTGTGCATTGTCGTGATGAAAGAGCACCTTCTTCTTCGTCAAATAATCAGCTTCCTTTATATAAATAGTCAATAAAAACTAAATCTTCAAAATTCCAAAAAGAGGATCATTATGATGGATTTCCGATCGCCTTCTTCGGAGCCAATCAAACCCATTTTTTTTAATTTTTTGATGCGTAAGATGTTTCGTCAACAGTCTTGTTGCTCTTTTAAACGAACTGTTCATTTGCCAAATCTACAAACTCCAGAAGCAAAAATTGGAAAACGCTTATGAAATTGCACACGCTTTATTTAAAAATCATTTTTAAACAAAAATTCGAATAAAATTTTAAAGGTACACAAATTTGACGTGAAATTATTAAACGATAAGCACGTATGAGGTGCTTTATTATACAGATTCAGGAAAGTTCAAAAGTGGAATTAATCGATTTGACCTGTGAATGGTCAACTACCGCGATGTTCTCTTAATTATTTTTGATTGTCCAGGCATTTTGAAGAAATGTTATTTGAACAAAGTAAATCGAGAGAGAACTATTTTCCCAAACTTTCCAGAGGTTAAAAGAAACCGGAAGTGTAACGTATCCGCGATCAGGAATATGCCAAAAAAGTGAGCAAAAGCTCAATCTCAATTTGTTACATGAAAAAACCGAATTTGATCTCAATTTGAAACTCTGTTTTCAATAAAAAAAGTTTTTTAATATGAGCCATTGCAAGATTCTGTTGTCGTCGAACTGCAAATAATTAGCATCGTAAAC
This sequence comes from Philonicus albiceps, assembly GCA_963969385.1. NCBI lineage: Eukaryota > Metazoa > Arthropoda > Insecta > Diptera > Asilidae > Philonicus > Philonicus albiceps. Next base: position 22,472,695 of record OZ017773.1, on the reverse strand, counting down.
CCCTGAAACCAGTACGAGACAAGTCGCAAGACGATTAGAAGTGTCTTCATAGAAAGTTCTTCACCAATATCATCATAAGCGAATACAAGGGCTCTTGCAATCCGAAATTCCGAGACTAAATTGAAGTTTTGCACTTGACTTCTGGAATGCGGCACAGAGAACAGGGCATTTCTAGACCAAATTCTGTGGACAGATGAATTGTAATTCACTAAGCATGGTATCACAAACTTCCACAACCTTCATACCTAACTCTATCTATGGATACTAATCCATAGAGGACAAGGCTGACATCATTTCAACATAAATTCCGTGTCAATGTTTGAGCTGGTATCATCGGCAATCATTTAACAAAATAATTAATTTTGCCGCAAATGCTTATGTTAGTAACTAAATTTATGTGGACTTTTGAAGAATACCGTGCAAGAACCACTTGCAGACATCTCTCTAGATAATATAAGGTCAATGTTTTACCAACACGATAGAGCACCAGCGCATACTGGTAACATTTTGAAGGTAAAATTAAATGAACAATTTCCTAGGGATGAAGCTTACTTAAATCCTGTTAACGCCGGAGAAACGAATTAATTATCAGAATTGAGACTGCAGTGACGAAAATACGGAGATGTTGGTTAAAATGCACTTTAAACAAAGAGTTAGAAAGAAGTTATTAACATACATCGCAAGTGGCGGAAGGCATTTTGATCAGTTTTTATGAGATATTAAAAATCGATTTTTTTTCAATTTACCAGAAAAAGTTTTCTACGAATAAAATTCCATATTTTTGCTCTACTTCGGCATGTTGTACCTTCTTGGAAAGGTAATAAGATGGAGGATCATTCGATAAAAATAATAAATAGGTATATTAATTACACAAATTTTGGAGAAAATGTGAGGAAAAATTGAATTTTAGAAAAATGTTTGCAGTAGGTCAAGTTGACATCGTTGAAAAGAACATAGGGATAGTAGATTTTTGGTGTGAGTTGGATATAGTTGCGTGAAATAATCAAAAGATAAAAATAAAGTAGTGATATGCATACCATGGAAAATTGGAATTTCCGAATAACCCTGTAACTCCCAAACGGTTGAGGTGCGCCTCGCCATACAATTTTTGTGTGTCAAGATCAGATCTTTCATCCTACTCACAAAACATCCTGTACATTACGAGTATATATAATATATATATATATATATATATGAAATGAAATAAAATGTATGTTCCCCCTTTATATATGTATTTACATAAAATAAACAGGTGAACTAATTCCTTTGAAGTTAAACACAAAAATTAACGTTTTTGAAGTCCACACCTATTTGCACAGCGGATATATGTATGTAGTGTGAAGAGCAAAACTGTAACTGCTCCAAATATTTTGAACTTGATCCCATAAATCATTAATAGCTGCTACCGGATGGTCATAATTTGCCAATTGTCTCTTTTGATACGCCCATAAAAATTTTATGAGATTTATATCACGACTTTGTAGGCCAATGCATTGTGGAACATTTTTGTTTTTGGAGCCAATTTTTAACAATTTTTGCAGTATGTTCCGGGAATCCGTCTTGTTGGAAAATCACTTTATCATGAAGAATTTCGAACTAACGCAGAGTCAAGAGCGAATTTTTCCGTGTAATGTGTAAATACTCTTTCCGCATGATGCCATCGATTTTTACCAGTGATCACCAGCTTGTCATGCATCCCCAAACCCCACCGTGTTTCATAGTTTGTTTGACTCTATTGCGATGCTCTGAACTAGGATCTGTGCTTCAGGACCAGCTTCTTCCGCTCGATTCCAAACGGTTGCGTGAGCAAAAAATGTGAAGAATTAATTCTATTTCTGCAGGTTATTTGGTGTGATGAAACCAAAAGTAACTGTTTCGAATGAATTAAAATTACGAGTAATTTTTATTGCAAATAAAAATAATGAATAACACCTAGTCTGGGCTCGATGAACCAAATTTATCTTTGTATAAATTGAGATTGCTGTTATTATTTTTTAAACTCCACAAATCGATAGTAAGAGTGATTTCTATCACTCTCTAACACTGCTTACAGAACTTGTAAAAAAAATACATATCTTTAACTTTTGTTCTCTTAATCATTCATCTTTTATTTCTTTTAAAATGCATATCAATTGTATCTTTGGGAACTAAGTTATAGTTGCAGCTCTTAAACGAATTTATCTGCCAATAAAAAATAAGCCTTAAATTTAGGAAAAAAATACAACTAAAATATTAGAATAAAATCAAAGGAGAATTACAATACCGCAGATATACTTATACCACCAATAACAAAGTAAAAGTAACTAATTCTAATAAGCCAAAAGATCTTCCAATGTTCATATTTATCCACAGAAGCATGAAAGCTTCTCTTAACCACTTTGATTTCGCTCAGACGATTCTGTTATGAAAATTGATGATCTTATAATGCCAAACAATTAGTTGCCCTCCGAGAATTTTTCTGTTCGTCAACTGGATTCTTGCAGGTGTAGGTACTCTTAAACATTTTCGTGACGCATTCCCATGTAAAATTTTATTCTGGAAGTTTCAGTCTCTGTGATCAACGATATTCACGATATTACTCAGGCAAGATGTTCACTAAGAAGTGTTGATTGTTGTGGCCTCATTGCTTTGAATGGTTTTCATTCGGTTAAGTAACCGAGCCAATTAGTATTGATCATAACTAAGCGTTAACAACCCTTTGCTCTGATATACGAGTAGATATTCCTATATATAATGCATGGCTCAATATGTAATAAATCGAAATAATTTTTGAAAATATATGGTATATAATAATTAATATATCTGATGTTTTGTGGGTATTGATCTCTAAATTGCTTAAAAATTGATCATTATGGTTTTTAATAAGTAAGCGTTGCATTGTACTTACTCTTAAACAGTGCCTAATACTTAACGGAAATTTACTATTAAAGAGAGTCAGTCAAAAAGAACATCGATCATAATTGAAAAACCAAGAAGTAAATATAGCTGTTCTAAGCTGAAATATTTAAAAATTGGCTGAATTAATTTTTGATATAATTTATATTTACAGTGTAGTAGATGGAAATGAAGGAGAGGCTGTCCGAGAATACCAAAGGAGATTCTCAAATCGACGGGTACACCAAAGAAGGGTATTTTCGTAGACTTTCCAGAGGTTAAGGGAAACCAGAAGTGTAACTTTAAATAGGACGGATCCACGAACAAATAAACAGCAACATTCGACAAACACCTGAAACGTGTACGAGACATGTCGCAAGATTAGATCTTCAAAGTTTGGAAGGTTCTGCATCGAGAAAGGTTGCATCCATATCATCATATGCCAGAACAAGGACTGGAAGAAGATTCAAAGAGAAGATTGAAGTTTTGCACTAGGCTTCTGGAATGCGACATAAGAACAGGACGTTGCTAGACCGAATTTTGTGGACGATGTATCTTAATTCACTAAGGATAGTATCATAAACTTCCACAACCTTCATACTTTCGGATACTAATCCATAGAGAACACGGGCGATATTATTTCAACATAAATTCCATGTCAATGTTTCGGCTGCAAGTGCTTAATAACCAAATTTATGTGGACTTTTCTGAGAATACACTGCCAAAACTAGTTGAAAATATTTCTCTGGATAATATTCTGATGTGGAACCTTGAAGTTTGAAGTTTACTCAAGACCAGAGGGAAGTAGCAGAATTGAGATTGCAGCGACGGTAATACGGGAGAGGCTGACTACAATACACTTTTAACAGGGAGTTACAAGGAAGTTATTGGGCCTTTCCTCACGGGTACGTAAGCCGCACTACGCAAAAACGATTTGCTGAGAGAATGTATCACAAGTAGCAGTTTTGTGAGCTATTAACATTAACTTAAATCGGTTTTTAAGTAAACGAAAAATATTTTGAGGTGAATTTTAGTTTAATTTCTTTAAAATTCGATCTTTTTAATTTACCAGAAAAAGTTTTCCACGAATAAATCTTCATACCTTTCCTCTACTTGGACATGTTGTACTTTTGTTGGAAAGGTAATAAGATGGGCAATTCGACAAAAATAATTAATAAGTATAATAATGAATTTCGGAAAAAATGTGAACACATTTTCCAATTTCGGAAGTGAGTGGACCCGCCGTGGGTGATGCGCAGGCCTGCGATGAAAAGACATTATCTTATATTAATGAATATTCATATACAATCTGTTACATCTACACAATTGATAAATTGTTTCTAAATCATTGTACAGAAGCATACAATCGTTCATGGAATTTATTTTCAGGAATAGTTTTAAATCATCAGCAAAAAGGATACATTCAGGAATTACAAAGCAATCTACAATGTCATTAACAAAAAACAGAAAGAGTGTAGGTTCTAGATGATTTCCCTGAAGAATTCCCAAGTTCGCAGTAATTTGTCTTGACAGAATATTTTTAGTCTATATTTTTAATCTATTTTATAAATAAAATTGAAACCAGACAAGAATAGAAGAATAAAAACCATACAATTTCAACTTCGAAATTAAACACGTAATATCTCTATCGAAAGCCTTGACAAAATTCATATATTTTACGTTAATTTTCCGACATATTAGAACCCGCACGTAAATCATACGATTTAATTCCCTGGTATTTAAATACTGTAGAAAAGCAAGATGTCTTGAGTATGTCGTTAATTTTCGAAATACATCATCACCTGTCGCAATCCGATGCAAAAATTACTTTTTTCGTACCATTGAAGCAGCATTTCACAGATGGTTTTCAGTTCTTGTGGCACCCATCTTTCCAGTGTTTTTATCTTTCCCATTGTTCGTAAGCGGCCGCTAATTATTTCTTGTGCCACATTTAACGTTTCTGCACATTGTCTTTGAGTTGGACCTTCGTCCAATAACTCCTGTAATTCCGCATCCAAAAATATTTTTGGTCTACCCGAACGTTTACTGTCTTTAAAATCAAAATCACCACTTTTAAATTTTCGAAACCATGTCTTAAATGTTTTTATGCTTGGAGTATACTCTCCGTAAGTTTCTACCAGTAAACGATTACTTTCAACGCCCCTTTTCTTTTGATGAAATAAGAAAAGCAATGCATACCGCAAATGCTCTTTTTCAGACACGAAATTTACAATATAACGCTATTATTTAGGCGGAAACTTTGTTGTCTTTGAAGCTTATTGAGTGTAGAATAAAATGGCATATATGTCAAACCATTTTATTTCATTGTTACGGCTAGCAACGTCGGTTTAAAAACCGGTAAGAACTTTCCGGTACAACTGATATATCCTAAATTACTACCTATAAAAATTAAGTTTAAGAGTTTTCCAAAAATATTGCACACATTATTTATTTGGACTACGTCTAACCAATCAAATTATCTACTACACATTGTTCGCATTCTGTTCTAACGTGTGTTGAGCACAACATGTTGTCCTATCCCCTTATATCCATTTCACATTCCCAAGTTTAAAATCGCCAAAATAACACTTCGAATTATCTATCATCTTTGAGAGTATCACCTAAAAAACATAAATAATATCTTACTGTGAAAGAATCGTAAAATAGTATGGTAATAGTTAAGCCTTCGGCATTTACATATATACCTGAATTAAAACTTTCAAAATATCTTATTTATGTATATATTTTTTTTATTGTCTTCGGAGTACAACGTCACGAACTCATTATAAAACTTCAAACCGTAACTTGAACCCAACCCAATGAGGCTGCTGAATTTTAATTAAAGTATGATTGATACATACCTTCAAGACTTTAAAGCCAATTTTCCACGCATTTTGTTTTTTTTTGATATCGTATGCTTGTAATCTTAGTTCCAAAATTTTTAGTCAATCAAAATAATACTTTGATGCTTTAAGCACATACTAGTAAACTGTTTGGAGAGCTAACTATATTCAATCTATCGTATTTCTGAGGTTAAATTCATTAAAAATAAATATTTTTGAGTTTAACTTAATTCTTCTCTTATAGTTCGAAAAATATGAAGTCGCTTTGTCGGCATAAAAATAAAAAGACCCTTCTTTATGCAAGAAAAGAAAATTCATGCTTAGTTATTTATAAAGTATTGGCCAAACAAATAGTTAAAAAGAACTTTTTGAAAAAAAACTATTAACGACTGTAAATCTCATAAACGCGCTTAGAATTTCGGATAGGTAGCTGTCGCAATACGACGGAATGGAATAGAATTTCTAAAAAATTTTATTTATTAATTATTTTTACTAGTGTAGAGAATAAAAATCTTTAAAAAAAATTGAATTAATTTAAATTACAGGGTATGTAACTCCTTAACTCAAGTAGGCACCCTCAATGAATATAAAACAAAAACGTTGTGTACATTATAGTCTACCGGTTTTATCTCCGCCTCGAATAGGCGCTAGGCAGGACCGTCTTAAGACATATAGGGGCACCGCAAGTTTGAGGGCCCGTTTGAAAGCCAAATACTTACAGAAAAACATTATATAAAAGTTAAATTTAATGAGTAAAATTCAATTTATCTTCGGTTAAAGACGGTAATATTATAACTTTCAGGAATTCAACTTTGCTTTTCTAATCATCGATACAAAATTGGAGACTTTGACTATAGGTTTTTCTGTCTGTCTATCATGGCATTGTAGGATTAGAATGGATGAACCGATTTTTACTTTTTATTTATATATTTTTTTAAAGCTGTTTTTTCTTAAATCGTTCATATCCATGTCTGACGAAAATCCTCTCTCGCCGTGCTTAAACGGAAAGAGAGTAATAAGACAACGTTAAACTATAAACTCAAACTTTATTTAGAGCATCCGTGAACAATCAAATGTCTTTGCATTAATTTCTTGTAGGACGTAGCAAAAGGCATAATTATAAGGGCCTAGGAAGAAAGACTCAATCAGTTAAGTTATAATGCAGCCGATTGCGATAATATATGCAAATTTAAGTATATATCCCACTTGAATTTTGATAATAACGATGCTACACCTTTTTGTGAAATTTTAAGCATAGAACTCAAAAGTTTGGTTCCATCAATAAGATCCAATTGCCTGGAAAAAGGTTAAATATGTTCAAATTTACATAAATTTTGTATAGAGGTTTGGTTAGACCGGAAGTGATATGTGAAACGTAAACTTGCATAAGAACGAAGTGCTTGCTACTGGGGTTGGAAACAATAAAATGTAAAACTTTTAAAACCTTGAGGGTAGGAATTTATGAAATTTACAGATCTGAAGACATGCACTTCAGGTATTGACGACACATTCAAAAATCGTTGTCTTCATAAGGCCAAGCATGTGGACATCTTCTTGCGGCACAATTGTAAATTTTGTACACCTTTTCTTTTTGTCGTTCCTCATAATAATCAGAGATATCTATTTTTAACAATTAATCACAAGGAAAAATAACCTTTTTTGGCAACGAAAATTATGGACATGGGACATGGAGAAATTCAAAACTTCTAACGAGCGCTCGGTAAAACCAATTTACCGGGCAGGTAAACATTCATAACAAAAATGAACGCTTTTACTAAAATAAGAAGTTAATTAAACATCTTGAAGATATATTCAACAATATCAAACACACGTAGTTCAAGGAAAAAGAACCAAAGTTCATACATTTTATTACAGGCACTCTGTAAACAATTAAATAGTCAATGTAATGTACAGTAAAATTTATCATAAATTAAAACTAAACTAACTTTGCACATTATTGGAAAATACTCTACTTACAACAAAGTAAAATTAAAATTGGAATGTCAAATTAAAAACAAAACTAGGCCCAATTGAAGGCTAACATTTGAATGTTGTGGTCTACACAGAATTTTTATAATTTTTTCGATTTTTCCCCGTCAGTAGTACGATAGCAGCAATAGTGGAAATAGTAGACATGTTCGAAGCATAGCCAAAATTATACGTTTATATGATTTGTGTTTGTTATGCGATAAATACATGCATGCATTCTTATAGTACTTTATCTCTAATTAGTCAGTGCATTCTGTAGACGGCTGGTTAACTCTCACTGCAATTTGGTTTTTATTTGTTTATACTCTTTGAATTTCAAACAGTTTAACATCCGTGTCATACCAAATGGCTGGATCAACATTTCTATAAGAAAAAAATAATAATAAATAATCTATATAAGATCCAATATTATTTATATAAATTGCTACACTCTTAATTTAAACTTAATTTTTCATGTACAATTTATTTAAATTAAATAATTTAAACAAAGATGACCGTTTCTACCAGGTGTGGTGGTTAATAATTCCTTGTTAAGGGTCTACCGTAAGAGGGTTTGTTCATGATCTCATCCCTTGTTTCCTATTCCATTACCTGTCGAAACGCTATTAGTGTTTAATCGATAGAGCCATTTTTTTCTTGTGTTAAAGATGTCGAGTTTCGAACCAAATAAAGAGCATTTGCGCCATGTCCTGCTTTTCTTACTTAATCAAAAGAAAAACCCGAAAAAAGCCATCGCATACTTGTAAAAACTTACAGTGACAATGTCTCAACTCAAGACGCTTGTGTGCGCTAGTTTAGGAGGTTTAAAACTGGAGATTTTGACTTTAAAGACAAAGAATGCCCAGGTCAACCTACAAAATTCGAAGACGCCACTTTGGAAGCATTGTTGGATAAAGACGATACGCAAACATAACAACAAACGTGCAAAAGATTAAATTATGGCCGCCGAACCATTTGTGATGCCCTACATGTCATTGGCAAGATCCAGAAGGCAGAAAAATGGGTTCGCATGAGCTGAACGACGGGCAACTCAAAAAGCGAACAATTGTCTGGGAAGTTTAACTTTTAGAGCAAGAAAGAATAAGTTCTTTACATCAGGTTATAGCGGGGGCTGAAAAATGGATGTTCTTCGGAAACCCCAAAAAAATCATGGGTTGACCCGGGACAAGCAACACCGTCCGAATCGGTACGAAAGAATGACAATACTGTGTATTTGGTGGGATCAGAAGGCTGTCGTGTGCATAGGACTTCTGAAACCAGGTGAAACATTGGTTAACTATCGCTACAAACAACTAATAAATTTGAACCATGCACTTATCAAAAAGTGACCAAAATGAGATAAATGACTCGACAAAACAATCTTGCAACAGGACAACGCCCCATCACATTCACCAGACTTGACCCCTTTCGACTACTACTTGTTTTCATCAATAATAATTTCCATGCAGCACTTCAGCATTTATCAAAATGTCGAAAAATAGTTCGATGACTGGATCTTCTCAAAAGATGAGCGGTCTTTCTGGAAGGGAATCTAAACTCATTTGATAGGTGGCAGAAATGTATAGCAAGCGATGGCAAATATTTTGAATAAAATATTTTTTACACTACTCGCAAATAAAACGTGTTTTATTTAAGAAAAGATTAAGAATTATTAACCACCAAATATTAAATCTTAAATTACCTCAAATAAATAACTCCCCACATGTACGTCCTGAACCAGGCTGTTGTTCCACTATTAGCTTGATACTTCCTTATAAGAATCGGATGTGGGACGGGTAGCAATCCAACCAAAGTTCCATGTTGCAGGAATTTCAAAATTTCTGATTCGTCAGTAAGCCCCCTATAACATATATTTTTAGAAAAATATACAAAGGTAATAAAAGGTTATGAATATCATACTTGTCTATACAAATCTTCTCCACTTGAGGTACAAGTACCTGCAAGAGCCTCATTATTGTTTGCAGCGGTAATTTTGCTCGCCAGGATGCCACCCACTCAGCTGTAGGTGTCCACGCCGCTGGGCTTGATCCATTTGTGGGGGTTACTCGTATACTTCCTCGCTAAAAAAAATAATGCTATTTAATTAGTATCAAAGGTAATATAAGGATGTTTGATAATTTTTAGCATAAGTGTTGTTTCTATTATTGTATTATTAAAAATTGAGATATTACAGTGTCCAAGATCAAAGATTATATTAAGTAAAAGATATGTATAAAAAGGCGGCATGAAGGATATTTTAAGAATTGCTTTAGACTCAAAATAGAGGACATTTAAAATTTTGCGTGGAACAATACAATAAGTGTGGGACATGAGTACCAACATAACGCCACAAAATATCGGAAATTGAATATACGTTGCTCGCAGAAATTCAAAATTCGCGATACTTTTTTAACAGACCTCGTATATATGCTTTGAGTGTACTACCTGCCTCTTCCCCATTCTCGATTTAAAATTTCCCTATACTGCAACATTGCGCGGGGACGGCATTAACACCATGTATGTAGAGGCATACAGCGTGCCTGAAACTTAGATCCACCTTTAAAAATGCATGGTAAAAAAGCGCAGCACATTATTACCTACGCTGTAAGTGCTGTAGATGGAATATTTGGCGATCTATTCTTATTTCTTTCGTCTTTATTGAAATTTAGATAAGGCATGGGACGCAGTAATTCTTTACTGCTTTATATAATGGGAAATTTGTCCCCATGTAGTTTTAGAAATTGAGTTAGACCTTTGGGCTTGTATAGAGAGTGTCACATCTTGTACTTCATGATCTTTGGGGCTTGTATAGAGTGCCCCTTGTTATGTAATTGATCTTTGGAATTGTATGGAAAATTAACTTTATTTGAGCTTTTGTAACCTCTTTTCAATTCGTTTCCAACGGGTTTAAAAAGTAGGATCCCAAGGAGCTTTTTTAATATTTTTTTAGTTATGCACAATATCAAGATGGTAATTTCAAACCTACTTTCGGGATCAATTTTGTTTATAATTTGATGTATAGGCTGTAATGGGGAATTTTGCAGGCAGAAGGGGGGCAAATAGAAATAAATACGACTATAACTTCATGTAAAATGTCTCCAATTTGAAAATAAAGCATGAGGGAATTATATAGAAACATACCCAATTCAATCAGCCGGCACTGTGTTTTATTTGCTATTTACAGCAAGAATCAGTTTGCATAAATTAGTACCTTCTTTGCATGAATGATATAACATTTATTCTAAAGCGAAGACAAATATTTAACCCTGTCATTGAATATGTTCATTCGAGCTTAAAAACCTCCTTTTGAATTGAATTGATTCGAGTTTAAAATGCTGTTTTTCAATTGTAATTCGATAACAAAATTCCTAAAATTCTCACAAATTAATTTTAGTTTGCTTTGACTTCAATTAAATTTTCCACACAAAAAGTGAATCTAAGTCGATTGTATTTTTCTATCTTTAAGTGTAATTAAAGTTAAACTTACATAACTGAAATGACTTTCTTAACAGCCAATTTTTCAATCTTCAAATAAATTTATTCGTCAAATTCAAACTTGATGGTGATTTTAAAATTGTTGCAAAAAAAAAAAAAAGAAAATGCAATTCTTTTGGTGCTTAAGTTTAGAAAATGTAAAAAAACAATTTAGTTTTCTTTATTTAAATATATCGGAATAATATAGGGAATAAATATACATTTTCAAAAACTCAATGAACAAAGAAATTCTTTGCGCTTGTCCAGCTTTCGTGATAAGCACTATATGTTTATGTTATGTTAGGTGTAATGATACTTCAAAATGCAATTAATTAAAGAAATTTGTACATACCTGCGCAACAGATCTTTTGAAATTTGAATGTTCTTTCTCAGGCGAATTGGGCTATAAAATAAAAAACCATTAATGTGGTTATTATTTTTTCAACAAACGTAACTACCATGATATTTTCTGGTTTATATTCACTATCGCTGTCCTTTTGCGCCTCACTAAATTCCCCTGGATGTGCCGATTCTTTTTCAGTCATTTGTCCGATACCTGAATTTATTTTTAAAATGCAAAAAACATACATATGTCCAAAGATATGGAAATATAAACCTGGAGTATCTAGCAAAGAGGTTTTAAGTGTTCCTGGCTCTGCTGGCATTGCAGGCCGTGATCCCTCCATTGATTCTTCGACAATTTCACTTTTGTTATCACCGTCAGACTCGCCTTCATCTGGAAGTACTGATTCTGCCTGCTTAACTATAGGAGCAGCACTTTTAAATCGCCCGCCTTTTCTCGCACTCATGCACTTAGCAATGCCAGCCATATCGGATGGCAGATTTGCAAGCGCGTGAAATACGTGACGTTTTCTTATGATAGTGTACACCAAGTTAGAATTTCCTGAAAAAAAAGATTATATTTTTGCTAAATTGCCTTCATTATAAAAACAAACATTTAATTTACCGTCGAATTGGTACTGAATGATATTGTTGAAAATCTCCAAAAGGAAGAACACCAGATGGTGGTTGGAGGGGGCGGAGAACAAAAACCATGGAGTACTAAATGCTTCCAATAAATGTAGCAGTTTAACACTTGCAACCATAGATAACGTTTTTAAGTAAGGTGATACGTTTACGAGAATTGTCAGCAAGCAATCAAAAAGAGGTTGCAACCGTTGATGTCCTGTAGCTATGATTTTGTGAAAAACTGTAATTAATAGATCTGCATGAGTTCCTGTGAATACTGGAATGTCCATAGGAACAGTAGCTGTGTAGGGTTTATTAAGCCGAACTCCAAAATTTCTTTCTCCGGACAAAAGCAGCAAAATGAATACTCCTATGTGCATTAATCCAACACGAGCTGCTCGTAAAACACTCTGTTAAAAACTTTCTATAAGGAGGTAAGGAATATACGCACATTGGTCAGCTCGAGAATCGTTGAGATGATACAAAATTGGTACCAGTACATCGAGAACGTCGCTACTTTTAAGCACGAAATATAAAAATTTCTAGAAGGAATAAGAGAAGATATAAAATTTGACATTATGGCATTAAATTTGTACAATAAATTTAAAAAAAAAATTGTGCTTGAATCATAATGTGAATGTATTTTTTCGGGATACTTAAGACCACTAACCTTATTATAGTCGCATATCTTCCAGAAAAATACCAGAAGTTCCTGGTGACAGTGCAGTCTTTTCGTTGAATTGGGTAGATAGCTTTGTACAAGAGGATTGTTCAACAGTCTCGTAATTCCTCTCAAGATGAACTGAAAATCTTCATCTCTGTGTATCCGGGAAAGATAATTGATGAACAGATTATCGCCGAATCCTTCATCGTACGATGAGCTAGGGCTATGCAAGGTCATATCATGGTCCAAAGTTACTATAAGTATTTGTAGACAAGCTTCAACTAAGGGCTCTGTCGTATCCGAGAATATGAGATGGTTGTACGGGACCCCAAGGCCAACAGGATCATATGCAGAAACTGAATTTAGTAGAGATGTAAACAAAGGCAGAGCATGCCGGTTATCTGCGCTGGTGAAATGCCTTGGGGAATGAATTATTTTTGTTACCTTAAATTTACTATTAGCATAAACTCTTCAACTAATCAGAAAATTGTTCATGGATTGTTTAATGAAAGTTTATGCAATTAAATTTGTTATTAATAAAACTGATTTTCAGTCCGTAATTTCATCCCCAATCTTTATTTTCTGCTAAGTTGAGTTTGCTTGACACCTTTTTCTAAATCAAAAGAACCACCAATATTTCGGCCATTAATAAAATGAACGTTGATCGATTTTAGTTATTGATGATCAATAATTATTATTTAATCCTTATTTTTATTTTTAAAAATTGAACATAAAAACTTGTATTGTAAGGGCCACGGAAAAACCAGGGAAATCCCGCTTGGTCTTAAATAAGTAAATTAAAGATTGTAGCATATTTTCTCAGCAGCACGGGTGTTTGGAAGGACGAGCAGCAGTATGATAATCTGGAAATAGCGTCGAATGTCTGTGGTAATAAATAACTCAGACGGATCGGCACAAACAATTTTGTTCGTAATTAAGTGCTGAAAGGGAAAAACAATAACTGAACCCCTTTTGACAAGTACGATTCACATTTTGTGCAATTCTAAGAAGGGAAGCATAGGTTCCCTGTGCATAGCCATAAAGTCCTACGCACATGTGCAATTAACAAAATAGGAAACAGGCACCTTCTTAATTGAACATGTCCTAGCATGCGCATAGTTTAGGCGCCAAAGGATTTAGTTATGACCAGGCTAGAGGTATAAAAGGTTAGGCAAGATTCGGAAATGGAGATTATCGCGGAGTACTCGTTAATTGGACACCATCGGGCGTGCTGCTGAGTTGCTTCCTGCTGCAGTTTGAATTCGAGAGTTGTAGTCTTTACAATATGCAATTTTTAATGCTACTTCTACAAACTTCTTGACTCAAGAATTCTCGCGGAATCACCCCAAAATATTCTAATTTAATTCAGGTAAGATGGTCTGATTAGTTTAAGAGATAAATGGCATTAGGAAACTTACGCTATCCATTTGTTGGGCTCCTCGCTAAGATTTGGAGCCCGGTACATAGTCTCGCTGAAGCATGTTAGTAGCAACTTTAAGAGTTCTGTCCTCCGTTGTTCCATTTGAGCATTTTTAGGTGGGGAATGAGCAAACCCAACTCCAGCCTCCCATATGTACTCGCAGCTGTCGATATTGGCCAATTCCTCGGCCTTATCTGGTCCTGATCTGCGGGTTGCAATTACTGTAAAGTCAGGACAGAACAGAAGATCCTAAAGTTAAGCAAGTAAAAAATATATATAAGTATTTAAGTCTACTTTGAAGCAATTTCAGATCATACACAGATCGCATTGAGTAGACTTTGAGCCAGAGGTGTAGCCGAATCGTCTTCATTCCCCGAAGGCAAAGACGACCAGAAGAAGTTTCTCCACTCGCTGTCTTCAAAAATATATGGGAGTACTCTGGTCAGCAGTCTGACACAGTTGAGTGCGGCCTGCTGCTCGGCCTGTGTCCTGCAACTATTGTCCACTGCCCGAGCCAACCGCTCAGTTGCTTTATAGCATAGGGTGGCTAAGTTTGCCGGATTGTCCTCCCGCAGCAGTCGTATCTCTGAGGATGGTATTAGGGCAAACACGTCTTGGCCACTTGTCGAATGATCAGCCCAAAATTGCTCCCAAAAAGATTCATCTTTAGCATCGATTACCTTTTCCACAAAAATTGAGTTAATAGAAAACAGTTGGTCGACTGTTCAGCGAATTGTTTTTAACTTTTGGAAGCTGATTTACCTGATTTTTTGCGGTCAACTGAACAATGGCTTTTCGAAAATTTAGTTTTGAGTCAGTAGTTCCCATAATAAGACCTTGATTGCACTTTTTTTGCCCGTTTTCTGCAACAATCTGCTGTGTCTTTTTTAAAGCCAGTAAAAATGACAGCTGACAGCCAACTCAATTCGTTTGACCTTAGAGAAACAAATAAATTTTGGACAGAACTCTGCATGCAAAGAAACTCGCACGTGAGTGAAGCCAATTGTAAAAATTATGTACTTCTTTGTCCAGAGAAGGAAAGCGGCAGCCTTTATTTTCGGAAACACATTAACTTTCATTCCATATAGGCCAAAAATATTAATGATTTTCTGGTGAAAGCCCAATAAGTTTTCCGTTCTTCCGAACGAAGTGTTCTGCCGCCGTATACCACTCGTTGTGAATGATCTGGGGCTCATTTTTTCTATTGGATTTAAAATCAAAAATTGTACATAATTTGTTTGAAAATGTGGTAAAAAGTATGGTGAATTAAAAACAAAATTACTTTTTAGAGTAATCGTGAGTGAAAGATGTTTTTGGGTTTTGATTTTTCGATATAAGCTTTAGTTTGGAAGATGCCGCGAATTTTTTCCATATTTAAGTCGTTATATTATTATTATAAGCTATAATAACGTATTTGAAGATTCAGGTCGCTTTGCCTTGTAGATGTATGCATATACCGCCACTCACAGCTTGTTATACAAAAGGTTTTAGTTTGATCAGTTTGACCAAATGCCCACATGGGGCAGTTCCACAGGCATACATATAAAATAGATCACTCAATCCCTTATCTCAAGCGTCCGTCAATTTGACAACCTACTGCCTGAGGGACGAGGAAAGATATACAGAAATTTTAGCCTATTTTTATCGCATTGCTTTAGGTTGAGTCGATTACGCAATGCTTTGAATTTAAATATTTGTGGAACAAAAATTTATAAAATATTTGTGAATAAAAATTATTATTAATTCCATAAAAATGCTTTTAAAGCTCCATCCTTTTCAGATTACTAACATTTCCAAGAATATATTTAAGTCATTAAAACGTTGTTGGTGTTTTACTTAGGCCTGGACAGGGGTATGCCTATCAATTCTAGAAAATGTTTAATAAGTTCTTTCAGAGATACCGTAGAATACTGGCAATTGATAACGTATTAGAAAGTTGGTAATTTTTCTAAGAAAGGCCATATGACGGGGCAGTTTTTTTAAGGCAAATAAATGTTAAGAATCCCAACCAATATCACTTATAATTTTCAGATGAATACACCATACTCCCTTTGTCTTAAATATTGAAAACCGTTAATAATAATATGTATATCATCATTTCGTCAAATATGAGGATTAAAATTAAACAAAATTTAAAGAATATTGCACGACCTGCGAAAGTGCTAGATGGGGATCAATACCTCGTGCGTTCATTATATTGAGTGTTTATGTATTTATTACGCTTAATACAAGCTGCATAGTAAAACACTTAAAGATTAGAATTAAAACTAACTAAAGGCAAATGGGTGGAAGGGCTAAGGGATCAGGGGATGGAAGAGGGGAAATCACGTGAGACGGTTGAGCTCAAACTTCAGAGATGATTTGCTGACGTGGAAGTCAAAAGAAGGGAGGGAATTGGCATTCCGAAGCATACGGGTGAGGGGTTCGGAAAAACCATAGTTGGTGCGGTGGAAAATAGGGCGAAAGAGGGGGGCTGCTCTTAGGTTACGGGGGTTAGTGTAAAAGGAAGCTCGTTGAAGAAGGGCAGTCAATCACACCGGAGAGGAGCTGATGGATAAAGATGATATCAGCAATGTCACGCCGTTTCCGCAAGGGCTGTAGGTCAATCAGCATCAGGCAGTCTTCATAAGGAGGGAGATGCTGGCGATCAGACCAGGGGAGCAGACGTAGCGCAAAGCGGAGAAATCTACGCTGGACGCTTCGATACGATTGATGGTCGTGGATTGAGAGGAAGACCAAACTTGGCTGGCGTATTCAAGGAGAGGCCGGACGAACGTGATGTAAAGGGATTTGGCTACGTAGGGGTTGGAGAACTCTTTGGACCAGCGCTTAACAAAGCCAAGAGTGGAACTGGCTTTAGAAACCACGCTGTCGATGTGGTCATGAAAATTTAGTTCGCTGTCACAGACGACACCGAGATCGCGCAAAGAGGATACCCTAGGTATGGCTAGGCCGGACAGCAAATAGACTCTGGGAAAAGAAGGAGGACGTCTACGGGAGAAGGTAATGCATTGAGATTTGGAGATGTTCAGCTCGAGAGTTTTTATGGCACCAGATGCAAAAGTTATCGAGGTCGAGTTGGGTGTCCGTGGAAGAGGAGATGAGTTTGGAGATTTTCATATCATCGGCGTAGATGGAGAGGTCAGAGTGTTTGATAATACGCTCAACATCATTAATAGCCAGGATGAAAAGTAAGGGACCTAAGTGGCTACCTTGAGGGATGATCTACCTCTGAAGAAGCCATTTTGGGATGTGGAGCATAAGGATTTGCAATGAAAAGTGCTGTAGTCTTTTTGATATTTATATCCATCCAAAATCCGTTTCTTCTTAAAAGCGAAATTCTAAAAAAGGAAAGTAAATAAACCAGCCTTGAAACTCATTTTAGTATTTTACTGTTTTAACTTTCCTTAACGTCCTGAGTAAGATTAATCCATTAATTAATTAATAAAAAAAAACTGCGCCGCACGTAAATTATCACAAATTGTTCGGCATTAAAGAAATTTTTAGTATTTTAATACTTTTCCAGAGAAATGTCAGAAAATAATTGTAACGACAATTCAGTGCTCTAAAATATTTCTGACATTTGTATTTGTATTTATCAAGACTTTTATATTACACATTGAAATTATAAGGTAGAACTTAAGTCTAAGTTACGTCAGTCTTTTTGATTGTTGCTGGCTACAAAATTGCCCGGCCTAATACGGCAGTAGTAACCTAATGGTGACAGTGAAGTGAGTGTCACTTATAAAATTTTTCTTTATAACTCGTATTCATTCTATCTCTGACATTATAGAACGTGAATTTAATGTCATTTCATGAGCTGTCACTGCCAACAACTTAGAGCCAACAAAACTCGCACCGCCCGCTTCTATAGGAAATGGTGTACATGACCGATCCATTGTATATGTATGCTTGTGGAAAGATGGGAACAAAAATCGGACCGTCCGCGTCTATAAAAAGTCGTGAGCTTGAGAAGTTCATTGCTTATGTGTCACACACTCCATTTACAGATCGGCTTCATTTTGTTTATTTCTTCAAGGTTCACACAATCGTCTGACGTTACTGAATCGTCTGAATTAGAGTGAAATGTCGAGAGAAAAATATTGGATAATTTTACTTTGAAAAATTTGATTTTGTTTAAGCTTATCATCTATGTATGTGTAATTAAATTATTTTTATTATAATAGATGATCGCATTTTAACCCGCTATTAACTTAAATAAGTACCCTGTGTGAATCGGGCAGAAACGGTAATTTAGCAAAGTGAAGAACCAGACTCTGAAAAATGGTAATTTTTAAAGTATATTTCTTGACTTTGGTCTTCAACGACTTTGCTTAGTTGTTACAACCTAAAATAAAAATAAAAACTTAAAAACACTCTTGGGAGGTGGACATACGTACCTGACGTAGTCCCTTATCTTTTTTCGACTTTGGTTCCCTTAGCCCACCGACCTTGCAGATTTTTCTAAAAGTGGATAGTAATAAAGGGCTCACGCATGAGAGAAAGACAAAAATTTAGGGGGAGGCGGAACGAAAATTAAAATCACGTTTCACCACCCAGAGCAGCGCACACGTTCGAATACGTTTGGCTCGCCTTTAAAAATGCACAGTGAAAAAATGTAAGCAGCCCGCATCTGTATATATGCTCTGAGTGTCCTACCTGCCTGTTCCCCATTCTCAATTCAGGATTTCCCTATGCTGAAACATTGCCTGGGGACGGCACTAATACTATTCCTGCAGAGACACACAGCGTGCCCGACTGTTTGACCCGCCTTTAATAATGCCTGATAAAAAAACGCTGCATTTTATTGCCTACACTGTAAGTGCTGTAGATGAGAATTTTTGGCTGCCTATTCTTATCTCATTCGTTCTTATTGGCATTTAGATAAAGCATAGGAAGCAGTAGTTCTTTGCTGCTTTCTCTAATGGGAAAATTTTCCCCAGGCAGTTTTAGAACTTGCATATGGGTTAGAGCTTTGGGATTGTATAGAGAGTGTCACATCTAGTATTTCATGATCTTTGATAGGACCTCACACTCCCTCTCTCGATCTTTTTCTGTTTTTTAATTCCCTACCACAGAAGAAGAGAATTACTGGCATATTGAAATGGACTACTCGCCCCACTGAAATATAAGGTCAGTTCGATGAAAAATGCGTTAAAAATTAAAATGTGGAGTCCGCCTATTTTACATTATATTGTCTGATATAGACAAGAGAAGATATATACAAATTTTTATAGTGCGCTCTATTTTTATCGCATTGCATTGATGGGTTGATTCTGCAGATTTTTTGAATGCTGAATTGCTGAACGCTGAAAAAATACTTGAATTTAAATATTTCTGAGACAAAATTTATAATATATTTGCTTTAAATTCAATGAATGTTAATAAAAAATTATTACTAATGAGATAAAAATGCTTTTAAACCGCTCTTCTGTTTCAAGCGTCCATCAATTTAATTTGATCTACTACCTGAAAATGACGAGAGAAGATTTATAGAAATTTATTTAATTTTTAATAAAAATAATTATTAATGTCATAAAAATGCTGTTAAAACTTTATCCCTGCCAAATTACTAATATTTCACAAATGTGTGATTGATAAATTTTAAGTTATGAAACGGTTTTAATATGTACACATTATTAAATGATTGTAATTGATTGAACAATTATTGTGTTTTAATCGAAAAATTACGATATAAAAGCAAACTTTTAAATCTATGACGACAAAGCGCCAAATTTGTGTAATTAGCCCACTAAATTTAAAAGCTTCCAGGAATTGTTTATTTACTTAACTGAAAGCGAAGACAAAATCTTTAATATTTTACAACAAATTGTTTAGCGATTTGTTCGACGATTGATTTAATTTGTGTTTTGATTTGTAAACTATTTTAAAACGTTTGATTCTGTTTCAATTGCAGTATTTTGTTACGTATAAAAGTATACGAAAATCGGTAAGTTTCCCTCAATTTAATCAAATAAGTTTAAAAATATATACATATATCGAAACCGAACCGATTTTCGTATGCTTTTACACATAACAAAATACCAAATCAAACGCTTTCAAATAGTTTACAAAACAAATCACAAATTAAGTGAATCTGTAGAGAAATCGTAAAACAGTTCACATTAAAATATTAAAAATTTGTTCTTCGTAAATAAACAATTCCTGGAAGTTTTTTAATTTGGTAAGATAATTACACAACGGCGTTTATTAAAAAGTTTGCTCTTCTTTAATTAAAACACAATAATTGTTAAATAAATCACACTTAGTAATAATAGGTATATATTACAACGTTCTTACGACTTCAAATTTATCAATCACAAATTTTTTAAAATATTGGTAATCTGGCAGGAAAAAAGCTTTAAAAGCATTGTTATGCTATTAACAATAATTTTAATATTCATTTCCTTTAAAGCAAATATTTTATAAATTTTTGTTCCACAAATATTAAAATTCAAATATTTCGTCAGTATTCAGCAATTCCGCATTCAAAAAATCTGCGGAATTAACCCATCCACGCATTGCGATAACAATAGACGGCACTATTTAAATTTCTATACATCTTTTCTCATCTATATCAGGTTGTCAAATTGGCGGACGCTTGAGACACGAAATTGACTGGCCTATTGTATATGTACGCTTGTGTTTAAAATATTAAACATTTTTCTTCCCTGTCAGTCAAGTAAATAAAAAATTCTTGGAAGCTTTTAAATTTGATGGGCTAATTACACAATCATCCTAGATTTAAAGGTTTCCTTTTATATCGAAATCTTTAATTAAAACACAATAATTGTTTAATCAATTACATTTATTAATAATATGTATATATTAAAAAAGTTTCATGGCTTAAAATTTGTCAATGACGCATTTTTGAAATATTAGTAATTTGGCGGGGATAAAGTTTTAACAGCATTTTTATGGCATTAATAATAATTTTTGTTAACATTCATTTCATTTAAAGCAAATATTTTATAAATTTTTGTTCCACAAATATTTAAATTCAAATATTTTTGTCAGCATTCAGCAATTCCGCATTTAAAAAAGCTGTGGAATCAACGCAACCATGCACTGCAGTAAACATAGACAGCGCTATACAATTTCTATATATTTTCTCTCATCTATCTCAGGCAGTAGGTTGTCAAATTGGCGGACGCTTGAGACAAAGATCATGAATTACTAGATGGGACACTCTCTATATAAGCTTAAAGCTCTAACTCATATGCAAGTTCTAAAACTGCCTGGTGAAAATTTTTCCATTAGAGAAAGTAGCAAAGAACTACTGCTTCCTATGCCTTATCTAAATCCCAATAAGAATGAAAGAGATCAGAATAGGCAGCCAAAAATTCTCATCTACAGCACTTACAGTGTAGGCAATAAAATGCAGCGTTTTTTTATCACGCATTTTTAAAGGCGGGCCAATCTGTCGGGCTCGCTGTGTGCCTCTGCATGCATGGTGTTAGTGCCTTCCCCAGGCAATGTTCCAGCATAGGGAAATCCTGAATTGAGAATGGGGAACAGGCAAGTAGCACACTCAGAGTATGTATACGGATGCGGGCTGCTTGCATTTTTTCACTGTGCATTTTTAAAGGCGAGCCAAATGTATTCGAACGCGTGCGCTGCTCTAGGTGGTGAAACGTGATTTTAATTTTCGTTCCGCCTCCCCCTAAATTTTTGTGTTTCTCTTACGCGTGACCCCTTTATTACTATCCACTTTTAGCAAAATCTGCATGGCCGGTGGGCTAACGGGACCAAGGTCGAAAAAAGATAAGAGACTACGTCACGAGTGTCACATCTAGTAATTCATGATCTTGGCTTGAGACAGGAGATTGCGCGGTCCATTATATATGTTTGTCTGTGATGGTTTCAGTGCGCCCTTAGGTTTTGCATTGTTTACCATGCATGGAGTTGCATAAATGGTTTTTCATTTTTTCTAAAATTCAAGCTCTGCTAACATTTTCTCCAAAATTCACATTATTAATATACTTCTTTAAGATTTTTATCGAATTACACATCTTACTGGCTTTCCAACAAGATACAACACGTAATTTCTAGTAAATTTTAAAGAAGTTAAACTAATATTAAGTGCAAAACGCTCTTCGTTCAATTAAAATCCGATTTAAATTAATGCTAATACTTCACCAAAACCTGCGCAAAATGTCCTCCGCCAATTTCGATATCTGCCAATAACCTCTTTCTAACTCCCTGTTTACGTAGTATTGTAGCCAGGCTCTTCCGCATTTTTCTCGTTACATTCCGAATTCTGCTCATTAATTCCTTTCTGGTGTTAACAGGACTTGTGTAAATTTCATCATTCATTGCTCTCCATAAGGAAAAATCCCATGGAGGTCTGGAGATCTAGTAAACCAAGCAATCGGTCTCCCTCATCCAATCCAGCGCTCGGACTATTTTTCATTTAATTTTACCTTCATAATGTTACCAGTAAGCGCTGTTGCTTCATCATGTTGGTAAAACATTGACCTTGTGTTATCCAGAAAGATGTCTTCAAGTAGATCTGGCAGAGTATTTTCCAAAGGGTTTACATAAATTTGGCTATTAAGAACTTTCAGAAAAATAAATAGTCCTAGTAAATAGTTACCGATGATATCAGCCCAAACAATAACACTGAATTTATGCTGAAATTCGTGAAGGGAAAAGGAAGGTGGTGTTTTCTTCAATATCAAATTATTTTTTGTTTTAACGCTCAAAGTTTTGATTTTTAAAAAAATTTTCAATTCTCACCCGGGTTACGCACATTCATGTGTATTCGTAACGGTAAGTTGCGACAGTATGGCCGCTGAGGATTAAAACAATGAATAATTAAGCTGATTTGATTGATTATATGGGCACAAAGCATAAGTAAATTGCCTTCTTCGTTCCGTTACCAGTTACCTTGGTATCATCGAAGAGTGGTGATCATCGCCAGGACGAAAAGCAGAATAACGAGATCATTGTCGGCCTCGAACCTCTGGCGGGGTAGATTTCGAAGTGATTTAAAGTGTTTTAGAAACTTTTTCTTGTTTTCAAAGTTAGTAAAGAGTTACTTTAGAAAAATAGAAAGTTACTTTATGAAAAACAAATAATTTTATCTCTTATTTTAGATCGCAAAGGTATAACTACTATCGGAAATAATCAGGTGGCCGTCGAATCTTCATACGTTTATTTTTAAAATAATTTACTTTAAATTTAAAATTTCTTTACCTCGTAACCGCTTAAATTAACACTTGCTGATCTCTGATCGGAATAAAAACTAAACCAACAGACCTAATGTTAAAATCCTCGAAACTGGCCTTCTCGGCAACAGTGGAAAAAGAATATGTTGAATGTTATCTTTCAACAAGTTAATGATCGGAAACACACAGCCCAAGTGATCATCAAATAGTTAGAAAGAAAAACACGCAAAATACTAAATTGTAATAAAAGTTTGTTAGAATAAACTAATTGATATAATTCCTATTTTGTATTTTCAGGAAAGTCCAGTTAAAGTAAAAACACTTTCGGCTGTAATTATTCATCCGCATTACATTTCCTTAATTAGTGTGTGATTAATAAGTTGAGTCACTCATGTCAGTAATGCTTCGATTTCCCAGTTTCTTTTAATTAATATTCATATCATACCAAAAATAAAATACCAACGTGATATCTCTTAAATGAAACTGATTGTTGGAATCCTTAATAATAATAATTATATTTATTTATCCAGTATGCTTATACATTGAACGGTCTTCTTTGAAATTTTAAGTTCTTAGGGTCGTTTTTATTGGAAGTGTAAGATAAAATGCGATTAAACAGAACATTCATATTTTGACAATAATTTTATTAATGAGATTACAAAAGATATTGTTTCCTGAAGCATTCCAATTTTATCGAAAATTTAAATGTATAAAAAATCAATTGCTATCCTTTTTGGCATCCGTACTTAAAATACTGAATTGCAACTTAACTTAAATAAATAGTTGGTTTTTTTTGTATAAAATGTTTTATCGTGTTTCGCAATGATAAAAAAAACGGAGTGTGTTGTTTTATGGAGTACAATTGATCGGATCATTGTTTGAATTTAACTGGATAAATACTGTTTTCGGCAAATAAATGTAAAGTAATGTGCAATGATGCTGACATTAACCAAAAGTTCTTATTGAATGCCTGGTGAAAAAATTTTGAAAATTTCTCTCTACCGTTTAACCATTCCAAAGTCATGAAATCAGCCTAACCTAATGCCTGCATATCTCCGCACCGCTTGCATTTGTTCCTCCCTCTTTGAAATGATCTAAAGCACCCGAAATCGCAACAACGAGGCTGGGTGATTCCAGTTTGATCTGAAGTGATCCCACCTCGCAAGATGTGCCGGGATCTCACTAATTGTAAGTGTTTGTCCGACCACTTGAAGCTAGGCACTTTTGCGGTTATTTATGTTTGTGAAGAGATGACATTCTCTGGGCCTTATCCGGGCGCGCCAAGAACACAAACATTTTACGGAACATGCTAAATGATAGTTGAATGTTAAATATTTACATATCGTCGGTTGCTTTTATGAGAAGTAATGAAATGTTGATTTGTATGTCAATAAATAAAAAAAAATATATATAATAAGGAGGAACTAAGTAAACTCTTCCCCTGTCGTCGAGCTTGTACGTTAAGAGACTTGAAGTAGCTGCGCACTTGGCTGTATAATTGCCTTTCAAAATTGATTTCAAATTAACTTTTCATTTGTATGCTTTTTGTCTTTAATCCGTCTGCGTTCTGATATAATTGAATCTAATTTTCGGCAAGGAGATGATACTGACTGTTCCCAGAATTATGCACCGCAGCAACATTTAACTTTGTTTTTTTTTAATTTTGTGTTGGATTTCTTCTAATTATTATGTTTTCTTTCTCTTAAAATCAAACTTAACAAAAAACGTGGTAAAAAACTATAGCTACACGTTTAAAACTAGTTTGTAGTTGTGTTTTGAAAATTTCTCAAAATTTATGATGCTCTATGATGACTTTGGAAGTCTGCATCGGTACACGAAGGCACTCACTGAAATATCATCATCAGTCCTGATGCAGCTTTTACCTTCAGGACATATGCATCTGAAATTAAAAAGAGAAAACAAGGTCAGATATAATATTTGCAATAAACATAATAAAATGCATTTTGAATTAATTTGTAGACTACAATAATAATATAATAATTTTAATTTATGTTCTCCTTATATATGTATATTTGCGTTTGTTCGTAAGTCTGATATCAAAAGTTAAATTCAAACTAAAGTGAACTTCCTAATCTTATCACATTACTAAGCATTTACAGAATTAGATAATTGATATGACGTATCGCTATCAGCACACTTATTTTCGATGTCTCATGTATTTTTCTGTCCTGTACAACATAAAAGTTCACAATTCGGTTTTACATGATATTCATATGCTGAATGCGTGAACTGAGCAATTCGAAATACATTGATTGCGTTAGTGTCCAGATTTAGAATTTCGTTGATGCTTTTGACAGCATTAGTCACAAGGCTTTAGATAACTTTGAAATAAAATAATTTCTCCTGAGAACACATTTTTAAAAGTTATATGTACAAATTCTTATTGCAATTGGGCTTCAATCTAATGCTACTAAAGCTCTAAAATTAAAAACTGAATTACTTTTATTACTTTTTTAAATTAAATATGTAGACCTTCCTGTGCATGGCAGAAAAAAAATTGTGAGCATTTTTCATACATTAGCAGATATTTTAGCGATTAACTAACGTTTTTTTAAAGATTCATGCATATGAGCATACAAAATTCATGGTATTTTATTTAGTTTTTGGATGCAATTTCGGGTTTTTTGTTAAGGATGTGAGGTTTTCTTTTTAATAAAGAGTTTATCGTGATTTGTTTGAAATTGGATTAATACAAATTAGTCAAATTATTTTAAAATTAAAATATCAGATCGAATTATCAATTATCGGAGAAATTTTTTTTTATATTTGTTTTATATTCTCTTTGCTAGTATAATATACCTAGTCGTGCCATAAATTCTGTCACAACTTTAAAGAAGCATAAAATCTAAACAATAAAAGATAATATGTTTATTCCAACGAAATTTATTTTAATAAGATATTGTTAATTAATTAATAAAAGCTTTACTCGAAATGACCTCCTTTAGCTTTTATACAAGCTTTTAAACGTTGTGGCCACTGGTCTATAGCGGCACGCACGGTATTCAACGACATTTCATTTGCTGCTTTCACCAACGATTTTTTCAGACTGTCCAAATTGCGGTGGGGAGTTCTACAGGCTTTGTTCTCTAACTCTGTCCATAATGCATAATCCAGCGGATTTAAATCTGGGCTCCCGGATGGCCAATCTTCACGCTCTCGGACAGTTTTGATGGCACTGACTATTCTAACGGTACGTGGACGACCGGTCCTTGCTCTATCATCTATGCCTAAGGTTTCATTAAATCGTTCTATGGCACGATAAATGAATCTTTTTGTTATTTTTAGCGGTTTCAACAAATTCAAAATATCAGAAGCATTTTTTTCCACACTTATGGAGTGTTATTACAGCGATACGATTTTCTTTTACTCCCCACTCCATGATTACGAGTCAAAGACTGTCACCAAACTGATCGGAATATTACGCCGTACAGTTCATTTGTTACAAAGTGCAATATAACGGTACAATTCCAGGCTAATTTCTGAGAAATCGCGCATTAGAAATTGTGTGACAGAATTTATGGTAAGACTAGGTATATATAAGCAGTTAAAATTCAGACCCTAGACCATAAACTTTGAAGTCTAATTAAGATGCTTGGAATTGAATACAAAATCTTCTATATTGTTAACAAATAAGATAAACAATAACGGTCCTAAGTGTCACATATAATCATCGAATCAAGGTTTAGATCGGCAAATATATAAAGAAATAAAAAACATTTATATATACTATATACATATATCAATATATATATAATTATATCTTACCAAATACCAAATCATATGTAAGCCTCAATAAAATTGTCAATAAATCTACGACCCTTTCTTCGTTACGAAGTTTTTATATGATATTCCAAATCGAGAATATTTCATTATTCCAAAGTTGTTATTATTACTTACTGCGCACATTTGTCAGTATGTATTATTGATTGATTATTATAGTATCCCGAAATAGCATGCTAGGTATATGTATGTATATTAGTAGATATTATATTCCTTGAAAAATGAATTTATTAGTAAACGGACTACACATAAATTCCATTATTAGACTTAGAAATTTAAAAAAATAATAATTTTTTTTTTATGTTAACCAAATTTATTATTATTTTTAATTATATTATTATGAAAACTCGCGATATGGAATTCATTTCTGAAGAGCGAAGATCTGCATAAACTACGAAATTTTGTTTATTTTATTTCAACTTAACAGGTTTCTGAAAAAATATTCTTCTCATACTTTCTATATGGACTTCTAAGTATAGTACAGTACAGTATACTATTTTTAATATTATAAAATGTATATACATAGAAAGAAATTTTGAAATTAATGACATATTTGAATACATCTTGATCCTGTTTTATAGTAAAAGTATTGTTTTGCTCCGATGTTTTACGATATACGAGTAGTAAATGTCATCTTATACATACGGTAACTAACTAATGAATTTATTTATTTGAAGTCAACAATATTGAAAATAGGTACTTAAGACTGCGTAATATTTAGCTTTGTCGACAATGCTTAATGTGTGTGTGTCGATATGAAGCAGTGGTGATGTCAATATCTGAATCGTCGACAAACAATCTATAGTGAGCATTGATATTAAGAAATACTAGAAGAATAATTTCTGAACCTTCCGCTTTCATGTTTTTAAATGGTTTGATTGATTGTAAGGTAACGCTTAAGAATTAATTCATATTCGCTTACGTGACTTAAAAAAAGACGATACAAATTATAACCATGCCAAGAAAACATAGTTAATGGCTAGTTAAAGTTTGAAATTTATCTGGAATGGGTTTCATATGATTTCTAACAATAATAACTTTTTTTTTAGAAAACTACAACTTCCAAGATTTATAATAAACCGTGTCCTAGGAATTGTTGCAAAATTTTCATATAATTTGGTATCCCTTGCCAGTAAAACATCAAAACTTAAAATAAAGGCAGGCTTCAAGATAAAAGCAGAATTAATGTTCTTGAAAAACCGAATGAATGAATCTGAAACATTTGAGCGATATTGTAAAAGATAATTTCATTTTAGTAAAGGCCGAAAGATGCATAAGCTCGTACATCTATATATATATATATATATATATATATATATAACATCTTGTTTATCCTGTTTCTCTGGAAACTTAAGATCACAGTTTGGTGATATATTTTATATTTTTTATTCACGCACTAAATTTGAAATCTTGATTAATAATTAATTAATTAATTAATTCGATTGAAAGTGAATTGATGATTCAATTACCAGTAGAGGCAAGAGAAGTTAAAGGATCAATCAGACATATCACCAACAAACGGTAGTAGAATCCGAAAGAAATTTATATCTAAAATTGCCTTTTAGGCATTTGTAAAAAGAAATTGTCAATGAAACTATCGTTTTAAATCAAGATGAAGAATAAAATTTTCTTAGTGACATGTATAACCGCATCATAAAGAAAAAATACATGCCGTTTAGATTTCGATGAAGAATAATATAATAATTCAACTTTTCTTTTAATCAAATTTGCTTTTACTACGCATGGCGTTTTCAGTTATAACTATAAAATGATGAGACATATTCTAATTTCAAGATATTGTGATGTGTATATTCTATACTCCTAATTTTCTCAAAACTAATATTGTTACTTATTGTAGCTGAAAGTACTAAAGAATACTGCTTTCTGTTTTAATTATGACATAATTGAAACTCTTCCAGTAAAAATCTTACCTTCATCTGTAACCAAAAATTGGTCGGTTAGTAGTTATTAATTTCTTCACTAAAGCTTTGGAATTAATATAATTTTTTAAGGCATTTTAGCCAGCAATCCTGTTCATGCAATTATTTATGTTTAAGGTATTTTCCTCCTTGTCCGCATCGATTTCGAAGTTACTCAAACTATACTCAAACTTTATAACTATACCCCTAAAGAGATTACCCTTAATTCTCATAAAATTCCACAAACGTAGTTGTAGCATGTTTAAACCCATTTACTGTTTTACATGAATTTAAAAACGTATTCATGACCTTGGCCCTTGTTAGAATGTTTAAAAAATTTCTTCGCATAACTCTCGCATATTTTACCTAAATTTTCATCTTGCATGTGGTAGGCGATTAATTTTTGAAAATGATAAATATTATTCCACAATTATATTTACATATATAATCAGCAACGTATACGTTACCGAAGTTTACATATCAAGATAAATTATTTGTATTAAGTTTCACCTGCAGATTTTTTTTAATTTCAATTAAAAAAAATATAAGTAAGGTAGAACTTATGCTAATTATAATATAAAAGTTATGAGTCATATACTACATGCATGATTAATTGCACTAAGCAATTCGTGTTTAATTTTAAACTCAAAATTCATAATTAAGGAGAGCACTTGAATTTATAACTATTTACCATATATAACAAATTTTTTTTCATAAATTAACTTATTGAAAGTTTCTCTGAAGAGGACTTTGCAATATTCGGATATTTTGGACAATAATCTTACAATTTTGTCTTAGTAAAACTTTTAAGTTTAGGAAAATATTATGGTGCACTTTCTCTTAGCGAAAGTTTTAGCTTTATTTCAAAATCATATTTCTAATGTGCATTTAATTCTAACATCATTGTCATTAGCATTTCTTTAAAATTCCGCAAATTTGCAGAAACTAGTCAAACATACCCTTTTGCAATAAAAAATTAAAAATATGTAATTGGTTTGCATGAAAATTCACCCAACACATACATACCAGATTTTAAGATAATAGTTATTAAATTAAAAAAATTGTCACTTATTCAAATTCTATCGGTATCAACTGCAGTTAGTAATATAAGCATGTGCTATTTTCGAGCCTAACATTTAAGAACAAACCCTTCAAAACTTATTTAACAGTTTAAAAAGTATATAAATCTTCAAAAATCAAATAAAGGCAAATGTTTCCTTCCACCTGAAATCACTTTAAAAGTGGAATCACTGGCCGCAAAGAACCTTGCTTACTGCTGAACTTAAAAGGCTTCCTTCCCACCTTAAGACTTTAAGCCTTGCGAGATTACCGCGTTTTCGCAAGAAATTGCATCATAAAGTAAGCCTCCATTTCACTAGGTAATCAAAATAAACTCTTTGCATGCACCGAGACCATTAATTAACTTTAATTGGACTTACGAGTTCTGCATGAAGTAGTTGATTTGCCGGGTAAATGGAGTGTATACGGCCCATCCGCATGGTGAATTGTTTTCGCAGTTTGCTTTCGGTTTGCTGTTGTTGTCATCAATAGATCTCTGGAAAGCAACATAACGAAGTGTTAAATAAAAAGATTAAAAAGTTAAAAATGTAATTAAGTAGATACTCCAGCCTCTGGATGGAGAAGGAGACTGACAACGCTATAAATACTTCAGTATGGTCGGGTGGGATATCATTTTTACAAATTCATTCATAAAATTTCCGCTCCCATTCAAACCAAGCGCTCATTCACAACTGTGTCTGAACTGCGGCTCAGCTCGGGGAGCACCGATGATTTATCGCCAACTGGTGATGTATGTACGTATGAAACGAGAGACTGCCCCAAGGAAGTCTTGCCCTTCAACTGTTCTAAGACATCGCAAATTCAAATTCAAAGTTTCAAGGGAGAAGCGCCAGTCAGGGGGAGTGGCAATTGGAGCCGTGTATGCATTTTATAATAAAACCCAGATATAGTCAATTAATGGACTACGTCAAGGGG
Organism: Philonicus albiceps; assembly: GCA_963969385.1. NCBI lineage: Eukaryota > Metazoa > Arthropoda > Insecta > Diptera > Asilidae > Philonicus > Philonicus albiceps. The sequence continues at coordinate 22,441,598 of OZ017773.1, read as the reverse complement.
GCCACGAAAGTCATGGAATATTAAGTTCGTCTTATCAACCGATAAGGTGCCAATTCTTGTTTTGACCACCCCGGCCCGCATATGATTCGCTTTTCATGTTGTTTTCTTTCGCATTGTTTGTGAATTTATGTTTTTTCCAAGAAAACAAGGTGATAAGACTTTTAAAAATCATTTTATTGCAATTTACATAAAGTCAAAAGTTCCGCAGAGGAGTTGTTAATTGGGACGGCGGTGTTAATACGTGCTGGCAGCTAATTTGCATTTATAAAGAGAATCAGATGAAAAATACCGGCAAATTATATAATGCTGGTGGTTTCGTTCTGATCACAATATACTTTTTAGTCAGTTTTTTTGGGTTATTTTTGGTACTTTTAGGTGTGATCGTCCAGTCGGTGGCGGCAGACACTTAGACCAGGCATTTGGATTTCAGAGTCCACTAAAATGTGAAATGTGGACTATGTCATTCACGTCAGAAGTCAGAGGATATTAAATTAAATTTACTCGTAAACGTGTCCCATCTCACCTCTGGGGCAACTAATTATTCATTCAAACAAAACAACAAAAAAAATAAAATTCAGAGGAAGTTGCTTTTTTGCTTTAGTAAAGCGTGTGGCTGGGTCTGCTAAGTATAGTCATGAATTTTGCGTTTTTAATGTTACATAGTGAAATTTATAGTTATTTTAAATTTAACGAAATATCTCTGATTTCCATTCAAATTAAATTTACCATAAATTGAAAATTATTCAGCATAAAATAAAAACATGAACAACATTATTTTCTACAAATGATACTTTCACTCAAATCCAGCTTGAAAAAAGCTTTTAACTTTAACTTTTAAATTTTTCTGTATTGTAGGCTGGCCGTTGAACATTAGGTAGGAATAAAAAAACGATTTTTTTTTATTTATTAGTATTGCATTATGTTTTCTTTAAAAGAATTTTTCATAAATTCGTCAAAAAAATCATAGTTAATTTAGGATTCATAAGGGGCCTCTGATAGTTCAGTTGTTAGCGCGCTGTCCTACCATCCCAGAGCCTGTGGGTTCGAATCCCACGAATAACCATGGTCTCCTGTGCTACGTGGTAACACAATGGGCCAAAATTGGCCTAAGTGTGCCTTTCTAGGCAGCCACAGCAACCTAACCTAACCTAACCTAGGATTCATAATCAATTATGCGTTCGAGCATAATACACACAATAGGTTAAAACAATTTTGCAATTTTTACTATTTTCATCGCTTAAAAGGGTGCGTATTTAATTAAGAGTTAAATTGAAAAATCTACACTTTTAAATTATAGAGATAGACTCAAGATTGATCTTAATGAGAAAAACTTTATTTTATTCAAAAATCATACAGAAAGAGTTAAAAAAGACTATGCTAATTTAATGATTTTTCAATTTGGTATTCATTATTCAGTATTCACTAAAAAATTGTGTTTGTAACGTTCTTATTAATTGTGCTCCATTTTGATTTGATGCTAGAAAGGAGGGGAGAAATAAAATGTTAACTGTGATTGAAATGTTTTTTGGCCGCTACTTTATATATATATTGTGTATTATAGTAACTTCCCTGTTTGCTTTTTCAACCGGATGCATTAACACACAATTGATATACCAATTATCATTTTATTATTGGAGTGTCATTTGTAATAATAATAAAAGTTATCATAAAATTAAGTAATGACTATTAAACTATTTTGAGATAGTGGTGTTTTAGGTAAAGTGGCCCGCTTGTGGTAGCTAGCGGTTTACTTTATCTTCTAGGGTGGTATGTTGAATGCATTATTAAATATTTTTATTGCTATAGCTCTAAGGAGGAAGAAGGAAGTTCACTGATGCATTATGCTTTTATTACACTAGTCAACTTCCGGAACGAATGATGATTTGATCAAAGATTTATATATATGGGCACACGAAGCATGCTTGAGATGTTGTGATTTCAGGTGTAAATAATACGCCTATTTAATGTATGTATGTTGTGTTTGTTGTTGTTATGTTTTTAAACAATTCAAAATCTAGGGTGGCGCCTTACCTCGTCTTTCCTTACGTTGTTTAAATTTGATCATTTTACTTCCTTTAAACAACAATTGGCTTCCAATTCTCTTCAGAGATAGAGCGCTGATTTATTTACCCAAGATAAAAATGTTCAGTTTTTATTAGTAATATTTCAATAGGAATACTCGAGTCTTCTAAATTTGGTAAACTTAGAAAAAGTCATATATGTATATAGTATATCCGTATACAGAGTTTAGGGTTTATTTGAAGGGATTTTTCAAGTTTTCTTATCACGTCTCTTCGGATAACATTCGGAATACTCTGGGATACTGACAATTTTTATCTCGGTGCATTCAAACGGAGAGGTTAGTTTAATGAAACAAAATTAACAAAAGTTATGCAAATTCAAATAGAAAAACTGATGAGCTATGTGACGACGATACTGAGCGATTACTAATGATAATAGCTACTGTTATGAATGCGGGATATACTTACATTAGTAAATATATTGCAAGTTTAAAAAATAAAAGAATTGAATTTACATTTTGTGGATAAATGGATTAATTTTTACTTATCAAAGCCTGCAAATTGTTTTTCATCTTGAGAAAAAATTGTTTTCCAAAGAATTTGTAAGACTAATCTCAATTGCAGCTTGGTTTCACCTCATAACATATTTGCTTCTATTGATTTTGATTTGTCCTCAAAGTAACATTATTCAGAAATTCCTTATTTATTATGGTTTGTTATATTCCTCCCGATCGCAGAATGGGCAAAATATGTATAATATTTTAATATTTTAATTGGAATTCGTTAATAATTTAATTAATTCAGACGACGATCACCTTTTGTTGGGTGATTTCACTTTATACGAGTACAGAGTTCAATGGATAGCTAATGGCGATGACTACCATCTCTTTAATAGACAAGGTTCTAAAGAGTCTTCATTTCTGGGATGGGTTTCATCTTCCGATTTTAGTCAGGATTCCCGCAGGGCAGTCAATTGGGTCCGCTTCTCTTTATTTTATCTATTGACTACATCTTACACTTTCTTAAAGCCAGCAATATTTCAATCTATGGAGCAATACAGGTGAAAGTGGGGATCGTATGATGAATTATCAGTCATTCGCTTCAGATCAACTTTGTTATCTCACAAGGCTTTAACTAAAACGATGGTTCTTAAAAAAAAAAAATAAAACAGATTTTATATGTTTTAGCCACATTCTTTTGAAATTTAGCCATTTCTAGCAACTTTTTCAGCACATGTTAGTCTCTTGACAACACTGGGTTAAATTTGTCTATCCATGGAAAGATATGCAACGGAAAACGAATGAACCTACGTTGAACTGATTAAATTATGTTAATGAGCGTAGATTGGAAGGGGAGCCAAGCCTGACAATATAACTGTGAAATTTAATTACAAATTGCGAAAGGAAAAAATCAAACAAACACCAATGTGGTGCTTCATTCAGATAAGATATCAACCTTAGTGCAAACATTAGATTCTTACATATTGGTAATTTTTATATTAATTTCTTTCAGGTATTTGAGGGAATATGTCGTTTTAGATTTATATAAGATTAATGTCTTAGTTCTACCCACATATAAATTTTTTTATATTCATATTCGTTTTTGTGCGAATTTTTAATATGATCTTTTTGATGGAACGTATTTATTACATATCGCCAAACGAGTCTCTGTGTTGAATTTAAAAAAAAAAAACAACTTATATGAAATAAAAGTAACTAGTTTTGACTAATGTGTTTGTAATACATAAAATTGGTATAATTTTCCAATACTAATTGGCATCTTTTTGGTCAAATTATGAATTAAACCGTTTTTCTGCTTAAATTATGAATTCCAACCTTTATGTAGTTATAGTGCCTATGCAAATTTTGCTCATAAGTGTGGCTTTATGTCTTCTTATGAATTTTTCTTTAATTTATTTTAATTTAATAGGATTTTTCGACTAGAATTTCTTGAACTAGCCTATTCAGCAACACAAACCAATAAACAACAAGACAATCAATCATAAAATAAAATTAACATTAGATCTCTTTCATTGTGTCTTCTAGTTGTTTTCCGTTAACATTTTCTTTATAAATAAACATACCGGTTTCCAATATAGTTATATATAATTCTATGCAAAATTGTTTTTTTCATTGAAAGTGAATGCATAAAAAGATCGCTTTAATTAGCAAAAAATTATTGAAAACACAAAAAGATTCCGATAGACACTACTCCGAATGTCTTGCTGATGCAATTTTGAACTGGCCTCAGTCACTCTCAGTCACTCAATCATATGTACAAGATTCACTATTGCCTTGGCAGCTTGCCGGCCCGTTTTATTATTTGTCTGTTGTGTGATTCCTAGGGAAAAACTCAGGGGCTACAGTCTACTACAGTCTACAGGTAGAAAAACCGATGGAAATTATGGACGGGTTAATATGTTTTAACGAGGGGCTCCGATGAGGTTTACCGGGCAGATTTGAACATGAAATTATAGGTTTGCAATTTTTCATATTTCCTTCCCAGTTTATGGGTGGCATAGCAATCAATCAATCGGTTTTCTAGAAGTAATAAGCGGCAAAATGATTCCTTCTGTTATATAACTGGTTGGGGCAAGTCCATAAAGCTTCGTTTCGACGGTGGATATAATGTGTATAGTGGTATTGTTCACCGGGAGGATGAATGCATTTATACGGTTGGACGACCATCCCATCTATATCCATTCCACCGGTGCACTGCAGCAGAAGTCAATACACAAGGTGACGTTCATACATAAGCACTTTGGTGACCGGCTGTCTGGTCGAGCTGAGGCTCCGCTAATTAAATTTTGCGGTAGAAAAAGAGCACTGCAACTTAAAAGACGAAAAACTGTGATATAACGTGCTTGGCTGGGACGAACGCGAGACGTCAATCGTCCACCATGTCACGACGTTTTATTTTCGCGTCTCGTCCCCGTCCGCGATATTACCGCACAGCAAAGAATAGAGCTAGCCTATAGCTAGTGCGGCTGTCTCTCCACTCTGATGGGCTCTGATCCGCTCCGAGGCGATGATGATACGCCTCGCTTACATCTTAAATATATGCGCAATTAAGTGATCCCCGACCCATCATTCCTCAGCGACCGTGTCACTTAAACGGCTAGCAGCACGCTAAATAATAAATAAAGTGGCCTGGCAAATTAGACGGGGCAAGTTATGATTTTGCTTAAAGAAGAAAGTCGGATACATTTTAGGTGTGATCTAATTTATGTCTTGGGAGACAGCGTCGAGACGAACGCTATAACTCTTTCGGCACCAAGCTGAGGCGGATCTCTTGATGCTGGGCATCGCGCCAAATGATACACCAGCTTATGCACCGTTCCTGTTTGCTGCTGCCGCCCCGCGACTTATATCGGATCTCTGGATATCATCCGCGGTGTATAATCTATTTAAAAGATGTTCAAATAAACTTTACGGGACGTGGTGACTCGAGATGAAACGGTCAATTGCAAGCTCAATGCCAAATCGCCGAGGAGACGCGGATATTTTTAATGTTTTAGCAATTTAGCACTACTATAAAAATTTAAATATTGTAAAACACACGGCTGACCATGGTCCCTGCTGGATGCCACCTCTCAATAAAACACCATGCACTATCAGGCCGGTTTCTTAATTGGATTGACGGGGCCAGCGGAGCACACCGAATCACCGAAGGGAAAACATTGCAAGAGATTAACATAATGGAAAGGACTCATGCACTAATCTAAGGACATTATGCGAAGGACCAAAACACTCACTCTGTGCATGAAGGCCCCATCGGCGGGCGCTAGACTAAACACAACAGCTAGGCACAAGACGGCGAGAACGGTTAACTTTCCAACAGCCATGTCGCACGATATCTCCACTTATCTTGCACTGTCCCAACTATTCAAAATTCAAAAAATTTACGCGAACTATAAGAAAGAGTTCGTTTTGACCAGAAATATCACCAACTTTCAACAATATGTCCAGCAGGTAGATTGGCTACTCCTGTTGAGCGCTAAGACGAAACGATACTGTTCTGGTTCGGCAGACCACAATAAATCCCGGGACAAACCAGCGGTTCGACTGAATCACACCACACTGCGATTGGACTTGTGAAGGCGCCGAGCGACTGAACTGAGTATCGGAGACTTATCAATATCGACGACTGGATGCTACCACTTGAAGTACTTTTATGCGAATGAATAGGTCTCATAGTATGCTTAGTATTTATAAACAGCGGCGCAATATCCCCAAAGAGGAGGGGAAATTTTCAAAAGAATATATTCACACACGAGACAGAACACAACGGTGGCGTTCGGGGACTGACCACGACGCTGCAAGTGGTGAGTTTTTCTCAGTTGCAAATTATCACAAAAAGTTTCTTTTCGGCCGGCGGCCAAACGACCAAAGACCGGGACAGTTTGCTACAAAGCGGGCGACCCCTCCGTAATAGTGGGAAAATTAAGAAAATTTTCTTTGGAGCGCATCATCTTCGGGGGCGGATTGATCGGGCTTCTTGGAACATCACCGATCATGATGTGATGCTCATCATTTTCTCGTTAATTTTTTTAACTGTTGCGGCATTTTTTTTACAATCAATGCCAATTCATTCAGCTTTCAATTTATTATAAAATTTTGAAAGATCTATAAAAATTGGCTGATCTTGATTATTTATTGTATTTTTTATATTTTTTACTACTTTGATCTTATTTGCAGTGTGATTTCAAAATTAGCATAGAGATAGAAGCTTTTATATGTTGTTTTGCAAATACATTTTTTTCCTGATAAATGGTGTGTATAAATATTTCGTAACTCCTATCATTCCGTTTCAGGTTTTTAATTGGTGAAGTGAATCATTCGTCTATTTTTTTTTAAATAAAATGGAAAATGCTGTTCGTGTATGATAAATTGCACCAGACAGTAATTTATAATAAAATAAATTTATATTCTTTGAGTTTTTTGACACGAACACTTCACGTCTTAGATGAAATTGATACATGTAAGTGGGTTTTTTTATTTTTATGATTTTATTCAGCTTAAATGAAGTTTTAATGCTTGCTAGACTTAGTTAAAGATAAATTTACTAAACTGTATACTAAAAAGATAGATAGGAAGGTAGCATTTATAAAATTATAATATATATTTCATTATTTTGTTATCGCAACCTAATCATGGTATACATTACAAAAGCCAAGTCGAAGTTCAATTAGGATATTGAATGCTAATGGCATATTTAGGCAAAGTATCGCACGGGCTACTTAAAGCTGGTTGCTCTCGTCAGTATTTCTTCACATGTTTGACTTCAAATATTAGTTACAAAAAATAATAGTATAGTTTTTTGATTATTTATCAAGTGATATACACTCTGTTTCAAAGTTATAACCGCACCTCTCGTTATACTGCTATTGACAAAATGCAAGAGCAGTAAAAAAAATAAGTGTCACTATTAGTTGCACTCTTAATACCTCTTGACATTTACCAAAACACATTCGAGATAATAACGGTTAATTAGATGTACAACGTGTTAAAGTGTTAAAAGTCGAAAAATTCGTTGTTTCATTGTTATAACCGCAGTGAATGAGGTAAGTACTTAAAGGCATTTTAAAGGATTTTTGAAAAATGTCTTTTGATAAGCTCCAGTGAAAATAATAATGCCGCGTGGAACAATACTTTCCGATCGTGAAAAAGGGTCAATAAACGCTTTTTGGAGTCAAGGTCTGTCAAAAAGGGATATTGCTCGAAAAATCAATAGATCCGACCGTGTTGTCAGGAATTATTTAAATAAAAAGGACAGCTATGGCAACAGGACTTATAAAGGACGAAAAAAAGTCCTACGCGATTCAGAAGTGAGGAGAATTTGCCGTGCTGCATCAAATTCCACATCGTCCGTGTCGACGATTAAGCGACAATGTCATGTTTCGGCATCAAAATCCACCGTTTGGCGGGCTCTAAAAGGATCTCCAAACATCGTCAGAGAGACCATGAAGAAAGCACCGCGCCTGGACCAAAAACATAAGGAAGCGCGACTTTCTTTTGCTCGAGATCATATGGCGCAGGACTGGCATCAAGTGAGAATAATTTTTAAAATTTCGTAATTGCCTTTAAAACCCCAGTACACTCCTTTTTTGCCTTTAGGTGGTTTTTTCTGATGAGAAAAAATTTAATCTTGATGGACCAGATGGTCTCAATGGATACTGGCGAGATCTGCGCAAGGAACCGCGTTATTTCTCGCGAAGAAATTTTGGCGGTGGTTCCTTGATGGTATGGGGTGCTTTTAGTGCTCATGGAACTGCTGATCTGGCGTTTCCATCCTGCAGAATGAATAGTGCCGAATATCAGGCAGTTCTGGAAGAAAAGCTTATTCCATATATGGGCCGATTCTTGGAAAAAAATTTAATTTTTCAACAAGATAACGCTCGGATCCATGTCAGCGCTTCGACCAAGGAATGGTTTTTAAGGCATAATATCCATTTGCTCGGTTGGCCAGCATGTTCTCCGGATGCTAATCCCATGGAGAATATCTGGGGTTGGCTAGTGAGGAAAGTTTATGCTGACAATCGGCAATTCAACACGGTGGAAGAATTAAAAAATGCAATTCAAACATCCTGGAGTCTTTTGACTCCCGAAACGTTGAAACCTTATGTTAATTCAATGCCGAATAGAATTTTTGAAATTGTAGCAAATAAGGGAGAAGCAATAAATTATTAATTTTCTATTTTTGTTAAATTTTGTCAAGTTTTTCTTATTATTTCATGATGAACCTCAGGTGCGGTTATAATAATGAAACATCATTTTAAGCACTTTTTTCATTTTATAACGAACAAACATTGAATTAACCGTTATTATCTCGAATGTGTTTTGGCAAATGTCAAGAGGTATTAAGAGTGCAACTAATAGTGACACTCATTTTATTTACTGCTCTTGCATTTTGTCAATAGCAGTATAACGAGAGGTGCGGTTATAACTTTGAAACAGAGTGTATTTTATTCAAGTAAATTGTTCGACTATAAATTCAAAAAAATATTAAAAGGTATGAATTTAGTTTCTAACGTTTAAAATATACTTTTCAAAATGATGTTAAATCCAATAAAATTACTTAAATTATTAAAATATGCAAAGTAAGTGAAAAACCAGATTCATCTCTATCTGCTGCAGAACATGTATTTCTTGATATTATTAAGGAAATGATAACAAAATGTTTGGAAGATGCAAAATGAGGCTGAAACTGTAGGTCGTTTAGAATACATCGATTCATTTTGACCACTTTCAATGGGATTCGTACAAGAAATAGAAGCTTTCAGTTCAGAGGTCAGAGGGTTAGCGTCACTTTTTCTCAGTAAAATAAATATTTTATGGAAAGCATTTTTTTGTTTAGCTAAAAATAAGTATATATACCATACTTGTAGCTAAAATATTTAAGTTAACAGCGAAGCAACCCCTTAACGAAAAATAAATGTTGTACATATCAGGGGTATACAATCAAAATTGGTAAAGTTCACAGTGCCAAAATGTTCAGTAAACGATAAAAACGATTAATAATTACAGGTAACTATTCTAATGTTAAACATTATTTATATGCAGAATGTAATACATTATGGAAATACAAGTGTTCATCACGCTCAGTTCAATACTTTTGAGTAAAACCTCAAGTATAAGATGGATTTTCCCAGTTTTGTTACCAAGTTTTGGACTTTACTAAGTTTGTAACTGAATGTTTAGGACTTTCCTATATTTGTTACCAACTTTCTGGATAGGGTTGGTTTCAGGCGTGAGTGAAATGGAGGCAATGGAGCTTTCCTATTGGTCGAAAAGGACTTTACGCAAATTGAAACTCAACTCACTTGGACTATGCTAGGTTTGTTTGTAAAGTCAATTTTCAATTTGAAATAACAGTCGAGATTACTAGAATTTGTATAAAATTATTCTACGGGGTAAATATAGATACGGAAAAAAATGTGTTGCAATTTAAATCTCACTTTTAAAATGTTGTGGACTTTACCAACTTTGATTGTATACCCCTGATATATGAGCTTTTTCTGGAAATTTGACATGCTCGTAGGCGATTTATAGTTATTAGCTCCAAAAGTATGTTTACAGCTTTTGTAAAAGCTTAAACCTTCCTTAAAAAACGGTTGGAAATCTAAACATAATTGACAAAGAAATCCGACAACGGTTAATTTTCAGCCCTTGAAGGGGGTTTCCGCCTTAAGGGTTTCACTAAGGGTATTTTGATTAAACAGTTTATAATAGCTATAAACGAGTTCAAAAAAATTGAATACTGATTTTTTTTTTAAATTATGTATTTAAATAAAAAAAAAATTTCTAAAGAAGAAAATTTTCCAAACTGATGATCTTGAATGTATTTAAAAAACATTGCAAAGAATTAGTTAAAGTGAAAAAGAGACCAAAGATCCTTTGTATAAGAACATTATCCTAAAGCCTTCAAGTGTGCAGACAAATGTACGTCTATGACTAAAACATCAATAAATGTTAGTAAGCATTTAAATGTTATTGCTAGCCAGTTGAGATTGAAAAAAATTTAAGAAATTTATAGTTTTACAGGAAAAACAAGATAATTATTCAAGTTTCCCTTTTTTAAACTACTTCTCATATCTCTCGAAGCCGATTTTTGAACCAGAGTTCATTTACACACTTTTAGCTTCGATATTGTTTATAATTTTTATAAGATAAGTCTATCAATAAGGATTCATTTCAGCGTTGTCTAAAAAATTAAATAAGGTGAATTTGACTTCTTCTATTAAGAAAAAATAAACTTACACTTTGTTGTCATCTACGAATGGGTGATTAATTTTTAATTTTATTGTTCTATTTATTTATGACTTTCTCAAATTAACCAAAAATAAAAAAAAAATATGATCTGAATACCGACGTAGCCATCAATGGTTTATTATTGTTTAGTTTTTATCGTAAATTCCCAGCCATAACCATAAATTTTACTGCATTTTTTATGAAAGTATTTTGAAGAGATTACTACACGTCGATAATTTATAGTAAGGTTTTTATTGAACTGATTATTGATATCATAAATTAAAAAAGTGAAAAATTTGTAAAATTTATTACATTGGATCCATAAACGCTAATTTCAATAAAGAATTTTTACAATATACTTATAGGGCAATAGCATAGATTAAAAAAGCATTTACAGTAATGACGTGTATTGAGAAATGTTGGCAATTTTACGATTATCAACCTTTTGCAGAGACCCTCATGATTAGGTTTCGAAAACGAATAATTTCAAAATGTCCTAAACTAAACGACACTATGACTTTTATAAGAGGTTCTTTGAAGTAGTGCAATACCATTAGCTCTTCACAATAAATATTCATAACGGGCGGGTTATGCTATGCTAAACACTCATATCGGGTTCCATAAACACAATTTTTTTTAATTTGCTAAATAGAAATATTTAGATACCTATATAAATTTTTACAGCCCTATCTGTCTGTATGATTGCGCTAAATTCGAGAATGAATTTTGGGTTGTAAGCACACTGTGAAGATCCGCAATTCTTGAGCAAGATTTATGTGTACTAAAAATTACCCTATCAATTGTCAGCCCTACTAATGCTCAGCTCCTGCATTAATGGTATTAATGAAACAAGTCGGGGAAAAAATTTGCCACCGGGATGAGGTCGGCTACTATTATAAATTATAAGCTGTTTTTTTGTGACTTCGGCCGAGACTAATTATATAAGTTTTCTTTCAAGATTGATCTAATTGATAATTAACACTTCTGTTGACCCCCTATTTTCTCCAACTAATCATTTCTATTTAGCTCTACGGAAATTATTATTAAATTTACCAGCCAACAAATTCAAGAAATACCTTGTGATATCCTAATAAGATCAAATGCGTTGATTCTTAAATTTAATAACATATTTCGTGGAATAAAACTATAATATATTGAAAAAAATTTAAACATGACCAATGACAGTTTTTCTCGGAGATCAGAACAGAACTGATCTTGAAATCAGCAGCAGTTATAGCGTTTTGTTTGGATTTTTGGACGAATTAATGTTGCAAAAATAAAACTTTTTCTAGTAAATGGTGAATACACCATAGCAATAAGTCGAAGTATATTTTACTATACAAAGTGTAAATGTTATGTTGTCTTCGAAGTTATTTAAAAAAATTTAAATTTAGTTTTTATAGTATAGCTTAAATCACAGTTGAGCCTATAATTGAGTATTAAGGCGTTGGTGTATAAATAATCTATGAATTTATGCTTTAAAAGAGGAAATACACGTATTTGAAAAAATCCGATATCTTCTTTTGATATACCCAAATGCTTTTAAAATGTCACTCAAGTCAAGTGATGTGCGAATCATCAGCTCCGGGGAGAAAGTTACCGTTAAATGGACATTCTAATAGAATTCGAGAAAGTATGAATTTTATAAACAACCATCATCATATTGAATCTTCAAATTTTTATAGCATATATTTGAAATTAATGGCATCAAATTACTTTTAGTACTACTTAATTACACTTACATTTAAATTCGTTTAATATTCAAAAATTATGGTTGTCATATTACGTTCGTAATTTTAAATTTCAAAAGCGGATTCGTAATCAACATCCAAAAATTCCCAATACCAATTTTCAAAGCAATCTCTTGAAATTTAATCTTTTTGCTCCTCATTTTCAATCTCAAATATTCAATATTTTAAGCATCGGTGGCCAGTTTGAAATTTTATTACCCATACATTCCGTCAAAAAATTAAAAATATCAAACTTAGCACCTAAGCAGGATTGAGCACTAAACAAATTTTTGATTTTATGTTTTTTGTGTACAGGGCGTTTTATATAGCGTATGTAAAAATAAGTAAGATGAAAAACAAAAAATTATATGTCAGGGAGGCCATCTCAACCGTTTAGGAGTTACAAAGTGATTCATAAATTTTTAATTTTTCATGATATGTAGATCACTATTTTATTTTTGTCTTTTACTTTATCATTCTCATCGAACTCACTCCAAAAATCGACTATTCTAATGTTCATTTCAAAAATGTCAACTTACTTTCGAAAGTCCAAAAATACTTTTAATTTTCCTAAAGTTCAGCTTTCTTTCCGAAATTAATGTAATTAATACTTCTGTAAGTGCCACGGAAAAACCAGGGAAATCCCGCTTGGTCTTAAATAAGTAAATTAAAGATTGTAGCATATCTTCTCAGCCAGTGCCGGATTTACCTAAGACGGGGCCCCAAGCAACCTCAGGTTTTCGGGGCCCTCATTCTAAAATTAAGCCCTCCCCCCAATATTTTAAAATATTAAATAACCAGTTAATTTTGCAAAATCAATATATTATACAGTTTACTTATAATTTACGAACTAAATTACAACTTTTTCCTACTTTTCGCAGTCGCAAATTGATGAATGACATCATCAAAGTCAAGTTTTTGAAGCTTGTCTTTTTCGATAAAAAGTAACGAAAGACACGAAATACGAGCGACCGAAGCGCCAACTATACGCGCGAAATACAGTTTTGAACTAATTTAAATTCGTTTGAGGACAATGAATAATCGATATTGTTTACATGGATTTTTTCATTTTGCAATTTTATTTATTTTTTTTTTTTAATTTCCGAATGTATTTTCAACATTTTTCAATTTTTGGGGCCCCTGTCCAAGCGGGGCCCCAAGCAATTGCTTCCTTTGCTTCCTGGTAAATGCACCACTGTTCTCAGCAGCACAGGCGTTTGTAAGGACGAGCAGCAGTATGATAATCTGGAAATAGCGTCGAATGTCTGTGGTAATAAATAACTCAGACGGATCGGCACAAACAGTTGTGTTCGTAATTAAGTGCTGAAAGGGTAAAACAATAACTGAACCCCTTTTGACAAGTACGATTCAAATTTTGTGCAATTCTAAGAAAGGAAGCATAGGTTCCCTGTGCATGGCCATAAAGTCCTTCGCACATGTGCAATGAACAAAATAGGAAACAGGCACCTTCTTAATTGAACATGTCCTAGCATGCGCATAGTTTAGGCGCCAAAGGATTTAGTTATGACCAGGTTAGAGGTAAAAAAGTTTAGGCAAGATTCGGGATATTATCGCGGAGTACTCGTTACTTGGACACCATCGGGCGTGATGCTGAGTTGTGTCCTGCTGCAGTTTGAATTTGAGAGTTGTAGTCTTTACACTTCTATTTTTAATTTTAATTAAATCTTATTACTAAAAAGGTACTAAGTCCTTAGGTGCAATACAGGTAGAATAATCAGTTCTTTAGAAAACTCTTACATAACACAAGTTATTGCTCTGTGATTGAACAAGTCGTAAAAAAAACAAAATTTTCTAAGAAGATACGCAGGTACTTCATTTTCATTTTATTGCTGCAGTTAAGTTATGACAAGTTTAATTAAGTTGGTTTTATTGTGTTTATTATCCTCTAGAGAAAACGTGCATCATAAAACTTATTAGAAACAACATCGAATTTTGATTTTTGAAAAATCTACCAATGATTTCATTTCAATACGTTTTCTTATTAAAACAAAAAGAAAATACTCAATTCTGCATTGTTGGTATACATATTTAAAAATAGAATGTTAATCATTCGAAACATTACATTACATTTGATTTAAAATTCTATCTATTAAGTGGAACTTCATACAGAAATCTTGTGGAAAGAATCACTAGTGTGATTGTTTTGTTCACCGAAGCGTACATATCAGGCAAGGGTTTACATAATGCACATTTTTAACGGTTTGAGATAGACTTAAGTCTGCGCGGACTGTCATGAGGAAATCCGACAAAGGTTCCGATGCACTGCAAATCACTCAGACTTCAGTCTAAACAGTAGCGCTACGCAGACCAAAGTCTATGTTGTGTGGACCCAGTATACTCGTAAGTCTAAAAATTTATTCGAGATTTTGCTTTAGCGTCTAAAAATTGACCACGGAAGGCTTTGGTCCGCTTCATACTCCTTCTTTTTTTTGTCCTCTAGCCGCAAAAATTGATGTAAAATTTCAATCTGCCATTGCACTCGTCAGGACGAGAGAAAGATTGTAAATCAGGCCAGTGATCTCATTGCTTCGACACTTACACTCCGTAGCTCGCCTGAGGATACGCTTCGGTGATATTGGCGAGCGAGCAAGAATGCAACCGGCATCAAATTATCCACGCGCTCACACTATGTAGTCACTGTAGACTAATATCAGAATGCAATTTGATCAACCCAAGTTCTGATGAGATTGTTATCCTCCGCTGCCAGGTTATTAACACTAGTACTACCAAAACCAGTCAATTTGACTGGTACTAAATTCCTCCCTCATTTAATTGTATATTTTTGAAATTCTCTTCTGATTTATGCCAAAGTTTAATAGAATTGAGAATTACGACATATTCAAAAACCTTTTTTTATTAATAATTATTAATTCAAATTTAAAAGCGTATTAAATTAAAGGTGCAGAAAGTTGTTAAGATTACAGACTTTCGCGCCGGTAGTTCTAGTGTTAATTAAATAGTGAAAACAATTATGCAGTCACCAGTGATTAATTTCAAAGGTGGGTAGCAACTGTAAGTTAATTTATTTATCTTGCTCGTATGTCTGTTAAAATAAAATATAACCATATTATTGTGTTATACTTATGTTTATTTACAACAATAACACATTAATAAATTTTGTTTATTTTTTTATAATTTTGCATTGTATATGTATTCGTTTTACTAAAAATTAATTCCGAGTAGCATAGTAACCGTGTATAAATTAACAAGAGAGAAATGTGTAAAATTTTCAGCTTGGCTTTCATCTTTAATATTTTATTCATTAAATACAATGTAATACAATAACAAATAAAAAAATGAATAGATACATATATTAACACTTTAACAAAAAAATGCATAAGTAAAAAGAGGTAAAAACCCTTAAGATATGGATCAAAACGTTACTAAACCTTGTGTTAACATCATAATTATCTTACGTTCTTTAGTTTCTTCATAGAAAAAGTCGAAATCGAGATTGACGAAGTAAAGAAAGAACCTCCGTTCGTTTTTCAGGACAAAGGTAGGAATGTTGTCTACACCACAAATCCTATACCGGCTGAAATATTGTGAAGAAGCGGATGCAGTATTGCACAATCTTCTTGAAGATTAGAATCTTGTTCAGTTATTACCAACACTGCAAGGTAAGTCTTCACAGTTTATTGTTGTAAAGAAATTTAATTTTGGTTTTTTTTTTGTTAGTAAATTAGTCATTGTCTAAGATATGCTGGTAGGCAATCCATTTAGGCGGACAAAAATAATATAAATATAAGAATAAGTTAAATAGCTTATTTATGGCAATTTCCATGAAAATTCTGCACCTGTTTCTTCTATCAGCATCTCAGTTTTTAGTAACAACTGAAAAGTCCCATCACAACTGACATTGATCTTTTTTTTTTTGTGTTCTTCCAATTGTGGTACCATTATCATCTATTATTACACTTATGTTTTTCCAGATGCAGAAGTAAACCGGCATTTTAGGAAAATTAAAAACATTTTTTTCAAGTTCCGAAAGTGAGTGTACCTGGAGGAGGACTGTCCGGTCGGGCGGCTTGTACCACGGGTGGTGCATATACAACAGGAGAAGCAAAATTTTTAAGAATGGAAATGTCGAATGAATACTAGTGCTGTTACTCTCAAGCTGATCATCGCAGGTTTATTAGTGAGAGCTATTTTTTTTTCTAAATTCAAAGAAAGAATCGCTGGTTAAAGTGAATGAGCGATATGTGATTATATTCATAACAATGTCGGCAAATGGAAAAGAATATGAATAAGACATACAGATGCCGCGAACTGTAAATAAGGTCGGGGACGTGTTTACTTGTTAACCTTACTGCATGAAGCGAAAAAGATACAAGGATGGTGCGCTTTAAATCTACCGGATTTCACCTCAAGTATAGAGTGGCCAGAACCGTTACTAAATTTGATCCGACTGGACTTCTTTGTGTTTCAAAGGCTCCTTTTCAGGTTTAATAATGGGAATAGTTGTAGCTATTTTCTATTTTTCGAAAAATTTGAGGATTTAAGTACGGATTGAAAATGAAGGTTAGGAAAATAATCCCTTGTATCTGTTTATATACCTCGGCCTTGAGGTTGTCTTCCACAGCTATCGGTCAATATGTTTCTAAACACAATATCTAACCTCTGCGAAAGGTTAATCTATGGAATGTTCAATATCTGAAAATAACCTAATTCTCGCTCCTTAACAATTAGGCTTCAGACTCAGGTACACTACTTGGCACCAGCGTCAAAGAATCATATGTTATCTCAAAGAAAAACATGAGTTAGAATGATAATTCATAGACAGGAGTGGTATTTCTCGACATTGAAAAAACTATCGATTCTTTTTGGCACGGGCATTAATTTATAAAATGATCAATTTATACTTCCTTGTCCCATATAGTGAAAACTGTCTAAAGTATACTAACAAAAATAATATTTTTTGATTTTCATTAACAATATACTGTATATATGTATATATAACTGAAAATGTGGGTTGTAATATCAGTCTGCTTGCAGATAACACAGCCTAATTAACAAGTTGGAAAAAAAATCTAAACTCGCTGCAGGTTTACGCATATAAAAACCGATACAACCAAAATATCCTACGCATATTAAAGTGGCAAAATAATTAAACTATTACTACCAGAAAGGCCACTAACATTTAATCAACAAGATATACTATGGTCAAACGACATAAAATACATTACTTCGGAGCCCGCTTAGCCAAAACACTTGATATACGTGTCAACAAAACTACTAAAAAGCAAATAAATTAATAAGAGACTTAAAACCTCTCATAAAACTTCAATCTCTGTTGGATACTAGCAGTAAGCTTTTAATACACATTACACATACAAATTCATACCAAATGCAAAACAAAATAAAATAAATAAAATAAAATGTTTAAAATCATAATTACACTGATTTGGTACTGTTTAACAAAATTATTATGCGATGTGTAGTTCACAGTAATTATAATGTAAGATTATTATGGTAAGAAAAGTTACCATATTTCCTTTTTGAAAGATATTATGGGTACATTTTGAAGCGTTGTCAATTCTGTAAATAAAATAATTGAACTACTTTAAAGGTTCGGAGTATAAAAGAACTAATAGTGCGCAACCGACGTGTGCAATTTACGATCCTCAGTTGTTTATGTGAAATCACCCGAAGTGCTTTTGGCGATTATTAATATGGATAAAATTATTGAACGAGTTTGTTTGAAACTTTGTGTTTTAAACTAAATTTCATGTGTTGAAACTTGAAAATTGTGCAGAAAGCTTATGGGGACTTTGCTACGTCTAGAACACAGGCATAAGAGTAGTACAAAACAAGATGATCGTAAACTGCTCGAAGACTTGCCTCGTTATCGAGGCCGATCACCGATCGGCAATAAATACTAAAGAAAACGTAGCCAAAATTCATTTCCTTGGTGCTTGAAAACCATCGGGTAATTGAAAGAAAGATTGCTCGTGAACTTGACATCTATAAAAGATCCGTTCACTACATTTTGCTCGATATTTCGGGCGTGAGATGCATTACTGCTTTACACCTCGTTTTTTTTTTCAAAAAGAGTACCAGAAAAACAACAAACATTTTTGAGCATGCAAATGACCCTACATGGGTTTATGAGTATGACCAGCCAACAATCGTCAGAGTGGTGCTTCAAAAACGAAGCAAAAGACAAAATCCGTGCAAAAATCACTCAAAAATCAAAGTTATGCCGACTGTTTTCTTTGATTGTCGCGATGTTGTCCACAACCAAGAGGGTCACACACACGTCACAGTCAATAGAGAATATTACTTAAGCATAATGCGGCGTTTGCGTAAGTCTATCCGTAAAAAGAGGTCAGATTTATGGAAGAATAACAATTGGAGTTTTCACCACGGGGCTACGGGGTTATACGCTGGCATATGTGTATTGCTTCTGAAGGAGATGACTTTAAAGGCGTCAAATAAATTTTGATTAAAAATTAAAAATATAAGTATGTTTTATTGACAAAATCCGAGTTGTATTGAGCCCTCTTTTCTTGATTTACTCCATAACTCTGAAATTCTAATTTATGTCTTTAACTTAACTTTTAATCAGCAAAGCCAATTTTGCTTTGGGCTTCGTTAAACGTTGTTCTAATGAATTCTCTAACCCTTATGTCACCAAATCACTCTCCATCTTCTTTGTCAAACCACCTTCTTGAGTATGCCTCTCTGGTCATCCTCGCAATGCACACTCATTAATAGGATTTAGTTTGTCCAACGCAGATTCATTCGCATTGCCCCGCGTGATCTCCCTTAGACAGACCACCACCCTTATGAAAACCGCCTAAAACTATTCAACCTTCAGTCCCTCACCCTACGTCAAGATGTCGCCGATGTTGTTTTCGTCCACCAAGTCGTCGGTTCCATTGATTGCCCTGACCTCTTTCGTAGTATATCCTTTAACACTAACTCCCGTAACGTTCGATCTGTCCCTACCTTTCGCCTTGGAAGTTATCGTACTAACTATGGTCACTTCGAACCCTTTACTAGAATGCTGTGGATGGTCAACAACTATGCTACCTTCGATTTCCATCTCCCTAAAACCTCCCTTAAGCATGATCTATACCCAACTGAACCCAACCCTTCAATGAACCATTGGCTCCACGCCCCCCTGGCCTAGACATAAGTAGGTTAATTCAATTAATTAAATAGCTTTTTTATTTATCTTTGTATAGTTTATAAATAAATAAATAAACATTTAACTCGAGCGAAGTAAATAAAAAAAGATTTAACTAAATGGGATCGTATCGTTACATAATCTTCTCTTAGTTACTCTTAGTTAGTCTTAGTTACTCCTTAGTTTTTAAAGAAAATAACGATGAAAATATTTTTAAAATCGGTGTATATTTTCTCGAATTTATCGAAACCATAAACCAGACACAATTCGCATTTATATAGAAAAACACATTTCTTTAATTTTAAGTACCCTTAGGTTTAAGGGTCGCGGTTTTAGATATAAATACGGAATGAATTGAAAGTGTTATCAAGTGTTAGTCAATTAACTTTTTTAAACAGATTCTTCATTGAAGAAAAATTAATATTTTTTATTGTTGACATTTTTTAAATCTTTATATCTTTCGCAATAAATTTAGTCAGGTTATGTCGAAAAAATTAAAAATATGGTTTTTGTTTTAAAATGTGAAATTTAGTAATGATAATTCGCGTGCAGGCAATTCAACCAAAAAATATACATATACATATGTATGTATAATTGGTCAAGTTTATTACATAATTCGGTTGAGCTGAACCTAAATTTTCATTATATTTATTTTAATTCATATTATTGAATTAGAAACATTAACGAGCTACGGGAAATTTTTGCGTGCCAATTAAATATAAACTATTAAAATTATGTTTTTTTGACAAAAATTTATTACATTCCGTTTATACATGGGTTGTTAACAATATTTCATACAAATTTTACGGCAAAGGATTAAACTGATGCTTATTAATAATTTTTAAGAATAAGAATTTAGAATTGTTATCATCAATGCATACATTTTTATTCATACAAAACTTTAAATCTTGAATTGATCATTGTTCAGATTATTTTTTTAAAATTGAATAAATTTCCCCTGCGTTCACCCACGTATAGGTGGCTTGGGCAAATTCTGACTAAAATTTAAATGTTTACAGATGCTAACTACATTATTAGAAGGCAATATACGCCTAATTCGTCAAGTATTATATATTTAAATCGAAAATGCAATTGACTAAATTTTAATGTTTTTTTGATACAGTTTTATGGTTGTTTTTCCATACGCACAGATTAATATTTAGACTTTGGTACATACGAAGTTGAAATTTTAATATTATACTAATCTAAATTTAAGTTATAATTTACATTATGGATAATGAAAAGAAGTAAAATCTCTTTTTAAAATACAGTCATTGGAAAGTCAATTCAATTCAATTGGTTAGTTAGTTTCCAGCCATGCAAATTAACTTTCCAATTAGCCAGTGACTAAATTTGTTCACAACTCACACAGGCCCTGAATTGTATATGTATGTAATATAGTAATGGAGAATGGAAATAAAGCTATTAAATCTTTGTTTAAAATATAAGTATTAGAATAAAAATTACCCTAAATTTCACATAGTCACCATTTGCATAATATAGCTAATATAATATATTAGTTTATTTAGAATAGTGATAAAATGCTACTCGATTCTACTTTGTGTATAATTCTCAGAGGGTCATGCTGTATGCTCGTATATAAAACAATCTAAATTTTCGTTTTTTGTATTTTTAGAAGCATTCAATTCACTTTAATTCATTACTTACATACGGAACACCTTACACCTTACATACCACCAAAAATAGCCAACTGACTAAGCCAGATTAAAATTAATATTATTATATATTAATAAATAAAATAATAATAAAATTGATAAATAATCAAGTAAACAAATTAATTATTATATTAACTATATTTCTAAATTTAATTGAAAGCAAGAAAATGATTACATAAAAAACGTTATACTCAAACCATATCACCAATTATTCATTCATTGAACATGCACTTCAGACCAAATACACAAGGCTAAAAAATAAACGTACAAATATAGAAACATCGTAAAATTAATGTTGTACAGGGTGTTTGGAAGCCGGGTGCCAAGCCTTAAGCGGGTGACACCATTTAGAACATTTTGGGCCATATATATCTTAGATGAAATCTGTTTTTTCTTTTTCTAGTTTTTTTTCAATTAACCCAATTTCTGACAGTTAATTGCCAACGATGCCCTAGTTAAAGTTTGTATGTTACTTTTTCCTTGTTGAGATTGATATTTATATTTTAAGAGGGTCATACAAAATAAAAAAAATATATGGTTTAAATTCTGTTGAAAGCAAGCATATTATTATTTGCTATTTAATATTATACGTTGAATGAATAAATTGGCATAAGAGTATGATTAAAAAATCTTCGTAAAGTTATAAAAATATGTGCTTGCGTTATTACTAAATAATTAAAAAGACATTTCGGCGGCAGCCGATTTCAATGTGGTCTTTAAAACACGAACAAAACAAGTTAGAATTCTGATCAAATTTTATTTATGTATTTATTAATTAATTCAATCTGAGAAATGCAATAAAATAATTGGTAAAAGCGACAAGAGTTCGTACTTTCTTCTGTATACAATAAATTCTACATTTCAATATCTATTTTGATTACATTTTGCATTTATTGAGTCAAAATTATAACATATTTTAAAATTCGGACATTAGTCAACTAAGTTATTATTTAAAGTGTGTATTTAAATAGGTTTTCCTTCTTTCAAATATTAGACAGTATCGCAAAATTGGGTTCAAATTCGAAATCGACACCCGTAGTTGTTAGTTGGGTTACACCCACGTATTCCGATTCTCTGTTACTAATATCTAATGGAAATTTACCTGTAAGTCAGAAATTCGATTATAGTTGAAAATCAATAGTACAGGTGTTTTTAAGCTAAAATAATTAAAAAATTGTCGATATCAGTTTTGAGGAATTTACATTTATGATGTAGTTAACGGAAACGAAAGAATGGCTATCGCATAGACGGATAGCTCAAAGGGTATTTTCGCGGGCTTTTTAAGGTTTGAGTTTAAGAGAAACTCAAGTGTACCTTCAAATGATACAGATCTGTGATCAGGAACATCGCAAGCTTTTGTCACCTTCCAACAACAAATAACCAGCATCGTCGGCAAAAGCCTGAATCGAGCACAAAAAGAATCGCAAGACGATTAGGAGTGTCTTCATATACAGCTTGGAAGATTCTTCACCGATAAAGATTACATCCAGATCACCATCAGTACAAGGACTTCTGGAAGCAGATTTTCGGAGAAGTTTGAAATTTTGCACTTGGTTTCTGAAATGCGGCATAGATAACAGGATGTTTCTAGACCAAATTCTGTGGACAGATGAATCGCAATTCACTAAAGATGGTTTCACAGACTCCCTCATATCTGCCCACATAGGACAAAGGCCATATCATTTCAGCATAAATTCAGAGTCAATGTTTAGACATCATTTAATAATTTGCCGCAAGTGTTTTATACCCAAATTTATGCAGACTTTTTGGAGACCACAACTACTTGAAAGTAGCTTCCACTTTCGGAAGTGAGTGTACAGTGTGTGGTGGTGGGTCAACATTGCTGATATTTTTGGAAAGAATATTTGGGTAGTCAAAATTTTTGCGTGAGTTCGATGCGTAGTAGACCAAAAATTACATAGAAATAAAATTGGCATATCTATCTTGAATTTTGGCATCATTCATTTTCCGATATCGCTTCATTAGGTAGGCTACAATAGGAAAGGAAAGGAATAAAATCTGCCTTATATTTAATAAAATATGGATTCATAGAATTTTAAATTAATCGTCTCTTTTTTCAAGTGCGAAAATGAAATCATGAATTATTTCCTAGAACTGAATCATATCAAATATATTTGATATTTGAATCGAAAACTTATCACTTACATTATTTAACCTGATAACGATGTAAAATGTTAACATATTCAATGAAATACTCGTAGTGATTAAGGCGGAGTTGTAGCATGTTGTAAAAATTCCCAAACAAGATAAGCATGTTTGCAAAATCTCTAGAAATTCTGTTTACTATTGCGAAATCATGTAAATGATACACAACCATTTTTTTGTTATAATTTGATGAATAAAAGTGAAAGTTTGCGAAGTTGTCAGCAATTAATGTTCCCTTGACATCTTTGTGGTTTTTGTGAACGATTTTTGTTGCGCAAAAAGATTTTGAGTAAGCACTTTAAGAATAATAATCAATAATTATATTCATACGCGAGATAATTTAATTATTATTTATTATGATTATTTTGTTATCACATTTGAAAATTTACCACCATTAATAGCTTGCATGATATGCAAATTCAAAAAAAGCATTTAAATTGATGAAGTTTTTTTATTAAGAAATGCTCTTAAGGTACTTAAACCTTATTTTGTATCCAGCAATTTATTCAAATCACCTATTCTAAAAGAACAGTGAAATTGATGGGGAATTTATATTGAAAAAAAATATTTTTTTCTTATCAATGATGATAAAAGTTATTTAAGCGTTTTTGAAAAAATTGGAAGAAAAAAATATTCAATTTTTTTAAAAATATAAAAATGGATAGTTGTCGACCAATTAGTAGAGTTGTCAAATATGAAAAGCAAAAGAAAATACGATTTTACAACAATAAATTATTAGAATATACTTCTTTACGCTATTTTGATTCAATTTAAGGTTTTTATAGTCAGTTTGCAATCTGAAAAGGACAATTATAAAAATTAGTATGTAAATAAAGATTATTTTCTTTTTATTAATTTAAACGTAATCTCTTTTAAATTCTTAACAAGAAAGTAAGTAAGCAATCACAATAAAATTATATCAAACATAAACAGGAATTATTCTTCTAAATATCGAGCAATGATATATGAAACGATGTTTTGTATTAGTACAATATACTATACACAAGTGTTTTTTTAGTGGGTATGTCAAAATGAGTGAGACGAAAGATCTGGGAGTTATAGAGTGGTTCGTAAATTCCAATTTTCTAAAGTAAACACTAATCATCTTGTGAAAAATATCGTGCTGGTTTTAGTGTTTTGCCTGTCGATGCTGATTATTTGCTGCTTGACGTCGGCAGAATCTTGTGATGTTCCTGATCGCATATCCATCCTATTAGAAGTTAAATTTCTGGCTTCTCTTAACCTCTGGAAAGTCTGCGATAATATCCCTGTTTGGGGTAGCCGTCGATTTGGGGTTTCCGGAGAGTTTTTCTTTCTTTTCCGTCTACTACACCGTAAATGGTAATTATGTGCCATATATCAGCATAGATCTCAAAAGTGAATTCGGCTATTTTTTAATTATTTCAGCTTAGAACACCCGTAGTTATAGCATTTCCAGACCTTACTCGGCTGAACTTTTTCTTATATAGAACGATGAAGGATAAAGTTTACTCAAATCTGTTAATGCTAGAGAGTAATTAATTAAAAAATGAGAAACATATTTTCCAATTTCGGAAGTGAATGTTATGTGTAGTGAGTGGTGGTAGCTCAACATTATTGACATCTTTGGAAAGGACATTGGTGTAGTCGATTTCTGGATGTCGAAGATTAAAATAAAATATTGATGTATAATACATGACATGGAAAATTAAAATTTACAAATCACCCTGTAACTTCCAAACGGTTGAGATTGCCGCCCCTTCCTCCCATACAAATTTTTGTTTGTCTGGGTTAGATCCTTCTTCCCACTCATTTTGGCATGCGCACTGAAAAACACCCTGTATTTATTAGATGACAGTACTGGGAACTTGTATGATAAGGGAGTAATTATTAATTAAATAAATTAGACCTGATTTGTGAAATACATATGTATATTTACAATTTTGAGAGACTGCGAAATGGATAAATAAGAATTGGCTCCTGTGCATAAAAATTTAGCAAAGTCTCAGTCTCAATTTTAATATGAAAAACCCGAGTCCGATCTAAATTTCAAACTTCGTTTTCTATACAATAATCGCGTGTGATCCCTTGCCATTATTCAGTTTTTGTCACGTGCTAAATAAAAACTTGGTCGCAATTCGGTTTACTTAACGTCTCCAATTCTAGTGGCCAGCCCGCTAGACAGATTTTATCATCATAATTTGAATAATACTTTCTATTGTGCAGTATGCACGCTAGAAGATATCACTGAAGACTGAAGATGGTACACCTAAAATTTACCTTTTTTCAGTAAAACCTGCTATCACATTTTAGCTCAACGTTCTTTTAATTTCCTTTTCTTCCCTAAACTTAACAAATATAAATCATTAAAATACAACTATACGTGGAGGAATTTTTAAATATTTGGATTAAAATCTAGAATTTAAAATTACATCATACCTACAAAAACTTCAAGATCAAAACATAAAATTAAAGTTGAATAATCTAATCTTTTTGCCGAAGTTGGTACATGAGTTTGCTCTTAGGACCGAAGAGGCTAAGAGGTCCATAAAGATATGATGTGGAATCTAGTTAAAACAAAACATATCCTGGTGAATTTGAAATTTATCCACAACGCTTTGTTATTTTTTTCTTTTCCTGCCCCCAATGTTTCCTTAACTTAGCGTATTTTTTATAATAGAATTCCAAAAAGGCGCAACTAATTTTTAAATACTATGGGCAACATATAAAGAGTTTTTACCTCATGTAGTAGATTTATGTTTTTATTAACATTTAATAAATGCATAGCATTCACATTTTTTCGTCTGTATTTACTATTATATTAGGTCTACCGGAAAGTTCTGTCCGTTTTTGAAGAGGAAGAAAATGATACAGTTTTTAACATATTTAACTAGATTTATTGTGCGATATAATTTCCATCGTTCCTTATGACTTCTTCCCAGCAGGATGGCAATTTATAAAACCTATTTTTAAAGAAAATCTTTGGATGCGAAAAACTACAGCAGCACTACTGTAAACGTAAACGTTTACTTAATTTTTTAATTTTTTTCTCATCAAATAATTTTGTAAAGAAAGGAATAGGTGAAAATCTTATGGTTAACGTCTGGGGAGTATGGTCAATGCGAAAGAATTTCCCATTCTAGCTCTGAGATTATCTGGTGAATCACCAAAGCAGCATGTGGTCTAGCATTATCATGATGCAGTATGATTTCCTTCCTATTGAATATTGTCAGCCTTTTTTCTTTGAGTACTTTGTTAACTCGTTCATTTGTTGACTGTATTTCTCCGAATTTAGCTTTTCCTTGGGTTCCAAAAGCTCATAATGGATTGGACCTTGCATGTCCCACCATATACATAGTATGTTCGTTTTAAGGCTCAAGCTCGATGTAGTGGTGAAGAAAGCATGTTTTCCAGGTTCACGCTGTTTTTCTTACGATGTTTTCATATGTAATCCTTTTTTCATCATTTGATCTATCATGGTCTTAAAAATATCCTCATCAACCTACAAATGGCCGCCCAGAGCGTGACTTATCACTAAGGCTGAAATCACCTGCTTTAAATTTTTCGAACCATCTCCTACACGTTCTGTCCGCAACAGCCTCTTCACCAAAAACTTTTAACAAATTTCGACACGCTGACAAAGATATACAGCCACATATAACTCGAACGAAATATATAACTTGAAACGAAATTATTGGACAGAACTTTCCGGTAGACCTAATGTCATTGCATTATAGGAAGACAGTAGAGCTTATGTTCATTATTTATTTACGTAAGAAGCGCTATACGTCTACATCCTAAATGTTTCGATGAATGAGGTTTTCATATAAGCAGAAATCAAGCGCGGTCTCGGAGAAACATACGAGCTATTATAAAAATCCCAGCTATGAGAGGAAGAAATGTAACCTTAATACCAGCAATGAATATTGAGGAAATTATTTATTACAAAATTCTAACAAATAACACGTGTTATTTTAATAGTTTTTGTGATTTTTTAGCGGAATTTTTGAATATATTTGCTGCATTTTATAATTGAAAAAAAGGCTTAGTGATCCAGAGGTTAATAGTAGATCTCATTAAAAGGGGCATACATGGCATCACTCCTAAGTAAATTCCTAAGGGTATCTCTAGTGAAAGTATCCAATAAATGTAAACTTAATATTAAAAAATTTAATAAGGATACTATTGCACATTGTGATACTTTGATCTGAACTACGATACTTTCTGCTTGAACAAAAATTTACTTTTGATATGAATTCTGGTATTGTGCCTTTAT
Source organism: Philonicus albiceps (assembly GCA_963969385.1). Taxonomy (NCBI): domain Eukaryota; kingdom Metazoa; phylum Arthropoda; class Insecta; order Diptera; family Asilidae; genus Philonicus; species Philonicus albiceps. The sequence goes on along the minus strand of OZ017773.1, from coordinate 22,413,847 downwards.
TTGATATTTTAAAGATGAATCACAATACTTTTCAAATGAAATCTCATACATTTTATTTGAATATACTGTTGCATTAAAAAGTGTAACATGTCTGTTGAAAATGGCATATAAAAAACGCGCCTGAAATTGGGTTATGCCCATGACAGTGTAAATACAACGCTCGTTTTTATAACAGAAAATGCTAATGATATTGACTCATGCCATAGATGTAAAAAGGGTCTTTATTTCATTTTCATGGGAATCTTTTAAATCAGAAATCACATTTAAGTCGCCAGTAGGCTCCGAGATTTTAAATTTTTACAGTACTATCAGTGTCCTCAAAATATTACAGTATTAATATATTTGGTGTAAAAGTTTTCTTCATCATACTGAATCCGTCATCTTGAATTTCTAAATTTCGAAAGCATATTCCCAATTATCAACCTCAACCATTTTTTGAATACAAATTTTCATGACTTCCGGATTAAAATTGTTGGTCCTCATCTTGGGTCCGCTATTTGGAAACCTGCCATAAATAAACATACAGCCAAAGAGCAAATTTCTTTTTGATGCATGCTTACTATAATATGGACGTCAAAAGATTTATAATTTTTGTTTACAACCAGTCTTAATAAGTTAAAAAGGAAGCTATAGTTCTTTCTGTACATAGCGGTCTTTAGACGCAAGGATATGTCAATCCTGAATGTTAATTGAGATTTCAGGGGTGGCGAATTAACTTTACCCATAACTAGGTGATGAACGAATATAATATCCGCAATCTCCCGACACCATTCAATTAACATGTGCGACAAAGTTTAATTGTAGATCCAAGACAACGCCTAAGTCACAAATAGAATAAACGCATCTGAGAATAACATTCAAAAGGTTATAATTAAAGCTTAAAGGATTGCGGACTCCACAGAAGATTCATCTCCGGTTTGTTTGTGTTCCACTTGAGATCTGGAATTGGTCGAATAATAGCATCTTAATTATATAACTAATCAGGAATTGTGTGTTTCTTACTTTGTAATGCTTTATTATTTACGGTCCTAAAATATAAAGAACAGTATGCCCATCGGTGGTCACATTGTACCAATATACAAAATTGTAATGACCACCGGGGTGCAGCATGTGGTCCTCGAGCTAAAGATATAAATGGCCACCGGTGGACATGTGGCGTGTTAAGATAAAAAAAGTTATGGTTCTGAGAAACCTACTACAATGTTTTTCATTTAAAATGTAAATTAACCAAACTACTTAGAAAGTGAGTATTATTTTTCTAAAATAGTTTCTTTATCAACTTTTTATAAAATGTCGACTATACGTATAATTCATTTTTCCCCTGGACGTGAATTAGTATCGTGGTGTACGCAAACTGAATTATCCAATACGCGAATAGGTGATTATCGTAGAAATTGCTATTTGTATGTTTTGTGGAAACAACAAACATTTTGTTTTTGGTTTATATTTACATTTTATGTGAAGGTTGCTTATAACATTAGAAAAATTCCCATTCGTTTTCCACTCTCCCATCTCTCTACGCCTATCAGAAGGGGAGATCAATACTCCTACACAACATCATTGCGTTTTTCTACTAAACTACAGATTAAGTCTGCGCCAATCACTGATCGTTCTCACATAATGTTATCAATCAAAAAACAATTCTCGCGTCCGTTGTCGGCAGTTCCGTAGGAATATGGCAAAAAAAAAAAAAAATGGACAAGTACAATGAGTGCGCTACGGCAAGCGAGCGCTGATAATGAACGATTAGACGATGTACTACAAGGCACAAAAGGAATTAATTAATCACGAGGAAAAAATGTTTTATTTTTTTTTAATAAATGGAAATCGCTTTTAGGAAATCGGCGAAGATAAGGCGGCTTCTATGTAGCACAAAATTGAACGTAGAAGGCACGCGTATTTTATCAGGCATTTGACGCAAGCTCGGTATTCAGCGCATTTATCAGAACGCTTCCCAGTAATTATAATTAATTTAATTACACTGGGATTGCTTATGTACCGGATATGATTTATAACATCCTCTGGAGATAAGGAGCGTTGGAGCGTAGACGTTTTTTAAAATGAAAAGTCCTTGTAAATTAGCTGCTTTTGATTTAAGAGTAAAGTTATGTGATAAGTGAGTGCATGAGTGCAGGAACGCTTTTGAAAGGAATCTGAGAGTTATACAAAAATGTTTCCAAAATGTTCAATCGGAAATCATTCAATCATTTACTATCTCTGCGAAAACAGAATATATTTTCTTCCAAAAATTGGGCAGACATGTTTTTATTTTAACCGGTCTGTGGGCTGCTACAAATTGGATAATTTCTATAGGCTATAAAATTAGTGTAAGGGAGCACTTTGAATATACCATAAAGCCTAAGGAATTACTGAATCGTGTAAAAGCCTTGTACAAGTGTAATAAAAATTCCGGGACGCGTAAAAGGAGAGAAATGAATTTAATAAACAAGACGGAAAGAACGAAATAGCACCCGGTGATTTCGTAAGGTTCCTTTTTTGAAAAAGGCAATTTTTGAGGATTTATTGCATTAGAAAAAAGTGTTTTATTCGTGCCTCCGCTGGTAACTAACAAATATTTTCGGCACTAATACAAGTTAGTTACAAGAAAAACTATAAACAAAATCTAATAACAACACAACAATACTGCCAGCACTATAGTATAAAGTGATCTGGCTCTGACGTCGATGTCCTATATTCCACCCTTTTCATGAAATGTTCCCTATATGTATGTGGCCCTTATGTTGTTTTATAAAGGGTTTTCCAATGGGGACATAACAATTTGGCATTTTAACACCTTAAATGGAAATGACGATTCTCACCCGTATATATTTTCTGTCCTTAACTGGAATTCCACGGACAACGACGGTTCTATATTCACACTTATAAGAACCATAAAAATTTCATCTTATTTTCAAAAAATGATATTATTATTCATCATGACATTAACACATTCTTTCACAAAAAAAATTTTAAATACATAAATAATCTGTAAACGCGTGTTTTCGGAACAAATCGTAAGGAAAGGGGTTAATATGAATGCATCTTAAAAATTTTTCATGATCTGTCAACGTTAAAACGTCAGTCTAGGTTAACATTTTTATCATGGTGAAGTTTAAGAACGAGCAACGTTTGGAAATTAATAAAAATGATTTCCGCAATTCTGAGTCGGTGGTCGTAACTTTAAGAGCGCTTACTCCAATTTTCGATCATAACAATCATGCCACCAAGATTTAGTTATTTTATTTATTTTTTCAAGTCGGTTACGTTTTTTTTTTATTCTTTGTGGCTTCAATTAAGCGAAATAAATAAATAAAATTAAACCAGAGAGGCTGTGCATGCTATAGTGGATAAATTTGAGTGAAAACATACGAAATGAGCCAAATCAGTCAATTCCACGAGCCGTTCACAAGAATCTCAAACCACATAGTGGCGAATTTTGCGTAAAGATCTTGGCTTGCACTCTTACAAGATCAAATTAACTCAAGAACTGCAGTCTTTTGATCATATGAAGCGCCGAAACTTCTCTGATTAGGCTCTGCTATAAGTCTGAAGAAAACCCTGAATTCCATCGACAAATCATCTCCAGCTATTTTTTGGCTTAATGGTATTGTCAACAAGCAAAATATGAGTTATTGGACAGCAAAAAACCCACATGTGCTTCAAGAGACGCCATTACAACCACCAAAAGTGACTATGTGGTGTGGATTTAATGCTGGAGGTGTTACGGAGGTTACGATAAATGGAGTGCGCTATGCCATGTTGAAAGGCTATGCTTAGGCAGAATTGGATGGACTTGACATTAGTGACCACATGCCACATGCCACACAGCTGGTCAAAGAATTGGTCTATCTATCTTCGGTAACCGTGTAATCTCGAGAAATGGTCCGATCGAATAGTCACAAGGTAAATGCGATTTAACGTCCTGGATTTCTTTTTATGGGGTTACATTAAGTCGTTGGCATGAACTCAACAACGTTAGAGGGATAATACACGTATTAAACGCGAAATTGTCAACGTTCATACATGATATAAATTTCAAAAAGATTGGAGCAAGGTCTGGAAAGAATTCTGGATGAGGAAAAACGCCCCAATTAAATTGGCCAAACAGCTCAACCGTCTTTCTTATGGTGTGATGGCGGTTTATCGTGAAATACGCGCCCCATACCGCAAGAAAGACGGTTGGCAGAAGGATAATTTTTGACATTTCACGCCGTTTGTTTTGAATAGCCCTTCTCAAGTCTTTCAAAACTTCAAAATACCTGTCACCATTGATGATCTTTTATCTAGCAAAACACTCTTCTTATCTCAAAAACTGTGGCCATAACCTTGCCTTGAATAACTTTGGCTTTTTATCACTTCATCAACAACGTTTTGACGGCCTTCGGCGAAAACCAAGAACTATTTTCATACCATTTCAATACTAATTGCACCTGTGCAAACAATCTCACTGTATATTTCAGTCGGGCTTTTGTCTTTGGCATGGAGAAAATGGATCAAGGAACGTTGATGTGAGAGGCAAGGAAGGTCTCCACGTTGCAGAACTATTGCCACCCAGCTATTCGGCGGAAGATAAAAATAACCGGTGCAGGGCAGCCATTATATATATGTATGCCATCATTCATTCAAAAAATAAATGGCCTTGGATTTGGCAACACAGGGAAACTTACTTTTTCTACGATCCTCGTATTAAGGGGTTACATACCCCTCCCCGCTCTAAATATCGACTAAATTTGAAAAATTATTCTATGGGTTATACGGTGAAAAAAAATTAAACTTTGCGCTTCGAAATTGTTTATTAAACTTTTATGAAGTTCTTGTCTGCATTCAAAAATAATCCAGATGGCAAAAATGAAAGAGAAAATTTGTTTAAATAATGAAGTTATAGGCAATCTGTTAAAATGAACAAGTCATTACAAATGTCGCCAATTTTAGCATGTGTGTATGCAAGAGAATGAATAAATGAATGAATAAATGTATTATAGAAATGTTCCTCCAATTAAAGATACACTTATAAAATTCCATCCTACTAGTTTCTTATTGTCGGACACATTTTATGCTCATACTCCTGATGCCGGACATCAGCGTACCAATTTCCGGACTTTTGATAAATTTAAAGGTTTCGAAAATTAATAGGTGTTCTATTAAGATATATATATTATTTTATATGAATATTTTTGGAAGTGTAATCAGGAAACTTTTAAATGTTAATAAAAGTGTAATCATGCTCGCATGCGCACTCTCAACGCTTTGTACAATTTTCAGATCTTGCATTGAGAAAGACATAACACGAAGATTATCTTTATGAGTAAAAGATAAAGACTTTTATTTAAAAAAAAATAAGCGAGAACTCTGAGAGCATTTTTGTATTGGAAATCGAGTTTCAAATGGAGATCGAACTGCGTATATCTACGCAAAAATTAACTCTGCGCTTTCTTAGATTTTTTTAACATATGAGCCAATATATAAAGTCATCTTCTAAAGAAATGTTGTCGGGTTTAAACCTTTTTTTAAGAGATTCTATTGAATTGCCAATAATAACTTTTTAGCTAAGGGTTTACAACAGTAGCGGAACTATGCTGATAGACTGAATGGAATAATCCACATTTATAATACTTGTTTTGTAAAGTAGGCATCTGCAAAATTTGATACCAACCATGGACAAAAAGTAGATCTTGTTACGACTTTATTTGCGTTTTCTTCTTTTTATTGCCATGTAAAAACCATTTTATGTAAAGACTACAACTCTCAAATTCAAACTGCAGCAGGACACAACTCAGCAGCACGCCCGATGGTGTCCAAGTAACGAGTACTCCGCGATAATAATCCCCATTCCCGAATCTTGCCTAACCTTTTATACCTCTAACCTGGTCATAACTAAATCCTTTGGCGCCTAAACTATGCACATGCTAGGACATGTTCAATTAAGAAGGTGCCTGTTTCCTATTTTATTCATTGCACATGTGCGAAGGACTTTATGGCCATGCACAGGGAACCTATGCTTCCCTTCTTAGAATTGCACAAAATGTGAATCGTACTTGTCAAAAGGGATTCAGTTATTGCTTTTCCCTTTCAGCACTTAATTACGAACAAAACTGTTTGTGCCGATCCGTCTGAGTTATTTATTACCACATACATTCGACACTAATTCCAGATTATCATACTGCTGCTCGTCCTTACAAACACCCGTGCTGCTGAGAAGATATGCTACAATCTTTAATTTACTTATTTAAGACCAAGCGGGATTTCCCTGGTTTTTCCGTGGCCCCTACATTTATTCCACTTAGATTTCAACGGCTTGGAGACGTTTAAATCTGTTGGCTATCAAATGAGTCTTGTTTGGTGGTAACGAGTAAAGCATACAAAATATTTCCGTTGTTTATTTAGTAAATTATAGCTCAAATGTGATTTATACGCGTCCACAAAAAGAAGTATGGACGTCAGTGTGGTCGCCTCCTTAATCCACCCAAAGACTCCTTTTCTGATATAGTCAAAAAACACTTCACTAACCATCCATTCGCTAGATGATTTCCCCAGAAACCAAACCTATCGAAAACTTTGTTGCCTCTTTTGGTAGCCTCACATACCAACACAACCACTGTTGGAAGCACAATAATTTCGTCTTTTCTTTGGCTTTGCTTTGATACGGTACATGTTCTTGTAGCCTTTAGAAGTCATTACCTTGCCTAATGTGGAACAAAGACTGTCACGATTTAAATCCCTTCTAGTATCATTAAGTATATTTTCGCAGTTGCTTTCTTTTAGATAAGCTCTAGCTCTCAAAATCATTTTGGATACATTCCTCCTTTATTAAGGTAGGGCTTTGCTGATAACTTCTGAAGTGCTCGGAAGAATTTCAAGGTCTCTTTTCAAAACTTCCTTTAAAGAGGTCAGTCACTAATAGTTATAAACTTTTATAATATTTTCTTTGGTATTAGACAAAACTTAATTTTGACCCCAGATTCTGAAGGAGCACACTCGGAAGTACTGGGAAACATAACTTTCAACTAAAATTTTTCTTCTTTTAATAATGGAAATTTAACTTGAAAATAGTTAAACAAATTACAATTCTCGGCGTTAAGCGGTTAATTAACAAAATGAACGATACCAAATGAGTCATATTTACCCATACTCGGAGGCAAGAAATGACAAATGCAACGCATTAGTAGGACAATTATTATTGCTAAGGCTGCGACTGTCGGGTATGCAGGCGATGCATGGCAACCGTTTTATTGCCTTTTCAACAATTTTGTCTGCATTCATCCCTAAATCATTAAAGCATTGGCTGAGAAGGACAGATATTCCCATTACGGTAGACTGCCGCGGCCTGTTAGTTCTGAAAGAAGTTGATCCTGAGCAGAACGACAAAAAACGTTCCCTTGCTAAAAAAACAAAGCATCTGAAATATTTTAAAATTCCTCGGTTTATGAGAGCGAAATATTTTCAATTAAAAATTTTACGTTTTTGCATTTCGTTGGCCTACACATTCATACAAAAATATTTGTAGTGCTTTGAAACTTGTGGCGGATGCTCTTGACGTCATATTTGCACTCTCAATTCTCGCACATTGGGGATTTTTGTGGACGCGACACGACAAGGGAAGTACTGGCCCGATTCCTTACATGAATCGGCGACAAGATCAATTTAAATGATGATGCGATTGTTGCATTACTTAATTGGATCATGACAACTTTTGGGTGCTAACGTCGCGTCGTATGTCGCGTGTGCTGTTGCCAGCAGCCGTTTTACATAATCGCACGGGGATTCAAAAGTAATGCAAAAAACTACAAGTGAGGGCCCAGAATATGCTCATTCGCCCAATTTCGAGACTCTGTACGACATGCAGTGTCTTGACCCTTAGAAAATCGTCTTGCGTTCAGCACAAGGTGCACAACTGTAATGTCCCGAGCCAATGACGTGGGAATCAACGAACGCAGATTAGTCGTGTCATTCAACTTGATTGCAGCAATTAATCGAGCGTTGGTTTAATTTACATGAATTAATGATGTAATTTGCTGGCAGGTTTGCGAGATTCCTACAATTCCAAGAATACTACTGGCCTGGCCAGACAGCTTGTCGGATCGTTGCATTGCGAATCGTTTCTGCATACACACACATATACACATGTAAACAGCACAGGTAGCAAGGTGCCAATTGGGGACAAAGGTTTCTAATGGGATATTTTCAGCATTAGCAAAACAATATGAATAATTTACGGATAGGGCACGTGGTTATTAAGCCATTACAGGTTTGATCCCTTTTATATAATATTTGGTTTTATTTATGCATCTACAGTTTATTCTGACTACAGGATAAACAACTATCAGTCAATTAATGAAAAGCGAGGCTAATGGTTGATGATTTGATCTGAATATTAATTCTAGATTATTCAAATCTACCTAGTCGTGCCATAAATTCTGTTACAAATTTAAAGAAGCATAAAATCTAAACAATAAAAGATAATATGTTTATTCCAACGAAATTTATTTTAATAAGATATTCTTAATTAATTAATAAAAGCTTTACTCGAAATGACCTCCTTTAGCTTTTATACAAGCTTTTAAACGTATATAGCGGCACGCACGGTATTCAACGACATTTCATTTGCTGCTTTCACCAACGATTTTTTCAGACTGTCCAAATTGCGGTGGGGAGTTCTACAGGCCTTGTTCTCTAACTCTGTCCATAATGCATTATCCAGCGGATTTAAATCTGGGCTCCCGGATGGCCAATCTTCTTGTGCAATAAAATCAGGAATGTTGTTGCGAAGCCACTCCTGTGTGCTTTTGCTTTGTGAGCAGGAGCAGAGTCTTGCTGGAAGACAGAAGCTGGATGATGGCCTCGTTGCACCCTGGGAACCGTTTTTTTAGCTTCTTCCGATGATGTTGCATAAACCTTATCATTTTGTTTATTAAAAACTTGCTCCACAGTAAAAATTTTTTCGTCGGTAAAAAGGATGTTCTCATGACCATTGGTTGCGTGCCAAAGCAAGAGACTCTTGCATCTTTCCAATCTTATTTCTTTTAACCGTGGAGTCAACATGTGGGCTGTTGACCTTCATATGAAGATCATCTCGAATGAGTCTACTCATCGATCTTGTGGAGATTTCCAACTCCCTCGACAAAATTTTTTGTTTACGCAGTGGATTTCTACGGATGCGCTCTCGGACAGTTTTGATGGCACTGACTGTTCTAACGGTACGTGAACGACCGGTCCTTGCTCTATCATCTATGTCTAAGGTTTCATTAAATCATTCTATGGCACGATAAATGAATCTTTTTGTTATTTTTAGCGGTTTCAACAAATTCAAAATTTCAGAAGCATTTTTTCCACACTTATGGAATGCTATTACAGCGATACGACTTTCTTTTACTCCATGATTACGAGTCAAAGACTGTCACCAAACTGATTGGAATATTACGCCGTACGCCGTAGTTCATTTGTTACAAAGTGCAACAAACGGTACAATTCCAGGCTAATTTCTGAGAAAGTGCGCATTAGAAATTGTGTGACAGAATTTATGGCAAGACTAGGTAAATACATAGTACGTGAATAAAAGTATCTTAAAAGGATATTGAAATATTTAGCCAAATTATAGTGAAATATTGTGTTTGACGGGGTTGCATAAAATCGTTTTAGAAACATTTCGACTATAGTACTTATTATGGATAAAGCTTTATCAATTTACCAAAACGATTTTATGTAAATTTGTCAAACGCAATAATTTTTTAAGTTTAAATGTATTTCAAGATAAATATAAATGATACAAAATAATTTTAAAACCCGTATTTAACTAACAAAACTAAAAGAAAGCACTTCAATAACTTTCAATAAATTAAATTTAATGGTAAACAATGATATTATAAATAGTTGGAACATTTTCCCTTTTTCCAAAATAATCTTCAAGTGTAAATTTATAGAAAATCGTGACTTTAATCTAAATTAAAAAAAATAAATTTTTTTAACGTCAAACTGTCCAGTTACAGCACAAAATACAGTAAAACTTTGTAAAGATAATTTTTGCTTACATTACTGTTATCTACGTGGCAAATGAAATTGTTGTTTCTTTTTTTGTTGTTTTTAGCATAATCCATTTTTTACAATGTATTTTTTAACTGTGACTGGGTAGATATATTTTAGAACAGTATCAAAAGTTCACTATAAACCTGTATTAGCATAGCTAAAAATATCTTTAACCCAATGTTTATCACCCATTTAAATTACATTAAGGATATCATCATCAGATTTCATATATATTTTAAGACAACAAAGACCAATAAATGCAATTAAATATATATTATTACTATATTTCATTATAAGGTTATTTTTATACCGACCTTATAGATGCATGTAGACAAAATCACTGTTAAAAACCATTACCATTAGGTCTTTCTAAAATTTGTAAAGAGCAACTTGCCTGGGGTGAAATTTCACTCATGATACCCTTTAAGGGTTAAATATGACGTCATAAATTTATATTACCTATAGAAAATTGTCATATTATGAAAACCACATATTTAGATTAAATTAAAGTTGTTATATGTTCTATTAGTGGGGGGCGTGCGACATACATCGCTTCAGAAGAATATAAATTAAATGCTTACCAAGCTTTCCAGTGTTTTTTAACATTATTTTGCTAAGAAATACTTAGTCGTCTACTACTGTCGTCAAAATAGCTGAAAATAATGTTGTCCCAACACTAATAATTTCCATAGAAGAAAATAGTGATTCGTCGTATTTTTATGACTTTCTTTTATGGATTAGTAAAGCATGGGACTTTGGATCGATTAACTGATATCTTCTACACAGACGGATCGAAGACCTCATATGGTACGATTGCTGGATGGTATTTGAACGAAGAAGTCAAATACTGTATATCACTCGGAACAATCGCAACGGTTTTTCAAGCCGAAGTAATCGCCATTCTAGAAGTGGCTAACTGGATAATTGCTCATAGGTGGCATAATAAGAGGATTGGCATCTGCAGCGACAGTAAGGCTGCTCTTGTCACCCTACTTAATCCCACCACTAGATCAAAGATTGTCCAGGAATGTAAGAAAAGACTCAATTCTACTGCCAAGCAGAACCAGGTCCATCTTATATGGGTCCCTGGACACCGGGCAATCGACGGCAACGTGGCCTCTGACGCTTTAGCGAAAGAGGGCTCAAGCTCTCCTTCTCTGGGACCGCAGCCCATTGTTGGTGTCAGTTTTATGGAGTTTTTGACCCTATGCCTTATACCCGTATATAATTTTAATACTGAGTTGAAATAAATTAAAGTTGGAATGCTGTCCTAACTGGTGGTCAGATTACATATAGAGAGCGGGATAAGATGAGGTATTCAAGTAAGATAAAAGAATTACGAGATCTATAATATATTTATTATAAATGATCAATCTGCCCCTATCAGTGTTGCAAATGACATCGAAATTTTGTAGATCCATGAGTTAGAAAACCTTTTTTGCTTTTCTGTAATTTGATTTGATCTAAATTTGGTTTTGAATTCGTATCGTAGGAGTTTTTGTGACAAGCTGCATTATTATCATAGGCCATATAAATAAATTATTAAAATAAGAATTAATTTATATGATATTAATATGTATACAGTTTTTTTGGCATATGAACTTTCGTGCAGAATCACCCGAAGAGAAAAGATGGAGTAGGTAAATAAAGACGATATTTCCATATTGACCTTATTGCCCTTTCTGGTGATTCTACACGAAATTTAATTTAATGTATTTTATGTTGCTTTCGGATTAAGAATGGTGAGAAAGTATGTTTACAAAATTATAATTTTTGAAAAAAAACATGTCTGTCTGTGCACGTATAATGCAGAAACTACTGGATGGATTTAAATGAAATTTAATATGTAAATAGCTGATGGATGATGGATGAAGATGGATCAACATAAAGGAAAAATTTTTTTATCCCGGAAAAACATGAAGTTTCCATAGGGTAGTCAAAAAACTTTATTCCCAGAATTAAATAAAGCCTTTATGTTTGTATTACTCACTAATAAATGTCGCAAATAATGATGTTTCTGATATTCACCAATATATACCGCCACGAGTATTTCATTCACGATATATTAGTGTCAGTTGTCATTGTAATTATTGTTAGGGTTTCAGATTTTGGCATACTTTTAATATGTTATTTTTTGCATATAAAAATTTTTTGGAACAGGCAAAAATCGAAGTCGACCCAAACACGTAGCTGTCAAAAGTGAGGGACATGAATACCAACATAACGCCACAAAAAAATCGAAAATCGAATAAACGTAGACCGCGGAAATTCAAAAATCGCGATACTTGTTAAGGCGAAAGGCGCCTATTTGTTAAGATAATCTTTAACGGCAACAACGTTAGAAGTTGGAGCCAGAATTCTTTATGTAATTATAAACTGCCAGACTATGTAAGGAAACATGTGCGTTTCCTAGATTACAAGACTCGCAAACGGCGACAGAGATGATAGTAAACCTAAATAGGACTCGACCGTAATAAAGTATTTCGGGAGAAGTCATAAAAAAGGGTTTGCTTCAGTCGCAGTTGTTGAGGCCTGCATTTTACTTTTAAGAACTAAAAAGATTTTTGTGTCTGGTCACTGTTCGATCGACTGTTGTCAAGAACTGATCTAAAGTTTGTATCAAAAGGTTTTTTATGCCATCTCCAAGGCTTTTTCCTCTCAGCGCTAAATAAAGGACTAAATGATTAAGCGCAAATAAAGTGTTTTAATTTGAAAAACCCCAAATCACCCTTCCTAGGGACGTGTGTGCCCGCTGTCGGACCCAGTGAGGATCAGCGGCTTTGGTGTGAGAAAGTGAATTCGCGCAGAACTAAACATTATGGTCCTTCGAGCCGGATAAGTTAAAAAGACAAATCTCACTGGCAACCGAGTGGAAGTGGTGTTTATGGTGAATTAATTAGAAAGTGACAATAAATATTGCCAAAAAATAAAATAAAATAATCGCGGTGAAAATACTGTGAAGAAAAAGAGTTGTGCGAGCAGTGAAGTGGATTTTGCCTTCAAAAATGCCTCCAAAAAAGCAAGCTCTTGAACTGAGTGTCGTCGGATTAGTTGAACGCTTAGGGGAAATCGCGAATATCCATGAGGAGACACAGGATGAATCCTTAACTCCGCCAACGGATGAAATTAAATTACGGCTTGATGATCTTCAATCAACATGGGATGCCTGTCAAGCAAATTATTACGAAATTTGCTCTCAATGGACTCCAGAGCAACGAAGACAACTGCCTTTCTTCGAGAACAACGAATTCGAAGCTGCCCGACAACAATATAGAGGTGCACGATTGGCATTACATCGGCTTCTTCCCAGGGAGACACCAATGGCACCGATGACTTCAACAAGAATTCCGGCTACTATTGAACAATCCGGTGAGTCTCATTCGTTTATCTCAGTAGGCCGTCTGAGTCGGCTTGATCCACCGACTTTTGACGGAAATAGAGCGCAGTGGATAGGTTTCAAAAATACCTTTGAATCAATGGTAATTAACACAAATCTATCAAAAACAGACAAATTAAATTATTTAAAAAGAAGTTTAATTGGAAATGTTGCGGGAATAATTAAAAACTTGCCTGCCTCGGAAAGTAACTTCGATCGCGCCTGGAAAGAACTAAATGAAAGATACGATAATACTCGCCTATTACGACAGGCTCACTGTGATGCTCTGCTTAACATTGAAACGGTTATCAGGGCTAATGATGCAAATGATTACGAGAGGGTAATCAATGAAGTTCAGGAACACCTCATCTCCCTTGAGGGACTTGGTGCCGGCGTGGACCAATGGGGGGGGTTGTTGTTAACTATAGTGCGGTCGAAATTTGATCGAATTTTACTGACAGAATGGGAGAAACATTCAAAACCGTTAACGGTCGATCCCGTTTTTACCGATTTTAAAAAATTTGTATGGCAGCGAATAGAAATTTGCAGGAGCGATGAAACAGCAAGGAAGTTTCAGAATTCTTTAAAAACACAACCACCGCGATCGCGTATGCAGATGCATGCTCATACTTCAAATTCAAATGCAAATCAATGCCCGCAATGTAAAAATACTCATTCGCTATTTCAATGTCCGACATTTCGTAAAGCTGCACTGTCAGAACGTAATAAAATTGTCAGGAAACTACGCGTTTGCTTTAATTGCTTGCGATCAAATCACTTATCGTCTAATTGCGCTGACAAAAGATCATGTATTCATTGCGGAAAACGTCATAATTCATTATTGCATAACAGTATAGATTTAAAACGTAGTATTGACTCGGCAACCGCTGATATGTCCAAAGAGGGACCTCCAGAAAAGAAACAGGCGAGTACATCATTTTCCTCCTGACTATCTAAGTCTCAAAACGTACTTCTCGCAACAGCCATGCTGCGAGTATCTGTTCCCCAAGGGCGTGAAATGGTGATTCGCGCGATGATTGATCAAGGATCTGAATCTTGTTTTGTCTCACAAAAAGTGTGTAAAATTCTAAAGGTTCCTCGGAAGGTTACAAACGTTGTGGTTCATGGTATCGGAGCATTGGAAGCTGAGCATGTACGAACAAGTGCGAGTTTGATTGTGAGGGGACGACGTCCTGATTCGCCGGCAATTCACATAGAAGCTTTAATATTGAAGCAATTAACAAAGTTCAATCGCGGTGTTAATTCCGACATTCGTTCAATTCATCATCTCGCAGATTTAGAACTAGCTGATGACAATCTTACCGCAAATCAATCAATAGAACTGATACTTGGAGCGGAAGTTCTCAGTTCAATTTTGCGTAAAGGGGTAAGAATAGGACGGGACGATGAACCAGTTGCTCAAGAAACTATTTTTGGATGGATAATTTCCGGGCGAATAAGTGTATCCAACAATGAAAACGGAACAGCGTTCGTACACTTATCACGCGTTGATAATATTGAGAAATTATTACAAAAATTTTGGGAGACTGAGGAGGTTCCTACTAAGCCTTTGCTTTCTCAAGAGGATATCAAGTGCGAAGATATTTTTCATTCTACGACAATTCGTCGCGAAGATGGCCGATATCAAGTCCGCATTCCATTTAAAGAAGAGATTCCGGATTTAGGAGAATCATATAGTACTGCACTAGTATGCTATCGCAAGTTAGAATTTCGCTTGAGTAAAAAACCCGAAATTTATCGTCAATATCATGACTTTTTACGCGAATATTTAGAATTAGGGCATATGGCCCCAGATAATTGTTATTCTGATAATCCCACGACCCGCTATTTTCTTC
The DNA here is from genome assembly GCA_963969385.1 of Philonicus albiceps. Taxonomy (NCBI): domain Eukaryota; kingdom Metazoa; phylum Arthropoda; class Insecta; order Diptera; family Asilidae; genus Philonicus; species Philonicus albiceps. The sequence continues at coordinate 22,398,595 of OZ017773.1, read as the reverse complement.
CGCATCATCCGGTAATTCGCGAATCCAGCTCAACAACAAAGCTTCGCGTCGTATTTAATGCATCAGCCCGCACACAGAACGGAAAATCCTTAAATGATTGCATGTTCGTCGGTCCTAAGCTTCAACAGGAGCTGTTTGATATTATTTTACGTTGGCGAATGTTCCGTTATGTATGTTTAGCAGACATTGAAAAAATGTTTCGTCAAATCGAAATCGCGCCTCAAGATACCGCGTATCAATGTATTCTTTGGAAGCCGCCAGGTGAAAGTGCAGTTCGAAATTATCGATTGAAGACCGTCACATATGGAACCGCAGCCGCTCCATATCTTTCGATGCGCGTTCTTAAACAATTAGCCGATGATGAATCAAAACGTTTTCCAATTGCAGCAGCGGTTCTGCGTAGCGATATATACGTGGATGATATACTTTTTGGTACACATACTATAGAACAATGTCGAAACATACGCGATGAATTAATAAAACTGCTTAGAGCCGGAGGCTTTACTCTCCGTAAATGGGAATCTAATACAGAAGATTTATTACATGATCTGCCGACAAATATGCGCGCGCGTGATCCTACCAAATTATTTGAGGATTCTCCGACAAAAGTATTAGGAATTTATTGGCGTCGACAAGATGATCAGTTTTCTTTTACTATACAATTAAAACCTATCGATAGCATAACCAAACGTTCGGTATTATCAATAATTGCAAGTATTTATGACCCTTTGGGCTGGGTTTCGCCTGCGGTCATAACGGCAAAAATTTTTATGCAAAAACTTTGGCGAAACAGTATCGACTGGGATACAGAATTAACGGCGGATTTATTAAGAGAATGGTCACGATTTTACGAAGATATTTCTAGTCTTGCGACAATATCCATCCCAAGATGGACCGGGAGTTTGATCGAGGATTGTAACTGGGAGCTGCACGGGTTTGCTGATGCATCTAGTCAAGCATATGCTGCGGTTATTTATTTGAAATGTCAAACAGAAGAGGGTTCAAAAATTACGCTTTTAACTTCCAAAACTCGTGTCGCGCCAGTGAAAGAAATGACAATACCTCGTTTAGAATTAAGTGCTGCCGTCTTATTAGCTAAACTCCTTACTCGTGTTCAAGATGCGTTACCGAAAGAAAACATACCTTGTTTTTGTTGGTCAGATTCGACTATTGTACTTGCTTGGTTGCGAATTTGCCCGAGCAAATTAAAGACATTCATAGCTAATCGTGTTTGGAAAATTCATGAAACCCTCCCGGAAATTAGCTGGAGACACGTACCTTCCGAAGATAATCCCGCGGATCTTGCGTCCCGCGGAGTTACACCAAGCAATTTAGCTGTTAGTAATTTATGGTGGTACGGTCCATCATGGCTGTCTGAACCTCAGACGAAGTGGCCGACGCTTGAGTCATCAGGTCCCGACGAATCTAACCTTGAGCTCAAATCAGCATCTTTAACTACACAAGTAGTACGGGAAGTCGATTCAACTGAGCAATTAGCTCAACGATTTTCATCTTGGCCGAAACTTCTACGATTCACAGCGAGAATAAAGCATATGTTAGCGCGACATCGAGGCCAAGAACAATCTAAAACCTTTTGTATCTTCATCCAGGAAGCATCCAAACTTTGGATAAAGCATATCCAGGAGAAGTTATTTAGTAAAGAAATAGCGTTGTTAAATCAAAAGAAAAATCTACCTAAAGGAGCACTACAAGCACTTGACGCATTTATTGACGAAAAAGGATTACTTAGAGTAGGAGGTAGATTGAGAAATGCACAATTACCATTTTCTCTCACTCATCCGATCATTCTTGGATCACATCATTTAACTAAACTTATAATACGGGCTGTTCACTACTCTACGCTGCATGGAGGAGCCCAATTAATGTCACGGGTGTTAAGAGAAAAATATTGGATAATAAACGGACGTAATCAGATTCGTTCATGTACACACCAGTGTATTATTTGTTCGCGGTATCGCGAAAAATCATGTGTTCAAAAAATGGGAGATTTACCAAGTGATCGTGTTATGCCATCGCGACCATTTGCGAAGACCGGGGTTGATTATGCTGGACCCTTTATGGTACGCGCGGTAGCTGGAAGGGGTCGAGCCGCACATAAAGGATACATTGCCTTATTTGTGTGTTTGGTCACCAGAGCCATACATTTAGAATTTGTATCTGATTACACAACTGAAGCTTTCCTTGCTGCTTTTCGACGATTTATTTCAAGATATGGTTTGCCAGCAGTTATGATGAGCGATAATGGTACTACCTTTCAGGGAGCGGAACGAAAACTACGAGAAGCTTTCGCGAAAATTAAGAAAGACCAAAATTTAGCATCTTGGTTTGCTTCAGAAGGCGTAGAATGGAGCTTTATCCCACCCGCTGCTCCTAATCACGGGGGATTATGGGAGGCGGGTGTGAAGAGCGTGAAGCATCACTTAAAACGTGTCATAAATAACCAGATTCTGAGCTTTGAAGAAATGTGTACTTTACTTGCTCAGATTGGTGCTTGTTTAAATTCGCGTCCAATTGCTCCTATGACCGATAGGGTTGACGATTTCTGCTTCCTCACGCCGGGCCATTTCCTCGGCTGCGGCTTGGGAATGTCTGTTCCTGAACCTGACTTATGTAATGACAAGCGAAATAGATTGTCACGATGGAAACGCATTCAGCAAATGCGCGATCAATTTTGGCGCATGTGGCGTCAAGATTATCTGTTGCACTTACAGCAGAGGCTTAAGTGGCGAACAGAATCTAAAAATTTGTCCAGTGGGGACATTGTGGTGATCCGCAACGACTTATTACCTGCATGTAAGTGGGAACTAGGCCGCGTAATCGAGTGCTTTCCAGGCAAAGATGGACTAGTTCGTGTAGTCAAAATTAAAACTGCAAAATCTTGTTTTACCCGAGCAATTAATAAAATATGTTTACTACCACTGCGCTCTGCAGACTCAGAAGAGATGAGCGATTGATTCTCACAACAAGTACTAACAAAACTAACAGCAATTAATTTGTTAGCATAAGAATTTACGTACATATAAACATAGATTAAGAATTTTAGAAGTTTAAAATTTCCTTTAAATATGTATAAGTGATGCATGGCGGGCAGTATATGCGTACACTCACTGCAATTATGTTCAAATAGAATTAAGCAAATATGTACTTACGATAAAAAACACAAAAAAAAATGTATTATAATTCATTCTAAATCAATTACATAAACGAATATATTTAATATTTCGCTACTGACTCGTAGCGAGGCGGGCAGTATGTTAAGGCGAAAGGCGCCTATTTGTTAAGATAATCTTTAACGGCAACAACGTTAGAAGTTGGAGCCAGAATTCTTTATGTAATTATAAACTGCCAGACTATGTAAGGAAACATGTGCGTTTCCTAGATTACAAGACTCGCAAACGGCGACAGAGATGATAGTAAACCTAAATAGGACTCGACCGTAATAAAGTATTTCGGGAGAAGTCATAAAAAAGGGTTTGCTTCAGTCGCAGTTGTTGAGGCCTGCATTTTACTTTTAAGAACTAAAAAGATTTTTGTGTCTGGTCACTGTTCGATCGACTGTTGTCAAGAACTGATCTAAAGTTTGTATCAAGAGGTTTTTTATGCCATCTCCAAGGCTTTTTCCTCTCAGCGCTAAATAAAGGACTAAATGATTAAGCGCAAATAAAGTGTTTTAATTTGAAAAACCCCAAATCACCCTTCCTAGGGACGTGTGTGCCCGCTGTCGGACCCAGTGAGGATCAGCGGCTTTGGTGTGAGAAAGTGAATTCGCGCAGAACTAAACAATACTTTTTGAACAGACCTCGTATGAATAGTAATATTATAAGTGACAGACACTTATTAAACCATTAAATTATCGTTTCTGTATTAGGCCAGGCAATTTTGTAGCCAGCAAAAATAAAAAGGCTGATTTGTTACTTAAGCTTAAGTTGTAGTAATGAAATGAAGAATTTAATGTATGGATCAGAGAAAATCGATAATTCTCAACCTAGATCAGGCTCAACGAATGCTAAGCAGCTCAGAAAAGACCGATACTGAACGCCCATCACTTGATCTTTTCCGATCAAGATCGATCTAGATCAGTTATATTAATTTGTAAAGTCTTATTCGAATATGTATGTATATTTAAAAATTCTACTCACATTATTTTATTACAAAATCTTAGAGGGACAGCATGGACGATTTTTTTGTTGGGTTATGAAGGAACATTATACTGACTCGTATATTTAAAAGTATTCAGTATTGGAGCAATTCCCAATATTCAGTTCTAATTTGTAATACAAAGGGGTCTTACGTTTACGAAATGGAATGCAATAAAGGAATATATTTAGAATATAAGATAATGTCATCTGATTTAGATATTTAAAATGTAACAATGTAATCGAATCGAATGAATCTCCTTAGAAGAATCTTTAAAAATCCCTTTGTTGCTTAGAAAATGTAATAGCACCGGATCAAATCGTACTCATCAATTTTAAGTGAATCTTTTTGATGTGATCAAATTACAACTGGTTTGGCACCAAAGCAGACAACCCTATAAAATATTGCTCAAGCCGGCTGGCATTGGAATCTGAAGGATATATGCTATAAAACTTTGCCCGGCTCCGCTGAAAATACCCAGAACAATCTCACATTTTAACGACAATGTGGGGAGGTCACAGAACTGCTAAATGCAATCGCCACTTATTAAGCCATTAGAAGAAGCAATTAAATTTGCAACAAGGCAATTAAATATTTTATTGTCAGGTTTGTCGAAACATTCACTTGTTGGGGAGCGTTTCTGGCGTATCACTACCATTAATACCAATTGCAAAGGGAGCGTTCACTCTCTGTGTGTTCTCTGACATCTTTGAACTGTGTGTTATATAAAGATAGCGAAAATAGGCTAAATTGGAATTAATTGCCAATATGTGGCGTATCAACACTTTTGTTGCAATAAAAAGTGCATTCACATGCGCGCACAGAGCACAAAACTCTGAAAAATCTTCAATTGCATGCAATTGACTGCTCCCAGAGATAGGCGATCAGATGTTTCATCTGTTCTTGATTAGTTGCCCTGGCAGACATTCTGACGCTCCAGTCACCCAGAGCATTTGGTGACTGCTTTGAGAATATTAAGTCTTGTCTTGTTCAGTTCTAATTTCTTCAATAAATTGCACAAAATTGAGGGAATCATAAAAATGTGGGAGGAAGTCGGATGCATTTCCTTTGATGTTTTAGAGGAATCTCTGAGAAATTTCTCACTGACTTACTTGTTTGAAAGACGGGTTATCTAACAAGTCTGGTAATTTCCCCTACTCTTACTTAACCTTATTTGCAATTAAGTTGAATTGCAATTGATTTATTCATTTAAAAAATTCCCGGACAAATGACATTGAGTAACCTTTATTTTGAGGGACAAGCAATTCCGCTTGTTTTGTATGCACATAAATTAAATGTATCTTAGAATACGCTATGATTAATTGGAAGTTTCAAATTCGATTACATATTTGCAGGAGGAATACTCGTATATCGGGGAAAAAATCTTTGGTAATAAAAGTTCTAAAAATTTCGAATTTATCACAAAATTAATTTAACTCTAGAAGCTGAAGATAGCCATAGTCATAGTAATATGTTATTAGGCATAGGGGAGTTGGGACTCAAGGAAAGGAAGCATATTGACAGTAATATGCTGAGTGTCTATTTGACTAAATTATTTAATCTGAATTATGTCTTAGATGTAATAAGAAAAAGTGTTATAGACTATTTATAAAATAATGGAATTTGTATCAAACTGCTCCATTCACTGGGTGCATTGATGCACGTAAGACGCACTTTGATTCATATCCAATTAACCAATATTTATTCATATAACACTAATAAAAAAACTCAAGTGTACTTAGGTTTAAACTAGTTTTTATTTGAAATATATTCTTGAAGATATATTAACTTTGTGACTCTTGGTTGCTATTAACCTCACAGAGAAAGAACTCTTCATCTGAAAATGCTAATTTATTAAATAGCACGGTTTGCAAACGCGCTTGTAAAATTTTTCGCATTCAAAAAAGGTCAATTTAGCAAAATGAATGAATGTTGCAAATAGTTTCCAGGATGACTAGCGTGCCAGTCCTTAAAAGTTGCCTTGAGCTTTGCCTTGAGCGGACAGAAGAGGAAACGCTAAGTGAGCTATTCCATTATCGCGGGAATAATTGATTGCATCTACTAAAACATGGTGCTCATCACAAATTAGAAAATCCTGATGCACAATTCATAAAATTACTTTTATAATTAACTCTGGGAAACTCATATGATAAACGGGTGGAATAGTATTGGCAGTATCAGTTATGGTTTCTCCAAAAGTTACTAATTCGCCTCTCTCTGCATAAACAATTTGACTGACATACTATTGCTATGTCTTTCTGCCAATATCTTTGGAGTATTCATACCGGTTTCATTAAATTTAATTTGGTCTGCTGTAAAATAGTATCATGATAGAGTATCGTCTAGATTGTTAAAAAATATTTCCACAGCAGCATTATTGAAAGAGAATGATTGAGCGACACTTGTGTTTTCGGGTTTCCTTAAACTAATATTAGAATTCCTCTTGAGGTAACCAAGATATCCAATCTAAGTAGGCACTCTTATTATCATCCTAAAACCTTGGATAACTGCAAGCTAATTTTTGGCGAATTGGTAGGCAAGTTGTCATACTTGAGTTGAAGTAAAGCTATGATGCATTTTACTTCATTTCATTATGTACTCGTATTTATTTGATTGCTTCAGTCAATAGTAAATACTTAAATGCTAGTTGATAGGTATAGATATATTGAGTTTGATGTGGCCTCATGGATTTTGATGAAACGTTGGTTAAATTCTCATTTAAGGTCAAAAGTTCATAATTTTTACATGCAAACAAATTTCGTGAAGAATAGTATTTCTGTAGCAAATTTTATGTGTATTTCCACAATTTTTAGTTGTAATTTAATGAAAATATTTATACTAAAAATATTTTCATTGTTTTCAAGCAAAGCTTCAAATAAATAAATTAAAAGAAATATTTCGATTTCTTCGATTTGTCATTTCACACGACAAATGTGTGTCTGTTGCCGTCGATAAGTCCAAAAAAAATATTTACCTTTAATTCATTTATTTTAAGGATACGAGTATTTCACAAAATTAACAATTTAAGAAATTGCTTCAATAATATTTTGGAAATGTAATGAAAATTGTGCCGGAAGATTTCATTTTTCGAATTCCCTTAAATATCTTTAGAAGTACAATCGACTAAAAACATTATTTATTTCATATTTATCATTTTTGATCAAAAATAATTATGTTGGCCACGAAAAACAACGAGAGTTGGATTTCGATTCTAAGGAATCGTTTTAATGATTCCAATTTTAAAGAATCGAATTCAAGAAATTACCTTTTCAGGGCCTACGGTACCAACATGTTTGCAAGCCTAATAGAAAAAGGGTGTTAAGTTCTTTCATATGAACAAAAGAATGAAATGGATGGATAGAAGGAATTAAAAAATGAATGGCAGACTTCTGTTACCTTTTTTCGGAGAAACTTGCAATTTTGAGGGTTCGAAGTGACCGTAGCTCCTTTGATGGCTTACAAGACGAAAGATGAGAAAATATCTTACATTGCGAGAGTTTGTATAAGGGCATATTCTGTGAAGGACTGTCCCAATGGTATCAGTTAAGACTTGATGGATAAAGTCAACGTCGGCGGTATCACGACGTGTGGCAAAAGCCTGAATGTTAATTAATTTTAGACGACTATCGCAAGGACCAAGGTTGAGATGGTCTGTTCAAAGAAGGTCGCGTAATGCGAAGCGGATAAATCTGCGTTGAACGGATTTAATTCTATTAATGAGCGCAGATTGATAGGGTGATCTGAACTGACAGGCATTCTCGAGCAGAAGCCTCACTAAGCAAATGAAGAGTGATTTAATGATGTAAGGTTTGAAGAATTCCTTATACCACCGTTGAAAAAACCTAGGACAGAGTTAGCGCTGTTGATGATGGTTAATGTAATAGCGGAAGTTCACTCATTCATTATCGCAGTTAACGCCAACATCAGAAACGGAATTCACCGAGGTTATAGGTTTACCTGATAGCGTGCAAGATCTGAGACAGGTAAGGGACCGCTTGCGGAAGTATGTAATAAGTTGGCATTAGGGGATTAGCAAGGACAGATAATCCATCAATTGCCTCCTGGTAGTCCATCAATTGCTTGTAGGTCTCAATAGGCTGTACAGAACGAATATAGGAGAAACAATATAAAGGAAATGAGGATGAAGGGAGACAAGTTAGAGGAGATAACTAAGGTGGAGCTGAAACGGTTGTGCATTGCTTGAACTCAGCGTGAAAGATAGTGATGTCGGGCGGGAATAACTCGTTATTTTTAATGCCGGGAATTAAGTTAATTTCTGAAAGTGCAAAGATATCGTAGGGAAGAGACTGTAATTTTAAACAAATGTGATGGATTTTAGAGCGCATCTCTCTTACATTTTGGTTCGATTGGCTGACGGCAGAGGGAAGAAAGCAAGAAAGGAGATAGGAATTAGCTTTCGAGTCGATGCGTGATTTTTGAAGATGGGAAACACGCTAGAAACTTATATTAGAAAAGTAAGCAGAAAAAACTTCAGAAACTTTTAATGAGGTATGTTGAAAGCTGAATGATATTTCAAGAATAGCTAGCGGAGAACAGTAGTATCAGTCGGGAGACCTTCTTGATGTAAAGAAATTATTACATTGGTCTTGATTTCACCATCAATGCATATGTAGTCAGCCTTATTATGAAGGTAAGACAGGTATAGATGCAGGTTGATAGCAGATAACGGTCGTTAGTAGAATCGACTTTCTGTATGGTTAGCCTAACAACAGGTCGAAGAAAAGGGTCAATGTAGGAAGGTTTATTAGCAAATAAGGAAAAGGAGTAAGAGATCGTGAGAGTAGTAGGAGCTGAATCATAAGCGTAAAGAGCAGGGGGAGTTGTAACGGGGTTAAGAGAAGGCAGGGTAAGAGCAGTAGGGCTTAATTTTAAAAAGTGATCTGATTCGGAAGGAAGTTTAGTTTTAGCGGGGTCAGGGGAGAGCAAGTTGCTTAAAGTATGGGAATGAATGAAATTAGGTATTTTATGGAAGTTGTCAACTTGAAACTAGGAAATAAGCCGGTTTGTAGTAGCCAATTGAATGTTGGCGATATGAAGTAATTCTAATGTATAGCCTGGGGGAGGAGAAGTAAGAATTTAGAGAACTTTTAGAAATGGGAGTAGAATTAAAGATAACGTTATGGGTTGATTGGGGCAAAACTAAGCTTAGAAATGTTAGTGCTTCTATAATTAGGTTTAGTTATGCTAAGGTTAAATTTAATAGATTTGAAGACGCAGCTCGATGGAGTCGTAATAATCCATCCAGTCGTATTTAGTGGGGATAAAACCCGGAAGCTTGTGGAGTGTCTTGGAAAGAATTCTTAATGCAGTTGTTCGGCTTGAAAGTGAAGTGCTTCCTGAAAAAGTTCATCAGGGATCGTAATGCCTTAGAGCTGCCTTCAAAATAAGCGAAGAAGTATCCTCATACTCATTTACCGTATAGTTATTGTTGTTATTTATTTGATAATTGCTGAGTCCAATCACCTCTGGTCCAGGTTGTCTCGAGGGAAGGTAAGGGAGGGTAAAAACGGCATTCGATTGCTGAGAGGGTACCCTCTGATCACCAGACCAACAATGTTTTACCTTTAATTTTTTTTGTTTATTACAATATTTCTGTTGTTCATAGAGATATAGATAATAGAAAAATCAAATTGTTTTGAATTTTTTTCATATATATGTATAAAAAAAGTTTTATTCATTTTAAGAATTTTTTGTAACAAAAAGGTGGAAATATTTTTTTTTATCTTAAGGTATTTAGACAATTTACCACGAGATTTTGTGCGGGGGAAAATTTTCAAATATTTACGAATGCATAAAGAACGAAAAAGTCGTATTTGTACTACAAATAAGTAAAAATATTATTTTTGAGAGAGTATCTAACTTTATACTTTTTTAAAAAAAATACCTAAATTAACTACAATGATAAAACTTACCAAATTATTCAGCTAACTAGAAAAAATTTGGTGGTGATGAACAAAAAACTTAGCTTTAAATTTCGCAATTATTATATTATTCATACAACCCAATATCTGAGAAACCACTATAATTTTCGGTCAAATTGGGCTTATTCGGACACTTATGACCGTGAGTGGCTTTCATTTCTTAGTTTCTTAGTTCATTTAGTTAGTTAGTTAGGTAGGGGCAATCTCAACTTCTTGGAAGGTCAGGGGGATTCGTAAATTCTAATTTTTCATGGTATGCACATGACTATTAATATTTTTATCTCTTAATTAACTCAACGCAACGACATCCAACTCACGCTAAACATTTACTTTACCAATGTCCTTTCCAAAAACATCAACCATGTTGTCCTACCACCACCCTCTGCAGGTACTACCACTTCCAAATTTTGAAAATACGTCTCTAATTTTCTTAAAACTCAGTTTTTTCTCACATTTTCTCCGAAATTCATGCAATACATCTATTTATTATTTTTATTGAATTACCCATCTTATTACCTTTCCAATTTATTCGTGGACATTTTTTTCTGGTAAATTAAAAACAAAACTTATTTTAAAGAAATTAAGCTAAAAACAACGCCAAAATATAATTTGTTTTGTTTAATTAAAAACCGATTTAAATTAATGGTAATAGTTCAATAGCTAATTAGTTCCTCTCTGATATTAACAGGCACAAAAAAAATAAATGCAATGCAGTAAAATCTGGAGATCTAGCAAGCCAAGGAATTGGTTCATCTTGTCCAATCCATCGGTTCGGAAATTCTTTATTCAATTTTACCTTCAAAATGGTACCAGTATGCGCTGGTGGTCCATTGTATTGGTAAAACATTGACCTTATAGTATTGAGAGAGATGTATTCAAGTAATTATGACAGTGTATTCTACAAGAAGTCCGCATAAATTTGGCTAGTAAGTATTTGCAGTAATATGAATGATCCTATTAAATGATTGCTGATAGTATCAACTGAAACATTGACACTGAATTTATGCTGAAATTATGTCACCCTTGTCGTCAATGGTTTATTATCCGAACGTATGAAGGTTGTGAAAGTTTGTAATACCATCTTTAGTGAATTATGATTCGCATTACAGAAGCCAAGTGCAAAACTCTATTCTCTCAAATCTTCTTCCAGAAGTTTTTGTAGTGGCATGTGATGATATGGATGAAACCTTTCTCGATGAAGAACCTGCCAAACTGTACTTGAAGACACTCCTAATCATCTTGCTGATTATTTGCTGTTTAACCTCTGGAAAGTGCCCGAAAATACCTTTCTTTGGGGTACGCTTCCATTTGGCAATCTCCTTTGGTTTTCCCGGGCAGTCTGTCTTTTCCGAATACTACACCGTAAATATAAATTATATCGACATATTCCTCAAAAATTCATTCAGTCATTGTTTAAATATTTCAGCTTAGATCACCCGTAGTTGTCGTTTGGTGTTTCAACTGTGATCGATATTTTTCTGACTGACCCTCTAATTACGGCAATAAAATAAATTCCATTAGCCTTTTTATGACTTTTTCCCAGCAATAATTAAAAGTAATTACCTATATATACACAAAAATATTTCCGATTATTTTTGGAGAAATTTTGTTCGTTTTACGACTTTTGCAATTAAAGGACAATAAAACAATAAGATACCAGTTAAGTTTTCTAAGCAACAGATTTTTCTACTTCTATTTAATCTGGACATGTTGTACCTTATTGGAAAAGTAATAAGATGGATAATATGATAAAAATAATAAATAGGCATATTTATTACATGAATTTCGCAGAAAATGTAAAAAAAAAATGAATTTTAGGAAAATGAGAAACATATTTTACAATTTCGGAAGTGAGTGTACCTATAGTGGGTGGGAGTAGGTCAACATTGTTGACATCTTTGGAAAGGACATTAGCATAGTAGATTTTTGTCGTGAGTTGGATGTCGCTGCGTTGAGTTGATCTAAAGGTAAAAATAAAATAGTGATGTGCATACCATGGACAATTGGAATTTATGAATCACCCTGTAACGATTGAGACTGGCCCCCCCTCTGCCATACAATTTTTTGTTTGCTAGGTAAGAACTTTCATCTCACTCATTTTGGCATGCCCACTAAAAATACCCTGTATAATCCGAAAAGAAATTTATTTTAAATTATTTTATGTATATACTCGTATAGAAAACTTTTGCTATCAAACAGTTTAGAAGCAAAAAAACAAAAACCTGAATCGTCTATCAAACCTTATTTTTGTCTAATTATTTGGTGGGACTTACGTTTCCATGTATTTGCCAATTTCTTCTAAAATAACACAGTGACACAAATTGAAGATTGCGAGAATGTACTAAACAATTTCAGATTATTTGTTCCGAATTACTAAACGAAGTAGGCAATAATGTACCCTGGTCTGGCCACTATATTAGCGTTATTAGATAGATCAGTAACTTATAACTGCCAGAAACCGGTCGCCTGCTTCAAAATTTGAATTAAATGACTAACTCATCTCAATTTCAAATTTAACAGTTCAAGTTATGATACACAAAATATAGTATATTATGTTCCTGCGCATCAATTATGTCTAATCCGCAAGCAAACAAAACACCATTGTAAATATTTTCAACTTTACAATGTTATCTTAAATGATTAGCTGTCAATCGTAGTAAAGGATGGTTATCTGCGTAACAATTAGCGTGAAAATGAATCAAAAGACGCAAATAACTCAATGTAATCAAGCAAATGTGACGTGCTTAATTACACTGATTAACGTAAATTGATGAGGATTGTTCTAGGCTAAGAGATACAATGCTGAGCTGTTGTATTTCGGCCATACTCAATTCTATGAATGCCTAACATCCAAGAAAACCACATGGAAAAGGGTCAACATTTTACCCGCATTTGATTGGCTGTTGTAAGCGACTCGAAGACGAGCCCCTCGCAAACGACTATATGAAGATAATCAAAATGTTGTTTGGATGTCACATCATTCATTGGGTTCATTATTAAGAGAAAAATTATTGACCTTAAGCAACTATGACGACGAAGACGATCGCTCCACGATCATGAACAATTTGCGGGAGATCACGTATGCAGTGGTGCGATAACGCACGTACGCGAGATGGTACCAACTAGAGTTCGTCGGAAACGTGTGCGTTCATCGGTCTCGTGCCTTCACCATATGGGAGACAACCCGACAACGTGTCTTGTATCATTGAGATCTACGAAGATCGAAGCGGAAAAAAATTATGGGGTCATTGGATGTGCAAGAGATGTGAATGCTGAAATTTTATTACTTTTCCGAAAATGAAAACATTAAACAGCTATTGATAATTGATATCTACGCCAGTAAAATGATACTGACTTTTAAAAGATCTTACCACAAAGTCCGGTCTTATGGGTGTGGTTATGCGCCTTCCTCAACGGAGGTCTATAATAAAACCGTGTTCTGCTCAAAAATTTTATGACCGACTGACCGCTGAACTAATTAATGGCAACTTGGATGAGCCCTGATGCACAGGGAACGTATAACTATTTGGAGATAATATGATTTTTAAAAGAGCACACCAGCCAAATTTACGATCAGCTGCTGTTCCCTTTTTCAGGCACTAAATCACTGCACCGCAGGATCAAGTTTTATTACAATCACATTTTTGCAACAATTGCTAAAACTCTCTTAAAATTATGTAAAGGTTTATTTTACTAGGGATTATTTCCTTCAGATTCACTGCTTTTCTGAGAGCATTTTTACTGTTAAGGGTTTAAAATTTATTTTAATGGTTTCTTTTCAGAATTTTAATTTGTGTAGACCTTGAAATAGGTTTTTACTCTGGCCTGGATTTGCCATGAGAAATATAACTATAAAATTTGTTCATTTTTAAGATATGATAATAAAAGTAATAATATATCAGGGGTATACAATCAAAGTTGGTAAAGTCCACAAAATTTTAAAAGTGAGATTTAAATTGCAACACATTTTTTTCCGTATCTATATTTACCCCGTAGAATAATTTTATACAAATTCTAATAATCTCGACTGTTATTTCAAATTGAAAATCGACTTTACAAACAAACCTAGCAAAGTCCAAGTGAGTTGAGTTTCAATTTGCGTAAAGTCCTTTTCGACCAATAGGAAGGCTCCATTGCCTCCATTTCACTGACGCCTGAATCCAACCCTGTCCAGAAAGTTGGTAACAAATATAGGAAAGTCCTAAACATTCAGTTACAAACTTAGTAAAGTCCAAAACTTGGTAACAAAACTGGGAAAGTCCATCTTATACTTAAGGTTTTACTCAACACTTGTATTTCCATAATGTATTACATTCTGCATATAAATAATGTTTAACATTAGAATAGTTACCTGTAATTATTAAAATAATCGTTTTTATCGTTTACTGAACATTTTGGCACTGTGGACTTTACCAACTTTGATTGTATACCCCTGATATGTATATTTAACTATAACCCTCATATTTAATATATTCAATATTTAACATCAATTCATTAAAGGAAGTTCTGCAGAGCTGAGTACAATTTGGATAAGTATTTATTTAGAAATTAATGAAAAATATGGTTGGTATAGTACGATACTATGCGTGTTGAACAGTTTAAATTTCTTATATCTTAGAAAATGTATCACGCAATATAAGTTAAGAACGTTTTTTCGAAATGTAAACAATGTAAATGATGTGGGTCCTCGGATGACATAGCTGGCTGAGCTTTTTGGCTGTGATGTACAAAGTGTGCCATTCCAAGGTTGTCGGTTTGATTCCCATATGAAAACTGGTTAAAAAAAATAAAATACAAAAATGCAACGCCGAAAGTTGCTATATGGGTTTAGTTCCCGAGCTCACAAAAAAAAGAAAGCAATTTGAGAATTACATTCTAAATTGTAAATAAATAAATAAATTACTTTTGTCTAAAAATTGTGACAAAAACTTTAAACTTTGAAATTATTATTAACACAATTAGACGATAGATACGAAATAAAATATAAAATTTATCAATTTGACGGCTTCGCATTTATAAGCTTTTCACTTATAAAACAATATCTTAACAACAAATGCACTTATTTGCATAGTTGAATGTTTTTGCAGTTCTATCACATCGTTCGTATCATCTCATAGTGATAATTTGGTTAATATCAAGTAAGAACCGAAGAACGCAATATATGTATATTGTTGATATTTTTAATAATAATTAAAGAAATAAAATTATTATAGTTTAACATAGATTAGTCCTGGTCATTTAAAAACTTTTTCCAGTCCTATGATTAATTGAATTTATTTATGATTTATTGCCGTTAGAGTTTTTACCCAAATACGGCTCATAGTTCCTAAACTACTTATCAACGCGTTTTAACACTCCGCGTATCATAGGATATACGACGTTTCACTGAATTCAATATTGTAAATTTGAAAAATAAATTTCTCGACTCGAAAAAAAAATATTTAAGACAAATGTTTTGTATTTGGAATCAAATAAAAGGATTGATGAGCTTATTCCAATAATATATTTGCATAAATATTACCTTGATATTCTGAGATCAAGGATAGGGATGGTAAAATAGATTATTGATTTTACTGCGAAATCACTTATATATGAATGTTATTAAATCTTAGTCTATTATCTAATAATGTAAGATAGATCTGCATAAACTCATTGGTGATTTGTTAACTACTGTGGAAAATTTGCTATAATAAACAGTATTTTTACTTTTCATAACATTATATGAAACATTAAAAAATTTTAGTGTGATGTTTCGCATGTTAACGTGATTATCGTCGCGCCCAGGTGAGCCTTATGGCTGAAACAGAGTTACATGCAGTGCAGTCAAACTTAGAAACAGTGTTAACAAATAGTGTAACACATATTGGAAGGATTGCAGATTTAACCAAATTTTTAAAACACTGCAGCACTGCATTGAAGAAAGGACAATTAAGGGCAGACAGAATAGACAAAAAAAAATCCTCCATCAGGCAGCGGAATATAATATAAATGTACACTTACAAATTTTTGGATGATTGTAGTTCTGTAAATGAAAAGTAAAACAATTACCTTATTTCTGAAGAATATTGCGAATATTTTTTGCAGCACATCCAGCAATTGCGCAGTACCTTCAAGGTCGAAGGAATACAATTAATTTAACCAGTTAGTTGTTTTTGACGAATATATTCGTTATTAAAAAAGTGCAAAATTTTGAATTATGACGAATATATTCGACATGGGTAAAAAATAAGAATTTGCATATTAAACATACCTTGTGATTGAGGAGTATACTCGTCATTGTTTAATTTGTGTGAAACAATTTAGAAATAAATACATTTGCCAAAAAGATTGAAACAGTTAACTGGTTAAAATGGAGACATTATATCATAGCGAGGGCACCTCTTGGAGCAACCAGCAACAGATGTATGTATATAGAATCGAGTCATAAGCAGTCAAGTGACGTGCTGCAATCTAGAAGTGCACCAAGAATGGAGCTTCTCTCACAACCTTGGTTCAGCTTGAGGAAACGAATTTACCACATCTTACATTTTTAAGATTTCCAAAGTTCCAACCAAAGATCATGAATTACTAGATGGGACACTCGTGACGTATTCCCTTATCTTTTTTCGACTTTGGTCCCCTTAATCCACCGACCTTGCAGATTTTGCTAAAAGTGGATAGTAATAAAGGGCTCACGCGTGAGAGAAAGACAAAAATTTAGGGAGAGGCGGAACGAAAATTAAAATCACGTTCACCCAAAGCAGCGCACACGTTCGAATACGTTTGGCTCGCCTTTAAAAATGCACAGTGAAAAAATGTAAGCAGCCCGCATCCGTATACATGCTCTGAGTGTGCTACTTGCCTGTTCCCCATTCTCAATTCAGCATTTCCCTATGCTGGAACATTGCTTGGGGAAGGCACTAACACCATGCATGCAGATGCACACAGCGAGCCCGACAGATTAGCCAGCCTTTAAAAATGCATGGTAAAAAAACGATGCATTTTATTGCCTACACTGTAAGTGCTGTAAATGAGAATTTTTGGCTGCTTATTCTTATCTCTTTCGTTCTTATTGGAATTTAGATAAGGCATAGAAAGCAGTAGTTCTTTGCTACTTTCTCTAATGGAAAAATTTACCCCAGGCAGTTTTAGAAGTTGCATATGGGTTCGAGCTTTAAGCTTGTATAGAGAGTGTCCCATCTAGTAATTCATGATCTTTGGTTCCAACACTATTGAGGGAGGAAATATCCTTATGCGATATTTAGAAGGCAATTTATAATTTTTGAATGTATAAAGCAATAAATGTTTGTTTAATTCATTATATTATTTAAATATTCTTTCAACGTTTTACGAACTGCGAAAACACTTCTTGGTGCATTATACCTTGTGAAGTGCTTGTATTTTTTTAAAGGTTTAATTTTTTTCTCCACAAATCATCAACTGTCCCGTCGCCATCGAAACTGTCTGTTAATAATGGATCAATATTCGCCGTCATAATTATTGGCAAAATTGTGCAAAACCGTTACCGCTTTCACAATTTTTTCTGCAGTAAACGGAAAACAATTAATCGTATTAAGAAGAATCCTCCATCGCATTGTATTAATTCCAAAAGTGTTTTCTATTCTCACTCTTGCCAAAGAGAGAAATTAAACTTATATTTATCAGCAGGTAGCAAAATCCCGGAGTATGTGGCCACATCAGATTAGTTTTCAACGGAAATGCTGAATCTCCACCCACAAAATATGCCAATTTCACCGTGGAATTTGGTAAATTATTGTCGGGTGTTAGGTTTAATTTTTTTTTTCAACTGCTTTCCAAAAGTACTCGCTTGTAACACACCGCCATCGCTCTGACCTCCATACGTCCCATATTGCTTCGCAAGTTTCTAAAACAATTTCGCGGATTGTTGATCCAAAATATCCAAGCCAATGGATTGGAAGTTAGCTTCTTGGGCAAGATGCCTGTATTATGTTAAGAAAATTCTTTTTAAAGTCAATGGCTCTTATGCCTAAAATATAAAGAAAACCTGAGACTCGAGTTTTATATACAAAACTTACATTTCATGTCATTAAAATTATGTTATATTAAACATTGTTCATATTAAGTTATTATTATGACCAAACGACATTCTGGTTAAATTGGCCTCTGCTGAGATTTTCTTGTTAAATTATTTTTCAGCAAATGGAGCAACAGATTAAATCGAGAAACATCCATACGTGTTGAATTCCTCAACTCCGTATCATTTTCCTCAAATCTTTAAAAATTGTTGTATAAAAACCATGTCTATTTCGTTCTTTTTCACTATAGTACGATGTAGTCTACATTCTTCATCTAGTTCAACAACAATTTTAAATTATTATAAATAGATAAAGCATACGGGACACTGCACTGCATGTGATTCTGTTTCTAGCTTAAGCATCGTATTCAAATTTGGATCTGCATATATGGTATGAACATAAAAATACATCAATATGTATAATTATATCTCATCAGATAATATCATATATACCATAAATGAACATCAAATCAGCATTAGGTTCGCACATACATAATAAGATATTACAGTAAACTCTAGCGAATGTCTGAACTTTCGCAAGTCCGGATTTCTTTTGCTAGCTTTATATGATTTTCTCACCTGAAGAATGTCTAATTGTTCCAAAATTATTATTATTATTTACAGTACACATTTGTCAATATGCATTAATTATTATGGTATCCAAGCATAACAAGCTACTTATATAGTAGATATAGTAAATATGAATATAATTTTTAAATTGAAAAATAAATTTGCTGGTAAACAGAATACACATACAAGTATTTCATCAAAGGATCTTTTCAACAAGTAGTGAAATTCTATTACTAGACTTATCAGTACAGAAAACTCAAATAATTACAGACATGTACCCCAAAGAGGGATATTTTCGCGGACATTCCAGAAGTTAAGAGAAACTAATATAAGTTCAAATATCAAGGAATCGCGATCGGCAACATCGGAGGACGGCGTCGAATAGCAAATAATCTGCATCGTCAGACAGAACTCTGAAACGAGCACGAGACAATTCGCAAGATCATTAGGAGAGTCCTCACCTAAAGTGTGGAAGGTTGAGAAAGGTTGCATTCATCCCAGTACTAAACTACTTGAAGGAGGAGATTTCGACAGCAGTTTGGGGTTTTAAACTTGGCTTCTGGAATGCAACATAGAAAAGCCGTTTCTAGATCGAATCCTATGTACGAATCGCAATTCACTAAGGATGGTATCACAAACTTCCATAACCTTCATATCTAGTTGGATACTAGCCCACATAAGACAAGGGTGACATCATTTCAGCATAAACTTAGTGTCAATGTTTGGGCTGGCATACATAGTAGTAGTAGTAGTACATAGTTAATTTATGTGAACTTTTTGAAAAATACACTGCTAGATCTACTTGAAGATATCTCTCTGGATAATATAAAGTCAATATTTTACCAACACCACAGCGAATACTAGGGGAATATAAATTTAAATGAACAATTTCCTGAATGCTGAATTGGGCGAGGTGGACCGATTCCTTGGCCTGCTAGATCTCCAGACCTTACTTCATTGGGTTTTTTCCTACGTAGAACGATGAAGAATGAAGTTTACTCAAGTCAATTCCTGCACCAGAGAGGAATTAAAACAGAATTGGACAGCAGCGACAAAAATACGGAGACACCTTAAACAGGGAAGGAGGTTATTGGCATGCATCGCGGAGAACATTTTAAGTAGTTTGAGATAATAGCATTAACTTAAATAGGTTTTTGATTAAACAAAAAACATTTTGGGATTAATTTTAGTTTAATTTTAATTTTTAATAAATTTTAATTTTCTTTATTCCGGCTATGAATAATTTGAGATCTGGAGCTACCTGAAGTTGTTCTTACTTACAAGGCCGTCCGAGATGTTCCTCTCCGAATTTCTTCTTCTGAAAAGGAAGAAGTTGAATATTTGGTACATTTCGCAAGCTTCTGATCATTTTACGTAAGTACCTAGATTATATTTTATTTTTATCTTTTTATATTTTATTAATGTCTATAAAAGTAAAGGAGGTACGTATTTATTTTTAATTTTGTTGAAATGATTTTACTGTTTGCTGTTAAGTTTTTCACTCTTAGAGATGTTATACGACTAAAAGGAAAAATATGAGTATAGTGGTGAACCAACCTAAAAAATTTTATTTTGTATATATAGTAAACTTTAGCCTACCATAATACGTGCCTGAATATCAAATTTTATTTGTTCTTTTATAATGGGTATAGGTAAGCAAAGAGCCACGTATTATCTAAGTGCAATCGCACATACAACAAGTACAAATTATCATAAAATTATATGTGAAAAAAATCTTTTTAAAAACGACTTTTTATTATTCCTTAGATGTGTATGTACAACGAAAAAATACCGGCATCTTTAGTTTAGAATGGCGTCATATAGCTTATCGTATTCTACTCATCAAACCCTTTCATTTGATACTCACATTAAGAGTACTATGAAGAAAAAGGTAATCCACTACCTTAATGGCGTTCTTCAATTTCAAGTTCATTTCAAGTTCATTCACATTTGTGGCACATTATTTTATGACAACGAAAAACGAAAAAGATTACCTGATAATACATTAAATGATGATAATTATAATTGATCAAACATATAACATTTTTAAATATATAAAATATTTCTGTAACATTGTAAAACTAAGGAACCAGTTCTGATGAAAATCAATTATCATTTTTAATTTTATTATGAAAAATCTGAAACGGGAGTAAAATTTTTTAAAATTAAATTAAATCCTTACTAATCTATATTATTAGGTCTACCGGAAAGTTCTGTCCGACAATTTCGTTTCAAGTTTGAATATATTTGGATATGTTCGTTTGAGTTATATGTGGCTGTATATCTTTATAATTGCATTTATTATGTGCCCTTCGAAATTAACTACAACGTCAGCATGTCGAAATTTGTTAAAAGTGGTGAAGATGCTGTTGCGGACAGAACATGTAGGAGTTGGTTCGAAAAATCTAAAGCAGCTGATTTCGGCCTTAGTAATAAGCCACGCTCTGGGCGGCCATTTGTGGTTGATGACGATATTTTTAAGACCATGATAGATCAAATCATGAAAAATGGATTACATATGAAAACATCGTAAGGAAAACAGCGTGAACCCGGAAAACATGCCTTCTTCACCTCTACACCGAGCTTGAGCCTTAAAAAGATAATACTGTGTATATGGTGGGACATGCAAGGTCCAATCCATTATGAGCTTTTGGAACCCAAGAAAAAGCTAAATCAGAGAAATACAGTCAACAAATGGACGAGTTAACAAAGTACTCCAAGAAAAAAAGGCTGACAATATTCAATATGAAGGATAATGCTAGACCACATCCTGCTGGGAAGAAGTCATAAGGAACGATGAAAATTATATCGTACAATAAATCTAGTTAAATATGTTAAAAACTGTATCATTTTCTTCCTCTTCAAAAACGAACAGAACTTTCCGGTAGACCTAATATAATATAAATGCAAAAATGAGTGTTACAGCCTGCATGATAAAATTTTTCGCAAATCTTCGTATCGCATTCCTAACTTTCACCGGAAGAAACTGTTACCTAGAAGGAGATACATGTTGACGAAACGAATGCACCTTCCTTGCAATACGAAAAACTTGAACCATTCCTTCCTGGCGATTCATTGTCGTATTGATAGAAGAAAATAAAACATTTCATCAGGATGTTTCTTTTGGAAAAATACATCGCAACATGCCTGCCTTCTTTCCCTTTGCATTCAAAGTAACAAGAAAACTCTTGTTTAGCTTCACTTTAAATTTGAGCGAAGTCTGTTAATTATTTGTAGTTTGTTTACGGCAATTGTTTATCTAAGATCACCTCAAATGCTTTTGGAGATTTTACATATAGATAAAATTGTTGAACAACCATTTTATTTTAAATTTTGTGTTCTGCACAAGTCTAGAGCACCGGCATACGAGTAGTACAAAACATTCAAAGACGGTGGTGAAGTGGTCGAAGATTTGTCTCGTTCTGGAAGCCCATCAATATCAAATACTGAAGAAAACATGGTCAAAATCAAGAAATTGGTGCTTAAAGACTTTGCTCGTAAACTTGGCATTTCAAACGGATCCCTAATCCATTTTCACGATATTTTGGACATGTGGCGTATTACTCCTCAACTTGTATGCAAACGACCCTTCATTCATAAAACGTATCATTGCTGGTGACGATAGATGGGACAATCGTCTGAGTGGCGCTTTGAAGCAAAAAAAAAAAAAACCGCGCAAGCCGCAAAAGCCGTCAGCCGTCAGGTACACAGGGGGGTCACACATGGGCACAGGGGGAACAACATGTAACACCTTGGTGTACGTGCCGTAACTGTGTCTATGTGCCGGATCTGTGTATACTGATGGCAGTGCGACTATACCCTCCCCGTGGGGGCGGCTGGAAACAGGCACCCGGTATGGTCATGTCTCTGCCGGGTGTGCTGGCTAATTGTAGTCGGGCGGAGAGATGGTAACTCTCTTAAGAAAAAACCGCGGTGGATACCGGTCGTACGATGACCCAATTCGGCCATGCTGACCGGAGTCGTATTGGCGGGAGCCAGCCTCTCCTGGTAGGGTCACCCATGTCAGACGGGGGATTGGCGAGTATGGGCCAGGGCCACCAACCCCCCTAACCCAAGGGTGTCATGTGATCCGTGCCCATTGGTTGGTTTGCAGCCAGGGGGTAATACCGGCTGTATTCGAACGGAGCCTTCCTGATACCTGTCCGCCTCAGGTCGTAACTACGGACTTGCCATGCAAGGGGCGCTGCATGGTGGACACTCTTCCCCAATTCCTACCCTTGACCACTAGTAGTGCCTCGTCACGAAAGTGGTCGTAAGAACCAGTTAATGAGTTCCATCAAACCTGCCTCGGACAATTCTGAGGCGCAGAATCCTGCTCCTTCGCTAACCCACAAAGGGAAGCGATCATTGCTATCTCAGGGCGTTGCGATCGGTAACCCCTGTCCCAAACCCTCCGTGGCTAACCCAAGGTCAGCCCGGAAATCCAAACCTAACCCCATTCGAGGGACATCTCGCGAAACGACCGCGGCTGGTAAGCTCGGTTGTGGAGATGCTCTGCGCGCATCGACAGCGCTTGTGTCCGTGGGCAAACCTGGACCTAGCAAAGTCAAGGCGCCTTCCCGGGCACCCCAGCCCTCCATCTCCTCTTCGGTGCTTGGCAGCTCGGCTCAGGCTATGCCTGGACCAAGTAGGATCACAGCACCATCTAGGGAGTCGCAACCCACTTCCTCAGCGAAGAGGCGTGGCAATCCCTCTCTTCAGACCTTCAGAGAAAGAAGGTCAGCGCAGCGGTTCCTGAACAGGATTAAGAACATCCCGGAGAAGGAACTCTCTGAGAAGGACAAAACTTCTCTGGTGTGGGCCAGCAAAGTGCTCGCAGCAGGCAAAAGGCAGCGCTCGCAGGACGAGCAAGAGCCGGCCTCCACGAAGCGGCCAAAGACAGCTCCCCAGACGGTCAGGCCGACTAAGCCATTTAGTGAAGTGGCAAAGGACGGCCTGATCCTGGCTGTCATAAACCGCAGCGATCCGGATGGCGCTATCTCCTTGGACAACTGGAGATCGGTCCGGATTGCGCTACTCGGCGTCTTTATGGACGTCATGGAGAGAAACCCCGGCCCTACCCCCTGTTGCTCAGATGCTGGGTGGTATCGAGGTCGGGTGAAATTAATCGCTTGCGAGGATCAGAGATCGGCAGATCTTTATAAAGCAGCGATTTCCTGTTTGGGCGAAGTCTGGCCAGGTGCCAGGCTCGAGGTCGTGTCCAGGGACGAGATCCCGAACAGACCGAGAGCCAGGACGTGGATCCCGGCGGAGCCCTCCGAACCAGAAAAGATCCTGGCCATCATGCGAATGTGCAATCGCAACCTTCCGACCCATGATTGGAGGATTGCACAGGTCGGAGAGGTCAAGGGCAAAACGAGGCAAGCCATTGTTATCCTAAATGAGGAATCTCTGGCACCTCTAGCGGCTAAGGGTGACAAAATCTTTTATGGCTTCGACTCCATCGTGCTGTCCGTCTATTCGAAGGACAGGAGAGTCGAAAGACCTGATGGTGTCGCTGGACAAAGTGGAGAGACCAGCACCGTAGTAGAAGCAAAGACTTTGGCCGGTGCTGAGAAACTCCCGCCATCATCTCCGTCAGCATCCATGGATGAGGGTAGCGATACGCTATCAACCTCTGGATTGTTGGGAGATTTTTTCATTCAGGATGACCTGGAGGAAGACATCCTACTCTCAGACGCCGATGACGCCGAGGTGACGATGATAGAGGCGTCCCCTATCCAGCGAGAGCAAGCTGAGAGTGGTGCAGATTAATCTACACCACTCTAAGGCAGCGTCCGCTGCACTCCTCCTGCGCCTATCGCAAAAGGGGGAGGACGTTGTTCTTGTCCAAGAACCATGGGTCGTCGGAGACCGGA
Organism: Philonicus albiceps; assembly: GCA_963969385.1. NCBI lineage: Eukaryota > Metazoa > Arthropoda > Insecta > Diptera > Asilidae > Philonicus > Philonicus albiceps. The sequence continues at coordinate 22,374,011 of OZ017773.1, read as the reverse complement.
TTTGCGGACTCAATCTGAAGGGTTACTGTATCTTCTATGCAAAGGGAATACGTAAACCTAGAACCTGCATTCTAGTGAATACCAGCTATAATGCCTTCATGCTAAACCATTTCAGTGACAGGGATACGGTGTCGGTTATGGTGGAACTTGGATCGAACAGCATCTGGCTGGCATCCTCGTATATGGCCCATGATCATAAGGGGCCTCCTCCGCATGAGACCCTGCGAAATATCGTCGCGGAGGCAGCTAAGCGCAAGCAAGCGCTGATAATCGGCGCAGATGCGAACGCCCACCATACTGTCTGGGGTAGCTCGGACATTAATGATAGAGGTGAGTCTCTTCTTAACTTTATACTTAGCTCTAACCTTCAGGTGTGCAACGTAGGTGATGAGCCCACTTTTGTCAGCTCTGTGAGACGGGAGGTTCTCGACGTTACCCTGTGTACCGAGAACTCCGCCCACATTATTAAGGACTGGAGGGTTTCCAAGGAGCCTTCGTTGTCCGACCACTCATACATTGAGTTCGGACTTGACTTTCTTAAACCAATTCGTAGCCCCTTTATTAATAGGAGGAGGACGAATTGGGATAGGTATAATCTGGCTCTCCAGCAGGCGTTACCGGCTGATGGACCACCAATCATCAATAACCGACAGGACATTGATGCAGCGGTGAACGTGCTGACTGGAGCCTGTAACAGGGCGGCCAAAATTGCTTGCCCCTCGTGCAAGCCCTGGGGCAGACCCAAGCCCCCATGGTGGACTAATGAGATTACGGCACTCAGAAAGGCATGCCGTAAGCAGTTCAACAAGGCAAAGAGCACCAACGAATGGTCTGCTTATAAGGAAAGCCTTAGGAACTTCAAGAAATCTCTCAGGATGGCCAAAAGGTCCTCGTGGGAGAAATTTTGTGGCGGAGTGGAAAAGGTGTCCGAGGTTAATCGCCTCAGAAAAATACTCGCCACGACGCCTTGTGCACCCGGTCTTCTGATGAAACCAAATGGGGACTGGACCTCGACGAGCATGGAAACTCTGGAGTTGCTGATGGATACTCACTTTCCTGGCTGCTCGGACAGCCAAACGGTGGTATCCACGGTCACACAGGAGGCTGGGGACCTCGTCACAAAGGTCCTCAGCCGCGAAAGACTTGATTGGGCTATCAGGAGTTTTAAGCCATACAAGTCACCAGGCTTGGATGGCATTATACCAGCGGAGCTGCAGAGGGCTTCTGTGCTAATCAGCCCTTGGCTGCTTATCATCTTTGAAGCCTGTTTGCAGCTCTCGCATATCCCTAAATCCTGGCTGGAGGCTAAGGTCGTTTTCATCCCGAAAGGGGGAAAGGCCTCGCATTGCAAGCCAAAGGATTATAGGCCCATTACCCTCTCTTCTTTCCTTCTCAAAACTCTGGAAAGACTTTTGGATGTCTACATTAAGGATAACATAGGTCCAAGTAGGCTATCTCAATCCCAGCATGCCTATACCAAGGGTAAATCCACTGAGACCGCCCTGCATGCTCTCGTTGATCAGGTGGAGAAGTCTCTTCTCTACAAGGAATTCACCTTGGCAGCCTTCTTGGACATAGAGGGGGCCTTCAATAATATCAGGCCAGAGGCAATTACGAACGCACTAAGGGGTCTGGGCATTAGCGGGTCGGTCACAGGGCTCATTGACTTGTTGCTCGGTTGCAGAGTCATAAATGCCACTGTTGGGAATGGTTCCATAAGGAAATTTGCGGCCAGGGGCACCCCACAGGGTGGTGTCCTATCGCCGGTTCTCTGGAACCTAGTTCTCAACGGCCTTCTCGTGGAGCTGGATGGTTCCGGGTGCAAAGTGGTTGCTTATGCCGACGACATTGCAATAGCTGTCTCGGGCAAACATGTGAACACCTTGACGGAGGTGCTTCAACGTGCTCTGGCAAAGCTTGCACGGTGGTGTGACAGATGTGGCTTAGGGGTCAATCCGGATAAGACCGAGCTGGTGTTGTTTACCAGGAAACACCGGACCCCCACCTTTGTTACACCAACACTAAAGGGTGTCAATCTTAAACTTTCAGATCAAGTCAGGTACCTGGGCCTGATCATCGATAGAAAGTTAAATTGGAAAGACAACATTAAGGAAAGAGTACGCAAGGCCACCGTGGCTCTGTACTCTTGCAGGAAAGCTGTTGGAAGGAAATGGGGGCTGAAACCCCGTATTATCCACTGGCTCTATGAGGCCGTTATTAGGCCTATACTTGTGTATGGTGTGTTAGTCTGGTGGCCAGCTCTTGATAAGGCTTACAACCGGGCAAGCCTGGAGAGGGTACAGAGGTTTGCGTCATTACTTATTACAGGCGCCCTCAGATCCACCCCTACTAAGGCCTTAAACACTATCCTCCACTTCATTCCGCTGGACCTGTTTGGTAAGCAAACGGCAGCATCCTCGGCCATAAGGCTCAACGCGGTTCACCGCTGGACACGTACGGATTACGGGCATTCTAAGATTCTAGGGCCACGTACCTCGGCGGTGGACTACATGGTTCCTAAGCCATCATTCGGCATTAAAATTACTGCCTCCTTTCCCTCGATGCAGGAATGGGCGGAGGGTCTAGTTTTGCAGCCAGAGTCGATTCAGGTTTTCACTGACGGCTCCAAGAAGGACGGCAAAGTGGGTGGAGGTATATACTCTGAACAAATGGGTATAGAAACCTCCTTTCGACTGCCAGACCATTGCAGCGTTTTCCAAGCTGAGGTCATAGCTATATCACAGGCAATCGCGCGGCTGAGGGCTACAAAGAAGCCCCTGGTCAATATACGTATCTATAGCGATAGTCAACCTGCGATCAGATCGCTAGTAAGTGTTCACACGACATCCAAGGTCGTTGCGGACTGTCGCTCGGAGCTCATCCGCATGGCTGATAGAACTGAAGTCAGTCTGGTCTGGGTGCCTGGTCACTTCGACATCCCGGGCAACACCAGGGCGGATGAGCTGGCGAGGCTTGGCACAGGCTTGCCTGCTGAGGATATCACTCTTAAGCCGGGTGCTCCGCTTGCATCAAGCAAGCGGACCATACAAGAGTCCTTCTTAGCAACTGCTAATCGCAGATGGAGAAATGAGCCCACCTGCGCAACGGCCAGATCTATCTGGCCCATCTTCGACCGCAACAGGTCTAGAAACTTGGTCTCGCTCAAGAGACCCGCTATCAGCAACGTAGTAGCGGTCATCACGGGTCACTGTCTCATCGGCAAACATGCCAATAGGATGGGGGTGACCACGCATGACTTCTGCAGAAGTTGCCTTAATGAGGAAGAGGAAGAGAATATCCTTCACTTACTATGTCAATGCCCAGCACTAGCGGTACGGAGAAATCGAAGCCTGGGCTCCACTTTCTTTAATGATCTGTCGGAACTGAGCTCCGTCAGGATTAGAAGCCTGGAGCAGTTCATTAAAGAGTCCAAATGGTTCGAAGGCTAGTTATTTGGGGGCTTCGTCCCACGTGGTATCACAATGGGCCTAACTTGGCCTAAGTGTGCCTCTTTTGGCAGCCACTTGAACCTAGAACCTAGAACCTTACGGCAATTGTTTATCTAAGATCACCTCAAATGCTTTTGGAGATTTTACATATAGATAAAATTGTTGAACAACCATTTTATTTTAAATTTTGTGTTCTGCACAAGTCTAGAGCACCGGCATACGAGTAGTACAAAACATTCAAAGACGGTGGTGAAGTGGTCGAAGATTTGTCTCGTTCTGGAAGCCCATCAATATCAAATACTGAAGAAAACATGGTCAAAATCAAGAAATTGGTGCTTAAAGACTTTGCTCGTAAACTTGGCATTTCAAACGGATCCCTAATCCATTTTCACGATATTTTGGACATGTGGCGTATTACTCCTCAACTTGTATGCAAACGACCCTTCATTCATAAAACGTATCATTGCTGGTGACGATAGATGGGACAATCGTCTGAGTGGCGCTTTGAAGCAAAAAAAAAAAAAACCGCGCAAGTCACTCAAAAATCAAAATTATGCTGACTGTTTTTTTTTTTTTTATTATCGCGGTGTTGTCTTAGATAGTCGGATAGTCAATAAAAAATATTTCTTAGACGTTATGCAGCGTTTGTGTGAGTCTATCTGTAAGAAGAGGTCAGATTTATAGAAGGACAACTATTTAATTCTCCGCCACAATGCATCATTGCATACTGCTGCGCTAAATTCTCCGTATTAGGCTTTGCAAAGAAATTGATTGGATCGACTGCGCAACGCACTAACATTTTAATTCTATCATGGAAATCAAAGTAATTTCGCCAAACCCCCATTTTGGGTCATCCTTTTTAAACTTATTTTCGTTACTTAAAAGGACTTTATTCCACTGCGTAGTCGAACCCATAAATTAGTTTTCAATATCAATTATCAATATCTGAAGAACCAAAAATGATAATATTTTCAAGCTGTTCGTGGCTTAGTAGCTTATTAGTTATCACAGTACAAAATTGTTCTACCAAGCTTTGGATATACTGACAAATTCAAAAACAAAGAGTTTATTTTCTCCCAATGTTCTCTCAAAATTAGTGATTTTTGGAGTTGGAAAATTTTTTTTTACTTGTAGTACATATAATCGAAATTTTTTGCATAGCTTTTGTCAAAATATTAAGGTAGATCTTTCCTATGATCTTTATTTTCCTTTTTACCTTAAGTCGTTTTTCGTTTAGCATTTTAATTATACTAAAATAAAACAAACATACTTACTCTTGAATGTCGTTAACATTGAAAAAATATATCGAGAATTGAGAATGTTTTCCACTGTAAAACATTTTATAGGAATTTCCATCGCCAAGGCATTTTGCTTGTCTATCTAAAATCACAACACCCACTATTACTATAAAACTACTGGAAAAACGAATTTAATATTATTCTTTCTTCTCATAAAAAAAATTGTTTTGGATGCTAGCAACACCTATTTTTGAATGGTTCAAAAATACTGTGTTTTTATGGAATTTCCAACACTGTACTTGTTTCCAGTCAGCTAGAATCCAGTCGCGCAAACTCATTTCTAGTTAAAAGATTTTTATCTAAAAGAGCAGATTTCTTTTTGCAGTCTATTGCCTTTAGAATTATTCTATGAAAAGTACGACGTGTAGTCCACAAACTAGCATCGTTTCCGATACCAAGGATTGCCTTCTTGAGCGTTTTAACACTGCCCGATAGTAGTAGACGGGCCATTTTTCTACTAGCTCTTTTAGCTGAGTTCAATGGCTCACGTCACACTTTTTGGCAATTTCACAGGTTGAAAATCCTTTTTGCAATAGAATTAAAATTTTGGATTTTTTCTCTTGATTTTACTTCTTTATTTTACAATATTATCAGGCAGTGCAGTCAGACATATACTGATTTGATAAGTGCTAAGAGCACTTTCAACAATTGGACCATCGGTTGAAAATAACGGTTATTAATACAACTATATCCAGGCGGGTATTTTTTGTTCGTTCTGGTTCGTGGAAATACTCTGATCAGCCGCGGAGCGCCTAAAAAAAACAAACAAACGCTATCAGTGAAATTACACCTGAGCGGGTACTTTGTATTTTTTTCAATAAACAGAAATGTTTTTCAGGGCGTATAGACTAGACTAGATATAGACTATTTTATTTTCAGTGAAAAAAAATAAGAGGATATATTTTGAATTGGAAAACATAAATATAACAATTTTGAATTTGGTATCAATTAAGGATTATCAAGGGTTATTAAAAGACAAAATTTAACTGCTTTCTCAGTCATTTACTACAGTATAGATATGTCAGTACACAAGAACTCTACACTATTTTTGTATTCATTACATATTATTATCCATCGAGTTTTGAATATGTAGAGTTAATTTTGCATATAAGAAAATATTTGTTTTTCGCATTTTCATTTGTATTTTTGGTTTTACTTAATAATTAATCTCCCTCAGACAGCTCATCTTTATTTTCATTAATAATATTCATCTTATGTTTACTTTCATTTCTGTTGATTGGTTTTTTTGCTGTATATTCACCGCCTTATGCCTGTTTTGTATATTTTTCTCCCTCACCACTTTTAAGTTTACTTACTGAATGCTCGTACAAAAAATATCGCAATTACAAAATTTCGCAACCAACTTTTTTACTGTTTTTTTATCTCTTACTTTCATTTTATCCCCACTTTTTACAAGTATTATTATTTTTATTTTAACATACTTTTAGTTCTTGATTTTGCTTACTTATCAATGGTACAATATTAAAACAAAATCACAAACAATACAAAATGAATGTTTCGTTTTTTATTTGGGGAAAAGGAGAAAATAAGGGTAGGTTTAACACGAGTACTACATTTATCGTAAATTTGTTTGTTCATCGTCATCGAAATTCGCATTGATTGATATTTTTTATTAAAGCATCTTTGTCTACTCACTCTCTTTTTTTAATTTTTTAACTAGAATTTTTTTAAAACAATTTTGTTCAGCCAAAGGCGAGGCACATATTTATAAATATTAATTTCATTTTTCTCAAATTTTTGGTTTCCTAAATATTTAAAATTAACTTTTTTATATATAAAAAATATACAACTTTTATTTTGCACACAATCAATTCGTATTTCGATATTTTTCGCATTTATTTTTATGAGTCTCCAAAGGCAAACGTAAGAGTACCCCACTTATTTAAAGTTCACTTTCATCTCCGAAGAATGCTTTCCAAAATATAAATAGAATTCTTGCAAAGATTGCGTATAGACTGAGTAGTTTCAAGCCAAATAGTTCAATTCAAACAATTTTGGCCCAGTATGGCCAGTATCACTTTATGCAAAACATCTCATTCTATATGCAGTCCTTGGTTAAAGTGTTCGTATTTTTCTGTACTTCTTTAATCACAAAAAGTCGCCTGAATCAGTGTTATAGTGTACGAAATGCTTTTTATCTTTGCATTATCAGGCAATTTTTCGATATCCTCCAAACGATGCACTAAACGCTTTTGTTGTTGGTGTGCAATTCGCATAATTATTATGTTCCAAAATGTTGATAGAATTTTAAAGGAAAGCCCAAAACAAGTATAAAATCAGTCTTATTCTCATTGAATGTGTTATTTGCTTCTTTTTTTTTTTTGTTTTTTTTTGATTCATTTTTGTTTTTGTATAAATCTTTTATTTTTTTCTTTTTTCAAAATGAAATAAAATTTTTAAAAGCCTCCTAGGACGATATCGTCTAATGTGTTCACCAAACTTAAATCCTTGCCCTGACAAAGATAAATAGAGCACTTTTTACACATATAGAATAAAACAAATGCAAATTTTTAATCTGACCATTCACACGAAACTAATAGATATATTACTCCGGTGGCTGGACAACCATTAACCAGTCGGATAAAATATTTATAAAAAATTAAACAACAACTTAACTACGATTGATACAAACCGATAACAATTTCAAGAAACAAATCATTTTTTCTCGTCGCTATATGGGTTAGAAGTGACAAAATAAATTTGGCAAAAAAGTTCCGACACTATAAATAACCGTACAATGAATACTTGAGTTTAACCTATTTGTACATTCACATTTGGAAATATAACTCAGAACAGGTAATCAATCACATAGAACGGCGGAAATATGTACATAAGCCCAACAAGTGCAGTCGGTCCGGTCCTGTCGTGTTTGAGCCGGATTTGACCGCCTCGCGCCATACCATATTTTATTTATTGATATCCAAACAAGCTTTACGATTACCAATTCATGCTGGTATGGACCCGGTTCGATCTAATTCGAGCTTTTCCGGTTGAGGATTATTTTATATTAATTTCTGTATGAAATTTTTATAATACCAAGGAATCGAAGCAAAATGTAAATTGGACTATTGTACGCATTCTGCTGGCTCTGGTCAGATATATGCATAATAGCAATTGAAAATAAAAAGTTTATGTAAATTCCGTATACCGAATCGAAAAAACAAAACAATAGAAAAGGGCTTCGAATTCTGATTCTGCAGGAATGAAAAAACATCGACAGTTGCTCATCTCCTGCCTGGGTAGATCCTATATAATGCGTATTATTTTGGTATCAAACAGCGCTTAAATTTACAATAAAAATATAAAAATTACATCACATCATTTCTAAGTTGTTCTCTTCTTCTTATTTCTTATACATTAGTTTTATATACTTTATAAGTGCATCTTCATCAGTCCTTCAATCAGGTTAGTTTCTGTTAAAACAATCATCTGCTGTGTTTCTTTTCTGCTACTGTACTGTTTTTTTTTCGCCTAATTTTTTCTTTTATCGTCATTTCTTCTGTAAACCAGTGTGAGTGGATGTGTGGAGAGATTATTTAGTCATGTTGAAAAGATCAGTAACCGAAATTAGAGTGTACTACTTATAAGCATTCTGAAAAATTATTATTTTGCTTTTTGTTTCTTCATTTATCTTTACTTTTTACACATTATTGTTCCTCTGGATTTTGATCATTTGATGATTCTACAGCTGACTCGGCTGCAGCTTCAGCTATTTTACTTGTTGATGGTGTGGGTTGCAAAGGCTGAAAAGCTGACCCCAAAGAAGGTCGCAATTGGAAACCTACGCATGGCTTAAAGTGCGTTGTTGTACCTTGGTCTGCTTCCGTTGGCTTTAAACAAACCTTTTTTGGAAAGCGTACGAAATTAGAACAATTTTCACGATCTAAATGTACTTACTTTTTCACAACCATCGGGGGGCTCCCTAGCTAAAAAACGATTTATTCGCGGTGAAGCGTTTGATGCAACGTCTTCAGGTGAAGTACTATGGCTGTCGTCTGCAGGATTATAAGAGAAAGTTTAATATAAATTCAGAGTGTTTATGATTAGACAAATTGTTTTATAAAATTGTTGCCTTATAGCGAAACCTTCGCCTACTATCGCGTTGAAATCGTTTCATACTCCCATCGGCGAAATCGATGGATGGCTAGCGTCGCATATATGTGACGTGTAATTTCTTTTAAGTGAGCCCTGCGCTCATATTTTATTTATTTTAGTTTTAGTTTTAAGTATAATGCTATAAAACCGAATGCCAATTGAAGTATATATTAAAGTGTGGTCCATATATTGTTTGGAATTTGAACTACCGGTAATTTGAAGTTTAGTTGATTGACATATTCTCGACTTGACAGAAATTTAGTTTAAGGTTTGATATTTATGAAATGGGACGGTATTCGCTTGAAGAAAGTTGGGAAATATTAAAAACTTATTTCCAGAATGGTGAGTCTTCTACTCAAACTCTGAGAAATTTGAAAAAAATAAAAACTTCCAACATAACCCAATTTGTGGATCAATTCGTGAAGCGAGCTCGTGAAACTGGAATGATGGTGGATAAACCAACCCGTTTACGTACTCGTCCGGTGCGCTCAATCGAAAACATTGCTGCTGTTGCTCACAGTGTGCTTCAGCAACCATTAACATCAACTCGTTATCGTTCTCAACAATTGGACATTGCACGCACTTCTTTGATGCGAATTTTGCGTAAAGACCTTGCCATGAAGCCATATAAAGTTTAATTGGTACAGCAGCTAAAACCGGTTGACCATCCAAACCGTCTACGTTTCGCAAATTGGGCGGAAGATCGTTTGGCCGAAGATGGCGAATTTTACCGAAAAAATCTTTTCGGACGAGGCTCATTTCCACCTCGGTGGTTATGTTAATAAGCAAAACTGTCGCATCTGGGGCACAGAAAACCCGGACGTCATCGTGAAGAATCCAATGCACCCACAACGAGTGACTATTTGGCGCGGATATTGAGCGGTTTTTTTATATAACAAAAATAAATTCAAATTTTTAAATGGGCCACCCTGTATAAGAGAAATTTCGCTAGGCTATAGTATAAGATTTTCTTCTAAAGCTGAAGCGAACGCGTTAAGTCAAGTAATCTCTTTTACACAAAAACTCTAACAGAAAAAAAATTTACCTAGTAACAAAAATGCCAGGAGCATTGTAAATTAATCTGTTGATTGTCATCATCAAATTAGTTTGTTAATTGTGAATTACGTTGATTCTTCTGACCAAAATTTTCAATTTTTTATTGAGGAACCCTTTCAACCTACATTTTTATAAAGGGTGTTTCATTAAGCACTTCCTATCTTTAAATTTAAATAAAACAAAGTGTGTGTGAGATATCATCGAAATTTTTTATTTGTTTGAAAGGCATATTGATGTCATTAGTTACGGAATATTACATCGTTCAAATGTCCGCCGCGGCTTCTCTGGGTGGCGCGAACCCGAAATGTCCAATTGTCCTTGACTCCGGCGCATAAATCAGACTGAGTTTGACCTATGGCACGCGTTGTGTTGGCTTTGAGGGCCGATCTGGTTTCTGGCTTATTCGCATAGCCCTGCGACTTAAGAAAACCCCACAAGAAAAAGTCTAACGGGGTCAAATTGCGCGATCTCGGTGGCCAATTCACATCACCTCCACGTGAAATGACCATGCCCTCAAATCGCTCGTCGCTATTGAAATCACATGTTTTTGGTGTCCATATCATCCAATTCAGGCCAAAAGAAGTTGGTAATCATTGATCTATAGCGGTGATGGCCTGGCCAACGTCGTTCTTAAAGAAATATCGACCGATGACGCCGCCAGCCCAAAATCCGCACCAAAGAGTGACTTTTTCCGGATGCATTGGTCTGCAAAAGGCCGAATTATTATGAGCGACGCGAAATCGACTGCCTCGGATTCTTCTGCACACTCTCCCAGACAGCGGCGATGTTTTCGGCATATATGGCGTTTTGTTGACGTACCGATGTTGGTTGATTGTTTACTGAACAGTGCACTCAAATTTATCTACCACACTGCGAATAGTCCTCTCGGTAGGACAATTATAGCAACCGTAAAATGGGTGAAGCGGGCGGAACGTTACCCGAACAGAACACTCATTTTGATAAAACAATTTTATCATTTGCACGTGTTGTTGAACGCTATATCCGTCCATGGTGATTTGGCAAAACAGACTGAATAAATGACAGCCAATTTGACAGATATAGCTTCAACAATATGACCACTATCACCTGTCAACGTTCGGAAGTCCCTATTGGAATACCCTTTCTAAGCGTGTGTTGCAATCACTTGGATATTCGTACCGAGCCAACTGTACCATTATCCCTGCAGCTAAATAAGATTAAGTTGGTGTGGCTGCCTAAAAAGGCACACTTAGGTCATTTTTTTTTATCATTGTCTTATGCGGTGGTTATGTGGTATAGCGGAGCAGACCATGTTTATGCGTGTGATTCGAGCACTGTAGCTAATAATTTTTTAAATATTTTTGTATTAGCATATGTGCTAGAATACGTATGCACTTATATAGCATAAGTTTCGATATAACTTGTTCTTTAATATACAAATTAAAACAACCCCAATATTAACGTCACTTGATTGCAATTCAAAATTTTTTTTGTTAAAACCCGTTTCACAGTTACAGTCTGTTCACCAAAAAAGGAACCACCCTTTTTAAAAGAAAATAAAAGATGTTTCCCTCCTTCTTTCTGTGAGTGATTGTTCCATGAAAGGGCTGAGTCGCCTACACTAATTCATTTCAGTGTCGCTTAAAACGCCACAGTGCACGCAACTTAACGATCCCAAACATCGGAATCAACTGTGCAGGATTTACAAGGCAGAAAATAGCATAACAACGTTAAACTGGCCATCCTCATCCCCAGACACCAATCCAATTGAGTATGTGCGGGGAATAATGAAGAGTTTGCTGGAAGGCCTGTGTACAATCTCAAGCAATTAACACGGACTGGGAAAATATGCCGTTCGCTGTCGATTGAATATGCGGAAAAATTCGTCTAAAACATGTCCAGAAGATGCCAGTTTACTCTCGATAGCGGCAGGGACTACACAATTTATTAATTGGTTGCGTCGTAGTACTTTCAATATACTTGCATATTTGTAACAAAATTAAATATAAATATTTCCTCTGTAAGTAAAAAAAATGCGGTTCCTTTTTTGTTGAACAGACTGTATTTCTCTGATTCATAACACAAGGAATTATCTGCAGTTCTATATTCTCGATTTAGATTTTTTACAATTGTGCAAATGTCATAGAAATTCCAGTGCAATCACCCGATCGGAAATCTTTAGCATGAACTTGAGAAATGCTTTCGAAGAAAATATCATTACTAATAAAGAAGTTCTTATAAATAAAATACAGTAGGAATGGTCTAATATCTTCAGTTGAAAATATTCAACAACATTTTCCTATTAGATAAAGCAGCAAAGAACTACTGATTCCCATGCCTTATCTAAATTTCAATAAGAACGAAAGAGATAAGAAGACAGCCAAATCTTCTCATCTATAACACTTACAGCAAAGATCATGAATTGGCCCGCCTCTAAAAATGCACAGTGAAAAAATGTAAGCAGCCCGCATCCGTATACATGCTCTGAGTGTGCTACCTGCCTGTTCCCCATTCTCAATTCAGAAATTCCTTATGCTGGAACATTGCCTGGGGACGGCACTAATACCATGCATGCAGAGGCACACAGCGAGTCCGACAGATTGGCCCGCCTTTAAAAATGCGTGATAAAAAAACGCTGCATTTTATTGCCTACACTGTAAGTGCTATAAATGAGAATTTTTGGCTGCCTATTCCTATCTCTTTCGTTTTTATTGGCATTTAGATAAGACATAGGAAGCAGTAGTTCTTTGCTGCTTTCTCTAATGGAAAAATTTACCCCAGGCAGTTTTAGAACTTGCATATGGGTTAGAGCTTTGGGATTGTATAGAGAGTGTCACATCTAGTATTTCATGATCTTTGACTTACAGTGTAGGCAGTAATGTGCAGCGTTATTTTATCACGTATTTTTAGAGGCGCTATGTGCCTCGGCATGCATGGTGTTAGTGCCGTCGGCGTGCAATACTCAGCCATAGGGAAATCCTATGTGCATGTTTCAATGTGCATTTTTCAATGTGCATTTTTACAGGCGGAAGTGTTCAAGCGTGTGCGCTGCTCTGGGTGGTGAAACGCGGTTTTAATTTTCGTTCCGCCTCCCCCTCAATTTTTGTCTTTCTCTCACACATGAGTCCTTTATAACTATCTACTTTTAGCAAAATCTGCAAGACCGGTGGGCTAAGGGGACCAAGTTCGAAAAAAGATATGGAACAACGTCACGAGTGTCACATCTTGTATTTGTTGATCTTTGGTTCCAGATATAGTCTACAAAATGAGTATAAACAACTCTGTCAATATTACTTTGGTCCTCATCTAACATCTAACTGAATAAGGTGACAAACAATTCAAAAACTGTGCAAATATGCCGAACGGGAGAAAATTAAGTTTTGAACAAAAGGCGAGAATTGGGGCGCTAAGAATAATAATTTATCAAATCGATAATTTGCACGAGTGGTAGCCTATAACGAGTCAACAATGCGCAAATTTTCTAAAAATTATAGCAACAGGGCAAGCTATTTTAGCAACAGGGGAAGCTTACGACCGTTATTTGACTCCGTTAGCGCTACGGCACCGATTCAAACCAGCCTCAAGAATAAAAGAGCAACTAGCCGAAACTACTGCAGCACAAATAAATGCACAGACCATCCAGAGAAAACTCAACGTCAAGAAGGCCGGTCAAAAAGTCCCTTCTTACAAGAATAAAGAAGCAATAGAACATTGAAATTGGACAGTAGCGGAATGGAAAGGAGTTGTCTTTTCTGATTTAATCTCATTATTCAAAATGATCAATTGAAGTTGTCATTTTTTGAATTAAATGTTGCTTTTAATTTTTCAACTCTAAAATGGATATTTTATCCTTTAAAACCCAATAAAATCATATTTGAAAGAAATTATTATTATAAACTCCAACGAATCTTGGCATGCATCCTTAAATCCATCTACAAATTTCAAGCAACCCTTTAAATGAACTCAAGCACCCGATTGCTCTCAAGAAAAATGCTAAGGTGGGGAAAAGTGCCTTCGTATAATTAAATCTCACAATAGTGAAATTGCATAAAAGGTAAAACAAGTTACATGTCCTGCCGCAAAAGATTTATATCATGTTTGAGAATTCACCTAGACCAAATTTCTACAAATGTTCAATTTGCAACCCGCTCGTAACGTTTTTCAATCAAAATATTTGGCTAATAATGAGAAAAAGCTTTTCTGGCAGCAAATGCTGCAAAAAAAAGTTGAATTTGGCCACCTCAGCAAAAAGTATTTCGCTATAGCTAATGTTCTAGAAGACCTTATTAGGCAAAATGTTTGATATGTCAGATTTGACAGAATGAAGTTAAAAATTATTATTATTGTACTATTTTTTTTTTAATTAACAAAATTACAGAATGTTTACTATCGCTCAACATTTTGATAAGCAAACAGAATTTTCGTATTTTACTCATGTCAGACAGGGTAGGTAAGTCAGAAACAAACCAATAACCCAGATCGTTCTTTTCACATATGCAACTCAAAACACACCCGGAGCCCGATGCAAAGAATACAGCTAAAGTCCCATCGCAAGACATTTGTGTGTGTTGGCTTCGAAAATTTGGTGGAATCGGAAGGATGTCGTGGTCCATTACCTTCTGAATCCCGGTGAAATAATTAAAATCTTTCGCTACCCTAAAAAAATAATCAATTTGAACCATGCATGCATCGAAGAGCAAGTAGAATGGGCTATGAAGCACAGAAAAGTGATTGTGCATGACGACAACGCTCCAACACATACAGCGAAAGTTGTAAGACACCATTTCTGCACTTGGCTGAAAACTCTTGCCGCAGCCACCTTTCTCACCAGGCTTGGCCCCTTCCGAGCAAAGATAATCTAAATTATATGTAATTTCTAAAGCAGCCTTGAGAAAAGCAGCTTCCTATGCCTTATCTAAATTTCCATAAAAACAAGAGGTAAGAATAAGCAGCAAAATATTCTCATCTACACATTTACAGTGTACGAAATAATGTGCAGAATTTTTTTATCATGCATTTTTAAAGGCGGGCTAAAGTATCAAATGCTATGTGTGGTTATACTTGTATGGTAGTAGTGTCGTCCCCGCGTAATGTTCAGACATACGAATATTCTGAATCATAGAATGGGGAAGAGGCAGGTAGCACACACAGAACAAAGCCGGGCCCAAAGACTACCTACAACAAGATGTGACACTCGTAACGTTTTTCCATATCTTTTTTCGACTTTGATCCGTTAGTCCTTGCAGATTTTGCTAAAAATAGGTAGTAATAAAGGCCTCATATATGAGAGAAAGACAAAACTTTAAGGGGAAACGGGACGAAAATTGAAACCACGTTTCGCCAGCCAGAGAAACGCACACGTTCGAATACTGTGGCCCTCCTTTAAAAATGCACAGTGAAAAATGTAAACAGCCCGTGTCCGGGACGGCACTAACACAATGCATGCGTGGCTGAGACTTTAGCTCGCTTTTAAAAATGCGTTAAAAAAAAACGCTGCACATTATTTTTTACACTATAAGCACTGTAGATGGAATATTTGGCTACCTATTCTTACCTCTTTCGTTCTTAGAGTCATTTAGACAAGACATTGGAAGCAATAGTTCTTTGCAACTTTATATAATCGGAAAATGTTCCCCACGCCATTTTAGAAATTACATATGGGTTAGAGATTTGCGATTTGAGATTCATAAATATGAACGTGTGCTTGCTATGACTTTAATTATTAAAATTTAGTTTTTTTTAACAACATTTAGAAAAGCAACAAAATGTGGAAAACTGTATAATATAAAGAGACATACTGTAGAAGTGTTTCAATTCTCTGACTCCTCCCAAATTTTTGTCTTTCTCTTAAACATGAGCGTTTTATTACTATATACTTTTAGCAAAATCTGAAAATGTCGTCGGCTAACGGGAGCAAGGTCGACAAAATATGGAAAAACATCAAAAATGTTACATCTTTATATAGACGACTTCTACTTGTTTTCATCGATATCTGACATATTTTCAACGACAAGCAATTACGGAGATGTCGAAAAATAGCTGGGTGAATGGACCACCTTAAATATGCATGATTTTTCTGGGAGGGCATCCACAAATTGCTGGAGATAGGAAATATTTGTAGCCAACAATGGCGCAGATATACTTTTAATAAACCATTTTTTGACTTTCTCCAAAATTAAAAGTCAAAAAATTTCAAATTATTAACTTTCACACCTATTATAACATTAGCAAAAGTTGTACAGACTGAAAACTATTCGAAGATAGGAAATTATTTGCAATAAAATGCACTCCTTTCATTTTTGTTCCTTTTCTTCGCTTAACTAGTTATAATCAGTTCAGTTCAGTTAACCAAAAAGATCACACTAGATAAATTTAACCCCAACAAGCTTAAATTATGCTCACATTTAGAAGAAATGTTTTATTGTTGGGAACACCATAGAGGCAAATAACTTTAAATAACTCGATTTACACAAAACTCATGTGAAATTGAGAAATTTGTCTACGTAGATCATTACGAGTTAATGCAAATTCGAAATTAATTGCTTTTCATCCTGAAGAATATTTTGGAATTCAGATATCTCAAACGTATGTTAAATTGAAATAATAATTTAAAAGAACAATATTAGCAGACAGCGGGGACGATTCCCTTGTTAGTTTGATAGTATTAGAATATAATGTCGTACAGAAAACATCTTGGGAAGACTATTAATCAGGAGAACAAAATACAAATAAATACTGGATAATTATGTATCTGGAAATGTCATTAAATTTATACATGCCGGTCAAAACGAATCGATACTCCAATTTGTATTTCATTTTATGATTCCAAAAAGTTTTTTAGTAACTACTAAACGCTTATTGCTAGTTTGTGTCAGATTTAAGGTATATTTACCTGAAGAAAGTATGTCCCCTATAGGTGTTTGCGTATTCACAGAACGCATGTCGTTATGAAACAATTCTGCCAAGGGTGCTCTATGTCCTTCCGGGGTTCCCCTAGAAAACTGAAAATATGTTATTATAAAATAAAAAAGTTTTTAAAATTCTAGCAGTGGCCGCACCAATCCAAACTCATTTCTTCCTCCATGTGTCGGCCCTGTATAGAGGACGATCTTTTCAATTTCCTGGTTGAGACCTTCTATCGAGCTCCGCATGGGTCTTATATATACTTGCGAGTTAGTTCTCTGTGGTATTTGAACTGGACTGGCTTTTCCTGAATTCCAACGTGGGGGTTAGAAAAAATACTTGAAAGGTGTTTGAGGTAGTTATACCGTGCATAGGGCTCAGCGTTTGTGAGCTCACCGAGTGCTCTCCCCGCTGCGATCTCTGCCAGCGCTGTCGTATCACTTTCTCTATTTTAATTTCAGACGACTCCACCTTAAGCAAATCACTGGAACCTTTGTTGCGGTCAAAATACGATTCGTCTGTCTGTGTCGACTTGTCCAGGTGTAGCACAGTAGACAAGCCTAGGTTGAATGTGGGGCGCATATACAAAGTGTCCAGAGATGCAGTTCGACGGATAACATTCTCAGAAACTCCTGCAATGCAATATATTGTGAATATTACCCAGTCTGCCTAGCTCAGACCATCGCAGACTACGCTCACCTTTAAAATTGGCTCCCGGACTCCTATGACCAGAGATCGAATGCTCTGGCGAAATATGTCGCATCGATGGCGATAGTACGGGCAACAAATTACAATTCCCTGAATTCGTAGTGGCGTGCAACTGCGATCCAGTCCCACGCAGGAGAGAAGACATCGGCAGAGTGGCTTTCATGGGGCCGACCTTCTGGGTAAGACTCTCGGAATACTTGCGAACTCTGCTGCTCGACATGGTGCTTTCTCAGCCGCGGTTGCACAATGACATAATTACCAAAATGTGCCGCTTCGCAATCAAGTAAAATAGAAACGATTTACTTAAAAACTAACCCGAGAAATTAACGCTTTTGTTCTCCTACATCTTTCACGCCGACTTGTCATTTTCCGAGTACGACATACAGAAATTCGTAACCTGTCGGCGCATGATCCTTTCGAAATTGTTTTACGCTACAGACAAAAGGTATGAGTATTCGATAAGCTTACACCCTAGGACAGAACCTGGAATTACCCATCGTTTTATAAATGGTCTGTTCGATGAGAAAGTCGTTTAAAAAAACTCGTGATTCCCTGTAGCGTCATATGATTACTTGAGGCGAACTGAAAATAAAAACCCAACCTCAGTCTTTTGCCGTTACAAATCGCTACGAAAAGCACTTAAAGCGTTCGATGAACATTTTGAAAGCAAACGCGGGACAAACCCCAGGCACAACGGGTTCTTAACTCGGTGTTCGGTGACTACTTGACAGCAAATTTGGGGCTCGGGAAAAATCGCAAAAACATATACAGTGGTCTGGCACAAAGATCATGAATGATGGGACACTCGTGACGTAGTCCCTTATCTTTTTTCGATCTTGGTCCCCTTAGTCCACCGACCTTGCAGATTTTGCTAAAAGTGGATAGTAATAAAGGGCTCACGCGTGAGAGAAACACAACAATTTAAGAGGAGGCAGAACGAAAATTAAAATCATGTTTCACCACCCAAAGCAGCGTACACGTTTGAATACGTTTGGCTCGCCTTTAAAAATGCATCCGTATACATGCTCTGAGTGTGCTACCTGCCTGTTCCCCAATCTCAATTCAGGATTTCCCTATGCTGGAACAATGCCTGAGGACGGCACCACACCATGCATGCACAGGCACACAGCGAGCCCGACAGATTGGCCCGCCTTTAAAAATGCATGGTAAAAAAACGCTGCATTTTGTTGCCTACACTGTAAGTGCTGTAGATGAGAATTTTTGGCTGCCTATTCTTATCTCTTTCGTTCTTATTGGAATTTAGGTAAAGCATAGAAAGCAGTAGTTCTTTGCTACTTCCTCTAATGGAAAAATTTACCCCAGGCAGTTTTAGAACTTGCATATGGGTTAGAGCTTTAAGCTTGTATAGAGAGTGTCACATCTAGTAATTCATGATCTTTGTCCTCTCAATCTAGTTTCAGAAACCATCACCACATCTAACTTTGCATATTACATAGCTATGATTACTTATCAGCGAATGCGTGTTCATTTCTAAGATTGTAAGTTTTCTACTTACCATCGCACATTTCAATAACAAAAAGGAGCAAAGCCTGCCTTTTCTGTGCAATAGACCTGCATTGTTCAAATATTGACCCACCTTCCCAATTAAACCCTGAATGGATACCCAGAACATCTCCCTAAAGAGGCTCCAACCGTCCTAATATTATCCCCTTGTAATGGGGAATCCTCAGACATGTTCCTACTACTATTTCCCAAAAATGCATCCCAGTAACAAACTCCCTCCCCTCTATCCGGGTACATGGGGACTCTGTTATGTCTCATTACTAGCAAATCCGTTTCTAAGGTTATTCCTTTTTTGTTCAATTTTTTCCCGTAGCTTCACATAACACGAACAGCCCCTGTAATTTGAGGGATAACCCACTTGTCCACAATTAGTGCAAATTCTGTCAGCATCAGGTTTCTCCTTTAAAGGGCAGTCACGTGTATGATGTTCCTTAGCACATCTTCTAGACTTAAGCTTTTTACCGCAATTCATTGCAGGACGTCCGAACTACTGCCAGTCACATCTGGCTCCATTGCATTCATGCCTCCGTCCTCTTTAAGTTTTCTAATAGCATCAAATGTTATTCGTGTTGATGCTTTAAACTTCTTTGATGAAGCGATCGAAATGTTGGATTTGGTTGCTTTTAATTTTCTTGTTGAGGCATACAAAGTCTTGACACCGAGCTTTCTTAGTACCGTTATCCGATACAATCTTGTCGCCTGGGCAAGGTGCATTTTTGCACGCACCCTTACTGCCCGCTGCTATTAAATCGGACACTCGTGACGTATTCTCTTATCTTTTTTCGACCTTGGTCCCGTTAGCCCACCGTCCTTGCAGATTTTGCTAAAAGTGGATAGTAATAAAGGGCTCACGTGTGAGAGAAAGAAAAAAATTTAGGGGGAGGTGCAACGAAAATTAAAACCACGTTTCATTACCCAGAGCAACGAATACTTTGGCCCGCCTTTAAAACTGCACAGTGAAAATATATATGCTCTGAGTGTGCTACCTGCCTGTTTCTATGATTCAGAATTTCCTTGGCTGGGCACGGCACTAACACCATGTATGCAGAGTTACACAGCGTGCCCGAGGCTTTGGCCCGCCTTTAAAAATGCATGGTAAAAAAATGTTGCTTTTTATTGCCTACACTATAGGTGCCGTATATGAAAATATTTGGCTGACTATTCTTATCTCTTTTGTTCTTATTGGAATTCCGATAAGGCATGGGAAGCAGTAGTTCTTTGCTGCTTTCTCTAATGGGAAACATTTCCCCAGGCAGTTTTAGAAATTGCATAAGGGTTAGAGCTTTGGGCTTGTATAGAGAGTGTCACATCTAGTATTTCATGATCTTTGGGTCCGGTCACCCTCGCAATCCAGTCTCATTAACAGGACTGATTGTGTTCAGCGAGATTCATTCACTTTGCCTTGCGTGACCTCCCTCTCCACCACAACCTTCCCTATAAAACTATTCAAACTCCAGTCCCTCACCCTACGTCAAGATGTCGCCAAGTTTACCACTGATATAGTCAAGAGTAGGTTAATTTAAGTTAGTTAATTAGCTTTTTCTTACCTTTGTAGCTTGTATTAAGCGAAATAAGTAAACAAATGAATAAATAAATAAATAATGAAGAAATTTCAGCTCTTAATTAAGTTCTACCTCATATGAAGTATAGTGTGTCGATGGTATTTCTTAAACTTTTTATACTGACGTTCTTGATTATAATAACCCTAATATATATATTTTATTTCATTGTCGAATTAGTCATCTCCTTCAATCATGAGTATTACTGTTAAGCTTATATGTTAGAAAAAAATGAAGTTCATATTGGAATTGAACACCATAAAAACCTTTAAGATATAAGGTTTATAAGCTTAAATCCGCTGTTTGTTCATATATGGCGTTAGTGAGCATATTAGGGGCATATTGTATATGGCATACTTGTTTTTTATAAGATTAACATCTGTCAACATTTATCAGCGCACATCATTAACAATATCGTACAACACATACATTTTTCCTTTGGCATGTATAATTTTTTTTCCAGAAAAACAGCATATGCGGGAAGCTCTGCTTTTCTGGTTTAATTTAAAGAAATCTGCTGCCGAATTGCATCGAATGCTCGTAGAGGTTTATTGCGACAGTGTCTTGTCGGAAATATGGTAACCTGCAGAAAATGGTTTCGTCTGTTCAAAGAAGGCAATTTTGACTTGAGCGACAAGTAGCGTGAAAATCGGCCCAGGAAGGCTGGGAACCATCAATTACAGACTCTTTTGGACGAGGACGATACCTAATGGCTAAAAATGCTTACCGAGCAATTGGGTGTTACTCAACCAGCTTTTCCATGGTATCGAAAAATGAGAGAAATATGTAGCTATCAATGGCCAGTACTTTGAATAATTTTGTTTTAGCTTTCTATGAAAGAAAAGTGTTTTTCTGACAAAAAATAGCGGATTTTTTTTATACAACTCTGTTTATCAGAACCATCTCCTTTTGATAATATTTTTATGTTAACTTTATCAGGTCTCAAAATACATAAGAAAGTCAACATTTTTAAGACATTAAGAAACATTAGAAATTTAACTTTCTTATGCAATATTTTAGATATTTTTTATATTTTGAGAGTACGTGGGTAGTACTACGGATACATATGAAAAATATTATAAAAGCGATTCTGAAATGATGTGAAAATGATTGTGAAAAGTTTTGTAAGGGATAATATGCGTACTAATTCCATCAGTTTGTGAACAGAAGTTCTAAAATATTTATAGGATAGAGAGAGAAGGAACAAACATCGCACCGTCAGCTTCTATTGGAAATTTTGTACGTGATCGGTCCATTGTATTATATGTTATTGGATTTTACTCATTGAGAACCGCTGTAAATACACCACACTTTTTCGGAAATGTCATTTTGAAGGGACGGAAGTTTCTCGCAGGGCTCTGATTGAAGCCGGTTATTGCGTTAAACGCTCTGTTTTAACTGATGGAGTATAGCTCCGACAACTTCAACGGTAATTGGCTGCGTTAGTAACAAGGTTTCTTGTAATAGAAATCGTTTTCCAGGAGAAATCAACAACAAGCTTTCCACTAGTTTTCGAATTCCATTAAAGGCTCCACCCAAAAAGTCTGCGGATGAGGACCCAGAGGCATGGAAGGATGAAGACCTTGCGGAAACATTCACTTCCCCACTTCTCAGTTGCGAGCAGAATGAGGATGGTAAAATTTCAGCATACTGCAGTGGTAATAGCCAGCACAGGTTTGATGTCATTCATGGAACTTCTACTAGGAAAAGGAAAGCGGACGAGGAAGAAAGGCAGATCTGTGGAAATACTTCCAATATAGTCTTAGAAATTGAAATAACGCACAATTTTTAGTTGGTCGAGACAATTCATACCCACCAGAGCTCAATTTTTTGATTCAACCCCTGCGCTGCAATCTTTGCAATACCAGCATGAATTCTGTTCGATCAGCCAGGGACCATTATGAGTCGAAGGCGCATGATAAGAAAATTTCCAACTGGCTTAATGAGTGGTGCACCAAAACCGGGGAGCCCATGCCCAAGATCCGGAGGGTTGAGATCATCTTTCATCTTTTGCAATTCTTTAAGCAAACCTTTCATTTTAGTTGGTTAAGGAAGGCCCTTCTGGTCCTAATGCTCTTCATTGCGATGCATGCGATCTACCTTTAACGTCCCTCCAGCACGCCAGTCAACATTATAATGGGAAAAGGCATAAGATGTATGAGATAAAATAATTATTTCAATGCTTTCTTAATGAATATTATTTTTGTAGGGTGGTTGCATATTTGAAAAACCCAAGTGGATCCGGCTATTATGACAAAAGTGGGAAATGGGTCAGGCAGTAAGTATCACAGATAATTTCAAAGTTGCATTATATGTATAAGCTAGTTGAACCTTATAGGGAATTATCAAACCATTGACACAAAAAGTACTCCAAAAGTATGGATGCAACCTTTGAGTGGTTGGTTAAAGCTAGAGGGTTGATTTTATTAATACGTTGACTGCCACAATTTTTAAGAAAGTTTTTTTTGAAGAGTAAAAGTGCATTTGGCGAGAGAGCTTTCAAACGCCGCTCACGCATGACTCCCACGGCATTCAACGTGTTAAGGATTGTATGGGATTGTGAAATGGATTTTTCGGTTGTACAGACGTTTAAATTTTTTAATATAAAGGCAAGTAAATGTAAAAAATCTGCACATGTGCATATTACCGTTACGATTGCAAATACGACTGATTTGCATTTAATAAATGAAATGTGATGAAGGGGGAGTATCCGCACAATTAAATGTAATTTCACCTCAGCTGGTGCCTTACTCCTGAAAACGAGAAAATTATTTAAATAATGAATATTTACAATGTACATTTTAGTATTTTGAACTCACATTTTAAGTATAAATGGACAAGTCTCTGATAAAAAAACATCACATTCACAAACGTCTAAACGAAAGACGATCATCGTAGTACATTGTCACAGAAACAAAAACGAGACGATGTTCGCTTTGCCTGGTAGCATTTGCATAACGTTTTATATTTTTCGTTTCGTTTTCAGCAGTAAGACTTATGTGATGTTAAAATATTTGGAGAGTTCTGTTCAGAAAAGGAGGAAGTATCGGATGATTTATTCCCACTGATTTTTGCACCTAGCGTTGCTACTTCAAATATTGGAAAAAGCGATATGTTGCCGCCAATTTAGCCGCATATTTTATTTCAGAAGCCTGACTACACTTTTTGCATAACACAGAATTTTTTCTATATTCATATATTGGCATATGTATTAAAGTACAAACCAGAACTCATTTTTAATAAAAATAATAAATAAGCTTTCATATATCAATTTTAAAACATTTTCTTTTACCATACATATAAGGAGCAAAAAACAAACAAAAAATGACGTAGGTTCTTATAGGAACAAAAATACATACTGTGGTGGCAACTTAGTAATCTGCTTCCGGTGATAGTTTATTTATTTATTTTGCTTAATACAAGCTACAACAGAACTTAAATTGACACTAAAAACTAAAATTAAATTAAATAAAATTAAAACTAAAAACTAACTAGACTAGGGAAAACGAAGCCATGAAAATAAAGGAGAGTTGAAAGGAAAATAATAAGGGTCTAAACTGATAAAAGCTTGAAGCTTATATATTGGGACGGGCTAGTGTAAGGGAGGCCTTGTCAACATGGAAGTCGAAGACGACTGAATTTTTGGCTTTTCGAAGCATTTTAATAAAGGTTTCCAAAGTGACCGTAGTTTGTGTGATGACTATCGAGACGAAAGGTGGAGGAGGGACATACTGTGGAGGAACTAGGAGCAGTTTATGGAACCAGTTAAGGTTTGATTCTGAGAGAGAATGAGGTTCGTTTGCGAAAGTAAGTGATCGATTGGGCACATTAAGGTCAATGAAGTTGGTCTTGCACTATGTAGAGTATTAATTATCTGCATGACATCGTTAATTGATAATATCAAAATTAATGTGCTGAGATGATTACCCTGTGGAACGCCGCAATGGGATACGATGGAATTCAAAGCGAATCTTGTATTAGCGATCATTAAGGTTGAATTTAATTGACGAAGTGAGGGGGGAAGGAGAGCCAAGATAACTTAATTTGAGAGTAATAACTTCATGATAGAAAAAAATTAAGAAATGAAGGTTTAAGGCAAAGAAAAATGATAAAGCATCTTTGAAAACAAAAACAATTCGAAGCAATATTTAAAATATTAATTAATCACATTACTAAGTAAGTAAGTCTAAATCAAGAACTGACCTCTTTGTTAATTCAAACAACAAATTACAAATTTCTTCCAAATACCAAAAACGAACAACCACAAAAATATTCTGAATATCTGAAACGTAACTAGTGATATCGGCACCTAATTAATAAAATACTGCCACAATGGTAAATTATTATTTTATTTACTTAGTTTTTAAATAATGAATCATTTCTTTATTTCAAACTTAATCATAGAAATCCTATTGAATGAAGATACAGAAATTAATTTACTTTATATTATTAAGTGATACTTGTGATTAGGAGCATGAACAAGAACTCTTAGATTATTGCGGGAATAAGATCTTAGAACAAAAATATAACAATACTAAGCGGAATTATCATTGTTTTTATTCCTATGGCACACCCAATAATTCGTAAATCTTTTATAATAAGTTACTTCATACTTAATTATACAAATTAAAAGAAAAAAAAATAGTCCTTAATTACATCACAACAATTTTTGGTACTTACTAACTTTGTTATTATAATTAATTAATTATTAATTAAATAATTAAATTAATTAATTTTAAAATTAAAAATCAAAAACAATTCTTCCCTTTTTTCCCTAATTGCGTTCTACTCCCTCAATAAAGTTAACGACCAGTAGATTCATGAACATAATTACGGGAATCAGAAAATTAACGATTTCTTTAGACAAATGCATTAAAAAATTCGAATAGCTTTAACATTTTCTGTTTATAAATACTAATCAATAATTTCATAAATTTAAATACAACAAACTTACCTATAAATTGCGAAATCCTTAAGAAAATTGTTCCATTTCATTGCGCTCGCCAACAAAGTTATATTTTAGTTATGGTCCAAGTGGTATGATATAAAATCACACGAATTCATTTACGCCTTTCTTTTCGTTTTTGTCTGAAATCAAAAAGTCCCACATTAATGTACTATCCCGGAATAGTGCTATAGCTTGCTATTCTGCTCGAAATTGCAATAGTAAATTATTTAATAAGTAGTTGAAATGTATGATGCGTAAAGTCCAATAAAGTTTATTATTGTCGGTGTTTATGAACAAATGCACTTCGAAGTTAATCAAAGTATTCAAGAAATGCTCCTATGCTCCACTTCATTCTGTTTCTCTTGCTTATGAAATTGTGTCTTGCTTTAGAGCACCATCAAATGAAACGCATACGTACAATACTTTTCTATGTTTCAATATTTTATTATGTTCATGTTTGAAAAAAACAATATTGCGCTGCATGGAAATGTTTGCGCACACTTTGTTTTCTCTCAGGTTACTCTGAGTACCAGAAAAGTTAAAGTATCGTAAATACCTATAGATAATTTTGAGTGACCTTGCGTCACTTGGCGATTTTTAATGTGTAACCCGGCCATGAACTACGTGGCTGGATTCCGGGAAAAGAGTAATAAATGGTTTCACTATTAGCATTAATCAAAAAATCAGGCATAGAACAAGAAGAATTTATATAATGAGATATGAACTAAGAAATCAAATTTTTTTTTAAAATTTCTATTGAAAACTGTCAAATTCAAATGATTAAAAAAACAACCAAAAAAAGTGTAAGCAAAGATGAAATATAAGCACTGTATGGGATGATTATGATAGACTATGTACTATAAGTAAATGGTGGTTTACACACATCTCAGCCATTCCGTCAACTTATCAAAATCACTATACGACGACATCCCCCATTACTTGTGGCTTTTAGGTTTGATTGCATTATTCTTTTGTTCAACAGAATGATTGGATTAAAACCTAAGAAGTCTGTGTTGTTTTAATGTTATGATTGTCGACTCACAGGGCGATAAATTTTCTTAATGATGGAAGCTTCACACTGCGTTAATATAAGCTCGTCACTAAGTTCAAGCCTGGTTTAAGACTATCTCAAACCAAGTACAAGCTTATGCCCAGTTCAAAATAATTTCAACTCTGCTTAAGTCTGTCTCACCTCACGTATGTCATTAACCTACATAAAGTCTTAAGCCTGGCTTGAGTGTAGCTTAAGCTGTTTTAAATTTTGTCATGCTTAGTATAAATTTGACTTAAACTAGTTCAAGAGGACTTAGATAATTTCTCAATAAAGAACGTTACTAAAATGTAAAACGCATTAAAATTTGTTCAACAGATAGACAGAGAATTCTAGAATCCTAGCAAAATGGATTATATTCGAGTTTGGCTTAACATTTTCCGAGGGGTTCAATAACTATTTCGTTTAGCATTAAGCTCATGTTTGAAAATCTTTAAAGCAATGTTTTCATATTTTAAAACTTATTAAATAAATATTCCATTAATTCTAGACAAACAAAAGTAAAAGGAACAAGTTCTCGCTACGGTATGGGAGAATCATTTGTTTCTAAAGAGATTCCGCCACCCGCACAGCCTTCAAATCAATTACCAGGACAGGTCAAAGACTCCGTACAAACCCGTGATTGTTCAACATTTTGCGATATTTGTAACATAAGCGTTACATCAGAACTGCAAATGAAAATGCATCTTCAGGGATCTAAACATGCAAAAAAACTGAAGTTGTTAGGTGAGTGTAATTCAAACAATTCCAATATCAAGGAAGGATAGTAAACAATACTATATATTATTGTAAGCAATTTGTAAACTTTAGACGAGATATGCACATTTGTAGGCTTAAGAAAACCTTCAGTAGAGACATTTTTTTCGAGTTCTGTAGGGTAAAAATAAATGTTTTTAATTTAATTCTCAATTCTTATGATTGCAATTTCCCTTTAAAAAAATGTCCTTAAATTTTCTTCTACCAAACAGGTAAACCTCCCTATGCTCCCCCAGGCGATACCATTCTAGCCAGTATGCAAGCGGCAACGCAGAGCAATCCTCATAATGACATTTCCATGTATAGAACGCCATCGGGTAGCTACTACTGTATGATATGTAATATGACTTTCCCAGATTCACCTGTTTTTGTACAACACCTCGACAGCAAGAGACACCTGAACAATCTAAAAAAGAATTCAGATTCATCGGTGAATACCAAAGATACTAAAAGTTCAAACAAATTAGTTTAATTCGATTTTGACGACTACAAAAGTTACTGTACAAATAGAATTAAATTTATTTAATGCATTTTAAATGGGTGGAGTTGTATTTGTTTAAACTCCTACATTCCGGTCCTTCATTTGTACAGACATTATTTTTTAACCTATTTTTGCGGGAAAGAGTAAAAAATGAAGTAATTTGCTCAAAAATTCTTTGTACTTATTCTTTTTACAATTGGGTATTGCATCATTCATTATATTTTAGTTTTAGATTAGGTTAGATAGAAAAAGTTAGCTAGTAAAATAACAAAAAATTTAAATTGAATCTGCAAATAAGTTTTGGAGGTGTTCTACAAAAACAAAACACGGAATTTCCAATCAAATAATATGAGCACCTAAATAGCAGTACATCTACAATAAAAAAATACCGTATATTGGGTAGTGCGCCTATTTAAAACCAAAACAAATCTCAATAATTTTTATAAGAAAAACTAGCTGGTAAAATGCGGAATCTCTTATCTCGAGTTCCTAAGTAGGGTCATAACTACACTTTCGAAGTAAGATCGGAGATTTCATAAAAATTTAAGTAGGGATTTCTGATTGCCGCAAAAACGGTAACTCATAATCATTGTCAGGCATTTAAACTAACTGCCCTCATTCAGTTGTGAATTATTCTTGAATTATATTAGAACTTTGGAACTCCACTGTGGGATACTAATTCAAAAAAGTTATGCGTATTGCCATATCTGAAGATTTGCATTTATTTATTTATTTCTTTTATTCTTGTATAATTGTATTATATGTAGGGCAAAAAAAATTTGTTTATATGTAATATTGGATATAATCCTTAAGTTCCTTAAATTGATCTCTGTTTTTCTTGGAATAAAGTCTATGTATCTTTAATAATAATTTTGTTTTATTTCAAGTGTAACTCAGCATAGGTTCATGTACCCTACTAGACACTATCTTAAGGTTTTCGTTGGAACTAACTAACTAACTAAATTGTCTGAAGTCCTCCAAATGCTGGTTGATTCAGCAATTTCATTTCATTTTGTTTGGTCATTATCGATTGATGGCAGGTAGGTAATTCAATTTTTACTGAACGCCTTCAAACTATAGAGGCTGTTCGTGATTATCTCCAAAAGGCTAGCGAGGATGTTCGCGAATATATAAAAGGTAAAAACTAGGAATTGGAACTCAACAGCTAATTTTTTATCTATCTTTTTAAAAAAATAATGCCTAAGTGCATTGCTTCTTAATAGTTTTTTGCTCGTAGTGAGAGTTCAATTTTTAATTTTCTCCGAAATTCATATAATTAATATACCTACTTATTATTTTTATTGAATTGCTCATCTTATTACCCTCCAATAAGGTACAACATATCCAAGTTAAATAGAGAGAAAAATCTGCTCCTTAGAAAAATTTGCTGTTTTATTACCCTGTAATTGCAAAAATGTCTCCAAAAATGATCGAAAATGTTTGTTTAGCATACACAGGTAGTTACTTTTAACCCTTTGCCTTAAAACAATGTCTGGGAGACGTGATCCACTTTCTGTGCCTAAAATGAGAAGCTCGTATCAGATACGTGATGTTTTGTTCTGGCTAAAAGTGAAAAGCTTATATCAAGCAATGTTGTTTTTGCACGATAATGTTTATTGTTATTGTTTGTTATAATTGCAATATAAAAATGTGGTTTTAGTAAATAGTAAATGGCAAACCAGTGGATTGCGCAAAATTTGGCCTGTGATGAAACTGCTTGTGGTCACGGCGAATGACAGAAACTCTCATCGATCACTAATAATCGTCGCTCAATTCATAAGGCAAAGGGTTAATTATTACTGCAGAAAAATCTTAAAAACGTTAATGGAATTTATTTTAATACCGTAATTAACTTGATTAACCAGCCATGCTTAAGACTATCCCGACGTTCTGTAACTGGTATCTGACGGAAATTTTCTATAAAAGAGGGTCAATCAGAAAAGACATTGATAATAATTGAGAAATCAAGCGATAACTACGGATGTTCACTTGATTATATTGAAAGAAGGGTTTATGCCTATATAGTTGTTTGTAACCTGTTCCTTTTCAAAACATGGACCTAAAAGTGTTGCAAAAATAAAGCACTGGGCACAACTTTTATATAAAATTTATATATCAAATATTTTTTTTTATTCGTTTTATTTCGTCTTAGCTTCTAAATATTTGAAACATTTTAAAATTTACGAATGTATTTTAGTGTGCCGAAAATAACAATTAAAATAGCCATGATAACTACTTTTTACGCACGATGAAAATAGTCCTCATAACATAAAATATTGCCATTTATCCATGACGAGTATACTCTTCAAAAACAGTTCACTCATTAATTGATTTTTTTACCCAATTGTATATAATTATATACTTTACCATTCTGTAATAGTCACAAAACAAAATTCAGGTCATGAGGAAATCAAAATAATGGAGAAAATAAAAAAGCAATTTCTAGGAATTTAGAAGAGGTAAAAAACTAGATTACGATGAATTTTGCACAAAAAGTTCTTGGAAGCAATCTTAAGGTTTCATATAGCAGATATAGAAGGGTAAACTTTTGATTCTTGGAGCAAATGTGCTCCTTCAGGAGATTGTGTAATTTTTAGGTCATCGACTATTTAACGGTCGCAGTTCTTTCCACGTAAGAAAAGAAATTATTCAGTGGCCCAAAAGAAATACGAAGAATCGCGCAGCTGCTTTAAGATGTCCTCATTGTTTTCATTTGTTCCGGGGGCACAAAGCTTGGATTGGACTACGATAAAATATATTTTTTCTTTCCTTCTGAATTTTTCTGAATTTCCTATCCGGAAAGCAATGTATGCAAAACAAAAGAAAAACGGTCAGGTCAAGAGAATTTTTTTATTCCGCGATGAAAGACAACTTTCGTCATTTTGTTTTCCATTAAAACACACATTAATAATTCGCCCATTTGGAAATTTAGTGGTCAAAGTCGAGGTCAGATAATTTGCATTTAACACAGGCTTTGTTTTGATTTCTCTTCTTTAGATACCGGCAGCAAGTCGGGAAGTATCCTGATTTTCTGGAGCATCATTTAAATTTTGATTCTCCGCTTTTGAGAGCGTTGGCACCATTTCCTCAAGCGTCTCGCATTTAGCAAAGTAGAGGCAATCGTATACAGCACTCCATAGTTCAAACATTTTAGACGGTGTAAACTGTTGAATAGATAACACTTCGTTGATATCGACGAACCACTTCTCATTGTCGTACTTTGGCAATTTCGGAAGTCCTGAGTCAGGAGGAGTTGGATTTCTAAATAAAGAATATATTTATGATGGAAATATATATAAAAAACAAAAACTTACGATTGCTTCACAAAATTAGCAAGCATATCAGCCATGTCATTTTTCGGTTTCTCTACATTTTTATCGAAGATATCCCATACTTGCAAATACGGCGCAAACAACAACTTGATGTCATCTCCATGGAATGCACCTTCCTCCGAGTCATTAAGACAGTACAAAGGCTTATCAGCTTTTTTTCTACTCAGTGAAAACTTGTAAACATAAGTGGAATGATTTGAGATTTTTGAATATGTATCCGCAAAGTCCACCACGCTATAAATAGTGTCAGCAATTCTTCGCAATTCCAAATAATTTTCCTTTTGGTTATTTGTTAATGATCTGTCTACGAATTTTTCCAAATATTTGTGAACATCTTCTCGGTTGTACGGAAATGTAGCATTAATTGTGATGTATTGATTAGGAAAAGCATCAACACAAAGTTCTTCAATGTTTGTATATCCGATAAACAATGGCACATCGTTAATTAATTTTGTTTCTGTAAGATTATGTGCTTGTTCTATCAAAAATGCATTTGTTGTATTTTCATCTTCAGCAGTTGGAAGAAAACATGGGTATGACTGGCTAAAATAAAAAAAGAATACTTCTGGTCTATGAAAAATATTTTTGGATATTTCCGTTCGTTGTAAAGGCTCCAAATTAGAATCGCTGCAAGTGATATTGAAAAAATCACACCAATATTCACCGCATTTATATGTATCAGCTTTAAAGCCCCAAGGAGCAATATGAGATCCACTCATGGAAATTGCTTTGTGAAATAATCCCTGTGACAATTTTGAATACAAATGATATGTGACGGATGCTCCTCCAGCACTCCAACCAGCTAGAGTTACATCTTTGGAGTTTCCCCCAAAGTACTCAATGTATTCATGTGTCCATTTAAGGGCTTCTACCTGGTCTTTTAGACCTAGATTCCGTTCTATATGTTTTGCTGGTAGAGAGAAAAATCCAAACGGTCCTAGACGGTAATTTACGGTTACAACAACAATCCCCTGAAATAAGTATATGACTGTTATATGAACCTAACTAAAACATGTATGAAGATCTTACCCGCTCAATCAAACTATCTGGTTCATGTATGTCGTTATCTCCAGAACCAAAATTAAATGAACCTCCATGAATCCAAAAGAAGACCGGAGATTTGGAGTCCAATGAAGTGTGTATGTCCAAATATAGACAATCTTCTTCTCCAAGTAATTCGTTTACTTCGTAATCAATTTGAAAGCAGTTGGGAGTTTTCTTTGTAAAATCTTTCTCACCGGACCAATCTACTTTCTGAAGTTTAGATGACTGCAAAAAAAATATATATATTAGTACTTCTACAAGCAACGCAAGCAAAACAAATTACCAGTACCATTACCAGTGTTGGTACTTCCAAAAACTTCATTACCACTTTCTTTAACTAAAACCGAATTGCGCCACAAATTGTTTCAAATAAAATCTTAGTAAAATGATGTGCTGTTTGTATTATTTCTCACTGCAAAATTGTACAAATCAAATGCTAATAACATATTTTATGTACAGAAATTTGTTAAAGCGGCAGAAAGTACAGTTAGAATATACAGGGTAACACGCAATTAAAATTAAGTTGTATTTTTTTGAACAAAGCATTCTAATGCAAACATATTCGTATTATATGTGCTATTTATTTTGCCGCTACTCTACATTGGTTGTGGATTTTCGTTAT
Organism: Philonicus albiceps; assembly: GCA_963969385.1. Lineage (NCBI taxonomy): Eukaryota > Metazoa > Arthropoda > Insecta > Diptera > Asilidae > Philonicus > Philonicus albiceps. The sequence continues at coordinate 22,341,185 of OZ017773.1, read as the reverse complement.
AAAAACACTTTATTTTCCCTTTCTCAACATTTCCAGCAAATTAAGTAAAAGTATAATATTTAGAAGTAGAGTTGTTCTGATTCTGATTTATATTGATTAATTTTGGTGCTGGAGAATTGTTAAGTAGTGCTGAGTTGCGTAATGTCGACTTATGATAGACAACACTGAATACTGTTAGGCAATTATATGTAGGTAATGCTCAGTACTTCTGAGTAATGCTAGATATTCCGGAGTAATGCTAGGCAATGCTACGTAATGAAGTATTTACGGTAATGATGAAGTGTCAACAATATTACTAATGGGACTGGTAAGTTTTTTTGCTTGCATCATTTGTATTGGTAAAGATAATGGCAATGGCGATGGTAACGGTAGTACCTTTTTACAGCTTTGCTGTAATTGTAAATTATATTTATGTTTTTAAGTTCAAATACGATTTTCTCGAGCTTATATTTATGAAGTCAATCTTACCCTTTTACTAAAAGTCATCTTTCCCTGGTTAGCTCTTATTCAAGTACATTTTTCGGAAATATAAAATGAACTTCATAGTTATGCTTATTCATCTTCTTATTTAACGTATCATTCAAGGTTTTTCACATTTTTTATCGTAATATTTTCTGCTAAAATGTCTGAATGGCCTTCAATTATGAGTTTATACATTAATATGGATGGATTAATATGTACCTAACTTCACGAAATATTGACCTCAATGTAAGTTTGATAATGACTGTTTAAGAGATACTTGTGTAAAATAAAAGAAAATCAATTTGCATTTTGTAATTAATTTTTAAAATGCATACTACTGCGATAATGAGTAAGCTCGCAAAATTTAGTGATACATCAATGTAACCTTGAATTGAATTAATTATATTCCCGGAAATTCAACCGCGCGCTTTGAGTACATAGTAAATTTTTTCTTGCGATATAATAGTGCAGCGGCACTAGAGAATTGATCTTACAAATTCCGATAGAAATATGTAGTTTAAGTTTTTGCTTTATTTTTTATTGTTGGAACTTTGTGTTTTTGAATTGAAATGAAAGTTTATTAAACAATTAAAATATAGAGGCATATATTTAAGATGCTTCCTCTGTCATTCCCTCGTTTCTCGATGCGAACAATTGCGGGACTGGGAAGAGAAAATATTTAAAAAATTAGTCACTTAAATGTAACCACCATTTATGATAACACTGTATAATGCCAATATAAGAATATAGAATTTCATGGTATAATTTTAAAAAACTAAAATATTTATCAAATCAGCCACATACCATACCACAAATGAGCATTATTTATCTTCTACTTTATTGTATACGAGGACTGTTTGAATTTCCGCGGGCTACGTATATTCGATTTTTTTGTGGCGTTATGTTGGTACTCATATCTCTCACTTATGCTGACAAGTTCGGCTATTTTGAATGTTCAGTTAATTTTTTACAGCTATTTTGCTTGGACGTGATTCATCTTCGATTTTTACCCATTCCAAATGGATCAAAGAATCTATCAAATTTTGTCTGAAAAACAAAATTAAGTGCGCGGACACATTTCGAATGTTGACTGTGGCATATGGTGAAGCTACCTTGAACCAAAACAACATTTATCGGTAGTACAAAATGTTGTCTAGTATTGGCCAATCGTTGAATCACCGTTAGAGAAGTTGCTCCTTCGATTCTTACCAATGATTTGGGCATGAGACGGGTCGCCGCGAAATTCGTGCCAAAATTGCTCAATTTCGATCAAAAAGAGGGTCATAACTGGCGACGAATTATGGGTTTATAGTTATGATGTAGAAATCAAAATTTGATACAGATTTTTTGATTCATTTTTTGGAATAAGCAAAAATCTAAGACGAGCCAAAAAAACGTCCAAGTAAAATAGCTGTCAAAAATTAACTGAAGATTCAAAATAGCCGAGCTTGTCAGAATAAGTGAGGGACATGAGTACCAACATAACGCCACAAAAAAATCGAAAATTGAATATACGTAGCCCGCGGAAATTCAAAATTCGCGATACGTTTTGTGCAGACCTCGTATTTGTTGAAAATAACTGAAATTGTTCGGTATACTATGAAAAGCTCTTCAGTATTTAGTTAATAAAATTTATAATAACGAAGATGAAGCGCATATGAGTATTCCATGAAGTTTTTCATATTTTATCAAAGATGCTTTATTTTTTTGATTTTGTTAGCTTATCACAGAAAATTTGTAGTAAATTTATTCCTTTAAAAAAGTTTTGGCGAAATTCATGGTTACAGACTATTAACTGAAAAACTGGTTACATCTTAGGGAGAGGACGTCATAAAAGCCCAAAAGAGGAACTTGCTACCCTGAAAACTTAGAAAACAATCGGTACTTTGCGGATTTTAATCAAGTAAAAGTTAAGGATTTTAAATTTCAGCCCAGAACCGGTAACCATGTTTTTTTACATAAAAAAGGAGTTTAATGTAATGTAATGTAACGCACTTTTTTCAATTAATTTTTCTCATATTATCGTTTTATAAGTACATGAATATGGTACATGGTACATACACTTTCCAATTCCAATTTTGTAAATGTTTTCTACTACTTATCATAAAATATTAGTTTCAACTTTAAATCATATAATCAAATCATTTCTGATTTTTTTCTTCGCATTAAGTGGGGTAGTAACTAGTGGGAAAAATTGGCTTCAAAATAGTGCTTTGTCAAGTAATGCTTTGAAAGCCTCAAAGAGTTACTCGTAAGTTGTAACATTACACAAAATTCACCTCGAATCTTTTAGGTACGTTAACATAGGGAACACCGAAGAAAGAACAATAACTTTTTCCATTCCAACTTGTTTTATGTTCTCCCACAAATTCACTTTCACCAATTTTTACTTTACACGGAGTGCTATTAACTAGGAATAAATAACTTGTTACTGTTAAGACACTAATTCCCAAAATGGAAGGTCCAACCATCTTTAACGAATAATCTGTAATAACTGATTTCACAACGTTCTGCTTTGAGTGAATGCTTTGAGTTAAACTTATCTGGCCAGGGCCAAGCGAAAGGTGGTACAGTGCAAGTTTAATGTTTTCTAGAAGTGCTATAGACATCAAGATTTGTTTTCTTCGAAAGTTCAAAACTTTGTTTATTGTTAATTAATTGTATTCACTGATAACATCAATATACTTAATCAATTTGTTTATCATTTTAAAAAAATATTTTTCTATTAGGGCTTATCATGCTGTAGTCATTCACTCCGCAGTTATGTTAAAATTTAAGAGACCTCTAGGTACATAGAATTAAAAGAGAGGAAATTTTCATTATCAGCAACTGCTGCTTCCAAGTACTTTAAATGGAGGGTTTTATGTATTATTAATTTAGAATGAAATCTCGATTTTTGTAGTAAAACGGAAACGTACGTTTACTTACACAATATGTTTACACTAAGGAAAGATTTTAATATGTACAAGAAAAGCTACATTTGCTTTACAATGAAAAAATTGACTTAAAACAAGCCATATTGTCTTATCGAGTTAAAGGATTTTTTTTTTAGTTACGGACTATAGTATTGCAGTCAATTTAATATTTTGAAGATTAATTTATTCGTATTGATCGTAGTTCATCAGTAGGTATTAAGCTTTGAAATAGCGAATTATGGTTTACAAATTATTGGGTTAAAGAAATACATTATGCTTTAATTTTAAATTTTCTAAATTACGTTTGCTTTAAATTTCAACACCGTCGAATTTAATTTAAAGAATATTTAAGAAAAAACAAAAAAAAAACAAAAATAATAGGAGGATGTTTGCCATAAAAGTAAACAGACAAATTAACTAATTAACTTAACATACGTTCATATCAAGGCAAGTTAAATCACCAAACGTAGAAACATATCAGGCAATTATTGATAAATACCTTCAAGATCATTGAAATCATTTTTTCTTATTTTTATTGCTCAGGGTGTTTCACATTAAATTTTTCAAAAAAAAATTCGAATTTCATTAGAATCATAATCATACCTACCATAAGACGTAGAACGTGACAAAATATCACATTGCAAACCATCGTTCCCACAAAACAGAAACGACGATGCAACGCGACGCTGCGTTAGCAACATTTACTCTTCGTTGCTGGGATCTTAAGCTTTTCTAAAATTGCAATTGTGTGATTCTTAGAAAAACAAGCAATGTAACTCCTCGCTCCAAGTTTAGCTCTTAGGAATAGAAATGATAAATAGTTCAGTTCGGTTCTGTAAGTCATAGAATGAGTATAATACTTATTATTTCCGAAAAAATAATAAAGACTATTTTGTAAATCAGTTTAAGCTGTTTCATTTTTTAAAAAAAAATTCTTAATTTTTATTCTTTGTTATCCCGAAGGATAACAGAGAATTTCATTGGCAAGCTGACAATTTTTGGGTAGATAGATATTTTATTTTATTCAAATAGGAAGACTGTGCAGGAGTGTTTATTACTTTTGAGCAATTACTCCTCTCTTACTATAAACAAAGTATACATGGGGTCGATACCTTGGTAAAATTTTAAAGTCTGCAAAATCCCCGATGTTTGTGCACTTTGTTTAAAATTTATATTTAGAATAACTAAATACTTCTGTAATGTGCTATGGATGTACTGTTTGTGCTAATAAAAAATAATTAAAAAAAAAGAAAGAAAAGAAAAATATTATCATCATTGCGATCATCCATTTTTTGTTCGACGATAGCCTTGTCATGTTTGGAGGATTTCAAACTCACTCAAAAAATAGTTGTGCTGCAAGAATCGTATTTTTGAAGATAACATTTTTTTTCTTAATAGCACAAAAAGTACACCTACGGCACATTGCAGCACAACATTTTTTTCCTAAAAAAATGGCAGAGCTAACTTTATACACATAAAGTTTTTTTGTTGCGTTTTTATTTAGGGGAAGAAAGGAAAACAATAATTTCTAATTTTCGTTTAGGTTTTAAGGGGTTCAAATGAAATAGAAAACACAATGCATAATCTATATTCAATATATTTTCTTGCATCATAATAAAAATTAGGCATAAAATTGGGTTTTATCCATATAAGACGAACCGCACAACTTCTATAATGAGATTTTTTTCAAATATATTGTATGAGCATAAAACCTTTATTTTAAGGGGTGTTTTGTTTTTGGAAGTGATAAAATTTCCGATAGGGGTAAAAAAGTCATAGCAACTATCAGTTGTGAAATTTAGGTAGTCATTTTTATTCATTATAGTTTAGCACTTCATCATTGATCACGCCTCAACAATGCTTAAGATTTTCTTTGAAAATCAGTGTTCAATTCGTGAAATGCATAAAAAATTACGTGAATTTCATGGTCGACATAATCGCAAGCAATTCGTCGTACAGTTGACAAATTTGTAACAACCAAATTGTGGGTTTTAGTATGAATCTAAGCCAGAACAGGTATTGGAAACTCTATTACAGCCAGAAAAAAGCAACTGTTTGGTGCAGTTTGCATGCTGACGGTATCATCGGCCCTTACTTCTTACTTCTATTTAGTTATTAAGCTTTGCTTGTTTAGTTCTGATGATGTTGTTTTTTATTAGTGTTTATTATTAAGGTTAAATAAAAAAATAAATAAATATTTCTTAAGAAATGCTGCTGCCAATAAAAGTCAATGGACTACGTTTGTCTGAAAACATTGAAAACATCCATCCACACGAAATGGGGTTCCAACTACTACTGCCTATAAATCATGTGAATTCGTTCGATTTGTTGAAAACAAAGTTTAATGAAAACATTATTTCACGGTTCACCTTCACCTTCCAAGGACGTGCGATTTAACACCACGGCGATCTGGAAGCCAACATTTAGTTATAACAGAGACAACAGATTTGCTCGAAAAAATAGTTAAAAATTTGATTGGCAGATTTCAACAGGTCCGGAATAGCCGACGCGTCCATATATCCGAAATAATATTCAAACTAATTTTTTGAGTAAAATTATCATTTTAACTTTTTTTTTGCATTTTTAAAGCCTTCACCCTCTAGCCTTCATTTTGAAGTTGGTCATGAACTTTAAGAACTGAGAGTAATGAATTTCCATTTCATAAGTGTCTTAATCCTCTTTTCAATTCTTTTGGAAGTGGTTCTTGTCCTGCTGTTCTGTTTTATTGGATACGAATGTGGATTGAACTCCCAAATTACTTTTCTAATTGCTTTGTAAGCTTTTTAAAAATTTTGTCAATTTCCTTTTGGTTTTGCCATTTTTGGGTATTTTAATTATGATTTGATTAATTGATTGTACTGGAAACTTACTTTAACGTAAAAAACTGAACTGATATTAATAACTGCAAACATATTATAGAAGAAAAGTGCGCGATTCAGAACAGACGTGGAAAAAAATTCTTGTAAATTTGTTTTTTCAAGAATTTATCATATTAAACCGCATTTTAAAATTTAATGTGCAATGGAAACTTTTTTTTGTAACATGTTGTACATATTTATTATATTTCGTAGATCAATAAGTTACACACAAAAACTCCCTAAAAATCTCGAGTTTATAGGAAACAGAAAGAAAGTATAGAATTGCCCCCACATGTCGACAGATATTTTCAAAGGTTACTAAGAAACTCTTGCTTTTTCATAACTGAATATGTCGGCTAAAATTTATACTCACAATAAGATATGATATAAAAATTGATAAATTATAAGGAGCAATTTTTGATAATACCGATACTATTTATTTATAAAAGCAATAAGTAAATATTGACAGTTCTTTGGTATAATTACTCCAACATTTAACGTAAATATGTGATCACAATAAGATAATACAGAGAACTTACACATTAGAAGCAATAAAAAAGTGTCATAAAATACAAATAATAACGAAAGTAAAAATAATGAGACCTGTCGGCTCATAGTAATACTGGGTTAATTTTCTTATAACAACGATAGAATAAATTAAAATCAAACACGTATAGCTCAGTCAAAACAAATAACGTCATCCACCAGAAGTGGAGTCTCCGAAAAAATTATAAAAATTAAAGCATGACCAGAAATAACAGGTACCCAAAAAATAAAGCTTTCACGGCCGAGGTATTAACGAAATTTTAAAGGTCTTTTCCGGAACTGCAAGTGAGCCAATCTGTACTTTGTAGTCTTCTCCTGAGATAGGTACAATTATGTAGTTTTTAACAATGTTGGCCAATATTGAAAAGCTGATGAATTGCACAAGTTTATAACCCATGCAGGATCGTCGCCCGGCGCCAAAGGGTAGAAAAAAGTCTGGTTTAATTAACACACCAGATTTTAGGAAACGTTCAGGTTTGAAGACTTCTGGAGAGTCCCATAATTTCGGTGACATGCTGAGCTCATAGTTGTTTAAGATTACCACTGTGTTAGCTTTAACGTAAAATCCTGTAAAAATACAATTAAATCGTCAGATTGAAAATACTTTCGTTATGTTTAAATACTTACCATTCACCGTAGTGTCCTGGTTTGAAACGTGTGGCACTATTGGAGAGGCAATCAGTCTCAAGGCCTCCATTATAACAGCTTGGGTATATTGCATCTTTCCTCTGTGCTCCAGTAAAATCAGATCATCATTAAGATTGCTAACTTCTTCGTAAATCTTTTCCTGGACTTCTGAATTTTCAACGAGATAGGCAAATACTTTCGTTAGGAAGTTTCCTACAGCTGAATGCCCTCCAACAATATCTTCAAGAGCAAAAAGAGCTGTGCTTCGGTCCATTTGCGGCATTCGGGATTCTCTGATATGCGTTATAAATGTGTCCACGTAATCATTTTCTTCACATGTTGTCTGAAATCTATCTCCGATGATCCTCTTTTCTATTATTTCCCTTATTTCATAGGACCACTTTTCCATTTGATTTAAGTTTTTCTTGTGGAATGGTAGTAGGAACGGAAGAAAGTCGGCGACATAACCTTGGTTCACCTCATAGAAGATTCTATCGAAATGTCTGATTAGTTTATCGAATTCAGAATCATTAAAATCGAATCGTCTTGAGCAGAAATATTGCGTAAATATATTTCCACTTGTCTTCAGTAACAAGTGCTTAATTTCAAATTTATGCGCGCCGTCTACAGGCAAGTTAGTTAGCATCATATTGATCTCGCTCGCTATTATCGTATTCAGTTCTTGGAAACGATTTGAATAGTTCCTTGGAAATGTGTGCGGTGTAAGCATGTCTCGCCTCAGTTTGTGAAGATCAGACCAATCGCAGAAAGCAAGAGCTATAGAAGTTATAGGGAATTAGTTTATGTTTTAACATACGTGTATATCATTCGTAATTTCTAACTTACAATTTTCTTTATTTCCGGAAAAAAGTCGGTGGTATCTGCGGAAATTTGGACGGCCATCGAAATGTGAAGCCTTACCGATTAAAACTTCCCGGATGTTTTCAATTCCATTGACGACAAGTGCTGGGACACTGCCTAGTTGAAGGCTGATCACTGATCCATACTTTTCTCTAAGATCATTAAAAGCTTGGTACGGCACTTCGTATCCATCGAGTGCAACAAGATTTCCGATAATAGGAAGGGCACGAGGTCCAGGCGCCTTCCTCTTAAAACTTTTTTCTGTAGATCCCTTTCCATTTCGAAATCGCGAGATCACTTCCACGTACAGTATGATTATTGAAGCAACGACGAATACCAACAAAATGTAAAGTGTGTTAGCACTGCTGAATGCTATTGTGCTTTGCATTGTGGATTATATATAAGAGGTACGAGGTAACTGCTCAGCTGTGGCTGGGGTGTGGGATTGATCTGGTTCGATTTTTCAATGAAACAGGCTTTTATAGACGTCTCAATTGTCCGTCATGAATCATTTATAGGGAATCACCAACGGATTTGGTAAATGTTTATTCTTTAATATATACGTATGTGGAACCGATTTACATTCCCAGTTTTGTCGGTTAAGTGGAATTTTCATATTATTTTTGGTTATACCAATCAATTATGCTTAAACCTGCGGTGTCCTTTCCCAGACGTACCTGAGTACCTCGTTTTACACATAATATTCGTATCGCGCAACGCTAAGGGATTGTTTGCGGTCCCGCTTTATGCAAAGTGGCGGAAACTTAGTAGCGTCTTCATTGGCAGATTTTTAAATATATAACTTTGTACTGGCGGAAGTCCTTGTGGATCGGTTAACATAGGCTTCTTTTGAAAGAACATTTCTCAGCGTAGAAAAATGTGGCATGCTCTTGGATGGTATCGTGAGTAAATAATTACATCACAACCAACAGATTTGCATTGATTAGACCTCGACAACTTGACGCTTTCCATTAAACAAATATAGACGATACGTAGATTTGTGTTTGTGCGCATATATAATCGGAACTGGATGTTGATTTTTGCTGATTTTATTTTAATTCATTTTGCTTTGAGATGTCGTAGATATTGTCGTTTATCTGCCGGCCGGCAGTTACACAGTCTATATATGTGTTTTAGGCGTACGGCTGCGGAAAGACATATATACCTATTTCTGGCACTGAGAGTTCCGCTTTTTTAAATAAGTTATTCCTGGGAAATGAGTAGAAGGGTGTTTTTGTTTTGATCCCGTTCGATCAAGTTTTTACATTTGGTTTTCACTTCATTCAAATTTAGTGGCGGCGTTCAATGTCGAGTGAAAGAATGGAGTAAAGGTTATATATTATAGATTGGAGGGATTTTGTGGTTTACGATTCAGTCTTAAATTTATGTACTACATACAGTAACTTTAAGGAAAAGAGTCACAGTTGTAAAGTTAATTTTTTCTCAGACGCATAAATTTCATATTATAAAAGTGTAACAACTTTATTCGTGGTTTTTAGCTTCATTAATTACTGATGTTTTATTATAAAAACAAAATAAAAAATATATATTAATCTAATAGCTCACCAAAAGAAGTACAGTTATGGAAATGTAATCAAGAGCACCTTAAATTTTTGAATAATTATTCATAACTCTAATTAAATTTAATGCTCTCTAAGCGCGTGCTCATCGCAAACTGAACTAAAATTGAATAAAGAGGTCAGTTAAAAAGAGAACAGGGAACATCAAATGGGTTTTAGATACAAGAATGTATGAAATCCTAATTATTATACCATAGCTGTATGTGCAGATTCATTATTTTCTAAAAGCGGAAAAATAAAACAACCGACCAATTGCGTATTGGAGCAAGTATAATACGGTTCTGTAGATATGTATAATAGGGTTCCTTAAACTGCTTTTTTCAAAGTGCAGTCCGGATTATATTAAATACGAAATTTTACATTTAATTCAATTGTTCTAACCGTCTCCTATGCCTTATGTATATAGTCGTATATGTAAAGATTTTTGCCATAATGTTTACCCATTCATATTTCAAACATTTGACAGAACTAGGCGCGGCCCTATCTTAGAGGATAGTGATGTTTAGCCCTACCGCAATTTAATGTAAGAAAATTGATCTTAAAATTATATTGCATTTCTCATTGCCAACAGGTTTTATAAGCCTTAGTAATAAAATATTTTATATACATATATATTTCTTCATCTAATGTGTTTATTATATATGGTTTATATACACAATGAAATCAAGAGAACAGCTTTAACAAAACGAATTGTTATATGGGTATAACCAGCCTCAATATCCCAAATCCAATTGCAGAGCAACTGCGGAGAATAACACAAGCAAGAACCTAAGGTGCTCAGCTTTTTTCTCTTGATAATATTTGCAGGGACGAGAATAAAAAATTTTAAGGAAATGCTTGCAAGGAAAAGGTAAAATCGTTTTTTTTTAATTTTATATTTTTGCTTCATAACTAAATTAAATATTACAAAAAGCATAACATCATAAATTAAATATTAGAGAACATAATGCGAATTTAATTCATTTCTTATCTAAAAATTGTGAGAAAAATTATTCATGCAAGATGATTTTGTCTAAATTTTCTGTCCAAATAAGCCCAAAGATAGTCAATCGGGTTTGGGGAGGAGTTTCAATCACATGAGGGCAACCACATTTTAGCTTGGTAAAAGTCTTTTATTTGCCTTTGTCAACAGATTTCATTAAATGTCTTTTCAAAATGTTTATATAATCCTTATGATTAATTTTTCTTTCAACAAAATCCAAATTCCCTACTGCATGATATGCCATTGCAAACCACATCAGACATTACCTCCTCCGTGGTTAACCACTTACTTACCATATATTCTTTGAGTTTAACACCTCGTTTTTTTTTCTTCGTACTTTTTTATGCTTACTATCGTTTCAAAAGATGTGGAACTTACTCCCATCCGTAAATAGAACACTTTTCCAGAACTCAAGTGGTTTTTTATCTATTCCTGTGCGAATTTTAAGAATTTTTTCTAATTTTAATACTTTTTCGTGAATTGTGATACTATTTTTATTTAAATTTGGTTAACGCTTTGAATGTAATACCTTTGTAATACCTCTTGAGAGGTAAAACCTGCGTTAGTTCGTTAGATTACATTTCGTTTTATGCAATAGCTAACCCCACCAAAATTATTTTCCACGAACCGGCACTGGTGTTTTTAAAAGTAATTTAACTACGGTCTTTGCAGACAAAATTATTTCAAGAGGGATCAATACTCGCCCACTTTATTTCACTTTTCGAATATTTGCCACAAAATTAGAAATAACGTTTTGGACGGTTTCCTCTTAACTCTTTGGGGTTAGGTGTGTTAATAACGCTTAGCTTTTAATGCAAGATAAAATATATTTTAATCTACTTCGAAAAGCTCAAGTTATACATGCTCATACAGTTTAATATTTTATTTGAAGTTCATTTGTTTTATAATGATTATTAAAAAAAAGATTTATTTTGGTATACTATATATTTACATTAAAAAAGAAAGCATTTCTCAAATAATATACAAGAACGACTTTCAAGGGTTCAGTACGAATAATATCGGGCAGAGTACCACTTGCGTATTGGTCGAATTAGTAATGAGGTATAAACCACTCAATATTAGGCAGATAGGAATTGAATTTGTTTGAATGAATATTCGAATGCAACAGCGGAGGTGGGAACAGCGTTGTTGCATATGCAATTACCAAACGCTAAAAAGATATCGGATGCCGCCCAATATCAGACTGTTGGTGGAAGTTGTGCAAGGTCGGGGTTTTTTAGGTATATGTTAAGTGTTTTGCTTATCTATGAAAACAATTTTTTTTTATTCCTATTTAGAACGGGTTCAATAGAAATAATGTACCTATAGGCGATTCTTCCGGCAAATTTTTATTGTTAACAATCTTTCACGGATTTTCATGTGATGTTTTATTATGTGATACTTTTGCCGATTTTTGTTTTTTTAAGAATCTTAAAAATCTCAATGAATTCAATTCGAAGAAACCCAGAAACCAATAGATATTCGAAGTGTATGTCGGCTGCATAAAATTTGTACATTTTCCCTGGTAATAAAAGTTGAGTTCCATTTAAAACGAAAAAGCGAATAAAGTCCAAGGATTCCTCTTCGAATGTATATTATACAATCATTGGACCGATTTTGGCTAAGTGGAACAAATCAAAAATTAAAATAGGCCGACATTTACCTGATCGCTTTTCTATTTTCGTACTGAATGTTGTCCCACTGTCTGAAGATTGAAATTCATCTATGTTCAGTTAATAACGCTTGAGTTCCGTTGGATTGTCGCAAATCTGCCCTCAATAATAGTATCAGGTCATTTCCATACACAACATTTGCATATTGATGGAGATTTTTTACATCAGGTGTAACAGGGATTGTCTGAAGGTTAAAATAAATTGTCAAATTAATTGAATTCCCTGTCTCTCTATCTTGATTAGAAGCGTCAAGATCATGACTAAAGAAAAAAGTATCAACAGACGATCATGCGATTACAGCACTTAGAAGCAAATATCTCGCGAAAATCACGTGTTTTCTTGCATAAAGTATTCAATTTCAACGCAAAGAGAGTCCATAGTACACCTAGGCACATTACAAATTTTAAAGGCGAGACTTCCACCGAGAAGTTGCTCATAAAAATTGCGATGGCCGCCATCGAGATCTAGGATATTAATATATCGAAAAACTTGATAATCGTGATTTTATATTCGCCACAGAAAAGATGATGGCTTAGAATAGATTCTCCCGCTTTATTCTACATACATTTTAGATTTATTCTTATTTGGCTGAGCCGATCGCTGAATCTCAATCGTAATGTGGCCCAGTTTGAGATTTCGTATTCATATTATGTACTCCATTTCTAAAATTTTGTTTGATATATTCGCGGCCAGCATTGGTTGGTTCTGATTTATGGCATTTAACGAAAGTGGATTTGCGTGATTTATTCGGAGACTATCTGGGCGCTCTTATATAATATACCTTGTGTACAGAAGCAATACAGAAAATTGTTTGCAAATGGGAATGTTCCGGAATCATCGTTTACCTTGGGAAGTGAGGAAGATGATTACCGTTTTTAGAATTTATATGTTAATCGGAATGAAGTGAAGAATGGATTTACTTTCAAGAAAAGCTAAAGAATTTCGGAAGAAGGCAACAAAATACGAACCCTGATGATAGATTTCCTTTCAAGATTTTTTCAATTTTCCACCAAGGTAAAGATTAAGTCCAGGCTAAATGTTATTATACGATAATCTATAAAAGTAAAACGTTGACTATTTTTAACATTTATCGATTCAGTTCGTGTTTCAATGATTTTGAAATTTATGACTTGTAGACGTCATGGAAAAAATCGCGAAAGTTTAGCAAAATAAGTTAAACGCATGGATGTCCCAGGAGATATATTTTTAAAATTTAAGATATATTGAGCATTCAGAAAATTAGGGCAGCCTTCATAAATCATGTATAAGCAAAAAACAGGAGCTTTCTTTTATTTGTTCTAGGAATTTGTGACACTATTGGGATTTATATACAAGTTCTACGTTATTATGGTTTCTTACTAATAGAGTTTTTCACGTCAGCAAAGACAGGAAATGCATAATCTTTTATTTTATTGAATTTTTTGTGGAGTTAATTGTATTTCGGAGATTGTATTGTCACTATTTTAGTTACAAATGAACTAAAGTATCGATTATATTTGATAGAATAAAATTTGTTGTGTGAATTTAAAACTCAGAAATGTTTTGACGAAAAATGTAACTGATAAAAAACCGTCCAAATGCGTGCCAGACCGCACAAAATGTAGATTCATTTGTCTTGAGGTCCGCGTTGCCATCACAGGATACCCGAAGCAAAGATCATGAATTACTAGATGGGACACTCTCTATACAAGCTTAAAACTCTAACCCATATGCAATTTCTAAAACTGCCTGGGGTAAATTTTTCCATTAGAGAAAGTAGCAAAGAACTACTGCTTTTTATGCCTTATCTAAATTCTAATAAGAACGAAAGAGATAAGAATAAGCAGCCAAAAATTCTCATCTACAGCACTTACAGTGTAGGCAATAAAATGCAGCGTTTTTTTACCATGCATTTTTAAAGGCGGCCCAATCTGTCGGGCTCGCCTGTGTGCCTCAGCATGGATGGGGTTAGTGCCGTCCCCAGGCAATGTTCAAGCATAAGGAAATCCTGAATTGAGAATGGGGAACAGGCAGGTAGCACACTCAGAGCATGTATACGAACGCGGGCTGCTTGAATTTTTTCACTGTGTAATTTTAAAGGCGACCCAATCCTATTTAAACGTGTGCGCTGCTTTGGGTGGTGGAACGTGATTTTAATTTTCGTTTCGCCTCCCCCTAAATTTTTGTCTTGCTCTCACGCGTGAGCCCTTTATTACTATCCACTTTTAGCAAAATTTGCAAGGTCGGTGGATTAAGGGGACCAAGGTCGAAAAAAGATAAGGAAATACGTCACGAGTGTCCCATCTAGTAATTCATGATCTTTGACCCGAAGTAATTCTTACTGAAAGTTACCTCCTATGTGGATGATTGAAGGTTCTGGACTAAATGGTTTAGAACTTATATACCTGTAAATGCCTTTGGCGGCATATACATATGTATGTATCTCGCAAATAGTACGATTATAAAAATGTGTTGTATGGAAACACCAAAGATCATGATTTACTAAATGGGACACTCTCTATACAAGCTTAAAGCTCTAACCCATATGCAACTTCTGCCTGGGGTAAATTTTTCCATCAGAGAAAGTAACAAAGAACTACTACTTTCTATGCCTTATCTAAATTCCAATAAGAACGAAAGAGATAAGAATAAGCAGCGAAAAATTCTCATCTACAGCACTTACAGTGTCGGCAATAAAATGCAGCGTTTTTTTACCATGCATTTTTAAAGGCGGGCCAATCTGTCGGGCTCGCTGTGTGCCTCTGCATGCATGGTGTTAGTGCCTTCCCGAGGCAATGTTCCAGCATAGGGAAATGCTGAATTGAGAATGGGCCCTTTATTACTATCCACTTTTAGCAAAATCTGCAAGGTCGGTGGATTAAGGGGACCAAGGTCAAAAAAGGTAAGGGAATACGTCACGAGTGTCCCATCTAGTAATTCATGATCTTTGGGAAACACTGTCTCACCAACGCTTGTGCGTTCGTCTGTCTATATGTCGCAGACCTTTTTCTCGAAAATTACGTAACGTAAGAATTTAAGATTTGGCAGGATATTAATAATAATAATAATAATAATAATTTTGATTGTTTTCTTTAAATTTTGAATGGGTGCGAGTTAGACTGCCCGAAAAAAATATTGTGCTATGCATCGTTAAAAAGGTCTGCATTTACGGATTCCAAAAACGTTTTTTTCAAAATTGGTGACTTGGTTATCAACATTTAACCCAAAATGTATAAAAAAATACCGTTATGCCGTTGTGATTTTTTGAGTTTCTTATGCTAAAATTTCGAAATTTTCAGAGTTAGTAGGTATTTGTAGATATTGTTTTTCGTCAGTGTACGACTTGTACTGATAAGAGCTACTTTTATAACATCATTCATCTGCTTGAATATTATTCAAATTTGACAGTACAGTAGATTCTCGCTACATGCTTGCGTTCGGGGCTGTGAAAGAAAAAATTGGGAGGCAGAATAGAGCCCCGATTTCGAGAAATTTAAAGGGAAATATAATATTTCAATTGATATTTCTTCAAGTGAATTAATTGTATTTATTCCTTTTTACATATAAAAAAAAAGTGCCATGGCTTCTCGATGGCACAGTAGACATGAATATGTTATATACACTATATCCATACAAAGATACATAGATGCATACGTATATACATACATTCAAACTTATACATACATTCAAACTTATCCATACATACATACAAACACATACATAAAGTTATGTGATGTTCAAGGCGAAGTTGTGGACAGAAGAGGATGGGTACTGAAATACGAGATGTACGCTTTTGTTTCAAGTTTTTCGATATGGCGAGAAAGAACTACGTCGATACATGTTGAATTGCGCGTCTCGATATGGCGAGAAAGAACTACGTCGATACATGTTGAATTGCGCGTCGTGGAAACATCAAGATCGTTATTTTTTAAGATACTTACGCAGTATTCGTGCTTAAAAGTGAAAACAGCTACGTAATAAAACTATTAAAAATGCAGTGAATGATAACTGGTGATGATTTGAGACGTTTTTCGACAATGCACGTGTTTCTGAAACCACGTGCATACATCTGCGCATAATTACTGCGCACAAAATATCATGCCATCGTTAATGACTCATTAGTGCGGGCCTCTGTTAGGCCCACTGCTACCCCCACTACGCACATACCTAGATTAGAACCCAGCCCCCAAACTCAGTAATTAGTCACAGCCACGATTTTTGTTCCGCACATTCTTTCAAATAGACCCCAGGGATAAGACATATTCATGTCAAAAAAATGTGAACAAGATTTTGTGATCTGAAAATAAGAGGATTAGTCCATATTCTTTAACCCTGTAAAGGACAGGTAAAATAAAATGATTCGTACAAAAAACTATTACATTAAAAAACTAGTACATTAAAACTATATTATTATAAAAGCCAAATAAAATTTTTATGTACATCCATGCACAGTTTATTTCATAAAAACAAAAGGGAATTCAATTCTTAAAGTAAAAGAAATGCCTTTCTTTTTGAGTATTGTTCGACATTTTTCTTAGGGCCCTAAAATTTAATTAAGATATTAATAAGTTCGAATTGCATATAAATATGGCTTACACTATTCTTATCGATTTGAATTTGTTTTTTTTTATGTTACTTAGTTAACTTATATAAAAAACAACCAATTTTATTGAAAGCATACATACAGCAAACATACATAAATAAATTATAAATAATAAATAATAGATAGAAATAAAATGCCCAGAAGATTATAGTTAATAAAACGACATACATACATATTTTTCTTTTTTAAATTTAAATCGTGCTAAATCGAATAAAATCGTGTAAAAACGGAATCAAATTTTTTTTTTCTAGATCGTGTTAAATCAAAACCGTGTTAAAAAAGGCCGTGTAAAAACAGAATTGGGTGTACTTACATAACTGCAAAAATAACGCCAAGGTGTAATAGCAGTTTAAACCCTTTTAAGTTCTCGTTTCTGATACACTATCAACGAAGTCTACACAATAACGAGGACGAAATAAGATATATAGAAATTTATATGTCGCTATCTATTTTTATTGCATTGCAAAGGTGGGCCGATTACACAGATTTTTTGAATGCGGTATTTCTGAATGCTGACAAAAATATTTGGATTCAAATATTTGTGTAATAAAAATTTATAAAATATTTGCGTTAAATTCAATGAATTAATGTTATAAAAAAACTTTTAAAGCTTCATCCCTGCCAGATTGGCAATATTTCAAGAATTTTTGATTAATTGGTGTATATATATTATTGAATAAATGTGATTGACACTTATTGTATTTTAATTAAAAGATCTCGAAATTAAAGTAAACTTTCTAAGCTTTTAAGCGCCAAATTTGTGTAATTAGCCCACTAAATTTAAGTTTCCAGGAATAGTTTATTCACTTGACTGAAATCGAACAACAATATCTTTAATATTTTGAAGCGAATTGTTTAGCGATTTGTAAAAAACATACGAAAAGTTTCTAAAATACATTACAATTTTAAAATAATTTGATTAGATTATATTTATTTAAAATTTAATAATGGACATAAAGGAATAAATAGACGCTTGTAACATATCAGGATGTCCTAATGCGTAAGAGACAAAAAACCAAAATATGTCGCACGGAAGTTACCACAAATGGTTAGTTATTAAAGAAATTTTTGGTCAGTTGATAGTTCTCCAAAGAATTATCACAGAATATCTGCAACGGCAATTCAGTGCTCTAAAATGGTAAACATTTAATTTTTAATTAAATTTAATTTGACATCAATTTACTGCCTGAGAGCGAAAGAGAGGGAATAAAAATCGCACCGTCTGAAATCGTGTACATGAGCGGTCCATTGTATATGAATGGCTGTTGTCCACACATTGTTTTAGTTTTAACGGGATACACTTTTGAATATAAAACCTTTGGAAATCAAAGCCAAAGATCATGAATTACTAGACGTGACACTCTCTATACAAGCTTAAAGCTCTAACACATATGCAACTTCTAAAACTGCCTGGGGAATATTTTTCCATTAGAGAAAGTAGCAAAGAACTACTGCTTCCTATGCCTTATCTAAATTCCAATAAGAACGAAAGCGATAAGAATAGGCGGCCAAAAATTCTCATCTACAGCACTTACAGTGTAGGCAACAAAATGCAGCATTTTTTTTATCACGCTTTTTTAAAGGCGGGCCAACCTGTTGGGCTCGCTGTGTGCCTCTGCATGCATGGTGTTAGTGCCGTCCCCAGGCAATGTTCTAGCATAGGGAAATCCTGAATTGAGAATGGGGAACAGGCAAGTAGCACACTCAGAGCATGAATGCGGATGCGGGCTGCTTACATTTTTTCACTGTGCATTTTTAAAGGCGAGCCAAATGTATTCGAACTTGTGCGCTACTCTGGGTGGTGAAACGTGATTTTAATTTTCGTTCCGCCTCCCCCTAAATGTTTGTCTTTCTCTCACGCGTGAGCCCTTTATTACTATCCACTTCTAGCAAAATCTGCAGTCGGTGGATTAAGGGGACCAAGGTCGAAAAAAGATAAGAGACTACGTCACGAGTGTCCCATCTAGTAATTCATGATCTTTGATCAAAACCTTCTACCACATTTAAAATCCGCGAACAGGCCTCTTGCATTTTTGCGTAAGTTCGTGACATTTATTTTAAAATGTATGGCCGCGCAATGAAATCTCTAAAAAAAATAGAAATAAACCGGATTCTTTATATTATAGGAACAAATTAGTTGTTAAAAATTAAAACCATAAACCCACAGAGACTTTTATTCATATTCCAATAATACGAGTATTAATGAATTTCTGTTGACAGTGCAGTAATTTTTAGGTTCTTCGGAACTAAATATTCTCCTGCCGTATAGGTACTTTGCAAGTGTTCTGCCGCTTGTTGTTTATATTGAGTTGAATTTGAACTTGAAAACTTTATATAATTTTTTTGAAGATGGGGCAAGAAGTATTGCGAATCAAAAGGATAACTTTTTAGGGTAATCGTGAGTGAAATTCGTTTTCGGATACGAGCTGTAGTATAGAAATTTCCGCGAAGTTTTTTATGTTCGTCTTTTAGGAACTTTTTTGAACATTAGGACCACTTTGCCCTATAAATGTGTGCATGTACCGCAATATTTCACGGATATTTTGGAAATGCTAAGCCGTGCGAAATTTCTGTACGCGAGCATGCGGGTGGCCGTAGAGAGGGAAAATCGACTTAAAGAAACAAGTCGGGAAGAGCGATGTAGCATCGGGAGCTCACTAACTTCGCATGGTTCAGGGTGCATTTTTAAAAGACGGTGCTAAAAATGAATTTTTAGGGATAGTTTACGAGTATGCATTAAAAAATGTATGTTATTTTTACCTCCACCGGTAACTAACATAGAAATTGTCTATACTTTGGATTTTACTATGGTTGGAAATTGATATAACGTCTCCATACGTTTGGATCAAAGATCATTTAATACAAGATGTGACACTCTCTATACAAGCCTAAAGCTCTAATCCATATGAAATTTGTAAAACAGCCTGGGGAAATTTTTCGCATTAGATAAAGAATTATTGTTTCCTATACCTTACCTAAATAAGAACGAAAGAGACAAGAATAGGCAGCCACATATCCTCATCTACAGCGCTTGTAATGTAGAGAATAATGTGCAAAGTTATTTACCACGCATTTTTAAAGGCACTGTAAAGTATTTGCGACGCTGTGTTCCTCTGCATGCATGGTGTTAGTGTCGTTCCCGCTCAGGCATAGGTAAATCCTGAATCAGAGAAGGGGAATAGGCAGGCAGCAGAGCATATATATACGGATGCGAATTGTTTACATTTTTTTACTCTGCAGTTTTAAAGTCGCTATAAAGTATTGTGAACGTACGCATTGCTCTGGTTGGTGAAACGTGGTTTCAGTAATTGTTCCGCTTCCCCTTAAACTTCTGTCTTTCACACGTGAGCCCTTTATTACTATCTACTTTTAGCAAAATCTGTGGGCTAACAGAACCAAGGTCGGAAAAATATAAGGAAAAGTCAACGAGTTTCAAATCTTGTATTAAATGATCTTTGAGTTTGGATAGGGAAAGAAGAGAAATGTAAATTTTTTTCAAGTAATTTGTTATTATTCTATCAATAAGAAGCAATAGAAATATGTGTCTAAAAAAACCGTCACTTTTCAGACCGTTAGACTGATTACCTTTAGAAAGAATGCAAAATAATTCAATGAATTCAAGTGAATGCAAGTGCATTCAGGTGAATGCATGAATTCACAAAAACTTGAATGAATTCCTTAAGTTCCAGAGGAATGCATTCTTTCAGCAAAAGGGAAATAGAATGAATTTCTTAATATTCTTCAGAGATACAGTGACTCACAATTTCGTTCAAATGATGGGCATCGTGGAATATTTTGAATTTTGATTTTACAAATACGCGGCACAATAAAACTGAAACCGTTATATAGGGCTATTTTCAAACGATTTGCATTTTCTAATTTTTTAGCGGTATCATTATAGCGTAAACATCCAAAGAGTACACTTGAACAAATTTGTGAGTTTAAAATTTCATGTTAATAAATGAACAAAGTTTTGTTATTTTTTTAGCTTTTATAACGAATTTTGCTTATCCTTGCGTAGCCTTGTCTTTGTTCTTGCTTATCATTTTGCGTATCCTTGTCACAAGTTTGCATTATACATTATAAACTATTTTTTCCGGTGTCCGAGAATTCCTCAGAAAAGGTGAAAGCTATCGCGAAATAGCTATTGGGTTGGCAACTAAGTCATTGCGATTTCAAATAAGAAGGAAAATTCAGAATTTTTGTTTAAAAATATAACTTTATTCAATCAGATATTGCCCTTTCTTGTCGATGACCTTTTTCCATCGTTCTGGCAGTGTAAAAATTCCCCGTTCGTAAAATGTCTGGTCTTT
This sequence comes from Philonicus albiceps, assembly GCA_963969385.1. Taxonomy (NCBI): domain Eukaryota; kingdom Metazoa; phylum Arthropoda; class Insecta; order Diptera; family Asilidae; genus Philonicus; species Philonicus albiceps. The sequence goes on along the minus strand of OZ017773.1, from coordinate 22,319,786 downwards.
GCTATTAAAAAACTGAATTAGGTGTGATCTGATATCATCCGCGTTATTAAAAATTTTACCATTTAAAGAGTTTTGCATGGAACGAAACAAATGGTAATCCGAAGGCGCAAGATCAGGGCTATATGGTGGGTTTGACAAAACATCCCAACCCAGTTCCAATAATTTTTGCCGAGTGACCATGCTAATCCGTTGCGTCAAATGAATTTCCTTTAGCTGGTGAGGGATCCATAAATCAAGTTTCTTGACATAACCAAGGGTTTTTAATTTTTTTTCAATGCATGTATGCGATACATTGAGCTTCTCTGCAATGTCTCGTGTTGTGCTGTGACGATCTGAATCGATAATGGCCTTGATATGGGTTTCATCCACTTCGACTGGGCGGCCAGATCGTTGTGCATTTTTCAGTGAAAAATCACCAGAACGAAATCTTTTAAACCAATTTCGACACTGCCTTTCTTTTAAGGCTTCAGCTCCATATACGGCACATAATTTCTTTTGTGCTTGCGATGCGTTCTTGCCTTTTCGGAAGTAATACAATAAAATGTGTCGGAAGTGCACGTCCTGTTTTTCCATTTTTAAATTGGGATAAAAACAAAACTAAAGAATTAATCGATATAATTTTTTTACTAATTAAAAGTAGAAGTACAAAATTTCAGTGTTTTCTGGGAAGCGTAGCTAATATTCGAAAGAAGCTCGAGGAAAAGGTTCCATATAACCCCCAAGCCGGCAAAAAAATTATCAGATACTATCAAGTGTGGAATCATACGGAGCGTACGATTAGGTGACGTGGATAATGCCGTTCAAATAGCCAGAAGTCTTCAGAATTTTAACCAAATCAGCGTGAGCGCAGAAACTGCTCGTTCGCTGGAATGCGTGGATGTGCTAAAACCAAAAAAGCACTTTTTACCAAGCGGCATATGAAACTTTGTCTCCAATTTGCCAAAAAGTATAAAAATTATACAAAAAAGGCGTAGAGTAAAGTAGTGTGAGTAGAATGAGTTCAAAATTAATAGGTTTGGCTCTGATGGTAAAGAATGAATATATATAGATAGCGAAAGGAGAAAAGCTTCAGTAAAGGCTGTTCAACCCACGCTTACATTTGGAGGCGGTAATATTATCGTGTAGGGGGTATGTATTCATGTGGTATTGGACGCTTCACAAGAATAGAGGGCAGGATGACGGCAGAGGCTGACGTTCCTACGTTCAGATTTTAGAACAAAATTTGCTGGGAAGTCCGGATTTATGAGGCACACAAGTTGAGGACATTGTCTTCAACAAGACAATGACCCAAAATATACGGTCCGAATAACAAAATCATGGCTATCTGCCAAAGGCTTCGAAGTTTTTGAATGGCCACCACAATCACCAGACTTAAACCCCATAGATCACCTATGGGGTGTTTTAAAGAGATTTATAGCGGATTTTGACTTAAATAGGGCACCTATGGGGTGTTTTAAATCGCATTTTGGTAACCCTCCTCCTAATAACAACGTTCTATGGGAAAGGGTAAAACAGAAATGGGAAAATATCACTGCAGATCAATGCGGAAATTTAATAGAAAGTATGCTTGCAAGAATTGTAAGCCGTTATAAAAGCCAAAGGTGGTTATACTAAATACTAATTTTGTCTCTAGAACAACACACAAAATTGTTTAATTGGATTATTTATTAAAATTGTTGATTTACATAATAAACAAAAACCCATTTTGTTATTTTTATCTTGAATTCCATAAATTAATACCTTTAATTCTCTATCTACAAACATCCTATTTATTTCCGCTAAGAAATTTATGTTAGAATGTTCACACTTTAAAATTTGTAAAACATGTGAACGAATTTGGGAGTCACTGTGTATGGTAAAAGAATAGAAAATATCATTCTTTTAAGTTTAAACAGCTATTTCGCTGTATTCCTTAACAACTCTACGTACGATACGACGACTTTAATGAGCTCATCAATCAGTCAGTATTATTAAAAGATAAAATGTTAGTAGAAGTTTTTTTTTATTTAAACTTTTGATTTACTAAACTTACAAAGGGATTAGATCTTTTCTTGATCTCTAGCCTATTTTATTACAACTCTTATAACTAAAACTAAGAATATATCTCCTTCAGCCAGTACTATCTAGGGATTTTCTGTTGCGCTATCCAGGTCTGGTTGGCGGGCTTAGCAGTTGCTGATGTTGTTGTTGTACTTTTTCTTCAAGCTGCGTTTGTAGTCCTTGAAGATCTGGTACAACTTAGTAGAAGTAATATGAAGATTTAGGTAGGTATCATAAATAAATAGGCATTAATATACGACTACATATAAATGCATTTATTTTATAAAGAAAACAATCATTATCCGTTAGACTATGTTCTAGGTGTCATTGATACTATAACGGGATTAAAAGAGAATTGACCTGAAAATTTAGATACTTTTCGATTTAATGCTTTTCAAAATACCGTTATTGAGGATTATAAAAAACAAACGTAGAATAACGGACGACATTTAAAAATCAAAAAGGTGCCTAATTGCTATGCCCATGTAGAATTCCTCGCGATTTCATTATCGAAAACTTTTGACTCTGGCTCACTTGCATGAGTGATAGACCTTTCCGCACCGCTTAAATAACTGTGGTCACCTGGTGAATAACTTTTATACCTGTTTAGAAAACTCCACCTTACTACTTACTGACAGCTTGCTTGAAAGACAACAAACGGTGAATTTTCTTGTGTAACCTTGTAACAGTACGGCACGTGGTCATGGGAATTAATGCACTGTAAAATAATTCGATGGCACCCAGCACCTGTGCATATCACCACAACCACAAAACCGCAATTCATTTAAATTGGGGTCCACGTGTCGCTTAAAATTGTCGTCGTCTTGAAAGAATTTAGCTGAGTAAATTAGGCGCCTGCAAGAAATCTGAATAGATTTCATTTTGTTTCAAAGTGGAACCTAAGACAGCCGAGTATACCGTTAAAGGTGTCTAGTTGAGAGTTTATATTCTGGCATATATTAAAGATTTATAAAATGCAAGGAATTAGGAGGCATAACGCGTGATTAATCGGTTCGTTTACTTAATTTGAATATTGTGAAATATGTTTTTGAATTCGAAAAGATTAATTTTATTATATAAAAGCACCCAAAGTTCTATTTCCGATGAGCAATATTATCAATATTGCAAAAATTTTTCAAAAACTAACAACTAACATATGAACGGTTTACAGGCAAAAACGTTTACCTCCACTTTTGAAAATTTTTAAATATTATTATTATATTAAAATCTCTAATACAAGCTTAGTGTTTAATTTGGGATTATTATTATTATCGTCTTATTACTAGCTTAAATGCACCACAATATTTTAGATCTTCCTTAAGTTTTTCGATAACTACTCTAATGTAAAGTTCGTCCATTCGCTTTTAAACGAGTACTTGTAAAAAAACAAATAACACGTTGTCTTTTCTGGTATAAACTTTTCTGGAACAAACTATGGCCATTTCGAATTGTTTACCCGAATGCTGCGTAAGGCCAACAACTGTTCCACCTTCGACTTCCATTTAAATAAGCTCTCTCTCAAGCGCGCTCTTTATCGCCCCTGCCCTAGCCTAATTTCATTTTATTTATTCTTGTTTTTTTGTTTGTTTAGCTTAAGTTAAATTAATTTTTACTTATTAATTTATGTTCCTAATAGCTTGTATTAAGCGAAATTCCATTAATAAATAAATAATAAAAAAAAAAATTATACGGCGTGTACCATCGGTGGTCCACAGGGATTGCTTTTATCTGTCGGCGTGAACTACTGGTGGTCCACAACTAGTTTTCTCCGTCTGGCGGCGTGGACTACCGGTGGTTCACATATGATAACATAAACAAGTAGCGAATCAAACAAGTACTTGTATCTCCAGAAGAATAAACAACTTATCATGTCGTTCTCGCCTATCATATAGACGTAAAAAAAGTGCACTTTGTGTACTTAAAAGTGTATACTTCTTAATGATTAATAAAGACACAATCATTTATCATTTAAAAAAATTCGTTAAAAACTAATAAAATAAATTTCAGGCAGTTTAAATAAATTGGCTCGTGGCAAAACTCTACGTGACGATATTAGTAAAGTTATTGTTAATGATCATAAAAAGGGAAAATCTGTATCTCATATATCTGAAATTTTAAGGTTATCGCGGATTACGATTCAAGATATAATAAAAGTATTTAGAACAACAGGTCATGTAAGAGGAAAGAAAAAGAAACAGGGCGTCACTTTGTTGAAGTTACTATAAACGTTGCGAACTATCAAAACATTCTGCAGGAAGAACCTTTACCTTTGATTCCTTTCTTGCAATATCCTGAAAGTCAATATATTTCTCAGCAAGATGGCGCAAAGTACATATAATAAGCTTAAAACTGAGCATGATATTTTCTCTTTCTTATTCCAGAAACAGCAACATTTTATTGTGTTTTTACAAGTAGTCATTTAAAAACCGATGGGCGAACTATTTTGGAATGGTAACTTGAGACAGTTCTTTTATTTTATCCATTAATATTTAAATAAACATTTTGAAAATTACAGTGAAAAATACTATAATATTATAGTTAAGTTGATTTTTTATTCGAAGAATAAAGTTATTAGTTTACTGAAAACTCGATGTTAATTTGGCAAAATACATAAATGAATTTGCTATTTTGCAATAAAACAATGAATTTTATACTCGTAGATTTTTCATAAGTTAACAGCGAACGTAGTAGCAGTGTGTAATACTCATAAGACTCTTTTAATCTTCTTACAATTTTAATTATGCTTCTTTTTAATTTAAAATATTATTATATAAAGTCAACCAACTATGATAATAAAATCATGTAGATCTATCATCTAAATCCCCTTTTGTTATTTTATAGAATTTAAATAGTAGATATGTCCTAGTATAACTTACATGTTTTGTATAATACAAATTCTACACTACGTACGTACGAACTACAAATGTACGGAGTATTCCAGAATACATAGTCTGCACAGTAAGTGTACAATTTTCTATGCCATAAATTGCTAAAAACTACTTGTTCAGGAGCACTCAAGATCAAATCTATAGTTGGCTTGATATCATAAAATCGTAATATTAATCTATGTTGCATCACAATTTTGATCCTCAAGTAAAACTTTATATTTAATTAAAATCTTTAACATTGACTACTATAGGTTCTTTCAAATTGAGTTTCCAAAAGTAATTAAATAAAAATTATAGATTTGCATTATAGTCAATGAAATCCTTATTGATTATGAAAGTACAATGTGTGGCAATTATACTTTGGAAATAATATCCCGTATGTGATCTTCACATGCATCTTGTTAGCAAACGATTCTTTTCTTAAAATTTTCGATAATGTTTTGACACAATTGCGACTCTATCTCATACATACAATTTCATCTTCAGAGCGATAATAGTTCCAATGGAGATCTTGGTATGTTGCAACTAGTCTATGTTCGTTGGCATCATCCAACTTTTGGATTCATCACACATTCCTACAACATAATCTGGCCTAATGCCTTCTCTATAATCGTCTGTTCAGACTACATACAATCATCTCGGAGAGGCTCATTGGCCTTTTTCCAAGACAACTCCCGGCCATCATAGCCAATTCGATGTCTCATAAAATTACGTTTTTCCATACTAGGTGGAAAATTTCTTACAGCGTTTGGTGAAATTTAACCGTCCTTGACGATGACATTGGTTTTAGAACGATTTTTTTATCCTTTGCCTGGCCATTTATATACATAAAGTCATGCTTTCGGAGAACTTTTCTCATGACTTCTTCTGAAACGCTTGCATTATCGGGTGCGGTTAAGCTCATCTTTTATATGTAAGGTATCATAACACCCCTCTCCCCTCCCACAAAACCTCTATTGTGTTTTGTACAATTCGCTGCTGCACTCCTGCTGATTTTCTTGGTAGCCCTGTTTTTAGATGCGTGAATACCACATTTTTTGCAGACTTTGGCCCTGTGCTATTTAATCGGCGGGCTATTTCCCGATTAATAAATTATTAAATTTTCACATACTCACCTTTAAGTTCAGTTCTGTTAAATAATCTTTTTTACTAAAAAATATTTCTGTCTGTCTAGCTCATTACTCTTAACTAATTGAACTAATTGAATTGTATATGTATGTATTTGAATTTTGGTGGGTTATAACGATTCTTTATGTCTTTTTTACCTAATTTCTTTCAATACTGCCAGAAGATATGATCTCCACGAAATCATATTTGAAATCGATATTTAAAGAAAAAAGAAATTTCTCGCATTTTTTTTCGAAAATTATCTTTATTTGATTAATAACTTGAGTATGTAGAAAAGGAACAAAGTGACATGTCTTTACAGTGTAATAGTGCTGACTTTTCAAAATATAAGCAAACATAAGATTTTTACTCATACTAACGAGTTACAAGTGAATTTTATGAAAAATAATGTTGGCATTCAAAAAGATTTACATATTTTGTAATATGGTCCCATATAATATTGTGCTCAAAATATGTATATATAAAAATATGTATGTAAACAATCTAACGACGCACTTGCTGTTTGGCTTTTCGTCTAAATTCTCTACTAAGAATTTACGTCACACAGATAAGTCTTTAGCATAACATAGTTTTGAAATCAAAATTAAAAAATTCCAAAGGTCAAATTAACCACGAGTAGAAAAAGCAATTTTCAAATTCTTAGAATCTCGAATGCGAAGAAATGGAATGACAAAATAAAAGTCCGGAAGGACACAACATTTACAGTAAAGCATAATTTCATTAAGTCTGGGGCAAATTTGCATGGATTAATCTACGTGAGGCGTCAGAACAAATCATTCTACTTCGCAAGGACCAAAATTAATTCTGTTGCCGGATTGAACCGACCAAGCATGGGTTAATTTTATTCAAATTTAACCTTGTCTATTATTCTGTAAGCCACACAGAAATCTAATCTGGACCCACCAAAATTGTAGATTTCGGCAAAGCTTTAAAATATGCGCAAAGCGAACTTGATAAGAACTTAGAATAAAACCTGAAAAAAAAATTCAGGTGAATGCCAAAATATTTCGCAAAGTCCAGCTGCATTGTGAAGACAAATTGATTTGAAAGGATGGATAAGGAAAGGAAGTGAAATAAACATGCATCGATATGTAAAAACAACCGGAATTCCTAATTGAATTATGTAAGCATTGGTGAATTCACCTGGTTTTAAGAGTGTTCTTGCACGATCCGGTTTCTGCACAGAAAATAGTTCGGGCTTCTAAGATCTTTAGAGTTGCCTTACAGCTAAATGGTGCTAATCATACGTGTACGCTGACTCACGCGTGTCAAGTTCCAAAGTAAAAATAGGCCATATGTCTACAATACGTAATAAGTTAAATAATGTGACGCAAGTGCAACCAAACCATTGAGGCTTTTTACGCAAAAATGTTGCTCTAATTGCGCAACTAGTGACTACTAAGGTTAGGTTGAAATTTCTAATATGTAGCATGTGCCTGATGACTATGGACATAGTTTTCGATAGATCGTTACTCAAGGTCGACGTGTTTGCATTAATGATATTCTCATCTCAATGGTTTGCGATGTGGCGCATATTTCTCCCGCGTGAATTATTTGGAATATACATAATACTAATACGTAATTTCTTTTTGCTGGTTTAGATTAATTAATAAAAGTCATTTAACATTAGAAAAACACTAAATGAAGTAATTTAAGTATAAAATTAAACAATAATAAGTATTAGGATTTGAAATAGAATATTTATTTATATTATTATCATTTACTTATTTCAATCGTCAAAAATATAGTACACACACACGGAAGAATTTTTAGCCCTAATAATCATTTATATATACATATATATATTTATATATACACATATATTCACATATACTACCCAAATGCAAAATAGGTGGTCTAGTGATAAATTTTAACAGTCTATTTTATAACTAAGCATATATTTTTCAAATAACTATTTATTACATAAAATTTATTCTTGTTTTATAATCTCTGGAAGTCATCCTCTTAAATTATTTCAAAACAAATAAAATTCAGGTCGCAAATTCAGTAATAATGTTATTTTGCATTATTGAGTAACCAAGCAAAACAGTTGGTCTGCCCTGAATTGAGTGCAGAATAGTTCGTCTACTCTGAAATTTTGATGTAATGCTAGTTAAGTTTGTGTTTGCAAATTTAACGGAATTATTCTAGATGCATAGCCAGATTAGTCATTCAGTTCGTGATAATGCCACATGGTAAACCAATTTCACCCGATCTTCGGGAAGTAATTGTTAATTCTTTTAAAAATGGAAATTCTTCGTATAAAGTCGCTAAAAACTTAGAAGTACCCCGTTCGTCGAATCAAAATATAATTAATTTATACAAAAGAGAAGGAAACGTTGATTTGAAGAAGAAAACAGGAAGGCCGTGCATAGCTAGTTTAAGGGACAGGAGAAATTTAAACGCAATAATCAAAGAAAACCATCGTGCTAACTCTGCTGCTATAACCGTTAAGTGGAGAAAAATTCTTAAAAGAGACATTTCAGTAAATACGTACAGGAGAGAAATCAAAAGATTTGGATACAATTTTTATAAAGTCAGTTAAGACGAATCCATGAAAGAAGTTGTAGAACTGTAGTGCTTGCGTTTTCAAACAGGCAAAGGAAAAACCACATCTTACCGTAAAGCAAAAGAAAAAACGTTTAGAGTGGGCCAAGTCACACAAAGATTGGACTCCCAGGCAATGGAAATCTGTTATATGGAGCGATAAATCGAAATTTTTCGCGTGTGCTGGAGATAATGGGAAAATAGTTATTCGCACTTCGGATGAGCAATTTAATAGACTGCTTGAAAAGAACTGTAAAGTTCCCGGCATCAATGATGCTATGGGGATGCATGTCTGGTCGAGGCGTAGGTCAACTATGCATCGTAAATGGTACAATAAACGCGGCAAAATATCAAAATATACTAGAAAAGGAACTCCTTCCTTCTATTAAAAAACTGGAGACCGCTGAAGGAAAATATATTTTCCAACAGGACGGAACTTCCTGCCACACAGCAAGGTCCACAATATCTATGATCAGGGCTCATGACATTCCTTTACTGGAATGGCCGTCTAATAGTCCTGATCTCTCTCCAAAAGAGTCTCTTTGGGGAAAAATGAAGAAAAGACAAAAAATATCCGGCCAGAAACCTTGAAGAACTTCGTTCATTAATCACTACTGTTTGGGAATCCATAACACAAGAGGAATGTGAAAATTTAGTGGCAACTATGCCTCGAAGTATAAATGACGTGATAAAGAACAAAGGCGATGTCACCAAATGGTAATAGAATAAATAAAAACAACTTAGACCAACTATTCTGCACTCAATTCAGGGTAGACCAACTGTTTTGCATGGCTACTCAATAATGCAAAATAAAATTATTAATTAATTTTCGACCTGATATTTATATGTTTTGAAATAATTTAAGAGGTTGACTTCCAGAGATTATAAAACAAGAATAAATTTTATTTAATAAATAGTTATTTGAAAAATATATGCTTAGTTATAAAATAGACTGTTAAAATGTGTCACTAGATCAACTTTTTTGCATTTGGGTAGTATGTACAATACATGTAAGCAATTTACTATATATTATAGAAATCAGGAGAAATTTATATAGGAAAACTAAAAGGTGAAGTGCTATTTGTCTAGTTCAAATGCATGTTTTATATTGCTATATTCATTATATTTTAAGGGATAATATCACAGCCCAAGTTAATTATTTTATAAAGCATGCCTTTTTTTTCTATTATTCTTTTTGTCTCAAAATGGAATTTGTGCCGATCGTCTACCAAAATAAATGAGTCAAAGAAAAATTATGTGTCCATCGGAGAAGTCAAATCGATTTCATCTGTATGGATCCTCTGTCGTAGATATTCACAATAAGGAGTTGAAGGCTAGTCTTTATAAATCAATTATTGAAATACAAAGTGTGAACTATAACGAAGAAAAATTTATAGATTTACGCAATATACTTCTAGTGAAAAGCAAAATAGTATAGGAGCGGAAGATATACCATACATATTTAATTATATAGTACCTTGAGCAAGAGATGAAACAATAATTATGGCGCATAAGTTATATATTTTTTGCAACAAAACGCTTTCAAGCTTTTGTTCAATAAACATTTCTGTATGGATACTTTTGTTATATATATTATTAAATAGGTTTTCAGAATTATAGCTTGCTCTCTTTAAAGTTCATGCAGTGCTATGTAGGCAATTTTGCAATTCTGGTTATTCTCAGAATATTGTCAAATTTACCTTAAACACAAAACTTGTATTACTCTGGCAATTATAAATACTGTTAAATATCTATAAATTTAAAAGACGATTTTTATGTAAATGTAGGAACAGGAGCAATTTTCAGTGAAAGTGAAAGAAAATTTATAGTAAATATCTAGGGTTTTACAATTGTTAAAATTGTCAAAAGCTTAAGATGAAGCAATTTGAAAAATTCAAAACATTATGGGAATAAATAAACTCCAGGGATGCCATAATATTATTTCAGAACAAGTTAAAAGAAAGTGACTTAGAAGTGTTGAATTAAGAAAGGTTCAACAAGTTTTTTAAAACACTAATTTATTTATTTATTTCGCTTAATTCTAACTACAAAGAATATAACAAAAATGTAACCGACTTTAAAAAACAAATAATAATAAAAATATTTAGTTATTTATAAAACTAAAACTAAGACTAAGAACTACTTAGCACTTTGCGAGCAGCATATTAAAGAATTTCACTTTTCCAAATTTACGACTAGTTTCGTTCTAGTTCTGCTTTGCTCACAAATTCAAGTAGTAATGGATCAAAGTACAGTTTATCTATTTCATCATTCTGGGAGAATCGAACGATTTGCATATATGAATCCACTAAAAATAGACCTAAGAAAACAGAGAAGCTCTCAGAACAACAGAAAACTTCGATCTGAATCTGCATCGATTAAATACTGAGACCAGTGAAATTATATGCTGCATTTATTTGAGAACCCCGAATTGAGGTCCAGAACCCAAAACATGGGATGGGACACATGAATGAATCATAACGTTCTGTTTGTTACTAAGTGCTCTCTCTAGTGCTCTAGAAACGATGCTTACAGGTCGGTTCAAAAATGTTTAGGAGATTAGCAACACAGATAAGCAAAAGAAAAGAATCCGGTGAAATAAATCGCTCTTGTGCATTCTTTCAGCTGAATACGAAATAATATATACGAGTAGTAATATATTTCTTTTATTCGTACGCAAACAATTCCAGGCTCTTCGGAAGGGCAAAAAAAAAATATCTCCGCGTTTAAAACTGGGCACGCAAATATTCCGGTGGCAAGTAAAACAATCTTCTACCTCCATTTTGGAGTTTTAAAATATATATGGTAGTATGTATTGATCGAGGTGGTTTATTAGGTATCTTCTTGGTGAATACATTACCAACAGCTCCACCGTCATTTCCAATTTTACCAAATGTGGCCAAAGTTAATGTAATCGGTGGACTAGCATTGAACTTCACCCGCACCAGGTGCACAGTCACTCAGGAGTACAATTCAGAATTAGAAAACTTGTAAAAATGAATTCGCAACTAAAATTATGAGGAACGGGAAATATATAGTGCAGAATTGAGCAGAGTTTCGCATCAACAAGAAGAGAGGCTTTTCGTTTGTGTATTTGCAAATCTTCTTCGCTAAAATATTTATGAGTTATCTCCTGTTAAATTTAAGATAAAAAGCGTGTTTGCAGCAATCGCAATAATCCATTAAGACTTACATCCTTAAGACACCCACTACTAAAGATAGCATTGGTCTAAGTGAGCAACGAAGATGAACGCCATTATTTAAGAGGAAGTTGTGTATGGTAAAGCGAGTTACAGATCAATCAGAGTTGTATGTATGCTTATTTATATTTACATATATCATCCTTCGTTGCAATAAGAAAAACATCTACAATGAATATTGTAAGTATTACATTGTTGTGAATAATGTTTCTGAAGTTATACCACAGGACCCTTCTTGACATAGTTATTTATTTCGAACCACTGTTTGCGTAAGTTTGACTTAAGATGGCATTTCTTCGCTGACCTCCTTTTTTCTGGCAGTTGTAATTTATCTGTATATATCTGAATTTTTTGAATTTTCCTGTAAAACTATGAATTTAAATTAAAATGTATTTATTTAGAAGTAAAGTGAGATAACAAATTAAATAAAAAAATGTTCCAATATAGTAACTACATAGTTAGTATTTCCGAATTATTGAGCCCAAAAAATCGCTCCAGGGGGACGTATTTTAAGAAATCAGTTTTTAAGTTCCCCAATTGTAAGGAAAATTTAACTTAATTATTGTGCAAAATGTGCTTGATCCTTCTTCTTCTTTTTACTAAAAATGTTCTTTTTTTATTTCCAATTTATTGAGCCCAAAAAATCGCTCCAGGGGTATGTATTTTAAGAAATCGGTTTTTAAGTTCCCCAATTGTATGAAAAATTGAATTTACTTATTTTTTTTAAAATTATATTTGCAGTCATCTGTTTTTAGTTTTAGTTGCATAATTGTGTCTTATTAGTGTATAGTCAGATTGATGGTCTGTTGGCTGGATAAATAAATAAAAAAAGCGAATCATTTAATTAAGTAATGACAAACAAAATTTACATCAGTTCATGGGTTTCAATGGAAATATCAAAATTAACTTGTTATATAAAAGGTGCAAAGTGAAATGAAAATGAATTTTAAGCGTTTCGTGTATATACAAAATAACTTTATAGAGAATTGAGAGAACTCAAATTCAATGTTGAAGGAAGATTCGAGCGAACTTTTAATATTTAAAGAAAATTCCAAATTTTATTCAATTCAAAATTTTTTTATTTTGCTTAACTTAACTACTAATAAATAACCTAGCCTAAAATTTGATTTTATGCTTAGAATCGCTGTAACTAAGTCGAGTGATATAAAGTTTATTGCAGATATCATAATAAAATCAGGGTGAATCAGAAAGACGTGCTCTTATGGTACATATACAAATCGATTGTGTGAAGTAGCCCAATCATTATTTATTTCAAAAACTCCCCCTCCCACCTAAAATCACCCCTTTAACTTAAGTGGAAGTTGCCTTTTTGTAGATTGAAAAGTGCACCATCTGGAGGTACCCTAAATAATTAATTCTGTCCAATACTGCAAAAACTAGGTAGGTTTGATTATTGTGAAAATTTTATTTCGAAATTATTTTCCACTTTTTGCGAAATTTTATCCTTTACGAAGGATTAATTTTTTTTATAGAAAAAAATTTGGTCGGAGAACTAATCCGGGTTAAAATAAGTATTAAGTGATTTGGTTATTAGGGTTTCTAATGGAACTGTTTAGTAGGTAATGCGTTTGCCTCGGGTTTGACCTTTACCTTAACGTTGAGATAATGAACAATATCATCAATCCACTTTTCGAGTATTTCACTCCGATTGTTAATAATATGATTTTAGAGTGAAGCGAGTTCTAATTATGGCGTTTTGCATAGTGTGGAATAAGGCTATTCATAATTAATGTTTTCTGTCCGCATTAACTTGTTGAGTTTTTCATGCGAACTGCAGGAATATCAAAGTTATAGGCAGTTTAGGAACTAATGAGAGAAATATTTATTTTGGCCTCTTTTTATTGTTCACCAAAATGAAAATTACTACAGAACATTAATATGAGCGTAACACGAAGCTTTTTGGAGTTTTTGTCAAAATATAAGCTCATGTTAGTTTCATTTTAAAGAAAATTTACGTTTTGTATCTTAACACCACATACCAGGTGTACGGAAAGACTTTACCGTTTTTTTTTTATAATAAAACACATAATTTTTAAGGAAATGGAAAAAGTTATTTATTTAAAATATTGGCCATTCAATTCACCTTATCCATCTTTTTTGTTGCAATTTAAAAATGACATCCCAAAAAAACCGTTTGTTCTTTGAGCCAAACCATTCAACGAGCCATTTTTCGATTTGCGATTTGGAGAATTTAAAAGTTCTGAATACCTATAATGTTTAAAATTTTTTTTTAGAAATGCCTAACCCCTTAAGTCACAGTTAATTTGTTTACTTGTTTCAGTGGTAGGATATCCTTGTGATAATATGTTTTTCAATTATAAAAGAGCGAATGATCAAATAAATTGATTAAATTATTAATTTAAGCATATTGATTTCAATTTTCAAATATATTTACTAAATATACAGATACACATTGTCTGGGGGAATACTGTCATTAGTATGTTATTATTAATACCTATCTAGCTAAGAAATATTACAATATTACTTACTATTAGGCATATTAATAAGTTCTTCAGCTTATAAGCCGACGACAATTGTGGGTCTTAATACTTCTGTTGCTGGGCCTACCAGTTAGAAATTATTAAAACCTTTCTTAAATTCGTCAGCTGTTGAACGAATTTTCACATCCGTTATCCAGAATTTTATATAAACAACCTCTTTACAATGATAATATTCTCACGAGTTTCGCATTACGTGTTCCCTATCATTATTATTTCTGCCGTAACACTAACAAATCAACTTCCTGCAATTCTGAATCTTAATTGCTTCCTTGCATATAGCTGAAAGCAAAAGTAGAAATCTACCTCATGCAAGTCCAATGCAACCTAGCGGTGCTATTCTAACAGGTTGTCGATCTATTCAGCAAGCATTAAACAACCACCTAGACCGTACGGTAAAATGTTCAAATGTAACGGTTTAACAGCACACGTTATTCGAATACGTACCTTTTTAGCAATCAAAATGCGACATGCAACTGTCTAAACACTTTCCTACACATGTTCCACAATGATATTATTTACACCTAAACTTGCTTTCGGTTTTCAATCAACAGAAAGGAAGAGTGCAGATGTTCTAGGCATCCTTTTTAGCCAACACAATCCAAACTAATTCCAGGTGATTTCGCTTTTACCTTTCGCTGGAGTTCACCGCAAATTTCTCTCCTGTTAGATGTAAATTTCTAACACCTACAAAACTGTTGCTTATTGTGTTTGGTATTCAAATCATAAAACCCTCCGAGCGGTTCTTCCTTCTCGCAGAATCCATTTAATGCCGCAAACGGCCTAAGTGTGCGGATAAATAACAAATTAAATTATTCTCTGCAAAAATTTGTATTCAAAGTCGCCGCATTATCTGCTGCTCCACATCCGCAGCGGAACCGTAGAACAGTGACGATGGCATGCCAAAGAACAAGAAGGCAGAGGAGGAGAAAAAGGCAAGCTATCCCTTAAAATTGAGTGGCGCACGCATGTATAATGTATTCCTATAAAATCTACAAGTTTACACAGAGCAGATTTCTTAAAGTGGTCCACCATGCTTGGCACCCCGAAAGGTAGACAAGGTTATATTTGAATTAATTTCCGCTTTGGTTATTTTGAGTCGCGGAATCGAATTAATGGCTACGCGGCCGGGTGAGCTGTGGTTTGGCTGAATGGGGCGCAGCTCGGATGCATATGGGTGCATGGTACATTTCATTTGCCACAAAGTATTTACATATCCCCGATTTACAGTTATTAAGCGGTTCTCAATGAAAATTAGAGACACAAAGCACAAAAGTCCACGAATCAGGAAATTCAGATAGCGTAATTCCAATGCGATACAAAAAATTGCATAATAATAGATTCTGCCGTCATGAGGACTTCTTTGAATAAAGATCCGTTAGAGTCTATTAAAGATGTAGACATAAGAGTCTTCATAAGATAAACTTACAAGCACCTTTCTAGAACTCGATTTCAGCTTACCGAACTGCACGTGATCTCAAAGTAGAACAGATTGTTCTATTCAAGACAATGCGGGGCGGATTTTTTGAATTTATTTTTTGGATATCAGCCTGTTTTTGACTTCAGTTTAACAACATTTTATTTTGAAATTAGTCGGGTAAATAATAATAATAATAATACAAAAGCATTGGTTGACAGATTAATTGTCTCAGCTTACTTATTTTGTTACTACGGTTTACCTGAGCAGCAATTATGTTTTTATCATTGTTAAAGTAACCCATTTTTGTATCGTTGCAATATACATACATATATAGTAGTGCAGTAAAACTGGAAACCTATGTTAATTGATAATTCGAGATAGAAATGCCACATGTCTAAATCCTCAATATTTAGTTAATTGATGGTAAATCATCAAATCAATTTCGAAAAAATATTTTGATTGCCGTATTGGATCCGTAATCTTGAAGTTCTCAATTTCGATTTGCAGATTCGCCCTAAATACAATTTATCATGACAATCTTGAGGTTTAAAATTGTTGATTACCTTTAGAAATATGCAGGCTATCATGACAAAAAAAGATATATTATACATATATGTGGGAATTACTCGAAAAAAGCTCGAAAGGACTCGAACCTGTATCCTTCGAATTGGCGCTTCGATGCTCTCTAACCAATTAGCCTAACCGTGGCTTCGAAGCCGACGCCTTTTCTGATGAGAAGTGCGATTGACCGATCCTACACTCAGCCATCTTGAAACTGCATTTGTGCTCAAATGCACAACACAACTTAACACAGCAGCTTAACGACTTAACAACACCGTAACTGCCGAGTTCGATTTCAGCTCAAATTTTCTTATTCTCATTTCTGACACCATATGTGGGAATTATTCGATAAAAAAGCTACGACTTTGACCACGGGCAGGGTTCGAACCTGCATCTTTCGAAATGGTACTTCAATGATTTCTAACCAATTAAGCTATCCTCGGCGTCGTTGGCAATGTTTTGTTTTTTCGAGTAATTTTTGTTCTAATGAGAAGTGCGATCGACCAATCCCACATATACATACATACATATATATAGGAAGTACAACTTCCGCCCATTTCAGTTTTCCCATTTTAGGAATATGACGTACACAGGTATTGATTTATTGAATGTGTAGGGCAAATCGATTAAAAAGTGCCACAACCAATCAATAGTTAAAGAATAAGCCATACAGCAAGGTTTTCACTTATTTGAAGTTAAAAATGTAAGAAAATAATTGAGGTTATCTCATATTTCTCAAACGTTCATCTACAACATATTACTTTTTGAAAATTTTAATTTCAGAGTATAATGGCCTGGCGATCTACGTTCTGTCACAGAATTTTCCAATTTCATTCAACAAATAAAATAAAAATAATGTAGAGAATTCAAAATAATTAAAAAAATTAAGTTGGCTACAAATGAACATATGGCTTTAGGATACTGAGGAACCGCTGTTCAATATATGCTTGTATTTTGGAACATTTTATTAAACAAGAAACCTTTTTTAATATCCAATTTCAACAAGAAATATGTTTTCTATATAATCATTGTATCCAAATAAGATGGGTTATGATCTTATTCAGCAATACAAAGAAGTTAACGTCTTCAGAAGGATACTTCTGATTTCCAGGAAAGTTGGTCCTCCAAGTTATCTGGAAGGATATCCAGCATAAATGAAAGTTTCTAACAATCAATGGTCTTCTGTCAGCACTGCCCACCAGAAAATTAAAAAAGTTATTACTTTTTTTCATGTTGCATATTTCTCATTACAGCAATGATATCAACGGTTTTATACAGGCGATGCATTTTATTTTAAACATTTTTTCTTTCTAAAGAAAATTGTTCATAGATTGCATTTACGGTTTTTAATTTATAGTTTTTATTAATTTCCTACAATTTTTCTTCGTTGCTTTCCGTGAGTGGACAATGCAATTTTGCATTCATATTTGGACAGGCATTAGCTTATTTCGTTTAACTCATTGGAGATCTTATGGTAATTAATTGGTTTTGTTACTATACTTAGCGCTTACTTAATTTGCTTTAATCTGCAAATTTAAGCATCGATATTACTATAATTTAGGAACGGATGACCATGACCGTATAAGAAAGCGAAAAAATCCAATACATAATTTTCAAAGTTATTGTTACTCTGTGATGTCTTTCAAAAAATAGTAACAAGTTTTATGACTGTAATTCTAATCAAATGCACAAATAAGTCTGATTTATAGCAGCACGAACATTGTCTCCTAAGCTAGTTAGAAAATTATTTTTTTGGTCCATGCTAATCGGAGCTTACGTCCATAGTTACTGAGTCAAGGTCACTGAATTTCGCATTTTATAAGCTGAATACTCGTGGCGTTTTACTCTTTTCACTTTAAAATTTTAATTTTCTTCCCATTTGGCAAAATTCTCTAGACAGACTTTAATTTTCAATTAATTCGACTTCTATTTTGTCCAGCTCACCAGCAATTAGAACTGCATTAAGTCGCCAAATCCAGCACGCTTCTCTTATTCGGCAGCTCTGCCCAGGAGGTGACGTTGGTGGAGCTCACGATCATTGGAAATGCACCTTATTGGCCCAGTTCCCACGCTTACATTAGCTCGCCGTATCGCCGAGGGGTTTAAATTGCAAATTGTAAAGGAAGCGATTACGTTTGAGCGAAATAAATGAATCTGGGAATCAGTACCCGCCATCTAAGCCACCTAAGCCTCCCGCTTGATTAATTTCACCTACAGACAGTCTGGCGGGCTCTGAATTTATAGCGATTTACTTCTAGGAATAGTCGGAAAGCAAGAGCGTTTCCATCATTTGGAGATGTTGCGATGATTTATTCAAGCGCTAAGTCCTATGTAATTCAATGAATGGAAATATAAAATGTCGCTCTTATAATTACCGGGCATCCCGAGTGTAATAAATTAGAACATTTGGTGGCCAAGTGATAGTCAGCTGAATTTCAATGGTTTGGCACCAAGAGACATTTGTTTTGAAACTCGTTTCGAAAAGTGACCCTATTAGGGAACTACAAAAAGTGTTGTCCGCTGTAAATGAAGTAACTACTACTTAAATAAATAGTATAGTAATGTATGTTAATAGTCTACAGAATCAAATATTACGAACGATAAAAAATATATCTATATTAATAACATTTTGTTTACCAAAGTATGGCAACTTATTTAAATATAAACTCTTAATAGTTGTTATTATTAGTTGTTTGCTTCTCTCATACAATCGCAATTTTGCTGTATTTTTAATATAATTACTTAAAATGTGTTCCCCATCTTCCCCTACTTATCTAGAATTTAATTTCATTTCATTTTCAAACTATTTAATTTACCTTTTAAACAAAGACGTCCTCTCGATTAATATAAATTTAATAATAACGTTATGAGATAAAAATTTCATATTGGTCTTTTATAATTTTTCAAAAAATATATTCTTTTTACTCTAAAATAGAATTTAATGTACATATGGTACATATATAAGTATATATAAACATACAGTAAGTAGTATTTTTTAAAAGCGCACCACTTATTTTCAGATAACGCAAAATTCAATTATATAAAGCCATATGCTAACAAAGGTTCCTTTTATATGTTAAAATTATTAACACCATTATTATTTATAATTACAAACTATTCATAAGCTATTGAACAATTTACAATATCAATTACTGGGTGGATGCGTGGATTAGTCCTTCAGAAGTGATTTTAAGGTGTGCAGTTTCTATAAACGCAGTTACTTTTAGTTGCAGTTTTTCCAAAATAAAAAATTCATAGGAGTTTTAGTATTTACACTTTTTACATAAAAAAAAACCGGCCAAATTTCCCTAATTACAACAGCAACATAAAGATTCGCGTCTGATAGTAGTTTTCGAAATTTGATGTCTGATTATTCGAAATTCGATGTCTGTCTGATTTTTCAGATTTTTCAGGTAACAAGTTATAAGTAACAAAGCAGATAATATTAAGAAAATTTCCATCAATTTACTTTTCAGTACGATTTTAAATAAAGACTGAAATATAAAGTGAATTTTTAGAATTTATAGACAAAAGTGACTTTTTATTATATTTACTTTTATTACAAAAAATAACTTACTTTTATAAATGCTTTATATTTTTAATTAACATGTATATATGTATTAATAGCAAATTTATGGAATATTATTGCTTTTGCAAAACAAAAAGTAGTGTTCTTAAACATTAATTAAACTTCCTGAAGTTATAGAAATTGCGCACACAGCATACTAAACTGAAGCAAATGGATTAGAAAATCTAAATAAAATGAACTACATACATTAGTTGCTATTAGGTAATAGGGCGACTTGACCCGACAGTCGCGACGTCACAGATTTCTACGTCACAGCGAATTAACTGCAAATTTACCCCAGTTCACTGAACTGCTTTGCAGGTCGCTGAACTGCTTTAAGAGGTCGCTGAACTGCTTTAACAGGTCGGAGGTTATTTCACTGTGACCTTGAAATTGCATTGAAGTCTTACAGACTGTCACCACTGTCGGGCCAAGCCGCCCTATTACCTACTGTTACCCCATTTTTTAAATAGTCACATTTTTAACTGTAATATACTCGTAATTTGAGAGTTCAACTAATGGTTTTTGTAAATTACTTTTGTGTTTTGATTTCTTGAAATATCAAACGAATTAGTTGACTTGTGCACTTTCAATTGATTATCATAAATGTTATGTTATTCTTTTAGCTAAAAGCATATAACAATATTACCATACTTAAATTAGCGAATGTAATGAGGAACTCTAATTCTAAACTCAACATTCGTATGACACACTACCGGATAGTGCCAGTTTTACAAATTCGATATGTTCCTGCGCAGTTTTAACATCTGCCAAGATTGCAAACGACTTTTCTATTTTTTTATTAATATTTATTAATATGTTATAACCTTAATCTTTAAATTAGGCTAATTTGTTTGAAATAAAGAAAGGAAATATAAAAATATAAGTTTAATAAGGTTTTCATTTGTAGGTCTTAGAGTCGAATGCTTAGTTACAAAGTAACACTAATTTAAGTGTAGTTATTTAGGTTTAATCCTCTCAAGTGGATTTTGCATTGTGAGTGCAGGATTAAAAGACTACAATTACATTTTACTGCTTCAATTTATTAATTAATATTCAAAATAAAAAGTACCACTCATCTTCCCCCAGCCACTCATTTCCTGTAGCCAGTCGATATGGACTATAGAACTCGGCTTCTTCAGAAGGTTGACTGCAAATCAGGCTGAAAAAAGAAACCTAGCAGTTTTGATTTTGTTAACATAAAATGTAAAACATAGTTTTTTTTAAGAACTACGTTTCATAATCCCCTTATAATTATAAGTATAACAACAAATATGCTATCATACGAATGTAATATTGAATTTTCGTCGAATTCGAAAACATATTCGTTAGTAAAAAATTGCGAACGCTGTGTTTGATAGGTGTTGATTGATAGCACCAATAATTTATTGATTGCTGAACACACTTAGTTCCATTTGTTTATTGAAACCTTAAAATCTACTCCTCCATCAACCGCGGTAGCCCCCGAGCAAATGTTAATTTAAAGGTCTCGCAACAAATAGACCTAGAGGAGAGTAACAAAGTTTAAAGATTAATAAAAATTCATTGTTTACTAAATACAAATAGATTATGCTATTTTTAGTTTTCTTATTAATTGGTATAAAAGGAACATATTTATACTTACAAATTTTATAAATATTTTAAATGAATATAAAAATTCACAATTCAATTAAAAGAAATACCTTTAGGCGGCTGGAAAAATGTGGTAATTAAAAAACGAAAAAAAAACTGTTCTCGGAGATGATGTCTTCTCCCTTTTGATGACACATTTTTCATATATTAATGAGGATAAGTATAGAAATGTTTTGGTTTTAAAAAGTTTTGGAACTTGGTTATTTAAGAAAGACATGAGCATTTCGTTCTTTATGAACATAGTCAAAGTTTGACCGGAACCGCTTAAAAAATATAAGGCCAAGCGTGGTAACAAAATAATTTGTATAGAAATGAGTGATACTGGACCTTTTAAGAAATAGGTGCTATCTCCACTCTTCGTCATGTATGTATATCGGATTTAAATAAATTTTATATACGTAAATGTAGTCGATAACTTTCTACCTCCTTGACTGAGTGAACCCATTTGTGAACTTGAACGATATATTGGCACGAAGATGTTAGTCAAGTTAGATCAAAATTTATTACGAAATATGGTATTTATATGGCCTACATGGAAACAAATTATAATATATATATAGGAAAATGAAAACCCTGCATTCCATAAACCCTACAAACTCCGTAATTTTTTAATATGAACTTTATTATTACGAGATAAAGTAAGTAGGAAATTCAATAAACACAAGAATTATAAATTATAAGTAAAAGTATATAAAAAAATGTGTTTCAAATTTTTAATTTAGCCTAAGTATAAATTAAGGTATTGTAAAATTTCTATATAAGAAAATATAAAGTAGAAATATATTTCGAAGATAAGGGAGAAATGCATGTACTCACTTTTATCATTTTTATAGATGTTTAGTTTGTATACAAGTTATCAAAGTTACTTAAAACATGTCCCAATTTTTTAGCTTGAAATAATTCATATACTACCCAAATGCAAAATAGTTGGTCTAGTGACAAATTTTAACAGTCTATTTTATAACTAAGCATTTATTTTTCAAATAACTATTTATTAAATAAAATTTATTCTTGTTTTATAATCTCTGGAAGTCATCCTCTTAAATTATTTCAAAACATATAAAATTCAGGTCGCAAATTTAGTAATAATTTTATTTTGCATTATTGAGTAGCCAAGCAAAACAGTTGGTCTACCCTGAATTGAGTGCAGAATAGTTGGTCTACTCTGAAATTTTGATGTAATGCTAGTTAAGTTTGTGTTTGCAAATTTAATGGAATTATTCTAGATGCAGTTACACTCATTTCTTTAGTCGCTCATAGCCAGATTAGTCATTTAGTTTGTGATAATGCCACGTGGTAAACCAATTTCACCCGATCTTCGGGAAGTAATTATTAATTCTTTTAAAAATGGAAATTCTTCGTATAAAATCGCTAAAAACTTAGGAGTACCCTGTTTGTCGATTCAAAATATAATTAATTTATACAAAAGAGGAGGAAACGTTAATTTGAAGAAGAAAACAGGAAAACCGGAGAAATTTAAAAGCAATAACCAAAGAAAACCGTCGTGCTAACTTTGCTGCTATAACCGTTAAGTGGAGAGAAACTCTTAAAAGAGACATTTCAGTAGATACGTGCAGGAGAGAAATCAAAATATTAGGATACAATTTTTATAAAGTAAGTTCAGACGAATCCATGAAAGAAGTTATAGAACTGTAGTGCTTGCGTTTTCAAACAGGCAAAGGAAAAACCACATCTTACCGTAAAGCAAACGAAAAAACGTTTAGAGTGGGCCAAGTCACACAAAGATTGGACTCCCAGGCAATGGAAATCTGTTATATGGAGCGATAAATCGAAATTTTTCGCGTGTGTTGGAGATAATGGGAAAATATTTATTGGCACTTCGGATGAGCAATTTAATAAAGACTGCTTGAAAAGAACTGTAAAGTTCCCGGCATCAATAATGCTATGGTGATGTATGTCTGGTCAAGGCGTAGGTCAACTATTCATCGTAAATGGTACAATAAACGCGGCAAAATATCAAAATATACTAGAAAAGGAACTCCTTCCTTCTATTAAAAAACTGGAGTCCGCCGAAGGAGAATATATTTTCCAACAGGACGGAGCTCCTTGCCACACAGCAAGGTCCACAATATCTTGGATCAGGGCTCATGACATTCCTTTACTGAAAATTTAGTGGCAACTATGCTTCGAAGGATAAATGACGTGATAAAGAACAAAGGTGATGTCACCGAATGGTAATAGAGTGAATAAAAACAACTTAGACCAGCTCACTGCACTCAATTCAGGGTAGACCAACTATTTTGCATGGCTACTCAATAATGCAAAATAAAATTATTACTAAATTTGCGACCTGAATTTTATATGTTTTGAAATAATTTAAGAGGATGATTTCCAGAGATTATAAAACAAGAATAAATTTTATTTAATAAATAGTTATTTGAAAAATATTTGCTTAGTTATAAAATAGACTGTTAAAATTTGTCACTAGATCAACTATTTGGCATTTGGGTAGTACATATAAAATCATGCAGGCGTAACATTTGACCTTTCTATTAATATATTAACTATGACTGCAGGAATAACGACTAATATTTTGAGTCGCATTACTCAGCATAAGAAATACCACTTAATCTTTATTTACATGAAGATTGTCAGATCTGCTGTTATAATATTTATTTAGAACCTAAGTAATCCTCAACTTTCCTTTACTTAAAAGGCTCTATCTAATCTAGATCCTAATTAGTACATTAAGATTAGCAACCATTTTAGATATAGTACTCGTAGATATTGCTTATTTTCATTATCGTTATAAGTAATAATTTAATCTATTAGAATTTCAAACTACTATTAAATATTATTTATAACAAGTAAGGAATTAAGTATATTTACAAAATAAATTTTAAATGCCAATGTAATTCAAAAATCAATTATGCAATACCATATACTAAGAAAACGTCATAGCTCCGATTAAACATTTCTGTTGCACTTTAAATTTTTGCTTTCCATTATTTAGTTTATAAGAAATTCATTTATTTGTTAATCTAAATGTATAAAATATGTACTTTTATTATTTTAAAGATAAAGATGTAACTAACGATACGAATGTGAGAACTCGCACTTCACAGCACAAAAATAGTTTGGAGATAAGCTTCACTAACATATAGTACATTAAAACATGCGGATCACGCTCTGGATTAACTAGGAGTGAAAAAAACGATCCGGATTAGTACTTGTTTAGTTTGACAAATTGATGAATCTGTCTTCTTGAAGTGTTAAAATAAAAGTCAGTGACGCAATAAGACTGATGTTCCTGTTTGTTTTGGTACTGTTCAAAATGTAAATTGTTGTTGTTTAAATTTCAACAATTAAATAAATAAAAATGCAATTGCAATTGATCTATTAATTGAGGTATACATTCCTTGAGAGGTATTAGTTAAAAGAATTCATGTTCAAACTTTGCTTTCCTACATTTAATTCCGTAAACAGAAGAAGATAATTACATTTTAGTTCACATATGTACTTATTTTTACTTAGGAACTTGTTCAATCTGTGTACCATTTCACGTTGAATTTGAAGTACTACATGTACTCGTAAGTCAATTTTCAATTCGTTTATGCTTTATTCATGGTTCGTTTATGCCAACTTATAAAAGGTGAAAAACTAACGCACGAGCATCTCGTAGAATAATTTCTAACCAATTCTTTTGAGATCTGTGATGATTAATGGATGGACCACATGTTGTTGCTGTAATAAGTTGGAAAACTGATTTTGATCTAAATGAAAATAATACAGCTAAAATCGCTCCTCATAATTTAAACAACTTTTTCACAGGAAATTCACTATATTGTTTCGCCTTAAAATTCACAGGCGTACAGTTTTTCTCCAGTAGCTTCCTTCTTACCCTTACAGAAAGAAGCTAAAAGTTCCTATTCAGGACTAAATTTCTGGATTTAGCAAAATAAATAGTAAAACAAATAAAAGACGAATCAAGAGTAGAACCTAAACAAAGCTTTATAAATACTGAAAAGTCGAGGGTTTTCTGAATAGGGTAAGAGCTTATTAGGTTCCATTGACGTTCTACATACCGAAACGACAGGACTTATTTGGTATTTAATTGAACATGCGGTTCTAAAAGTACTAATCTAGGTTTTAATAGTTTTGTTCAGGTTTGTATTTCGACTCAAGATGGCTTTTTGTAGTCGAAGCTACATTTCTGCTGCCGCGTTTATTAAGAAAAAATGTATTTAAACTCGCTCACAGAAATTTTGTTCAAAATCTAAAATTTGGAAAAAATTATCATCGATGTGAATTATCGTGATAAAAACCACTTTGATTCATACCTTAGAATATGAACATAAGGAAGTACTTAAATGTGTGCGTACCTTTTTTCGAGGGGAAGAAGGACAGAAATGCTTGAGCAACATTCGTGAATACTGTAGAATTGTGCACTTTGGGCTTATTTTGATATATTTCGAAGTGCTAGAGCGAGTTAGAAACAATTTTAGATGAGTTTAAGTACTAAACAGTTAATATTATTCAATTATTTAATAAATAACTATTGCAATCCTTAACAAACTACAGGATGACCAATTAGAATAGTATAAGAATAACGAAGTAATTTTTAGGTACATACACATTGCGAAGCCGTCCCTTAAATTGCTTCCTTTTTACGCCTGCACTGATGTTTTTAATACAAAATTATGAGAACTCACGTTTGTGTGTGTGTTAAGATTTAGGTACGCTTGATAAATCTTATAGCACTATCTTACGTTCCTGCAATTCAATTGAAGTCGCTATTTATTTATTTATTTATTTGATCAATAGATAATGCCCTGACTGCAGAAAAACAAAGGATAATATTATTATTACATATCAAAAAAATTCAAATCTAGTTCCTATGCAGTTCATGCACATACTAAAGTTAAAATCAAGAAAATCAGAATAATTATTATGAGATGTCAATAAAGAATTAAGAGGACCATAAATGCTAACGTTAGCTCGATGAGTTGCGTCACACGATGCTACTCCAAAGATTGCAAACTTAGTAATTTCCACCTCTCAATACAACTGGGTAATTCTAACCGATTCATGGAAAATCTCTCAATATGAGCCGAAAAAGCTGCCTTTGAATTGATTTGATTCTAAATACTTGCGTAGAATAATAAGAAATCCCTACAACAATGGCATATTCCAATATCAGTCTATGGAGTTTTACATACAAAGATACAAATAATAACATCTTTAACGTCACTAATAAACAAAAGAAATAGCAATGGATAAAGTGCCTTGAGGCACATCAGAAGAAACCTGTACAAATATATGTAGCGAAGATTTAAAGAGTACTTGTACGGATCGTTTAGTCAAATACAATTCCAGCTATTTAACAAAGTAATCAGTAAAATTATGCAAAACCCCGTTATATATTAGGTCTACCGGAAAGTTCTGTCCGATAATTTGGTTTCAACTTTGAATATATTTGGATATGTTCGTTTGAGTTATATATATATAACTGTAAATCTTTATAATTGCATTTATTATGTGCCCTTCGAAATTAACTACAACAAAGATAACTCATGGCATTGTCAGCGTGTCGAAATTTGTTAAAAGTTTTTGGTGAAGATGCTGTTGCGGACAGAACGTGTAGGAGATGGTTCGAAAAATTTAAAGCAGGTATTTCGCCCTTGGTGATAAGCCACGCTCTTGGCGCCATTTGTGGTTGATGACGATATTTTTAAGCCCATGATAGATCAAATGATGAAAAATGGATTACATATGAAAACATCGTAAGGAAAACAGCGTGAACTCGGAAAACATGCCTTCTTCACCTCTACACCGAGTTTGAGCCTTAAAAAGAGAATACTGTGCATGTAGTGGGACATGCAAGATCCAATCCATTATGAGCTTTTGAAACCCAAGAAAAAGCTAAATTCGGAGAAATACAGTCAAAAAATGGACGAGTTAACAAAGCACTCCAAGAAAAAAGGCTGACAATATTTAATAGGAAGGAAATGATACTGCATCAAGGTAATGCTAGACCACATGCAGCTTTGGCGACTCGCCAGAAAATCTCAGAGCTAGAATGGGAAATTCTTTCGCATCGACCATACTCCCCAGACCTTAACCATCCGATTTTCACCTATTCCTTTCTTCTTTACAAAATTATTTGATGAGAAAAAAATTCAAAAATGAAGAAAACGTTTACGTTTACAGTAGTGCTGCTGTAGTTTTTCACATCCAAAGATTTTCTTCAAAAATAGGTTTCATTAATTGCCATCCTGCTGGAAAGAAGTCATAAGGAACGATGAAATTATATCGTACAATAAATCTAGTTAAATATGTTAAAAATTGTATCATTTTCTTCCTCTTCAAAAACGGACAGAACTTTCCGGTAGACCTAATATAAACTAATTCATGGTTTTAGATTAGTGACATTTTATTTTGTAAATTTGTCGATTCTAACAAATGTGTAAAATGTTATGGATTGAATTATGGCAAACCCATTATAATTTGTTTTAGTTTTAAGATTAAGCTTTTCTTTTTAATATTCTTGAATACTTTTGTTTTGTTTTAATATTCAATTAGCGTTGTTTTGCTTCGAAATTATGGCTGATTAATTTATGTACATTTGACATAAAGAATAAAACTTAGGAGACATTAATCCTTCGGCTGGAAATATGAAACCTATACTTGCGGATATCGGGCGTCAAACAAACAAAAAGTTGGATTGAGTTCACAAATCATGGTGCAAAAGGTTTAAAAATGACTTGATTCTGAGCCTCTCACCCAAATGCTTTGGAAAGCCAACTACGGCTCAGTTTTTGACTTCCACCTGAATAAATATTTTCTCAGAAATACCCTTAATTGTCCCTCCTAATGTTGCATGTTCTTTTTCTTTTATCTTGATTTGTTATTGTGTTTTGATTTATTATATTATTTAAGTAAATTTTTTGTTTTGTTAGTAGCTTGTATTAAGCGATTAATAAATAAATAAATAAATAAATTTTTCAATAAAATGATACTTAAGTCGCAGTTAGCAGTTTAATCGATAAAATAACATTTCGGGTTACCATAAAACCTGTGGTAGAATAGTGCATCAAGAATATGCTCAACCAAATTTCAATTATCATTGAAATCCCTTCACAAAATGTCACATAGTCCGCCATAAAAATCACTTTAAAAGCAAATGTCTACCATACGAGTATACGTCTTTCGCCATCAAATATAAAAAGGAAATAGAAATATCATTCGAACGGATCAATATGATTTCCTGTTCAATATCCCATTTCAAGAAAAAAAAAATCATTCGCCTGAGAGTTCACCTGCTCAAAGGTAATAGCCGCCAGTCACGTAGAATGGAACGCCAAGAAAGATGTACCTCTCTGCTTTCGTGAATATTTGGTGGTGGCGAAAGCAATAAATCGAAAGGCGAAGTCTGCATGCAAACATTTTCCTTTACACAAGAGAAAGAAAAAAAATGACAAGTCCTCCCATGAAGCCGCGGGGAACCCATCAAAGTCGAACCAAAGAAAGTGCTACACCTTTCTCCGAGGCGTTTTGTCACAAATATTGAAAGCAGCTCAAAAGGTAATAACCACATGCACGACATCTACTTTCGAAAAACGCAGGAAAAATAAAAAAAATATTTGCTGCTCTGTTTGACAAGGGCGCCGTTTCCATGTATTTATATCTCCTAATCAATTATTAATTTTATTTGCCCCAATTTTGTTGAACACAAAAAACTGTAAATAATTCATGGGGAATCAACTGTCAGACCTCCTTACGATTTCCAAGCAGCGTGTGTTCGAAAATTAATATTTTCCTCGAAATTGTTTAATTTCCCTAGATATAGGAATCTTACAAACCCGTTGTTCCAGTCACCGTCTGTGGTATTATTTCATACCTCGTGCTGCATTCGATCAACCGATTTCCATACAAAATAAGCCTAGTGAACTAGTTTCGATAGAGGCAAGGGTACATTTCTACTAGATTAAACCATTTAGGAACTATATATGCACGATGAACTCAAAAATACGTTATACTATATATTATGGCTGGTGAGCTAGGCCAGCCACATGTGAACTTTACTTTTTAGAAACTACAGATGTCTAACAAATTTCTATCGTACTAGAAACCCCGTTACGATTCCACGAGTCCGGTTCCGTTCTGATTGGGAGATATATTTATCTGGTGTATACTAAATTCAAATATTTAAATACATAGTCAGCAAGATGTTCGACAATAAAATAACATAAAATGAAACAATAAAGTGAGGACATCTAGATTCTAGGACCCTTAGGCTAAACTAAATCACCTTACACCTTTTATGTATTTAGGTTCCACTTACAAATATATTTTAAAATTTGCATTCAAAACAAAAGCAAAATACAAATACCTCTACGTGCCCGTTAGCAGGTGCCCCAATATCTAAATTGTCGTCAGAGGCAAATTTACAAAATACCAAGAAATTTCCCACAACAGCAAATAATTTGGCCGGCTGGGAAGACAGAAGCCCATAGCCCCACTCTGATCAGTCCCATGAAATAAAGCTCTAGGCCCCCATTGGATCAGACTCGAGATACCCGTTTGAATCTGATGAAATATTAATGAGATCGCATTCGGGATCTCGGGTATAAAAGCACTTTAATCTGATTAATGGAGCCACATCAGACCAGCTCTTTGGCTACCCTAGATCTAAAAAAAATCGTAGCTCTTTACTTTAGTCAACATGCAGAACTCCTTGGTTGTGATAACCTCAAACACAGTGTACATTTTGCTAACATTTTTGCTATTGTCGGTGGTAGTACTGTTTTCTGAAGTGTGTGCTCGGATCTCGAAAGTGTACGGACCCAAGGACGGGAAGAAGAAGCCACGTTTCAACAAAGCTCCTGGACCCCGAGCTCTGCCTATCATCGGGAACCTGGTTTCGCTTGACGGCTACGAGGTCCCCTACCAAGCTTTCTCGCATTTATCTGAGAAATTTGGACCTGTGGTCAGTCTCCAGCTCGGCAGCGTTCCCGCACTTGTCGTTAATGGAATCGAGCACATCCGCGAGGTGCTCATCACGAAAACAGCTCATTTCGATAGCAGACCCAACTTCCGCCGATACCATCAGTTGTTCGCCGGAAACAAGGAGAACTGTAAGTTAGCACATTTGGAGTGATACGAATGACCAGGTGCTTAATTCGATTTCCTTCTTCTAGCTCTCGCTTTTTGCGACTGGTCCGAACTACACAAATTGCGCCGTGACATGCTCACACCTCACACATTTCCTAGGACTATGACTAATCGGTTCCAAGATCTCAATGCTACAATCGCAGTCGAGATGGACTCTATGCTGTCTCTGATCTCGTCCCGGAAATCAGATAAGATGGAAATCAAAGAAATCCTCCTCAAAACGAGTGCCAACGTCTTCACGCAGTACTTCTGCTCGAAGCGTTTCAGTTACAACGATACCAACTTCGAAAGGCTCATCAGTAACTTCGACAAAATATTTTACGAAGTCAACCAAGGATACGCCGCCGATTTCCTTCCCTTCCTGATGCCTCTCCACAAAAAGAACCTTGCTCAGATGGAGAAATGGTCCCATGAAATCAGGGAGTTTATCGAAGAAAACATTATCGGAGATCGATTCGAAACGACCGTCGAGGAGAACGACTACGTCGATTCCTTCATCCTGCACATTAAAGAGTCGAGAGTGCCAGCCTTAGACCGAGACACCGCCCTCTTCGCCCTAGAAGACATTATTGGAGGACACTCTGCCGTGGGGAACTTCTTGACGAAGGTTTTCGCATACCTCGTGCAAAATCAAGAGGTGCAACGCAAAATCCAGGAAGAGATTGACGCTGTTACGAACAACAACGATGAATTAATTGGCCTAGAACACAGAGCCAATATGCACTACACGCAAGCAACAGTGATGGAAGCCCTGCGGCTGATTGCTTCCCCCATTGTTCCACATGTCTCCAATCAGGAAACATCTGTTAATGGTAAGTTCGCTTTCTGGAAACATTTTTTCGAACTGTGTACTAACTTCACAACATCTTTGCAGGATATGACGTTGAGGCCGACACATTAGTGTTCCTGAATAACTACGAGCTCAGCATGTCTCCGAAACTGTGGGACAATCCAGAAGTCTTTAAGCCCGAGCGATTCTTAAGAGGCGGAGTACTTGTTAAGCCAGATTTTTTCCTTCCCTTCGGAGCTGGTAGACGTTCATGCATAGGCTACAAACTTGTACAGTTTATCAGTTTCACTATTTTGGCTAATATTATGGCAAAATACACTCTTACTCCCGTGGAGAACGAAAACTACAAAGTGCAGATCGGATCTTTGGCAGTACCACAAAAAACATTTCAAGTTGATATACAGCCCCGCCGTAGTTGCTGCTGAAAATGCATTTCCATAAGATTTTTACGATGTTTAAGCTAATTATTTAATTCTTATTTATTTTCCTCTCGCGGATTCATTACGATAATATGATAAATGTGCCTTCTTTGTATTTTCTAGAATGTAAGAATCGTGCTGTGATTATAATGTTTTTTATGCTATGCATTGCCAAAGAATTTTATAAATATATTCATTTAAAAAATTATATTCTTTTTATTGTAAATGCTTCTCCTTTTCAGTAAAGTTAACTTCTTAGATTCCAATGTACTCATACTAACTTTAGGTTGTTTACGAGTTTTGAGCGACTTTTAAAATTTTTAGTACTTCCTGAACCATTCACTGATAATCCAGGAAATATTACTTGAATTTAGATTTTCATCGCAACCGACTTTCATATAAACATCAAATCGTAGTAATGCAGTTTTAGATGGGTCCTAGAAAATTGTAATCTTTTGTTTAATTATACTAGTAAATCTCCTTAACTCTTTCGAGTTAATCGGTGACTATGGTCACCTACCACAAAACGCCGTCTCTACATGATGGGTGATTATAGTCACCGGCTAAAAATCGTCGCTCCTACACGATAGGTGAGTATAGTCCACCGGCTAGAAAATGTTATTGTGCATAGGTGGCATCCACAAAATTGAGGCCAAAAGTTGAGTATTTGACTCAATAACAATAATATATAATACTAATGAAAGTCGTTTTTGAGGCAAAATCTTTGGCTCTGAATGCTGAGCTCTGCACCACGTTTAAAATAAATGGCTCAATTCAACTAAAGCTAACTACGAAAAATCCGTTAATGGTGTAAGCAAGAGGGATCGGAAAGTGATATAGTGATATAGTGACATAGTGATATAGTGATATAGTGATATAGTGATATAGTGATATAGTGACATAGTGATATAGTGATATAGTGATATAGACATTTTGTGTGGGGCAACTAGTCCATTTCAATATGCCAGTAACCATAACACTTGCTATTGTTAGCAGCATTGTCGTGTGTTTGAACTCATTAGATTTTGTTCAAAGCTTTTCGTTTTCGGTTAATACCGGTTGTGACAACTAATACTTGTGGCAACAAGGATAACTTTAACCTAGTTCAATTATTTACACTGATTTGTACACGACACTTTTGTAATTTGAGCTCAACTGACCCATCTACTACTACTAAGATTAAACTGTTCGCTAAGCACATTGTTGGTATCATTTTAAAATGAAAAGATAGTCATTTTAGAAAGAAGAAGATGTTTATGTTTTTTTCACTATTTGTTGGCTCTATAGTAGGGTACACCGGAGAACAAACGCTAATCAGGAGACCACGTAGAATACTTCGTTTAGACCTTAGCTCAATACACTGTATACCATACACATACATAAATTACTCCGCTATATATTTCAATTTGTTGCCATGTGGACTGTATATATTTTGATCAATTTGGATAAAACATGGACAACATGGATAGCATATTTTTCGTGACAATACTTTGGCTACGTTCGTAAATCGAATAAATCGGTGGAGGAAGAGGGAATTAAGGACTACATTTCCACATTATTTATAACTGATATTTCTTGTATTTCTTCATTTCTACTGATAAAATTTGGCTCATGCAGGATTGACTTCTAATGAAAATTGGATGAATTGCTGAAAAGCTCGGAAGAGGATTGAACCTATTTCTAAAAGGAAACAGCATCATCGATTTCTATCACAATTACTTTTTGCCATGCTTGTCCTCTCATTTGCTCATTTACCGTTTATATATTTATCAGAATAATATGTAGTTTAAAATACCTTGGGGTCCATTTAAAAAAGATACTGACCTACATATCAATAAAACTATAGGGAATAAAAATGAAAAAAAAATGATAAATTAAAAAAAATCTTAATTTATTTTATTTTCATGTAGTCTGAAAAGTTCTTATTAGGAACAGATAACAATTTTATTTGTTGATTCAATGAAGATTAGTTCAACAAAATATTTACAAATTGCTTTTAAATTTTTGATATCGCTGACTTAATTCCGTAACGAAGAAAGTGTGGAGCCCCTAGAAGCATAACGAACCACCACAAAACAATAAAAAAGAAACCAATTAATTAAAGCCTTATACTCTCTTATAAAGCATCACTCTCCGTTAAATATTAAATAACTATTTATAGATTCCTAATATTTAAAATAGTCACCAATGCCTCCGCAGTGTGGGGAATTTGGCGCTAAAGCACATACAAATTAATTCCAAATATGTACGACAAAACAATATTTTGAAAATAATTATGGACCTTCCCTGGGACTGTTCGACAAAACATGAACATGAACATGACCCTATTAATACTAGAATAATTATCTATACTTACTCTAAGAATACAAACAGAAATAATGAAATTTATTAAAACTGTAATTAGCCCTTATTAGTAGGTATTCTAAGATAAGCAACTTTTAAACTTTAAACTCTAACTACCATAAGATTTTGAAAATTTTCCTCAAATTAAACCTATAGGACATATCGAGGATAATATTTCTTATAGTGATTTAAACTGTAAAACTAGAGTGGCAGGAAATGTCATATATGTATTTCATTTTTTTAAATATATGAACCAATTATCCTGCTAAATAATTAAATTGAATTGAATATCTATTTAGTTTATATTCCAATTCAAAACTTGGAGAGTATGGTAACGAGGAAGAGGTCACCGTTATATAATAAAGATATATTTTAGTTTTCCATGAACTAATGATAATTGTTTTGTTTTTGTCGTTTGTTGTTTTATTTTCAGATACCATACAATAATATTTGACCACCATTAAAAACGAAGAAATGTATTATATCTTTTATGGGCTCAAATTTGGTTGAAAGGGTGAAGAAATATTGGACTTATCGCACCTATAACAACAGTAAAGACAAAAATACAGACCCTCATGCCTTTGATAAATTATTTACTATATTGCCAAAGCCAACTGAAGACAATACCTTCATTAATACGTAAATAAAGTTTGATCAAAATCCCGTGTCTGGGATAACACGACGGTTCTTCATCCCCATCTCTAGTGTCGCTCATGACTTTTATTTTTCTTGATTTTCTGCGAACGAATTAAATTATCAAATTAGAGCTAAATGCATTCTAGTCTCAGAAAATTGATTACAGCTCAGTCAATTTTTGGAATCCTATCTTAATTTTTTGCAATTGAAGCATTTGTTTTTGCATACCGTAGCTGCTGGACTTTAGCTCTAGCGGCTCAAAACAAGAAACGCTCTACTTCGAGTCGGAAATGTTAGGTGGTCTTACTGGCACGAATTTTGTCGAGATTAAAACTATCGTTGGAATTTCTAACTTACCTGCTGTGAATACTTAGGCATTTTACGTTTGCAAACTTTCTTATACAAAGGTATTTTTAGGAAAATTTATTTTTGTTTATGCTTTTATGAAAATTAAAATTTTTGTTCGTCAAACCCTTCATTTGTTTATTTTCTATTATTTCAACGGACTTATATTGGCTCAATACTTGCTTAAGTAACCCTCAACCTCTTCAGCGATACTGGCACATATGCGTACGTTTAGGTTTTTACAAATTAAAATTATTCAAATTGGAAAAAAATATTAAAATCTATTAAATAATTTACCAATTGTGCAAAATTTAATTAGTTCTAGTTATTGCTTTATTTAATTATTTATTTTTATATAATTTGTAAAATTAGGCTTTTTATTTTTGTACTAATAGCGCTTTATTGTGAACTTCATTTATTTTTAAATTCTAATTTTTTTTTTTAGAGTTTGGCTTACATTTTGAAAAACTTTTGATAAAAAATAAGTGAACATGTAAACAAAAGAATATTAAACTAAATTTTTTACCTTTAAAAAATTCGTCCCTGAAAAAGTTAAGTAAAGAATAACTTTGGCTCAAATTTAAAACATAAAATATTAGGTCTACCGGAAAGTTCTGTCCGTTTTTGAAGAGGAAGAAAATGATACAATTTTTAACATATTTAACTAGATTTATTGTACGATATAATTTCCATCGTTCCTTATGGCTTCTTTCCAGAAGGATGGCAATTTATAAAACCTATTTTTGAAGAAAATCTTTGGATGCGAAAAACTACAGCAGCACTACTGTAAACGTAAAGGTGTTCTTCATTTTTTAATTTTTTCTCATCAAATAATTTTGTAAAGAAGAAAGGAATAGGTGAAAATCTGATGGTTAAGGTGTGGGGAGTATGGTCGATGCGAAAGAATTTCCCATCCTGGCTCTCAGATTTTCTGGCGAGTCGCAAAAGCAACATGTGGTCTAGCATTATCGTGATGCAGTATGATTTCCTTCCTATTGAATATTGTCAGCCTTTTTTCTTGGAGTACTTTGTTAACTCGTCCATTTGTTGACTGTATTTCTCCGATTTAGCTTTTTCTTGGGTTCCAAAAGCTAATAATGGATTGGATCTTGCATGTCCCACCATATACACAGTATTGTCTTTTTAAGGCTCAAACTCGGTGTAGAGGTGAAGAAGGCATGTTTTCCGGGTTCACGCTGTTTTCCTTACGATGTTTTCATATGTAATCAATTTTTCATCATTTGATCTATCATGGTCTTAAAAATATCGTCATCAACCACAAATGGCCGCCCAGAGCGTGACTTATCACTAAGGCCGAAATCACCTGCTTTAAATTTTTCGAACCATCTCCTACACGTTCTGTCCGAAACAGCATCTTCACCAAAAACTAACAAATTTCGACACGCTGACAATGACATGAGTTATCATTGTTGTAGTTAATTTCGAAGGGCACATAATAAATGCAATTATAAAGATATACCTACAGCCACATATAACTCAAACGAACATACCCAAATATATTCAAACTTGAAACGAAATTATCGGACAGAACTTTCCGGTAGAGCTAATATACATATAACTATATGGTATATACGCAAATTGTTTGCTATATAAAAGATTATTACTGATTAGCTATCCTATAAAAGCATTATAACACTTAGTAGTCTATCACAATCTATATATCAGAGCGATTTCTAACAATAGAAGAATAAAGTATCCATATGCATATGCAGTATTTTTGCATTTAAAAAAATGAAAACAAAAACCGAATTTTTGACCCATCACAGTCTCTCATCAAATCTCATTTCCAAGTTTTCAAAACATTAGAAAAAAGAAATAAATTGGCCCAAAAACGATATTTCGTCTTCCATATAAAATTGCATATAGATTTACATTTTTTCTAGTTAAAACCATAAACAGTTAAGAAATGAAATTTACAAACATGCATGAAATAACGTCGATGTTATTTGTGTTTTTATTCGCACGTTTTTATTTTGTCGTTTGAATTGAAAAATACACCTAACGAGTGCTTGTGACAAGCGAAGTAAACCCTATCAAGGATTTTACGTTACGGAGACTGGTGAAAGGAAAGCGGAGTTGCACCTTCATAGTCTCGTACATATATTTACTTGTATTTGATTTTATTGCGACTATAGCGATTTCAAGTAAGCGGTTTTTAACAACTCCCGTATTTTATCATAAATTTCTTTACAATTTTGCATGTTTCATTTTCATTAAAGGATTTGTAACAAAACAGACATAATTGAATAGTTAGTTATTTCCTTCTTCAGTTGTAGTAAAGTAGGTAAAACACAAAAATATTATACATATAAAATTTATTTTCATATTCTTTGGTTATTCATAAGTAAATAATCTTTTAAATCACAGCACATTCGTAATTTATAAAAAAATACTATAATACAATACCATAAAATAATACATAAATAATTTGCACTAAGTACAAACAATACCGTTATCAGTTATTTATCAATAAAGAGAAATAAATAGGAATTAAATAAAGAGATTAAAAAACGGAGAAAATTAAGGGGGCGGGGGGGGGGGGATGGTTATTCCTTATCTTTTTCAGTAACTATGGCGAGACTGAATTTCAATTTTAAAAGATTTTTCTGGTACTGCTAAGGAACCGATTTGCACTTTATAGTTTTCGTTTTTCACAGGACTAAGATTATATTTCGCCATTATGTTTCCCAAAATAGTGAAACTGATGAACTGTACAAGTTTGTAGCCCATGCATGAACGTCTGCCAGCTCCGAAGGGAAGGAAAAAATCTGGCTTAACAAGGACTCCGTCTCTTAAGAATCGCTCGGGCTTAAAGACTTCTGGATTGTCCCACAGTTTCGGAGACATGCTGAGTTCGTAGTTATTCAGGAACACTAATGTGTCGGCCTCAACGTCATATCCTGCAAAGATGTTGTGAAGTTAGTACACAGTTCGAAAAAATGTTTCCAGAAAGCGAACTTACCATTAACAGATGTTTCCTGATTGGAGACATGTGGAACAATGGGGGAAGCAATCAGCCGCAGGGCTTCCATCACTGTTGCTTGCGTGTAGTGCATATTGGCTCTGTGTTCTAGGCCAATTAATTCATCGTTGTTGTTCGTAACAGCATCAATCTCTTCCTGGATTTTTCGTTGCACCTCTTGATTTTGCACGAGGTATGCGAAAACCTTCGTCAAGAAGTTCCCCACGGCAGAGTGTCCTCCAATAATGTCTTCTAGGGCGAAGAGGGCGGTGTCTCGGTCTAAGGCTGGCACTCTCGACTCTTTAATGTGCAGGATGAAGGAATCGACGTAGTCGTTCTCCTCGACGGTCGTTTCGAATCGATCTCCGATAATGTTTGCTTCGATAAACTCCCTGATTTCATGGGACCATTTCTCCATCTGAGCAAGGTTCTTTTTGTGGAGAGGCATCAGGAAGGGAAGGAAATCGGCGGCGTATCCTTGGTTGACTTCGTAAAATATTTTGTCGAAGTTACTGATGAGCCTTTCGAAGTTGGTATCGTTGTAACTGAAACGCTTCGAGCAGAAGTACTGCGTGAAGACGTTGGCACTCGTTTTGAGGAGAATTTCTTTGATTTCCATCTTATCTGATTTCCGGGACGAGATCAGAGACAGCATAGAGTCCATCTCGACTGCGATTGTAGCATTGAGATCTTGGAACCGATTAGTCATAGTCCTAGGAAATGTGTGAGGTGTGAGCATGTCACGGCGCAATTTGTGCAGTTCGGACCAGTCGCAAAAAGCGAGAGCTAGAAGAAGGAAATCGAATTAAGCATGGTCATTCGTATCACTCCAAATGTGCTAACTTACAGTTCTCCTTGTTTCCGGCGAACAACTGATGGTATCGGCGGAAGTTGGGTCTGCTATCGAAATGAGCTGTTTTCGTGATGAGCACCTCGCGGATGTGCTCGATTCCATTAACGACAAGTGCGGGAACGCTGCCGAGCTGGAGACTGACCACAGGTCCAAATTTCTCAGATAAATGCGAGAAAGCTTGGTAGGGGACCTCGTAGCCGTCAAGCGAGCCCAGATTTCCGATGATGGGAAGAGCCCGGGGTCCAGGAGCTTTGTTAAGGCGCGGTTTCTTCTTCTCGTCCTTCGGTCCGTACACTTTCGAGATCCGCGCACACATTTCAGAAAACAGTACTACCATCGACATTAGGACAAATGTTAGCAAAATGTACACTGTGTTTGAGGTGATCACAACCAAGGAGTTCTGCATGGTGGCTGAGGTAAGGAGCTACGAGTGAGCAGATCTTGGTTTGTCGAAGAGCTAGACTGATGTTGCTGTCTTAAACAACTGAGGTCGCTTTTATACCGAAGATCACGGCTGTGTGCTCATTAATATTTCATGGGACTCAGGCGGGAACCGGGATCTCGGCATTCTTGATGAAATCGAGACTATCAAAGCTATTTATCATAGGTGTCAGAGTACTGATACGGTTTTTGTTTTGATATTAGGTATAAGGCTTCTAAGCATTTTGTTATGCAGCATTGTGCTAATGAACGAACAGGTCTAACCTATTTACCCTTCAGCAATATTGGAAGTTAAAGAATTCTAAATTTGAATTAACTTGAAAATGTTGATAAATTAAACAACCGAATTTGTGCTTTCATATTATTTACAACGAATACTTTCCAAGTTTGAACGCTTAGTATCATTTAACAATATTCGTATATTTATAATTTGTAATGTATTTAGAGTAGCCATAGAACTTGCACCTAAATATTCTTAAAAGTTCATTGTATTCTAATATATATACAAACAAAATTTTGTTTCAAATTATAACTGGATGGACTGGGAGCTATTTGTTATATAAATAAATAAATAAAATAGGTTTCGATAAATAAGTCTGCAAATAAATTTTATAAAAATTCCGAAAATTACAAGAGGGTAATGGAGCATTTGTAAATATTTGACTTGCCTTTTCCAGTAAGAAATGTGATCCATCCTATGACTAATTACAAGTACTTGTATTTGGATCCATTTGGCCTGCTTTTAACATAGGCATGTACTACTGAGAGTAGAATTCTTCTTCTGCTAACATTTACAAATAAGAAAGGCTTCTTTTTTATCTCTAAATTGAATCAAATCGGAGCGCATGGTTTCACATGAAAAATTTTGTAAAGGAGGCCTCATTGTTAAGAATATGATGGGGAAGTTTTAAGGTTTAAATGTTTCATTTAATAATTCATTAATATTACACATGAATATTGTATTATTTAAAAATAGTGTTAACATGGAAACATACCAAACAACTAAAATTAAAATTAAACTGCAACGAAACGAAACTTCGTTTGTCAGTCGCAAATTGCACATGAACCATTTTGTCTCATTATATCCAGGTTCTTCTCTTCCGGTTTTGCTCTGTTTGGATATTTCTTGTAGGAATACGAAAAACAGGAATATAATTTAATGTATTCTTTTATTCATCCGTAAAGAATCACTCCTCATTTTTCCAATTGGGTTCCAAAAACGAATCATAAACAAAGCAAAACTAAGAACCGTAGACTTATCTTCAAAAGTTTAGTTCTACTGTACACGCTCTGAGTGGTATGTCATAATGCAATTTGAATCCCATAGCATATACAAATTAAAAATTAGTGATTTACATTTTCTCAACAGTAACTATTCGAAAAATAATTTTAAATTGTAAGAAATTATTTAATCTCAAAGGCTTGTCTCAATCTGAATTCAAAGGTCTGCGCTTAGAAAGAATAATGTCAAAAAGCAAAAAGCAATGTCGATGTTGGTGAGAAAGTGATATTGCATCACAGTCAAACCGCAAGGTCAACTTTAGCAGCAGCACCCCTTTACATCTAGCGTTCAAAACAAACAAACAGCGAACTATTATCATTTTGATCTATCACTTTCATTTCCGAAAATATTTCATAGACTGATATACGATATACGATATTTGCGCATACCGGTGACCCTTACGAAAAAATCACGTGTAGAGTTTACTGATCTCCAGCGATAAGTTTCTATGGTTTTGTTTATTTTCCAGACGAAATGAATAGTCGATGTGGGCAGTCCACTATTTTTGGCACGCATTAGACTTTGCTAAAGATTTATTTTTAATCTATAAATAAATTCGACGGGTTACCACCTTGTTGTCGTCCAATTCGTGAGTACTAACCGTAGATTCAGAGGGCAAGTGAATTGGCAAAAGTAATATCATTCAACTTTGAATACCAATACATTTCGAATACCGTAAAGTGGTGCTTTGCTATTTTGCATTCATAGTTTGAGACAGGGCAGGTAATTTGCTCTGACCGTTCCGATTAATAAAAGAAGACTATTAAAAATCCATTGACTTATTTCTTCAAAGTTGACCTCTGTTCACATTGAACTGATGATTTTGGAATGAAGGCACTTGTTTTATGAGCAATGGCGGATGCTAGTTTTAAATGGTAATTAAATCAATCGTTTCCCGAATTATCTTTAAGAATATGTTGTCCTATTCTACCGGAAGGACTGTACAGTATATGTGTTTTCTAATAAAAAATTCAACGCAACTACGGATTACTGAATGAATTCTGAAAGTATTTTTCAATTGTCGGGAAGTCGTACTTCTGGGACTGACGCAAATTGCTTGTAGAGATTTTACTAGAGATATCCGAGGGCTGAATTCATGAATGTAAAAATAGGGTTTCCGCTAGTTACAGGCAGGTGACTCCAACTGCTCTTTCAGACCATGCATTATTCTAACATAAACTAAAGAATAGTGATTGACACTATTGAGTATAGTGAGAACGAGGACAAAGATATGAAAAGAAGAGTATTAACAAAATTTATATGAACATTTAGAATTAGACAAAAGTGCCGTAATAGTTTGCGAGAATTTTTAAAAGAAATTTGACTTTTGTGAAGGTAAATAAGTACTATCGATTTAGATTTTTATATGACTTTTAGTTAGTTCATTCCATTATGGAAGAATAGAAAACAAATACTACAGAAATACAACAACAAATTTGGTTAAATCAATGCAGCGGAGACTGAAAAGTGTGATTAAAGAGAAAGAAGGTCCTACAAAATATTAAGTATGGCTGTTTTTATTAGTAGCGTTAACAAAAGAGCTAAAACTTAACTACTTTTTTCAGATATTAAATGTTTTTGTACGTTGAATTGCAATGCTTATCCCCATTTTTGTTACTGTAAAGAATAATTTTATATGAATGATCTTGAAATTGTTTACTTATGTAGTTAAGAAGTGAATATAATAATATATAAAATTACCTTACATTTTGTTGTGCTATATTTCGTTCCTTGAAAGTCAATAATAGAAATTTGCTTGGATAGTATATTTAAAGTAAACGAATACTTTTTGGAGCCACTGTAGATATAAAAATGTCTCGAAATAATTATGCTAACGCAATGAATTTAAAACATTTTATAGTGTGACTTTTACTGCGAAATTGGAATAAATAAAGGTTGTTTGTATTAAAATTAACCTTAAATGAAAGAAATAAAATAAACAAATTTTTTTTAATAAACTATAGCGAACTACATTGAAGCAGAACAATTAACTTTAAGCACATAACAAATCGAACACAGATTTTAACAATACATCTTTTATTTTCCAGGTAACTTTCGTAAATGTGGGTGTTAAAGGGTTGATCTGGCAGGTGATTTAAACTTTGTCGAAGTCCATTCGGTCTTCAAGTTTTGAAGAAAATTTATTTTTATTTTGAAATCTTTAGCTTCGCTTTTCAATAAGATACCTTCACTTAAATTATCTTTATTTGAGATCAATTACCAGGAACAATAATCTTTCGTTGGAAATCTGTTTGCAGTCAAATATTTTAGAAAATTTATTTCCAAAAATCCATAAAAATTAAAATTTAAAAGTGAACTTCTGTGTTCCTCAAAGAATACTTTGTGATTAAAATCATCAAGGATTAGAAAAGGAGGATCAGAGACACAGTAAGTCGGCCAGAGGTGACTTTAATATTGAATAAACCAGAGGTTAACCCTCCTAACAAATAATGTGGCACAGTGAGTCGGCCACACTGTAATTAGGGTATTTGAATGAAGAAGAAGCTAAATAATCAAATCGGTATTGGTCAAAACATGGCTTTTTTCGGGTATGATTTCGTCTAAATGATATAATGCGTTTGTTAGTCGCTTCAGCTGCTTCGTTAAGTACCTCGTCGATTCTATAACATTAGCACCATGAATGAATATTTTATGGAGGGAAGCAAGCATGTAATACCACGGATACTCTGCAACTAGTTGCCGAATCGTCTCTAAAGTCAAATCGTTCAATTTCGTCGTATTAATGTTGTATTCCGAATTTAAACATTGAAGTATAGCCCAACAAAGATGTAAGATCTTTCTTGATACCAGTAATTTCAACTTAAATTTTTGAATTCACAAAAAAACGCTTGGCTATATCGCCACAACTTTTAGGCTTATCGACAATAAAACCTAACCTTTCCATAAATTGGGTTTGAACATATTTTGTCTTTGTAACAAGCATATTGTCGTTAGCAGATCTGGCTTGCTATTTTTTAACATCTAACTCGAAAGAATCATGAATAAAATATTCAAAGAAACGAATTAGCGCGTGAAGGGGTGATAAACCAAATTAGTATTTACTCTCATCTGCTTTCTCATCTCAGGCAAAGCATTATATAACATTTAGATGAAGATAATTGTACTTAACATTACACATTTCACCATCTACCATAATCGATATTCGCGATCTTTTGCCTTGAAGACAGTAGGTTGCAAATTTCTTTTTTTGACTTCAAAGTATGTTTCCTCCTCAACGGACAGTATACGTTTCCTTCAAATATTGAAGGCAAATAGGCCTGCAGGATCGAGTCCTAACATTTTTCCACTGTCGTCAAGAGTAGAATCAGAAAAACTCTGTTTATATTCAGAATATGAGTACCATCTAAGCCACATTTCCCTAACAGAGATATCTGATCTAGGTACTGGCTAGGTACCGATTGGCAGTATGGTTAAGTAAACTTTGCAGTTTGACCCC
The DNA here is from genome assembly GCA_963969385.1 of Philonicus albiceps. Taxonomy (NCBI): domain Eukaryota; kingdom Metazoa; phylum Arthropoda; class Insecta; order Diptera; family Asilidae; genus Philonicus; species Philonicus albiceps. The sequence continues at coordinate 22,275,599 of OZ017773.1, read as the reverse complement.
GGCAGATATTTGAGTAACATCTACGAGTATATCTGAAGAATAATAGTATTTTTTAGATTCCGCAACACTTTGGGAGGTAAAAGGGTAAAATATTTTTTAAGATATTATTGTCTATAAAATTCTTAACTGACAGATATTGATGTCAAGTCAATTTAGCTTCGATAAAGAGTGACAAAACTTCGTTATAATAGGTTTTAGGAGCAGTTAATGACTATCGGATGCACGTGCTCACAAGAGAAGTATCTATATTAGACAACTCAGCCAATCTTCTCCTTTTTGTATGCTTACTGGCTTCGTAAAAGTCTTTCTTCGGACTACCATGCGAAAAGAACGTTGACCGTTCGTCGTTATCATTTTGCTGAGACATACATATGTACGTGACTCAATGCTTCACTGTATATCAATATTTTCAACTACACTTAGCCAATCTGAATATTTTTCAGTCAATTTAAATTTAGTACGATTTGATTTTAGCCAGTAATGTGCAATTCGCTCTAAACAAGTCTCTTATTGTATATATAATTCTTATATATATATCATCTTTGAAATATATTCTATTCTATTTTATATATTTCACCTATACGAAACAGTTATTGACTTTCAAGAGAAGATGGGCTTCTTGGCGTTGAAACAAGCCCAGGGACAGCAAATAACCGTTCCACTGGGTCTTCTCTAAAAGCAATAAAGAGTGAATTATAAGTATTTTGTGACTCATTACTGTAAACAATTAATGCAATAATCTTTATTATTCGGCTTTTAAAAAAAAATAATTTTAACAGAAGAATGCCTAGAAGCTTTTCGAGCTTTGCAGTAAAAGTTTTAGATTTCAAACCAAAGGGAATCGAGTTGGAATTTTAGCTGAGGTGGTAACCAAAGATCATGAAATACTAGATGGGATACTCTCTATATAAGCTTAAAGCCCTAACCCATATGCAAGTTCTAAAACTGCCTGAGGAATATTTTTCCATTCAAGAAAGTAGCAAAGAACTACTGCTTCCTAAGTCTTATCTTAATTCCAATAAGAACGAAAGAGATACGGATAGGCAGCCAAAAATTCTCATCTACAGCACTTACAGTGTAGGCAATAAAATGCAGCGTTTTTTTATCACGCATTTTTAAAGGCGGGCCAATCTGTCGGGCTCGTTGTGTGCCTCTGCATGCATGGTATTAGTGCCGTCCTCAGGCAATGTTCCAGCATAGGGAATTCCTGAATTGAGAATGGGGAACGGGCAGGTAGCACACTCAGAGCATGTATACGGATGCGGGCTGCTTACATTTTTTCACTGTGCATTTTTAAAGGCGAGCCAAACGTATTCGAACGTGTGCGCTGCCCTGGGTGGTGAAACGTGATTTTAATTTTCGTTCCGCCTCCCCCTAAATTTTTGTCTTTCTCTCACGCGTGAGCCCTTTATTACTATCCACTTTTAGCAAAAACTGCAAGGCCGGTGGGCTAACGGGACCAAGGTCGAAAAAAGATAAGGGAATACGTCATGAGTGTTCCATCTAGTAATTCATGATCTTTGGTGGTAACCGCCATGGTGGGCGTTTTATTACTTCTTTGTTTGGATTATATGATATGCAACTGCGCAAAGAGATTACAACAGTCAATAAAAAAAATTGTTTTTGAGTATTTGTTTTAATCATTATTTTATGATGCTTTGTATCGAAATATAACCCAAACCTTCCTTTTTTCTGTTTCGCTATATAGTACAAAACAATATATGTAAAAGAGAAATATACTTAAAATCAAGAATTTCATATTTTTTTTTTAATTAGCAATGTATCATCATAATTTATAAAAGAAATGTAAAAAAAATCCGTCAAGTTCGAGAAGAATAGGTAAATACTTCTCGTAGTGCACAGTAATTTTGAGTAACGACCGGAAAATGCTCAGTAATAGTGAGTAATGATAGGTAATGCCGAGAATCCTGTTTGCCTTAAGCGAAATAAATAAATAAATAAAGTAATTCTGAGCAATTCCGAGTGATGCAAGTAATGGTGAGTAATGCTTACATGATTTTAGGTAATGGTGAAGTACCCGCCAATGCATTACCTACTCCCGTAAACGCCCCTCTTGCCCCCTAGAGTCTATCGCTTGTCTGGCGAACCTATCCCCTCCGTTTCCTCTCTTCGTGATCTAGATGTCATCTGCGATAGTGAACTTAACTTTCGCGAACACATTGACAGTGTGATTGCCAGAGCCAACTCCGCACTAGGCTTCGTTAAGCGGTGGTCTAAGGAGTTCCGCAACCCGTACGTCGCCAAATCCCTCTTTGTCACCTTCGTTAGGCCTCTCCTTGAGTACGCTAGTATTCCCCCTGATCTGACCCTCAAAAACTTCCGCCCTACGAAAACCGCCTTCGCCTTATTAACTTGCAGCCTCTATGGAAGCGGCGGGACCTTGCCGATATCACATTCATTCATCAACTGCTAATCGGCGAGATTGACTGTCCTTCTCTACTTGAGCGGATCCCTATCTACACCAATCCCCGTAACCTCCGCTCGGCCCCTCTCTTTCACCCTCCTTACCATCGAACCAACTACGGTCTTTCTGAGCCCCTCACAAGAATGCTCCCTTCGAGTTTCACCTGAGTAAAAATTCTCTCAGGCACCACCTAATTAGTCTCCCCTAATCTGCCTTGTCCTTTCCCTTTCTTCGTTTTTCCTCCTCTAATTTAGTCTCTTAGGTTAGTACTAGTCTTAAGTTTATTTAATGTACGTAGCTTGTATTAAGCGTTAATGAATAAATAAATAAATATAGTCATATGCATAACATGGAAAATTGGAGTTTACGAACCACCTTGTAACTCCTAAACGGTAAGATTTCTCCCCCTCTGCCATACAATGTTTTGGTTGTCTAGATCAGATTATCCCACTCATTTTGGCATACCCATTAAAAAACACCCTGTATATGTTTTCCATATTTTATAAAATGCCTCTGTTATATAGTTTTATTTGATCTGTAATTGCGATAATTTTGTTTTTTATTAAAAATTAGATAAGATAGCTCCTCTAAGCTTTCCTATCCCTCTTAATTCAAAATTAGAATTTTTTCCACTTTGGACAGTGAGTGTACCTGCAGTGGCAGGTAATAGGTCAACATTAGTGATATTTTTGAAAAGGACATTGAGAGAATAGATTTTCGGCGTGAGTTCGACGTCACTGCATTGAATAAAACAAAAGATAAAACTAAAGTGTTCTTTAAAAAAAGCAATCTGCATTTTATTTTCTTACTAATTTACTTTTGACTGTCAATGTAAAAATGTTATTGAGAGATTAAGTAATTGGTGACAAAGTGAGGTATATTAAATTGGACTAAATGTTCCAAATTAGGAATATTATGAAAATAAATTATTTATACGAAATATTTATATGCACTTGTTATAAAGGAAAAAAAGCATTTTATTACCTTTAAATATTTTTAAGAAGGTAGAATTAATTGTACTTTGATATTTCAATATCGCGTACTCAAGAAATGTTTTCTCTATAAGTTATATTTTTTGTTATATTTTATTTATTTTTGGTTTTTGTTTTCTTTCATTATTTTTTGTCAGGATTGTTAATTGCTTTTATGTGGGCATTGAACTTATAACCCCAGAATGGCATATTAACAGCTAAACCATTTAGCTAACTATGAGAGTAGAGGGCACAAACAAAAATTATCTAATCAAGACTGATCTATATGTAGCTAAGACAAATCTTCTACAACAGTTCAATCGTTCAATGTTTAGGTTTAGCAAAGTAGTAATCACTGTTCCGTAGGAACGATTTATCGTTAAATTTTAGGTTTATTTATAATGTTAAAAAACTCTGGATTAATTGAAATTTAATTTAATCAGATTTTAAATCATGTTTAATGAACAATTTTATGGACCTCATCGTTTCATGCCTCAATCGCCTTATTACAAAAGAAATATAATAAAAAACAGATGTTGCATGCAACCGTCGCCAACAAATTCCTTGTTCTCAAATCTCCTCGACGAGCTGGAACAGGATTTCGACGGCCTTGTTTAAACAGACCATAAAAAAAGGTTTCAAATTTTCTTGGAAATTCAAATTTCGAATTCTAGGAAATCCCTTCCTGGACTTCTATTTGTCAGTTTTCCGTCGACGATCGGCGAATCGTCCCGGTCATCATTCTTGGTTCTGAGCTCAAACCGACTGCTTCGCCAACTAGAAGATTCGTCTCCGCTGAACGTTCTCGAACGTTGCCTTTTAGGTGTCCGAGTACACCGGCGAAGCGGTTTATAAAATAAAGAATCGCGATTGAGGTCCAATCTACGTTTATTATTTGATCGATCAGTTTTTATATTAAAAAAAAAAAAACAAAGTCCTTGTTTAGAATTTAATTTATTATTTAAGCATATGTTTTTGAAGTGTCAAATAAATATTTTAATTCGAAAACGGTGTTGTCAAAAAGGATTTTATTTTTTGCTACGCCACAACCACCAACCAATTACGTTCAATGTTTGGATAAGCAAGGACTAGGGTTTATTAAAGTCAATTAAGACCAAATAATAAATAATACTTTAATCACTCAAAAGGGAAAACTCCTCGAAGGAAGGGATGGTTAAGATCAGGAAGTCCAGCATCCTCTCAGCCGATAATAAAACGATATTTCTTAAAAATAAATGCGTTTAGAAAACTTTATTTACAAACAACTCTGGATTAATCTAAAAATGCTCTACACGAGATATGTTAGTCAATATATTTCGTTTTTTTTTTCACAGTAATTCTTTCACCGAAATAATCATTAAATGGCCTCTACGGTCATGTGAATTTTTACTTACATAAACAGTTGAAAAACGCAAAGCAGTCAGGAAGCATTTGATGCTTTCCGGAAAAATAACATGGGATGCCGCCCAGTGGACAGCGTAGACTAATGAAAACTGCTTAAACCAACAAACGTGACAATTGCGTAGTGACGGACTTCTTTGGTACATAACATCTTCACTAACCCTAGGTTAATTCACAGCTCTCTTACGTTCGGTTGCATAGTTGCCTTTAGCTATATTACATCTATTTACAGTTATGCTAGGTCTTACTGGCTAGTGTTAAGTAAGCTATACAAGGACATTCAACTAAGGATTAAGTTTAAACAGACACATGGATAAGGCACTATTATATAACAGGGGACACAAGGGCGAGTGGAATAGCTACTACAAGGGTGATTACAATGCTAAGGGCAGACCTATGCAAACCGCTGGTGCCTGAAAGGGTGTCATTATTCTTGGCTTGCTCAAGGAATGAGAATTGTTCATTTTCACCTGAAAAAGGTACTAAGATTTTCTCGGTGTGATTGTAACCCTCAAATGTTATCAGGCAACCCAATTTGCTTTCTTCATTGAAACCTCCACTACTTATGGTCCCAGTAACAGTCACATCGAAATATCCTTCGTTATCCACATATATGTCCCGCTGGGTTATGGGTAAATCTTCTTCTTCGTTTAATCTACAACATAAGCAACAATTAACTCCCTCTGAAAAACTCTGAAACTACGCATCGTATGCAACTCACGTGACTTTAACCATTGGCATTGGATAAATGTTTTTCGCTTCGCATGTAACATGAATGTCGTTCATTATAGTTTTGTGCTTCAGATTTAAAGTTGAATTACTAAAATCCAGAACTTCCAGGTGACTGGTCTTAGCATCAACCGATTGGTCAACAGACACCAAACATTTATAGTCCCCTGCAGTTTCCATTGATGGGTTTAAAAGAACCAGAGCTCTATATCTCTGCAAATCGTCGTTCGAAGCCTCGTATGTCTCATTTATTTTACCCTTCATGCTTGGCTGCAAAAATAATATTAGGTAAATTGTATAAAATCAACGTATTTAACATCGTAATAAAAATACTAACAAATGCTGTAGGTTGGGATCCATAAATCCACTGATATATGCTTTCTCCATTTTTTTGCCATTTCACAACCAAATTCGTTTCACCTTCATCCAATTCGTACTCACAATCGAGAACTAAGTAATCTGGACTGTTTGGTTTAAGTGGAAAAACTTCCGGAACAGAAAAGGTTGTGATCTTAATACAGTCTGAAATAATAAAGAAAGCAACATTAGTTAAATCAACATAAAAGGTTAAAATCTCTTTTTAACACATTGGTTTCTTACGAGAAGTCCGAGAATATTTCAAAATAGACTCACTAATTCAGTGGGGAAGTGACAAAAAAGTGCTGTGTAAAACAGTAAGTTATGGAATAGCCGAGCAAGTTTTGAAATGTTACCGAATTTTTTAAAAATTTCCAGATTTTCTAAATTTTTATAAAAAGTAAATTCAAGCATGCACCACGTAGGAATTACAATTTAGAACTTGCAGTGCTTCATTATGGTTCTATGAAAGTATGGTATACGTACAACATCCCTCGTCATCAGAAAAACTGACAAGACAAGCGAATACTGTGTCGCAAAGAAATTCTAGGGCAAAATTCCAGACAGGTGCTATATGACAGACAAAGTCAGATCGCCAGCGTTACACGTACCGCAAGCAAAATAATTCGTTTATATGACCGAAATCGAATAATCAAAATATTTTCCTATAAAATATACGTCTTTGCAATGTTTGCTACCAATTACATCGCTCAGCCGTTTATAAACTCCAAAGACAAATTTATCGTTGAGTGGATTCCTTACTGCCAACACCAGATAAAACACCGAAATATCTATAAATTTACGACGCGAAATTATTTAGGAGTCACAATATTTACTCCATAACCATAATCAATTGATTAACGCATTCAAGAGTTCCCTGGAACGAAGAGTCTGGGACAACTATACGATCATCATTCGGGTCGGCAAAAGACCAGCCGGTGAGTATAAACAAAGGTTTAATGCTCCTAAATATTTTATTGTAAAGTTAATTAATTAATTTTGTATATACTGCATATTCTTGCTCAGGAAATACCGTGTAGTACACCGACAATAGAAACATACAGAAATACTGTAAACCAGATTTGCAAATATGTATATAACACAAGACCCGCTCCATTTTTGATAACGATAATTTTGATAAAAGAGAAGGAAACGTTGATTTGAATAAGAAAACAGAAAGGCCGTGCATAGCTAGTTTAAGGGACAGGAGAAATTTAAAAGCAATAATCAAAGAAAACCGTCGTGCTAACTCTGCTGCTATAACCGTTAAGTGGAGAAAAACTCTTAAAAGAGACATTTCAGTAGATACGTGCAGGAGAGAAATCAAAATATTACAATTTTAATAAAGTCAGTTAAGACGAATCCATGAAAAAAGTTATAAAACTGTAGTGCTTGCGTTTTCAAACAGGCAAAGGAAAAACCACATCTTACCATAAACGAAAAAACGTTTAGAGTGGGCCAAGTCACACAAAGATTGGACTCCCAGGACTCCCAATGGAAATCTGTTATATGGAGCGATGAATCGAAATTTTTTGCGTGTGTTGGAGATAATGGGAAAATATGTAGTTATTCGCACTTCGGATGAGCAATTTAATAGACTGCTTGAAAAGAACTGTAAAGTTCCCGGCATTAATAATGCTATGGTAATGTATGCCTGGTCAAGGCGTAGGTCAACTAAGCATTGTAAATAGTACAATAAACGCGGCAAAATATCAAAATATACTAGAAAAGGAACTCCTTTCTTCTATTAAAAAACTGGAGTCTGCCGAAGGAGAATATATTTTCCAACAGGACGGAGCTCCTTACCACACAGCAAGGTCCACAATATATGGATCAGGGCTCATGACATTCCTTTACTGGAATGGCCGTCTAATAGTCCTTATATCTCTCCAATAGAGTCTCTTTGGGGAAAAATAAAGAAAAGACTCAAAAAATATCCGGCCAGAAACCTTGAAAAACTTCGTTCATTAATCACTACTGTTTGGGAATCCATAACACAAGAGGAATGTGAAAATTTAGTGGCAACTATGCCTTGAAGGATAAATGACGTGATAAAGAACAAAGGTGATGTCACCAAATGGTAATAGAGTGAATAAAAACAACTTAGACCAACTATTCTGCACTCAATTCAGGGTAGACCAACTATTTTGCATGGCTACTCAATAATGCAAAATAAAATTATTACTAAATTTGCGACCTGAATTTTATATGTTTTGAAATAATTTAAGGACATGACTTCCAGAGATTATAAAACAAGAATAAATTTTATTTAATAAATAGTTATTTGAAAAATAAAGACTTAGTTATAAAATAGACTGTTAAAATTTATCACTAGACCAACTATTTTGCATTTGGGAAGTATAGTGATTAACATATTTATAAAGCCACTATTAGTTTTTCTGGAAATTTGGCTTGATTCCGCCATACGGATACTTTTATTGCAATATACGATTTCATTCTTATTTAGGAGCTTGGTGAATGCGTGAATATATTTAAATAAATCTTCCGCGTTAATAAATTTTCGTCTCTTTATGTGGACATAATTATAAAGCCGACAGCTTAAAATAAGTATTAATGACAAATATAATCCTTAATTACACTTTTATTTGAAGCGTGAGTTAATTTTACACAAAGTATAACGGTTATGATTAAAAATTAAATATACTAGATTTAATAAATATGCCAAAAAAATTGTTTTATTCTCCGAGGATCGAGAAAAAATCGATGCTTTCAAACAGGGAAATTGCTCAGAGAATTAACAGGTCAAGGAGTGTCCTCAACAATTTAGTAAATTTGCACCAAAACTATAATAAAATAAAAATAACATGTGGCGAAAAATTACTGGCAATAAAGAAAAAAGATTTATTATTATAAGGTCATCGTAGAATTAAGGAATTAAATATATCTGTAACTGCCAGACATGTCAGGAGAATTTTACATGAAATGGTAAACGTAAAGTGGACAAAACCATTGATGAAACCTAAACTGATTCCACGCGACCGAGAAGCGGGATTAAATGTTAATAAAAAATGTATGCCATTTAAAGAGGAATAGAAGAGTGTAATTATTAGTAACAAAAAAAATTTAATCTTGATTTCTTCGATACCGAGCTTTTGGAATATTTTGTATTAATTGAAAGCGCGGAGGATTCAACTGGACCTGATTACACATTTCAGCAGAACAACACTGCGCACGTGAATCACGTCTCAACAAGTTTCAAGACGAAAACATCCCTTTAATCAGCCCTGTCTTAAATCCAATAGACAATTTATGGGACATCATGGTTAAACGAAATTATGCAAATGGTAAGCAATTTAATTCAGTAAGAGAATTAAAAGACTCTATTCAGAAAGTGTGGTTTAAAATATCGATAAAAATCTTGGTGTTATCCATGCCAAATATACTTTTAGAGGTCATTAAGGAAAAAGGAAGACATTTTCGTTATTAACTTATTCAAATAACAATAGTTTTAAAAAAATATTCCTTTAGAAATTTCTCAAATAACTTGAAGATAGTAGGTAAAAAAAAAGATCGACCTGTAAGATGCTTAAGACGAAAACATACTTTACAAAAGTATGCTGGAATACTGATTCCCCAACGTGGTAATTCCTTCCTAACAGAATCGGTGAAATTTTATAGACCAAGCTCCTTTTTCAGGATGTAAATTTTCATAAATTTCTCATGGCACTTCTATGGGATTGGTACATTCAATAGTTACAGGTGGTTGATGACCTGTTGTGACATCAACGTTGGATAACATTTCATGTAGTTGAAATTTTGATGTTAGATGTTGTACAAAACGCTTAGCTTTTTCTTCGTTTCATGTCTTTCACTCTCCTTGAACACTCTTAATAGGTGATATTTAACTTGTCGCTCGAAAATTTGAGCTGCCTTCCGCTTACATGGCGAATGATATTAGCACGGGCTTTTATAACTTCTTTTGTAAAATTTTAATTTTTAAATTACTACACTTTTTCATTAATATGTAATAATAAATGACCTTTTCCTCCTTATTCGTAATTCGCATATTTTAGCTTATACTGATGACTTGAAGATATTTATTGAATTTTTAAGTATAATTGAGTGCCTTCTAGATTGATCTTAATACTTTTGCAATAGGATCATTTAGTGCCAAATATCTGTAAATGTAATTTTTTTTCTTTTAGTAGAAAGTATTCCACTTTCGACTGCACATAAAAAAAATTATTAATATGCCTTGTGTTGATAGTGTTTAACTTTAATAACTTTAATAATATAAATATAAAATCATGAGCATCGTGTTAAAGCCTTATTTTGGTATTTTGGCCACCTGATTTTGGATTATGGACCCGTGGTTTGGATACCTCGAACAAGTTCCTTATCGAGAAAGTTTTTGTGAGAGACTTACATGTAAAAATGCATTTAGAATTATAGCTAGCAATTTCAATTCAATTTATATGGCAGGCATAATAATTCTTGCACTTTTGAGTCTGCTATCAATTGACTCGGGTGCTAATTGTTGCGAAAATAAAAATAATTTTGTTCAAACTAATTAAAAAGAAAAATGTCATTTCAAAACTGAAAAGGCATAAAAAAAATTTGGGAAATTTTCGAGCAAAGAGGTCGTCACTATTGGCTTGGTTTACTATGCGAACCTTTTTCGAAACATCTAAGTTCAAAAACGACGAATAACGAATAACTTTGAATTTAATATTTACCTTAAATTTGAATGCATAATATTAAAAAAATGTCCATCAATTTATTTTTAAAAAATTCTCCATGAACCTTTGAAATTAAAAAAATTATAGATAAATTTATTTTTTAATTTATCGACGGCGACGAGGACGCATTTGTCTTTGAAATTGCAAATCAAAGTAAAGTAATATTTTCTTTATTATCAGTACTGTAGAATTATTTTCATAAATCAGGAGGAAGCATATTAATTTTAAGGGTTTTCCAACATTTTTGCCAAAACATGAAGAATATCACGGTGGAAAACCATCAGTTTTCAAAATTATTACTAAGTTAAATAATATAAATAAATAAATAATGTTAAAAGTTTGTTATTTTTGACTCTAAATGAACGATTCTACTAACTTTCTTCAAAATTCGTAAGGAGACTTCAAGATCGACATTAGGAGAGGGTGCGGTAGGGCAATGGCCCAGCGCTGAGTAGTTATAAGAAAGGCGTGTAGAGGGTGATAATAATTCCTCTTGTCTTGTAAATTAAAAACATTAAAAAATTCAAGCACTGCTTTTATTTTTTTATATCTAATTGCTAATGCCGAATCCAAACGAAGCGGGCGTAGTCTTTTGCCAGTAGATTTTGAACAGCTCCGATTAAATCGGTACCCTAAATGAGACGTAGCACAACGTAAGAAACGGCATAAGAAAACTTGACGAATTTACGTTAGTTTTAGAAATGACACTTTTGCCGTAAGTAAAGCATAAGATATGGTAAAAATGTAAAGCGATGAAAAGATAACTGTTTGTGTTTTTTAAGTTTAAAAAATAAAATACCATATATAATGACTAGCGAGTGCTTTTTCACAATGCTTATTCAAACAGTAAAAGAGGAAACAATGTTATGTATGTAGCTATATTCAAAATGCGAAGGCGGATAAATATATTCATTATGGCACTTTACGTTTTTATTTAGGATAATATATGTGTTTTAAAGTCCGTAAGTCCAATATCGTCACATGTTTATGTACAACATAATATATGTTTCTATTTAGGTTGGGCCTAAATGCTTCGATGGCTGCGAATATATGAGATTGCACGCATCATCCACTTCTAATGATGCAGACTTTAATCTGAACGGCATAACTTGCTGACATACGAGTACTTTTAATGTTTTATGGTAAACAAGTTCGAACATTTATTACACTGATTTTTGTTTGAGTCAGTAAAGAAAGAATATGCTTTTTAGAATTAATTTTAAAGGTATTCTGTATAGCGAAGTAAGATATGCTGCGCAGGTTATCTCGGAAAGGTATGTATCACTATATGCCAATCAATTTTTGGAGTATCCTGCTTAACGTTTGTTCAGACACTTCCTCCGCTCAACCACTGCCTTTCTATATTTTTAAGGATAAAGTACCTAATTCTTCACTCGGACTATTTAACAGAGTAAGTAACAAGTAAGATACCGCTGAATGAATCATAGAGTTTACTGTCGCGTTGAAAGAAATGTAGATCAGGATACTTCAAATAATAATCGATTGGCGTACATACATCTTCCCGAGACATCCTGTATATAGTCAGATTTTCAAATCTGGCTAAATTGAATGAAATCTTTTATTGTACCAATGCTTTTTAAGTTTATTTTTTCAAAATTCTTGATTACAAAAAGTGAAGAACTTGTAGCCTATGCTCTCTACATTTTCCAGAAAATCATTCTGGATTCCATATGTTGTATTGCTTTTATCACCGAATGTATGTATTTTAATCCCTGCTTATTAATATTTATTTTAAAAATTATTTAATAAGAAAGTTTGCTGATAGGAAGGCCAGAAAAGTCAAATTTTATTAAATAATTTCAATTTAAAAAGATTAATATTATTTAATTTCTTTTCTTTTTCTCTTTTTTAACATTTATAAGAATTGGAGAGTAGAGAAGGATGCCGTAGAAGTATCGCTTAGGGCGCTAGTATTGCAAAAGTCTACTCTTAGGAACTTCAAACTTATTTTATATGCCTTTTTTTAAAGATTGATATGGTCGCTATGAGCATTGAGCTTATTTATTTATTTATTCAGTTCGCTTAATGCAAGCTACAGTATGTGATTAAAAACTAAAACTAAGACTAGTCTAAACTAAGCAACGAAAACAGACAAATATTAGGGATGATATTAGGATTAGGATGCAGGAAGGGTTAGTTTGGGAGTGGGTTCGGTGACTAAAGAATTGCTTGAGGGATGTTTTGTCCATATGGAAGTCGAAAAAAGTAGAGCTGTTGGTCTTGCGCAGTATTCTAGTGAAGGGTTCGGAATGACCATAATTAGTGCGATGATTTTCGAGGCGAAATGTGGGGAATGATCTAACATTCCGAGGGTTACTTTTAAGGCATATGCTGTGTAGGAACTCGGGACAGTCAATGGAACCAGAGAGGACTTGATGGACGAAGGTAATATCGGCGACATCACGACGTAAGGAAAGGGGCTGAAGGTTGATAAGTTGAAGACTTTAATTAATACGTATTTTTATATTTTATTATTGGGTTTATTATTTTTCTTTAATCACCCACTCTAGGTTATGTTAAAATTAACCCCATATTACTGCAGCATCTCTTACAAATATCTTAACATATCTACATTTTATAATAAAGACAAGGACATCAACATATAATTACTGAATTAATTGTTAGTAGATTACGTTGAGGTACGAATTGAACTATATAATATAAAGTTACATTAAAATTTATTGCATAACAATTTTCTTTCATGTGATGGACTTCTCGGTAGCAAAACTAAAACAAATAATAAGCCCAAAATGGGGTACTGAATTCATCATTGTCCCCATCGCAGCTGCAGCCCAAAAATAACTAATTTTAAACGAGTGAGATTTCAAAGCCTCAGAAATTAAAAAATACCAGACAGGTTGCGTACCTAGAGCACAGTAATCAAAGGGTTATTGTGCTGTAGCGGTCAGTATCCCATTAATTTGTCGCTGCAATCTACTACACGCCCGCTTTTCTGAGAGGAGTAGGGGAGGAAATCGGACATCACAAGGGGTCCCCATTGAAAGGGAACCGTTTGCTTCCTCGGATTCCTTATGGCAGCAACTATTCACAGATGGGTGCGGGTTCTGTAGAATCGGATGCTTTCGTTTGCATTCTGGGCTTAATATTACAAAAGGACCAGCGTAGCTCCAGAAAGGTCGATGCGATGCATTCATCACCTACATCCGGTCAACCGCTTGTCCAATTTTCGAGTTAAATTTTCCGATCCGAACATGAAGCATTTATGCAGTAGGAATCTCTTTGGTGAACGATTGGATGGCCTCTAAACTTCTAAGGGACGCTCTTCCATGGGACCGCAATTGGCAATACCTCGGCTGCATGGCATACCACGCAAAGGGTCGTGGTGGAAGCAATGCAAACGACGCATTGTGGCGGAGGATTAGAAGGTGGCCGACATTCTCTTGAGGTAAAGATGAACTCATTAAAACGATTCCGTGCCCAAGGTGGTATTTCATGCAACGCTTTTCTTGCAATTTCAATTATTTAGCCGTCACGCCGTAAGTGAACTCAAGCACTGGAACCGACCATAATAGGTAAAATTGGGTTTGTAACGCTCTAAGTATTTCATATGCTATTGCGGAACTCGTCCACCATAGAGCACACGTTGCCACAGCACATGTGCTGTTTTCTAAGAAAGATAAAATTATTGCTGCTTCGTACTGAAATGAAGCCGATTTCGTCGGCAATAAATGAGTTGCATCTATATGTGCTGTAAATGGTGATTTATCACCAGAACAAACTCACTTCCGCGGAAATACTTATAAAATCTATTAATAAAACGCAGAGTGAGCTTAAGACACCAATCAATGACCGGAGTTCCGATTTTTTGGAATTCCAGCATATTTGCTCTCGTTAATGGGGTGAAATATGTCTGGCAGTCGCAATATAAATTGATTTCCAAGAATTTATCATTTCACAATTCCACTTGACTCATCATCTTTTGCTTAGAGGTAAGTTAATTTTTTTTCGTAAATTAAAGAGCTCTTAAAGTTAATGGCCTTAAAAGGTTTCAAATTTAAGTTAAACAATTGTTCGTAACCTTTTAATTTTTGTTTTTTTGGTCGCAACAACTGAAGCTATGTTGATCTTTAATTGGGTGGGTATCTATTAGGATACTAATAAAAGTTACTCTTTATCATAATAGCTATGACAAATTATTTGTAACTTGTATTGGACTTACAAGGAAACCACCAGGATTTACAATTTTGATGTATTCATTCATTCACTGTATGTGAATACCTAAAATTATTCTGACAGGCTACGATTTTAATTATCAAACAATCAAACAGATGGTTAAATATCTTAAGGTTCTGAATTGACCGCAATACATGTCATTTTCAAAATAATTCACATTCCCTTTAAAAATCTTAACTTAAAAAACTTTCCTAAAAATATCGACGACCCCTTAAAGAATAGAGAATTGAATTATATAAATTGGCAGTCCGACAAGTATCGCATTGGTCGCATCCTGGAGCCCGCAATAATATTAAATTGATTGCAAAATGTTTAAACGCTGATTATGAAAAAGTTGGCAAAATATCAAGTAAACGAGAACGAGCCTCGGCTGGCACAAAACATTTGCTGTCATCTCGTTAAGCGGATAAATTAAATTGCCAGGAAATATTCGTATATTTCCATTTATTTACTAATTTTTACAATGTAATGCAAGAAAAGAATTCGGACATTGGAATGATATAAGAAGCTTTATAGAATATTTCCTTGAATCATGTCACGGACTAGTCTAATTTAGGAGATTTTCGTGCAAAGCAAAGCCATTTTCGATAGCGGCGGGGACTACACAATTTATTAATTGGTTGTGTCGTAGTACTGGGGTTCCATTATTGTTTAACAGACTGTATAATACATATATAGATATATTTAGGCGATAGGTATCATCAGTCGAAAGGCCTATGTTTTTTAAATGGTGTCTTAGTGGATAGGTCCTGTTTTCTAGTACCACTTTATCACGTCAGCAAAAAGAGGTTTTTTGACGCTTCTAAAAGAGGAATTGATATATCTTTTTAATTGCTTAAGTCTGCGTTGGTAAACCTAAAACAATGATTTTTGCTCCCAACGTCAGTGTAGTCAAATAACATTATAGCTAAATCACTAAATTTTATAATATAAAATCACCCGACGCATCTGTCTGTTTTTACGCAATTTTCACTGTAACTACTAACTGTAGTAACTATTCACGAGGAACGTTTAGAAACGATGTATAATTGACGAATATTGTGTAAATTAACCAAAATGTATATAAAAATGAATTGAATGTCGGTAAGGTCGGTTAAAAGAAAAATAATATACAGAAGTATTGTTACTTTACTGGATTTTATTTTAGTTATTGGATGTATGCGTAAATATAAATTCGGAATAATTAAAAATGTCTACTAGTGAAATTCACTTCATATATCGGGAAATTATGAGTAGGAATATTTCCTAATTTTACATTGCACAAGTTTTTCGGCGCATGATTAACTCATTTCGTATTTACTGTTTATCATTCAGGTTCGATATCTTGTAACATTTAGATCTGTTGTGTAGCTATTTTATAATCCACATTTAAAAATATGAATGAATTTAATTTCAAGGTTCATCCTCTTATTCTTTTAAATTCTAAAAAATTCATTCTAATAGTTGTTACAGATAAGATGTTGTGATAAACCAAAATTAAAGTTAATTAAAGCTTTATCTTACTGCATAAGTAGTTATTTATTTGACGTTCACATGAACACTTTAAGAAGGACAATTAAGCGTTTTACGGACATCTTAACCCACTTAATATATTTTATGAAAATGTAACCAAAACCAAAGATCATGAATTACTAGATGTGACACTCGTGACGTAGTCCCTTATCTTTTTTCGACCTTGGTCCCGTAAGCCCATCGGCCTTGCATATTTTGCTAAAAGTGGATAGTAATAAAAGGCTCACGCGTGAGAGAAAGACAAAAATTTAGGGGGAGGCGGACGAAAATTAAAATCACGTTTCACCACCCAGAGCAGCCTACAAGATCGAATATGTTTGGATCGCCTTTAAAAATGCACAGTGAAAAAATATAAGCAGCCCGCATCTGTATACATGCTCTGAGTGTGCTACTTGCCTGTTCCCCATTCTCAATTCAGGAATTCCCTATGCTGGAACATTGCCTGGGGACGGCACTAACACCATGCATGCAAAGGCACACAGCGGGCCCGACAGATTGGCCCGCCTTTAAAAATGCATAGTAAAAAAACGCTGCATTTTATTGCCTACACTGTAAGTGCTGTAGATGAGAATTTTTGGCTGCCTATTCTTATCTCTTTCGTTCTTATTTGAATTTAGATAAGGCATAAAAAGCAGTAGTTCTTTGCTACTTTCTCTAATGGAAAAATTTTCCCCAGGCAGTTTTAGAACTTGCATATGGGTTAGAGCTTTGAGCTTGTATAGAGAGTGTCCCATCTAGTAATTCATGATCTTTGCCCAAAACGGCCCTAGTTTTCTTGAATTATTAGCATCCACCTAAAAATTGTTGCAACTTTTGCGATATAGGTATTGTATTTCTGGCTAAATTTAATAAAATTTCTAGCAAAACCAAAACCAGATGCTCCTAAATTTCATATGAACTTGGTAAAACAGCTAATTGTTCCCTGCTTTCTAATCATATTTTCCAGAAAATCACTGAACTATTGTAAGCTGGAAATGCTGAAAATAATTACAAAAGAATTCTAGTGATTCTCTTTAACCTGCATATCGGAAGAAAGCAGCTCTAGTGGTCATAATTGATCACTTAGTTCCATGAATTGTTTAATGTTAGAGTATTTAAAAAAATAAAAAAAATATAAGGTATTAACATTCTGTGATGAAATATTATGATTTATTATGAAAAAAAAATAAATTGGAATAAAAGACAACCTGATAGTCAGTTGAGATATCGCGCACACTCGATATAATAGAAAAATATTTTTTAATATTTTTAAAAATGTTATATAGCTAACCAATTATTAGTTTTACTTTGAATTAATTTAAAATCTAATCGAACGCCGAGGAAAATCTTTTAATAAAATTAGTTGAAAAAATTAGATATGCGCAAGAAGAATTGTTATTTTTATGTGTTTTCATAGATTTTGCATGATATAAGCTTTTGTGTATTATTTTTCCCTATAGCAGATATTCTTTATAAAATATATTATTTTTGAAAATAAATTTCATATAATTAATTTGATAGCCGAATGTAGATTCCTTCTACGTAATTCAAAAATTTTGGTAAATCGGCAAAATACGACTAGAAAACTAGATACGGATATAAAGACACCATGTACTCAGCATCGGTTTATTGTGCCTGCTTCTATTCTACTGTCATACAGTGTAACGACTGCTCTAAAATACTACTTTTCCTACTTTGAACCTTTTTGGTTTAAGCATTTTAATGGCAAAATTCGAATGAATGGAAGCGGATCTTCTTAATGTGGATAAGGCAGCAGAATATTATATCCATTATCTGATTCCATTATCGTTACAATATGGGTTTCGAAGTGGAGGCGTGGGCTCACAGAAAATGGTTCGAAAGAGCTCAATAGTGTGTCCCCTATAATCGAAGTTTGTAACAATGACTTCTATGCAAACAATCCTTTCCATGGGCTGCGACTTCGTTACCATTGAAAAGTAACATGTATTTAGTTTCGTTTAAAACAGAATAAACTTATTAACAATAAATAAGTAATTATTTTTTGCGAAAAATATTTCGTGAATTTTTTTAAGATATTACTATAAAAAATCGGTATATTTTATTCAGAAAACTCCAAGCTTTCATTTAAAAAAACACTGAAATCAAATATTCGAGGGGAAGTCTGCATATAGACTTTATTAAAAACATGTGCGCCCCATAGGCGTTAAAGTGCTTCAAAACTTGACTAATTAAGAGCAAGTATGTATCTCAGAAGACAAACTGACGAATAACACTTCTAAATATGCATCCAGAAATAGCCCCTGGCGTCTCAAAGATAATCACCCGTTTTTCTAAATCGGATAGAAGACTTTCTTTTACTTTGTAGTTGAAGCTTCTGTTAACTTATTCTATTTTATTAAAAACTAGCTGATTTACCCGGCTCCGCACGATGCGCGTAAAGTTCAGTAATTACAGTCTAACTAGTATTAAATAGTTTTTGTAGATGCAAAAACATAAAACTCTTGCAATTACAGTGCTGGATTTTTTGAAATTTAAAAATTGCCATACCCATTATGATTTTAAATTTGAATTCTGCAGCCCCGAAATCATCGTGATATTATTTTTCATTCAAATTACTTACTGCAAAGACATTTCGGTCGCCATTCTAGATCGGTTTTAAATTTGGAAACTATGGTAGCTAGAATTGAAGGCAGCATCTGCCAAAATCCCTTAGTATTGAATTTCATAGCAATCTCTCGAAGTTTAACTTTTTTTTTACCCATTTTAGGTCTGCTATTTCAAATTTTGGTAAATTTGAATTCTATAGCCCAAAAGACCCCTACATTATTACTAATTGTGGAATTTCAATCGCCATATTGGATCCACCTGCTAATGCTAATTCAAAATCAGTATGCCCAAAAGTCCCCTAATGTCGATTTTCACGATCTTGATATTTATATATTATATATAGAAATCAATGGCCCCTTAACACTGGTAATTTTTTAATTAAAAAATATAGAAAGATTAACATAGCTTCTAAGTACTTCTAAGATGGTTCAATAATTAGTATTATGACTGTCGCATGTCAAAGTGAACTTATGCTAATGGAGTTACAGTGAGTATTCTATATAACAAAATTTATCAATATATGTTCGTCTGAGAGACGAATGTTTATGAATAGTGTATTTCCCATGCATATTTATGAATCTAGAGTTAAATGTTGGTAGTATATTCGAAATAGGTGGCCTCAGAGTACCCATAGTATTAATTTTCACTTAAATTCGACCCATAGTACTAATTTACACTTGAAGTTCGAAAATTATTGGTCGCCATATTGGATTCGCCATCCTAAATTTTCAAACTTTGAACGTAGATTCGCAATCAGGTTTTTCAAAAATCCCCAAATACTCATTTTCATGGCAATCCCTTGATATTTACAAATTTTTGGTCGCAATTTTTAAATCCACTAATAAAAAGTAGCTTATATGTTACTTTGAGAAAAGGTACTTTTTGGAAAGGTAATAAGATGGGAAATTTGATAAAATTGTTAAATAGATACAATAATAACGTGAATTTCGGGAGGAAATGTGAGGAAAAGCTAAATTTTAGGAAAATGTAAAATATTTTTTACATTTTCGGAAGTGAGTGTACCTGCAGTGGGTGGTGGTAGGTCAACATTATTGACATCTTTGGAACGAACATTGCTATAGTATATTATCTGGAGATTCTTGCGTTCGTCTCTCTACTGCGCTGGCTCTGTTTTCTTCATTTATTAGCGCAGTTTGTGTGTGCGTTCTATTCTCTCTTACATTTTGTTGGCGTCGTAATCCTAAACTGCGTGCATTATTAAAAAAATATAAGCAGCATATTGCTAGAAAAAAAAATTATATCTCGATAACAGCGCCACCTATCAGGTCTAATCTTTCAAGCTGGAATCAACCATACCCACTCAGAAAATTTCATTGGAATCGGTTGGGTTGTTCGGAGATTAGTGTGTACCAACACAGTGACACGTGATTTATATATATTAAGATTATTCCTATATGGTATGCTTTACTTGTTTCTCTCGTAAAATTGGCACTTGAAACTGTGCGTGAGTCAAATTGACCCCCACTCCGCCCCAGTTCTATACACACAGACAAAAATTAACTTGGTTTCTCGATTAAGACCATTTGAAACTATTAATTCAATGTTTCAATAATGAAGAATACTCGTATATATAAAGTTTCCATTGCTCAGGAATGAAATTATTCCCAGGAAGAACTTTGCATAATTTTAATAAGGGTAAATGTAACTATTTGTAGTGTCGATTCTATTACAGTAACCGAAAGAGACTTCGAAGAGGTGCATCTGTTGTAAATAATCGTTACAACGAATTGGAAAACACTACCCTCTCTCTTGGAATGCATTTTCGTAAGAAAACACATACAATTTAGTTCCATCTGCTAAGTTTTCCTCGAGTGGTCTTTGCCTGCATAATTCACCTTTCGAGCGAGTCACTGGGCCAATTGCCCGGTGGCACAAGCCATTGCCCCGCGCCTAACCTCAAGTTGGCGAGTCCGTTCCATATCAGATTTGTCCGAGTGGCTCTTCCGTTTTTCGTATGCATCAGGTAGCATGGAATAACGTCCACCGAAATCACTCGAGCGCGACAGAAGAGGTCAGTAATCACCTCCCTGTCCATCGTAGCGACTCTTGGAATGACGACGCCGACGGACGCCGAGTCACCGTCACACCTCCTTCACTTCGAAAGAGGAACAATCCACATTTTGAGCAGATGGTGGGCTGCGGGAACAGAGACGAAGGACGACCACTTTCGGCCCTTATGGGTAATGGGTACAATACGGGGGTCAGCGCCGACATGCCTGGCATGTGGCAAATGCGCGGCGACCGGTCATGGCGCGTAACTTTAGCCGGACGAACGGCAGGAAATTCCATTATTTGATTTAATCTGTGAAACACGTATGCGTGCGCGCTAGGATGGGCACTTGGGGGATATGGCCAAGGGACAGGCACAGGGTGCCATATGTGCGTAATGTCTACAAATTGACCTCGACCGAGTCGTTCTTTGCTGCGCGGGGTGTTATTGAACCAAATTCGATCGGTGGGACTCAATAAATCCCTTCATTCCGGCCTCATCTTCCGGAACGAATTTCTCACAAATATCTCTCGCCTGTCAATCGAAATCGGAAGTTATCACAATTTGGGGGACAAGTTGATTCAATCCGCCTCTCCAGTACACGTCGAAATTTATTGGCTCACCGGAATTAATGGTGCACTTCCAAGAAGTAAGATACGTTGTTCACAGTCTGGACTTACGAATTGTATATATGTTATGTGAATGCCTGGGTGAATTAAATTCGACCTGTCGTCGAACCAGGATCGAAGGCGGTTATATCAGCTCCTGCGGCTCGAAGACCTAAATCGTAATAAATCTCTTTGACGTGAGTATTTCGCTTATTATTTATGAGGATGGGCTGGGCGGAATGCACCTTAAAACAAATTAATTTATCTACTTTCAAAACAGCAGGTACGGCACGGTGCAGATAATTACACGTGCATCGTTAGTCCCACCCCATTTTGCCTACTAGTCGCCAAATGGAGTCAGGAGTCGCTTACTTAGTCTAATTAAAATGTAAATTCCTATCGCTTGGGAATTAGTGCATTTCCTAATGCTTTAGTTACTCTGGCTGCTTTCTGTTGCCTTTTTGCCCTTTCCGACCTTTGTGGGCTCTGTTCTCTAGCGAATGTTGCTAGCGTCACTAAGCTTACATACATATTCGTATATGCATATATAGCCATTCTACCTACTATACAGCCGCTGTACTGAATTTTTATATGGTTTTAATTTCGATGACTCTTCAAAAGGTTTTCTTTAGATTTCCGCATCGGCCAATGCCCTCTCGTAAGGTTGATTAATTCACTCGAAGTAATTTATGTCAATTGGTGCAACACAATGCGATTGTCGAAAATTGTTTGAATATAATCGGACATCTCCCCACCTGTGACCAATCAACTTCAATCAACTTCAGATTAGTGGAGGTAATTACTTCGCGTTGTAATGAGATCAACAGTCTTGGTGGCCTTGGTGTTTAACAAACATTACCTGTAGGAACATTTTAAAGTTTAATTTCCATTAGCTTTGCCCCTAGCAGATAAGTTACAAACAATTTTTAGTGAATTTGAAAGCAAAATTTAGTTTCAATTAAGCTTCAGGTCTACTGTTAAAAACACAAAACCCTGTGGTTGACTTGATATTAAACAAAACATTTTTAATAGAAATTTGTAACTTCTTATTACTCAGGTTTGTTTGAAAAGCAACATTACGAAAACAAAATAGATAATTATAGTTTAAAGATTTTCCTCGAAAATTTCATCCAAAAAAGTCAAGAAATCTGAGATACTTAAATCGTTCGGAAAGAACGTCCCTTTTTTTAAAAAATAGAATTAGGATTAGGTTATCATACTCTGGACCTGATTTGTTCCTGAGGAGGCGTACTATTAGATGACATGCTTTACAAACGTCTGAACAGATCAGCAGGTCCAAATTTGATGCCCTGAGGTTAATTATAGTTGGGATGTCTCAACCACCTTATAATTTTTAATGCATTAAAGTAATATAATAATAAATATACTTTTAAGGGCTCATTGTCTCTGGAATAACCGAAACCACGTTCGAGAAAAATAGGCAAATTAAAAATAATTTCTATCAAGATACATTTTTACGCATTGATATCAATAATAATAGTAAAAATAATTTATTAGCACATTCATAGCGATACTAAAAATATACAAGTGTCATCTAAAATTTTCGCTCATTTATTACCATTAGTTTTCTCTCTAAAAAACCAACTGCTCTATGCGTTTTTAAATTATTACGTTCAGCATTATCCCTCTGCTTAATGCGAAACCATAGTAACGAATTGAGCATATGATTTATTGAAGTCTATCTGTCGTATAGCAGAAGGATTCTCATCGCCTTGTTTTGAAGAAGCTGCAGTTGCTTTATCAGTTGCAAATTACACATACCATATGCAAATTCTATAGTGCTGCAGTAATCAAAGTGTGGTATGGTGTGATGGAGAATCATCCTAAATAAATCTACTTTCTTGGTCGTTATGTTGTCTATTTGAGGCTTGAATTTTAAATTATTATTGATTAGAATTCCCAAACACTTGAACTCGTTTAGCGCCTTATCAAATTTCCCATCTGCAGATAACCTTAATTCCCAAACACTGTTTCCATACACGCATTTCGTTTTCTAAATGTTGAGCTTTAATTTATTCGTTCTTAGCCATGTGCTAAAACTATCATGATGCTCTTATAGATCAATATGTCATCAACAAAAACTACAACTTTGGAATCCTTTATTGGAGTGTCCACATAATTAATGTAAAAGGTAAAAAGAAGACCACTTTCATGCGGAGCTTCCCTGTCCACAACAATAGACTCTGACATAACTTGACCAATTCTAGTCCTTTGGCTTCTGTTATTATTATTATTAAACCAAGCCAGTTTCTTGGACCTAACTTAGATATTTTAATCTTTTTCCCGTCTATGAAGATAACATCATATTTATAGCTGTTTCATACGAATGCTGTCGTATTGAGAAAGAAATGAGATATATTGTTTTTTCTTTTGCAAATGGTGAAATTGTGAACTTTTCAACAAAAGCATGACAGTGTGCACTATTCTTAGTTTTTTAGATGACGCTGTAGCCGCACAAAGTGCGATCTTTTGCAATTCTATATTTGGATTGAAAAATAAAAAAAAATACATTTTCAACATTTTTAAATAAATATCATAATAGTTAACCCTTTTTTCCATTCCGATGGTGGGGGTGGTTACTTTTAAATCTCAAATGAGATAATGTACATAAACGTCGTACACATCTGCATACTTTATTCGTTGCATCAGATTTTTACCCATTGTAGATGTTTCTTTACAAACATTATACCATATACCCCCCAAAAATCTAGGAGAGGTAAGCTTTAAAACTCTGGCTACCAGTAAAACGGTCCCCCTTTATCGATTGTTGTAATTCACATCTAATACCTCGCATACTATTAATGAATAATGTACTGTACAACCATCATGTAGAAACCATATGTTCTGTTGCACTTCCAAGCTCAGGTAGTTTGTCTTCCTGTTTCATTATTTGCTACCATTTAAATTACCGTCAATAAAACATGATTCGATATGTTGATCGTGAATTTTTCCGCGCCAAATATTAACCAACCAAGTACGCTGATGGATTACTTCACGAATCCAGTATGGGCTTTTTACACTCCAATACATGTTATGGCGATTATCCTCACCGAGGCTCGTAAATGTTGATTTATCACGAGCAAAGAAGTTCAGGATCATTTGTATTCTCTCAACTCCTCATTGACAAAACGTTAGTCGATTTTAAAAGTCATTGGTAATTAGTTCCTGATGCAAGGACACATAATACGGATGAAATTTGTGTATCTTAACTCATACAAGGAATTTCAGATTGGTGCGATATTTCTAGGACGATCGCAACAGTTATGAGCTACTGCAGGTAATACTAATTATTTTTCCACAAACAGTAGCTGTATACGTACTTTTCTTCCGTCAGCAGAAAACTGTTTAGCAATTCTAACAAAATAAGAACGGCTCTTTTACGAAAGCGGTCAGCATCGTCGAAATTTCTCCTACATTCGACAATAACAATAATTTAAATTATGTCTTGCACAGTTACATAACCCATGTTGCAAAATTACCCGAAAATGGCAATCGCATAAAACATTTCAGAAATTGATTAAGTACTCGTACTCCTATGTACCTCTCCCTATTGAAATATAGGTTTCCCGTTTGATTTTTAAAAGTTACCGTCTACCCTACCCCTAGAATGAAAGAGGGAGTTAACTGTTATCACGTTTTTTATGCGTTTTTTAAAAATATTGAAAAGATATTTTTTTAATTTTTCAATCCAAAGTGTATTTCTAAAAAATTGCAAAAATTCGTATTTTTGCGGCTACAGCGCCATCTATCACGAATTAAAAAACAAAAATCCAAACAAAACTTAGGTATTTTTTAGCGTAGAATTCGAATGCGCAATAAAAAATTGTGCTTCCTTGTTGTAATTACAAAAGTTGCCCCGATGATTTTAAGATAGGCAGAAGTCCCTTTTGGAGATATTCATTTTTTTTCTGCGACAATTTTTTTTTGTGATACGTTTTTTGCGAATTATCCGGTATATTTATGTAATAATGTGGAAAAGATATCATAGAAATGAAATTAAACTATATTGTTGGAAGTTGTCAGGCTTAAATAGGGTATAGTTAAGCAAAACATTTCCAACCGGATAATAAGCATACTACGAAATTTTTCTAGTGAAATTGAACCAGTCGACGAATAGTAGTAAATTATTTTACTGATTTTATAGTAATTGAAAATACCGGAAAATTAATACGTTAAAACTAAACTGAACTGAAAGTTATTAAGTTTAACAGTTAAGTATGAATTCTTATCATACACTTACACAAGTTACTACAGTATCAATTGAACACTATAATGCATTTCTGCGAAAGTTCCTGCATTTGTAGCTAAGCTAAGCACTAGACACTTTAGAAAATTTTAATTTTCCTAGATTTCTGATAACCTTAGCAGGCAAGAACTTCTTGTTTTTCTAGTTATATTCATTTCGAAACCATTAAACTAAACTAGAAATGCAGAAAATAGTTGCAATAGAATTCTAATCATTCAATTTTCACTAGATTTTAAAACAGCCTTCGTATCTATCAAATCACCTTTGGTTCAGATTCATTGTACATTAATGAGAAAAATATTATAGTGTAGTTGTTCCTAGTTTTTGTGTTTATTTGGAGAAATATAATTTTATTTAACTTTACGCACTTTATTTTCGAAATTACTATAAAATAAATTAATATGACGATATTTTAATTGTTAAAACGCATAATAAATTAAACAATGTTAATGTTTTCTAAACTGTGAATGCATATTATTACTATACATTTATTTAACAGTGAAGTGATCCGTCCTTCCTACATACATGTACGATATGTTAATCTTAACGCCAATTTTATTTATGTATTTCTGATACGCATGAATAATTTAGTAATAGCCTTAGTGAAATTTTCATATAATACGGAGAACCTCTTCAAAGGGAACAAAATAATTCAATATTTTGTTCTTTCATATATCACTAACCTTAATTTAATAGCTTTGTGACATCGAAGGTATCCTTTTCGAAACAGTGAATTTGAAGTAGAATAAAATATTAATCATGCTACCATACAAAGGAATTTTTCTTGTTATTGTTAAAAGATTATGTAGTAAATATTCAATCCTGCAGCAAATTTTAATTATTCATCATATCATCTAAAATAATTTGAATTCAATTAAGAAAAATTGTAATATCTGTAAAGAGTTAAGTAAAAATTATCTAGATTATAGCGGCCTCTGATAGTTCAATTGTTAGCGTGCTGGACTACCGTCCCAGAGTCTTTGGGTTCGAATCTCATATATGAAACCCTAGTCTCCTGCGCTACGTGGTCCAAAAAGTGGCCTAAGTGTTCCTTTCTGCCACACCAACCTAACCTGACTTAGATTATAAATTTAATAAGATGATAAAGTTTAAGAAAATCTTTTAGTAATATGAAAAATGAGCAAATTTTGGAATTCGCTTGAAGTAAATAAGCAGTAAGTTTTTTTTACCTGACACAAGATCAAAAAATATGTAAATTGTTGCAATTGAGTAAAAAGTTTTGAATCACTCATGCGTGTCCTCCGACTAAGAATATAACACCCATCCGGAAATTTCGGGAGCATTATTTGCGGTTTTGTTGTTTTATTGTTTTGTTTTCTCCAAGAAAATATCCACTATGGAATAATATTTTTATGTCTTCTATGTATCTTTGTTCTTTGTATGGTTGAATTGTTATTGTTATGCTTTTTTGTGAAGAAGGTATATAGGAATAGTAAAAACTAAGGACTAAATTTGTTCATGTTATTTTTCTGAAAATATTGTGATGTACATTGAACTTTACAAGGGAGTGCGTTAGTTTTGATTAATACTATATTCTTGTTCAGGATGAACAATTATCCAACATACTAAAATTTGAAGGTCATCGAAGCTGTGTCGGTTTGGCGATATAATTACCAAAATTACCGTTCTTGTTATATCTGAACAAATCGTAATCCTTTCGTTGTCACAAGTATAAAAAAACTTTCGTTTGATAATTGCATATAGGGGGTTTTCAAGCGCCGGTCCCATGGGACTACTGTAGCAGCGAAACTTTTAAATAAATGTGTTTTACAATTTTTCAAATTATATTGTATAAAAACCGACCATTTGAAAGTCGCATACCTCGTGCCCCAAAAATTGGTCACAAATAAAAGTTCTCTCATGTAAAAATTTCATTTTTACGAATAATGCTCTAAATAAAGCTTTCTTGAAAAACCAGCATGCAATTGCTGTAATCTCCTATATAAAAAACTTAAATTAAACTCAGATTTGCAACATCAATTATTTCTTCAGTTTTAATTAACTAGGGACTAGCAGTAGTTTCTAGATTTATTATGCTCTCTTTAAGTTTCATTAACAATAAGCATAATACGAGGTGCATCACATAAGTAGAATTCATGTCCAAACCCAAATAATTTCCCCTTATTTTGTCAATGAATAATTTGTAACCCTTCAATGCCGTTCCGCCCGATAATTACTCCGTGCTGAGATGGCTAAACAGAATTAGTGCGACAAAAACCATTTACAGTGTACACACGTTCGCCCGTACGCCATTCATGGCAAATCAATCTCCGTTCCCCATCACCTAATCCGCTCAATAATTCAGTGTTTGTCCCCAAATAATAAACAGTACAAGATGGTAAGCAAGCCGTGCCGTACTTTGTTTTTTTTTTTCTTTCGTGAAGGTACCCCGAAAGCAACAAAAGGCACGTCATAGTGCTTATTTTTAATTAGTGGCCCTATGGCATTATCATTTTGAAAAGGCCAACAATGACAGACTGTATCTTAGATGGATTGGAGTTCGTATGGGAGTGGTATATAAGCATATATCCTTGTTATACTGCTAATTAAACGCTCCCCAAGTATCGTTATCCTGGCCAGCACATGTTATTCGAGCCACGTGAAATTGCAACGTGTCTCGTTCAAAATGTCTACGGTTGCAAAAGACAACTATCGTACGTCGATAAGAAGAAATAGGGGGAGAGTCCTGACTGTCCTTAGACGAAACCCAATATGCTGCAGTTTAATAGTTTAAAATCAATGCGACGGCGAGAGTGCGGGACTGTAATTGAATCTTAATCAATGCCTCTGGATGCTCAAAGGAAACCATATGCAGCGATACCTCGGCACAAAGAAGCATGGGAACGCAGGGTGGGCCAATTATGATGGGTGACAATGTTGCGACTCAGGCTAATCAGAGTAACTTACACTGAATAGAGGGTTGCGGTATCTCAGCCTGATAGGTTTCTCGTAATTAATAATTCTCATCCTTTTTGCCACAATATGTGAAGTTTGGTTTTAATCACGTATGCCGTGGATATAAAATTCTAAAGCTGTTGTTGGCACACGCAGTATTCAATTTTTTTTTTCACATAAAGATAAATAAGAATTTGTAGAAATAGCAATTTCCAATATGCAGACCTGAAATTCCTACAGTAACGGCCTTTTTATTTTAATTACTCTCTATCTTATGTTATATGCATTTATATAAATAAAAATACGTATTCTTCAATTTTATCACTGTAAATCTCAGTGTTTTATTTCAAAAAACACTTTAAGCGTTTTAAAATAAAACACTGAGATTTACTCTACTGCAAATTTTCGCTTGATTTTTGAGAATTACTTTAAACTAAGCTTTTTATTTAACGGCTGAGATTAACAAAAACTAACAATATGTGTATCGGTGTGATACTGCATTTTATTAGATTCTCCACGGTCAGTCAAAGATTTTTTCTAATTAAATGTAATAATTATAAATATTGTAGTTTTATTCAGGTTATTTAGTTCTGATTTCTTTTCTTTGTAAAATAAAAAAAAACGAAATTTTATATTGGTTTAAATTCGCTGTCCGTCTATCTGTATGTCACCATCAATTATCGGTAATTATCGATCGATTAAATAATCAAGAATGATTTGTTTCACTCAATCGAAAGAGGTATCGTTTGAAAGGACTTCAAAACACTGCCACATTATATTTTTGTTGTACCTCTTTATAAAAAATAATATTAAAAATCGGAATAAATCGGATATTATTGATTATTTTTCAAATTTTCAATGTTCACTGAATGGGTTTCAATAAAATATGTAATATGTACATTGTCCAACAAAACATTATATAATTTTCTTTCTTGCACACATATCCAATTGACCATATTATGTAAGTGAATTGTACATTTAAATTAAATAGTATCGTAACCAAATCTAAATTAGAATACGAATACAGAGTTTTTCAACTAAAAGTTCGAATTTAAAAACAAAATTATTTTTCTTGCTGTCTTTTGTGCTTAGTTTTCTGAAATTTTTACTGTACCTTTCATATATAAGCAAATAATAATGCCTAATATACATACGAGTATTTGTTAAAAGTGGTAAATAAGAATATAACCTTTTAAAAATAATTTGTCTAACTTACGCTGACGAAATTCTTAACAATTTCCTAGAAAAAACAGTAGACAAACAGTTGTACTGCGTAAGAAATAACGAATAAGTGCAAAGTTGCTACCAAAAGTTATTTTATAACTAACTCCTGCAAAGCAAAAAATGACCATTTAAATTCTCCTGGCATTATTTGCTAGAAAAAGAAACTCACAGGGTCTATTCTTCCGCTGAGATTACTACAATTTTCTCCAGCAAGCCGAAAAAGAGTATAAACTTTTGCTGTGGTTTACGGAACACTTGTTTTAGTTTCGTTTTATTTAAAAAACAAAACAAGAAAAAATTAAAACGACTTGAAACGCAGTGGCAACTTGCAAAGAAATCGCACAAAACCTAAGATTAAACATGAAAAGAAGTTCGTTAGCGAAATTTCTTGAACTGTGCCATAATGCACCTAGACAAAATTATGAAAAAGCGTTTATTCCCTGACAACCACGTAAGGCGACACTTGGCGCCGCGTCGTCGTACACCTTTCCTCACTTGGCCTTCAAAGCTTCGCCGTATTTACCAACTCTCCTTCAGAACACGAAGTGTAGTTCCTTCATGAGCGCGCTTTATGCTCTGCTGGGCCTGAATAAATTTCATGAATGCTAGCAATTGTGTTAGGCGACCAGTACGAGTTATATTGCCTTTGTTCAGGCCGCGAAAACGATATCAAAGCATTTTCAGCACTTAAAACCGAAACGAAATACCTATGCAAATGGTGTGTTAGTTTATAATTTCAGGCGCCGCTTTTGTGTCGACTATCGTCTCACCTATTTCCTTTTTCTTGATTTAATGAAAACTCGCGAAATAAACACTTAGCGGATCTTAAAAACATGAGCTATGTAATCTGAGATCACTCCAAATACCTTCCTGTCTCAACAGCCATCAGCCCAATAAACGAGAAATGGTCAACGACGGAGCTAAAAAGAATCCAATCAATTTGTTAAGTTGAATGCCAAAGTTTCGCGATGGTCAAAACAAAATCTTTCCTAGATTTATAGAAGTATACCAGCTCATACTTTACAACTTTTAAACACTTGGATTAGTTGACGACAGGTCCATCACCTGAACCAAATTAAATGAGTTAGCCGTTCGATGCAATTGGGACCTATTTTTATTTCGAATGAAGTACAACACGCACTAATTAGCTAACTTTTTAATGAACACTATACATATATTATATTCGGAAATTATAATAGTTTTGTTGCTAAAAATGCTCATGGCAACAAACATCATTATCAGGAAATCACAGTAATGTAAGAGAAATCCGTACAGTGCAAAATTATGTTTAGCGGTCACAAAAACTCAATGGTTTTAGGACGTGCATTCCACTCATCTGAAAATATTGATTAAACTAACAAGTTCCAGTTCCGAGAACAAGGTGTTTTAAATTTTCATTACTACTTATAGATATACTTTTCCAATTTCTTTCACTTATTTCTTCACTTAAAATATTTCGTTTGAATTACAAATTTTGTATTGAACTTTAGACTTTTCTTGCTTTTCTATTGGACTTTGATTTCGGATATTGGCTTTTCTTTTTAATTTTTATTATAATTTCTTGTAAATTTCCTTTTTCAATTCGTTCATAACGTTCTCATACAACAATGTTCTATAAAAAGGTAAATGTAAGTGCGGAAATTTACCGTGACAATATCCCATTGCAAGCGACTTGTACCTTGGTTTAGACGATTCAAAGGTGGTGATTTGGACTTGAAAAACAAAGAACGTCGAGGCCATCCGAAAAATTATGAAGATTGCAAGCATTGTTGGATGAAGAAATATTTGCACTTGGCTGAAAGCTCTTTCCTTACCCTCCGAACTCATCAGACTTCGGCCTTTCCGACCCCCATTTTATTTCAATCGATGTCTCACGCACTTTCTACGAAACACTTCAACTATCACGGCGACGTCAAACATATGAATTGATGGACTGGATCGCCTCAAAAGAAGTACGGTTTTTCTGAGAAGGCATCCCCAAATTTCCAGAGAGACGAGGCAAATGTGTAAACTAATATATACAATACCCAAGGAAATTTGGAGCAATTTTTCTACGAATAACTAAATATTGGGTATTTGTATTTTATATTTGGGAAACATACACTGAACTACTACGGCACGCAAGTTGGTTTTCCCAAGGTCATATAGGTCCCTTGTTAGATTGTTTTCCGCTACTCTTTCTCTCGCAATTCACTTTCAAATTTAAGAAGAACTCTATGACGGTTTTACTTGTAGTCAATACACCTCCTTGATTAACTATTGCAGTACTTTTTCCTTCTCTAATACTCTTTATTAAGTTAAACTATTCTTTTAAATCTATTTAAAACGAAAAATATAAAATAAAACTAGTATAATTCCTAACAAAGCTACATAAGAGTTCACAACTATGTATTCAGCTATTAATTCATTATAACTGCATCTTTATATGTATGTATTATACATACCATTTTCATTTTGCGTCGCTAATAAAGCAAAAGTAATCGCAGTCTTCTTTAAAGATCAATTAAAAAATAAATTGAAGTGAAATTTTCAAAAAGTGCCTAAACAAAAATTTATTTATGCACAACTGACCTTCAGACATTGGATGATTGGAGGAAACGTGCAAAAAATTCAAATAACAACACCCGTCCCGGTCCCGCATGACTAAATTCTAAATTTATCTGGTTGCAAACATATGTCTGGAACAAATTATATTTTATTTGCTATCAATTCTGTTTCGTCGAGCACAAAATTGAAAGATTTAAAATATCAGAAAATGTTGTTGTTTGTTAGCATCTCGATAAGATCTCTATCAGAGTATAGACTACAAACTATACAACTCTTTTGAAAATGCATTTAGCCTGAGATTCTTGGGAAATTTGGTCAATTGAATGCAATTTTTGCCAGCATATCACCGCCTCCGTCGCCAGTAAGGCACTGGCCCCAATTTAAAGGAATTAGGGAAATTCGAGGTTGTTGCGATGGGATGCATGGAAGCGTAAAAGAAGATGTGGAAGATAAACTAATTTAGGATATTCCCGAGGGATATATGCAAAATAAGAAAACTGCACTGTCAGTCAATACAAGCTTGGCGAAATGAAATATTTTGAAAATAAATCTGTATAAAATGTGCACACTATTCACCTGTAACTGCAGCAAAATTTGCCATGTGTACGAGTACATGTGGCGGGGCTTTGGGGCACAAGCGGAAATTCTGAAATGACAGGAACAGAGTAGGGAATCTCTAAAATAACCTGACAGGCGATGATTAAATAAAAAGGAAAGTTGACAGTGTGGAATTCAGCCGTCTACAACTACTTACTACTTCCTTTCTGCTCAGGGGGTGGATGTTTCAAGTTTCCGGATACCCAAGCAATGGCAGGAGCAGCCGGCTGCAAGGCTCGCTCGACGGGTTGGTTGCGCCTTTCTGCTTTTCAATGTTTTGTGACTGATTTTAAGTTCTTATTGCGACTTTTACATGGATTTCCCATTCTCTCGATTAAGATGGAATGCACCGATCAGGCAGCGGGGGCGCCAACATGGAACAGGGAAAATATTTTGTAATTCGTCTGCCGGAAACTTCTAACAATTCTATGAAAATTCCAGCCAGAACCAACAGAACCAAGGAGAAATTTTCCAAGATTTTTATTTGATTTGGGCAACGACGACATATGGGCACAAGACGTATTTCATAATTGGATTGTCTTCAAAAAACATTCCTCGAGGATATTTGGATTCCTCCTTCCTGGCATTTAAAATGCTTCCTCCTACTGGCGCCATTTATGCACGTCTCTCTTAGTTTTTACCTCGTCCAGACGGAAGTTTTTTAGAAAATGGAATATTTAGTCTTTAAGAGTATTGAAACGGTTATTACTGGGGTATTTGCCAAGTACATTTTCTGTGTGTGGAGAGGTAGGCACTTGTACCAACCGACGAATTACGATAAAACGCGTAATTGTGAAAATTAACCGAAGAGTACCAAAGTAGTCTCTGCTGAGTGTCACCCACTTCGTTTTAATAACTTTCTGTTAGTCATAATTAGTGACTACACTTCCGCCACAGATGTCTACATATAGAGGGAATAGAGGGGATTCCACTTCGAATACTAAATTGCAGCCCAAGTAGTAAGACTGTAGTAACTTCCTTGAAATTGCGGCACTCGATTCAGATGGCTAGTCGAGCTAGTGTAAGAAACTGGTATTTTTTGGTGGCTTTTTTTTTAAGGAGCTTCAAAATTCCATTGAAAGCTCTTTCGTAGGCCCTATAATTTTGTGAGCAGATAAATTGCTGTAATAAATTCCGGGAAACTCCTCTTCTCCCTGGAATTATGAAGCATATTAACACAAACATTATGATTGAAACAAAAATGTTTTCTTTAAATAGCCATAATATTACATTTTAAAGAAATATTACCAAGCCAACGCGTAAGTTATGAAGCAAACAAGTTATAATAATAAATCATCTTATATTAGATAGTTTTTGTGAACTGAAAAACCAGCAGAGAACGTTGCTACCAATTTCAAAAAATAAATAACAATTCATTATTCACAGTCATTATTAACTCTTTCCCTGCTCTACCAGTTCTATAAGGACTTCAAGCGCAGCCTGAAGAAGAAATACACCATCAACAACTGCTAGCTAAAAAGGTACAACCGCTGCAACCCAACCAATTGGCTCAATTCTGGACCTCAGAGATGTAGGATGCTGCAGCCCACAACCTCCCAGAAGCACTGGCCTCAGGAGAAGGAATAAAACATTACTTAGAATTAAGAGTCGTAATAACAGAGGTCAGTCAATGATCTAATCCTTATGTAAAACAAACTTATAAGTGCTAATAAAAAACAAAATTATTAACTCTTAAGGTATATATGAGGAGTAGCGAAATTTGTGCCTAGATATCTATACTCGAACTTGGAAAAAAATCTCGTCTACTCTGCATTTCATATTAGTTTTGACTTGATTAACCGAATAATTATATGCTATTTTCCTTTTCGGTTTATTGACGAAATAAAGACTGTATTGTACGGATATATGTATGCCATTGGTTCTGAAAGTTCATAAATTTTAGTGGATCGTGTGACCTAAAAAGAATGTCAAGAGATTGTCTGTGCAATAATCAATAAATTACTTTCTTTGTATTGTTTTCAATTTGATCTCGAATCAAATGATGATTAATCGATTATTTTAAAATACTTGCTATCTCTTCTTTCGCATGGTAAAACATTTTTTTCAACTTAATCTTAATATTATAATATATATATAAATGAGACATTTTGTGATTTTGGATGTTTGTTACTTAATAACGGTAAAACGTCTCAACGGATGTGAATGAAATTTAGCGCACTGGTAGAATAGAGTTCCTAGAATAAGAGATAAAGTCTCAAAGTGGCACATCCAAGATGGGGGTCAATAATTATAAATTTAAAAAATTTCCTTAAAAATTGATATTTGGAGGTTTTTTGAGATCCTGATTGCGAATCTACTTTCGAAATTTAAAAATTCAAAATGGCGACCGATTTTTATAAAATTCATGCGATTTCATAATAGTGTTTTAGTTCTGATTAGACACTAATCCGATTTCAATTACCCTTTGTTTTTTATTATACTCCTGTCTTTGTTAATAATGAAATCCTGCCTGAAGTAATGTAAACAAATTAAGAAGCACATAAAACAGTTTCTGCTCATTTTCAGCATCCTTTTAGAATAGAATATTAATCGTTGCTATCTGCTATCTACGGAATAATTAAATGGGAAAATTTTCGCTACTAATTTCTCAAGTTTTTAAGTACCTCTGCCAACTGAACCGCATAAGTAACCAAAAAAGCCAAGCACAATGCACTCCAATGCAAAACCGTGAGAAGATTTCACATTCCTTCATCCCTCTATACCCTTTTATTTCTTCAGCTTTTGTTTCTCCGAGCACTGATTCTGTATAGAAGCTTTAAAAGTTTCATAAAATTTGCATACAACCAACTTTTTGAAATGAGTTTGCAATAAAATCCTGCGAAATTATTCACGTGTCAACAGCACCCTGGTGTCTTTCGATACACTTGGCTTTCATCGAAGGCAAAAGACTTAAGAATTTCACCAAGAAATTAAGTTTGCCTAAGGCAAGGACAAAAAGGGTGTTTTCATTTTTAGACGAGTTGGGGTTCACATCTCAATGTGCGGGGAAGCTGGGGCCACAGCCGGCTAGCCATA
Organism: Philonicus albiceps; assembly: GCA_963969385.1. Taxonomy (NCBI): domain Eukaryota; kingdom Metazoa; phylum Arthropoda; class Insecta; order Diptera; family Asilidae; genus Philonicus; species Philonicus albiceps. The sequence goes on along the minus strand of OZ017773.1, from coordinate 22,239,515 downwards.
ATTTGTTACCGACACCCAGTTATTTTCAAGGATTTAAAATTTTCTCATGAAGATGACCATCTGATTAAGGAGATTATGCAAAAGGGAAAGGATTTATGTTACGGAGAGCCTCCTTCCGCAGAGATCAGCCACTCGCTGTGAAATAAATTAAAGGGCGGGCGAGTCAAGGCAGTATCTTTCAAGGAAAGGCAACCCCTTTCCTTTTTTTAAATAGAATACGACTGTTTGCATTCTAATGAATTTCCTTTAATTGGTTTAGTAACTAAACGCCGTCGGGATTTAATTTTTGCTGATAAGCATTCGAAACGAAATCTGAAACAACACAAATTTTAGCTGAGGGGTAGTGTAGGGGACAACCTTTAATTTTAGTTGAAAACGCTTCACGCAAAAGGAATTAAATTTGTTTCATAACCTAACTATAGTCGCCTCCGCAGATGTTTTACGTCAATTACGTTAATTTAATAATAAATAATAATTAATAAATACAAAAGTCAAAATACATCTGATCGTCCAAAAGATACATATACTTAGTAATTCAAAAATAAGAAGCGGACATTTTCATTAAGGTGTCAGAACTGAATTTACAATGCACACAAGAGTTCATTAAAATGAATTTATTCAATTATTTCAAATAATTTCACTTACAGACATTTAATATTACTGAATACAATTGAAAACTCTCTCATTAGTTAAGGAAATCAGATTTAAAATCCTTGAAATTTAGCCTATATTAATTTCCACAATATAAATTTCCTATAATTTCATAAAATACGTATCTTAAAATGTTTATCAAATTTTACATTAAAATTGAAAAAATTACAAAAGCTATAGTACTTTTATTTAGCTGATCAAACGCTCCTTTATTAACATATGCAACAGATTACAAAATTAAATAAAACCTTTTGGTCTTAAACCCTCGTTATGTTTGGTAACAATGTGTTGACTAAAATATATCTAATTAGATATTCTTAAGCATCCTAAAATGCTGTAGGGGGTTTTAGGGAATTAAATTAAAAAATTAGTCTTTTCCATATAAGATTTTTGACAAAACTCTCCATTATTCAACGAAAATTTCGATTAATTTTGACTTTGAACCTCCATAACTCTAACATTTAATAATGGATCCTAAGAAGTGAAATGAATGAAGAATCAAGAATAAATGTTTGCCAAGGACACTCCAAAGAGTCGATTGGCATAGTATTTCCTACGGTAGAATCAGAACACCCTGTTTAACTTAAACATTGGTGACTATTTTTATGACCATTTGCGCTATATTTGACAAAAAAATCTGGGTCAAAATCATATTTGTTGTATATTTTAAACACCTTAAAGCGGTTTTGCTATTTTCTGTGTAAATAAAAGAATTTATAGTTTAAACAAAAAAATTTAGAAAATCACTCCCAAATGCCTGCCTATACGCTCAACTGAAATAGTGCATCAAAAGATACACCCCCCACGAAATAAAAATTTAAAAATGTTTCATAAAACCCTACTTTAATACTCTTAACCAGTTAGCTGTTTTTGACGAGTATATTCGTCATGGAAAAAAGTGCAAATCTTTTAATTATGACGAGTATATTCGACATGGGTGAAAAATAAGAGTTTGCAGTTAATATTCCATATGAAACATACTTTGTAATTGGGGAGTATACTCGTCATCGCTTAATTTGTTCGATATAATATAGAAATAAATACATTTTCCAAAAAGTTTGAAACAGTTAACTGGTTAAAATGGTTGGTTTTAGATACTTCGACATTTCATACCGCAATTACAAATAACTTTGGTTACAGTTTTTGCTCTGAGATACTAAACAATTGAAACAACAGAAAATAAGTAAAAGTACAAATATGTATAATTTTTGATTACCATTAACGTAGCTTAATCTGAAGCAATCTATTGCTGAGTTCATATTTAATAGATCCTAAAAACAGTCAGCAAAACATTCAAATCTATTTTAGAACACTGAATGTGAAATCGGAACATGTAAGCGACATATGAATTATTTCAGCAACACTATGGCTCCCATATTTATGAGCATGCTACTCGCCCTTCACGAATCAAATGTTCTTTTTTTAGAACATATTATAACAATGTAGAGGAACTTTCTGTCTCAGATCATTTATATTATATATGCTGTTAGCTGCTATGCGAAATTAGCTTTCGATACAGTTTTCTCTTTATATAATTTTGAAGGTGTTGTTGGATCGATTCAAACATTTTAAAGTAACTAATTCTTTAAAAAATAAACTAACTCGATTTCATTGAGAGGAAAACTTATGTAAAATTGTTAAAAATTTGTAAGTAAAACAATCAAAAAAGCTTAAGCAAAGCGAAAAACTTTGGTAAATTTGTTTCGGTAATTTGGGCACTTTAAGCAATTTTATACTGAAAGCTCCGGGGAACTTACTAAAAACTTCATCAAACATATGCAAACAGAATTTATGTTTTACATCATATTGTAATAAGGCATAAATAATGTTCCAAACATTCTAATTATAATTTAAGAAAGTTTCAAGGTGGATTATAAATGCCCTCCTTTGCCATCCCTCTTCCGTTCGCCAACTCATACGTATTTCTGGCAAAAACTGGTATAAAAAATATGTTATTAATACCTACTGTAGGTAGTATTTGCCCCCACTTGTTCCCCTCTTTTAGAGTTTTAACCGAGCCTACACGGGCACTTGGTTTCCACCCGAATAATCGTGACATCTGTGGCAGAAATACCAAATCAAACCACATTAATGAAATCAGGCTTAATGTTCCGAATCTATCTGCCTCGGCGAACGAGCCACATTCTTTTTGCCAGTCAACCGCTCGGCTAGCAAAAGTGTAACAGTACATATACAGGGTGTTTTATATAGCGTCTGCCAAAATAAGTGGAATAAAGGATCTGACATAGACAAACAAAAAATCATATAATAGGGTGGGAGTCATCTAAACCGTGTAGGAGTTACAGAGTGATTCAAACGTTCGAATTTTTCTTGTTATTGTCATCATTAATTTATTTTTATCTTTTAATCTATCCACCGCAACAACACTCACTTTCAAAAGTAAAAAAAAGTCTTTCATTCAGGAGAAACCTGAAACCAGCTTAGACTAAAACAACAAAATATAAGGGAAATTTTGACTATGAATCATTTCGTAAGGCATTCATTAAATGCTGAACAATCTTTTTCATGCTTTTCTCATTTTTTTCTCTCGCGAGATATTTACGTTGAAATTTAACCAAGTAATACACAGGATAGTGAGCCGAATAGTTAAGGTTTACTAGCAAAATAAATTAAAAAATTGTATACGTCTTCGAAACACATACTAGCAATATATAAGAGTTAATCGTTGATCACATATAAGTTTTCTTTAATCGTATAATGAAGTTGTATTTATTTATATTATATACTATATTATATCTATAATATTATAATAAACGATTTTTTTTTAGCTTAAACTTATCACAAGTAGAAAAACCTCTAATACTTACTGCAAGTTATTTTTAATCATTTTTCTTTTTAAATGTTTTAAAGACGTGAATATAACTGTCATACCTTAAAAATATTAGTTAGTTTTCATTCCATATTGCGATTAAGAGTATAGCAATGCGTATTTATCGGCAATTGTCTATTTTTCTATCCTATTTTTCTGAATGGATTGGAACATAAAATAAACGTTTGACTTCTTTTAAAATATGTTTAGGTCAGATTTTCCAATTAATATTTCGACTAACTTCTAACTAAGCTAGCTCAATGAAATTTTATTCACGTATATATGTAAGTCCGTTGGCATTACATTGTCAGTAGTATATCTAATCTCGTTTTTAACACATTGTTGACTGGAGACGTCGTACGACATCTTTTGCTAGCCATACGATACCCACGTCAATTTCTACATAAAAGCCTTGGCCAATAATAGGTCTGTTTGTTGAGCAACATTGATAAGCCTCATGGCGACACTAGCCACACCGAGAAGCACTGAAAGCATTCAATGTGACTTTTAATAACAATTAGCAATGAAATTTGTGTTTTATGACTTAAAATAACCTTGTCAAGTATTATAATATAAATAATTTATCTAATTTAATTATTATATTAATTTAATGGAACGCTAATTATTTTATCAATTAAATTACGCTAGTCCTTGGATAATATAATTGATAAAATTAATCTCTTCAGGGATACTGGCACAAATGTGTACGCTTAATTTTTTAGAAACTAGAAAAAATTTAAAATCTGTTACGGCAAAAACTTTGTAGTATAGCAGCATGGACAATAATTTATTCTACTTGGAACTTACTGCTTTAAAAATATTTCAAAGTTGTTCCTGATTGCAAAATTTCTTTTCCTTTACGACTTTTATTCACAATACTACTTTTACTACTCTTAAACGCAATGTTACTATATTTAAACACTTTTACTAACTTTATATAAATTCAGTTGGCATCAAATTCAAAACGCAACTGATAGCTCTATTTTCCTTCTTATTTGCTCTTTTAGAAGAGTTCGATAAGATACCAAAACCCAGGACGCCTTAGGTTTTTTTTAACAATTCTAAGTTCGCCACGGGTAACCATGTGGCACCTCAGGTAACCACAGATCTTTTTTAATTACTTTCTCATCGAACAGACCTAATGTGTAACATGACGGACGCCCCAATATGGCAAATTACCTTTTTATTTACAACCTCCTTGATATGGGTATAAAAATGAAGAGTTTGACGAGTAGAATGCGAAAAACTATCTAACATCACTTTAAATCCTATATTGCTACTAATCTTGCTGGCCAATTTTGAACCACTTCCCGATATCGGAATGACACACAATTTTAAGTCCACATGTATAGGGTGATATTGAATAAGCTTAATGTAGATATAATTAGAAGTCTCAATGAATATGATTAGCAAGCTCGATATGTGTAAAATAACACATTGAAAACCCGTGTTGGTACAATGTACAAAGCAGAAGACTAAAAAGGAAATTGTGTATTTAAATTTTGTTATTTTTAAAAGAACATATATTTTAATAAGCGCAGATACTTTTCTTCATATCAGAAATTAACGATTTTTGTTGTACAGAAATAAAATGATGCGTTACAGAAACAAATTAAAAAATGGTCTCACATATTTTAAGATTTTAAATTAATACATAATATTTGGAAAGTAGAAGCTTTGGGGCGGTCAATAATTGTGAAATAGTGTTATATCATATTATTATTGGCTGTGCAGCAATTAACATTTGCCCTGTTTAAAAGCACGAACGTAATTACGAAAGCAATGAAGTCATTGGCCACACTCTCCTACCTGCAACATGTCCCATGAGAAGTCCTACTTAATTCCCTTCACAACGGAAAAATGCGAGGAAACCGCTGGAACTGGAGCTAGCCCAAGCCCGCCTCCGGGAGATATTTTATTAAAATAACCGCAACTATCAGTGATTGCATTAATTTATGATAACAAGCAGAAACTTTTCGACGAAACAATACACGAGCGGAAAGTTGGTTCCGCTCCTCTGGTGGTCCGAGGATGTTAATTGTCGCGAAAAGTTCACCTCTCGCCCGTAACCGCTTTAATTAGCGAATTAAAACATCATTACCCTCAGAAGTGCCGTGAAGTGGTGGTTAGCACGGTACAATTATGTCACCAGGACTAACAATTACATTTTTCCGCATATTTCAGCTTTTCAGGAGTAGTTCCGAACACCCACTTTCTATCTAGTTGTTCATGTGCTAGGGAAAGCCTCCTTGTTTTCAGTTTGCTACAAAGCCACGAAAAATGCAATTAAAGTGCGAAATAATTACAAAAATGACACAATCTGAACATGATAAATCACGGGGAATTACTAATTTGAACGAAATCGACATCGTCATAAATGGAAAAAATGACTCGGCATATCCGCTACGTACGAACTAACCAGGTGAAATGGGCCCTCAAAAGGGAAATGCCGCATTAGCAAGTATCAGGCCAAGGGGCAAAGTGGGGATGTATTTCTGATTTGAACGCCACGAAAGGGTTAATTGCATAAAAGTGAACAAAGAGATTTTGTAGCTCTCTACCTTCGAAGGGGAACCTCACAGGAGACGTCCTGGCGGTGTAGAAAAGTCGTTGTCGTTGTCAACGTGTCGTACTCGTACTATCTCATTTTTAGTACTCAACCCTCCCTTACTTTTTTCATTTACTTCTTCACTACGGTTTGTGGGTGGCTGGTTGAATTTTTAGCGGATATGGTACACGGTTTCACTTCTTTAGCACTATGTTGCGGTTACAGTCCCTATGACTTGCTTTGAGCTGTTACTCATCTCTTATTTCAGAATACAGTACCTTCTGTTTTTCCACAGAAACTTGCTTAGCTTCAGCATCGTTAGGTGAATTCAATGCTTTTTATTTTCAATACGCTTGCTTAAAGCGGGCGACTGAATTCTAAAGGAGGGCGTTTGCAAAAAAAACCGCAGACTAGAAAGACTTAATTACATTTGGATGAAAAAGTGAGTGGCCCAAATTACATTGAAATTAGAAAATATTTTTGAATTCCATAGGGGCCCTGCATGAATTGCAAAAGGCCCTATGAGTATGTATAGGGAAGAAGTCGTTTTAAAGACTCACTTATTCAAGCTCCAATCGAGCCTTACTATGCAATTAGGCTAATATGCCGTCTCTTGATTAACGACCTACTTTCTCATTAATTTCCATTTCAAACATATTTTGGAGAGACTCGATCAAAAACATAATTTTCAAAAATGTCCTCTTTATATTTAAACTAGCCCAGTTTCATCAGGTGATCGTAAATATGGAACTATTATATTTATTTAAAAACTTCTCAAATGCTTATGTTTGACGCTTAACCTCATTTAGGAGTGTTACTAAAATCTTGTAGATGTAATATAGAACCATACTACAAAACTTATATATGTATTCAGGTTGTTTTCATTGTTTTTTTTTTTTTTGTATATTTTTTTCTTGTATCGTTGCATTTGTCAAGTAAATTAAAACTGAATTTTTTTACTTTAATTTAATTTTTTTATTTATTAATTACAATTTTATTTATTACCTATTCCCGATATAAATTATCGTTTACCTTACCATTTTGTCACACATCTAAATACTCAATATTTGGTTGTTGGGCATTAATTCAACAACCCTATTGCAGTAAATCAATTATATATCATAAAATTACAATTTTGGTTGTGAATCTTGAATTCACAAATTTTTCCAGTAAATTCGAAATGAATATTACCGAATTAGTTTTATGAGAACTCTCAAAAAATACCTAAAATTTCAAAAATCATGGTCGCCATATTGGATCCGCCATTTTGATTGCCACATTGTAATACTATAAATTCGAAATATTTTGCCTCAAAATACTTTTCCTTATTTTCATTTAATTGTGTTCGCAATTTCGAATTTCCAAATTTTGATTGAAAATTTGAAAATAAGTGGGCTCAGAATAACCTTAGTACCAAATTTCGGTTAAATTGGATGATTTCAAAATTTGTTTTTCGCCATATTGGGTCCGTCATCTTGTCTTTCATTTTAAAAGTAAATTCGAAAAAAGTATCACCGATTTACCTCCACAGTAATTTGCAATCCAATCCTTTCAGAATTTAAAAAAATTAGTCGCCAGATTCGAAATTATTGGTCTAAATGTACCCTTTTTAACCATTTTCACCTAACGCATGCTTGTTATAATTTTTACCTGAAGAAAAAAATAATAGTAACCCTATCTGCATTTAACTTTAATAGAAATCTGATGCGGATAAGATAACACATATATTTATTTATTTATCGCTTATTACAAGCTACAATAAATTTAAAACTAATTAACAAAAAAGATTACAATTAAGGTAAAACAAATAATAAATTAAAATTAGAGAGCGGGAATGATAAGGCACATGAGAAGATGGAAAAGAAAAAAGAAAACAGGCAACATTAGGAGGAACAAATTTGGCGAGAAATGCTTATATGTTTAATAGTTGTCCTTAGTTTTGTTATAAAAATTTGTTTAAAGTGTGCTAAAATTTAATGCATTTTTTCTAGTGCTTCGTTTTCCGTATCAAAATTTGATTCTTTCGTAAATGTAAAGGCATCACCTTAGAAGGCGCTTAAAATCCCATATCATAGTGAAAATTGCCATTTATTTTTTATTTTTTCTTCGAAAAATTAAGGATGAAATGTTGTTTCCCAAAAATTCCGCCTACGCTATTTAAAAAAGCGACCTCAAAAATGAACATAGCTGAACGAAGAAGAATATGGCTTACTCGATCCTTGCTCACCTTCTTTCATCAAATAAGTACGAGGTTGAAATCAACACATTTGGTCGTTGAAGGCTTAAATGTTGTAATGTTATATGTTATGCTATAATCTTTCTTTTATATTTAAACATTGTTTTGTTCAAAACGAGATATGATAGAACATTTTCCTTTTTATGTTCATATTTATCACTAAAAACGATAACATACAATAAACAATAAAAAAGGTTTTTCTAACCAAATTTAACAGACCTATGTAATTAATTGAAATTAAATCTCTGCGCCACTTGCAGGCACAACACACCAGTCAAGTGAAGTTAAGTCCAGCGAGTTCTTCCGCTAGGAATTCAATTTATTGTAAAATATACAGATTTAAGCTTTATCTAATAATTTTTTATGTTTTCGGATATGCAGAAACGAAGTCTTACGATTACCAAAACGAATTCCGACGTACCTATTTAATTATTATAAATTGTTCAATATCCATTTGCATGCAATATTTCGTTAAAGCTCAAATGTAGTAAATTCTTTATCGAACATAAAGTTAATGTTTGTTTATTAAAAAAGATGTATATATTACTAAAAATATATTTACTGGTTTGTTTTAAACATGTTATAATTGCACAGTTCTTAGCTCTGCATCGCATTTATTTATATGTTTTTTTTATTATTGTATACGATATCTAAAACTGATTCATAGTACACAGACACCATTTTTGAATATAATAATAAAATTTCACAATTAATAATTGTGGATTAAAAATTGTATGCCTTATGTTAATTCAAATTCAATTTCTCATCTGGAGAATTAGGCGCTTTTTAGCCGATAAATCTGAATAACTACTCTGAGAAAAATCTAAATTGCAAAATTATCTATATAGCATTATACCAGCTTTATTGGAAAATCAACTATAATTAGAAATTCTATTTAATAATATATAACGCAAAATCCCTTTAAGTGTTTTACTATGTAGCTTGTATTAAGCGAAATAAATAAATAAATCCCATACAGACAGACATAAATTTCAAATGTAAATACTCATAATTTTTCTTAAAATTGTTTTCTTTGGTAGACAAGCGCAACAAATCCCATTTTGAGGCTAAAAAATTAATAAGAAATAAGGGATACGCAATAATAACATTATTAATATGAACTTGGATATTAACAAACACGGCAATATAAAACACACAGTAGATCACAAAATAACCTATGTAGCGATATAATATAAGTATAGTCATCCCATGCAAATTTTTCTATAAAAATTTCTCCTAATGCCTTTATTATTATTATAGCCCTTTCAGAACTACAAATGTGTTATACATTATGATGCCAAATACCATAAACTATTTCTATTCCAAAATCGCGGATATATATAGGAGTGAATTTATACTATGGTTTTTCATGGTAAAATTTCTTTCAATTACAATTCTCTCAGAGAAAATCCATAGATTTTGAAGAAGCTAAGAATTGTGGAATTTCAACTACGAAAATAATATTCTTATTGCTTTATTTAATAAACAAAGCATTATTTGTAAGCATGCCAAAATAAATGGCCGTTAAAAAAAATAAACGTTTGATCAATAAGGTATTAATTTTCCGTTTGCTAAACAGACATTTTTAAATCATTAAACCTTAAGTACCCCTACCCATATATGCGCATGATATAAATATATGGACATAGTCTTATATCATAATAAAGCTAGTCAGATAAATCCGGATAAAACAACTACTTCCAGTTACTAACTAGCGATCAACAAAATATATACATACGAGAACATACCATATGTACTACCTTACCGGTCTCGGAGCAAATGGAATGCTAGCCAGTTGATAGGTTTGGGCGTGAAATAGGAATAAGCAACTTATTTTCCCATTTTTAATATTAGTAAACACATTACTTTTGAACATTTAATCATCACAATATTTAAAGTTATGGGGACCTGAGTGATTTCAAGTTATATCCTACAATGAAGTTAGTTGGAAATTTGAGATAGACTGTTTATGCGAAAAAATATTGTTAATCTTGTTTTTGTACAACGAAAGAAGCAATTGTAATAAATATGAAATTGGTGCTGAAGCATGGAATTTATTCAAGAGGTTCTCTCTAGATAAAGGTCTTCTTTGTGGGCGACACATCATCAAAAATATTTTCATGACAACAGAAAAAATGGAGTAAATTTAAGGAACTCCGACATCTCAAATTTGTTCGCAAGAAATATTACGGAATGACAAAGTGGGCATCATCCATTCATAGTGCGCCCTAAATCAAAAGGTCCACAGTAGTTGTTAGCACACTTCTAAGGGCCGAGTCGAATCGGGGGCTCCCCAGTCCGGCCGAAACGTAAACAGACTCCAGTCCAGACCGCCGCATCCGTCGAAATGGAGATTTCCGTCCCAATTGAGACATCCTCCAATGCCGAAGAAACTATTTGACGATGCGGCGCGCGCTGTATAGCTGCCACCAGAGACGTTGACTCACATTTCAGCGGTGGTGCCGCGTCGTGGCCGTCTTATTTTTAGCGTAGCGAATGGGACTAAGGACAAAACGACTATTCCACGATTTTGCAAAAATAAAATTGGGAAAATTTTGTAATAATCTAAAAATACCCAGAGGTAGGCAGTAGGACCGCAGTAGCACCAACGGGGAAAGATGGGGCTTAGGCGAAATAATATTGCACAGGTCGGGGAATATATGTAAATGTGTAGCAATGTGGCAAACGTCCAAATTGTACAGGGGCCGATAGAGCATACACCAGTTCAGCAGTTCGACGATGGCATCCAGAAGAGGAGGCCCCCAAATAATTCTGCAAGTTTCCGGCCCCCGTCGCCTTTTCCCAAGATTAGATTTTTCATTTTCTGTCGTGGATTTCCCCAGTGGCCGACCTCATTCTGGCACTGGTTTTGGACGCCTCCACACACCCACCCCGAGACTAAAATCAGCGCCAAGCAAACCCTTGAAGGCGCCCTTTTTACCATACCTGTGGAATATGCTGCGAACAGCAGAATTATTATTCCGAGAGCTCTGGTTACGCTACTCATTATTTCTATGATCGGTGGGTGATGGGCAGCTAGCTAACTCAAATCCCTGATTTTTGGTCTCGATCCTTCTGGAGCCCACCGGCGGGCGCCCCTTCTAGGTTCCTGTGCAAATACTGCCGATACTGTCGACTCCTTGACACTCCCGACTTGGCCGACTCTGGACCACGGGCATGTATATTTCACTTCACCAAATCTTTATCAACAGTTTGCACTTAATTAGGTTCGTTTCCGGTCCCAGTCCCGGTCCCGTAGCGCACCCGGCACTTAAATATTTAGCTTGCCCAATGGTTGAAGCGGAAGTATACTGGAGCAAGTCCCTCGCACAATATCCCAACTCGCAATTAGCATACAACTGAAAATTCCGCCAAGCACTCGCTGACTTCGATTTTCAAATACCCAATTCAATAAAGAAGGAACAGGGAACACCATTCACCAGCCCGAACGTCGTGATAGTCTAGAGACGACGGCAACGATTACGAGATTGCGACGAACGACGACGACGGAGCACCTCACAGCAGAGCCACACTGACAACACTCCTACAACAGCGAGCTCTCGGCAAGACGGTTCCTTCACACTGCGCCTTAGCTTGGCCCGATCCGAGCTAAAATTCAAATATTCCGCGCGCCGCGCCATGCGAGTGTTCACCACCGGCACCGGAGGAGTCGTCGTGCCCTGCGAGCTCTGGAAGAAGAACGGAAGCTTTCCGGTTCGTGGGTGCGCGCAAAAGAGACAAAACACAAACAAAACGTACTATGCATGACTGCCTTGCTTGCCAGATATGCCGGTGTGCGTACGGTGCAAGACCATCTGAAACCGGGAGCCGGGTGAAGAATTGGCAGACCGGAACCGCGCTACCCTCGCCTGAGCCTGAACTATAAACGGTATAACTATCCCAAGGTAGGCAGCAGATGTACTATTGGCGGGAATCAACCCCAATATGGTAATAGAAAGCCAGCGGCTACAAGAGGCTACACCTAAACTGAAACCCCAAGAAGAAAGTACTTAGAAGCAAATATTACATGCTCACTAATCTGTAAGGCGCTAAATAAAAATTTAATTCAATTCCGTCTACCGACATTGGTATGTAGATAACAGAACAAAAAACACTTAGATAAACATTAATTACTCACCATGTACAATAGCACAGCAAGTGTGCTCTGTAAAGTAAGCACCCCGTTAAAAAAAATTTATAAAAAGTACAATCTAATAGGTCAAAAATTGGTCATAATAGACCACTTAGTCCCATTAATAAATCAATGATAGAATACCAGATAGTTTTAAAAAAGTTTTGAATATTTTCAAGGTCATTTAAAATATTTGGCACCCTAATGATGATTAAAAAGAAAAGAAAACAATATAGAGGTTATGTGATTCTAATTGGTTAGCTAAAATTAATAAGTGGTCAGCCCGGAAAACCTCGGGTCCTAAAAGCTAGGAACCCTTATTCGTCCGTGTGCATGTCACAGCTGTTTTACTCGCAAACTATAAGTGCTATAAATCTAAAATTTATTTATACATATTTATAATGCCACCAAGTTATGAAATAAAGGTTTTGAAAAAAAAAAAATTGTTTGTGGTACCTCCTCTTATGACCAGCTTCAACAATTTTGGGGTCATCCTGTTTGATACGTCCAGTATTCTCTAATACTTAGTAGAGAATAGCCAGTATCCCTACTGGGATATTTTAATTCTTAATAGGTTCTCATGGGGGCCTTGAGAGCTCAGTTGGTAGTATGGCGCTATGACGGTCAGGCAGCTTACACCTAGAGTGAGTTCGCCTTCCACCAGCCCCTAGTTAAAAGAGGTGACACAATGGGCCTGAATGTTGTCTTCCGATAACCGAACAGCCAAATCAGCCTAACTTAACGTACTTGTATTCAAAAAAATTCATATGGTACATAATAGTTAATTATTACCGTAGTATCCACTCCTTCATAATAAAGAATTAAAAATAACTGATTTTCACGCCTCCTATAAGAGTATTCATATTAAAAATGCAATAGTTAAATGCGGATTGCTCGCGGTTTGTGTGGTCAATCGTTTTTATGTTTCATTTCCTTCAAGATGTGATCAGCATCAGTTCAGTTGCACATGAACTTTAGTTTATTTGCATACGCTATTGTTTCGCTATTGTATCGTTGAATATATCGTTCAAAAGTAATGAGAATATATGTATAATGAACACACTTTCATTACATGGATCTGTTCAGAAAACATTAAGCTTTAAAATAGTCATTCTTGTTATAGTTACCTATCTCCACCCCCTTCTAGCTAAGCTTCATAACCGAATATATATAAAAAATACTTCTGAAGTATTAATTGGCTTAGTGATCATTCAAACCTAAACGACATACATTTTTATATTCTCCCCTTACATGTAACATGTAGACATTCAACTTGGCGGCCCACTACCTCCAATCAAAGGTTGCGCATCGTTTCATATTAAATATGTATGAAATTTTAGAAATTACTATTTTTTTATAGTAATTGCTAATCTAATACCACGCAAAACATTTCAAATTGGCTAAAATTATATTGTTTAAAAAGTAGATTTCAATCGATATCAACATAACCGCGTTTGTCTGTCTGTGTACTGTTTGTGCGCGATTATCTTAGATTGATTCACGATGTAGGTTTCTTATAATTGATGATTTGAATATTTTGTACAAATTTATTTAGCTATGACCTTCTTTAGGGCGCCGAACAGGAGTTTTATGATAAATATTTAATCAATCTTGGAAGACAGTTTAATTAGCCGCAGGCAAAGTTCCAGGAAAAAGCTAGATAATAAATAAACAAAAAAAAAATTAACACTGTTCACAATATTAAAAAATTTAATTTAAATGCAACGAACCGGATTTTGTTCTTTAATTGTACTTTTACTATACCTTATTTTTTCCCTAAAAAAGGGAGGACCATTGTAGGGATATTTTATAAATATAAATAAATAAAAATGCATAAAGCTTACAAATACTGTTCCGACAATTCCTTTAAATTTACTTTTTTTTTCATACAAAATAATGCATATACACTATACATGTATCATTTTCCATTTATTCAATGGCAAAATGTAATTAGCATGTATTATTAAATACATTGAAAGATCTGACCTAGCCAAACAAAAAATTGTATGGCAAGAGGAAGGGGCTATCTCAACCATTTTGGAGTTACAGGGTGGATCTAATTCCAATTTCCCATGGTATGCACATCACTATTTTATTTTTATCGTTTGATCAACTCAATGCAGCAATATCCAACTAAAGTCAAAAATCTAGTATCCTAATGTTCTTTCCAAAGATGTCGACAATGTTTGTTATCATGATTGTAAGTATATTAAATTTTATTCGCACGGCCGAATGCGGAAAATTACTGAGAGGGCACAGAAGAGTTTAAAGAGGATGTCATTAAAAAATAGAAAAAGAACAAAAAATATCGCCAACCTTTCAAACGAATTTGTGTGTGAGTCGGGCGAAAAAATATCCCGATTTACAATTTCTCGACGGTTTAAGGAAGAAGGAATACGAAACTATCGATGCAGACGAGCTCTTTTATTAAGCCCTGCAAATATAGTATACTACGAAAACTCCGTTGGGCGCAAGAACATCGAAATTTTTATTTCAGCACGATTATTTGGTCTGATGAGTCTGACTTTTGCATTTCAGCCGACCGACCAGAACGTTGTTTAAGAAGAGCAGGAAAGGCTTTAATGGAAGATTGTATCCAAGGAACCCGAAAACAAAAACATGGGAGTATGGTTTGGACATATTTTACAGTACAAGTTGTTGGAGAGATTATCAGAATTATGAAGTAAAAATCAATGATAGCGAGTACACCTGCATTCTTGAATCTGAACTAATAACGACGATTTGATGCTTGGACCTGTCGAAACAATATATTTTCATACATGTAAATGCTCCATGACACAAAACACCACGTTTTAACCTTTCTAGGCAACCAAAACGTCATAGAACTCAAAAATTGCCGTGCATATAGTCCACACATATGGTAAATCCCATAGAAAATTTAAAGAATCCACCGACAGGAAATTATAAAAATCAGAACTGGAGGCTTTAGATGATTTGTGGAATAAAATAAAATTTAATTAGGAACCCATTTCACAAGAGTTTTTACAAAAACTGATAGACTCTGTTCCAAAACAATTGAAAGAAATTATAAAAAATAAAGGTAAATGGATAAAATATTAAATATTCTTGTGAAATATTAGCATATAAATAAATAAATGTAATGTGCTTTACAAAACAACCCCTGCTTTAATACTGTATAAAAACTTTCGCTTTAAAGACCAATTATTACTAGTTTGTTACCTATTAGATGGTAATTTCAATTTTTTAAGTTTCTTTCATTATTTTGCGGAGCCCAGCAAGTATGCACCCTAAGAACAAAGTGTAACCACTATTCTTCAAGCTTCCAACTATATTTGTTTTGATTTGAAAATATGAAAAATCTGAGATTTTAGTTTGTTTTTTTCACAGACGGGCCCGGGATACATAATATTTTAGAAATCAACAAAATTAAATGTTTATTTTCTAAGTAAAAACTAAATGCACCATAAATAATTTATTTGAAGTAGTAATTTTAGTTAAGTAACAAGCAGATAACTTCTTAAACTTAGCTTCAGGGGTTATACTCAGTTAGAATTTTCAAAAAAATCGAATTTATTTTTTTTTTCCGATAAATATTTTCGGAGATATACCGGAATTTGTAAGGCCACATCAGAGTGTTATAAAGCGTGATCCTTCGATTGAATATAGAATTTTAAATTTCATTACTGTATTTACTGCGATAAGTGAATATGTGAAATGTGACTCTTGTGACGGAAAAATAAAATTTGAAACTGCTTCTTCCCGTGGACTTGGTTTTAAAATCGTTGTTGTGTGTGATAATTGTGAAAATAGATGATACCATGTAAGTTGAAGAAAAAAAATTTTAACTATGTGTAAATCACTTCTGAAACTTTAAACGCGTTTTTCTCAAATCGGTATGTTCAAAGTCGGTGATCTCGGTTTCTCAAAAATGGCTTAAGCGACCGGTCTCAAATTTTTACACAATCTTCTTAAATATATTCGTCAGGTATTGAACGAAGGAATAAGATTTAAAAAAATTATTACTATTTTTTTTTAACAATTTGCAATGAAAATTTCAGTCAAAAACGAAAATTTTTTTTCAAATAGACGCCATTTTGTCAAAAATCAATATTTTTATTAGTCCTTCGTTCAATACCTGCATTAATCTATCCCTCAAAGAAATCAACCATTTTTTTTTTTATTTCTGATAATCCAAACCGCCGAAATGGAGATCACCGCCAAGCGCCTCTTTTTGAAGGTCGTTCGGGACATCTACAGGAGCGGTGCACATCAATATTTTTACATGATCGACGCGCTATTGTATTCTTAAAAGTAGGCTATATTTAAATAACAATCACTTGTAATTGATAAATAAAAACTGTTTCTTTAAAAAATTCATAAAAAGACGTCTTTTTTTAGCCTCGCAACTGCGTATAACCCCTTAAATCAAGTCTATTGGCATGTAGCCCCGGACATATATGACTAATTATGACAAACCCGTTCTTTAGCTTTACACTCGTCGCAATAGCAGTAAAGTTGGAAAGGATCTACTATATCCACACAAGCTTCATGCGCCCAATCATTACATTTATGACTAGTCGAGTTTGCGGTTTTCTTTTTATTGGTTATAGCCTTAGTTTAACTAACTTTCTCTTGTAGCGCATTTTTAAATGGTAGTGATGTGAAAATCTCGCTTTTTCATGTTTTCCGCGAACGCGTCACGTTTCTTCACTTGCAATCGTCATCACTGATTTAAATATGTAGTTACGCGGCGCTGCGGTTATTTTCAAGTATGCACTGTTTATCTATGAATGCGTAAAGAACTGGCCGAGCACACAGCAAAGTACACAATATATATCTTGATTTTTTGAGGAATTTTGAGAAAAGTAATGGTTTTCTATGGTGCTACATAAAATATTTTGATTACATTCAATTTTGTATAGCACTAGACTTAAATAAACATATTTTCCAAAAATTTATCTAAATCCATTCACGTTACTTTCAACGATCCATATTTCGCAAAAAAAATATCACTTCTTCATATTTTTCAAGAAAGCAGCTTTTCAATTATAAAAATTAAGCAACACAAAATTAGATTAATAAATGAAGAAAAAAACAAAGATAAAAGAAAAATTAATAAATTTAATGGTTGAAAATTCAAAACATAAATGAGAAAAGTCGTCCTGTAGCATTGCACAAAAACAACTACATTATTGCAAACACAAACTATGTTAAAGTACACACTATTGTATAATATTGCATAAAACTGTAATTTCACACATAATGTGTAAATGTTTGTGTAAAATCCTGTATATTATAATTTAGTTATGAGGAATACACACATTATCTACAATTCAGCAACAAATGCTGCAATCTGTGTAACAATTACCAACAAAGTATTTAACACGAATTATGCGCAATCCTTATAGTAGTTAAAGTTGTTAAATCTAATAAAAAATTTTGAAATATTTCAAAAAGAAAAATAATAAAATTTATATTTGAAAGTCTTATTTACTACTTTTTTAATAACTAATAACTAAATTTGGGACGATTATAGAAAATTGTTCTCCAAGAAAGCTTTATTCAAAAAGTGCTTTTACAAGCTCCTCTCAGACAGATCATACATAATCAATTTTTATTTTTGTCCGCACTCGTAATATAAAATAAATATACGGCGGTCGGGGAGTAGCCAATAACTCACTCTGGCTTATGAGCCTTCCGCCTGAGTGCAAAATTGGTTACTTTCCGCCCTAATATTGTAATATACTATTAAAATAGATAATTTCAACTATGAATGACCATATTAAAGAAGATTATTTTAATTTCAAAACTGCACACATACAATAATAAATAGGATGCAATTAAAAATAGTTATTTAACACTTTGAAAACATATAAAAATATGATTTGCATTTTGAAATACCTTTTAATTCAATATTTTCCTTTTTCCAAATACCTATTGACTGTCGATTTTTAGAAACTACACCAAAAATGCGTCATATCCTTCATATATAAAACTGATGTAATGGTTAAAACTATAATATCATTCTCAAAATGTAAGGTTTTAAAGCTACTTAGGTACCCCAGTAAAGGACTAAAATTAAATTAAAACAATAAATTATTTGCGACTTATATGCAAAACAGCTGAATACTAGCTTCAAATTTTCAATTTGAGATGATGATAATGATGATGATGATATTATTACACATACACATGTGTTTATCGATCCAGATTATTTCTAAAGTTACTAAGTGCGGAAAAGTATGAAATACTGAAAAGCTTTAAAAAGTACAAATAACTTTCGATTTGAAATTTTCCACTACTACTAAAATACAACATCAAACATATACATAAAATATATAACAAGATTTTTCTGTATGTTTGAAGTCGGTTCGATAACTTGACTGACTTACAAATCTACCCTACAGAAAATCACCTACAGTTAATTTGGTCATTAAAACAAGTTGCGCCAAGCATTTTTCACGTTATAATAGTTGTTACGACACTTGGTGTATCTATGAAACCCTTAAAATTCTAGTTCGTTAGACCAACAAAGTTATACAGAAAATGACTGTTACCTTTTGTTTTCAAATTGACCTTTGTAAAAAATGAATTGCGATGTAAGACCTGTATTTGGCCTAAAATCTACTGCTAGCACCTTTGTCCCAATCTAATAAATTCGTAGATCCGCAGAGGTAGATTTACTGTGAATTGCCGCTCCTCTACCATGGACAATGAACAATTCCTTGAGGAAAAGGTCTTCTTCCGGAATATCACATTCCTGGCACGTGTAAGCCCATCGTCTTCCCGGTGGATAAAGACTAAGAGAGCCCGGTTTCTTTTTTAAATCTTCTTAGCCCACCCTATGCGCGCATCGTATGCTTCCGAGGCCCCCGGATTAGAGAGCACAAAGCCTGCAGCAGCACCCAGCACCGTCTCCATTAAGCAGGCCGGATTAAGCCGAATAAGCAGTGCACGAACATCTTAAGTAGCCAAGCGTTGTCTACAGCTTCGGATTGGGGGGCGCTTTTGCAAGTTTAGCGGGCATCGAGCGGCGGCGGTAGAGTTTTCCTCCAAATCAAATTAAATGGACCGTAAGAGGAGCCAGGGGCTTCAATTGCTTCGTTGAGTATTTTTGGATTCAATTTTTACCCATTAGCGATCCTAAATAAGTATCGCAATCCGCTACTGTATTCTCGCGCCGGACCATATATGCACGCTACACCCACAATATTGGGAGCAGCCCGTTCTCCAAGACTCCGCAGCTAACTCACTGGAAGTGATTTCGTTTTCTTATCAATGAAACAATTATGGATAGCTAAGCAGCGGTCGTCTGGATTTATGGGTGAGTGACTCCAAAGTGGGCAATATAACTTATGCAAATGACTGTAATATGGGTAATCGCTGAAACTTATGCATTTCTTTAAGACGAATCATGGAAGCTTTTCAAATGGACTGCTAGTCGAAGCCCGAATAACCCCCTTCCAGTACGTAAACTAATTTTACGGCTTAGTTCATGTTTCTCGTGTCTTTCCGAACTGGCTGTGAACTTGGGGTCAGCTCCTGTTCTCTGGTGGGTTCGGTGGTGGAAATGACCGGCGATACACTTTATGTATGTAATCATACAAAGACCTTTTAAGCGAAGCTGGTTGAACTCACTCGACTCTAGAGCGTTGAAATTGAAACAAGGGCTTGCAATGTAAGCCTTTGTGGAGTACTAAATAGGAGGCAAAGAAATATAAAGGTATATTACAATTTTCTTGGAATTTTTAAGATTATTTCTAAGAAGCGACAAATAAAAATTGTAACGTATTTTATATATTGTATTTCATTATATGCATATGTTTATACAGGGGTGAATTACAAGGTGATATGTAAATTCAAATTTTCCATGGTATGCATATTACTATTTTATTTTTATTTTTGGATCTATCCAAATCAGAAACATCCAAATCACTTCCAAAAAAGGGAAATATGCTTTTCATTTTCATAAAATTAACCTTTTCATCGAATATTCTCTGAAATTTATGTAATTAATACACCAATTTATTATTTTTATTGAATTGCCCATATTACCTTTAAGGTTATAAATATACAGGTAAAATAGAAATAGAAAAATCTAATCCCTAGAAAACTTTAACTGGTATCATATTGTTTTATTGCCTTTTAATTGGAAAAGTCGTAAAATGAATAAAATGTTTTTTAAAAAATTATCAGAAATATTTATTTGTATGTTAACACAAATTCTAATTATTGCTGCAGAAAATTCATAAAAAGGATAATGCATTTTTTTTATTGCCGTAATTAGTTTGTCTTAGCTAGCCCTACTTGAGTGTATCCTGACGCTCTATTACTAATACATGATAGAAATTTTGCTATAAAAGAACACCAATCATAGTTGTTGAACGAAACGATAGCTACAGGTGTTCTTAAAATGAAATACTTAAAAAATGGCTGAATTCACTTTTGAAAAATATATGTGTTTATATTTATTTTAAGTAATTGATGGCTTGAAAATGCAATTTCACTTCGCATTTTAAGTATTTATCATAATGCAATTATTTAAGCTAACTTTCATTCAATTTATCCGCATAGATATCTTATCATAAATAGAATTTTATTGCTGTAGATTCAAAGGATATAGGAATGAATTTAAAAATGCTGTTGAAGAATTTTATATACAGTATACCTAGCCGTGCCATAAATTCTGTTACAACTTTAAAGAAGCATAAAATCTAAACAATAAAAGATAATATGTTTATTCCAACGAAATTTATTTTAATAAGATATTGTTAATTAATTAATAAAAGCTTTACTCGAAATGACCTCCTTTAGCTTATATACAAGCTTTTAAACGTTGTGGCCACTGGTCTATAGCGACACGCACGGTATTCAACGACATTTCATTTGCTGCTTTCACCAACGATTTTTTCACTGTCCAAATTGCGGTAGGGAGTTCTACAGGCCTTGTTCTCTAACTCTGCCCATAATACATAATCCAGCGGATTTAAATCTGGGCTCCCGGATGGCCAATCTTCTTGTGCAATAAAATCAGGAACACTCTTGTGTGCATTTTGCTTTGTGAGCAGGAGCAGAGTCTTGCTGGAAGACCCAATGTTGTCCACCGAAGAGAGTTTGCGATAAAGGTTTCACAACACCTTCCAGCACGTTGGTTTGATAAACCGCCGCACCGGTTTTGACACCTTTTTCGCAAAAATGGAGTGTTGTGACACCTTTATGGGATACACCCCACCAAATCATTACAGAAGCTGGATGATGGCCTTGTTGCACCCTGGGAACCGTTTTTTTAGCTTCTTCTGATGATGTTGCATAAACCTTATCATTTTATTTATTAAAAACTTGCTCCACAGTAAAAATTTTTTCTTCGGTTCTCATGACCATTAGTTGCGTGCCAAAGCAAGAGACTCTTGCATCTTTCCAATCTTATTTAACCGTGGAGTCAATATGTGGGCTGTTGACCGACGATAAGCCTTCATATGAAGATCATCTCGAATGAGTCTGCTCATCGATCTTGTGGAGATTTCCAACTCCCTCGACAACATTTTTTGTTTGCGCATTGGATTTCTACGGATGCGCTCTTGGACAGTTTTGATGGCACTGACTGTTCTAACGGTACGTGGACGACCGGTCCTTGCTCTATCATCTATGCCTAAGGTTTCATTAAATCGTTCTATGGCACGATAAATTAATCTTTTTGTTATTTTTAGGGGTTTCAACAAATTCAAAATTTCAGAAGCATTTTTTCCACACTTATGGAGTGCTATTACAGCGATACGATTTTCTTTTATTCCCCACTCCATGATTACGAGTCAAAGACTGTCACCAAACTGATCGGAATATTACGCCGTACAGTTCATTTGTTACAAAGTGCAACATAACGGTACAATTCCAGGCTAATTTCTGAGAAAGCGCGCATTAGAAATTGTGTGACAGAATTTATGGCAAGACTAGGTATATAAAATCCATTTATATGGATGTTATACATACTTGAAAAATATTAGTTTCGAGTATATAACCATCTTTGATTTAGTATCCCACACACTAAGTTGTGATAAACAGGCAGAAATCGTAATTATTCCGTAAATGATCCATTTCTACTTTGGTAGGTACAGCATTACATAAGTATTGCACAAGGAAGTTAAAATGTAATCGAGTAGAATTGCCGAATAGTTTACGCTATTAAGTATAACGATGGCGATTCTATTTAATATTCAGGAATTATGGGAATTATTTTTTGTTTTTATAATAGCAATCTTTTCAAAAAGCATTCTATGTGAATTGAGAAATTATAATATTACACCCTAGTGAGCATTTTGTTGGTAAACTTGCTTAAATTGGATGTTTACTATTGAGACAACTCCCTAACTTACTTGCAAAGTGCCGCCATGTGTGGTCAAAATTTGGTATTAATTAGCTCGTTACGAAATGCACCAACTACATTTAACAAATCCTCGTGCTGAAAAGCTACCTGTTTCGAGGAATCCCTCTCGTATGAAATGTGTGCCTGTGATGCAATTCATGTCAGCCAGCTAATATAATAACTGCCGCCATCTAGAGGTAATTAAAAACTTCTTAGCTTAAACTTGTGCTCGTTACGGAAGAAGCTGCAATTGTGTTAGGTTGCCTTAAAACTTGTGTCAGACATTTGCCGTCAGGGAAGGGGGAGTTGAACGAGTAACAATGAGGGCGACTGGATGTTCTGTATGACTTTTTTTTATCGCTCCGATTTAAAGTGATTAAGCACTTAACTCGCCTTACAAATAACGCCCAAACCTAATTGTTAGCAATTTGCTTGCGATGATTTATGGTAGCTTCGCGTGATTTATATTCGAGCTCTATTAGAACGTTTCCTGAATATTTAAATATTTTAGTGAAACTAGCAATCAAATATTAAAAGGTGAACAAAACGGCCAATGCGTCCCGTAGAGTGCGTTTCAGCACAGTCTTCTATCATTTCTAAATTAAAAATGAGGAAAAAAGTGGAGTTTGGTTTGCTGTAGTATTGGCCGTTTTTGGTTTTCAAGATATTTTTTTCATTTTTTTACTAAGATTTCTAGATGACGAAAGCAATTAAAACTTAAAATCAAGGACTTTACGTCATTTCAATTAAAATCACTCTCGGCCAGCGACTTTATTGAGACCATTAGTGGCACGATGCTCGGCACTTGTCCGCCCATTTTCGATCCATAAACCAATTAAAGGGCCAGACCACTTTAAAATTTCCAAAAGCTCCCAAAAAAGGAGGAACATTTTTACCTTTATGCGTTAAATTAATAATCCCTTTCTCCCAAAGAAGTAATTCATGAAATTTATGAAATAGGACAACTTAATGATGAGCCACGTCCCGGGAGCGAGAGGTATTCCCTTGAAATTATTCCATGGCAACGTACGTGTGCACATTCAGGGAAATCATAGAATGTCGTGTAGTGCGATGCCACATCACGTGGATAGTAGGTATAGTTGGCACGCTGATATTAAGAGGTTTCATGAAAATTTTCAAAAACAAAGTCTGAAGTGAAAAGTTACCGGCGCTCACCGGGACTATGCGCTCTAGGGTTTCGCCTTGATTTACACGAAGCCACCACCGAAACAAGGAAGACGGTGGGTAGATGCCGGCGGTCCAAATTGGCGCCTGCACGTGTGTTTGTACACTTAACAAATTGAGGATGAAAATTTAATGGAACGAATTCTTTTCAGTGCTGAGGTGAGCTTCTGAGCGTGTGGAAAAATTAATCGCTCGAGCTGTTCCGACAAAATTAAATTAATTGGCAGATTTTTGCTTAAATTAATACTTAATTGCAAGCTACTGACAAAAGCAAATTATTGTTTGCATTATTTAGCGGGTACAAGTAAATCAAATAGAGATGCGCTTTATTTTGGTTTCTAAGAACCGCTTTTACTTGAATTTTTTTGTTTTGCTACGAGTACACTTCGCTACAAAGCCAAACCTAATTCGTGAAATGTTGAGATCGGAAACAGAGTGTTTTAGAGATTAAAAACGCTTTCTCCTCGAAATGTTTCAAGTTACATTTTAAAAACGTTAAAATGACAAATTTTGACCATCAAAAAGATACTTATTAATTAAAACATAGAGGACTGACTTTTAAAGCAGGATGCAAGAAGTATAGTAACTAGCTTTGCAATATATTCAGGCGTTTACCGCATTTAATATACCTAGTCTTGCCATTGCAAATTCTGTCACACAATTTCTAATGCGCGCTTTCTCAGAAATTAGCCTGGAATTGTACCCTTATGTTGCACTTTGTAACAAATGAACTGTACGGCGTAATATTCCGCTCAGTTTGGTGACAGTCTTTGACTCGAAATCATGGAGTGGGTAGTAAAAGAAAATCGTATCGCTGTAATAGCACTCCATAAGTGTGGAAAAAATGCTGAATTTGTTGAAACCGCTAAAAATAACAAAAAGATTCATTTATCGTGCCATAGAACGAATTAATGCAACCTTAGGCATAGATGATAGAGCAAGGACCGGTCGTCCACGTACCGTTAGCAAAGTCAGTGCCATCAAAACTGTCCGAGAGCGCATCCGTAGAAATCCACTGCTCAAACAAAAAATTTTGTCGAGCGAGTTGGAAATCTCCACAAAATCGATGAGTAGACTCATTCGAGATGATCTTCATATGAAGGCTTATCGTCGGTCAACAGCCCACATGTTGACTCCACGGTTAAAGGAAATAAGATTGGAAAGATGCAAGAGTCTGCTGCAAGAGAGTGCTTTGGCATGCAACCAATGGTCATGAGAACATCCTCTTTACCGACGAAAAAATGTTTACTGTGGAGCAAGTTTTTAATAAACAAAATGATAAGGTTTATGCAACATCATCAGAAAAAGCTAAAAAAACGGTTCCCAGGGTGCAACGAGGCCATCATCCAGCTTCTGTAATGGTTTGGTGGGGTGTATCCCATAAAGGTGTCACAACACTCCATTTTTGCGAAAAAGCTGTCAAAACCGGTGCGGCGGTTTATCAAACCAACGTGCTGGAAGGTGTTGTGAAACCTTTATCGCAAACTCTCTTCGGTGGACAACATTGGGTCTTCCAGCAAGACTCTGCTCCTGCTCACAAAGCACACCGGAGTGGCTTCGCAACAACATTCTTGATTTTATTGCACAAGAAGATTGGTCATCCGGGAGCCCAGATTTAAATCCGCTGGATTATGCATTATGGACAGAGTTAGAGAACAAGGCCTGTAGAACTCCCCACCGCAATTTGAACAGTCTGAGAAAATCGTTGGTGAAAGCAGCAAATGAAATGTCGTTAAATATCGTGCGTGCCGCCATAGACCAGTGGCCACAACGTTTAAAAGCTTGTATAAAAGCTAAAGGAGGTCATTTCGAGTAAAGCTATTATTAATTAATTAACAATATCTTATTAAAATAAATTTCGTTGGAATAAACGTATTATCTTTTATTGTTTAGATTTTATGCTTCTTTAAAGTTGTGACAGAATTTATGGCACGACTAGGTATAATATATTTCTATCTTTCTTTAAAGGACATTTTATATGTCTTTATTAAATTCATGGTTTATGGTTTTAAATTGTGCACTGAAATGCAATTTTAGTGGGCACTCTATTAAAAAACCCTGAGAAACTTTTGTTTTCAATATTTTTTTTTATTCATTTTACTCGAAGAATACGACAATAAGGATTTTTTCATTTAAAGACATTTTCTAAAATGAATATCTCGCGACCTATGTAAAGTTTTATTTAAAGTCGTGTTATGATTAACTTTATTTATTAAGCGACTTTTAAAAAAAATAACGTTCTATGTTTCCACGGCGTGTTATGGTTATGGTTACTAGACAGATTTCTATGATTCTTTCACAGTTGTATTCTATATACTACTGGAAAAGTTTTACTGTGTAATATGATATATAAGAATATAATTCGTATATACAAATTTACAATGTATGTTACGCGATATTTCCGCCATTTGTAATTCGATTTTAATTTTTTTTTCTTATTTGAAAGGGCATAACTTAGTAGCGTAGTTAAGTACTGATAATTTAAATTGATCTTACCAAATTGTCTACAAATTCATGCCATAGAATTCGTCACAAAAATTCTTCCAGGAAACATAACGCATTTTGTATCTCTACACCGTTCGGAAATCGAAACGAGCACACATTTGTCTTGTACTGCCGTCGAAACGGGAATCATATACATAGGTTTGAACCGCGTTGTATCAGCGATAACGCGATCCCGATCCATTCTAGTAGGTTTTAGAGTAATTCCGATTCCAGTGTACTTTACGGATATACCTTTAATGATTATATATATATATACGCTAGCCAAGTTTGGTCTCCCTCCCAATCCAACAGTATAAACAGGATTGAGGCTGTACAACGCAGGTTCCTTCGTTTCGCTCTTCGTGAGCTTCCCTCGTCGGTCCCTCATAATCTTCCGCCCTACGAAAACCGCCTCCTACTTATTAACCTGCAGCCCCTATGGAAGCGACCTCGCCGATATTACCTTCATTCATCAGTTGCTTATCGGCGAGATCGACTGTCCCTCTCTTCTTCAACGGGTCCCCATTTACACCAATCCCCGTACCCTCCGTTCGGCCCCTCTCTTTCGCCCTGCTTACCACCGCACCAACTACGGCCTTTCTGAGCCCCTCACGCGTATGCTTCGTAAAGCCAACTCCCTCCCATCCTTTGATTTCCACCTGAGTAAGGCGTCACTCAAGAACTGCCTTAATAACCCCCCTTAAAGCTTTGCCCGCCCCACTCCCTTTCCCTACTCTTCTTTCATCTTTTATTTTTGTTAATTAATTTCTAAATCTTAGTTTGTTAGTTAATTTTTTTAAGTCCTTATTTTTATGTAGCTTGTATTAAGCGCAAAATAAATAAATAAATAATAAATATAACTGCCGAAATATGAGAAATTATTATGATTACAAGAATATAGAATCAAAATATACCAAAAAAGCGTTATTTTAATAGCTGCGTTATTTTGATCGAATGCCAACTCTGGTTCTGGGTTATGTGAAAAGAGCGATATGTGACTTAAAAGTTAGTATATGTACCTGTCTGTCTGATATATGCCCAAAATACGAAAATTCTGTCTGTTTACCTGAGCAAAATAATTCAATAATAGTAATTCTTAACTTTATACTTTACACCTAATAGAACCACATATTCGGGCAAATCTACCACCTACATGACCTATTGATAAATCTGCCACTGGAAGATATATTTTTATAATACATTATTCATCCAAGCAGAAAGATCACATTCTTTTATAAGTTCAGCTCAGCATAATCTGCACCGCATTTGTAATGAATCGTTGATTTTATGAAATATCCTAAATGTCAGACAGTTACCAACTATCACCAGATTGAAAACCTTTAAAAAAAAATCATATTAACAAATTAATGGTGAGGTCGAATTCCCATAATGTACACATGTAATTTAAAATAAAGAAAAAGGAACTCCACACATTGTCCCAAAAAATAGTAATAAAGAATGTGGGCATGTAATGACTCGTTAAAATATCTCATAAAATCCCAATTGCATTTAAAATGCTTGCATACAAGCACAATTCCTCCGTGAGAAGTCATTTCATTTACAGCAATGTTCCTAAAGGTAAAACGTGCCTAGAATTCCGTCACCGTTCCTCTCGGTTTTCATTATTATTTCCGGTAAGAACATTTAATTACACCTTTTACCCAGCCCATTATACCGTCTCCCTTCAGAGTGAAAAGAACTCCTGTGCACTCCAGCCTACTTCCCGATGCAGGTGGCGTAACAGATCTTAACGATAAAAAGGCAAACAGAGACCTTTCAGGTATCGCTCGTTGTCCCGCGTGCTCACTTATTGTAATTCTATCAATCATCACGGTAGCCCACGAGAATGGGTGGATGCGCTATGTGACAATATTTTAACGATCACCCACTCCCCTGAGGCATGAGCTGCAACAATTTCTCCGATGAGCAGCATGCGACAATTCCAAGTGCAGCCAGCGAACCCCCAAATAGGAAAGAGTTTTGGTGCCCGGGGGAGACGGTACATTAATATTCCAGGGACTCGCCGGGATGCATAACCAGAGCTTAAATTGTTATGAAATGGAAATTAACAGACAATTTGGGAAATTGTTGATTTCTCGTTCCGTTGCTTCTCGGCAGACAATTGGCCACAGAGAAAGCTTGATTGGTAAACGAATACTTACTTACCTTGATATGATGGTCTAAGAGAAGTTCTTGTGAATTTCAAAATAAAGTGTTGACTGAATGTTTCATAAAAATACTATTGCAGCCATTTAAATTAATTGGCCGTTATATACTATTGGTTCAAACACGAAATTAGCTATGAAAAACGAGGTTTCTATATTTTTATTGTAATATATTTAGTATCACTTTCCTGGTCATTTTTACGGGCACCTAGTTCGATATTCTGTGTTTATTAATACAAGTATATTATAATAAGAAAGTTAAATGCAATTAAACATTTTCTAATAAATTACTTCGATAAAATCCTCTATTATGTACAGTAGCGCTCAAACAAATTTCATCATCTCTAATTTTTGGAATTTTTCAAAATGTTCAAACGAATTTTGAAAATTTTATTAATAACTGGGTAGACACCTTCAACCCTTATAAATACAGTTTATTTTCTATTTACCTTTACAACCAGAGAGATTTGCTGCCTTACCCAACAAGGTTTTTCTCATTTATTGCATCTTACAAAGAAAAATGCTTACAAAGCTACATAATAACGCACATTAATTAAATGTAGAGTTCATTAAGCAATAAGCATTTATTCATCTTAATTGGAAAACATAAATTCAGTACTTCGTAGAATCCCCTTCTGCTGCAATTCTATATCCTTGATGGCATGGAAGCGACGAGAATTTTTATTACTTCATGGTGGACTACTTATTGTTAATATTCTTGCCGTACGTATTGATTATTATAGATCCCGACATTTACTTTCGCCTAAAAATATCGCATTTTTCGAACTTTCTAATGTCTAGTTCTTATGGCATTTTGCCCATTGGAGACGTACTGTCTTATTTTCGCATCAGAAAAGGCTTTTTTTGCAGCTCTTCTTCCAAAAAATCCTTCATTTAATCTCCGACTAACAACTTTGCTACTAATACTGATCCTTATTTTCTTCTTAAATCGGTTGCACAATACAATCAATTCCTGAAACTAATTCTCCGTAAAAGGCGATCTTGTAACGACGTGTTTAAAGAAAATTCAAATATTTTTGTCAGCATTCAGCAATTCCGCAATGAAAAAAATTTTCAAAATCGATCCATCTATACAATGCGATAAAAATAGACAACGCTACATAAATTTCTATATATCTTCTCTCGTCTATCTCAGACAGTGATTGTCAAATTGACGGCCGCTTGAAACAAGAAATTGAGCGGTCCATCTTATATGTATGTCTATGGCAAAGATCACCAAATACAAGATGTGACACTCGTGACTTATTTCCTTATATTTTTTCGACCTTGATCCCGTTAGACCACCGTCCTTGCAAATTTTGCTAAAAGAAGATAGTAATAAAGGACTCACGTGTGAGAAAAAGACAAAAATTTAGGGGTAGGCAGAACGAATATTAAAACCACGTTTCACCACCCAGACCAACACACACGTTCGAACACTTTGTCCCGCCTTTAAAAATGCACAGTGAAAAAATGCTCTATGTGTGCTATCTGCCTCTTCCCCATATTCGATTCTGAATTTTCTTATGCCTGAGTAATGTGCTGGGACGACACTAACACCATACATGCATGAGGCATACAGCGCAACAGAGACTTTGTCCCGCTTTTACAAATGCGTGAGAGGAAATGCTGCACATTATTGCCTACACTGTAAGTTCTCTAGATGAGAATATTTGGCTACCTATTCTTATTTTTATCGTTCTTATAGAAATTTAGATAAGGTATGGGAATCAGTAGTTCTTTGCTGCTTTATCTAATGGGAAAAATGTCCCCAGGCTATTTTAGAAATTGCATATGGGTTACAGCTTTGTTTGAGTCTTATATAGAGAGTGTTACATCTTGATCGCCTTTCCACCTTGGTACTAGTCAGTTATTTTAAACTGTAGCCAAATAGTAAGGTAAAAATAATTAAATAAGTAATCTATTTAAAATGAAAAATAAATGTAAAGATTAATTGCACCTTTTATATAAGTTTCATTTAAATTCACAAAATACAATATAATTAAAATTTTTAAAAATGTATGGGGAAGTTATTTTTGAATTGCAATATATGCACAATTCCAATCCATTACAAAAAGAAGAAGTTTCAAAACATTAAACTGACAATTCTCGAAGTTAGTGCAATGTCAAACTTGGTTTTTAGCACTGCTGGTTATCATGTGGATTCCGATGATTGTTCCCCGATTATTGACAAAATCCCGATTATTATGTAATCTCAAAAATATCGGCGCATCTTTTACCACCCTTCCAGGCGAATCAGTGAGTGATATATCGCTAAAAAATGATAAAGTGCGCGGTTTCCTGGAAGATCTGCGGCTAGAGTTCTACGATCTTAGTACGAAATCTGCCTCAAACAGTACAGACATACGAAGGCTGAATAAACTCAACGGGATAGTTAGCATCTTTGAGCAAAGAATTACTCTGGAGAAAAACATCGAATCGCTGAAAGGCATGGATAGCGAGGACAACGAGATGAAGGAGCTGGTCGAGGAGGAAAGGCAGGTACTATTGCTTTTTTTCATTTTGTTAAGATTCATTGCGGTACGCTTTTCAGGTATATTCCAATCTACTGAGCAACATTGACAATGCGCTGATGAAGCAGCTATTGACAATTTGTGATGAGAGTGAGTGCAAAACGTTATTTTTTGAAGTATGCGCGGGCGTTGGTGGCCAGGAAGCAATGCTATTTGGGAAGGAGCTTCTTCAAATGTACATGAATTTTCTCGAATATAAGGGTTGGGACTTCGAAATTCTACAGATGGATCACAGCGATTTAGGAGGTAAGTTCATTATTATTGGAATTAATTAATCCAGCATAATTTAAATTTGTTCTCTTTCTAGGTTTAAGGCACGCAACATTGCTTATTTACAGTGAGGAGGCTTATCCTTTCTTAAAATATGAAGGCGGTGTGCATAGAGTGCAGCGTGTCCCTGCAACGGAAAAGTCAGGTCGTATGCACACGAGCACAGTTACGGTAGCTGTCGTGCCCCAGCCAGATGATATTGAAGCCACTGTAGAGCACAAGGATCTTAAGATTGAGACAAAGCGAGCAAGTGGAGCTGGGGGACAGCATGTAAACACCACAGACAGTGCGGTACGAATAATCCATGTCCCAACAGGCATTGTTGCCGAATGCCAGACGGAGAGGTCGCAACTTAAAAACAAGGAGATCGCAATCAAGAAATTGCAGGCAAAAATATTCCAAGCACAATATGAAGAGCAGGTAAGTACTAAAGGCTTTGCTGGCTAATTATCGGAATATATTTGAGGTTAAAGCAATAACCTATAGGCTCAAACTAGAACCAGCCGTATTGATATTTTAAAGAGTTTCTTTCTACCTTTTTTTAAGTTGAATAATAAGTGCGCGAGCAATTTACAGTTCTAATGAAATGCAATATAGGTACTGAGTAATTATGTTAATATAAATCATTCCGTTTCCTACAGTAGATAAATGTTAGTGGCTTTGGGTCGATCGTATAAAGACAGTCTAAATTCCCTAATTTGATCACATGGAAATGGTTGATTTGCTCAAATTTACACTAACTGCAGTTTATTGCAATATAAATACCAGGTTTATACTAATTTTTAACAGACAACAACATTGAGTTGCGCAAAAAATAGTATACGTATAGTAAAAAAGAAATAAAATCCGTAACAGTTGCATATCACTGATATAAAAGTTTTAGTCGTCTTTTACTTTCTTCGGGAAATATTTGATATAAAGACATTATGAATATAATGTATATATATACGGTTTTCAACCCGTGATATGTGCCAGAACTTTATATGTAAAGTCGATTCTAATTATACCAAAATATTTTCTTATAAATACAGTAAAATGTTGAGCAAATAGGCTTATTATACATGCGGTTTGTCCAAAATGTATACCGTCATTTTACTGAATAATATTTATACTGAGATTATACCGTAAATATACTGCATCCTCGAAACATCTAGGGAAATTAATTTAACTTAGTCTTCTAGTGTCAGCGAATATACGCAATCAGTGATGTGTGCTTCATGGTAGTCATTGCATCTACATTATCGGTTGGGGATCAGTACTAGTTTGATGGCATTTTCACTATAATTTTCTTTTTTTTACTGTAGAACTAACAAACGTATACCCCTATGATGATGAATAGCCTAGCCTTTTTCGAAATCAAAAATATCAAGAAGTAAAATCCTCACTCTCCTAATTAAACTGATGAACGCATACGTAAAATTTTATTGAAATATACTACGAAATATGGGACTTGTTGCGCCAACAAAAATAAAACGTAAATGCAGTTCCCTATCATTTTGACGAATTGTTTTCATTTGCAATTGAATGGTCCAATTAAATGAAAAAACAAATTTTGATTGAAATCGCTGCAGAAGTTTACTATCATCGTAATACGATAATAAAAGAGCAAATTCTTTCAATTTTTACAAATTACTTAAAAAAGAAGCCAGAAAGTATGTAGACTAGTTAAATCGAAACATTACATATTACGTATACAATTCTAAAATTTTTCATATTTCTTGTAACTCTGTTACAGGAAGCCAGTAAGATTTCGACAAAAAAATCGCAAGTGGGAACAAGGAACCGCAATGAGAAAATTCGGACTTACAATTTCATTCAAGATAGAATAACAGATCACCGCATCAAAAGCGGTACTCGTCACGACTTGGATAGATTTTTACAAGGTGGGGAAGCTCTGGAAATCTTTATGAAGGAAATTTACAGGCAAAAACGGATGGAGAAGCTGTTAGAATTAATCCACACTAGTCACGATAATAAAGCCAAAAGTTGAAGAGTAAATCGTTTTTATTTCGCAATGTTTCCCCAATCTCCTGCGGACCCCACAAGGGTTAAGTGCTCCCTAACAGCCTTATCCATGATTCCCATAATTTCTCGACATCCAGCCAACGCCTGATCCAGCACTCTTGGAAGATGATCAAGGTGAAATCGTTGTGACATTTCCATGAAGGCGATTTTCTTAGAGCTGGGAAGGGCTGCTACTGTAAGGGTAGGTCCGCCTGTAAAACTATGAATTTGTAGGATTCCCGCAAAAGTTTCGTTTAAGCCCACAGAAGGTACCTGAAATTTCTTCTAGATGCGACACGTCCATCAAAGGTATGTCATTGTTAGCTAAAGATGCTGTACAGGCACAAATGTATTCTTTCAGGCAAATTCCTGCGTCGATTAAAGCTAGTGTGGCCGCATTAACTGAAGCGCAATAATTCCCTCCGTCTGCCTAGCTCAGAAAATTGATAATTACTTATGATAGACCACTTGGCGAAGAAAAGAGAAGTTACTTGCAACACTTCGATGAAAACATCAATTTGCGACCTGGGGTACAACTCTATTTTAATAGCAGCCTTCAAAGTTTGTTGCAGGTGTATTGTCATTTCCTGCGATTTCCTATCGCCCCTGGGACGGTTTTTTCGCTCCCCCGTGGAGAAAACAGCCATGCTGTACTGACAATTCACCACTACCTCCTCGTGGCTACTTTTTTTTGCTGAAGCCTTTTTAAGGACAATTTGACTATTTGAACTTTACGAATTAAATTAGAATATTTCACCTGATGAGGTCCATACACAGCCGCAAGAACTTTTGTATTTCCCTGTTCCAGGTAAGCACTTCCGTCCGGCTGGCTAAACACCCCCAGCTTGCTTCGAATTCTCCTCAGTTCATGAGCTCTACGACCGTCTAAACGAAGACCTTGATCAGATATTAGCTCTTGGCCGGACATTTTGTAATATCAAGTTTTACTACTCTAGTTACTTTGACGATTTTATTCAGATTTGTTCCAAAGCCATAAGAATTGTACAAAAACAAAACTTGACACTTTGACTTGATAGCAACTACATGTGGACCTTGTTCTTCTTTAATAATAAATATTTGCGAAAATGCGTCATTGACTATGCAGAGATGACATCTTATAATGAGCCTATAGCCTAGAAGTAAGAAGAAGATGAAATGAAACTCCGAACACGCGTTTATTAATAAAAATAAAATAATTTAAATAAATTATTAGAAAAATGTAAAAACCTGTACTGCACAAACAACTGAAAATAAAAACCAAACGTTCTAGAGTCTAGAATTCCATTTAGAACATTTTGAGCCATACATGCCTTAGAAGAAGTCTTTTTTCTATTTTTAATTGCTATTCTCAGTACTTTTTTTGAAAGTTAATTATCAACAGTGTCAATTAAGTTTGTATGTCTTTTTTTTATTTTTTGTGCATCTAATCTAATAAAATAAATTCCAAGCATATCTGTTATTAAAAAAAAATACGAGACATTTTTGAAGTTGTAGAAAACTTTAAAAATTTAAAAAAAACTAGGTTGATTATGGCACTCAAAAAAATAAATAAAATGGCTTCAATCATTCGAATTTTCTTATCGATTATTGGCCTTTTGACTTCTTTCAAGGAAACACTCAAGCTGATATCTCGCAAATTAGTGTAAGAACGAAATTAAGGGAGATACTTTCATTTTCGAAATGTGAACCGCTTCTCATTTCTATCGTTGTGTCTTTATTGTATCTCTTGCTTCATAACACTAAAGGCTTCTTCAACTTTGCGGATTAGTTTCTTCTACGTTATAATTTCTTCACATATGTATACAAGCTCCTTGACCGTCCCCAGATGTGTAAATCCACGGAGGTCAGGTCTGGTGAAAGTGCGCGCCAACGGATAAGTTCGTCTCTGTCGAACCAGCTATCTGATAAACAATCACTGAGATATTTTCTCACTATCAAAGTGCCATGCGTTGGACAATCAACTGGTTGGCAAATGATTGGTCTTTCCAATTCCAGAACGTCTGTCTCGTGTAAAAGCACAGGGATATCGTTTTGTAGAAACTCGTTTAAATTGTCGGGAAAAAAATTAAGCCCAATCAAAATTCTGCAAACAACTCCGGCTCACACATTAACAGAAAATTTTCGCTTTTTTTCAGTGAGGACTGTTGCCCTTACCTGTCCATTTATGAAGGTTATGAAAATTGGTTATTCCCTTCCTAGAAAATGTTGAGTTGTCGGTCCACAGGATACTTTTAAGAAACCACGAAACTTCAATATCCTTATTTAACAAAACACAAAAGAATTGAATTCTTCGTATAGGGTCTCCATTTTTTAAACCTTACACCCCTGTACCGTGAAAAGGCTATTTTCCTTCTTGATGCATCGTACTCCTTCGTTAGGCCTCTCCTTGAATACGCTAGCCAAGTTTGGTCTCCTTACCAATCTACTAGCATCAATAGGATTGAGGCTGTACAACGCAGGT
Source organism: Philonicus albiceps (assembly GCA_963969385.1). Classification (NCBI taxonomy): domain Eukaryota; kingdom Metazoa; phylum Arthropoda; class Insecta; order Diptera; family Asilidae; genus Philonicus; species Philonicus albiceps. Next base: position 22,203,673 of record OZ017773.1, on the reverse strand, counting down.
TCCTTCGTTTCGCTCTACGTGAGCTCCCCTGGTCCGACCCTCAAAACCTTCCGCCCTACGAAAACCGCCTTCGGCTTATTAACTTGCAGCCTCTATGGAAGCGGCGGGACCTTGCCGACATCACATTCATTCATCAACTGCTAATCGGCGAGATTGACTGTCCTACTCTACTTGAGCGGATCCCTATCTACACTAATCCCCGTAACCTCCGCTCGGCCCCTCTCTTTCATCCTCCTTACCATCGAACCAACTACGGTCTTTCTGAGCCCCTCACAAGAATGCTTCGAAGAGCCAACTCCCTTCCTTCCTTCGACTTTCACCTGAGTAAAAATTCTCTCAGGCACCACCTAATTTAGTCTCCCCTAATCTGCCTTGTCCTTCCCCTTTCTCCGTTTTTCCTCCTCTAATTTAGTTTCTTAGGTTAGCACTAGTCTTAAGTTTATTTAATGTACGTAGCTTGTATTAAGCGTTAATAATAAATAATAGTACTCCATACCTACCATATTCACAGGTTCGGTCAAGCTAACACACCCGGCCCGGCATTTGAGTTCATAAAATTAAAGTCACAAGGGACTTTCACTCTATTTAAGCCAAAAATACTAAGAATTTGTCTGGAGCTCGTTTATCCTGTTTAATGGGATTGAAACTTTAAATAATTACATAATTTGTTTGAAGATATGGTAAAATACATCACGAATCAAAAAGATCTTCTTAGGCTAATCGTGAGTAAAAGTCGTTTTGGAATATAAGCTTTATTTTGCGAATATTTTCCATGTTTAATTCGTTCGCTATAAAACGTTTGTATTTAAAAATTCAGACTCCTTTGCTCTATAGAAGTATGCTTGCGTAGGACTACTTCACGGCTTGTTAATGTTGAAAGTTTTGGCTTGATATAATATAGGTAACATCCTTGCAAATTTTACTAAAAGTAGATATTTATAAAAGGCTCAGGTGAGAGGAAGACAGCATTTAGGGGGAGGCAAAACGAAAATTAAAACCACATTTCACCACCCAGAGCAAAATGCACAGTGAAAAAATGTAAACAGTTCGCATCCGTATATATGCTCGCTCTGTGTGTGGTGCCTGCCTCTTCCCTATTCTCGATTCAGGATTTTCCCATACCTGAGCGTTACGCGGGGACAGCACTAACACCATGCATGCAGAAGCACACAGCGCAACAGACACTTTATTCCGCCTTTAAAAATTCCTGATAAAAAAACGCCGCACATTATTGTCTACACTATAGATAAGAATATTTGGCTGCCTGTGCTTATCTCTTTCGTTCTTATTGAAATTTAAAGAAAGCATGGAAACTACATAGTAGTTCTTTGCTGCTTTATCTAATGGGAAAATGTTCCCCAGGTAGTTTTAGAAATTGCATATGGGTTAGAGCTTTTGGCTTATATAGAGTGTCACATCGAAACAAGTTCGGAAATAGGCCGATTCGAATAAAATTTTACAGAAGCCTTCCGTTTAATCTAAAACTAAAGAAGAATTTTTTGTCGATCGGCTATAGTTTTCGAAATACTCAACTTTTAATTTTAACATTTGGTCAAAGTTAAAAGTTGAAGAATTGCACTGTAATCCTATGTCCCATGCATAATTCTACTAAACAGCTCATTTCCCGAGGGAGCACCTTTTTCTAACGCCCACAACGCTACACGTTTCACTACTTTTTGCACGGCCAATTCCTTTTTTCATTTAAAAAATCGTTTAGCGCGGAGAAAAGCACGAATTTGTGTCTATGAGCCATTTTTTAAAAAATAACGTGTTAGATAACAGCAGATAAGAAGATTTTTGTTTATATTTAATTATTGTTATTTTGCAGGTTTTTCCGCGATCAAAATTGTTACTGTGTTGTGAAAAGTGTACACAGTGGAGTAGTGCGCGTTAGGAAAAGTCATCGATTTGTGATGAAATTATGCGGGGAGAAAGAGTTGCGGTCAAATATTCCACTTGTAATTTTGACGAAGTTTCAGAATTAAAAGTGGAATATTTCGACAAATGTAGCCGAGCGGCAACAAATTCTTTGAGATCCTTCCGTTTTAGACCAAACGGAAGGCTCCTGCAAAATTTTATTCAAATCGGCCCATTTCCCCTATTCCGAACTTAAGCTGTCACATCTTGCACTTGATCTTTGCGGCGTACGCAGGCAAAACATCCAAATGAAGTTCATCTGACAGACTTGGTTTAAACGAAAATTTGGTTGAAGTGTTCCAGTTAAAAATAAATACAATTTTTCTATCTTGCCTAAAGATTAAAAAATATACAGAGATCTGTCAAAAGGTGTACCATTTGAGATGGAGAACTCGGTTTCAAATTAGCTTATATTTCTAAAGTTCATTGTTATTTTGACACATCGTCGTTAATACGGCAAAGCAATTCTTTCTGTAAGAGGACGTTCAGCAATTGTGTCTCCTTGACTCTCAAAATGGTAAAAGTAGGTCTGCAAATCAATGCAAATCTTGAGAACATTGATGAACTGAAAACATGCTATCCGAATTATGCATTTTTCGTCAAACTTCAATGCACCAACTGTGGCGAATCTACGGACAAATGGCACGACATCACAGAGTCTGAGAAAGTCCAGCAAAACACTAGAGTTGCGGATGGGTTCAACTTCTATATAAAGTGCAAAATGTGCGGCAGGGAAAATTCCATCGATATTGTAGAGGGAAGCAATTGTAGTCTTTTTTTTCTTACCTAATTTGGATGGAAAATATTAAGGTTATGAATTTCCAGGTCCGTATATTGCAGATGACTCTGGAAAGTTTAAGACCATCGTTGTTTTCGATTGTCGTGGGGCGGAGCCCGTCAAATTCTCTCCAAGGAGTGGATGGATTGTCAAGGCTTCCGATAATGGTCAAATATTCGAGAACGTTGATTTGTCGGAAGACGACTGGGTAGAGTATGATCAAAAAAATCAAGTGTCTGTCGGGGTATACGATTTCAAATCCAATTTTATTAAGCTGAAGAAATAAAACTTTTCCTTTTTTAACCAACTGTACGAGTATACAATTAGTACTTCTAGGCAGCAAAAAATAGCGAAGTGAATTTACGGTGAGTTGGGTACAAAAGCCCCATTCCCCCGCTTTTGATTTTTCTGTATTTTTACTTTGTTTATCGTTTTTATTTTGATTTTCGTAAAAAAAGAAATTATATATTTTAAGGGCTCTTTTTTTATAAAAAGTTTGACAACTACTCACAACTAATTTAGTTGTATCCAACTAACAACTAGTAGTTCGTAATTCAACTAAAAATTTAGTTAACTACGCCAAAGTCTGACCTGTAGAAAACAGTTCCCACCTTATTTAAATCTTCGTGTTTAGGGCAAGGACTCGGATTGAAGTAGTTTACTGGTTTTTTTTTTTTTTTTGATAAAGTTGAGTACTAATTTGAAAATTCTTGTTAGCATAGAAATACATCCTGATAAGAGCGTGGCAAGGAGTGTTGGTAGGTAAATGTAACAGATGTCTAGGGGAATTGCTTTGTACCACCTCAAGATCACTCAGATATTGCAAGCTCCATATTGGAGCAGAGTACAGTAATACTGAGGATAGTAGAGCGCCAAATAGTTTGTCGCAAACTTTCCAATTCAGCACTTTTATTTTATTCGTTACTGAATGGCTTCTAGAATGACTTTTACTTGTTTATAAATCGCTTCGCTTAAAAATACCGGATTAAGCGAACATAATACTAAGGTATGAGTAATGTTTTGTAAATTGGACGGGATTATTTGTTTTATTACCAAAGCCCCCCTTTTGAAAGAGAACTAAACAATTTAATAGGCTTTTACCTCTATTGTTAAGCACTTCATCGTTACTCCATCTATTTTTGTATACAAATTAGCGGTATTAAAAACAATCGGATTCAATTTAATTATCGCTAGCGATAAGACCATTTGGAAATTTTATTGCACCAATATATCGGCTAAGATCTTTAACGATCGAATTGTTCAAAAGGGTGGGGATAGAAGTTACGTTAACTTCTTTTAAAGTGGTTTTGACCCAACATCTTCCGAACGCGTAACCACTATCAAACTTTCAATTTCAGCATATATTTTACCATATACACTATATATTTCTTAATTTTGATCAAACTTGGCCTCGTCAAATTTTCAGCCAAATTCGTAAATGGGGCGAATCAGTCAAAGGAGTGGAGACTTAAGGACTACACACCCTTGTGTAAAAATCATTCGAATTCGGGTAGTACTAGTAGCATCATCACCCATTTCTATAAAAGTTGTTTTGCTACCACGCTTGTCATCGCATTATCCCATATGTCATATTTTTCCTTTGACATTACTTGTCGAAACGCCATTGTTGTTTGATCATTTGTTCCGTGCGTTCAAGACGACGGGTTTCGAGCCAAATAAAGAACATTTGCGTGCCGCTTTTGTTGTTTTATGAAAAGAGCACGCGAATGAAAGACATCATATACTCGTCGAAACTGATGAGAAAGTACCAACTCAAGACACTTGTGTGCGCTGGATTAAGAAGTTTAGAACAGATTTGCACTTAAAGAAAAAACAACGCTCAGGTGAAACTAAAAATTTGAAGACGTCGAATTGCAAGCATTGTTGGATGAAGATGATACTCAAGCATAAAGATTAAATTGTTGGCAGCCGAACTATTTGTGATCGTCTGCATATCATGGGAAAGACCCAGAAAGCGGGAAAATGGGTGCCATATGAACTGAACAACAGGCAACTCGAAAAGCCAAAAATTGTCTGCATAGTTTTGCTTTCTTGGCCTTAAAGGAAGGATGGGGTCATAACGGAGAAGGAAAACTGGGTATCGCTATAGACAACAATTGATCAATTTGAACCCTTATCGAAAAGCGAACAGAATGGCTCAGAAGACACTGGTCTTGTAGCACTGCAACATATCATCGCATACTGCAACAGCGGTCAAAGGCACCATTTTTGCACTTGGCACGCACCAGACTTGGCCCCGTATGACTACTTCTTATTTTCATCAATGACATACACAATTTACATGTAGCACTTCAACAATTAGAAAAATGGCCGGTTTTTTTTGGAAGGAAATCCACAACTTATTAAATAAGGAAAAGTGTAGTAAGCGATGGCGAAAACTTTGAATAAAATATTTTTTACATTACTCGCAAATTAAACGTGTTTTATTTAAGAACAAATTAAGAATTATTAACCGTCCCAACTGATACACAAGAAGAATTCTCCCCATTCACTTTATGGACTAATTTCCGAATTTTTAAATAATGTTGTAATTCTCACTCAATGAATGTAAAATTTAATCCGAAATATATAGTGAAGTATAGAAGTTATCGTGTCCATAAGAACGATACAGAAGGAAGTTCAGACCCTTATCCCCTTTGACCAATTGTTTGCATTCCCAGATTTAATAACATCAATATATAAATAAAATTTGATTACTCTTTCTGGGACGGAGAGCTTTTTTCGTGTTGTAAAGATCACATTGAAATTTACCTCTTCCTTCTGGTTGCCGTCGAAAAGTATTTTCCTTTTGCATAAAGAAGCTTAAATGGTTCTTTACCAGCTTAAAACTGATTGAGCAATTTTTAAAAAATTCCTAAATTTTTTTCATTAGACAAGTAGTTTAGGTTCGACTGGATCCACAGAGCTCAAAAGCTTCTAGTACTATTCTATGATATGCGATAGAGAAAAATCTTTATATTTTTTGAAATCACTAAATAAAAGAACGAAATTCGTAAGTATCGCTTCTAGAACTAATTTCTTAGTTTGGTGAATATGTAAAGTCGTTTAAAACTTATTCATATTAATTAATGTTTATTATTTCTATCTTTTGTTTTTTTTATATTAAAAATCCTTTCTTCTTTGCGCGTACCCATTTCTTATTTTCTGTATGTTATTTATAAAACCCATATTCATTTTTATTATTAAATAATTTACGTATTGTAAATTTTTCATTTTTCGAACTCATACAGTCGAATGATGCCCAAAAACCGCTATAACAATATACTGTCTATTTTCGATTTTGCGTTCAGTGGCTTGCTTCGACTCCCTTCCTTTTCTGTCAGATTATCGGCCAAGGTGGGTTAGAGTTTTGGTTACTTTTAAATTTTTGAAGATTACTTAAATGTTAGTCGGAAATTTGATAAAATCTTAAAGCGAAATTAAATTTCTGTGAATTTTGAGTAATAAATTGTGAAAAGAGTATGCAGATGATTCTAGAAAATCGTGATAAAGTTAGATTGATTATCAATACCTTCAGCCACGGAGGTTGAGTTGCGTTGTTTTCTATGGGAAGAGCTGTAGGGGCTGTTGGGATTGGGCTGAAAGATATTTGTAGTAAATAATGTGCATATTTCTCACGCGAAATATAATTTTTTAGATGATTGGAACAAAAATAATCAAACCCGGTGGCGGGGAGCCTGATGAATTTGAGAAGTCCATTGGACAAGCTCTGCTTGAGTTGGAAATGAACTCAGAATGGAAGCCACAGTTGCGTGATTTACATATTACTCGGGCTAGAGAAGTTGACTTTAATAACAAGAAGGTAAGTTTAATTAAAATTAAAAAATTTCTTTTGTATGTTCTGACTAGAAATTCTAACCTATCTTCAGGCAGTCATCATTTATGTGCCGATTCCAAAGCAAAAAGCTTTCCAAAAAATCCAGACTCGTTTAGTCCGGGAACTGGAGAAGAAGTTCTCCGGGAAACATGTTGTCTTTATCGGGGAGAGAAAGATTTTGCCCAAGCCAACAAGGAAAACACGAAATCCTCTCAAACAGAAGAGGCCACGATCGAGGACTTTGACTGCCGTATACGACGCCATCCTAGAAGATCTTGTATACCCGGCTGAGATTGTGGGGAAAAGAATTCGTGTAAAACTTGATGGATCACAATTGATTAAAGTTCATTTGGATAAAAATCAACAAACCACCATCGAACATAAGGTGAGCATAATAATGTATAACTTTATTTTTTAGGATCTTGTCCTTGTGTTATTTACAAGTGTTTTCTGTTAAACTTGTAATTGTCAAAAAGGACATACATTAACTCCCTTCAATTCGTTATCTTTTCGCCAATTTACAGGCTGAAATGTGCTCCATGTGAAGGATACATTTTACATTTTTACAATTTTTACATTTTATAACAAAGCAAACAAAATAACTATTACAATGCGCAATACATTGTGTATTTTTGAAGTGCTTCAATTTTAAACTATACACATTTGTTCGTTAAAATATTTTGGAGGATTAATTTTTATTAATTGTAATTTATTTTGATGCTTATATTACACACAACAGCAGCCATAATTCAATAAATAAAACAACAATTTATGCAATTAAAAAAATATATAAAATTTTTATTATGCTGCATTCATTAATAGCGAATTCGTGATTTAATTTTATAATAGTTCCCCATACTTACCTTTCTGTAGTTGCGTTATAATGTGAATATGTGAAAGGATTTTAAAAAAATACGCATACTACAACATTTAGAATTACATTAATTCTGTGGTCGCGCGGAAGAATCAGGTAACTCCATTTTCGGAAAACAGGAAAAAAACGCGTTTAACTTTTTTGATTGCCTTGTTATATGTCCAAAATTTCTTAATAACTCGAAAATGATGTGCAATATTAAAATTTCGCTCTGATAGAATGATAGTGAATCAAAAAAACACTCTATTTTTGGGGTTTTTTCAATTTTCCAAAAAAATGGAGTTACCTGGTTTTTCCGCGCGACCACAGAATTTATAAATTGGTCTTGATTAGGCCTTATGCCTAAGTAATCAAATTTTGAGCTAAATTCATAGCATTGATTTTGTCATAACACCACATTATGTCAATGCTTTTATTTGAGATACATTGTAAAAATGTTATTTTTTCTTTTCAGGTTGATACTTTCACATCAGTATATAAGAAACTCACTGGAAGAGATGTCACGTTTGAGTTTCCAGAACCTTATTTGTAAACATTTTTCCTAATTAGGAAATAAAACAATTCAAAAAAGAAATTTACTACTATATTTTTTTTAAAATTAATTATTTGGTTGGTGAAACTCTCCTTCTCTATTTATTAACTAACTATGCAGTAATTAGTATGCAAATTTCAAAAACTTATTTAATCTCAGGCATTTCTTGTGAATATAAAGTGCAAAACTGCCAATTCGTAAACACCAAAAACGAACAAAATAATAATTTGATATTTTTTCTTGTTACAAAATTCAGTTAAGGTTTAAATTTTAATAAAATAGTTTTGTAGACCATTTACACTCTGCTAATGTTCCTAAAAAAATTTTCAGGTAAAGTCTTATTTAGTGTTACTATGCTGCTATGATATGGCATTTTGTCGATAAGAAGTGGCTTAATTTAAAATCTGCTGTCCTATGCACACCTTAGTGACTAACAATAGACATTCGGGTGCTATCATGGACAAATATTAAAACATACATTTTCTTTCGAAATCTTTATTAATGTGAAGATAACGAGGAAATATATGTAACAAATCGACTAAAATACATTTTTGTTTCTCTATATTATAATGCTTATTTTATATTACACTACATTGCTCCTGTCATACCATCCTGCTTCATTCTAAATTAAGTAAGGGATATTTGCTGGAGCGAATAAAAAAATGCTGCTTAATCTTTCGATCATTTGCTTTTATATCATATGATCGTACAAGGGGTAGTGACATGATGCTTTCTTTCGTATATCTCTTTCTACTCTTAGTGCCAAAACGAAAGTTGTCAACATTCGGTTATGAAAGCCATTTTATCTTTTAAAATTTGTTAGAAATTTCACTATATACTAGATAATGATTTGACACCTTTATAGGCTCAACTATACATGAATGAAATAGTTTAATTTTATTGATAGTATACACTGATTATAATATCGTTAGGCAGTCTTAGGTATTTTTAACAAAGGTATATATTTCCATTAGTTTTGTCAGTTAAATCGGTATTAAAAGTTTTGTACAGTAATTGCTTGCAAACCGTCGTTGGCAAGGGTTTCTCGAGTACGTATAAAAAAGTACCAACTTGAACAATTGAACCATTAATTACTTCACAAGATGCAGAGTCCACGCATTAGCCACTGGAAAAAAAGGAAATTGGTGTCAGAGCACGATGCCGCATTTTTTTTTTTTTTATTTCACATTCTTAACCGCAATAGATTAAAAGTCACGAAAAATTGTACTCAAATTATCTAGGTCCTTTTTCCGGATGTAGCCATTATTTACTTATATTCGAGCGATTCATTTGCCAAACCGATTAACTCGGCAAGCAAAAAGCTGAAAACACCGATGATATTAAACGTTTTGTTTTCTCCATTAATATATAAGAAGGGCGAAAATATACGCCATCTGTATTTTTATACTATATTAACAATTGATTCAATATGGAGTTTATCGTTCTTTGAAACAGAAACTAAAGTATCGGCAATTGTTAAATTCTATGAATAGTATCAAGTCTGGGTACTGCTTTGGTAACTAGTGACTAGTTACCGCGCAGCGCAGCAAATAACGCGCCGTCCCTGTAGATGGATTGCTCAGAGGTCGCGTTGCAGTGAAAACGACTGAACGCAAAAAATAATTGAATTGGGTAACAGAAATGAATTTGTTATGAATTTATGAAATTTTTATTCAAAAGAAGTTTTTGTAAGCTTTTTTCGATTCGATCCGAACAGATTCCAGAATAGGGCCAAATATTTTTTTAAAATATTTATCAATTACACCTTAAATGCCCCGTCTAACTATTAGTTCAATTAATAGAATAGAATATAATTGGGCATTAGTAGATATAAAAAAAAATCTATCGGTGGCAGCCGGAAGAGAGTTACTTTTTAAGAAATTATATCTAATTAAAAGTTTGAAACGAAGATAATTTAAGGATAAAATCGAATTTGTTTGTTTAACTTTTTTTGATACATTATTTTCATTAAAAAGGTGTTTAATAAAGTAGAAGTAGTCCCGAAGCTTTTCTGCTATAAGTAGCGCTACGAGGTTATGCATTAACACTAGAACTACCAAAACCAGTCAATTTGGTACTCAATTTCTTCCTTCATTTAATTGTATATTTTTGTAATTCTCTTCTGATTTATGCTAAAGTTTAATAGAATTGAGAACTACGACGTATTCAAAAACATTTTTCCATTAATAATTAGTTATTCAAATTTGAAAGAGTATTAAATTAAAGGTGCAGAAAGTTGTCTTGCGCACCGGTAGTTCTATTTTTATAAAGTATGACTACGGAGCGGTTTTTTTTTTTAAATTTTATTGTATGTAAAAATGGTGCCACATTAAAACATTTAAATATTCATTAGAAAACTAGAATCTGAGAAATTCAGATAGTTTTGGACGGCTATAAAATAAATATTAAATGGAATTGCCGTAAATATTTTTCAGTTACAATGCTACTTAAGATCAGGAAGTCACTGTCATATTGTTTTAAACGATATTTTATGTAAAGATTAAAAATATAGTCGTTTCGTGTATTAAAGAATTTATTTCCAATTTAGCCAAAGCCTCAAAGCCATTATACTGTTGATAATTTGTCGTAAAATTGCTGTTTCAATCAAATTAAGGACTTCATTTTCATAGTTCTGATAGTAATGTTTTGATATTTTTAGCGGAAATTGCAAATATGATTTAGCATCTACGATATTTAAAAACAAAAAGTGAAAATATGTTTTTGGTACATTATTGAAATTAATGAAGCGTCATAGTTGTATCGCATTGTAAAAAGAACTTTTTCACAGATAAAAGAAAACGAATAAACTAGAGTGACGGAGCATTACAAAAAAAATAAAAACCCCTTAGAGTGCGTGCTTTTTGAGGAAAGTAACACTTAAGTGCGGTCCTTAAATCACGATACTGCTAATCAATATCTAATCAGGACTGTAGATCAATAAAGTAAGTGCAATTTGTAGTGTTAAAATTTCCAAAAAGATTAATATACTGAATTGAAACTATTACGTCAGGGGTATCAAACTCAATTAAGTAAATGGGATACCTAATGCGATTAGTAAGATTACGCGGGGCATAGTGCCAAATTTTAAATAAAAAGTTCTGAAGAACGTATAATAGAATAGATGATAGAATTATGTATCTTTATTATAATTAAACTTAATTGAGCATTATAGCAAAAATCCAAAAGTTCTCGAATTATCACTGCTTAAAATTCTTGAATGATGTAAATCACTTTTCAAGTAGTGAATATGGGTGGACTCAAAAACGCATAACATTTAACCTTAAGCGTTCAAAAATACATTGACATACGTGCAAGCCTAGTACACTTCACTATTTCCATGCTTTTTCGCATAAAAAATTTGAATCCATCCTATTCTGCCGATTCGCTGGAAATTTTTCAATGAAAACAGTGTCATTCTAGAAGCTTTCCACTGCTAAATTATTTAAGATTTAATTAGGAGATTTAGGGGAATTTGATTTAAGAATGCAGGATACATTTAAAAGTAAACACAACTTTTAATTTTGAAAGCGCTTATCTTGCCTAAATTAGTAATTTTCTGCATAAAAATTGTGGTTTAAATTTCAATTTTAAAAAGTCAACCAACTGTAATTACACGGCAAACATACAAGATAACATCCCACCAATGGAAATGTCGTTTGTTCAAATTCGAACACAATATTGTTCCGCAACCGAAAAGAGACTTCAGTAAATTTTGAAGCTTGACATCTTTAAACTAAAGTTGGTTTGCATTTATTAGCGAGGTGCGTAATCTTGCCGTGGTCCCCAACGGTTAACCGTGCTTATAACATGACGTCATAGCAACAATACGATTGCTTTCTATTTTTTACCCAATTCCAATTCGACTGTATTCTTGTATGCAATTTATGCGATAGTTTCGTCATTCGTGAATCGATATGATGATGGAGTACGACGAATTTTCAATCATGGGTATATTGATATATAAATGCTTAATTTCATTAAAATATCACATAAATTAGATATCTGATTCTAAAAATACTGAAAGAAAAATTTCTTAAAAGGTATCCTGAGATCCAGATAAACTGAATGCCTCCAAAAACCACATCGGAGGCCGCCGGTTTGACCCCCTACTTGCATTAAGTTATCGTTAAAATTTTGTAAATTAACATTTCTGTTTTTCCTAGTTAAAATACTAAGCAAATAAATACTCTATATTTATAGAATTATTTTTTATATTCGGATTTAAAAGCTTAAAAGTGACATAGTATCGTCTATCCATTCCCGCAATGTAGCAACATGAGTATAGACTCCTGGTGAATTTGGTCGAGCGCAGCCAATTCCCCATGAAACAATGCCAATCAATTCTCCATCAAGGGCCATCGGACCACCAGAATCCAAATTGCAGGCGTCTATTCCACCCTGAGAATATCCAGCACATATCATTCTGCTGGTGAATCCTGCGACATGGGTTTCACAGAAGTCTCTGTCCAAAATAGGAATTTGAGCATACCGCATTACGGTGGAGAGTTTTCCCTTCTCCTCGGTGCGTCCCCATCCACTGATGAATGCCATAGCTGATGTAGGCTGCTTCTGATTCCTTAATGGCAGTCGAATTGGTTGAACGCCTGGTCCGAAGACTAGAGGTTCAGCTAGTTGCATAATAGCGACATCGTAATCCAGTGTTTTCGGATGAAACTTAGGATGTTCCTTGAATTTTGTAACTTTGACCTTCTGTCCACCACTTTCTCTCAAAAGAGATCCAGCGCGCACTGATAAAAATCGTGCAAGGTTATCATGGGTACAATGAGCGGCAGTAATGATCAAAGTTTCAGTTAAGATAGCTCCTCCACAGTGATGTTCATCCAAAAATTCTACTGAAACTTGATAAGCGAATTGATTTTCACTTGCTATTCGGCCTCCAACAATCCGTGGCTGGGGATAGCCCAAAGTCAAACTAAGGAGTGCTAAACTGCACAAGGCACTTGCGTAAACTCGGACCATCTTTTCAACTACCGCACTGAAACATATAATTCCACCTTTTATAGGGGCCTCATCAATTGTTCGATTTATTTAATTAATTAATGTTCAAATTCATTGATACGTTATCTACGCAATATAGATTTGTTTGCTAGATAAACATGTTTATCTGACGCTTTTTTATGTAGATCTCTATACAAGATTTTACGGCTGTACAAATATGATCTTCCACATTGTTTTATATTGTAATGTAAACCAAAGCAAAGCGGTTTTTGTTGATCACTAAACAAAACCACAAATCATGATATAATTTCTTATTCTAAGCTTTTTCTACAACCTTTTTTACCTAAATAGTAATATCTTGTTTCCTAAGTAAAAGAAGTAGATGTAATAGTTTTTTATATATGTATATCGTTTAGGACAATTGGCCAGTTAAGCTCAGTATATTTTTTGCGGCATGTATAGTCAAACGACGTAAAATATGTTAATACGCATAAAACTGAAAGAGCTTTGTTGTGTTGGGAAAACGATAGTTAAATTAGATGGTTTTCGTATCACTCATACTTCATGCTATGGAAAATGGTGAATAAGTCTACGTTATTACCACCGACTTGAATAAAGCTTTTGACAAAATCTCGCATCAAATCATAGTTTTCAAATTTAGTATCCTTGGCTTTCTTTTTATTTCCTGAATGAAATCTTGACTCGATAATTGGCATGCTGTCCATAATGGATGTTGAAATGTAATAAAATACTTATTATTATTTATTTTACAATTTCCTTTCTTATTTTTCGTACACTTGGGAACCAATCCCATATGGAAATTTAATCAGAGTTTTCATATGGGAATCGCACCCACAATACCTCGGAATGGCATACTTTGAACATCACAGCTACCCGAAGCCCCAATTACTTAGAAATAGTAATTTGTTCTGACGGTATTAAGATCTTTCAACGCATTTCCAGCTCCTGATTTTATATCCCTTCAAGCTGATCTACAGAACATATTTGGTACCTGTAAAACTTTCTGAACCTAAATATCATGAATTATCATCAATTCTTGTAAGCATTTGTCCACACGCCTCCGACCTATTTTCACTCTGGAGATTACATGAAATGTATGAGTAAATCCAATTCACCTTTAGAATTTGTGAAACGCTGGTTTAAGGAATCGTTTAGCCCCTATGTGCATAAATATTTCTATTTTTTTGTTAAGCTCCTATTAAAATACGCCTATCAGGTCTGGTCACCATCTCAGCCAACGCTCGTTAACAGGATTGAATCTGTACATTGTAAATTCATCCGCTTTGCGTAATGAGGTTTTCCTGAATGCTTTGATAATGATTAACATAAAACTTCTAACAATGTTGATGACGATGTCGCTGATATAGTCTTCATCCATCTAGTCCTAACTGGGTCCATCAACTATCCTGAAAGTTTACGTACCATCGTCAGTTACTTATTTATTCAATTCACTTAATAAAAGTTACAATAAGGAGCTAAAATTATACTAATCTAAGAATAATAAAAAGAGAAAACAAAAACAGATAGGGGAGTGAAGAATTGGTTAATGTAAAGGTGCGTTAGGCAGATAAAGATCATGTTTGAGGGAGGTCTAATGCGTCAGCATTGTTGGCCTTCTGTAGCATTCTGATGAAAGGTCAAAGTGACCGTAGTTAGTTCGATGTGTTATGAGGCGATAGATGGGGAAAGATCTATCTTTGCGAGGGTTTGTATTAAGGCATATGCCGTGGAGCAACTCGGGACAGTCAATGGAACCTGTTAGGACGTAAACGATGTCGGTGGCATCACAACAGAAGCTGAAGGTTAATTAATTTTAGATGACTATCATAAGGAGGATGGTTAAGATGGTCTGTTCAAAGAAATTCGCGTAATGCGAAGCCGATTAATCTACGTTGAACGGATTCAATGCTGTTAATGAGCTTAGATTGGGAGGATGACCTGATCTGACTTGAATACAATGGTGGAAATAAAATTACGGTATTCTCGAAACATCAACTTATTTCCAAGTATTTCTTTAGTAATAGTAGGTATTGTGAGTTTACGTAGACAAACAATGTATTTTAGGTGAAAATTCCTATAAAATTACTCATGTTTTAGAGCGGAACACATTCCCAATTATCAATTTATTTTTTCAAATTGTTTACGTAAGATATTCAAGAGTAAATATAATGAATATTCTTCGCAATTTTTTGTTTTATTTTAGTATAATTCAAATGTCTCACGAAGGACGACTTAAGATAAAAAAAAGAAGATAAAGGTAATGATTTTTAAAAAGTATGCAACGGACAATAGGGTAATTGCGAAGGAAATGAGAAGATCTAACACCTTTATTAATAATTTCGTCAATTTGGACAAAAGCTACGCAAAATATTTCGGTTAATTCTGCTGCCAAACACAACCAGGTCCATCTTATATGGGTCCCTGGACACCGGGGAATCGACGGCAACGTGGCCTCTGACGCTTTAGCGAAAGAGGGCGCAAGCTCTCCTCCCCTGGGACCGGAGCCCATTGTTGATGTCAGCTTTACAAGGCTGAAAGACTGGATAACTAGATCCATGGACTCAATACATAATCAGAGATGGTCCAGTATATCAACCTGTAAATTCACCAAATGGTTCATTGGACGTCCAGACAGGAACAATGCAAAACTTCTGCTTGGCTTAGGCAGGAAAGAGTGCAAAAAGCTTATAGGGATGGTCACAGGACATAACACATGCGGCAAGCATCTGAACATCCTAGGGATCATCAGCGACTCGATGTGTCCTTCGTGCGGGGAGGACGAGGACAGTACGGAGCACTTCCTATGTAACTGCCCGGCCTTCTCCCACGCGCGCATGACGACGTTTGGCGCTGATGTAATGAGAATGGAAGACTTCAATTCTCAATCTCTATCTGATGTTCTTAGGTTCGTCAAGATGACTAAAAAGTTCGGATAGGGTAGGGGACGAGGGCAATGGACCGTGGTCTGAGCGCTTAAGGCTAACGCCTCCCCCTTTCTTTCTGATAATAATAATAATAATGCTACAAATAAAAAATTCTTCCAATCCCTAAAATCACTAGTTTTAACAGAACAATGGGAGAAAATAAATTTTGCTTCTGAAATAGTCTTAAACTTGATATAATAAGCTCTTCATATTACGTTTTGCAAAGCAATTGATGGGATCGATTGTCCAATGGAATACAATTTTAATTTTATTCTGGAAATCATGTTAATATAATAGAATGATACCCTAGATCTTCTTCTGGTGGTATTTGTTTGATTAACTGCTTGCTTACGTTATTAGTGGCTTGCTTTTAGTTAGTTTATCACAGCAAGTGCATGCCCAAATTATGATAATTTTTTTAATTAACAGTGTATATTATTACCTAGCCTCTTTCCAATTATTCAATTTAAAGTATGATTTTAAAAAATATAATTAGAAACATATGTGAACCACGGGTGGTCCACGCCACCAGACGGAGAAAACTAGCTGTGCACCACCAAATGAAAGCAGTGCCTGTGGAACACCGGTGGTACACTTACAACTTAAGTTTTAAAAATTTCAGAAAGAAAGATTTTATTTTTTCCCATTGTTCTCTTAAAATTAGTGATTTTTGGGGCTGGAAGAACTTTTTTATTTGTAGTATAATCAAAATATTTTACATAGCTTTTGTCTTTATTAATAAAAAGGTTCTAGATGTTCCTATATTATTTGCAATTGCCCTATTTTCGAATTAATAATTTTTAAAAACCGACTCTTTTACCTTAAATCGTGGAACATTTGAATTATACTAAAATAAAACTTTTGCGAATGGGAATCTACAGCACTGTATTTAGTAGAGGCCTTACAAAGAGTTGGTGCCGCTGATGGCGATAAGTGTTGTTAATAAGTTACTACTAACCCCCGCAATCAAGATCAAATATAAAGATGTGTACCCTATAAATGTATTTATAGCACACCTATGAACTCTTCTCTCTTATTCCTTGTTTTGCGACTGCACGCCTGTGACTATGATGCAGGGCGAGGTGCGCGAAATCAAAGGTGAATGGAAGATGAGTTGAGTCTTAGGAGCAATGAGAAGAGAGAAAAAGCAAACTATAGGCACGCGATTTATTTTCTTTTTTGTTGTTTGATTCGGTATTTTGTTTTCTACCTTCATTCATGTTAGATTATTGTTTTATTTTATTTTTGTAGCTTATATTGAGCAAAGTAAATAAATAAATAGAAATTATTCTTGCTTACATTTCATAGGTGAGTCCGGTAATTGCTTGCAAAACACAGAATAAATAAATATCAAGGTTTTGATATATAACATCGATAAAATTGCTCCTGAATATCAGAAAAGTACCCTTATCTCGAATCCGGAAGATTTTTACTTATACTAAATTTGTTTTATTTAGGAAGTCATGAGTTGGCCCGTCAACCATTTTTGTTCGGACGTTAGTATTTAGTATACCCTGTATGCATGTTTTTAACTTATATTTATATAAAAAAATTGTCACTTTTATGTCCTTGCTCCTGTATATAGAGTGTTCGAAAAGTATAGATGCACTCGAAGGAATTGTTTGAGCTAAAAGTCAATCTATCTTTTGGTTGGGAGACATTTAAATCACGTATCCAAAAGCGATACGACGAGAAAGCAATCTTACAAATTTTAAATTGTATTAGGAGCCAAATGGGCACTCATTCGAAATTAAATTTAAATAATGACTGCTGAAAGAGATTAGTAGTTTCCTCCAAAATTATTAATAACGTGTGGCACACAGAATCCTGCGTCTATATGTGGAGTAGTTTTATTATTATTAAAACTATCTATTTTCATTTCAATTATATCAATCTCAAAATAATTTAATCACTTCAAACCGGATTCACCTCTGAAATCATAAGATTGAGCAATTTTAGTAATTGCCTTAATTTGATTTTCTTTGATCAATACATTAGATTTATTACTCATAAAATGATTGCAACACCAATAATATAATAATTTTTTTCATAGTTGATGCCATAATAGGGCTTATTACGGAATCAATCGGTGGGGATACAAATTCAGATTTCATACATTTGGATTTTGAAATTCGCGTTAAATGTATCCCGCCGATGAATTGTGCTATTATAACTGTTCGAATCTATTTCTCTCAAATAAAAAAATCTTTCAGTATTATCAAATATTTGATATATTTTCTCAATAGCTATTCTTTTGGGAAAAAAAATTGGAACTCTGAAACGAATGACTACTCAATTGACAATTTCTTGGCTTTACTTTAGTTCTTTAATATAGTCAAACTATTAATTCAATGAATCGACTAGACATAAAAATGCTGTAAAAACAAATAAGAATAAAGCAAATTACACTTAAGATCAGTACTCTTCTGCCATCATCAGTACAACGAGTGCGCTCCAACCAGTAAAAGGATGGCACCCAGAGCCCTCTCCAGTCTTATCATTGTACTGCTCCCAAATAAATCCGGTGCGTTTGTACTCTTTAAAAATATTCGTAATTAAATTTTGGCGAAGTTCGACGTAAATGCGTTTGGCGTCTTCCGAATAGGGACCTGGGTGAGTTGCATAATGATGTAAGGCTTTAAGCGCTAGATAGTTAATGTTTATCCAAATTTGGCCACGCCAGTAGGGCGGATCGTGTTCGGTATTGCGCTTCATATAGAGAGGTGAAGTCTTTGATAGTGACCGCAAGCCATAAACTGTCCAAAGCAAGTTAGGATCTCTTATGTCTTTTAATATTTTTAACAAATAGGGCGACGATGGCTCCAGAATTTCCAACAAAAATGGAAATATACTGACATATCCATAAGTAGAATCAACAAACCTCATTTCAGGCGGTTTGTGAGTTACTCTAACCATTTCTGGCTGTTGAAAATGGGCACGTTGCTCTTGAGTCGGTGGCGGCCTCTTCAGCACCACAGAATCAGTGTGAAAGCCCCAATCTGAATACGTTTCGGTGTAGGGGCTGAGATGCATCTCGTTTAAAAGGTTATTGTCTATAAGATATGAAAAAGTCTCCCAGTATTTAATATCGTCACGGCCAAGAATGTTGGAAAGTTCAGCCATAACTCCGGCTGCTAATGCGATCCAACAACGTAAATCTACATGACGTTCCTTATTAGTTGGATGAGATGCTCGAGGGTAGTCGTCAAGACCTGACGTTAATGTTTTTGGATTCAATTCCCTTTGATTCTTATCATCTCGGCCTCGCCACCTATAGGTGCCCATAAGTTCTCCTTTTTGGGTGGTATTATACCATGAAAACCACGCTTGTAATCGAGGGTACAATCTCTCTAACGTCTGAAGCCGTCCTTTAGTGGATAACTCTTTACGATATTTGGTAAGGATTTTTTTGATAGTAAGAAAAAATGTGGGAGGATTGGCGTTAGTATTCTTTTGCGTAACAAATTCTTCAGGGACTTTAGCAAGAGCTTCAATGCCCAAAATCTGCTCTCGTGGGATCCAACCTTCTACATTTAGCAAATCAAACCAATGACATATTATATCCAGCTCGATGTCCAAATCCCATTCCGAAATTAATAGCCCATGAAATCCTTCATCCCATAAAAAGCCGCGAGGAAAAAACGATCGGGAGGGCACTGCAGTGTAGAGAGCTGCTTTCCAATATGGAACAGGTTCTTTAGTATGGACACTCTGCACCCGAGAGGAGCCGTAAAAGTAGCCAATTCCACCGATCATGTTACTTAATGCAGCCTTTGCAAAAAGTATCTCCTCACTGAGAAAACCCTTCGAGCGTAAATTAAAAGTTTTTTCGAACCTTTCGTCAAACTTCTTCCTTTTCTCTTCTAAAGCCATAGTATATGCTTCTCCAGTCGGTGGCTTTGGCACATCTTCAGTAGAGGAAAATCCAGATGTTGATTGGTAGGAAATGTCTAAAGAAAAGGGCGCCTCCACAACAATTTGCATGGCAATGAAATTCGATTTCAACTTTTCACCCAACTGAGATGTCAGCGCCTCTCCAGGCAATGTAATAACTTTCCTCCCTTGTCCAATATTCGTCAAACGTAGATACGAAGTAATGGTCTCGCGTAAGTACTGAAGGCTCGGAGCCACGGTGCTCAGGAATGAATAATGCAAAATAGAACCATTACTAGTGTGAAAAGATAATTTGAATTCTCCCAATCCTATTGTTTCACCAACTACACCAGGAATTTGATTATCTTTGATCAACGGCTTTATTTCGCCATCGGTCTTCTCATCGAGCGCTGTATACCACACCAGCGAGATCTGAGAATAAAAATATTTGTGAATTTTGCAAAACCGATAACTTGTGTATCTTACTGGTTCAGGGGTCGTGGAGCCAAATTGCTTCACGTCTATTCTTGCTGTCCAATCGCTCCCAAATTGTTTCCCAGGGAATTTCACAAATGAAGTTTCCAGGATAAAATTGGCATCATGTATCTGCTGAATACCAAATGTTTTGCCGTCATGATGAGTCCATCCATACTTTTTTAATCTGTCACCTAATTCGCACCAATGCCTGTAATTTTATTATAATAAATATTATATTTAAAAATCCTCAAGAGCAGTAAACTCTTCACAGAAGTCAAAAACCAAATAGATATTATAAGTAGTAAGACATGTTAATGTATCTGATTTTAAGATTTTTACGAAATGGGTTTTTAAGGCTAAAAGTATGAAAGTATGATTTTGCAAGTACTACTCGTATATACTTCACGTGAAGATCTTAATTAATATGTAGTAAAATAGTTTTTAATGTCATTCAGTCATTACAGCTTCTTAATATCGTTTACGAAACTGTAGTTTATGATCTCACTAGACCAAATTGTGTTGTTTGGTTGAACAATTTGAACAACAAAGTTTTATGTTACAATAGTACAGTAGTTGATGTTATTTTCAACTTATATGATAGAACCATAGCTTTTATCCAAACCGATTTTCATTCGCGACCTTTAGTACAAAAATAATTTTACAAATTATGTCGTTAAAATAAAGCAATAATTAAAACTAATTAAATTTTATACAATTTGTAATTTATTTATCAAATATTTAGGATATTTTTTCAATAAACGAAAAAGGAATCGTGCGACAATCAGAGGTATTTTTGAAATATTTTTAAAGCGGTGAGTTTCAAGTGGAATAAAATATTATCCGTGCTGCTACACTACAAAGTTTTTGGCTTTATTGGTGAAAAATAATATAGTTTAAATTTAACATTTTATTCTAATTTAAATAATAATATCTAATAATATCTAAACAACTAAACGTGACCATATGTGCCAGTATCGCTGAAAAAGTTAAGGATTGCCATGGAAATTTATAAATCGTATTTGGGGTTTTTGGGGATCCTGATTGCGCATACGCTTTCGAAATTCAAGATGGCGACCAGTATATTTCGAAATTCAACGATTTTAAGTAAAAATTGGTACTATAAGCTTCAAGCTAATGATTTCGAATCTGCTATCAAAATTTGGAAAATAAAAATGACGAACCAAATAGTGTGGGCGATTTTTTTCAAATTTTAAGATTTTTATGTAAATTGGTGCAAACGTAAATCGGGGACACTAATTTCAAATCTACTAAAATGTGAAAATTTAAGATGGCGAATCCAATATGGCGACTACAATCTTTGTGAATTCAATTTAAGTGAAATTTAGTAAGTTAATAGATTTAAAATCCTTATCCCTATAAAATTTATTTCATTTTTTGTTGCTCCTATAATAATTTTGAACCCGCTTCCTAACTCTAGAAATTAAAAATAGGTGGAAAAGGTTTGAACTATAATTATTACTGAGGGTATTTTCTATTCACGATTTTACTATATATGCATGCACCATATTCAAACATTTAGGTTTATTTTTAATTACAAATTTTAGTCTATTTTTTTAATATTAAAATTATTGAAAATAATACAATACTTATTTATCACCATACAGTTTAAAATTAGTTAATTGTTTTAACATATTGCATGCGAACGTAATTTTTCATGTTTTTGAACGTGCAACGAGTAAAATCAGGTTTAGCGCGTCCATTTGATTTACGAATGTTCTTGATGTGAAGGAACTTAACTTTTTAAATAAAAGATGATTTTAATATATATTTATCATTTTTAAATAAAACGCAAATTCCTTCAAAGTTGCAGAACGTAGTTCAGTCTCCTCTACCATGCAACGGAGATTACACTCCTCTGTTTTCAACGTTTGTGTTTTTCGGACTGTGATTACACACCAGGAGTGTGTATGTTGTGCAATATGTTCAGTTCGAAGAAGTAAAGTTTGTAGTTATAAAATTCAATCAGCAGCTGTAAAAATTGATCCAGCACAAATATGTTATTAACGGCATAATCGAGCATGTTACAAAATCTACCTAAAATTAAGAAAACTTATATAAATTTCGGAATAATTTCCAAGAGTGTTGATTTCGATTTAATGGAGAATGTGTGTTTGCAATTCGAAAGTTTGTTTGTTGCTGAATCACGTTTAAACCCTGAGTGTGATAATTTTTATTTTTTTGACGACGTCATCCATATTCCATCTTAACATGCAGACTAGATTTTATTCACGAACTTC
Source organism: Philonicus albiceps (assembly GCA_963969385.1). Lineage (NCBI taxonomy): Eukaryota > Metazoa > Arthropoda > Insecta > Diptera > Asilidae > Philonicus > Philonicus albiceps. Next base: position 22,181,222 of record OZ017773.1, on the reverse strand, counting down.
TAAATAGCAACCAACAATTGTCGGGATTGTCACGAAAATTGATATTTTGTGGTTTTTAGAGATTCTGATTGCAAATCCGCTTTCAAAACTTATAAATTTAATATGGCGACCAACTGTTTTCAAATTTAACAAATTAATAAGAGTATTTGAAATCACCAATTTCAATTCTACTATTAAAATTTTAAAATTCACAATAGCGAACCCAATTTTTCTAATACAACGACTTTAAATGAAATTAAGTATTAGGAGTATTTTGAGGATATATATTTCGAATCTACTACACAAATTAATAATTTAAAATTATGGAATCGATATGGCCGCCAAGATTTTTAATATTCAATGTATTTTTTACTGTAAAATGTTCAGTAATTTACCGGAAAATTTGTAAAATTAAGATGGCGGCATCGATATGGCAATAATGACAATTTTTCAATATTATATATATGCTAGTGGTAGAATCAATTTCTTTAAAACATGTCCATAAAAAATAAGTTTTCATATCTGATATCAAAATTTGAAAGTGAAGTGGTAATTTGGAATTTGATTTGAAGTGGTAATGGATGGAAGGAGCATATTTTTTCTGTCTCTATCTAACACACTGAAATCTTAATACATCACAAAAGTGTTTATGAAGCCACGAGAAAAGTACTACTCTTTTCTGGGTGTTCAAAACGTCAAAATTATAGTGTGAATAAGAAGAAACGGCAAATGAAATTTTATTGTCTGTTCCTTATTCTCCAATTATAAATTTTGATATTTTGAAGACCAAAACACGAGACAACTATACCCGAGCAGGCTTCAAATATTTCGCACTATGCTCCTTCCATTTCTTACTAATTCGTTGAATAAAAGAAAGTAACCAAATAAATTGAGCTGCCAGATATAATAAAATTAACTCGAAGGGTCAAAATGACCCCTTTGGTAAAAATAGGTATACTATGTACATATCTCTGGAAAGAGAAGACAGGAAATATTAGATTTGCGCTTATATGTATTATTAATATAAATAAGAATTAATTAAAATATTTTCAAAAAATACGGCAAAAATTTTCTTGAAGAAAATTAATGAAAAGTTTTCTCAGAGGGGTTAAAATGACACCTTGGTAAACCTAGTGTTAATATCCAATAACTAAATACTGAACATTGTTGGAAAAATTATTAGGCAAACGATATTTTACACATATCGGGAATAAGTAATTAATAAAATTCTTTTAGATTTAATGTCCTTGACTAATGACGTAGATTTAACACTTAACAATTAAAATGCGTAAAATAAGATAAAAAACCCTTCATATGTGGAGAGAATAAGCTTCGGGGTATGGTTGTGTATTACATCCACTGATTGTAGTAACTCTCATAAATTGGATTAAACGTAAAACATAAGCAATTGAGATTTTTTTAACTAACACCGGGTGAAACCGGGTTACTCAGCTAGTAAACGATATGAGCAATTTCTGACAATAATTTATTGCTGTGATATAAAGTCAAAACTTATGAAAAATGTAAAAAAGAAGTAAGCACCGTAAACAACATCATTATATAATTGTTTTTTTTTTTTTTAAGAAATGCATGTAGAAGAAGCTGTAGAAAACAATCGTTCCATCTTCAGACAGATTGTGTTTATTATTCAAATTACTTTATAAAAAGCAAGGAAAGTTAATTCTGCCATTTAAATAGCACTGCATTAGAGAACTAAAATATTACAAATGTGTTTATGCAAATATATAATATAAATAAAAATCATTTAATTGTGTCTTCTTAAGCTCAGTTGTTTTTTTAACTATAGAAAAGTAGATAATTTCAATGCTGATTATTCGAAGGTAGGTAGGTAGTATCTATACTTTTTTTTTTTTTTTTTTTGTAAAACTCGATTTCAAAATCCAAAACATTTCCTGAGAGATGTCGGAGAGGTAAAGTCTATATTCGTTTCTAAATTTGAGCCGCTCGCATGCTAAATCGATTAACTGCACATTTTGAAACTTTTGAATCGTTATAATAAATTACTTGATACATGGTTAATGTTGATTTTATTATTTTACGTAAAAATTATACCTTTAACAAAGTTTATTTGAATTTTTATTTTGAAATCAAACCCGTGTAATATAATTTAGTGTTTTCTACTTTTTGTTTGTGGAGTTTGTCGGTTTGCCAATTGTAGCATTCATTAGAAATTTTTGTCTGCTTCTTTTTTATAATTTTATAGAATTTGTTTTGGTTGGGAATTGGTTTTTTGGGTATATAATCTCTAATCTCAAGATTCAGGTTTTTCCACAGTATTTGACTCTAACAATTATTCAGAGATAAGTAACCACTGCCGCCGGTTACGTGATAATAAATGTTAATCTTCAACGGAAGGTTTTAGAAAATCTCAGATCAGGAGCACAAGGGTATGGGATACCCTACATTTTACCACGCATATCTCGGCTTCTAATCAATACAATTTTAACTTCCTATTTTTGTACACAAAAAGAATGTGCCAAGTAAAACTTCATAGAAATATTACTTTTTGAGACAATAAAGTTTGTGAAAACTGAAAATTCTTCGAAAAAAGTTGTTAATTACAAAGTCTGCATCCGGTGTTTCCCCTGGGGATTAATAAACATGATTTTTTTCAAAATCGGCTCACCTTATTCCTTCACCACCAGGTCCTAATTTATGCGGAAAATACCACATTAAACCCATTACAAGAGAATGTGGATCTCGGGTTTTCAGCCCAAAGTATGTGTTAGGTCTGTACGATCCCCAGTACCTCTCAGTGTCAGCCAAACCAACTCTTTGCACCATCTAAAAGAATTCACATTTTAACTGAAGCTGCCAAAGAGCCAAAGCGTTCGTACCTTTTGATTATCAAAGGGAGTGTTCACTCTTGTCTCCAAGTATCCTAAGTAGCCAAAATACGATGCAATTGCTAGGCAAATGCATCCGAAGACCATCCTCCATTGAGTCATTGCCACGTATCGATTTCCCGCAGATGAAGGCTTCACCGGCGTCTGGCTGCCGGTGCTGCTGCTACTTGTGCCATTATTGGATTGCCGGGAAACCTTTTTCGTAGTTTCACTCGCTGTATTCGAACCATTATTAACATTTTTTCTCTGGCGGGCCTAGAAACAAACAAAACTTTTAATAAAAGCAAGGGTATTTAAAAACTGCAGCCGGTTTATCAGTCCGCACTTACCATTTTGCGTTGATAAATAAAACTAACAGTTCTAGCTCTATGGCATGTTTCGGAAGGGATTATATTAAAAATTAAACTAAAAGCAACCGTAGACCTGTTTATTTACAAAATTTATGACAAGCGCACCTCAATTGCAAACGTCAAAATCAACATGATTTTATTTCAGACTGTACAAAATCATACAAGTGTCAACATTTTATTTCTTACAATTGTCAGTTCTTATAAGCGCGATACCTGCAAAACAACCAGATGTACGTTATTAATACGTCATTTGCATCGAATTCATTTCCTGAGACGAGTTATTCTATTCGCGTACTTTTATATTTTATTTGTTTTCTGTGTTAACATGAATGCTTGGTCGCAAGGACAAACATTATTATTTTTAGAATTATTTCAAGTTAAGCCCATTATATGATCCATAAGGACAAAAAAAAAGTCATGATATATGGGTGCGATTACAGAAAGTCATGAATATATCCATGGAAATATAAGGAAAAAGAAAGACTATTAAAGGAGCTACCATAGAAAGGTTAAATCATCTCTAAATTCTGGTAGTGGAGTAGGTGAGGATTTTTATCCAATCTATTTACTATTAAATTTAAAAACAAAAATTGTAGAAAGCAATTATTACTTACAAAATTCAAATATAGTCGGCTTTTAATTCTCACAAAAATGCTCGTATATTTTAGGTCTACCGGAAAGTTCTGTCCGTTTTTGAAGAGGAAGAAAATGATACAATTTTTAACATATTTAACTAGATTTATTGTACGATATAATTTCCATCGTTCCTTATGAATTCTTCCCAGCAGGATGGCAATTTATAAAACTTATTTTTGAAGAAAATCTTTGGATGCGAAAAACTACAGCAGCACTACTGTAAACGTAAAGGTTTTCTTCATTTTTTAATTTTTTCTCATCAAATAATTTTGTAAGGAAAGTAGGTGAAAATCTGATGGTTAAGGTCTGGGGACTATAGTCGATGCGAAAGAATTTCCCATCCTAGCTCTGAGATTTTCTGGCGAGTCGCCAAAGCAGCATGTGGTCTAGCATTACCTTGATGCAGTATGATTTCCTTCCTATTGAATATTGTCAGCCTTTTTTCTTGGAGTACTTTGTTAACTCGTCCATTTGTTGACTGTATTTCTCCGATTTAGCTTTTTCTTGGGTTCCAAAAGCTCATAATGGATTGGATCTTGCATGTCCCACCATATACACAGTATTGTCTTTTTAAGGCTCAAACACGGTGTAGAGGTGAAGAAGGCATGTTTTCCAGGTTCACGCTGTTTTCCTTACGATGTTTTCATATGTAATCCATTTTTCATAATTTGATCTAGCATGGTCTTAAAAATATCGTCATCAACCACAAATGGCCGCCCAGAGCGTGACTTATCACTAAGGCCGAAATCACCTGCTTTAAATTTTTCGAACCATCTCCTACACGTTCTGTCCGAAACAGCATCTTCACCAAAAACTAACAAATTTCGACACGCTGCCAATGACATGAGTTATCATTGTTGTAGTTAATTTCAAAGGGCACATAATAAATGCAATTATAAAGATATACAGCCACATATAACTCAAACGAACATACCCAAATATATTCAAACTTGAAACGAAATTATCGGACAGAACTTTCCGGTAGACCTAATATAAGTTAACACAAATAACGTTCGCCTCCCCGAAACGCCTGAATATCACCTTTCTGCAGTGTATCAGACGCCTCGTTGCAGGACGCCGGCGCCGTCACCTGAAACCGCTTGTACGTGACTTTCCCTGGGAACTATTTTCTGCTTTTAAACTGACGAGGCGCATCTCTAGATTTAAGCTTCAGTTGTAATCTGCTACTCTTAAGAAGAAGTTCATATTTTAATAAATCATAAATATTTGAAAAACATAAAGTTTTATTAATTTATATAGCATTTTGAAGCAACATTTAAGCTTTCAGCACCCAAAAATATCTTTTTCCACTTCAAAAGTACTAAATTCCTAAACATTAGAATCGAAATTTAACACAGAAGTCCTCATTTCTCCAAATGCAAAGTATCAGAATTCATTTCAAAATCACGTTTTTATTCAGGACAAAAGTAGGTACAATATTTCCAAGCAAGTTATAGTTTTTAATGTAATAAATTAATTTACTTGTATAGGAATAAATAAAATAGGGGGAGGGTAGTGTAAATTATAAGGAATGCGTATGTTTTTACCACTAGTGGGTCTTAAAAACCATGGTTCATTCACACCGGTTTAAAGGGTAAATGACTTTGAAATGATTACAAAGGGCATATCTTAGGAAATATAGATAAATAAAAATAAAAATCACCAAACGTTGGCTATTTTTTTCTTATATTTTTAGAAATCGTTCTGATATACTCGTGCAGATTGTACTAGACTACTAAGTGTTATAATGTTTTTATTTGATAGATGAGGATAGTAGCTAATCAGTAATAATCTTTTATATAGCAAAATATAAACAAAAATGAACTTAGATTAAAACTCCGTTATATAAGAAAGTTTACAGACATAAAATACGTAAGCATTCATACACTCCGCGACAAAATGACAACCCACCCATAAATTTTACCTGTTTCTTGAAAAGGAAAAGGTACAGACATAATTTTTATTGCCTGTTGTAAAGACAATCTTTGAAAAATCCTAGTATACATAATTATTATTATCTTTTAAATTAATTTTGAGTAATTATCTGGTGTTTTTTAAAAATATGGTGCGTCAAAATGATGACCCAGGTAGCAGTTATGTTCGGAGAACGGTAAATAAAAAGGACAGTTCTTTTTAAATAGACTTTTATTACTTTCTAATAATGCGTGGAACTCCCTCTTACATCTATTATCTCTTCCATTCGTTTTGGAAGAAATTTAAACAACAATTTTAAATATTTTCTAGGAATTGGATTCCAAGCCTCCTGAACAGCATTTTCCCTTGATAAACAGTTCTTGTAAAATGACCCCAAACATTTTCGATAATATTAAGATTTGGAGACCTTGATAGCCATTGCAGAAGCTCTTTTTGTTGAAGATAGTCTTTCACTTATGAACTGCAGCATTATCCTGTTGAACAATGAAGTTTTGTCCTGCTATCGAGGTATCTTGGCTCCTTATTTCTTTCTCGATTAGCTGTATATAAAAATTGCTGTTAATTTTTCCAGAAAAAATCGTAAATTCATCTTTCCTTTGTAGACTATTCCTGCCCAAATCATTATTCCTCCTCCTCCCATTTGTCTTGCCTTCCGAAACAACTCTATTTTCCTTAAATCGTGGAAATAATACAACCACCCATCTGGTCCATCCAAATTAAACCTCTTTTCGTTAGTAAAAATTACTCTCCTCCGTCTTTTCTTCCACCTGAGATGTTCTCGAGCAAACTTTAAACGTTCCTCCTTGTGTTAAAGGCGGCTTTTCTTTGAGTTTTCTTCGTTGGATGTTCTCGTTTTTTTGCAAAATTCGCTTGACATTCCTTACTCTTGTTGACACACTAGCTCTAGTTGCAATTTCTCTAGCTGTAAACGTACTGTTTGATGCCTCTCAGAATTGCTCGCTCCTCTCTAGAGATAACAGCACGAGGACCTTCAGGACTTTTCTTTGAATCGTGATTTTCGCGATCTTTCAAAAAATTTGCAATCGAATCGAAACGATTTCTCTTCAAAATTCTCGTCATATGAGAAATACTTTGCTTTTCTTTTTCTAAATTTAAAATTATTTTTCTTTCAGTCTCGTTTAATTGCTTTCCACTGCCCATTATTACTGATGATGACTGACTTTCAAAAACACACTGATAATTCATTTCACAACGAGGGCTCTATTTATATCATGTTAGAAAAGTCGCACATTTTATTTTAAAAGTAATATTTGTTACCTGGGTCATCATTTTGACGCACTATTTTTTTAGAAAACACCAGATAATTACTCAAAATTAATTTTAAAGAAAAAATAATTATGTATACTACCGTTTTTCAAAGATTGTCTTTACAACAGGCAATAATATTTATGTCTGTACCTGCTCTCTTTCAATCGTGCAACCAATTAAAAATAAGTGCCAGTAACCACATCTAACATTTCCGACTCGAAGTATGTAGATTGTTTACTGTTATGGCTACAAAAATGCAGGAAATTCACTATTTTTTTTTTTTGAGCTAAAGTAACCCGCATCTACGGTACATAAAATTTATTAATTAAATTAAAATAATTTTTAACCGAATGGTTTGAATTTTCATAAGAAATATTCTTTTTTTATTTATATAATGCAACACCTAGTGGTTTTGTGAAAAAACTTTAGTTATGACGCATGCATGATTATGAGATCGAAAATGAATTCTTTTATTGAATGCACACAACTCTTGAAAATTTATATTGATGGCAAAAACCCCTACATATTTCTTTAGTTGATATCTTGTAGAAAATAAACTAAAAGGTTTTTACTAGATACAACCAGTTTTAGGTAATCTTGCTCGCCGTTTCGACCTCTGCGAAAAACGTTGTCTACTGGAAAAAACAAAAAAAGATGTTAATTTTATTTATTTGAATATATGTTTAGTAAATACCATGGTATCATATTGAATTAGTGTTTGTCATTTTCTTCAAGGAAATTCATAAAAGGTAGCCTTATTTTATTTATGCGTGTTTTAACAATTCTTTATCAAATTAAATTAAAAATTAAACATACAATCAATCTCGTTTTTAATGTTTCTAGTAATTTGTTAAATATCTTTCTCAGTAGCAACCTAATATTTCTAGCAATAGCGTGAAAGCTGTCGCAGAAGCGCACAAATAAGACAAATTTAACGAAGATAGTATACATACAGTTCATAGAGAACATTATTAAAAGAAACACATGAAAAACGTGATAGTGTCCTGTGTAGTGAGACAAAATTGCAGATATTCTTACACTACGGTGCTGATTCCGGTTTTCAAAACCGATTTACTGAAGAATTAGGAGCACGTCAATCTACAGTTAGTAAAAAGTTTGACAATGTGTTGAAATGTATTACTCACAAAGTTTGTAGATAAAATGTCCGGAACCGTAGAAGAAATAGAGGAATCGAAGATAAAGATTAAAGATTTTCTAGTATTAATATTCAAGCAATATGTGATGGAAAGGGGATATTTGCTAGTATTGACGCTCAGTGGTCTGAATCTGTATGATAATCTACAGACAAATATTCCAAATGTCCAACGGTATAAAGACTATCTATATAATAAGATGTCACAAAACGAGTATTAAAACACTTCTACAGGATGCTTCTTTATATTATACGTATTCCCCACATTTTGCTATTTGCTCAAATGTTGTTAAAACAAACTAAATTTCAATAGTTAACTTGTTATAATCTTAAACGCATGTTCTAATATTGCACACTTTCGTTCTCAAATTTTTATATGAAACATGAAAACTCTTTCCCTCTATGTTAAATACATGGAAATTTTTCCAATTAAAAACAGAGAAATTGGCCATGTACCATTTTAAATTTAACATTGATGGCTATAGTCGTCCATTATTCGGCGATATGTAGGCAAATTATGGCTATAACCATCCCGCATACTTTCTTTAATAAAAAAAGAAATATTAGTAGGGATTGTACTAATTTATTTTTTTGTTCTTTAATAATACATTGAATAAAAATAAGTAACAGTATAGATAACACGTAAGTTGTTTATATGTACGATTTTTCATGACTTGTACAATCCAAAACATGTTCGTTTTATGGTAATGAAAGGTATCATTCAATATATTTTATTCCAGTCAGTTAAAAAGTGTGCTTCCTCGAGGACCAATTATTTATACTAGGTATTTTTTCATTGACTAGTGGACAATTTTGTTTTTACATTGCTCTGTGGTTCGTTAGATCCGTTTCTGAGCAAATAGCTGCTACTGCCTTTTTTAGAATCCTTTTTCTCGCACCACAGCAAAATGTTTCTGACCATATATAAAAGGGAAGAAAGCAAGTTATTGATAATATATTTCCGAAAATATATAAAAAGGAAAAACCAAGCTATGGCATTTGTTTGAACTTGATATGTTTAAATGTTAAAATTATCAGAAGAAAGTGGATATTTGCATAAATAACATTATTTATTTACGGACAACTTTTACAAGAATTTAGAACTGTCAAAGCAGCTCTCTTATACCGGGTGTTTCATATACCATATCATATGAACAGACTTTCAGTTAAATGAAACAATTCCTGGAAGTTTTTAAATTTGGTGAGTTAATTAAACAAATTTGACGCTTAAAAGTTTGCTTTTATTTTGAAATTCTTTAATTAAAATACAATAAGTATTCAATTATTCACATTTACTAATATATATACACTATGTTGTTTTAGTGGGAATGTCAAAATGAGTGGAATGAAAGATCTGACCAGACAAACAAAAAATTATATGGCATGGGGGAGGGCAATCTCAACCGTTTGGGAGTTCCAGGATGTTTCGTAAATTTCAATTTTCCATGGTATGGACTTCACTATTTTATTTTTATCTTTTGATCAACTCAACGCAGCCACATCCAACTAACGCCCAAAATCTATCTATCTATCTATCTATCTATCTATTTATATCAATGTCCTTTCCAAAGACCTACCACTACCCACAGCAGCTACTCACTTCCAAAAGTGTAAAAATATTTCTCATTTTCCTAAAATTCAGCTCTTCCTCACATTTTCTTCAAAATTCATGTAATTAATATACCTACTTACATATTTTTTTGTCCATTTTATTACCTTTCCAACAAGATACAGCGTGTCCAATTGATCCAAATACCCAATGAGATTACTGGGAAAAGAAAAAAATTAGTGGAATTAACACACCAAACAACAAACACCAATTTCATTACTACCGACATCTGCTGTTTCTATACAACAACATTTCTTGGAAAAGATACCTCAATTTCGGTTTTAAGCGTAAAACTTATTTTCAGCATTGCAGACAAATCTAGTAAAATTAGAAAAGAAACGCCATATAGATATACATAGATATTAAGCTTGTCCACAAGAGCCACCATTGTGTCCAGAACCCTCCTTCATTCATATTAAACCTGATACTTTTATAATGCTTTTTCTTATATGTTATTTGTTTGAGCTAATTTTTTCTTATGCAAAACAAATTACACGTTATGCTTTTATAATGAGATAAATATATACACATATGTATATATATTTGTTTGAAAATAATTTATTTGTGTTGAACTTATATACATTAAAAATATTATTTTGTTGTAAATGATGAGTTATTGTTGTGTTTTCATTACTCATTAAAAAGTACATATAATAAGCTTAAAACTGAGTGTAATATTTTGTTCTTCATTATCTCAGAAAAGACAACATTTTTATGTGTTTTTACACAAGTACTGATTAAAAAATGGATGGGCGAACTATTTAGCATTGGGAGTAGTACAGGAATCTTTAAAACTACACGGAAAATAAATTTTGTCAGAGAAAATTAAATCTACTTAATAAACACATTCAAGAGCCGCGGATCATTCAGTTGGCTGTGAGAATGTCACGCCGTTCCAAAGTTGTAGATTTAATTGAGTTAAAAAGAAATAATAAGAAAAAGTTAAGATAAAAGAATCACAGAAAATTGAAAGCAGGGCAATCTCGTATTTATGCGAAAAACGCAATTTGATATCGCAAATGTTATAATGCATGTTTTATTATTTATTTTCCCGACAAGTTAGACTGTAAACGCTAAATTTAGCATTTTATAAGTTTTTTTCAATCAAGCCGTACTTACATAATAATAAAACCGTGAAACCGGGTACCTCAGATAGTAATTATATTGCTGCATTGTGTCGGCTGCGAATACGTTGCGAGAGTCGCTAGAGCTAAAAGCTCTGGTCGCTAGAAGAGCCCATTTTTTGTGTTACTTTACAACATTGCTGTTGGCTCTGGGCTATTATTTGTCTGTGCTTCGCTAATTTACCAAATCCCAATTGAGCTCAATAGCCACACAAATCTGTCTTTTCGCTGAGTCAAACGTTCCTCCCATTCGATGGTGATCCGAACACTGCCTGCTACTTGCCAGCTTGTCTAGCAGAAGAGCAGCCCAGCCATGGGGAAATGAACCACGCGAGCTGTGCTAGTTGCCTGCTACGGCGTCTGTGGCCCTGTTACAATCAATTTATTTATTGTAAATGTGCAAATTAATGCGACCAAATTTCGCTCAACCTTTTAAATTGCCTCATAAATTTTTGACGCAAACAAATAATAACCATGGCCGGGGCACCGGCAGGCTCAGCCAGCGGTGCAGTTCGATATTTTGGAATCCATTCATCCGGCCACTTCAAGAGTCACCAGTTTTCTCCAAGCGTGCAGGTCTGCGATGTCGACCACTGCTTGGCTCGAAGCCAAACTAACGGCACTACACTGGCGTGAGAAAGAAAGCCGGCGAGACCGAGCTGTGCCGACTGCGTCTTCTGTTCGCCTGGTGCAGAATAGGATTTCGTTTTCAATCAAAATGGTCGCGTGTTCTTTTCGCCTTTCACTGGATGGGGAAGCTTTTTGGTTGATTTCCTCTGCCCAAGACTGCACGCCTCTAGTCGGCATTTAAGAGATTGCAGTCCATTGGGGACCAGGAGTCTTCGCAAGGAAATCTGCACTTCTGGGGGGCTTGTTCATTCTGTTGCTGAGCCCCGCCATCCCCAACTGATAGCCAAAAACAAAATAAACGGTCAAATAGTAGGCATGGCCGCAAACTCCGTCGTATGGTAACTAAACTTGAGCAACCAAGCGTGCGGTTAGCTCGTTCATTCTCGCAAGCACAAACGTTTTTAGATTACAGAAGCGATACTTTTCTGCCTAAAGAATTTATGTATGCATGCGAGATTTATATGAATTACGGATTTGCGCTTTTTTTAGGACACAGCTGAATGAGACTTTCAAGTTGGAAAACGAAAATGTTTTTACTCTATAAAGATATTCGAAAAAAGCCCCGATTTACCACAAGGCAATCGGGCGGTAGCCTCTACAAATGAAGGGCCTCTCTAAATCCCCCCATAAAAAATGTTATTACTATTAAATGTTTTGATATTTTTTATTTCAGGTAAATGTGCCATATAACGAGATGTTAATGCGTTTTCTACTTTGAGAGTGATTTCTGCAGAAAGTAGAAAGTTTCTACATATCGCAATTGATGTAGTATAAAAAATGGTTGTATAAATTTACACACGTTTTGGCCTTTGGGTTTGTCTCTGATAAAATTTAGCTTACAACTTAATTCCACGAAGATACACGTAATTATGTTGTGTCCCTTAAGAATACACTTTTGCATGAAACAAATAAAGAAGAAAAATTACATTTATAAATATATTTAAGCGGATACAAAAGATATGCTCTTTTATATAATTAAATTAATTGAATTTGATTCCACATAAAGGTCAAATACATACTCGTAGATAAGAAATGAAGATTTAAGTAAAATAACAATGTTTAAATTTCATCAAAAACAAAGATAATTCCAATATGTCTAAATAAAGAACTGATGTATGGAAAAACAATCACAAATATTTTAAAAAATCTGAAATTCATAGTCTCCGATATTAATAAGTATAATTACTAAAAATTAAAGAATACTCAAAGTGTGTTAATAGCTGAAAACAGAAAAACCATACTTCTTGTTTCCTCGAATCGGAGGATTCATTTTTTTCAGTACGTCATTAACTAAGTTTACGCGCTAGTCCCAAATCCGGACTAAACATCGGCGGTAGGCTATAATCTAAGCTACTTGTATAAAAACCGCAAAAGCTGGGCTGGACATTTACACATAAAGACTTAAATAAATCAGGCCTAGGCCCATTTTAATTTGGTGAGGTGAAATTTCTGACTAGCACATTTATGGGGGGGGGGGGGGGGGAACCTGCTTATTCCAGACCAAAATCCCGATTTCGGTTATCGTATAAAATGTAGCTATTGGTATCATTAACTCAATTTTTCGTAAAACCGTTCAGACTTACGGTTTTGACTACGTACTTTTGGTTAGTTAGTTTAAAATTGGTTTTACCTATTATATATTCATATTGTAGACGAGGTACATGATATACTTTATTGTTAGTTTAATAATATGTAGATTACAAAAGAGATGTGCACTTGATGATAGACATATGACAAATAGATTGGTAATATAGTTGGCTTATGTATACTAAAACGGGCGGGCGAATTATTTTGCATCGGAGTAGTTAGATTAGATTAAATCTATTATCACGAATGATCTTCATTTTTATTTTTATATGATTTTGTATGTATATTTTAATCCTTTGATAATATAATGTGCGAATCTAAAAGGGAAAGAAAACACAATCGTTATCATAAATACACTAAACCCTATCTAGCCTATTGTAGCTTGACAGTCACAATCACAGCTTAATCTTAGAAAATGGTAAAAATATAATTCATGAAATATAAAAATCAATATTTGATATTATTAAACATGGTATCTACGTCTATACATAATATGCTTTTTCTTGCTTTACAAACATCGATATAAGAATAAACAAAGATAATTTTACAAGATGATGGTGGATGACTTTTGTCTGCACAAACTTACAAAATGATTTACTTTGGCTCTTCATATTAGAGGTAATAATCGTTATTGATATTGGTTAATAAGCAGGTATTGTATAATAAGATATATGCACCATTTTGCGGAAAGTAATTAATTATTAAAAAAAATTGGCATATTAATATAAAGGGTTAAATACATATGAGCTGATTGCTTAAGTAGCTTCCACATTGTTAGTTTCTATAAGCTAGTCTTCCACATATTACACAGGTTTTTCTTAACACATTGACGACCGGGGCTGAAAATTCTCGTTTTGGCGATAAGCATGAAGTTGAATGTTTTCCAGATAACGATTTTTTGTATTGCTATTAAATATTATACTTTGTATTCCTGAGAAACCTTTCAGTTCGATTTTGATTACGGAGGGACTGGTAAATACATATAAGTGATGAAATAATCAGAGTAAATATTAATTTTGTTTTATAATTGTATTCCTTCATAATGGATGAGGAAGAGATTTTTGTAGAAGAATTTAATGACCATTTTTCAGGTGTACCGAGTAAATATGAGAAATTTTAAAATACTATGACTAAATAAAAAAATATGTATTCAAATATGTATTAGTTTCAAAAAGTTATCGCAGTTTTATTACACGTCTTCCAAAATAACTTTCCGCAAAACATTAGCGGTCGACAATGTGAGACAGTGACTAATATCGTTACTATTTAATTATGATAAATTATTATTTTGTTTACTTGTTTCTTTTCATAAAATTTTTTTTATTTGAAACTCAATCATTAAAACGCCATTTAAAAGAAACCAATTTTTTTCTCTTCCTTATGTGACTATTTCAGAGTTAATTATACAAATTCAAAGAAAAAAACTTATAGGTAACATAATTACTTCACAACAATCTTTGGAGTTTACTCATGTTTTTAATATAAAATGTTTAAATTAATATAACTTAAATGTTTAAATTAATTTAAAATTAAAGCTCCATAACAATGTCTCCTTATTTTCCATAATTTCATTATGTAATAAGATTCACGATCAAGAGAATTCCATTTGATTTATTTGCTGTAGTTTATAGATGATTTGGTGGATATGAGAATAATTATGGAGGGAATCTAATATAATTGAACATCAATCATTCTACAGTAGTTGAAAAGATAACTCAGAGAAAGTTTTGATCTATGCAGATCCCTCTCATTTAATTAGTTTATTGTATTTCGCAATTATTTACTTATTTTAGATATCGGATGTCTTTTAGATGGAGAAGCTATTAACATAGAACCAATAAAGGAAATGTTTCATAAGAGTATGGAAGACTCCGATTTAAAAATATGCCTCAAATTGATACTTGTATCAAAATGCATCAGGAGACGCATTTCACTTGGAAAGAGTAAATCAGCAAATTCACTAGAATGCAACGAATTTATTAAACTAATGATTGGCTGGTTTAACGCGTTTAATTCAAGGTCGGCTAACACGCACTTTCAAAGTATAGAAATAAAGTTTTGGATTTAGGGCTAGACGTTCCAAAAGAAAATTATTACTGATATATGTCCAAAATGATTTAAAAATTAGGGACACCTTATACGCATCTCCCTTTCAAAATGGTGTTTTATTAAATAACGGGTCATTACCTCAATTATAACATATGAACATATGCATGAAATAAAATATACAAGTATAACTAGATGGCTAAATCAGGATGAGCTTGAGTATTTTTCGGAATTATACGTCCTAAAGGTGGTCTTTTTGACAAACTGACACCCGATGTATATGGTAGGTGATCATAGTTTAGCTTAAATATATTAAATTTCTGTATCTAAAGTTAAGAATAAGTAATTTATTTGTATTTTAATACTAAATTATGAAGATATACGTTTGTGCCGTTCTGCTTTTTAAAAATTAGAAAATTGAGCAAAGCATTTCAATTAGTATGCGATTTGTTGTATTACAAGGCTGATCCAATATGTTTCAACAAGTGAGCCACTATAGCAATATTGAAGGCAACACGGATGAATTTGAAACTATCTACATGAACATCGCTAAAATGTGTGGAGGAATATCTAGACGCCCCTCAGCCACAATAAGTCAACAACTGGATGAGGAAGATGAGCATTAAATGGAAGAAGTAAACATTTTAATGAGCTGAGAGAAGATGCATTGGCACATTTAACGGAATATCTTATGAAAAAATGTAACATAAAGGATAGTACATATATAGATGAGTAGATAATTTATTTGGAGGACGATTGCAAAAGCCTTCTTCAGAATTTCTTGACAAAATTAGAAGAATAGGTAAGAGATAAGCTACGAAAATCAGCCCCAAATTTGAGCAATAAGCACGTAAGACCTTTTTAAAATAAGGAACTACTTATATAATGTATATGATCGATATTCTATTGCTTGAAATGAACGCTAATATTCGATTTCACAAGCAATAAAAATGCATCTATTGTACCTTGAATAAAAGTAAATAGGGGAAATAAAGTTAGTCACGTAATACAACGATGCTCTATTACATGTAAATAGAACAGTTGAACTCAGCGCAATCACGCATTAATATTTGAAAAAATACTGAAATATGTACTATACATTTTAGATTAGAAAATTCATAGAATGGCTTTAAGTGATAATTTCTTGAATTAACCCTACTGCATTTTTCAAATTTAGCGCTTTCTGTTCCAATTACTAAACTGGCTAAGAAACCTAAGTAATTACGATCTGCCTCGGATTACTAGATCTACTATCAATATTTTCTTTTATAATTCTTTTAATAAAAATTAGTCTATAGCGTTGCTTTGATATTAACACATTTTTTTCCAAGTATTGCGATTTACAAAATGTTACCTAAAAGTCTCTGGAGCGCAAAAAATTCACGTAGCGCAAAGGGTTAAGTCAAAGTTTCTGCAATAAAAAAATTCTATAAAAGAATCTTCATATGAAATTGTCATGATAATAATTATAATAAATCAATTAATTGTTTTAAGCATAGGACTAAAAAAATATTTTTAGAAACCCAAGTAAGTTAGTTTTTAAAATTATTTTCAAAAATAAGAACAATGCAGGTCGATGCAGTTAAACTATTATTAGACGACAATTTTGGAACGAATTAAAATTTTTAATTAAACGAAAATTTAGTAGGTCTCGTACTTCTCGCATTGCGTGGGTATTGTAGGTCCTTTCAGATACGTAAGGGGCAGTTCATTAAACTCGAAAAATTCGCAATGTAGGAATCGAACTGATACTTGGCAGAGTATATTAGTACCAAAACTTCGACGCCACCGACTGTGGTGCTCCTCATTTATACGAGTATACATATGCGGGAACTTTGACCCGAAGGTAGGGTTCGAACCTATGTCCTTCGAATTGGAGCATCCCAACAATAACATTGGAGCATCTTCCAGCCGATGGAGGCTGAGATACTAACTGTCCTCCTTTGCCGCAATTACCCACAAAAATATTAAATACAGGATATTTTTATAAGATGGTGAGAACTTTAAAAATAAAAAATAAAATACAAAATGATTAATTATATTCATAGAATGTTTTATATAAAAATTATTTTTATGCTATTAATGTTTCAATATTATTTTGGGCACATGACCACCTCAGCTGTTCTGGACAAGCTGCAATCTGTTAGTCCAATTTTTCACAACTTTTTTGAGCAAGTCCGATGTTATCTTTGTTAAAACTCCTTCAATGTTGGTATAGCAAAATCTACCTCTTTATACAACTATATATACTTACCTTTTACATCAAAAAGTATATTGAGAATTATGTTATATATATATATAAAACAAGAGGAGAATTATAATTATATTATAATTATATTATAATTATAATATTATTATAATTATATATATATGTATATAAAACAAATAGCAAAAAAAAATCCTCAAAAATCCTTACGCACTTGCAACTTATTAAATTTGCACAATGCAATGCGAACACTTTTAACCCATTCACTGCCAACGACGAGATATCTTGTAGTTGCCTATAGCTGAATGTGTGGCTGAATATGATCTCGGCAGCGAATGGATTAAACACTTCTGACCACTGCATATTCAGCTGTTAAATGTGAAACTTCTGTCATCGATGATGGTTAGATAAAGGTATGCTCAGAATTATTTGGGGAGTTTTAACCCGATTTTAAGTGTCAAAATTCGTAGAGTCGTAAGTGCCCCGTTGTCGGAGGGTAAAATTTTTACCCTACTTTTTGCTATAGTTACTACAATTATGTTTTGACAACAGCTGGGGTGTTATCACTTATTCCAGTATAAGTGGTTGCTGAATGGATGACTATTTCTTTTGGTTGAATTGAATTGACAACTAAACGGAACGGGATGGGGTGCTTTTGGTTGGCTCTTAGTTGGTTCGTCACTGCATTGGAAAACAGGCATTAGGGAAGACACGAAGAGATTAATCAGAGAACATAAGCGGAACTGTTTTGAAAACTACTTCGACTGAGTTCTGAAGCTAAAAGAGACTATTCATTATGCATGGAAACTCTAATATTTAAGCGACCATTAGTTCAAGTGCAGCCCATTAAGAAAGTACAAGCAGAGCTTTTTTCTATTTTGTCTTACCCACTATACTAGACGGAAGGAAGAGAAAGCTAAAATTAAAACAATACACTAATTGTAAAGCTTAAATAATCCTTAAACTAACAAGGCGTCAACCTAATATATGATTTTAAAAGTTGTCTTAAATTAAAAATTCGAACTTTTAGTATTAAAAATATTTCTCTTAGTAAAACATGGAGGGATGGAATATAACGTCTTACATTTAATTTTCTTAATATACGAATATATTTGTCCAAAAACTTACGAGACATGTTTCGTGCACTTTTGTACGAGTGTATTGTCCCAATTTTGAGTTACTGGGCAGTTTAAATTAATTAAAAAGGATAAACTTGCACCAACTTGTTGGAACCACATAACACTGATGCCAAGTTCATCCAATTCTGGCTTTCTCCTTTGACCGTAACATGACGATCATTTTCGTTGTCGAAAAAATATGGTCCAATCACACCTCCGGCATGAAGACACCACACCGTCACTTTTTGTAGTTGTAATGGAGGCGCTTAGAGCACATGTGGGTTTGTTACTATTCAATTACGCATATTTTGCTTGTTAACAATACCATTAAGCCAAAAATGAGCTTCATCGCTGAAGATGATTTGTCGATGAAATTCAAGATTTTCTTCAAACTTTAGCAGAGCCTAATCAGAGAAGTTGCGGCGGTTCTTGAGTTAATTTGATCTTGTAATGGTAAAGATTACCAATTCCTGTGAATGGCGTGGAGTTGACTAATTTGGCTCATTAAGCACTTACGGTTGCAATATTTTCGGTACTTCAACCGGTGCGTTCTCTCACTGACACAAGAACATCCTATAGCGAATATTTTGATTCGGATTTATCCACTGCAGTCTGGTGAGACGATTATAACAACCGAAAATTGGAGCAAGCGCTCTTAAAGTTGCGATTACCGACTCAGAATTGCGGTACTAATTTTTAATAATTTCCAAACGTTGTTCGTTCGTGAACTTCATCATAATAATTAAAAAATAAAAATGAATCGGGTATAATGGAAAGTAGATGAAACATAATAAAAGCTTATTTAAAAAAAAAATTTGTTCACCAATCGTGAACCATTAAATTTTTTTCATTAAATAAAATCCTTCCAATTATCATCTTGGCTATGATTTATTTTTGTTTTGTTTGTAATACATATATCTGGTAAAGAAAGAGGCCGACATAGGCCGAACAATAATTTTTTCACACAACCCAGTAAAATTTTTGTTTAATTATTACTTCGGATCTACAGTTCTGATTAAAATATTAAGACCCCTTACCAATCGATATGAAACTTTGACTTCCTGTGACTGTAACTTTTTAAGCTGTTGATGTTTTTAAGAAAAAACCTCCTAAAATTTTACCTTACTTTATTATGCATTATTAGTAAAATATTTGTGGTAATAAACTGAACAATAAATTCAGTACAAAAAAAGTTCAACTTCACTATTGATTAAAATATTTTAAGTAAGATCGAAACACCCTCTGGGCTGGAGTTTTCGTACTAGGGGTGATACCGTTATGATCGAACCATCCTCTGGGCTGGAGTTTATACGAACTAGGCTTAACACAGTTATTATGGTTATTATCGTTACTTTTTGTAATCACGCGCTAATTTTCCTCAATACAGGTATCCCTCGTACAATGCGGTACTTATACAACGCGTTTTCGATATAACGCGATTTGGTAAAAAAATCGATTTCAGTACAACGCGAAATTTCGACTTTTATAACGCGAAGTTGAAAACATGTTAGAATAATCAATTCCAGATTTTACCCTAAAACGTATACGAGAAGGCTTAAATTTAGTTGAAAAAATGAAATCTTTCTTTACAAATAATGATCCTTCACTGGAAAGATCCAGCAAAATAATAAGGCAAATAGATAAATAGATATTAATCTAGCACCTTATTATGAAATGAAAAGGAACTTGAAAAAAAAAAACTAAGCAAAGACTGATAACTGATTTCGCAATGATAAAACCAGTGGAAGAATCGCAAGTTCCCACAACTAGTTTTTTATCCAATAGTGAAAACTATCTTGAAGACATATCTTGCGATGAAGCTATTGCACGCCTAAAACGCTCACAATTTTCACGAAATGTGATTGAAGACAGCGACACGGATTAATTGAACAATAATGAAGTTTGTTAATAAACTTTTAATTTTTTTAGGTTGTTTTTCTATTTTATAATATGTAGATAATTCTTTTTTTAATTTGTTTATTGAATTTTGTAATATTATTTTTATTTTGTGTTTTTAATATAACAAAGTCTGAATTTTAATTTTGACTTGAAATATATATATATCTGTTATATAGTATGTATTTTATTTTATAAAAAATTTATTGGAACATAAGCCTCAAATTTATATGAAAATTAAGTCTTACATAACGCGAATCACATAACGCGGAATTTTCCTGGAACGTAACTACCGCGTTATACGAGGGATACCTGTACTTTGTAAAATGGGTAAGAGATCGATCTGTGAGATGACTTTGTGGCAGGTAAATATTATTTTAATTTTTTATAAAATATTAAATAATGTTTTCAGTATTGTAAGGCTATCGCACTTCGTAAGAGGGGATTATCTGAGCGGGAAATCGCACGACAATTGGAGCTCAGTAAAACCTGCGTGCACCAAACTATCCAAAGGCACAATGAATTTGGAGTTGTTTTAAGCAGAAAGAACTCAGGTAGGAAAGTCAAGATCTATCGGCAGGTCTTCTCCGAAAAAGTACACGAGTATACGAGTATCTGCTAGCCATATCCGACGATTACTTTGTGAAAAAGGCTTATCTGCACGGCCTGCAGCCAATCTTCCTACGGAAACTTACCTTCCTTCGTGTGTCCAAACACAAAGGCAAAGTGGTGGTGGGAAGGTTATGGTGTGGGGTATTATTTTCGGATATGGCCTGACAAATCTGGAAGTTATCACTGAGACAGTGAACACGGAAAGGTACGTTGATATTTTAAGAAGAAACATGCTGCCATTTACGGAAGATGAAATGCCGCTAAAAGGGGCTCTATTCCAACAAGATTATGCCCGGCCACATGTTGCGCGAGCAACGTTATCGTTTTTGGAACGCAATAACATTAGTGTCCTTCCGTGGCTAGCCAATAGCTCCGACTTAAATATTATCGAAAATGTTTGGAAGATTTTGGGGGATCGAGAGGCAAAAGAACGGCTAAATAATTTGGAAGATTTAAAAAGATTATTGATAGAGGAGTGGACAAAGATCTCATTAGAAGCTATAGACAATTTAGTGGAATCAATGCCGCGAAGAGTACAAGAATGCATTGTAGCAAAAGGGTATTATTTTAAAGGTTAAGCTGGTTTTAATATTTTAATCAATAGTGAAGTTGGCCTTTTTTTTGTACTGAATTTATTGTTTAGTTTATTTTTACTAATAATGCATAATAAAGTAAGTTAAAATTTTAGGAGCTTTTTTCTTAATACATCAACAGTTTAAAAAGTTTCAGTCACTGGAACGCAGAGTTTCACGTCGATTAATGGTCTTAATATTTTAATCAGAACTGTAAATTATTTTTACAAAAAAGGAATGCAGTCCTGAACTTCCCACCGCTTTGACTAATTCACCCCATTTACGAGTTTTGCCGAAATATTGCCACAAAGAAAGAAATTGTCAAGTTTGATTAAAATCGATTTAGAAACATAATATAATATGTAGACAGTAGATAGTGCGTTATTTCATATGAAATCTACCTAAAAAGGCAGTAGGTATTATTTCATTATTTTTAAATATACTGACTTCAAATAGTCACCTTTTGAAAAAATTATAAATACACACAATTCTGTTTTTACGCTGTAGATAAATTCTAGAAAAACTCGTGTGAAAAAATATATCGTTCACACACATTGAAATATAGGGGATTAGTGCCACATAATTGAAATCTGTAATAAAATAAAAGGTTTCATACAACCACTTATATTATTATTATTATTATTGGAGTGGGCGAGACGTGTAGCCTCAAGCGCTCAGACATTTTTGACCATTGCACTCATTGACCCATTGTGTTCGTAGGGTAGAATACCATGGTTATCGTCGGATTCGAAACCCACAGCCTCTTGGACGGTAGGCCAACGCGTTAACAACTGATCTACCGTAGGCCCCCTACAACCACTTTATTAAGAGTCTATTTTTATTTGTAATATAACTCATTGTCAGTAAAATAAGATATATAACTTACAAATAACCACAAATTCAGGAACTACAAATTGATAGTAATATGAGTAATGCATAATATTGTCACGTACGACCACTCATGTTACGGACTTAGACACATCTAATCACCTTCAGATTCTACATGTTGTGCTGCCCGTCACTCAATAACCTAAATTCTGTCAAAATTGTAAAAGACACAATCATTACGAAATAAACGCTCGCGGAGTAAAGACTAAAATCGTCTTTTTCTTTACAACACAGCTCCCCACATAACTATATAATATAAATTAAAAATGACCAAAAATTCAAGAATAAAAATTTGAAAACTGTGATAGTGATGAAAGCGAAATAATTTTATTCGCTATCATCATCGAATATACATTTGTGCATATTTCTTTATTAAATAAGTATTGCGGAAAAAGCTAAGAGCAAACTATTTGGATTGAAGGTTTAATGTATCAAGAGCACTATACTGCCCTTAATATACGTAGAAAGTTATTTAATAGAAATTATTACAATCCTTAATATTTAAATGAAACAAGGGGCCTCTGGTGGCATAGCTGTCTGAGTGATTTGCTTGCGTTGTAAGTATGCCATTCCGAGGTTGTGCTTTCAATTCCCATTATGAAAACTCTGGTTAAAAAAGTAAAAATATCAAACAAATAAAAAGAAACCCAAAAAAAACTAATAAAACAAATACTAGGGGAAAATCGGGTGATTCTGGACTAGTTTTGTAAAAACGTTATAAATCAGAAATAAACATTTTTTTGCAATATGTTAATACATTTTCCCTTTAATTGGTTCATTAACTTTGACTGTGTGACGTCATTTTGTTATACGATTATATTTAAACAATTTATAGCTGATTTACAAAAAGTTTTTGGCTTTTTAAAAAATTGTCGGGTGAACTGGGACACGACTTTCAGAGTCGATAAAACTGAGTTTAAAACAATATTTCATGAACAATATTTATTTTTTTACTTAAAAAATACTAAACGACATTATTGTTTACAAAATTCAAAAAGCAATATTTGTTTGTTTATTATTATAAACAATTTTTTTTTTATTTGAAACTACAAAAGAGAGGTTAAAAGAGGTTAAAAGAGGTTAGATAATTAATAAAAATAATTATTTATCATATTTACTAACGATTAACAAATTTGGGTCAATAACAAAGTTAAATAACGCATCATCAAAGTTCTAGATTGATCTTGAAAAAGTGTCCCGATTCACCTGAAATGCACTTTTGTTAAACAAACGCATGGTTTAACTACAATTTTACAATAATCACAAAATCTTTTTTCTCCCTAATACGTAACTTCCTAACGAATAGATTTTATCAACTTACCTTTAATTTAGTCTTCAAAATTATTTATTTAGGCATCTCCAAAATCTTCACAAATAAAACTTTTAAGCGTCGTAATTTGTATTAACATTCGTCACGAAGTTAATAATACCCGCAGTCAACTCAAACTTAAATGAAATAATGTAAATGGTCAAAGGGTACATGGAAACCGCAAAAGTAGCAACTTAATAAAAAGATAAACCCTTTGAAAAGCCATGTCCATATTCACCCAAACATCCCAGATCACCCGACTTTCCCCTACTTAGAAAGTGCCGTGCCATATGGGCTTAGTTCCCGAGTGCACAGGAAATAAGAAAGCAATTTAAGAATTAATTTCTAAATTGTAAAAAAAAACTAAAATCAAACAAATTTGTTAACCGTACTAAATCGAATGAAATAGTTTAAAAAAAACTTATTTTTCTAGACTGTGTTATTTCAACGACACCCATCGACATATTGCTTAAAGTTTAAATTTAAAAATTAAGGGAATTCAATTACTTTTCTTTTTAATGGAAACGATTAACTTTTGATTCCTGCCCCACAAGTCGTAAACAGTGCGATACGAATCATATTTAATAATCAAGAAAATCATTAAATGGACCTACCGCATTTTTATATTCAGCTGGCTGCATTCGCATCCATTTATGTTCGCCGGAGTTCTAAATATCCTAAAATTTATGTATAAGCATTTCGTTTTTATGAGCTCACGAGACGCATTTATTTAACAGCATATCCGTGCACACGTGCTATTGCAGCAGACGAATCAAGAAGCTTCCAGGTCACCCAACGCGAGCTGCCGGTTGTTGCTGGTTGCAGTGGCTCAAACGGGTGCCAATAAGTGTCGCCATAAAACTGCTGTGGTCGCGACATAAATCGTCCACTGCTATCGCAACGTCATCTAGTTCTCATTTCAACCGGCGCGCATGAAAACAGTCCAGCAATTTTGGAAAACCGCTAAGGGGGCAAGCGACTAAGGAAGACGACGCCTTGAATTTGGCACTCGTTCCGAAAAACTTACGAAATTTCGGGGAATTCGGCACAGGCTGCAATGAACCTCTAAAGACATCTCGAATTCTGAACGAGGCCAGTCGAATCAACTTTTGGCCTCTGGGCCACCTGAGCTGAGCGCAGTCGATGGGAGCAGTTTCCGGTTTTGCCGCTTCGGAGCTCACCATCAGAATGAAAGAGCAACCGAAAGCGAACGATTCTGCAACTTGACTGGCTGGCTTATTGGCACCTTGTTGCTGCTAATGAAACTTCTTTGTGCCGTAACGAGGACGCCACCGAGCGCTACTAGTCTCAGTCTGCTAGGCGCCCAGCGAATTTAGTAGGGGATAGAAGGATTTCTACCATTTGTTCTGCAGAGAAACGCCAGACCGGCGGAAGAGATTGGCTCCAACCGATTCGTGACGGGTGCTACCTCCGTCCATTGGCTGGAAACGAACTACCGCGCCGGGGCTACCGACGCCAATCTCTGGAGCCCGCGCTCGATAAGTGGCATATGCAGGCCACACCTTTCCGACGTTTAGCAATTACGATACGGCGGCGCTAGTTAGTTACGTTTGACAGGCTATACATTTTGGATTAGGCGCCCAGGAATCGCTGCAAGAAACTGTCATACTCTTTGCGAAAGCAGTAACCGAAATGGCACCGAGCGCCGACACGACACCTTACGACGCCGGGACCAAGAAGAAAGACTCCACGACACTCCACCTTGGCTTCGAGTCGAAAGCTGCGTCAGAATGAGGTTGTGAGCGGTCTTTGGAAACAGGCCCGCAGCTTGAAGAGGAGGTGTGCATCGCCTTTTCTCACCAAAAGTCTACTTTTTCCCTATATATTTTGCCCACTACTACTCACTACTTGCTTCTCGTGAAACCCGCTGGCAGCTAGCTAGACATGGGATGGATAATGTGAAGAAAAATTTCTAAGTCGAGAAAGGGTTAAAAACAAGTGAAACATCGAGATGAGTTACCAGGGGTCCATAGCCACCAACTAGCAACAGAATTGTTCGAAAGAAACAAATCGATTTCCCCAGGAAGTTGTCTGCAATCAGTTTATATTTTAATGTTTTGCAAGAGGTGTGAGGTAAGTTTGCGTTACCGCTGAATGTTACAAATATTAATAAATAACATAGAAATTAATATATATTGATATATAGGTGAAAATAAAACAAACCGGAATAGAATTTAGTCAAAACTTATGCTTTCAAATAAGAAATTTTATGTTGGCGTACTTTCTACTTAAATTTAAATTGCGCGTATATATTTTTAAATACCAAACATATTTGAAATTAATTAATTATGATTATTTTTAAATTGTTATGCCCTTATTTTTATATAGCTTCGAATGGTAATTTATTTAAAATTCGGTGAAAGTTTTACGGTTTTTAGTTTTTTTTTACTTCTTGTAAGAACTTCATATACAAAACAATTTAACTATATACAAAAATTTAAAATTTTTAATATGTATATATCAGGCGCGTATGCAGCCTAATTTCAACAATAAAAATGAAATATAAACTATCATGATCATTTGCGACATTAAATCATGTTTTTTGCGTAAATACGAGAATGCGTTGCATGAATTAAACATAAGAGCTACATATATCGAAACGAATTTAGTTTTTTAGAGTTCCACATAAAATGCATCGTTTGTTCCTTAAGGAGAAGTATTGTACAAGTATACTATGCATTGATTGAGTAGCAGGGGCGGATTTACGAATTTGCCGCCCGTAGGCAGGTAACAAAGTGCCGCCTTTTTTTCTTAATAAAAATGAGTTGGAAAAATCGGCGTGTTTATTTTGGTCGAAACCATGTTTTGCTATGTGACTGCGTGTAGCTTCTTAATTTCCTACATAGCTGGATCGCCATCAAAAACAACTGGAACAGTTGGAGTTCGCATTTCCACGGTTTTAGTGACCATTTCCTCGGTACATTCATTATCGTTCGTAATAATCCTCTTAAATTAATAATATGTTAAAATTCTTGAATTAAACAGACCAATACTTATGACAAAAACAACGATCAAAGTTTGTACAAACTTCAAAACTATTTTCAAATACTATATAAATTAAACAACATTAAAAAATACAAGTTTATTTCGCATTACGACTTGTTTACACAAAGTTTGAACGTGTTTATTGAAAAATTGAACAAGAAAGAAAACGTTGTTACTCTGCATTTGTTTTTTCTTGAACGGTGACGGTGATTTTATCGGAAAAGTCAAGCTCTTTTATTGACGATTTGAAAAAGTCGTTAATTTTTCGCGATGAATCAATATCTTTTTTTAATTTCTCTTCTTTCTCTTTTCTTAATTTAGAATACTGATGCCCACTTAGTCGCTGTCTACCATCACTCATTTTGAACGATTTAAATAGTTTGGTACAGTGGACGAAAACATGCGAGATGAGGTTACGTTATAGTATTTCAGTTGCAAACGTTCTAAAACTGTCGGACGTATATAGTGACATTTGCTGACTTAACATAGTTTCATTAAGGTGACGTCTTTTTGAAATGATTATTTAACGCAAAATTAAATGAAATTAAAAAAAAATGTGTATCTTTATATTTTTATTAATCAAAAAGTTTTTGAATAATTGAAACATGATTGAAAAAAATAGGGCGGCAAAATCTTGCAAGATTTTACCGCCGTAGGCACAGGCCTACTTTGCCTATGCGTAAATCCGCACCTGTTGAGTAGTTTGGGCTCAAAGATCTTTGCCTAAGGCATAAGAAATTGCTACATCATACAATCGGTAATGTCGTTGTATGTAGAATGTGGATTCTACATTCTTTTTCTTTTACAAATTTCCAAATGATAGGGAATATTGAATTTAATCTATACATTTATTTTTTGTAGATACATCGTATATGCTAGAAGCACTTATTCTTAGGGTAGTATAGCACATAAACTATTCACAATAAATACTTATATGTCAAAAAAAAAGCAAACTTCATAAACATTAAGAAGTGATTATGCTCTATATGATAACATTATTTTATAAAATTCTAAAAAAGAGATAGTGAGCTGCTATTTATATTATAAAGCCGATTCTCCTTTTGGCTAAAAATTCGTAATTAGGAGTTTGGTTGGTACTGATTTGGAATCTACTTTCGAAATTTAAAAATTTAACTAATTTAAAACTGGAAGATGCGATATGGCAACCAAAAATATTTAAAATTCAATGAATTAAAGGAGAAATTAATACTAAAATTATTTTGATGGCAATATTTTTATCAATATTTAGGAGTTATATATAACGACGGCAATTTTTCGAAGTTAAGTGAAAAAGGGATTTTGAGACAACTTATTTCGAATTTACAGTCACAATTTCGAAATTTCAAATGGTATATCTAATATGGCTGGTTTGTTTGGAAAGATTTCTAGATTTTTAAAGAAGTAAACACATAAAGGGAAAGAGTTTTCATATTTTATATAAGAACTTGTAAATGAAAGGGTGCAAATCTATTTTGGGATCAACACGATTCAAAGTAATTGCTTTGAAAATTATAATAGAATACGGTTATTGAATTAATACTCAATAATTTAATACTGAGCACATAAATGTGTGGCAAAATGTTTAGGTAGACGATACTTTATATGAAAAATAGGCAATTGATGTAAGATTTTCAACTTTAATGTCCTTGCATATTGCAAAAATGTAATACCAAATACAAAAAAAAAATTTAATTCCTGTATACATATATTCAACACTTAATAACAAAAAAATGCATAAGTAAATAAGAGGCAAAAACCTTTTCATATGTGGACCATAGTAACATGAGTTTTTGACTACGTGATCCATCGATTTTAGTAATATTTGAGAAATGTTAAATATTTTAGATATATAATACATCGGGTGAAACTGGGTTACTCAGCTAGTATTAATTAAAAATCAGATAAAGTTAATGTAGTAGAAAGAAAAATCCTACTGTTCAAATACGGATTTTAATAAAAAATTATCCATTTGATTTTTAGAAAAACTCTTATAGCAGCATAAATATTTGAAAGTAACATATAATTGACTTTACAATATTTCATCCCTTAGATTTTGCAAAAACAACAAATAAATGCAAAAATGCATATACAAGGTGTTCCAGAATTTATTTGAAAGATTATTAATAAGTAGATTGTGATTTGAGCGCAATCAGTTTTCATCTGACTAATCTAAATAACTAAGTTAGAAATTTCCTAATAATATCTAGTGTAGGTCGTCAATTCTTGGGGATGGTCATGACTCTGGACTTCCCCCGTATTTCCTCTTGGTTTTTATATGTGTAATTATTATTACAATAATTACACGATACATTTAATATATTGTATAATAATTTCAAGGGACTTACATATTTCGCTTATATTTATAATTACCTATAGCAATAGAAAATAAAATTATTTAAGTTCTGTTGTGATAAATACTTTTTTTACATAACATATGCAATGAAAAGGATATAGTGATAAACAAGATGAACAAACCGTGGCACTTTTAACATGTTCAAAACTATCTTGTTTTACGTTTAAATCTGTTCCAGCAACTAATTTAATAGAGAAATTATTTAAAGTTTGTCAAAACGCGATAAAATCCAAATGTATTATAATAATTAGGAAACTTGTTTGTATTAGCATATTTGTACATAAATGTTTTGCATGTTTTCGAATTTATGAAAAAATCCTAGAGCTCATTTTTATTAATTAGTATTAAACCACCTAAACACCTAATAGCTATTTTAAGAAAATGAGATTTATTTTATGAGAAACAAAATATATAAAATATGTCTTAACATAAACATGAACTCTATACCAACAAAAAGTTTATACATATACAACATATTTATTTGCCACCCTTTGCATAACATAAACATTTAAATACCGGAACTATTCAGCTTCACCGATAATTTTCTAGAACGCACTTCTTGATTTTATTACACTATAGAACAAGTTTAGCAATGAATTACTATTCTGCATTAACTACGCAATATAAGGTATGCCTATTTTACAAACTTGAATTGCTGTAGCTATTCACAAGAACTACAAAAATTGCCCGTAATGCACCACCGACTGATAAATTAAATACCGGCAGTATTAATCATTCGTTAGATATTTGTTACTGAGTTCCGCCAATTGCATAGTTGTACTGAGAAGTTTTCAGAATGGTATGGTGCCAATTAATAAAATATAGTGTGTGAAATTTCTGTAAGCGAAGTGAGTTTTATTAATGTTTAAGAAAACTTGTTTGTTTTGCAAAAGCAAATTTATTGCATGAATTCCCTATTCATCCTAAATCATTCATAAAAGTAAATTATTTCTTTATAATAAAAATAAATATAGGACCCTATTATGGTTAGTGAATCGAATAGAGGACAGACGGACAACAAAATCATTCTATAAGAGTTCACGGAACCCTAAAAATCACTTTTGTCTGTCCAATTTCTATAAACTCACTTCATATTTCAGTTTTTATTTGAAAGTTTGCCGAAATGTAAATTTACGAGGACTGTTCAAACAAAATAGCTCTCAAAAATTAACTAAACATTCAAAATAGCCGAGCTTGTCAGCATAAGTGAGAGATATGAGACCTCGTATGTAGATTTTCTTAATATTGTATTTATATCATTTGTCACTTATAACTTGAAAAATCGCTTAAGACATCTAATTTATCAATTTTTTAGTCAGATCAAACCGATTTTGCTGTTTTACTTTTCAACCCAGTTCATGTGCTTTACTGTAAACTTTAGATGCACATTTTTATAGCTATTGCAATTGAGGAGATTTAATCCGCTTTTACATATATTGTAAGAAATGCCTTCAAAATTTGTCTTTTTTTAATTCGGTGTTCTGGTTTCACTACAAATTCAGCTGTACTTAACTTATGTTTTGTGAGTTTTTCTCTTATCTTATCCAATAGTTCGTCTCTTATCTTATCTTATCCAACAGTTCGTTTTGAAATTTTCTTCTTACCACAACTTTTTTATTTTTTTAAATTTTGCACTACACAGTTTGAATTCTTCTACTTCCTTGTAATTTCATACCATATATACCGGTGCCAGCTTTTCTAAACGTACGGATTCTGATGCAATCGTCATTGTCGAGGATTTTGCCACAGGGCATGTTAATAAATGTTTAATAGATATAAAAGTAATTATGCTTCTTGAAAAAAAAGTTCGTAGTACCTGAAAGTAAAAAATTGTCAAGAACTGGTTATAGAACATTTAGTAAATATGTTAAAGATTCAAACAAATGAAGGTATTAAAGAGATATTTTGCAAATTTTCGTTAATAATGGTGAGTTGAATAAGTTCCAAAATTGAAGGAATTTAATGATAGTTTTAGTGTTTTACTATTAGAGGCGACAAAACTATATCCTTTAACACAATGGTCCAAAGAAATGGCCTAAGCGTGCCTTTCTAGGCAGCCACACCAACCTAAATTATGTATATCCTTACACAACACAAAATAATAGAACATTTATATTTGTCCTATAACATTTTATTGAATTTAATAGTAAAAACCTTTCTTTCTTATTACCTCGTCAACCCTATTTTTCAAATATTCTAAGTTAATCTCATTATGCCAAATTTCCTCCAGAATGCCAATGATTGAGGCCTTTTTTGGGCGACTCTTTGTCCGAAAGTAGCTCAAAC
The DNA here is from genome assembly GCA_963969385.1 of Philonicus albiceps. Classification (NCBI taxonomy): domain Eukaryota; kingdom Metazoa; phylum Arthropoda; class Insecta; order Diptera; family Asilidae; genus Philonicus; species Philonicus albiceps. Next base: position 22,149,791 of record OZ017773.1, on the reverse strand, counting down.
GTTCGCGATGGGATTGAGATCTGGGCTGTTTGCAGCCCAAGGCAAAGATTTATTCCTAGTTATTAAAAGAACAACTGAAGTAATGCATCCCCAAACCATTATGTAGGGTAAATGTTTTACGGTTGATATGATACATTCATCGATATAAAGTTCACCCTTTTTGACGGCAAACTCTGATAGCTCCATCCCCATTCCCCATAGCCCATCAGGTTATATTTTGGCTCTCTTGGATTCTGTATCCCTATTGAAATACTTTTTTTTTCTTTTCACCTTAAATAGATCTGATTTGTATGTGAAGTCGGTGTGACGCGAATGAAATGCTTCGTTGCTACTGGTTGCTTGCCTTTTTCACTGAAGTAGCCGGTGAAATGATGTACATTTGTTATTGACTCTTTGACTTCGTGAAAATCGCATGTGCCTTATTTCAGAAAAAAATCCATTGGATAAAATTTATCTACTTCATTCAGAGAAATTTAAATTATTAGTGAAGCATTCAATTCACGCATTTGAAGGCATTCGGTTGAGGATTTTTGAATTTTGAAGTTTTATCAGTTTTTGGAACGGCAAAACTTTTGAAGTAATGTAGTTTTATCGTGTAAATAAAATACTTTGGAAAGAACTATGAAAGATCAGATCTAAGAAAATTTTGACCTATTTGGTAGTGGTTTAATTTTATAAGCATGTGATAGACAAATATTAATTAGTTCTCGGTCTACGCCTATTTAAAATCATCATTTTTATGCAGATAAGTTAAAACGTTGAAACTTTCTACAAATGATCGTGTTGAACTGCAAAATGATGTAATGCTAGTTGACGGAAATGGATTAATAGCCAGAAAATGTTTATCGTTTCACAGAAACTAAAGAAAAATTGATCAAAAGTATATTTTCAAACATAGTACAGCAAAAGAGCAATTTTGGCAGCGGAGAACAAATATGTTAATAAATTGAATTTGGCTATACATTTCAAAATACCCTGTGATTTTGTTTCGTATGAGTCTGCAGATACCGTTACCAATGAAGATTATGTGGTGAATTATTGCACAGAATTCTTCAATTCATTTGATTTACATGGATTGCCACTGCATAACGTTCAACTGAAAGTCGGTGTCACTATTATTATGCTTTGTATATTAGTCAACCACGACTCTGGAATGGTACGAGGCTTGCTGTGAAAAAGTTAATGAGCAATGTTATTGAACAACTGTATTGACTGAGAAATTCAAAGGTGAAGGACGTTTTTATTTCACGAATTCTAATGCTTCCATCTGATTTGCCTTTTGATTTGCAACGTCTTCAGTTTTCAGTTCGTGTTGATTTTGTGATCACTATAAATAAGGTGCAAGTTTAGTTTTGATAATTTGAGCTCAATCGGCTCAGTAGTTTCGGAATTTTTATGTTTTTATATTTAATGAACATTTTAATAAATTTTCCAAAGTTTTGTGTGTGATATATCTTATATTATCCATATATATAGAATGTCAAAATTTATTCTGACAAAAAAAGTCCCCTGCTAGCCGTTAGCATTCCGGGTGTCCAAAATATCTGCAACAAAACATTCCAACATTTTCTTAAAATACATACAATTTATCGTACTCGTATGAAAATAATATTGGCGTTTGAAAATTTGTTACGAATTTTTGCATGTTTTGCATAAAATTTATAATATGAAGAATAATTCTAGAGGTCCATAAAGGAATACATGTTGAACATTATATTAAAAATTGGATGCAATCGAACCATTAGATTTTGTTGAATTTCGCTAGTCGAAAAGACGTAGTTTTTAGATAATTGCTTTTAAAGTTTTCGGCCTTCAATCTTTATGGGCATACCAAAATGATTGTGGAGAAAGATCTGACATAACGACAATTGTATGCTAGGGGGAGGGATTATCTCAACCGTTTAGGAGTTACAGGGTGATTCCAATTCCAATTTCCTAAGTTGTGCACATCACTATTTTATTTTTATCGTTTGATCAACTCAATATAGCGACATCCAACTTACGTTCTTTCCAAAGATGTCAAAATGTTGAACTGCAGGCACCCACTGCAAGTGATCTCATTTCTGAAAGTGGAAAATATGTTTCTCATTTTCTTAAAATTCAGCTTTTCTTTATATTTTCTCCGAAATTCATACAATTAATACACTTATTTATTATTTTTATCGAATGGTCCATCTTATTACCTTTCCAACAATGTACAACATGTGCAAGTATTGGAAGAATATGGACATTTATTCCTGAAAAGTTTTTTTTGGTAAATTAAAAAAAAATGTATTTTAAAGAAATTAAAGAAAAATTAACTCCAAGGTGTTTTTTGTTTGATTAAAAACCGATTTAAGTTAATGTTAGCTTAGGTTAGGTTGTGGCTGCTGCCCATAAAGCACACTTAAGCCACAGCTTAGGCCTATTGTGATACCACACGGAGCGACCAGGCAACTTCTACAGAAGTTGTTAAATGGTACACCGAACCTTTTGGCATGCTTGCCTATTAGGTAATGTGCGATGATTACCGCTACTGATGGTTTCCCTCTCAGGTGAAATAAGCTCGGCTTTTGCGGTCAGATCTGTCTGGTGTGTCACTGTGTTTTCGGGTTTCCACGTCTTGTTGGCGAACTTTTTATACCGTAGATAATTCCCGCGTCTAGTGAGCTTGTTCGCCATAACATTACCATGGACATCACTGTGCTCAGACACCCAAATGAAGTTCATGAGAAACTCCTCAGCCAGTTGGTTTAGCTGGGGTGGGCAGTCAGCAACGCCCCTCGAGGTCTTATAAATACCAGAGAGTGATTTGATTGCGACTTGGCTATCAATAAGGATAGAAAACTGTACAGAGGTGGTAGCGCCCTGAGTAATCAGTTCATTGCCTCCGATATAGCCATAACCTCTGCCTGGAAGACACTGCAGCGAATAGGTAACCAGAGTGATCTCTCCATTTTTGTTTTCTAGGAGTAGGTACCACTAGAAACTCTGCCTTTTATTTTTGATCCGTTAGTATAAATCTACATGGAGTCTAGTTCTGGAGGAAAGCCACATACATATACAGTGGACCGCTCATATACACACTTTCCTATAGAACGGTGCGATTTTTGTTCTCTCTTCTTCGCTCTCAGGCAGCTCGTGAAATGGTGTCAAATTAACGTTCTATAATGTTAAAGATATTTCAGAGCGCTGAATTGCCGTTACAGATATTCTCTGACAATTCTTTGGAGAACTATCAAATGATCAAAGATTTCTTTAACACGTTCCCTGCCACGTGTACCGTTGTCGGTACACGCCAAACTGCATTTCTACGCCAAGCTGAATTTTTGAATTTAAAATCTTTTCGTCTAAAATTTAATTTGCGGTAATACTGTTTTATGTGACGTAATGATGTTTACAGTAATTTTTGAGGAGTGTACTGATAACGGTAATTATGAAAATAATATACGTTCTCTCGAAAAACAAGAAAAAAATATGTATTTATAGAAAATTATTAAAGTGGTTACCGTGCGCCGAAAATGGTACACGTGGCCTAGAAATGACACCTTCTCATAAACAGCATGGGAGGGAACGTGTTAACACAGAACAATTTACCATATGATAATTTTCTATCGCATTAGGACAACCTGCACGATATAAGAGTCCTTTTCTCATTTACTTCCTTTATTTAACTTTATAATAACAATTGAATCAAGTAGTTTTAAAATTGTATATATTTTAGAGACTTACCGCTTTTACACGCAGCAAAATACTGCACTAGAAATATCGAATCAAACGTTTTAAAATAGTTTATAAACCAAATCACAAATTAAATCAATCGCTAGGGAAATCGCTAAACATTTCGCTTTAAAATATTAAAGATTTTGTTCTTCGCTTTCAGTTAAGTGAATAAACAAGTCCTGGCAACTTTTAAATTTGGTGGGCTAATTACACAAATTTGGAACTTAAAAAGTTAAAAATTTTGCTTTTATTTCGAAATTCTTTAATTAAAAGACAATAATTGTGCAATCAATCACATTTATTAATAATATGTATATATTACAGTTTTATATATGTATTTTTTAAGTTTTTTTATCAATCACAAATTCTTGAAAATATTTTTAATCTGGCAGAGATAACGCTTTAAAAGCATTTTTAAGGTATTAAGAATAATTTTTATTAACATTCATTGAATTTAAAGGAAATATTTTATAAATTTTTGTTCCACAAATCAGGGGTATACAATCAAAGTTGGTAAAGTCCACAAAATTTTAAAAGTGAGATTTAAATTGCAACACATTTTTTTCCGTATCTATATTTACCCCGTAGAATAATTTTATACAAATTCTAGTAATCTCGACTGTTATTTCAAATTGAAAATTGGCTTTACAAACAAACCTAGCAAAGTCCAAGTGAGTTGAGTTTAAATTTGCGTAAAGTCCTTTTGGACCAGTAGGAAGGCTCCATTGCCTCCATTTCACTGACGCCTGAATCCAACCCTGTCCAGAAAGTTGGTAACAAATATAGGAAAGTCCTAAACATTCAGTTACAAACTTAGTAAAGTCCAAAACTTGGTAACAAAACTGAGAAAGTCCATGTTATACTTAAGGTTTTACTCAAAAGTATTGAACTGAGCGTGATGAACACTTGTATTTCCATAATGTATTACATTCTGCATATAAATAATGTTTAACATTAGAATAGTTACCTGTAATTATTAAAATAATCGTTTTTATCGTTTACTGAACATTTTGGCACTGTGGACTTTACCAACTTTGATTGTATACCCCTGAAATATTTAAATTCAAATATTTTTGTCAGCATTCAGTAATTCCGCATTTAAAAAATCTGCGGAATCGACCCATCCATGTAATGCAATAAAAATAGACAACGCTGTATAAATTCCTATATATCTTTTCTCGTCTATCTCAGGCAAATTGGCGGGCACTTGAGACAGGATATTGAGCGGTCCATTGTATATGTTGCAAAATCGGAAAAATAAGTTTAACGGATTTAATAATTCAATAATTCATCCTTGCTGGTGGAAAAATTGTTTATTTGGGACTTTCAATCAAATTTTCAAAAATCTGATTTCAACATAAAATTTTACATATGAACTGGGGTCTTTCCCTTCAAAAGTTTTCAAAAAATTAATCTTTGTTTTTTTTTTTATATATTCTAATAGTAAATACAATATTTTAAAAATACATGGTACGACAATAAATTATCAGGATTGGGACTATAAAAAAGGGATAATTTCAAAATATCTTAAAACTATGTTGTTTTTTTTTATTTAAAATAATCTCTGGCCTCAATAATCATGTTCAGTTCAATTTGTGGTATTACAGCTTATGTCCGTGTTGAAGCTGCCTGGATAATCGGAATGTTTTCGAAAAAGGATAATTTTTCTTAACTTCTGCCTGAAGAAATATCGAAGAAGATACATTTTGAAGAAATGAATGCGTGTCTTTGCGATACAAAGAAGATACGTCAGAGCAACTTGCCACCGCTTCTTCTTGGCATTGTATCGAAAGACGAAAGAAAGCGTTTCATTAAGATGTTTATTTTTGAAAAATGCATCACAGCTATTGCCTTTTTTTCTTTCACATCCAAAATAAACAAGTTTTATAAAGTTTGGTGTCATTTTCACCTTTTGTTCGTCGTCGCTAACCAAAGAAAAAATCTTTTTGCTACCTCGGGATAGTTTAACAATATCATCCATGTTTCGCTGTTATTCTACCGAATACAAACGTATGGAGATCGTAGACTTTGCATTTGTGCAGCAGTTGTTTTTATTGGCAAAATTGATTCGTCACCCCTAAAATCGGAATTCTAATTCAGAATGAATGAGCGAAGCCTTGGACCGATTTGTCTAAAAATAATTGAGCTGGTTTTTTTTAAAGTGGTATAAGTCCATTTTTTTCATATATTGAGATATTTAAGGATTTTCGTTTGAATCAATTTAAAAAAAACTTAACTTTAATCAATTCGAGTGATGTTTTTTACACTATACACCTTTTAAATTTTATTATGAATTAATAATTACTAAAATTATTTGAAAAAATAAACGATTTTTTTAGCTCCACATGGACTTATACCACTTTCAAAAATAACATATTATAAGAAATAAAAACAGAAGCAAATATAAGTCCATATTTTTATAGACATAAGCTTTACTGAAATGGATTTTTATGTAAAAAAGTAATAGTTAAAATGAAGACATTTAAATACACCAAGTTTATTAAGAGTTTATTTCAGTTATATTAAAAATATAAAAATGAAAATTACTTCGTTAAAATCTTTAAATAAAAAAAAAGATATTTTAAACTTAGTTCTCTTTTACAGTTAGCATATTGAAGTATTTATGGTGAATAGGTGGTATATAAGGTAATAAACTTATCATATCGTTATATTTTTCTCTTGTTATGCTCCTTGAAGTTTTATAAAGTGGTAACATATTAGTTTTGCTGAGGTTTTTTGGTCTTCCTTTTTTTCCAAATAAAAAAATTGTTTTAAATGGAGCATTTTCTTCCATACTAATTTTATAAAAAAATTTGTGAGGTTCATTCCATTTGAACCTCATCAAACATATTTGAAGTCAGTTTACAATTTCTCCGTTCGTATTTTTTTTTTTCTGTTTGATACTGCTTCTTCTAGAGATTTGGTTGAGACAAAGTGTTCTCTTTTTATTTCATACACTGCACTGAAGTAGCAATAATCAATAATAATTGCAATAAGAAAGTTTAGTTTTAATTATAATTATTAGGAATGGACTTATTCCACTTTCAAAAGAAATATTTGTGCGATAGCATTGTACAGCAAAACTGTTTTTGTTTATTTTATGTCAAAATAGAACTCTATTAAAATTGTGATTGTACCTATGGAGAGAAGGTGTCTATAGCTCATTAAAAATACCATTAACTTTGGACTTATACCACTTTCAAAAAAACCAGCTCAATTATAACTTTTTAAACCTGTTAACCATGCATTAAAAAACAAATTTTCTTGTTGGCTGTGCGCTTACTCACAACGGACCCTATGATGAATAGTCTTGTGCAACAGATTAAGTTTTTTGTTTTGTTGTTCATGCGCATAAAATAACTGCTTAAACTACATACGAATTTACTATAGAACTTAGTAAGTGTATACCAAAATTTTATCATTTCTTTCGCATAAATTGTTTGTGTAAATCGGATAAGTTCTAATATTATGCATTATATTAAAACTGAATACCTTGTATTCGTGACTGAAAATAACGTCTACTTTAACATATTGCCACATACCTAAATGCTCAATATTAAGTTAATAGTTATTAAATCAACAATATACAGTGGCGAGTAAAAGTGTTCACATGATTTTATATTTTAGATTTTTTGGGGCTTTGGCAGCGTAACCATTTGTCGTAGCAATGTGAAATGAAATTTTTCTTTTTCCTTGTAACCTTTTGTATAGAATGGCACAACATACGTGCTATAAAATTGGAAACAAAAAGCGAAGTTATCTCTCTAGCTTGATGAAGGCTTTTCAATGGCGCAATCTGGTAGAAGTATAAAATTAGTCCAGCAATAGCAATAAAAATTAAAAAACAAACTAACGGTGCATTGAAAGGCGGGCAGGCCTTGGAAGATTTCAATAGCTAAAAGGTTCGGTTGTTAATATCAGAAAAAGATGCTGCATTAGCTATTCACTGTAAGCAGTAGTGTTTCATTTTACAATGCTTAATGCGTTTTACGTCGTTTGACGTCACGCCATTTGATTAACATTGCCTCAGTTTTTAAACACCTCAACATGAATCAGTCGCACACGCAGACGCTGGCCAGTACTATCGCCTACCCCAATACAGGGTAGTTCTGATTCACTTAAATAACCCGATAAAGAGTTTTTAAACACTACCTACCCTACCCCTCTAAACAAATCACCTGGATTTGACAAAATAGCAAATTGTTGTCTTGTGAATATGAACAGAACTTTCTTGACTTATTTTACATTTATTCTAAACTGCGGCAGATAGAGTCATCCCTATTCACAAACCGGGTAAGCCAGTAGACGACCCAGTAAGTTATCGCCCTGTTAGCCTCCTAAAAAAATCTTCCTTAGCTTCTTAAATACCATGACTAAAATCCTAGAAAAGGTCATTAAATAAAATCAACAATTTCGTGGAAACTAAACATCCTACCCAATGAGCAATTTGAATTTAGGAAAGGACATAACATATGGCACAACAGATTACTTTATAAAATTATCCCATTCAAGCTCACTGCATACCTCACAACTTTGAATGACAGCTTTCTAAAAAACATATAAATATATAAACAATAAAATTAAACTGTAGCAAAACCCAAGCGATGTTTTCCAATCGCAGGAGAAAGGCATCTTTTCTAGCAAGCAGGAATATCACAGTAAACAATGTAGTCATAGTATGGGCTGAAAACACCAAGTACCTAGGCGTTACTCTCGATAAAACACTAACACTTAGCAAGCATATTGGTGTCACCATTAATAAGATTAACAAATTAATCCGAACCGTATATTACTTCATTACTAGAAAATCAGCCTAAGCTACGAGAATAAGTTAATTAACAAACAAAACAATATGTTAAGCCATCATTTTGTATGGTGCTCCAGTTTGCTTCAATTATACGGGAATGCAGATCCAAAAGGTACAAATAATTAAATAATAAAATTCTAAAAATTATTTTTAATCTCCCGAGATTCTTTCTCACTCGTGACCTTCATAGCAAAGCCAGCATCGATACTGTCCGAAGTGCACAGCATAGCCGCGAACTTTTTTAATTCATAAGACTAAGATAAATCAGGAGGTTTTTATATACGTCCCCTACTTTCTTCAACTATTGATAAATTAACTTGACCCCAAAACACACGCTGCAACCAAATGTCTGAAAGTGTACCTAACATGTTGGTCTTAATAAAATACATAAATAAATAAAATCTTTCAATTGCCCAGCAGGGAGTCAAGTGTTAACCCGGGTTCTAGGGCATGTCAGTATCAAATTAAAAATAATTTATTATATATACTGTCGGCTAAATGGGAAAAATAGTAAAATTGGTCTCGCGTATTTACTACGCAGATTAACGCTTTAATAGAAAAATTAATTAAAAACCAAACTCGTGTTCTTGTATTATTTTCCGTGGCGACAAGCACGCATTTGAGTTTTAAATTAACGAAAAAATTAATTTAAAGAAAAATGCACGATTCTTATATACTTTGTGGGCAGGCCAGCACGCATTGTATTTTTAAAAATAAGTAATTTGAAATAAATTAATTAACTTACTTCAATAATAATTCTATAAGATCGTAGATATGTAACTAAAACGACGAGTAGGTCATTTGCCATCGTTTCTTCTCGTTTTCAGGAATAACACTCCTAGGAGAATCTGTCCTGTTGCTGAATGTTAAAAGTAAAATGCTTATTACTCGAATGAAAATGCTTACAGCACTAAGCACACCTTGTTCTGATCGAATATTTTCTTCATCGGTGAGCAGTACATGGATTATTAAGAGTGGAGCAAATTTTGGGAATATCCAAAGCATCTTTTCTTTGGCGAGCGGCCTTCCTTAAAACCAAATCGTAAATCTTAAAACGATCGCTTCATTATTCATCGATGCCATAGCAAAAAAATGATTTTTAGCGCCGTTATGCCCAGATTTATGCATAGTACGGAATGAGGGAGCAACTTCAATAGACAAAATACGTTTAAAAGTGACAGTTATGTATATTATTATGAAATTTGTACACGACTTAAGCACAAAAAATTTAAAAATTGTTTTCAATTGTTTATTCGACAGTTTCTGCAAAACATCATCCATTAAGTCTACCTTAGCCTACGGTTGAAGCCTACGATCGTATTTTACAAGAACGAAACATAAAGTAAGAAACATACATCTGCTCACTATGTATATCCATCAAATCACATGATAGACGCTTAGACTACAGCTAAACCGAAGATAATTTCATTTCATCACATCACACGTCCTCCCCCGCCTCCCGCTTGATTTCTGTATCGGCAGCGGATGTGGCGGTGTCGAGGCCCCCGGGGCTGCTGGCAGTCGGCGTGCTCGAGTTTGTTGTCGCGGCTGTGGCGGCGGCGGCGCCGAATGCACTGGTTGGCTCTACCATGCCCTGGCTCTCGACAATTCTTTGACCGAGCAAATGGGACAGGCAGGACAGGGCGTCCTTGACGGCATGGTAGATGATGTTCTTGATCTGCAGCTTGTCCTCGTGGTTGGAATGCGAATCAGACAATTCTCGGAATTCTTGGGTTAAATGGAAACAATGCGATACGTTCTCGGGCGAGACAAAGTCCTCGGCCACCTTAATGCAATTGTGGAGATTCCGAACTTGGTGCGGTGCACCGGCAGGAATGAAGACTGCATCACCTAGGCACTGCGCAATTGGATAGCCTTCGACGCCGTACTCCTTGTACAACCTTTCCCGGAGGGTTCCGTCCAAGTACCAACTTTGGTCATGAATCGGATCGTGATTTGCTTCCAAACGTGCGCCACGTTCTATTGCTACTTTATTCAGAAGATCTCGGATTTTGTCGGCATCTCTGGCAGCGTAGATGTGCCATAGGGCGCCCGGTAGTTCATGCTTCTCGCGTACCCGTCGCCGGGTCAGAATATCACAACCTGCCTCGTCGATGGCGCGGAAAGCCTCCTTGATATATTCCTCGTCCTGCCCGTCCTTCGGTATACCCACGTATACCATCACGTTAACGGCGTCGGAAATGTCCAAATGCAAATTAGTGGTTCCCTTGGTCGGGTGTAGGGCTGAGCCATAGGCATTGTACATTTTTGGCCCCAAATCAGGTCGCACGAATCCCTCTGGGAGTCTGCTCGCGAGATTCAGTCGCCCGCTGCGCTGCGTGTAGTCGCTCAAGGGAAGTGCTTTCATGAGATCACTAAAACGCGAGGGTAGGATCTCAGCGAAGTCTTCACCCGGGGGCCAGTCCTTGAGCTTTAGCAGCATGGGATTACCCTTCTCGTCCTTGAGTCGCTTGTTGATGTATTCGAAACCGTCCCAGAACTTCTTCATCGGTTGGTTAGGAACGAGGTTGCCATTCATACAATTAATGAGATCATTTTTCTCCTCCCCGAAGTCTTGGGTGAAGGATTCAGGGCGCCACAATTCCATATTGAGGCTTTTGGACACGTCCGAGACAAGGACTGGTTGGCCCCTCTTCCACTGCTCCTGGAATATTCTGACGTTGCCTGGGTGTATGGCATCCAAAAGACGAAGTAGTTTACCATCACAGAGCCACGTATGCGGCACATCTGGATAAAGCAGCTGAGATTCGGACAGGGTCATTATGCGAATCGGCAGGTACTTCCTTCTTTTTCTGTCACTACCCACGTAGTACTTCAGTTGCATGTTTTTCGAAATGTCGTCGGTTTCCTCTTCCTCGACTTTCTTCTTCTGGACACTCTTCAGTACGGCGTCCAAAGCATCCAGTTTGTTCTTTTTAGGGGTTTTCATAGGCTGTCGGACATTTGCGGGACTTGCAGGTTGACTACTGCCGTTCGCCTTTCCAGAAGATCGTATGAGCAGTTCACGCAAGGTTGAGTGCTGGCCACCTTCATCTGAGCTATCTGAACTGGAGTCACTGCTGTCGGAGTCTTTCTCCCCGTTATTTCTCTTCTCGTTGGCATTATTACCATTCTTCTTGCCCTCATTTTGCAGTGCGACATCAGCTAACCAAGATAGGGCTGACTTATCCTCCTTCTCCTCTTTTATAGATCCACTTGTTCCATTCACCATTTCTTCCTCCTCCTTGATATCGATTTTGAAGCCATTGCAATCTGATTTAATCATGTTGCGAATTAGGTCCTTACAAATTCCATTTGTTGCTTTCGGAGGCTGCTCCTTACTAAGTGAGCAGCCACAAAGTTGTGGAATTTGCCAAAGTGCGCGAGCCTCATGAATCCGCCTTCCTAAAGTTTGTAAAGAGTCTCCAGCAATGATTTGGGTAAGCATCAGCCTTTCCTGCTCGTGTGGCGAGCGATTTGTGCAAAGAAGCCAAGAAAAATCGTCACGGTCTCTGCCGACCTCTCCCCATATTTTTGGTGATTTCTTTTTTCGGTCCTATAGGATAAAAAAAAATTGAATTAGAATTGATCTACATCAGGACAACAAAATGGAACTTACTTTATAGCAATCAAGGCAGACAACGAACCCGCACTTGCCGCATGCCCAATGGTAATTGAACAGCGTTGTTTCACACACATCGCACATTTCTCGAACCCCTTGGACCACCCTCTTCCATGCGATTGTTTTATCTAGAAAGAAGTTATAATAGACATGAGTGGTTGATTTGTGTATTGAGAGTGCGTAATATAAGGTTTGAGGTCTTTTCATAAGCCATCGAGTAGGAAGTATGTAATCGGTTTCAACAAGTGTCCGTCTTTAACGGATTAATGTCATCGAGTTTTTTAAATAAACTTATCGGAAACTTAAAAGATTCGTTATAAAAGTTGTACACATTTTAAAAATAACCAGTTCGCCATGGTAAATTTGTAATGGTTGATAAATATATCAATCTACTGCAAAACTTCTATCAATTACTGTTACAGGCTAACTACATTCAAAATCTCATAAAATTACATTTCATAATTTTCAATTTTTGAATGTAGACACAATATTTAAAATTTGTGCAACTGGAATTCAAGTAAGGCAATTTTTCCCCAAGTGATTCAAACTTATCCTCATTTAGCTTAAAGCTTTTATTGAAATTTAATTTGATATTTAAATTGACATAATAATTAAAATACATGAAAATAATAATTATTTTCATTTTTTATGCTTTTGTTGTTTCACACATTCCTTATATAATTTAGAAAATAATCAACGTTACATAAAAATGTGGTGCAGTCATTCTAAACGTTTTGTATACCCGCAAACAAAAATATAAAATCATGATAAATTTATATTTTCATGTCGCATCCAATAAGGTGCGCCAGGTTATTTACTTTCTCATGGATTTAAAGAAATTAGTGACGTAATTTTAATATAATAAGCAAATTAATAGAATGCTTCGATACCGGATTGTATTACAAGTATTCGGCAAACGTCTTTGCAAATTTTGCTAAAATTAGATAGTAATAAAGGGCTCACATGTGAGAGAAAGATAATAATTTAGAGGGAGACTGACGTGATTTTCCACGTTTTTGAACGGGTAGTGAGCAAATCCAGGTTTTTCGGGTGTGCGCCAATTTGATAATTTATGAATGTTACTGATGAGAATGAACTTAACTTCGATTGGCTAATTACTTATATATGTATATTACAAAAAAAAAAAAAAAAAAAAAAAAACTTTTTCAAGTTCCTTTAAAGCCGCAGAATGTAGTTCACTCCTGTATACCTGTACCTGTACCTGTATACCACGAACGAACAGTCCCCCGCTTTCGTTTGTGCTTTTTCGGACTGTGGACACATGCAATGTGTTAATAAACCGTGAACGAGCGAGGATATTTTCGAAATGCAATATTATCCAAAACTACAAAAATCGATTTTCAATTATAACTGGACTGTTCAAGTCGAGTTTCAGTTTAAATAAATGTATTCATTTTATACAAGTTCTTGAAATATTTTAACTTATAGCAAAAGGTCTGAATTAATATTATATAATCGTGCTAATCGAGATGTTTCCTTAAGTAAGAAAATATCACTCACCTTCGGCCAAGTGTTCCGCCATAGCTTCTTTCTCCTGCTGGAGCAAGTCACAGAACTGGTCCGCGACCTGTGAAAGTAGAAATCGTGACATCTGCATGTCTAAATCAGCAGGTGGGTTGTCTGCGTCAGGCATCCACAATTTCAAATCTTCTGGGGATGGATCTTTATGGGGGTCTGAAAACCCAGCGATTGCCAATTGGTTGTTCTTAGTATACCTGCGATCGAAATACCAAAGTAAATTTCATGAATTTTAGCTAGAGAAATTGCTTACCTTAGCCTTCGAAAGGCGTAAAACCTGCAAAATATGTTAGAGGTGCTTTTAGAGCGCTGGTTGGGTGTCCAACGGCATTCTCTGCATTTGGCTAATTTTGGTGCAACTTCGAAGCAAGGACCGTCTTGGAGAAAAGACTCTCCAGTTTTTTTCAGCTGCGAAATTGGTGGCTTACGAAAGGGATCCTTAACGCGTTCGTTTTCATCTCTCGATCTCTTTTTCCTGCAAAGGCAAAACTCGGTCAGTGACTAGTTGCAGTCCGGCGGGCGTCCCATTCCGCTACTGCTTACATTGGTTCATCTTTGTTTGTTTTAGGCCGCCGGCCCCTCTTCCGGGGCTCCTTAGAATCTTTTGCATTCGAAGTTAAATTTGCACTTCCGTTGGTCGTTTTCTTTCCAGTCGACGCAGATGTTCCACTCGTCCCGCTATCGCTGTCCTTGTCAGACATACTTTCCTTATCGCTTTCGCTATCTTTCTCACTCTCACTAGCAGCGTTCTGCAAAGTACAGAGGAATGGTAGGAATACTTTAAAATTTCGCAATTTATTACATTATTTAATGGATAATTACACGAGAAAACAAGAATTATACTTAGATTAGAACTAACAACTACCAGCGGGTGGGTTACATAAAACTCTGCGTCCACTCACCTTTTTCTTCTTTTCCTCTAATGGCTTTCGCGTTCCACCTTTGCGCCGTTTCACTTTAGCTGATTTCCGTTTCGGCGGATTCTTCTGGTTTTGTTCCTGTTTCAATGGCAAAAACAAAATTTTCTTTTAGTTAAAATGCACTTTTGATTGTGAAATTCAGCAAATTAAGGGAATTTTCTGCGCAATACAACAAAGCACGACCGAACTAAGCACAACTCTACACCATTTTAGCGTGACCTGCCTGCCTTCGCTGCCGCTCTCCTGCCTTAGCAAGCAAGCGTTCGATTCGAGTCGACCCGACCACACCGCTGAGTCGAGCAAGGCGAAAAATTCAGTCGGGAGAGCTGATACTTAGTAAAAAGGGAAAACCGCACCGATACACGCAGCTAACAGCCGCCAGTGGAGCGCCGAATGTTGAGACACACGAGAGGAGACACCGGCGGCAGTGCGCATTCGCCCCGGCCAGCGACAGTGGCAACCGTTCATCGCCGGTAAAACATTCCTCTGTTGCAGGAGAGACCGAAATAGCAACAAAACAAAACAAAAACGCCCCTCGACTTCTCCTCACCATGCCCCGCTGGAGCAGTAATACATTTCACTTTTCTTTGTTCGAGACGTGCTTGTGGATTCCGCAGTACGCGAGGGCGGGGTGCGAGCACGGGACGAGGCCCTCGTCCAGGCGGAATGCAGCAGCAACAAACAAGCATCAACTCGCTGCGGTGCGGCCGGTGACTGGTGAATAAGAAGGAACATGAGTCACGTAGGCACCGATGTACAGTGCAGCTGGTATAAAGTGGACAGCAACGAGAATTCTTTCGACGAAAATGTTTCAGATGCGCGACTGACAATCGTTTTGCTAAAGCTGACACATGTGCAGTTTTTCATTTTTTACCTATTACATATTTGTAGTATTTTCCCTCTTCCGCACTACTGACATATAGAAAAATACCACTTAATTTCCTTTGTATATTTCTTAGACCTTAAGGCCCTCCCCCCGTAATAAAGAAATGGCTGCTAATTGACGTCTAAAGCACAAGACCATTTTTAGTCTAGATCCAAACCTCTTAAGGCAGATCATTGGTCATTATTACGTTAATTATAACGGAAAATAAGTTGAGAAATCTGATGGTAGTTATTCCTGAAAATTGGTCGACTATTTTTAATCGTGTCGGCGAGAGTGATATGTGCAAATAGCAAATGGAGAAAACGGAATCACTCCGCAACGCCAAAACAAGATACTACTCTTTCTTCTGGGTAAATATTTTTTAATGTTTCGTTGCCTGTCACTTGCAAGAGAAACGTCAAATGAATCGGGTGGCGTCTTATTCATTTAAATATTGGAATAAAATTTTATTATGTTGTCTGCCTGCAAATGGGATTACATTTTTGAAGTGAGTTTTTGTACGGGATCAGTAGTCTAGTTTTTATGTGAATGCCCCCATACATTAGCAGGCCGAATTGATCAAACTAAACTTAAGCAATCACTTCAGTCCATCCGTCTGCCGAATCTGTAAATGTCTTTAAGCCTCCATGTCCATGTCCATGCATGAAACTCTTTTACATCCGATCAGACGGAAGAGTGCAGTGAACAATTTTAAGACCCATTAAATCTTACAGCTATATAAAATAAAACCGTTAAGCTCCATTAAAATTTTGAATTCTAAGCGAAATAGAGTGAAAGGTCTTATGAAAAGTTTCTATTGAAAAGCTTATTAAGTATTTTTCAAAAATTTGTTTAGCTCATCGGCATTTTTAGATTAGATCCAAATGTTTTCACAAAAGAATGGATTGAGGTGTGAGGTCTCTTCCTCCGAAACTTTGTAAAAACATTTGGGGTCAAAACTGATAAATATGTAACCAAAAGATATTCCCAAAATCTCGTTGGAAATTGTGTTAAAAAAATAAGTTAACACGTTCAATCCGGCGCATTTTTTCAAAGTCTATGATCGGCGTGCACAAGATGAGAAGTTGTTTATTCTTCTGGCGATACTTGTTTACGTTATCATATATATGCAAACTACCGGTGCTCCACGCCGCCAGACGGACCAGACTAAGTGTGGACCACCGGTGGTCCATGCCGGGTTGAACGTGTTAAAGACGTTTTTCCTTGCAAATACTTCCGAAAAAAAAACGAATTGAAGACAAATAACTTATTCGATTTATCTACTCCGACAAATAAGTATTTGTGGTGGTTCAGAAATCTGTTAAGGTTGCTTGTCTTAAATAGGGTCAATAGTCTTATATAACATTCGATTTTATTTGAATTAAAATCTTAATCTGGAGATTGTACGCGAAAATAGATACTTTGAAACGAAAAATTGATTTGATTTGATTTGACATAAAGCGTGCTAAATAATAAAAATGTGCTAAACGGATTTTGATTAAACTTTGAAGGAAAATTAATTTAAGCTCAAATATGCATTAATTATTAAAAAAAAAAAAATACTATTTAATGCTGTATAAATTATAGCATCGAAGATAAAACCAATGAATGACATCGACATATATGTAAATTACATTTATATAATTGGCAAAACCGATTTTCTCTATACAGTGAAAAATTAATTAGTCTTAAAATTAATATTTCATGATCTTTAAACACTTAATATACACATTTATAAATCGAAATAATACGAAATATCTAACCAAATCTAGTTTGAGCTTTAGATTGCAAAATATATTAAATCATAACCGCACCATGCCGCATAGTACAAATATATTTGTAAAATAAATTTTCGTTCGAGTACAGCGTAATTTATTTATATGTTTCTAAATAAAAATAAAAAAACAGCGAAATTTGACTGATAACTGGAAAAATTAAAATTATTAATAATTAATCTTACATCAAAGGACATAGGTTTTGAGAATGGTTTTAGCTTGAGCAAATTTTGACGCTGTTGCATAATTATGTTATTTCAAAATATTCACCGTGCAGCAGCACGTGCTTTATGCTCATGTTTACTTTAATATCACACGGTAAAACTCGAACATTATATATAATTATAAATGCTTCTGTAGTGTTTTAGAAACAAACCGGGTAAAATAAAAATGAGAGCTCGCAAGTCACGACAGAACACGAGCTATACTCGCGCGTGGAACAAATGAAATTTGGAACATTGTTTTGGTTTACTATGCCATGTGTTTAATTCACAGCGCGCGTAATATAAACAATGACGACCGCAGCTTTATGCATAGCTTGTATTTTAAATGCAAATATATGTTTGGGAGATAATGTTAATATTTTTCTTACCTTTTATAAGACTGTAAAGGAACGCTTAATTATTTTTTTACGAATGATATCACTACCGGAAGCAAGGAAGAAGCTACATGTTTCATACATAAAACGACTTTGTTGCTACGACTTTGTATACATAAGGCTCTGATCTGGTTTTCAAGTAGAGGGCAAAGCATCATGGTTATGGAATTAAAGAATACTAGCCGAGTAACTTTGACTAAAAAACGACGAGTAGTTAACAAAAACACATAATTTTTAACTGGCACATTTTTTGTTCGTTTTTAGTTAGTAGACGTTAGTCTTTTGCTCCATCTCCATACTTTTGTACTAAATCAATGAATTAAGTAGGACGGGTTTTGAAAGTATGTCTGGCATTCAGAAACGTCGGCGATTAAACTGAAGTAGTGGAGGGGAAACAAATTGGAGCTCTTCACCACACATGCACACATACCATTACCTGCAACTTTATTCAATGAACTGACTACTGTCAGAAATGGCAGCACTGATTTTGTAAGATGAAGATAGCTTGAACTTTTCTTAGCATGGTATATACATATTAAGTATGTTTATACCTGGAAATAAACCAAAGAACAAAAATGTTTCTTATGGTTTAAACATAAAGGTATAAATTGGAAAAATTGGAAGCGGATACGATTTTAGATGGGATTGAACGAAATATCACGTTAAAGGTAGGTGCACACCAAAAACGAAGATTTCACGATTGAATTGAACGATTAGGGATAGGATCAAAGATCATCTAAACAAAATGTGAAACTCTCTATACAAGTCCTAACCCATATGCAATTTCTAAAACAGCGTGGGGCAAATTTTCTCATTAAATAAAGCAGCAAAGAACTACTACTTCCCATGTCTTATTTAAATTTTAAGAAGAACTAAAGAGACAAGAAAATACATCCAAATATTTTAATCTACAGCACTTACAGTGCAGAAAATTTTTTTATCACTCATTTTTAAAGGTGGGCCAATGTTTCAGCCACGCAATGTTTAGTCATAAGAAAATTCTGAATCGTGAATGGGGAAGAGACAGGCAGCGCACACAGAGCATATATACGGATGCGGGCTCTTTACATTTTTTCACTGCGCGTTTTTAAAGGCGGGCTAAAATCTTTGAACATCTGCGTTGGTCTGGCTGGCCAAACTTAGTTCAAATTTCGTCCCGCCACCGCTAAATTTTTGTCTTTCTCTTACACATTATATAACTTAACTTATAACCATTTACTTTTAGCAAAATTTGCACGGCCGGTGGGCTAACGGGACCAAACTTGAAAAAAGATAAGGAAAAACGTCACAGTGTCACATCTTGTTTTAGATGATCTTTACGATGCGATTATAGAGTGTGTTTTTTAGTGGGCATTCCAAAATATCTGACCTAACAAACGAAAAATTGTAGGACAAGGAGGCGGGCTATCTCAACCGTTTGGAAGTTACAGGGTGATTGTAAATTCCAATTTTCCATAGTATTGATCGCCACTATTTTATTAAATTAGAGGGTGATTCCTAAATTCAAATTTTCCATGGTATGATATATTTTGATCAACTCAACGTAGCAACATCCAACTAACGCCAAAAATCTATATACTATACTAATGTCCTTTCTAAAGATATCAACAATATTGACTTAACATAACCCACTGCAGATACACTCACTTCCGAAATTGTAAAAAAATTTTCTCATTTTCCTGAAATTCAGTTTTTCCTCGAATTTCCTCCGAAAAATTTACTATTTTTGGCATTAGTTGAATGGCGCTGCGTTGAATTGATAAAAATAAAATAGTGATATCCATAACATGGAAAATTAGAATTTACGAATCACCCTGTAACTTCCAAACGGTTGAGACTGCCCGCCTCCTTGCAATGCAATGTTTTGTTTGTCTAGGTCAGATCTTTCAACACACTCATTTTGGTGTGTCCATTAAAAAACACCGTGTATACTCCAAAGTTGAACGAAAATGAATGTGTAAAGAGATACTTCATGCATCCTCGCTTCGCTTCAAGTGACTTCCGTTCGCTATCAGTTTTTGACACGAAGTCAAAGAGAGCGAAGTGCGACCACGAGGAGTCTACTGTTTAGCGTTCGAGCGACTCAAAGTCTCGCGAAGTTGAACGAGTAGTGTGGTCCTGCTATTCGGACTCGGCCTATTTCACAGAGTACTTCGGTGAGCAATTTCGTTTGAGAGTTTAGTGGGCATTTAACGAAGAATCCTCACTGGTCACATCAAACATAAAATTCGTGACCGGAGCATAACATATGATCAAACGTTTACGACGCGTCAAAGATTTTACTAAACTAGTTTATATTTTATTCATGGCCAGCACGGGCATTTGTCCCGTGTCACATCTACTTCGGATATATTCATTTATTTGTTTATATTGTAAAGCCTCGTATTTAGTTACGTACGATGCAGTAGACACTCCGCCCATGTCGCATTATATTTCGTCATTTCAATTAATTTATATGTAAATCAGATTTTAAAATGATGCGCTTGATCTCGGTCTATCGTCTACAAATCGCCTACAAGTAATTTTATATTGTTTAAATTCAAAGTAAATCCTATTTGAAAAAAAATTTCATAATGGGTACTAGATATTATAGAATTTCTCCCTTTTAGTAAGGCAACCAAATGAAAGTTGCCGATGGCTATACAGTTGGTAGCAAAATGTTTAATATTTGCTGGACAATTTTTTTTTGTTTAAGATAGAGATAGAACTTTCATATTCCCAAATATTAGAGGCATAATGATTATTGCCTAGTGCTTGTTTTCTATGTATTCATATACTTTGTAGACTTAAGATCTTACCTGATCAGTGCTGGAACTCTCTTCTTTTTGATCAGAGTCAGAGTTGTGTCCATTGTCACGATTAAGGGCATTTTTCTTGGGGTGTGGTTTGTTTACTGCATAATTAAAGTAAAAAGTTAATACTGATTTAATATATACTTTGAGTGAAGCGAATTACCTGTCTTCCCTGATTTAATACTATTCGAGCCAACATTGTGCAATGAATGGACAGGAGGACTAACACTCTGAGCAGGTCGTTGTTGCTGTTGTTGTGGCTGTTGCTGTTGTTGCTGTTGCTGTTGAGTTGTTAAGCTTGAGCCAGTTGATGCTTCTGTGGAGGTACTACTGCCAGGTGAAGGGCTCAATGTTAGCGGCAACTTGACGCATGTGCCACTTCCAACCACACCTGTAGTATCTTCAAAATCCTCCCCGGTGTGCCGTTGAAGCCAAGCTTTCTTTAAGTGGCGCGGTGCAGAATTGCTACTGCCACTGTTGTTTCGCTTCGGGGCGGGACTTGTCGATTTTTCTGGTTCTGAGAATTTGGCTGGTGTACCTGGAGCGCTCTGTACACTCAGGCCAGGGCTACCTGCAGGACTAATGCTCGAATTGGCGCTCGATGGACGTATTGTTCCGTCTGCCGAACTGGTTCGAACAGGGTTTGTATTCACAGTCAATAAATTATTGACAACAGGGGGACTACTCGAAGGCTGGATGGGAGGCCCAGTATGTTCCGTTAATACCGCTGAAGGAGTGGTCGTCAGTGCAATCACGGCCTCCTGCTCTGGTTTGGGTGTCCTAGGATTAGGTGAGCTCGTAACGGGAACAGTTGTACTAGCGCTAAGTAGTGGTGAGGATACCGCAGGAGGAGGAGTAGCGGACACGTTTAGCGAAAGAGGACTACACTGGGGTGCTTCAATTTTCTTCTTCTTAACATCTAATGGTACCGGGCTTCCAGCCGGGTAATGAATAGGTGTCGAGGCTTTCCGTTTAGGGCTAGAGCTATCATCTCGATTTCTGTCAGATACACCCAGATCAAGTGGCTGCGTTTGGTACAACGACGATCCTACTTGGGATGAAGCCACATTCTGTGGAGGGATCATCTTCATCATGATTCCAGGGGAACGGGACATTGGTATCGGAGCCGCAGCTGCAGTTGGTGGTGATGTCCCATGGATTGTGATGGGCAGTGTCTGTTTTACAGCAGGAGCAGGAAACATTCGTGAATCATATATTGGCCTTGACGAATGTGCTGGCGGGGGTACCGTGGGTGGGCGTATAACAGGAGGTGGAGGGCCGTACACGTGTGACTGAAAAGGTGACGGCGAACTCGGTTTCGCGACAGGTAGCACAGGTGTGTCTTGGGCACGACATACGGGGATACCAGTCGCAATCCCAGCTTCACCTGGCTGACCATAAATGTGAGATGGGGCTGGCGAAGAGACTTTTGGCTTATTCTGTGGTGTTGTCGTTGAGGCGCTGTAGTGCAAGGACTTGGCTTGCTGGGCCTGTTGCTGGTGAGCAACCGACTGCACCACTGGTTGTTGAATGTACTGGGCCGACTGTGTTGTAGGCAGAGCCGGTGGCTTGTACCGTTCGTTGGCTGTGCTAATGGGTGCTGTCCGGTACTCGTACATAACGTGGGGCGGAGGTGCCGGTGACACCGTCTTGTAGTGAGATGGGTGCGGGGGCGCTTTTGTTGAATGGACCACTTGGATGGGTACCTGCTTATGAGTATCATGTTTTACGATCACACTGCCTGGCTGCTTAGAGTCTGACATCAGTGGAGGGGGAGTTGGCAGGCCAATGTCTGATTTTGTTTTTATTTCCTTTGGATAGCCCTGCGCAAACGCTGAATAGTACAACGGAAACGTAGATGGCTCTGTTTTAAGTTGCGGAGGTGGTGGCTTTTCTACTACTTTCGATTGTGTCGCAGAAACCGATATACTCGAACGGTGTTGCGTTTCATAATCCATGATTTGCTTCGCTGAATTGCGCTGCAACTAAACCAAAAATGGAAAAATGAACAACATGATTACTACGCAATAAGAAAAGAAAGATAATTAAAGCAATGCAGGTGATATAGCCGCCTTAAGCGCACAGCTTTTTTGGGGGAGATATCTTTTATCAATTTGTTTAGCTGCTTTCAAGAGTTCTGCTATCCCTCCCAGCAATCTATGCAAATATGCGATAATTCAGACAAAAATAAATTTTTTGTCGAATTAGGAGTTATCGGATTCATATTTACAAAACACGCGATATAAAATTTTAAGAACATACGCACATCACAAAGATAACTTTGCGTTTTGCAGTTTTTATACTGTTTGAAATGCGTTCAAAACAGTTGGTGTATAAAAATTTAATTACAATTCGACAATTTTTAGCAAATGTACATGATTAAATTATCTGATGTTTTTAACTCCGAAATTTAAAAAAAAAAATGTTGGAAAGTAACTATTTTATTTTCTGTTTGGAACTAAAATTCAAAAAAAAAAAAAAAACTTTAATAGCTTCCAAAAAATTTTGATTAGCAAACTAAAAACTTGTCTTAAAATTACAAATGATAGAATAGGATAATCCTATTATTCTAAATCCATAGTTCACAGAGCCCTTAATAAAAACATCTTTTGTAAAACTAGCAATTTTCAGTTAAGTTTTTTTCTTTCTGTATTCGGGATGCGCACCAGTGACATAAGATACTCTACATAACTTTAATTCGATGTCTTTCTCTCAATATTTTCAAAATGAACTTTTTATAATTATACTAAACGATTACACGACACCAAACGTGTAAAACTTGGGAGGGTGATTTATTTAAAAAATTCTAATAGAGAGATGAAAGACACTTTATGTATATAAAAATGGTAAAGAGAAGAGAAAGGAACATATTGGCATTATGGGCTCGCATTAGATTCAATTTATATATTAGGTTAGTTTTTATAAGAATTACTGTCAATCCATAATGATATGCAAAACATTTTTTGTATTTATATTTTCCAGACAATTTATCTATGACTAAAATTAACAGCTTTTATATCTTCGTTGCCTACTATATAATTTCTAATCCGAATTATGGCATACAATGCGCTTTTATCCAAAACAAATTTGGTGAGTGGACGTGTAAAAGTCATTGTTTCTCTCCTATGAGAAAATGCCACAAACTTACATAGTTTGGCTATTATTTGAGAGATCAAAGATTTATAGCGCCGTTAAGTAAGCTAATATGGAAAATATTATCTTTGATATCCCAACGTAGTTCAATTAAATAATTTCCTCGTACTATAAAAACACGCATATAAGCTTGCACAAAACAAAAGCATTAAAATATTTTATTTTAAATAATTAATATCAAATTTAATATAATTATTATTATTTAATATTATATTTATACCCTTAACCCTTTGCCTTGTGAATTGAGCGACGATTATTAGTGCCACTTTCGATGAGAGTTTCTGTCATTCGCCGTGACCACAAGCAGTTTCATCACAGGCCAAAATTTGCGCAATCCACTGGTGTGCCATTTACTATTTACTAAAACCATATTTTTATATTGCAATTATAACAAACAATAACAATAAACATTATCGTGCAAAAACAACATTATTTGATATGAGCTTTTCACTTTTAGCCAGAACAAAACATCACGTATCTGATACGGGCTTCTCATTTTGGCCACAGAAAGGGGATCACGTCACCCAGACGTTTTAAGGCAAAGGGTTAATGATAGTTAGATGTTTGATGACAACGAATTAGTGAAAGCTTATAAAACGTATAAGAATGAAAGCTTAAATAACATATTACAGAACATGTTAATTAAAATAGCTGAAAACTAAATCTTTAACATGTTCCCGTTGGAGCTTTTCGTTTTCTATAATTGTGTAGTAATTCCAGTAGCGAGGACTTTTAACTGGAAAGGGTTAACTTTTTGCTAAAGTACTATAGAAGACGTGGTAACATCGCATTTAAGGTACATATTATCGGATTATTTTATCAGAATATATTGCAGAACCATCTGAGAGTTTGTCTGGTAATTTCAATACAAAAGATTTCTTAGCTACAAAACAAAAATATGTTCTCTCATGAATGACTCTCCACTGAGAGCTCCTCAGTAACCTTTTATGGTAATCTATGCCTATCTGATATGAATTTCAGCGAGCGTTGTTTTGAAAAAATTTTTACAACATTACAATGGCGTTTACGATGCTAGGCCTAAAACTTATTTTGGCATTTAACTATTGTCTACTTTACGTTTAGGTTATTCGGAGAAGATCTGTTTTTCTTTGATATTTAGCGAATAGGTTTGGTATTTAGTGAATTTTCATTTAATGAAATTTAATGTGCCTCTACATTGTTGTGTCTATTAAATAACCGATTTTAACCGACATTAGTTTTAATGCGCTAATCCAACTTTGAAACGATTTCGAATATCAGGCCAAATAAAGCACTTCAGTCAGTGTTGTCTGCATCTTACTCTTGAAGTAATTCAGATTTAAATACATTTATTAGATACGCAGATTCACATTATATTGCTTTTGTTGTAACAATTTGTGGAAATTTTAAGGATTAATACTCCTTCCTATTTCGCGAAAAAACAATGGTTTGTTCCTTTCGTTTCGTCCCGCGTCCTTTCTTTTAAAATTGCATCCTTAATAATTGCTTGGGGGAAACCAAACATCACGTCATATCTCCATGAAAATCCAGAAAATCCGCGAAACCTCAAATAAAGAAAATTTGCCAGAGGCATCGCAGTAATTGTCATCCATTAGATGGGCTCTTTACTCTTCGGTGAATATAATTTCACTTATTCACTTGAATTTTCTGGTTTATGCAGAATCTCTTTGGGTTGGAGCCACAAGGAGTCCCCCGGTACTGTTTAGAACGCAAGTACGCCAAGGGTGTCTGCGGACCCATCATCATCCTTGCGACTTATTTGCGGTACACAAAAAGAGCGAAATGCACACTTAATAGCGGAATGGATGATAAAAAAAAGTCAGCTCAGGACATTAGCGTACGTTACCTTAACAAATGCACCGCAACTCACCATGTTGCCCGGAAGATATCAAAGCGGTCGAGGACGGCTTACAAAGGGAGCGGGATGCCCAAGGACTAACTAATCGATAAAAGTGCACAATCTTTTCCTCACTGATATCAGTCACGGGTTTAGGAGCAAGAGGCTTTCTACTTTCTAAGTTTGCACCAGGACGAGCACAAATTCTGCATCGCGGGGCTAGCCAGGAGCAGGTGAACTCCTCCTTGAGCTGTTATCACGGACTCCCTTATTGAAGCGAACTTTTAACTGGATTGGTGCTCACCCTGTCCCCCGCTCGACTGTTACGATTGCTACCGGAAACTTAGGAAACTTTCTGTTTTCGCTTCCTCTAATAAACTGTGCACGTGCAACCCGACGGTGACTTGAACACGTCCTGTCCTGGTCTTGTTCCTGTTCCCGTTCTGTGACGAAGGCACAAAGACCCGTTTTCCTATTTACCCTACAACCAATACTGGCGCAACTTCTGAAAAGGGTAAAGAACTGACACAAAGGCTGCCAAAGTACACGAACTTGCAAGAATAATTCAACTAAGGGTGGCTCTGCTCACCCACACCGCCATGTAGGAAGGCTAACAGGCGCTGGAAGGACTATCCATGCAATCAGTGATGAAAACTTGCAACCCGAATCACAACTTTGGAACTAGAAATTTCCCACTTTTAGTGGATAATTATTTGATGGTTCTATGATAAAAGGAGTAAACTTACGAATTCTCTTTATTGTCATGTAACAGCTTCAAAATATATATGTTTTATAATTCTTGGAATTGTACAAGGATTTGTGATTATTTTAATTTTGAGTTTTGAGTTTACTAAATGAATAACTAGTAAACATTTCAGGGTATAAAACCCAGTGTCAATTTTAACAACACTAGCGACCTGGATGAGATTTCTACGGCACTCCTGGTCTCTGTTACTAATTAACGTAAGAAAGCAATTGTTCAACAAAATTTGCTTTCCTAGCATATTTTTTAAAAAGTATTAAAATAATTTTTGATTTCATGACAAAAGCAATAGAAGCGATAGGCATAAAGTAACGTTTTTAGAATGGCTTACTGAGATTGTAGAGAGCAAAGGTTACAAATTTTCGACTTATTGATGTTGGTATTAATTAGAAAAAGCTATCATTGGGGATCAGCAGATCATATACATTTAATTAACACTTTTTCTATTCAATTTTAATAATAATGTAAAAAAAAATTTAAAAATATTGTGTAAATTTTATTCGTTTTAAAAATCCAGTTTTGTATATCTTTACTGCTAACATAGAATTTACCGTCCCAAGGGCATTTCAAGGCGTAAAATTCTTGAAACGGTATTCTAGAAATTTTAAATTTGCAAAGACTCTTACCACTATCTATTTTACGTTAATGTGTTCTATTCTGGAGTATGTTTTATATTATTATTATCAGATTCATTTTTCATTCAGATGCATTTTGTATTTTTCAATTGGATCTGTTCGTTAAGGCTAGAGGCTTGGTTCTCGTTCTATATAATCTGGTATTCGACACGAAGTAACATATCCCTAATAATCTGTCGAATTGAATGTCTTGAACTTTTAGTACTTATTAATTTGTGTGCACCAGTAAGAACAATCCGATGAAAATCCTTGCTGTATGTTATTTTACACAAGACTACTTATGGTTGCCGTAAGTCTGTTACTAATTGTACAGGGTTTTCCATTTCGGGCTTCCGAAAGTATACAACCCTGCGCTGACAACCGTTTGACATATCTGTCAACCAAAGCGTCATATCATTAGTTGAATGTTTGCCATTTTACAATATGGATCATTTTAGCATCGCACAACGTGTTAATTTTGTTAAATTATACTACAAAAAAGGTGATTCTCCGGCACGCGTATATCGAGCATTACGATCAGATTTTGGTCGTCATGGACGGCCTACAGAGCACACAATTGCTAATGTAGTGCGTAAATTCGAACAAATTGGGTCCGTAGCGGATATTGTGATACCTGTGCACCATCGTAATGTGCGTTCGGCCAAAAATATTGCTGCTGTTGCTGCCAGTGTGGAGGATGACCCGAATGTTTCGATTCCACGGCGTGCTCAGCAATTGGGCTTATCAAAAACATCATTGTGGCGAATTTTGAATTTGGATTTGCACCTGCATCCATATAAAGTCCAGTTGGTGCAAAAATTAGAGCGGGGTGACCATGGAATGCGTCGGGAATACGGCGATTGGGTGAACGAACAACAACAGCAAAATGCTGAATTTTCGCATAAAATTTTCTTCAGCGATGAAGCACATTTTGAGCTTGGTGGCTATGTGAACACCCAAAATTTCCGTATATGGGGCTCAGAAAATCCACACGTGATTGTTGAGAGGCCATTGCATCCGCCAAAAGTCACTGTTTGGTGCGCATTATGGTCTGGTGGAGTCATCGGGCCATCTTTGAAAACGAGGACGGCGAGACGGTAACCGTGAATGGTGAGCGCTATGGCAGCATGTTAACAGATTTCTTTTGGCCAGAAATTGAAGATATTGATACGGAGGACATGTGGTTTCAGCAACACGGCGCCACGTGCCACACAACACGACCGAACATGGCCATATTGCGAACAAAATTTGAAGGACGCGTTTTGATGATGCTAATTGGCCGTCGAGATCGTGCGATTTAAACCCGCTAGATTTTTTTTTTGTGGGGTTACGCTAAAGACCGTGTCTATGCCGACTCTCCGCAAACTTGAAAGACAACATTCGTCAAGTTATGGCCGAAATACCGCCCCATATGTGCCGAAAAGTCATCGAAAATTACCTGTTTCGGATCAAGGCCTGCGAGGTGGCCATTTAAATGATGTTGTATTTCACATATAATGGCATAAACCAAATTTCATTTTGAAATAAAAGTTCAATCGAAATTCGAATTCTAAGTGTGTTTTATTTTGATTTATTTTCGGAATTTAAAAATGGAAAACCCTGTATATCCATTTTAATTATTTGGCTGAATCCATAAATTTCACAATGAATAGGTGAGGTATAGAATTTAAAATGGTTCCCTTTGAAGATCAACAGAAATAAAAATCTTTCCCGATAGATGGCGTCAATTGCAAATAACTCAGGAAACACAGACCGCAGCGACACCACTAAACGCTCGTTGGAAAGGTGATAGAGCGTTACTATGAGTGTGTAAACATCGAAATTGGTGCAGTGGTTAGAAAGTTATTTGCGTTTGAAAATGGAGATAAATAATGAAAAATTACGCTACATTCGGCAATATTATTATGACAAAAGGAAGAACGCTGAGCAGGCTTGTGAAAAAATTTATGCTGTGTACGGCTCAGATGCTTTATTGAAATCTGCTGCATGGAAACGGTTCGCTCGCTTTCGTTCCGCTAATTTTGATGTGAAAGATAAATCACGCTCTAAATTTTGTTAAAATATATAAAAATGTACATCTAATATTTTAGCACTTTTGGAATTGAAAATTCATTTGTATTTAAAAAAAAAATAAGTTGCCTCATTATTTCAAAAATCACCCAAAATCAATCAAATTTTTTTTTTTTAAAGTACGTTCGATTTCCTTTCAAACGGCGTTAAGAAAAAAGTTTTATCTTTTCTCCACGCTGAGTGGTGAATTTTAAAAAATCGCGTATTTTTTGCAAACTAAATAATATATTTTTGTAAATATTTTCAACATCATTTTTTTTGTTTTTTTTTTTTCATCATTTGACGTTTTGATTAAATTGATTGTCAATTCTTAGCAGAACTATAAGCGTGTGAAGATTGAAGGGATAACGTTTCCCAAAGCGTAATCGCTTAACGGTAAGTCACGATAGTGTGATCGTTGACCGTTAATCAACTAAATATAAGGCTCTAAAAGTGCTTAAGGAGGTTTAATCTAGATAGCATTTAAACTCGGATCTTGTATGAGGTTAACCTTTACTAACATTAAATCGGCATTTTGCAATTCAGCTGCCTAATCGTTGAGAATACACCAAGTCAGAAAAGTCCAGTAGCCGGGCGCCTCTTCCTCTCGTGCTCAATCGCACCTACTATGATGTATCTTAGCGTCGGGGCTTATCTACAACCTCCTATCCTATATTTTGAACCATCACATAAACTACATGCATATCAAGTCTTTTAAATTTATCCAATAATTTTAGCGTGCGTGATGTATGCACAGATAGATACACTTTGAAATTTTTGGAAGTGCCAATTACTCCTTAACTCTTTCGTGGTCAGTGGCGAGTGTTATACTGTGGGACATTACGTGAATTCACACTCAAATTTTGGAACTTTTAAAGAGCTAAGATGGCATTTATGTCGGGATTTTAATGTGTTATGCGAAAATACTGTATCCCTTTATAAACCTCATATAAAATACATTGATGTCCCTACAGAAGTATTTAAGGTTGAAATTTCTTTTGTATGAACATGTCCATGACAGAATATTTCCCATAACGTCATATAGCCGTTATAAAGAAAGTGGCTCCCTCAGAAACCGTCATATAAATTAAGTGCCTGCAACAGGGTTAATAATTTCTTAAAAATCATTCCGATATTTTCAGATATAGTCTACAAAGTAAGTATAAATTACCTGGCAATATTACTTTTCAACTTTCATTTTTATTCGGTTTCGAATGTCTATCTGATTAAGGTGACAAAAAATTGCGAAAAGTGAATAAATTTACCAAAAGTGAAAAACTTAGGAATTGAATAACAAAAGGCGCGAATTGTGGCGCACGATGAAGTGAGTAATTTTTCAAATCGGGAAAATCAACTTACAGGTGATACAGTTTATATTTTATTAGCGAGTTTGCAGTGCGCATAATTTAATAATTTAAAAAAAAAAAAAAACTACAAAAATAGAAGCTTAACCCATACAAGTTGAAGTGGTAAGGCGAAATCAACAAAACCACAAGACGACAGTTATTAGTTTTACGGGACCCATTCAAACTAACCTCAAGAATAAAAGAGAAACTAGCTAAAGCCACTGGAAATCAAGTCAGTGTTCGAAGACTTCAATGAAATTTCAACGAGATAACCTGTTACAATAGAACCACAACTCAAGTCCATACTAAATTAATCCAGATACCGACAATTTCACCAGGTATTACACCTGTTGAAATTATCAGTAAAATCGTCGCAGCACCACGTGTCAACAAATAAGCTGACTAATATTGTATAATAATTAACGCGAATACAAGACTAACCTGTTCAAATTCGTTTGCTCAGATTTAAATTTGTCATTTGAAAACAAACAAATTAATCCAAAAATTCATAATTCAATAGTATTTAAGGAACGCTTCTACAACTTTTTCTCATTTCCAACGCGAGAGAACCTACTCAGTAACATACCAAGATGATTCAGTTCCATACTATCAAGTTCACTTATTAAGTATTCAAAGTATTCAAAACTTGCAAATTTGATATTTTCTCGATGTTTTATGAGTTCTATTTTCATATGTATATTATTTTTCCATGCGGGGTTGAACTCGAAATAGTGACATCGAAAAATAGGGCTTCGTAAGTGGGCTGCATGAAACTAACCGAGTTGAACTTGGTTTTATTGACATATTGTCATCTAAGATTAGCGAACAAGAATTTATGGAAAAACTTTACGGTTGCAGAATAATGTTTTCTTTTTTGGTTTTTAATTTTTGCATTTTTTCTAGTTATAAATATATTAAGTTCATAATTTAGAAAAAATAATATATTGGAGTTTTAATTATTTTAATTAAAAATTGCCTCCTTTTTCGATTCTAAAATGGTTATTTAATCTTTTTTATGATCTGTAACATCTAATAAAATCATATTTGAAAGAAATCGTCATATAAATGCAGTAACAAGATTTGAATGAATACAAATATTAGAAAAACTTTATAAAAATTTCCATTTAACCATATTTTATATGCCATTCCGAGGTTGTGGTTTTAATTCCTATATGCAAAAATAATAAATAAATAAAAACAAAAATTAATACAATAACGAACGAAAGCATCATGGGACTTAATTCCAGAATGCGTGTAAGTAAGAAACTAATTTAAGAATTCATACTCAATTGTAAAAAAAAAGATATACTATAACCAAAATCAATGAGTGTTTCGATTTGTTTTTTTCAGTGGGTACACGTACATATCAGGGGTATACAATCAAAGTTGGTAAAGTCCACAGTGCCTAAATGTTCAGTAAACGATAAAAACGATTATTTCAATAATTAAAGGTAACTATTCTAATGTTAAACATTATTTATATGCAGAATGTAATACATTATGGAAATACAAGTGTTCATCACGCTCAGTTCAATACTTTTGAGTAAAACCTTAAGTATAACATGGACTTTCTCAGTTTTGTTACCAAGTTTTGGATTTTACTTTCTGGACAGGATTGGATTCAGGCGTCAGTGAAATGGAGGCAATGGAGCCTTCCTATTGGTCGAAAAGGACTTTACGCAAATTGAAACTCAACTCACTTGGACTTTGCTAGGTTTGTTTGTAAAGTCAATTTACAATTTGAAATAACAGTCGAGATTACTAGAATTTGTATAAAATTATTCTACGGGGTAAATATAGATACGAAAAAAAGGGGTTGCAATATAAATCTCACTTTTCAAATTTTGTGGACTTTGCCAACTTTGATTGTATACCCCTGATATAATACAGGAGAGATTGATTAAAGTCAAAAATTAATTCTGACCGGACTACTAGGACTAGAAAAATATGATTTAATTCGCAAGGGGTTAATAAATTGGGCAACTTTGGAAAAATGTATACTAAATATGTGGGGTCACTTAAAAAACAAATGTGTAAAATGTTTTTTCCTTGTTGCATGGTTTCCCTTTAAGTCTCGGATGAGTAAAATTTCCCTCAGAAAGGGAAATTC
This sequence comes from Philonicus albiceps, assembly GCA_963969385.1. Lineage (NCBI taxonomy): Eukaryota > Metazoa > Arthropoda > Insecta > Diptera > Asilidae > Philonicus > Philonicus albiceps. Next base: position 22,117,299 of record OZ017773.1, on the reverse strand, counting down.
CCATTGAGCTTTCATCTATGCCCCGAATTAAAAACTTTGTTGAGAGTAGTAGTAGTAGGAGGAAGCAGAAACTCACCCCTGATGCGACAGCATAGTAGGTCCTTTGCTGCTCCTGCTGTTGCTGCTGCCGCAGGCGCTCCATTTCCCTGTCCTTCTCACGTTCCCGTTGCCGCTCTCTTTCCCGGTTCTGCTGCTGCACTAACAGACGCTCGCATTCCACCATCCTTCGGCGCTGTTCATCCGTTACACTTATTATGCTAGAAGTTTGCGAGGGTTGAGGGTTCTGTGATGGTTGTTGCTGCTGCTGCACAGAGGATGAGGCCGGTGGAGCTGTCTGCGATTGTGAAACTGTCGGTGGTAGTCCGCCAATTGTTGGCAAACTAACTGTCGACGATGTGTGCGGAGGGAGCTGAGGTTGCACCACGTGCGACGACATAGTTAGATGGGGTGGCAAATGCTGGAGACTCGAGTGTTGGGGCGGCAGGGTGTTCAGTGTCCACGCCGAACGCATTTGCTAAAAAAGGAAAAACAAAAAATCATTTTAATAACTTTTTGCTGCATTTCAAAAATTTTACTGTCAAGAGAAATTGCGAGAGCATTCGAAGTGGAGGCGTAGCCTAGCAAAGCCCCCGGGCTTCAAGTAGGCGAGCGGTGGGTAGCAGCGTTCTAGGGAGGGTGTGGCCGCCACCGACTTACCCCCACTACACCCATGTAAATTGAGTTCAAGTTGGAAGCCCCATGCGAAACCTCACAGAAGAAAAACAACGAAATTTTCATGCGAGTTAACTGTAAGCCTCTGCTGGAAAAGGAAACTTTTAATTTGATTGTGTAACTTTTTATTGTACTGCGGTCGTGAGGGGAAGAGGGAACGCCTATTTTCAGAACCGCGTGTTTATTTTTGAATATGTTATTTATTTCTAGTAATTAAGCAGTGATGCAGTCCGCTGTTCACCGACCCGTCTAATAATAGACGTTTTAAAGTTCACCTGTCGCACTCGAAGGGCGGTGGTGCTGCCTTGGAAATTGAATTACCACTTTAACCTTTTGCGCAGAATTAAGTTTAACTGTGTGACAATTTCATATTATTTGTCACGAAACTAAAAATAGAATTCAATTCATTGTTTTTCTGTGATTCCTCCATCGAGGTATGCAGAAAATTCTGTACTTTATAAACTTTTGCGTTGAAGGGATGAAATATTTACGTATAACAAAATTTAAAACTCTTTAAAACACGTGTGTGCGAATATTTTACTTTAAATATTTTCGGGATCACCTTGGCGGTTTGTTCAATAGTTCTGATAGCCCAGTGCAAATATTTAAAATACCGTTAAAAAATATATTTTTATAATAATTACAGTCAATTCGGGTAACTTTGGGCCACTTGGAATATTTCCTGTTCATGTTGTGAGCCGTATGTAAATAGACGTTAAGAACAGTTGCGTGTGTGATCTATGTAGTTTATTATTCGTTATTATTATCTAACGAAAAGCATTTTAAAAGAACCGAGAACTCTACTAAAACCACCAATTTTTGGGTGGTCCAAAGTTATGTTGATTTTGGGGCAACTTGCACCATTACAAAAAAAAAAAAAGGCCTTTTATGGTAATTTTAAAGCACTGTATTATGGCATATTTCATTGAAAAGACGTCCATATGACATTGTAAAAAGATTTACTATACTTATATGAACAAAACGGTCATTGACATTGGCGCTTAAAAAAACACCACTTTAAATAATACACTTACCATTGCAAAAATAAATGTTAGATTTGAAGATTGCCATTTGTTTTTTTTTTTTGTTATCCTGGCATTCCAGTCTTTTACTTTAAATGATGAAATATTATAGAAATGGTAGTGTGGTAATTTTAAAAGATAACAAAAAATTATTTATGATGTGGTCCAATCTTACCACGGCGACCAAAAGTTAATTAAGATGACTGGGAGTGTGTAATAAATTTAAGGGATTTTCGAGGTCAGATCGAAGAAACGTTAGAAGTGTTTAACTATGATATCCTACCATACACGACTTATTCTCCAGATATTGAGCCTTCTGATTAACACCTAACTTATTTCGATCGATGTATCATGGTGACTCATTCTTTTCATGGCTACAGGTGTGTTATTCTTTTCATGTGGAATCTACTTATTACCAGAAAGATGGGAAACAATAGTGGCTATTGATGGACAATATTTTGAATGAGCAAATTTTTACCCACTCATACTCCCAATACATATAATAGCCTTGAAGGAGTTATAAATTGGGTCTTACGAAAGCGGAGTACTAATCACTAAAATTTTTTATTGGTCCAACCTGAAATTTGCACAAAATATTTTCCAAATATTACATATATAAGAAAATGCAGATATATCTGACTATTTCTAACCTCTTAAAAAAGAATCGTTTGCAGACGACGGTGGGTTGCAAAAAAAGTTTTTCATATTATTGTAAGAATTACTGATAATAGTTTACATAGAGATAATAAATAGTAAGCTTGAAGGTAATATTATTTCCTAAAATGTCTCTGATAGCAACCATTTCGATTGACATATAGGTGACATTTTGTAAACGATCAATTCTACGAACGAACGATCTTATAAAGAAATCAATGCAGAATTAAACATGTTTCTTATTTCACGTGACAATTCACCTTCCTCAGCTTTCCGAATTTTTTTTTCTTTTCAATAGTATTTTGGAATTTTAATTGTATAAATTCATGAAATTTGCATTTCATTTTTATTCATTGTACATTAATTGCCAAATGAAAAGCAAGTAATTGTCAACCAAAAGCAAATTTCCAAATTGATTATTTCTATGGTATAAACCTTCGAAAATAATTTAGCGAGCTGAAGAGCAATCTGCCACACAAATTTGTATTTCCAAAGCTGAAATGGACAAACTTTTAAAATTTTTTTTGTATATATTTAGGAAGGTTTTTCAATTATTTATTAAGAGATCATGCATCAAACACACATTTGAATGAAGGTATCACATTTGAGTTTAACAGACGTTCTCAACTGACCCAATAAAATTTTGTGTATTTACTAACCTAGGTGTGCATGGATCTGTACTGTAGTCTATTGCTGCAATTTCCTATTGCTATTACTATTGCTCTAATGTTTAATATCATTTTAGTATAACAGAGGATTGATTTCCTTAATACTATTTTACACTAAACATCATCTCTGTAATAGCACTCCATAAGTGTGGAAAAAATGCTTCTGAAATTTTGAATTTGTTGAAACCACTAAAAATAACAAAAAGATTCATTTATCGTGCCACAGAACGATTTAATGAAACCTTAGGCATAGATGATAGAGCAAGGACCGGTCGTCCACGTACCGTTAGAACAGTCAGTGTCATCAAAACTGTCCGAGAGCGCATCCGTAGAAATCCACTGCGCAAACAAAAAATTTTGTCGAGGGAGTTGGAAATCTCCACAAGATCGATGAGTAGACTCATTCGAGATGATCTTCATATCATCGGTCAACAGTCCACATGTTGACTCCATGGTTAAAGGAAATAAGATTGGAAAGATGCAAGTGTCTCTTGCTTTGGCACGCAACCAATGGTCATGAGAACATCCTCTTTACCGACGAAAACACTTTTACTGTGGAGCAAGTTTTTAATAAACAAAATGATAAGGTTTACGCAACATCATCAGAAGAAGCTAAAAAACGGTTCCCAGTGTGCAACGAGGCCATTATCCAGCTTCTGTAATGGTTTGGTGGGGTGTATCCCATAAAGGTGTCACAACATTCCAGTTTTGCGAAAAAGGTGTCAAAACCGGTGCGGCGGTTTATCAAACCAACGTGCTGGAAGGTGTTGTGAAACCTTTATCGCAAACTCTCTTCGGTGGAAAACATTTGGTCTTCCAGCAAGACTCTGCTCCTGCTCACAAAGCAAAAAGCACACAGGAGTGGCTTCGCAACAACATTCCTGATTTTATTGCACAAGAAGATTGGCCATCCGGGAGCCCAAATTTAAATCCGCTGGATTATGCATTATGGACAGAGTTAGAGAACAAGGCCTCCCCACCGCAATTTGGACAGTCTGAAAAAATCGTTGGTGAAAGCAGCAAAGGAAATGTCGTTGAATACCGTGCGTGCCGCTATAGACCAGTGGCCACAACGTTTAAAAGCTTGTATAAAAGCTAAAGGTCATTTCGAGTAAAGCTTTTATTAATAAATTAACAATATCTTATTAAAATAAATTTCGTTGGAATAAACATATTATCTTTTATTGTTTAGATTTTATGCTTCTTTAAAGTTGTAACAGAATTTATGGCACGGCTAGGTAATACAAGTAACTGTTGGAATGACACATTAATAAATTCCTGGGATTTACATAAACATAACAGCTAACGAATAATTTTTTCTTGAAGCTGCAAGTTCAAGATAACTGTAGCATAATATTTTAGTGTTGCCAGATTTTTGTTATTGAATTATTCGTTACAAAGCTAAAGAGTAGAAAATGGGAAACATTGCAACAGTTGTTTGAGTCACTGTATATATTCCGTGTTATTTTTTAGAATTTGTATTATGAAGTATTTTTTTTTAATAATAAGATATACGGAAAGTTTGTACTTAATTCAAAAAAAACTAATTTTTATTAACGTATCGACCTCTAATATTCCTACTCATTTTGAGATATACTTCAGTTCAAAATAATGCTGGGGGAACAGGTGGTCCCTTGTGGACTTCGGGTTTAGAATATTCACACACTTTGCATCTTGTCTTAGGGGATTTCAGTAATGGATTCACGAGTGAGGTGAAAGTGTATATGGCGTAATCAATTCTAAGTAATATTACATGAATGACATTAATATTGTTACAGATGCTTACTTTACTGGGCAATAATAAAAATTGGGCGAACCACAAATAAGGAATATATTATAAATATGTGTATATGTATAGCATTAGTATTATCAATCTAAGAAAGAAACAACGGGCATGTGGTAACTTAAATCTGAGGTAGGTAATAGTACAATATTATAAATGTTAAATGTGTGACAAAGATATGACCGTGAAAGCGCTTTGAATCAAAATTATTAGAATTACGTGCAGCCTACAGCACACTGGTAAAGAAAAAGCCTTGCATTTGGAATATACGTCGGTGTACCCAATGGAATTCAACTTATTTAAAAAAGCTAAATCAATTGTAGTTCTAATTTAATCGAATTTTGCTTGGGTTATTCGACATATTCGAATTCAAAGTAGATTTTACAAAATAAATTAAAAGCTTTGATATTTCTTTTAAAAAATTCACATTTAAATCAAAATCAGGTAAACATGATTTGAAGATGTAAGTTTCGATTAAACAGATTGAATTAATGTATAAATAAGCAAATTTTCATGGATGAAGTAGATGATTTTATTCACATTTTGATTTGGTGAGATATAAATAGTAACTATTAATAATCCATTTTTCACTTTTCACATTTCACATTCGCTATATAAATTTCTCCAATAGATGTTTTGTTAAAGCCATAAAAGTAATATTACTTGAATCTTGCGTAACATCGTAAGCAAGATCCGAGGTATGTCCATGTAAAGTTAGACAATTTAATGAATATATTTCTTTTCCTTTTCTGCTTAAAATTAAGTTTATTATCACAGAAGTGATTGTTTGTAACCCGTTGACTGACAATCTTTTAAATTTTGCTTATAAGTCAATGATAGATATAGATTCTCTTCGACCGTTAAGGATGCGCAATTGTTATTTTTGGTTATAATGTAAAGATCTTCGTTATCCACTGCCCAGGAAAATATGTGTATGCGCATGCGTTTAGAGATGTTTTCATCTCCAAATCTTTAGTATCGAACACTAAAATGTCCACAGAGATTAACTGGATATATCTAAGATAATGGAAAAATTAATATGCCCAAGTTAATCACATTATGCAATTATTTACAACTAACAAGAGTAGCTACGTTCATCACAATTCTATACCGCGGATGGGGGTTGGATAGAACAGAAACAGGAAAAATTAAAAACAAAAACTGGAACCTTTGCTAATCCCACCGCAGTATCCCCGCCTCCCAATGAGTATTTTCCGAGAAATTCTTGCGCTTTACCTCGCAGTGCAGGCCCAATGCTTTGTATTGCCACTTAATGGCCGCTCCACTCTAAAAATATTCCCCACATGAATAATTCATCGCTTCATCGAGCGATACAAAGCCTGCTTCCGTCCCCGACTCCCGCAGAGCGATGTGAACCGAATCGGACTCGATTCGCATTTTAATACGGTTTAATTCGCCCAGCGGGGGCCGCGAGGCAATCTACTCCGATCAGTAATCGGTTTCCAAATTTAATTAGGTCAATATCACTGTGTCCTGCAAGCGAAGCAATGCCTCGCGCAAGCGACGACGTCACGTCGCGAACAACTTTGTTGTTGTGGTCTGGCTTGTTTTGTGTTGTGTTACGTTGATGAATGTAGTGAAATTGATAAAATAAATAAATAAGGCGAATTTTTTTCGCGGTCAAGCCCCTTGCTCCTCATGTAAATTTAATTCGAATTTGTGATTGAACCCTCCGTTTTAGAGTTGCTGCATAATTGCCGGGACACATTTTAATGAATTTAATTCCAAATATATCCAAATCCAAATATATTTGTTCGCATTTATTGTAAATGGGTCATGGCAAGTTGTAAAATTTGATCTTCTGTTGAATATGTTTAAATTTTGCCTGTTCTGTTTTAGTACCTATGGGCGAAATTCACTGCTTCAGTGAAAGTAATTTCACAACGTTTTTTTATTTATCGACGAAATCATTATACAACGTCACTGCAATTACTTAACCCCTCTAAAACATACAATTTGTCAAATTCTTCAAAATAGACTTTGGTGCCGTCGATGACATACCCGTTCTTCACTGTAACTTATGAAAAATGTCTAAAATTTAATAACACGCGAATTGTGAGTATAATATAACTCTCTTATAAGGTTTGCAGTGAATTTACACACATTGTATGAAGTATTTAAAAAAGCATAATCTACATTATATTCTAAAGTGATATTTACACAGTTTGACGCAAAAGAAATCGAAGTTTAATTTAAATAACAGACCCTGTAGCGCCGTCTATATAACGTTGGTGGCTTTAAAAGATACATCTTTCTTCTTTCAAATGCACCCAAATTCATGCAAATCGGTTGGCAGGTTATAAAAATACATGCTTTTGAAGTATGTTTTGTGCTTGTGTCAAAAAATACAATGGAATAAACAGCAAATATTAAATTTTGTTTTAAACTCGGTAAAAAAAATTGGCTGAGACTTACGAATTGTTGAAAAAAGGTTATTGTGATTGTTTGCCTCGAACATAAGTTTATACATGGTTTACACATTTTAAAAATGGTATTAAAGATTTAAATAATGATCTAAAGTCTGGCTAGAAGTTAATAATCGTGAATTAGTTCAAAAAGTACGTGAGGTCATTAGAATTGATGGAAATTGTACTGTTAGAATGATGGCAGTCGAATTAAATACCACTAAAGACATTATATAGAGAATTTTAATCCACGATTTGAGCAAAAGAAACGTTTGTGCGCTTTTTTTCCTACATGCTTTAAACGAAGATCAATGCAACTTTTCACAGAAACAAAAAAGTTTAAGAATTTTTGATGAAAAAAAAAATTTAACGTTGCAGCTATTCAATCAGCCGTGACACAGGTACTCAAACACATTTCTATATCTGACATTAAAAAAGCCTATGCATGCATTAATTGACTGTGGCAGACGTTGTATTGATTCTATTGGAACTTCTAGGTTCTAGGTTCAAGTGGCTGCCAACAAAAGAAGGCACACTTAGGCCAAGGTAGGCCCATTGTGATACCACATGGGACGAAGTCCCAATTCCTACCGTTCGAACCATTTAGACTCTTTAATGAACTGTTCTAGGCTACTGATCCTGGTGGACCTCAGCTCCGACAGGTCATTAAAGAAAGTAGAGCCCAGGCTCCGATTCCTCCGCACCGCTAGAGCTGGGCATTGACACAGGAAGTGAAGGATGTCCTCTTCCTCTTCCTCATTGAGGCAACTCCTGCAGAAGTCATGCGTGGTCACCCCCATCCTAGTGGCATGTTTGCCGATGAGACAGTGGCCCGTAATGACCGCTACTACGTTGCCGATTGCGGCTCTCTTGAGCGAGACCAAGTTTCTGGACCTGTTGCGGTCGTAGATGGGCCAGATAGATCTGGTCGTTACACAGGTGGGCTCTTTCCTCCACCTGCGATTTGCAATTTCCAAGAAGGACTCTTGTATGGTCCGCTTGCTTGATGCAAGCGGAGCACCCGGCTTAAGAGTTATATCCTCAGCGGGCAAGCCTGCGCCAAGCCTCGCGAGCTCATCCGCCCTGGTGTTGCCCGGGATATCAGAGTGACCTGGCACCCAGACCAGACTGACCTCCGTGCTAGCAGCCATGCGGACGAGTTCCGTGCGACAGTCCTCAACGACCTTGGATGTCGTGTGAACACTTACTAGCGATCTGATCGCAGCTTGACTATCGCTAAATATACATAATTTTGCCAGGGGCTTAGCTGTGGCCCTCAGCTGCGCGATAGCCTGTGATATGGCCATGACCTCAGCTTGGAATACGCTGCAATGGTCTGGCAGTCGAAAGGAGGTTTCTATACCCAATTATTTTGAATAAAAATAATGTTTAAAAGATAATATATTATGCATTTTATTATATATCTAAAATGTTCGGTTTTTTTGCGACATACTGTGTATGTGTTGAATTTTAAATGGTTTACTGAAAAGTGTGTTAAAATAACGTAACTTATATTAAAACGAATTACACATTTAGAGCTTACGTTTTATGATTTACTCATGCCGAATGTAGTGTATCAGATAGGTAGAAATAAGTTTATTATATTTTTACTTAATACAATTCACTTGCAGAATTGCAACTGGCGACATATACTCGTAAGAAATACATGAATGGATACGATCGCAAGACGCAACGGGGAATGTGGGAATGAGGAATAAAGAATGCGGAATGTAGCTTAGGGAATGAGTTCTTTTTTATAAGGTTTTTAACTCACATGCAATGGACTATGGGTATAATTTCAATACACAAGAAACGTGTACAAATATATAAACATGGATACTAATGCGGAGTGAAATAATACACATAAGTGAATTGAAATAATGCACTTGAATTGCAGTGTTACGAGGTTCGTTTTCATGTTGGGGAACAGAAAAAAGGCACAACGATTTTTCCGGTTTAAGCAAATTCGCCTGTATTTCCGGTTGAGCTCTGGTGTACACTGCCGGATCCAGATTTCATCAATGTTGAGGAACAATGTGATTTGTCACAAAAAGTCTTACGGATTTCGTCCAAACACTGTTTTGAAATTGGCAACAGCATTTCGCTTGCTTCCCATCGTGCTACTTTGCGTACTTTCGTTCGGCAATCATCGAGAACCATGTGATAGAACTTTTCACCAATTTCCTAATTACCCACGATCGCGAGCGGATTGCACACTTCTAAAAAAAAAAACAGTTGAAACAGGTGAAACAAATAGCATCCAAAACTATACTTTTATTTCTTCGCACGTTTTTCCCTCCAAAAATAAAAAGCGATTTGCGAATTGATGTTGCTCTTTTTCCATTATATTGAAAAACATCACACACGTTTAATACAAAATCTGCTTTCAAATGAAAACTATGCTATAAATCAGTCTGAAATTTTAAATGAGTTCTTTTGATGATAGCACGCGATGATAATGCCAACTTCTTTCAACAACGTCAGCTGATTTCAAACTCGGATACTTTTTGATTAACCTTCGTATGAATGACTTTGTCAACCGAGCCACATAAGAGATCTGTGGCCTTTTAGAGAAGAACGGCGAAGGCAGACTCAAAATGATATTAGGTGTATTCCAAATACTGAAACCACTAGTTCGCCTACAGTTTATAGTAGTTAGTACGGATCATGTCAACTATTTCATAGAAAGCGACTAACTAAACTAAACTCTTAAAAGTTTTTAAGTTTAAGTTTAATCCTTAGATGCAAAATTATTTTGATCATAAAAATCAAATATGTAATTTTGTGCTTTTTGAATTAATTATTAATAATGTACCAATTCCTCACCCGTTAGTTTCTTTCTAAATAACAAGGCGAAAAGTACGAATATGACCGCATTAAACGATAACTATGTGTTAAAATTTGTAATTAATACTATTTCACCAATTGTTACATATTTTATATAGTTTCTGAAATGCATTTTGTATTTTGTTTTTGCAGAAAAAAATGCCAACCTTCTAACGATAAGTAGTACTTACCCATTAGTAAACAATCAACAACAGTTCAAATAAATTTCGAATTACCAATTTTTGTGTGCAGTTGAAACTTTTGTCTTTACCTATTGATTAGAGTTAGTAGTACACTAAATGTCACTTTTCTGATTACATTTATTATATTTCCATTATATCTTGTTTAGAGCAATCATTAAAGCAGTTTGAATTCTACAGTTATGAAACAATGTAACTTTGTTTTACGCTTTATTATAAATATTTTAGTAGTTAACTTTAATTGGAACGATTTACGATTTTGCTGGCTTATCTGAAAATTTTTCTATTATATTAATATAATATTAAGAAAAAGATGATAAAAATAGAGCTCTTATTTCAAATATAAATTAAGGGATTTTTTTTATTGAGATATTAAATCTCTAGAAACAAAAAGAATGACATTTCGAAAACTTCTACTAATTTTGAATATTGCATAAGAGCAGCAACTACAGAAAGTTGTATCAATTATTAGGGGTCCGTACCTTCAAAAAGGAAAAAACGGAGCCCTTAAAAAATTACTCAGACATCTTCCTATTCGTCTGACACAGCAGATTTTGTCAGAAACTATACGATGAAGAAACTTTTGATTTGACATAGTAATATATCTTATTAATCCACATATTTGGCACTAGTTAACAATTTGGAAATATTCATAAGAATTACAAATCGACTACTTGAAAATTTTGTTTACATAATGTTACGTTTAGGGCTCGTTATACGTACATTAACAGTAACAGATTATACAGAAAATGATCATTAATTCAATTATATGAGAATATATGAAATTGTGGGTCTTGCTATTATGCGAAAATTAAACAAAAGTATTACTTTCATAAAAAACAATTGTATAAAAAATTATATCACCATCCGTCTAGCAAAAGCATAGCCCAAGAACAGAAAAAAGTAGATTTTTTATAGGACCTTTAAAGGACCTTTTCTTGTACGAAGAAAAGGCAATTCTCCGAAATTTCCTAAAGAGAGAACTTATGTAAAGGTGACAGGTCGGTATATACCGAGATAAATTACCGCAAAAAGGGAATCTATCAGAAAATACTTACAATGCAGAACTCTTTCTCCTATCCATGCATGTACGCTGAATTTTTATATAAGAGTATATAAAAATATATATGTATATAAATATATTTACAAGAGCTGTGCCAAGTATTTCGTCCTGGTACTGGTATTGCTGCTGCTGCATGGGGTGATTTCGTCTACTTTTTTTGAAGATTTTTTTCCACCCCGAAAGAAGGGAAAATCAAATTAATTTACGACGCCTGTTTGTGAGATAAAAATGTGTGTGAAGGACCTTTCAGTGACATGCACGGACAGAGTATGACCGAATACAAAATCGCTGCAGGTAGAAAATGTAAATTTACAAATGGGGGAAAAATTATATTCTATTTTATGTAATGCAAGCAGGAAAGAACAGAATTTAGACTATTATCGGATTGCACTTTTTGCTTCCTTTCGATGCGATACGAACATTAATTAAGAAGTGAGGAGGGGCTAAGAAGAGTCGTGTACTTTTCCACCAGCACCGCATAAAATGCAAATGGGAGTGCAAACTGAAATTGCGCGTGTGAATTCCCAAAATTGTTCAGGAAATAATAAATGCTATCTAAGAAGAGTTTAATTAAAGGAACTAGTATAGTTTCAATTAACCATATGTGGAATTCACAAGAGAGTAATTCCCTTGCGCTGTGAACCCTTAGATCCTTCCTTTTTTGTCCGTTCTTCCGACACCTATACTTTTATTCCTATTACGCTGCGGAAACATGTGGACGAAGCCGAGTATCCTGAAGTGTTAAGTGATTCACGAAGCAATAGATAGTTTTGTAATACTTTAAGCGACGAGTGGAAATGTGTTTACAGATATAAACGCCAATAAATAATTCACTGATATACAAACTTTGGGTGGCTAATACGTATTCGACCTACAACCAACAACAATGGTAAGTAATGTGTAGAGGATTTTATTAATGTCCTTATTCTTAGGAATAATTTTCACTGTGGGAAACTTGCCACTTACGTTAACACGGGTTTAAGAATAACATTCGCTGTGTTTAAGAATAATTTTAAAAAAAAGATGAACTCACAATTAGAACTCCATGCCATTATATTACTTTAGTCTACCTAGTTAATAAGTAGTTACTGAAAAGTGGAATTATCAAAAAGGGAAAAGAAGACATATTCTTTCTTTCCATCTTTTGTTCTAAGTTCACTGTCATTGAAAGATATTAACTTCAATTTCACTTTGTTTTGAGAGCTGCAACATTAACATGCGAAAGCAATTCTAGTTGACCCGTAAGTTTGTAACGCAAAACAACATTTTTGTATGTGATATATCTGCAAATTAACGATTTTCGGATTTTTTGCTGTACTACTTGTACTATGAGGCCTTGCTTCTTGTTAAATTTTGATTCTAGGTCAACGGGAAGTACCATATAGTTTTTGATTTATTTTCAGTGCCAAAAATTTGTGGCATAAATGACCATATTTTTTGACTGCATTGACTTAGAAGCTCGAGTATTTTAGAACTATAAGGAACCGTAGAATTAATTATTTGATATTACTTTCAACTTGGTACCTTCATTCGGTCCTGAGAATAAGGAATAAGGAGAATAAGGAATTTTTTTTTCTTTTGTGTTACAACGCCAGCATATCTTTGACAGTAAAGAAGCGTTTCGTCTAGAGATATGACTCGAAAGTAAGGGACAAATTAAACAGTGGTACAAAGAAGAAATAGAAGTACCTATTTAAAAATACGAAAAAAGACAGTGCCGAAAAAACAGAAAAGTAATATCAGGTTTTCAAAACGAGGATACTTCTCAAATATAATTTTATCAGAAAAACATTTTCACGCTGACAATCTTATCAGTTTACTTGGCGGAGAGTTTCTTCCTCAATCGCAAAGGAAGTCGAATTTCATTTTTCATCACAAGTGGAACTACATATTAATGCTGAAGTGTACATAAACGAATACCTTAAAAACTATGAATTCCGTCTGTGAAAAAGCATCGGGTTCAACATTAACGTTAATTTGGCTTCAGTTCACAAGAAAATAAAATTCTTTTCGGGAGAACATTAATACCTTTGGAGCAAAAAATTCTGTCCGTTCCGGTTACAATCAGTTTCAACAAGTATGTGCATGTTCATATGATGCATATATGGCTCTCTCTTTCTATCGCTAACAATGTATACACACTGACGTCCTAGATGAACTAAAACGAAGATCATTCTTGTCAGTATTAAGTCAAACGCGATCGTGTACCCATGGCGATCGATAAAGTTCATTTACGCCACTGTATTTTGTACGAATTTCAACAAGGAAGAAATGCTACAGAAGCTTGTAGAAATTTATTGAAAGTGTTTGGAGAAGGTGCAGTTTCTAGTAGAACATGCAGAAGATGGTTCGAAAAATTTGAAGTAGGTGATTTCGACCTTTCTGATAAGCCACGCTCTGGGCGGCCATCTTTGATCGACGACGATACTGTCAAGGTCATGTTAGAGCAAAATCCTTTATTGACAACATCAGAGATTGCGGAAAGGCTTAAGTCTGCTCAACAAACCATTTCGGACCATATTCGGAAACTAGGCTTTGTGTGGAAGTATTCGAGATGCCACATGAGTTAAGTAAAAAGAATTTGAATGATAGAGTCATCGTATGCACATCTCTGCTTGCACGCAACAAAATCGAACCCTTCTTGGACCGGATGATAACTGGGGATGAAAAGTGGATTGCATATTGTGAATCTGGAAAACCTGCCCGCTCCACCCCTAAACCGAAGTTGAGCGAAGAGAATGTTGTGTATATGGTGGGACATGCGAGGTCCAATACATTTTGAGCTGTTGAAACCAAACGAAAGGCTAAATTCGGAGAGGTACTGTCAGCAATTGGATAAATTAAAAACAGCACTCCAAGAAAAGAGGCCGGCGATGTTCAATAGGAAGAACATCATATTGCTTCATGACAATGCCAGGCCACATACTGCTTTGGGGACTCGTCAGAAAGTCGCAGAGCTAGGCTGGGAAATACTGTCACATCCACCATACTCCCCGGACCTAGCACCATCGGATTATCACTTGTTTTTGTCCTTGCAAAATTTTTTGCAGGGCAAAAAATTCAATAATGAAGAAGATATCAGACAAACACTGGTTAAATTTTTGTCCTCTAAAGATAAGACATCTTTTAAAAATGGCATATACAAATTGCCATCACGCTGGCAAGAAGTCATAAATAATGATGGCAATTCATTATTCAGTAAAGTTTATTCAAGGTATGAAAAATTTATTCTTTTTCTTTATTCTAAAAACGGACAGAACTTTCCGGTAGACCTAATATATAAAAGTAGAAGTTTGGATGGCCAAAAGCCATTGCAATTTGATGGACTTTTTGCAAATTTTTAAATAACCAATTTAAATAAAATTTTGTCATAGCTTACAGTTTAAAATAATTAATTCAATGCGAAATTCATAAACGAAAAAATATATTAAAGTTTATATATTAAAGTAATGCATAAACGAAAAAATATATTAAAGTTTTCTGCCTTATAAATTAAAAACAAAATGTCTCTAAAAGTCCGTAAAACTCCTATGCATAACAACACCGTATAACGATTTTTTTAATAATTCGTGTAATGCTTCTGTATTTTAATCATATTAGCACATTCATGTGGCCATACAACGTATTTTTTAAAAATAATATCAAAAGGTATTTAAATTTATTTAGTTTTGTATTGAAAATTCGAAAATTTTTTGGTATTTTTGGGATTTCTGGTTGATTGTAATTCCCTCCCCTGATGACCTAACTTATGAGTATAATGCCCACTATCCATGCAAAATTGTCGGCTTTTTCAAAAAATCCGAAACTTGAAAAGCTAAAAATGATAGTAAAATTTGATATTTTTAGGATTATTATTTTTCACAGAAAAATTTTATTTTCATCGCTAAACTATTTCTAGTTTCACCGTAGTTTCCGTTGCAGCGTACGAAAAAATCGGATTTCATGTTCGATTAAGTTCGAAAATCGTTGTGACCTGTTCTCAGCCTTGTCAAAGTGCTGGATTTGGTGTATGAAAGATGGTTGAGCTTTCCTCATCCTGGCTGTTCTTTGCAGCTAAATATTTTCATGAATGTACCAGCATCTGATAAGGTAAAGAACTTCAGCATATTCATCTATCTTGTTTTAATTTTCTGCTAAATCCTCCCCAAAGTGGAATTGTATTTATCACACTAACAAGTGACAAGCATTTTTAATATTCCGTTTATTTCTTTGTTCAGAGATTCGTATTTAGCATCCGAAACAACACGATTAAATCAATGTAAGCAAAAATTAAATAAAATTAATTAAATCTAATTTCTATGGACCCTACAAGAAAAATTGTTGTTTTGCAAAAGTTTAAGACTACCTCTGTTTGTTGGAACATTTTCCCTTTAAAAACCTTGTGTTTTAAAGACTGCAAATCGTTACTAAAAATAACGTATAATGCTTTCATATTCATAACAATCTAAAATAATAGAGGTTTTCCAAAAACAATATTAAAAACCGAGGTTCTTAAATAAAGTAGAAGACTAACCGAGGGATGCATTACAAAGAAAATCCGTTAAAAAGTTTTCACAATCAGAAATTCTTAAAAACATTTTACCTTCCAGTCAGAAGGACCGTTGAACTAGACTCTATGTAGCGGTGCACATCAAGTCCAATTTTTTTTTTTTATCCAAAGGAATTTTGACTTTGGCGATTCATTACTCAAAACTTTTGAAACTTTAAGTTACAAAGTTGAAATTAAATGAGGTTTTCATTGATATTAAAAAAAATGTAAGGCAAAAGTGACACAAAGTCTGATCAATAAATTTTTTTAAATTGCATTCCTTCCATTTCGCAATAAATGTGCATACTATGCATCCGCAATATATGTCCATATATACTTACATATGTATTTAACGTCTCCAGATGCATTCTGGATCAGTTGTTCCGGAGCATAAGGACATTTGTATATTTATAACACCAATAACTTATATGCATGTCCTTCCCAAAATATAATAAAGCCATTTCTGTGAGCTAAGAGTCAAGTAAAATGTAAGTTTATTTTTATGGAGAAAAAACACAATTTGACAAGGCATTTGCAATTTAGAGTTTTTATAAGAATCTCTCCTTTGAGGTTTTAAATTGCATATGGGCTTACTACCCGAGTGCACGAAAAATAATATAGCTATTTGAGAATTAAATTTTAAATTGTAAAAAAAAATGGTAGACAATTTTGAGCACTGTAAGACAAAAATGTTTGCGAACCCACGGTAGCAAAGCAACAAGAAGTTTTTCTCATTAAATTTGTTGGTTTACTTTGACTTGATTCCTTTCCATTGACAAGAAAACTTATATCTTGTTTTTTTAGGGTATGCTCTCTCAGAATCCGGGGTCAAGCTCGACTTTTTTTCAAATAGAACATTACATATAGCGACGATGATTTCAAAAATCGAAAATTTTTTATTCACATTGAATATGCAGATTTTTTTTTTTTTTGATAATATTTAGTGACAAACTGTACAAAAAATAGGGTGAAATATAGAAAAATCGAAAATGTCTGTATCTCTGCAGTCACCATTAATTATTATATAAGAAGATTATTCTTGGATTTTTACGTCAAAGTTGTCTTTGAATATGAAAATAATTATGACAAATTCAAAAATATATTCTGAAAACTACGAGTATGAAAATTGTATATACCGATGGCTGTTTTACTGTTAGGATAAGTCTTGGGATTAAGTTTGTTAAATAAGTAAATAAATGGACTAACTAATGCAATTTATTACTGATGAAAGCTTTAATTCGCAATTAGTGGACGGGAAGGTTTAGCGTACCATAAATACGAAGCTCATAACAAAAAAGCTCGCATAGGTATAATGAATTAAAAAAAATATAATTGTAACTCGATACACTAGTACCTAGAGGATATTTTTTAGTGGGCATATCAAAATGAGTGGTTTGAAAGATCTGACCTAGACAATCAAAAAATTGTGTGGCAGGGGAGAAGGTGCAATATCAATCGTTTGGCAGTTACAGGGTGATTCGTAAATTGGAATTTTTCATAATATGAACATGACTATTTTATTTTTATCTTTTGATCAACTCAACGCAGTAGCATGCAACTAACGCCAAAAATCTTCTATACCAATGTCCTTTTCAAAAATGTCAACAATGTTAACCTACCATCACCCACTGTACACTTAATTCCGAAAGTGTAATAGTTTTCCTCAGAAATTCATGTAAATAATATATCTATTTATTATTTCTATCAAATTACACATGTTATTACCTTTTGAACAAGGTAAAACATGTCCAGGTTAATTAGAGGCAGTAAAATCTGTCCCTTAGAGAACTTTAATTGATCGGAAATCTTTGTTGAGCACATAAAGGCAATCTGTTACTAATACCTGACGGAAATTTTGCTATAAAAGAGAGTCTGTCAGAAAGAACATCGATCATTGTTGAAATACCAAGCGATAACTATGGGTGTTCTAAGCTGAAATAAAAAATTGTGGAATTCATTTTTAAGGAATATGCTGATATAATTTACATTTACGTTGCAGTAGGCGGAAACGAAAGAGACGCACTCTGAGAATACCAAAGGAGATTCCCAAATTAAAGGGTACCCTAAAGAAGGGTATTTTCGCGGACTTTCCATAGGTTAAGAAAAACCGGAAATGCAACTTCTAATAGGGCGGATCCGCGATTAAGAACATCTCTAGATTTTGCCAGTGTAGAACAGCAAATAATCAGCATTGTCAGGCAAACCCCTGAAACGAGCACAAGACAAGTTGCAAGATGATTAGAAGTTTCTTCATAAGCAGTTTGGAACATCCACAATTTTCATACCTTCGGATACTAACTCATAGAGGACAAGGGCGAAGGCAGCATAAATTCAGTGTCAGTTGGGCTGGTATCGGCAGTTATTTAATAGGACCATTTATTTTGCTGCGTTTTAATAGCCAAATTTATGCGGACTTTTTGTGCGTTTTATTAAAAAAAAAAAAAAGCTGTGGTGACTGAAACTAGCCCCGTTCCATCGGAAAGGTTAAAGTACCAAATTTCATGTCTAATATAAAAGTAACAAGAAAAATATCAGTTAATTTTCATTTCATCTAATTTCACGCGGTATTAGGCATAGTTTTTAGAAACAATGCCGGTGTGCAATGTGTTCAAGGCTCCTTTATTTTTGAAAATAGTCACAAGTCACAAGGCGTCAAGTCAGGTGAATAAGGTGATGGAGCAATTTCATTAATCCCAGATACGGTGAAGAAATTTAAAGTAATTTTAGCCGTATGCGTTGGCGCATTATCATAGTAAAGACAGCATCGCCGAAGTTCCGTCGGTGGCCGCCAATTTAAAGCTTTTTTAAAAAGTTGTTGTATACCATTGTGACGTAACTGCTGTGTCTCTCTTTAGCGATATGGCAGCCACAACTCCATAGAAATTAAAGAAAACTAGCAGTATTATTTTTTTAGCAGACTTTGCTTATTGGCATTTCTATAAGAAACACAGACCATCTCATGCATAATATCACTTAATCATTTGCGATATAAAATCACGTTTTTCGCGTAAATATGAGAATGCCTGAACTATAAGAGATATATCGAAAGGAATTAAGGTTTTATAGAGTTCTTCAGAAATTTTATTGTTAGTCTCATAAGGAAGAGTTTAGTATTTATGTTATTTTACTCGAATTTCCACTTTTTTTATTTTATATTTTTTTTATTAAGCTAAGACTAATTTGCACACTGCTTTAATTTTTGGCACACTCGGGTGCACTATGGCGTTTTGTGTGTTTCTTTTAGCTTTATTATTATTATAATTTAAACCCAATCATATTTACAACCTCGGAACGGAATGGCATACTCACATCATACTAAGCTCCCCGCGGCCCCTGAATGTATTTATTAGCTAGATTTTAATTACAATCAAAAAGTTTGAATGACAAAATCCATTTTACCGTGTAGTTTTAAATATATGTATAAATACATTACCTATATAAAATTGAAAGTTTGTCTGTTTGTTTGTTTGTTACTGGGTGTTTGAATGTTGAATGTTTGAATTTTTTGACTGAAAATACTAGAAATTCCAACATAATATACCTATAGGCTAATTTTTATTCATAGAATCTAAAACGAAGAACCTAATAGAGCGGCCAATAATAATTAGAGTTTTTTTTGTAATACTCGCCCATAAGACGAGGGAAAATTAGGTGAAATTCTAAAACGTTTATAAGGATGAAAACTTAAACTAAACATTTAAGCTGATTTATTTAGATATGAATTCAATATATTTACTTGATTTATAATTTTATAAAGGCATCGAACTTTTTACCTTTTAGCTTGCACCACATCACTATCAGAACTGCTATTATCATCGGAGTTATATTCACATTGAGGAAATTCTTCACGAACACTTTTCATATCTATATTTAGTAAATCAAACATCCACTCGTCTTCACTGCCGTTATTTTCATAATCTTCGTCTTTATGTATTTTCTCCATGATCTATTATTTGAAATTTTGATTATGTTTATTTATTTTTAAAATAAAAATAAACTAAACCTTATTATAATAGAAATACTAGAAAGTTTGAAAACACCAATATATTATATTTACAGGTTGTAAGCTTCTAAATCGCAAACTACACTGAATATCAATGCGAGATCTGTTGTGAAAATTCCACAATATTTACGCCTTAAAACGTTATATTACGGTAAATATTTCTTGTCAGTGCATGATCAACAAACCAGGGATGTACTAAGTTGCAACATTTGTTAAAGAAAACTACAGCGATGTTAATAAATAAATGAAATGAAAACTGAATTCTTTTCATGTCCCCGTATTGGGGCATTTCGTTTTCTATGGCATAAATACTATGTGTCCCCGTAGCGGGGCCTTTCGGCCGTTAAGGGTTAATAATATTAATACTCGCAGTCTGATTGAAACAACCTGTTCTGTTCAGTCTACGAAGTTTTGTCAAATCAATATATATTAATGTAAACACAATTGTTACCTAGGTATATTTTCATGACGGTTTATAAATAAAAGCGTTACTGGATTATGACGAACAGGGCAATTCAGATTATAACTTCAACAATATCAAATTTCATTTTGAGATGTTTCCATAAATCTGTATTAATTAATTAATTATTAATCATATCATATCGCCAAACCAGAAGTAACACAATTGAAAATAAACACTATAGCGCACCTAAGAGTGCATTACTTCATAACAAGCTTAAAAAGTTTTGAAGGAATGAGTTAGTGAATTTAAAATTTTGGTAAATTGTATGACTAGTTTACATTTATTCTTAAGAAAAGATTGTCAAGGAGTGCTTTGGGAGGGAGAATTGCCGGAACAATCGTTGATCAAGACACTCTGATTAGAGAATATCAATGCAGTTCATGTTAAAATAAAATGTTCCAAAAGCTTTGTTATTTATTTATATTTTTGTTTTAAAAAAGCCGTTTATAAGCTGATATTTTTAATGGGATCAGTGAGTCACGGTCACTATGGTTTTAATTTATGTGCGAAAAAAAACAATCTTCATTAGTCACACAAGCTTACTTATTTATCTTGTAAAGTAGTAAGAAAAACACGAGAAGGATTACTTCTTCAGAAACTAACCGAACTGGATGTAATCCGCAGCCTTGTTGAAGCGAACTGGTGGTTTGCATATCATTTTACCTCTTCTTCATAAATAGCTTTTAGCGCCAAGTGTCATGTGGTCGAAAGAGAGTTACCTGAACGGAACGTTACGAAATTCCACGAAATGGTCACAATTTTTATTTATAAAAATTAAGTCCCGAAGGTGGATCAGATGCCGATATAATCAAAGCGACGCCGAAATTTTAAGGCAAATGGAATCGGGACCGGGCTACTAAATGGGGGCGACGCTGTTCGATCACACAAATCGGTGAAAACATTTAAAGGCTGCCACTCCCTTTGCTCATCAATCTTAACACACCTCGGAAATTGCACGAACTTACCAAGAAATTATTAATCACCTCACATTCCCCTTTGGAAGGGTTGTCACCGTTCGCTAAGAATCTGGCCATTGCGAAGGGCTGTGATAATATTCACCCACTGAAAAGGAATACTGAGGCACAATCACATAGCTGAATCGTGGCACCGGAAAAGGGATTCTATACTTCTTCAAGTCACTTTATTTCACAGAACAGAGCTTTCGAAGGTAGTTCTGAAGTGGATCAGAACGGTACACTCTTTTGGGCAAAATAAGAATTGTACGCGATAATCGAACTCGAAGGTCACCAAGAGCAACAATCGCCAGAAGATCACACGCACCACACGACACAAATGTCGAATTGAATCAAACGAGGCTCACTGAAAGCTGAAAGCAGCTATGCCAATGCCACACAACAAAACCGAGCTGAGTTGAGTTGTGGCGTTGCGGGGACACAACAAAACGAGACCAACGCGAGTGTACAGTTACTTTCACACTTCGGTATATTGCGGCAGCAGTGGTGCGTATCATTAAATACGCTACGTGGAGTCCGTGAAACGACAAGAATAATAAGAAGTGGAGCCTCAAAAGTGCGGCGATTTCGTTATTGCTGCTGGCTGTCCGTATCCGCTACTTTTCTTCATATTTCCCTTTGTTTACCAGTGGAGGAGCAACGGCTGAACGACGACGGCTGCGCCGCATTTCGGGTTTCACAGGTAGTCTCTGTCGCTCCCTCGAATGCCTCTGGTGTCTTTTCGTGACTCACCCGGCAGCTGTATCGAGTTCAGTGTCTGGAATTGCACAATCAGACCAATTAGCTCGCTCCACCTGATTGAAGCGACTCAAGGAAAATGCCCAAGTGGAATTTGCTGGCCGAGTTGATTTTGATGTGAAGCACCACATTCCATTGAAGCTGTGGCAGAAGAGAGACGAGGAGTAGGGACACTCACGGAAAAGTTCTTCGACGGAGAGAGTGCGCTCAACTGCGAGTATCAAGGACCCTGCCACAGCGGAAAGGATCTAAAAAAAAGGTCCTGTGCAAGGCTGCGAAGAAAACAGGGAAAACGAGGCCAAGATTTAGGGTGACAGAATATATACACACACACACAAACACACGCACTCTATTTTGCTTCCCATTTTGTGTACAGGCGGGAAATACACAAAGTTGAGCGAGCAGGGCAAGGACTTAAAGGACGAAGGATAATAACACATCTGCCCCTTCTCTTGGATATATGTATGTATCACCGCAAACCGGGGCGCTTTGTTGTCCTCTTTTTTGTCTCCCATTCCTATTCCGTCCATCAACAGGAAAAAATTTATTTCGGCCACATATAAAAGCACTTTATGTGTATATGTCAAGGACTACAAATAAGGAATGTCGAGTTATAGTCAGCCTCCGGATCCGCGAATGCATTTTTTTTGTTGCATATCCTGTTTTACCTTTAGTCATCGTGCCGAGGCCTCTTCTCTTTGGGCTTTCATCCAAGAGATTAATGACCTAATGTTTTTTCATTTTTGCAATTTGCGATTTTGCAAAAATAACTCAAGGTTAAGACGGCTTGCAGATTACTCACGATTTCAACCGCAAATGGGTTTTAATTACTTCTTTGCCCGTAATAGGAATCGCTCTGGCAGGTTGTCGAGGTGCGGACCCCCATTAAAAAGCCACATGCGAGTTGACGAGCTGGTTAGAGGTGCAAGCAGCCTCTAGTAGAAGAAAGCTGTGCCCATGGACAGGGAGGCAGTTCTCAGAGCTATAATTACCACTTCTGGTGAGCTCCTGTTGGTACGTTTTTCTTAATGTGTGCATAGATAATTACTTGAGGATATTTTGATGAAAATGAAACGAATATGGCTGGGAATGTTTGCTAAAATTTGGTGAAAACTGCTACTATACAAAAAAAGACTTACTAGAGTACCGTACACTATAGTTCTTATCATCCAGTTTAAAGTTCAAAATCTTGGGAATTCTCAATTAAATAGGAAAATTTGGAATTGAGTTAATTTACACCAAAATCGGACGCTGCACTTAGCGTATAGTTTTGGGTATGTATCTGAAACTATATCTGTTTCTTTGCTGCGTCCTGCAGCCTAAATGGTTTGATGGATTGTAATAAATGAGATTGTGTTTGTTCATCTTAACCATGGGGGTGTGTGAGAAGATATTTAACTTTTGTGAAAAATAACTATGACCGTCATTTTAATAGCATGTGTATTTTTTATTTCTAAATATATCGATATGAATATCAAATGAAAGGTCACGATGAAACAAATTCAATATATACACAAGGTGGTTTTATTGGGCATGCCAAAATAAGTGGGATGCTATAGTTGGGATTATCCCAATGCTCTGGTGTGGTAGTAGTATTCGTATCTGATGGAAATTTTGCTATAAAAGAGGGTCAGTCAGAAAGACAGCGATCATAGTTGAAAAGCCAAGCGATAACTATGAGTGTTCTATTTAAAAAAAAAAAAAAAAAAAACATAGGATGGATCAGAAACATCGCAAGATCCTCCGGAAGTCGAACGGGAAATAACCAGCATCGTCAGACAAACCCTTGAAACGAGCATGAGACAAGTCGCAAGATTAGGAGTGTCTTCATATACAGTTGAAAAGGTTCTTCATCGATAAAGGTTGCATTCACATCATCATATCTCAGTACTAGGACTACTGGAAGAAAATTCGGAGAGAATTTTGGAATTTTGCACTTGGCTTCTGGAATCCGACATAGAGGACACGGCGTAATTCACTAAGGATGATTTTACAAACTTCCACAATCTTCATAGCTTCGGATATTATCCCATAAAGGATAGGGACGACATCATTTCAGTACAAATTCAGTGTCAACGTTTGCGTATCATCATTAGCAAACATTTAATAGGACCATTAATTTTGCCGCAAGTGCATAAAAACCAAATTTATGCGGACTTTTTGGCGAACACATACACACTACTTGAAGATATCTTTCTAGATAATATAAGGTAAATATTTTACCAACACGATGAAACACCAGCGCACCCTGGTAACATTCTGAAAGTAAAATTAAATAAACAACTTTCTCAGCACTGGATTGGACAAGGTGGACCGATTCTTTGGCTTGCCAGATCTCCAGGCCTTACTCTATTGAACTTTTTCTTATGGAGTACGATTAATGATGTAATTTACTCAAGTCCTGTTAAAACAGTTAATTAGCAAAATGCAAACTGCAGCGACGAAAATACGGTAGAGGCTGGATACAATACACTTTAAATCCATCCTTTAACTCCCAAGCGGTTGAGATTAGAGATCTAATTGAATCCATTCATTGTCCTCTACAACCCCTATCTTGCTTTTAAGCTTACCTAGCCGTAAAGCTTATTTTCTTTAAAATATTTAACATAATTATTAAAAAAATAAATAAATAAACAACCCAAAAGTTTGACATAAAAAAATTATTAAAAAATTCATAAAAGCCGACCATACTAAAACAACTTTTAGAATCTACAATTCCGTTTGAGCAATGTTGATTACTTCATCAGTACATATTATAAAATAAAATTCTCCGTAATTACTTAATGGATTTTGTCCTGATTTTCACGATTAGATATATTAGTCCAATTTAAATAAGAAATTTTTCGTTGTATCAAGATTTTAAAATTTGGGAGAAGTACATAAAATTGCCATGATATTTATCCATCCAAACTCCAAACCGGATAAATTTTTGGGTTAAATTTTTGACACAAAGTATGTAAATCCATGCAATTTGATTTTATTTCTGCGAATTAAAAAATTGTTTGATATGGGTAACTATGCATAAATTTCAATTCAGTGCAAAATTTTCTGCTTAACCTGAATCCAGGAACCGAAGTGAAAAAATACAAAAATTGATTCATAAGGAAATTTTGATGTATAATTTATGAATACTATCGGTCTATGATGATAAATATTAGTGAGGCCTGAAAAAAGTAATCGTCGATTAAGTACTAGGTTTTCGCAAGAGTTGCGCGAACTAAACAATTATAATTTGAATGTTATTAAATAATCACAAACGAGGTCAAACTAACAACCAAAATACCATATATAACTTTTGTTTGTCCTGCTTCGCAGAAAGTTCAATTTTAAAAGTTTTGTCTCGTTCAGTTTTTTTAATATTTTATAGCTTGTATATTACAATTCAACTATACTTTATTCAATCCGGCTTTTTTCAGTAGAACTTGCCATCGAAAATGTCTACAATTTTAAGTTAATTTTAATTTTTGAGTGAATATAAACTAATAAATTCTAATATTTTGTTTTTGCGATACGAAGAATTAAACAAAATAATTAAAAATAAAACATTTTTAATTTTTTCAACTCAAATATTTTCAAATACATTAAGAAAGCTTCTAACATTTCCCATTGATTAAGTAACGCATGCAGTTTATAATTATTGCTACAAAATTTTGTATTTACTTATTTAGCTGCGCAAGGCAAAATCTTATATGTCGAAATCTATTAAATATTTACCAATGAAAATTTGTTGTTTCTTATTTTTAAATAATTTATTAATTACTAATAAAAATTAACTCAACAAATTCAAATTGCTCAAAATTTTAATGTAGGATAATCCCTTAAGGAGTTCATTTAATTTTAAAAGAATCACTAGATGTGATGTACTTTAATTTGATGTTCTTCCTGTAAATGACATCAGTTTTCGAATTTTGAATTGTTGTGTTATGGGAACTTACAAATTGGAATGTTTCAATATCCCAGATTTTGAATATAGTCTGTAAATTACAATAGTTTTTATCTATTTGTTGTAGAAATGCAGATATATTGCGTGAATACCTTATAAATTTTATGGAATACTTTTATTGTTGTGCTAATAATATAACATACTTTCAGGTCCATACGGAAAAACCTTATGAAAACTGTAAATTTACATTGAATGATTTGTAGCTTTTTTGAAAACTTAGATCTATCTTAAAATGCATACGGTAGCAAACTCGAAAAATTATTATAACGGGAGATAATGCGTCATAAAGATACCCGAAATCCGTTAATTTTTGGATGTGGATTTCCTCTAAGGACCGAACTTCAGTAGAGCTTGAGCCAAAGATCATCTAAATACAAGACGACACTTGTGACGTTGTTGCACATTTTGCTAGAAGTAGATAGTAAGAGGGCTCACGTGTGAGAGAAAGACTTTAGGGGGAGACGGAACGATAATTAATACACATTTCGCCAGAGCAATGCGCATAGGTTTCAAGAGAGTCCGCATCCGTATACTCTGTATGCTCTGTACATACTGCCTGCCTTTTCCCCATTCTCGTTTCAGAATTATCCTATGCCTGAACATTGTGCTGGGATAGCACTAACACCATGCATGTATAGGCACACAGCGTGGTTGAGACTTTATTGCGCCTTTCAAAAGGCATGGTAAATAGTACATTATCGTCTACACTGAAAGTGCTGCTTATGAGAATATTTGGCTGCCTCTTGCCTTTTTCCTTCTTATTGGAATTTAGATAGATAAGGCATGGGAAGCAATAGTTCTTTGCTGCTTTTTCTAACGAGAAAATTTTCTCCAGGCTGTTTTAGAAGTTGCATATGGGTTAGAGCTTTGGGCTTGTATAGAGTGTCACATCTTGTATTTAGATGATTTTTGGATTTGAACGTCAGCAGCTTGAAAATGGGGTTGTAAATATTTCACCAAGAATGACATTCCTGCCAATTCAAATCAAAATTGAAAATTTCGAGTTGGGAAAGCTTCTTTGTTTTGGTGATAATGCATCTTCGAAATAAGTAAATACAATCAATACCGAGACAATTTTCGAACTTATAGTAGGGAAATACTTGACCTTAAAATGACGAATTTCCGCATACCTATAATGAAGTCTTAGCTTTTCATCGCGGTCGTGCTCATGAATTATTAGAGACACAAGCAGCGACGTATGCAGGCACAGCTTGAAATTCACCGCATTACGCAAATTGCACAAATTGTCTATAAAGATCAAGCACCTCTGCGAGTCTCAGGTATCTAATTACGTCGGTGTTCATGTGCGTAACCCGAGCGAGCACATTTGCGCCACTGCCCAGCTTGCCTGGCCGTGCGACTCAAATGCGCACTTTCATTATAACATTATTATCTGCCGTCCGTGATTAACTTGTTGATCAGGTTTATGCCGTGGAAAAATGCCGTCGAACACGGTTGTAGAACTAAATTTAGGAAACCGGCCAAACTGGGCAGACGGGGGGATTAGCGGGATGTGGAGTCTGATCTTACTGGACAGGGTTACAGCAAAGGCTAGTTCGAGAAGCATGTGACAAAATTTGGACAAAGATGAATACGAGCAAATGGACCAGTGTGGGGGGTTACCTGACCTCCGAGTGGCTAATCGTCGAGTTAACTGCCGACGAACAGGTATTGGGTGTCAGTTCACATCGTCACGACTCGTGGTATAAGCATAATCCCAATTTGATGATGGGTCAAGTTGCGCAGCGTCAAAACATTATGTCGGGCTCGGATCGAGTGAATCCGGTGACACATGTCTTGAGGTACTTCCTCGGTTAACAAATGTGTTTTCCTCACTACAGAGGTCGACGTGATTTATTTTTAAAATCGACTTGGTCATTCATTTGCAAGACGAGTTTTTATAATGAATGGCGTGCTCTCGGTATTTTATACCGACCATCGACTACGGAATAAGTTTCCTATAATCGCCTAAGACTTTAAAATACTCGTGCTTTCAATACAACGTGTAAAAACTGCTCAGATCATCTTTTAATCCTATCTTTACAATGGAATTAACATTTCAAGACTACAGAGATATTAGCGAGGGCACAATTTTTTTTTGGGTTACAGATGGCGCTGAATATAAAAGTTAATTTATGCAGATGGCTTGTTTATGTATTTTTGAATACATTAGACATTATAAAATTCCTAAGTCACTACAGAGCAAAACTTTTTGGAACTTAGGTACCTCTTTATGATTTTTCTGCTTACCAAACATTCTGAGGCTATTCCGAGAAAGGTAAAAAATAGGTTAATATTTTTAATTAAGTAGTAGCTAGTAGTAGGAGCTTGGCAAGTTAAGCTTGACTTGAAATTGTAAAGGTTATTTTTCTTTGGGATTTAAAAGAAATATGCCAATTTGAAATTCGTTAAAATTCTAATTTAATAAAGCAAGCACAATAAAAAAGAATTTGAATGTGAATACTATTTGTAGATAAGAAAAACATCGCATAACTTCATAGCAGTTACTATCGCTTTAACATCGATTTCTATTTTTTTTTGCATCAGCATAATATTAAAATCTTGAACATTTTTTTTGTACAGTATACTCGTACAATAATATTCAAATCATACTTTCGATTTTACTAACACCTATTATTATATTGTGCCAAAGCTACAATATTTTTTTCTTTTATAGTTAAATCTTTTTATGCTGTTACGAGGTCGAACAGTTCCAACGAAGCAATGAATTAGTTTTTAGTGTCAGTAGGAAACACATTGAATTCTAAATGCTTGAAATAGCATAAAAATAAAGTAAAAAAGTGCTTTAACTCTGTGTTTAATGTGAATATAGCCCATTAGCAAATAAAAGTTAGAAGTATTTTGCAGATTTCAAAACCACAAAATGTCTTACAACAAGCAAGCGGGTGTGCAGAGCGTGCACGGTAGGTTTCGGGAGTGACAAATAGGTACAGCGATCTTGTCATGTTCCAACTAGTTCTCATTAACCAGTACATCATTCCGAATATAATTACATTTATTATATACAGAAATATCACAGAACAACGCCATTGGTCTCTAACAGAATTAAGATGCGAAATACTTGCAAGTTCCAAGGACTTTCCTGTATTAAATGAATGACACCCGAAGCCTTACGTACAGGGAAATTTGTGTTGCATATTATTATTATCATTTTAGATTGCATTAGAACTTTCATTAAAAATATGTTTACTTTCTGCACTTCTTCACACTTAATGCGTATCAATTGTCACCGTTGAGTCATTCAAAAAATATTAACTAGTTTTTCTGAGTCAATAATTAATAATATTTCAGCTGTTACATAAAATAGATAAAAACGATGAAAAAAGCGGCTAAATTTTAAACAAATGTGGCTAAGAAATATACTATAAAACAATCAAAGTTGGTAAAGTCCACAGTGTCAAAATGTTCAGTAAACGATAAAAACGATTATTTTAATAATTACAGGTAACTATTCTAATGTTAAACATTATTTATATGCAGAATGTAATACATTATGGAAATACAATTGTTCATCACGCTCAGTTCAATACTTTTGAGTGAAACCTTAAGTATAAGATGGACTTTCCCAATTTTGTTACCAAGTTTTGGACTTTATTAAGTTTGTAACTGAATGTTTAGGACTTTCCTATATTTGTTATCAACTTTCTGGACAGGGTTGGATTCAGACGTCAGTGAAATGGAGGCAATGGAGCCTTCCTATTGGTCAAAAAGGACTTTACGCAAATTGAAACTCAACTCACTTGGACTTTGCTAGGTTTTTTTGTAAAGACAATTTTCAATTTGAAATAACAGTCGAGATTACTAGAATTTTTATAAAATTATTCTACGGGGTAAATACAGATACGGAAAAAAAATGTATTGCAATTTAAATCTCACTTTTAAAATTTTTGTGGACTTTACCAACTTTGATTGTATACCCCTGATATGTACTTTGCAGTCTTATAATCTAAGTATATTTACATACACACATATATTATAAATGCTTGGTCCGATCATTTTCATTTTTTGAGTGAAGGCACTACATATTCTGGATTAACATATAGGATACTTTTTATTCGCGAATTTCAAAATGGCGGATCTAAGATGGCAGGCAAATTTGTAAATATTAAGGGATTGTTATGAAAATTGGTATTTGGGGTTTTTTGAAGGCCCTTATTACGAATTTATGTTCAAAATTTGGAAATTAATGATCCAATCTGGCGACCAATAATTTTCGAACTTCAAGTGAAAATTAGTAGTATGGATACTTTAAGGCCTCTAATTTCGAATCTATTATCAAAATCTGGAAATGGTGTATCCAATATGGTGACCAAGATACAATGAGGCGTATGAAATAAATTTAAAGCAATTTAATATCTAGAAGTTTGGCGACCGACATGTCTTGCAAGATTTTTCTGTTTTCGTATCTCCAAAGCTACTTAATACTAGCTTAGACCGCATTACTGAACTTTACGGGTACCGTGGGAAGCCGGAAGTTGATTTAGTTAGTTAAAAATAAATTCACCCATCCACATTTATATACATCAAATTCGTCTAGTTCTTAAATATGCAACTATGTAATAGTGTAAGTGATTAAAGCACGAGCTATTTGTAAATTATGATGATAGCAACACGTTGCTAGTATTCGAAATCACATTTAGTATCATCGTCGTTGGGCTTATCAGCTTTAAAAATGGACGGTTAACTTTTATTTTCATTTGTATGAGAATAGGTATAAGTTTTGTTTATACTGATAAACTTTATAACATTTTTAAAAATCTTGTAGTGTGTTAAAACATGTTTTTCTCAGTATTTGCAAACTGTAATAAGTTAATTTAAAGAAGCTCAAACAATTTCGCAATGTGACCATTTTATTAAATTTATTAAAATGAACAGCTATTAAACCTCTGGGATACAGTAATAGTTAAACAGCCAGTGATCCAAGTTACACAGTCTCTTTTGCGTTTTGCCATTTGACAAAATTAATATTAATCCATCGGCTGACGGTATTCTCGTGAAGACTTTATCGTGCTGTTAATTTTAGAAGCCTGAACTTGTGTTACGTCCCACAAAAGTTTAGCTGCGCTGAAATAATCCTGCGCCGAGATTGGGATCGTTTCCCGCCAAAAGAGTTGTCCAATATTTCAAGACATTTTTGGGGACACGTCCACTTTGAAATTAGTTTTATATAAAGGATGTGTTTTTTTTTTTGTATACGGACACTAATTTTTACATTTGGAAAATCATCACGAATTGATTGATACCGTAAACGGGGGAAATTTGTATCCAAAATCAGAATTCAGTTCAGCTCGTGAATTTTTGGTGCGCATACTCATCAATAGACCACCACACGTATCTTAATTATCGAATTTCGGTTTACATTAACGTTGCAGGATGCAAAGGCACTGAGAACATACTGAGAAGGATTTCAACATACACTTTGACCGAAATAATTGATATATTGAAGGCATATTTTGACGATAACATTATCTCCAGACATGGACTAGTGAATTGGCCTCCAATATCCAATTATTTGATACTACTGGATTATTTTTTGTAGGGATACGTGAAGTTGTTGGTCTATGCTGATAAACTTTTGCCGCTATAGAAGCTGCCATTGATCTCACTTCGTGGGGGCAGTCACGGCCCCCATACGTCCGAAATTGTTTTTAAATATTGTATAATAAATGTCATACAACTATCTTTCAAATAAAAATAAAGTTGTTTGGACATTTAGGACATCTTTTATTATTAAGAGAAAATGAAACTTAAATGATGCATAGCTGAGATTTTTAATCTTAATCTTTTTAAATAAAAAAATGGATAATAATAAAAATGCTCCATTATTTTGCTCCACTCTGTAAATAGCTCAAAGATTTTAAGAAATTCAACTCAAGAAGTTTTAATGTTGAAGAGTTTACAGAAAAGAAGTATTGAACTCAGCAGCGCTAGTAGAAAAATTTGTAATGATTGCAGAGCTAACTTGCTTTAATTAAAAACAAAAAAAAAAAACAACAATGTACTAGTTATTAAAAAAATTTTAGGAACTACAAAATAAGTACATGTTTGGGAATAAAAAACATTACGTTTGGTATTACCAGAGGACACGTTTGAAATTACAACAAGATATACTTGCAACCACAAAATATTATTACTAAATATTTCATTTGAAATTAAAAAGTTAATTTAGTAAAATAATTTTGAACTTACAATATTTTTATTGTCTTGGGAACTACTCGTATTTTAGTAATAATTCTTTTATGTTAGTGTTTTTTTTTTTTTTTCTCAGTGTACTCCAACATTTATTGAGGCTTTGTTTCTTTTTAATTCATTATTAACAATACGCTTCTCCTATCTTTTCGGGGTTCCGCGAGTTTGGCGAGATCTGGCGCAATAACCGCCATCAAATATGTACAATTTACCGGAATTTTAAAATTAATTCAGTTCTTCCGCATGCTGTCTTTGTTTGGAAACTTCAACTGAACCAATTATCCAAACTTGAATAGCCAGTTAGGCCAGGAAGATAACCCATTTAATCTTACCAAAATAGGAGAAACCGGTTACCTGAAAATAGAGAAGAAAACCCTCATTAGCATGCTTGCCTTGATTGGAATGGGAAAATCGTTGCAATAAGGATTGATTTCGATTTAAAGACTCAAACGACACCGCTAGATTGGACCGAGGCCCCTGTAATTACTTTTACTTTCTCCAACTTACGAGGCGGAATTTCATCAGCAATGGGACTCATGCTATTTTCCATCTGAGCACCAGGTTGGGACAAAGCTAACTAACAGATAACATCTTTCCTCTCTCTGTGGACTCTTTGTGCATCTTCGTACCAGTTCGTCGCGTACGCGATAACCAGCAATGCGAAGACGTTAAGAGCTGCCAAGAGGTTCACTTGTTTATAGCCCAGATGCGGTAAAGCCTGCCTATACCGCAACCAAATTGGGAAGATTTCCTTCATTGTTGTTCCCCGTGCTGTAAATTGATTCTTGCGAGAAGCACTTATTACTTGTTGATTACTTTTTATCGAAGTAGGAAAGAAGCCAATGTAGTCGTATAAGCTTTTATTTTGAGAATGTTAGCATTGGAATATACAGGGTGATATGAAAGACGTGTTCCACTACAATATATTTGAATAAAAGTAATTTATTGGCTAAATATTTGATTTGAAAATACAAAACGGAACCGTTTATGATAGCAATAGAGGTAAAACAAAATTAAAGGTAACTTCAAGCATTGAAATTATTCTTTGAAGGTCACGATAACATAACTTGAAAGCTTGCAATCCCAGGGAAGTGACATTATTAACATGTAAGTATGTCGCAAAACTTATGGAGGCAAAGGATTCCCTTGTTATGTACTCGTACCTAAGAAGACCTTCCAAAAAAGAGTTTAATCGACAAATCATTTCGCAAACAATAAAGAGGTTCCAACTTGGGATGATTTTCGTCTTTTACTAGATCAAAACAATCATGGGTTCGACTTTTTATATTAAAATTATCAAAATGCGATGTTGCTTTATGCGTTCGATTAATTTCCGTTAATATGGGTATTCCACAATCCGCAATACAATGACACACTACCAAGAAAGCAAAGGAATGGCTTTGAGTAATGAAATCAACGTCATCGAGTGTCCAAGCCCAACTGAGATTTAAATAAGGGAGTTTTATAGTTTATCTCTACATGATATGACATACTTTACTCAGTATATTTGGCTTCAATTTAAAAATGTAAAAGTGTTCAAGTGAAGTCAGAATTCTAGAGGAAAATGTTGGACATGCAGCAAACTATTGAGCCCAATGGAAAATATTACAATGGGCTCTCTTAATCAATAGAATAGACTTTCAAAAATCTATGGAGGAAAGCCATGGTATTATGTAAATCAATGGACTTTATAAGGGCTGACATATAACAAAAAATTTCGAAATGTCATTTGCATTTATGTATTTGACGTGTGTCATTCAAAATTCATAAATATCTCGTAGAAATACCAAACAAGAAAATATGAAATAAAGATTTGAAGTAAAAACAGAAGTAAAACAATGAGAGAGATAATATTAGATTTGCTTGAAGAAGAAACATACGAACAAAGAAGGAAGGAAATGATTTCCATTCTACGCAAAAGGCGGCATTTAAAAGATTCAATGAATCCATTGAAAATAGATGAAATAAAGTTAGTGTTTTAAATTTTGGCTTAAATGTTTCGTGTAATTCATTTTTCATTGCTTTGCATTTTAGGTTAATCAAAAATTTTACATTATCAAAGCTCGTGTTCGTGAAGCTACTAGATGAAAATGATCCAAACCTAACTTTTATTGCTGAAGCTTTTTTTCCTAGGTACAAAGTACAGTATTGATCATTTAAATAAACAAAATTTAATATATCGCAGTGAGACAGCATCTCTACTTCACTTAACATTTACGTCTTATTTAAATTTTCCATTTTAAATAACTTTTTATAGTACTTCATAGTCAAATCATAACAAACCAAGCCATGCTGAAAAATTTATAATCGACTTGAAAATTCTACAGAATAGACAAATGTCAATGTCAATAGAAACTCGTAATAACATCCCAAAAAAAAAAAACTGTTTGACCTTTGAGTCAAACCATTCATCAAGCCATTTTTCGATTTCTTTGAAATTTGCAAAGTGCTGTTCAGCCAGCGTGCGTTTTATTGATGTGAAAAGGTATAATTGGACGGGGTCAGGTTTGGGAAGTATGGCAGGTGCGATAATACGTCCTATCCAAGCGATTTCAGTGCGTCGTTCACCGGCTTTGCTGTGTGTGCCGGTGCATTGTCATGTAACAAAATTACTTTACCGTGTCGTTGGGCCAATTCTGAACATTTTTACATCAACGTATGGTTTAAATTTATTATTTCTTGTTTGTAGCGATGAGTATTAACCGTTTCATCAAGTTTTAAAAGTTCATAATACATCACACGACTCTGGTACCACACATTGCATTATCTTCGTCGTTTATTGTTTCTTGTGCCACATTTAACGTTTCTGCCAATTGTTTTTGAGTTTGGATTGGGTCTTTGTGCAATAACTCCTGCAATTCCACATCCACAAATAGTTTTGGGCTACCCGAACGTTTACTGTATTTCAAAAGAAAAACACCACTTTTAAATTTTTGAAACCACGTTTCACATGTTTTTATGCTTGGAGTATGCTTTCCGTAAGTTTCTACCAGCAAACGATAAGTTTAAACGGCCTTTTTCTTTTGATGAAATAAGAAAAGCAATGCATGCCGTAAATGCTCTTTTTCAGACAAGGAATTCGACATATTTACAGAGCTCTAACACTATGAGGAATATATATATATATATACGAGTATTTAGGCGAAATGAAAATTTTGTTGTTTTTGAATGAATAGCGCAATCTCTTATTGAATGAAAAAACTTATTGAACAGCCTAGCAGATAATCGAAACATACGACTTTTTTGCATACAAACATAATTTTTTAATTATATTTAAAACAAAAGTTATTGAATTTCGTTATCTATCGATTTGACGACATTCATTTTTACCTTGCTTTGTATAAAAATATTGCTTACTTAACATACAATAAACTCTCCACTTTTTCTTCCCCTCTTAGAGAAGAAAGCATAAGGATAAAATTCCTTTCCCCTACCGCTTTTTAACATACGAGTTGCACGCTTCTGTTTATAATACTATTCTTTTTTTCTATTTACTTTATCTTTGTCATTTTTCGCATACTTTCCCATGTTTAAAAGAGGAAGGTAAGGTCGATTCGCCTTTCTCTATTGTATAATAAAAGGAAATGCAATAGATGTAGAATACGATTGAGACTACGCTGTGATTTTAATCAGAAAATAATTTAAATATTATGCATGAAAAAATTCCCTGATTTCAATAAAAATTCCTCGACATT
The DNA here is from genome assembly GCA_963969385.1 of Philonicus albiceps. Classification (NCBI taxonomy): domain Eukaryota; kingdom Metazoa; phylum Arthropoda; class Insecta; order Diptera; family Asilidae; genus Philonicus; species Philonicus albiceps. Next base: position 22,081,392 of record OZ017773.1, on the reverse strand, counting down.
TTCCAGGCTACTTAAATTTTCTTACATTTCCTGGTTTTCCAGAAAGAGGACACCTTGTTTTGTGATACTAAGATGCTAATTAGGATTCGTATTACCCGTACACAAGTTGAAATACACATCGTTGTAATCATTAAATATACTACATTTAGTAGTAAGGTACATAGTTTCAAAGATGCGGTCAAAGGATTAAACCTGGATTATATTTATCCCTACTAAAGTTCGAAATTACAGAACAAAATGCATCCTCTTTTGTACTCTTTGATGTAGGCTTTGTAATTAAGCATTTCTTATATTTCATGCTTGATTGATGTTGTTAGTCATCTGGCAATGACAGAGCATTTCACTTTTATCTTTCTCCATCTGATGAGTACCGACAGATAAGATTGACCCCAATGCACAGAAAAGCGTAATTAATAACAATTACGACAGCATAACAATAAAACCCTCCACTGCATGTATATCAGCAATTCTGGGAGCAGAGTATGCTGTAGAAAGTGAAGGTTTTTTATTTTAGCAATTCTTTTGTTTCTGAAGCGTGCTTATTGCATTTTTTTTGTTTTTTTCTGGATTGTCGGACGGAAACCCGGTATGATATTCTTTGCTGGCAGCCATTGCTTTGGGGCAGAACATGAGACCGCAAATGTGTATCTTTGAGATCAGGTCTTGTGGGGTTATGCCCTGATTCGTGACTGGCTCTGCTGCTTCCACGAGGACGGCACCAATCCTTCCTTGGTACTTCGTCTGCTTCCTGTGTTCAACAGTCCAGAGCAAAGCGCAAATCGTTAGCAAGGGAACCCACAAAGCACTCGGTCTGATTTCTTTCTGAAGTCCGAACCCGTCCTAACGTAAAGGCCAATGCGAAGCCAATTATGAAATCTTTTCACGCTGTAGGATTTATTTTTTCCAATGTTACCGTGTGTGCATGTTTTCAAGTTTTTACCGTTTTTTCTACTTTCCATCTATCGTCTGGTAGAAAAAATATGTATTTTTTTTTTTACATTAATTTCGACTGGACTTCGGCAAACCGGTTTCCGCGGAACTCGAGAATTGAAGTGGTTGTCACGTCACCTTCCCGCTGACCTAAGTTGTTTATGAAAAGTGATGGCGACTAACAATGGCGATGAAAGCATTCAATTTATTCATGCCCGCAACTCGATGCAGTTTCGCAACTCAACCTCTTCGACAACTTCTTTCTCTTGTTGACCTTTCGAGTCTTGTTCTTTGTCGTTTTTCTCTTCCCCCGCTTGTGAGTTTTACATTGCCAAACAACCGCACAAGGTTCATTAACCGCGCTAAGACGGTTAAGGTGATCGTTGGAATTAGTGCACCGTGACGCCATTTCGCCTTGTTCGAGTTATTTATTTTCTTTCTTTTTCTTGCTTATCGGATGGAAAACGAAAGCAAGCAGGAAAAGCACCTGCGGGTTTTGTCGTTCAAATCAAGGGTAATTTGCAGAAAATTGTTGTGAATCCAACGGGTGTCTAGACTTTAGTAACATTATGAAAAGTTTAGTGAGAAGCCGATAAATCCTCTGAAAAATGTTATACAAAGCTTCTAATTGATTTGAAAAATGGTTATTACACCTTTTCCGTTTACCTTGATAATTGGCCTTTCGTGTCAAAAAAGGTTCGTCCACTGACCCTTTCTCAGGTAAGGGTAGGCGGAAATCGATAAATCAACTGTGACGAGTATTCCTCTTCAAATCATGTGTAGAATACTAAAATGTCAGAGGCCGTAAATAACCAAACAATTGAATTATTTAAACGGGTCTAAAGGTAAACGGGGACTTTTTATGCTTCGACGTTTTTGTAGTGGTTTAGTCTGTCGTGCACGAATGCTCTTCGTATTGTTAACTCTTCCTAGTAAGTCTACTGTTCTTAGTAAACGGAGTATCGTCAACTCCAGTTTGATGTAAACCATTTGCAAACTCATGTACAGTGAGTCACTTGGTTATTCGTACACGTGGAAATTAAAACTTTAGATAGCGCTATTTTGAGATTGGATTAAAAAAGTTAAAATGTTTGTAAATAAATGTTTTATTTTGTACATATGTAGTAGAATAATAACAAAAAAATCGTTCTTCTCCTAATAATTTTAATAATATTACAAAAGTGAATAAATGGCTTCTTGAATTTACGTTACTTTGATATTCGTACAGAAGTAAAATGTAGAGAGAAATAAAAAGTATAAGAAATAACTAATATTTCGTATGGAGTCCTTTGTTCTTTATAACGCTTTGAAGTCTCTTAGGAACAGTCCACTAACTTTTTGGTGTATTCAGCTGAGATATTAGACCATTCGTGCTTTAGTTTACTTATAAGAACTTCGTTATTACTAATGGTATGATTTCGAATGCGTTTATCAGGCTCGTGCCAAAGATTCTCGATTGGATTAAGATCGGGTGCTTGTGCTGGAGTTTCTATGACATTTACACAATTGTAAAGAAGCCATTCTCGGACAAGGTATGATTTATGTTTAGGGTCGTTGTCCTGGTAAAACTTAAAACTATCACTTAAACCCATTTTGACAGCACTTTGCTTCAGATTGTTTTTTAAAATGTTGAGGTAAACTATCTTATCCATTATTCCATTGATAATATGCAGATTTCCTACACCATGTGCCGACATATAACCCCAAACTAAGACGGAACCACCGCCATGTTTTACGGTGGCACGGAGATTTTGCTTGTGAAGCTCTTCATTTGGTTTTCGCCAAACCATCGTCCGCCCATCTGAGCCAAATATATTGAATTTGGATTCATCTACAAAAATGACGTTGTCCCAAAACTCTGCATCCTTTGTAAGGTGTTTTTTTGCAAACATTAAGCGCTGCTTCTATTCTTCTCCGATAGATACGGTTTCTTTCTGGCCACTCATCCGTTATAACCAGCTCTCCTCAGTACTCTCCGTATAGTCTCCGCACACACCCGCTTTCCTGAATGCTCTTCAAATGCGGTAGCTAATTTCGGCGCACTTAATTTAGGGTCCTCACGAATTCTTCGAATTAGCCAACGACTGTCCTGCTCATTCAACAAAAACGGGGGTCCTTTTTTTTCTTATCTACAATACGATTTTCGGTTTTAAAGCGCTTAATTGTAGAATGACTTTTATTAAGTATATTCGCGATTTCCCGTAAAGATTGCCAATTCACGGATGTCGACAGATGAATTTTTTGATTTAAGTCCCATTTTTCGCTTTTCTCAAAAATATTCATTCGAAAACACTCAAGCGACTACTGAACTCTTTCACTGAATGCATAGAACTGCAACATCTAATTGGGTTGTGTTTTATGAATCAGAACAATAACGGTGAAATACGTTTTAACAGGAAATTTAGAGCTGTACGAATAACTAAGTGACATCTATTTTGAGGTTGTTTTTATTTTTATATTAAATAAATTCTAAAGAATTGATATATTTCGTAAATTATTTTCCTATCTAAGTGCAGATTTGTTAAAATATGTTGTGATCTAACAGTACTTAAAAAATCATTATAGAAAACTGAGTTATCTACGGTACTAATGATATGTTCAGCTCTGTACGAATACCCAAGTGACTCACTGTAAATCATGATTGCAAATATGCAAGATGTCCTAAAGATGTATGTATAAAAGGAAGCGGCCGATGGATTCAACATTATAATATTAAATACAAAAATTTTCCTGTTTCCTGTGAAATTACATTGCAGAATAACTGCATTAAGGTGGATGGGGAGCGAATTCCATTGAATTCCATTTACAGGAAAACATTTTGTTAATTTTGATTTATTGAGCAGAAATCGTTGAGTAAATACCACCAAGGGATAAAAAATGAAATATTTTGTTTCAGTTAAAATGATCCCATTAATAAATTTCTGCGCTTTTCTTTAATCTCTCACTGAGTAATAAAGAGTAATAATCAAATTTAAATAGAAGACTCAAATGAGGAATTAAAAAGATCACTGATTTTTTATATTTTCCGTTGTAAAAAGTAAAAATGAAAAATCAAATGCCATTTGTGTAAAATTCGATTGCTTGGCGGGGCGAGTTGTTCTCTGATATTTTTCAAATTTTGTATAAAATATTCCTTTTTCTTACACTTGACAAAAATTTCCGAGAAATCACACAGAAAGTCGAACGTCGTCGTAGTACCGTTTTGACTACATCTTGCATGATGGGTATGCCCGAGATATAAAAACTCCTTCTGTTGCTTGGAAGGGTAAACTGCAAAATGATATAAATGTATTCTCTGTTTGGTGTAAGAAAAATGATTTATTGTTGAATTTTGGTGAATTACTCTGTTAAATCTAATTGATGAGTAATTGTCTCATTGGCAATTGTTGTTAATTGCATGCAATAGCACAAGTGATTTCGATGTTGTTTCTGATAAGCCTGATTTTGGTTCGCATATTGAGCACATCATTAATCACTGTAATATCATATTTGCTACCTACCTACTTATCTGAATTCTTACATACTTACAGTAACTCACAAAAATAAGTATATACAACTTGTCCCAGAATAGTATTCGAAAAGAGAACTAATGCTTATGGAAATGTTGCTACCATTGTGCAGTAAGCTTTTTGGATTAGTTATATTTTCCGACGAAAGTAAATATAACATCTATGGATCAGATGAAAATGCTAAGTTTGCAGAAAAGTCAATGAAGAATATAATCCGTTCAATATGGTCGCAACCCTAGAACGTGGTGGAGGATCAATAATTGCCTGGGGGTGCTAGGAATTTAGATTTAGACGGATCATTCATTTTCCGATAAGATAATGACCTTAACCCATTCATTGCCAACGACGAGATATCTCGTAGTTGCCTATAGCTGAATGTGTGGCTGAACATGATCTCGGCAGCGAATGGGTTTAGCATACCTAATATATCGCCAGGGAATGGTTGTTTTATAATGTTCCGAAGCAGCTAGAAACGTCAGCGCAATCATTGGATATTAATATGATTGAGTATATATAGGAACATCTTGACCCGCAACAAAAAGGAAGCACGAGATAAAGACCAGAGATGATTTCGTACGATTCTTAAATAAAATGGTCTAATGGTCTTAATTTTTTTCTTACTGTACGAGCCTACTTATTTTTGTGATATGAATTTTGAATTATTCTTAGCTGTGCCCAAATATTTCTTCTTATTTTTATTGTTGATTCTTATAGAGAGCTATTTATTTTTATAAAAATTAATCTTGTCTTTTCTTTTTAAATGAATTAGCATTATAAAAGCAAGAAAACGTAATGGATTATGAGGTGTATACTTCGTTTTGTGACACACTGTATGTGCTTACGAGGTCTGTTCAAAAAGTATCGCGAATTTTGAATTTTCGGGGGCTACGCGATTTTCGTTTTTTTTTGTGGAGTTATGTTGGTACTCCCTCACTTATGTTGAGTTAATTTTTGACAGATATTTTTCTTGGACGTGTTTTGGCTCGTCTTCGATTTTTGCCTAGAAGGTACAGAGGGGGAAAACAATTACGTGAAACGACTGTTGCTATAAAACCAATTTAAAAATTTTCGAAAACTTAAAAGATGGATCAACGATCTCTACTTCAACTATAAAAAGGTAAGTAGAGGTGAGTTTGGAGGATCGAAGACTACTAGAAAATCAATGTTAACGGCTAGAATAATTCTTCTTAGAATGGACCAAGGAAACAAACAGTTTAACTACAACAGAATAGGAACAGATATAATATGTTTGGATGAATAACACTTTAAACTTTATCGATCGGATAGAGGTGATACAGTTCGACGACAACACAGAATATTTCAGTGAAGAATATATTGTCCAAGGAATGAAGCATACCCCTTATATTCTGGTTTCGGCAGGCACAATTTTCAAGAGTGTATGTGAATTATTAGTTCCCTATGAACATGTGAATTCAACGGCATATAAAAAAATCATCAATGGAGGAGTGTTGTTAACAATAGAGCGACTTATAGAAGTGGCCAACAATTCTATATTTTAGGATGTTGTAGTTTCTTGTCACAGAGCGTGTTTGATAAGTATAACATACCGAAATCAAAATATGAATTTACGTTTTCAATAACTAACAACATTGTATTTTCTTCAGCTAACAGAACAGAAAGAGCTTGGAATAACATCGCTGTCATGGTCTGCAAACAGCTCGAATCTGAATCTGAGAAAGCAATAAATACTTATGACAGTTTTGATATTCATTTAATTAATAAATTGAAGTAAAGAGTCGCCACTCACTCACTTAGTTAATTTGAACTAATTAGATAATTATTTAAAAGGAATATTACTTGTTTTATTTTTGGTTTACTTATAATACTTGTTTTATTTTAAATTTAATTTTTGTTTTAAGTGCTTTATTTATTTTTATTATTATGTATTTAGTTTATGTAAAATTAATCTTGTTTATGTATTCATTTATACATCATTTACTTATTTTTCTTGTAACTTTTTCTGATATTTTAATTGGTGATCAATATATAAATAAATTGTTTTAATGTTATATTACTTATTTAATTGTAATGCTACTGTGACTGATCAAAAATTATCAATGTTTAGGAATTTTTGTTTCACAGGGATAACTAATTTTAGGTGATTAGGTAAAAATGATGTTATTAAGTACACATTCAACCTGTTTATTACATATGTATATTCTTAAAAAAAATAACAGAGATTTGCACCTTGATGAGACTATCCAAAAATTCTCTCCATTGTTCCATAGCGATTGGTGCAGGGTTGCCGAAAATCAAAAAATAAAAATATATTTTTAAATCCAAAATATGAATGTAGCTATCGTTGTACGTAGCCTCTTTTTGTTTATTTTTTTACAAAATTACCATGGTTTGAATTTTTTTTTTCATTTTTAAGATTTTCTTTTATTCAGTAATTACTAAGATTTTGAAAATCGGCTGCACAAAGTCATTGTCAGTATGATTTCAACAATTTTAACAAAAATATTAAACATCGGCTCATAAGCCTTTGGCATTCGCTGAGAAAAGGTTAAAAAAAGTCGTTTCAAGAAAAACTCCTTTAAAGTTTTCTTTGTGTCTTCAGTCTCAGGACAAATTTTGTAAAAGGAAAATTTTAATTCAAATGACATATTTCATTTTTGCGTTGTTGTGTTATAAAGGGTGTCTCATCAGGAACTTGAATTTGAAACCGCGCGCCATTTTTCATTACCAATTGTTAAGTCAGCCATATTTTACAGTTGTTTAGATAAAACATTGAGATTTACGAAAATGACGAATTACAGTTTGGAGCAACGTTTATTAATAGTGAAAAAATATTACAAAAGTGGAGAACATTTTAGCGTGACGATTTGCAAGTTAAGTAATCATTTTGTTGTGCATAATCGTCTGTCGCGACAAATTAACTTGTTTAGGTTTTCTTCTCTGGGTTTTTATTTTTTAAGTAAGGTCTATGCGAAACCACCCCAAGACGATTCAAAATCTCCAACAAAAAATCAAATTCCGGAAATCCAACGGCCTTAATTCCATTACATCTTCCAAAATTTCATTAAAAGAATACGTACACGCAAGCAGAGTTTTGGTGGCCATTTAATCGACATTTTATATCATGTGTAATGTCAATAGATAACTTATGCTTTATATTTAATTAAAAAAATAAGAATTTCATAAAAGTATCATTATTATTTGTTTAAAATTCAAGCTCTTGTTGAGACACTTTTTAGGACGAGAAAGTTGCACTATTTTCATTAATATCTTACCATTTTACTCTTCCGAGGATTTATATAAAGAACAAACTATAATAAGTGTGAGAAAATATTTCATTGAGAAATCTCTATTTCGGAATTTTAACTCATTGAAAAATGCGTATGAACAGTTAAAAGAAATTCAATTCAAATTCACGAGACGCCGAATTGTCCAAGCACCTAAAGTGCTAAAACAAATCGATAGACGTAATCATAAATATATAGGAAACAAAACTTTTAATTTATTGCCAAATGAATTAAAAGAAAAACAACTCACTACTCTTATTAGTGACAAAACGATAAGAAAGTGGATTATTGACCTATCACCTCCATCTGTTAAAAGTTTATTCCATCCAGATTTGTGAAATATTAGGAGCTTAAAAATATTTACTTTAATTTGTACCAAAGATTTAAACTGCTTTCTTTCCTCGATTATTTTTGTATATTTCTTATGTAACTTGAAATTGTTTTTATATATGCTACTGAGAGAATGTTGTGATATTAAAATTAAGAGATATACTAAGCAGGTCCGCGCATGGGCAAATTGCCTTCTGCGAAGATATTATTGTTTTATTGTGTTAAGCGGGAGACAGGTGCCCTTTGCCCTGATCATGGATCGGGTGCACTGAGTAACCCAATCTTATGATCGGGGTACAAGGGTTGCTATGTTATTTTGTGATCTCTTTTTTAACTATGTGAATAATATTTGCAAATCTTAATTACACCTGTTCATAAATAAATAAATAAAAAATATCGAAAATAATGGTAAGTATATTTTTTTAATCATTTTTCACTACCTTATTACAAAGTGCTTTAAAAACCATTCTCAAACCGAAAATCCTCGAAAATGATCCGAGGAATCGTTAATTTCAATTTACGATATTTCGGAGAAAAAAAAAGATGTCGATATAGCTATGGTGGGTTTTGAAGGGAAAGACTAGTACTTTCAATTACCATATCAGGGTTTTATGGTTAAAAATTAGCTTGCCGTGATTTTTGAACTTTTAGGTTACGATAACTCGAAATTCTGACTTGATAGAGCAATTCGGTTTCAGCATAGAAAAATAAGTAGGCAATGACGATGACTCTTATTTCTGTTTGTTATTTATTTATTTTTTATTTTTTGTATGCTGAGTTATTAGTATTTCAGAATTTTACTCCGACAACCATTTATCATAACTTAAGCCGTTGCCACCCACATCTGACGGCCGAGACAAATTCACGTAAACAATAAACTACCGTCGTCGGAAATAACAAGCAGCAGAAAAGAAAAACTGTGAGAATTGGTCATGAATGTGGACGTCATCGAAAATTCCCATAAGTACTTAGGCTTCCCTGTGAATCTCTAAGGGGTGGGGAGATTGCAGGGAACCGCTGCACTGTAGTAAATTTCAGATGATTAGCAAATTCGGGAAATCATCGGAGTTATGCTAATGAGGCTCAATTAAGCGATTCGTGGCAGCTGCAAAGTAGACTTGATTAGACGGAAACAGTCGAAGTGAGCGGGTCAGGTCGACTTTATTTTATTGCACCTGTGATAAGCTAAGCTGTCGCTTGTGCATGTCAATTGTGGGCGCACTTGTATATAAACAACTTTTTCGCAGTATTGCAGCAGCGGGTCGCGTGATGAAGTCATCACCTTTTGGCTACCGCTTGCATTTCTCGTGCCGTGAGTAAACGCAGTCTCTTTCACTCTCGGAGTCGAAGCTTTCACTTCCCACTGCATCAGGTGAAAATTCTGACCAAGCGGGAAATTTAAGGATTTTGGCGCCAGCTCGCACTGCTTGTCGAAATTGTGACAATGCTAATTATAACGAGCTGAGTAAGTTGGTATCCCAAATATTTCCTCGATAGTGGCTTGATTGATGGGAAAAATTAACAAAGCGTGTGTGTGGCGAAGCGTATTCTGAGCACAGTGCTCTGCCACTAGCTCCCGGGAAAAATTTCCAACGTGGAGCAGCAACCGCAGCCGCAAAGGTGAAATGAAATACAAACGGCCAGCCAATCGGTGTAATAAAATAAAATCGTACGCTCGCCGCTTGTCAGTCATCTCATATAGTTCAGAAACACTAAAAGAAACCGGCCAAACCGGTTTTTCTACCTTCGCTTCCAGTTCAGTGGAGGACAGCTCCAGTTCGCTGGCGTGCAAAACTGTTTTTAATCGCATAACACAGTTTTGCTAGTCTCTTTTTATCATCGCCTTGTAGTTTTGCTCCCATCTGAGTTTTGCCCGCACCATGCCACCGGCTAAATAGAGTAACCGGAGCGCGGACGAGACGGGGCATAGACGACATCGTTTCATCTTCGACGACTCGATTTGAATTATTTATGGGAGAGGTAGCATTCGTCGTTGCCGTCGCGAGGGTCTGTGTTCAGCGGAAGACGCACTTTTCTCTTTTTAGATTTTTATTTTAGGTTACATTAGATGGACAAAGTGCTTTGACTTTTTCCTCTGCAACCAGGCCGTGGAAAACCGCTTTCGTTTTTTACCCTTTTTTTTGGAATTGGCGACAGCTGCTGTTTTCTGATGGTCATGTAGGTTTGTGCAATTATGGATCGAGGGCAGGCAAAGTATAAAACATAATTTCAGCTCAATATCATGCTCGTTATCCCGTCAGAAATAGTTTGCGATAAATCATTAGATGGGTTTTAAATTTCTGTAATGCACGCATTCATCCATTCGTACTACCATATATGGGATACCAGTAATCTGTTTAAAATTTTCTATTTATAATACATTTTCTAAAATTTAAATTTTTTCTATCCGCTTAGAATCTCTTAAATTTTATTCATCTCAGAATGCACACTGGAAGGTAGAATTATCAAAAAGAAAAACAAGACATTTTTCCTTTTCATCTTTTGTTCTAAGTTCACTGTCATTTAAAGAAATTAACTTCAACCTGAGACAGAGATTGCAGTTGACCAGTAATTTTGTTATCGCAAAAATTATTTTTTTATACGACATACCTAAATATTAGCTATTTTTATATTTTTTTCCTTTACTTGTGTTGTTTGACCTTACTTTTGGGCCAAATTTCATGGTTCTAGGTCAACAAGAAGTACCCTATAGGTTTTGATTTATTTCCGAGTGTCAAAATATGCGGTAATAACCCTTTTTTTTGATTGCGTTGACGTAGAGGCTTGTTTTTTTTACAGAACCTAGGGACTGTAGACTTAAGTGTTTGATATTAATTTCAACTTGATACCTCCACGCGTTTCTTAGAAAAAGGGTCTTGACAGACAGATAGACGGACATCGAAGTGATCCTATAAAGGTTTTTTTTCTTCCTTTTGAGATATGAAACGTTACTTATTCCTCATTAAAACTTTGTTTTTTTTCAACAAAAAATGTTCTACAAAACATGACTATAATATGCAAATCTAAACAAGACATGAAAAATTGAAGAATCCTTTGTATTCAGTATCGCATTGCTTTGACCTCCAGCAACAACAGCCACTGCCTAAAACTTCAGTATAGTATTCAACAATATATAATTTTTTGAGTAATAAATTTACAGAAGTTTATAATTCAACTTATGGCTTAATACGATTCTTGACACCTGTGCAGGCCAAAATAAAAATAATCAAATTTCACATCTTTCAAATGTTTTTGTTTTGCAGAAAGCCTCCGAAGAAATACACAATTTTTCCCCGTTTGCTTGTTGATAACAGTGCTGCTAAAAAAAGATGTACAGGATCTCTTAATTAAGCAGTATGATTAGGCATGGCATGAATTACTCGAATTAACTTGGTACTAAAATATTTTTAGGATTTATACAGAAACTACTGTTAGATCAGAAGGATATCAAAAAGAGGAAAACAAGTTTTTTTTTGTTTGAAATCTAACTTTAGGCAAAATAGCTGTCAAAAATTAACTGAACATTCAAAATAGCCGAGCTTGTCAGTATAACTGAGAGACATGAGTACTAACATAACTCCACAAAAAAAATCGAAAATCGAATATACGTAGCCCGCGGAAATTCGAAATTCGAAATTCGCGATACTTTTTGAACAGACCTTGTATAGTTATAGGTTTTCCGGAGATTCTGGAAAAATTTTTATCATGTAGATAGACACTTTGAAAAGGTATTGCTTATTTAGGAGGTTATATTCGTTTGAAATTTTTTGTATGCATAATCATATAGAAGAATGTTTTAAAAATACTTTAATGCAAGTTCCAAATTACCTGTATAAGGAAAGTCAAACTTTTAAGACAATTTTCTCCAAATTAAGTTTCCAAATATGCATATGTGCATATACATATCATATATACGTATATATTAATAACTCAAAAACGGTTAAGTTGATTGATTTCAAATTTTGTGCATAACTGCACAATAAGATTCTGTCAATGTCAATCTCTAGGGCAAAGCGGTCTGAATCTTCAAATAAGTTCAAAGCATTTGCAACTGCTTCCCACTAATTTGTTTTATATATGAAGTGTCAGTCCTGAGGTAAGAGTGCTAGAGGAAAAATAGTTTCGTTACGCCAGAGGTGATTTCATAGTGCAAAGGGTTAATATGTATAACAATAAAGTAGGCCTTTAACGGAAAACATTTTATGGTTGAATAGAAACTCACATATGCCCGAATTTTTACTTTTGCATGTTTGGATTGACTTTGAGGAAATATTGATACAACATATCCCCCATCCCCAACATATCCCATATTCCCACTCTTGGCGCAGCATTTTATGTCTATCGGGTTTAAATTCGGTAAGTAGAGAGACTATTCCACAAGTGCGATGTAATCTGGAAAATGGATATTGCACCACTCTTCAATATATTTTGTTCTGTAGGCCGTTGCAGAATTTTGCTGAAATATTCATTCCTTTTCGCCGAAGTGTTGCTGGGTCTACAGAAATACCACGGCCTTCAAATGTCGCGTTGGTACACTTCTTTATTGAGTGTGGCAAGTAGATTAAAAAGAAACTGAAGGTGTTTTTTTACTGATGCACAATTCCGCCCCACACCATAACAGAATGGAATTTTTGGAGGTGTAGGATAATGGACCTCGGAGTCTTTGCGGACCAGATTATATCATTTTGATGATTGTGGGCTTGTTCCAAAATGAACAAATTTTTACCACTCCAGAAAACGTTCCCAGCGAAAACCTGCGGCCCACGAACTATTAGTAGACGGTTAGGACTCTCCATCTATGTTGAGAATGGCGCCTCTTCAAAATTGATTTAATATACTATTAACAAGAAAACAAACGCACATTCTACATGGTGAAATTTTTTAATTTTGTTTGTTTAACCAAAATATTTCTAAAAATTCTTCTCTTCGTTATTTTACGGCAGCCTGTAAAAAAGAAAAGGCGTTCTAATTGCTGAAGGCATTAACCGTGAATAGGCTGCAATTCCCGATTAATTTGATTTGATTAATTTAATAATCACATAAAATATTTCCTTTAGATTAATCTACATTTAATCGGTTATTTTGAATATAATCAGTTCTTATAAGGACATACAGATGTAAGGCAGATGAATAAGATTAGTATTAATCACCTGATTGTGTGCGTAAACATAAAACTTAACAATTTGTGTTGATTTTGAACTGAATTAAACAAAAAAAGGATAAGTAATCTATTAGATTTGTGTGATTATACCACTGCTCTAGTGGCCATGATCTGATTTTTTTGCGGCACAAGAATTGCGATTCGATTAGTCGAATGGCCAATTAATCGATTATTCTAAAATTGTCATCCCTTAGGTTTCTAAGATCTAAAAGAACGTCTGCTAGAACCTTCGAATTAATTTGCCATACCTTACACCTTTCCTTTTTAATTCGAATTCCTTTCTGCTGTCGGTAAATTTGTAATATTTATTTCAATTCAGCTCTATGAGTCCATCTAGGCAAATAACAAAACAATGCCGCATCAACATGATCTGAACTTCTAAAAAAGGAAAGGAGAAGCACTTACGACGACAGCATAGCAAGGGGAAATAAGAGACGAGCGAAATGAAGGATGAGGACAGGATTTACCCAGCCAGGGAAAATGACAAGGGTGATTCGTTACATAAAAACCTTCTAAAACGAGAGCCCTAAAAGACGTTATAGGCACGTATATACTCAAAGCAAAAAAAAGTTGCCCAAGGACGCTGAATGCTCCTTTCATCCTTTCCGTCTTATTCTGTCGAGTGCTGGCGGAGGAAAACAAAAGGGGCCACCAGGCTCCGTGGACTGAGCGGTATAAAATTTTTGAATGCAAAGCAAAGTCTCGAGCATGTAGTTAAGAAGAGTTAGGAAGAGGGCAGTTAGCAAAAGAGAAACGTAGTTAACCTCAAACACGATCGTGAACAAAGAAGCTGGATTGTAGCAGGAGGAAGATAAAGCGAATTACCTAATCCATCCGGCCAGACAAGATAGGGATGACTCGGATTGAAGCCGATGTGGGGGAGAGACGCAGACGGATTCGAATCGTTCTTGCCAGTTTTACTGTTTCCCATTCACAGCGGATGGAGCAGAGGAAAATGATACTGGCGGCAAAGGATAGATCCACACCAGTAGCACCACTAGGTGAAAAGGAGGTCACTGAACTGAGCCCCCAGACCCAGCTCTTTCGTTCCATTGGGACGACAGCGGCGGGCGTACCGTTCGCTTGGGAGCAAAGGCAATCCATAAATTTCGATTCCTTTGTTTTCTTGTTTCTTTCAGCCTCAGTCCGGGTAATATTTATGCCGAAACGATCGAGACGGGAATATTTAATTGTGCTCGCCGAGCTCGTCTGTAATCGGGCTATGCTGCCCCCACGTCCGGAGGTGACTGCGAAGGCGGTGTTCCTTTAACTTTTTTTGTAATTAGGGAGAAACTAGGCGGAAAATTGTAATTAACGTATACCACAAGCTAGAGAAATTTGCGAATTGAGAAAAAGATTAGGTCTAGAAAAATGCTTGGTATACATATTAAGCGGTAAAATCCGCCCACATTCCTCACAAACACAGCTTGGTTGCAAATTCACACGCTGTACACGTCACACGGTACGTGTGGAGTTTTTATTTCAACTCACTTTGGTGGTTTTTGTACAATGTAAAAATTCTAAGAACTTCTTGGAGGGCCTTTAGAGGCACTAGTTTTGAATATAAACTTCATTTTTATGTAACACATAAAAGGAATTTAAGAAAAGCAATGAACAAACTCAGAAATCTAGAAAATCGTAGTAACTAAAAACGTAAATTTTTTAATAAAGCAATAAGAATTAGTGTCAAAACAGAAAGAGGTATTTATGACTTAAACATTGCGGGCCTGCGTTATGCTTTTATTATTGTTGCTTTTGTAAATATTTTAGTTTCACAGAGATTCGTTAAAACTTACTTTAAATACTCTAACAGCTGTAAGTTCATAATTGAGGTGTGCCTTTTCAAAAGGACTTATTTCCCCTTTTACAATTATTTAATTTTTTAATACCGGAGGAAACGTTGATTTGATGAAGAAAACAGGAAGGCCGTGCATAGCTAGTTTAAGGGACATGAAAGAAGTTGTAGAACTGTAGTGCTTGCGTTTTCAAAGAGGCAAAGGAAAAACCACATCTTACCGTAAAGCAAAAGAAAAAACGTTTAGAGTGGGCCAAGTCACACTCCCAGGCAATGGAAATCTGTTATATGGAGCGATGAATCGAAATTTTTCGCGTGTGTTGAAGATAATGGGAAAATAGTTATTCGCATTTCGGATGAGCAATTTAATAAAGACTGCTTGAAAAGAACTGTAAAATTCCCGGCATCAATAATGCTATGGTGATGTATGTCTGGTCAAGGCGTAGGTCAACTATGCATTGTAAATGGTACAATAAACGCGGCAAAATATCAAAATATACTAGAAAAGGAACTCCTTCCTTCTATTAAAAACTGGAGTCCGCTGAAGGAGAATATATTTTCCAACAGAACGGAGCTCCCTGCCACACAGCAAGGTCCACAATATCTTGGATCAGGGCTCATGACATTCCTTTACTGGAATGGCCGTCTAATAGTCCTGATTTCTATCCAATAGAGTCTCTTTGGGAAAAATGAAGAAAAGACTCAAAAAATTCCCGGCCAGAAACCTTGAAGAACTTCATTCATTAATCACTACTGTTTGGGAATCCATAACACAAGAGGAATGTGAAAATTTAGTGGCAACTATGCGTCGAAGGATAAATGACGTGTAAAGAACAAAGGTGATGTCACCAAATGGTAATAGAGTGAATAAAAACAACTTAGACCAACTATTCGGCACTCAATTTAGGGTAGACCAACTATTTTGCATGGTTACTCAATAATGTAAAATAAAGTTATTACTAATTTGTTATTTGAAAAATAAATGGTTAGTTATAAAATAGACTGTTAAAATTTGTCACTAGACCAAATATTTTGCATTTGGGTAGTATATACTTAAGAAAAGCATTAAAATACGTCTCAAAACTGCTTGTTTAGACCAACTTGTATAAACACAATATTACGTTATTAATATTACAAAAATACTGCAATTTTTTTACCATACTTAACAGTTTTATTGAATTTCGCAAAAAAATTGTATGGTGTAATTAAGTCCTTTTGAAAATACACTCAATTTAACACTGAAAACCGACTAATTTCCATTATCATTCTTTGATAATGAACTTTTTAGAATTTTGTTAGCGAGAATGAAAATGTAGTTGTAAACGTTTATACAAACTTTATTCTTGGTGATAGAGAAAAACGACACTGAACATTCTTCGACCTTGTCCCTATAACTGTATAAGAACTTAGGGCTTAAAAGCCTTAAAAAATACAAAGTAATTTTCACTTTTTAACAGTTCACTGTTATTTATAGGTACAATATTATAAGAGTTTACTAGATATTTGAAGTTGACGCAGAAACTAAATTAACTAATCGACTCAAGGATGATTTTCTTTAATATTGGATTTATATCATCCTAGTTTTCTCGCCGACTTCCAAGATCTAGTAAAAACTTTTAATATTATATACAACAGTAGGTTGTACATAATATTAAGGACTATTACGAAAACTGGTTCGACAGGTTTTGACGTTCGACACAGCTAGAATTTAGATGTAGTGCAAATTTTATTTGACTGAGTTGAATTCTACTACAATTGTACAGCCAAAACTAGCAAAACAAATTATAGAAATAAAATAATCATGTATGTTATTTCAAATAGCTTTCTTACTGAAAATAAGCAATCAACAAAAATTAAAAAGAGTTATTTGCTGAATATACTTATGACGAAAAACAAGGATCAGAAAATGGCAATATCAAGTTTAATTGCATTATAATATAATACTTATTATCATACTACTGATTTTAAAAATAGTGTTTTCCATTGTATATTAATGTAATCTTTCTAAATCTAAAATATGCACGTGGGAATCACTTTTATCTCTTAATCGCCTTACGACAGGCTAGTTGTCTTGTTCATCACATAAACTGCATATTGCTTATACTATTTAATTTCAAACTACTACTAAATTCAGTTTCAGAGTTAAATTTTTACGTGTGCTGAATCTGTAAATACCATCGTTTCTGTTACTTAAATTGCACGACCCCAAAGAGTTTTTGATTCGACTTAAATAATAGACCATGAATAAGGTTGTTTAACATTTATAAGACACCACCCAAGAATATATAATATATAAAAAAATATACGGACAAATAAGTTGGTTAAAATTTAATAAGAATAAATTTTCTTTGACAGATTGAGTATTGTTATTTTTATAAAAGTAGTAAAAAGAACGGAATGTATAAGAAGTCAATTTAAGGGGTAACATCACTTTGAAATTATTGAAAACAGATAATTTTAAACACCCACATAATTTTTTAAGTAAATAAACAAACTAAAAAATAAATTGGGAATTACTTAAGTAAATTTAACATAATTTAAATTTCATTTGTTAAAATTTACTTCAATTAAAACATTACGAGCAGATAGCTCTTTTTGCTTAATTTTTAAAAGAAAAATATTTAAAACTTCATTCCTGATGAAATTTCAAATCAATTCTGTTGAAAATGAATCCTATTAAAATTCAACATTCTAAATTTTTGTTATACGTAATCAAAACTCAAACGAGTGAGGCATTAAAACAGAATTCTTATTGACTGCCAATTATGTGCCCAAGCAAAAAGGAAGTTTTTCTGTCGCTGTAGCTAGAAAAATACGGCTTTCAAATATCCTCCTTTAAAATTCAAATCATTTTGTTTTAAAAATAATCGCATTTTGCATTGCTTTAAATTTAAATTTTCACTTATTATTAATTATAATATTAAATAAACATCGTCTCACATTATACTTCATTATAGTGTCAAAGCTAATCAAATAGTGAAAGATTTCACTATGCTTGATTATCAAGATTTTTTCTAAACATAGCTGAACATGGAATGCTGTTTAACTAATTATTAAAATTTACGGAGGAAAAGTATCAAGAAATATATTGCGTCAGCAACTAAATATTTCTTAATTGATCATTTCATACCATAAAAAACCTATTGAGTATAGCAAAATAGCAAAAATATACTAAATGCGCCACATTAGCGGATAGATGGTGCAAAACCATAGAGGGTCCTTAACTTCACTCGAAAGCTTAATGAAGTAGTCATTACTTCATTATGAAGTAATTTTACTTCCATTTTACTTCAGAATGAACTATAGGGTGTCGATGGATGACAAAGTTGCCTATTTAAATTTAGTGCAATAATTGCAGGTAATTAATTACCTTCATAAAATTTACAATAATTTTCTTCTTTTAACACGTTCGCGGACGCTAAAAATCTCAGGGAGCTGCAAAAATAGACAGGCAATTATTTTTGAAACTGCTTGTACTCTCCGAAATCTGATTAGACAAATATTATAAGAGTAGTCAAAATATCATATTTTAACCGTTATATACAATGAATGTTATAGCATCTACGACGATATAGGTAAAATTTTTCGACTAGGTTGTATAAAATTAAATTAATAAAAATTGGCTTTAAAATTTGAATGCTATAGCATTCACGTCATTTTACATCACTATGAAAATGAATGCTATAGCATTAGCGTCCGCGAACGTGTTAATGTGATTTTCAAACGTGCGTGTAACATAAAAAATTCAATTTCAACTGATTGACTTCAAATTACGTAAAAAATGTTGCTTCTTATTATCTAAGGAAACAGGTAGAGGTTTTGGACAAAAATATTACCTTGGGTATGAAATTTGTTATATCTAATTTTTAGTCACAATGACAACAATTTGAACAGAAAATAAATTTAACAGATTTTTGCTTTAAGATACAACCGGTTTTTGGAAACCCTGCACATTGTTTTGGCTTCTGCGACAACTGTTAAACGTAACATTAAACAAAAAAATAATGATAATTTTGTATACATACACTTGTTGTTAAAAAAAACCGCAATACGCAAATAATACACATAATTGAACCAGGTAGGTTAAAGAAGGGACGCAATAATGGAAATTGCTTTTGTGGGGGTATAAAAGCAACCCTTTCGGTGAAAGGATATTCAGTTAAAGTAGCGATAACGATAAAGTGAATTGACCGATAAGTAAGGAAATAGTTGTTTCGGGACGAAAAATTCAAAATTTTGACTTTGGCAGATCAAAGTCGGTCGTATCATCAGACAGTGGCTGAAAAAGGGTGCAGCCATTCAATCACAGCTCGATTGATGAAGAAAAATTAGAACTTGGACCCTCTGGAGAGAACGAAAGGATTTGAAAAGAAAAAAAACGGGAGACAGATTCATAGACAGACAAATCATTACGATGGATATGCTTGAAGGATCACTTTAAAAGAAGGATTATCATCAAGTCAATCTTAGCGCCAAAACAATCCGTAGAAGGTTACGAAAGATACGACTATGGAAGACGACGAAGAAGAAAATGAAGGTGGCTCGTTTAGCATCAGCGAAGAAGTACGAAATTTGGATGAAGACTAGTGACTTGTGATTTGGTTTCACGAAACCAAATCAAATTTGTTATGTGCCATATTACCAATTTCGTTTATGCAACAATTAATGCTCAGAAGTATGGGCAAGTCATAAGAGAATTTGTTGTATCAGCCAAACGAGCATTATCGTTTCGTTTACTGACGAAGTAATTTTCCAAGATAATTTTGCGCCTTGCTATGGTGCCAATTCGGTAAGGATAGTATGGTATAAGAATTGCCAAACTAATTTATGCTCTTATGTTTTTTTTCAGATCTAGCAAGTATTTTCTGAATTCTCAATTTTTAGAATTCAGAGAGTAGACTGGTCAGAAAATTCGCCCAATTTGAATCGCATCGAGCTTCTGTGGCATGTAATGAAACGTAAAGTAGTAGATCATAAACTGAAGAGCAAAAGAAAGTAGGCATTGCAGCCAAAAAAAGAGGCACGCGAACACTGTACATACAATGGGAATTATGTGTAAGTTATGCTTAAATAAAACCAACCAAACCAAACCAAATTATCCGTAAATTTCGTAAGAAATGTAGTAAACAAGTAAATAATAGTAAAGCATGAACGTTGAGAGAATAATTATTATTTTTTTGTTATTTATCTATGTAGCTTATATTAAGCGAAATAAACATTAACTTTTTTATTCAATTCTTCTTACAAAAAAAAAAAAGACAGTATGCAGGTGAAATGCTAAACTGTTAATAAGTTCGTATTGATTATTATGGCAAGAATCATTCCATTAAAAAAACGCATACCTTTTTATTTAATTTTATGATATACATTTTAAGTGGTGCAGTCAAAAAGAGTAAATGTTCCTTCATTTTGTCATTTAGGTACTTTAAAAATATTTTCAAAAACTACCTTTTTTTTAGTAATGTTGAATGAAGTTGTGTTACTTCTTTACGTACGTGTATGCGTACACATATGTGGTATTGCAATTATAAGGTATTTTGTGTTGATAATGGAAATATTTAATTATTTATTTGCTTAATAAAAGCTGCATAGATAAATAACAACAAACAATAACAATAAAAACTAAATTAATAATAACCTACTATGACTAGATTAGGGGGCCTTGAGGCTGAATGGTTCATTGGAGGGTTGGGTTGGGCAAGTAAAGGGCAAGATAAAGAGAGGTTTTGGTAAGATGGAAATCAAAGGCGACAGAGTTGGTGACCATCCGCAGTATCCTGGTAAAGGGTTCGAAGTGACCATAGTTTGTACGATGATTTCCACGGCGAAAGGTAGGGAAAGATCTAACGTTACAGGACTTAACGTTAAGGGAGATGCTGTAAGCTCCCTATTGCATATGATATCGAGATCGCGAAGGGAACGGAAATGGAGCTCATTATCGCATATCATATCGAGATCGCGAAGGGAAGTGACAGAAGGAATGGGTTCGCTAGAGAGGACATAGGATCTGGGAAAAGAGGAGGTACGCTTAGGGGAAAAGGTGATCGTTTGACATTTAGAAATATCGAGGTCAAGAATGTTTTTGTACCCCAGGTGTAAAAGTTGTTTAGGTCGTATTGAAGGAGAAACGAGTCAATTTTTTGAAAATTTTCATATCGCATAAATTAGAATTTCAGAGTGATTAATTATGTTCTCAATATCGTTGATGGACAATATGAAAATTAAAGGACCAAGGTAATTGCCTTGAGGGACACCGGAATGGGATGTAAAGCGGTTGGAAATTGAGAAGTCAAAACGAACTTTGAAGAGATCAACATCGGATTCTGCGAGGAGAGAAGAATGCCATCATTTCTCTTAATGATGAATGAATTAATTAAAGTAACGTTAATCACAATAATGAAGCAAAGCATACAACATTACTTGCCAAAGTTCTAAAAATCTCTATTTATATATCTAGTTGAAAACGAATAAATCTGTCATATTCTTACGTAATTTTTTAAGAAAAATTTGTAGCGTAACTTTACTATTACTGTAGAAGATAATAAATTTCCTATTGCAATAAATATAATCGAATTTACTCTTCTATTCAATTAATCGAAAATATTTTCGAATACAATATAAGGTGAAAAAAGTAAATAAGTATCAGCATATTTGGGCACATTATGCAAACTAGTCGAAAAAACGACAGGTCAGCACAAAGCCAGTTTCTCAGGGAATTATCAAATAGCTACTGCTGCAACCCGCAATGATGGACCAATTAAACAAGGCTAGTTTAGCTGAGCTGACGAGTATAAAAAAAATTGCGACAATTGCATAAGTGTATAGTCAGGGAATTCTTGCTCACCCGTGTCGACTCTAGCGGGAAAAACAACATAACCAAAACTGCAAGAAAATAAAAGGAAGAAAAGAGCAAATTGTCTAAGAAAGCTGCTGTCGGCAAACGGTGAACTAGAAAACCGGATTGCGCTACGTCTCTCGGTTCGGCTTGAGGGGAATCTTGATCTTAAGTGAAGCCATTTCACTGGTACCATAAGATCGTAGCTTACGTGGCCGCGGTATCGATCATTTTGTCTGATTCTGATGCAGCCGAACCGGGCTAAATGATTGATCCGTCGGTCGCGTGAGCTGCGATCCCACCGAACCAGCGAAAAAACAAGTCTTGACGCGTTTTCCTCAATTATTGGCACATTTTCCGTGCAAAGTGTACGCACCGTGCAAGCAGCTTTGCCAAGGGTGGAGGACATGCCCCAAAGAGCTAATAGCCGCATTGCTGATACTCGCAAATATTGCTCCAATAATTACAGAGCTCGCCCCGCATTCTGCTCATCCTTTTTCCGTCACTTTTTACTCAATATCTCATCTGGTCGCGTTATACCAATAAGTTCAATAAGTTTTATCGTTCGATAAGAAAAATACGATATAATATAATACAATCTCCTTGAACTTTAATACACTTGTTCCAGGAAACTTCTAATTTATGGATTCCATCCGTGAAGTGAGAATTCGGAAGACTGCCGAAATACGCTTCCACGGCTGCTCTCCGTTCGATTCGTTTTCCACGTATGAATTTTTTGAAATGTGAGAACAGCCAGAAGTCAGAGGGAGCCAAGTCTGGCTAATAGGGTGGTTCGCGATGGTTTTTTGATCTGTGTGAGGGGATACGTTATCTTGATGAAAAAGGTTTTTTCCTTTTATAAACCAGGTCCTTTCTCACGAATTTTTACATCCAGCTAGTCGAAAAGTTTACAGTAATAATCTGCGTTTATTATTTTACCAGTTTCGAGGTAATCGGCAAACAAAATTGGCTGATTTCATTTCGCTTTACAGACGAACTAACGGGTGGGTGTATGATGATATGAGCACTCTTTAACCTCTTGTTTTGATTCAGGATTGTGATGGTAGATCCAAGTCTGATTTACAGTGATAAAACGACACACAAAATCCTTTTGCAGATATCTTTCTGTTATCTGTTATGCGCCCATTTTGAAGATATCTTTCTGTTATCTAAACCTTCGGCCAAAATATTTCTCACACTGCCGACGTAGAGCTTCTACTAAATCTTTTTCAGTTAACGATCTTGCATAATCTTATCTTGTATTTTTACTATGTGTTCTAGTCTTGATGCACTTTCTAGACGTCCTTCACGTGAATCGTCTTCAAATGCGCCAACCAATCTTCTACTGTTCAAATTGAAGTTGTAGAGTACTTATACACTTTTCACAATCGTTCATGATTTTTTGTTGTGCTACACCTTCCAAAAATAAGAATTTTATTACTGCACAATATTCAAATTTTTCCATTGTACAAAACTACTGTAACACGTCAACTTGGAACAGCTGCAAATGTACGAATGAGTTAAGAGATCTGCAAGAAACTTCACGTGTTCATAAAAAAGTAGTATCAAGTGAACGTGGTCAACGGGATGGCAATTATCGTGGTCGGGTTACTTTGTTGCTGTTAAATTACGAACGATCTGGTAATGCTCCTAATAGGCCACAGAAAACTCTGGGCAGGGAATGTACGTCACTTCCACCCATCCTTTATGTGGTGCCCATAAATTTGAAAGGCACTGACACGGAAGAGATTGTACGCCGCTCACTGCTTTTTCGAGGAGACATGACTGAAGGTGCGGGGATGGAGCAAAATGAATTTTAAGTTGCTGAAATTGTAATCTTCTGCAAGTAAAAGAGAATACCGGTGATGTCGATGGCGGCAATTCCGAGACGATAACAAGATGCAAATTGAAAATTCGAAGAAGATAGTTCTCGTACAGGGATTGTACTTAATTGTGCCAGCTGAGAGGATAACTTTTGTAGAGGGAAAATTACTAAAATAATTGTTAAAGCGGGACAAACTGCAACGTACAAGCTTAACTTGGAGAAACAGAAACAATTGGGATGATGCAGCGATTGTTTTTCGCGAACTTGTTGAAGCGAATGTTTTGCCTAGCTTCCACTTATGGGGATCTGCGAAACTTTATGTTTAGTTTAGGCGTCGATGAACTTTAAGCAACTGAAGAATGCCCAAGGAAATTATTTGAATCAACAAAAAAGATAATTAAGAAAATTAAATTTATGGATTTATATAAATTTATTATGGATTTAATTGAATAATAAAAACGGAGGGACTCTGAAATTTTGCCAATGATTCAAAGAAATATTGTTAAAAACAAAATACTTTCGTATTTCAAATTTAACACGTTCGCGGAGGGTAGAACTTTCACGTCATCTAGCTGCATTCTAAAAATGAATACTTTAACATTCACGTCTGCGAACGTAATAAGAAAGACGGATTATCACAGACTAATAAATCTTCTACATTATAAACTATATGAAGTGGACACATTTTATAGGGCAAAGTCACCTGAACCTCTAAAAACTTTCCTTCGACTCGTATTGTAAAAGACGTAAAGATGGGGTAAAAACTGAAGCTGATATTCAAAAATGAGTTTCACCCACAATTATCCTAAGAAGTTATTCGCGATACATTTTTTTGTCATCCAACTGAACAGGAAAGACGAGCCCTAGGCCACATACGACCACATACAAGAAGTTAGTTTACGGCTTTAGAATATAAAAAGTTTTGCTAGGTTCATATGCAGTAATACTGATAAATTGTGAAAAATAATGGTTTTTGCATTTTTGCAGGGGTTGAGAAGGTGGAGGATGAAAGTCATTATTGTTGTTGAATTACCCTACCCCCAAAAACGGATTAAGTTTGCAGCGAAACTAATTCCGGTGAATTCGGCTTTTAAAGTACTTACACCTAAAATTTTCGCCTAGGTAGATTGGCGGACCATTTACACTAGGAGTTAAATGCAGTTCAAAATCATGTTTTTTTTAGGAAAATATCCAAAACCTAAAATTGTGGACTCTTGTTGTAATCAAGAACAACGAAAATTTAACATACTTAATATTATTCACAATAAAACAGTAAATTATTTTTTTGTTATAAAGTCAAAGTTAAGATTTATCCGTTTCGATTACGATAATTTTCTATATTAAATTATCGTCCCGTCCGAACATTACTGTCTTTAAGTCTTTCTCTATCTTCAATACTTTACTCTTACTGAATTTTTTTTTTTTTAAATAGATTTAAAAATATTAATGCCTTCAGCGAATTCGTAAAAAGCTGCAAATATTGAGATATAATTAAAAACTGAGCGAAACTATTTATGTATACACACAAGAGGTACGCTGCGACTGAGCAATGATATTATAAACTGAAAGAAATTTTAGTCCAAGTTGCATAGTAGTATCAAGTATCATAGTTTATATAGGTTAACGCTTTTATATATTGGCGAACTTCGAATAATAATAATATATAGTAGGAGGAGCCCTAATGTAAGGCACTCACGTTTATAGTTTTGAAAGCCATATTACTATATAGTATATGGTATATATATATAATATATATAATATATTGTATATATAAATTTCTCCTTATTCCTATGAATAAGGAGAAATTTATATATATCATATAAGGAAAATAATAAGGGGTTGTAAGCTGATTTTTATAAATGGTTTATTAAAATTCTAAAGGTGAATTATAACGAAGAATAATTAATAGATTTACACAACACACAGTAGTAGAACCGCAACAAAATGCAATCGGTTAGAAAGTGTACCTATTTAATTATGCATATATGGTAGAAACCTGAGTAAGACAGCATTGAAGGATTCATAAATACCTTGGAATATAAGATAACTTCATAAATTGCCATACTGTGCCATTGGCAAAGCAATAAATATGGATATCGAAAGTTCTACGACAAAATGCTTTCTAACAGTTGCTGAATAGGCTACACTGAATGAGTATTGGTGTTTTTTTGTCAGTACGCCATATCTCCCTTAATACTACATCAAAATTAATTATTAAGATATCATTTTAAAGATTACGTTCCCCGCTAATGACAAAAAATAAATAAAAAATTTCAAATTAATGTTTTTCTTAATATCCATTTTTGAAATATCTACTTTTTAAATGTTTTACAATGGATAATGTATAACGACTTTTTATAATGAGACCGATATTTATTACAACTTTTCAAAATAAAATACCTTTCATTAGATAATAAATACTTGCATTTACTTATTTCCATATTATTATACCATTCGGTGACTAATTACAATGCTGTGCGAAATATTGGCATAGGTCCACTTTTTTTTATTAATTAGTTTTAAATTTTTTTCTTTTGTAAAGTTAATACAAAATATGGGCAATTATGCAATTCCGATTTTTCTCAGGGTAATTTTTAATATATATATATATAATAAAAATATTTATATATATATATATAAATAAAATATATATAATATAATATTGTAAAGACTACAACTCCCAAATCCAAACTGCAGCAGGACACAACTCAGCAGCACGCCCGATGGTGTCCAAGTAACGAGTACTCCGCGATAATAACCCCATTCCCGAATCTTGCCTAACCTTTTATACCTCTAACCTGGTCGTAACTAAATCCTTTGGCACCTAAACTATGCGCATGCTAGGACATGTTCAAATAAGAAGGTGCTTGTTTCCTATTTTATTCATTGCATATGTGCGAAGGACGTTATGGCCATGCACAGGGAACCTATGCTTCCCTTCTTAGAATTGCACAAAATGTGATTCGTACTTGTCAAAAGGGGTTCAGTTATTGTTTTTCCCTTTCAGCACTTAATTACGAACAAAATTGTTTGTGTCGATCCGTCTGAGTTATTTATTACCACAGACATTCGACGCTATTTCCAGATTATCATACTGCTGCTCATCCTTATAAACACCCGTGCTGCTGAGAAGATATGCTACAATCTTTAATTTACTTATTTAAGACCAAGCGGGATTTCCCTGTTTTTTCCGTGGCCCTTAAAATATATTTTTTTTTATCTATTTACTTTTACTTATATAATTATTTGAACAAATGTAAATGTCTAGAGCAGAATTAGTGTGAAATTATCAAATTTTGCGGTTCACGGAATTTTCATGCAGAATAACACAAAAGTAATTCTGAAAAGCTGTCAGCAAATGTTTGTCAAAGAAATTTAATTGCCCCAGATAACAATCTAATTTCAGTGGATCAATTGAAAACAAACTAAATGCCTATTAAAGGTCATTACCTTGTATTTGTCCCGCAATTTTATTTCAGGTAAAGCAAGTTCTCCATAACCGAGTAATTATGCGACATTTATGTCTGGTCGTAAATTCAAACCTTAGTGAGACGAACACACTTCTGCTAAAGGCAAAATAAGGCTGTCAAGGGAAGGGAAACGGAGATTATAAGAGCCTTTTCCCTCTGACCTGTCAGACTATAAAATGTGAACGCAAAACGATATTGAATCCTCTCATCAGGGACAATCTTCGTCCTAAATATATCAAACAGTCCGCACACACCCTGCTTCGCATGTTCCGTCGCAATGCTCTTTCCCAAGAAGCGCCAAGTCACGGGCCGCTCTTTTCGAATATGCCAACACAAAAAGAGGACGCAGGGTGGCGGGACTTGGATGGCATCGGCGACAAAAACAACAAGGGCCGACGAAGCAAGGAGAATGGCAGTAGCAAAACAAGTCGTTAACGTTAAGCGAAACTCACATTCGAGCTCCCTCCATACCCCTTGTCCCACGAGTCTCTGTCAACTGGGGACAATACCCATTTTCTCTATAACCTATACAGACGGGACGAGACGTCTAGATATATACGGTGGATCGAAATGGTCCGGTGTAGGGATGTTGCCTGAATTTACAGAGTTCTCTCTATTCTTCAAAGGGAATCTACGGCGTTAAAATATTGAAGTCGTGCCAATAAAAAACTGAAGGTCCTCGTGCATATCCCCGCCAACCGACGAAAAAGTATTTTGTGAATGCGAAATTTTTGCGCAAGCAGGAAAAAGTGAAACGACCGAAGAAGGGAGCCCTTGCACGCTGAATGGAATGTACCAGATTAGGAGGAAATAACAAAAAAAAAAAAAAAACGGTGGGGATAAAATAAAGGGAAAGTAACCAACTGAAGGAAGGCTGCAAAGAAAGAAAAAAAAAGGCATAGTCTCACTACAGCGATTCCACTGAGATGGGAACCATCACTGTAGGACCTGCGTGTTTATGTAACCCTAACACAAAATACCAACCAACACCCGCCCTCCCGTGCGCAAAGTAGAAAGAATAACGATTTATTGTATTTCTTGTTTTCTCCCTTCTTCCTACTTTTATCTATCATCATTGTCTGCGAAGAGCTTTGAATCCTGTTTAGAGAAACCCAAGAGCCTTCTTCCCACCGTTCCATCTCCTGTATTTGTTATGTCAGACAAACTCCTGATTGTATTTTGTACCGTGCTCGAAGGTAGGTTTAACGTAAGGAGGAGGAGTTTTTAATTTTTACTCTGATTTTAATGCTATGTAGACTCTGAAGCTATTTTTAATTGATTGACGTTAAGAATATTAATGAACACTCCTTGGGAGTGAAAGGTAAACTGAGGATACGATCAGATATTTCCAGCAGAGGTTTCTTTTGCTCAACTGTCATGTGCAGAAGTTTGCACCTGGCAGATATTAAGGGTTAAGAGATTTAAGTCTTGCCGCAATTTTTACTGCAAGACGAACCATTAAACATTCTTAGAAAAAAGTGTAGATAAAGGCAAAATAAACATAAACAATATAAAATATGCATGCTATTGCTAGAAGATGTTTCAATTTAAAGCTGTTAACAAAGACTTTTATTCAAACATTCCAACAAAACCTAGCCTATCGACGGTTTGTTTGTTTGATGATTGATCATGCCTAAACGCTATTTTTGATTTTTTTTTTCTAGATGATACTACACATTCCAACTTAACACATAAACTACCTTTTCTTTGCATTAAGTCTACGGTTACACATTGGCGGATAAAAGATGGCAAATAATAATTTTAAACTTCAAAATACTCGTATTGGCATAAAATTGATGGTTTTTCGCGATGGTGATTGCGGATCCATTTTTGAAATGTGGAAATCGAAGATATCAGGTCTACCGGAAAGTTCTTTGTTTTTCATATTTTTTCAGTACAAGGCAAACCATTTTTGACAACAAAATCAAAGACAAAACACTGCGTTATTTGAATGCATACAGTAGTCGAACTTTATTCACTAATTGCGTCATTTAATAACGAATCCACGAATTTTTAACTGATACACCCAATATTGAAATCGCGTATAGTCACAGCCTGACAAGCTTGGGACGCCTCCATCTGAGGGTGTAGGCGTGAGACATGGAGTGCTAAGTTTTTGAATGACATTCACAACAAACCGCAAGTTATTCCACTTAGCCGCTGTTGCATAGCTGTATTTTTTTTCCAGCGTGTCATACCCGCCTTCCATACCATGTCCACTATCGAGTTTTAAAGACGCTGCTGAGTCGGCCTTAGCAAAAACAAGCGATAACATAGCAAGGCAGACAGCAATGCAACCAATAACAAAAACTCAACATAGTGACTTGTGTGATTACGTTTCTCGAAATCTGTTATTACTCAGCCGATTGCTGCAGTCCGAGGTTGCTTCTATGTTTTTGCCACTCACTCATGCATATAAACTTGCATATATTAGGTCTACCGGAAAGTTCTGTCCGATAATTTCGTTTCAAGTTTGAATATATTTGGATACGTTCGTTTGTGTTATATGTGGCTGTATATCTTTATAATTGCATTTATTATGTGACCTTCGAAATTAACTACAACAAAGATAACTCATGTCATTGATAGCGTGTCGAAATTTGTTAAAGTAAATAGTTCGAAAAATTTAAAGCAGGTGATTTCGGCTTTAGTGATAAGCCACGCTCTGGGCGGCCATTTGTGGTTGATGACGATATTTTTAAGATCATGATAGATCAAATGATGAAAAATGGATTACATATGAAACATCATAAGGAAAACTGCGTGAACCCGGCAAACATGCCTTCTTCACCTCTACACCGAGTTTGAGCCTTAAAAAGACAATACTGTGTATATGGTGGGACATGCAAGATCCAATCCATTATGAGCTTTTGAAACCCAAGAAAAAGCTAAATCGGAGAAATACAGTCAACAAATGGACGAGTTAACAAAGTACTCCAAGAAAAAAGGCTGACAATATTCAATAGGAAGGAAATCATACTGCATCAAGGTAATGCTAGGATGGGAAATTCTTTCGCATCGACCATACTCCCCACACCTTAACCATCAGATTTTCACCTATTCCTTTCTTCTTTACAAAATTATTTGATGAGAAAAAAATTAAAAAATGAAGAAAACGTTTACGTTTACAGTAGTTCTGCTGCAGTTTTTCGCATGCAAAGATTTTCTTCAAAAGTAGGTTTTATAAATTGCCATTTTGCTGGGAAGAAGTCATAAGGAACGATGGAAATTATATCGTACAATAAATCTAGTTAAAAATGTTAAAAATTGTATCATTTTCTTCTTCTTCAAAAACGGACAGAACTTTCCGGTAGACCTAATATATTTGGTCACAATTTACATGGACCAGAATGTCATCGGCCATCGGCTATTAATCTTAAAGAAAAGGATGAGAATGACAAGGACTTTCAAATTGTTTGTAATTTTTTTATTTAGAGACGAAATCAAAGGGGTCTATTATTATTTTGACAAAAACGTTTTCATTTCTAGCTATAATATAAAAGGTTACTATTGAGAGTATGCACTAATGTTAACACGTTCGTTGCCCAAGCTTTTTGTCGAAACGTATTTAGCGTCACCCAAATGGCGTATGTATGTAGTACTATATCACATCGGAAAAGTGATTTTAGTTTTCAGAATTAATGTTGCCATAGGCTTAAATGCCTATATATAAATATATATACGAGTACAAAATTATTAAAAATGGAATCTTTCGAAATTCCGGAATGCTAAGATTGGTCATATTTACCTCTTATGCACAAAATGTCGAACGTTTTAGGATTGAAATTAATAGTGGGCTGTCGACTTATCTAATGTGAGCGTAAACCTAAACGACGCCGTATTCGTATTCGCCACGTCTTACATACTTCTACAAAATTTGGTCAATTATATGCGTAGTCATGAGGTTTTCATAATATGCAAATCAACCTGTTCATACTGAACCATTCAAAAAAACTTATTCATTTTTTTGACTAATTAAGTCGTCCACCTATCGAGAAATTGAAAAAAAAATAAAAAAATTATCCTGCGAAAAGCTCTTACATCTTAATTGTTATAAAGAAAAATGATGAGCACTTAATACATATGAAAATTCCAAACAAACGTGAACGCTACACGTTTATCGAGACAAAAATGAAATACCGAAATTAGAAAATTATCCAGAATTTGTATGTAAATAAAACAAATGTTTATGACAAATTTATTTTATCTCTTTTAAAGTAATTACCATATGTAGCTACACACATACTCGCATATCAACGCTTTATCCATTCCTCAAAACATTTTCCATAAGCTGAACAAGGTATGGCTTTCAGATTTAAATTGTTTTAAAAACAAAACAAACAAAAGACCACCTTGTCTGTGTGAGGGTCGAAAAAAATTTCGATTTATTTCTTAGAAAAATCAAAATTTCGCTAATAATAATAAACAAAATTTAATTCCCTTTTGCAGATTACCTCCAATTAGGTTGTACGCAATTAAATTAGCTAAGAAATACTTGAACACCGTGACCTTCTGCTCTTTCCTTTAAGTTCATAAAGAATTTCAAGAACGTTTTAGCGAATTCACTTTAACATTCCAAACAAATCCCAAAGATTTTCGAAACAAGAGTGTGGCAAAACCCTCATTGCCATAGAAAAGCCCCTACAATGGTTTCACTGTGCTCAATTAGTATTTCTCTTTTGGGTATACTCGTTTGAATAGTCACATCGAGAAATTACCTGCTTTGTTTGTCAAATTAGTCACGGGTGGTTGTTCTACGCTTACCTGAAATTAGAAAAGAAAAATCTGCCATTAGTCAGAGGTCTTCTGATAGATCGGTGTAACATACTTTAGCTATTAACTAAATTAGGAAATAAATAACAGACGGACAGACCACGAAGAATGGCTATATAAATTTTCCTGTTTCGACAATTTTGATTCAAAACACGACCAAAGCTGACCTTGACAGAGGTTACGAAATGACGAAGCCTCACCTAACGCCGGAAAACAGTCACTGCAGTAATATGACAAAACTAAAGTGTTAAAAAAAAAGCTCGTCATAGATTCGGCTTAAGTCCAGAAGACCCCGTAGGCATCGCAACAGCATTCCCTCTAAGCATACAATTGTGTCAAATTAAAACCGCGCCAGCCACATATAATTCGCACCCGGCGAAATAATACGGACAGGTGAATCGGTGATTTGGGCCGATGGAATGCTCGTTAAGTGTCCGCCGTGTAAACACCGCGAGCACATGTAGCGCACCCAACAAAAATCGGGAGCTTCGGGCCGATCGTTTGCAGTTTGACAGACACACTGAACCGAACGAGTTGGAGAATGTTGTCGAGTCGAGATGAGGGGCAGTTATGTAACGTTCTTCACGGTGCGGTGAGCATTTTGCAAACTGCGAGGCAAGCCGGTGTCCGTGTAAGCCGCTGGTCGCGGTGTGACCAGCTGCTGCTCGATTGCGAGGTGGCTATTGACCTCTATTTTAATGGCGGCGCGTTCTATAATCGCTCGATGAGTGATGTTATTTATTGTGCAGGGTTGCCAGTTTGAAGATGTTCCCCCGTTTGTTCACGGTTTCTTTTAACCCATGAGGGGAAATATAGGAGCAGTAACATTTTAGGAGGAAATCGGGGATTTTTTCCTCAATGGATGTTCGAATTTTAAAATCAATTTCTCCAAGTAATAGACTTCGTTTTAGAATACATTTTCGGATTTATTATAGAAGGAAAGTATTTAATATGTTTAAAGTTCATCTAACGAAAACCAATAAAAACAAACTTTTTCAATATGTTTTTGGTACTATTTTCTTTTTCAAAGGATCTAAAGTGGGAAAGGTTATTCTTCTGGTAAAAAAGTAAGCAATTGCAGTAAAGTAACCGAACAGTTCACTTCTTATATGAGCTGCTTTTAACCCCTAACAGCCGCGATAGAAATTGGCAATAAAGACAATATCTTCGATTCAGTCTGTACAATAAGAAAGGAACCGCCCATTACAAAGGAAGATAAAAGATATTCCTCTCTTCCTCGTCTTTCTGTGCACGCATCCAAAAGGACCAAAGTTGTCTTATGTCGCTACTGCAAAAGCAATTAAAAATCTAAGAAGTTCGTTGTGAAGTGGATAAACCGATATTTGGAACTGAAAATTGTTGACGACCTACCTGAACGGGGGATGAAGAAAGCAACTACGAAAAATGAGGATAAAATGATGTGCAGTGCAGTGTTTGAGCGCACCCCCGCTTTGAGACTGCACGAGGCAAAGGGTCAACTGGCAAAAAAAGGGAACTCACGTCAACGTCAACACAATTAGAGAGCGTTTACGTGAGGCAAATGTAGAATACTGTGCTACGCTATCAAAACTTCTTCTTTCCTCCCATACAGAAAAAAAATTAGCAAAACGAAAGGCCTGGGTTACCGAGAATCTGGACACTAAGAAGATGGCCAAAATTTATTAGTGTGGTCTCCTAAAATCAGTGAAAAAGATGTTTGGATCCAACTATGATGTTCGGGTTTTACAAGACGATAACGATCCCAAACATCGGAGTCAACTGTGCAGGATCTGGAAAGCAGAAAATAACATAACAACTTTGGATTGGCCATCCCAATCCCCAGACGCCAATCCAATTAAAAAATTTGTGGGGTATAACTCGTTAGAAGGTCTGTGTACAATCTCAAACAGCTAACACGGGCGATTTGGAAGATATGGCGTTCGCTGTCGATGCGGAAAAACTCATCGAAAACATGCCTAAAAGATGCTAGGCTATTCTTGATAGCGGCGTTGACTACACAATTTATTAATTAATTGCGTCGTAGTATTTTCAATATACTTGTATGTAAAAAAAATTAAAAATAAATATTTCCTCTGTAAGTAAAAGCAAAAAAACATACGGATCCTTTCTTGTTAACCAGACTGTATATCGCTCATTAAATAAGAAATAAAAAAAATAAGTAAATCCCTATTGCTTATCATTTCTCTATACAGAGTGTTTCCTAATGAATTTCGTATGTGCTTCATAATGGTATATCGTATGTTGAAATAATTAGAATGAACGGTGTGACCTAGGCAAACAAAGAATTACATGGAACGAAGGAGCTTCTCAATCGTTTGGGAGTTATAGGGTAATTTATAAATTCGATTTTTTCATAGCGTGAACATCATTATTTTATTTTTATCTTTTGATCTACCCAACACGACGACATCGAACTCACACCGAAATTCATGCAATACACCTATCTTTTATTTTTATTAAATTACCCATCTTATTACAATTACAAAAAAGTTTAACATATCCAGGTAAAATAAAGGAGGAAAAACCGGTTCCTTAGAAAACTCTGACTGGTAAATCAATATTTTATTGCCTTGTAATTGGCAAATTTGTAAATAAAAAAAATTACAAGAATAAGGCCAGAAATGCTTACTTAGCGTACACAGGAACTTAGTTTTAATTATTGCGGCAGAGAAGTCATAGAAAGTTTTAATGGAATTTATTTTATTGTCATTAGCCTCTACTAGTCAATGTTCAGACCCCAGTGATCCTGGTGATCCCTTAATAATATCTGATGAAAATTTTGCAAAAAAAGAGATATTTTATAGCTGAAATACCAATCGATGAGTGTTTTTAAGCAGAAATAATTACAAAATGGAAAAATTTTTTTTGAGTCGGTAATACGCATATGTATATAATTTAAATTTACGATGTAGTCGACGGAAATGAAAGAGATGTTCTTTGAAAATATTCCCTAAACAACATGTACCTCAAAGAGGGGTGGACTTCCCAGAGGTTATGAGAAACCCCTAAAGTGTAACTTTCTGTCGACATAGAACAACCAATTATTAACATTTTGTCTAGTTTCGGAAGTGAGTGTACCTGTATTGGCAGGTGGTGGTTAGTCAACATTGCTTATGTTTTTGGAAAGGACATTGGGATAGTTGGTTTGCCATATACTATAATTTTTTGTCCGTCTAGGTCACATCTTTCATCCCACTTATTTTGGCACACGATATATGAAGTAAATATGAGAATTGATACTAGGAGTAACTTTAAACCACTAATTTCGAATCTGCTATCAAAATTTAGAAATTTTAAATGGGGGACCAAATATGAGAACGATTGTTTTTAAAATTTAAAGGATTTCAATTCCCTTAACCCTATAGATACACAAAATCATAAGTTTATTCCTTGCTCAGCCATACCTAAACGCTTGGTACGTTCGTTTTCATGTTTTGACTGGGTGTACTACATATTCCCAACTCAACATATAACAATTTTTAATGAGTATAATTTATAGGATTTCTTGTGAAAATTAATTCAAATAACTGTGTTTGGGAGGACTTTCTCCAATGTTCAAATCTCGGGAGATAATTGTCCGGAGTATGGTAAGCCTACATTAGTGCCGCTGTCGTGCCAATGAATAGTGCTTTTTCTCTCACGCGAACAACTCTTGCAGGTTACATGCATTGTAATGGGGAAATGCAGATATATTGGCTTAATTACTTTCAAGTAAAGCCATTAGCAGTGTTAGTTGGCTAACTAGGCATGAGGGAAGGGTGACTGGATGATTTGCTGCTCTGTGATGCACAACAAAAATGAAATTGTTGAGACAATACTCGTGTCAAGGTCAACCTTGCAAAAGCTTTTGACTATTTTTTGCTTAGTAAGACATTCAAAATACATCAAGTGATCGATAAATTGAGACACGCATATTCTACATGCGAAATGCATATTTTGGAAACTCTTTATTTAGATACGAACCCACCTGGAATTTCCGCTTTATCGTGTGAAGCGTTATAGTATAGATTTCATTTACTTTAAGAGAGAGTCGAATTTAAAGTCTTCCTAGCCGCAAGGCATCGGAAAAAGGGAGGGCTCCTTACATTGTAGAATATCACTTAACAATATTATTTTTACAATTTAAAGAACAAGGCGAGAACTCTGGCGCATATACGAGGTCTGTTCAAAAAGTATCGCGAATTTTGAATTTCCACGAGCTACGTATATTCGATTTTCGATTTTTTTGTGGCGTTATGTTGGTACTCACGTCCCTCACTTATGCTGACAAGCTCGGCTAGTTTGAATATTCAGTTAATTTTTGACAACTATTTTGCTTGGACGTGCTTCGGCTCGTCTTCGATTTTTGTCTATTCCAAAAAATGGATCAAAGATTCTGTATCAAATTTTGCCTGAAACCCAAATTAAGTGCACAGACGCATTTCGAATGTTGACTGTGGCATATGGTGAAGCTACCTTGGAACAAAGCAACGTTTATCGGTGGTACAAAATGTTCTCTGAGAGCCGAGAAGATGTGAACAACGAAGAGCGTTCAGCACGCCCGAGCAAGTCAACAACGGAGGAGAACGTCGAAGAAGTGAAGAAAATAGTATTGGCCAATCATCGAATCACCGTTAGAGAAGTTTCTGAGGACCTAAACATATCAATTGAAGTGCCATGAGATTCTAACCAATGATTTGGTCATGAGACGGGTCGCCGCGAAATTCGTGTCAAAATGGCTCAATTCGACCAAAAACAGCATCGCATTAACATTGCTCTGTCCGCGACGACCCAAATTTGCTCCAGAGAGTCATAACTGATGACGAATCATAGGTTTATGGTAATGACGTGAAAACCAAAATGTGATACAGATTCCTTGATCTATTTTTTTGAATAGGCAAAAATCGAAGGAGAGCCAAAACACGTCCACGCAGAATAGCTATCAAAAATTAACAGAACATTCAAAATAGCCGAGCTTGTCAACATATGTGAGGGACATAAGTACCAGCATGAAGCCAGAAAAAAATCGAAAATCGAATATACTAAACTATTTTTATACTAAGTTTAATCTTAATTCGCAAGGAAATTTTATCTAGAGAGAACACAAAATTTCGCTATTGGTACTGAATATGTATATTAACTAACTAATTTAGAAATATCAATTCATATTTTCATCATTTACAAAATTAATTGGTATAGCAGATATTGACGCATATCTTTTCAAAGTATTGTGATTTATAAAATATTACCTAAAGTTTTGAGAACGCAATAAGAAGAAATCTCCCTAAAAGAATCTTATCGTGCAAAATTGTCCTGATAGTAAGTCACGAATAAATTGAGATTTGATATTAAAGTCGCAAAAGTAGTTTAATCGTGGCGTAACAGCTCTAAATAAATTGATAAGTATAATTATTAGATCTATAATATAATATACATAATAATATTTCCTATTTCAAAAGCGAATGTGAAGCCTTCTTGTTGATGCCAAGCAGATAATTTAATGTTTTTTTCTTTTTTATCGAAAAAACGATCCAAAATACGATTCACATGTTACTACATGGCGACAATTTAAGAAGAAAAGTTTATTATTTTTGTTTCTCTCAAAGATTATTTTGGCGCTGAGAGAGCTTATTTCTAGCATAATTAATCTTGCGAAGTTTTAGCTCAAATAACAAAATTGGTAAACAAATTCTAGATTTTGTTCTTATTTGAATTTAAAATCTTTATAATCTTTATCTTCCCTCTCTTCGCAATGGGTTTTTCGAGCGATGTTAATTAGTGAAAAATATGAAGAGAATTGGCTTCCAAACACTATTATAGATCTAGATGTATACTGAAATAAAAAGTAGGGTAGGCTAAAAAAAAATCGATTTGTTTACACATTTAAAGTTTAACGTTAATAATATTTTCGAGCAATATTGGCCACATGTCATGAATACGACCAATGCCGAATTATAAGTCGAATACTAATGCCTCATACAATGTAGTTGAGAGGTATCAGATCATACGACGTTGAGAATTTACAGGATTACTTCTAAGAATCATGTTATCGACAAAATAACTCAACGGTTTAAGTCGTTGTTTGGCATGTAACACTTGCGTCGTTTTCAAAGAAACAAATAAGCACCGATGATACTCTCTAGAGTCACTTCATGAGTGGTGGTATAAAATCTATCGACAGTTAAATTGCTCTCTTAAAAGTGCATCATAATGAAGTCGTGAGCGAATCGAAGACCGATTTTCAAAGCAAAAGATAACTTTCAATCGTTTCCGAAGCGTGATTCTATTCAAAGTTATTCATCAGACCAGGTTAGGGTTAGGTTGGAGTGGCTGCCTTGAGAGGTACATTTAGGCCATTTCTGGCCCATTTTGTTACCACCTAGCGCAGAGAGACTAGATATGCGTGGGATTCGAACTCATAGTCCCATAGTCCCATAGTCCCATAGTCCCATAGTCCATAGTGTGATGGTACTCCAGCGCGCTAACAATTGAGCTATCAGAGGCTCCTTCATCAAGCTAAATCGATCATAAATATTAAAAAGAGCGATCAGAATAAATAATACTCACATCGTTATCGTTACTTGGCTTTTTTAAAGACTTAATTAATAGTATACCATTATTCGCATATATTTTTTGATTTGTCGTTCGAATAAATCTTAAAATACTGGCAGAGTCCTTCTTTTCAATAGTCTGCACCCTTCAATGAAAACTACCCTTCGAAAGTGCTGCTAGGGTAGCCTTTATGAGAGAATTCTTTATATATCGTTTCACAGAATTTTTCCAAAATTAAAATCCTCTGAAGCGTCTGCACCTTTTTTCCTTTGAGTCAGTCTCTGCTGCAACTACGACCACTAATTTGTGTAGTAACATAAAGTTGACCTCAATTTTTCACAATTAATTGACCGTAGTGAAAAAATTGCAAAAAAGAAACCGCAAAAAATCTGCACCACCGCAGGTCTTGCCAACTTACAGTATTGGGCTTCGGCATTCCATCACATCCTCATCGTTGAAACTGGACCAAGTGAGGAAGGAGCAGGCTCTGCCGTAAACCGACTTTTCCTAATCATTTCATCAATTCTAGATGTTCATAAACTCTGAAAATTTTATGCAGCGCCCCTCGACCTCTTCCAGCACATTCAAACAGTTTGCAAACTCAGAAAATGTGAAAAGTTGAAAATTTCTTGGTAGCATTGAAGATGTTAAGGGAGATTCGGTGCGGGAGGCTACCGGTTTAGAATTATTTCAGAACTTTTCCTATATTTTGCTGTGCTGTTTGCCTCCTACTCCGTTGCAGGCTTTGCACTTTAAACCTTTTCTGGGTAATTCCGAAGTTTCAACTCGACTCCTGCCTGAACAACTCTGTGAACTCGACGAGTTCTCTTTACAGGAATATATACAAACACACACACAAAAGACACTTCCCCCGACAATAGTTGGCAACACGGAAAGGAACAGAGAATGGATGAAACTTTTCGTTTTCCAAGTTTTTGGGTGAACTTTTTCTTGTGTTGTTGGCGAAATTGAGTTTTCCTAGGTTTTGTTTCAGTATTCCCCTCTCCTTAAATTATTTTTACTATAACCCAGTTCTCTGTGACAGAGGACCATGCCACCCACCGAGTTGGAGTGCGCCGAGGGTTTCCTTATATCGTAAGTTTCCCCCATAATTTTCATGCCAGATCCCTCGACACTACGCGCCCTGTGGGCGCATCGTACCCTCAAACGATGAATGTTTTTAGGAATTTATTCTAGCGCGACGGTTGTCGTTGCTGGCAAGTTTGATGACCTTGATTTGCGCCTTCTTTTCCTTTTATTTTTATTTTTCTATGTCGCTCTTTGCAACAATACTCGGTTGGTAATTCCGTGAAATTGTTTTCGCCTCTGCCAGACTGAACGGCTGTCCTAATCAGTCGAAATTTTGGCAGCATTACAACTTTCTGCTTTTCTTGTACTTTTCGTTCTAAAGAAAGACTAGCAAATCTTTTATGAATACATGCTTTTAGGGGTATGAATGCTATTTTTGCGTGCTTTTTACAAAATAATTACATGATTTAAGATTTAATTAGGTTTCGAAATCAATGAATCATTAGCTTTATACTCAAGACTTTTACGTTTTTGGAATCTATTCTCATCATTTCATAGGTAAAAATTGATGTTTTACGAACTTGTGTCAGTTATAAAACGTAATTGGGCATGCATCGATAGAATTCAATATCACAATCAATAATGAATGTAAAGCATGTCAAAGTATTGCGTCTTAGCACTTGAATGAATTGAAAAACTTTAAGATGGGCCTGGAGCTTAACATGGCTTACGCATATAATAATCAAAGTTCTAACATTATAATTAGCAACTTCAAAGGAGAATGAAACTTTTAACATCGTTAGTTAATTGAAAATGAACTTTGTTCCAAATAATAACATCAAAATTAGAGACAAAACTTCCTTTTAAACACAAATCAAACTTACTTACGTAGAATAACAATATTTTTTTAAACCTTTATCATAAAACTTCAAGAATCGTCGGCTACTATTTATTTACAGCACTATGAGGCTGAACTGACTTACGTGCTGTTTCTAGAAATTTTTAGTAGTTACCATATAACTGATTTTTAACCCTTAACTGGTATCGTGGGGTACAAATGGATCCCACCGCAAACATTAATTGTTGTCTCAAGCCAAAGGCTATGTAATAATAAGTAATACAGATTTTAAAATTTCTTAAGTTAATAAAGTTGATTTTTATATTCGAATAGGTGTATTATTTTAAAATATAAAAACTTTTACCTTCATTGATTCATAAAACACGATTTACTTGCATTTTATCTTTTGAGGCCCTTTTGGACTCTCGTTACCAACAATTAAGTCGTAATTTAAAATATCGATACCAGCTAAGGGTTAACAACAATATTTTTGTTAATTAGAAATTCTTGTTTTTCAAAGGTTGAAATGATGCGTCTTTCGAAATTCACGCGAATGCTATCAAAATGCCAATGCCATTAAATTTTGTTGGAAATTAAATTAAAATACAATTTTTGTTATTTTTAGTACTTATTTACATAAATCAGGTGGAAACATTTTTAATCAAAGGTTTTCTCACAATTTTCAACAAAACATTCTTAAGACAAGGAAAAAATCACCGGAGAAACACCATTCAGAATTTCAAAATTAAATATGTAAGGATATGCAAACGATCAACACTTTTTATCCGTCACTTTTCACCTTAAATTAACGTTTTGTAAAGAGCTTCATACAAAATCGTGAGGAGACCTCAAAATTAATTAATTCCAGAACAATTCATCTCACCTTTTAGAAGGATAAACGAAAATTTTTAATATAAAATGAAATTCTTGGTAAAGCAGCTACAATCTGTTGAACAAAAAACGAACTGTCCTTTTTCAAAGAAGATAAAACATATTTCTCTCTCTCTTTTTGTGTGATTGGAAGGACTACGACGCTAATACTAATTCATTTCACCGTCGCTTAAAACGTCACAATGCGCGCAACTTATTCAAAATGGTATGAAGCAGTTT
Organism: Philonicus albiceps; assembly: GCA_963969385.1. NCBI lineage: Eukaryota > Metazoa > Arthropoda > Insecta > Diptera > Asilidae > Philonicus > Philonicus albiceps. The sequence goes on along the minus strand of OZ017773.1, from coordinate 22,039,990 downwards.
TTCTGTGAACGCATCCAAAAGGACCAAAGTTGTCGTATGCTGCTACTGCAAAGGCAATTAAAAAATCTAAGAAGTTCGTTGTAAAGTGGGTAAACCAGTATTTGGAGCCGAAACGACGACCTACCTGAATGGGGGATGAAGAGAAAAACTACGAAAAAGGAGGATAGAATGATACTGCAGTTATATGAGCGCATCGCCGCTTTAAGACTGCGCGAGGCGAAGATTCAACTGGCAAAAAAGGCAATTCATGTCAGCATCAATAAAATCAGAGCGCGTTTACGTAAGGCAAACGTAGAATTCCGTGCTACGATATCAAAACCCCTTCTTTCCGAAGCCCATATAGAAAAACGGAAGACCTAGGCTACCGAGAATTTGGACACTAAGAAGATGGTCAAAATTCAACATCAAAATCAACTGAGTCAACTGTGCAGGATCTGGAAAGTAGAAAATAACATAATAACTCTGGATTGGCCATTCCAATCCCCAGACGTCAATCCAATTAAGAATGTTTGGGGCATAATGAAGAGCCAACTCGCTAGAAGGCCTATGTACAATCTCAAACAGCTAATGCAGGCGATTTGGAAGATATGACGTTCGCTGTCGATTAAGTATACGGAAAAACTCGTCGAAAGATGCCAGACCATTCTCGTAGTACTTTATAATATACTTATATGTAAAAAAATTAGAAATAAATATTTCCCCTGTAAGTAAAAAAAAATGAGGATCACACCTTGTTGAACAGACTGTACATGGATATTTTCATTTACAAAGATCTAAAAATATAGAATTTATAAGGGTGGAGCAGGCAGGGACGAGCCGACAGTGGAACAGCACGAACTGAAAAGGTACCTTATCTGAAATTAATAGGATTATTTAGGCTAGTCATTATGTGGGACTAATAATGATGAATACTTAGCTTACTCAAAAATAGTTCTAAATGACACTTATTGTCTTACTGATTTTACATTTAAAGCAATAAAAAAATCACCTTTTACGAAAACTCCTCAACTTATTACGAATAAATAAACATAAAACTATAATTACTTATTTTATTGTTAGATATTAACAATTTATCTATTCATTAATTGTAATTAATGAGAATAATTATTAGTCCATAATTATTTTTAAAGATAATTTAATTATATAAAATGTTTTTTTAAACGGAAAATTTAATGCCCGTCCCAATTTAATTTATTATAGCCAAATTATAATCTTCAGAAGAGTTTTGTCCCCTAATGGATTATCTCGGCTACTGCTTAATTGTTTTCTCTTTATCTTTTCACGGTAGGAATACACTGCTTTGGTCCTAATCAGGAAAGCCTGATGCTATTATACTTAGTATTTTTAACGAATCGAAAGTAATAATTTGGTCTTAAAAAAGTGCTAATCAGCGAAACCTGATACTACGAGGATTAAACATTTTTACCGGTCTAGATATCCTATTTCGTTTTACACTCGCACCGAAGTAGGAAAACCTTATGGTGCTAATATCAGCTTGTCATATTGTGAAGCTGATTGTTCCTGAGAAGGTATAGGTTTAGTAGCATGCCTAATAAACGTCATAGTAAACCCTGATGGATTCTAAGGATTTTCTGCGGTTAATTTTAATTGGGAACCATTGGGATATACCTAATTTTACTTTCTTGATAGATTGAATTAAATTCGAGCTTCAACAATAATTGCTTCAATTAAAAATAACTAAAACAAAAACACCATGCACCTCTCCAGAAAATATAACCTATAAGATACACATACGGTGTTATCAATTCACTCCTCAATAAAATTTCAATTCATCGAGTCAGCGCGTTGAGCGATCGATTTTCCATCAATTACTTCCGATTTAAATTCCAGCCGAGCATTTGCTCAATCACCTCTCACAAAGCCTGGCGGCTCACAAACTCTGATTACCCCGCAATGAGTACGTTGTAACGGCACAATTAACCTACTTTCGGGCTGCTCTCGACTGTGGCGATTACCATTATAGTAAAATCCGCTCCCCTGCCACGGGTCGCACTTCAGAGTATAAATTGCAATAACAATTGTTAGCGGGAACATAAATCATGAGAGCGCACAAGATTTATCTCTTCGAAGAAATTCTAGAAGGCTGTGACCTCCTTGAAGGTCAAATTGATAAAAGACGACTTCACGGACTTCAACATTTCAACGCGACCACAACCACAACACCACCCTCTTTGCCGTCTTCCTTAACCGCAATTATACAATTCGAAGCAGCATTCGGTGGTGTGGTGCCTGCATCATTTGCGGCGCGGGAGGCAGTCAGGCGAGTGTTGACAGTGCTACTTTGTCGTTGCCTCCCGTGCAACATACTGTGACAGCGGGAAGGCGGTCATAACTAACGCATACCACACGATACGACGCGGAGTTTTTTTCACTTTAAGCAAGGTAAGCAAGCACTGCTGAACTCGAAGGGAAATAGCAGGAGGGGACGTGTACCTGGAAAATCTTGTTTTATGTCAACAAACTTGAATTATTGGGTATTGCTGTTGTTACCCCTTTTAGCTGCGTTTTCATTTCGCGCTTTTGCAGAAAACGGAAATAATCCCCAGGGTAGGTATATAACGGGAAAATATCCAGAGAGTGGGGGTGGGCTGAGATAAAGATAGCATAGCCGTGCCTGTCAGCGCCTAATGAGTGTCCCAAGGTGGGCAGAATGAATTGTCATGAATTAATGACTTGCTGGTCTAAATAAATGGAGAAAAAGAATTACGAAATCGAGAGGGAGGCACGGACATAGACGAGTAATTCTAATGAATTATCTGCTGATTGGTAGGAGCAAATCGATCGATTTTGATTTTAACGCTCCGAGCGAGCCCCTAAAGACAGATAAATGGGCCAGCAACGTTTGTGCACTCATACTTCGGTGAACGTATTGGTTCCGATGACCCATTCCTTTAGACAATGATTTATGAGGGAGGAAAATTGATTGGAATTCTAGTTGGCATGAGCCAAATGAACATTTCGTTTTCGTCATTTTTTTCGGCCAACGAAATTGCTGTTTTCATTGCTGCTGCGAGTAGGGTACGGTAAAATAAACAAAATTATCATAAAAAAAGGACAAAAGGGGTCACATAATTATTCAGTCGATTTGATGCAAAGTTTTCATAAGACAAGTTTTAAAAAACATATGTGGGTCAATATTTGATAATCGGTCGAAAACGACTACAAAAAAAAAATATATTTTTTGTCGTATTTTATACATAATTGATGTCTAAGTAATAGAGCCAAGTTAAATCTATATAATAACTATCAAATCGATACACTTTATTCGATTTTAGGGATTTTTGAGCAATATTCATTATCGTTCTTAATTCGTTGGTATCTCATTTTCTCCAATTCTCGCTTTCTTTCTAACACTTCTTCTCGGGTTTTTTTCTTTGGAGCCATAATTATTGCACACTGAAACAAAATTACAATAAATTAATAACATTACTTACCTTGTGTTGTCATTTTCCTGCCACGGAGTCATTTTCCTGTCAAGAAAATAACAGGAGAATGACCACAGGAAAATGACAAAAATGCACATTATATTTCTCATACATTCTAATAACTAATATAACAGCAAAATCATCAGGTGATACGAATTATATCTTAATTCGTGAAAGTTTATTACAAAAAGCAGAATAATTTACTTACGATTCACCTCCTAATTGCCTCACAGGTAAATGACAAAGTGTATCAACTATACGCACGCACATGCCATAATCAGTTTGCAACGCCGAAGCAACGGCCGACACCGCGTCTCTCTTCTCACCAATCACAAACATGGACACCGCGTCCATTTGGAATGCGCTCATTCGTTGTCCGCGACATTATAAAACGCGGTAAATTCAAATTTAAATTTCGGCAGCCTAATGACGCCGTGACCATTCGCTTAGATTTTTTATGATTTTTTTTTAGTTTAATATCATATTATCTTAAATAAAATATTGAACAGTTTTAGATTAATGTGCATACAATGTGAATGTAATCAAGCTTTTATAATTTATTTTTAATTCTCCATGTTATTATTAAAAAATGTCACCAAAAAGGAAAATTCCACCGACAGGAAATATGACATCTAGCACTTTTTGTTTATTTTTACTATATGAAAACCAAACATATACTCACCAAAGTGTTTGGATATGTAAACAAAGTATTGCACTACATTATGAAAATACTATTAAGTTTAAATATTACATTAAAATTACAAAATAGTTATGGGGACCTGTTTTGGCCAATTATCAAATATTGACCCATGTACACATAAATAAATTTAAGATTTCGTTAAAAGAATTCTATTGCAACCAACTCAAAACAATTTTAATATCTAATGCATTTACCTGTTGTACAGTATTACTTGTTTGATATACAGACCAATACGGGTTCACCTTGTGAAAATATTAGGCGGCAAAGAGACCGAAAGTCCTGAAACCCTGAACTAGTTCTAGACCTGGACCACAGCTTTTGTAGAAAGATGGGTGGAAATTATGCAAATCCTACTACTGTGTTCAAAAAGAGAGGTGAATTTTGTTTTAAAATTAAAAATTTTTATTTATTCTTCCAAATCGATTTCGTCCCCCTCAAAATAATCCCCCCTAGCTACAATACACTTATGCCAACGTTTTTTCCAATCTTTAAAGCATGCTAAAAAGTCGTCCTCATGTATAGCCTTCAATGCGCGTAGCGATTCACGTTTGATCTCTTCAATCGGCTCAAAACGATTTCCCCGGAGTGGTCTCATGAGTTTTGGAAACAGCCAGAAGTCACACGGCGCTAAATCAGGCGAATACAGTGGTTGCGGAGCGACATGAGGGGAGTGTTTGGCGAAAAATTCACGAAGAACCAGTGCTGTGTGCGACGGTACACTTCTTTGCTCAACAAAATTCGACATCGTAAAAATCGCCAAATTCAATTTTCTTTGTTCACAAAACCAAGCGTAAACTAAAAACTAATGATGATATTGACATGCAATTTATCACAGATATCACTAACAGTCCTACCAACTTGAAAAATATTCATTTGTCCGATTCGGTTAACGCGGGAAGTTTAAATTAAAAATTCACCTTACTTTTTGAACACAGTAGTATAATAAAATAATGCTCTAGGCTACGCTAGGGAGTTTATCAAACCTTATGCATGCATCGAAACCACTGTATTGAATAAAGTACCTCAGGTTGTTGGTGATTCTACTTCACTAATGGGATTGCACCAAAGATCGTAATAATAATAATAATAATAATAATAAGATATAGGTCTTGCCAGTTTAGTGGGTAGTATGGCCCGTCCAAATTAAGGGGGTTGTGAGTCTTTTCAGTAAAACTGAGTACTAACGATAATCTACACATATATTATACACAAGTAAGAAAAACTTCTCCTAATTATGGATACTTTATTTAAATACTCAACGAGTTGAGTTTAACCTCAAAGTCTTAGCATTGAAATATAAATTTGAATTCAGTAAAATTCTGTTGCTCCATCAAATGAATGCACCTATTTAAGTGGAACTCGTCTGGAAAATTCCAAGCTTACCTTGTATATCAAATTTAATTTCTCGTCACGACCCAAAAAATTAGAGTTCCCAAATGTGTGAATGCTACAGAAAATCGTCATCTTGTGCGGCTACATAGGTTGCAAAATTTTAAACCGACGAAAAAAAAAAATGTTCTTCAAGAGGTGGCGTGGTACTCTGCGAACAACATCCGGCGCTTGTCGGCCAGCGCCAAGATTTTTGGTGACTCAATATAGTGATGCTAATTTTGAGTTTGACTAAATTACTGTCGTTCATTTGCCAAAAATAGAAAAATAAATAAAAACTTTGAACTTAATCGGCATTTCTCAACTGAGGATAAATTGTTTTTTACCAATTGCAGTGCCTTGTGGTAGCTTGATATTGAAATTCGCCTCCGTCTGCGACATAAGAATTCTCGCCAAGTTTTCCATTGCCCGATAGAAAAATCTATCAGGTGCCGGTCAATGACATTCCGAGTATTTTTAATTTGCTTCGTGACAGGAATGCTTCGCTCGTGTTCGAGCGATTTCAGAGAAAAAAAAAAAAACACACAAACAACAAAAATAAACAAAAGTTTGGAAGAGGAAGAAAACATTAAAAATCTCATGAGTACCTGGTGCTCACAATGAGTGGAGCGCGAAATCTCGCAAAACCTCTTAAGAGTGGGCGGGATAAATGCCGCGGACTACAAAGGTGGTTGCCATCTGCATTTTGGCAACTCACATTTATAAGCGTAGAATCATTTTCCTGATTAAATTACTTTGTGCAAAAATTAATCGCTTATAACCCTTTGCCCAGACACCGATTATTTCGTCATATCTTACAAAGATAATTCTTATGCTAGCAGATACCATAGCGGCTTACGTAACGTTTTATGTCTTTTTAATTTAAGTGTCCGTTCGCACTCTAAATTGAATGCTGCTGCTCGGTCTGAAAATTGTTTCGAGTCGTGCAAATTATTCTCTTGTGAACTATTTTTGATGATGTGGTAATTGCCTGTCTGCTTCCCTACTGTGAAGTAGGAAACAAGCATGGCGAAGGTGAACCAATTGAATTACGACTGCGACACTTTTCACATTCATTTTGGGTTGATTAAGCATCTTAACTGAACTGCAGAAATTAATAAAAATTAAAAAACATTTAATTGATACGTAAAATTAATTAACAACCCTGTTCCATTCTCTTTGTTTGAAATAAATGCGAATTTCCAATGAATTTAAATAAAATCACATCCGATTACTAATTATAAAGCCAATGACATATGACGATGACTATGTAATCTAATAAATTTTTCACCTCTGGTGATTATTACACTTTTATTAAATTGATCTTATTTTGTTAAATCTATACACAGTGACTCGACTTATTGATGAAATAAAGAGAATAATAAGACATTTTTCCTTTCTTTGAATATCAAGTTTCAAATATGATTCCGTGAAGAAACCTTCTGATAGTATTGAAAAACTTTTAATAGAAAATACGTAAAGAGCCGTTAGCAATCAACTCTAATGCCAATCTATTACTTTTTTCCCGCAGACGCCCTTACTCTCCCCCCAGAGTTTACCAGTTATCTGATGAAATTATCCCCTATGTTTCCTCTCTTCGCGATCTTGGTGTCATTTGTGATAGCGAACTTAATTTTCGTGATCACATTGACAGTGTGGTTGCTAGAGCCAACTCTGCACTTGGGTTTGTTAAGCGCTGGTCTAAGGAGTTCCTTGATCCCTATGTTACCAAATCCCTCTATGTCTCCTTCGTCAGGCCTCTCCTCGAATACGCTTGCCAAGTTTGATCTCCATACCAATCTACAAGCATCAACAGGATTGAGGCTGTTCAGCGTAGGTTCCTTCGGTTTGCTTTACGGGAGCTTCCCTGGTCTGACCGTCTGTACCTTCCCCCTTACGAAAACCGCTTGATGCTTATTGACTTGCAGCCCTTAAGGAAGCGGCGCGACCTCGCTGATATTACATTTATCCATCAGCTGCTTTCTGGGGAGATTGATTGTCCTTCTCTGCTTCAACGGATTTCTTTCTATACCAACCCCCGCTATGTCAGGTCGGCCCCTCTCTTTCGCCCTGCTTACCACCGCACCAACTACGGACTTGCCGAGCCTCTCACCCGTATGCTTCGAAAGGCCAACTCCCTTCCCTCCTTCGACTTCCATCTCTCTAAATCGTCTCTCAGGAACGAATTCCACCACAGTTCCTCTTGAATTCTTGTTCTAGGCCCATTTCCCTTTCCTTTGGTTAACTTAATCTAATTCTGCCTTCCCGTTTTGCTGGTTCCCTAGCTTATAAGTTCAATTTAATTCTAAGCTTTAATTGTTATTGTTAAATAAATAAATGTTACGTAGCTTGTATTAAGCGAATTAAATAAATAAGCACTTGTTCAATTAGTTGAGTTTAATTAGTAACACAGACAAACGTGTTTTTTTTTTTTTTGAAAAAAAAACGAAACTACTTTTGAATTATTTAACTGAACTTAAAAAGTGAGTGAGAGTGTGAATATCCAAAATTTAAAAACAAATTCAAATTTTCATTGTTGCTATTCTTTTTTCGTGGATTCAGTATTTTAAATTTTGTTTAGATGAAAACTAACAGTAGTAGCAGAGTTAAAGACATCACACTGTTGTTTGACGAGTGGAAAATTGTGTTGAAAACTCACCAATTTAATATTAGTGTGTCAGCAAAGTAGCCAAGGTCTGCAGTATTCACATCGGTGCCAAAAAAAAGCCAGTCTGGCGGAAATGGCAAATTGTGCGGTAAATCGCAATAGGGGGATGTGCGGATAATACCATAACAATAAAATATGAAAACCGTATCTAATAATACAAGCATTTCGGAAGAAGCCCTGAGAAAGGTCCTCCGAAAGCATGAATGAGGAGATAAAAATTAACTGAACTGATAGCCGGCAATGGACGTGGAAGATAACCAATGAAGAGGTTCAGAGAGAGATCCTTACATTAAGTAGGCGGCAAGGTAAGGAGGAGGCAATATCAGGTTTAGGGATGTACTCATATGAAGAGGTAGAGTCGGACGCTGCTAATGAATCATAGGCAGGATGATTGCTGCTGTTGACTATGATAGCATCCCCAAAATTGGTTTCCTTGAAAGTTAACAACAGTAGGGAATTGATGTCATTTTTCAACAAGATTACGGTCTAAAACACACAGTTCAATAGAGTGGTTAGCAAATCAGGTATTTCATTTTGTGGACTAGCTACGCAGCTTTTTGATCTCAAACCAATTAAATATTTAGGAGTTAAGGTTAAGATATCTATAGCTTTAAAGCCAGAAGAAATTGGGTCCACAAACAAACTTAGGAAACGTGCACAGGACTCCTGAAATAAATAACAATATTAAATTTAATAAACTCAATTGCCTTGCTTAAGTCAGAGCATTATAAAAGCTAAAAGAGGCCACACAAAATATGAAATGGTAATGAAAGTATATTTTAGTAAAATAGAATCAAATAATTTTTTTTTTGTAAAAATATATTTTTATATCTTTTTACATATTTTCCTAGTAAGAGTTAATTAAAACTAAATATTAATTTCGCATTATGCGATCAATAAGAATAAGTTGAGTCGTTGTATATAAAAATTCAGCCTGCGTACGTTTGTGCTCGCAAAACTGGAAATGTAATCGGTTGATAAAACAAAGTCCCTTGCCATGTCTATGTCTGCCTGTTCGTGATTTTCTCCGTGACTCCTGATTGGATTTTGTTCCTGTTTTGATGTTCCTCATTCATGAGGAATGTTTAGAAGTATAAATGATGAATGCTTTGTGCAATTTAACCGGCTTGTGACGATGAATAATCAGTAAAAAAAAGCAATATTCGATGAAGCGCACGCTGCGTAGAAAAAATAATTGTTACCCCGAACAAGCTAGTTTAACAAAAAATATGAAAATAATGAACTAAACTTTTTTTTGTTCAAATAATGTTAACTAATTTCTTAATAATATAATCTTTATAAGATAAATGAATGAACTTTTCATTTGTTTAATTAAAACTTAAAAAATTACTAATACTTGTTTTATTTATTGTTGATCTTGATTGACGATATTAATTATTCCTTAATTTGGAATCAATTTAATTTTAATACGGAACTAAAGGGGAGGTCTACAATTTTGCTACTTTTTACCTAATTATAAAGAGGACTGCATAGATTCAGAATTAAAAACAATAAAAATGAGACTTTATTTTTGCTCATTTAGGAGCAAAATAACTAGTCTTGCCATAAATTCTGTCACACAATTTCTAATGAGCGCTTTCTCAGAAATTAGCCTGGAATTGTACCGTTATGTTGCACTTTGTAACAAATGAACTGTACGGCGTAATATTCCGATCAGTTTGGTGATAGTCTTTGACTCGTAATCATGGAGTGGGGAGTAAAAGAAAATCGTATCGCTGTAATAGCACTCCATAAGTGTGGAAAAAATGCTTCTGAAATTTTGAGGCTTATCGTCGGTCAACAGCCCACATGTTGACTCCACGGTTAAAGGAAATAAGATTGGAAAGATGCAAGAGTCTCTTGCTTTGGCACGGAACCAATGGTCATGAGAACATCCTCTTTACCGACTGATAAGGTTTATGCAACATCATCAGAAGAAGCTAAAAAAACGGTTCCCAGGGTGCAACGAGGCCATCATCCAGCTTCTGTAATGGTTTGGTGGGGTGTATCCCATAAAGGTGTCGCAACACTCCATTTTTGCGAAAAAGGTGTCAAAACCGGTGCGGCGGTTTATCAAACCAACATGCTGGAAGGTGTTGTGAAACCTTTATCGCAAACTCTCTTCGGTGGACAACATTAGGTCTTCCAGCAAGACTCTGCTCCTGCTCACAAAGCAAAAAGCACACAGGAGTGTTCCTGATGTTATTGCACAAGAAGATTGGCCATCCGGGAGCCCAGATTTAAATCCGCTGGATTATGCATTATGGACAGAGTTAGAGAACATGGCCTCCCCACCGCAATTTGGACAGTCTGAAAAAATCGTTGGTGAAAGCAGCAAATGAAATGTCGTTGAATACCGTGCGTGCCGCTATAGACCAGTGGCCACAACGTTTGTATAAAAGCTAAAGGAGGTCATTTCGAGTAAAGCTTTTATTAATTAATTAACAATATCTTATTAAAATAAATTTCGTTGGAATAAACATATTATCTTTTATTGTTTAGATTTTATGCTTCTTTAAAATTATGACAGAATTTATGGCACGACTAGGTAAAAACGCTTCTTCCCAATGACATACCTATATTGAAAATAGGGCAACTACAGCCTAAAAAGCCAAAATTTTGAAACTTTGTACTGCTATTGTACTAAGCGAAAATATAAAATAGATATTTTCAAGTATTTCCATTGGTGAAAAATTTGAAAGGATTATATGAGCCGTTTATTTTGAAAGTGGTGTAAGTCCAAAATGTCATAAGGTCGATTTGTGTATATTCTTTTCAAGCTAAATTGACCTTACGACATTTTGGACTTACGCCACTTTCAAAATAAACGGCTCATATTTTCCTCTAATTATGCATTGTTTCCAAATGTTGTAATCTTACTGGAGTTACTTACTAGGTACCATTCTACCAGCATAGATTACAACAAAATTCAGGCATTCATGAAAATCCGGTTAATCAGGAAAACATTTATTGATACATTTTAAAATAAGTAATTCGGTTGCATTAAAAACTACTATAACAATATAAAGTTCTACACTTGTTTACTTTAAATTATATTTATTGTTTGTTTTTATAATCAAATGTAAAATCTAAATTAGACATAAATATTTGCGTTAGCATACTATAAATACCGCACCGCACAAATACCTCTGCTTTATCCATGACTCAGCACAGCAAATCATAAAAACATGGAACAGTTGCATTCCGGCAGCATTTCCAGTAAATCCGCCTCAGGCGCGCGATAACCTCGCCACGATAAGGCGCAAGCAATTTAAATCAACGACTTGTACCGGTTATGCAACTAAAGCTTTCGCTCATTAGACAGACTCGATAGCATCGGAGGGGTTTGAGCAAGATTCGCCATTATCGGGGACAAGCAGCGGGCTGATGTTGGAGCGATTATCTCATTTAGCCCAGCGTAATTGATTTTTGCTTTTCCTTTAATTGCCCGGCCTCTGATGGGGCAATTTATGAGCCCGTACCACACCGCCGCTGGCAAACCGATTTGGATTCGGGTCGACGAAGAACGAGTTACTCTGACTAGCAGCGCATGAATGGCGCTTTTTTACTTTTATTACGCTCTGACTCAACAGAACAATGAAAATGGTCCTCTGCTTTAATAACACAGTCCACGAACCAGCCAAGCCAACCTGTTTTTTTCGCCAAAGCAGGTACGCGGTGTGTCTTGTAACGTCGCAATAAAAGCAAACCGGTTTGGCTGTAGTTTATGGCTTCTTCGCGTACCTGAGCCAAATAAGGAGTGCAGGCAGCGACTAATGATTTTATCTGCGGATCATCTCAGGGCCTTACGGCTTACGCTTTCGTCTAGACCTAAGGATGACAAAATTGTTCTTTTGCTGAGATTTCTTACAGCATGCATCATATGCCGAGGATAACGGAATACAGTAAGGGTCAAAAGGTTGTATGCACTTATTATTTCTGATGTGAAACGTTCCAAAATAATAAATTTAAATATACTTACAGTTAGTAATTGTAAGGGTTTTTTGCGGTCTCAGCTCCTGATCTCACGCTAAACCTCCTCAAATTAAAATTTAAAACAGAGTTTACTTCCACATATAATTTACATGTGAAAAAATACTCTTCTACGTAAACGTGAATAACTCCTAGTGTTACTAGAACTACCGGCGCGCAAGTCTGTAATTTTAACAACTTTCTGCACCTTTAATTTAATACGCTTTCAAATTTGAATTAATAATTATTAATGAAAAAAGGTTTTTGAATATGTCGTAATTCTCAGTTCCATTAAACTTTGGCATAAATCAGAAGAGAATTTCAAAAATATACAATTAAATGAAGGAATGAGTCAACTAGTCAAATTGACTGGTTTTGGTAGTTCTAGTGTTAAAAAAAAAATTAAAAAGCATTTTGCTAAGATTTAAGTTTTCTGCAAAAACGATACATTCGTGTATCTAGTTCAAAGGCTTTTCCGATTATTTTAGAGCCATTTTCAAGTCAATTTTCTGCCATTTCTTCAGGATGTAAACAAGGATATTATTTGGATAGATACATAGGGAAAAACAAATTCTTAAAATCCAATGCTGCTATAAGGAATTTTTGTTAAATAAGTAAGTTTTGATTTCCATTACATATTACGTCTCATCCAATAAAAAGCTCGCACGCCACAGTGCTCAATGCAGTTGTATTTTATTTTTTATATGTTATTCCGACTTCAAACATCATATTCAAACAATTTTATAATTCAAGGATTAGAAAAGCTTTTATAGTGTATAAATATAAGTAAATATTAGTTTTATACATATTTTTATATATTTGTAACCAAATTTATGTTCTAGAAGGGGCTTTCGCACATGTGGCGTATAACTTAGCGTTGTCGTTTTTGCGTTACCCTCCATAGTGTGATTCTTCTTGCATGGGAATTATTAGAGCACATTAATAACTGAAACTGAAACTAATAAAGCTGAGGTGGCTGAGTGAACTCTCGTACAAAATCATAAACGGAATCCACCACACACGCTTGGAGGTCTCGCAACGCATAACACATAACAATCCCACGTACCCGCGCTGCGTAACTTCAGCATAAAACGAGTTTTTCTCTTGTTTTCATGTTTCTATTTTTGAAACTTTTCTAGAAGTGGTCAAATTATAATTGCTCCTCGGAGCATTTAATACATTGATCATGGGAACCGATACCTTGTTGTATAGCAGCAGCTCCCGGAGAGTTCCACACCTTTTATTTTCGCATTCTATTGTTGGAAACGAATAGCTGCACTTAATTGCATTTCAGAGGTCATTCTGATGAGATTATACTGGCCAAATTGCAGCTCTAATTTTGCAATCTTTGAGAGGTATGTGGTAGCAGCATTTGAATTTATGTTGCGAATACAAAATATGAAGTGCTGACTTTCGCGAATTTACGAGCTTTTAAAAGGTGTTTTTGATGTATAATCTAAAAATTAATAACACAAAAATTCTGGCATTAATATTTAAAATTGACTTTAGGCATATCAATACCGTGAAAGTTTCGAATAACACGAAGAAGGTGCTAGAGGTGTCAGATCATAAAATTTTAGACCTTAATTTACAGAACCAATTCAAAATATCACATTATTTCAATAAATTCAAATCGGTGAATTAAGTCGCTATATGGCACATAGCATTCCTCGCCAGACTCCTTCAATATTTGCGAAAAAATATTCATTAGACATGATCTAATGTTGCGCATTAACATACCATTAAGCTAAAAATTAGACTTGCTGTTACTGAGCACGATTTTGCTATAAAAGAAAAGCTCAGCTTAGCTTAGCAATTAGTGTATAGCTCAATTCTGCGACTACACAAACTAGAAATTGAGATTTTATAACAACTTCTTATAAAGCCACGGTTATACCAATTTTGGCAGGGTAAAATTACATTTTGACGAGACTAATATGACTTCAAAATTCTCAGCTTTTACTAATTTTACATTTAGTATTTTTATTGCTCAGTTTGCGAATTATTCGTCAAGGAAAAATTAAATCCCGCCTTGTTTCTTTTTCGCGCTCTCGAGGACTTAAGCTTATATGGCTTTTTCTATGTAAAGTGTTTGTTTCTATTTTATTTTTTAAACAGAGCAGAATGTAGGAATCGAACCAGCCCACAACTTCATAGCCAAATATGGTACCATAGGTTCCAGCTTAAGAATTATTTTGCACTCATCCGAAAATTATTTCTGCAAATGTGTGATACTCAAATACTGCTGCTCCAATGTAAAATAGTTCGCCCATCCCCTTTTTATTGAGTAAGTACTTTTAAAAAAAAATGTGTTATTTTCTCGGATAGTGAAGAACAAAATATTATACTAAGTAATTTGTATTATTTTTGATGATTATTAAAAAAAATATATAGTAATTCATCATTTATAACAAAATTCGTTAAAATCCAAAACTATAAACTAAGCAAAATAATCCGCTCACAAACAGAGTAAAACAGTTCGCCCATAATATTGAAAATTGAGCCGTCACCATTTCGAAGCGTAACCTCTAATTTGTATTACCGCTTCAATTCGAAATGGCATATTACTTACTAACTGTTGACAAATTTTCTAGTTGAAGATCATTCTATGAATATTATTTTGAGCTAATTACGCCTTTCTTGTTTTAGTAGTATTGTAAAATGTAAAAGATCTTCAAACAGGGGACCGCGTAGGGCGAAGCGCATAAATCTTCGCTGAACAGATTCTATACGTTTAATGTAGACATAATAGAAAAGAGATCAGATAGGGCTAGCATACTCCAAAATAGGTCTAACGAAAGTGCAATAAAGAATCTTAAGATCATCAAACTCTTTAGACCATTTTTTAACAAATCCCAGCGAAGCATTAGCCTTAGATACAATAGCGCTGATATGATCCTCAAAAGAGAGTCGAATGTTGAGTAAAACACCCAAGTCCACGGTTTTGTCAAGTCTAGATAATGAATATCCGTTTACGATATAATTAAAAACAGTGGGACTTCTCTTACGAAAAAAGGGCATGGTGGTGCACTTATCAATAATAAGGGGGAGATAATTAACACCAGTTGTAGAAAACAACCAAATCTGAATTTAAGACCACGCAATCACTTGCGTCAGAAACAGTTCGAAAATTTTTTGCATCGTCAGCATAAAGTTAGTCAGAGTCAAAGATACATCATTGATGTATAAAATGAAAAAAAGTGGACCAAGGTGACTTCCCTGAGGAACGCCGAACTTGTTGTTTATTTCGTCAGATAGAGCTTCGCGAAACATAACTCGCTGCGTACGATCAGTCAAGTAAGAAGAGAGCCAACCCACAAACACTTTGGGAAACCCAAGGAGGTACAATTTGTAGGTTAAAATACAGTGATCAATCCTGTCAAAGGCCTTACGGAAGTCGGTGAAAATACAATCGACTTGATTGCCATCTTCAATAGAAGATAAGCAAAAATTGGTAAATTTCAAAATTTGGTCGTAGTATACTTTCCCTTCATAAAGCCATATTGAAATAAATTGAGGAAAGGCTTACAGTGGAAGTATAGAACATCGCAAATAAGGGCTTCAAAAATCTTAGCAATACAGCTCAATTTAGATATTACATTTATTGCCTTTCTTATAGAGAGGAATGATCACAGAAAGTTTCCACAACTTGAGAAAAACCCTATTAACTAACGATAAATTAAATAAATAACACAAAACAGATTCAAAGGACGAACCACACATTTTAATAAACGTGGAAGGAATGCGGTCAGGACTAGTAGAAAAATTATCTGCCAAATTAGAAATTGCCTTAAAGACAGACTCTTCGTTAAGTACCAAGTCCTTGATTTGGAGAGACGTCGGCGGAAGCCTCGTCAAATCACTAAGACAAATATCATAGGCATGAACACAGAAAGCGGTTTTGAAGAAGTCGCCGAAGAGATTTGCCGTTCGTCGCAATTACGCTTAGCATTCACAAATCTCCAGAATTGTTTAGGCTCTTCACACAAAACTAGTTTCATTCTATATTTGTATCATTATAAGAATCATTCAAACCCGATAAGTAGGAACCGCGCAGCTCAGAATAAATTTCATAGTCCGCAACGCTCCTTGAGGTGCTAATAAAATAATCATAATAGGCGAACAAGTTTGCTGCGTTTTTGAGGTGGTTAAACTATTTTGCTTCGTTTTTATATTTTTGAGTTTTAACGAATTTTGTTGTAAATAATGAATTATTGCTGTTTTCTTACTAATCATTGACAAGTACATATATTAAGCTTAATTAGTATACTACTAATGTTTATATAAGTGATTTTTTCCAATAGAAGTATCCATTCACCGAAAAGAAGATTTAAAAGATCATAAAAACTTTATTTATGTACTAATAAGAGAAATACCTCAGCAGAGCTTTACAACGCAAAAAAATTGTCAATGGGATGAGGATCTTTACTTTCTTCTATACCATTCTTTAAGGTACGATAGCTCCCTGTTTCTTAATCTATTTCAATAAATTTTTGTGTGTACTTTGACCTAGCGATCATAATATATTTGTAAATTGCGACATTAGTCAAGGGAATGAGGAATATTCTTCCATGTATATTTGATTAAAGTTTCCTAATGCTTTCAACCAAATTTTAAACAGTGCAAAATTATAATAAAATTCTTCATGTTATTATCGTGAGTTTTATTTTTAATGTAGGTCAAAGGTTATTATATCTGAAAATAAAACTTAATTTCCAATCCTGTCAAGTAAGTGTCATAAGATTCGATCCTGTCAAGTAAATGTCATATTATAATAAAACCAACTTATATGTATTATATAATAACATCTTCCTCTTTTCTAAGCCCACTCATTTTTAAATATAAACCAGATATTTTTCTGACAAATATATAGACATATCACTATTTTCATACATGACGAGGAAATCAATTCTGTATAGACGGTATGATAGTAAGTTTAATCAAAATCGATGAAGAAATGTAATCTTTATGGCAACCAGTTAAAATATAATATATAGCGATATGAACCGATTAATCCATTTACAAACTTAGCCGAGATATTGGCACAATAAATGTATAGGCAAAGTTTGATCAAAAGCGATTAAGAAATACGACCTTTATGATAAAAGTTACAAGATTTGTTATATATATATATATATATATATATATATATATATATATATATATATTCGTTATACATGTATATATATATATATTATATAAACATTTGGGTGGGGTATTTTCGAAGTCTACAACCTTTAACATGAATTTAGGCATCATGTATTTTCCGAAATCGTTTCATAAGGTAGGTTGCAATAGGTAGTATGTTATACGAAATCTACCTAAAACATAAACATGTTCCTTTTAAAATATTTGTTCAGAGTGAGACATACCTTTTTAGCACGCCTTAGAGATTCTTCGAAGTGCTTCGACACAGCCTGTTCTGCATTGGAGCACTGCTCCTTTTCACGGCGTTCCCTCTCCCGTTCCTGGACCTGCTGTTGTTGAGCCTGTTGCTGTTGTTGCTGTTGTTGTTGCTGCTGTTGCTGCTGCTGATGATGATGCTGCTGCTGCAATTGTTGCTGATGGTGTTGCTGAGCAGCAACAGCTGCGTGTTGGGCATGCTGTTGCTGCTGCTGTTGTTGGTGCCTCTCTAGTCTTTCACGTTCCATTTCTTTATGCCTCTCCATTTCGTGAAATTCAATCTCCCGCCTGTCCCTGCAATCAAATTCAGAAAATTGATTAATGCTAACATCTACTTAAGGTACATATTTATTTCAGATATATCTATTACAATGGATTGTAATGAATATTCAGTAACTATTAGGTGTTCTGTCTATGCAGCCGCATATCTGAGAGTTTAAGATTTGTATTTTTTCTGTCACATGTCTTTTTTTTTGGGGCCAAAGTTGTATATTTTTCAACATTTTAAATTTTCGCCATTTCACCCTAGAAAATGACAATCTAGTAGCTTGATAGTAACGCTACGTAATGTCACTCGCAAAGCGAATCCTTGAAAATCGCAAAAAATTGCAAAAAAACTAATTGTTTGCACTTATTATTAAAAATTTGTAAATATAAACTACAATAGCCTAAGTACATTTATACTCGTATGTGAAGAGAACACAATAGTTATTAAATTTAAAAATTATTATATTTGCCAATTTTGCTGTATTTTATCTATACCTTAAGATATAGTTGAATTATCTTCGTAAAACAATAATAATAAGACCTACTTGAATTCACAGTAATTATAATGGTGACAACAGTAAAAAAACAATATCTAACATAAACAATTCAGCTGTCTTTCTTAGCCATTTCGTCAGTTTAAAGATATTGTCTGATTAACTGATTAATGTTTTAACTTTTTAGGAGTCGTATTATTATTATAGAGGTTATTACGTTATAGAGAGTATATCAACGTATGAATTATAAATATAAACCAACCAAACTAAAATAATGTTTAAATTGTAAAGAGTTTTTCTTTCTATGAAGAAGTTCATTACAGAGAGATGCACTGTGTGATTGGTTCTGACCGAAAGTGACCATTAAAAGTAATAATAAATTATGACAGTTTTTAGCTTCTGATGCCTACCCTTCGATGGCAGCAAATATGAGTTTGATAACAGGAAAGGTGCTCTTCTAAACGTTTCGGTATTATTCACAACGTTTAATATTAGTTATTGGATGATTCTTTTCTTGTATATTTTGAATTTTTATCAATTTTTCAATTTCCGTTGTTAGCTGTCCTTAAAAGTTAAAAAAGCATATACAATTTTATCCCTCATCCGCAATTTTTTAAAACACATAAACAGAAAACTCAATTTTTGAACATCACACAAGTTGTGCTTTTATAAAAATCTTATTCGACACAATAGAATACTCTTCCCAACTTGCCTTACAAGGAAAAACCAAATTTGACAACATCCACCCCAAGTCGCACTTATCATTCATCGCATACAAATGAAAATAGAACGAATTCGAGATGCACGCGCTCTCTCCTCCCGTGCTGTTCGATAACACCTGCCATTCTTCGGAGGTAGGGCGGAACACAATTTCTTTCACGAACCTAGAAATACCGTAAACCTACCCCAAATTCTCTTATATCCTTAGGGGTGTATTGAAAACAACATGGAGCACGCTCAGGAAAAGGGGCTGCATCTCTAGACTAAGTTAGATCGTGTTGAATCCCAAATTGCAGGCGTATTAGTGTGGAAACATGATAAAATGTTTAACCCTGTGAACGGGTGAATGTGTGACGTTGTTCGTAAGTCTCGTTCAGAACTTTTGTTTCAACGAGTGGGGGACGGTAGCGAAAGTTTTCCGCGTCGTCCTTATTTACATGGAAATCGGAAAGGGAATGTCTTCCTCGTGGAAAAGCGGGCAGACTACAATTTCCCATAATTTCAGGGTTTGGCCTGGATGGGTAGGGTTCGGTGGCGTCTACCAATGTGGCTGAACAGGCTGGATGCACTTGGCAAACTTTTAACTGAGTAAATGTGACAGAAGGTAGAATGGGGCGGAATGAGGGGAGTCGAGTGGCAGGCCAAGCAGTCTCAGGAAATTTACAAACTTCGCAGGAAAGTTGTACGGAGAGTACAGTGAACGGTAAAATTGACACAAAACGAGACTGCCAGAAACTTCTACTTTCATAGTTTTACTATGGCATGAACAGAAGGCGACTGGGTGCGGGTGGGAGGAAGCAGCACGTCATAAAAGCAGAGAAAGTCGCTTGCTTGGAGAGAAAGCTGGCAAAAACTTAGGATGGAGTTTGGCTTTTTTTTTTTTTGTTGCCACAAGTACAACTTTTCTCTGTGGTAACCATGAAAACCTTTGTAAAGCAAATAAAATTATTACAAAAGTTCATCAGAGATCGAGCTACTTGGAAAGGATAGAAGCATGGTAAGGAGGGGTAGGGAGGGTACTTTAACAACTTTACTCATTTGTTTTCCTAATCAGATACTTATAGTTATCCCAAAACGTAGCAATTTCGAAGAACAACTAAATCACCCATTTGTGAGTTCACGATCAGAGTGTAGTGTTTAGTTCACTATCATTAAATTGTTAGCTAGGAATACGCTCAAATATCGCTATCAGTAAATTGTTGCTATACTTTATTTTCTTGTTATTACTAACGAGAATTGTTGAACTAATTAGACACAGTAAGCCAGTTCATTATTCCTAATAATTTAATTTGATCACTCTTCTCAAAAATGACATTTTGAATCACGCACTGTTAATTGATCAGTGCCTACCGTTTGTTACGAACATGTAAGTAGTGTTTTTTTCCTTAAACGTAAAAAACGAACAATTTTCGAATATCTCTAAATTGCTAGCGTCCACCTCGCTAGTCAAAATTTATTACTCTAATATTAGACGTAACTTGAATCATACATATCTAAATTTTTTCACAGGAACACAACGAACATTTGCTGAATAAAATAACTTAAACAATATTAGTAAATGTATGCATGTAGATAGTATTTTACATTTTAATAATAACTCAATATTAGAAACCTTCGAAGAAAGTTGTACTCTGAAATTTTAAAGTAAAAGAATATAACACACTTTTGTTTAACATACTGTGTATAACAATTAAAGTGCAATTTGCACACAGAACTTTAATTTGAAACATAAAGCCCCATCATTGAAAACTTTCCAATCGAATCGAAAGGAGCTTACAAAAGTCCTTTTTGAATAAAAATTCATTAATATAATTTTAGTAACCTTTGATTTTAATTATTTTAGAACTTTGAACCCAAGAATTAATTGAAGTCAAAGATTACTACAATGAATTTATGAAAATTTTAGGAATTTGTATCCAAAAAAAGGCTTTTGTAAGCTCCTTTCGACTCGATTGGGTCCTTTTCAATGATAGGGCCCTATATTTTGTTAGTTTGCATAACGTATATATAACAATGCAAATTCTATGAAGTGATAGATTAGGGTTATATTGTATCATTTCTATTGAATTTTGCTGCCTTTAAGGTGAAAATTTTCTACAGTTTGGTTTGAGCCAACTGATTTAAAAAATATCAAATATACAAAAGTATAAGTAGAAAATTGTTTTATTACAAATAAAAATTTTTTTTGTACGTTATAATTAACAATTATTCAGCTTAAGGTAACAATAAGGTCTGGGAAGTTTAAATTAAAATTAATCAACAATAAAATTTTTTGGTAAGATACCAAAAAGTAAAAGATTAACAGAACTTGAAACAACCTAAACAGATGATTTAAACAGGTCCAAAAACGGGAATAGCCTTAACGTATTGCAATTTGCACAGTCTATTGGCAGATCTTATAACGTAGAGTGCATTGGTATTTGAAAAATCCGGATGGGTATGAAAGTAAATCCAGATCAGGTTGCTTTAGATTGTACAACGTTCGTGATAAACGACGCTTGGTGCAGGAAGTTGTGGAGTATAAATTATCAGTAAATGCAGTTAAGCTTCGTCTAGGTATTTCTGGTTACAAAAAAATTTCGTAAGATGCTTTAAAATGCTCTAATAAGGTGTAGTACATAAAAAGGAAAACCAAACCAGGCTTTAAAGCAAAACATATTGGAAGGTGGAATGGTGCAATGTTATCTTTTCTGGCGAAAAACGAGCAACCAACCAATATTTCTCGAATCGACGATTTGGTGGTGGAGATGTTGGAAGTGAAAGTGGGGTGGAATAGACTAAGTGAAGAAAAAACAGATTTAGTGTTCATAAAAAAAAAAATTATGAATGTATTATGCTACAAAAGTGTTGGAATAGCAACTAGAAATATGGATATGGAATTAATTAGATGACCGCAATTTATTTTCCAGCAAGATAACGCGACAGTTAATATTGCCCGAATTGTTTCAAAACCAAAAAAATTGACTGCATTTGGTGGCCAGTTAATAGTCCCGACTTTAATTCCATAGTGATCTATGGGATTGAAGTATACATGAAATTTACGATATTCCGGATACAAGACTGCAATTTATGATATTCCAGACGCAAGACTGCAAACTCTTATTAATTCTATACCTGATCGTATTTATAAAGTAATTGACGCAAAACAATATCTTAATAGTTTTTGAAATATTTTGTATTATGTTTTCTGTACTTATAATTTTTACATTAGAATTATGATTAATTTTGTTTGGAAATCACGTATTTTACATCAAATAATATTTCAAATTTTTACATGTAGTGACTTTTCTTACCTAAACTTTAAACAAAATTAAAAAACAGTATCCCGAGCAATTTGCAAATATAAAGGTTAAAAGGTATAATTTAAATTACATTTTAAATATCTACAACTTCAAAGCTAAGAAAGATTTAACTATAAAATAATAGTTAAATCTTCAAATCTTTTTGTATTATGGATAAAATATTTGAGAAAGCCTGAAATTTAAATTTGTCTGGGGGTGGCTTTTATTTTAATTTACTTCTTTTTTAGAATTCAAAGTTCTAAACGAACAATAGGCAATCATACTAACGAAGATTTAAGATTAAAAATGGGAGCGATAGATAACGACGATGTTTTGAGCATGAGACGCGTTATTGTTCGACTTGTACCCAAACACCTTGATTTTTCGCAAAAAAGTATTTGAACAAATGATTTTTGAGCATGCAAACGACCCTACACATTCATGACACGTATCATTATTGCCATACCCATGTCTCGAGTTTATGAGTATAATGTTGAAACCAGTCAACAATCGTTCGAATGATGCTTCGAAAATGCAACAAAACTCAAAAAACCTCACAAAAGTCGTTCAAAAATTTAATTTATGTTGACTGCTTTTTTAAAATTATTGCGGTGTTGTCCACAAAGAATTCTTTCCAGAGGGTCGGTCAGACAGATCAATAGAGAATATTACTTAGACGGAATGCAGCGTTTGCGTGGGTCTATCCGTAAGATTTATGGAAGGACTAACATTAGATTTTCCACCAAGCCAATGAAACATCGCATATTGTTCTCATTAAACGCGATTTTTTGACCAATCACGGCACAACTGTTTTCGCTTCGGTATTCACCAGATTTTTCCCCATATAACTTTCTCTTGTTCCCAAAACTCAAATTACTACTTCATGGGAAGCGTTTTGAGTGGATTTAACCTGTAAAAGAGGATTCGTTGAAAAGAACTCCGAACTTCCGAAAAGTGGATGGAGGATTGCGTTAAACGCCTTCATAAGTGTATCGCTTCCGAAGAAGCTTACTTTGAAGACGATAAGATTAATTTTGATTAAAAATTAAAGATATTTGCCCTTTTCCCCGCAAAGGCAAGCGATCGGTAGGGTTCCCCGGTAAGTACAGACCACTGTGTATGCTCGACACAGTCGGAAAACTCCTGGAGAAGCTCTTGAAGCCTCCCCTCTATGCGGCTGTAGAGGCAGTATGGCTTTCGGAAAGGGAAATGAAGATCCTGTCGGTATGGGTGGCTCAGGGCTCCATACTGGGCCCCGACATATGGAATTACACATATGACGGGATCTTGGTTATAGAGATGCCGGAAGGAATTTTCCTGGTTAGGTATACCGACGAAATCGCGGCGGATATTACCGCCAGATATGTCGGCGTCTCAACCGCGTGATTCCCCGGGTTGGTCACTATTTGAGTGATCACGGGCTGAAATTGGCACTGATCAAGATCGAGATCGTCCTTCTTACAAAGAAGCGCATCTCCACTCTTGAAGAAGATGCGGGTGGGCGACATGTTGGTCGGTGAGCCTCAATTGTAGGCTCACCTTTTGGGAAGAGATCAAGAGCAGAGCGAACGACGGCGTTAAGCAGGGCTGTGGCCAACATTGGTGGACCCAGGCCCTGCAAACGGCGTGAGTCATGGTCTACGGGGCGAAAGTATGGGCCGATGCGATACAGTGGGAAAAATACCGCAAGCGCTTGCTTTCGGTGCAACGGCGGTTATTCCCATTGACCTCTTAGCCAGAGAGTGACAATCTCTTAGCCAGAGAGTGACAATCTGTTCACCAGAAGAAATCTGTTCTGGGGCGGGAAGCCCAGCGGGTAGTGCGAGCCAGGAACCTTAGTGTCCTGGCAGGAGAGGTGGTACGGAAAGTCGAGGGGCCCGCGGACAGCCCTGGTTGGAAACTTGGCTTAACTGTCAGCATGGTGAGGTGGGTTACTACTTCACACTAATGCTACCGGGATTCGGAACATCCGGGTCTTCTTTTATAAAAAAGAGAAGGTACCGCTAGTGTGCGAAAGAAAAGCAACCTTTTAATTGCGTCCTTAATACTTAGTATGATAAGCTTTATTTTTAATGATCTCAGCACGCTATTAAATTCACAATAATAGACTGTCATTCATTTTGTAATGTTTCCATAAGTTCTTCTTTATTTCTAAAATATTGTCCTGCGAGCTTAAGGATGCCAAAGACATTTTCAATGGGATTCAAGTGTGGTGATCGGGCAAATCAAGAACTCTAATTCCTTGTCTTGATGTGTGCTTCGGGTCATTATCATGCTGAAACCCCCATCGAAGCGGCATTTCCCATTCGGCATATGGCAACATATGGATTTCCAAAATATTTTTTTAAATAAAATGATCCATTATTCCTTTTATTTCAACAAAAGGACCTAAAGCCGAAAAAACGGTCCACACCATTACATTACCTCCCCCATGCTTGGTTGTTGCCTTGCAATATCGTGGATTGAGTCGCCCACACTTGCGTCGTCGTACAGCAGTCATGTCGTCGGAATTTATTAAATTAAATTTTTATTCATCGCTGAACAGTACCGTTTTCCACTTTTCTAAGGACCGGTTCAAATGGTCTGAAGCAAATTTCAACCTGTAAATTTAATTTTATATAGAGAAACATACCAAAGCGTTAAATTTACATTTTTTTGCTAGTGTATTCTTGTAAGCAAAGATTTGTTGGCCGGTTAGCTTCTTAAATTATTTTCTAAGCTGCGTTTCCGAACTGTCATGTACGCTTAAATATAAAGTATTTACAATTTCTTTGGATGTGGGTTCCTTCTTAATTAACACACAAATTCTCATATCGGTCCTTTGTATAGTCTTCCGTGGCCGAACGCCCAAATGAAGCGTGCTAACATTTCCCGTTGTTATATATTTATTTATAAGTCGCGAAATTACAGATTTATTTTTATTATACTTTTGGGTGAGTGAATACTGAGATTAGGTGCTCTTATATTCTTCACAGTGAGACTAATTTGACAGAAAAGTCCGTTATCTGGAATTTTTCCATTTTCCTTTTGTTTCGCATACCAGCATATGTTGAAGTTTGTTATGTTTTACTTTTGTTTGTCAAAATTGAATTGTTATTTTTTTGCAAAGTACATTGTTTATAATTGTTTTATTAAAGGAAAAACACAGGATAATTTTTTTTGTGTACAGCTAATAAAAGGACGAAAATAACTACATTAAGTTTTTGAAGAAATAGTTGCTCTTGTTTCGCACAACACTGCAGATACAAATTTGATGCATTATTATAGAAAGTATATAGTGAAATAACCTATAACTAACAGTGATAATGTCGACTGAGAATACTCCTCAATACTGCCGCCATTATTCTGGAAGAAAGCAATGAAAAAAAATAGTGTGCATTTGAGTGATGGTCACTTGGACTATATGTAAAATAACAAAATCGCCACTAAAGATGATAAAATCATAGATATCTGACAATCTTGAATAATGTTGGTTAAAGTCCATCAGAAGTGCCTTTTATGCACTGTTGAAGCCCAGGTATTAAAGGAATTACATATGCAGCAAGAATTATGCAAATTCAGTACCGCCATGATCGGTGCATTGCTATATACATATGTAAGGTATACGTAATGACGACAATAGGTGAATTCTAATTGATGGAAAAGGTGCGAGCAATTTGCCTGTCATTGTTCTCTCCGGTCGCGAAACCAAAAAATTCCTGGGTACCCCATGTTCACTTTACCACGCTTCGAAAAGCATTTGCATAAGGAGGCAGATCGCTTCTTTAAACAAAAAAAAAATGGAGTTCAAGTCGAACTGCGGTATAAAACACCAGCAGGAACCGTACCCAGAACTCGCGGTTAGGGGTGACATCCCCCGGGATATTTGCGCAAGCTCCGGAGCAATTTTCATTCAGAAAATTAAGGTATGCAGACAGTGGCCCACAGGCAATTATGTAAACCCTTCTGCAATTACCTCTCTCAACCGATCTTAGACTTTTAACCCAGCGCAATTCCCTCTTGGAAAATAATTAAACGGTATAAGCGCGGGACTTGTTTCCCTTAATATCCCCCTAGAGTGCAAAGTCCCCTTAGACGTAAACGTTTTCGGCGCGAGTGGTCCGCTGTGCTACAATGTTTCACTTCTTGATCTTTATATTAAATGCCGAAATTGAATTTCTTCTTTTTGGCCGCTGAGCGCGTGCAAATTTTGCCAAAAATCTTCTTACCTCTAAACAGTGCTCCATACTTTCGCTGTTTATCTTTGCATCTCTGTACGCCGCTACCTCCCCCAAGCCCCATGTTAGAATTCGTCCAACAATTTTCGACGTTCCTTATGTTTTTATTTTTATTTAACTCGTTACGCTCTGGCCCAGCGCCAGAACGGCTTAAATTTAGAATATCCAAACACATAAATTTTCTGAATAGCGAGAGCAGAAAATAAACTCAGCAAAAGCGAGAACAACAAAAATATAAAGCCAAAGACTTGAGGAAATTAAAATTTTCCCCCTTAATGGCAGCGCGGCGGTTTTAATTATATTTTGATGCGCATTCTGGAAACGATGCCCGCGTGCCAGTGGCCGAAATACGATTTTACGATGGATGCATTTAAGAAGTGAAGGACCCCGACCACTCATTTTACTCATGACCGCATTTTATTCATGGGAACGGTGATGCATCTTGTTAGATACCTGACGGAATCAGACCCTACCATCTCCCTATTGTTTTGAGATTTTGCGGAAGTAGACTACTAAAGGTGATTGACCATACATAGTTTGCGCTATTAAAAGGATAAATGCGAATTTTACACTTTAGGGTCAATTAAGGGGAAATATTTATAAAGATCATATAATGCTTTCTTAAAACAATAAATACGAGGTAGACGGTTATATTATAAACAAATGTCATTTCTCCTGTGCATAAAGAATGCATGTGAGTGCCAAATGTTATGATTTCTCCTGCCATTAGCTATTATGATTTCAAAATCTGTACTATAACCTATAAAAACTATAGTCACCCGGCCTTTTTTCTTGCTAAAACAACATAAGTCATGAACAGTTTTTCTGTTTCTTTTCAAACTATTGCTTATAAATTATAGAAATTATTCGATATTGACAACCTTTTAAATCAAAACGCTATACTCAATCAAAGAGTTCTTGGAAATTCATATTGATTTACATGACTTATGTGGTTTTTGAAATGACCGATTCAATTAGTCTAAATTTATACAATTATACGTAACTAAGAATTTTTCATTTATAGATAAGTGAAAAGTTTAATATCTGAAACAAAATTTATGCCCGAAACAAATATTTACAGTAGCTCCAAAAAGTATTCGGTCACGACAGCATTCAGACAAATTTTTATTAAAAATTTTCAAATATAAAAAAATGACAGCACAAAATGTTCAGGGTTTTCGCTTAACCTATATAACTTTATACCTTAACTACTAAAATAAAAAGTTGTTATAGATTAATTTAAAATTTCTTTCAATTTTTAACAAAAGCCACTATTCCAAAAATTAGTTTTCGGATGTAGTCAAGACTGTTCTGGAAGAGTATCACACTATGTAGTTCGAAAGCTTACAAATTTGTAGTTTCTCTTTTTCTAAAACAACAAGAAGAGAAGAGAAGAGAAGAGAAGAGAAGAGAAGAGAAGAGAAGAGAAGAGAAGAGAAGAGAAGAGAAGAGAAGAGAAGAGAAGAGAAGAGAAGAGAAGAGAAGAGAAGAGAAGAGAAGAGAAGAGAAGAGAAGAGAAGAGAAGAGAAGAGAAGAGAAGAGAAGAGAAGAGAAGAGAAGAGAAGAGAAGAGAAGAGAAGAGAAGAGAAGAGAAGAGAAGAGAAGAGAAGAGAAGAGAAGAGAAGAGAAGAGAAGAGAAGAGAAGAGAAGAGAAGAGAAGAGAAGAGAAGACAAAACATGAGAAATAAAGGACAATCATTAAATGGAAACGTTAGAAACATAAACAAATTACATTCGTTTCAAAGGAGCTATTTACTTTCTGATCGAAATATTCTAATAGTATTATAACTAGAGGACTCTGGCAATTCAGTTGTTAGTGTGCTGGACTACCGTCCCAAAGGCTGAGAATTCAAATCCCACGCATAATCATGATCTTCTGCGATACGTGGTAACACAACGGGCCAAAATTGGCCTAAGTGTGCCTTTCTAGCCAAACGCACCTACCTAACCTAACCTACTATTAGAATTAGCCGGCCGATAATTTAAAGTGAAGCTTAAGTAAACCAAATAATTAGGGAAATAAAAAAAAAAAACCAAATTAAATGCACCGTAAACAGAAGCTGAGGTCCAAGTTACAAGCAAAAAATCGGTTTATCCTATAACTATATCAAAATGAAAGCACATGGGGAAGAGTATATCATGGTAAAACATTGAAGGCAGGCAAATACAGAGCCGAATAAAATAAATTTATTTCCATCTGTAAAACATGGTGCAGGCTATATTTGTGTATAGGGTAGGTGAACTTCATGTAATCGATGATATTTGGACCACATAATAATGCATACTAATACTTTATCCTCTTCAGGTATACTGCCACATATGTGTACTTAATTAATTAATTTTAGAAATTACAATTATTCGAATTGGCCAAAAATTTTGTAGTAAAGCGGATAAAATTTTCTTCTGCTTAAAGCTCACTGCTTTAAAAATATTTCTAAGTTGCCTCTGATTGTTGCAACATTTCTCTTTCGTTTATTGGGAAAATATCGTAAATATTTCCTAAATAAATTGTGTAAAATTTAATTAGTTTTAATTATTACTTTATGTTAACTTAACAACATAATTTGTAAAATTAGGTGTGTTATTTTTGTACTAATAGCGCTTTAGTGTCAAATGCGTGAACTTATTTATTTTATATACTAGTTGTTTTGAAATTTTGTCTTACATTCTGAATGGCTCTTGACAAAAAATAACTGAACATGAAATTAAACAACATTTTGAACCATTTTTCTACTTTTAATAAATCATCCCTGAAGAGGTTAAAGAAACATCTACGCAAAAGTGCCAAAATGAGTATAAAAAACAATTTTATATTTATTTAAGATAAAGTGTCATATACAAAAAAAAATGGAAGCCAAAGCTCAGTCTCAATTTTTCCATAGAAAAATCGAGTCCGATTTCAATTTAGAATTCGATTTTTTATACAAAAATGGAGATTGAGCAACAGCTTAGTTTTTTAGCATATGAGCTAACACTTCCAAGCACTCGGCTCAAAGTGCAAAACTCTGGCTGCTCTAAAATGCTCCATAAAATAATCCCAAAACTCCATTGAATGTTTTAGCGGAAAAAAAGCTTGTCAAATTTCGAATCAATTGCTAAAAAAATTCCTTAATAGAAGAATGAAACATTATAACTACTGAAATCCCAATACATTTGATAAAATTCATACCGCATAAACTGAAAAAGGTTAAATAGACAGGAGGACCTACGAAATATTAAGAAATGGAATTTTTAATTAGTATTGTTAACAAAAAGTGCTTAAGCATTGTTATTGTTTTATCAAATATACATATATAGTTCAAATGTGAATGAACAAAATTACTTAACATTTCATTTTATACCTTCAAAAGGTAATAATAAAAGACAGTATGGTGAGCGAAGCCATTGGATATTATTTGTCCTCGACTATAAACGGAAATTTTTCATTTTTTCTGTAGGCGTTCGAAATATCCGGAAAGGCAAATCCGTTAGCCAAATCATATGTATATATATCACCAGTGTGAGAGACTAAACCGTTCGATTTCCATCAGCCGATGTCCCTACAATGAAATACTGAAAGAGAGGGACTGATGGATTTTGGGAGGTTTTGTGCAAAGATCATGAATTACTAGATGGGACACTCTCTATACAAGCTTAAAGCTCTAACCCATATGCAACTTCTAAAACTGCCTAGGGTAAATTTTTCCATTAGAGAAAGTAGCTAAGAACTACTGTTTTCTATGCCTTATCTAAATTCCAATAAGAACGAAAGAGATAAGAATAGGCAGCCAAAAATTCTCCTCTACAGCACTTACAGTGTAGGCAATAAAATGCAGCGTTTTTTTACCATGCATTTTTAAAGGCGGGCCAATCTGTCGGGCTCGCTGTGTGCCTCTGCATCCATGGTGTTAGTGCCGTCCCCAGGCAATGTTCCAGCATAGGGAAATGCTGAATTGAGAATGGGGAACAGGCAAGTAGCACACTCAGAGCATGTATACGGATGCGGGCTGCTTACATTTTTTCACTGTGCATTTTTAAAGGCGAGCCAAACGTATTCGAACGTGTGCGCTGCTTTGGGTGGTGAAACGTGATTTTAATTTTCGTTCCGCCTCCCCCTAAATTTTTGTCTTTCTCTCACGCGTGAGTCCTTTATTACTATCCACTTTTAACAAAATCTGCAAGGTCGGTGGATTAATGGGACCAAGGTCGAAAAAAGATAAGGGACTACGTCACGAGTGTCCCATCTAGTAATTCATGATCTTTGGTTTTGTGCTCATTGCCATTCTTGTTACTTCGCACTTCGAATAAAGCGCTGCAACTGTCCTATCGCCGTGTGTTTCACTCCTCAAATCTTTAAAATCCTACATTTCTTCATTGCATTAGCTTAAACTAGTTTGAATTTATTTTTGGTTCGTTTGCTTCTGTTGTATTTAAGTTAAATTATTTTGCATTATTTTTTTTATAACTTGTGTTGAACGTATTATTAATACATGTTCTTCTCGCAAGCCTGTTCGTATAAAGGTCCTATTCTGTCACTATCCATAAGGTGTAAATTCTATTTAAGCACCTTGTTCGTGTAAGCGAGGTGCTGGACGAAGCTGCGACTAGTTGTGAATTTCTTTACTTGCTTAGTAACGTGGTTCACCTGCACAACAATTAAAAAATGAGAACAAATACGAGTATATCACGCAAGAGACGAGTTTGTTGATTACATTGATTCATTTCATTTGCGTTTTACTTCGAGTTCGACGTTTTTGTTCTTGCATCATTTAGCAACTCTGCTATATATCGCTTTTAATTAATATATAGCAGCGTTGCCGGACCGCACGTCTGCCGACCTTGTTCTTCATGTGAACTTTGCTATCGACCGTTGGAAAATTAATTAATTACAACACTCAACGAGAATGCCGCTTTTGTTTATCCAACAGAAAGTGAATTCACTCGAGCAGCTTTTGGCAAGCATGATGTCACAGGCAGCACCCGCCGGTACTTCAATTATGTCGTTCACTCGTCCAACAATGTTAAGACAATTTCAATTAAATTTTTTAGTAAGTAAATTCGTTCGCTAATGGACTTTGAAGCAGTTATGTGGCTTTGCTGTTTGGCAACAAAATTTCCTCTAAAGTTAGTAATTCATGATTTTTGATGTTTTGTTTGTTTTAAGATATATTCGTACATTTGATTTGATCTAGTCGGGTAAATTGGCGGTATCGCATACTCACGTTAAAACACAGAATTTGTACATTTCGCTCCAACTCAAATTAATTATTTCGTTTATTTCTATAGTTTTTAACGAACATTTTGCCTTTCAAATGCAATTCAAGAAAAATAAAAATGGAAATTCAGCAATTTAGAAAAGCGTTCCACTTGTGTAATAGATGCACGCTTTCTTTAGCGTTTTAAATCGCTCAAGACATGTCGTATGATTTCTAGTAATTGTAAATCACTTCCTTTCCAGCCAATAACGCGTTCCGTGGAAAATTTCATTCACATTGCTCATGCCCGGAGTAATATAATTCTAAGTTAGAGCAATGCGGTTTGTCAGAAATTCAATTAGCGCTGCAATAAGGAAAAATTCAGTTTGCAGAAAGAAGATAAATAAATTCAGGGAGTTTGTAAAGGAGGGAAATAAATTAAAAGTGAAAACGGTGAAAAGCGCCACTCATGAAAATTTGCATATGCAGAAAGGTGCCTGCAGCTAGTGCATAATACATGCTGTGTGGGGCAAGGTGGTGCACAGCAGTAGCAGCTATGAATGTGGGAACAATTTAATTCGAAATTCCACAGCCAATTATGCATGTAAATTTTCCCACAACGTACGATAAATAATTTTTATTTTTATTTTTTATACAACAGTTTCGTCAACAATCTTATTACTCATATATGTACATATGTATATTATATGAAAGATAGCTGAAACATTAACGAAGCTGACTTTTAATTTGAAGTTTAGATAAATGAATATCAATATGAGGATAATATAACTTAACAAGTGCGACATTGAGGTGTGATGGTATAACAAGGAGAGGACGTTATTTCTCAAGATGCATACTGTCACGCAGATGTTAAAAAGTACCGCCAATTAAAACTAATTAATAGCACCTCACAAGCAATTACAAGCCAAGCAAGTCCTGGATATATTTCGTTTATTATTCAACGAGTGAAATTAAAGGAGGTAGGGAAGCAGAACAAGGTTATTCTCGCAAGGAAAACCACGAAGAGCAAACGGAAGAAACTACGTTAAGCAGCCTCGATACAGTTAAAGAAATACTCATAGAATGAACACCAAACTGGACTATCATAGTCTAAAAGAAGTCTCACGAAAGTACAATACGAGTACAATAAACAAAATGTAAGGTTCATCGAACTCTACCGATGAATCCTAGGATAATGTTTGCTTTAATTGGAATTGACTGAGTATGATCCTGAAAAGAAAACAAAGAGTTGAGAACAATACCCAAATCTGTCGATTTAGTCAGTCTAACAAAAGAATGCCCATTAATTGAGTAGTACAAAAGGGCATATTTTTTCTACAGGAGAAGGACATACACGTACACTTACAAACATTATGTGGAAGATAAAACACCATTTATAAAAGGCATGAAAGTCAGAATTTAAACCATCAGTCACGATTGTCACTTATCATGCGAAAGATTTTCGCGTCATCAGCATAATAAAGAATTCTCAAGTGAATCATAGGAGAATTACTACCTTGTGGTATGTCAGATGTGTACTCTATTAAATGCTAGTGTACCATTTACTCTGACGCCGCATTTATGAAACACAGCTCAATACCAACAACATACCAAAATTAACATTTAAATTAAACAGGTGCATTTTGTTTTATCTAATTGCACAAGTCAACAAGGTTTTTGTTCATGACTACCTGATAGATGGTTTTCATAAAGCATATTCCATACAATAAAATTTTTCGCTCGCTCGAGTTTGAGGGGGAAATTGAGTACAAAAAAACTACTTTGGCCTTTTTGAAAAAATTACCTAGTCTTGCCATAAATTCTGTCACACAATTTCTAATGCGCGCTTTCTCAGAAATTAGCCTGGAATTGTACCGTTATGTTGCACTTTGTAACAAATGAACTGTACGGCGTAATATTCCGATCAGTTTGGTGACAGTCTTTGACTCGTAATCATGGAGTGGGGAGTAAAAGACAATCGTATCGCTGTAATAGCACTCCATAAGTGTGGAAAAAATGCTTCTGACATTTTCAATTTGTTGAAACCGCTAAAAATAACAAAAAGATTCATTTATCGTGCTATAGAACGATTTAATGAAACCTTAGGCATAGATGATAGAGCAAGGACCCGTCGTCCACGTACCGTTAGAACAGTCAGTGCCATCAAAACTGTCCGAGAGCGCATCCGTAGAAATCCACTGCGCAAACAAAAAATATTGTCGAGGGAGTTGGAAATCTCCACAACATCGATGAGTAGACTCATTTGAGATGATCTTCATATGAAGGCTTATCGTCGGTCAACAGCCCACATGTTGACTCCACGGTTAAAGGAAATAAGATTGGAAAGATACAAGGGCCTCTTGCTTTGGCACGCAACCAATGGTCATGAGAACATCATCTTTACCGACGAAAAAATTTTTACTGTGGAGCAAGTTTTTAATAAACAAAATGATAAGGTTTATGCAACATCATCAGAAGAAGCTAAAAAAACGGTTTCCAGAGTGCAACGAGGCCATCATCCAGCTTCTGTAATGGTTTGGTGGGTTGTATCCGATAAAGGTGTCACAACACTCCATTTTTGCGAAAAAGGTGTCAAAACCGGTGCGGCGGTTTATCAAACCAACGTGCTGGAAGGTGTTGTGAAACCTTTATCGCAAACTCTCTTCGGTGGACAACATTGGGTCTTCCAGCAAGACTCTGCTCCTGCTCACAAAGCAAAAAGCACACAACATTCCTGATTTTATTGCACAAGATTGGCCATCCAGGAGCCCAGATTTAAATCCGCTGGATTATGCATTATGGACAGAGTTAGAGAACATGGCCTCCCCACCGCAATTTGGACAGTCTGAAAAAATCGTTGGTGAAAGCAGCAAATGAAATGTCGTTGAATACCGTGAGTGCCGCTATAGAGCAGTGGCCACAACGTTTAAAAGCTTGTATAAAAGCTAAAGGAGGTCATTTCGAGTAAAGCTTTTATTAATTAATTAACAATATCTTATTAAAATAAATTTCGTTGGAATAAACATATTATCTTTTATTGTTTAGATTTTATGCTTCTTTAAAGTTGTGACAGAATTTATGGTACGACTAGGTAAATCCAAATATATTATTATTATTTTTATTTTATTCTTATTTTTTATTATTTCCTTTAGCGCTTATTCTAATATATATATTCTATATGTATATATATTGTATATAACTTACTGTTTATATATAACTGTATATATAAATAAAACTGTAATGTGTGCCTGTCTGTCGTTGCGCACTTCTGGTATGGTATATAAGTAGTTTATGCGATATGTAAACATACGAGTATAGGATACATTTTAATCCGCAAAAAAAAAAAAACGAAGAGAGGTTAGTTAAAAAAAAGTTATGTTGCAAAACAAAAGTACACAGCCTGGGACACATGATACCTTGACCCCCTTTTTTTTGATTCCACTTTGAAATGTTAAAATTGTCGAAAAAGTGGATAGGGTGCAAGTATTTCCGTACCCACCGATATTGCGTATAGTGCTTTTCCTGGTGGGAGGCAGCTCAGGTGCTTCCCGCGCAACTTTGTTGTTTTCCTATTCCGAGCACGTCTTTCCTCACTCCTCAAACCTGCTCTCAATTTCCATCAGTTGTCCGTCAGCATGGCTGCCCATGACACCCCCTGAGTTGCGTGCTAATCCGATTTGTCACTGAGCTGAACTATTTATCGTGTTGTCATCGTTGTTACTGAGAAATTTTGCCTGCTCATCGTCTATTTATTTGGCGTATTTGAAATTCTCGTAACGCTTTAAGGAAATCATGAAAAATTATGGAAGTAACTTAAGCAAAATAATCATTAGCGAAAGGAGGCAACCTTTGGTAAGTAAATCAATCATAAATGCGTGACATAAAATGTTTAAAGCGGTGGAACTTACAATTAACATATGGAATGCTATTTTCTTAATTGGTACAAACATAACGAATTTAAATTTACGTTTCCTTCTTAAATTTATGGAGAACTTGTCGAATATTTCTAACAGTTTTGAAATAACAGTTTCTAAATTACTAGTAAGCCATATTGTTGAAAATATTGTGAATTTATTTTCAAGGAGTCTATCGTAATTCTGTAGGTACTACGTATATACAGGGTGTTCGAATTCGAAATACTATACCAATCCATTCCTTGGGATATGCTGAGGAAACTTTTATTCTGGATTTTGCTGTTGCGATTGCCTTTGATTTACCAAAGTGTGAAGTATAAGCGAAGGCAATTGACTCAATTATTTTTAGAAAGAAAGCAGCACGACCTCGAGGTTAATATGTTACTAACTTGTGTCACAGCGACCTCATGACATATTCAAATTGAGTCGCGGACAATTGCTTCTTTGCTGAAAGGTTTAAAGCCCTAAAAATTCATCATTCTTAAATAATGACAGCAGAGATGAATTTAGCAGAAATTCTTTGGCAATACACTGGTAAAGCAGCAAGAAAATATTTGAAAAAAAAAAATGTCATGCGCACCATACTTAACTATTTTTAGCCGCTTTTAGATGTAAAAACACCGCAGAGAATTTAAGAACTCAATGAAGAATGTTTATTTATTTTCGCTTCTCACTTGCGTAGGAGGCGATTTCTATCAGTCTCATCAATCGTCTCAGCGAAGGTGATGTGATAAACACTTATCGACCATTTTATCACAACTTTATTTCTGTTTTCAAATTTGGAATTATTAGATGATTCGTAGAAACCTCAACGGATTGCCGCTGTCGGTCCATCCGCATTTTTCACTTCGTATTACCTTCGCTAAGGTACCGTATTATTTATGGCTTCGTCGGAAACAATTTAAAAGTGATAAAATTTTGAGAATTCTCCTCAGATTTCGGACGAAACAGTAAATAGCCCGATTCACACTACCTCTATTTCTCTTTCTCAGAAGCACAACACCCATGTAAAAATATTTGCTGTTGTGCATGTGCGAACAAGAGAAAAAAACAGTGTGAACCGGGCCAATGACTGCAATTTCCACGTTTTCGGCGGATGTTGTAGCCAATCGAGGCTAATTTTAGTCTACTGTAGATTTACTCGTGCTCTATTATTTTCAAAGCTTGTGGTCTTTCTAGGAAACTAGTCTTGGATGCTTAGTATTAAAATGGAACATTGGGGCCAGATGTAAGACGTGGTATGTTTTATGAATGCATGGTGGTGACCCATTTGCCCAATGGATTTGAATTTTAGTTTTTAAAAAGATTCATTGCGTTCCTGTTAATTAAAATATAATGGACTGTATACAACTAAGCCAAATAAGAAAAAAATCTTTTATTTTGCATTTCATATTTATGCAATTCAATTTTTATCTTTCTTTTAGCTAGAAAGGCCAGCTAGAAAATTCGTGCGTTTTTTGGTGATGTTTTTCATATTTCTTACTCGATCAGGCAACAACTCTCATTTGATTTTTATAGCTGGCATCAAGATGAATTTCGCTAAGTTTTAGTTTTAAGTAACGGTTTGTATTTAGCGCAAATTGAAAATTGAGGATCAAAAATAACTTTTCGGGACGTTTCACTATTTTCTTTCGCGAAAAGAGGAGATTCATAAAGAAATATGCCATGTATACGACGAGGATGCCTTAACTGAACGTATGTAACAGAAATGATTTAGGAGGTTTCGTTCGGACGTCCTCCAGATCATAGCGACAGAATTAAGACTTTACTTTTGAATAATCCACAAAAATCGACGGCAAATATTACCACAGTCTTCATATTTGCGAAAACTGAGATGCGTTCCTTGTATAAATGTTGGGTTCTAGATGTTTTAGTTGGAAACTAATGCATTTTTGGGTGAAATTATTACTGACTATGAGAAATGGATCCACCGAGCCTTGCACCTTCCGAATTTTATTATTATCCATGCCAAACTCCATAAAAGAGAAACTTGAAAAGCCTCCGGGAGTCTAACACTGGTATTAAAAAAATGTTCAGAAAGATTGTAAAAAATTAAAGAGGGTTAATCCAATATTGATTAGAATTTATTAAAAGCAAAAACGATTCTGTGTTTTATTCTATATAGAAGAAATGAACGAACTGTTTGGCTGATCTGATAATTTAAATCAAAGAATATAATAATCGAAAAGGAAAGAAATGTTACGGTTGCTTTTCCGCAGCTCCAACTCAATCCTACTAACTGAAAGTATGGTTTGATGGATGCTTATTTATTACTCAACAAACACTAAACGCAGTATAAAATTTGTTATTGAAATTTGGAAATCCAACATAGCTAATCTAATACTCAACGGAAATTTTTTTCTTATTTAAGAGGTTTTGATGAAATTTTGATCAAACTGGGAAATTAAAAAAGATCTTTAAAATTCCACGGTAGGAGATTTCAAACAAAATTAGGAAAAAGAAATCCTGATTGACTCATTATTTTTTAATTAGCTAGAAAAATATGATATTCAATATGGTTACCAAATTTCTCGGTTGCCACTCAAATTTAAAATGTATTATTTTCTTTTTTGAAAGTATTAAAATACTATGGTTTAATTTTTGCACCAAAGTATCGAATTAAATTACTGACCTAGCACAAAGGTTTTAGTTCACTTCACTCTTCAGTTCCACCGATATTTTAGGAGAAAATAACAATGAATGCTTCAATGCTTTAATGCTGAAGTTGAGCCAGATTTACATGGTTGCCTACATTCTCTGTTGCCATAGCAGCAATTAACAAATTGCGAAAAAAGTGTTCCAGTCTCGTGCACAAGTTCACTTTTCCAGCGTGCCAATCACCCGAATTAGTGGTGTGCAGCACAATAACTCATGTAAAATACCGCGAAGCAAGACCCAAGATAAAATAAAAAATTAAAGTTTGTTGAAGCACAAAGGAAACACGCCGAAACGGCGATGACTATAACTAGCTCCGTACAAGACGTGTCCGGAGAACCAGAAGTGAAGAAAAATGAACAAAAAAAAGCAGGTCGAAAACGAAGAAAAAGAAAAGTTTCGGTGCGCTGAGTGTATGCCTCCGCACCGCATAACATGGCAACTTGCCATGCAGAAACCCGAAGCGGCGGGTCGACGTATGCAATCGTCAAACTCACATAAGGCCTAACATGCACGATGGCCCGCTCAATTGCGGGCGGGCGGGTGTAGCGATGCCTTTATAAATAAACATGGGGCCGAGGCCCAACATGGAGCATATATCATGGCCTTGATGAATTGACCGTTATGTGTTTTATTATGTCATATGTGGTTTTGTTTCGCGCTAGATGATATACATATCCTCGCCTCGGTTCGTCTTGTCCTCCGGTCCGGCTTATTATTATTTTTACTTTCCTCGCTTGTAATCTTCGCAGTTCCCTCTACCCGCTCGTTCGGACGGGTTAAGACTCTGTGGCTGCTTTAATGGCGGCTGGCGTTCGTATCGCTTGCTGTACATTCACCTCGATCTGATAGCGCCAGAACCAGCCCCATCCCCGTCAAGACAGCGTAGTCAGCCAGCTCGGCAGATGCTTCTTCTGCTGCACAGCACACGATACTCCGCCTGATAACAAAGCAAGTCGCTCGTGTGAATTCTTTTTGATGTTTCAGATTTTCACGGTTTCGTAACTAAAGCGACTCCGAACGTTTTTTTTTATATCTTTGCCCTTTTTTCTTTCCTCGTGCTTTGCTGTGACAGCGACATTTTGTATTTGTCTGAAACTGAAAGACAACTTTCTGCAGCACTTGTTTTGAGAAAAAAGGGTTCGCAAACTTTATAAAAGTCCTTTATAATTATTTTTTAAATTTAGAAGCACGGGATTTTTTTCATCAGTGTGCAATACACAAAACTGAAAGTAACGATTTATCCAGAACAAAAATTAACTACTACTTGAAAGTCCTTAGAAATGGAGATTTAAACAACCTTTATTATGTTTACAGAATGTCTTGATATTTCCTCTTCCGATGGATTCCAAGAATTTGCGATGAGATGTATAAAAACAATTTTCTTAAAATAAATTTTCTTATGCTTATTTAAACAAATTATTCATAACTACATTTAATATGTCTACAAATTTGAAAAGATAATTACTTTTTAGGGAGTTAAAGATAAAGGCATTATAGAAAACTATGGTCGATCAGGAATTCAGTTCTAAAAAAAAAATTAAGGAAGAAAAATATTTATTTGATATTAAAACCAAATTTATACTTTAAAATTACTTCCCTACAACTATAACGGGATACGCAAAAGAAAAGAAAGGATATTATTATTTTTATAATAATAATAAATATTAATATAGCTATTAGGTCGTCAAGAATGAAACTTGTAGTTTATAGTTTTGCCAACTTTGACAGCTTAGTATTTGACAGTGCCTTAATATTATTCTATGCTGTTTTTTTTGTTAAGAAGCTACACATATTGCCGGTAAAAGGAAATTATCCTAAATTCTTAAAAATATTATTAACTTTTTTAAAAAATTTTTGTTTTTGATAATGGATCGGTCGGAAATTCGTACTGTAATGAAGTATGAGTTCTTACGTGGAACTACGACATTGCAGACCGCGCGAAACATAAATGGTGTATTTGGTTCTACTGTAACTACGCAGCAAACAGTATCAAAACGGTTTGCCAAATTTCGGAGTGGTAACTTCGACCTCACAAATGATCCACGCGGTCGCCCAGAATCAAAGGTGAATAATGACGTACTAAAAGTCACCGTTGAGTCTAATCCATCTCAAAGTGCGTATGAATTATCATTAAAGTTCGGTGTAAGCAAACAAACAATATTAACTCATTTAGCTCAAATCGGGAAAGCGAAAAAGTTAGATAAGTGGGTTCCTCATGAACTGAACAAAAACCAGAAACAAAAGCGTTTGGAAGCTTGTTTGATGTTGCTTTCTCGCCACAAATCTGATCCATTTTTGAATCGAATAATCACTTGTGATGAGAAATGGATTCAATATGACAATCGCAAGCGTTCATCGCAGTGGTTAGACAAGAACGAATCTCCAAAACATACTCCAAAGCGTAGTATTCATCAGAAGAAGTTGATGGTCAGTGTTTGGTGGACTAGTGCAGGTGTGATTCATTACGAGTTCATGAAACCAGGCTCATCGATCACAGCAGAAATATACTGTAAGCAACTAGACAAAATGATGCTAGAACTTAAAAAAAAGCAGTCTAGATTGGTCAACAGATCGACTCCTATCTTACTGCAAGATAACGCCAGACTACACACTGCCAAATGACCGTGGCAAAAATACAGGAATTGGAGTTGGAACTTCTTCATCATCCTCCATACTCACCAGATCTAACTCCCACAGACTACCACTTCTTTCGTAATTTGGACAACTTCTTGATAGGAAAAAATTTCAATTCCGATAATGCAGTAAAATTGGCCTTCCAGGAATTCATAGACTCTCGTCCACCAGGTTTTTATACCACCGGGATGAACAACCTGCCGCTTAAATGGCAACAATGTGTTGACAATTTGGGCGCATACTTTGATGAGTAAAAAAATCGTTTCTTGTGTTTATAAATTATCAGCAAACTTTGCCTATTTTTCTACAAATTTCATACTTGACGACCTGATAATATATAAAGAAATATAAAGATGGAGATGGAGAAACAAAAGACTATTATTTTACGTATAAAATTTCCTACAATTTGATAAAGGTGATAGTATCACAGTATAAAGTTAACGGTCTAAGCAATCTATGTCGATAGTTATCAATCAAGTCGACAAACAAGAAATAAACTTATAATTAAAATTTAATCGATAAATAGTCGATAATTATTATACGTTATGTAATAATCTAATGTCGGAGGCAACAGTCGCATTACTGATAGAGGCCTATTAGAATATTGTGGATTATATACAATTACGGAGGATTGAATTCAATAAATCGCAAAGAGCAGAGCAAACTTTTAATATTCATTTAAGCATGGCCCATGGAATATCAACAAGTAGATTTCATATAGTAAGTAAGTAAACATGAAAATCAAAACAGTGCAGAAAATTTTTGTAGGCTATTGTTGCATAGGCAACAATGAAAATATTGTGGCATCAAATCACAATCGCATATTTTTAATTAATTTAATCTTACTAATCACATACGGAAGAAATTCCGCAAATTATTTCACTCAAAAAACATTTACCCGAGGGAACTCCTTTCTTTAATTTCCGTCCGTGGCTTCTTGAAGGGATTCCTTGGCACTGAATTGTAAGTAAAATCCCTATATATGTATGCATGTATATATAACATTGAAAATTTGTTTACTTGTTTGTTATTCAATCACTCCTAAATGCTTGGTTCGGAAGTTTGCACTTTTTGATTCACGGGATTATTATGAAAATTGGTATTTGGGGATTTTTGGAGATGATAATTATAAGCCCATTAACCCTTTGACCGCATTTGACGTAGCACAACGTCATGTATTTTGTTGGTCAAAGCCGCACATGACGTTCTGGTACGTCATTGAAATTGAGAAAATGTTTAACATGGCAATTTTGTTATATTTGAGAGTAATTT
Organism: Philonicus albiceps; assembly: GCA_963969385.1. Lineage (NCBI taxonomy): Eukaryota > Metazoa > Arthropoda > Insecta > Diptera > Asilidae > Philonicus > Philonicus albiceps. The sequence continues at coordinate 21,997,802 of OZ017773.1, read as the reverse complement.
GTTACCGTTTTAACGGAAAACATGATTTCAATATTTTAGTACAGTGCATTTCAAAGTGAAGATGATGGCGAATATAACGTACTAAAAAATGATACTGATGATGATTGCGAGATAATACCAAGAGGTAGAAGACGTGCAAGATAATTGTCAAGCACTGAAAGTGAATCTACTCGTGAAGAATTAGATGAATAGGTTTTCGAAGAAAGAGATAATTTACCCAATATAAAACGGCTTTCTGAAATACCTGGAATAAATCCTTTGTTCCAACGACGGTTAGCTGATAATCCTAAAGCTTTAGATATTTTGAATGAAGTTCTAAATAAAGAGTTTTGGAAAATTGTAGTAGAAGGGACAAATAGATATGCCAGACAAGTGATAGAGAAAGAGGGTTTGGGAAAAAACGGAATGAAAGATGGTTTCCCATAATTTCAGAGGAATTAAAAGAATATATTGCAATATGCATATCGATGTCCCAAGTGAAGAAGCCAAACTTAGAAATGTTTCTGCTCTTACAGATTACTCTATGTCCCAAAAAATTAAATGTGCGCCAAATGCAAAAAGTTTTTCAATTAAATGTGCAGTCAAAGGATTAATCAAATTTAGAATTTTATAATAATAATGTGGCGATCCAATATTTTAGATATTTAATGAATTTAAGTTAATATTAGTACTGAAAGTATTTTGAGAGCTCTAATTTCTTATCTACGATCCAAGTTTAGAAATTAAAAATGCCAACCTATTTTATTGAAAAGATTGCAATGTAAATTAGTGTAAAAGTATTAATTTGGAAGTTCAAGATTACGAATCCCATAAATGGTGACCACAAAGTTTTTTATTCAATGAACTTAAGTGAAGTTTAAGATATTCTGTGGGATGAAATAGAGTTGTTAATTTAATACCTGCGCAAACTAATAAATTAGCTTTCATATCTTTCAGAACAATCAATTTATGAAAAACTAGTTAGTTTTCAATTTCTTTTAAAATTGCAGGGTTTCAAAGCTTATCTAAGTGCTTTTAGTACATAAATTAGAGTATGGTTTGAGTATGTCAAAATTTATATAGGTATGCGTCTAAAGGTGATAGATAGAGTTGAATTATTGAACTTTGGGACAGTTGACCTACCTACTATAAAACGTTAGCAATTAATTACTTAGCAAACCTTTGATTTTTCGGTAATCTTGTCCCCGAAGGCCGAAAATCCGTATTTAGTGCTCGACTATGGTAATTTTCCCAATGACTCAAACGAGCTTAAAAATAAGGAAATGCCCAAAATGGAATGCACATGCCGCAAATTCTGCCGGTTTCCGCGCATTTCTCCTTCCATTGGAATGGGTCCAAATGAAAGAATGTCAAAGTGCGACAACTTTTCGAAGCGAGCGGAGAACTCAAAAAACGCTTTTCTGACGAGCTGTCCCACATGTGCTGCTATCAGCAGGGTGTGTACCTCGCCGACCCAGATTTTAAAAACGATGACGCCTGTGTCCGGTGCTGTCGCCATGTAAGCATCGCGAAGACGCCTCCTCGCTACACGTGCTAGATAGCTGTTATCATGCACAAGTCAAAATTGCCAGTCGTTCGTATAACTGGAGTATTTGTCCCACAAAAATTATTCCTAAAGAGCGGAAAGAGGAAAGATCTCCAGGGCGGCTTGGCCTGCTGAGCATGAATCGATATTTTGAAATGAGGAGGGGGTAAGCCAACATTTGAACAGTGTTGGCGTTCTGAAACGAGTTCTGTCCCGGTCGGACCTATTAATAAGCCGCCCACCTGAGGCACACCTGAGAAATTCACTTATAGGTTTAATTCGGGTGCGTGGGTAAACACAGCCAACGATAATTGCGACTATGGCTATTTCGGAGGGGACTGGGTCGGGTCAGTGCCGCTGAATCGAAACCGAAAAAGCGTCCGAACGCTGTTGTTTTTGGGGAAATGGCCAAAACGGAGCGGACTTTTCTTTTTTTCCCCGAGTGTAAAGAGCAGTAAAGTTCTTTTCTTAATGGTCGAAATATGAACAGAAGAAAATTCCACTACTACAATAAACCAGCTTGAACGTATGTACGCCATGCCGACTTCGAGAAATACGGACGGCAAGCCAAACTCAAAAGCAAGCAACCGTTGTAAAAAAAACTTTACCGGTAGTTAAGAATTACCTGGACGGACGCACACAATTGTAAACAGGTAGCAAATCCAGGCTTAATCGTCGCTGTTTCCAAAATGAATTCAAGGAGCTGCAGGAAATCAAGGATCGACACAAGAAACCTGAAAACTTGTTGGCTTGGTTCGACATTCTAACACATCTACAAGCTCCACAGCTAGGCTACAGCAACATATGCCTGACACAACTACACACACTTATCAGGGGACAAAAGAATAGGAATCGTACCCTCTGCGAGCGAAAATTCAAGAGGTACAATTCAGTTTTGAAGAAACGCTTGGAGAGAGAGCAGCAGTGTCTTATGCTGCGCGGGTTTTTCTTTACTTTTTGGTTGTAATCGTTTCTTTTTGTATGACTTCAAAGTGGTGAAATCAACGTTTTTTTATCTTGCTAACGCGTCTAGGCGTAGTCTTTTGAGTGTTTTGTTTTGTTTTGTTTTATTTTTTTCGGTGAGGAGATAACCCGCAACACGCTTTAATGGGTCGATCAACGTGTTTAACAGATGACGAAAGAAAACAAATTCTTGAGATGCGGGAGCAGAAATACACAAATAAGAAGATAGCCGAAACTCTGGGCCGTAGTCCAAAAGTGGTGACGCGATTCCTCAAAGATCCAAATATGTACGGCAAAAAACGTTATCAGGGCCGACCGAATGCCCTGAACGAGCACCAGAAAGAAGTGATACTCAAAGTGGCGTCGACCTCATCGCTCAGCGCAAGGGAGATAGCGGAAGAAGCAGGCGTCGAAACAAACCCAAAGAATATCCAACGGCTTCTCAAAAAACCAGAGAACTTCACAAAATTCCATCAGGACTGTCGGCTAAAATTCGCAAACAGCTGCAAGGACTGGGCGAACGAATGGAAAGCGGTGATATTCTCTTCGTCACGGAAATTCTACCTGGACGGAACGAACGAACAGAGCGCCTACTTGAACCGTAAAACGGGTGACGCTTCGGTCCACGTCTGGGCGGTAATCGCATACAATCGCTACAGCCGCCTCTCCTACCTAGAGTACAAATTCGACGCGATCAGCTACACAGTGCTGCTCGAGAAGGAGCTGAAACCATTCCTTGCGCAGTGCGGCGACGAGAAATACTATTTTCAGCAGGACAACACACAAATGAATACCACCAAAGCTGTTAAATATTGGATAAAAACAAACAATGTTAGTAGTCTGGACTTTCCCCCAAAATCCCCGGACATTAATATTATTGAGAATGTATGGGGCCACTTGGGGAGCATTCTTTACAAAGACAACAGGCGCTTTGGTTCCATCAACGAACTCAAATCAGCTGTGGCTAATGTTTGGGAAAAGGAACTCGACCAGACCTTCATACAGGGCCTTTACACAACCCTCCCCGAACGGATTTCTGAAGTCATAAAGAGCGAGGGAGGCATTACTCGTTTTTATCCCAGCACGTGATTTTTTGTTGATGTTTAGCAATAAAGGAAATTTACAGGCAGCAATTTAGTTTTTCTCCCACCCAACTACAATGCATCTCTGCTTTTGCTCGGGAGCAAAAAGTTCCAGGACCCGAAGAAGAAGGAATAACCAAAACAGCTGGCACACCCCTTTTCGATTTACTCATTTCTTTATCTTTCAAGATATTGTTTCCTTGCTTTTCTCATTCTATTTTCTTGAGTATTTGGGTAGGATATTCTATTTCGGACACAATTTCAGTGCTCACAGCATCAGGCAGAAAGTATGAAGAATAAAATAGGTATATTGTAGCAATGTATATAACAATGACAAAATTTACAAAAAGATATACCTGTTACTTCTTCATATAAGCTAAACAAAAAGTACTAAAGTTGAATTGTTCCATTTATATGTGTTTTTTCGGAATTAGTATTGATTATTAAATCTTATGCTAAAAAACGAGCAAAAACTCAGTCAACTGGGTTTTAATTTTTGCATAGAAAAGCAGAGTTTGATCTCAATTTAAATTTCGGTTTTTCTTTATAAAAAGAAAGCCAATCGTGTTTATTGAAAGAAGTATGATCAAAATAATTTTTTCGTTGTAATAAAATAATCTGGTTGAGATATAAATGTAAAATTTGATAATAATTGTTCAAGGTATAGTTCATCTGCATTGTTAAAAGAACGAACTAATGTAAAGGTAGAGAAAATTTGGACTCATCATTAGTTATATTTCTTTCATTCGAGTACCTATCAAGATCAAAAGTGCTACAAATGTGGTCATCAAACATTTTTGGTCCCACCATACAATTTAATTGCAGATTTCGTATTATACGACAATTCATTAAATTGGGAATAATATTGTTGCTGTGTGTTTAATTATTATTATTATTATTTATTTAATATTAAAATTGAGTTATTGATTTGCATTGACGAACTATTTGTTGCGGTTTTTTACTTTTTCATTTATTAAATTTATTAAAATTTCCATTTAAGCTTACCATAGAAACGTCATAGAAACAAAGTTAAAATTGAGAATATATATCTTAATTATTTTGAAATTTTAAATTGCCGATCAATTTCAATTTCAAGTTTTGTTTTGAATTAATAAACTTTTAAACAACAAATTTTTCAGTGCGACCAAAAATACAGAAAATCACATTTATATCACGATCTAAACCTGAAATAATTAAATGGATTAAAGTGTTATTATAATGTCAATTTCAATTGCTAATCTACGTACAGACCTGGCTAAAAATAGAAAAACCGTCATAAGCGAACATATTGATTCCAAATTAAAAAAAATTAATTAACAGACTTAATAAATGTATCGCTGTTCGAGGAAAATCATGTTAAAGAAAACAAAATATAAAACTTTTAGATATTTCCACCAACCATTTTCACTTATTGTTCAATTACAACTTTTGTTTTAATTATTCAATCGGTAAATAAAATCGTTCCAATGCAAGCTTGGCTACGATTTAAAATAGTGGAAATGTTGACAAATAGCGTAAAAAATAATATTCCCTCACAGCCAAATTGACTTTTTATATAAAGAATAAAATAAAGTCAGTCGATTGAAATATCCACCCGCAGTGATTGAATACGTTGTTGTAACATTTATTAACAAATACTTCAATATTAATATTTCATTTTAAATCAATTACTTTAAAAAACCTCCAATAGCCGGCGATTTTTATAAAATGATGAATTCCTTAAAGTTTGTTACAGAAAATGATTTTATTATTGATATTTGGATGCAAATATGCCTACATATGTATACGATCCAATTTTAATTGAATTTAATTCAATAACTTTTTGTTTAAATAGTTTCATACATATGTAGCATTTTCATTAGAAATCTTATAGAGTTTACTTTTATAAATCATCTTAACTACACAATTGAACCATTTCGGTTTATTTGAAGCGCGCCTGAAACATATTTGTAGTGCAATTATAGGAGCCTACTATATATGTACTTTGTAGGAATTAAAGCCGCAATTATTATGTAAAAAACTAGAATTTAGCTACTGCTCTCCCAAATTTATATCTAAATTATTTTGCAATAATAAAAAGTGTATATTGACAAACAGATAAGACAATACTACGTAAATCGTGAATATTACTACACATTTAGAAAACATACATATGACAAATCCTTCGGCTCAATTTACCATGGTCAGAATTGTTCGTTGAACTAATGGTAAAACAATTTAATGTTATTACTATTTTTATTATAATTGATAAGTTACATAATTAATCCATACTTTATCCTGCTTTTTATTTTTTCACACAAGAAAACTGAGCCTATAGTGGACGCACAACCTCGGAATGGCATGCACGCAGAGCCAATAGAAAAAATATTACGTTTAATGCAGTGTTAGATGGTTTTTTTGTGTAATACTATAAAATATTGCTCCAAGCATCGTCTAGGGCTGGTTGATATAATATTGATTAAAATTTATATCTAAGAACCTCGCGCAGTTGTTGTGGGTTCGATTCCTACTATAAATAATAAATAACATCATAATGATCCAAAAATATTGCTTAAATGTTCCGAAGATCGTAGCCATATTAACCGATCTAACCATATCTAACTAAATAATAAATTTCACAAATCAGTCAAGAGCGCCAAATGAGCTAAAGAAATAGCATATTTGATTACCCCTGCACTAGTTAAAAAAAAATGTTTGCTGAATGTATTATCATTTTTCATTAGGACAATCGCCTATTAAAACGGCTTATTTTGAGAAACTGCTATATTAAAATAGGAAAAAGTTGTGTTATTGTAGAACAACAAAATTTACCGGACATATAGCAAATATACCCATGTATATTGGGTGTGCTTTCAGTGCAATATGTAAATTTACAAGTGCATTGGTAGCTGTACTTTGTAAGCCTATGTATTCCCGCTGAGTATAGAACAAGTAGATCTGTATCTCACATACGAACATAAATTGCCAAATCAATTCGAAAAATAAGGCTTGAAATATCAAATAAGAAAGGCGTTTTAGCTAGAAAATTTTGGGATAAATACCAAAAAAATTATATCAATGTTTATTTACCAACTTGCTAGGGGAAAACTTCTCTAAAACTGAGTGAGGCGGACATGGTTGTTCAGTCGAATAACAACTACGTGGCTCTTAATAATGAAAATTACTAAAAACAAAAAATTATGAAGACAAATAAGTCACTCTACAGTCAAGTTCAGCCACATAGAGGATAATCGTCTCAAAACAAATCAGACGAGGCCTCGTTTAGACGGTGCAGATGACACCAGAACAATGCCGTTCCTACGAAAGCGCAAACCGTCAAGTCACGAGAGGTTTATCACCTCGTCGACTTAGTTTTTTCTGTCTGTCTTACCTGGCTCAGCACGCAGTCATATAACGTCCTGGTGTGCCTACCCCGCACAGGTGAAATGCCTTAATCAGCAATAAATAAACCTAAGAAAATTCCCGAAACATACATACCTACACATCGAACCGTGGAAGTTATTTTCTAATTTGTCGGCAGTTTGCTTACGTTTTTAGCTTTGGACTTTTCGCTCTAACACCATGGAAGTGGTTCGGGAAAGAAAGCAAAGACGAAGAAAACATCTAAGGAAAAGGCGGGTAACAAGAAAAACTTTACCTTACCATATGAAGACACCGATTCCACTCAACTTGCACGAAGGAGGAACAATAAATGACAGCAGGGTGCTGGCGGGCAAGCTATTCTGATTCTGAAGCATTTCTTTTATGGCGTCGTGATTCATGCCGCTCCGTGGAAGGTTTAGGTTGGGTTAACATTATAGAATAGAGTATAGAGTAGAGTAGACTATGCTTTTTCTAAGAAATAATGGCAGTGTTGCCAGTGAAAGGCACCTAAATATTTTTTTTATCTTCTTTTCCGTTCTCATTAAATCACCTGAACACATGTGTGCGCAAAGAATTTCAAAAATGACGCGGGAATGTTAAATAAAGCCAATGGGTGGGTGTTCTGGGAAATTTCAAATATGAAGAAACAAGCCAGCCGCTGAATTTAGCGGGGGCGTGAGGAAACCATAGAGTCCTTGATCAATATCAGACAAATTGAAAATTCCTTCGAGTAAACACGCGCTCTATGTTTAGCATTGCATTCATTCATTTTTTTTTTATTTGTCTTCGCATCGGCGTCGAATTGATCGTGCATAACCGACCATTTCGGTGATGGATAAATAAATGGGCTCCCTGATGAGTCTTGCCTCTTTTGCTTTGATGTTTGACTATTTAGAGTCTTCTTGATGGTTATTTACTTTCTGTAAGGTATTTTCTATGTATATTCTTCTGGGTTAATAACGAAAAAATTTATAACTTGCAGTCTGTGAAAGAGCCGAGTGCTTAAAATAAAATAGCTTCTTCAACTCAAACAATTAATTGTTAATAATTAAGCATGTTTACTATCTACATTTTGTTTCCAGATGTTTTTAACCTTCTTTTTTTGCCATTTATACACTTCTGAATATAATTTACTATTTGCGTTTTTTATGGTATATTTAGCTGCATTACATTTGGTATATTTAGCTGCATTACATTTCAAATTGGATGATTTTGCTGATGTTGCTAAACTACACAAATTAGAGGAATTAGAGGAATCATTTAGTTCCTCTCAAATTTATTTCATAGCTGCAGGATGTCACTACATGTTGAGGAATTGATGAGCAAGACACCTTGGGTTGGGTAAGGTAGATTTGGAAATATTCCTAAAATATTAACGAAGATGTTCAATACTTAATATTATTTGTTAACACTTGTTTCACGGCTATTTATAATATACTAATACACTGAAAAGGGGGCCTACGGTAGATCAGTTGTTAACGGGCTGACCTACCGTCCAAGAGGCTGTGGGTTCGAATCCCACGATAACCATGGTATTCTACTCTACGAACACAATGGGTCAATGAGTGCAATGGACAAAAATGTCTGACCGCTCGAGGCTACACGTCTCGCCCACTCCAATAATACTAATAATACACTGAAAAACATTTTTCTTGTTTACTTAAGAAGTCATTGGTCACTTAATTTTTCAATTCCTTAAGATGTTTTTACCAGTATCACACACAAAATAATTTTTATATTCTTGAATCAAACCCAAATTTTGGGTAATTAGCACTAGTACAAAATATTTCTAACCTGAAAAAGGGTAAACAAAGAAATCTTTTCATCAATGATTTATTTATGCAATCATTTTGAAAATTTCGAATTATACAGTCGTTAAATTTGGAATTATGTAAATATAGAAAAAAAAATTGAATTCGAATGAATAAGAAGCTTACGCTATCAATGGACACTTCGAATTCAAGTTATTATTTTGTTTTTTTTTAATTTAATTTGATTTGAAGATAAACCACAGAAGAATTGGAATAACATCGTAAAAATTATTTACATAATATCTAAAAATTAAAAAAATAAGTTTAATGACCGAGATGAGACCAAACTCCAAAATAATGTTGAATTATGATAGTTAATTATTTAAATCCGAAAGATCTTGTGGAATTAGCAATAATAAATTCTAAAAACTATTGAACAATTCATCTAAATGAACAGATATTGATTAATAACTTTACAAACATTCATAGTAATTTTGACATTATCTACACATTTATCACAAGGCATATCTCTATTAAAAAAGAAAAATAGAAAGAAAAAAAAAACTATTTTAATTAAAGTTTCATGATTAATGTTACTAGATATCATATTAGCTACAATTTCATGTGAATTGCGATAAAAATTGTTCAAATAACCTGATAGTAGTTTAAACGTTATTTTTTTCCGGTGTACGGATTTTGAAAAAATAACATTACAACATATTTCTAATCGAAATAAGACACTTGAGGTAGAAATATGCTTAAAGATATATCCTTAGATTATTGCATCAAATAAAAACCACATACTTTATTAAAATATTACAACTACTGTAAATTTCCTTACGAAATATGAAGCCCGTCAAATTGACGAATCGAATTGAGAAAATGTTTTGTTTTGGTTTATACATTTAAAGTCATTAAAAGGAAGATATTGTCTACAAAAATAATTTTGGAGAACTAAACTATTTAAGCGTTCGCGCACTATAAAGGTTTTGAAAAAAAATTTACTTAAAACAAGTTAATTTATGTTGGGTTATGTTAAAATTATAAAATATGGCATGGTGCATCATTTGCTTACTGCTGATGCAATGAATAAACATTTGTGATGGAGCAGACCTTTTTCCTAATATTATTAATTAATTCAATATATAGGCACACGACATTTTTCCGATTTTTGTATAGAAGGTTACTTACAATCATTTTAGGAATATAAATACAATACAATGAGTAAATAATTGTGATGTCGTAAGATTTTTCTCTAATTTTTATTAATAAATTTTCGGTTTTGTGTCCGAAAGGTTACTTGTAAATCCATCCTAGGAATTTAAAATTCGAAATGAAGCATCTGAACGGAATTAAACGAACGCAATTAAACTGTTTAATTGATTAGCGCCAGCGAAGGATGTTATCATCACTGTCCCCTGCTCCAGCAGAGAGGGGAAGGAGATCATCAACTGATAAGAGCCACCATATCTTCTCTTATCGGCACCAAGCTATATCCCTACAGCGTAGAGCAGACCACCATCCTAAACAGCCTCTACAGCAAAAGAGAAGAGGAGGCGGCGGAGATCCCATGACCTACACGGACACTCTTGCTAGATCTCCTGAATGAATAAGACGGACTTGGCTTGCAGTCACCGGCGGAGGTAGACCCCCCAAAATTGTAGCAGCAGTGCAAAAGAAAAAAAAATAAAGAACCACGTGCAGTGCAATCAAGTAGTATTTTTTCTGAGTGTGCCCAAATCTACCTCATCCCCAACCTCCCGGTTTCAACAGCATCATTGGTTTATTGCCGCATTGAGCAAATAATTGTGATGGAGCAAGATTTTTTTCTAATATTATTACCAATCACAAGAAATCCTTTCCTAGCAATTTATTCATTGCATCGGTAATAAACAATTGATGCTTCATGCCGAGTTTTATAATCCTAAGTTAGTTTTAAGCAACTTCTTTATTTTATTATAAAAATCAACCCTTCGGTTTTGGTTCCGTGCCTCACTTGATGGTTTCAGCGTCATAGTTGTTGAGCTATTAAATACTGCGGAAATAACGAACCGATGAATCTCTCCCTAAATATACGTATATGAAATTTAATGAGCTGAACGAAGAGCTAAATTAATAAAAATAACTTTATATTCACATTAAATGTCAGTTTTTTATTTATATGATAAGATCACTTTTCATAGAATTTTCGAAATGCTCTTTTTAATACCCGAAAAATAAAAAAAAATCACTCTTATTACAAAACCACAGCTTGATATGAATCTCGAGACATTGAAAAAATTAAATCAGTAGGAAAAACTTATAGTAACAACGAAATTAAAAAAAAATAACTCCGGGTGCCATTAGTAAAGCACTTAGAAATAATATTAAAAAAAAAAAATTATTTCTAAACTGTTATTTAATCAGCATGTTATCAGCCAGTTATTAAAGAGCTTAAATCACTAAATGCATTTGCTACATGTCACACTACATAAATAAACACAAAATATACATTCGAATGACCCACAAAATAACAAGTAAAAAGTAAAATAGCGATACCTTCGCACTCCGCGCGGATTGAAATCGATTTTGCCAGTTATAACGCAATTGAAACAATGAAATTTCGTAATTTACTACAAAACAATGAAATTCCAGTGTACCTAACCTCAACCGACATTTTCTGCAATAAAATGATTTCATCAATAAAAAAACATCGAATAGCTGGCCGGGGCGAGGAAAAAACAAACAGCTAAATCCAAAAGATTGCGAACACAACAAGACGACGAAGCACTTGAGACAACAAAGAGAAAAAAAATATAGAAAAATTCTTCATGAAGAACGCATTGGTGTACCTTTTTCACCTTTGACTATTTTGGTGTTTATTCAAGCCGACACAAAAGTCATTAAATGTGAAAAACAGAAAAAAGGTATAGGCACGGGAAAAACGTGAACAAACTTCGACGCTTAAAATTTCCACCTCGCAACGCTACGCCTTCGCCGCCGCCGCCCCGTCACATGGAGAGTGAGTCAAGGTGAAACACCTGAAAGAAAAAAAAAAAAAAAAACTTTTTCCATCAACTCGGAGTTATGTGGCTGAATTTATTTAGCACGCTGTGTCGCCGCCCACGCACACACAGCAGTGCAATAAAATTCAATTAAAGAGAGGTAAAAGCAGCAGAGAGGTAATTTATCACCTGAAAACGAAATTGAAGACGAAAAAGCGTGCAGACAAGGTAGAGTCAAATTGCTGCTTAAAATTATCCATAATTCACGGATGCACATGCATATGACCAACTTTCATTAAAATGACTTTTGATTTTTAGCATATCTATAGTAAAAATAAAATAAATATACCGTAATTCAAAAGACCTCCCAATAGCAGTCAAAGAAAATTATGTTTTTAATGGATTAGCCAATTAAGAAATAGGAGGCTATGGTGCCAACTAATACATAAAAACAGGGGTTCTACTAACCCGGGTGAAAAAATTGGCAGAAAAGTGAAGGAAATAAGTCTGAAAGTTGAATTTTAATCGGAGATCAGTCCATAATTTTCAAATGTTGAACAAGACAAGAAACAAACTGCCAAAGAAAGAGAAATTAGACAGCAATTTTTTAAATATTGTTGGCAGGAACTGCAAAGACGGGATCGGGCGAAAAACAGTCGGAAATTTTTTAAATATTGGACGAAAATCAGACTGAAAATAGTCGAAACTTTTTTTTTAAATATTGGACTTAGCAAGAAACTGCAGAGACGAATTTATATTGGGAATATCGTTTGAGCCACGCAATTGTATGTTATCTGTGTGTTGGTTTTAAAAGCAGTCGGAAAACGATCGCCAAATAGACGGAAAATTTTCTAAGTTGATGAACAAAAAATATTGCCGCCGAATTGCTGGCCGGCACAACTGCAAGGAATTACAATTTATTGTTGAATATGCGATATTTTTAAGGTAAGTTTGTACCCCTGTTTGATGTTCTTATAAGGATATATACGGAGTTAAGTGAATACACCTCCTAAAAAACATTAACGTCGTTTTTGAGTGTCAAGAACAAAAGTTTTATCAGGACATCCTAGGAATCAATTAGTATACCGTTTCCTACGTAGAATTGGGACAACCTACATATAATTTTACAAAATAGGAATTTTTTGGAGCAAGAAATTGATTTAATTATGTCTCAACTCTAGGAAGGGAATCAGTGATTTCAAAACTGCTATCTCAAATTATAAACCGCAGATGGCGGACAGTTAAAATCATTAAAAAAACAAATGCTGATATGTCGGTTTTCAGTGCAGCTATACTTATTTTTTTATATTCGTTGAACTGTGAACTACACAGTTGCAGAATAGAAACAGACAAGCAATGGAGCGCTGTGAATTACTGTCAAGCCATCCTCAATCTCAACAACGAAGAGGACGATTTTGAGTCGAAAATTATCATGAGCGGTTGCATCCACTCAAAGCCATTATGTGGTGCGGCGTTCACGCGGGAGGAGTGATTGGGCCGTATTTTTTTGAGGACGCCATTGGCAATACAGAAACTGTTACTGGCGAACGCTACAGGGACATGATAAACGACTTCTTACACCGGATTGGGCAGGAGTGGGATTTAGTGAACATGTGGTTTCAACAAGAAGGTGAAACCGCACACACAACAGGAGCCACAATGGATATTGTGAAGGAAGCGTTTCCTGGTCGCGTAAGCTCCCATTTTGGCGATTTAGCATAGCCACCCAGATCGCCCGATTTAACCGCCCCAGATTCTTTCTTTGGGGCTACTTGAAGTCGGGGGTTTATGCCAACAAGCCTCAGACAATCGCAGCCCTTAAAGAGAATATTCCACACAAATGCGAACATTTATCACCGAAAATCTTGCGAAAAGTCATAGAAAATGCGATAAAACGGGCACAAAGGTGTATCAACACTGGCGACAGCCACTTGACGGATATCATCTTTTCCACTTAACAGAAAAAATTGTAAAGGTCCAAAGATAAAGACTTCCATCACTCAAAATATTTTTTTTATTTAATAAAAAGGGTAGATATATATATTATATACATATATTATATATAAATAAGTTCTTAGTTATTATTTGATAAACCACAAATCAATAGTTGTGAGTTGTGGGTGTAACTAACCTTTTTGCAATTAAAATTTTTAGTTGTATTTTTTAACTACAAGTACTGTAGTTGATAAAATTTAGTTGGAACTGTCAACTAATAACTAATTGTGTAGTTGTGTCCAACTAAGATCTAATATTTGTTAGTTTACGATATTATTCAATTAAAACTTAACTACGCCTAACACTGGGCAGTACAACAACAAATTATCAATAGAAACCAAAGGTTGTCACAGCTGCAAACCACAAAATCCATTTTGATTTCGGTAAAGACTATCTGACGGTAACATAACCCCACAATTGAAATCAATAACCGTCGCACGGAATACTACCCTTGCGTCTCATAACTGCGAATTAATACCGCAAGGGACATTTCAGCTTCAGTCAGCGCCGGATCAAAGCACCGGAAAGAAATCGGCCCATGCCAATCTGCCACACCAAGCGAACTGACCTACCCAACTCGTCCCTTAATTTGACTCCAAGGGCCATCGAGCCACTTGGAATGCTCGATTATTGTTTTCGCCACCCCCGCTGATGCACTTTATTTCCCGTTCATCGGTGCAAAGGTACCTCCCAGCCCTCGCAGCACCTCAAACACACGTTCCAGCAGCTGCTAATGTTAATTTGGGCTTGGCTGCCAGAGCGGCAAATAACTTTCTCCGGCAGCCGTCGAGCCTCGTCGACCGCAGTACGCGACAGGAAAAATGTGGGTGTGTTGCATGTAGAGCTTTTCTTATCACGTCGCGGTATATGCTATCTCGTCCGACGTCTCAGCTCACTTCTCAGACCTTATCTGAGGCGTACAAGGCGTTTCTGATAACTCGGAGGGGCCGCTCGATTGGAATATTTCACGCTCAAATATTAGTCACATGACTTTCACGGTATCGATTCTCTACACTCCACGTTCGTCGTTTTGCTTCCTTTTGCGAATATTTCACTTTTCCTTTTTTTCTTTTTGAATTTCGCAGAGCCATGGGGCGCAAACAAGATGTGTTTGTTTCGATTTGAAAATTTTGGAATTCAGGGGAGATAAGATGACTAACGAGTTACTCAGTCATAATTTAAGCTAAAAGCTTGTGGTGTTATTTACACGGCCTGATAACAAGTTTTCATCAACTCAGGAAGCAACTGAGACCGATTAGGCATTTTTGCGCTATCTCAACATTTTGAAGTGTTTCAAGAAATAAACCACTCTGATTGAACTTCTAATCGGTTACAAAATGGAACCGTTACTTGCGTCACGATCCCGAATTCACTATTTTACCAAAATCGTTTACTGAAACAGTATCCACTGTCTTTTAACGCGTTTTTCCAACAATCGTGTTTTCAGAAATGGTGTGTAAGTTTACTCCAAGATTAATGAACGGGTTGACTTGAAATTGAACATAATTTTAAATAATATTTTTCTATATGAATGCCACATTATTTAAAAAAAAATCCAAAGCAAATTTATTAGTCTTCTCCAATTTACTTTCTTTCAATTTACATTAAAAATATTTTTTTTAATTTTTATATATTTCCCTTTTATTCATATAGGAACTACAAGCCAGAACGCGCCAAAACACGTTCAAGTAAAATAGCTGTCATAAATTCACTGAACATTCAAAATAGCTGAGCTTGTCAGCATAAATGAGGGACATGAGTACTAACATAACGCCATAAAAAAATCGAAAATCGATACTTTTTAAACAGACCTCGTACGTGTCAATCAATTCCTTACAATGTTGTAACTACCGTTCACTCCTTCAACGCTTTTTTAACAGCTGAACTCATATAAAACGTAATAACTTCTATTCGAAACACAGTAGGACAAGTAAGGAAAAAATAATTTCGACTTACGGGGCAGTAAGAGGTAGGTAGATCGAACTTAGGCAACAGAATTATAAGGTCGTGAAGACGAAGAGCGAGGTTGTGCATTCGTCAAAATGGAGATCACTTTGAACACCTTCTATATTAATAATACTTAACACATTTCCTGCCACGTGTACCAAAAACGGTGAAAGCACTCTTCTATCAAATGCATTTTTACATATAAGTCTCACGAAAGTTTTGTTTAAAATTCTGGCAGGGAACCTGTTAAAAGACCGTCCTGAGCTTTGAAATAGAAGAAATCACGTAAGAAGTTGAACGTTTAAGAAATTTTTTTCCTATTGAGCATTCTAGTAACTCCACTGTTAATAACTTTTGACGAACTAATTCTAAAGGGTGATTTTTCTTTTTTTATTTTTTAAACCATATCCTTAGTAAGGAAATTTTTCAGGCCGAAGGATAAAAATTTTAAGTTTTAAGATTCATACCTGCCACATTTGCCAACGGATCGAGATTCAAGGTACTGTTAAAAAGCTAAAGCTATAATGCATATTTTAAAATCTTACTTGTCGTTCTACTGTGTTTAAAGCACAAAATATTACGTTTTATATCAGCTCACCTCCCTAAACACGTAAGGAATCGATTAGCACATGTTGGAACACTTTTTTGCGGAACCTTGTGTACATGAGTCGTCTAAAGCGATGAACTCCACAAGCAAGAAGTGAAAATACTGGGGAAATTAAACATCTTTTATTTTAAAACTCGTTTTAAAAAAAAACAAATTGAAATAAATTGTTAAAAGTTATTACTTTTACCCAAATTTATTAAGATAATTAATTTGCAAAATTTAACATTAAGCTTTAGTCTAATGTTTTATTAAGATTTAGATACTTACAAAAGTGGAGTTAATCCATTTTCCCTGTTGAACAGCTCACATACATATTAATAATGAATACTGATGTAAATAAACTTCTTATTACTTTTACCACGTCCTTTGGGCGCGCATTTCATTTTCGCTCAAAGATAATAAGCACGTGTGCCAATGTCATTATTCAAAATGACCGTGTCGTTAACATGAAATATATTCAAGCAATTCGCATGCCAATTGCCGGAGCAGCTCTGGTCAGCAATTTCGAACAAATTGTAAAACGACAACAATCTACACTAATCCCTAAATAATCGCTATTTACATTAATTAGCGCCATTTCGAAATTTAGTGACTTTACAATTTGACCCCTTGCATTTCGTGTCTGTTCAGGGCAAAGCTTTTTCAGTTTGGATTCTGTTTCATTCAGAATAATTGAACTATAATATTTAAATGTTTGCTCAATTTAGGATAAAGGACAGCTTAGAAATGTACGTTTTCCAATTCATGTATTCGTCTGCTCAACGTCAACATTTCAAAACATTTCGGTTAGAATGTTGCAAGTGCTTTGGTTGGCAAGCAACATTTACATTTTATAACTTGTTGCTAAACCTTCACAAAGGTATTATTAAAAAATAACAATCTTCAATTTGTGTACTTTCTCAACAAACACCTTGAGCATATGCCCCTTAATAAAAAAAAAGCTAACTGCGAATTGCATCACGCAGTTGGCTATCTTTACGCTACCGCCTTCAAACTCGAAAAAGATTAATAAAACCATAAACATCGACGAAACAATCGCGTCGATATAAATGTGGCAAATATTTTCGCTGCTTCAAATTCCTCGGCGTGGAACCGTATTATCGCAATTTAAGGCCCAAATAACAGTATGACTCGAGAAATTATGATTAGTAGAGCTGGTTATCTTATCAAAACAAATGCGCGACGATGCCGCTGCTCTTCGGTTTAATTTAATTTACTTTCGACGATAAGGCAAAGTATATTTATAGACATGGCTTATTTTTGTGGCCTTTGTCAATTAGGCAGCCTTCGCTGAAATTTGGCTTGCAAAATATAAACAAGGTGGATCTCATTTCCCATAAACAATCTCTGGAAGGGGATTTTTATGGAATGCGACATTCATAGTTTCGTTTTTAACAGCTGATTTATCAGAGATCGAAAATTACAATTATTTTGCATTTTTTAAATAAAAAAAAACTAACTCAGGAACAATAATATATAGGAAAAGTGTTAAAAAAGCTCAACATCAAAGTGAGGAAGAAGCAGAGGTCGCCCGAATACAATGACGAACAAATAAGAACGATCAGGAGCAACTGCCGATGGATGTTACAAAAATAAGGAAAAATTAATTTCGTTTTGGATGATGAGAATTATTTTTCGCTAAGTGCCTCGCAAATGCCAGGGAATGATATATTTTACACGAATGATAGCAGTCAAACACCACCAAGCGTAAAATATAAATGTAAAAAAAATTTTGAGCCAAAAAAGATGCTGTACATTGCAGTTTCTGCTAAAGGTATTTCTGAGCCATCTTACAAGTAATCCGGACTCGCCATCAACCAGGAAATTTACGAAAGAGAATGTTTGGGAAAAATTTTAATTCCATTTATTCAAAAACATCATTCGGATGGAAATTATGTATTTTGGCCGGATAAAGCTCCTGCGCATTACACGGCAAAAACCCAAAACTTCCTTACACTTAAAAATATACCATTTGTTCCAAAGGAGAAAAATCCATCTAATCTTCCACAGTGCCGCCCCATTGAAGATTTCTTTGGTGAACTTGCTTCAAAAGTTTACAAAAATGTATGGAGAGCTAAAAATATAAAGCAGTTGAAAACACGCATTAGAAAATGTATAAAAGAAATTGATCCCAATGGCGTACAAACGGCTTGTGAACATATTCCCAGAAAGTTGCGAATTGTTGCCGATAATGGACCTTTTTCTGCAATCCATTAAGGGGTTATACTCAGTTAGAAATTTCAAAAAAATCGAATTTTTTTTGTATTCTCGGAATGTACATATATTTAAGTATATTCTCTGAAAATTTGAAGTCAATCCGATAAATATTTTCGGAGATATACCGGAATTTGTAAGGCCACGTCAGAGTGTTACAAAGCGTGATCCTTCGATTGAATATAGAATTTTAAATTTCATTACTGTATTTACTGCGATAAGTGAATATGTGAAATGTGACTCTTGTGACGGAAAAATAAAATTTGAAACTGCTTCTTCCCGTGGACTTGGTTTTAAAATCGTTGTTGTGTGTGATAATTGTGAAAATAGATGATAACCATGAAGAAAAAAAATTTTAACTATGTGTAAATTACTTCTGAAACTTTAAACGCGTTTTTCTCAAAACGGTATTTTCAAAGTCGGTGATCTCGGTTTCTCAAAAATGGCTCAAGCGACCGGTCTCAAATTTTTACAAATCTTCTTAGATATATTCCTCAGGTATTGAACGAAGGAATAAGATTTAAAAAAATTATTACTATTTTTTTTTAACAATTTGCAATGAAAATTTCAGTCAAAAACGAAAATTTTTTTTCAAATAGACGCCATTTTGTCAAAAATCAATATTTTTATTAGTCCTTCGTTCAATACCTGCATTAATCTATCCCTCAAAGATATCAACCATTTTTTTTATTTCTGATAATCCAAACCGCCGAAATGGAGATCACCGCCAAGCGCCTCTTTTTGAAGGTCGTTCGGGACATCATCTACAGGAGCGGTGCACATCAATATTTTTACATGATCGACGGGCTATTGTATTCTTAAAAGTAGACTCTATTTGAATAACAATCACTTGTAATTGATAAATAAAAACTGTTTCTTTAAAAAATTCATAAAAAGACGTCTTTTTTGAGCCTCGCAACTGCGTATAATCCCTTAAGAAAAGTGGATGGTATTTCGTGTGTCTTCAAACAATACAACCATTTATTTAAATAAATATTATTAACAAAATCTAAGCATTTACTCAAAGTCACTCCCAAATTTTAGTTGTCACCCGTTAATTTAAACTGGCCGGTTTGGCACAAGACTTTCCATATATGATTTTGTAATAACAAAAGTATAAAATGATAATAAAATTATATGTCAATAGAATGAGATAAAATCGTCATGTTTCTGTTACTCATCATAAAATCTCGCAAGCAATAATGTTTCACCACCGATAGATGTCGCTATATACTTTATGTATTCAGAAGCTTATAAAGGATTAAAATGATAAAATATCAATAGATATTCGTACCAGAGTTTTTTCCTTTCTACTACTCTTTCAACTTATTTTTATTTGTTTATATCATTTTTATTCTCTAATTTATTTTTTTTAATAAAAGTAGCTTTCAAATTGAAGGAAGTCGGGAGCACAACTAGTATTATGAAACCTTCAACTAAACGTACTGTAAAGAACACACAAAATATGATTAAGTTTTATAAAAATGGACGTTACAAATAATCGAACACTGAGATAATTCCACAAATAGCCAGTTTTACGAATAGCAATAAGTGTAATTTATATTCATTACCTAAGAGATACGATTTTAAAAATTGTCGTTTTACCTTAAATTAAATACCAGTTACAATTATATTTTACCAAATCACCTCAAATACTATTCGAATATTTTAAAATTAAATATTATCTGAGGATTAAATACCACCAAACACCGAATTCATCAATCAGATCATATTCGTGCAATAAATTTTGTATTAACATACTCTTTTTTTCGTGTTTATTTAAGTGAAAAAAAAGTCGAAAACATAAAATAACAATATAATTCAGGTTTTAAAACAATGAAATTCAAATGCATACAGGTGGCTCAGGTAAAATGACGATGTTTGCATTAAAAGTTTATATCATTTACTGCTGAAAGAAATGTTTTGTGGAATTCATTATATAAGAAAAAATACAGATAACCCTCCTATAAAATTCGCTCTTCGCTTTAAGAAAATTACGGACACGATATATGTACAATATTAAATTACTCACTATGTCATAGTGCGTATGCTATGCACAATTGATTACGGCTGAGGCTCATCGAATACACCTATGGTGGGATCGTTATTAATGAAAGAATGTGAGTAGCTTGAACACTTTAAAAATGATAATTTTGACGTCGAAGATCGACATGGCAGTGGAAAAGCGAAGTTTTCCAAAATGCAGAATAGGAGGCACTACTTGATCAAAACTTGTGTCAAGTGCGAGGAGAATTGGCAGAATCATTGGTAGTGATTCAAAAAGCCTCAAAGCCATGGGAATGTTTTAGGGGTTTGTTTGCTTATGTACAGCTGCTTGAAAGACAAGGACGGAAGACGGATTTATGTATCGCAGAAAATCATGAGGACTTCTGGAACGTGCTTCCATGTCGACGGCCAAACAGAATATTCACGGCACCAAGGTCATGCTCTATATTTGGTGAGATCAGCTGAGCGTAGTGTATTATAAGTTGCTAAAATCGATTGAAATTGATGCATTTAAGCCGAGCATTGAAAGATAAACGGCCGCAATATATCGAGAGGCACGAATAAGTAATTTTACAGCAGGACAACGCTCGACCCCGTGTCGCACAATCGATCAAAACCTTCTTGGAAACACTCAATTGAGAAGTATTACCTTACCCACCGTATTCACCTCTGACTATGAATTGTTTCGATCAATGCCACACGGCTACTGACCACTGGCCACTGACTAGCATTTCTATTCTTATGAAGAGGTCAACAATTGGATCGATTCGTGGATAGCTTCAAAAGATGACCAGTTTTTTCGAATATGCTGTTCGAAAAATGACAAAAAGTAGTGAGCATTTATTCTTCGCTTATTTGGGTAATGAGATTGGAAATTAATTGAAAAAAAAACACTGTTTCAGCGTCTGTGGTATTTAGGCAATAGAGTTGAGTGGTTATTAAAAATCTTAAATTATTATTCTATTTTGGGGTGTAGAAATTGAGGAGACCGTTGTAACATAAGATTGGGAAATTACTTGAAACCATAACCGAATGTGTTAATATATAATAAATAAAATGTACAACTTGATCAACGAAACCATAAAATGAAAAATTGTATAATACAACCAAGGAAAAATACAATGCAATAATTAATTAAATTAATAGTAAGACAAGAGTAACACTGTTTCAGTATTTAGCGATTTGAAATATGATAATTATTTCAGAGTGTAAAAATGACAATGATAAGAGCTTCTACAAAAAAGCTATTACAGCGGGCAGGCGGGATTAAAACACATTAAAACTATGTAGAAAAATACATTTATATTAAAAACAGTAAACAGAATTAAGTCTCTTTCGATTAAGAAATTAAATGTTGCTCTGAATGTTGCAATAATAATAATAATAAAAAAAACAATTTATTTGAACTTTTCACAACATTCTGATGTATGCTTATCAAGAAATTGCGAGATTGTAACATCTCTCAACTCTCAACTTCCACGCAAAATTAAATACTTATTTTAATGATGTTATCAGATTGGCTCAGATCAAATTGCAAAATCTTCGACTATAATGGAAGCTTAAAACGTAAACAATTGTACCACGAACAAAATTATATACCAATTACATAAATGTATATTTATAATTCCCAATGAGATGGCATCTTAGGAAACTAAGCGCCAAATCGACTGGAGGTTATTAAATGGTATGGTCTATATTGTGGCCAGCGAAACGAACCACGTCACTGAATCTTATTTTCACTTCCAATTTTCCTATGGGATAAAAATAAGGGTCCAATCGATTTCAGTCAAACAACTCTAACAGCACATAACTCCAAGTTTGGACCTTAGCTGGACAGCACACCTCGTTTGGCCGTGTCACGTTGCTTCACCCGTGTAATTTATTCTGAATCAGCGGTTCGCTGTTGGGTGCATATGCATTTTGGACCCGCCCGCAAAACCTTATCTCTTCAACAGTTCGGAAATAATGAATAATTCGGGAAGTAAACAAATTTATTCCTTATGTATCATATTCCCCAAAAAAATAACTCGAATAAATTAAGACGTAGGCTGACGAATATCTAAAGCAAGCAACTAAACTCACGAACAGATGGGTCCATTGTTTAAAACAGATCATTTTAGGGCAATTTTATAAGAAAATGATAACAAGATGAGCAAAATAGGGAGGTATATTGACATACATAGTGAGGGGGAGGGACCTTAACAAGAGATACACTCACTCAAAAGTCTTTTTCCCTGGCACGCAGACGGCCCCCAGACGCCTCAGTCCATGTGGGTGGAAAAGGACATGGGCGGCAGTCTTCATATACGACAGAGATTCGAATAATGTCTTGAAGGGAGACACATTGTGCCCAATGAGCCGGAACGAAGGTCATGAATAAGTTCTTTACGTTACAAAAAGGTTGACATTTACGAATTTAGATTTTCCGTAGAAAAGCAACATACGCCAATCTTGCTACAATGAGAAATGAACCCATTTCCCAACCAACATAGAGGAATCAAACAAATGACAAAAAATTAATTCAAATAAGTGCGTTGTTATCTGCCTCAAATGGAACTTTATTTTCGGTTTGCTTCAATTTATAAGGAAAATTGTTTATAACGAAGTAAAAGTCGAAAATGCTGTCTGAAAAGAATTGAGAGTTCAATCCAAAATGCACAATAAAAGCAGTGAAGCATGATAATAGCTACGTTATTTTGTTGACAGAAATAAGTGTGATGTTACACCTATGGGAAAAACAAATTGCATAATGGACTAACACCAGTAATGTAAAACTACCTAATATCGATCTTATTATTTATTTTGTCTATTCGAAGCCAAAAATCAACGATTAAAAAAAACTATTATTAAATCAGTCTTTTATTTTGAAAATGGTGTAAATCCAAAATGTCATAATGTCATGTCGATTTTACTTGAAAAGAATATAGAAAAATTAACCTTACAACATTTTGGACTTACGCCGCTTTCAAAATAAATGGCTCATATATAATATCACGAGTTCAAGCGATGTCACTGATCCAAGGTTGCATATAGGTTTTAATAAAGTCTTGATAATTAACACATTATTGACCTGGGAATTTTTGTAGAAACTGACGGTATTGTTTCCTCTAAGACATGTTATTTGGCCGCTTGACTACCATTTGAATGGTCGCAAAAAGTGTCTATATTTAAAACTATTGACAAAGACATACTTTTTTCACGTCATCACATCGAAGGAATATAGAATTCATTTGCCAGTTTGGCAATTTGTTTTATGCATTGTTGCTCTTCAACAAACTACCTTAGCGTAGTCACGTACAAAATTTTTACAGGATACAACCGTTTAGTTTATATTTCTATGGTTTTGTGCCAGATAAAATTTCGCAAACAAGTGGAAATTCATATAAAGACAGCAAAAGTATTCGAAAACTTGCCAATAATTTTAGAAACAACTTTGAAGTTTTTTAAGAATTAATAAAATTTATACTCCAAAAATGCGTGCTTGTCTGTGCTAAAAAAGATTATTAAAAAAAAATTGTTCGCGTAAAAAGTAATTTGTTATTTCAATAAAATGATATACTGGACAAATGTTTGATTGTCTACGCGCGCGAAATTTGTTATTAAAAAATATTGTCCGTGATATTTTAATATTATTGAAGTTTTTTACTAATAATAATATCTTAAATATTACGACCGCACCCTAGAGTTTTAAACACAGTGCAGCATACAATAAGTCGTAAAAAGCAAAATTGTATGGATGACGGTAGTTTTGTACTTTTGTAAATTGATTGTTTTTTTTTAATGGAATTCTGCGAAAACAAAGAAATATTACGGCTGAAGTATCCACTTTCAATTTTAATATTTTTTCAAAATTAAAAATGAAATATTTCGGAACCTATAGCCGACCTCCAAGAAAAAAATATAAAATGGTACGGATGTTACAAATTTTGGTGCTTCTCCTTTTGTACTAATGAAAATCAAATTATGAAATTACCAAAAGTAAAAAAAGAATGCTTCTCACTCGAAAATCATGCATGCAAGTGTGAAGGTTTATTAGTTCGAGAAAAAATTGTTTCAGGTTTAAATGGTATACCTACCCTAAAAATTTCATTAAAACAAATATGTTTTTTATGATTTTCGCAATCTTGAAATGAAATTGTTTAAGTGATTCATGCGCTTTTTATCCATCCTGTTATCACTAAAACCTTTTATATAAGTGAATCTAATTACAAACCAACGGTAAACAAGATTAATCAAGTGGGTGCCGAATTAAACATTGAAACTTAATAATATGAATTCAATAAACATATTTATACGGTAACAAATCGGAAATTCATATAACCTTTTTGACCTCTAAATATAAATTCGAATCATAATAATCGTAAATGCATATGTATAATAAAGTTCGTTATTTATTGTATCAGATTATCAAAATCTATATATGATAGCTTTACCTACTAAAAATGTGCATGATATCAATAAGTGATACATCATTAATACCGATGTTATTAATTTTTTGTTTTTGGTCATGTAATGCTTTTTTAATGATGAACCAGCACTGATTACTAAATTACTAATTTTAACAAGTATTCAGTATTGATTTAGTGAAGCTCACTAATATCACATAACTCAGTGACACGTAATCATTAATTGAGCTTAAAAAGCAAACAAGCCCTCACCATCTCAGCTGATCAATCTTACAGTCACTGACCGTCAGTTTTATTACTTGAAAATGCCATTTGCATACAGTTTGGTCCGTAATATTCTGAAAGCAAAAAGTGCAATCCCTTCGAATTCACCACAATTAGATAACAAGTGGACTGAGTGAAGTGGGTGCGGAATAGCGACCGTCTTCATCCTCGTCGCCTTGTTTTCGCGATTTTGCGATTCCCCCGATTCAGCATGAGCACTAGGGGGCAAAACAAAACGCGACAGGACCAACAACAACGGCAGTGTCGAAACGCTAAAGATAGCAAAAATTCAAATGAATACACACCAAATTTGCTGTGGGGTATAAATTTTCATTCTATGCTTCCACTCAGCATAGTGATGGCGCTCATCTGCATACGCGGCGGCAGCACGGGGGGAGAAACTTTCGTGTCGACTCGATCCCAAGAAGAGAAGTCAGCCAGAAGTCTATGACAACGTACAGTTGGATGAAGTCGGCTCGAAGACGGTAACTGCTGCTGTTGTAGCTGTAAGCACCAAGACGATAAGTGCTGGGCGCGGGGGCACGGTGGCAAACTGGGCGCTCTTCTTAAGATGTTAGGAGGATGGTAACTGCACACGGATCGGTGCGCGTTGGTGATGTCGAGGCGACCAATGATTGAGATGAATTCTCCTTTCAAATTAGAAATTTTATCTGCCGTTTATCTCTCGTCGTTCCTGTGTGATTTATTTTCTCCCTGAGCAATGGAAGAACGAGAAGAAAACAACGACGACGAACTTAGTCGAATTGAGAAGCCGCGATGGGCTCTGATCAATTATTCCCTCTTCTGCCTCAAGTCCCTTTTCGAGATTGTGCTGGCAGCTTTCCAGGTCATAAATACACTTTGGCGATTTTTTCGATTTATACTTTGTGCACAATGGGGCGCAAATAAAACAAAAAGGGGAAAGAAGCGAAAAAGCGCAGAACAAAACAAAGAGGGAAACGCACCAGGCTCTAGCCAAGATGCAGGCTAAAGCCTGCAGGGGTCGGTATGGGGCGACGAAGACGGCGGCTGCGGACAACGACACGGTCGCGCGGAGCGATCGGAACACTAGCGACTGCGAGAAGTCCAATTCGATTGTAGCAATCAATTCCTCGCGGCTCACTTCCCCTACGTTGTACGACGTAGGTAGATAGCCCAGCCTTGAAACACGTTGACCCCGTCGCGATTTTTATTAATCACTTTTTCTTGACTTTTTATATTTTTATTATTTCAATTTTCTACGGAATTCCGTTGTACGACACGGAATCGGTGAACGGACGGGAATCGGATATATCTTGGCTTAAAATCGCGTACACCATACAGAAATTATCCAGGTTCAGCGTGGGGTTTTTCGCACTGATTTCCTCTCAGGAATTTATTTATAGTAATTATTAATCCCTGTGCTAACAGCCGGACGGCCGAACGGCTCACCGAGTTCCACGGGGGCAGGCGGGGCAATCTGAATGCTCCTAGCCTTCCTATTCTATTCACTCGCCGAGCGGACTACTCACCGACACGCTCGGACAATATGCAAATACACCTTGCACATTATAAACACTGAATGCCCAAGCAAACTAATTGATTAGCGATATATCGAGAGCAACATTATAACTCCGAATACGGTGCACAGGATCGAGGGCGGATGGGCACTTTTTCAAAACAAAAATCACTCAGCACTCTCACTCACTTGTCATTCACACGGACGAGATGAAATACATCGAACGGCGCTAGTTTGCTTCTTCTTGCTACCTGCGGCACTGCGCTGCGATACGAACGATACCTGAGTGAACACTGTGAGATTATTTTATTTATTTTTCTTTTTAGCCTCTGGCAATTAACTTCCCCTCCACTCCGTCAAATTCGAATTCTATCATATTCGCACTTAATCGATCACACTGCTGCTGCTGATGGTCACCCCAAATCACTCGAAACGAATCCCAACTGACAATCCCATAATACATCCGGGTAATCTAGCCACTAATTCCAAGGTCAAATGGGTCTCCCGAAATTTCCTATTTTCCACTGCAGAAAAACTTCTGCTATAACTGGAGCGAAGTCAAAAAGAAAAACAGCAAGATATTCAGAAAGGCGATTTAGCCACGGTAACCTGCTGCGACGCACAACATTCAACGTACTCCGCAGGCGAAAGCTCGCGACTGACTGTGTAATTTAGCTGGTGCGCGCCGCACTCTTTGCACTCTTTACAGACGAACGTGTCCAGTGTTGCCATTGCTGCATTCTATCTATCTGCATTCCTGATTGTCATTTCCCTAGAAAATGCAGTGCAAGGCCTTAACGGGAAAAAAGTTCCTGTTTTATTGGAATCGAGTCCTTATAATGGGTGTGCAATTGAAAATTAAAAAAAAATAAAATCAATATATGTTTTCAAAAATAAATTGGGATATTTCCGCAACATTTTAGGCAATTTTCCACGCAAAAGTGCGGAAATGAGTAGGAGTTGTAGAAAAACAATTCGTCATGGTAAAAGATTTGCGAAAAATCTCCTCCTTACAGCGGTTCGGCTGTACGAAGTTAGCATCGCATCCAAAGAAATGTACAAAAAACGGAAGCACCATCTAAAAGGTTCCAAATTGGTCACTTATTTTTCATTAATTGGTCAGTGCTGGGAAATTTAAAAAAAAAATGTTGAACATTTTCAAGGTAATTTCAAATTTGTTGGTATGTTAATTAAAAAACCCAATAAAAGCAATAGATATTATATGAAATGCTAATAATTAGTCAGCGAAAATTAATAATTGCACAGCTTTACAAAATTATTAAAATATTTAAAAAAATTTTCTACCATACATAAGGCGTGCGCGACACCTCAACTGGGTATCAGGTTATCTTGCAATCCAATTTATTTTTTTTTTATTAATCAATCATAATATCTCATTATAGAAGAGAATTCCTGGTGTGCTAAGTAGCCAATTATGACCAATTTATAACTTTTTAGATGGTAGCTCGATTTTTATAAATTTCTGTGGATGCGGTGCTAGCTCCGTGCGGCCGTAAAATGTCATACAATGTACCTCAAAAAATTACTTAACGTAGGTTGTTACTCTATTAATACTATTTATTTAATTATAATTATATCGATTATGTTTAATTAATATGCTACCTGATAAAGGAAATTCGAAATTGAGAAAAAATTGATATCAATACAACTTGAAAAAAAAACTATAACAAAACAAAAACATAAACAATATTTTTAATGGACTTTGCCGAATAGCGCATGCCAAAATAAGTAGAGTGGGCAAACAAACAATTTTATGGCAAACGATTTTCACTGTTTGGGAGTTACATTCATCGGAATTCGTTAAATCGAAGTGTTCATGGTTGTACATCAATCCTAACATCCTTTCTAAAAACATGAACAGCTCCCTCCTACCACTCTCCTGCGAAACTGTAAATAGTCTTTATTATTTTTTTTAAATTCAAGTCTTCCCCAAAGTTCATGCAATTAACACCAAATTTTACCCGACTGGAGGAAGGGTTATATCCTTCGCGCATATATAAATACAATATGTATGTGAGATTTTGTATTCCCTCATAATGTTTAAACGGGTGACTGTATTTGAATAAATCAGATATCTTTAGATTCGTCTTGATTCCGAGAGTGATATAAAATATATGAAACGTAAACGTCAAGAACAAATATTCATCCTCGTTAAGAAATATGTGGATTTGATTTTACAATAACAAATTCTTTTTGCGAAGGGCGTTCAATAAGTCCTCAGAAAAGAAATAGAAAAATAAAATATTTTAGAGAGATTTTTTTTTATTCTTCAACATAATCTCCTTTTAGCTCTAGCAAGCACAGCACCCATCTTGCTGAAATTCTGTTCAAGCCCAATATGACTGTGACCTGTGACCTTAACGCACTTTGGGTTGTCGATCACTCAAAACCATTTCATGTTTAATCACCGCTCGAAAGTAACTTTTTCCCATTTTCCTAAATAAACAAAAGTTTTTTTAGTTCAATCAACAATAAAAATGAAACCACGTGATGGATATAACTAAGACTTTGTTATTATATCGATGCTATGAGCGCCATCTCTTGGCTTTTCTAAGAGCTCATTGAACGACCCTCATAATTTTCTTGGAAAGAACGGTTTAGCAAGTTTAAACATAAAACAATAATTTATAATTTAATCTTTTAACAATAAAATTTAATTTTTAAGTTATTTAATTTTTTCAGCAAGACGTGATTAGTTTTTTCACATGTCGCAAAGAGTGGTAAACAGGCAAGTAGCACACTCAGAGCATAGATTCGAATACGAGCTGTTTACATTTTTTCAGTAGGCATTTTTAAAGGTGGGATAAAGTATTTGAACGTGTGTGGTTTCAATTTTCGTTCAACGAACACCTACATTTTTATCTTTCTCTCACACGTGAGCCCTTTATTACTATCTACTTGTAGCAAAATGTGTAAGACCGGTGGACTAACGGGAAGTTGAAAAATGATAGAAAAAACGTTACGAGTGTGACATCTTGTATTAGATGATCTTTGATGGTAGATATGCGGAATCTGCCAAGCGAAGGTTGGATTCATGTTCCTTGCTTTTTCGAGTAATCTGTACATATTTAAGTCAATGTAATCGCGCTTTCCAAAATGGCTCTAACGATATTGATGAATTTTACAGAATTTGGGAGCAAAAAATCGATCTAAGTCTCATCTTTGGAAAATTCGAATTTTAACATGGTGGTCTCTCAAATTTTATACTTCAGTGGATTCCAATGAAATTTGGTATACGTGGATATTTTAGGATGATAAATCGGTCCAAATGGGGTTTTTGGGGGTGATGCAGATGGTGGACTATCAAATGTGAAAATTTTAAAACTATACAGTTATAACTATATAGATGAAAAAGTTTTGTTTTTAAATCCACAAGTTTTTTATTTAAGTCTTCCGAACGAGCGCAGTTATCCAGCAGCATAAATCGCAATTGGGAAAGTGGTATTAAAATTACGTTTTCCAAGAGAGAGACAGATATTCGCCTGCTTACTTCCGCAAGGGATCGCTTTGTAACAAACTCACCGTAAATATGAAAATTCCGTACCCCACAAGTCTAATTAGTGGCGAGTTACAACCGTTGCGAAACCATCTCCAACTACATCTATTTCCTAATTAATAAACACATCGAGCGGGAATGAGCGCAACAATGCCCATTTACTTTCCAACAGAGCCACAGCGGCAACACTGAGTGCGGAGGTTATGCTTCCCGTGCATACTTATGCTATATAGGTGCTCAGAGGGGGGGGGGGGGGTCCACCGCCTATAATCAGCTTCTGCTCCTCTGTCCTGCCTTCTCTACGTGTATCCAATCCGACAATGGCTAGGCGATGAGGAACCGGAGAGGTGGCGAATATACGCAAAATGGAAACAAAGTGAACACACCGAAAATGGATCCAATCTCTCATTTCCCTTTGTGTGTGGTGGATTAGGAGGGGGGGGGGGGGGCGTTCTATTTCGCCTCCTTCATAATAATTCAGCGCTCGCTCAAAGCTGGCGAAGCATAATAAAGAAAAAAAACTGATAGATGTCGATAGTCCGCGGAGGAGGAATGGGAAGAAAGCCGAGAAAGCTGAACGAGGAAAACTTCGCCGCAACGGCAGTCGAATCCTCGAAGCACCCATCACGACCGCTTTGCGAAGAAGCAATCTGAAAAATAAAACCCGATGAAAAAGGGGGCTTCGGAGGGGGGAGATCGGGCGGCTCATGTGCTGACTGTATTTGCTTTTTTTTTGCTACATTTTAAATAAAAGTTGATTTTCCTATTCTCTTTTTGCAATAATTCTCGTTAAGTCGTTTAAAAGATAAAGAGAAGCAGAAACTGCTCGGTAGGGAAAACAAAACGAGCACAGCAATAAAAAAAAAATATCTGCCCTCTCGTCTTCTC
The DNA here is from genome assembly GCA_963969385.1 of Philonicus albiceps. Classification (NCBI taxonomy): domain Eukaryota; kingdom Metazoa; phylum Arthropoda; class Insecta; order Diptera; family Asilidae; genus Philonicus; species Philonicus albiceps. The sequence goes on along the minus strand of OZ017773.1, from coordinate 21,966,791 downwards.
TGCAGCGAGAGAAGTGTAGCCGTGGTCACGCCGAGCGCATAAAAAACTTCTTTCCCTGCTCCTTTTCTTCACATTTCACTTTGCTTTGTTTGGGGGGTTTTGACGAAAATGCCAGGCGGCGTTCAAGTAGGATAAAGTGATACGGTGAAGATGGTTTAAGTTTCTTCAAAGGTGGATTATTAATGACTTCTGGATTGCTGGGCGAATGTGATTTGAGGTGAGGGGTGCTCCGAGCGACTTAATGAAAAGCTTCGAAAATCTCCTCGTAAGCTATGAATGTGTCTGTGGGCGCACGGAGATGACTGATTTTTGGCATTGAGCAAAATTTAATTGGGAGGAGTGTGGCTGAGGATGTGACGGATGCCCGTAACTGTGCCAGGTTATCTAATTAGACTGGTCACGGTATTACAGTCCGAACGCAAAAAGGTAAGCTGGTTCCTGGAGAGTGAGTAATTGCCCTGTTAAGAGCGATTGATTTAACTGCTAGCACCCAGTTACATTGGGCTCTCGGAAAAGCCGTTTTGTTGTGATGCATAAGTAAGGTAGGGACGTATTTGTGAATGACATGCAGGTTTTCAGGCATTGGGTTTTCGGTGTCCATTGACCTAGTTAGTTTCAAATGAAAACATACATACAGTGGAGTGAAAATGGAATAGAAATTATCTTTAAATGGGTTGGCATAGACTTGTGCATTCCTACGAACTTTTAATTTATTAATATTAAGAACATCGTAGAGTGCCTGCCGCATTCCAGCGGAATGTGGATGTTTTCTGATTTCATTCTCCAAATCTTCACAGGTGTTTAATTGAATTTAAATCTAGGTTCGATGATGTATCTATCACATGAGGGAAATTATATAAAATTTATATTTGGTATATTACAGTGATGGCGAACATATGACTTGTGGGTCAGACACTGACCCACACAAGCTTTTTCACTAACCCACAATTGCCAGGCAACCTTTTGTTTGTTTACGCGGGTTGATTTAGATTTTCTAATTTGTGTCGATAATTTATATTCTATTTGTATTTTCCTCGTATTGGTAACTGGGAACTTTTATTAGACAAACAAAAGCCCACTGGATAACAATTAAAATACATTTTATTTAATTCAAAATATTAAGTAGAAATAAAAATAAATAAACCAAACCAAATTGAATTTCATTTCAAAACAATTCGCTCGACGTCTTTCCATTTAAAGATAGTTCGCCTATAGTTGTTTTTGTTACTTTTTCTATCAGTGGTTAACGGTCCCGATCCGTGCACATTCCTTTATCGTCTTTTTGAGTATTTAGAAGAAATTTTTCTTCGGTTGACAAAAGCGGAAATAAACATAAAGTGGTGAGATACTATTAACAAATAGTATCTGATGTGACATGCTACAGATAAATAAGGGAATGGCATATTCGTTTTATGAAGTAAATTAATCCACTTCAAATTTCTCTGCACTATTTTTTCACATTTTCAGCTTAAGGAAAGCCTTTATTTGACATATGTACATGGTTAAAAGAACAAACGTCTAGATTTCGCCAAAGATCATCTAAATTGGACGCTGTGACAGTGGTAATCCGTTATATGGAGTAACAAGTCCAAATTCAAATTGTAGCTAGGGTGACATGGTACTCGCGTCATTCGAAATAAAAAAGAGACCTTTATGAGTGCCTGAAGCGGAAATTCAAATTCTCTTCGTCCATAATAGTGTGGGAATGCAGGACTGGGTGAGGTGTAGGACAACTTCACATCATTGATGGAATAGTTAATGCTTTAAAGTACCAAAATATTTTGGAAAATATTCTTTTACCTTCCATTCCTTCATTGGAATCTCCTGGATCCGAATGTATTTTCAAACAAGATAGTGCTTCATGTCTTAAGGCGCTGAGCACAAGAAAAACACATTGCTACAATGGAATGGCCATCAAATAGCTCAGATTTGTTTCCGATTGGGTCTCTATCCCGCAAGGACTCTTGAGGAGTTAAAACCACTTTTAAATTTTTGGGTACTCAGTCAATCAGCTAGAATGTGCTGAACTGATAGACATGATGCCCCAAAGAATGAACAGGACCATAACACCAAAGGCGATGTAACTAAGTGGTGAAAATATTCGTATCTATGGACGAATTATTTTTAAATTGTAAGGCGCTGGGCCAACTATTTTGAAATGTAATAGAATGTGATTTTTTTCAATTTTTTTATTTTTTCTTAATAGTTTGAATTGAATAAAATGTATTTTATTTGTTATCCAGTAAACTTTTGTTTGGTTGGCCGTTTACCATTACCCTACTTGAGAAACCTTTCAAAGAATTTAAAAATTATGGTTGGGCAAACTATTTTGAAAAAGAGTAGTATTTTGTTAGTGTAATTCAGTATTCGGCTTTCTTCTTTTTCACAAATTAAATTTGCTTTCGTCTATAAATATAGATTTTTTTCCAAAACTCGATAATCTTTTTTAGTGTTCCCTACGTCTAAATGAAAAACCGGAACCCTTATAGAATAACTCGTGTATTTGTCCTTCCACGTCTGGCTTGTGAGGATCTCAAATAAATTTTTTGTATAATTTGAAAATAATTAGTTTTAAAGTTATTTAAAAAAAAAATAGATGAAAATTGACCACATCCGCCGATTTATCTTCGAAACTACTAAGCCAAAAACTTTGAAAAAAGAAGAAAATAGTGCTTTACCTATAAACCTATAAGAAGTTTATGGTCTTAAAATCAGATTTAAAAAAACATGTTGCATAACATATTCGTCCTGCGGAACCCTCTCCACTTGTCCAGTTTTTTAAGTCATTAGCCCTAAACACAAGTTTTCTAAGTGCAACTCGTAAAATTAAGCCATTGTTTATAAGTTTTTTAGTTTTTAAATTCACTCTGTAAACATTAGTTTAGCATCGACCAGAACGTTGTCGTTTTCCGATGAAAAATCGCAGGTGACAATGTGATTTTATCCCGCTTAGCTGTAATGTTATTCCGATTAAATACTACCAAATATCTTGTTATCATTAAACATCTACCAAATAACTAATGACCAGGAAATAAAAAGCTATAGCAGAAGCAAATAACATTTTTTCGCAAGTGTTGCCAAATTATCTTTTATTATAAACCGAAATCTTTTTCACAATTTATTAAGCGCTCATAATGTCTACCTAATAATGGTTAATCTTATCATAAATAGTTATATATGTAATTTAAATTTCTTTAAAAAATATGCAATGATAATAATAAAATTCATTAAGAATGCAATTCGCATTTCGTTCTTTGTCAATAAAAAAATCACCACATGGAATTCTGGCCAAAATAGTGCATGACATCACTATTAAAGCACTAGAACTTTTAATATGAACATTTTATTGTTTTTTTATGAAATTATGAAATTAAAAGCATTCATTTTACAAAAATTTTTTATATGGATAACGAAACTTATTTTTAAAAATGTTGTCGCCTAGTTTTAGCATAAAAGATATATATGACCGTTTTCTTAACTTCTTTTCAAGATGCCGACGCAAAATCATGATCTGTGACTATTAAAATCCAAAGTTAAACAACCATTGTACGCCCTTAAAAAAGCCAAGCGACTCTTGTTCGACTTCACATAAACGTAAGTATGTTTGTTTAGGTCAAATCTTACAACTCTATTTCGAACCACTTCCACTTGTCCAATTGCCTTGAAATTCTGCATAAGTACACAGTTACAGGATATAAGGTCTATGGTAAGTATACAGTTATTTGATCTAATGACCTCCAGCTCGGCTGCTTCCTGCCGTCCCCCACATATGTGCTAGCCGAGGCAATGGACTCCTTTCCCCTAGTACGTCACTGTTTGTCCGCGGATTTTTACTCGGATTATTAGAATAAATCTTTAGTTAATATGGGCAATAATCTATTATGACTGCGAAATAAAATAGCGTGCATAAACTGTATCTACATATGTATGAAAACTTCTTAGAAAAATGAACGAGTAATAATTTCTTTTATAGCAACTTTTATTAATTTTAATTTCTAATTAAGTTGAGCATCAAACATGATAAGACAAAATGTACAGTGGAAAATGTTGTTATTTTCGAACCAATTCGAATATGTGTGGATGTTTAATTGCAAGATTTTCAAGGCAAGGCTTGTTTTTTTTTTGTAAGCATTATGGGAAAAGACAGCCAGCATACCTTTAACGCATGTTCTTCAAAAATTCATATAAAATTGGTGTAAGTGGGTCGTAATGTTCAAGTTGTCTTGGCCTTAAATATTTAATTGTAAGTAGCAAATTTTCGATTGAAATATATTATCATCATATAAAATAAACAATATGAATACTTTGATATTTTGTTGTTGTTTCTTTTCTTATCACTGTTGTTTTGACTTACATGGTTTTGGTGTGATGCGGCATACCCGATGATAGCTCCTGTGGTATTCCATGATGCGAAGAAAGTAGTCTCCTGCGAAAAAAAAAACAATATTGTAAAATAATGATGAGGTCTAGTATTTCTCACTATGTTTGGCACTACAAGAAAACCAAAAACTAATGCTTCGTTCGTACAATAATAATAATACATATATACATATAACATCTTCAAATTGTTTTGATAATATTTTGATTAGTATTTTGGTTCGTGAAAATGAATACATACATTATTTAAAACAACATTCAAAATATTTTTCCCGAAATGAGTTCGAAATATAAAACAGAGATCAAAAATAACTGTTTTACATATTGGAACTAAAAAAGCTAAGGGAAGTTGTCATTGTAGAATAAAGCAAAGTACGTTGAAATTTTACGCGTTTTGATGATTCCCATTAAACTCCTCAATTTAAGCATGTTTTTTTTTTTAAAGAGTATCTAAATTGTTATTCTTAGCGGATTATGATTTGAAGCAAAGAAAAATAAATTCAGAAGTTTAACATTTCGTTCTTTTTAGTAAAAAGAAAACGCCAAATTAGCAGCAGCCAAAACTCAGAAGCTCATTATTTTTTTCTAGCACAAAAAAAGCCAATTGAAATTCCTACTTTAACATTTTTTGAGTTGACTTTATGATCTTCCTTATGGAGAATTGTTTTCTTTCTCTAAGACCATAACAATAAGCTTTTTTATAAAGCTGATCATTCTGTTTGGAACATACTTATAAAAATTTTATTCAGTCAGTCAAGCAGTTTATTTTATGATCATTTTATATCATATTGAACGAAATATACAATCTGTTCAATAAGAAAGGATCCGCATTTGTTTTACTTACAGAGGAAATATTTATTTCTAATTTTTTTTTACATACAAGTATATTGAAATCACTACGACGTAATCAATTAATAAATTATGCACTCCCCACCGTCCAAAGTTATTATATCATTTTCTGCTTTCCAGATCCTGCACAGTTGAAATTGATGTTGAATTTTGACCATCTTAGCGTCCAAATTCTCGGTAGCCTAGGCCTTTCGTTTTTCTATATGGGCTTCGGAAAGAGGGGGTTTTGATATCGTAACACGGTATTCTACCTTTGCCTCACGTAAACGCTCTCTTATTGTATTGATGTTAATGTGAATTCCCTCTTTTTGCCAGTTTAGCGTTCGCCTCGCGCATACTTAAAGCGGAGGTACGCTCAAACATCTGCAGTAGCACTCTATTCTTCTTTTTCGTAGTTGCTCTCTTAATCCCCCGTCCAGGAAGGTCGTCAACAATTTTCGGCTCCAAATACCGGTATACCCACTTCACAACGGATTTCTTAGATTTTTTAATTGCCTTATAAGTAGTGGCATATGAAAACTTTGGTCTTTTTGGATGTGTACAGAAAGACTACTTTATACCATTTCACGTATTTTGAGCTCATTTTGGATAATTTGCGTACTCTGTGACGTTTCCAGCGACAGTGAAATGAATTACTATTAGCGTCGTAGCCCTTCCATGGTACAATCACTCACAGAAAGAGAGAAAGAAATATCTTTTATCTTCTTTGAAAGAGAGCGATTCCTTTCTTGTTGAAAAGACTGTATATAGCTACACATAGCAATGTTACTTTGCCGGTTTTCCTTTCGTTCCAAAATTACACATTGTTATATTCTACTCATAATTTGATCTTGATGTCCGTAAAAGGGATCTGATCATGGTTGTACAAAAAGGGTTAGTGATATTAAGAAAATTTTGATTTTCATATATTATAAATCTAATCAAAACTGTTATTTTAAAGCAGATTTTGAATATTTAAATTTTAATTAAGCATTTATCTATACAATGTTGGAGAAAAACAACAGTCCTTAACAAAAGGATACTCTAATAAAATTTTTAATATTTCTGGGCACAGTAATTACCTTTTTCTATTTTTTTCCAATATATATGTATGTTACAATGTATTATTCATAACATATTTTTCTTTGGCAAAAAGGTTTCATTATATATTAGTATGCGACTTAATAAGTTTGCCAAACAAGCTGCAAAACTTTTTAATTTTGGCTGGAAAAAAAATAACAAGCCGGAAAAATATTTAAGCCATAGAGTTGTTTTCTCTTAGCTCCAAATTATAATAGTAAGGTGTAACAAGTAAGAGAACTCGTTTCATCAAGTTATAACTGGTTCGGTCCCTGCTATAAAAGAAAGAGGGAGACGTCTATTGATAATTTTAAAAATGTTTGGTTTGATCTAGTAACTTTTTTATCACTTTTGTGATAAATCGCTGCCATTATTTTAAATATTAGGTGGAGTACATATGGAACCGGCGTTTGTTATATAGAGTATATTAATAGACAACTTTTGCCTATCTTTCAGGCAAGAGAGGGATTCCGCGCTGAAAGAAATCCTGGTTTTTTGAGGCAATCCATCGCCACCAATCCTAGGTGGATTTTCGACTTCTTTATAGAAATTGCAGCGTTATTCCAAAAGTCCATGCTGTATCGAACGTAAAAAGTGGTAATCAGAAGGGGCTATGTTTGGTAAATACGCTCGGTGGGGTAAAACTTCCCAGCCTAGTGCTTCTAACGTTCCCTGAACTGGTTTAGCCACATGCGGCCAGTCGTTGTCATGGAGTAAAATGAATTTGCTATGTTTCTTTACCCATTCTTCGCGTTTTTCTTTTAATTCTCAATTCAAATCGATTAGTTGTTATTGTAGCGATTCATAGTAACCTTTTCACCAGGCTTTAGAAATTCAAAATCCACAACGCTCTTCTAATCCCACCAAATGCAGAGCAAAGCCTTCTTATCTTAGATATTCTGTATTGCCTTTGATGTTGATGGTTGGCCTGGATCTACCCATGATTTTTTTCATTTAGGATTGTCAAGACAAATCCATTTTTCATCGCAAGTAACGATTCTATACAAAAAACTCTTTCCTTTTTTGTCTGGTAATTTTGCAAATGGGTTTTCGTCTTCTCGCAAATGCTCTTTTGGCACAAATGTCCGAATTTTTAATAGACGAACAAAAACAAATTGTTTCTGCAAAATTAAACCTTTGCGAATTGCATATGTTAAAAAATTCATCTCTTAATGTGCCAGAGGCGGTTTCATACGCACACACCTAATGCATATGTAATTAGTACATTTATATTGCAGCATATTATTGTAAATGATCACTTAATTTTTAACTACTTAGGTATTCGAATTTAGGGTTTATAATTTTTCACAGTTCCTATATTCAATTCCTTTATCCCTATAATTTAATATAAAGTAAATTCTTTTTAATATTAATAATTCAATTCAATTTTGTGTTCCTCAGTCAAACAATGTTTGGTATAAGGAATCACACAGATATATATTTTATATTATTAATTGTGTATTTTTTATTATAATATTAGGGGTACCGAAAAGTAATGTCGTTTTCCTACATTAAATTCAAACAGCTTATTTTACCAATTTGCTGCAAATGTTCTTGGATGGTAGACCAAGATTGGTGTTTGACTGCTCCTTGATTTTCTAACACGGATTTGCTTCCACTTTCGCCGTTAACATGTCATTGTCTAAAATTGTTGGCCTTCCTGATCGGTACGAGTCAGAAAGATCGAAATTACCAGATTTGAATTTAAAAAACCCACTTTATCATTTACGAACGCCTAATGTGTTTGGATAAACATTGCAAATGTTTTTGGTAGCAACCGTTGCGTTACTACCCTTGTGAAACTCAAAAAGCATGCAATGCTGGATATGTACCTCTTCAGGTATTTGGCAGGTCATTTCACCATAAATTGCAAATAAAAATTTAAGATTTAATTATTTACGAGTAAACAAATCACTCTAACCTAAAATATCTTTGGCACGATTTCAAAGTAGACAATGACAAACGAATTTCGACATGTGCAGAAACGACGAAACCCTTAATAATTAACTGAAGTTAAATTGGATCAAATTTTAATCAGTTTATCCTTGGTGCAGACAGTTTATAATCTTCCATTAATGCTTTCCTTGCATAACCAAGAATCTCCGTTCACAATACTACGTTGAAATGTTTTTGGCATATATTTTATAATGTTATAATTTATCTTAGCCAGATTTAATATGTCTATACTTTCATATACTCGTATATAAAATTTCAGTAGGTTGTTCTTTTCATGACTCCAATTAAACCCGACATTCTTCTCCTAATAGTGTTCACACGTTTCGTACAAGTTTATCATTCCTTCCTAGATATTTGTAAGCGCTATATTTTTTTGAGTCCCTTCCCATTGATTCGTATATTAATATTAATGTAGTTTTTATTTTAAATATAATCATATATTATAGGTTGTTTTCTTCATAATCAATGATAATTTGATGCCTTATAGCCAGTGATCATATTTTTCGAGATCCTCATTGATGTAGTTTTCCAGTAGTCTGCGTATATCCTTATCCCTACCCACGTGACACCTTAACTATTACACGGATATGTACATATGTAAAGATTCCTGTTTCAAAAGTACTGTTTAAAGCTTACATCACATAAAAGTGGCTATAAACTTCTACGCTATCAAGTAAATTGGGCTCATAACAGAATTATCATATTAAGGGAAATTTATTGCAGAATATGGCCAGTGACCAGCCCCTCCAACAACCCAGGGAAAAAAATTATTTTCTGCCAGAGCCTGATTTTTTTGGTGCCTATTTGCATACCAGAGGCAAGGGAGAATTAATCGGTTGACTCACGACGACGGCTTTTTGCATATGCAACACCGCCCGTGAGGGACTTAAAGGTACTTCAGTAATTGACCTTCATCTAAATACAAGAAAACGCATTAAGCACAAAAAAAGGAGCCGGCCGGTTGCGAATTCGTAATCCAACAGGTGTGATTTGTGCGCACTCTGCAAGCAGTAGTGCTCTTTAGAATACGCAGATGTCCAACCTCAGAGCTGTCGGTCGGTGGAACCCTGATTGATAGATGTCAATTTCATTTTAACCGGAATGTTTGTACTCACGTCAAAATAAACACTTTTGTGAGTCGACGCGTGAAATGGGGAATTGAATCCACCGCTGGACGTTTTATTAAGGGAACTTGCACAATTTGTATAATTTTTATTTTTCGAATTTTTACATGGTGTGGAGGACACATGTTGAAGATTATGAACCTGTAGAAATATGTGCTGAATGTTTATAAGCGATTTATTCTTTTTAAATTTATTTTTAAAACAAATTTAATAAAACAATAAGTTTATTTTTAACCGACCTAAACAAATTTGGTTGTTTCTTTTTGTTTTACTAGTAACTCTTTTTTCCAATAGCATAATGAAAAGTATACAGAGCTGGAGGAGTAGCGCGTGCCATAATACCTGACTAAAATTAACCTCAGAAAATCCTGAGAATATATTTTGACCTGTTAAGGCATTTGCAAGACATGACATTAAATATATGTCTTTTCAGGAATAAGTCAAGTTCAGAGTATGATAACCTTATTTTACCACCATGAAGATTTCTACTTAAATGCGAGTATGGATCAAAATAGGATATCCAGATCTTTAAAAATACCAAGTAGCATGCTTGCAGTAAAGTAAAATATTTTAATAGTTATATAATAAAACAACATCAGGTTTTCCTGATTGACGCCATGTTAGGAACAACATAGTACATCTACATATACCGTTCAAAATACTATACCATAACCTAAAAAAATATTTAATGTAATAGTTTATTTAATAGAAAACTATTAAATAATTTTACTTAAATATAATATAGTAAAAACGCAATCTATTAAAGAGATTTGTACTTAATATTGTATATTAGATTTGGATAGTTGGATTTTGACATTCATGTCATGTCAACATGGGGAAATTGTATTTCTGCAATTAATTATGTCGAATTTATTTCGTCACAGTAATTCAAGCTACTAGCATAATATTACCTGAAATACCTTATTAGATCCTAGATAGGGTATTTCTGACGGCAAATCAGGCAATCGTGATTAATTCCTCAGCATCCTACTGTGTTATAAGCTTTTCGTTATCCTCATCGCGCTAGCCCAATATCATGACCACATGATCAGTTTAAAAAAAAATTGTCTAGCCATGCTATCTGGTGAAATGTTAAATATAAAAGTCCTGTATTGCTGTTATTTACATATGTAGACACATAGGTATGCATATACACCCCTAGCTCCAAAAAAGTCCGATTTAGATTTTTACCTGTTTTATTTAGAAATGAGAGCAACTCTCATTAATGGATAAGGATGAGGCATTGTAAAACAATTAAGGTAATTATTACACTTTCTACTTGTAAGAATAATAAGAACACGACACCTTGCAAAAACCTAAATGAGGGCAACGTGCAGGTGAACTGCTGACACCTAGTCAAAAGTAGAGTGTGACCTGCCGAATCAGCAGCCAACGGTCATCGGTAGACTTAGATTTAAACTTAGGTTTAATCAGAAAAAAGTTCAATTTTGTAATTAGCTTGCCGTGAATAAAGATCGACTATAAAAAGTATTTTATTTTAGTAATTCAACATTAAGTTGATTTAACTTATATAAGGGTGTCACTTTTTTAACTGATATTTGTTATGTTCAAGCAATTGATTGTTTCACCTTACAAACGAAATACAAATTTTACAAAGAACATGGTTTTGAGTGAACGGGAGAAAGTCAAAATATTTTGTTTTTCGTTTGCAGAATTATCAAATGTTGACATAGGTAAACGGATAAAGTGTAATGAGTCATCCGTGAGGCGTTTTTAAAAAAAAATTTCGAGGAACTGAGAAATTATCCCGGAAAAAGGGGATTGGTAGAAAACGAAAAACCACTCAAAGAGAGGCTCGATTATTGTAACGGTTAAGTTTAAGGAATCGTTTTTCAAATTTATCCCAACTGAGAAGGGACTTCGTGGAAGAAACAAGGACAACAGTATCAAGCAGGGCGATATGCAGCAGGATTACGGCGCTAATTGGTAAAAAAAGTATCTCCATTTCAGATGAATCCAAATTCAACCTAACGGGAGACAAGTTATTCGTTGCAGATATGGGGAAAGATATGATCGGTTCACAGGCCAACTCAACTCTACTTTTGGAAATTTTTAAATCTTAATATTAAAACCTCTAATACAAGCTTAACGTTTAATTTTCGAAATTAATTATCATAATAATTTTACGTAAAATTAATAACGTTTAATAATACTTATTTGGATTTTTATTTTAAAACGAGCTTTTAAATGAAATGTGTTGCTTCCATAGTGTTCGTCACTTTATGCTTGTGGAGTTAATCGATTTGGCCTGTGTGCCCTTCATATAGCGTTAAGTGTATACTGTGAAATGTTTTCCCTACGTTATTGTATGGGGATGTATCACAGCCTATGGTGGGGGCCGAATTATTATTCTTGAAGGAACAGTGAAAACACCAAAATATAAAGAAATAATCAACGAGGGCGGTCTACCGACAATAGAAGAATTTTCTGAAAATGAAGAATCAGGTTTTCAAGATGATTCTGCACCTTGTAATCTGGCAAAAATGGTACGTTCTTAACAACATTATGATTACAATAGTGACTACTTTTAATATTCGTTCCATACAGATAACTTTAAAGACTCTTTGAGCATAAAATCATTTCCTTTGCCGTCTAATAGCCTCGACTTGAATTTGATTGAAAATGTTTGGGCTATAATGAGAAATACAACGGACAAAAGACCACAAACAATGGCGGAACTTAAAATGATAATCGAGCAGGTGTGGTACAATTATGTCGACCAGAATTTACTGTCAACCCTTTATAATTCAATGCCTTGACGAATTTCCGAGGTTATAAAAGCAAAAGGAGGTGCAACGCTATGCTATGGAAAACAAGATTGTATTACTATTATTAAATCTAATGATAATGCATTAATATTAGTTTGTCTTATTTCCCTGCGCCCAGGTAAGAGAATTCAAAAATATTTAAAATTAAATTTGCCTGATTTATCTTAAGGAGATAACAATTAAATATTTATTGTAAGAATTTATGGTAAAAACATTAGCACTCTCTGAAGAAATTATGTCCGGAAAAAATTTATTTACTCGGCTCTTTTTAGCAAGAGATGTATAATACGGGTTGCTTATAATTTTGAAAATTCAATGTTGCCCAATTAATGTAAAATTAAATTGAAATCTCTTACTATTGGAGGCACGGCAGAATCCTTGCCAAGTGAAACTTGAGATGCGCTGTCTCGAAGATATTTTGCTTTTAATTTTCGGAGCTTCGGTTTGAAGTTCAGGTCTTAATAAAGCTCAATATTTAATATGCAAGTTGATTTTAGCGCACAAGTAAAGAAGAGGCTATTGATTTCAATTTGTTAAAACAGGCCATAGTGTAGACTTCCGTAGTAATTTATTTTAACGCCGACGCTGCGCATTTAATTTTAGTTATGGAATGGCAAAAATTTTTATTTAGCAGTATACCCTTCATAACTCGAAAACTCTTAATTACAGAATACTAGACCTCACCATGACCCATATCCGTGAGTGTATAAATTTCTAGATCCAACAGAAGTTATTAGAGCGAGGGGGATACATTTTGAATGATTTTAGCGCCAGTGCATATCTCGTAAATGGTACGGCTGATAATAACATTTTCTACTGATATATTATTTCATTTGAAAATACGACACCCCATACCCTCCCCACCCAATTTATATGCATGGCGAGCTATACCTAAAAAATCAAATTTATAACTTTTTATTTTTTTAAAATAGAAAAGTTTTTAAAGTATTTTGTACTTCCACGTAATTAAAGGAGTTGATTATCATAAAACTCAAAGTACAAATTCCGCCACAGCATTTGATTGAAACCGGAAACTCCAGTCCTCTATGGCAATACTACTTCCGCCAGTATCACGACGAACGGGATTAGCTGTACCTTTGAGTACCTGCATTTCAATCTAGCACCAGACAGCACTCGACAGCAAAAAAGGTTTACAAGGACAAAGCTGGGTTCTCGTACACATTCAACCAACGTTAATCTGGCACACCAATAACTCCAATTTGAGTCTCCGCCCACACTCCCATTTGGATGCCTCCCGCTCCTCGTGATAGTATACAACCTAGAAACTTTAGATGCAATCCAGAATGCGGCAGTACTGGATTTTCCTCATATAATAGTACGAATGCACATGGTGCCAGGTGTGGGGTGAGCAGCAGCATTCCACCCTTAAACTGGATGGAACCGAAAATAGATACTGCCATAATGCCCCCCGTGCTGTGTGCTAAGCTCAACCAATTCACCACCCAGCGATACACGTGGACTAGCGCCTCGCGGCGTATTTAATTTCCTCGTTGTTTTGTGTACCTATGGAAGCGCCTTATAACTTCAAGTAATCCTCTCTCCAACCCGTCTCCGGACACCAAAACAAAACATGAAAAGTAGCTACAAAAGGAAAATTTTTAGTCCTCGGTGCGTTGTAGATCGCTTCCCTTCCAGCTCCATCCGGCGCATTTGCTGCTATTAAAATTTATTACTGTGTAGGTGGATGGACGGGTAGCTGAAGTCTGTGTTTGAGCAATTTTATTTGAGATTCAAACACCTTTTCGGGGGAATGGGCCACCCTTAGAAATTCCTTTGCAAGCAGAATCGGGAATGGAAGAGAATGAATTGACGACAGACGAAAGCTATTTAGGAAGAGAGGGTGGGGCAGATGAGCCCTACTTAAGTACTCAGGGGAGGGAAGAAATTGAATTGGACATGCTTCTCCTGTGGCTTTTATGCTCTACGGCTGTGGTAACCTTGGCCAGCAGGTGGGAGGGTGAGCTCTTCAGAGATCAACAAGGAAAGACGCCACAATTATTTTGGATTTTTCAGTTGAGAAGAGACAACTTGTTCAAATAAATTATAATAATTCCTGGGAAAATGATAAAGAAATTCTCTTAATTGACGAATTGTTTCTCCCTGTCCCTAACGGCAGAGATTAGAAGTGAAATTTAATCCAGAACCTTCCATTGGAATTTAGCGAAAAAGAGGTAATTCTTCTCTTACCTTTAAGACAGATTGGGTTTTTGAGAAGATGTAAATTAAAAGGCAAAAGCAAAAGAAATGCAGGAGCGTTACTTTGATAGATTTCAGTTAATTTCCATTACGTTTACCGGCATTACCAACGGAGCTTGATTTTGAAAAGGGTCTAAGGATCTGTAAAATATTCCTGGAAACTTTAAGAAAATATTTCCTTGAATACGAATGGGCTTAAAGTATCCACGTGAAGATTATCTATATATTGTTAGGGAATGTAACTGTAAATCGAATTTATATAATATTTAAATATCAAATATGTTTAATATCTTTTCTAATTGGCAAAATTATTTACATTATAGTATCCATATCTACCCTATCATTCAAACTAAACTATGGAATATAATTATTAAGTAAACTTTCTGAATATTCTTGAGTAATTCCATTTAAATTTTAACAATTATTTTACGATTGGAAAGGTGACATTTGAACATAAGCAACTTTATTTTAAAGCAAAATGATTGGCAACGTAGAGTTAAAAATTTCAGAAGAACACTATAAAAGTTAGCTCTTAAGGGCCTCTGCTAGCTCAGTTATTAGCGAGCTGAACTACCCTCCCAAAAGCTGTAGGTTCGACTCCCACGTATAACCATGGTTTCCTGGGCTACATGGTAACACAATGGACCAGAAATGGCCTAAGTGTGCCTTTCTAGGCAGCCATACCAACCTACCCTAATGCTCAAGGACTTTCAGTATGTAATTGGAAATTAAAAATAGCGCACATAATACTGCGATAGAATTTATTCTTGTTTGCTACGAATTGTTGTCTACAGATGGATCATAAATTCGTCTTTCAAGGTTGTGGGTTCGATTCTGATATGAAAACTCTGGTTGAAAGTAAAAATAACACAGAAAGTTGCCACATGGGCTTAGTTCCCGAGTGTACAAAAATAAGAAAACAATTTGAGAATTAAATTCTGAAAAATTGTAAAATAAAAAAAGTAACTAAAATGTAAACAGTGTCAATTTTCATATTTCCATAATTTCCATAATTTTAAACGTATCTTCATGTCTTGATAAAAGGCAAACAATAATAAATCGATCGATCGAAATTAGCTCCAAAACATTTTTAAACTTTAGATATTTGGTTACAACCAGAATAAAAACAGTTTGGTTGCTATTTGCCATATCTGGACTGGGGATGCCTTATTAAGCAGATTTCGAAAGAACTTCCTTAATTATTTTGAAAAATGTGCAGGTCGCATCTTTGCATCTTCATGGGTTTTGGCTTGTGTTTGTATATCCAAAAGTATGAGTATGCTATTTATTAAAAAAAGGAATAAATTATGTATTCATCTCTATTATAAATGGAAAAAAAAAACTAGAAACCAGTTTGTAGGATTCCGCACCCAAATGGTCCGTACGGAACTCTACTATTGTGGCAACACTGTCAGATTATCCGTCCGCCTGTTAGAAATAAATAATCGAAATAAAATAGGGGTATATATCCCTAATAGTTCCTGGATCTATAGACGAAACTCGTATTTAAACTTGTAAACAACTTTATTTGATAGTAACAATTTTTTTTCCATTCTGTGTTTGTAGGGGCTTCTGGTAGGTCAGTTGTTAGCGCGCTGGTTTACCGTCCCAGAAGCTGTGGGTTCGAATCCCACATATAACCATGGTCTCCTGCGCTACGTGGTAACAAAATAGGCCAAAAACATCGCCTAAGAGTGACTTTTTAGGCAGCCACACAAATCTAACCTAACCTAACCTATGTTTGTAGGATGTCGTTGAGAAGCATTGCAAAACGAGTAAAAATAAATATTTTTAAAGTTTATTTGACTAAAGCAACGATGTGCAGGATCATCAAACACCAAAGTAAGTTTTTTAGACGCATTTCCTTAAAAAGTCGATCTCAAAAGCACCAATATTTAAAAAGCTGCTATTTGTATCTCATATTACGTGTCATATACTGTACTTAAACAACAAATACTTGTACTGGTTAATCTACGCGAAAGAAATTGAAAGAAGGAAAACATTTCATTGTACGGAACTTTCAGTATACACAAGTTCGACTCACATTTGCTCAATTTTTTATTAAGTTAAATATATTAAAGTTCCTATATTTTATATACATATATGACATTATGCTCAAAATAAGTTTAATTAATTTAAATCGGTTAAATGATGCTCTTTCCGACTGTTCCATCTAAGAGCAATTGAGCAATTCAAAATATCAATCACTTTGTGAATGCTATAAATATATCAGTCCGACAGAAGTGATCTTAGAGTGCGTAATTCACACATTATAGTAGGAAATTCACACATTATAGTGGGAAATAATAAATTTTAAAATTCTACTTCAAAAGTGTTGCATTATTTATAAATCCAAATATAACTCAAACTTAAGAGTTAAGCCAAACTATTACATATTTACCGCTAAGAAACTATTATTTCTCATCAAAGATGTAAAATTAAAGCTCTAAGTTGTAAAATTATGTCTTGCAGTTGTAGTTTTATGTCTGAAAACCATTATTATCCCATTACACCTTGCAATAAAATTACTATCCTTATTGTAATATACACACACACAAAATATAATGCAATGTGAGAGCATTGTTGCATCGTGTTTTCATTTGGGTTGTGGTTTTCTTAAAATTAAGACACTCACGTTACCTTTCATATTTAAAATGAAAAAAACATGTCAAGAAATAAATAAATAAAAGTAATGAAACAATTTTTTCAAATATACAGACAAAATATTGAAATGAGTTGTGTCACATTTCCGTTTGTCGCAAAATGGTCGTTAAACAAAATGCACCCTTTTTATTTTATTCTTTTCATTCGTTTAATCTGAAGCCATATTATCATAATTAATGTAATTCCGATTAAGGATTATTTGGTAACTTATCCCATAAAAAGATATAAATATAAAATATCAATCTTAAATACTTATTAGGATGCTAATTTGGGGAAATAATAGGTTTTCCCGAGGCCCTCAAAATAGGCGTTTGTTTTTGTGATGACCTTTTCCTTCGATCTAAATCTCTTACCGCCCAGTCATTTCTTCAGGTTTGGAGACAGGAAATAGTCTCAGGGGGTTTAATATGGAGAATATGCTGACTGGGGTAGCAGTTCATAGCCCAATTTATGGATTTTTGTCATGGTGACTACATATAATGCTTAATCAGCGCACGACATTCACTTCTTTCCCTTTTCGGTAAAATTCATGAGGTTGTCTGCTTTCAATGGCTGTCAAACACAAACAAAATTACGCAGCTTACTCAAAATTTGACATTAATTTATTAATAGATGGCAGCTGACGAGAGCAGTGTTGCATTCAAAATTACTGCGCGGGAAATTCAAAAAGTCACTGACTTATCAAACTGCCCTCGTAAAAATGAAAAGTCCATTAAGATCCGTTTGGTGAAATAAACCGTTGAAGCTCGATCAAAGTGTTGGTGTAAAGCAAGCCACTAAAGAGCGAGCTTCGTATGCTGACATGGTCAGTAGGGATCCAGTTATAGTGGTTAAGCCTAAACAACAGCAGTGTACCGATATTACTAAAGACGACTTGAAGCGTATGGTAAACGTTGAGAATATAAATACTGAAGCCATTGCAAAAAGAAGAGAGGGAAAATTGGCGCAGTTATGTAGATTCAATAAATAAAATCAAAGAGCAAAGCGAAAGAAACTTTGATGAAAAGTATGAAGCTATATTCCCAAAGAAGTACCATATATTCCAAAATGTTGATAACTGATATGTCAGAGGAGCCCAAATCTGCTAGTAATAAATTTGTAGAGACTTTGAAAAAACAAAATGGATTTAAACACGAAGAAAATATAAAGGTTATCAAATTTTACAAAACTAAGAGAGAAACAAAACCGTACAACGCAATTATAAAAGTACATGCAGACTACAAGACAGACTCTTAGCAAAGGGGAAACTCAAAGTACATAGTATGGGAGATTTGAAGTTAAGCTATAACTACAAAGTTGAAAACTGCAATTTAAGGGGACCTCTATGTATCAAATGTGATGGTGAGCATTTAGTGAACAATTGCAATGTAGGTGAAGAAAACTATATAAACTGCGTAAGAACGAATAAGACCTTTTAGCTGCAACTAGAAATGAAACACAGTGCAGACAATATAAATTGCTCATCACTACAAAAAGTGATTAATACGCAAAAAAGAAAGTTTTTTTCGGAAATAACGAAGCAAGCATTTCACGTTCTTTCTCGGCGGGTGCATTCAGGGGTTAACAAGAAATGTTGATTTATTAGAAGAGTTGGTATATCACAATAATCTCGATTTTATATTACTAACTGAGACTCATATTACATCTGAAATTGCGGGTTATGCCTGTATATGCTAGATACATATATTTTCTATCTAACTTAAGGTACACTGGAGGTGTAATAGCATATGCATATAAGGAAAAATTTGAAATCGATGAAACATTGTAGACTTGCGCTACAAAAGAACCTTTGCATTATATCTGTAAAACTTGTTTCTCATTGGAGTTCAAAATGATTGCAACACAGAACCAGAAAGAATATGTGTTATTCTGGCCATTTTTCCCGACTTAGAATGGGATTTTGAAGTGTTAGACATAAATATTTTGCTCCATAAATTGCATAAATGTAGAATTGACTGACAAAACTCGACTGGTTGCAAATAAATGGACACATTTCAGATGTGGCATACCACAGAGCTTTATTTTGGGTGTTGTTCTGTTTTTACTATGTATATACCGGGAAACTTAGACTCAAAACAAAAAAAATATTACATTTCCTGTCTCTTCGTAGCCATGACTGTAAACGATCTAGTTCGAGTCGAAAATGATAGATAATGTTACGGGCGCCTATTTGTAATTGGTTGTACGAGTTTGAACTAGGTTAAAACTGTAATTTGCTTTTCGAACCTGCTGCGAACACTTACGTATTTTACATCTTCAAACTTTCTTGTGTAACAGAGTTTTAAGGTGAGTTAATTTTTGGTTACATTACATTCCGTTACTAGGAACCATGGAGACGGTAACTGATAGAATTTCTAGAAATGACAGTTGTAACGTGACTCTTTCGATATCTTTCCGCCCGCTACCATTCCTGTTGATCGAGATGTTGGCTCTTTCGATATCTTTCCAAAATGCATCTTGTTCTCCGATCAACGAAATGATTCTTTCGGACTTCATTTTTTTTTTTCAGGCCTGTTGTTTTTATATTGACGGTTGCTTATGACATCGGTTGAGTTTTCAATAAAATAAACTTCCGTTCTTATATTACTTTACCGATCATTTCTAGGATATACGAGTATATATTATTTTTATTGTTTTTGTGGGACGGTCTTTCCAACAATATTTGACTATACCGCAGATATTCCATTTTAACCGCGTTCCGTCACTTTCGTTTATTCGGTTCCTTACTCCTCACCCTTTTATAGATTTAGTATATTATATTTGGTAGAATTAGTCATACTATATTTAGTAGGATTAATTATAAATTATTAAAAGTAATGTAATACGTATTTAGGACTCTTTATTGACGCTGAGTTTGACCTGGGAGCCCTTGATCCCCCGATATACGTTACAAGGTGAGTATGTTACACGAAATGTTTGTATAATTTTACGCAATAAAGCACATATTTTTTGAATTCCTTTTTGTACTGGTATTAGTCAAACCCAAAGTGATTTTGCAATTTTTAGAGGGGCTTGCGTGGCATAGCTGGTTGAGCGGTTTAACTGTGATGTATAAAGTTTGCATTCCGAAGTTGTGCATTCGACTCCCATATGAAAACTTTGGTTAAAAAGTAAAAATAACACAAAAAGTTACCATATGGACTTAGTTCCCGAGTGCACGAAAAAGAAGAAAGCAATTTTAGAAATAAATTCTAAATTGTAAAATAAATAATAATAACATGTTTAATTCTATATAATGGTTTTTTGTTATTTTATTGTTATTACTAACTATATAAGATATATATGGACAATGACAATCGCATCAAAATCCGTGGGTTCAATAGAACTGTTCCCGGTATATGAGAAATCACAAAGAGAATTGGATTCTCAGAACAAATTTAATTTAAATAGTCCAGATGAGCTGAGCGCATAATGGCATAATTCACTTCGAGCAGAAATTTTGGTGGCGGAAGTTTAATGGTATAGGGTGTCCCTTATTCCATTATATAGAAGAAAATTTGGTAAAAGATTTGATTTTTCAACAAGATAATGCCATTGTGAATTCCTGCAAAACTAAACGTTGGTTAAATGAAAGATATATTCCTGGAATGCAATGCCTATCGCATAGCCCTGATTTATTGGAAGTTCAAATATGTAAGTTTTGAGCGATTTGCAAAAAAATGACGTAACTAGCATTAAGTGGGATCGGACCATTTTGTAAATTTATGTTAAAGCGTTATCATTTCCTTCTAAAAATCAGTATGTTATATTTCGGTGAAGTGTGAACAACATAATTTCTTTGTGCTCTAACCATGTCAACACAATTTGCGGGAAGCTCTGCTTTTTTGTTTTAATTTGAAGAAAAGTGCAGCTGATGGACATCGATCGTTGTGTGAAATATATGGGAATATGATCCATCAATAAGAAGATATGAGTACTGGTTCTGACATTTTAAAAGTGGCGATTTTGACACCAGCGACAAAAAACGTGATGGGACACCAGTAAAGTTGAAAGACGCTAAGTTGGCGGTGTTATTGATCCCAGATTCATGTTAAACTCAAGAGGAGCTCACAAAAACCTTAAGGCTGACTCAACACTCGATTTCAAACCTTCTCAAGGTCATGGGTTTGGTGCAAAATTAAAGAAATTGGATTCCGAATGAACTCAAGCCAAGAAACGCTCAGCCACATGTTGCAACAGTCGTCAAGGAAATTTTGGGGGCGCTTAAATGCGATTTTCAATCCCACCCGCCGTATTCACCAGATATTGCTCTTTCCGACTACTACTTGTTCCGGTCGATGACTCCTGGCCTAGCCGAGCAGCAGTTCACTTCTTACGAAGAAGTAAAAAATTTGGTCGATTTTTGGATCGCCTCAAAAGACCAGGAATTTTTTTAACGCGGAATTCGTATGCTGTCTGAAAGATAGGGAAAAGTCGTACTTAAAGATGGACAATACTTTAAATAAACTACATTATACAAACTTCTCCGAATAAAGCTTCAAAGTTACAAAAAAAACTCTCAAAACTTATTTGTACTCCCAATAAATGCGATGGAGAACATTTGGGAAAATTTGGCACGGAAAATTTATGCGAACTGTCGACGGTTCTCTTCTCGCCCAAGTACAACTCGGCATTTTTAAATTTTGTAGAGAAATCGATGAAAATGTAATTGATAAATTATATGTTTGATAAGATTTTTCAATTTATAAAACAAAAGAATGTAAAATACAATACAATCTAAGAAAATCTACATTAAATTGCTTTCCGACAAAATTTTAAATAAACACTGAAACATAAAGTGAGATTATAGAAATTGCGCAGACAAAATTTACTTTTTAATATATTTTTTTTTATTACAAGATTTTCGACTTTTATAAATGTTTTATATTCTTTAGTTAATATGTACCAAGAGGAAAATAATGTATTGTGATTGTTTTTGCAAAGGAAAAGTTAGTTTTCTTAAACATGAGTAGTCAGTGGTATAGAAATTGTGCACACTGTATATATACGTCATTTTTTAATAGCATCATAAACGATAGTCCAAACATAGATGTTGTGTGTTAGCCCGAGTAAAAACTAAGGCTCGCCCATTTTTAGCCCGAAACAGGCACGCACGGCATCAAAACGCCTGTATGGCTCCCAAACGCGGCACCGTACGTCTGATCGAAAACCTTATTTTTTCAAATGCGGCCCGCTGCAGGCACGTATTGTTAAAAGACGCACGAAATAGTACAAACGTAGCATGGTACGCTTACCTTTTTCCAGGTTAAAAATTGAAAATAAATGCAATAAAATTATTTTCGTAGATTAAGGTCTGTGACGTCTCATAAAATAAATAATGTATTCTACTCATATATGTGTAATATATAATATATGTGTAATATATTATTGTTGTTTTTATCTGTCGTCTAATTCAATTTGTAGAAACTAAACAAATTTGTAGATTTTTGTGCCTGTAGCGGGAGCGTGCATACCCGTGTGGCTGGCATATTTTTAAATTTTTGGGCCTGTAGCGGAAGCGAGTATAACTCTGTAGCGGGTGGATTTTTTTATTTTCGTACCTGTAGCGGGAGAGTATCATGATAGTACTGGGCTCATTTGTTCGCTATGCCTGCTAGTTTCGGGCGCATGTATAATTTAAAAAATTTAAATGTTTGTACTTAGTTTGGGCGTAAAGATACCAGACAAATTATTTTTACTCGGGAGGAGAATTTTGATGCGCCGATGTAAGTTTTATGAAATTTTGCACTTAATCCCAAGTTTCAAGGGAAGTCCTCTGCGTACGCTCATGTTTGGAAATGCTGTTGAAGATACGCATTTTACTGTAAAATTACAGATATTTTTCGCAATTAAATATATAATTTATTTGAAATAAATTAATAATCGAACATAATCGGAAAAGCAACCTATTAATTTCCTAAATCCCTGTCAAATTCGACACTTATCTGAACCAAATTAACATTTTCTCATCCATCTATTTCTTTTAATGAATCGTGGTCCTCATTACATTAGCTGTTGTCAACATTCTCCCTAGAAACGACCATTTCATTTTCTCTCATTGAAGCATATTCGCTCCAAAACACTTTAATTGGGCACTTCAATTCGTAAATGCCATCGCAAGGAAAATTGCACCGAAAATCAGTCTAATCTAGGCAAAGAGACCCTTGATACAAAAACACGCAGCTGGCAGCCCTATGTCAGTCCACATATGAGTGAATTTTGTAAACACCAGTCTCCAATGTTCCAAGGAAGGGACATAGTAAGGGCGAGGGGGAAAAGCTGGGAAAATGAGGAAAGTCTGAAAAAGATTTTGTCAACTTGATTTCTGAGGCTTTGGACGGCCCAACAGAAAGTTGGGAAGAGGGTGCACAAGTTTGCGTTGTGCCCTTACATATCCCCGTATTAACGATTGTAGGAGCCTGGGAGCCTTACTAGGGGGAAATGTAGGCTAATCTGCCTGCAGAGCCTATGTAGTTGGATTTATTACAAAGGGAACGTTTTCATCAGCTCACCAAAAACACAAAAACAGCACACAAACATGAGCTGTACGGAGACAGCGGGGCGAGTGGAGGGCCTTCTCCGCATTCAGAAGGTAGAGCACATGCCTGGAATTTTCAGTGAAGTAGCAGGGTTGGGTATAGAAGGACGGAGAAAAGCAATCATCCGGGTTTCATGGCAACGGAACTTAACTGGGAAGGGACGCCTGGTGGAGAGGAGGACCAGGTATGGGTTTTCCGTTATAGTCGCTCGTTGGGTAGGCGGGTGTTCCTGGTTTTGCCGTTCGTTTGAAGAGCATTAAGCCGCTACAAAGAAATAAAAAGCGAGGAATGTCAAGGAGTTCCAGGACTTGCCCGGAGGTGCCTTAGGGATGAGAAATGCGATTTGGAATTGTCTACCAAGGTCGTCTCGTAAGCTCAATTACGCCCACCCGCTGTTTAAATCTCAGTTCCGAAGGGAGGAAATGGGCCGAAGGACATGGATGAATACCAGGCAGGAGGAGGACTGGGAGCCACCCAAATGCCAGCCCACCAAGAGCCGCGGCAGTGTAGTGGTGAAATTGCTTCGTTTTCTGGATATTGTGTAATTTCGGGACTTGGATAGAGGGAGGGAGGATGCTGTTTTCGAAGTGAAGAGCGAGGAGCGAAGAGCGGAAACTTTTCCTTTACTCGAAAAACTTGATTTAATTTAACTGTGCATATCCCTGTCTGACTTTTCATTTTGCTCCTTCGGATGGGCACCTGCGGTGGGCGGTGTCTCAGCGCACGGCTATGAAAGGGGTGGGCGCTTCTCCTTTGTTTTGCCAGGGCTGTTCTACCAGGAATTAGGGCTGTTGCGTGTGAAGATGTGTTCTACCTGAGTGCTTGCCTCATTCGATCAATTAGCTCGACCCCAGCGCTTACTTTGTTGTGACTTCGTCCTTCGGGGCAATCAAGCAAGTGTAACGAGACCATTAAAAGCACTTTATTACCTTGGGATTTAATATAAGTGGGTGGCAGGGCACTCCGCCGGGATGGTGGCAGAAGGGTAAAGTTTTCCAAGGTCAGAGTAGATGACTTCTGAGTTTTGTAATTTTCTCCACTCCCGCTCTCTCTGAATTATTCATGCTAAGGACGAATTGTCAACGAAGAATTGTTTTACAAGTTTAAAACCCAATTTCTTTCTAAAGTACTTTTTTTGCCAAAGATATGGCAACATTATCTTTTTCTATAACGACAGACGTGAGAAACATTTCTCCGATACAAAACTTGTTTCGGACAGCTTGTCTTATTTGATGTTTTTATGCTAGACTTTACTGGAGATTTTTGTCAAAAACTTCTCAAATGAAATACAGCCTTAATTGCATAATGAATGCGACTGTGTACCTGTTACAAAGGTATTATAATAGAGACACATCAGAGACATTATACTAAAGAATCTCAACTTTCCCAATTATAAATGTAATTTTCTTATTATTTTTTCTCAATGAAAGTTTTAGGAAATTTTCAATATAGATATGTGTTTTAGCTTTTACGGCCTTATTTCTTTTAATAAAACACTGCGTCGTAAATATTACAAACACATTTAATAATAAGTGAAAATGGCCTAAAAGATCAAACATAAAAAATAAATAAAATATAAGATACCTTCCGCCTTCTGAAGAAGGATTTTTTAATAAATTTAAAATTCATTGTATAAAACACTCATATTGCAGTAATTACTAATTGCAATTTTAGTGAAATTCACTGGTAAATCATAGGAAGTTATTTATTTATTTCACTATTTGGAGGAGTTGTTGGCCTTACGCAGCATTCGGGTAAAAGGTTTGAAGTGGCCATAGTTTATACGGTGGGTTTCAAGGCGAAAAGTGGGGAAAGATCTGACGTTACGGGGATTGGTATTGAAGGATATTCTATGGAGGAGGTTTGGGCAGTCAATAGCGCCAACAAGGACTTGGTGCACAAAGACAATATCGGCTACATCGCGACGGAGGGAAAGGGGCTGGAGATCGATTAATTTTAGGCGGTTTTCATAGGGAGGAAGGTTAAGGTAGTCGGACCATGGAAGATTACGCATGGCAAAGCGGATAAATCTTCGTTGGACAGATTCAATTCTGTTGATGGCTGTGGAGTGTGATGGTGACCAGACCTGACAGGCATATTCAAGGAGCGGACGGACAAAGCAGATTAAGAGAGATTTGGTGACATAAGGGTTGGAGAACTCCTTAGACCATCGTTTAACGAAGCCGAGAGCGGAATTGGCCCTGTTAATGGAAAGGTCTATATGGGATCGGAAGTTGAGTTCGTTATCACATACGACGCCGAGGTCACGAAGGGACGTGACAGGGGGAACACCGGCACACCGGAAAGGAGATAAGGTCTGGGGGGTGTGGAAATGCGCTTGCGGGAGAAGGTAATAAGTTGTTTTGTGAGTCGCAATATTTGCTGAAATTTTCCTTAACTTAAGTCAAATTCTAACGACATTGGTACACCAACGCATTTCTAGTTGCTTCACGTTGGAAATCTAGCAGATTGCATAACTTTTTTGGTGCATATTTAATTCCTACTAATTCATATTCGTAGTTTGTCATTCAATTTGAATCTCTTGTAAAAGTGAAATCTGTAACTTCAATCGTTTACATTTAAAAATATAAACTAAACTTAGTTTTCGCTCTTATTATTTTATTATTTAAAATTATTCGAATCTTTGTTACATATATGATATTAGGTCTACCGGAAAGTTTTGTCCATTTTTGAATTAAAGTTATCCGAAATGGTTTATTGTACTGAGTTGAGCTTTTCCACAATTAACAGATGTTGTCATCTTCCTGTATAATGGTCTTGACGATATTGTTCTCGCAAAGTGCTGGTCTCACAGATTGTGGCTTGTTATTAAAGTCAAAATCGCGTGCCTCAAATATTACGAACCATCTCCTGCACGCTCTGTCGAAAACTGTATTTTCACCAAATTTCTATACGCTCCTGTAGCATTCCTACCTAGTTGGAATTCATACAAAATGCAATGCCGTAAATAAACTTTATCAATAGACATATTTACTCGACCAAATTTCACTTAATATTAAAACGATGAAACTATTGTTTCAGTAAATTTAGAAGTGCACATATGTATGTAGAAGTATGATGGTAAAAGAAGGTTGCCACATAGACCTAAAATATTCAGATTCACCAAAATTCTAGTTAGCTTTATTTAAATACAAAAGTTTTGTCTCAAATAAAGTGGCATTTACATGGGCCCATGAAAGTTATTGCATTATCAGTTTTATAATATAATGTATTTCTGGCTAAATTTACTGAATACGAGTATCTAGCAAAATCAACCAGAATTTAACACTAGATCCTTCAATATATTTTCCTAGATTTTTGATGGACTTTACTGGAAAAGCAGCCAAATGCCTTTTGTTTTTCGATTTATATTCCTTAGAAAATCACTGAACTAAACTAGAAATGAAGAAAATAATTGTTATAGAATTACTTATTAAACAGCTCAAACTTTTAAATTTTGAAGTGATAATAAATAATAAATAAATACATATTATATAGTGAGAAAGAAAAGAAACTAAAATTTTTAGATGAGTTATGGATATGAAATGCAGTGTAATTTTAAAATAATTTTACACATATTAAAACTCTGTGGTCCAATGTTCAGTCTGAATACACATTAAATGTTCGTGCAACATGTCCAATGTATGTTGTAGCTTGATATAATTTTAAATTTAAGAATTTTAATTATCTTAATTATTTCTTTGTTGTCTGAGGTAAAGTTCTGCAAAACTTAATTCGGACCGAAATTTTTGGAAAAATTATTTCGGATCGCCAATAGTTATAGGTTTTTTTCAATTTATTTGGGTATTTAAAAATCAGGTGTAAACGTAATAAAATCAAATCTAACCCATCCTTCCATATTCGGTCAGCAACTCCCATGCATTTATCAGTTATATGCAAGTAGTACAGGAAATCATACGGGCTTAAATGAATTAAAGCACAAAAATACACGATTCTTGCCAAGAATATACCGTAGGGGTAAATTTTCGATTCCAAAAGTCATTGCACAGGTGGAGTACTGCTGGTTCCAGCCAGCTCGGCAATAACTTAACAATCTGAACCTCTGCCTAGCGCTTATCTCTTGTCTGAGGTCGGTGGCACATCTCCGCGTCTTGGCGAAAAACTCCATCTCAGCAGCTTACAGCCTTATTAATTCACTCAGGGCCTCCACCAACATCAGCGTGGCCTGGCAGCGAGTGTTTATGGGTCTGTTGGAAAGAAGCCAAACTGGTCCATCGTTACCAATACAATAACACCCAGAGCCGCATTCATTTCTGCCACTTTAAGAAGACAAACTTGCATCGGTGTGTTTCCTTTTTGGGACTCTTTGCCTTTTTCTTCTTTTTTTCCAAACTTTTTGGCATTTCCGATTGCTTTTTTGCGACTTCTCCGGGGAAAATGGCGAAAGAGCATTAGGCGATTGAAATGGCTCTGCAGAATGGGGCCCCTTGACGCCTTTTTTGCGTTGTATCTCTTCCATTGGAGATGTATTTTTCCTTTGTTTCAACATAGAAAATGAGCGTGAACTTGGGTTTGTTTGTTATAATAACAAGAACAGAAAAGAGGCTGGGAAGTTGAGCTGACGCTCTATCCTCAAAGTATTTGTTGGGTCGCTGCCGACCCAATTCTGACACTGAACCGCATTGAGTCTTGTCTGCCGTAATCTGGTAATTTGTGAATTCATGGAAGGCTCCTCTGCACCAAATACGCCATATGGCGTTCTATAAAAAGTCCTGTCGCTTTAGGTAAATGAGAACTTAATTTGATTTATGTTATGACAATGTCAGATAGCTGGGAGGTATCCAGGAAAAATGAAGCTGCTTCTACTTGTTGGCTGTTATAAGATTAATTAACATCTGGAATACTACTACCCACTACGTTTCTAATACGAATTTTACTGCAATTCTTTGTTGGGGTCTGAATACGTCTTATGTGAATAGTGCAATGCAAGGCCACAATATATGTAATGGCGCTGTGCTCTTATTGAAGTAAATTTATCGTGCGATCTCAAGTCGTCATCAATTTGCGTTACGTACGTAGCTCATCAACTAGTTTCTAGCATCACAATCGTTTGGAAGTTACAGAGTGATACGTAAACTCAAATTTTTCATGATATGCACATTACTATTTCACTTTTATCTTTTGATTAATTAAATGCAGCGACATCCAACTCCAAAACTCTACTATCACAATGTCTTTTTCCAAAAATTTCAACATTGTTGACCCACCACTATCCACTGCTGGTACACTAACTAGCAGAAACTTGCAATTTTAAGTATAACGTAAGTATTGAAATATTATTATTATAATATATAAGGTATTGAAAACAGTATGCTCGTTTGAGGACAAACCAACAAAACGAGGATGGCTAAAAATACTTTTAAGAGGAAGATGATCAACAAAAAGCAATTAGTTGCAATTGTGAAAAGCAATCCAGAAATAGCAAAAGGAATTTATAAGAAGCGAGTAACTCAACAGTTTAATCCTCCTACTCTAAAAGTATAGAAAAGTAGATGAAAGTAAGTCAAGTATTTAAAATGCCTAGCTCAAAAGTCTATATAAATTTTTGTTAGGTATAGATATGATGACTTCATCATTGGGCCCAAGTATATTCAAGATGGAATCGATCGCAACGGTGGCAAGTTTGAAGGACTCAAGCGGTTGGGAAGGACGAATGTATACAGACAAAGTTACAGCATGAGGAATTTAGAGGAAGTGTGAAGACTGGCACCGAAACGATTAACCACAGCGATTAACGATTAACCACAACAATTAACTAGAAATTGTAATTCTTTCTTCTTACATAAACAATGTAAAAAACGTATGGTAGCTTTTTAAACCATGCTTCAATTTATAAAGGGTGTTCCAAATTGCGCGGTTTTTTTAAAAGAATAAATAAAATATAGATGGCGTACTGAATTCGTCTGGATATTTTGAAATTTAAGAAGTGTGATGTAAGATATTTATAAAAATGGCTTCGTACACGATACAACAACGCGTTCAAATTATTGAATTATTTTATGAAAACCAACATTCTGTGAAGTGTTTTTAGAAAATTACGTGAATTTTATGCTTTACATAATTGTTCATCTGAAAGCACTATTGGTCGAATTATTCAAAAATTTCAAGAGACCGGTTCGGTGAAAGATCAAAAACGTGATAAAGTCGTAGCGGTCGTTCACAAGAAAATTTTGATTTGGTTCGTGGAAGTGTTGCTGAAGATCCTGAAATGTCCATTAGACGACGTTCACACGTTGAAATTAGTGGATTAACAACATGGCGTATTTTACACAAGGATTTAGGTCTAAAGGTTTAAATGATACAGGAACTAAAGCCATTATGTAATTTAAAACGCCGATCATTTATCAATTTCATCAATGAACAACCAGCTTATTTTTTCTCAAAAAATCATGTTTTCCAATGAGGCACATTTTGAACTTGGTGGGTATGTTAATAAACAAAATTTCCGTATCTGGGGTGAGGAAAATCCACGAATTATTCATGAGAAACCTATGCTTCCTAAAAGAGTTACTGTTTGATGTGCATTATGGTCAGGTGGTGTAATTGGACCTTACTTCTTCGAAAATATTGCTGGTGAAGCTTTGACTGTTAATGAAGATCGATATCGTCGGATGATAGCCGCATTTTTGTGGTCTGAGTGAATGAATATTGCTATTTGGTTTCAACAGGATGGGGTTACACTTCACTTTGCATAAGAAACAATTGATTTATTGAGAGAAAATATTTCCTGGACGTGTAATCTCAAGAAACGGTGATGTTAATTGACCACCAAGATCATGTGACTTGACACCGTTAGACTATTTTCTTTGGGTTGGTTATGTGAAAAGTCAGGTTTATAAAAACAATCCACAATCGATTTCTGATTTTAAAAATGAAATTATTCGTGTCATTGGTGAGATAGAGCCTCAATTATGTCAAAATTTCATTAAAAATTTTAACAAAAGAGTGGATGTCTGTGGAGCTGCAAAAGGAGGCCATTTGGCAGATATTATTTTTCGCATATAATTGTCATAACTGATACTTCAATTAGCAATAAAAAGTTTTGAAAATACTCGTGATATATCCGTTCTTAAAATTACGTATAGATTTAATTCGCTTAAAGAGAACTACCAAATCTATAGAAAAAGTAAATATTGTTTCCAAACATAAAATTAAATACGTAAAACTCATAATGGTTTTCTTGAATAAAATGTTTACTTTAATAGGTTAGACATTTGTCGTTCCCGTAATAATTATTAAAAAATCATAAAAAAAGTATATTTTTGATATCCCAATTCACTTTATTTCGAATTTGCGTAAAAAGAAGTTCAGGTGTATAAATAGGACATCCAGTTAAGTTTTTACATAACTTCCAGCAGATTAATTCGGGAGCTTTTCAGCAAAATCGATAAATTGTCGACAAGGATACTTAAATATAAAAAGCGAAAACACTGGAAAAAGTACGATGATGAACATAAGCACATCTAGCTGCACGTAACTCCGTAAAAGTTCCGAATATTCAAACTAATTAAGAATTCTGTTCGAATCAGTTCGTTTCATCTTGGCTACTGTGAATTTTACCCGCTTCGATTATCCCTCAAAATCAGGAAAAAAAAAGAAAGAAAACACGAAAAACTCGCATAAAACTTTCCAAACATCCAGAAAAGTTTCGGAATGAATTTAAAAACTTTTTTTATTGCGCCGCTCGTAGAATTTAACCCAAATTTAGTACGAGCCGCCCCGCCCAAGCTCCTGCAAGGACTTTGACTTCGAGCAAAACTTCCTCCCGCCGGGCGTGTGTAAACACAGCAGGCGAAGGTTCACGTTGGGAATCACGAGAGAAAAACTTTTCGATAGACTAGGGGCGGTGGCGGATGTTGATGAAAACTTTGTACATTTTCTCTGGGCCTAAGTTAAAGTTTCCGCACCGGCAAAGTTAACCTCGTGTTATTGACTTAGTTTATCTTTAATGGAAGAACTTTTGTAGGGACATTTGACCAATTAACAGCCAGTGGAGCACCTTCTAATCGGGCGCCTTTTCTCGCTAGTAAAATAGAATACCAGTTCTGTTTTTCCCAAATTATTCATTAAAAAACTTGTAAAATACACTGACTGTTAAATATATAATAAAATATGTTTAATAGAAATTGTGCTACGAAATATTACTGAAGTACATAAAAAGAAATTAAATTGACATGGTACTTCGCAAAAGATAACAATTATAACTTTACAAATTTAAGTTGCCGGTTGAACTTGAATTATCCTCTTAACTTGCTTCATCCATCAGATCTGACCTGATATGAAAAGGGTTAACATTTAATGCCTTAAATACAAATTCCACAAACCGTCCTTGCTCATCGGGACAGTTGCAATAAAATGCGAGAGTGGCGTCGGGTTGGCGGTGTACAGCACAACTCATGCAGCATTTGCGCTGCCGTATTTATCCTCACCTGCTGGAAGCATCTATACATAGAATTGTCCTACTCGTATAATGAGCAAATAAATTATAGCAGAATTCGGAGCTGTTCAAATACGCTGGAGCGGCATGAGCCAACAAATACCGAAACAAATCATCAAGCTATCCTATACCAAATAAATGATGCATCCGAGCTCGTCGAAGGCCGGTAAAATTTCACATCTACTCAGCGGGGGCGTGGAGACGTAGCTGATGTTCCATTCATATTTGGCTTTCCCGGAATGCCGGGGGAATTAGAGGTTTTGCAGTGACCATTCACAGAAAATAAGTGTCATCCCCTGAGCGCTGGGGCAGCAATTAGCCATGTACACATTCATCATCTCTCGCATGTGAAATGTATGACGAAAGGTTATGAAAACAAGAGATACCCCGCTGCAGTGCCTATGTGCGGTATATTTAAACCTACCCCCATGCCTTCTCCATTTACTCGAACACCCTTCCTTTTGCTGAAGTGGAAGCACTGACAACTCCCAACCTGCTCTACTCCCCCCACTCTCATACCACCCACTTTCTGTATTAACCGAAATCCACGGTAGTTGAATTTGTTCGACATGATTTCAAAAAGGTTTCTGCAGGGAATCAGCTCTAATGGGGCACGGAGGAGGATCCTTTGGTTTTTGATTTCATCAGATGATTTATTGCGAGTCCTTGCAGTACGGAGTCTGTGGCAGTGATAACACTCACAACAATACTGTTTTACAGCAGTACAGAACAGTTGACTGATGGCATTACCTATTACTTCTCGTTTAGAACAGCCCCATGCATATTTAAGTGGATCGAGAATAGGTTTAACAGAATTTTGCCTAATGACTTAAGCATTATGTTATAAATGTACCTTCATCTCGGGCCTTAAAAAATATATGATACTGATACTTTGAATTCCTATATTTCGTGTTATTTAATTACACTGAGGCTGTTTCATCCCTTGTGAATAACTTTAGATGCAAAAAACGAAGTAGCATTTACACTTTTTATATATATAAACACACATCAACTTACTATGCACAATATTTACTACAAAAAGGTTTATTTTTGCTACGTTAAACCACGTAGAAATCCTTTCTAGTAAACATAACACGCAATTTTGCGTAAAAGCGCTTTATTAGCAGTATAATTTTACACTTTTTAGGACGTAAAAAGAAAACCATGCCATTAATACTTCTAATGCCAAGCTGAATCCTGTTTTAATCTCATCTCAGAGGAAATCGGTCATAGGGCACAGAATATGTTATTTATTATTAGTAATAATTTTTCAATGTAGTTTACTTTTTATTGCACGAACATTTAATTGAGTTTAGCAGTCAAGATGTTTGATTCTGTTGAGAGTTAGGACATCATCAGGGCCTGGTCGCCTTGCACTCGCTGGCTCATAATGGCTCGATAATTATTTTCGTGGAATAAAAAGCAAGGCGTTTTATTGAAAAATGTGTATATTGTAGGGTAGGACATCCCATGTAAGAGCCTCCAAAGTTTTATTGACGACTATTGCAACATGTAGTCGAGCGTCTCTTAGTTTTATTAATATGGAACCCAACTTCCTTGTTTTTGCACCATACCCGTGACCTTGAGACGATTTGAAATCGCTTATTGAGTCAGCCCCAAGGTTTCTGCGAGCTCCCCTTGAGCTTAGAATGAATCTTGATTTAATATCGCCTTCAAATTAGCGTCTTCAAACTGTACTGGCCTACAAAGTATGTTTTTTATAATTCAGCGAAATGAGAAATACTAATATTTAGAGGGAAACGATGACGCATTCACAGTTACAAGATGGTCCGATGCGATTTAATTTTAATTACGCCATCCTTTTTAAATCCCTCAAAACTTATTTGTATCCGTATTTGTTTTTTATTCTTCGAAGAAATTGTTTATAATAGATAATTGTTTTATCATAGGAAATTGAATGCCTAGTAAAAGAATATTAAAATTGCCTTTTACAATACATATATTACCTTTTACGATACATATATACGTATCTTCTGCTGAAACATACGCCCCTATATAATGCAAAATTCATACAAACTTAACGTGAACGCGTTAACCCAAAGATCATCTAAATAAGATGTGACATTCGTGACGTTTTTACTTATCTTTTCTTGACCTTGGTCACGTAAGCCCACCGGTCGTGCAGATTTTGCTAAAAGTAGATAGTAATAAATGGCTCACGTGTGAGAGAAAGAAAAAAATTTAGTGGGAGGCGGAACGAAAATTGAAACCACGTATCACCACCTAAAGCAACGCACACGCTCGAACCACCTTTAAAAATGCACAGTAAAAAATGCAAACAACCTACATCCATGCTGTGTTCTGTGTGTGCTGCCTGCCTCTTCCCCACTCTCGATTCAGGATTTTCCTATGCCTGAGTATTGCGCGGGGACGGCACTAACACCATGCATGCAGAGGCACACAGCACAGCAGAGACTTTGTCCCGCCTTTAAAAATGCGTGATAAAAAAACGTTGCACATTATTATCTACATTGTAAGTGCTGTAGATGAGAATATTTAACTGTTGTCACAATGTTTATGAATTCAACTATTTTAAGGGAAATTAGTAATTAAGACCAATTATTTGTTTTTTGCTCAATCATGCCTAAACTTTTGGTACGATAACTCTCATGTTTTGGCTGGTCATACTACATATTCCAACTTAACATATAACATACTCATAAAGAGTATAATTTATTCTACTACTATTAAAAGTTTGAAATTCAATGTAGTGGATTTCTTCCGCTCACGCAACATTCAAATGTCAAAAATAAAAAAAAAAAACCTAAATGTCCCGCGGAAAAGAGCCTTCAGATGTGATTCTATATGATTTTAGTAGTGATATATTAAACTTAAATACTTGAGAAGTTTTTAACTAAATAGTATTAGGATACTCAGTTGAAACTGAGATACTCAGCTAGGTTCTGTTAAAACATATGGTAACCCTAGTCGAGGTTAAGTATGGGTATTTGTTGAAATCGCGTGCCGAAGTATTTAAAAATCTGAGGACCTGTTTTTAATGCAAAATAGGGGGAATAAAACTGGAAAAGAAGCTTAGGTGCCGACACACGCCTAAAAGGCACAGGAAGCGCACCCTTAGGCAGCTTTGAACTTTTATTTTCTGTTTTATACTTTAAATTGTGCGCAAATCCTGCTTTTGTTTATATTCACGAAATCACCTTAAAGCTCTGTACCTTACCGCTCGTGCCGCTCGTGGAGGCGCTTCCTGATTTCTGTAATGCTCCTGCAAGTATAGAAAGGTGGTAAACTGAAGGAGTGGGAGTGGCTTCCGGCTTTATCTGAGCCGCAAAAGCAAAACGGAATAAAATTCCAAGGACGTGCCAACGTATCCTTGCGCGACCTTAATTGATGACAGCTATATTAAGGGCCTTATTCAATTACTCGACTGAAGCTAATCTCGTTATGCTGGCAATGTTCCCGCCCGGCACCTTGAGCCTCACACTTCCCGCTGTGATATTGTAATTTCGTCGAGGGCGAAAATAAATCACCAGTCGTAGAGGATACATGTGGCCGTGTGTAACGCGTGGAACTCCACCCGCCTTTTGCGCGTCCAGAGTCTGCTATACTCGTGAGGGAGAGGGAGGAGAAAAGCTGAGAAGGGAAGAATGTATTCGGCCTTGCTCGCATGAGTAAAAGCTGTCGCGTTGGAAAACCAGCTGAACGAAATAAATTTCTCACCTGACAGATCTCAAAGGAGAGCGGAGAAAATTCGGCTGCTGCGGTGGTACGTTTTTGGAATTATAAGACGTGATATATTCGCATCTGCAGAAAAAGGGGAAACGTGGCTCGTGAATTTTCCTACGAAGGGATAGGGCTCTTTGTTTCTGTACACGTCATGCCGATCCAGAAATGCTACGAATTTATATTTATTTTTTTGTCTCCTTTTTCTGATTTCTTTTCTTGAATTGCTGCCACATTGCTGTTGACAAGTTCTGCGGTGACATCAATAAATTGCGTTGAAGCGCGTAACTCAAAAAGGACGGGCCGACAGGACGGCCTCATTCAAATTTATCGCATTTTTAACTGAGAAGTTGGGTTCCTTTAGATCTAATTCTCCTTTAATGGCTTTAGGATTCAACCATCATACCATAAATCTGAACGATGAGCAATCATCTTGAACAAATTTTAAAAATCGCCTAACGATAAATAAATTGGGTAAACGAACACACGAAAA
The DNA here is from genome assembly GCA_963969385.1 of Philonicus albiceps. Classification (NCBI taxonomy): domain Eukaryota; kingdom Metazoa; phylum Arthropoda; class Insecta; order Diptera; family Asilidae; genus Philonicus; species Philonicus albiceps. The sequence goes on along the minus strand of OZ017773.1, from coordinate 21,930,585 downwards.
ACGCAATCCACTCACTTTTGCTTTATTATTTTTTTAGTTTACCCAGGAATTGTCTCGGTTTAAATTTCATTACTTTGAATCATGTAAATCATATTAAGAGTTTAAGTTCTAAACTCCGTGTCAAAATGACAGCACACCTATGGATTTCCCTGTTTTCCTCCCAACAAATTGTTGTTAATAATAACATTCAGAATTTCTTAGTAACCGAGTCGAACCCACATGATTCCGCCTCCTCCTATTGTTCGATGTTGAAATGTTGAAAATTTTATTCCTTCCCTTCTGAGGTTGTGTATGTGATAAATTCTGGTACATTTAAACAGTGTATCTCATCTTTAATGGGAATGCGAACATCATACACAAAATGTAAAAAATCACTAATGTTTCTTTTTTGCCGTAATATTCTAGATTTTTTAAATAGTTCGTTATGACTTTTCTGCTTTATGTTAAACTCTTGGAAATTTTAACAATGGTAAAACCTTGTACTCTTAAATTTATTATAATTGTTCTTTCTTTTTCACTTAAAAGTGGTTCTCTTCTCATTTTCCATCTAAAGCTAAGAAACCAGCTATCTTCCCTTTGCTAAAAACCTTACATTTATAGAAAAACTAACGACATCTACATCTGCCACCACTGGACTTATGCTCCAAATTAAATTTTTGTATTTTAGATAAATTTGATAATGTGTCTAAGGCAAGAATGCAAAAATTAGTTGATCAATTATTTCGAATTATATTCTCTTATATTACTGTAACTGGAAACAATCAAACAGAATTCCGAGGAAAATCAAGCCAATAAAAAGAAAAACACGAGCTTTCTTTCCTTTAATAATCGAGCTAAAATATTTTATAGCCACCTTCCTGACCATATCCCAGTAGCCCTTCCTCGGCATATGGACGTGGAATGTTTCAAATTGAGCTTTAAATTGACGTCAGACCACGGATATTGAATTTATTTTCCTGCTGCTCTGAAGGATTTATTTTGAGTGCACTTTTAACCTTTGAGGGCTATTTTAAGAGGAGAGGCGAGCAATTTATATTTCCTTTTGCTGCTCTTGCCGGGGATTTAAAAATATTTCATAGCAGACTTTCTTTTTGGATGGATATTTTCTTCCAATAAAAATATAAAACTGAGTGCTGTTTCAGCTCACTGTAAATATACTTTTATTTACTTTACGGACCAAGATACAAAAAGGTCGAGCAATAAGAATTCTTTATTTGTTTGTTTATGAAACATTTGTTTTGAGTTCTTAGTACTAACTTAAAAAATTTTGTAGTAGAGAGATAAAAAGATTTATAACGTTAATCACTTGAAAATTTCAAATGAATTTAATACATTATTAATGAAATTGGTTAACTAATATACTAAATTGATATTCAGAAAAAGATATGAAATTTACAACTTTCTCAAAATATGCGAAAACTTGGCTTTATAAATGATCTGAATGAGACTTACTTTACTAAGTTCCTTAAACATCGAATTTCTAATGACAAACGCGGTTGTGGTTCTAAGTGAACTAGTCGTTTTTAAGTTTTTAAGTTTTAAGTTTTGATTATATATATACTCATATAGCAATTATATATCTAGATACTACTGTGTTCAAAAAGTAAAGTGAATTTTGTTTTTAAATTAAAAATTTTTATTTATTCTTCCAAATCGATTTCGTCCCCTTCAAAATAATCCCCCCTAGCTACAATACACTTATGCCAACGTTTTTTCCAATCTTTGAAGCATGCTAAAAAGTCGTCCTCATGTATAGCCTTCAATGCGCGTAGCGATTCACGTTTGATCTCTTCAATCGGCTCAAAACGATTTCCCCGGAGTGGTCTTTTGAGCTTTGGGAACAGCCAGAAGTCACACGGTGCTAAATCGTGCGAATACGGTGGTTGTGGAACGACATGAGTGGAGTTTTTTGCGAAAAATTCACGAAGAACCAGTGCTGTGTGCGACGGTGCACTTCTTTGCTCAAAAAAATTCGACATCGTAAAAATCGCCAAATTCACTTTTCTTTGTTCACAAAACCAAACGTAAACTAAAAATTAATGATGATATTGACATGTAATTTGTCACAGATGTCACTAGCAGTCCTACTAACTTGAAAAAAAATTCATTTGTCCGATTCGGTTAACGCGGGAAGTTTAAATTAAAAATTCACCTTACTTTTTGAACACAGTACTATATGTGTAATAAACAATAGCAAAGTTCAATGCTATTTACTGTCGTACGTGACGAATTCAGTACTGACCGACTTGGAAATTACTTTGAAAATATGAAAAGATGAAAAGATATATGAATACCGATTTTTGGACTTGCTTCCATTCTAGAATTGTCAATTGGGTGACCAAAATATGTTTTGATATTTATTTTAATGTGATTTTATTATTGCTTTTATAAAGAAATATATATTTGTTTGTAATAATTCAACAATTTTCTTTCTGAATTTTTTTAATTTAATTTACAGATTTCAAATACCGTCATGACCAGGCGAATTAACCATTGTAATTTTAGTGCCATATTTACATATTTTCAAAAACGTTTATTACAGGCTTTAATTGTTCACGTGAAACGCAAGAGTGTAGTTATTACGACATATAACATTAAGTACCTCGAAGATCAAGCTTGGTCGTAAGAGTCAAATAATAATAAAAGAGCTTACCAACATAAAAAATATATACAGTAAGACTAAAAACAGATAAAATAACCCGCGAGGTTTTGTGGTTGCGATTCGCGTTTTTCCAATGCCGAATTTAATTCAAATTTTTTTTATTTACATATAAGCAAAAATTGTTGACCTTAGACCGATACAGACATCCCTTTTTTCATGATCATAAACCACTATTTATCGAACTAACTCTTGTAAATCACTGTATTCTTGATAATAAATGAAGCCCGAGATGGCGGAAGGTCTTCGTTTTTTCATTGAGGTTACTCGTACCCCTGTTGCTATCCACTATTTGCTACACTATGCATTTTGTTTTTTGAATTAAACTTTGTAGCAGCTTTTTAATCATATGAAGTGTTTTACTAAATGCCTCTTGCTCAAAACAAGCACTTCAATGTGCAGCGAAAAAAACATACTTGGTTCTAACATAACACAAGTGGAGCATTGATCTTAAAAGTTTGGTGAATGTTACTAAGTTATTTTCGGAAAATCTTTTAGACAATTTCTATAAGATTTGTAAATAGTATTTCCATATCTCACAAAATTTCGCATATAAGGTTAAATGCAACTTGATTCAATTAAATAATAATATAAACAACAAAATGATGAACTTGTTTAACGTAATCGTTATACCAATCATCATTGCAGAAGAAGTCGTAATTGGAAAGCTTGTGAATCTCATTTAGCAAGATAAGGAGAAACAGTAGGTTATCTTAAACATTTCTCTATGTGGAACGTTATTATATTCGTCTAATTAATATTTTCTAATTTGATTATACTGAGGCTGCAAAAGGACATGTTTGTTATCCTCTGTACTGGATCAACGGCGTTTGCGGGAATGGATCATAGTGGTGTATCTGTATTTAATCATAAGAAAAATTATTTAAAGGAAAATAGGTTTTATTTGTTTGAATAAATTTACAAGACAATAGTTTCTTTGCAGATGAGATGATATATTGTAGGTAAATACTCTATTATATTTTTTGATTCGGCAAGTGTTAAAAAGTTTAACTCATTTAAATTCAACAAATAGTGAGTAAGCTACATAACAATTCAACCGATAAAAAAATTGAAATTTTTCGCCAGCTGAGCTTAACAGATTTAACTTAACTTAACTCAAAGAATATATATTTTTATATATTTCAAAAGAAAAACAGTTTATATTCAAATTTGTATATATTTTATCTATTGTTTATTAAATTCGTATAAGAATTGCTGTATGGAATTCAGTTACAAGACGAAATGAAGCGGTATGTTGGGTTTCCCAAAAGATCTCAGATACGAATGTTCTCTGAAAAGTTTCCGACCTCAACAGGAAGATCACAGCACTCGTAAACACAGCCATTTTAGACGCGCAAATCGAAGATGAGTTGAACGCTGCGTAGGGCGACTCTGCACCGTCATTTACTACCGTGAAATTTTGGGCAACTGAATTTAAACGTGATCGCACCAGCTTGGGTGACGATGAACGTTCGTGTCGTCCAAAATCTGCAACCACTGACGACAACCATCGGATTAGAGAGATAGCAGATGCTGAAGAAAGTCTTTGTCACTTATTAAATTAATATTATTTAGGCATGAGAAAGCCGGGCCTTGGATGTCGCGTTTGCTCACTTTGGCCCAAAACCTCGTCGAATGAACATTTCCAAAGCTGTGTAGGCACTATAAATCAGAATTTTTGCACCAATTAATTACTGTAGGTAAAATTATTATAAAAAAAATTTCACCAAGACAATGCGCCGTCTCACATCTCAGCGGTTACCAAGGCGAAAATTCCCGAATGCTTAACCACCCTTTTGTGGGAAATGGATTTCCCCGAATGGATTTTCATCTTGGTCAATTAAAATTATTTAATAAAAACGAAAACATCTAGTATTTAGAATGAACTTATTGTTGCTCTATTAAAAATAAAATAAACATTTGATTATATTATTATAAAATAAATAAATTTGTTTTTTTAAGCGATCTATTTCCACATCAGGTGTTGCAAATACAAGAACATATATTTTGTATGCACTAGAATATAGGTATGAAGAATTCCATAGCAAATCACTTAACCTGACGGACCAACTATTTTGGGTTTAATTGAAAATACTTTACTTTTCAGGATCTTTTAAAGGATGCACATACACAGATACATTTTTATATTTTATTTATGAATTCCATAAACAACTTTAAATTTCTCAATAATTTGAAAAATTAGTTTTATAAATTCGTAATTGTAGGTTCATAATGATTAATTAATTTTCCAGGAATTCATATAAAATTTACGAAGTACCCTGTGGTATTTTTTTCAGATCCTAGGGATAACAGGATAGGTGATTTTGAATGGAATTGTTTTTACCTATAATATATTTGTCAAATCAACAAAATATGTTAACAAACTCCTATTCGAAATAACCGTACCATAAATATTTTATCACTTTTGATAAACTTTTGTTGTTTTAACGAAACTAATTTTTCGATTCAATGAAATTATTATTCAAACTGTGAATTCTGCTTTATGATTTCACAAATTTGTTGTAAATTTGAAAAATCCAATTACGTACTTTTGGCAAATTTTAATCATTATTCTTTTGGCATTTCAATTATTAAATTTACAATCGTTTTATCAAAATGACTATATTTTGTATTACTTTTTCAACTGGAAAAAATAATTCTGTTGACTCTAGGTATTTTATTAAATTAACATAGAAATTAATCACTCTGATTAGGGCTTTTCTTTCAGTCGCTCTACCCTAAAACCAGTGTCCAAGTTTTAATATCAGACTTGGGCCATATTTCTGTACCAGCAGTGGCCCAATCGAATAAGGTTTGCTTTCTTTTTTTAAAGGCATACAAGGGTTCGTAAAATCTCACAGGCTTTACATTCAGACGTACAAAGGTCAAATTCAAGTGAAAGGCTTAAACGGCTGTAATTGGGCAACACATCCGATCGTACGATCGTACAAGTCCGAAATTCAAGTAGAGGTGAAAGCATTCGTACACAATAATTTATAAAACATAATTTTAATTTGCTAGGAAAAAGGTTCCTGTCCTCCCTCGCTTATTATGGAATTACCTATGTATGTCTCCTGTTGACATGCGGTTAACACGTGACAAAATCTTAAAAGCCCAATTATTCTGCAAGTCGTCCACATACAGCCGTTGAACCTCCCATACAAACCTTAAAGGAATAGCCCTTGTACGCCCTTTGTATAGCCTTACTTTAAAATTTATAATTTTACTCGGACTTTGGGCTTTTAGTTTAGTATAAGTCTCGAGCCAATCTTTTATGCCAAAGCTGGTTTGAATTACTGCCAAGCTCAAATCCGGGTTAGAAAGGATTGGCTCAAGCTTGTACCGATCATAGACTCTTTTGTTATATTCCACATTGTAACGTCCTTTTAATTTCGAATAGTCGTGTATATTTTCGGACACGTACTAATGAGAGTAATCCCAAAAGCATTGTTCACCTGAAATACCAATTTCCTATTCGATGTACTCTGAGGAGAATGACCAGAATCACTGCAAACGCCAAATGTTCACGTTAAAGGTCGACTTCCATTTAATTAATAGCCACAGGCTTACACGTGCATGCGGTTAGTGCGAATTTTGTACCGATAGGCATACTTCGGCAGGCTTGCGTGCAAAAAAGTAATCACCGAATGCAAAAAAAAAAAATTGTTTATAGAAAAAAATAAAAACAAATTAATGGTGGTGGTCCGGAAAAATGTTCCTTGTCACGCAAAAATTGCTAGGGCCACTCCTGAGCAAGGTGCATCTCGATCTGTGACGAGTTATCATACCACGTCACACAATTATCTGATCACATCGATTAAATGACAGCCGAGAAATGATTGACTGACCCGCAACTTCGCGCTCGTGATGCAATCATTGCAAAAATTGAAATGCATGGTGACATGTGGCTGCTACTGCAACCAGTTCGAGACCGCAGCTCCCAGCTTACGATTGCTTTCGGGGCGGAGCGCCGGAGGAGCTGGGTCAATTGAGTGCAATTAGAGCGCACCCAAAGGTGCTGGTGCTGGGGCTGGCTGCTGCTGGCTTAAATTACTCTCAAAATGATTCAGACTGGACCAACCGGTTTTGCAGTACGCTGATGCTCAATTGTATACGAGAAGCACCTCTTGGGACTTAGTCCCGCACAGGCCCTTGGTGGATGCTAATACTCTTCACACACTCGCGAGAAGTCCATTCTTAGGGAAAATTTGTCTCCAGACCTTGACAAGATGAATAGGCTTAAATAAGGTACCTTATCAAATGCCAGGGACGAATTAGCTTGCGAATTAGGAATATTTAATCTCACGCATAATTCAAAACGAAACGGGTCTGTTCGCTAGCTGGATCGAGAAGTTTCTTGTTTCTAATTGGGACATGCATCTTTGGCTCGCAAATGACTTTCTTCTTTCCCGCTTCCTCGCCGAGAATTATCGTAATTAGTTTCTCAAGGTATAAACATTTTGCTTTCTTCTCGCCAATGCACAAAACAAAAATCTCAAAAATCAGCCTTCAACTGATGATTTTCTTAATAGTAACTGTATAATTTATTTTAGTAAAATCAGTTATACTTGTGACATACACGTAGTAGAGAAATAACTATACTACTATACCTGGATAAGCTACATGCATACAAATGTGTCACTGAATGCTAGCTCGTTTTTTTAAATCGACTAATAATTTAATGTTTATAAATACGATGATGAATCAATAGTTTTAAAATTGCACTTACCACAATGAATGGGTAGAAAACAAATTTAAACTATCCTCATACAGTTTAACACCAGATTACAAAATATTTGTTCTTTTCATTACGTACCTTATTAATTTTTAAACATATTTTTCTATTAGTGTCAGACTAAACTTTTGTCGAAAGAGCGCCGTAGACAAATTTAGGACGTAAGACAAGTGGAATTCAACAAAAGAACGAGGTGCAATTTGTAAGTAGTATTATTTTTTACGCTTATCAATTCATCAATTGAAATTGTTCAAAAATCCATTAGGATTTTCACCAGAAAATTTGAAGTCAATTGTGATCAGCACAGAGCGCCCATATTATCACGTTCGATCCATTTCCTAATTGAGTTTTGCACCGCAGAAACCAAACCCTGAGTCTATGATCGTGTATATGGGAAAAAATACTTCCATAATTTGAATTTTCAATTATCGCCGCTATAAACTGAAAAGAATGACTAGAACCGATATGTCTACGCAGCATCGTTCGACTCGGTAGCTGCGCTGTGGCCTTCAACAGCTTCAGAATTAGGAAAGCTCGAAAAAACGAAAAAGAAAAAAAAAAACAACTGGCACCGCATAAATAACTTTTTTCGTTTCGCTCGGACAAGTTATGTAAACATTCTACAGCTTTCGTCTAACGAGGCATTTATTTACGAGCCAAAGGTTAACACTCGCTAAATATAAACCGCATGCCCATTTCACCCAGTTTTGCAATCGAGCGTGATTGCATCAGCTAACGTCCAATGAAACGCGAGAGAATTGCGTTGTCCAAAAAGGCGCACTTCAAGAGATGTTGGCAGATCGCACAGCTACCGTAGCAGAACGACTAAATTAGTCAACAAGTAACACAGATTAATTAATAAATAAATGGCTTACCGAGACACCCATTTCCAGACCGGGTAAATAATCCTCAGAGTCCCTATGATTTCTTAACTGCGAATCTGATTTGCAATTTGAAGATGTTGTTTCATTTAAGGTTTCGAAATAAGTACTAACTATAACAAATTTGTAGTCATAAAGCTTGCTAACCCACACGTAGAACGGGTGATTAACGAATTAGGATCACTTTGAAATTTTTCACAATTTCGACTTTAATTATTTCAGAGATAAACGAATATTTTCTTTTAGAATATTAATATTAATATTTTGCCGTTGATAAGATTTTGCAATACACCCAACAATTTTCTATAGGATTGTATCGGTGTTTTTTTCTTATTATGTTATAATAACTTCAAAAAGTAACTAGTTTTGACATTTTCTACAAAACAGATTATAATTCATTAATCACCCACTATTATATATGCATACACTTCAGAATAATTGTAAAGCATTTTTCTATGAATCTACGGAATACAGATTTTGGCATACCAAACAAAAAAAAAAAAGTATTAGGTCTACCGGAAAGTTCTGTCCGATAATTTCGTTTCAAGTTTGAATATATTTGGATATGTTCGTTTGAGTTATATGTGGCTGTATATCTTTACAATTGCATTTATTATGTGCCCTTTGAAATTAACTACAACAAAGATAACTCATGTCATTGTCAGCGTATCGAAATTTGTTAAAAGTTTTTGGTGAAGATGCTGTTTCGGATAGAAGGTGTAGGAGATGGTTCGAAAAATTTAAAGCAGGTAATTTCAGCCTTAGTGATAAGCCACGCTCTGGGCGGCCATTTGTAGTTGATGACGATATTTTTAAGACCATGATAGATCAAATGATGAAAAATGGATTACATATGAATACATCATAAGGAAAACAGCGTGAACCCGGAAAACATGCCTTCTTCACCTCTACACCGAGCTTGAGCCTTAAAAAGAGAATGCTGTGTACATATATGGTGGTATATGCAAGGTCCAATCCATTATGAGCTTTTGGAACCCAAGAAAAAGCTAAATTCGAAGAAATACAGTCAACAAATGGACGAGTTAACAAAGTACTCCAGGAAAAAAGGCTGACTAGGGCTAGTTTTATAATTATACGTATACTATTATTTTACGTTTTGAAAATAACAGGTTTTTTTATATAGATTCCGCTGCTTATTTTGACAGAATAAAATCTTATCTTGGAAACAGACATTATTTTTATTCACTAATCTATATATTATTAAATTATCGATTTATAAATAGGTTAGGTTAGGTTAGATTAGGTTCGAGCGGGTGCACGCTTAGGCCATTTCTGGATGATTGTGTTACAATGCAGGAGACCATGGTTATACGTGGAATTTTAACATACAACCTCTGGGCTAGTAGTCGCGCTAACAATTGAGCTGCCAGAGGCCCTGGTTTATGAATAATATTTACGAAATATTTAAACAAATCGTCATTTTTTTTATATAATAACCACAGATTTAAAATTCTACATTAGTGTTGTAGGAAACTCCTATGATAATTCGGTTTTTAATGAATTTTCGCAATATATTTTTTAAACTATTTTTTTTCCAGGCACGATGTGATGAAATATTTTCGTTTTCAAATTTTTAGTATAAACAATTACTATATATACCAACTATTCATTCGAAAAACTCGTATGAATTGTCAATGTGAAAACCAAAACAAAATTGCATATAGAAAATGTTAGTCTAGAGAACAAGAAAGGAAGATGATTTGATTGTAAAAGATTGAGGATAATTTGAATAGCGATTTTTAGTGATTCTATCTCTATGCAGAATTAAAAAAATGTTTGTATGTAATTGAGCTCCGTAAGAATTTGTGAAAAAACCGTTCATGTCCAAAGGAAATCGTAAATAACAATATTAAATACCGTTAAAAATAGGAGAATAACAATTCTTAGTTTTGAATGAAACTGAAATACAGGTTTTTCGAATATCAATAAATACGGGTGTCTGAATTGATCACTAGAAAATGGTCCATTATTAATTTAAAAATTTGACTCATTTCTATATATATGCACCGATCACACTTATCATATATAAATATTATAGGATTGAGTGCATTACTTAAATGGATGGTAACCATTAAAAAGGTGATTTATCTTTTCTAGATAAATAAAATGAACCCTCGTTCTTTTATTTAATAACCGTCGAAATAAAGAGCGGTGCGCACCAGGCTTCATTTGGACTCAAAGATTACAAGATGTGACACTCGTGACGTTTTTCCTTATCTTTTTTCGACCCGGGTTCGTTTAACCTTGCAGATTTTGCTAAAAGTAAATAATAATAAAGAGCTCGCGTGTGAGAAAAAGACAAACATTTAGGGGAGACTGAAAGAAAATTTAAACCACGTTTCGCCACCTAGATCAATGCACACGTTCGCAATACTTTACAACGCCTTTAAAAATGAACAGTGAAGGAATTGAAACAGCCTGCAAACGTATAGAAATATGTATGTTCTGTGTGTACTGGCTGTCTCTTCTGAATTCTCGATTTAGAATTTTCCTATAACTGAACATTGCGCGAGGACGGCACTAAAACCATGCATGCATAGGCAACACAGCGTCACAGAGACTTTACAGCGCTTTTTTTGCACGGTAAAAAAACGCTGCACTGTAAGTGCTTTAGATGATAATATTTGGCTGCCTATTCTCGTCTCTTTCGTTCATATTGGAGTTAAAATAAGGCATGGGAACCAGTACTTCTTTGTTGCTTTATCCAGTAGTGGATTTACCAGGAAGCAAAGGAAGCAATCGCTTGGGGCCCCGCTTGGACAGGGGCCCCAAAAATTTAAAAATTTTGAAAATACATTCGGAAATTAAAAAAAAAAATAAATAAAAAATGCGAAATGAAAAAATCCATGTAAACAATATCGATTATTCATTGTCCTCAAACGAATTTAAATTAATTCAAAACTGTATTTCGCGCGTATAGTTGGCGCTTCGGTCGCTCGTATTTCGTGTCTTTCGTTACTTTTTATCGAAAAAGACAAGCTTCAAAAACTTGACTTTGATGATGTCATTTATCAATTTGCGACTGCGAAAAGTAGGAAAAAGTTGTAATTTAGTTCATAAATTATAAGTAAACTGTATAATATATTGATTTTGCAAAATTAACTGGTTATTTATTATTTTAAAATATTGGGGGGGGGGGTTAATTTTAGAATGAGGGCCCCGAAAACCTGAGGTTGCTTGGGGCCCCGTCTTAGGTAAATCCGGCACTGGCTTTATCTTATGGGAAAATGTTCCCCACGTTGTTTTAGAAATTGCATGTGGGTTAGAGCTTTGTGCTTGTATAGAGAGTAACATATCTTGTACAGGGTGGTCCATTTGTTGGTCCTTTTTTCAGTCAATCATTTTTAGTAATGTTACCTATTTTAAAAAATTCTTTAACATATGAAAAGTTAAAAATATATCACTTATAATCATGGAGTCGCTAACGACACAATAGGATATTTTGAATCTCCAAATATATTATGAAAATGGTTGTTAAAGAAAAACAATATTTCGTAAATTACGTGACAGTTTTGGTCGACATGGACGTTCTTCTGAGCGTGCAATTGGCGAAATTATTGATCGTTTTGAAAAAAATGGTTCAGTGGAAGATCGTAAACCGTATCAACATGATCATCCAATTCATACTCCTAATGCAATAGAAGTTGCATTTTGCATGTTTACCCTTATTTGCATCCATACAAAATTCAAATAACTTAGCAATTGAAGCCACCACACCACTTAAAACGACGTCGGTTTGCTAATTAGATGCTTAAACGAAATGAAAGTGTTTCATCAAAAATCATCTTTAGCGATGAAGCTCATTTTCATTTTGATGGGTACGTCAATAAACAAAATTATCGAATTTGGGGAGCGGAGAATCCTCATGTTAGGCACTAAGCAGAACTTCATCCTCCAAAAGTCACTCTTTGGTGTGGTTTATGGGTTGGTGGCATCATTGGGCCGTTTTCCTTTGGAAACGTACAAGAAAGTTCCCTTAGAGTGAATGGGGAGCGTTATCGGAACATGTTAGCTGTGGCCCAAATTGAATGAATTGGGTATCAACGACCTTTGGTTTCAACAAGATGGAACGACATGTCACAGAAGTCGTGCAATTTATTATCAACAAAAGTCGTCCATTTATTATCAACAAAATTTGCCAATCACTTAATTTCAAGAAATTCTGCAGATCCTTGGCCACCAAGAAGGTCGGATTTAACATTACTTGATTATTTTTTGTGGGGTTATTTGAAAGGAAAGGTGTATGCTAATCATTCACAAACTAAGAAACAACATTCGAACTGAAATTGAGGTCATTGATCCGCTTTTATTGAAAAAAGTCATTGAAACTTTTGATGTTTGGATGCAGGCCTGTAGGCGAAGCAGTTGTGCATATGAATGATATTGATTTTCATACATAAATGGCATAGAACCACCTTTCATTATCAATAAAATTTTTTGACTTTTCATCCCAACATGTGTGTTTTATTTACAAATGAAAAAAGGACTAACAGGTGATCCACCCTGCAGATAATATTTTATTTGGACTGTTCCGAGTGCGTTAGGACTTGTACCTTGCCTGTAATAGGCTTTATATGAACAATTTAAATGTTTGCTCTGGCGCACCGTGCCTGATTTGAGCATAGCAAGGGTGTCTTAACTGTGCGTGCGTTCTTATTTCAGGCCTGATTTTTTTTCTCTTATTCTTAATATAAAGGATACTTCGATTATTTTTGTACCGATAAAAATTAAACATAAGCCCGAAAATACCTATATCTCGGATTAGTTTATAAAAATACCAATCAAAATCGTTAGATTTCATTTTAAGCTAGTTCTTTAAAAGTAAAATTTGTGTAAATTCCAAACATATAAAGCACATATATCTCTCTCTTTGAAAAATTGGAAATATTTAAATTGAAAATATTTAACGGTTCTAACATTTGATTCAGATATTTTATATATTTGCTTTTATTTGTAGGCTATAAAATTCAAATACGTTTATTTCAACTCACGAAAAATTTATAAATTTTAATAATACGCGAATTATGAGTTAAAACAATTCACTTATACGGTTTGTCCTAACTTTACACACATTGTATAAAGTTTTTAAAAAAACATAATCTGCATTATACGCACCATAGATAGGTAGATTTTCACTCAATATAATTCACTTGCCGAATACGTAGATCATACCTAAATGAATTTCAGATGGAATTATATTTCTCAAAATTATTTTAATTGCATTACGAAACGATCATTAAAGGATGCAGATTTATTTGAAATAAGCAAGATAAAAAACAGAATCACCATTTATCATTGGTTTATTTTGCCTTTCCTCCATAACTGTCCTAAATATATTTAGAATGCTGTTTAACGTTTGCTGTTTAAGATTGCGTATAATTGAACAGCGAATGAATTGCATATTTTGAATTTGTTGTTTTCGCACGTTGAATACCATGTGCCTACTGGTGCACATTTCTTGTCATGTTTTTTTTAATTGCGTCGTTTTAGTCAAATACGCTTTCTTGCGAAAGAACGGTGTTCGATATTTTTAAAGAATATGTAAAATGTGATGGATGTTCATTCAAAATACTTGGATACTAGGTCGCATGCAAAAGAGAGAGATTAATGCAAAGTTATTTAAGTGTTGTGTATGAGCAATTCAAAAATAATTTAAATATTTGTTATACGTATTCGAATTTTTTAAAAGTTCATCTTTTTTATGGTTTTCCATTATCTTGGTATTTGAAGTATTTAAAAGTGTTTGGGCAAAAAAATTATTTCTTTCGTTTATATTTTATATATTTATATTTGAAGATATGCTTTTTAATGTTTATACACAGTTTGCATAAGACCAACCGCTAAAAGTTATATAAAGATTTAGAAAGCAGATTTACTAGTATGCTACATATCGAAACTTTGTTTGATTGTTGTATATGTTTGACTCCCAATCACCCTTTAAAGCATGGTTCAATATATGTTAATTTTTCATTAAACATACCACATATTCCAGCTAAATATTAAAGGGTATTTTTTACAAGCATAAAATATAGGATCCCAGGTCAACAATTGTAAATTTCAATTCTAATTGCGAATCCGGTTACGAAATTTAGAAATTCAATAAGGCGATTAAATTTTTGAAAATTCCACCATCTTAAGTCAAAACTAATACTAAACGCTAATGCTTTGGTAAAAGATAATTTCTTCTTCTAAAAAAGTAAAATACATTTATGTCTTTAAAATATATTTGAGTTGTAATCAAACTTATAATCAAGAGCTTTGAGGAATAAACTAAAACGTTACTTATAAAATATAAGACAGAATTAGTTCAATTTAGTTGCATTTCAAAATCTAAGTATGTACATTTAACACCGCTATAAAATATACTCTTATACAGACAGATAGCTTCAAATTCTACTCCAAACATCTTTCTTTAATAATATAATATTTAATAACAATTCTCCGAGATTATTTAAAGACTAAAAGTATACTAGCAAGTTAGCAGTTAAATATAATTAAAACAAATGCTTGAAATTTTTATTTTAACTTAATTTTGATACAGATGTTTTTTGTTTTTTTTTTTTTTTTTTTTGAGTGATAGGATTTCCCATAGGTATAAACAATTAAAGCAGCTGTGAAAATTAGGTAATTATTCATTATAGTTTGCCAACTAATCATGAAAAGACTCACACCTCAATAACGCTTTCAAATTATTAAAATTTACATCAAAAGTTAGTCTTTATTTCGTGAAATACAAAAAAATTACGCGAATTTTATGGTCGATGATTGGGCTTTGGAAAAGTTAAAAGATCTATTTTTTATTACAATATTGGGTTTAGTAATGAGGGTAATTTTTGGCTCAATGGATTCGTGAACAAACAAAATTCTAGATTTTGGAGTAAGTCTAATCGAGAAGAAGTATTGGAAACACCATTGCAGAAGAAGTAACTGTTTGGTGTGATTTACATGCTCGTGGTATTATCGGCCTTACTTTTTCAGAAATGCTGCAGCCAATGTTACAGTCAATGGACTATGTTATCGAAACATGATCAACTAGTTTTTAACACTAGAACTACCGGCGCGCTAGCCTTTAATTTTAACAACTTTCTGCACCTTGAATTTAATACGCTTTCAAATTTGAATAAATAATTATTAATGGAAAAAGGTTTTTCAATATATGGTAATTCCCAATTCTATTCAACTTTGGCATAAATCAGAAGGGAATTACTAAAATATACAATTAAATGAAGGAAAGAATTGAGTACCAGTCAAATTGACTGGTTTTAGTAGTTCTAGTGTTAAAAATATCGATCCACACGAACTGTGTATCGAATAACATGACACTACTGCCGATACATCTCATGAATCCATCGATTTGTTAAAAACAAAGTTTAATGAAAACATTATTTCACGATATGCACCTGTTAATTTCCTTCCAATCGTATGATTTATTGATCCGATTGAATATTTTTGAGGAAGTTTACTAAGTTATTGGTGTACGCTAACAAACCAGCAACAATTGGCAATCTGAAAGCTAACATTGAACAAGGTATAACAGAGATAACACCGGATTTGCTCGAAAAAGTTATGAAAAATTGGACTGATGAAGGCATTGATGTCCGAAACATCCGAGAAGGCTATATGCCCGAAATAATATTCCAATATTAATGGCACAAAATAACTTTTTAAGAAAAGCTAATTCTTTGAATAAAACTAATCATTTTGAATTCTTTTCTTTTATTTTTACAATTCTCACCCTCGTAAAAAAACACCCTGTAGTAGAAAATTTCTCATATTAAATGAAGAGAGGAATTATGAACAGCCTCTGCGCACATTGCTCGTAGTCTATTGAAATGATACGAAATAGTTCTAAATATTTCTTTTAAGTAATTTGGATTCAGTGACCCTTGACATTTTGGGCGACCACATGATAGAGCACAGTATTTTTTAATCGATTTTGATCAAAGTACATTCAAGTATCGCTTAACTGCTATTAACCAACTGTTGGGCAAGATGACGTAGTGTACACATTCACAAGGTCTCTCTAAACCGTGTATGAAAATGGTTTTGATTGGTTAAAGGGATGGGGGCTACAATAATTTCAAAACAAGATTTTATTACCGCATTTCTTAAATAATTTTGATCAAACTTTGCATATGCATTTGTCGACTTGATATACTTGATCATTATTAATTAATTAATTTACACCCATACAAACACTATATTTCTTAATTGATTTTGATAGTTAGTTAGCTAGATAAACTTTGTCTTGAAGTTAACTAAAATATCCTCTACGGCAAAATCTCGGCCAGGTTCGAAGGTAAATCAGTCAAAGGGTTGGGGAGTTAAGGATTACCTTATGCAAAAATTATTAAAACCGGATATTTCTCGTATTTCGCTATCAATCAAAGTTGAATATCGCAGAGTCGACTAACTAAAAAAAGAACGACATTTTTTACTTTCACAAAATCTGTTTCTATATTCCTGCTAAGTATGTATGTATAATGAAGCTCATGTAATATGTACGAACAAATATTTCGTTCTTTAAAAGAAGACATTAATTTTTCTAATAATTAGTAAACCACTGATGGTGCGGACTTACAAAACAATAACAACGATTGAATTTTACCCTCGTTTTGCTTTATGTATTCATATGCGCTAAAAATACAGGAAACTAATTTAGTTTGTATTTATTCATGGAAAATAAATTAAGTAATTTTGAAATATGGCACAAAGAATATACAGTAGAATATAAAATTAAAATAGTTCAATATGTGCTTGCAGGAAATACATAATATTGAAAACAAATGTATGGACCATTTATTTTGAAAGTGGTGTAAGTTCAAAATGTCATTAGGTCGATTTTACTTTAAAAGAATATGAAAAAGTCGTCTTTATGAAATGAAATGAAATTTTGGACTCACATCACTTTCAAAATATACAGTCCATATATAAAATTCTGGGAAATAGAACACATGTGAAGACGGTTCGTTCTAGTGGACGTCCAAACGTAACAGAAAAGGAGGACCGGAAAACATTTAAAAACCAGCCGTTTACCGTCTGCATTTGAAATCATCCGACAGCTTACCTTAAAAGCAAATGCAAGTGTGTAATTCCATTAAAAAAAAAACGTATGAAGTATTATATTTAAAAACGTATAATCTGAATTATATTCTAAAGCGATATTTATGTGTTAAAAATTACCTGTAATAGCTGATTGCTATTGGGTAAAATTTCAAAACACCAAAAACGAGTACAAACATTAAATTAATTCAGATAAACATGCAAGCGTGGATGAAAACGAGTATAAAGTGATTATACTAAAATAGCATACATATTATTGAGTTGAAATAGTGTTCTTGGATTTACAGTATACAAATATCTACTACACGAAGGCGTGTTATAAAAAATAATTTAAGAAGCTATCGCCCTACCAATCCTGCTAACAGAAAGACATGTCAAAAAGAGGTACAATTTGTCCCCCTTTTTTATATAATTATTTTTGGGTCTATTACAAAATGAAAAACTGTATTATTGGCTCATTTGCTAAAAAGTTAGAAAAAGCTCAGTCGACGTCAAAAGTCAATTTCAGAACTCAGATTCATTTCACTATGCTTAAGCTGTTTTCTTTATTTTGGAAGAGAGAACCGCATATACAAATGTAAGCCAAATTTTATTATTGCTTACTTCTCGCATTACCCTAACATTTTAACACGGTAAATGCTTTAATTAATTATTTCTTAAAAAATTGTAAATATGTGCCAGGATACTTTTGAAAATGAAGAAACTACAAATAAAAAAAATGTAATAAATCAATTTTAAAAAGCAAGTTTATTATAGGAGTTTATATAAGTTTTGATGATTATTTTTGTAACTTTGAATCTTTATTCAAAAAAATTGGTAAAATGTAAGTTATTTTTATTAGAACTTCTTTTAATAAAAAAAAATAAATTTCTATTTCACAGTCAGACAAACGTTCTGATCCGTTTGACTTTATTACCTGAACAAGACTTAATGCTAATTACAGAGTTGCTCTATTTAATACCTAGCCTAATCACGTTGACCCAAGTTCACCTGAGCTGCTCACGTTGTAGCGCAGACATGGTGTCGGCGATTTCGGCTGCGCGTGGGACCGCGTTGGATGCATCGGTAAATTTCCACAAATTTGATATTTCAGCTTAGCAGGTGTTAACTTGTATTTTATTCAAAGTTCATCACCTTTCAGGCAGCATAGGGATTTCGCGTCGAAAAAATTCCTCGTCCTTTGAGGCGATCCCAGAATCGTCCCGCATCTTCAAACTTTACTAGCCTGACATGATTAGAGCACAAAGAAAGTATGTTGTTTACACTTCAGCGAAATGACACATACAGATTTTTAGAGAGAAATGATGACGGTTTAACTTGATTATAATTACAAGTTCAATGCAATTTAATGCTAGTTACGCTTTTTTTAAATCCTTCAAAACTTATTTGTACCCCTAATATAAAAATGGATCTTTTGGAAAAAAAATATAGTAAGTACACAATTTTAGTCCTCATTAGCTGAGATTAAAAAGTATTATGAATGCAATTAAGTTCCAGCTTTCATAATAGAGTTTAAAATCTTCTTTTAAACTTTTGCTTCTAAGTATATAAATACCAAAATGAGAATAATGAATGGTAATGAAAATCCTAAAAAAAATAACAAAAGTTCATTCCTTTTATATTGAAAAACCGAGTACAAGCTCAAATTAAAACTTGATTTTTCTACCCAAAAATCAGCTTTTAAAATACGGACCAATTTCAAAAATGGCGATCAATCTCAAATTCTTAACTTTATAAATGCAACCCAATAAACTATGCAACCGTAGCCAAATTATTATCACCATTTAAAAAAAAATCATTAAGGTTGCATTCCTTTTCTATATTCCCATGTCATATTTTTAGAAGCAATTATTTCGTGAATGGGCTTTTTAGGAAAGGTATAAGAAAACAAACCGAAAATTCGGCTATAGAGGAAGAATAAATAGCTCAAATGTGGGAGTTAGTAGATCTTTTGTTAGCAAGATTCCCTAAAAATAGAGTTAGCAAATAAAAAAAAAAGGGGAAATGCAGTCATAACCGAAAAACAAAAACCAGCCAGAATCGCTATTTGCTACGGAAAGCTAAAGACAGTCGAACCTTATCCAGTAGATCTCTTAAGTCTGCTATGCTTTGATGTTGATGCGGAGCGGACAGCGAGACGTAGACTTTTTCAATCTGAACTGTGTGCTACAAAAAGTACTTGATAATTTAATAATAAGTTTATTCGTCTTTGACGATGATTTCGAAAAGGAAAGCATGGAACAATGAACATCTGACAGGGACTGATGATTTGAAAATGGAAAAATTGAGCTAAACACTCTTTCCGATAACATTCTAAAAATGTGACTTAAATTACTTCTATTTTTGTAAAAGATTCTATTCAGTAAGAATACCACGCTAAATTTGACACTACGAAAATCCACCACCGTTCGGGCTTCCAAGTGGAAGAGTATTTACCTTTTAGTATCATACAGTCGTAGACATTCGTATGCGCGCATCTTAAAATGTATAATAAATTGTGCTCCCCACCGCGGATTTTTTCAAAGAAAACTTTTTTCTCCTTATTTTTGGAATTGCTATGGATGAGTAATACCTGACAGCAAAAATGATAAAACTAACGGTACTATTTTGAAAGAAAAAGCGAAAAATGTGAATGGAGCTCATTATGAGCTGCGACATTTGTATGAGCGCATCGAGGAATAATTAAACTTTGAATGCAACATTTAAAGTTTTTGTGGAAATTTTGTTTTAAATAACATTAAAGAATTTTCGTTAAAGGTTTGTGCACAATATATTTAGCAATAGTATTAGTGTGAGTGTTGTTTTTGCAGCAATGCCTTCTGGGAAGCGTTTAAATGAGGCGGAGCAGCTTGCAATCAATTTGTTGAAAGAAGAAGACTACTCCAATAGGCAAATTGCTAGTAAAATTGGTCGGTCTGAATGTGCAATCAGGAATTTCTTGAAAAAAGGCAATGGCTATGGCATTAAGGCTCCAATAAAGGGCAATACAAAATTATCCTTGCGTGAAAAAGGCAAAATTCGACACGAGGCAACAACAAATCGGCTATCTGCAAGACAAATTAAGGACAAATTAGAGCTTAAAGTAACACCTCGTCATATTGCGCGTGTTTTAGGCACTTCGCCAAATATAAAATGGAAGAAACTCCAAGGAAAACCACGATTAACTGCCGTTCACCGAGAGAAGAGACTACAATTTGCCAAAAAGTACATGTCTTGGACATCTGAATGGGAAAAAGTAATTTTTTCTGATGAAAAAAAATTCAATTTAGATGGCCCAGATTGCTACAGTTGCTACTGGCATAATTTGAAAAAACACGACGTTGTCAGATCTAAGCGTAATTTCGGTGGTGGTAGCGTTATGGTTTGGGGTGCATTCACTTGCAAAGGAAAACTTCAAATCTGCTTCATAACTACTCGAATGAACTCCCAGATTTACACAGATCTCTTGGAAGACGTTTTGATCAGTCATCTGGATAGTTGCGACGAGGAAGATGTAGTTTTCCAGCAGGATAATGCCTCCATCCATGCTTCGAGGTACACCAAGGATTGGCTTTCGGGCAAAAATATCCGCATACTTGACTGGCCCGCTTGTAGTCCTGACTGTAATCCCATTGAGAACCTTTGGGGGATTCTCGCTGGCAAGGTGTATGCAAATGGACGTCAGTTTAATAGCGTAAATGACTTAAAAGCAGCCATTCGCACGTGCTGGTCTGAAATTGGTCCGGATTGTCTAAAAAATCTAATAAATTCAATGCCCAGTAGAATTTTTAGTGTTATTCAAAGTAAAGGAGGCCACACTAAGTATTAAATCTAAAAAAGTGCCAAAAATATGAACTAATTAATTTATTTTACTTAAAAATGACAAGTGCGTTCATACGAATGTCTAACCATAAATTAGAATTTTGTTCTTTAAAATACAAAAAAAAAAAAGTTTGCCAAAAATGAATTGAAATCATTTGATACCAAAGAAAACAATGTATTTCTTTTAAAAATATTGATTTTGTTTTTTTTTTTTTTTCAAGAAATATCTCAAAAAAATGTAGTGCGATCATACGAATGTCTACCACTGTAGTAACATCACCAAAAGTAAGGGAGCGGTGGCATAAAAGGGACAATTGAAATTGCGGCTTAATTAAAAATCCGGTCGAAACAAATGTTTTTGTTGTGTAACAACACCAATGTACACCCATTCATTCCTTTCTTGAAGCTCTTGACATTTCAAAGATGGTCTTGTGTTTCTTGTGAATATATTTGTCCTCCAAAGTAAATTCTTCGTAATACTTTCCAAACGTTTTATGATATATTGCAAATGGTTCATTGAACTGTTTGTCATTGTATAAAAATAGCAATTTATTCAATTACAGAAGAACAACAGGTGATATATCTTTTAAATAAAATTGTAGCCTTAAAAATTGTATTTTTAATTTGTGCGTGATATTTGTGAAAAGGACGCAACAAAACGTTACTCTTTCATAACATCTCTTTACTCTATGTTACTCACATCAATAAAATAAAAGTAAGACTGTTCATTTTCAAGTGAATTATTTTTAATAAAAGAATTGTAAGACTTTTAATTTTCTAATTCATTAATAATCGTGGCCTTTTCAACAGGAATAAAGAAAAGTTTGCTATACGATTTTATTTCAAAGCTGACATAACTGAGGTTTCATAAGTATTTAATTTGATATCTCATTTACTTATTAGAGCATTCAAAACAAAAAATATTAAATTAATGTCACCTCTCCCCTACTATTTCCACTCTATATTGTTGACCAAGTAATGAAGACGGAACATTATTTAACAATCCTTCAAAGGTAAATGATCCCAACCATGAACGCAAAATTTAACGAAAAGGGAACTTTTATCCACGATAGGGAAAGATTCTTGCTATACGGCGAAGAGTTGTTGAAATTTTAACGACTAACAAGATCCAAATCCTTAACTGGACAATGAATCGTACCGAAAATATCAGGGTTATTTCCAAACAGAAAATGGCAGAAAAGTGCCACAGAACAAATCAAAAATCATAAAGTTACGTTTTTATACAATTTTACTCAATATTTCTAGAACTGATAATAATTTGCATGCCTAATAGTTTTGCATATATTCGCAGCTATGCAGGTTTCCCACAAATCAGAGAAGTGATTGGTTCATGGTGGTTTCACTGGAAAATTAGCATTATACACAGCGATTCCCTGGTTTTAGAGGCATAAATTACAATGTCCTGTAGTAACTAACCAATTTCAGCTAATTTTTATCTATACTTTATTTATTTATTCGCTTAATACAAGCTATAAAAAATACTTAAATATAGGGATTACAACTAATTACAACTAATACCTATAATTATAAGAATTAGAGCGATAAGTCCCCGAAATAGAAAATAATTTGTCATCCCCAGTCCTCACATAGTCCCGGCGGAAGAAAAGCGCCAGTTCTGCGACATCCAAAAAGTGCAGAAAAGCAGTTTATTTGAAAAGAACAGGTACTTTCAGCACTACTCTATTGCACCTTTTCATGCAAGGAACTAGGGCAATGTGATAATTACCGGGAGGACGACTAAAAATAAGTCTGTCCCACACACCATGGAAAATGAACTCTCAAATTGCTACTTAAACAATCTGTCCTGAGCATTTTGACCTCCTTACATCGTTACTCGTAATTAATATCAGTCTGAGAGCGAAATTCCTCCATTCAAAAAGATCGATTAAGTGGGGAAAAACGCCATAAATCAGACGAAAGCTGAGGGGGCATTGTCGCTCCTTAATTTTAATTCGTCCCGCATTGCCCCAAGCCACTAGCAGCGTTGTGGGCTCCAACTGGTTTAATTTTACTTTCATTTTACCTTGCCCGAGTGCACCGCGTCTCATCCCAACCCATCTTGTATCGGTGCGACCACCGTCCCTGCCTTGCGTCGCCTTAAAAAATAATTGGAGGAACTCCAAGTGATCCGCACGCAGAAGCAGTGTTGACACTTAAACGCTTCGAAATTGGAATTTTGCCTGTTTCTATCCTTGAACCGACCAGACTTGCTCGTTTTGGACATGGGCTGGGACGCTCTCCGTGCAGCAGGGAAGATTTATGAGAGTGCATTAAACCCGGACCGCAGCGCCTTAGTGCATGTGCATTTAAATTGCGCTCACGAAGCGCTTCTCGGTCGCGGGGACTGACGTTCTTCCCGCGATAAAAATCTATTGCTATCACCTCCGGGGATGGGATAGCAGGACGCGATCCAGCAACCAGCGCTGCGCTGCACCCGACCGCCCCCGCTCCATTGGCAGAGAAGCAGAAGCGGTAAACTCGGTCTTCTTGGTGGATATGCGAATATCAATGAAATCACGATTTGAAAATTGTCATGATATGTACGCGGAAATGAGTTGGAATTTTTTTGATTGAATACGGCCCGGATATCATCGAAGTTGGAATTTACCGCTGGCACTGGCACAAGTCTTGCGGCGTGCAGCCGCGATGAAAGTGTTAATTGTAGGTAGCGCGGCCAGTAACTCATGTCTTAAGATGGCGTGGAAAATGAGGGTATATTTCCTCTCACGTTTAAAATGGAAAGAAGCTGGCCGGGCGTCTCGTCGTAGCGGTTAACAAGAAGCAAATCAAAGTGATTGTTGGATAAAATACGCCTAACCCACCGCTAATTACCCCTTTAATTATGCTTAATGCGATTACATCGTCTGCTCCAATTAACCTTTGAAAAAAGGCACTTTACCAATTGCCCTCGAGCCTGTTGTGATCTGTTTGAGCGCCAACAATAATTTGCATAATCAATAGCTTTAGGTGGAGCGCTGCCATCATAAAGCCGTCAATTACATATTCAATCTGAAACATCCCAACCTGTCCGAGGTGCCCATACAGGGTCCAATAGGTCGCAATTGCATTTAATCATCAATCGATGACCACATCCGTTGGGACCGCTGTCGTTTGGAGTTTCGTTTGAAGCTCTCAGGTGAGACTCAAATCCTGAGGTTATTTTTACCTGAGGCCACAGCAGCTTACACCCTTCATAGAGTCCCCAAAAAAGCACGTCAGAGATCGTCCGTCCCAAAATTCCCTTCATTTCCAACAAAAAAACATTTTTTTGAACGTATTTTAACAACTCAACCAACGAATCAAATCAGGCACGGGCTAATGAAGGGAATCAGCCTGGATAACACTTCCCATTACTTGCTATCTTCTAAGCCTTCCTTTCCTCCCCATAATATTGAATTTAGAATTGTGGTCGAAGTTAAATTGAAATGAAAACATTATGATTACATTTTGAATATTTTTTGTGATTTATGAATGCAGGTAAGCCCCCCTTTACCACAGGCTTGTTCTTTAAAACTTTTGCCTCGTATTTGAGCAAAGCCGTCATATAAAATTGGAGATTTTCTTTAATGCTCAAAATATCTAAACGTTTTTTAGTAGTACCGCGTTGTATCTCCATCACAGATTATATTTTTATTCTTTTTAATCAGCATTATAGCCTTTCCAACACGGATGTATAGTTATACAGGGAGATTCGTAAAGAAGTGTTTCAACATGTGTCAGTCGATTCCTTACAGTGTTGTGTTCAGCGTTCACGTAGAGCAATTTTTCGTAAAATCTCTCCTTCACCCCTTTTTTAAGGGCTGTAAATTGTCGCGTGTGCAGGGAGGTGAGCTCATATAAAACGTAATAACTTCTATTTGAAATAGGACAAGTAAGGTTTTGATAAAAAGTATGCGCCATGAGCTTTTTAACAGTACCTTACATGTATCGATCCGTTAACAAATGCGGCAGGTATGAACGTTAAAACTTAAAATTTTTAAAAATTTTGATTAAAAATGTACCTTTTCATCCTTCGTCCTTAAAAGTTTCCTTAATAAGGATATATTGAAAAACCAAAGCAAAATGCACTTTTAAGAAATCTTTCAAATAAAAAAAAAATATATCAATATTTTTAGTCTGTCAAAAGTTATTAACATTTTTGTGGAGTCACTAGAATACTCAATTGAAAAAGATGTCTGTCATTAAACCGATCTCTTACGAGATTTCTTGCGTTTTAAAGCTTAGACGGTCGTTTATCACGTTCCGTGCCAAAATTCTCAACAACGTTTTCATGAGAGACCTATATGTAAACATTTGATAGGAGAGAGCGTTCATTTGTGTACCGTTTTCGATATACGTGGCAGGGAACAGAAGGTGTTCAAAGTAACCTCCACTTTGACGAATGCACAATCTCGCTCTTCGTCTTAAGGACCTTATAATTCTGTTTCTTACTTGTCATCCTACTGTATTTCGAGAAATACAAAATACAAAGAAAATTGGATTAATTATTAATCATAAGATTCCTCGTAGAACGGTACAAAAGTGCGGAAATAGAATTGAGAACATTTTATTTTATTAATATTTTCCTGGAAATCTTTTTTGTTATTTTAGTACTCTATAAGTCAAAATTGTTGTTTTTTTTAAATAAATACTTTTTAAAATAATTTTGTTTTCAATAATAGGCAACACTGCCTCATTCTTGCTACAAACCGTATATAGTGATCATTTTTCTTCCAAGGACTGTATTCAACTAATTTCACAACTCACACTGTGTAAGCTAAGGAACAGGTATACGCACTGACGTTATCCATTTACAAAACTTACCATAGCTCGTTTCTATTTCTTGGCTATATTTAAGGCACTGTGTCCTGCTCTTGTTTCCAAAAATTTACCAGCGAATTTAGATCAAGAGACTGGACAGGCCATTCCAAAACACTGCTTTTTTGCAATAATCCGATTTGTGCTTGCTTTTGCTACAAGTTTTGGATCGTTAACTGTTTGCACAGGGAAGCAAAACGTTTTGCAATAAATATTATTATTAATATACACCTCTTTCATCATTATCCCTTCTGTTAAGTGAACGGGATCGACTCAATACATAGAAAAACCTGCCAACACCATTACCTTTCCGTCGACATGTTTAAGAGACTTTCTGGTGAAGTGAGGATCATGTCCTGAATTGGCAGGATGTCTTTCAAACCGACTGTCTTCTAAACAAAATAAATTAAATTTATATTCGTCAATGCAAAATGTATTTCTACATTTTATCAGACCTTCTCCTTCAAATTATGTAATTTCTCAACGCAACAGCAATCTTCGTTTAAAGTTTTATCTATCATATTGTTTTCCGCTAACCTATTCTTACTGTTCGTGAAGAAACGTTTACTTGCACTAAAATAACGAGGAGGTAAATGGACAGAGAGCGTTGAGAAGATGAAAATATAAAAATAAAAAAATGACGTTCATGTCATGAAAAATTCTCAAAAAAAGCCCCTTCTCACCCCGCCCTGTCAGATAAGTTATTGTTTACCTAAGCGAAATCTTTCATTCCACTAATTTTGGCTTACGCTATAAGAAACACCCTGTGTTTGTATATGCGACGGTTTTCGAAATGTGTATCATCGTGCGAAGTTGTTACGGCTGGGTTTCAAACATTTTCTGAAATTCATTTTGTTCAGTTGTATCAGACTTTTTAGCTTCTGTGCTATTTTAATAAAACTGTTTATATAAGGAACTACTCCCTAAAATCATTTTAATGCTTATCCGAGCAAAGTAGATAGAAATTAATAACTTTCTAGAGTTTACTTTCAAAGTTAAGTTTAAGTTCAAAGTTACTATTTAAGTTTATGCAGCTATGTATGTACAGAGTGTCTCGATAAAATGTGCAGCACTATCTACCAATTGATTCTTTGAAGTGTTCTGATTCGAGGTTTGTCCTTCAACAGAAAGTGCACTTACTAAACACACACAATTAATGACTAAATCCTGATAGACACTATGGCGCATCCAGAGGTACATATATTATATATACATTAGTTACTGAATTTCAAACTGAAGTGAAAAATTAGTCACTTTATCCTTAAAAAAAGAAGTAAAGGTGTGGTTTTAGCGAAAGTGCCAGAACAAACTTTGATTAGGAAATTTCAAAGAATCGATTGGCATATAATGGTGCATATCTTTCCGAGATTTCCTGTACATTTCACTCATGAGAAAAGAATTAATTAAACATTTAGCATTGAATAACAGTTATTTCTATTAAAATCTTTTTGAACAAGAGTTTGCACATGACAGCCATCGAGTAAATTCATCATTTATTATATTAATGTTCTTAAATAAAAATCAATTGTTTTAAAAACACAGTAATGACTTTTTTGAATTTTATTTGTATTATATTTGAAATCATTCTAAAATTCAAAAATGAGGAAGTATGTTTAACACATTTTATTTCAATTTTCCATTGTTTTTAAAGTTCCGTACGTCCGAATGCAAAAACGGAACCCTTATAGGATGCTCGTCTATCTGTCCGCCTGTCACAGCCTATTTGCTCCAAATTGACTGGGCTGATTAAGTTGAAATTTGATACGCATATGAAACACGAACTTACAACGTACAGAAATGAATTTTGAATATGGAAGTTGTTTTTGGGGGGGCAAACTAGTAAATTAAAAAAAGAAAGTTTAGCAAACTGTACTATGTGACATATCAAATGGGCTTGTTGTGAGGGTCTCAAATTTTTTTTATTATTTTAGAATAAATAGTTTTAAAGTTACTTAAGAAAAAAAAATGAAAATTACCTATTCCCCTCTAGCTGCGAATATACTGAGCTCAAAATTTTGAAAAATAATACAAAAAATAGTTCTTTATTTATAGATTACAGGCAAAGCTAAAAGAAGTCTATAACATATTCATCGTACGGAACCCTATCCACGCGAATTTAACTCGCATTTGTCCGTTTTTTTTTCTAACAATTTACTTTATTCAAATGTAAGACGTATTTATTTCTGAATGTGTATCATACTGTTTTAAAAAGCTTCGTTTAAAGGGTCCTTTTATTGTTGTTCAAGTCTCACATTGTCTTGATCTCTCGGTCTTGTAAGTCAAGTGTTGGTCTTGGTCGAAAATATAAAATAGGAATTGGTAATAGGTAATAAAAATGCAATTCTTAACCATTAAATGATAATAAATTTAAAAGGTGTTATTGTAAACACTACTTTGATTTTATTTCTCGCCGCATGGTGGCTGCTTAACAAATCGTGTTAAATTATTAATCTACATTTAACAAATTGATAACTAACATTCACTGCATTTGTTCACTTTACGAGAAATTTGTTAGCTAATTACAAATAATAACTATTATTTTATAGTTATAATTTATATAAGCTTCCAATAGAGTTACATTTCAAGCCTTTCCAGAATTCCATTATTCTCACAAAAGAGAATAGTCGATTTGAACCTACGAAAGTATATTTTTTGATGCTGGAATAAAATATAGATCACAGGAAAAATCTTAAAAAATTGGTTAAATGTATTTAATACAATTTATGCTTTTCGTCCCATAACTTAATCTCTATTTATGAGTGTCATAAACAAAAATCACAGAACCAACAGCTCAAGTCTGCATTTTACCAAATCTTCTTTTCAAATTTTCCTAAAGTATGGATCACAAAGCAACTTCAAGAATTTATCTTCGTTCACTTTAAAAAGCTAGCACACAAAACTAGAGTAAATATAGAAATTAATTGATGGTAAATTATAACCTCTAATGTGTAAACAGAGAATATTTTATCAAATTTAAGTTGAATGTGATGTGAGAATGGTTAGCACATCCTTTTTTATTAAATGTAACATTTTTCGAAACTAATTGTTTAACATATTTAGTAACTTTGACTCCACATATGGTAAATCTAATGTAATTTCAAATTCACTCTGATCGAAAACAAAAAGATGTTTTGTTTATTTTGTAGGTTCTATAATCTTAAAGAGTAAAACCAGTATAGAATATATTTTAACATAATCAATTTTGATGTGATTGGTCTTCGGAATACAAATAAGACCATTTTTGTCCCCTTATGATACCACTCTTTACCTTTTCAATGTGATTTGATAAATTTAGAAATTTTACAAGATTTATTTTTCCCATATGGATCTATATCAAGCTATTTGCCTTTCGATTTGCAATGTTAACACTGCATCGCACGAATCTAGCTTAATGAAAGTATGGTGACTCACCGATAATGCTTCTCATCCAAGTAATCCCTGGGACTCGGCAGTGTATGCTTGGTCCACTGATCCGCGGTTAAAGTCGGAGGCGGTAAAAGGTTGCCCAACGGAAGATTGATGAAAGGCGGTGTATTGTGGATTCCTCCCGCAAGACAAGTAGGTACCAGCATCGGATGATGCTGAGCGCTGGGAAGATGACGAATGGGTGAATCAGTAGCCTGGGGCTCCCTCCAGGCCTTTAACGGTTCCTACAGTACAAGAGAAACGAGAAGAGTCGTTTTGTGAAAGGTTCGCAATTTTATTTTATTTGATTTATTTAAAAACTACACCAAAGAGGTAGGAATATAAGTTAAAATTAATCATAAACAATAAAGCAGGATTATTTCCCTACCTGAATAAATAAAAATTTTCGAAAATAGGAAAAAAAAGGTTACAAAAGAACTTGTTTTGAATGTGCCATACGTAATGCATTTAAAATTTGTAATCGATATGGAAATATTTCATTTTAAACACGTCAAAATACAGTCGTCTACCCAAACTTATTTTTCTTAGTTTATTATTTGACCTCAACTCAATGTTATATTAATAATTGTAAATTACAATAGTAGAAGAAATAGTGTAAGACATATTTTAAACTACATATTGAATACTAAAAGCTGTTGATTAAATTTTGAAAAGAGTCCCCTCGTTCAGCTGAAAAAAACTCCATAATTATTTTGTCTGTAGCAACGATCAGTTTATCGGATGAACAGAACGCAGTCGACGTGAAATTCCTTTAACGTAAAATGGCCTAATACCGAGTTAACTTCTTCCTCAACCTCAAAGTGTGAAATTTAAATTTGAAAGAAGATTTGAAGAAAAAATTTTTTTATTATCATTAAGCAAAGAGCTTCGATTTCCTTACGTCTGACAACAATAACCTTTGTTTCGTAATACCGACCTTCGCTTAATCTATGTAATTCCGTCCTAAGTTGCAGGTTTGTCAAAATGAGTCCTTATTCCAAATGAAGTTGAAAATTCTCAAATTTGATAAAATTACTATTAAAATACCAACCTTTTCAAAAACAATTCAAATAAAAAATATTGTATTGGACTGATACAAAAATTAAAACCGTTTATAATTTTTATAATATCGATAATATTATCTCAAATTATTTTATTCATTTCAAATAATTATTTATTTGTTCTTTGATTTTCTATCGATTCTACAATAATTTGGTAATTGTCAGCTCAATTTAACTTTTTATAAAAAATTTTATCAAAATTGTCTTATTAAATGAAAGGTAATTGAGTTTTCCTCAGAATTATAGTACAGAAAAATACAGAAAGATATTAAATTTTTAAAAAAAAGATGTTAGCAAAATTTTCCAATTTTCTCTTTACATACAACCTGGCATATCACCAACTTGTTATATTTCAAGCAATGGTGAAAGAAGAAGTATGCACATTTTTCTAATATTGTTTCGAATTATTACTATTAATATTTTAGCAAAAATTTCTACAATAATTAATATTTGAATAAATGTTCGAACTCAGTTTCGTTTATCAGTCCCTTGCATTTGAAATTTAAAAATACACGGGATATTTAAAACTGCAAAGTTAATCTTGGTTTCTTTTGAAAGATTGCTCCCAAAGTTAGCCACGACAATCGCTAGTTCTCGGGCAAATGTGTTGAAACTCAGTGTGAGAGACATTTTTGTCCGAGAACTTGTGTTGTGCTAGTCAAAATGTTAGTCCATTGGCAAATAATTTTTCAGTTAATTATAAATTTTCTTATTCTTATTATCCTTATTTGCTATTTTTAGGATCTATATAATGAGATAAAAAACAGTTGGATATTCCCCCAAATGTTGAAAATATACTTCACTTTTTCATTAAATGTTAGTCCTCTGTCATCATTGTTGCATACAATGGTTTCGTCAGTGGCGCCCCATAAAATTAGTTTTCTGAAAAATTCAAATATCTTCTCAACTACGAAATGAAATGAATATTTTTTCTGGAAGTATTAAACTATCCACCAATTCTATCTTCGTCACCATTCTTCAAAACAACCATAAATATTATTATTATTATTTATTTTAGAATTTAGAATTTAATTCTCAAATTGCTTCCTCATTTTTCGTGGACTCGGGAACTAAGCTTAAGTGGCAACTTTCTGTGTTATTTTTACTTTTTAACCAGAATTTTTATGCGGGAATCGATCAATGCCTCGAAATGACACACTTTGTACATCACAGTCAATCCGCACAGCCAGCTAAGCAATCCGAGGCCCCTACGATAAATATACAAAAAGTGCGATCGCGCGTCATTTACAACAAATTTATTTCATCGTTCATTCGTTCATTTTACAACAAATAAAGGATCAATGATAATCATGGCTATTAAACCAAATACGATTCACAAATAATTGAGTTTCCAGTCACTGTGTTATACATAGGGGATCATTTTAGATGTCAAGGAACTGGCTTCACAGTTATTATGGTTGCAGGTAATATTTTATGGATGCCAAGAATAAAAATGTTAATTTTGAAAGTTTTAATTAAGTGCCATTTCGGGAATGTTGTATTTCAAATTGAACGATATTTAGTTTTTGTCTGAAAACCCATTATCCTAGGATTATTACGTTTCTGTTTAAGCTAGTATTATATTTATAAACAATAATCTGCCGCGCCAATTTATTAATTATAAAGGCAATACATACAATACAATTAATATGAGCTTTAACAACAACTGGAAAATGATATGTAACGAATATATGCAGTTTATGTTTTTTTTAAAGTTTCTTAGAAAACTTGGGGTATTTCTGACTAGAGTTATGGATATGAAATACCCTGCAAGCATGGAGGCAATACAAGTTTAGAACAGTTTTCATTACCAAAATGAAACAAAAATGTATTTTTTTAATGATGATAGTTATCGTACGTAATGTAAAATATATTTACCTGAGGATGATACACACACTAAAAATATTTCTACTGAAGTTTAACGAGATGGGCTCTAGTAAATTATACTAATTTTAACTGGAAATACTGGAGAGTTTTACCTTTAACAATAAAATTCTAGTATATTGTCAAAAACCTTGATATTTAAGTAGTTTCCAACTGAAATTTTAGGGAAGTTCAAGAAGTTGTTTTCTAATCAAATTTCCTTTAATAAATTATTGAATTGGAATTCTAGTAATATACGTACACCATCGCATTTCCAGTTATTGCAGTGTAAAGTACGTAACGCACATAATGCAAAACAATTATCGCTTAATTTATTTAATTTTCTGTAATATACCTTCAAAAATATCAATATTGCTTACCTACATAATACTTAGCAAAATTAATTTTGTTTATTACAGATAAGATATTGAAATTGACTTTAATTTTAGTTAGATTTATCTTTGTGCATACGTAAGTGGTTCTTTAAATAAAACGGCATTCGTATGGGCGCATTGAGAAGGACAATTAGGTGTTATGAGAACACATCATCATACTTATTTAACCCACTTAATATGCTCATATAAACGCTACTCAATACTCCCTTCTTCCCCTTTATTGAATTCTAAGCATCTTCTTAAAATTTTTTTTGTTTATTTTTGTGTAAAGACTTAAATCTATTGTAGATACATAAATACAGACTTAAAAGTTACTGCACTATCAGTTGTACAATATAATGAATGAAATTCTGGCTAAATTTACTAAATTTCTAGTAGAAAGTAATAGTAGCGCTATACTCCTGCAATAGGGCAATTGGGAAGAGGTGGTGTATGGAGCCTCACGTCGTTCACTTGCTCCATATTGCGGTTATCAAACCGATTTCAATTTATGAGGCATTAGTTTGGTGGTCCACCCTACCCTAGACAAAGCATGTCACCAGGCAACCTTGGGTGAGTCCCAAAGAATAGAGGCGCTGTTAACACCGGTTAAAGCTTTGAACGTCCTTCTTCATTTACTACCAGTGGAACTCTTCGGTAGACAACTTGCATCAATCAAAGCCATTAGGTTCAACTCCGCCCGCCCCTGGACACGTTCAGATCACGGTCAGTTCTCGATATTAAGCAAATTGTTACCAAAAAATATGGACTACACTACAGCAATACCCTTTTTCCTATATTCTAACCAGAAGTGAATGGAAAGATAGAAGCAGACTCAGTGCATAACACAGCAAGTTAGAAGGAAGAATAGGTCGTGGGATCTATTCGAAACCTCTGGATCTGAGGATATCCTTCCAACTGCCGAACTATTGTAGTGTCGTGTAGACGGAGATGATGGCCATCTCGGAGGCGATATCCTGGCGTCGGAGCAGCTACTTAGGAAATAACCAGTTCTGTAACCAGGTAATTTTATCGATAACTTGAAAGTTTACTTTTAAAGCAGTTACTACCTTACACTTTAATCACGGATTGGTAAGAAAACAATTATAACCTCAATAAGATTCAAAACGAATTTTTTCAACAAATTTGGAATACCTATTTCTGAATTATTTAAAAATAAAATTGATTCGTACATAATATGATATTGTATGGCATTAGACGACATGTGCACAAACTAATTGAAAGCTATTTGGAAAGCAGACAACAAAGAGTTAAAATTAATGATACGGTCAGTGTGTTTAAAACTGTCAAAATGGATGTACCTCAAAGATCAATATTTGGACCACTGCTAACTATTTCTAATTTATGTAAATGATTTACTGACAAGTATTGATGACGGTACAGTAGTATCCAACGCTGAAGATACAGCAGCTTTAATAGTAGCGGATTATTGTAATGAAGCAAGCAAAAATATGAATAAATTACTATAATATATTGCTCAGCGGCTAGAATGTAATAAACTCTCTTTTAAAATAGAGAAATCTGTACATATAACCTTTGAAAACTACTGTGATAGTGTACCTGTTGACTGTAAAATTTAAAATTAATGATAAGCTATTTACTAGAGTTGAGAGTATTAAATACATATGTAGGCGTAATTTTTGAGTTTAATCTTAAATTGAATAAACAAATTGACTGACTATATAAGTAAAACGAAATATTTGATTTATATTTTTTATAAACTAACGAAAGTCATGCCTTATAGTCCTTATTATTGATCTATCATGCTTGCAAGAAAAAAAAGATAGCAATATCAAAAGTAATATTGAAAAAGATCTCTTTATTTTATTTTTTTTATTTAAGTTAATTAGGGTAAGTATAATAGTTACATACCACATCCTTACTACAAACACTTTATGTGCCTCTCAGGGAGCATTTCAATATTGTAATATTAATATACTATGTACGTAATATTGTAATATTTTACCGTCTGGTTCAATAAATATCAAATATCAAATACATATTCCCAAGCTCAAATTGGTACATAATTAGAGTCTAGTAATCTTAAGAGCCCATGTATAAGACACCGGGTTTAAGGAAGATTAAATTAAGATTAATACGTGAATTCGAAAAATGGCGTTCCTTTTTTTTTAGTATGTATTATAAAAAGAATGGAATGAAACTTATATCATTCGAAAGGTAAATCATGTATGTATGTTGCCGTTAAGGCAAGTAAAATGAACATACACACAAGATTTCCTTATACAAAACGCTTTAACCAATTAAATGAAAGCAATTTGATCACTTTGCCTTCTTTGCACGTCAAATACTGAAATTCATTTGCACTATGTTTGGATAGATGGTAAAAAAAATGAAAGAAGAGAGTGCGTGGTGATGATAATATCATTACGCGCATGTATGAACATATGTATTGTCTTTAAAAGGATGTAGGGCGTTTTAATTTACGCTTGGTATTAATACATGTTTGTGATCCTAAATCATTTAAAGATATTAGAACTTATAATCTATAATAAATTATTTACAATACATTTATTGATGTGTGTTACACTCGCGGTATTGCTTCAAATGAAAAAGGAATTCAATTCGCCAAAACAAATGCGTCATTTATTGTGTTATTTGTGCATTAAATGTGCCAGCAAATGCTTTAGCATTAAGGCGGTTTACGAAGATATTTTAAGGGAATAAAATGACAAAATTTCTTTTAATAGAGCAGTTTCATAAAATGAAGATATTTTGAATAGTCATAATTTGACATGTCAATCACTTGGATTACCTGTTCCAACGTTAATGTCAGAATTTGAAGGAGATACTTTCGGATCAATTCAAGAAAAGCTACAATTTAATGAACTTTTCGAAAAAGAACAGTGTACTATAATTGATTGCGCTATTCGTGAGGTTCAGTATCATGACACTCGTTCAAATGTATTTTGCTTAACTGCTCATACAAGTTGTGGTAAAACATTCACGTATAAATTAAATTCGCTTAATATTTATTGTATTGCAACTGCCTTTAGTGGCATAGCTTCAATTATTTTAATTGGAGGTAGAACCTTCCACAATGTGTTTAAATTGCCCATTCCAATTTCAGAAACTCCAATTGACAATATTGCAACTAACGTAACTATGGTCAATACATTGATTCATCTTCATTCATCCTTATTGATAAAGTTTCTATATGTATACTTCAGGTATTAAAAATTATAGGCAGATTATTTAAAGATTTGTGTACGGATGAATCTAAAAGACCAACCATTGGAAAATAAAACTATTGTTTTGCGCGGTGATTGATTAATCATATGCCAAGTCAAGTAAAAATTTGTTACAACTATGTGAAATAATTTATGATAATGGCAATAAAATGAATAATTACCTATAGAGTTTTTGAATAAATTTGAGTAATATTAGTACTATTTTTCCGTTATAGTTTCAAAGAAAACAATTATCAATTATTCCTGAATTTGCAATTATAATTATTGTCACAGAGAAAAAATTTCGAAAAAGTTGGGATTTTATTAAAGTAACTAGTCTTTACGCATGGTCAGTTATATGTCGCATCAAGTAAAGTTCGATTTTTCGATGGTTTGACATTTTATATTTCTGAACATAGCAAATTATGTCATTTAGCGTGTGATAAAAGAATATTTACGTAAAATATAGTTTATACTGAAGTTTTCAATCATTAGTCACTTTCGTACCTATTCATTTCTTTTAAATGAAATTATCATTTATCTTTTTATTTTTTTATTTGTTATATTATTCTACCATTTAATAATTGAATTATTTATTTCAAATGAATTTTATATTTTGTCTTAATTTTTATCATTAATTCCTTCATGCGCCTTCCAGGCGATGGTAGTAATAACTACATAACTTGCAAATTGGTTCTTTCACTTTCAACAATAAATCCTAAATGCACTTCACAGAATATTCTTACTTTGAAAGTTGATAATTCTATCCAAAGGCAACATTTGAAAAAATTTGTTTGAATCTGAGAAGTTTTTCAATTTGATGAGGATTTCAGTATTTCATAAAATTGAACAAGGAAAGTGTAACGAAAATCTGTCTGTTAAATTTTAAAGATCAATGTAAAAACCACATTTCGGCCGTATTTGCAGTTTGTGGCATCTAACGGCTCTCTAAATCATATTTTTTCCAACTACTGGCGGTGTTGTGAATATAATCGCATATCGTTTATTAACCAGCACATTCCTTTGAATTTAGAAAAGCAAATAGCTCTCACTGATAAATCTGCGACGATCAACTTAGTAAGAGCGCTAATATTCGATATTTCGATTCTTATAAACCTTTCTTGTTCTGTTGTGTATGCACCACCCGTGGTACAAGACGCCCGATAGGACAGTCCTCTATGTACCACTAGTAGTACATGCCGGCGGGAACGTGTTGAAAGCCCATGGTATAGAATTTCTAAACTTTGACCCGTAATTTCATTTCATTCAAAATATGTATTTTATGATCAAATGTATGTGAGAATCGGAGCAGTAGACTAATCCAGTGCTAAAGACCGTTAGCGCGCAGCTCAAATTCAGTGCCGCTATTGATTTGACTGATCAAGGAAAAAGGTTTCCTGTGCTGACGCGCAACATTTAAAACTCGTCATATTTGTCTATTTTACTTTTCTTTTGAATTTACTTTAATGAATAATTAACACTTTGACGGCCACACCATGGTATTCTACTCTACGAACACAATGGGTCAATGAGTGCAATGGACCAAAATGTCTGAGCGCTCGAGGCTACACGTCTCGCCCACTCCAATAATAATAATAATAATGATAATTATCAAAACGTTTTCCAATATTTAATGGAACGCTGCTCGAAGATTACATGAATGCTGT
The DNA here is from genome assembly GCA_963969385.1 of Philonicus albiceps. Taxonomy (NCBI): domain Eukaryota; kingdom Metazoa; phylum Arthropoda; class Insecta; order Diptera; family Asilidae; genus Philonicus; species Philonicus albiceps. Next base: position 21,893,028 of record OZ017773.1, on the reverse strand, counting down.
TGAGTTTCTTTTCTTGGCAACGAAGCATACTCGGCATTCTCTGCGGGGATTTTTTATAAACACAGTGAAACTAGGTTTAACAAACGATAATGCGGATATTTATTTTCCGAAAAACCCGATCACATCATTCAGTCCAACAATTGCCAGCAATTTGAAGTTACATAAAAGTGACTCCGGCCGATAACCGCCAGCAAATTGAAGTGTCCGGCCTATGTTAAGTATAGAATTGTAAAAATATAGAAATATTAAATTCATTATAAATTATAAATTTGAATTGCCTATGAATCCATTTACACGATTATATCGTATAGAACTCGGTAACTGGAAATCAGAAAGATGGACAGTTTGGGTAGCTCACGTAAAAACAAAGCGAAATTAACGATAGAGTTGAAATGTTCGATTAAATGGGATATCAGAAAATGCAATGAAATTTCAGTGCAGGATTTTTTGGATTATTGTGGTTTACTTAAAAAAAAACATAAGTACAACAGTTAAATCTTGGGTAATAAGCAGTTTCGAAAACGATAGATCATTAAGAAAATTTTAAATAAGTATGTAATTACTCACTAAACTGTAAAGAAAATTTTAATGGGATTGTATCTTGCAACACGAGTACATCCGGAGGATGTACTATACATATATTCTTTATTAGTGAACTTGTTCGAATGCTCGCATTTAGGTTTCAGGATCCAAAAAAAACCCAAAATTAACTGGTCGAAGCATTGGATCAATTGCTATTCTAACCAGTTAATCCAATACCTGACTTCATCTTATTTGATTAGGAGGATGAAGCCAGTCGAGAGCGAAAACAAGCTAGCTGTTTTGTTAAAATATTAAGCAGCTTGTACGGAATTTTCCTGCAAATATAAACACTATCTATGAAGTAGGTAAAATTACTACATAACCACATAACATTTTTAGGTAGTTCTATATTTATCGGTTTAATGAGATCAAAGTTAAAAGATTTTATTCCGATGGAAGGAGGTACTTATTGACAATGATTTCAGATAAAAATGTAATTTTTCAACAAAACAAAAATTCGAAGCACTCCCAATTGTAAAAATTCATCTTAAAAAACACTCTCTGTACGCTAATGCGGTCAGCTCAAAATCCGAAAATAAAATCCATAAAAATAGCGTGGGATTATATGAAAAATAAGCGCGGATATTATTATTACAGGGTATATATTACATATATCGTATGACAAAAAAAATATTAAATGAGTGCTCTGACCTAGACAAATAAAAAGATTATATGGCAGGGGAGCATCTCAAACGTTTGAGTTGAGTACAGGGTGGATTCATAAATTCGAATTTTTCATGGCATGCACATAATTATTTTATTTTTCTCTTTTAATATACTCAACGCAGACACATCCAACTCACGCCAAAGCAACGACCACCTACGACTGCAAGTACGCTGAATTTCAAAATTTCGAAATTGGAAAAAATGTTTTTCATTTTCCTAAAACTCAGGTTTTCTCTACATTTTTCTTCGAAATTCATGCCATGCCATGAAAAATTCGAAGATTTGTTGAGAATGGCCCCATTTCCGTTATATATGTACTTTTTTGTTTGGCTAGGTCAGATCTTTTATTCCACTTATTTAGGTATACGACATATGAAGTAGTCGGTGTAATGAGCCGCAAAATGGAATGAATCAACTACAGGAAAGAGGAAAGGATGTGTGGTATAGTCTTATTCTATAAATTGTGGAGAATTTATATCACGATATTCCCACAAGGTTATCAAAATTAGAAGAAGTATAAGGATATTGAATTGATTACTAAATTATCAACAAATAATTCTAGAGAATTATTAATTTTTGTTTCAATTCAAATATCGAAATTCAGTTAAATTATTGTGCATCGAAGATTAACCCTACCTGATGTTGTTGAGGTGATGTTGCAATGCTGCGACTCATCTGTGTTGTCAAGGATGCTGGGACTGGTGATGAGGCGACCTCTGACAACGGTATGGACACTATAGAGCTACGGGACCCAGCCGTCGACCGTTCATCGCTCGGCGAAGACGACATTAACGCAGAGGCTCGGGCTGGGATTGAAAAATTTACTGAGTAAGGAATACTCCCTTGGTGGCCGGAATCACCGTCATCCATATTTCATGATTAACATTCTGCAACATAAGTCACACGGCACAGTTTCGCACAGTTGCAATAATAAATGAGTTTTTAAAGCGACAATTAGTGCCAATTAGCGGCTACTTGCAGGCCAATCAATATTTCGCGACTTTCTTGATAGAGGGCATACACCACACTTGTGGGAGGGGTAAAAGGCGGTCGCGGTCGCGGTCGCGGTCAGACACACAGACGCACTTTTACACGCACTGAACTATTTCGTTGGAACTCGCGACGGCTGAGGCGGCGGCACGCACAACTTTTGCAACATAATCGGCGCGAATTAATTGAATTTGTCACAGTTGACGGGCACAAAGCTCGTAGTAGCACATTTCGAGGTAAAATAAATATATATACATATATAATATTTATATATATATATATATTTATATAAAACGTGAAAACAAAAGCGAAAGCAAACACACGGCCAGAAAAGAGCCAGGCTATAATCGGCGGCAAGTGATGGCGAGAGCGCCGATATATTTTATGGTAATCGAGGGCCCAATACGCACACGAATACACGCACTCACCTTCACACAGAAGTAAACAATTACGAAGTCTCGATCTCCTCGCGGCGAAAAAAAGTTCTTGACCCACTTCAAGGCTAGAAATAAGATGACAGACGCGATTACACGCTGAGAGCTCGAGAATCAAGCGTACCGGGCACAGCGTTCACCTTCTCCGAGCACTCAAACAAAACTATCGAAACGCAGAGCCGCACTTCGGATAAGAAGATAAAAAAATGATACAGCAGCGATACGACGACGAGGAAGGCAGGTTACGTCACTTTCCCCGAAGGAGCTCCGCTTGCTTTTCATTTATCTTGCGTTTTGCCAATGTAGAGGCAATTTACGATGATAAAACGGGAGGAAAAATCGCGAGCACATGAGGAGGGCCATCAATTACTCGCGATATGACGGCGGCAGAGCCAGAGACAACGACCGAGTCGGGAGCACCCGTACTCCGGATCCCGGGCACGGCATCCCACCAGAAGTGCGGGGCTTTAATGCGGCACCACAATACGGAACGCGACGGCCGCTCGACACTCTTGTATGCACGTTCGTTTGCTTGGTTCACCTAATTTCGCCTGTTCCAGTGAACTCGTTCAAATTTTTTCCTTCTCCTGCCTGAGGGAGCACTGTTGGGGCCAAGCACTGGGACGGCGGGTGATGAATGTGACTGCTATCAACTGTCGCCTACCAGGCACTGTTGCGGGTGAAAGAAGCCTGCTTGCCTGTAAAGCAGAAAGCAGACTTTGTAAAAAAAAAAGAAAACAGAGATTAAATGGATTTACATGATTAAAAGTCTCTGTCAGGTGAGCGCAGCAATCAATGTGCGCCTCCGTGCAATAAAAATAGAAATTCGACAGACGCGTGGGGCCAGGATCCATGTCCTACTCGCCAACAGAATCGACGAATTTCGATTTGCCCAGGCCAGACGGGGTAGGAAGCAGTAGAGGAGAACACCCACCCTGTTCCGAGGATGGAGAAGCACGTGCTGCGCCAAGGGTCGTACGTAACATGGGCCAGGAATGTGATTCGAATAAGTAAAAGTTCTACGCGTAGGGGAGCAGAGCTATTTCTGCAACTCGTTACAGAACAGAGGTTCAGGTTACATAAGAAGGAGGAACTTTACATAACGAGACTGCGACTTCATTCGCGTTTCCGAAACGAGCACGGGACTGGTATGAGAGGCGGTAATGGAACAATTTCCATGCGCTTTTTCTGCACACCAGCCACTCTTTCTTGGCTAATCGTCTTCGGCCATGAAAACTTTAGTCGCCGCTGCTATAGCATAGCTGCTCTACGGATGGGTGCTCTGCCCCGGTGAGGTGAGACGCGCCACAAAACGATGTATTCATCCATCTGAAATTGGGAGCAACGAACTTTGGACAACTTTCTCGATTTGCAGTTTTTACGCGCCCGTTCCACCCCACCTCGCGCAGCATTCGCAGAACACCGCTCCGCCAGCTCGCTATTAATTTTGCGAGATTAATAGCAACGGACCGGAGCTGGCGATTAGGCGGCGTTCCACAAAATCCAAACATTTATCTCTGAGACCGAGAATTTCGCCGTAAATATAATTCTCGCTCGGCCCGGCAAGATCTTGAAGGGAATTTGCATATGAACGGCGAACGTGTTAAGTATGAAATAAAACGAAGGGGAATGTATGAACAGCCAAAACTAGTCCAATGTCCGCGCCAAAGTTGACAGATTCACCATGAACTGGAGGCGATGCATGTTTTGAAGTGCATTGACATCGGCGCTCGCGAGTGGCTTTCTGCTGACCGGGCTTCACACAGCGGTATCAAGAGCCCATTTTTTCTGACAAAAAGTATTATGAGTAAAATATGAGGCTTTATATTTAATTTTTATAAATGTTAATATTCGAGGATTCTCTTCGATATGGAAATTATTTCTAAAACATTTTGTTGTGAAAAAGAAGGGCAAAATGATATATAAAATATGCAATACATATGTAATGATAAATAGTTTAAATGCATTTCCAATTGAACTATCATGTTACACTGCCAGAAATGTACTTAAATTCATAACGAATGAAAAACTCTTGTCTTCCCTAAATTTGCTTAAACAATACTATAGTGCCATAAAACACAATATCCACTTGGTCCTCTTGCGCAAAAATAATTTTAAAAAGTTAATTTTAGAAATTTAAACATGAAAGTTTGGCCGAATTGCCGAAAGGTTTAATTTCTGTGTGAAAACGGATGCGCACCGCATCAAGTTTTCTTAACGATCACTTACAAATGCTGCAACAAAGGCCCTATTGTCCTCAAAGTCATTCAGAAGGGACCATACTCACCATACGCGAACATTACAGATAAGAAGCTTCATAAAAATTTCAATGATTTAAGTACTCGTAGCGCGTTTTTCTCGAAATCGCTTTTTTTTAACTGGGAGAACAGATTAATCGAACATTGTGGCATGGATTTAAAATTTTCATAATAGCTTCACAACTACATTCTCTATGGAAGTACGTAGCCGTTTTTAGATTTTATATACATTTTTCTTTTATATGAAATTTCTTGCTTATATTTTGGCCACTACTTTATGAGATGTCCGCCCTCCCGTGAAGGAGTTTATAAAAAGGCGATTTTAAAAATTGGTTCTATTGCCACCGTATCAGAATGATATACTCGTACACCCTTTGAAAACAAATCCATTTTTCCATAGTCCTAAATTAAATAGAGCCAAAGATTTTATCAGTGTTGCTCTGCCTTTTGTCCCCGCTACAGACACTCGAAAGGACTGAAATCTGTGAAATTCCACGTCCGAGTCCGGCAAAAGACTTTGAACGAGATCATGTTACACTTGGAGAAAAGTAATTAAATTTATAGCGAACTATAAAAACTCTCGTCTTTCTCAAATAAGCAGAAATATTTTTTTCAGGATGGAGCTCGATAAAAATAAGCAGGTTTCACAAAATGGATGAGCGGAGTGTTTCAATTGAGACTACGAGCCGATCTCATCAATGTGTTTCAATTACGACAACCCATAGCCGCACTGATGAGACGTGCCAAAAAATGCAGTTTGGCACAACCCAAAGTATTTTCTAAATACTCGTATAATGAATTTCATTAAAAATAAACTTTAGTTCATATTTGCAAAAGCCAAAAATTTCCCTTTATCTTCTTGCAGCGCCTCAGTGTGCTTTTTACTGCGGCGTCTCAGTGTGCTTTACACTGGCCGCAGTATTGTTTACAGAATCTAGTTTTTATCGGTAAAATGATAGAAAAAGTTTGAAGTGTAAAATAAAAGTATAAATATAATTAATCATTTTACTTGCTACGTTCGACATAAGATTTAATTATAAACATTTCTTCAGATCTTAATTATAGGAACTTTATTCCTATAATACTCAGAATGCGACAGTCTAACTCCTACCTGGACGGTTTTTTGTTATATGTAAATGGTGTATGTATAATTAAAGGGGAAGAACAAAGTCACGTTTTTTCGAGATATGATACCATTGAAAACATAGAGCAAAGTACTTTAATTATGAGCAATAACAACCCTTAAAAATGTAATTAAAATTTTTTAAAATTAGTGTAAATGCTAAGCCAAAATTTTTGTTGAAAAAACAATGCAAGTCCGAGGACTGCAGACACTTTCAGAAAATCAAAAAGAGCCATATTTTCTTTTCTCCACCTATGGCAAAAAATGCTATTTCCCGAGTAAAAATCGTCATCACAAAAAGAGCACCGAAAGACCACCAATATACAACCCAAATAGATTCGATTTTCTTTTGGAAAATTAGGAGCACTGATATACCACCAAATAAGGGACAGATATCAATTGAAAACTCGAATAGTCGATGGAAGCCCCAAAACACCACCAGAACATGATTGCATATAGAATGCCTTATTGAGCACCAGCCTTACTTATAAATTTATATCTGCACGAATTAACATACGTCTAGTTGTCAAATGGTAGAATTTTAGTGTAGTAAACGATGCTATGTTGGTGCTGGTTTGGTACAGAATTTTTTGACGATAGTAGTCATTTGGTTATTCGGCGTTTTTTCATGGCTATTTGATATCCTAAATATAAACGAGTCAAAAACTATCGCTAGTTCACTAGAATTTAATTCATATTATTGCCGGGGTAACGAAATGATACTTCGAGTTCATTGATATTCTCATTTTTATTACTTGTGTGTTGGGATCACGTGCAGTGCTAAATCAGTTATCTAAACGCACAGTGTTTTTTAATTAAGTAATTTACGTATTGAAATATTTTTTTGTAATATTGGTTAAATATCTCAGCAGTGATGAAGACCAAAAATAACAACAATCATACAATGGTCGATTGAAAATTTCTATCATAAGAAATAGAAACTCCATAACTGAAATTACCAATGGAACTCCATTAAACTTGTAGGACCTTTTTTTTACAGGCCTTAAAAATCGACTCTCGGGATGTGGCCCAGAACTTTTTCGAAAGATTACTTCATTGTTCAAATATCCTAGATAGTAATTAAACTTCTTGCCGCATTTTGTAGGATTTGAACTGTTTTTACTTTGATTTTTTGGACTTAGATTGATTTTTCTTTGTACAAAATGGTGTTTTGTTGAAATATTTCAATTTTATTTATTATGAATATATTATTTTATTATTTCATTAAATATATTTATTTGAATGTTCCTATTCGTCGAAAATCTGCTAAAAGTTCGCTTGGATTGTCCTTTACGACTAAATTATGTCTTTAAATTTTTTTTTATCATTAGTTGTTTATCGAAGTGTCTAATAATGCCATCTGACGTCAACATTGTGAAACATTTATCCCACTTTCAATTAAGCGATACAACTGAAGAAGGGAACTTCTTATAATAAAATTGTATAACTTAAACGAAATGAGAAAGAATACCACAAAATATTTGATAGTTATTATTACTTTATCCTATAAAGAATTTTTTGACATAAGCTCAGTCGTGTCTTTTGACATACTACGTTTTTATCAAAATATTTTGAAATATACGCAACGTACGAATGAACAATTATTGTTCCTGGGTCACTCTAAAAATAATTCACTTAAATATTTCAGACAAAACAGACTTATCTTTTATAAATCCGAATTTCCTATTGATTTTGAGTGTAATGCTAAGCAAAACTCATTTACAATATTGGCGCTGATATTTTTAATTTATAATTTAATTGATCAAAACTTCGTAAATTTTGAAACCCGCATTTAAACGCAGAATAACCTCTTTTCATATGGAGTTAAAAGCAGCCAAAAACCTATATGACACCAATGTTCTAAAGTTCTCCATAGATGCAAGATGAATCAGTTAAAATGAAAAGCGCTGCAATTTTAAAAATTGCAATTCGAAAAAAGAGGCGCAGTGATAATCTTTTATCTTTTATTTTTATTACTTTAAATTCCTGTATTAGATTTTGAGTTACATATTAAATTCACTTTTTTAAGAATTTTATTTATATATCAGACATTTTCGGTATTTTTGAAACTATCTCAATTCTTTTTTCCTAATTTAAATTGCTAATTAATAATTAATAGTGCTCTCAAATATTCATCTAATTGATTGGTTAGTCACATTATTGATTTGATATAATCTGAAAGATTTCATAACCGGCTATTTTTAGGATTTAATTTTCATTGTTGAAATCTAGTGTTATGGCTAAAACATCCCACGGTGGATATTAAACCTGTTTTAAATAGATTTGATTCTTCGGAATGTAGGAGAAAGCCCAATTATTTCCTGTTTTATAAACATTAATCGATGTTTTTTTCTTGTTATTGAGAATTGCTGCATTACTTTCCAACACGTAAATAATGAAATCTGAACCACAATTTGAATCCGATGGAAACATATCATATTAATTGATATGAAAAAAAATTAAATTGCTTGTAACTCTAGCATGCTGCGATCTCAGATACATTTAAAACAAAACAACCTTTGCCTTTTTAATTCTACTCGCTGTCTTTTGTGCTCCACTTCCGGTTTTTAACGACTTTGCTCAGTTGCACTTGTAGAAATTTCTTTTAGATATGCCTTCAGTGCTTGTTTCCTTCGTGCGCCATTATCGCTCTAATGAGGCGACTCAATGGAGCATTGTACATTCAACAGCCCGAGATGGATGTCAATTGCCTACAAACGCAAATAACAATTTAAAACAACCTCTTTTGTCAGCGCCTTAAAGGATTTGAAATGATCTGAAAGCGAAATGAGGCCACGCAGAGATTTAATGCAGCAATTAAAAGGCATAGCGTAAATGTAGAAATGTTTTCCACAGCATGTTTAGTTTCTGGAAAATGACAATGGGAACTGGGATACGTTGCGTCCCTAAGCGAGATCTTAAGATGCGAATTTATTCTTCCTCAATACAGCCCGTTTCATTCCTGTTTAAAGTATTGTAATTATAAGAATATTTTGTTTAATTCGTTAAAAAGATCCGTTTCTCTGCTATATCATATTTAATTGCAACTTTAGGAAATAAACAAAAGTTGACTTTTTTCATCTTAGATTGTTTTTAAAAAAATGCCAAAAATTAAGTAGTTTTAAGTACCAGCCTTATACATTCCGTTTCATTTTTATTATAATTTTAAATTAGGTCTGTTTCCGGCGTCATCGTTTAGCAAATTGCAAATTGTTCAGGAGCAAATCAGTCGAATTTGAGAATATCATTTATTCATATTAATTTTTAAAAGTAGGTTTTCTGTTCATATCATAATTATAAACCAGACAATTTTTTTAACAAAATAATTCTCCATCCAAGTGCAAGTACAAGACTAGACAAAAGAACTATAAGACTAGACAAGACAAGTAACAAAAATTCCCCAAATATTTTCTATTGGGCTAAGGTCAACGCATTATTTCATTACCTATATGAATTCTGGTGTTGTCTTGTTGAAAAACCTAATATTTTTGAAAATTATCTACCAGAAATGAACCAAAAGAAATTTTAATACTAGGTTTATTGAAATTTTTTTACTTATCTCTATGGACACGCGTCAATTTGACGCATGTGCAAAAACACCCATTTTATTAAAACAAAAACTTATATGTGAACGGAAATATTGTTATAGACATGTATTGATTTCTAAAATATCTATGTAAATAAGTATGTGTATTTTATAGGTTTTTTTGTCAGAAGTGGTAAGAGAAAAAAATATAAACATTACCTTCTTCCTTCCTTGGGAAAATCGAAATGCGAATTACGCATTCCGTAAACCTATAGTGTTAAGCATGCCGTAGCATGCAGAGCAGAAAGCGCTCTGTAAAGAATCTCAGAACCATCACCAAAATTTCTTTAGAAAGAAGAAAAAGGAAAACAAAGGTTCATTTCTCAAATTTCACTAGTGGGTGTTAAAACAATAAGGTCCATCTAAATTTCATTTCTTTTCTTCAACAAATATGACCCTAAATCATAACACCGTAAATTAAGAAGCTTTTTTTATACAGATGACCAATCAGTAGTCATAATCTTTTCTGCATATTCGACCCGTGCAGGAGCAGACTTCATTTTAGTCGTATGAATGATAATGTCGAAAACTTCTCTAAATTGTTGCCTTCGACACTTTTGTATGCGGAAATGCTGCAACTAGCTTGCAACTTAAAATCGAATTATAAAGCACGTAACTCTTTTTTTGCTCATCCAGTACAGAAAGTTTTCTCTTTTTTCCTCACTTTGCCATTCTATATACTGCAAACCCAAGTATTTCAACTCACGAAAAATGTATAAATTTTAATAATACGCGAATTCTAAGTTAAAACAACTTATTTATACAGTTTGCATTGGCTTTACACACATTGTGTAAAGTATGTAAAAACGCATGAACACATTTTATTCTAAAACGATATTTATGTTAAAATTTGCATAGCTTATTGAAAAGTGTGTTAAAATAACTTATATTGAGACGAATTACACATTTACAGCACAACAGATTTTATGATGTATATACTAATGTCGCAGACGATAATGTGAAATGGGGATGGAAAAAATAGATACTTTTTAAAAATGCAGAATATTTAACTTAGATAATTTCAATACACCAAAAACGTGAACAAATATTAAACATATAAAATTTACTCGGATGAAAACTAATAAAATAACTACAGTAAAATAATATAAATAAGATACAATAGTTAAAATAACGCACTTGGATTTGCAGTGAAAAAACGCGCGACTTCCATTAAATTTCCTCGAAATTTCACTAAACCTCAAAATTTCATCTTCTAACCTATTATTATTATTTATTATACGAAGGCCATATGGTGGGTACTTCGACCAATAAACAGTCTTTTGTGTCAAAACCTCACTAATGAAATAAATGATCCGCTACCCTAAGCTAGAAGGCCTCACACAAAAGAACTTCAGACTTCAGCCGGGCTCAGAAACGCGCTGTTGAAAGTCCCTCTTCTAGTCCTTGCTACGGCCGGGCAATCACACAAGATGTGAGCTGTTTCCTCGTCCTCTAGACATAGTCATTGTAAAGATCCTTCTCCAGCCAATTCATTACAGATCTCGTTTTCCTGTAACGCTAACATTTCCCATTTTTTTCATAATAAAACCACACATCGAATTTTACATAATTATTTGTGTATCACACAACTAAATTCAGTTCTTATAATTGAGGTTATAAATAAGAAACAATTAAGAACGAAAGTTGAAAGATATATATATTATTGGAAAAATAACGGTAATCATAAATGGTTCACAAATAATTTGACGATGCAGTTTTGAAACTTTTAGTTTTAGAAATGATGACAAAAATTCATTAATATTACAAGAAAATTAAAATTTGTAGGTGGGTTATAAATATAAAACGGAGTGTATTGATATAGTTATATGAATTTTAAAATGCATATGTAGTTATGGCTTTGCTAATAAATTATTAAATTAATACTTGTTCAAAGTACCGGCGTTTCCCAGCTTATTTGTAGGTGAACATCGAGATAGTGATAATAGATATACTATATAATCAGTCACTTTTAAAATCTATGTTTGCGCGTTTGAGTAAACCGTAGAAATCCACTGCGCAAACAAAACATGTTGTCGAGGGAGTTGGAAATCTCCACAAGATCAATGAGTAGACTCATTCGAGATGATCTTCATATGAAGGCTTATCGTCGGTCAACAGCCCACATGTTGACTCCACGGTTAAAGGAAATAAGATGGAAAGATGCAAGAGTCTCTTGCTTTGGCACGCAACCAATGGTCATGAGAACATCCTCTTCACCGACGAAAAAATTTTTACTGTGGAGCAAGTTTTCAATAAACAAAATGATAAGGTTTATGCAACATCATCAGAAGAAACTAAAAAAACGGTTCCCAGGGTGCAACGAGGCCATCATCCAGCTTCTGTAATGGTTTGGTGGGGTGTATCCCATAAAGGTGTCACAACACTCCATTTTTGCGAAAAAGGTGTCAAAACCGGTGCGGCGGTTTATCAAACCAACGTGCTGGAAGGTGTTGTGAAACCTTTATCGCAAACTCTCTTCGGTGGACAACATTGGGTCTTCCAGCAAGACTCTGCTCCTGCCCACAAAGCAAAAAGCACACAACTTTCCTGATTTTATTGCACAAGAAGATTGGCCATCCGGGAGCCCAGATTTAAATCCGCTGGATTATGCATTATGGACAGAGTTAGAGAACAAGGCCCGTAGAACTCCCCACCGCAATTTGGACAGTCTGAAAAAATCGTTGGTGAAAGCAGCAAATGAAATGTCGTTGAATACCGGCCGTGCCGCTATAGACCAGTGGCCACAACGTTTAGAAGCATGTATAAAAGCTAAAGGAGGTCATTTCGAGTAAAGCTTTTATTAATTAATTAACAATATCTTATTAAAATAAATTTCGTTGGAATAAACATATTATCTTTTATTGTTTAGATTTTATGCTTCTTTAAAGTTGTGACAAAATTTATGGCACGACTAGGTAAATATAAACAGCCTTTTTATCACATAATATAATTGCCGTTAGAATTACTAATTTAACAGAAACAAACGGCAAATTAAATATAACCACAATTTGAATGTATAGTACATGCCAATTACATTCGGTTATCAAAAGTCGTCTTATGATGATCCCGGTCAAAAATGAGTTAAGAGCGTAGTGAGTATAATTTAATATTTCCATGGTTGTTTAAATTAGAGTCTCCTTCGCTTACTTGATCAACTATACGGACGCTGAAATATTAATAAAAAGTTAAACGATGCTTTCTTTCTTCGATAAAAAATGAATGAATTTCCCCATATCAGGAAATCGAAATATATTTGCTATTTGCAAGAACTAGATAATAATTTATATTTACAATATGTATTTATTATATATAGAGAGCCAGCCTCCGTGACAAGTTATTAAATTAACTTAAGATTTTTTCTAACTTCTGTTGGTTTTTGTACAGTTAAAGTGAAAAACGAACTGATTTTTACAAAATCCATTTCGTGAGGACCTTGAGCCATTCACAAGAACTTGCAACAGGGAGTGGCACTACGACTGATTCCTGAGTTCACCGCACAGAATGGCCGACACGGAATGACAACATTGAAACTGATTATCGTGATATTTTCGGAGTTTTTTTTTATTTTTCAACGATACACTGCATGCGATCATTGATTTTTCGAATGGTAATGAGCCAATTGCAACAATCTTTACGCTCCATGATTCACTGCCTGGCTGATATAATAAGAAGGTAAAAGCCGCTGTTTTAAAGCCAAAAGCAATTAGCCGCTTTTTATGGTTTTCCAAGACTTTTGGGCAGTTGGATTTCACAACTGAAATCCAATAAAATCACTTTCCAGGTCAGCTCGTATTTCTTGTTTTTGGATCTATTCCATTGCGTTCGTCACGGTGCATTTGTTTTACATGTAGCCGTGAAATTGCTCGTTTTTTCTGCCTATTACAAACTGGCAAGCTGTCGGTTTTTTTAACTCAGTGAGCATTTTAAGGAACTAATCTGGCTTGATCAAGCCAGGTATGCTCGTTTAAAATCAAAAAGCGAATAGAGTAAATGAAATTTTGTGAAAAGCATCTTTTTCAAGGCTTGAATTACTTTTTTTTTTTTACTTTGTTTACGTAAAGAAAACGATTCGCTAAAGTAGCAAATTGCTGCAACTACAAAAATAGAAGCATGAACGAGAAAAAATATTTCCTCAATATACTTCGTATAATGTATTTCCTAATCTCTGTTATAATGTAAAAATACATTTGAGTACGCCAGCACATAGAAAACATAATTATTCCAATCACATGTTGAACTTAGGAGTTCAATGTGACAATATGCACATGTATGTATGTATGTAAAGGATATAGCCATGTATGAAACAAACTTAGTCAATCCAATGATGTAAAACTTAATATTTCAACAAATCAAATAGCTACTACATGGGTTGATCTTTCAACAATTAAAAAATAGTACTTTGAAGCAACTAATATTATATAAAGCAACTAATATTATATAAAATAAAATACTCTTCATGTTTACCTAAGAAATTTAAATTTTTTTATGAGAGATTATGTAATAAATAGTTTTGCAACAAAGTTTTATTATTTCTTTAATTGGATTACTTCTAATTTAAAGGGGTTTCGTTAAATTTTTGTATGCCAGAGTAAATAAACATTTGAAATCATATACATAGTTGATCGGATGCAACGATTTACGCATTAAATGTGACAGGGTCCTAAGACCTTTTGAAAATCCTTGCTTTGAAAAAGGAAAGCCATTAAAAATTGAAAATCCATAAAAGTAATTTATTGCTACAAGCAAAAGCTCGAGTAGAAGCACTTGGCTCTATTTCTGCTATAAGACGTCACTGCAGTACTGAAGCATTAAAGATTGATTGCTATCAAGCTTTGTGTCACGCTGGGAGCACATGAGTCCCTCTTGCATATGGCCAACGGAGAAATGTGCTATGTGTGAACAAGCACAAGTGGTAATTAAACGAACATCGGTCCTGCATAGCACACCTGATTCATATACAAATGATTTCTACGCCGAAAAATAAGACAAACCGCCGATGGTCCACAAGTGCCGAATTGCTGAGCCTGGTGGAATACGAGAGTTTCTTATTATTTCGAGCAACTGTACAAAGGCGGCGAGCGCAGTACATTGCAATTTGTCTTTTCCTTTTCTTTGGAAGTTCGTCGTGCATGGCGGGAAAGTAAATATGAAATTTCCGCATTTCAACAGCAGGCAAGGTCGTAAAGGGTGTAAGGGGGAATACTTTACCATAACCTATGCCAATGCGAAATTCCGCTTGCCTCTGCACGCGATGGCAACACAGCAAATTAAATCATCCACCCACACCCGAGTGCGCCCAGCAGAGCCTCGTGAGCCGCGGGAACAGCGCCAAAGTTTTGCTGCCTCGCGGTGAAGATGAGGGAGCACGGAAAATTGCGAGCATTTGAAGCCGGGTTCTGTCTGTAAAATATTCTCGCGACGGCGACGGAGCGTGGGCAGCGTAATAAAACTTCTTCTTATCTTCGCTTGTCTTGTACTTAAGTTCAAATAATCAAAGCGGATGAGGTCGAAATGCTATACAAGTTTACACTGTAACCGAAAGACTTATCTTGTGCCGCGATTTGTTCTTGTTGCGAGTTATCTTGACCTGGACTCAATACAGGAGTCTTAAGTTACACTTTTTAATGTAAGCATCGCGGGACAAACACAATTACAAGTGGTCCCAAATCGGTATCTTCATTTGTGTTTATAAACATTTAAAAGACTGAAACTTATCGAACTGATGAGACATAGTGTTGTCGGCGCCGACGTCGGTTGCTTGTTGTTGCCTAAGACATAGTTGAACCGAAAATATTTTCGAACATTTTTATTTTTTGTATTACACATAAACGAAGAGTATTAATCCCCAAACAAGCACAGGCTTACGTACGCTCCTCACCCGGAACCCGGAGAATTAACCACACAAAAAACTTGAGAATACGCTCCAGATCAACGAAACGGGTGATCCGAACAAATTGCTACTCTTAATAACAAGAACCAAAATGTGAAATAAAGTATACTTATTTAAAAATTTGAAGAAATTCAAATTATAATTTATGTATTTGCTTTATTCCACAATTCTAAAAAGATCGCACTTATCAAATTTACCTAAAATACGAAAATGTAAGCTGTGGCTTATGCTCAAGTGTTGATATTATAAATGTTGTTAATTTTCATATAATTGTACGTGTCGTTAGTTATTTAATTTTAAAAGGTTTAACTGTGTACAGGACCACTTTTAAGTGAAAATGGAGAGAAATTATTGTTAAATTAAAAAAGAGTTTAACGTTTAACAGAAAGTAGAAAAGATATAATGAATTATTTAACAGATCCAGAAAATAGCGGGAAAAAGGGTCAAAGAAAGCTTCGAAACACCCTTTACGCGAGTCAAATTGTGATGGATGTTTACATTTCTACTGAATTGAGATATGTTTAACCAGTCATTACAAGTAGGTACATCTAGAGTAGAAAACGCAAAAATTCAATTTCCCACTAATAAAACAAATACCATATCTTTCTTGGTAACCAATTCGAAACCATATGACTCCGCCTCCTCTTATTGCTTGACGTTGTTGGAAAATTCTATCCTTCCTTCTTGAGGTTGTATAAATAATAAAGTCTAGTCCATCTAACCAACATAGCTTCTTATCTCTGAAAACTAATACCATATCTTTTTTCCAGAGAAGAATATTCTTCTGCCAATTTTAAGCGATCGTGAATATGATCTTTTTAAAAGATGATTTTCTTTGGAGTTTTTTGTACTGACGGCGCATAGCTTTTTAAATAACTCGTTCAACATTTCTTAATTTAGCAAAAATGCCAACATCCATCTCAATTTGACGTGCGTTAAGGGTGCATTCGACGCTTTGGCAATTAACTTTTATCGCGTTCTGAAATTGTACTGGCTCGTGCTTCTTCTCGTAATATCTTGGATCTTTCAATCATTACGAATTTCCCACTTCTTGTTAAACTTCTGAATATTTTAGCATTAGTAAAACCTTGTATTTATAAACACTATAAATTACTTCTTTAACTTAAAAGTGTTCCTCTTCTAATTTTCAATTTTAAACTAATACCTGATCTCTAATGTAGAAACCAAAGAACCAATTTGGTGCTAAAATGCAAGCCCTTGCTTGTAACTTAGCTGTGCCAGCCGGCTGTTAAAACATCGTCAGAAAAATGTTTAATCGGTAAGAGTTTTACTATTTTTTCATGGATAAAAGAACTTAAATTTGCTTAGAATATTGGGCTAGAATTAGTTTATATATTTTTACAAGTGCTTCATGTTAATTAGTGCAACATATATTTTGGCAACCGGTGGGGCGTCTGCATTGCTGGTACTTATTCTAGTGCAAATAGTTGCACAGTCTTTTTGCCCCCTGATCTAGGCATTGTAGGTTAATTTAATTTAATTAATGTAGTTTTTTTAGTATTGTTTGTTGTTATTTATCTATATAGCTTGTATTAAGCGAAATAAATAAATAAACGCACATATGTAAAGACTGAAAAAAAACTTGATCACTATTTAATTAAAACGTTCACATTAAATAAATGTGATAAATAAATTATGCAGGTTGACCAAAACACAAGCGAGGGAGAAGATGTGGCAGACAAGAAAAGAGAACGCGATGGGGCGATTTTTTTGGTTGGTCTCTACATAAGAGATCGGACATAATGCCGCCCCCAGCCAACCAACCAAACAAACAAAAACACAAACAAACAAACAAACAAACAAACAAACAAACAAACAAACAAACAAACAAATACATAAACAAACAAACAAACGAACTAACCTTGCTATCTTTTATTGTCTACCACATCATCGTTTTCAGGGAATATTTAGTTACTATGAGTATGTCGGATTTCTTAAAAATATAATAAACATCTCAGATCTTTTTATAAACATGCCATTTTTTACTTTAATAAAGACTCACTAGAAAAAAGGTGCATACTCAAAGCATATGTTATATTCGATAGAAGAAATTAGTAACTGATATCCGAAAATGCCAACACAAAAAAAAAAACTAAGACTTTTCTCGGAGGCGGTATTCGAACTACGATCTTCGAATTATGTACAGCTTCAAATTTCTCACCAACTAGAATTCTACATTTTACTGCAACCGATAAGAGCCATAGTCATATCCATTCATTCTCATATTTAACCGTCCTGATTAAATTTTCTGCATTTGCAAGTTGGAAATTAAGAATTTAATATATTGTATATTTTTAAATTTATTCATTTGTTTTAAGAACTAAATATATGATACGTTTGTAAGTTGATTTATGCTTGTAGCTTCAAACAAATTGACCGTCTGAGGTGACGCATGGTTACGGCGTTTTTTCCAGCACAACGATTGTTGTTGATTGTAGGTAAATAGATCAATTGTTCATTTTCAAGAACATCTTGATTTTTGGATACCTCCTTTTTTGTGAGGTCTTCAGTTTGAATTTAAAAAATATATATATATACAGGATGTTTTATATATCGTATGCGAAAATAAGTAAGAAAAATATAACCTAGATAAACAAGTTACAATGTGATTGAAAAATTCATTCATTGTCATAGAGTCAGCCGCTCGAGATCTATAAACTCGCTACAGATATGATCGATTCCCTCTTCAATATTCTTAGTCCAAACGACGAGGTCATTGTTCTTGGCGACTTTAGTCTCTCTCGCCTTCAATGAATTCGATTTCAAGATGAACTTCATTATACCCCTTTTTTTCCTTACTTTCACTCTTAACTCCTCCTCCCCCTCCAATCACCTGCTCTTAATGCCATCACTACTGACTCAGCTTTCCATCACCGATGCCCTTAATGTTTTTTATACCGAAATATTTGCCCTACGGGATAAGAGAATTAAATTGTGGCAAGCCTATATTTCATCTCGGTCCGATTCAGACCTCTCTGACTACCTCTCTGTGGCCATTCTGTTTGCGAGCGTAGCGAATCCTCTTACCTTAACCGCCTTAACCATATGCAATCTATCCTTATCACTGATCCTAAGCGTTTTTACCAATTTATAAACAAAAAAGAAAATTCAGTGGCTATCTCTTTACTCTCAAACTTTCCAACAACTCTTCATCCGAACCCGAAGTAATAGCTAATATCCTATCTAAATAGCTATCTATATTTTCCCCTCCCAGCACGGATTCCTTAAAGGCAGATCAACTATCAGCAACCTCCCCGACTTCAAAACGCTGTGTACTTTGGAAAACGGTAATGAGTTCGACGACATCGCCATAGACTTCAGCAAATCATTTGATAAAGTCTAATTGATGTGCAATTAATTCTATTTAAACTTTATTCCCTTGGCTTTAATCACCTCTTTCTCTCTTGGATAGTCTTATCTCGATCAACGACAATACAATGTACTCTTCTGTTCAGCGGCATCTAACTCTTGCATAGCACATAGCACCGCCGTCCCTCAGGGGTATCCGCATAGGCCCTTTGATATTCATTTTGGCTATTAATGATGTCGCGTGTATAATTAAACATTCCGATCTTTCTATCTACGCCGACAATATGAAAATCTCCATACAACTCCGACTCGGTATCTCGACTCTTACAGATCGATCTTGATAACTTTTGTATCTGCTGCCAAACAAATTTTTTTGTACTTAATATGCCAACCCATCACATTTTCCTGTAAACGCCCCTCTTCTCCTAGAACCTATCTATTGACGAACTCATCCCATGCGTTTCTTTTCTATGTGACCTCTATGTCATTTGTGACAGTTAACTTAACTTCCGTGATCACATTTACAGTGTAGTTAGCAGGGCCAACTCTGCACTTGCCTTTGTGAAGCGTTGATCTAAGGAGTTCCTTAATCCCTTTGTTGATACATCTCATTTGTTAGGCCTTCATCGAATACGTCAGTCAAGTTTGGTCCCCCTTTCAATCCACCTACATCAATAGAATTAAAGCAGTCCAACGCAGGTTGCTTTTCTTTGCCTTACGCGATCTTCACTGATCTGATCGTTAGAATCTTCTTTCTTATAAAAAACCGCCTAATGCTAATTGACTTGCAGCCCTTATAAAAACGTCGAGATTGTGCTGATAATACCTTAATCCATCAGTTACCGGCGACACCGATTGGCCTTCATTGCTGAATTTCTCTTCAAACCAACCCCTGTCACCTTCGATTGGTCTTACTATTTCGAATTGCTCATCACCGTACCAACTATAGAGCCAACTCCCTTCCCTCCTTCGACTTTCACCTGAGCATATCAACTATTAAGAAGAACTTATTCTATCAATCTTAGAATAAGATCTGTACTGGCCCTCCTAGCTATCTCATTGATCTTGTTAATCTTCCTTGTTTTAGTTTTAGTTGTATTTGTTTAATTTTAAATTTTTTTTTTTTTTTTGTTTTTTTTTGTTTTTTTGTTTATGCTTGTACTAAACGGAATAAATAAAATAAAAAAGTAATTAATACACCTTTTTTTGTTATCAAATTCAATTCAAATTTTGTTATCCAAAAACGTACAACATGTATACGAAAAGAGAAGATGTGCAGGTTTATTTGTGGAGAACCTTTTGTGGTATATTAATAAAATTACCATTTTAATGAAATGAAATTAAAATTAACCCCAAAATTAATTAAAATTAATGCTAATATCTCACAAAAGCTGCTCAAAATGTCTCTGCCACTTCCGATGTATGCAAACAAGCTCCTTCTAATTGCCTATCTCACTCCTATTTCCGTCGCTGTAGTCACAATTCTGTTAATTAATTCCTCTTTTCCTGTATTAACAGGATTTGAACTTCATCCTTCATCGTTCATTATAAGAAAAAGTGCAATGGAGCTAGATGTGAGGTTCTAGGCCATTCATTCAATATTACCTTCATAATGTTACTAATATATAATGGTACTCCATCGCGTTGTTAAGACATTACCCTTGTATTATACAATAGTGCATTCTTCAAAATACTTGTATAAATTTGACTATTGAGAACTTGCGGCAAAATAAATAGTCTTATTAAATGATACCAACCCAAATATTGACACTGAATTCATACTGAAATAATATCGTCCTCGTCCTATATAGGTTAGTGTTTAGGATTCATTCATGCATAGAATTCGGTGTAGAAATGCTCTATGTCGCATTTAAAAAGCTTATTGAATAACTAAAATCTTCTCTCGAAATTTCCTTCCAATAGTCCTTATACTGGGATATGATGATATGGATGTAATCTCTATGACAAACTTTTTCTGAAGACACTCCTAATTGTTCTCGTTTCACAGTTCTGCCTAATGATGGTTATTTGCTGTTTGACGTCGGCAGAATCTTCCGATGTTCCAGATCCAGAATTTTCCAATTACAGGGCAATAAAACAATAAGATACAATTCAAGGTTTTCTAAGGAACAGGTTTTTCTACCCGTATTTTACCTGGATATGTTACACCTTTTTAGAAAGATGAGCAATTTGATAAAAATAAAAAATAGATTTATTCCTTACATGAATTTCGGAGTAAATTTGGGAAAACCTCATTTTTAAGGAAATGTTGTACATTTTGTTCTATTTCTTGTAGGTCAACAATGTTGAAGTTATTGGAAAGGACATTTTTTGGCATGTTCAATGTTGCATTGAATAAATCAAAAGATAAAAATAAAATAACGATCTGCATACCCTGAAAAACTCGAATCGTTTGAGTACTCCCTCCTTTCTGGTTTTTTTTTGGCTAGGTCAGATGTTTCAATCCGTTTATTTTGGCATACGATAAGCGAGCCTTTACACATGGCTGTTATAAGTCGAGACACAATGGTCGAAAGCTGAACTTTTTGTACACGTGTAAACTTCAGGACACGAATTTTTATGTGTGACCTCAGACGGTTAATATAAAATCTATAGTTAAATTATAAAGAAAATATGCGTCAAACTAGTAAACGGTCAATATTAATAGGAGACCATTAAATAATTGTTCCAAGTAAACTTTACTAATTTTCTATTATATTTCATTTTACAAAATAATCCATTCCCTTAATTATAAATACTCTATAATATACAAAAAAAATAAGCAATACCATATGACTAACTGAAGATATCATTTGTCATAAATTACACAATTTTTAGGAGTTCTATACAAATACAAGTAGGAAAAGTCTGCATAAATTCCAGAGTTTTCTCATTATCTTAAAAGCTACCTCTCAGCTAAAGTTTCTCTTGATGCAAATAGTTATTTGGGGAGAATAGAATTCCAAAATTAGAAAGTTCCAGAGCGATCTTAAACTTGTGTAAAGTTTCTATTTTCTCTGTAGCGTACATGCTCGAAGAAACATTTTGATATTATATAACCGAGTATATAGTCACTTGTTTATTGTTTTGTAAGAGTTTGGTACACATGCGAAATTTAATTTAAATCGGCCTTTAGCCTGACCTTAAAGTGGACGTGCGGAAGCAAATGTTTAATTTTATATTTAAAGCCCGAAAGGAGAATAACAGACTCAGTCAGTTTTTAATAGTTAACCCGCGTATTTTGTGATGCTATTCCTTTAACAGATTTCTAAAGTCACATCAACTTTTAGCCTTAGTTAGGTGCAAGTTTTCACAACTGCATTTCGACTTCTCATTTTGGATACAACTTGTGAAGTTGTACCTACATTGCATCACGATCCCACCTACTTTAGACTTAAGGTAAAGGAACCTCAGCTAAATTTATCGCAGCTAAAATAAAGCATGTTGGCAACAAAGCATAACCATGTTTTTAATGTTGGTATCACAGCTTATGAAACAAAACATCTTTTTCAGGATAGTTCACTGGCTCTCGTTAGAGGTTCCATCAGGCACAAAAAACGAATTATCTTTCATATAACAATTTTCCCAGTATATAATAAAATATACGTTTCAAAGGTATAGTAAACATATCAAGTGAATCGATTAAGAGCTGTGGAAATTATGTGTCCGGAGAGTTTAAAAAATTTAGTTTCGCGATAAGCGCATTTAGAATTTTATGTCGTAATAATGTCGTAATTTTAATCAAATAAAATTTTTGATGAATTATATATTATCGCACGTATAAAGCCTATTGCACCCAATTTCTAACATCCCAGGGTATTGTTTAAGCCAACACTAAAGTCATTTTAATCATTTTCAGTTTCATTCAATCTCTTCATCAATGTTGCTTTTTATAAAATTACCCTAACTAATCTTTATTTATATGTAGATATTTTTTTTAATAGACATAAAGATATGTTAAGAAAAAATATGCACTCTCTTCAATAGAATAAATTTAAAATAAACTGGCAGGAATCTTAATTACATTTTTTTTAAAAATATAGTGCTAAATGTTTCGGACAAAACTAACTTATTTTTCTATGGAGAAGCAGAGCCTGCAAAAAAAAATTATAGGTCTCATTTAAGGTTTCACAGTTTCCCCCCATCCCAACCACAAGGAAAAGAGCTAATTTTAGACAGGGAAATGTCCCCTTTTTAAATACCATAATATTACCAAGATCTTTTTTTTTACCTACGATGCATTTTTTTAAGTTTTTTTTGTTTCACTTTTCTACCGAAAAGGAAGTTTAATATACCATAACCAAAATTAGGTTGTGGCAACCAAAATCGCAAGTTACTTCAACATACTTTACAAACGAATTGTTTTCAATAACGAAAATGAAATTGATTATTTTAAATTTGATTTTTAAATTGATTATAATAATACTACTGGTTAATAACTTGCAATTTCCAACTATTCAGCAAAACACTTGTTTAATTCAGCAGTTTTAAACACATTTACTTGACTAGTACAACCATTTGGTTAAACATAATGAATACAACACATGAGAGTAGGTAGTTGCTGGAATTACAAGGTGTACGATGTGTTAAAAAGTTAAATAGTAAATGATAGTAGTTATTTATTCATATCGCACTTGGAATTAACGTACAATTGCAAAGCACAAAATTGTATTTTGGGAAGTTTGTCCATATCCACCTCATACCGACCACGCTTACATAGTATTCTAGCTAAACATGACGATACCGGTTAGCCCTTCCAACAGAAATAGAAAGAGAATTAACTAGACGAATTCAAGGAAGTCCTGTGCAAAGCACTGCCAGTTGGTGATACACCCGTGATAAGCAATAGAATGGCCATCGACAGTAGCAGTGGCACTTGACCGCAGCATGTTATAAGGCCACCTCTGCTTTTTATAAGGGGTAAGAGACAAGACAATAGGGTAAAATTGACCAACGAATGGACCTCCTTCAAGGAATGTCTTAGGAAATTCAAAGGTTTAACTTGTACCCCCACCACTCCTAGCTTCATAATGGATCACGAAAGAAAGCGGACCACATCGTGCTTAGATACGGTAGATCTCCAGATTGATTCCATTTACTTCCCATTTGCTTCGCGACACAGGTCGGCATAACCACGACAACCATTGATTCTAGAAATCCGTACCGCAAACTCCTCAGCAGGAGGAAATGAATTTGTACCATAAACAGCTTCAAGCCCTTTAAATTCCCGTGGTTGAAGACACTTTCGTGGACCTCTTTCTTCCAATTATAGTGGGAAGGTCATCTTCATCCCAAAGAGAAGAACAGCTTCGCACAATAATCCAAACGATTTTAAACCGATCAGTCCATTCTCCTTTCTATTAAAAACTTTGAGAATTGACTTGTGCACTATCGACTTAGGTTATCCCCTAATCAACATTTCTACATAAAGGGTAAATACTACACCCCGACGTTTGCCAGTTATAAAAGTTAATGCTTTTTAAGGACAAATAT
The DNA here is from genome assembly GCA_963969385.1 of Philonicus albiceps. Classification (NCBI taxonomy): domain Eukaryota; kingdom Metazoa; phylum Arthropoda; class Insecta; order Diptera; family Asilidae; genus Philonicus; species Philonicus albiceps. Next base: position 21,868,676 of record OZ017773.1, on the reverse strand, counting down.
GGACAAATGAAAAGTTGTTAAAATTCTTTAACCCACTGCAAAATTTCGTTTAGAAAAATATGCATATTTTCTTTGAGCTGTTTTGTTAGGAACAACATTCTAAACTTTACTTACAATGCAAGGTTGTTTATTTACCTGCCCTATAGATTCTTCCACTACAAACATAAATTCTATACCTCATTAGAACAGGACGCAAGATCTTTACGTTGTAAATCATAAATCTAATAATTCCTTTAAAGTTGTCACAGCTATATTCAGCAAATATTCTGTTTTAATTAACGGATATAGACCCATCCTGGTGGACGACCACATACGGAATAAAAATTGGTAATAGTACTGAAGTCGAAACGACCTTCACAGATTTTCTTTCATCTCAAGGATCCGCCTCTTTTAAAAAAGAATTATTTTGTTGAAAACGCTTAGGCAAAAGTGGATTCAAGCAAATAGTACATATTTCGATTAATAAAATGATTAGTTGAATTTAAAAGTCACTTTATCCCTTTTCTAGTAGCAATGCGAAATTTCATATTACACGTACAATCTTTGATGTTTTCATAAGCAAATCAGCAATTTTCAAAATAGCCTGCACACTTCCTATTTTTTCCTAAATCCATCACGGTAAAGAAAGATATTAAAGGTCTTTGCCCTCTGGAAAAGATTCTACATCTGGGCTGATTGCCCTACTTTACCTTTTTTTTTGTTGGAAATAGCATTCTAAATTCTAAAGGGTCCAATGAATTGCCGATTGATCCTAGACTACATAAATCGCTATATCGCAAAAACCCATTGAATTTAGTTTCCTAAAAAATACTGGTAATGTTTCAATTAAATCTTCTAGGCGCGTACGAGTATCTGGCAGCCCTGGTGTATTTACATTTTTTTAAAGCAGATAAAAGTGAACTTTGATATTGCTGCCGCAAATGCCTACCGATGCACAGAGCCTTCATACAACAGCACGTCACGAATTTCATTGCATCCTCTCCCGCTATAAAGTGCACAAAAGCCCGCGCCAGACCAGACCCACTTCTGGAGAAAAAAATCTGGCAGTGCCGCATGAATGGTGCGGGGAGGCGCAACGACGCCGGGCGGCTGGGGGAAAAAGCAAAACAAAAACCTTTCCCTAGCTGAGCCAACCGGGAACGTGCGCCTGTCCCACTGCTCGTGAATGGACCCACACTGCTCGAGCTCCGGGCTCATTTTGTTTAGGAACATGTTTTATGCGGCAAATGTAAATTCACTCGAAATAATCGATGAAGGGGAATGACCTTGCGCCCAAGCCGCCCAGGAGATGGGAGCAGGTTACGGAGCAGAGCAGGAAGTCATCATCGTTATCCTGTGCGGGGGTGGTCGGGCCAACTCAGGCGTATGGGAATTCGCTGGATTCGTTCGGTGCTGATGGCAACAACAAAGGGCTGGATGAAAGCAAAGATTCCAGATAAACATGCTCCCCAGGCGCGGGCGGAAAAGTTCCAGGGACTGTGGGAGTTTAACGACATTAACTTACCCGAATGGCAGCTGCACAGGGCGCACAGAAGAGAAGGAGAGCTCGGGGTTCGTTTATCTTTCGCAAAATGAAATTCAATTTCGGTTTGGCATTTTGAAACGAATGGGTTTTGATTAAAAGAATCTTCAATGGACCGCGCTTGTTGCGAATAGCAGGAGTACTCTATCGACTCGGCGGGATTAGGGCCTCCCATTGATAATATGCTTAAATGGAATAATCATATGAAATGAAAGCTTTAGACTTATCTTCAATTTATGTGATTACAACTTTAATTTTAAAATTAACCAACATCCCCTCACCGTTGCCATCTGCCTTCAATCTATCCCCAAAATGAGGTATTCGCCCAATTCGCTGCGTCGAACAATGTCCATTTGAAGGCAAACACGTTCCTCAAGAATCTGAGAAATCAATCCCTAGACAAACATATTACGCTCAGCCCAAAAGCACTTGTTTACCAACATTTCCCTGTTTACTTTGCTGTGAAATATTTTTGAGGCTTGGAAATATAGAGAATAAAAATTCTTTTCCGTAATTGTCCATAGTAAACTTAAATAAAATAATACACATGACCTTTCCGACCTCTTACCCATTTCATAGTGCAGGTAACACAAAAACTAGTTCAGTACTGCTTTCTTGTTGTGAAGTTTAGGGAGAATATGGTATGCTGAAAATTCCGACGGAAAAATGTACTTTTTCAAAAGTTTAGAGTTAAATATTTCGGGAAGTATAACTGACTAACAATTTTATTTTTATGTACCAGTTTTGACCAAAATAAATGGTTTTAGAACGTTTGCTGTCTCTATGTTCCATGTTCTACCTTTCCCAGTGCTTTAGAATGTCTTTGAAAATACTACGAGTGTTCTCAACGTGTATGATAACCAACTGTAACCAATCAATATTTATGGCGCAATTTTAATCTTTCCTCTCTGGCTTGTGTATATATCTACTAGAAATTCCACAATTTAGCTACTCAAGGTAATTGACTGCTTTACACTTGCAAACTGTCTGTCTTCACAAACTTTCTTAAACTATTATTTATTAAGAATTCCAGTTTTCGTGTTAACTCTCCCTCGGTACTTCAACTTTACGAAAAATAAGCCTTTGAGACACAAACTATTTGTGAGATTCCGTAATAACACGTTTCGCAAAAATGATACTGTTAAGTACGAAAGCTCAATGATCAATATCATGTCTCTCTTTCGAAATTAATGAAGGCGAATGTAACGTAAAAAATTATAATCCAATCAGCGTCATTAACTGCTTCTGTAAACTCTTCGAAAAGTTAATACGTAGTCAGCTCTCAGGATTATCGTCCAATATGAGCAATTTACCACATTTTAACTCTTTGTAACTCGAACTTTCAAACAGCATATTCAAGTTGATGCGATATATGCAAATTTTTTTTAAGCCATTTTTTAATCATGTCTCTCATTCGGTTAGGAATCTTGGGAGTAACCTAATTGAATTTCGATACTCACATTATCTACATTCTTACTTTGTCTCCGTTCTTTAAAAGAAAATTTTATCTAGACGTATCTACATATAATAAAACGCTCATAGTACACGAACAAACTTTACGGATGCCTGCATTTGGTAACATATGTAGTGACATTTTTAAACCACCGAGAACACAACTCACAGTATATTTTAATTCACATATTATAATACGCTTTCAAAGAAATCCTGAAAAATTTATTTTTTTTCATTTTATTTTTTATTGTTTTTATACTTTTCTTTTATTTAGTTTTTCTTTTTTACGGCTTACGTATTATATAATTGAAAACTTAGTTCTGTACTAAGCTAATTAATTAATAATAAATGTTTTATTTATAATACATTTACATATGTGTATATTATATATATTTATATATAAAGATCGTTCCTTTTTTAATATTTTACAAATCACTTATATACTGGCACTCCCAATAGGAGTTTTTACGAATTTCGTTGAGTTGTAAGTAACGTTTTGTATGCAAAACATATTGAAAATAGACGATCAAAAAGTGCATTTTCGACGTATTTTGATATTTGATGCCCGGAAAGAAAAGAAAGCAGTGGACTTTCATAAACAAATATGCAATGTTTACGGCGAGGCTTGCACCATTAGATTTTCATTTGTTCTTGTTTCTGCAAAACTCCATGAAAGGGAAATCATTCGCCAATTTGGATGCTCTAAAACAGCACTTCCACCAGCTTTTTACGGAAAAACCTAAGGAGTTCTATGAGAACGGAAATACAAAATTATCGGAAAGATTGCAAAATATGGTTAAAATATATTATTAAAAATTGTTTTACTATAAGTAACAAAAATTATGTGTTTTATTTGATATAGAAAAAACGAACGAACTTTCTGGCTGACCTAATAGATACATATATTTATTATAAAATTTTAAACTTCCCCCATCTCTTTAAGAATAATTTCCATATGTGTCAAAAAGAAAATAATCAATCAATTTTTACATAATGCTGTACATTTAATACATTATAATGTTGGATTTGTTTTGTATATCCCGTAGTTTTGCAAAAATATTGTTTCCATCTCGGAGCTTTAGTAAAAACAGGTGGACATAATATTTAGGCATTTTAAAAAGTTATTTTGAATTCACTCTTTTCAATCCAAATAATTTTTACCATTATTAAAAAATTAATAAAGAACCAAAGCTTTGAAAAAGTGTTAAAGATATACATACATATATACATACATACATTTGTTGTCAGAAATAATGAATAAGTTTCTTCACACTACGTTTTGATCTTTCAAATATAGTTCAGAGTACCCAATAGTGAAAATGAGCAACAATTATTATTGTCTAATTCTTTTATCTTAAGTAATCAATCTTCTTCGGAATTTTAGCAAATTGACAAATATTTTTGTCCTTGTGCTCAAAGTTTAATATGTTGTAATTAAAAAGACCCAAATATTAATTTCCTTTATACATTGATAGATTTATCATGAATCCAATTGTTATTTGTACATTATTCCAAAATAACACAATGTGAGTTGAAACATTAACCCTACTTTGAAAATATTAGAAAATATTACAGTTGAACCAGTCGAACCTATTTAAGACGTAATCCTCAGTAAATTGAAGAAAATGGATATTCGCTACCGATGAACCTCTAAATACTAAGTATCTTTATTTGCTCACTATCTTTTCCTTGATTCCTTGATGACATTATTGACTATACTTCTAAGTTACGAATATCATAGGAAAAACGTTTCTGTTGCTCAATATTTTTAACTTAATTTTTTAATTTGCTCATATGTGACCTCTGAACGTGGCACAAAAATTTGTTTTGTCCAAGTACTGTCAGTTACTATACCACATTTAGTTTAAAAAATATGTTCGAAAATGACTCGTATTGATGAGTCATATTTGACTCATATTAATGAGTCATATTTGACTCATGAGGATATTACAAAAGTCTTATATGAGTCATATATGGCTGATTGGACAGCGAAGAAAATGTCTTCCTGACTTAGTTTTAAAAATGAAAAATGTCATGGAGGGAGACACAGTAAAAAAAAGTTAACCATATTGCCAGCAACAATATGGTTTGTGATAAAAACCTCCTTGCTTCTCCTGGAAGCCTGGATAACAACCGAGATATTCAAAAATTGGCTTAACAAAATTCATAAATAAATTATTACTAAAACTTTTTATTGACAACTGTACACACAACATGACCAAGAAAAAAAAAACTTTAACCAGTTAACTGTAGAATTTATTTTTAAAAGTCCCTTACCGGATGCGTAATTAAAATCAAATGGCGACGACTATACACGTCATACACAATACAAACAGTCCACAATAAATTTTACGAAAAAATCAAATTGAAATGATAAAAATTTCGTTTTTATTAGATTAAAATAAATAATTTAATCTTGAAAAAATAAAATCCAGCAAAAGGCTTGTTTAATATTATAAGTATCACGTTGTTGCAATACACCAAAAATTACCATGGCGTAATTTATTGTAATTTTCATTGGGTAGACAACAAACTGCACAAAACTATACGAGGTACACCATTTACCACCACCATTTACCTGGTGTACCTTGTATAGTTTTGTCAACTAATTTTGTAAAAATTAATATATTATATAGGGAGTAGCCCCTATATTAAAAAAATTAACCTATTTATGTTTTTTAATTTAAAGCAGGTTTACTGTTTATATATAGGGGATAAAATACTAAATGATATCTGTATTGCATCTTGCTGAAATTTGGAGTTTTTATATTGAATGCTAATTTTTTATTTTCCACGACGTATATTTATACGTTAACCGCACCGCAATAGAGCTTTACATATACACGTCGAATACAGTTAACTGGTTAAAGCGTTTTACAGAACTAACTTGGAAGCGAAACCTGCTTACTCTATTAATGTATTGCGTGATAAATTAATTAGAATAACGAACAGGACTTGGTAAAATCCAAAATCACAGTTTCAACTGTTTTAAAAGTTGTGAATTTTTAGTATGGCAAAAAGCTCAAGAAATATTGTTCGGCGATAGTACGTTTAGTGTTAAGCTGAAAACTCATCATCTTGAAATTTTTAGTTTCTACTACATTTTTCTATTGTTAGAACAATTCTCCCTATTACTAAGTACATACTGAGATAAGAGTATCGAAACTGTAAAAAAATGAATAAGAGTCTTAGCGATTTATATTGGAGCAATTCAATCATAAAAGATAAAGTATCTAGGTGAATTTTACAAGAAATAAACTTTCTCCCTAGCTCTTTTGAAAGAAGAGATCTTCTTCTGTAACTCGCAAAATGTCATTCATTCACGAACAAAAGCTTTTGCAAAGTATGCACAAACTGCATCCTCAAACGTTGGGAGGATTAAAAATCCTCACTGTAGATGAAACCACCTGGAGTTAAACAATCAAAAAGATTTAAAAATCCCTCTGGTCGGGATAGTAGACCCTTATCATTATCTATTCATGGGCCAATCTGCGCTAATATATCACCTCCATAAAATAAGCCTCCTGGCTTATGATTCCAGGAGGAGAAACAGCGGGCCATGTACACTCAAAAAATGTTTGTTGACTATTATTTCAAGAATTAAAAGCAACTAATTACCTACAATTATTATAGTAAATTTTAACAGGCAAGTAAATTTAAATTTTGTCGTTTAAATTTAAACTTTCTTAAAATATTAATATTTAACATGAATCTGAGATAAAAACTTCGCTTCTCTAACCCGTGGCCCTTGCCGCCGCCGATGACTTCTCGAGCAATTTTTGTTCTAAAGACTTTTAGTTATATAGAAATATCTGTACCAATTTCAAAATAATTGATTCTATATAATTGTTTGGATTTTCAGCAAACGAAGCAATTTCTGAATTCTCAACAAAAAATTGTTTAAATTTTAATAAAATGTTGATATTTACTTTACAAGAGCCATTTAATACATTAATTGAAGCAGAGAGGTAAAATTTAACTGGTATCGAAATTTAATTCATGGATTAAAGTAAAGCTAAACTTATTTTTTAGAATGTACATACTTCTGAAATCCCCACCTCACCAAAAATTGGTAAACTTTAGCTCCTCAATAACTCCGATTAAAGTATTAAAATCGAAAAAATTAAAAGGCGACTTCTCAAAACACAACAGCCTTCAGTAAAGGTATCGATCTGTGTGAGGATTAGACAAAACAGGGTCTGCACAAAAGACCTCTCTAGATCGCTTATGAGAGGAAGATCCAAGCTCACACAACTTGCCACTAATAATAACCACTTGCGTTGTATTTTTTATATTTTTATCTCGTTCTTCTTTCCGTTCGCTTTTCCTGATATATGGTAACCAGATAATATCTGTTTTGTATTTTGATCACCCATCGATATATATAATGTTCGTTTTGAGTATCGGGAAACAGCAAAACAATAAACCTCGAAGCAATCATGCTTACTTGCAAAACAAAAGGATCAAGTGTTCCGATAATTGTCGCGAAATATCAATGTTTTTTGCTGTAATTAAGTTGGCGCGAATCATTTAATATTTGTAATACACTCAATGAAATAAGTATAATTCCAATTTGTTGCATAAATTTTTTATGAGTCAAAATAAATATTTTCTAGTGAAAGGAAATAGTTATAATGCCATAAGGGGTATAACACGCTCATAATTTTGAAGATTTTTAAAATTAAATTAGATAATATTAAAATACAGCAGTTTGAAATAAATGATTACCTTCCTCAATTTACAAATGCGGCCTAGTAAGCATTTTTAAGTGATTGGAAAAATTAGAGCATATAGAAAGTCTTAATTTGAAGATACTAATGTCGAATTTGTTGTCGACTGATCAACGAAGGAATTATTTACTTTTACTTTACTAGAGGCTGCTAATGGTTAGCGAACGCAGAAACTTCAAAAGGGGAAAATTTATGATTTAAGCTGCTTTTTGTTACAAAAGCAAAACACTTTTCAGATTTTCTTCATCACAAATAAAATGAACTAGATACATTGATCTTTCGGATAACGCGCTTTGAATAGGACGTTTTGTTTCAACAAGATAACGCTCCAATAGCGCGCCAATAAAAATAAAAAACATTAAACTCCTATGGGGAGTCTCTTTGGGATTAAAATTTTTTTTACTTTTGCCAACAACACACAATCTGTGACAACCAGTAAGACATTGTAAGCTCAGTCATAGAGGCCCATTGATACTCTTTAGGTATGGAACCCTAGAAGCATCGTTGTGTTAAAAAAGGCTTATTTTCGAAATATTTGTCTCCGCTACTTATAAAGCAATCAAAAAAATCGTTTCAAAGGTTTATTCTACACTGCGGAGTATAACTATTATTGTTGTTGTTTTATCAAATCCCGCTATTTATTGCTTTAGAGAGATTAAAAAGAAAGACAACTGTATAAAAACAAGTTTACATATATGCAAACCAACTTCTCAAAGGTAAAATGATAAAAGTGTGTTTTCGATCAATTTATGAAATTTTTTGTTTTGTAGACAATTTTGTCTGATAACAAAAAATTAAACTTGGATGGACTATATGGTTTCATTAAGTATTGGCGTGATTTGCAGAAGGATCCCAAGTTATTTTCAAAACGTAATTTCGGTAGAAGCAGGATAATGGTTATGGGGAGCATTCTGTGTTGATGGCAACAACTGGCTTTTTCCAGTACTAGGATGAATTCTTCTGTGTACATCGATGTACTATGAATAAATTTATTATTTATGCGGCGCAGATGCACAGATCACTGGATTTTCTAACAGGACAAGGCCAGAATCTATATGAGCCATACCACAAACTCGTGGTTTATGGACAATAAACTTAAAGTAATAGGATGGCCTGCTTGCTCCCCAAATCTAAATGCCATTAAAATATTTGGGGACTCCTAGCAAAGCATATTTATAAGGAGAACAAACACATGCTGTTACTGAGTTAAAAAATACCATCATTCAATGGTGCAATATTGACAGTACAACAATAACAAATTTATTGAAAAATATGGCAAACAGATTTTTTGAAGTTATTAGCAATAAAGGTGGTCACACACATTATTTAAATTACATTTTCAATTGAATTTAATTCAATTTATTATTACTGTTGTACCATACATGGATTGGTTTTACAGTGTAAATGTCTAGAAAAAACGTGATTACGAAGAAAACACGATTAAGATTTTCAGACGTGTATTCATGTGTATTTTTTACATTGGGTGTTTATACGACATTCAAGCCATTATACAAAGAAATCGACAAAAAAATGTTGCCTATGAAATTTACCTCTAGAATTCGAACCGGCGGTTTCTGCAACCACTGAATTACTTGCATAACTCTGTATTTGATATCCAGTTTATATTCAAAAAGATTACGCGTTTCTAAAATTCAGAAAACAAAAAGGTATTCGAATTGGTCAGCTGAGGACTTTGTCGTCAAGAGCGGCAATGCAAAAATTTCACTGTGTACACACACACGGCCAGTTTATTTCCGCCCCCACGACATTATTATCACGCCTAATGCGAGCGCATTGTTCGGCGGCAATAATGTAACATAAATCATGTAGGTCGGGACGCGCCATTTGTTTATCATCGGATATAGCTGCACTGACCTACAACAGCCGCGTTGTCGTTGACGTCGGCACAGACAACGTTTATCGCGCGGAGACCCCAACCGTCGAGCGGACTCTTGAATATGCCCGAATAATGATCAATTCTCTTTACATTTAATTCGGGTAACCACATAATTATTCAAATGGAGAAAATTGGAATAATTAGCAGTGACTTTGCCTACAAATAAGCGGCCCGATGAGAGCCGTGTGGGCGGGCAGTAAGTTAACAAAGTAATTGGAGGCCAACTTTAGACCGCACAGGTGGAATTGGCTTCAATTTAATAAGAATGCGCTATTTTTGGCTATATGTTTTTGTTGACGATAATAAACTACTACCGGAATAATTAACATTCTTATTTCCTGGTTATTTCATTTACCAATTGAATTTTTTGCGTTGTTTTTGTTAAAACCTGATATTTTAAATACTATATAACGTATCTTAAATTGAAGCATCTGCTAAACCAAATCAAATAAACAAAATAGCACAACTTAACCACAACTTACTGAATGCATACGCAAAATTTTAGCTTAATATGTAAAAAATATGGGCGTTATCTATGGGCGTTATCCTGATCGCAAGAACGGAATAGAACAAACTAGTCGTCACCATTATTTTTGTGTTTTTCATTAAAACGGAAATGAGGAAGTAAAGAAATATTCATGTCGTAATTAATAACAATAACAAATGAATTATATTAAACTCAAAATTAATTGCACTAGTTCAATTTTAGATTTTTAAATATCATTAGCTAAGTTTATTATGTATACTTTAATATTAGGAATTATTTTAAATTAAAATACGTAATTGTTCCGTAGCTTCTACCTTCATCGTAGAATTAAATCAGCGATTTCAGCTAGTTGTGAAATATTCTGAAAATAATAGGTTGTGTTTTTGGGTTAGAATAAAATAAAATGCATGTGGGAATTACTTGAAAAAAGCTACGATTTTGACCAGAGGCCAGGGCTCGAACATGCATTTTTCGAATTAGTGATTCGTTGCTCTCTAACCAACTGAATTACCTGTGGCCGCTGCCGATGACTTTTCGAACAGTTTTTGTTTTCATGAAAAGTGCGATCGACCGATCCCACATATATACATATTTTTAAACATCAACGACCCCTAAAGGAATTGCAAAAATATGAACATAAAAATGACCAGATCGGAAATGCTAGTTGAGGATAGTGTAAGGAATACAACGCAAATTATTGCTCAGTTCCTAACCAAGATAGCCTCCTTTGGGACAGATCATGTTTCCCGGACCAGAATTAACTGATTTGACACTAATCTGGTTCACCTGATCAGGAATACCTCTCATTTCCTAGCAAGAGCTGGAACTAATAAAGTTCTTCGGATTAGAAATACAAAATAAAGTTTAAATAATTAATATCAGAAATTATGTCATCTCTATTTTAGCACTAGCTCACTACTGCTCCAAGCAATCCAAAGATAAAATATGCCATTGCTAAAATTTAAAATAAATGTTTAAAAATTAATGGTTATTCTGTTATGGCCCTGACACGGTTGTAATGAATATTTCACTAGTTATAGTTATTTCACATACAGCAAATCCATCGCCTTTAAACACATTTCTTAACTTAAGTGCAGCGCTGTGAACATTTAAAATAATTACCAAATTTTTTATTACCTCGACTTCCCCTAGTAAATCGATGTAAATTATTTATTAATGTTCTAGTTTCTTTGCCCAAATAAAAATAACTAAGATTATACATATTTATAAGTGGTAAATACGGTAACTTTATCAAAAGCACGCAATATCAACATGGATTTCTATCTATACAAACAATCTGTTTTCACTTTCAACCTTTTCTATTTTTTCCCCTTATCGCGACAATTATATCGACAACGAATGTCGTGCGCCTACAAAGTTGAACTCTTTATTTGTTTCTGTTGCAGCAGCATTATCACCTCCTTATCTTATCTTGAATCGCTATACTAACAATGATGCAATGGCTAAATTGTGCCTATCTGCTCTACATTTGATGTAAGACCTTTTATAACGCCCACTTCCCAGAAAATATTACCTTAAGCTGTCTTTAAAATATCTCCCATAAAATGGAGAACTTTAATCCATTTTCCTCGTAATGCCCATCAATCATGTAGGAAAGTACAGAAATATCACGAAACCGCGCTTTTTCGTAAATGTGACCTACGGCACTGCCATGGCTGACTGCTAAATTGTTTGAAATTTATAGGTATAGCTTCACTAAGCACGTTTGCTTTTATATTTTGTAGGAAAGTCGAAAGTTATTAATATATAGGTATTTTAAAATTTTATAGAAAGAATTTATCCAAACCTCTAAAAAAAATTTAAAGAAAATATTCAACTTAAGTATAATTACATAAATATTTGCAAAAATGCAAAAACGAAAATTGCTTCATGCTCTCTCACTAGAAATTCGATAACTATATAGGTATAGACTGTATTAAAACAGCTTTGGAAAATATTTTTTTATTGACGTAACATTGAATAGCCTCCAAAACGTGTCGTCAAATTGTTGGTTTTTTCCTGATAACTTTAATTGAACAGTTGTTCAGGTCTGATAAGCAGTTGGCACTATTTTCGGCATTTTTCTTAACCTATCTGTTTTGGATTAATTCGTGTTTTAGTAAAAGACAATATCATTTATCTGTCTGGTACATTATAAAAAATGTTGGCAAAATATTTACAAGATTAGAGATATTGTGAGACTAAAACGAATATGCACAATACTTGAAAATTTTAAGCCAACAACTTTAAATAATTGTATGGCTTTAGTTTATTTTATAACTTCATTTCAACCTGAATAAGAAATTACGCAAATTAAATTTTTGCTATAATAGCTGCAAAATAACTTCAAAAACGAAGTAATACTTTGTATCTAAAATAACATTTTTACTGGAAACTGTTGAGTAAAGTCATATTTTTTCCCTCAATTTAGCATAAAAGTACATTTTTAATTATGTAATGTTAAACATTTTACCAAAAATAAAACTAACCATTACTAGAGATTATTATGGACTGATTCCTGTTTTCAACTCGGCGAAACTCAGAAAAAAGATGTACAAGTGCGTTATATTGTATAAATGCACAGTGTATATTTGGCATTTTTCTCAGAACAAACGAACTGCGAACTGTCGTCCAAATCAGCCGCTTCCAACTAAAGTTGCATTAGTTCATTCAGTTCCTTCGTCAGATTGTCTACAGCAATACCATTTAATGTTTTGTAAAGTATAAATGAAGTACATTAAATACATTTCATTTATTCTTAATGGCAATCATATAATTCGTCATCTCTTGTGATTCCTCTTAAAATTAATGTATTAATAATATTTAAAAATAAAAATGTTAAAAAATTGTTTACAGAGAAAATTTCCCTTGTACAAAATACTTAATAGACTGAGGATTTGCCTTGTTTTTTAACTGGAAGATTTTCATTGTGCAACATATTTTGTAAGGAAACGATTTTCCTTTTACAACATATTTTATGCAATGAAGATTTGCCTTATACAAAATATTTAATTGTTTAAAGATTTGCTGAAAGTCTGAAAAATTGTCGACCTAACAAAAATACAAGACATACTTCAAATTTATTTTTCTACATAGTCTCCTTATAAGTGTATATACTTTTCCCAGCGATCCTTATATCTCTTCAACCCGTTTAAACAAAGTATTCGAACACGCCTTTTATTCAAAGTGAGCGGACAGCTTTCTCATACCTACTATAAATCTTGATTCAATATGTGTTCTTTGAACATGTTCATAGTCTTTGCTCTCTTTCTAACTTTAATTCGGTTGTCTAGCAGCATTTGGTGAACTTGAGCGATATTATCGTTAGTGGTTGCAGTTTTTGGTATCCCGAACATTCATCGTCACACAAGCTGGTACGGCCACGTTTAAACTCAGCTGCCCAAAATTGCACGGTGGTAATAAATGATGGTGTAGAGTCCCCGGACACATCATCCTATTCATCTTTGATTTGCGTAAATGTATTGCTTTTCAAAAACAAATATTTAATGACAGCTCGATGCTCGATTTTATCCATTTTTACAAAAACGCCCACATCGACTCACTGAAATAATTTGCAAACAACAACTGCGCGTCCAAAATGGCTGAAATGTTGGTAGCATGCGCAAACACATTCCCCAACTTTTGTTTAGGAGTGCTGCCAGCTTCTTGTTGAGGTAGCAAACTTTCCATATAACTGCTTTGGAAAATTGAACGAACTACTGCTTTTTAGATTAGTTCAATTTAAGAGCTGTATTGAAACTTGTGTTGAGCGAACTGAAATAAATAAACTAATCGAACAAACCTAACTTCACGGAAACTAAAATCGTGTAACATTTCTATAAACATATGAACCAATCTTCTTTCGGTGCGTTCTTAAATTTTATTGAGAAATGTTAAAATTATCTTTTACTCGTTTTCAGTGTAAAAAAATTACTTCCCAATTACTATAATATTATAATTCTGATTTTCTTTTACCGTAAATACCTACATAGCGAATCAAAGAGGGAAAAATGGATGGATTTTAAAAAAGTTATAGGCCATTATGCTAAGTACAAAACAAAATTTGAGCTAGAGGAAGAAAAGTTGAAATATCGTCCTCAAATAAAACAGTTTATTTATTAACGTTCGTATTGAAATAACTCAAGAATAAATAATAATAGCCGATAAATTGTTACCACCAAGCTGTTGACAGAATGCAACCTTCTCAATGTTGCCGTTTTTGCGCTGCCAATTAGCAGTCCAATATTTTTGTCAATTTATATCCTATCACTCGACTCCATATGTGTCAATTCCACGAAAAATCAGTCTAACGCACGGCGATCCACTTCTTCAGCTTAAATTTAAATCAACATAAAGAAAATTATTTACGTGGGTAACTTGTTTTAAAGTTTAGTGACAGTGTATATCTGTATACATTTCCTGTTGATCCTGGATTAGGGTCAAGATTGCATAGACGTTGTTGATGCCTTATTGCATGTAAGGCAATCACCTTTCTAAAGATGAAAATGTGGTAATTCCTTCGAACCTTGTGTATATAGGTTATGTTGCCCAATTTAATCATTTGCTCGATCTTCATACGACACCATGTCAGCGACGGAAGTATTTTTTTCCGAAAACATTTATCGCCAAGAATGACTCCCACATATCTAGATTATCTCAATTTCTCAACTGTTGTGTCACAGACGAAAACCTCAGGACATATAAACGCTTTATTCCAAATATCATAGAAATATACTGGGCATTGCCTTTGTTTAAAGTAAGTTGATAGAGACTCTCGTATACAGGGTCTTGAGAGAATATCGAATTGCCTAACTAATTCAAGAATAAACTGAAATTTGATTTATTAATATTTATTTCCACGAAAATATTTAGAATAATTTTTAAATAAATTCGTAGTGATATAGTTATCCGGTCTAAAAATATCGATCAAGAATTAAGAAAAAACAAAATTATTTTACTCTGTCAGCGGCAATACCAAATTTCCTATTTCTCAATGTTCTGCTTCCTATAGTTGTTAGAGTAAAGTAGTTTATACGAGTAGGTGGTAGGGTCCACAAAGTCCATTACTAATCACCTAGTTCAGATATGCCCATCAATTCTGGCAACTTTTTGTTTAAGTAAGAGTATTACTACTACTCCAATGCAAAATAGTTCGCCCCTTAAGCTTTTTAATGAGTTCCAGCTCAGCACAGCATCATTTACCACAAAATTCGTTAAAAACCGAAAACACAAACGAAGCAAAATAGTTCATCCGCTTCAAAAACGAAGCCTATTCGCCTACTCTGATTATTTTATTAGAACTATTATCAAGACTCACCATTTATTTTTTTTACAAATACAATAATATTTTAAGTCATTTAACAAAATGTGGCTTAATAAAATGAAGTTTTTGGCTAAAGTTTAAATAAAATGACTTGTATCATAACTCTAAGTAAAGTTGTCAGGATTTTTATTGCTAATGATTATGAAAAGAGAAAGACTGCATCTCATGTGTCAAAAAGTTTAAATATATCGCGGTTTACGATTCAAAATATTATAAAAGCATAACAGACGATATAAAAGGAAAGAAAAACAGGGCAACATCCTATAGCGCCACATTTAAATGTCTCAAAAAAATATATATATTATATATATGAAAAACTAATATCAATCGACGTCAAAAGAAATTATCGAAACATGTAATCAATTGATTGGTAAGAAGTTTCTATCGATTTTTTGTGATAAACTTACTCAGACAAAGGACATGCCTTTTTAGAAAGCAGCAGTTAGCTGCGAAACAAGAAAAGAAGCGGCTGGATTTCGTGTAAAGCCACATAAATTGGATAATAAGGCAATTACAGTTCATAATTCGGAGTGGCGTCAAAGTTTGAGTATGTTTTGGTCAATCAGGCAAAAAGGATCTTATAAATGCCGGAACAACCTTTCACCCATATTTTTTTGAGAGGAACTATCAAGTTCTCAGCTGCAATTATAGCTTAGGTATGTTCAGTTATGGCAATTTAATTAGGACCCCTTACATTATTATATCTATAACCCATTCTTTGCTTTGTAACCACTTGACTGTTTTCTTTATTCTAATAACGGTCATCAATTTTAGTTAAGGTTGTAATAAATACGTGCTTAAAGAGCATCATATTTAATTAGAGTTTTTAATTATTATTTGTAATTTTTTTTTTATTTAGATAAATTGGTCCTAAATGCATTTTCAAAGCTTTATGTCGTCGCGTCGACGATACCAACAACTTTATGAGCCACCAAAATATCCTGCAGGAAGAACTTTTATCTTCGGAGACTTTGTTGGAATATGAAAGTGAATATATTTTCCAGCAAGCCGGCACATACTGCCTTACTGCTAAAACAACAAAGACGTGGTTAGCTCCAGAAAATATTCATTTTACAGAATGATCTACCAAATCAGATCGTCCAGTTCTATTGAATCTTTATGGGGACAAAATAAGAAAGATGCGCAAAACAACCTATTATGAAGATGGAAGAATTATGCTCTCAAATACAAAATATTTAGAACTCCATAGAGCGGGTAAATTGCCAAAAGTTAGTAATAAGGCAGATTGAAGTGAAGCGAAAATACAAAATAAAGGTTATGCTTCGAAATGGTGACGACTCAATGTCCAATACGGGCGAACTATGTTGCTTCGTTTTTGAAATGGGCGAACTATTTGTTTGGTTTGTAATTTTGGTTTTTAACGAATTTTGTTGTAAATGATGAAATATTATTTTTGTTTTATTAATCATCAAGAAGTATATACAATAAGATTAAAACTGTGTATAATACTCGTACTTTATTCTTCATTATCCTAGAAAAGGCAATACATTTTTGTTTTTTTTTTTTACAAGTAATCATTAAAAACCGGATGGGACTATTGCGCATTGTAGTATTCGCGTATCATCTCCGTAAATCGTGTAGTTGCTTATAATTACTTATCGTTATTCATCGATTTCTTCAAACTGTTTATCTAAGGTTAGAGGGTGGATTCGTTCGGTTTATACGCTGCGGGTTTTTTAAGTGTCTTTCAGAGTCTTAAAAACATAAATCCCAATATATTTTTCTTTCGAAGAGGTGAATTGTGTTTCCGAAAAGTACCTATCTATACATCCTACTGGAATTGTTATACTATATGTTGCAAATATAGCAGATCAATAAAATAAATCAAATTTATGTTGTTTATCTCCAAATCGATTATTTACAAAGCATCTTGCACTAGTAAAAATGGAAAAATTTATAAAAAAAAAAATCAGTATCCACCCATTTCCGACATATGAAAAGATAATTATTAATGCTTGTGAATTATTAACCTTCGCACGGTAGAAGACTCTGAAACCGAAATACTGGCGCGAGACCGTGTCCTAAATGGCACTGAAACCCGTAAATGTGCACGAGGAAAATGTTTGGAAATCCATTGATTTAGAGATAAATAACCCATGGAAACTAAACACGTGTCTAAATATGTATATAAATAAAAAAAAAAACAAATTGTTGCCTACTTTTCACTCACATTGCACAGCTATTCAAAAGCAATAACTTAAACTTAAACAACAAAATACAGTAAATAATCACGACAATTTCCAATACCATAAAAACAGACATAAGCAAGAGACGATAGAGATAATGTTCTCATAATTTTGCATTTTGTATTCACTTTGTTTGGAATGGGATTTCAGATAATTTATTGTGGTGACGTTTCACTGTAAATTCGCCAGGGTAAGTTGAGGAGTAGGGCTCTGTTCCGACATGGCGCCTTATCATGTTACGCCGTCGCTAGTAAGAGCGAGTAGAATCACGGGATAAACCCGTTCTGTGGGGAGCAATTAATTGAAAAGCACCTTAGAAACGAGCGGAAACGCCTGCAGACAGGTGTTCGAACCTTTCCTTTTCTCACAATTGCGACTGAGTTCACGCTCAGATAGAGCTATTACCTGCTCGCCACGTAATTCTAAATTCGACTTTATTACTCCACCATCGGTACATTGTTTACAATGATTGAGGCCAGGAGTCCACCCCTCAATAGCACTACCCAAGACAATTGGACATTCTGCACGTAACGGAACCCAGTTAACAAATACGGACCTCGCCCTACGCTCCGATTGCAGCGATGACAAGTGTCTGCGCGTTAATTATATTCTAAAACAGGGAAGACAGCTGCTGTACCTTCGTGCAATCCAACTGCTGGGAAAATCCAAACCGCAAAAGGTGCGGTGTGTCGGAAGTGAGATCTTCTCTTTGCGGGGTCAATATCCGGCACAAGCACTCACTGTCGACCTTAACACAAATAATAATAATCTTAAGTAATTTTCACACTGCCTCACCACTGAACAACGTTCGACTTATTGCGCTCTTGATCGGTTCGCGACTCTCGCGGGCACCTCACTCACTTCACTCCACGGCTAATGGTATGGTGCTGCTGCTGCGTCACCGTCACCGGCTGCCAGCGAGCAATAAACGCAAATATTTACCCAACTGCTGACCCGAGAATGTCCTCTTTTGTTTTTGCGAGGAATATATCGCAAACAATACACGAAATGTCTCGATTTACATGCGAAAGGAATTTAATTGATGGCGCGGCATCGTCATCCCTCATCCGCGAGAACCGGTTTTATTCGCGACGAAGCCAAATGTCAAAAATTCGCTAAAGAAACACACACGGCGCACAAAGAACAACACAGTCGCGAAAAAAAACGAGCCTACGATACAACAGAGCAGACGGCGCTCATAAAACATTTAAGCGACGGGCATCGCTGGCCGTCGAAATCAAGTAGTTATATGCAAAAAACAAAAACAAAACAAAAAAAAAAGAACAGGAAAACACCAGTCCGGCACAAAGGAACTCTCCTCAACTGTTACGTAAAATTCGTGCACGTCTGCTGAGTGCCGGCGACTTTTGTCTTCTCAACTTTTGTTGCTTCTCAAGGCGTCTTCGAGCCGTCGTCGTCACCGTAATCCGGGAAGCTTTCAAAATCCACAACAGTCTCGTCCATTCCAAAGGATACGAACGGCGTGGCGCAAAACACACATGGGAACCGTTACGTTACCGTTCGCTACCTGGCCTCCGGGCTGGTGAAACACTTTTTGTCAAAAAGTCCCGCTTTGTCTTCATTTAAAACCCACCCCACAAGAGAGGTGGCCGGGCGGATTTGCACCCCTTTCTTTTTCCGCGATCTAAAACTTCAGAGCGTACAACTCGCTCTCTCGTGTGCATGGAGCCAAACTGTTTACATTGCTCCACTTCGAGTTCCCGCGGGCATTAATTTCGCTGCTTAATGTCGACGGAGTGGGCTCGCGGTAGATGTGGCGTGGCAGGCGGTGGCGAGCAATAACGGACCGGAGCCAGTGGGAGTCACCCTCTGCACGGCCGACTCTGTGTTGGGTGGCTGCGTGTCAATTAACGAGTTAAATCGGCGCGCTCATGGGCCGGTGCACACATTCGTAGGCCCCCCAATTCTCTGACTGAATGTGCCGTGTATTCACCTCAGACTGTAATCAGAACGTGCTCACAGCCTGCACTGAAATTGCCTTTTGCAACGCACTCCACTGTTCGTTCCCCCCATTGCTCCAGGTTTGGGGTTGCCGCCTTATCGCAACGAGTAAATCGGACAGTTTTTTCTACTTAATATTTTATTGCGTTGAAATAATTTTCAAAAAAAAGGTACCTAAATTATAGCGATGAAATTGTAAATACAACACCAATTTCAAATTATGTAGTCCAATTAAGGGCCATTCTATGGCTGACAGAAATCACATAACTTTTAGGTTTAACAAATTTGAGGACGTGAATGCTACAGCGCTCATTTTCATTGTGATGCAACATGACATGAATGCTATAGCATTCAAATTTTAAAGCCAATTGTTATTCATTTAATTGTATATAACCTTAAGTTTTTGTAATTATTATGCATTTCATGTGTCGTCGTGGATGCTATAGCATTCATTGTATATAAGGCTTAAAATATTATTGCTATGACTACTCTTACAAAATATCTCATATATGTATTCATATATCAAATAATTTTTAGAAAAATTGCGTGTTGATTTTTGTAACTCATTGAAATTTTTACTGTCCGCGAACATCTTAAAGTATCATATTATTGAAATCCCAAGTAGTCCAATACAATCGAATATTAAAAAATAAAATTCTTATTTTCTGCATTTTTTTAGTTAAACATTGATTTTTGACTGCAATCATTACATTTACATATTTTGCATTTTTTGTCGAAATTGGCAACCCTTTTTCGGTTGTTTTATTTAAGCAAAGCATTCTGATTTGACATTGGAGGTTAAAGCATTTAACTATCTTATGATCAGTGCAAGCATACCTAGTCTTGCCATAAATTCTGTCACACAATTTCTAATGCGCGCTTTCTCAGAAATTAGCCTGGAATTGTACCGTTATGTTGCACTTTGTAACAAATGAACTGTACGGCGTAATATTCCGATCAGTTTGGTGACAGTCTTTGACTCGTAATCATGGAGTGGGGAGTAAAAGAAAATCGTATCGCTGTAATAGCACTCCATAAGTGTGGAAAAAATGCTTCTGAAATTTTGAAGCTTATCGTCGGTCAACAGCCCACATGTTGACTCCACGGTTAAAGGAAATAAGATTGGAAAGATGCAAGAGTCTCTTGCTTTGGCACGCAACTAATGGTCATGAGAACATCCTCTTTACCGACGAAAAAATTTTTACTGTGGAGCAAGTTTTTAATAAACAAAATGATAAGGTTTATGCAACATCATCAGAAGAAGCTAAAAAAACGGTTCCCAGGGTGCAACGAGGCCATCATCCAGCTTCTATAATAGTTTGGTGGGGTGTATCCCATAAAGGTGTCGCAACACTCCATTTTTGCGAAAAAGGTGTCAAAACCGGTGCGGCGGTTTATCAAACCAACAGTCTGAAAAAATCGTTGGTGAAAGCAGCAAATGAAATGTCGTTGAATACCGTGCGTGCCGCTATAAACCAGTGGTAACAACGTTTAAAAGTTTGTATAAAAGCTAAAGGAGGTCATTTCGAGTAAAGCTTTTATTAATTAATTAACAATATCTTATTAAAATAAATTTCGTTGGAATAAACATATTATCTTTTATTGTTTAGATTTTATGCTTCTTTAAAGTTGTGACAGAATTTATGGCACGACTAGGTACTTTTAGCAAAATCTGCAAGGACGAAGTAGGACCCGCTGAAAGCGTTGAGACAAATAGGAACTAAGCCACTTGAAAAACAATGGTACAAACTAATTAGGAAGAGTTTATAGAGTAAGATTTGGTGATTGAGTAAGTGAAGCAATCGACCTGTTCACCTTTTCTAATATTTGTAAGGCAGAAATTGGGAAATTCCAGTAAGATAATGATGGTAAATTACCTTTAATAAATTCATACTGAAATTATTGTAAGAAAGAAGAGAGTACCACGAATTCGAAGACCTTTGCAGTACAGCAGAGATCCGCAATGGGTCTATAACTTCAAATACCACATCAACATTTAATAAGAAGATGATGATCAACGCTAACAGTATCAGCAAGACTAAGAGACGATGGGTACCTATTACTATTATGTTTTGAATAAACGCAGAAGCATTTAGGGTTGTCGCGTAGGGAACGCTTAACATTATTAAGAAAAGAGTCGTAAGAAGATTGGAACTCAAAAATATATCTGAAGTTCAACGAGGAGTATTAGTCAGGTGATTAAGAAATGTTTTTCCAGATTTGACCCCGTAAAAAGGTTGTGGGTTCGATTTCAAGCAAAGATCTTGTGTATAATAAAAATTGATTTTAAACAAAAAATAACTTATTTTATTCTAATTCGTAGAATCAGTTTGTCATTGGGTGGTTTTGCAACTAATCACCGCTCTTAAAAAGTGGTCATGTGGCATACAAGAAAAGAACTGATGATGATAACACGTACCTACACTACCAATATGTTGCATGTTAATTCCCTATGCACATATAAATCTCCCTACGTACCTATTGGCTGCCGACCCAATTAACGCTAAAGATGATGTGATTTAACTCTCAAATGAAACTAAAACCATGCCACTAGCAAAACTTATTCACAATGAAAGATAGTGCACATTGTTTTAATTGTATATCATGTACAATTTATAAGACGGTTATATTCGAGAATTAGAGCAGAATTAGTGATCCGTTTACTGTGAAAAAATCGAACAGTTTTTCTGAAATAAAAATCGTTCAACTGGAAGGAGCACGTTCAACTAAGAAGTCATCAACTTCTGGTAAGGAAATTTGTAAAGAGCTTTTAACTCGTTGGCCACTGCCGAGTTAACTCATTATTAAATGTGTAATAAACGATGTTAATCACTCACAAGTTGAACTCATATTCTTATTTGCATTACCTATTGCAATTATTTAAGATCAATTTAATTGGTAATGGGCGTAATATTATGTTTGAGAATTGATACGTAAGTGTTCCTCTAGCTGAATACTTGTTCGTACTCTGCGAAAGTTTTTACCTCAAAAGATAGCTGAAGGAAGTGAATTCGTCAAAGTTTAGTTAGAGATTCGCAATGGGTCTATAACTTCAAATACCACTGCTGGAACCCGTTTTGTGGAGTAGAAAATGAGAAACAATTTCCAGAGATTTGGAAAGACGCCACAATAGACAAACAAGTTAAACTAGCAGTAAAGAACCAGGACCCGAGGAACATACTCACATCAACGTTTAATAAGAAGATGATGACAAGACTCAAATTTAATAGTAGGAAGCGGTTTGGTGAATAGGTCTGCAAGCATCGAATTCATCTCCATAATAATTTGAATTCATCTCCATAATAATTTACACTGATGTAAGCTGATGCCTTCGTTAGATAATTTTTTTACCTCAATTCCAAGGAAGAAGTACTTTAGTTTGGCTAAATCTTTTATGTCGAATGCTTTAGCCAATTCATTTTTGAATCATTCCACAGCCGCTGTGCTACTGGACGCAAAAATAATATCATTAACGTAAATCCCGATGATTAGGAAATATGGACAGGATTTGTAGTTATTCATTTAATTTCTGATCCATATTCTGCCGCTCTGTCTGTACATTGTTTTCTCAACTTTGTCTTCTAATGAATTGGTGTAAAATTGATCATAATATTCCGGTACCTTTATATAAATATATAGTATCGCTTAATTGTCCGTTAAGATAAGCAGTTGCAATACACAAATTGAGATTAAGCTTTGCGGCGATTGCTATAATAATCCTTATAAATTTTTGCTTAGCTACCGGTGAATATGTTTGATTGAAGTCAATGCCAGGAATTTGCAAACAACCTTTTACAACCAGCCTAACATTCCATTTAATCAGTTTACCTTCTTCATTAAATTTAGTCCCAATTATCCATCTACATCCAATAACTTTTGCATTTTTCGATTTTTCGGCAATTTCCCAAGTTGAGTTTTTCTTATGAGTTGCAATGTCTTCCTGTATTGTATAGCTTTAGGTACCTGTTTTCTTTTGTTCACGTGTTTCATCACATTTCTTGGAGCATTTCCACTTGCTAGAACGAGAACGTAGAACGATTCGTTATCTGAAGAATTAACATTTTTTTCTGGTTTGTGAAATTCAGTAAATTCAGCTCCGTCACTTTGACTTTCATTATATTTGTTTTCTCCTCTTCCGTTCGTGTTTTGGTTTTCATTGTTTACTTTTGCTTTCCTTTCTATGTCTTCATAAATATAATTCTTCTTGCTACATCCTTTTGTAAGCCATAGGCTAATGTACCAAATATTATAAAGTGACTGATTACTGGGTTTTTATTTTTCCAAAATTTTTATGTGGTTTCACCACTTATACTAGTTGATGTTGTTCGATTTTTAATGTAATTGCCTGCTTTAGCCCATAAATTTTTAGGTAGCTTAGGTAATAAAATACGTCTTGCCATTTCTATCAGGATTCTATTATTCCGCTATGCACTTTGTTGCGGAGTACAACTGGTGATGTAAGCTTGAATGTATGAGGAATTCTGAATCCTTTGTTTACAAAGTATACCTCACACCATCATTAATAAAACATTAATAAAAGTTATAAAATAACGTGCGATACCACCGGATGTTGTTCGAATTGGGCCAGATACTCTCGTATGTTGCAATGTATCAGTTCTAGAGTTTTACCATTTCTTCTTTTATTTAATTTCGGAAAGGGCTTTAAGGTTTACTTACCTTGTATGCACACGGAACAATACAGTTAGAATTTTTGTAAATTTGTACCTTCTACAATTAAAATAAATTATTATATATCGTAACTCTTAAGGTCTGGTAGTATATGTGGTCATAACGTTAATACCACAAAGTGCTATGATTATTTTCTGTTATTTTACTAAAAGACAAAAGATTTGTACGCAAGCTTGGAACATATAACACCTCTCTTAGATTAATTTTGCTACCATTTGATAGTAGTAGTAATAATTTATATCGTCTTTACCTTTAATTCGGCATTTTTTTCGTTTGCTAATTTAATTTCCGCATTTAATTTTTTGAATTTATTGTTTTTTTTTTAAGACTGTTAACCATATGTGAGGTCACACCACTGTTAAAGATCCAAGTTATCGTTATCACTGAAAATTACGAAAGTCGATTCTTACATCAATGAGGTTATTTCAAAATTTTGCGTCTTACTTCCACAGTCTGTCGCTATATGCCCATATATTGCTCATTTATAACAAGTAACTTAATGCCTCACAGTTTTATTTTTTCCACGATTGTTACTATTTCTATCATTTACCTTATATTTGTTTTCTCTTTTCTAATCATTAGCCAATAGCAGGGCACCTGAAGATTATTTCTGTATTGCTCCCTGACAAGAATAGAACTCCTCGATGATTCTAACTTTTAATGATGTGGACTTCGGAAGGTCATCTCTTGCTTCTATTGCAATCTTGCTCCAGCTTTCGTGTGAAGTTTTACAGTCTTTAACTTCCTTTAAAAACGGAGGAGAAATGGCATGGAGAATGATGTCCACTTGTTATCCAGTTTCTCCCATTCAGCTACTTTCTCCTCATCCGTTGGTTTTTTATTTTTACCGCTCAAATATTCCTAATACTCACCTTTTATTAACAAGGACTGCATTTGTATTTTCCATGTATCAAAATTTTGATTCGTTAGCTGATCCACTCGAACTAAGTTTTGGTCTGACATTTTTATATGTAGTCTTTAGTGAAATTTTAAAGAAATCACTAAGATCTTAAACGATTTACTCGAAAAAATTTCCTGAAAAACCTGTCAGCGGAACTCGTAGAAAGTTATAAAATTAAGAAAGCAGAATTTCCCGCATTACCATGTTCTCTGAGATGTCGACTCTCAGATAACCCCGATCCTTCGACTGCTGAAACTGAACCAAGTGCTTCCAAAAGCCGTTGTCACCGTTATGTCCTATCTAAGGACAAGAAAACCAAAACCAAGTGTGGTAAATTCAACAAATTTATATGCAATGAGCACTATACCAAAGCCTGCAATTCATGTGCCTGTTAATTAGTACATACTTTTCAAACTGAGTAAGAACTTTATGACCGTTCCCTAGAACTTTTATGTTTTTGATGATATGATGTACTTTAAGTTTCTAATAATAATTATAAGCATTTGTCTTTATTATACATATTTGTGTCATTTTTGCCAATCAAATATGGGATATCTGTGGACCCCATGCGACTAATTGTGTAATTATTTCGATGGAACTAGCTAAATCTTAAGAGGTTAGTGCGAAGGAAGTCATAAATCCATACTATTTGCAATGCTTATTATTTGGAGTGAACATCAAAACCACAAAAACGATTTTTATTTTTTTATGACTATGACAACAGGATTTACGATAAAAAATAAAAATTAAATAAAATATACGAACATTCCGTCTGATCGGAGACCAGTTCCTCGAAGTAGCTTTACCTTTACCTTCAGTGTGTACTTACTAACCGCGACTAAATGGTGTATGATAAAAACGCTCATCCTCAACACTTTCAATCGAGTAAGGTCTCTACTACTTTATCTTTATGTTAAACATCAATTCATCAACCAAACCTCAAAATTCTTACGCAATCTGAATGAATGATCGTCTTGGAGATTAAGGACTCTCAATATCGAAGGCTCAAGTTCTCGGATTTAGATTGGAACAATAGAATTTGCTGGTTGAACGAGGGTCTCATATTTTCGTAACAAACAGGAAGATTTCATGAGTTACTTCACCAAAGAAGGCGATTTGGTGTTTTGTAATAATGCGAAAGGACTTTTGGAAAAACTGGTTTTCCTTAAAGAATCAGAGGAATGCCGACTTTTTATTGATTCGTGCGAATGGGACAGTCGTCCAAAAGATAAATATTATATTTTGTAATAATAATATTATTATTGTAAAAAACTGGCCACAAAAATAGAATTTCATATCTGGAGTCAAAAATTTAAATGAAGAAACTTTAGTTCAAAGTGAAAAAATTGTTCTACCACCACACCATATCAAACTAGGACTTATGAAAAATTTTGTAAAAATAATTACAAAGAATGTTGAAGACCTTCAGTCACCTTCAGTCATCTTAAAACAAAATTCCTCGGAATCAGCGACGCAAAATTAAAAAGGGGATATTTGTAGGCCCACAAATACTACCAATCATGAAGGACTCAAATTTTGAAATTATTTTAATAAAAAAGAGCATGAAACACTTTTAAAGAAGTTCGTCATAATTTTCTCGAAAAAAATGAAAGCTACTAGGAAATCTCTTCTTCTTATTAAGCTCTAAATCTAAAATGCAACATGTATCTTAAAATACATTTTTTTAACTCTCACCTAGATTTCTTTCCCGTAAATTTGGGTGCAGTATTAGATGAACATGTTGAAAGGTTTCATCAAGACATATTGCATATAGAGGAGCGATACGACGAGAAATGGTCAGAAGCAATGCTTGCAGATTTTTGTTGGTCGATTCGCACCGAAACTCCAATAGAAAGCATGAAAAGGAAGAAAACTACAAACTGAAATGCTAACAAGAACAAAAATTTAGATTGTTTTAATGATTTTTAATTTTATGGATTAAACTATATGTTGTTATTAATTTTTTATTAGAATTTGAGGCAAAAAATACGTTTTATGTAAAACATCCATTGCATAAAAAGTATATGTAAAAGATATTTTTTATTTTAATTTACCAATGTAATTTAATTTTATGTATTATGTTCCTTTTTAGGTTTTATTCTCCTCGTTGTACCGGCAACAAAACTTGAACTTTTTTAACCATAAAAGTATGTAGATGAAACTGGTAAAAGTTGTTAAATTTAATAATACGCATACGTGTCTGCACTAGATGCCTGGTCCCCACACCTCTCCTTCTACGGCATTGTTATGCATAATCACGTTTTGTGTGAGCACCTCGCTTTTCCCAGACTTCCGTGACGTATTAAATAAATAACACCTTAGACAAAGTGGGCAGCTGACTATGAGCCCCACCGACTAGAAAATTTACAGGGCATCTATTTATGATCTGCAGAACCCGGTCGAGCATGCTGGATTAGAATAAAGCATAAAACGCAGAAGATTATTTGGGTCCTGATCAGGATTGCCTGATTTAGAACTAATCTATGCATATCATAGCTATTATATAATTTCACAAATATTTTTTAAAGTTAAATTTAATCTATGACACGGACGGGCAAGATGGAGAAGGCGGACAAAACGAACAATTGCCCTTGATCGATCCTCAGACGATAGAAAGCAGATATTACAAGCGTGCGTTTAGTGTTTTGTTTACAAATATTTAATTTTTATTTTTAAAATGAACGTATCCGTCTTGCCCGTCGGTCATTTTTTTCTTTTCAACGTAATGCCTGCAACACAATGTTTTGCATTATTTAACACATAAGAGGTTAGGAAAAAACTCTCAGGCTTTTCTATTTGATTTTTTCTTTTGTATTCGAAACAGAATGCTAAAATTAACAAGTTACGAGTAGTGAAAAAAAACCAAATCAAAATAAAACCCTCTATAGACAAATCACGGTTAATTTAGTGGTTTAGTTAAAAAATAATAATAAAATAAGTATAAAATTTAGTTAAATATGTTTTTCTTTCAAAAACTCACTTTTCGCATGAAAGGCGTGTTTCTTTTTTACTTCAGAACAGAAGGTGAGTTGTCAGAAAAAGCTTCTTTATTTTCTGTTTCTTTATTAACTCAGATTGTTCAAAACTTCAAAGTTGTGTTTCTTTTTCAGTTCAAAGTATGCTTAGAGCGTATCTGTGAACTCAGATAAATTTGACTGAGCATTTGCGGTAAGAAACCGAACACAGATAATTTAACGTTTCGTACCTTTTAGATCTTTTTAATTTGATTAAAATGTCGCAGTTATTGGATAAAATTCTCCAAATATTAGTGATGCTCGTACCAAATCTATCTTTAATTGATCTGAGACATATGTATAAGTTTTTGCAGATGTACAAAATATAAATTGCATGATTATACACCGATGTTTCAATACATCAGAATGCGAAATATTTGTTTAGAAATTTTATCCAAAAACCTTGAAATGACTTCTTCAACATAGTTCTCTTACTTAATTATTTATTTCATAATCTTCATCATCACTTCCATCAAAGAATAAATTGAAGGCTTCTCTCACGATTAATAAATTGCATGAGCGCATGAGTGTGTTCTGGAAATTCAACATGCTGGCAAACGATTTATAGTAATAAGCTCGAAAAAAGTATATATGATTTGTGACTTTCCTTAAAAACCGAAAAATAATTTATATAACGAGAAATCATGCATCAAAAAGATATCTGAAAACAGCTAATTTTTGAATTTTGAAGACGGATTTCCCCTCCAAAGACTGAATTTCAGTAGAGTTTAAAAA
This sequence comes from Philonicus albiceps, assembly GCA_963969385.1. Classification (NCBI taxonomy): domain Eukaryota; kingdom Metazoa; phylum Arthropoda; class Insecta; order Diptera; family Asilidae; genus Philonicus; species Philonicus albiceps. The sequence goes on along the minus strand of OZ017773.1, from coordinate 21,839,757 downwards.
CAGGTTTTTAAATTTTTCACTAAGAGTTACTTTTCCGCCAAATTTCATTAAAATCAGAGATTTCCGTTTGAGAATGTTCTCTTGTTAGTACAAGGTGGCCCATTTAAAAATTGGAATTTCTCTTTGTTATAAAAAAAAAACGGCTCAATATTTTTCAATGGTTGAACATTTATTTAAAAGGTTGTTTTATGTCATTTATTTATGAAAAACAATTTCGGTCAAATAATCACGACGGCTGACTTGGCAGTAGCCCATTTGGTCCACCTAATTTTTGAGTACATTTTCGATTGTTTCGGGCTTTTTGTCAGCAAGAGCAGCTTAAATCTCGTACTTGAAGTCTTGAATTGTTTCTGGTTTGTTGGCGTAACTTTTATCTTTCACCGCTCCTCAAAGATAATAGTCCAACGGCGTCAAATCGCAGCTTCTTGCCGGCCAAATCACATCACCATTTTTACTGATTATGCGATTTCCACAGGTAGAGCGCAAAAGGTCGATTGTGGCGTTCGCTGTATAGCACGTAGCGCCGTCCTGTTGAAACCATCGTCTAAGTCTTCGGCTTCAATTGACCTAAAAAATCAATCGGCCAACATTGCGCGGTAGCGCTCGCCATTGACGGTTAATTTTCGAAGAAAAATGTACCGATGATGCCGCCGGACCAAAATCCGCACCAAACAATCACTCGTTGTGAGTGCATTAGCTTTTCCACGATGACGTGCGGGTTTTCTGTGCCTCAGATGCGACAGTTTTGCTTATTAACATAACCACCGAGGACGGTTCGGATGGTCAACCGGCTTTAGCTGCTGTACCAATTGAAATTTATATATGTAGCTTCATGGCAAGGTCTTTACGCAAAATTCGCATCAAAAAAGTGCGTGCAATGTCCAATTGTTGAGAACGATGACGAGTTGATGATGATGGTTGCTCATGCACACTTTGAGCAATAGCAGAAATGTGTAAACTTCAAATTACCGGTAGTTCAAATTTCAAATACTAGATCACCCTTTATTTTTAAGAGTCTTATATCCTATTTTGGTCAATACTCGGACCTAACTAAAAAAAACTTTCATGGTGTTAAGATTAGGTGATTACCATATACTCTGGACTAACTTCTTCCTGAGAAGATGAATATTAAGTGGCATACCTTACAAACCCCGTAACGCCTGATATATTGTATAGATTTTCTGAGGTTAATTCTAGTCGTGAATGACATCATAGCTTAAGGCTTACCCATTTTACATCTTCCCGACGGGGTTAAAAATCATAAAATATGTTATCTAATTGACTGGGAATTTTTCCACATTAATTTAATCTAAAAATTATTACAGTCGCATTTCCGTTAAGCCCCCGAAATTCTATCAGCCCCGTATAGCCAGACAAAGGCCAGAATCTTCTTTGTCCATATCCTTGGCTGATTTATTGGACAAATTACCATTATAAAAGGTTTCGCTGCAGCTGGGAAAAGTTCACCGGGATTTTTCGTGAAGCCAAGAAAAGTAACTTTAAGAAAGCGTTCATTTATATGCGGGTCGGAAGGATACCGTCAATTCTGTAAAATCGTAAGACCGTTCGGCGACAGTGCTATTGGATGTGCAGCACAATCCCATGCTTCGAGCGTAGTTCCAGTGTCTCAAGGATTCCCAACTTCAAGGAGATAAACACGCTCATGCCACCTTGGCACCATCCCGCCTCCGCCCTTAATTTCATTTCCTGATTATCTTCACTCGCATCAGTTCAAAGTCAGCTGAAAGTTTCCTTTTCTCATTGGCAACTTTTCCGCTCCGATGAAATCAGATATTTGTAGGTCGTAAGGGGAGTGTGAGGGTGCTCTTTACTTCTCAAGAGCAGAAGTTTTCCTGCTCAGCGTCCTTCAGACGTTGGCTCCTAAAACTAGGTTGCATTTAGGGCGAGGGCGGAGAAGAGGCTGCATCCCGACGATACGTTTTGGGGTGCGGAAGATATTAAGCACCTCTTGTAGCCCGCCTGTTGAAATTTTGATCGTCAGAATTTTGCTGGGGCAAAAGTTGGTTTAAAAGCAGAATTGGATGGGGTGCCTTCAACACAACAGCGGAAAACTTTTTGCTGTTAAGATAAACAGGGGACGAAGGAGAGTTAAAATAAATAAAGCGGGAAAGCGGAAGAGCTAGCAACTTATGTAAAATTAATGAAAATTATAACACCTGCAAGCAACTTTCCGGGAGGCTTTATTTGAATCTAAACTTTCTTCTGGTAGGGACACAACTGAGAGTTTCGCTGTTTTTTTTTTTATTAAGACGTAATCACTGTTTAACGAGTTTGCAGAGATTCTAGAAATTTTAATGACTAGATAAAATCTTCACTTTGTCGATCTGTTTACTTTCTAAGTAGGCACCAAGCATAATTGGAATTTCGGACACTTAAACGGCAGGCTTATTTTATAACAGACTACAAAAAGGGGCGTCAAGGAACGGGCAAGAATAGCAATTTTATCTGTTTAACCCATATGATTTTTTTCCAAAAAAAGAGCCTAATTTTAGTAATTTTGTAATAAATACCAATAAAAGTTGAAAATGTTGTTAGATATAGATTAGATTAGTTAGATTAGTTCACAAAAAAGAAGTTTTTAATAATTTTTCAATTTAATAAATGCAAAAGTACATCTTGTGCAAACTATCCCGTATACGAATTACCTCTTAGGGATGTTGGGCGATACTTTCAATTTATAATTGAGGAAAATAACAGAGAATAAGAACTAGATGTCCATATAGCTTTTCGCACCTAAGAACAACATTTTCCTTAATGAAGGGGGATACCCTACATATATATTATATATATGGCAAGATATATATTTTTTATATGGTAAGATAACATAGATAACAAGGTGCAGAAACAAAAGTGCACAATTTTTAACAGATTATTTGTGAATGCAGCAAAAATTACAATGATGAAAATAACAAAATGATTTAACCGCCATATACGAGTATATGCGGCATAAACCAGCAAGTAAAGTACTATGCCACTTATATGATAACATTAAACCTGATAACTAAAACAGCCGTATTTATGGCGGCATTGGTCCGTTTAAGGGTTAAAATTACAGACTTCCGCACCGGTAGTTCTAGTGTTAACCTTGATATGCCTTTGCAATACTTGTCTTCCTCTGCAAGTTGGTCGCGACGTTTTTTGCGTGTAAATGCATTCTAGTGTAAGTTAGTTTAAACGTACAAATATACTCGACGCAAAGGATCGTGCACCTGGCTCCTGCTCAATGAATTCTTGCTTTGGTAATCTATTGCCCATAACTTTTAAACTTTAACATAACATATTCAAGGAAGATTTCTCTAGCGATTTATAAAATTAAACATTTTTAGAAAATTGTATACAGGGTATTGTGCTAAACATTTTTAGAAAATTGTGGGCCATTATCCTGTTGCAATATAAATTCATTTCCAATTGGTCTCCTTCCTGAAATAATGCAAATTCTTTCAAGATATTCAGATAGATATCACCGTATACTTTACCACTTAGGAATAGTAATTTTCCTACTCCATTTGCGCATAGGCATTTTTAAACGTGCCTTAAATATTGGACTAGTGTACTTGTAAGAACCTGACTAATTTTTCCCCATACGTGAGACAATTTCAATCGAACTACGGATGTATTAATCCAAAGTACTGAATTCCAAAACTCTTGTAGTTTTATAGCATAATTTCGATAAAATTACATTATTTTTTTTATATTCAGCTTGCTCACGAATGGAATTTTACTCGCAACATGTCCATGTTTACCATCTTCATATGGTTTGCGTTAATGGAACTTCACAGCCTTCATTTTGAAGTTGCATTTTACGAGCATTTCATATTATCTTAATCCTCTTTTGGAGGATGTTTCTTGTCCTACGCTCCCACATTTATTGGATTTATACGCGAAAGTTTATATCACTTTTCTAATTTCCGTGTAAGATTTTTTTAAAATTCTTGAGCAATATTCCTGTTGAAATCGCCATTTTTAATCAGAACACAAAATTTTATAAAATTAAAATTATTCTAGATTAATCTCTTTTAATAGGAGTTATTATGTATAACTAGATCACTCTAAAAGTCTAGCTAAAATTCTTGGAAATAATTATGTCTACAGAATTGTTTTTAAGAAGTGGTATGACATTTTTATTTCCACAAAAATTATATTAAAACGCATTTGGAAATTGAATGTTCTATGAAAACTTATTTTTGTGACATACTCTACCATCTAGACCTGGAGTTTCATGAATTGTTTGAGAATGAATCAAACTAGCGGAATATTTAAAATGTTGCGTGGAATAATACACTTCTTTTACTTTCTTTTCTTTGTATTTGATATCAGATCCCATAATATGCGGTAAAGCTTCTTTAGTTCTAGAATGATTTGAATTTATTTTTAAATGAATGATTTCAGAGCCCTTTGCTACCTTCCTAGTCGCAAACCAGTACATATTGCGAACACGGATCTCATGAGAAAAACGAAAGGGCCGAAGGAGCAGTGAGCACAATTGAGAGTTGTGTAGAAATTAACTGCGCGGGGCGGGCGTTTCGAATTTATTGGTGAGGTGGGTAGGTGGTATGGTTGCTTGCATAAATGAAACTTCTGATTATATGTGACACACAAAATTACTTAATTAAAGTAAGTCCAGTCCGTTTGTTAGAAAGAGTTTGGACTGAATTGTTAACAGCGTCTAGCCTTTAAAATCTCCTAAATTAGATGGCATTATACTGACCGCGCTTCAGAGAGCCTTTGGATTGCTAACTCCGTGACTGGTGTGCATCTTAGAGACTTGTGTGCTTTTAACGGACATCCCGACATTCTGATTATAGGTGAAAGTTGTTTATATCTCCAAAGAGGGACAAACCTCCTACAGTAAGTCTAAGGACTTCTGACCGATTAGTCTGTCATTGTTCCTTCTCAAAACATTAGAAAGAATGATCGATATCTACATATATCAGAGAGAGTGTGAACCCGTCGAGGCTATCAGCCTCCCAGCATACGTACACCAAGGGTATATCTATTGAGACAGTGCTACATACCCTTGATGGTCAGAAAGATCCTTACACTATAAGGAATACATACTCGCGACATTCTCAGACATTGAGAGCGCCTTTAACAATATTAAACCGGCATCATTCACAGCTTCCATGCGGGAGTGACTGTAATGATAAACAAGATACTTCGGATCAGGATCAAGTCTTGGGGCATCTTTCATCAGGAAATACGCGGGTAAGGGGATACTCCAAGGTGGATTTCTGTCACTGCTCCTCTGGACCCTGACCCTAAACAACCCTCGAGAGATCGGTCCAGTTACCACTGCACTGTGTCTTTCAGGCAAAGCTTGTGGCTATATCGGAGGCAATCAGCTAATTAATCAAAGCCTCAGCACCCCAGTATTTCAACCCTTACGGATAGCCAAGCCGCAATAAAATCACTTACTATCATCTATACCACCTCTAGGGTGGTCACTGACTGTCGGTCCCAGCTAAACTAGCTGGCTGATGATGAGGTTGACATAAATCTCATTTGGATGCCTGGGAACAGTGATGTCCACGGTAATGATACGGCACATGAACTCGCTACACACGGAACTGATTTACCGGAATCAGATATTTTGTCACACACAGCCTTTAACCTCTTGTAAGTTGGAGATTAAGAAATGGTACGAAAAGATCGGATAGAAATGCGAGAACACGTGCATCTGGCCAACTTTTCACCGTAACAGGTCGGCCGAGCTTATTTCACTTGTAGAGGAAGCCATCAGTGAAGCAGTAGCGATAATACCCAGATGCTACCTAATAGAGGCAAGCGTGCTGAAAGGCTCCGCGTACCATCTAATGACTTCTATAGAAGTTGTCTTAATGAAGAGAAGGAAGAGAGTCTTAAGCACCTCATCTATCATTGCCCAGCCCTTGCAGTTCAGTTCGCAGGAGTCGTCACTTAGGCACTCCTTTCTTTGATGAACAGCGTAAGCTGGGCATCCGTGACTTAGGCCTGTTCATCAGAGACACTAAGTGGTTTTCCGGTTAGAGACTGGATCGCCCCGTATGGTACCACAATGGGCCTAAGCTGTGGCGTAAGTGTGCTTTATGGGCAACAACCAAAACCTAACCTAACCAAGAATACTTGCAGAAATCGCTAAACATTTTTCTAAAAAACGGTTGGATGACATCAGAACTTTTGTTGATCCATATTTCCAGCCTTGGCAAATCGGAAAACCTGTCGTAATATCCCTAGATAATCATGGTTCACATCTTCGAGTTTCGCTCCGAGAGGCAAATAATTTTGATAGCCCTACTTCCAAATGCTATGCATTTACATAATCCTGTGATTTTGTTGTTTTCATAACTTCAAAAATTAGAATGGAATCAGGAGCTCATATTAAAAGCATCAACACCTCTATGCTGTTAAGATCTCCTAGTAGAAATATAGAGAGAAGAAATCTTAGTAAAAATAAGAACAGCAGCAACCTGCCGATTTAAGAAGAAGAGAGTTACTTATTGAAGATAATTGTGGCTGAGAGCCAAATGTGAAGCCACTTAAGCTGGATCACAAGGTCGTTTAGTAAAAGATGGAGACCAAAGTGTCCCTATTGAAAATGACTAGCAGCTTACAATTGGAGCAGAAGCAGCACCACAGTAGAATGAAGACGCCTTTAGAAGTCGAAGTGATATGGATCTTCCGGAATGATGATACTATTTTGGTACCATCATCATTTACACGAGCGCTATTTTAGCCTCGTAGAAAAGAGCAAGAAGGTATGAAAAAGAAAAAATTTGTGAAAAAGTTCCAAGTGAAAGAAAGACAAGTAAAAGAAGTCAAGAACACGCGTGAAGAAGAACCTCGAAAACTTAAAGAAGCCAAAAGAAAATTTTTTGCTTTAAAGCAAAATGAAGGAGATATTGAGTCCGCAGTAGAATCATTGCCTTCTTTGCGATTTTCTTCTGAAAGAAGTAATTTCGCCGAATCTCCTTCAGAATCCCAACCCTCCGGCGATTTACCGGCAGCTTTAAGACAAGTAGGCGAATACGTTGCAGTTCAGTACAAGTCTGAGTTCTGGACTTTGTTGCAAAGGTTCTTCTAAATGGTGCTTATAAGAAAGCTACGTATAACAGAAATCGGATACCTATGGAAATGGCCTGAGCGAGATAACATTTTGCTTTCGGTTGGGTTGATATTCTGGGGCAGCTAGCCTCCCCTCAACAGTTCAATTCTCAAACTAGAAAATTTATAAGCATACTTTTAATTACAGTTAGTTTTTTATATTGATTCCAAGAATATATACTTAACACAAAATAATAATAAATGACACACTTCTCTTATTTAAAAACAGAGAAACTTCTTCATGTATTCTTTAACTCAATTCAGTATCATCCTTAGTTTCCGTTATAATTTTCGGTGTCTGCCTTTGGTGCCAAGGTCGAATTTTATAAAATTCTATACATTTTCTCAGAAGAGATCACATTTATTAAAGTGCCCTTACAGACTATACAAGGAATGCATGGAGCATAAAAATCGATCTAATAGATTAATAGATAGATAGATTAAATCATATACATATATTGCCTGTTTTAAATTTAACTCGAAAAATAATATTTTGTAAATAGCATCCAATAATCCGAATTATCAAATTTTAGTAGGATTCATCATGAAGTACACATAAATCTTAAATTCACTTGCAAAAACTAAAAGTTACAATTTCGACATAAAGAGTGCCTTTTAGCACGTTAAGCCTGGCTCTGATTTTACTGTCCTTTCCGTTCAGCCGATACTTGACAATACATGTAAACCTAAGCCATAACTTTACTTAGAATGTTCTAATAAATTTCATTGAAGTTACTACATTTATTTTTTAACCGAAAATTCACCGTCGGTCTGTAGGGACCAAACCCCACTCAACGTGTTAAAGTGAATGTGAACATGAAAATATAAAATTCGAATAATCGTCGTAGGCGGCCGAACTCTCGTTCATTCGCACTTACGGAAGATACTGTTGTTATCAATTCTTCGGATACCCCCTCCCAGCTAGCTGACTCTGTACACCCATTTGATTTAGAACCTCATGCTGATACAACTCCTCAAAAAGAAATTAACCCTTCTCTTATAAGAAACGTCGTAGAACCACTAAAGGTTGTCCCCAAGCGACGATCTCTATTTATCTCTTGTCTTGACTCTGAAATGAACTCTAAAGAAATCCTCTCCTCTCATACATAAAGTCTCGAGATATTTGTTCACAAAATGTAACTTGTCGGAAAATTAACAAAGCTTCAAGTATAACTGCAGCTTTTATTTTACATGTGCCTGAGAAATTGGCTCCTACTTTGCTGAATGCTTCTTTTTTGCACTCAGGTGGTTTAATATAAAAAATTTTCGTGCACCCGTCTCCAAGGGTTATATCAAGCAGTCCGTCTAATCCGATTGTCTCAAAATACTAAGAAAAAATGCCCAAACAATTTTTTTTTATCAAATGCAAGGGGTATCAGGACTAAGACTAGAACTCTTTATCAGTCGACCAACCTAGCAATTTCGACGTTATCGCGTTAACTAACACATGATTACATGGTTTTCGTGATAAAGAAAGCAACATAAGTCAGAAATTCGTTATTTATTATAGTTTGTTATAATATTCTTCCCGATCGACTTCACGTCTTTGACGGGAATGCGCAAAGTATTTATAATACTTTAATATTTAATATCCACAAGACGATCCCCTTTTGTTAAGTAATTTTAATTTACCCACTTCAATGGGTAGCCAATTCCGATGACAATGGCTGCCATGCCTTTAATAGACTACGCCCTAAAGAAGCTTTATTTTTGGGATTGATTTTACCTTCGGCCTTAGTCAGATAAGTACCATAAAGTGATATGAGCAGCCTGATATTATTTTTTCGTCTGACCTAAACAACACAATTGTTGATCACAGTCGAAGTTTTCTTTCTACTAAAGGCAAATATCACACGCCTATCCAAATCGATTATTTTTGTTTTATTCTTGTTAACGTGTACGATTACGCTTACAACTTCAAGAAAGCGGATATGGACAAACGTTCCAAAATATTGTCCTCGACTGATTTTACCACATTTTTATCCGACGATAAAAAAATCGATCGAAAAATTAAATGTTAAGTTTTATAATGAATTTATTTATTTATTTATTTCGCCTAATACAAGCTACATAGATAAATAACAACAGGCAATAACAAAAAAAAATAAATTAACTAAATTAAATTAACCTACTATGATTAGACCACGGGGCATGAAGACTGAATGTGGTTTACTGGAGGATTGGGTTCGGCAAGTATAGAGCAAGCTTAAGGGAGGTTTTGATAAGATGGAAATCGAATATGCTGCGAAGGATCTCAGGGCAATCGATGGAACCCGCTAGGACTTGGTGAACGAAAGCAATATCGGCGTGAGTGTGGATTGCGAAGGTGACCAGACCTGACAGACGTACTTAAAAAGTGGTCTGACAAATAAGATGAAGAGTAGTGACATAAGGGTTAGAGAATTCCTTGGACCAACCTTTAACGAAAACTAAAGCAGAATTAGCCTTGCTAATTGAATGATCTATGTGGAAACGGAAGTTGAGTTCACTATCGCATTAAACACCAAGATCGCGAAAGGAAGTGACAGAAGGAATGAGTTCGCCAGAGAGGACATAGAATCTGTGAGTAGAGGAGGTGCGCTTAAGGGAAAAGATGATCGTTTGGCATTTAGAAATATTGAGGTCAAGAAAGTTATTCGTGCACCAGGTGTAAAAGTTGTTTAGGTCGTATTAAAGGAGAGACAAGTCAGATGCATTGGAGATTTGTTTGAAGATTTTCATATCATCGGTATAAAGTAGAATTTCAGAGTGATTAATTATGTTCTCAACTTGGGGGACACCGGAATGGGATGTGAAGGGGTCGGAAATCGAGGAGTTAAAAGCGTCTTTGGAATAGCGGTTATCGAGGTAGAAAGAAATCCACGAAATGAATCGGAGAGGAAAGCCTAGTTAGTTAAGGTTTAGAATGATAATTTTGTGAGAGATTTTAGCGAAGGCTTTGCTAAAGTCGGCGGCTACAACGTCAACTTCTGCACTGTTTTCCATAGCAAGAAGGGTGCGTGACCCAAGGGTTATTATGTTGGTGGTGGTAGATATGCCTTTGAGGAATAAGGGATAAAATGGATTTTCAACGTGTCGTTCCATTGGACGGCACATGGAGTTATAGATAAAGCTTTTGAAAAACTTCGGAATTCAAAATAATTTGGCAATAGGACGGTAATTTAAAATATCGCGTTTATAACCTTTGTTGTGAATAGGAATGATGTTCGAATTTTTCCAAGGATTGGGAAAAATCCCCTCAGAAAGAGAAAGTTAGAAAAGGTAGGTGAGGGGCTGAAGTATATGCGCGACACATTTCTATAGAACAATGGTGGGTATACCCTCGGTGGTGAGTTCGAAATCATCGACAAGAGCACTAACTTTAGCGGCGACTGAAGAGAAGTCGATGTCGATAGAAGTTAGGGAGGTTTGCATGTATGTAGTATATGGCGAGAGAACACTTGGTTCCGAAGAACGGATAAGTTACTACACTTTCGCGAGAAAGTCATTAATATTTTTGGCCTATATAAAGTGAAAGTCCCTATGGTGATTGTAGTTTTAATTTTATAGAACTAAAACGTCCCTAGAATAAAAAGAATCCAGTTTTATTTAATTTATCTGGAGATTTCTTTTCGCCGCCATACGATTTTTAAAATATGTCGCGAAATGTCATGTTATGTAATGTTAGATAAAGCAGCAAAGAATTACTGCTTCCCATGCCATACGAAAGAGAGCAGAAGAGACAGCCATATATTCTCATCTATAGCATTTACAGTGTAGAGAATAATGTGCACCGTTTCTTTACCACGCACTTTTAAAGGTGCTGCGTGCCTATACATGCATGGTGTTAGTGCCGTCTCCCCACAATGCACAGGCATAAGAAAATCCTGAATCAGAGAAAGGGAACAGGCAGGTAGCACACTCAGAGCATGTATACGGATGCGGGCTGCCTACATTTTTTCCCTACACATTTTTGAGGCGCTGTAAAATACATATTATGAACGTGTGTATTGTTCTGGGTGGCGAAACGTGATTTCAATTATCGTTCCGCCTCCCCCTAAATTTTTGTCTTTCTCGCACACATGAGCTTTTATTACTATCTACTTTTATCAAAATCTACAAGGCCGTTGGGCTAACGGGACCAAGGTCGAAAAAAGATAAAGAAAAATGTCACGAATGTCACATCTTGCATTAGATGATCTTTGTAGTCATTTGGTTCTGTTATTAAATATATTCATATTCTGCAGGAAAAAAGAATTGCTTTTTAAAGAGCTTGTCACTTTTGCAGGCCGGATCTAAGGATTTCTCAATTATTTCCTAATGCATTTGCCTACTTAAGAAAAATCGGAGGTCGTTGCGGGTAAATTTTAGAAATAAAGCGAATAAACGGAACTATGATAAAGTTTTAATTTCTGCACGTATGTTTTTGACCGTTTTAATTTAATCCTTTTTCAATAACAATAACGGTATTGTTGGTATTTTTAAGTTCTGAAGATAGATTCAGTTGACGTTTTACAAAATTTCCCTTCTCATTTTTTAATAAACTGGATAACCACTGACAGATAGAAATTAGTGAAAAATTCATTTTGCATCTAGTCTCTTAAAAGGAATGCAAACATCTAATTACCCAAATTTAAGATATATCTGAATTTTACACAATTTTTTAGGTTTAATTTGAAAAATAGTAAATGACACAAAGAAGCCTAGGAGGCGTAATGTGTTGAATTATTTCGGATTTATTTCCTATTATCTCCTTTAATTATAACTAAACTTAATTGAGAACTATAACTAAAACCCAAATGTGCTCTAATTACCAATTTGACTTTTTGAAACTCTACCTTAGCGATCTAAACAACATTTCAAAAAGTGAGTTTTAAATTACTACAAAAATTAATTAAAAATAAAAATGCGTGTACAAAATGTTATACCGTGCAGACCTGCACGCATTTATATTGACCAAATCCATTTGGATAACCAAATGACTGTGTTAAGTATAAATTCCATTGATCCGATTAGTGTTTTAAAATCCTGTAAAATAAGAAAAACTATGTTAGCCCTGCATATCCAACGATCAAATAAGAAGCAAGTACACAAAATTCACTTGAAGATGGCACAGCATTCGCTTAGAAGGCAACACTTTATTGACCCTCAAGAAAACACGGTGCAAAAGTGAACTAATAAACGTCAAGAACGATTGGGTTTTGTTGTTTTACCCCTCCGCAATCAGCCGGTTGGACTTTGTCAAGAGAACTGATAGGGGCGTAAACGTCCCCATTCTAACGGCAATGAGGTCCTCATCTCTAGCAATGAGGACCTTAATGTGAAGAGAATCCTCGACGTTAAGCGAAGTTAGCCTAAGTGACGCTGCATCCTTATTCTGATCGAAAACATTCGCTGCCCGGTCGAATCTCGTCGGAGCCGATGGCCAGGATCCTCATTATTGAACCGTTCTATGGCGGAAGTCACAAGCAGTTGCTGGACACTATTTTGGAAGGTAAAAGTTATATTTGTGATTGAGTGTGGGGTTCAATGAGAAGACCCGACAAACTGGGTGCAGGGACAAGGTGGATTTAAGCGGAGAATTTTCCTATACCTGTAGCCCAGTACTGATCTTAACAAAAGTGTAAATGTAGTCAAAACTTTGGCCGTATCGTGCCGAAGATCGTCAATCGTACCGTGTGTATCACTGAGTACGATAAGTAGTTAAATAACGTAAATGCAATCGTACTTTTTTATAACGATGCCTATTAACCACTCATACTTGTTTACGAAAGTTTTAGTTCATTGGCTTTTGTCGTTAAGGGTGCTGAGGGAAGTAATTTATTTTGAATGGATTTGTAAGTATTGTAAGAATAGCGCAAAGAAGTACAATTTTTATTAAATTTTTGATTTGTAATGCATAACAAACTAGCGTAAGGCAATGGGAAGTTATAGAGCAATTCATGTAGGTACAGGTAGAATTCCCGAAAAGTACAAAAGAGTTCGTTGACAGAGAAATTAAATTCTTTGGGTCCTCCAGTAAAAATCTGCGGAATAAACAAATTTAAAATAGTTCAAATATTCATCTTTTAGTAGTGGCTCTTTTTCCGATGTAGTCTCAATACAGATTTGACATGATAAAATTGATATTTAATAAAAAGAATTAGCAAGTACTGCTAACACGATAAACGATTAATGAGACTTTGGAGAATGGGTGGTTTAGTTAATGAGCCTAACGAAAATAAAAGAATAGAATAAGACTACGTACTATTGCCAAAAATATATATGCAAGCTTAAAGATAAAAAGTATGGTTTTAAACCAAAAAATACACAATACAACAGAAAGTTCAAGGAAGAGAATCTCTTGAGGGGATCTAATATTTGTTACTTGTTAAGTTTTTCTTTTTTTTTTTTTTTGTCTTTTTCTTTCTATAAATTTTTGAGAATAATACAGATTAATTTCGATAATTTATATACAGTGGCGGGCAATAAAATAGGTGTGACATAAAAAATGCATAAAAGTAACTGAATGTGTTATATAAAAGCAAAAACTTTATATTTTACAATTTATTAACAATGTTTAACTAAAGCAAAACTATATTTAGGGCGGGGTTGCGGATTTACCATGTAATTTTTAATTTTGCCAGCCGGCCACTCGCGGCAGTTAGTAAATTCGCCTTTTTGATATCCGTTACTTTTCTATCTAATTTTCATGTATAAATTTCTGTCTCTTCTCTGATTTAGTATATTTCCCGTCGTTTTCCGGCTCAAACCCAAATTAAACATTAAATTCAGTGCTCTAGTAAAATTTCGAAACCGTAACGTCATATTAATTTAGTTTTCCACAATGACGTACATTTTTGACAAAAAGTCATGAAAAAAGTAATTTTACTGGTGAATGCGGAAATAATAATATTAAGGAACAATATAAATTTTAAACAATTAATGTAGATCCGAATTTTGCTTTATACCTAGTCGTGCCATAAATTCTGTCACAACTTTAAAGAAGCATAAAATCTAAACAATAAAAGATAATATGTTTATTCCAACGAAATTTATTTTAATAAGATATTGTTAATTAATTAATAAAAGCTTTACTCGAAATGACCTCCTTTAGCTTTTATACAAGCTTTTAAACGTTGTGGCCACTGGTCTATAGCGGCACGCACGGTATTCAACGACATTTCATTTGCTGCTTTCACCAACGATTTTTTCAGACTGTCCAAATTGCGGTGGGGAGTTCTACAGGCCTTGTTCTCTAACTCTGTCCATAATGCATAATCCAGCGGATTTAAATCTGGGCTCCCGGATGGCCAATCTTCTTGTGCAATAAAATCAGGAATGTTGTTGCGAAGCCACTCCTGTGTGCTTTTTGCTTTGTGAACAGGAGCAGAGTCTTATTGGAAGACCCAATATTGTCCACCGAAGAGAGTTTGCGATAAAGGTTTCACAACACCTTCCGCCGCACCGGTTTTGACACCTTTTTCGCACCCTGGGAACCGTTTTTTTAGCTTCTTCTGATGATGTTGCATAAACCTTATCATTTTGTTTATTGAAAACTTGCTCCACAGTAAAAATTTTTTCGTCGGTAAAGAGGATGTTCTCATGACCATTGGTTGCGTGCCAAAGCAAGAGACTCTTGCATCTTTCCAATCTTATTTCCTTTAACCGTGGAGTCAACATGTGGGCTGTTGACCGAGGATAAGCCTTCATATGAAGATCATCTCGAATGAGTCTACTCATCGATTTTGTGAAGATTTCCAACTCCCTCGACAAAATTTTTTGTTTGCGCAGTGGATGTCTGCGGATGCGCTCTCGGACAGTTTTGATGGCACTGACTGTTCTAACGGTACGTGGACGACCAGTCCTTGCTCTATCATCTATGCCTAAGGTTTCAATAAATCGTTCTATGGCTCGATAAATGAATCTTTATGTTATTTTTAACGGTTTCAACAAATTCAAAATTTAAGAAGCATTTTTTCCACACTTATGGAGTGCTATTACAGCGATACGATTTTCTTTTACTCCCCACTCCATGATTACGAGTCAAAGACTGTCACCAAACTGATCAGAATATTACGCCGTACAGTTCATTTGTTACAAAGTGCAACATAACAGTACAATTCCAGACTAATTTCTGAGAAAGAAATTGTGTGACAGAATTTATGGCAAGACTAGGTAATATGTTTTCATCTTCTCAACATTTTGAGATTTGCGAGATTTCGCGAAATCCACATGACAATCTTACAATCACATTACCAGATGGACACACTTTTTCTAAATTTAAAAATTCTAGGAAGATAGAACATGATATTAATTAATGAAGAACCGAAATTACAGCGGAAATTTCCGGAATTAGAATATGCCATCCGAATCACAGCAAAAAAAAGTTAATTGGATTGTATTTAAATAAATTTGTAATAATATATTTCAGTTTTATACCTATCCCTCGATCAACAGGGTATTTATAGAGTAGCTGATGGATGCAGGTAATATCAGCACAATCTCGATGTTTCCATAAGGGTTACAAGTCAATTAGTATTAGGCGGTTTTCGTAAGGGGGAAGATCTTGGCGAGGAAACCAGTGAAGATAGCGTAAAGCAAAGCGAAGGAACCTGCGTTGAACAGCTTTGATGTAGGTAGGTAAATTAAAGGGGACCAAACTTGACTGACGTATACGAGGAGAGGCTGAGGATGAGATGTTGGGAAATTTAACAACAAAGGGATTAAGGACTCCTTAGATCAATGCTTCATAAAGCCAAGTTCAGAGTTGGCTTTGGCAACTATATTGTCAATGTGATCACTGTCACAAATGACACCGAGATCACGTAGAGAAGAAACGCATGGGATGAGTTCGTCAAATAGAAGATAGATTGTAGGAGAAGAAGAGGGGCGTTTACGGGAAAATGTGATGGATTGGCATTTGGAGATATTAAATTCAAAAAAGTGTTTGTTGTCATCACATACAAAAGTTATCAAAATCGACCTGTAATCGAGAGACCGAGGCGGAGGATATTTGTTTGGAGATTCTCATATCCTCGGCGTAGACAGAAAGATCGGAGTATTTAATTATACATGCGACATCATTAATAGCCAAGATAAAGATCAACGGGCCTAAATGGCTACCATGCGGGACGTAGGAATATGCTATAAAGGAGTTAGATGTCGCCGAACGGAAGAGAACATTGTATTAGCGTTGTTCGAGATAAGACTTTATACAAGAGAGAAAGAGCTGATTAAAGCCAAGGGAACAAAGTTTAAGTAGAATTAATTAATAATTAATGTGAGACTTTATCAAATGCTTTGCTGAACGTCGACCTCATCACCGTTTTCCAAGGCACACAGCGTGCTGGAGGCGAGGTTGGTGGTAGTTGATCTGTCTTTAAGGCATATGTGCTGAAAAATGCTGAAGAATGCTGAAAGTCTGACTGAAGTAACGGGCGAAAAGATTAGTTATTACTTGGGGGTCGGAAAGTTTGAGAGTAGAGGTAAAACCATTGGATTTTCTTTTGATGTTTATAAATTGGTAATAGTGAGAGATAAAGGTGGATTGCATACGGTCAAGGTAGGAGGATTCGCTGCGTTCAGTAAACAAAGTGGCCACAGAAGAGGGGTAGTTCGAAAGATCGGAATCGGATCAAGATAAAAGATAGACCTGCCACAATTTATATAATAATACGGGTTCTTAAGGCTGACTTCGAAACAAGTACCTAAACCTAACATTACAATTATTTTCATATATCCTATATCATACCAATGGTCCCATTCACATTGCCCCTTTTTTCTTTCTCACCAGCACAACAATAGATAAACATGTGTTCATAGGTATTCCGATTGGGACGAGAAAAAGAGGAAATGTGGTTCAAGTTCAATAAACTATTAAATTAAAAAATATGTTTTTGTTTCTTATAGGGATTAATCAAATCGACTATGAAGTATTCAGTCTTCCAGCAAAAAAATGGCACTGGCGGGCTAGGACAAGCGCTCTTTACTTCTCGCAGACTATTCCTACAGAGCATCAGTACAATATTTTGTTTACAAGTTCCGTGCTCAATTTAGCAGAGCTGTTAGGTGTTAGACCAGATTTAGCCAAATGTAAGAAAATTGTTTACTTCCATGAGAACCAGCTGGTCTATCCGGTTCGGGATGTGAAAGAACGAGACTGCCAATATGGACTGAATCAAATTATGACTTGGTAAGATTTTACTTACTTATTAAATTCATCCAAGAATTAATCCCTTTTATCCACCACAGTCTTTCTGCGGATGAGTTGATTTTCAATTCAAACTTCAACCGAACATCATTCCTTAACAACATTGTTCCTTTCCTAAACATACAATCAGACTTTAAGCTCAAGCATATCCGGGACAAAATTGAACCGAAATGTGAGGTTCTATACTTTCCAATAAAATTTCATCGCATGCCAAAAAGAATTCATGACGAAAGTGTGCCCATCGACACGCTTTATTTGATCTGGCCCCATCGTTGGGAGCATGACAAAAACCCCCAGCTTCTAACTGAAGTACTGCTGGAATTGAATAAAAGACAAGTCGACTTTAAGGCGACTATCTGTGGAGAAACATTTCAAACTGTCCCAGAGTGCTTCGAGGGTATCCGGGATAAATTGGGACCAAAACTTATTAACTTCGGATGCCTCTCACGGGATGAGTATGTGAACGCTCTGATGACGGGAGATATTGTAATTTCTACGGCGGGTCATGAATTTTATGGAGTCTCAATGTAATTCATTAACGATTGATTAGTATTTGATTATTAATAAAAGTTTAATATTGCAGGCTTGAAGCAACCTATTGTGGCTGCATGCCAATAGCCCCAAATAAGCTAGTGTACCCGGAGATTTATCCTCCAGAGAATCTCTATAATACTTCGAATCAATTGATAAAAATGCTCTACAATTGGTGCCGCAATGCTGGACTTTTCCGGAAGCATAGGGAGAAGTTTTTCGAGTATTTCTCCTTCGACAAGTACTCCGCACAATTTTTGGTTCCAAAGTATCTAGAAAAATTTAGGATGCCGTGAGTAGATTTAACGAGGTGTACATTTAACGTGTCATCCCATTCTAGTGATTGTGTTAGGTTATTTTCAGGCTCATTATATTTTAACTGATGCAATATTGTTTTTAATTAGCTTATTTTGTACAAAATTAAATGTCTACGCATATCAATTTCAAATGTTTATTTATTATGTACGTTATTTTTTAATTTAAGGCCTTAACACTTCCACCCTGATATATTTACTCTTCTGATGGTGTCTATTGGATTTATTTTATGTAGACGAAGAATGTGTAATCAACCGTTAGACTGGAGTCAAATTATATTTATGTAGTGGTTGAAAGTTATATAGGCAGCTTTTGAAATCTTATTTTATTAAAAAATTGAAAGGGAAATCATAAGAAGAATACATAAGAATTGTGTAATTCGTGATTTTCCATTTGTAAATATTTAAATTATTAAATTGTGATAAATTAAAACACATGAGCCTGAATATTTCTAATTTCTTGAATAATTCCAAATTGAAACTACAATGATTTTATATTTTATTTATTTTTTTAAATGCTAGAAACAGCGCACCTTTTTTAAAGTTTTCTAGAACTTCAAAATTGTCGAGAATTTTTTTCAACACTCACACAGATGTTTGGAACTTGTTTTATTAGATTAGCATCATCAGACAAACCACAAAAAAGAAAAAAAAACCAACATATAAACTTTACGTGGAGCATTCTTGGCAATTAATTGTCAGAAATTGGGTTAATTTAAAAAAAAGACAAAATAGAAAAAACACACTTCGTCTAAGACATGTATGGCTGAAAATGTTCTAAATGTTGTCAACTATCAACCCCTTAAGGCTTTGCACCCTATTCCAAACACCCTGTATATTCAAAATTTTCAAATCCACAATTGGAAAATTAAAATTAAGTGCATTGCAAAGCTCTTTAAAAAGGAAACTAGTAAATGAAATCTTGAATTCATTATAAAATCCCATTTGGGTGAGGTTTTCTATTGAAGGATCACTTCTTAAGCAGCATGTCTCAACCTATAAAGCAGGCTCTTCTTGGTCAAAATATCCTTCCAGGATAAGTCCTTAATGAAGGTAATAATATCACAGAATATTATTGTTAATAAAAACACTACCCTGCTCCTCTTTGGCGTGCATCAGAAGATGGAGGTGTGCAACAAATTGATGTGACATCCGAGATAATTGGAAAAATCCAGGATTATAATAAAACATTCTCTGGCAGAAAGGTGGCCTTGTGATGATTAGGAACGCCGCGATCCTGCCTGGTATAGGTAAATATGTAGGAAGCTTTTGCCGAGATACTGTGGATCATATGAGATATTCATACCAAATTCCAAATGTTGCACTGAAATATTCTCAGATCAAATTTTCACATAAAGATGGGTAAAAGTTTTTTTAATAAATTTTAAATATTTGCTATGAGTTCATGATAAATTCTAATCAATCTAATCTAAGCAAAATCTGCTTTTGTTCTAAATAGACGAAAATAACACAGCTAATGCTACAGGGTTATTAAAACTATGGCTATGAATATGTTCAAAGAACGTGTTTGTCACATATTAAATCAGGGTTTGGGCATTAGAAATAAAAATAGATTAAAAACAATGGACCACGAAGGCGGAATTGGCAAACAAATAAATAAAAGGTTATTTCTTCGGCTGGGAAAGTAATAACATCCGTTTTCTGGGATAGTCATGGAATTATCTTAATCGATTATATTCAAAAAGGAAAAAGTATTACAGGAGCATTCTACGCATCATTACTTAGCAAGCTGAAGGCAGAAATTGCAGAAAATTTTGCAGAAATAACAAATTTGTCTCACCAAGGCAATGCGCCGCCTCGCAGATCAACGGTTGCCATGGCGAAAATCCACGAATTATGACTTGAACTGCTTGACCACTCTCCTTACTCACCAGATCTAGCCCCAAGCCACCTTTTTTTTCCACGAATGAGGAGGCCACCACCGTAGTAAACAATTATTTTTCAGAAAAAGGCGCCGAGTACTATTTAGTCGGATTAAAGAAATGGAGCATCGCTGAGAGAAGTGTATAAACTAATAAGGAGGCTGTGTAGAAAAATAAAAAAAAAACCAAAGGCAAAGCGAAAATTCAAACCCCTACAGAATGCTTCTTTATATTTTACAAATTCCTCACATTTCATTACTTGCTCAAATGTTGTTAAAACGAATTAAATTTTACTTAGAACGACACGCACGTTCTTACTTAAGAATTAATTTCTCAAAATGGTGAGTTTCCAGGCTAATATACCATTTTCAAGATACACGTTACGCTTTTAAATTGTACAGTATCCTTGTTGAACTCCTTCGACCGGAACCCTCACCCAAAGATCATGAAATACTAGATGGGACACTCTATACAAGTTTAAACTGTCTGGGGAAAATTTTTCCATTAGAGAAAGTAGCAAAGAACTACTGTTTCCTATGACTTATCTAAATTCCAATAAGAACGAAAGAGATAGGAATAGGCAGCCAAAAATTCTCATTTACAGCACTTACAGTGTAGGCAATAAAATTCAGCGTTTTTATATCACGCATTTTTAAAAGCGGGCCAATCTGTTGGGCTCGCTGTGTGCCTCTGCATGCATGGTATTAGTGCCGTCCCCAGGAAATGTTCCAGCATAGGGAATTCCTGAATTAAGAATGGGGAGGCAGATAGCACACTCAGAGCATGTATACGGATGCGGGCTGCTTACATTTTTTCACTGTGCAATTTTAAAGGCGAGCCAAACGTATTCAAACGTGTGCGTTGCTCTGGGTGGTGAAACGTGATTTTAATTTTCGTTCCGCCTCCCCCTAAATTTTTGTCTTTCTCTCACGAGTGAACCCTTTATTACTATCCACTTTTTGCAAAATCTGCAAGGCCGGTGGGCTAACGGGACCAAGGTCGAAAAAAGATAAGGGACTACGTCACGAGTGTCCCATCTAGTAATTCATGATCTTTGCCCTCACCTTGCCGTTTTGAAGGAGCTTGCGTGTGTCAATGATCGTCTGAGCTATGTCGACGGAGCAGGATGATATGACAGGCTCTCCCATACCGAACAGGCCAGACGAAGAAGGGTTAATCCAAAGATCATGAATTACTAGATGGGACACTCTCTATACAAGCTTAAAGCTCTAACCTATATGCAAGTTCTAAAACTGCCTGGGGAAAATTTTCCCATTAGAGAAAGTAGCAAAGAACTACTGCTTCCTATGTCTTATCTAAATTCCAATAAGAACGAAAGAGATGATAATAGGCAG
Organism: Philonicus albiceps; assembly: GCA_963969385.1. Lineage (NCBI taxonomy): Eukaryota > Metazoa > Arthropoda > Insecta > Diptera > Asilidae > Philonicus > Philonicus albiceps. The sequence goes on along the minus strand of OZ017773.1, from coordinate 21,818,402 downwards.
CCAAAAATTCTCATCTCATCTCATTCAGTTCTACATCTAACACGGCCAAGTTAGACTCCCTCGTAAAGCTGACGACGGATATACGGGCTCCAAACAAGAACCATTAAAAATCTTGTTTGAAACCCACTTTACAGGCAGTTTCAATTGAATCACAACCTAGTGAAATTACCAGAAAGAGTAACCATAACTGACAGCCAGGGTTGTAACGGAGGAAAAGATTGAATATGATTTGTCCTTCTTCGATAATAACAAGTCGCCAGGTTTGGATGGTACATATATATCCAACTATGCTAAAAGGATAAAGCCGTTCCCTACTTCCAGCACTAAAAAAGATTTTTAGTGCTTGCATAATCTACGGATATGTACTGACTGTATGACGTAAAGTTAAAGTAGTTTTCATTCCCAAGTCCGGGAAGGAAGATTTTGCTCTAGCAAAAAGTTTCAGACCAATTGGCTTGACATCGTTTCTCCTAAAATGTCTGGAATGTTTAGTCGAAAAGAGGGAGAAACGCTGTGAAGGCATCCCCTTAGCGAGCATTAGCATGACTACAGAAGAAGAAGATCTTGCGAATCCGCATTGCACGATCTAGTTTTGCAAAATAGAAAATGCAACGGATGAGGGGTGCTACGTTCTTGGGGTTATTGTTGACATTGAGAGATCTTTCGACAATGCAACGTTTTCATCGCTGTGCAATGCTGCTATTGCATGTAACGTGAATCCCGGCCGTGTAAGTAATAGTGTGACGTGTCTCTTGAAAATGGTATATATAACGCTTACGTATTAAGTCCCATAATGATCACAAATGCCGCAGTGCAATCTCGAACGTTTACATAGGTTAATAAACAAGGCTCTTAAAACATTGTATCGCCTTCCGTGGGACACGCCAATAAAGAATGTTATCATCTATCATCAATATTTTAACTTGAAGAAAGTAATTTAAAAAGAAGTTACAGTACATGCACAAGGTAATAAACAAATAGATAAAAAACAATATTGAGCTTATAAGAAACAATGAGGTGCACAACTATAACAGAGGGAGAATTTATAAGAATGGATAAGGCGCGAACGGAAAGGAGCCGTATAGGACTCATCAACAGATCAAGTGGTATTTATAATAAACTTCCGGAAAACATAAAAACGATAGGAAATTTATACAAATTCCTAAGAGTCATAATGAATTCTGTTAGAAAAAGACCAACTCTCAAATAAATAAATGAGTGCAATTATAATCTTAGTATTGTTTGTATAGATAAAGATTTTATTTTAATAATGTTATATTTATATTAATGATTAGGTAGGATTAAGTAATTATTTACATAAAATAATTTTTTGGGGAAACCATTATATGTTTAAACTGCTCTTGTACCAGTGTTCAGCTGTCCGAGCGATTTTGGTGAGTTCACTTTTTTAAGTTGATGCGATATAGGCATTTTCGCAAAGGATCTCCAAAACCTAAATTCTAACGTCGGAGCGGTATAGAATTAGGTGAATGTTTTCAGGAAACAAAAAATCTATTATTATTACAAAAAAAAAACTATCAAACTTTGAATTAATTCCTCAAATTGTAAAACATTTCCAATAAATATCAAGAGCACCCAGTACGTTTTGCCAGCCAGAGCCGCACACAACGTTCGAGAATTTATCGCGCCTTTAAAAATACATGGTAAAACGCTGCACATTATTCTCTACACTGTAAGTGATGTAGATGAGAATATTTTGCTGCCTATTCTTATCACTTTCGTCCTAATTTGAATTCAAATAAGGCATGGGAAGCAATAATTCTTTGCTGCTTTATTGAAAGGGAAAATTTGCGCCATGCCGTTTTAGAAATTGCATATGGATGAGCGCTTTGGGCTTGTATAGTGTGTTACATATTGTTATTAAGTTTTAATATAATTGAATTTATTCAACTTTACTACTTAAAAGGATGTATTATTTACAAAAAAAAATGCAGTTACAATTCATATATCTTGATTACTGTGGATGCGCTACCTAGACAGATTTCTCTGATATAAGGACGCTCAGAATTTTAGATAACTAAGATCATAATTCATTTAATATAACACATATTTTCTCGTAGAAATTTTATATTCTTTAATTGATGTGGCGTTTCGAATAGCAGGCACTAATATTATACGTCGGAGGAAATTGGGTCATCTCTGGATCGATTGGTTAATACTCTCAACATCATTAATAGCCAGGATGAAAAGTAAGGGACCTAAGTGGCTACCTTGAGGGACTCCCGAGATGGCCACAAAAGAGTTGGAGGACACAGAGCTGAAGAGGACCTTGTACTTGCGGTGAACGAGATAGGACTCTATCCAGGCAAGAAAGAGCTGATTGAAGCCAAGGGAGTGAAGTTTGAAGAGGATTAGCTTGTGCGAGATTTTATCGAACGCCTTGCAAAAGACTGTGGCAATGACGTCGACTTCATTGCCGTTTTCCAAGGCACAGAGGGTAGTGGAGACAAAGTTGACGAGGTTAGTGGTGGTTGATCTACCTTTGAGGAAACCATGTTGGGATGTGGAGAATAAGGATTTGCAATGAAAGAACATACAATCGTAGATGATGCTTTCAAAGAGTTTGGGTATGCAGGAGTTTGGCAATAGGACGGTAGTTGGAAATGTAGCTTTTACACCCTTTCTTATGGATGGGGATGATAAAAGAGTCCTTCCACCTGGCAGGGAAAATGCGTTGGGTAATAGAAAGTTGAAAAATGAAGGTGAGGAGACCGAGGAAGTGTTGGGCACACTCCTTTAGTACAATGGCAGGGATACCATCGGAACCAGAATTGTGATCATCCGTAAGGGTATTGATAGAGGTTGCCACCATTACGGAGTCAATAATCATGGAAGCCAGCGAGGTCTGAGGACTTAAGCTCAAGAAATTTAAATAGCTGCCTTCAGGCTCGGAAGAATGGTCACTGAAAGATTGACTAAAGTGAAGTACGAAGAGGTTAGCAATAGCGCGAGGGTCGGAGGAAGAGTCATTGAGCTTGAGTTCTAGGTGTTAGCACTCTACAATCTTAACTTTTTCTTGTTTTATACAGATAGTCTGTTGGAGTCCAAAATCCAAGTTATATGTAGCTTTAGCTTGCCTAATGTTCGTAATGTCGTTTCTACGTTCTTTTGAATAGTTCGACTCCATATTATTATTCCGTATGTTATCGTAAGGATAACAAAAGCATTGTAGATTTTGTTTTTCACGTTGAAACTTAGGCTTTTGTTTCTTTTCTGAAATCCTTAAATAGGTGCCGCCTTTTTTCGGATCGCTTCGGACTCAACAGTCCATACGAGCTTTTCGTCTACATATAATTAAACCTAAATATTTCATTGTTTTTGTTCGCTGGATTTCTACACTGTTTTTACAGGTAATGTTATTTATTTGCTTAAATATCATGTAATTTGTTTTCTGCATATTAATCGTGAGTCGGCTTACTAGAAACCATTTTTTTTGTATTTTTCCAAGTCTTTATGATGATTTGTTGAAGTTCTTCTTGCGACTTGCCAGAGAATAGGAGAAACATATCATTTGCATATACTACATATTTCCCCACAAGTGCTATATTTGACATATTGTGTATGTGGAGCAGTTATAGTATGGGTCTTAAAATCATCTTTACGCCTTAGTTGCTGTTGCGTTTTATGTATGTCATAATCAAGCCACGATATTTTTAAGATTCTTAGATTTTCCTAGCTGCTATTGACAATTTTTAAAATGGATAACTATCTGTGGTTTGACCAAATCTCGGAGGAGTGAAAACTGTCTGAATCTGCGATTGGCCCGACTGCTGTTTGCTGGCTGCTTGAGTGGCTTATCAGCTTGCATCGCACGTTTCCTCCTTCGTTGCAGTATCCATGTACTCACGGCATTGCATTGCTTCACCAGCTTAAGAATAACTGTACCCGAGTCGAGTGCCCTATGAGTTCGTGAATATAGGGGAAACGGGCCGATTCGAATAAAATTTTGTAGAAGCCTTGCGTTTGGTCTAAAATTTTTTGTCGGTCGGCTATGCTTTCCGAAATATTCAACTTTTAATTTTAACATTTTTAATTTGTTTTTCCACGATCAAAATTGTTACTGTGTTGTAAAAAGTGCACAGTGCACGTTAGGGAAAGCCATCGATTTGTGGTGAAATTATACGGGGACGAAGATTTGCGATGGAACTATTCCACTTGTAAATTATGAAGTGTCAAAATTAAAAATGGAATATTTCGGAAACTGTAGCCAACTGCCAAGAAATTCTTTCAGATCCTGCCATTTTTGATCAAACGGAAGGCTCCTGCAAAATTTTATTAAAATCGCTCTTTCCTCTATTCCGAACTTAAGCCGACTTAAGTTTGTTTTAAAGTGGAGTAAGCCTTTATGATCGCTAGTACCTCCGTTTGGAAGACGTTGGCATGATCATATACAAGACTTCTCTCCTTTGAACAAAATTGAGAAAAAGCTCCAAAAACTCCAACCTTATTCTCAGATTTAGAACCGTTGGTCAAGAGGAGAGATTGATAGGTTTCACTATGTCCATCTGAATCCAGTCTGATCTACTAGGAAAGTATATCCTGAAGCTTTTTCTAATGAACTGTTCAGGAACCGCATTGTTTCAATTCTTTGGGTAGAAATTCGAGGATCTTGCTGTGGCTATACGGCATAGCAAAACAGATTACTAATAGAACCCTGGTCGGAAAAAATCGCATTTGACCTAAATTTGCTTTATTATACTCTTTGTTAAAATAGCAGTAATAAACCGGAATGGTTGAAATGTAAGAAGTATTCATTCTGATGCCATAATTAGCATTTTGGAGAACGATCGCAGTCGGTTCATAATCGTCAATAAAGCGTTAAAGCTGCGAGTTGCGGTTTACCGGCGCCCGTAACAAAATGGTTAATTACCTATCTCACAGAAAGATAGAGAGCTTGCCAAACTTTTTAAATGTTTCACCATATTTCAAATTTACTATATTCCGCAAATATCTGATTTCAAACGGAATGAGGAATTAGTTCTAATTTGCATGTAAAACTCAATTTTAAAGTACTATGTAGACCTTGCGTTTTAATACCTTTCTTATTAATCCTAATCTTATCCATATACTTTGAGATGAAAAACATGATTGAAAAAATTCAAGCTTTTTAATTTTATATCAAAAGAATTATAAAATGAGGAACTATATTCAAACATTGAATTGAAGGAAGATATTTTTAAAAGTACTTTATTATTCAATCTTAAGAATTAGGTTAAACCATATTTTGCCGCACACTTTGAACTACAGATAACTGAATCGGCATAAATGGCTTGATCTCTATTAAAAATTAAAGCGTGTACATATGGCAAATTTAAAATAGCAGCCCTTTCTATTATTTCAGAAGAGACACACAACCGTCCACAAAAACATAGTGGAGTTTCAGAAATTACATCGACTAATATCCAGGGAAGAGTAGCAGAGGAATAAGGCAATCTAGAATTAAAAATAGAATAACTAATTTTTATCAAGGTTAGTAAAATTGGTCAAACCTCTTAGCAACTACTAATCGTGCAGCAATTTCCCACAGCGGATTGACTTCCCTGTTCTTGAAAGACATTTGCGGATTATTTTCCATCTTTGGTTGGAATTTGTTTCCCCATACATCCAAAGTGCTGAGCCGAAGGTGCGATATTGTTTGAGGTAGCGACTCCAGTTTATTTGATGATAAGTGAAGAAATCTGCAGAGAAAACGTCTTTAAAGAGTTCAAAGATTTAAGGTTTCAAAAATTTACCTTAAAGTTTTCAGTCTCCTGATACCAAAAGGAATCTTTTTGATGTCGTTGTTGTTTGCTTTAAGAGTCACAATATTGTTGAGTTTTATTAATTTATAAGGGAAGTGAGAGAGCTGAAATTAAATCAAAATCGTAACTCCAACATAGTGAATGAATTTTAAAATTAATCAATAATCAATTTCGATATTGAGAAATTTTCAAATTTACTAAAGTGGGTAAAGTAATTTGTTCATAACTCTCAAATAAACTAAGTTTAAAATTGAGTTTTCGAGATCTTGGGGTACTCCAGGCAAACGACATTTTGAAAATTCTGCGCACATTTTTGTAAATATAATTTCTGCAGAAAATTGAATTATCTATCATTTTATTTTACCTCATATATTTCAATAATAAAAAGATCCTTTCGGCGCTGGGTAAAAGGAAGTCAAAAATGAAAAAAAAAAATCCCCGAAGGAGAAGGGACTGCAGTTAATTTTATTTTTAATGGAAGTTAAAGGTTATTGTGCCTACATATAAAATGCTCTTTCAACCTTATCAAGTGAGTGTTCTAAAATTCGCCTCAATTTAAGAATATTCCGAAATTACGCTCAAAATATTCCCACTCTGCAGACTCAAGTGTCACTCTATCTATAATAATATAATTTATATGATGTCTACCCTCTCTGTGTCCCAAATACACCAATTTAATAATATCCTACCGATAAATGCATAAACAAAGTGTAATTAGACCTACTTAACAAATGAGAGGAGAGGCGTGGTAACAAATTAATTTTTATTGAAATGGATGATGCTGCTCTTTTTAAGAAATAGATCTCGATTTCCTCGGCCAAATCACACCATTTTCATACACGAGCGTTGCCTGAAAAGTTTCAAACCTCAACATAAAGATGGCAGAATTCATAAACAAGAGTTGGGGTGCGCATGCTTTGAAAGGTATTTACCAACATTTCAGCAATTTTGTACGCGCTGTTATTGTTTAATATTCATTTGAGTGAGCCGATGTGAGTGTTTTTGTGAAAATATAAAAAATTTAGTATCGAACTATCATTAAATATTTTTTTAAAGGAAATACAGCAAGGCAAATCAAAGACTAGTTGGAAGCTGTGTGCGGGACTCTGTACCATTTACCACCATGAAATTTTGGGCAGTTAACCCTTTGCCTTAAAACAACGCTTGGGAGACGTGATCCCCTTTCTGTGCTGAGAAGCTCGTATCAGATACGTGATGTTTTGTTCTGGCTAAAAGTGAAAAGCTCATATCAAATAATGTTGTTTTTGCACGATAATGTTTATTGTTATTGTTTGTTATAATTGCAATATAAAAATGTGATTTTAGTAAATAGTAAATGGCAAACCAGTGGATTGCGCAAAATTTGGCCTGTGATGAAACTGCTTGTGGTCACGGCGAATGATAGGAAATCATATACGTGAGTGATTTATTTCAAGATGGCAACGATTAATCAAGTAGGAGCAAAACTCGATTATCTTAAGAACATGTGGGACCTAAAAGAAGTTAGGAAAGGTTTCCCAGAAGTTCAATTACCCATGTCCCACTGACGATAAATTTATATGTATAAAGAATATTTTTAGATTATTATTATAATTTCACATTAAACAACAGACCGAAGTTAGTCGGCATCTATTAATTTCTAGTGTGGCGACAGGTAGGATCAAATTTAAAATTACTTTGTCCTTTTTTTTGATTGCAAAATAAAGTTACTCTTGATTTTATTTGTTTATAAAAAGTAATAAATTTTATTCAGTCCGTCAATTATTTCCTTTCAAGGGGTTAAATTTTTATAGTATTAAATAAAATATGGATCTTAGTGTAGGCTGACGTTTCTCCTACTCTAGCACCTAGGGGTGCTTTTACCCTTAATCCGCCTCTGGGTGAACGGTATTGGGTAGTAGTTTTTTGCAAATATTTTGCCATGACTTTTACAGATTGTGTCTACAAAGCCACGAAAACTTAATGCAAAAATATCAAAAACAACTGCGAAAAGATTTATTTTATCTTTTTTAGTTTATTTTAAAAAACGGAGTACTTTTAATATTCTTGCATAAAATAAACTTTTTAATTCTCAATGGACAGATGTGTATTAACACATTAAAGGCGGGGGATCTTGACGTCCATTTTATCGTTATCTTCTTTTTAACGAATTTTTCGACGTTTTGATGGTGATATCGGTTAGTTTCTGTTACCATCATTTCGCAGAAATTATCATCAAGGTAGACATCTAGAGATCCTTCAACGCCGTTCTGTGGTAAAATATTTAACCCCGTTCGATCCAAAAACGGTTCTATGGTAGGTAGAATGTCGACTTCAGTCCATTGATGTATAATTTCTTCTTCATAATCATTTTCACTTTCATCATCGCTAATCGGTAGTGGAAAAATTCGGGTCCTTCTCATAGGTCGTATAGAACTATCACTATCATTATCGTCAATATCACTATCATTATTTATCAATATCTAACCCTCTTTCATCGCAATCAACCTCAGACAAATCGTCTGTATATATATCTTTATTTTCGCGTGAAACCATATTAGAGGATTTAAAAATTTACTGTAAGTAGAATTTGAACAACCTAACAGCTTCAAGCCACAAAACATACTAAATACAAATGTAAAGTGGCGCATGGATTGCGCAATGTGGTTGCAAACCGTACTAATACGACTCCCGCCTTTAAGCTACAGTTGAGATAAATCGTAGTACTACGACTCCCGCCTTTAATGTGTTAAGTGGGGAATGCAAAACAATTTTTTGTCTGTTTAGTTTATGGAAACAGTGTTGAAATTTCATTTAGGCGTTGCAGTAAATTGAATGTTTTGGTTCCAATAGACGTTGAAATGTCAGCCTAACTTCTTTTCTAAGTTTGTATTGTATTTCGATTTTTTTTCCAAGAATATCATTTATCAATTATTATTATGTAGTTTTAAAGATTACTTTTTATATACATATAGACAACTTCAAGTTTATATAACTGAAGTTCCTCTATAATTTTGTAATTCCAAATATATTCTGAAAAATCAATATTTTTACATCTCAGTTAACTAATTACCTTGTTGTTGGAAATATTAAGCCCCGTTAAGGTATTACGTAAAGGTCTCCTCTCTAACCAGTCCCATGCTGAAATATTTTTACACTCGCCCAATGAATTAGTTGATAGATCAATATCAACTAAGCTCAGTGAACCGAGCTCTTTTGGAATTTCAGAAATGCAATTTTCGCTCAAATTCAAGATAGTAAGGTTCTGCAGTAATAAAATCTGCCCATCGAGTTTTGCTCTTCTGATGCCTGTAATCTGTAGATTGATGATTTTTAGTAACTTATAAGTTGACGAACTTTAGCTTCCCTCACAGTTAAAGATTTGAGCGTTCTAGGGAAACCTTTCAGAGGGTAATCTCCTCGTTTTGTGATTACAAAATTTGTTGCTGGATGTGATTTTTGTGGTACCGGTGTAGTCGCAAGGGTGGAGAGGCCAAGTTTTCCCATTTGACTTTTTCCTTCGATGCCCAGCTTCATGGTCTGCAAGAAACATTTCAACTGGATGGGATCGCACTTAATTTGAAGATTATGCTCTGGCACTTTAAATGATATCGTCGCTTTCCCATCATTCAAAAATTTTGTGAAAACTTTTTCGAGATTGCCCTTCACTTTATATCGTATACCAGTTCTATTTTGGGGCGTGAAATGAATAATGAAGAGTTCCGCATTTTCCTTGCCTGGAGGATGAAAACCAATTGCTAGCGTCGCTTTTACAGCCCGCGACTTTGCATTCGGCACCTGACGATTTATCACTTGAGTTTCGCACAATATTTTCATAATTTTCTTTCTTAGAGTATTTTGAAGGCAATTAAAGTCAATTTATGAATTTTTTAATTTTTTTAGAATTTCACCGAAACACGATAAATAAACAAGAAATCTCCCAACTAACAAACAGAGCAATAAACTAATACTTGACATTCCCGATAATGTGCGATTGGCGGCACTGTATTTGTATTTATGAGGTTCAGTTTTGTACATAAAATTCAATTGGCGGGACTGTACGTAATGATCTGAAGTATGAAGGGTTGGCACATTTATTGCAATTCTTTTCAGTATTTCTTAAGATCTTAATTTATAGGGGAATTATTTAATTATACACGCAATTGCGAAATTTCGAGCATTTATTTTTCTGATAATCAGAATATATTAAAGACAAATATTTAGTTTTTTCAAAAGAATAAAAAATTCTTTAATGGAGTAAATTACACTTCCGTGTATGAAAAGAGATACCTCACATGAAATTACAGTTATCTCTTTTTCGTTCTTCATTTTCCATTCACAGCCTGTGAAGTGTCAAAATAGTGCGTCGATTCGCTGCTGATTATTTATTATTTGCAATCGAAGTTATTTTCAAGTAAATCATTCAAGCAATAAATATGTCCAATTTACAGTTTAGATCACTAAAAATCAATAGAATGAAGGTATGTCCGAAGAAAATTATTTCAGTGTTACGACAATTAGGAGAAATTACGTCCCCAAAAACAGTGAAGAATCTTGTTTTACTTTTGGGGGAAAAAAGGCTTGTTCTATTTATTTTGTTGCTTGAAAAGCGACAGCCAATGTTCAAGTTTTGTATCTCCTCAGGAGAACCCCAAAACTGCTGATAAGATTAAAACTTTTCGATAGCTTTTTGCCCCAATCAGTGACAAATAACATAAAATAAATGTGTTACAACCAAGCAGGCATTAACGTGGGACACTTCGCGAAGCGATAACCACACATCTGCGATCTACGGGCACTGCGTCAATCTTGAAAACATTATTTTTACCCCATTATGTAAGTTAAAACACTGCAGTCTGCTGATTATTTCAGAGTAACTTTAGGTATTGCAGTTTTCGTTGTTCACCCTCACTAATTAGTTCTCTGTCGAGCTTAATAACTTTCGCTAGTTCCTGGCAGTCGCAGTGCAAAGTAAGTGGGTTCTGAACATCCAAATTCAATGTATCGTCTTCCCTTCCACACTATTTCAACAAGAATAAAACAGCCATAAAATAATGTGCAAAAATAATATGTTGTTTTACGGAAATTAAAAATATCGCTCTTGAGACTACGAAATTTCAACATTCCCGTATATATAATTTGTACTAAAATTTTAAGGTCTTCTAAGTGTACAGGTATTCCATGTTTAGTGTTTTATCTCAATCCGAAAGTAATTGCAAACGCACGATTTAAAAGTTCTGTTAATCTTGTTGGGATCAAGCTTAATATTTCCAGCCTATGATTCGATGTAACATTATTAGTGTTCCTCATAGTTATCAATTTGCTCTGTCTATTGAGCAAACATTTGCAAAACATTACAAATTTCTACCTCTCAGTCCTATAGAATAGAGTTTCTAATATAAATTTTGCAGTCTTAATCAATGCTAATTTAAACTACTAAGTCCATTGTACATGCAAAAATCGTTAACAAATTCTTAAAATTGTATCTATGCCCATCATTAAGCTATCTAAAACTCGCAAAAAACAGCTTTATTTTACATATCTCGTACTTATTCTAGGTACAAATGGTTGCTGAATTTTGATTAAAGTGCACATATGAAACAAAATTAACCAAGTTGAGTTAAAACACGAGCGAAAGTGATGTGTCGGACAAGAAAAGTAAACTAGATGGAACTATTATGATTGGCTCTTGATTGGTTGGTCTTTACATCAGGTATAAAAAGCTTCACTTTTAAAATATTACGACAGAGATACCAGTTTTGATTTCTGCAAAACCGTTGCTACGAACAACTGATACCTGATCTCCAATGCAAAAACCAAAAAACTAAAGCTGCTCCTATATCATATCTCGCTCGTGCTTTGGTTAATCTGATTAATTTTTTCATGTGTGCGTTTTAACCAAAGGGTATAGTCATTCATTTAGCAATCTTGTACTAAAATACGTACCAGGGCCTCAGCTTCCCACCGGTTATCAAAACATGATTGCGCTAATTATAACATAAAGCACTTAAAAATACGAACAATCGAACAATTATAGCTGGATTTAGAAAAAGTTGAGTTAGATCGAGAAAAGTCATTTCGAGAAAAACGCGATTGAAAGTGCAAGTATACGAAGAGAATGCGCTCTTTCCGTCTAGTTAGAATTTTGCAATCTATTCAATTTTTAACTTTAAAAAAATCGCCCTTTACAAGTGGTATCCCCTCTAACTCATCAACCCAGAAGAATTTAAATGCTTTTAAACCTATTATTATTTTTTAGTATGATCTTTCACAATCCGGGGTTACAATGGAGTTTTTTTTTTCAAGTAGAATATTAAATAAAAAATGGAAAAAAATATTTATTCATAATTCTTTTTCACATTGAAGATGTAAAAAATTTCATACTTTAATCAATTATTCGTCGCGTTGTAGTTTAAATTTTTCCACACCATAAAAATAAAGATTCATTCAAAAGAGCAGATTATTAAGAATATTAGAAATGTTATAATGACGTGGTTATTAGCTTCTACCTAATTATATGCCTTAGCTTCTACCTAATTATATAATAAAATTTTAGAAGTACAAAAATTTACCACTAAAACTATTCTTTTTTTATTTTTTCAGAAGTTCGAGTCGAAAATATCACCAAATTCTTAGAAATACTTACCCGCATAGATCGAGTTATAAAAATCAAATATTTTTGTTTTCTTATATTCGTATCAATCCTTTTACATTTTTGTAAATAAACTTTAATTGTAAGATTTATTGGTTATAAATAAACAAAGCATTGCAATAATAACTATTATCTATACAAAAAAAACTAAAGTTAAACATTAACTCCTAAGTTATGAGTTTATTATTCAATGCAGTAATTCTCAATTTTTAGTTCTTGAAAAATATAATTTTATCCGATATTTCATATATTCATGAATTTTCGTTATATCTGTTTTTTAAAAATATTTTTGGTGATTGTAAATTAAAGAAAATTCTGTAACGTTAATAATATACAAGTCTCACAAAATGTCTGATTCGGAAAGTATTTCTTCTGGCATAACTTTGCCACAATGGATGCGACCAAAGGAAAGGTAATTAAAAATTAATAACGTATATTATTTTTTAATGAAACATATAATGAATCAATATTAATCTTATAAATAAGAATAAACTGAACTCTTTCAAATTTTTAAGACATATATTTGAAATCATAAACTTATTTTATATGAATGTTGTACATAGCAAGTCCAAAGCAAACTGGAATATTCCAGCTTAGAAATTCAAATAGGGTTGGATTTTGGCGGCTGATTTTACCACAGACCACCTCATTAATTGTAATTTTAATAATTTAACATGGCTATTAGGCTTACGAGAAGTATGTTGGTTTATTTTGATTTCATTTTTTAGAATTTTGTTGCCCTCACATGTAATTATTTTATTAAGCCGAGTTAACCGTTATCTGGACGATGCACCTATGTTAATTCTTTATACAAACACTTCGCGTGACCATGTTTTCGAAATTTTTGATATTTATTTTCCGCTCATATGATTATTCATGCAAAATTGCAGCGTGCAAGATTAGCTTGTAACTAATCATGATAATTGGAAAAATAATAATCAGTGTATTTTTTTTTTTGCAACCACACTTATTGAATCTGTTGCTAGATGCTTTAGATATTTTTGTAGGTTTATTTGTGGCTTTGATTTGTGATTGTGTGCGAATGATTTTATCAGTTGCTAAACTGATTGGGCATTTTCAAGTAATTATCAGAGTTGAGGTGAAAAAAATAGAAATGCGGTAACAGAAATATAATTTTGTGATAAGCCACTTTATTAATAACAGATCAACAAGGATCACCAAATAAAAATAGTCATTTCCGATGCAATTTTCGATGCTGAATCATCTTTTTTTTTCTCCAAAAATATCGTAAACTGATATTGATGGAAAAGCTCTATGCTAATTTATTACTGTCTAAATGAAAAGGCCAAACTAATAAATTTCGGCGTTAAGTAAAAATTGCCCCAAACATTTTAGTATTATTCAATTATTAAATAAATTACTATTACAACACCGAACAAATTACAAGAAATCCAAATAAAATAGCATAAAAATAACGAAGTAATTTTGAAATATACAGGGTCGTTTAAATGGAGTTTTCAAAGGTAATTAAATAAAAATTATAGAATTTACATTCTAGTCAATAAAATCTGAGGTTTTTTTTGTTAAAATGCTCGATAACGATTCTTTTGTTGAAATTCTCGATTAGGACTCTATCTCACGAATAACACTTACAATTTCATCTTTCAGTGCTTCAAAAGTTCTAGGACTACTTTAATCGATCTCTCCTTTATCTAGCCTAAACAAAATAGCCCAGTAGTGTTAAATCTGAAGATCTGGGCGGCCAATTAACAATTTCTTGAAATTACACGAGCCCGAAAATTCTCATTTAATAAAGTTAGCGTTTCATCGGCTGTATAGCACAATCTTTCCGAAACTACATATCGCTGACATTAAGATCTTCTAATACCATTGACGGTTGTAGCCCCACCTTGCTCTCTTTCCAAAAAGTAAAGACCAAAAATTCAACTGAAACATAAAACACAATAACTTTTTTCGGGATGGAGTGTTTTTCTACAATCGCTTATGGTTGCTCCTCGTCCCCGATTAGGCAATTTTGCTTCTGTGCTAAAAATGGTATCTGCGCCTCTCCAGGCTCCAGGCCTTCCAGATTTAGGAAGAAAATGAAGTTCTTATTCAAAATAATTATATAATTTTCAATAAGACGCGAATGTACACTGTAATAATGTAAATGACAATTTCTGAAGGCCCTACTAATTTTTTTTTAAATTTATATTAATAGATACATATTAGTAATTCGGAAAAAAAATCTGAAAAATTTAAACATACATATTATTAATTATTATCGTTATATGACTTAACAGATTTAATTGATTTTGTTAAAGATTCACTAAAAGGCAGCGATTTTTGTTGAAAGATCACGTCTACTCGTTACAAATCTCTCTGAAAAATAAAAGTTGAACTCAATTTGCTTCAAAATATACTTCATTAGTTATCTCCTTTCTACTAAAGTACTCGAAGTAGCCCAACGTGATGAGCTTCGCTTTACACCTGGATATCTTAAGATCAAGTCTTGGTTTATTAAATTCTTTTATTTAACTTACACTACGTGTCGTCAAATCTTGCAATGCAAAATTTTTATACTTAGACTTTACCAAACTTAAAGAAATTTGGCGAACATGTATAACTTTGGTGACAATACAAGTTAGTGGTGTTTCCCGAGCGAATCCACCCCCGCATCCCTTATTTCCACACACGCATCACTAAAATCATTGTACTTGTCTAACTTTTTCAATTTTAACTTATAAATCATTTATAACAATAAATCAATTTTAATTTATAAAGCATTTATAACAATAAAAAAAAGAATTTTTTTAAAAAATTTTTTTTTTTAAACTTGGATCTTACACAAGAACTCCCGTCAATCAAAAAAATATTTCCAAGAAAAACGTGTTCAAAGTTTCTAACTTTGGCACATCAGAGGCAGCATTAAAAACTATAGGAATTTTTGTTGTTGAAAACCGATTTTTTTAAATATTCAAATCATATTTTCCCCTTAAAGATGCACACCAATAGAGCGTGGAAATTCCGATTATTATGGCAATATCACTCTGGAGCTAAGAGTCAATCAAGTGGATCTTAGTCCTACTCCTACGCTGTAGATATGGAAAGCTTTTGATCGTGCTGCTGTAACATTTATTTCTTGGAGTGCAAAATAAAGAAGAAAATTACAGCCTATATTTCTTCTTATACATACTTAGTTAATTTATTTATATAATATATTAATCTGTAGAATTGTTCGTTATGTGGACAATAATTAGTTCTTCAAATTTGTATTTTCGGAATAGTTTTACTAAGCCATCAATAGATTACTCCTATATTTTCTATTTATCAATTGAGAATACCTACTAATCGTATACAATTTTTTGATTGCGAAATAACTGCAATTTTACCTTTCATAATTTCGTTGAACTAAATTGCGCAAATACAACTTTCACATGACATTTAACAAAAAATGGCACAATCATATGATTTCGAAAAATTTGAATATTTCGAATCCTATGAAAATTTCTTTAAATTCAGCTAAGTTCGACAAACTACATGATTTTCTCTGTAATAAACATACAAAAATAAATTAAAGATTTGGAATGAGACTAAAATAGTAATTAATTTATTAAAAAACAAAGAGCGAAGTTTTAAATACTTTTGTATATGCATAGGTCAAATAAACATATTATCGAAGTTTCAATGAGCAGAAAATATATTGGCTTTATTAAGACTAGATAAGAAATTTTGAAAATCTGTTCATTATCAAGGCGACTGCTTTGTCCAATCAGAAACATAGAAATTGGCGATATTAGGGGTGTGTCGATTTCAATTCAGCTTGTTATCAAAAAGCAATGTCACCAGATTTTCGAGAAATGTAATAAAACGTTATTTTTACAATTTTATTACCACTTTCCCCAGATACATTTCGCCATGGTTTAATTAGAATGACTGAGGACTTCAAAATATGTTAGCAGATTGATAAATAGAAAAAAAATTTTATGGTTTTGTATCATTTGATAAATACACTGAGTTTCGGTTTCGAATGTGCGCTAGCATTTGTATGTTGTTGTCGTCAAATTCGAAATGTTTTCTTAATATTTTATTGCGGAAATCGTAGTAAGATAATTTTTATATTTTTGCTCTTTTCCAGAACTGATTTTGATTCGTTAGCGTTTTCGCCGCCGTCACACGATGAGTCCTTTTTTTATATACGATATCCTCTTAAAAAAACTGACGATGCCGCTAAAACGGATGTTAATCAAATTAGCGGTATGCTACAGGTGGCCAAAGACGCACAACTTAAAGCACAACACATCGACTTTTCGAAACATACTGAACCATGCAAAAGATTCTTACAAGCTGCAGGTGAGTCAATTACTTATCATACTAATTCTAATTAAATGTTTTCTAAATTTGTGTGGAAGTAAGTGTGCTACTTTTAAATTTTTTGTTCACAGTTTTGTATTTTATAACTCAGTGATGCTTATTTTGATTTGAGTATATAAGTATTTATTTTCTATTTTTGAAGTAAATATGGAAATGCTGCGCGGTAAGCACCCAAGGTTGCTACTCTATAACGAAGCTGAGTAATCTCATTACTCAATTCTGATGTAATTTTTCTTGAATTGTTTGTTTTTCATAATCGAATTTCTGAGTAACCTTGTCTTCTGATGGGATATTTAGATTTTTATGCTACGCTATATAACAAAAACGGCAATAATTTTTATTTTTTGGTATTTTAATGCGTTATTTAACAGCGGCACAACTATTTCCGTGCGTTAACCCCTTCTATTAATTAGCATTTCACTTTGAAATTTTAATTGTCCAATTTTTCAGAAATGATTTGAATTTTCTCAGTTTTAAAATAAAACATTTTTATCTCAACATGCTTCCTATTCTATTCAAATCGATTGAATTTTGTTTGACTTCTTTTGTGCCCGTAATATCTCTTAAGGAATAAAGTGATTGGCATTTATCTTAATAATAGTAACCTCTATTATTCTCATTTAACCTTAGGTTCCTGTGGAATGAATTGGAAGGTTAAATTTTTCTATATTTACTTTTTTATTTAATTGTAGTAAATGATCTAGTAGAGAAAAATAATTTCGTTGAAAAAACATTTCGTTTTAAACTGAAGATTTATTCTTTATTATACAATTTTAAGTTAATTTATCTTATGATAAGTTAATTTATCTTACATTTTCCTACCATTATTAAAATTTGAATTATTTTATATGTATTTTGTCTAGTAAAAATACATTGACTGAATGTTAAAATACATTCCATATGTACACATGTTTATACAAAATATCTTAATGTAATGTACAGTGTAAAATGAACATAGAGGAAAATAAATTAAAATTTGTTAAAAGAATTACTGGAGCCTATCATATACTTTTACGAACATAGTCAAAATATTGAGCCGGCATATTTTGATTGTATTATTGACGAGAATTATTTTGTCCACATGATAAGTACCTAAGCTTTCGGGCACAAGTTGACTAGGGCATTTTTATAAGAATATAAAAAAAAAATGTTAGAACATGTTTTTCTGAATCAGCCTGCATATGACTAACGGTGGTATCCAAAGGGCTAACAAATACAAAAAGCAAAAAATTATATAATAGGATTTCGAATTTAAAAATTATACTCTTTGTTCAACAATTTAATTGCTACGATCCACTATTCAAAAGATTACTTTCTTGAATTAGGTAGTTTATTACACAAATTGAATTTTCAAGCTTGTCTAATCATAATTCATATATTGTTGTCAATTTCGATTATTAAAACAGTAACATTTCTGGCTGTTTTATGAGTTTGTGAGATTGGTACCTACATATTAGACTAGGTAGAGTCAGAAAAATTAAAAATGTTTTTCGACTCATGGTAATAGAACAAAATTAAAGCACAAACGAAAAATACTAATAGTACATGAGGGTGATTTAAAAACAATGATTTACTTTTGTATTCTCCCCAAAAAGTATTGAAAAACAAATTGTCCTAAAATTTCAATTCAATATCTTCCAACTTTTAACATTACATTGTCAATGCATTACCTTCTCCCGTAGACGTCCTCCTTCTTTTCCCAGAGTCTATCTGCTGTCCGGCCTAGCCATACCTAGGGTATCCTCTTTGCGCGATCTCGGTGTCGTCTGTGACAGCGAACTAAATTTTCGTGACCACATCGACAGCGTGGTTTCTAAAGCCAGTTCCACTCTTGGCTTGGTTAAGCGCTGGTCCAAAGAGTTCTCCAACCCCTACGTAGCCAAATCCCTTTACATCCCCTTCGTCCGGCTTCGATACGAGACTTTAAAAGATTATTTCTTGCATACTTAATATTTCAGTGCGCGTTTGTTTCTCGTATGCCGAATAAGTATGACATAGTAAATTGTTAAAAAAACAACTCAAACGTCTTTCGCACTATAAAAGTTGTCTTATCTCTACTAAAGCCTTTACGTAAAATGTGACGTATTTTTAAATTTTAGAAATCTCTTTTTTAGTGTCGTTCATAAAGCGAATGATACGAGCAACATAAGTTTATTTCATAAAGTACGATGCACTCGAAATAAAAACTATGAAACACGATTTCAAGTTATCAAGGAAAATATATGAGAACATATATATTTAATGACGCCTGAACTCCTTCATAGGATTCATGATTTTTCCATCAAGGTGATGGTCAATTATGGAAAAATTTATGACCTATTATTATTATCTCAGAGAAAGTGAAAGATAAAGTAGTACAACTATTGAAAGTAACTTAATTTTACAAGAATTCTAATTGCTTTACTTATTATCTTTTCTTTCTCTTTATTTAAAAAAAAAAAAAAAAACAATTATAATATAAAAATTTTCATTTTTGAGGAGCTGAAAATAAATTTACCCGACTTTCGGTTGATAGCCTGAAGTGTTCTGTCGGATGATGGATTTGTGGTCATAGAATGTAAAGTCGCTGCCCTTTAGTATTTAGTTAACGAACATTTTAATTTCGTTTAATTTTACAATCTCGAAAACTTATTAATTAACTTTTAATTTGTGTATAATTTTGTTCCAATTAAATGTTCGTATTGTAAGAACAATATCGGGAAGCTTTTCGGTCAACAAAAATGTTTATCTTTCCACCAAATTGATTAAAAAGTAAATACACCACAGATTTATAGACAAATTTGGAAATATTTTATCAAAATAATCGGCCGAAATAAACGGAAAGGTTATATAATCTTAAAAAAGTCTGTTATTAAAATTCTGAAAGAGCACTTAAAGTTATGAAAATGAATTGCGTTGTTAATAATTGTTAATTTTTTTTAAGAGATACCGCTGGGAAAACATTGGTTCATCCTTTATGTAATTTTTCCTATGACATTACCTGTCAAAACGTTGTTTGATCGATTGTGAGATATTGTGATTGTGAACTATATATTTTTTTGTCTGTTAAAGATGTAATGAAATAAAGAACATTTGTGACACGTACTGCTTTTCTTGTTTAAACAAAACAAAAAAACAGAAGTGAAAGCCATCGTTATGGTGACTCCATGACTTAAAAGACAAAGAACGCCCAGGTCAACTTAAGAAATTCGAAGACGTCCAAGCATTGTTGGATGAAGATGAAAGGCAAGAAAATGGTTGCCACATGAGCTACTCGAAAAGCGAAAAACTGTTTGCGAAGTTTTGCTTTGTCGGAATAACAGGAAATGTTTTTTGCATCAGGTCGTAACGGGAGATGAAAAATGGGTATACTTCGATGGATCCAGGACAAGCATCATTGTCGACTCCGATACCGAACCGGTTCGTAAGGAAGGCAATGCTGTGTATTTAGTGGGATCAGAAGGATGTTGTGTACAAAGTACTTCTGAAACCAGGTGAAACAGTGACTACCGTTCACTGCAGTCAACACAAGTTAGAAGGTTAACATGATTAGTTCAGTACAACACTTCATTTCGCGTTTTTTAGCTTATGAGAGTCATTAACAGTATGCAATATGAACTTATCTCCGACCCTAAGCAATTCTACAATGTTATCAATATAAAAAGAAATCCAATGTATATCTATCGGCCCTTAAACTTGGCTTATCAGACCATCACTGATTTCTTCAGTTAAATAACCAGCGATCCTTTTTTTAATTATTTTTTACTGTTCTTGTTGTTTGATTCTGTATTTATTCTTTGTTTTAGCTTAAGTCATATTTGTTAATTTAAGTGAGATTATTTTATGTTTTATGATTTGTTTATTTTATTTATGTCTAACTGTTTCATCGACTCGGATTTTTTCATAACATTTAGTTTTATTTATTTCTGCTTTAATTAGTGTAGCTTATAATAAGTGAAAGGCAGTAAATCCATTGGTATGTAATAGAACAATTCCTTATGAAACACTGTAATATCAATCTCAATGGTGGTATTGGTTAACTGAACGCACTCACCGAGCTCAGTTATAGTAAAAGAAAGTTATGATAAGCTTTTTAAAAAAACGAATTTGACCTTTGAGACGAGTAACATTATCAAAAACGTGGATGAATCAATTGTGCCTGACGTTAGTTACAAATAGTGATTTGGCGCCCTATAAACGATCTTCCTAGTCTTTACTATAGATATTTTCTTGTTGAATTTCGTGTAATTTTCTCTTATAGCTCTTATACCAAATATTTGTCTTTTGTTTTTGCAGCCATGAAGTCGGAAGATCTTAAATTTTTTCACACAAATGATAAGAAACGAGATAATCGTACATTTTAGCTACCCCCAGTGAAGTCGATTATACATTGTAAGCCTCATTATCGCTGAAATTTGTGCACATAATCAGTGTACGTTTGTAGTTGAAGTTATATATTCGAAGCTGTTCTGAAATTATTTACTGATTCTTCAAAGAGTTTTCCACGCAACAGTACTTTCGCGGGTTTTGGTTTGATCGAAAAATAAGTTCATTTTATTTCTAAACGACGTGGACGATATGTATACAGTGGTTTCGTTAAGTAGAAGTGTACGCATTTGAAGGTAATTTTCCACGTGAATCATAGATTTGTTAAATTATTTTCCGTCTGTCTGTGATTAATATTGCTGTAGATTTCATCAATATAACAACAAGTGGTAAGCAAATTTGACGTAATAATAAAGCAGTATTACGAATGATACGTAAGCGTTAATTGAATCAAGAACTTCGATCACAACAAAGTAGTAAAATGTGATACGTTATATAGTGAATTGTTTATGCATTTTAATTTATAAAAATGTTTGAAAATTAATGTCCTTAGTGAATTTGATTTCTTCAAGATGTTATGTAGATAAAGCTTAATTTTGGAGCATGACAATAACAATCAATAACAATAGCAATTAAAACGAAAATTTTATTTGAATAACATTCTCGTCCCCTTCAACCCATACGTTGGTACGAGTAAGTAATCGCTTTTGGCTTGTTTATAATTTCATTGATTGAACAACTGAGTTGAAGAATAATACGATGTCATCATTTAAAAACAATATCTATTCCAATCGAAGAACAAATTTCTTTCAGAGAATGCTACTTACTGTAACTATAAACAGCAAATTTATTTTTCTGAAAGTTTATAGACTACGCACATCGGATCGGCGATTTTTGCTATAAAGATTAAAGATGCCTACATATAAAAAGTACCTCCAGGGCGACTTTTAAGATTTTCTTTCCAGTCACCCGTAGCGTAAAATACAATTTCTGATAACTCATATGGTGTCACGTGTTAAACGAAACATATATTCATAAATAAAAGCAATTTAAATGAAAATATTTAGCTGATATGACCTTTGATTAGAGTTTTCAAATAGGCTTTTTGTGGCAAGCTGTCACCGACCAGACATTAAATATCTGATTCAGCCGCCTTGGGGGCAATGGAAATTAACTTAAAAGATTATTCGCTGCTCCTGCAGGCAGAATTTATTTCAAAAATGTGAATTAAACTTTTTGAAACACAGTGGCAAGCAAAACTTTTCATATGTTTTCATATTTTGGATTTTGTGGACTCTGTCAACGTAACCACTTGTCGTAACAATGTGAAATAAAAATTTTCTTATTCCCTATTTATTCCCTAGCTAAGATTTTTGATAAACTTAAATATCAATATACTATCTAAAAGACAATACAGATTCCGAAAAAAATATTTGTACAAAAGATGCTGTAAATTATTTGACTAGTTTTATATAAATTATATAAAAGTACACCTTTAGCTTTAGTAAGGTTTTGACACAGTAAACCACAAAATATTGCACGATAAGTTATATAACTCTGGAATCGGGGTAATGCTCATAAACTCATAACTAGTTACCTACAAAACAGAAAGCAATGTGTAAAAATTAATGAATGTATCAGCAATTATAGTAATGGTAATATAAGAGTTTTCCAAGGAACAGTAGTAACCTCTATTTATTTTGTAAATGAATAATCTATTAACTAGTTTAAAGGAAGATATCATAATCTTTTTTGTTGATAATACTGCTGTTATATCGACTGACAGACAGGCTCAGGCTGAATTAAAAATATAATATGTATGCAAATGGTTTGCATTGAATCAATTATCTTTAAATATATACAAAACTGTTGTGATGACTTTTTGTAGTTACTGCAATGTGTGTGCCAATTTAATATTTACATAAGTATTATAGATGGTAAAATACTGAAAACAGTAGAGTATTGTAAATACTAAAGTGTTATACTAGATTGTAGGATGATTTGAGACAAGGTTCAACATGCTTCAAAATATTTGATATTTATTCTTAAAAAATTCTCAACAATAATGCAAACTTAAACTTTGAGATGTTTTCTTATGCATTTTTCCATTGTATTATTAGTTATGGTATTCTATCATGTCAGGGACCATATGATAACATAATACGAGTATCACTATTACAAGGACTTCAAAATAGTTTACTAAGAATTATAAATAAAAATCGGTTTATTACACAAAATTATCTTTTCAATCTTGAACAACTTTATGCTTTAGAATTTTTAAAGATTTACGATAATTTTAATTTCGTAAGTTCCAATAGTACAACTAGAAACAAAAGTATTATTTTAACAAGTCTATAAGTAATAGAAGCAGTTTAATGAGCGTTATCTTTGTGTTTAACAGTCCACCAAATGAATTAAAAATTTTTGATAATGAAATTTCAAGAAAAACTAAGCTGAAAAAATGGATTGTGAATTATGTCTAACAGCAATGTCTAATAAATATATAACAACAATGTAATACTAATATACAACTATATAAATTACAATGGCAATAAAATGTTAACTAACTACCAAATGTATAAATCAGATAATGTTTCGAATTTTGAATTATTTTGGATGTACACTATTCAAATATTTACTGTGAGAATTATTGTACAATAATTTCTATCATGTAAATCTTTATTGATGAATAAATTTATTATTTATTTATTTTAAAAACAAAGAGCTTAATTCTATTGTCTTGAAACTAAACAGTCACTCTCGGGAACGGAGCTCATATGGCGAATAATTAAATAAATAAATAAATATTCTAGAATATATTAAATTGCACTTGTTTTTATAAAGTTTAAAAATAATAACCGAACCACAGGAATATATGTATAAAATAAACTCAAGTAATGTTAAGAAAATATCTCATTAATAAAATGAAACAATTTTTCTGGGGATGTGTCATTTATCACCGTCATTAATTACCGCAGCACAACAAATTTTGTAAGAGTGCAAATGTTAGGGAATTGTATGATTTTTCCGTATTTTGCGAATACGGGAAAAATTAAAATATTTCATTGGTTGAATATTTTTGCAGTTTTATTATTAGTAAATATTGTAAGCTGATGGAACATTTTGGTTTTCATAAAAAGTTTTAATTTTATTCATCACAGTAAAACGAAGAAACGAAAGAATCAAATCGAATTCACCATTGTTTATCACAATTGGAAAAAAATGTTATCGATGGTGCTAACAGAAATTATACCACATTAAAAGTAGTAGCGAGTTAGAATTTGCGTAATAAGTTTTTCGTACTAAGCGTCGCCTTGTATGAAATCATAATGCATATATTGATTATTTTCTCAATACGGCATAATTTTTGGAAGTTTACACATCCTGCGTTTTAGCATATCTGTCCGATTTATATATTATATTTTTAAGTTTTCATCTGATATGTACTGAAAAAATAGTTTAAAATATTTTTACTCAACTTAATTTATAATTTCATTTTTGAAATTCATAGTTACATTTTATGGATTTTTTAATAATGACATAAAATGAACGTTTAGCTTGCATTCAAACAACCTTAAATTCAGTTGTGCGAATATATAGAATGATTCGTAAAGAAGTGTTACAACATGTTCCAATTGATAGTGTTGTGAACAGCGTTCACGATGAGATTTTTTTTTTCGTAAAACCCCCAGTATGTACATGTATCGATCCATTGGCGTATGAACGTTAAAACTTAAAATTTTTAAAGCGTTGGTTATATTCCTCCATCCTTAAAAATTTCCTTAATAAGGATATGGTTAAACCCTTAAGAAATCTTTCAAATAAAAAAGAACCATGTCAATATCTTTAGTCCATCAAAAGTTATTACCATTTTTGTAGGGTCACTAGAATAGTTAATTGGAAAACAATTTCTGCCATTAAACTTGTCGTCCTACTGTGCTTCGAACAGAAGTTATTATGTTTTATATGAGCTTACCTTCTTGTACAGGCGAAAATATTTGAGTCGTTAAAAAAGTGGTGAAGGAGGGATTTTACGAACAAATTGTATAGGTTCCGCAAAGAACGTTCGCCATTTATAAAAGAAGTGCATTAAATTCAGAAAAACTGTAAAATCTGGTGTTACAGAAATTGGTTTTGTTAAACCAAAACGTACACGCAAAATAAATAAAGAGGCTTTTCAATTAACTAAATTCGCCGTGCCTTCACGTCAATCCAAAACTTTATTTCAGTGCGGTTGTTGCAAAATACAAAATTATTATTTATAATAAAAATTCAACATTTTAGTAAGAATTAATAAACGCGAAATCATTCATCGTTTTGCTTAAAGATCGTCGTAAAAGGACCATAGGCACTTTTGTATAAACCCTGAACTAAAAAATCAGACTCACATCATATGAAAGGTATTAATGTGTATTTTCAGTTAGAGTGCAAAATTGAGTTTTTAGTACATTTTTCAAAAAAAAACTATGCGTTTTAAATGTCCAATTAGCTGTATAATACGGTTTAGATATCTCTGATAAGATTAATGAGTAAAAACTTTATTTATTTATATATTTCATTATTTATTTATTACTGATAGAACAGAGAATTTAATTCTATGTCCTATCTTATTAAGGCGCTCTCGAGTGCACATCCCATACACTTTAATACCTTTTATATGATTCTTATTACTTTTAAGGGGCGACCAAAACAAATCATGCTACACGTGTCGGTGTTAAGAAATAAAGTTTTTGAATCGATCAAACGCCACACATTTATTGACACTTGTTCAAACTTGTTTCTCTTAAATTACTTCATTGCTTTGTGGAAAATACCCCTGCATGTGTACATCTATTGGGTATTAGCTATTGGCACGTGTGCTCAGAGGAAACTTGAAAATCGCCGAAATGAGGGGAAAATGTCATGAGTTTATATCCTTTTGTGACGTGAATTCATCTCAATCTGAGCTTAACTTTAAATTCATTTATTCAGCGAAAAGTCATTTTGCGAAGCAACTTTTCAATGTCACAGGGAGATATAAAGCTCCTCTCAATTTGTATTACAGCTTTAAAAATTCAATCTAAAAAATGCGCATGATCCTTTCTCGTGACCGTATAATTGAAATTAGTTCTGGGAACATTTCATGAGTAAGTAGCTCATGCGATGATTTTCAGTTCCAAACATTTCTCGCAGGAGAGCACTTGCTGAAAAAAGTAGCTTGTGAAGTGCCCGTGGGAATAAACTGAAAGAATTACAAACCATTCGACACTGGTGGAATAGCCGTATTTATAATTGCGTAGTTTTACCCGCCTTTCGGTAAATCATTTTTTTCTTAAAATTACTTAGTGAATTTAATAATAAAAAAAAATTGGCTTCCTGTAATATATCGCGATTGTAAAGAAATTTTGTGCCAAGCATCTTTATTTTTGAATAACACATGCTGTGCATATTCGTTGAGAATACTTAGAATATCTATTTTATATAAAATTAATTAAAACAATATTTGTGGGTGAGCAATGTCGGACAAGAAAACACCCGCAATTTGCGGTGTTGAATTGTCTGTATTTACCGGTAAGAAAAATTGTATGTATTGGGGTAAAACCCCTCACTTATGTACATGCTCATAAGGTTCAATCGCTCATATTTCCATTCATGGTGTTTCTAATAACTTGGCAAAAAGATATTATTTACATCTTTCTATATAATTAGGTACATTCGGCTTCTACTTTTGAGCTTTTACGAAAATCGTTGCGAAGTTTGCATGTGCAAAATTATTTTTCATTTGTGTTTTGGCTTCTATCCAAAATATTTAGGAAGCTAACTGTATTGTTACTGAACATCTCGAAATAACTTCAGAAGATTTTTTTAAAAAAAATTGTATCATAGGATTAAACTGGTTCGAACTAAGTGTCATTTTTATATCAACATTTAGTGACCATATCGTTGATCGACACGAACTATGACGACTCCGTGCAGTATTTAAAAATAGATGTGTGCGACAAACACGATAAAACGACTATTAACATCAAATTTATTTCGTCGTTTACTACTTAATAAACACCTTTGTCGTACTTATCTGTTATAATTGCAATAACATGCTACTTTGAGAGAATGATTTTTTCACTAAATGCTAGTCATGTAGAAATGGCAAACAGAATGGCTTTTGAACGTCATCACGGTTTCCATGTTGCTGTGGTAAATTAAGTAAAGTAAATGACCGACAATGCCCTTATTTTCCAGGACAGCATATTTATAATATAACAAGGGAATTTAGCTTTAATAAATCAGTTCTGTCAGTGCCAAAATGGTGAAAGAAAAAAATATATCTGAAATTGAAAGTGGTCACATGGGCACTTTCAATTTCAAAAAGATTTTTTTATTCTACGATCAAAATAAAGCACGAATTTAAAAGAATTTCCCGATTTAATTTTTTCTTCGTCTTCTATTTTTGTTTTGCAAAACCTTCAATTTTTGTTTGATTTTGTAGACATTTTTGTTTGTATTTTCTTAGTTCTAAAAACTGCGTTGTCTGTGATCTTACTTAACTCCGTAGCATTCAAGAAGGAAGTAGTAAAAGTAATACAAATTTATAAATACAGGATTCTACAAAATTATATAAATTGCAGTTTTTGCTTTGAAATTACTGTTTTTTTTCTACAGACAAATGTATTGTCTGCATTGTTTTTTTCGTAAAGAGCAGCACAGAAAGAAAAAAATTCGGTCAATGGATTTCTTTTGTCACTTACTTCGTCAAATTTTATTTTTATCTTTCATTGAGATAACTTTTCTTTGGCGCCACATTTTTCATTAAAAAATGTTTAACCTGAAAAGGATTGAAAAAGCGTCGCGAGATATGAAATGAGTTACATGGTGCGGCAAAATAAATTCCAAGCCTCATTACTGCTACAGAATGACCGCCATAGTGGATCTTAATCCTGTGAATTACAGCATGTGATCCATTTTGGAACTCAGAGCCTGTGCTACGCGTCACTAAAGTTTGGAGTCGCTAAAGCAATCCTTGCGCCAGGAATGGGACAAAATATCGGTGGAAGAGGTGCGGCGCAAAGCCAAAAATTTTGCGAAGCGTTTGAAGTTGTGCATTAAAAATAAAGGAGGCTATTTTGAATTTAATTAAGTATGCTTACAAAAGAAGAAAGGAACCATTTCATTTTTAGGTCTTATATTTTGTTATAATTGTTTATAAAATGTTCATAAGCAAAAACGCTAGTAAACGTTATTTTGCCGCACCCTGTATTTCACATATTGGCCCTTCACACGGTGAAAAATTCAACGTTCCCTGATTTTGATTAATTTAAGAAATTACTTGCAAGCCAAAACCAAATTATAAGATTTTATTATTTTTTTCCTGTGATAAACTAATTTTGTTATATGATTTTCTGATACTCTAATTAGGTGTCATATCATGTGCCATGTCAAAGTACGTAAAAGAGCCGACAAGCAATATGATAAGCAAATTTCCAGAAAAACACACTTTAATAGTTGAATTGAAGATGCAAAAAAAGAAAAAACTATCAATAAAATATACCATTACTAACTGCCCATTATCTATATTTTTAGGCACCACATTTTTATTTTATTTTATTTAATTTTTTGTACTCCAATTGGGTTGTAATGTTTTTAAGAACTCACGTTTTCGAAAAGAAAATGTCTACTGAAAATAGACAAATTTGACCAGTTTTTAAAATTTAGGCAGATGTATCATTATTTGCTGCTTCACAATTAATGGAAAACATTATTTTGTTCAATTTCAAACTTTACAAATGCGTACCAAAATAATTGTTTTAAGAACTCAATTTAAAAACACAAACTGAGAGAAAAAATTCTCGTTCTACAATCTACGGAAAATATCATAAAAACAACCAAATATCAATAATCAAAATAAATAATAATAAAATTTACAAAAAGGTTGAGAAAGAAAACTAACAATTTTCAAGACTATTTTAGACACATCAATGCAATATTCTTTTATAAACTCCGTTTTAGATTTATATACGTGACGGGTAGGACATGAATTATCCCTCTTTCGAATTCTTCTACTTGACATTGAAATTGATATGTTTTATTATTGTTTATGATTATTACATGCCTTTGTGTGAGTGCTGGGTGCAAGAAACTGATTTTGTTTTTATTTTAAAGGTAGTGCATTAAAAGTAGCTTACTTATATGCTTGCAACGATCGCAAGTAGTATCAAATTCAATTGTTAAATCAGAATGTTTTTCTAAAATAAAATGTCTGACAAAAAATTGCTAACTCAAACAAAAAAATAACTAATAATGGCTGGACTGAGAAAGTAAATGTTCAATTACAATAAATGAAAATTTAATTTTTTTAGTACTCGTATATTTCTTTATGGCTAAAAGTTAAATCTCTTATCTGGTAAGATAATTTTCCATAGAATGGCGAAATGCGAACAATTTTGTTTGAGAAACAAAAGATGAAAAAAGTTAGAATTTTATTAACTCTTAAAGGATATAATGGCTGAAATTTCACTCTAGGCAAGTTCTTTTTTCTGAATTTTTAGAAAGACCAAATGGTTTTAACAGCAATTTTTTCTACATATATAATATAAGGTCGCTATAAAAATAACATTATCATGAAATATAATATTTAATAATACTAATAATATATTGATTTGCATTTAATGGTATTTATTATACTTAAAAAATATATAAGTATATACTGGGGTGAAATTTCACCCATAATACCTTAACGAAATTTATTTGGATGAGTATAAGGGTTAATAAGGATTAAACATGGTGAAGATTCAATAATGACGTTTCATTGTTTTCCTCTCTTTGGAAACGGGCCGATTTAGCTATCAATTTATTCTTAAGTGTTCTTCTATAGCTTCAGAAATTCTTTGTTCCTTCACTTTGGAGTTGATTTCGGACACAATATTTCTTGAATTTTGGTTCGAAATTCGTTGAACCACAAAATATATTTTTTTATGTTGTTGTTAACCTTCTCAGAATTAAATGTAATAGTGAGCTGACACATTTTTGTTACGTATCTACTTTTCTATTTTTAAACTTACTCGAAAAAAAATCGATATAATGTTACGATTTGCAACACGCTAATTTGTGAAAAAGACCAATCGTTTTATTTCGAATTTCGCTTGTTGCGAAATGTAATATTTTGTACAGGTAAAGGAAGTTACAACATGCATTGCTTCTATGTAATTGTTTTTTTCGCATACTATATATCGTGTACAACTAAATATTTTCAAAAATATAAGCTTAAGATGTAGTTTTTGTCGTTAATACCCTGATGATGCACCGATAATTTACTACTTGCATTATAAGATCAGTTACTCGTTTCGTGGCAAAGTTAGGTAACTTGAAATTGAAATTTAGTATAAAGAGGTCGTTAATTTAACAATATATAATTCAATATTGAATTTCCAATTTTACTGAGTACTGGTGGTATGTTGTATTATAAAGTTTACATAAGCCTGGTGCTTCTAATTGTTGCAATAGGAACAATTAACACTACTAATGCAAATTATAAAAGTTTTGGCAAACGATATGAAACAAAAATTAATCAATAATGTGAAGGGTCTGATATTGTTAAAACATTCCAAAAAGGCGAATCAATGGCAACCGTTTGAATGTTAACTTAAGGAAATTGATTTATTCTCGTTTCGACAAATCAAACATCTCTATTGGCTAATAAATATCTTTATAAGTGTTTTTAATAGGTATTTGTCTATTATTACGATTTCAGAAGTAAAAGTGAACGAATTACTACAATACTTTATACTGTGAACGAATTACTACAATACTTTATACTATATTATAAAATATATTCAATATATTTAGGAAACAAATATGTTACCATACACTAAGGAAAAAATTGCTTTTGAAGAAAAAAATATTTATTCTTTGCAATAAGTTTACAATTCCCAAACTCGAACCCGCTGAAGAATTTTTTGGCATTTTTAAAACAATCCGTGTAGTTTAGTTTAGCTTAGCACAGGTCGTTGTGGCTTTATAATAATACCGTATAAGTAAATATAATAAAAATATATTTGATAAGATAATTTTGAACCATTGCCTAAGCAACCTATTTGTCGACATAGGAATTTTAAATCAATGGATTTTGAATATACGTCAAGTTCATAAAAATCTAGAAATTAAGAAGTTTTTTAATAGAAGTTTTAAAATCAGTGACCAAAGGATTAATTTGTATTTAATAGAATAGAAGTATGTATGTATATAACAAATAAATTTTGTAAACATTATATACAATTAGAAACATATTGTTAGAGCTGGAAATAATTTATCAGTGAAAATTTGGAAAAATTAGTGTATAATTTGTTTGATATTGCTTAACACTTTGGCCGTCATTTTCAATGTCCAAATTTTTGTAGAAGATTCGATACAATGAAACCCCAAAAACAGTTAACTGGGAATTTATTGATATTTAAAATTTTCGGCCCCAATTTAGAGTTTCCCTATAACCCTTCGTCAAAACACTACGAACAATACGACGGTGGAAGTTGCACGTTAATTGGATAAGCAGTGCAAAAGTAAAAAAAATAAATAAAACGTTTTTTTCTGTATTGCTTTTGATAAAGAAGCAATTCCATACCACAAGATCATTGGTAGGAATATTTTTTAGAAGGAACTATGAGACGAAAGTAACTAGAAAAAACGCCTTATGTGTCAGTTTGATAAAATTTGAATATGTGATTATTAATTTTTTTAATTGTGTTAAATTTGAGTGTGTGAAATTATGTGCTGCAATGAAAACCCAATGTTAATTAAAAATCCCATTTATGCCATTTAAATTTTACGTAAACACAAAAGGGAAATTTTATAAACATGTAATGATCATAATAAACCATCTCACCTTCATTATTAACAAGTTTTGTGTTGCTTGTAACGGCCCACAAATGAAAGGTCTCTATTTCACCAAATGTATTCTTACATGCAAGTCTCTCACGAAAGCTTTGTTGAAAATTGTGGCATTCACAAGTGATTAATATTATTTTAAATAATTATGGGCTATTGCTGAAGCTACAAATTTCTTGTAAATAAGGTGCAGGATAATTTCTAAAATTCAACTAAAAAAATCACAATCAAAGCTTCAGTTGCTTAATTTGAAGTGCGGCTGAACTGTGTTCGATGAATTAGTGTAGTATACTCGTAGAAGACTAGTATAGAAATATGGCCTTTTTACACCTTCGCAATTATACTAATTGGCTTCTATTATCTAAAATTCCATCTAAATTTCGTATGAACACCTTTTGTTACTTACTTAAATTAATTACGGAATACCTTTCGTTGCTTTTGTCAGAAAATTGCACGCAATATCATTCCAATACCGTTTGCCGTCCTTGAAAACATCAATTTTGTTAAAAGGTAAAAAGTCATCGAGCATTGCTTCTGCATCAATTCTCATTCTAGAAGACTAAACCTGACCAAGTTAATTATTCCAGTCTTGCTCTGGTGCTTCATGTGTCCATGAACTGCAGTATTAATAAAATGCATGCTCTAAACTAGACAATAAAATATCAGTTTGTTCAATCCAAGGCTAGTTATCAATATCCGGTGGTAAGTCTCAAATTGACTCATTATCATTGCTAAAGCTTGGAGTTTCGCTCTTTTTGTCTGTCTGCAAATGCTTTTAAAAATATATATATAAGCACAACAGCTCGCTGTGGCCAAGTCACATGTTCTGACGAAATGTAGTACTGTTTTCTGATTGGTTGTTTGGCGGAGCACACCTCCTAAAGACATAAAAAATTCGTTACACGTATGTGACGTCAGTCAAAGAAAAGCTGTTTTATCTGTCTTATTTTGGCGAATATATTATAACTCTGCTTCAGGTAAGTCAAAGTAATCGGAACTCTGTAGCAAGGTAGACTGCATTCCTAATGACCTGCACCGACTAGTAGAAAGGTGTTGTTGCCCTGTGGAATAACATAGTGAGTCCAACTGGCTTGAGGTGTCACAACTTCGTCAAAACGAAAATCAGTCAGCTGATTACAATCTATTGAAATTACGACGGCTTTAGCTCTCTGGGGAATATTTAGCGTATACCTTTATATACCCCGCCTCAAAACTTTTAGTCGTTTCAGTCATTTGTTCGTGTCTAGTTGCCAAGCAGGAGCGGTATAATCTTGCCCGCGTTTTTATTGCATTGACTATTCTTAACTTTAAGAATGTGTTTTCCCGCACTTTTGTAGTCTATATTCAAAAATAAAGTGTAGATGTAGTGCTGATAACGTGAACATTGTATTAATTATTTTAACCGGTTAGATGATCTGATAATTTCAGGTGTAAATGTTTCTAACGTACTGTTT
The DNA here is from genome assembly GCA_963969385.1 of Philonicus albiceps. Classification (NCBI taxonomy): domain Eukaryota; kingdom Metazoa; phylum Arthropoda; class Insecta; order Diptera; family Asilidae; genus Philonicus; species Philonicus albiceps. The sequence goes on along the minus strand of OZ017773.1, from coordinate 21,785,061 downwards.
CTTTTGCTATTTTCAGATTCTTCTAATAATTCGGTGGAAGGTGTTAAAAATCCCCCAAAATCATTTGGGACTGACGACGGCTTCAAGGGACCTGGAGCTGCATGTGGTAGTTCAATAGTTAAAGTCGCCCAGCAGATGGTATCAGGACGTTCCCTCACTGGCCGAGGATTTAAAATTGCACAGTAAGTTATTTCCTTCTTTCCTATTAAATTTTTAAATTCAAAATTCTAAGTGGATAATGAATAATCCACCACCTCATTACATGCATATTTTACTGGCCTTATTCGGTACGTTTTATTTTTAGTTTTCTAATTCAATCCCCCAAAAGTGATTGAAATTCTCATTGCCTAATTTCAAATAATAACAATAGGGTTACTGTGAGAAAATCAAAGTTTTAAAGTGAATTTATTTGAACAGTATAATGAAATTCTATTTTATGTATGTATTATACTTTGGTTAAATTAATTTCCCGGTGTGCAATCGCTTTAAAACACTTTATTCTTGGCGATCAGCATGTATGTCTTTATTTTTCATGTCAGTGAAACTTTACATGGGATTTATTTTATTTTTATTTATAGTCTAAATCTCTAATTCAAATTATTTTCACTCTTGAAAAGTGAATCTATTGTGAATCTCTATTACGAGTTATTTTTACGTACGACGTCGTAAATAAAAGTATTTTGGAGAGCTACAAGCAGTTAATACTACCTCTGCTATCATGTGAAGAGTTCCTCTAAGAAAATGCGTACATTTTGAGAACGTTTATCAATGCGTTGTTATGTACTGAAATGTGTGGGAAAAGTTATTGTTACTTTGGCTTAATTTTATGATTATAACGTCAAATTTTCTTGTGCGTTTTGTTTTAATATTTTATAGCATGCTTAACACTTCTACTGCACACTTCTCTGATGAACCTGAAAATGCCTTTGTAATTAATCCTAATCAATTTTAAAATTGATTTTGGTTTTTCCAAATAAAAATTATTTTGTCTTTGAATTTGCATAGATTAGCGCATAACCCTTCATCTAGTAAGTTGACAAGAAATACTAATCTTACTTTCGTTGAAAAAATTCCATTTAGAGGAGACTGAATAATATTGAATTATATTTAATTACACGTTTTTCAATAAAGACCGTACTAATATGCAAAATGTAAAGACCGGGTTTCGTTTATTTACTTATTTCAGCGGAAAATTTGTTATTTTCTAATTAGAGAATTCATATATATATTTATTTTTTTTGAGAAAGTAATTAGAATTACCATCGGAGTCGGTATTTTAATATATTTTAATCAAAAATTTTTTAAAGTGCTTAGTATTGACAAAATCTCCATATATGTATATTTTAATGTACAGTATGGAAAAAGTAAACTCAAACATCAGCTATTTTCAATTCCTTAAATTATTAGAGTAATTACTTTAACTTATGTTTAACGATTCTATGCTCTTGATTATTTCGTCGATGCATATGTTTTTATTTTATTTATTTTATTTTATTTTATTTTATTTTATTTTATTTTATTTATTTCGCTTAATACAAGCTACATAGTAAAACACTTGAAGATTAGGATTAAAACTAACTAAAGGCAAATGTGTGGACGGGTTAAGGGAACAGGGGGTGGAAGAGGGGAAATGACATGAGACAGTTGAGCTCAAACCTTAGAGATGATTTGCTCACGTGGAAGTCAAAAGAAGGGAGGGAATTGGCATTCCGAAGCATACCGTTGAGGGGCTCGGAAAAACCATAGTTGGTGCGGTGGAAAATAGGGCGAAAGAGGGGGGCTGCTCTTAGGTTACGGGGGTTAGTGTAAAATGGAACTCGTTGAAGAAGGGAAGGGCAGTCAATCACACCGGAGAGGAGCTGATGGATAAAGATGCAATGTTACGCCGTTTCCGCAAGGGCTGTAGGTCAATCGAAATTAGAATTTAGAAATATATATTTTAATATTTCAATGATTGAGTTATTGAGGGAGGTGAAGAATTTCAAATTATTACTAAATGTAATAAGCTAAAAGCACATAAAATATAATTTGGAACATTTCATTATCGCATTTAGAATTAATTCCAAGTTTTCTCTTGTTGTGTTGTGTAATTATTAAAAAAAAATAAAGAAAATGGAATATTTTTACTACAATTGTTCCCGACGGATCTATAAATCTAAATAAAGAAATTCGTCACATTCCCTAAATATTATTTGCATTATAACGCAATTGTAATTCCTACAAAAAAATATTTTTTAATCGAAAAATCCTGGATCTTTGCAGCCAAATTATATTCCAACTATTGAATTGTTCATTAATTCTTTATTTGGTTACAATAACTTCATTGCTAAATCTTTTTGGAAATAATCAAGGCTTTCCTTTTTAAGAATGACAGCACAATTATAACAATAAATTTCTTTATCACTTTTGATCATTGGTTTTTTAAAAAAGTAAATAGCTTTTATAAACCTTATCAAGATTGCGCGGAGAGCTATCAAAATAAAACGTGAACATAAAAACCTATTGAAACTTATCTTATGGTTTATATTAAAAATTGTTTAGTTAGCTCTTGGAAGTCTTAATAACTCGTATTTTGGCAGAAATTTAATATTTTTGTTGAACGACAGAACTAAAACAGACATTGCATTAGGCAAAAGTCATAAATATTTAGAATGCAAAGCTGTTAGTAAACACTGGCAATTAAACGTAAACAAACTTTACTATCAGTAAAAGCGTACAAAGTCTTTCCGCCGCAAATAATTTTGTCGCCTTGGACCGTTTGCTAACTGTGCCATTTACATACCTACTTCCGCGAAGTTTTTTATTTCATCAATTCTCGGAAGTTTTTTTTTAATTAGATTAGCAAATTATTATTAAAAGTCATGCTTCAGGCTTCATCCGGAAGCAAAAACGGCTACAAGTTATTTGTGGCATTACTTTCACTTCACTGTTGTGAATAAGGTCAGAAGCTCCATTGTTTATAACTAAGTAGATGTTGTGAGATTACATTTCTGATGAAATAGTAGAATGCCAGGCATATATTCGAACGTCACATTTATTTAAATTATAATGATCTCATAATTTTTGCTTTCTTTCATGCAGACTCGAAAAAGAAGAGCCGGAATCTGACAACGAGTTTCAGACAAAAACAATCGAAGATCAGCAACTTCAAACCAGCAAACTCATTCAAGCCCAACAATTCGTTGATGAAAACGCCGACGGTCAGATGACTCAATCAAGCCGTTTGATGATCAGACGCGGTTCAAAATCCTTGCCGTCCTCACCACTTGGATCCCCAAAATCAATGAGGAAATATCAGCCAAATCCTTATTTTACAGGAACCTTTGCTTTGGCGAGCGCGAAAAATACAGCAGAGGGACGGTAAGTTTATGGCTTTATGTTCTACGCCTTTTTTTTTTTTAATCTAATGTACGAAGTCATTGACACGTGGAAGTAACTATTTGTTTGGCAAACAAGAACACCGCCCTAATCCCAAAATTCAGAAAGCTTATTTTCTGCTGCAACCCGCAAATATTTTTAAAGAAAATAACAGCGTGCGTCACATGCCGTTGTTTATGCTGGTAAAAAACACCTCTGAAAGCTCCTCTCTTTTGATTGCTATTGATTGCACAGTCGCATGACCAGATTCTATGATGACTAAGTGATGTTAAAGAGTTTTTTGTAAGCACTTTTTAAACTGGTAGTTTTTGGCAAATGTGTGGTGACAATATTTTTTTCATTCAATATGTTATCAATGTGGGTACATTATTTTGAATTTTCTTACTTATTCATTTACCTATCTCTTGGTTGGTAATTTTTTAGAGAATATCCATATGCGTCACTAAAGTTCCAAGAAATTTCATGCGATGGCAGATTTACATGGTTTGAATTTTATGAGATGAACAGGTGATTCTGAAAAAAAGTTGTTAGATAAAAAAACAACTGAATAAGAAACTTAAAAATAAAAACTGGAGTTCACTATGATAGCCGTTCCCCGACCGAAGCGATTAACTTTTTGAAATTTTCAATTCTAATAATGTCTAATTGGGTTGTAATTTTTATTGAAGTCGAATTCTATAAATGGCATTATTAGTAAATATTATTTTTTATTTTATTTTATATGTGGAATTAGTTTGGATATATCAATGTTTATAAGATAGGCACATATACGTATATAATAAGAAAAAATGTCCCCAAAAGTTTAAATTTCAAAGAATTTTTTTACATAAACGTAGTATCCCACATTCATTTTCTCCTACAATTCATATTTAAAAAATATAAACTACAAAGTACAAAAATATGAAGGCGTAATCCCGCAATATTAATTTAATGCAAAAATTCGTGCTTGTCATCAAAGTAAAAGTGACTTAACTTAAAATATAAGAAGAATTTGCCGTGATTCACAAATGCGCTCATATTTACCCCAATTTAGTTAGGAAAGTAACACCCCTTCAAAATTAAAATTAAATAGCTTTATAACTAGTTTTCTAATGAAGAAGTTGTTGAAAAGGAATTTTATTAATGAAATTTCAATCTTAACCCATTCGCTATCTCAGAGGAAAATCGACCGCCACAAGAAATCAACGGGACAATAAATTTAATACGACATTAACTTTCGGTAATTCTTGTAGGGTGTATTTGTAACATCCTATAAATATTTGAAATAAACAATTTGCAAATTTGTTACGCAAGGCTTAGGCTTAGGCAAATTAGTGACGCTGGGCTTAGGCTTAGGGAAATTTGTGACGCTGGTAGCAAAAGAGTTAAATATGCAATAAATAAAATCAAATTGTTTTATTTTTTATAACATTTGTCTACAAATAGAGACATCGTAAAAAAATCTCTACCGAGTGTTATCTCATTCGAAAAAATATTTTGAAACAAAATATCAAAATAATTTATCGTTATAGCTCTATGAGAATTAATCGATTTCATAAAAAAATCATACATTGTCTTAACCATCACATTTTTACCAGCATATTTTTTCAAGGATATACCTTCTAACAATCAATAGTGTTACACCAAAGGGGGCCAATCTGCTTAAACACAGCGCTCTATACAGATCTATTTTCTAAATGATAATAAAGTAAAATTTTGCCTTATTAGTCGGTGGTTTCATATTCTTAAATAATTTAAATAACTACAATACTTTATGTTATATAGTCGCAATCGCTACAAGTAAATAATGATAATAGTATTTTATGGAGATTGAAATGACTTGTTTACAGCAGTAATCGCATTGCAAGTTTTAAAAATTATTTTCGGGATTTTTGCAGATTTTCCTTTTTAGCATAACACAATCGAAGTGTAAACAACTAAAAATTGATTTTAAAACTGTTTCAAATTGATCCTTTAATATAATTTGACTTCGTTTTGCAGGTAGTATTTCAGCGCGTGCTACAGAATGCGCGTAACTGATATTGATTTTTTCGAATTCATGTCCCAATAACATAATAACGCACAATGAAGCACACAATAATGAATTTCTATATACAAACCGATATCCGTTTCAGTATTAAGTTTCTTCATGTGTTTGTATAATATTAAAATACAAATAACGTGAATCGTACCAACATATTAAGTTCTTGTAGATGCAAAATTATTTATGTGAGAGATCGCGTAGCATTAATCTCTTAATTATACTGAAACTTATTTTTATCAAATTATGCAAATTAAGGAACAATAACTTTGTTTGTAAATTCAAATGTTTATTTTTTATATTCTACAATACAGTATCCTATCTTTTCTTATAATTACAGAGGTTGGTTTTTATCATCACTTTTGGGAATACACCGTGAGTCACCATCATCAGCCTCTTCAGTAACTAACATTGAAGAGGAGCAAGAGAACTCGTTTTCCACAAAAACAGCTGAGAGTTCAAAAGACTACACACAAAAAGTGCTGAGAGCCAAACCCTCTGAGTTAAGGGAAATGAATTTCTGGTCTCCGACTTCGATGTAAATTCATCCCAATAAGTATTCCATATTTTAGTTAATAAAACGAAGACAGTTAGTTACAATAGCAATAATATAACATCATTAATTGTAAAAGAAAGAATATTTGAATTTTTGGATTTTGTTTTCGCTAGGGATTATTGCATAACTTTTATCTTTTTCTAATTATACTTTTACCCATAACGCTAAACATCCTAAAAATATATATATTTTTGATAACTTTCGGTTTATTGGCGCTGCTTGGTTGTAAGAGAAATATAAGAAATTTATAAAAGACTAAATTTACGAGAGGGCATTATAAAAACTTTTGTTGTATGGGATTGATGAGTGTTTGCTTCTGAAGGGTATTTTTCCTCAATCAAAGTGAATTATGTTTTGCGATTGGAAGATTATTTACGATATGAGTAAATGTTGAATTAATCTTGATTTAATCTTTACAAGCTAGCAACAGAAGAAGCAAACGTGAAAATTCATGACTAGGTGTAATTATTACTTTTATATAAGGCTATCATGTATTTATTAAGATTATATTTTTCAAGAAATAAATCTTTACTATGTAATCACAAAAGGTGTTTCCTACGTAACTTGGAAAAACAAATTGATTTCAGACACATCTCCATACGTTTAACCCCTTCGCTTACAATATCAAGTCATGCTCGTGGTAGGTCTTTTGGCCGTTCGCAAAACGACCATTTCTGGAAATACAAGTTTATTTTTTTGCTATAATCCTCAATTAATTATATCACCCCGGGCTTTTTTGATTTTTGTGTTCTCTGTGAACAAAGCATAAAATAGGAAGAATTAGTAATATGAGGTATTAAACGACTAATTCTCATAATTCATAAGAAAATTTCTGCCGATAACAACGGTTTATCTAATATTTTAGTAATTTCGGGTATTGATTATTCATACTTTTAGCTATTACAATTTTTTTTTTGCAAATAGGAGGAATTATAATAATGTTTTGTTATATATGTTAAATATTTCTGTAGCATGATTAACATTGTAGAACGTGAATATCAACTCAAACAGAAAGTCGCAAAAAAAGATTTTTTTTTTTGAAAAATAATGTTTGGTTTTAAACTAAAAAGTATTGCTACAAAAAAAAACGATTTTTTCAACTAATTTTTTAAAACTTTATCTTCAAGAGCAAACTAATGTTGCTGTCGAAGCGTGGGTAAAATTTCAACGCAATCGATAAAGAACTTTTCTAGTGTTCGCTTATGTCAATTTGAAAAACGTAGTTTTCAGAAAAACACTTTTAAACCTATGACGGCGCTCGACTCCCAAGCATAGAAGAGTCACTTTAATAGTCTAGAACACCAGGAGTACTTTGAATTTAGTTTTGTCGTATTCTTTAGATGTTATACTAACATTTTAGGAGAAAAAAATAATTTGTAAATTCTAATGGTAGGCAATTTGGACGCATCTCATTACATGTTTCAAAAAGCCAATAATTGTAAATTTCAAGGGATTGGCACTAAAATTGGCTTTTGCCAATTGCTTGTTGGGTGTTTTGGAAATGCAAAGTGCAGATCCGTTTTCAAACTTTACAAATTTAAAATGTAACTAGAAATTAATAGTAATGATATATTTCAGATACAGTCTGCGAATATTTTATCAGAATTTGAGAATTAAAAATGGCGAGCCATTATTTTTGTGAAATTCAACGGATTGTAATGAAAATTAATATTCATCGAATCGGATAAACGGTCACGTCGATTCTTATGAAATTAGCAGTTCGGCAATACGATCAAACCGACAACAAAATATTGCCATATAAAAACTTTATTTAGTTGTCTTCCTGACATAACTGTAAATCCATTTTTTCCCCGTCCCAGCATGGCTTCCTTAGAGGCAGGTCTACAGCCACCAACCTTACCGACTTCATCTCAAGTACCCTGTGTGCCCTTGAAAAAGGCGACGAGGTTGACGTCATCGCCACCGACTTCAGTAAGGCATTTGATAAAATCTCGCACGCTTTAATCCTCTTCAAACTTCACTCCCTTGGCTTCAATCAGCTTTTTTCCTCCTGGATGAAGTCCCATCTCGAGCATCGCCAGTATAGGGTCCTTTTTTGCTCCTCTACCTCCAGCCCTTTTGTAGCCAACTCGGGGGTACCCCAGGGCAGCCACTTAGGTCCGTTGATTTTCATTCTGACTATCAACGATGTTGAGTGTGTCATCAAGCACTCTGACCTCTCTATCTACGCCGACGATATGAAAATCTCCAAACGGATATCCTCTACCTCCGACCCCTGTCTTCTTCAGAGCGATAGGCAATAAAAAGCAGCGTTTTTTTACCATGCATTTTTCAAGGCGGGCCAAAGTCTCGGTCACGGTCACGGTGTGTCTCTGCATGGATAGTGTTAGTGCCGTCCCCAGGCAATGTTCCATCATAGGAAAATTCGGAATCAGAGAAGGGAAACAGGCAGGTAGCACACTCAGAGCATATATACGGATGCGGGCTGTTTACATTTTATCACTGTGCATTTTTAAAGGCGGGCTAAAGCATTCGAACGTGTGCGCTATTCTGGGTAGTGAAACATGGTTTTAATTTTCGTTCCGCCTCCCCTTAAATTTATGTCTTTCTCTAAAGCGTGAGCCCTTTATTACTATCCACTTTTAGCAGGATTTGCAAGGACGGTGAACTAACGGGACCAAAGTCGAAAAAAGATAAGGGAATACGTCACGAGTATATTTTCGTCACAGATACGGACATGTTTGATGAATTGATTCATGAAGACGACACCACCTCTAATTTCTTTCTTCTTACTTCGCAATCGAAGCCACGAGGATGGCAACAAAAATCAACTTTAGGCGCCAGAAAAATTCACCACTCATGGCTCGATGATGAAATTAATAAATAGTTATCCGTATGATTATTTTTCATACACACACTACGTTTCCGTTTCATGTTGTCTTTGCGATGTTCGCCATCGATTTCCTTCTGCAAAATATGCGCGGCCAAAGTAGCAATTGCAGTCCACTTTCTTTTGGACATTTTATTTAATTAATTTTTAGCACAGCGACGATGAAAATAAGCTGATATTAATGCATGAAAAGTGATGTTTGATCTCTACAATACGCAAGCGCTTATGGGGTAATCAGAGAATTCAGATATGAAAAATCAAAGAAAGTAAGTTCTTCTATTTGTAATAACTCAGAAGCGAATAGGTAATAACTAAACTTTATTCGGGCGAGAATGCAAACACGCCAGAACTTGCAGAAGGCACCTTTTACAAATGTAATGTCTAGTAAGTGTAGATGTAATGAGTAAACAGTTAACTTTTTCAACGTGTTTTGTTTTTTTGCGACTTTGCGTCGTCCGTCGTCAGTCTTTCAGTGAATTTTGTGCAGTGTAAAGTGCTCCCGTGACTTCATAAAATTTTAAGGTAAGCATTATTTATTTCTTTTAATTATTATATATATAATTTATTAAGAATATAATGTTACATTACTAAGTGAGGCGCTTGTTAAAATTCTTCAATCTGAAGGATTATCAGTTCCGGCCACTGTTAGCAGTCTCCTCGGAAATACAGATGAAAAAAAATAAAAATGAATGCATAAAAAATAAAAAAAATAAATCAAGAACAAAACAAGATACGATCAGCATAATTTAAGAAATGAAACTATTTTTTTTTTGTTATGCTTGAAAAGCGGTTTTTAATTATGTATGAAACTCTTTTTTGTTGTTGTGATGCTTGCAAAGCGGTTTTGTTTAAGTGAAATAAATGTTTTTATTTGTCGAATCTTTCTCTTACTTGGTAAATTAAATATCCTTTTACCTTAAGGACCTACATATTTAACAAGTTAATGCTATAAAAAGAAAATAGTTCACTCATTTTTTCTTAGGTATTTAGTAAACTCAAAAAATTCAAAATAAGACAAAAGTATAAATTTATGAGGATTTTATGCAATATTCCTTAAAATGGAACTACTTTCTTTCTATAGCTGGATTATATCATGTTTAAAAGCAAGTGGAATTTGAATCACTGAAAATATTAATTACAAGTAAGAAATTACAGAAGCGATTCCCTGTAATGTACGATTGAAGGCCTTCCAAAGCAACTTACTGCTAATCGATGTTTTCAGGAACAACCTCGCAATAGTGAAATAAGCCCTTCCGTGTAATGTCTCTTGTAAGTACTTACCACCCTAGGACATCTACGTATAAAAGTAATCGATTCTGTAATTGGTAATGTAAGCTATTGACATTACAAATCGACACTACTCAATCGATTCGGTAATGCTTACATTTCCTACTGGGTTGGATTTTGGGATAAAATACACATTCGTGTACTATCAAATTTTTACCGCATGTAACCACTACGCTACATGCGAAAAATGTAACCAACACGCTACTCATTCTCATAACGGCAGGAGCACATGCGCATGTGGCTTAACTTTAATTCGACGGTTGTCTAGTACCATTTGGTGAACTTGAGCGATGTCCTGAACGTCCTTGTCACAGAAGCTGGTACGGCCACGTTTAAATTTAGCTGCTCAAAATTTAGATAGAGAATACTAGTTTTATTCCATTTTCACAAAAACACATTGCATCTCTCAAATACGTTCCTAAAATTTTGCTTATGGATGCTGCCATCTTCATGTTGAAGTGGGAAACTTTTCATGCTAGCCTCGTAAGTAGTCCAAGAAACGACTATTCAAATATTCAATGAATCATAAGAACCAACACCATTTATCAGCTGTTGAGAAAGTTTTACCAGCCCTGCTTGTAAACAGAGAGCTGTCAAAAAACCGAAGTCAAGTTTATGGGAATGGGGTTGCAGTGTTGTTTAAACGTATTTTGTGAATAACTATAAATTCCACGATGGATTACGATTTTAAGATGAAAACGCAAGTTGAGCGAACCAAAGTCGAGGACCTGTTCAACTACGAGGGCTGCAAAGTTGGCCGTGGTACATATGGACATGTGTACAAAGCGAGGAGGAAAGAAGGGAACGATGCCAAGGAATTTGCCCTTAAACAAATTGAGGGCACCGGTTTGTCCATGTCGGCTTGTAGAGAAATAGCGGTAAGAGTCAGTACTGGTAAATAAATATCGAATTATTGAATGAGATTCGTTCGTAGCTGCTGAGGGAGCTGAAGCACCCGAACGTCATAAACCTAATCCGAGTTTTCCTGTCTCACACGGACAGGAAAGTTTTTTTGCTGTTCGACTATGCGGAGCACGACCTGTGGCATATTATCAAGTTCCATAGAGCAGCAAAAGCCGCTAAGAAGACAGTCGTCGTGCCTAAGGGAATGGTGAAAAGCTTGCTATACCAAATTTTGGACGGCATTCACTACTTGCACACGAATTGGGTTTTACATCGTGATTTGGTAATTCTTACAATGTTACAAGGCGTTTAGCACTAAATTAACAATTTTTAAAGAAACCAGCAAATATTTTAGTAATGGGCGATGGAAATGAACGAGGTCGTGTTAAAATCGCTGACATGGGCTTTGCTCGTCTCTTCAATGCGCCTTTAAAACCTTTAGCTGATCTGGATCCAGTCGTGGTCACGTTCTGGTATCGTGCACCTGAACTTCTTCTTGGTGCTCGTCACTATACAAAAGCCATTGATATTTGGGCCATTGGTTGTATATTCGCTGAGCTTCTTACTTCTGAACCAATTTTCCATTGTCGTCAGGAGGATATTAAAACTAGCAACCCATACCACCACGACCAGCTCGATAGAATTTTTAATGTGATGGGATTTCCCCAAGATAAAGACTGGGAAGACATTAAAAAGATGCCTGAACACCACACGCTAATTAAGGACTTCAAAAGAGCCAAGTAAGTTATTTGTCTAACCTTGCAAAGTCTAATTAGAATCCTCTATGATCTAGTTTATTAAGTAAAATTAATAGTTTGTCTATCTATTTTCTATTTTTAATTTTTGGATAAGAGTTTAGTGTCATTCTTGAATAATTTTAATCGCCATATTGTATTCGCTATCTTAATAATCGAAATTCGTGGGCCCAAACTATCATTTTTACAAAATTTACGTAAGGGGAGGGTCTACATTAGGAGGCACAAATGTAGCACACTTTATTTTTATTTTGGACCTTATTAAAGTTTTTACAATTTATTATGCATAACTTAACATATTATAAGATTTCATTGATTTAATTCAAATTTATAAACAAACATGCACGATTGCCTTTGGAAATGTCTTCTGCACTGTTAGCGTCCAGTAAAAACTAACTTTTTTGTTAAGTAAAAGCAGCTTTCAAAAATATGGTTTTGACAAAAACGCGTTTAAAGTTGTTGAGTATAAGAAAAATGGTTGATAAAAGCTTATTATTACACTACAATTAAGCTCGAATAGATTCAAAATAAACAACGCGCACATTCACAGCTACTTTAGAAACACATTATAATAGTGTACGTACTATACTTTTACATTATATGCCTTTAGTAACGCCAACAGGCAATATACCTTTTCGCCGTCAGTTAGAGATTTTCATTCTCTATCCGTCTGGAAGAGCTTTGGACATGCGTACTAGTGTTCTTATGACCTCTTACAATTTGAATCTATACTTGGGACTTTGAGAGCATATTCTATAGATGAAGTATTTAAAAACGAAAATGAATTAATAAAGTAAAAAAAACGGTACCATTTTTAGCCATTCTATAACCGGCAGTGCCACTTACTAAACTAAAAATTGCGGTACAAAATGCCAATGCCACCTATTGATCATCGTCAAACTATTACGATCGCTGATTGTAACGGAAACTAATTTGAGACATCTGTTGATAGTTTTTTGAAAATTGGCGGATTATTATTCGTTGCCTTTGTGCGTAAGGTGTGCAAGTAGCTAGTGAAGAAGCAGCGAGTAATCCAAAAAAAAATGCTAAATCAAGACACTCTTGGTAAAAATTGTTTAATGTTTAGATTATTCGTTTTATTTGGCAATTCCAAGAAAACTGTCAAGCGAATTAGAGTGCAGCCATCTTCATTCGAATATTAAAATGAAATTATGTTATCTGCCTGCGAACGAGGATACGGTCCAAATTGGGTCTTATTTTTTAAATGAGCTTTTGTACGGGATCAGCCATCCAGCTGTTATATGTCAGTTGGGCAAGCTCCAAATATAATCTAAATAACAAGATGTAACGCTCATGAAGTTTTTCCTTTTTAATTTTTCGAGTTGGGTCTCAGACTACCGACCTTGCAAAAAGCATATAGTAATAAAGGGCTCATATGTAAGAGAAATGTTAAATTTTAATTATTAAAGTCAAAGCAATGCTTGCCTTGCCTTTCCAATTAAAGAATTAATTTCCAAAAATTATTAAACTTCGAATTATTAGGGGTACATATTAGTTTTGAGGGTTTCCGTTTTTGTAACTTTGAAGCTTTATTCCGAGAAATTGATTCAATGTATTTTCTTCAAAGTATTGCCCATCTTTAGCTACGACTTTCCCCATCTTTTAGGAAGCATACGGATTCCGCGGTGAAAAAATTCCTCGTCTTTTGAGGCGGTCCAATAATCCACCCAATTTTTGTCTTCTTCGTAAGAAATGAAGGCTCGGCCAGGCCTGTTATTGACCGAAACAAATGGTAGTCGGAAGGAGCCATATCTGGTAAATACGACGGGTGAGGTAGGACATCCCATTTAAGCGCCTCCAAAGTTTCCTTGACGAGTGTTGCAACATGTGGCCGACCGTTATCGTGCTCAAATATCACTTTGTCATGTGTTTTGGCATATTGGGGACGTTTGAGCTTCAATGCTCGGTTCAACTGCATCAATTGTTGTTGGTAACGTTCCCCAGTGATGGTTTCGTTAAGCTAGAGTATAGCTTATAGTAGATCACTCCGTGCTGATTCCACCATATGCACAACATTAGTTTCTTGCCATGAATACTCCGTTTGGTCGTTGAAGTTGAGCAAGGTTGGGCTTACCCACGATTTTCTGCGTTTGGGGTTGTCGTAGTGGATCCTTTTTCGTCTTCCGTCATGATTCTATAAAAAAAACCCATTCGATTTTGCCTTTGGAGCAGTTGTTCGCACGTGAAAATACAGCATTCAACGTCTTTTGGCTTGAGTTCATACGGAACCCTGTTTCTTTATTTTTGCACCATACCTATGGCCTTGAGACGGTTTGAAATCGCTTATTGAGTCACTCCCAAGATTTCAGCGAGCTCCTCTTGAGTTTGGCATAAATCTTGTTCCAATAACGTTTTCAACTCAGCGTCTTCACACTTCACTGACCTCTCTTGGCGTTCTTTGTCGCTATTTTCAAAATCGCCACTTTTATAATACCGGAAGCAGTACTCATATATTTTTATTGATGGATCATGTTTCCCATATGTTTCATACAGCAAATGATGTCCATCACTGCACTTTTCTTCAAATAAAGTAAAAAAGCAGCACTTCTCGCAAATTTTGTTTTGTTGACACAAATGTTGACATGGTTAGAGGACAAAGAAAGTACATATGTTGTTTACACTTCAGCGAAATGACAAATACTGATTTTTAGGAAATGATGACGTTTTAACATGAATATAGTTGCAAGATGGTCCGATACAATTTAATGCTAGTTATGCCACCTTTTGCCACCCTCAAAATAGTTTTTCAAATTGCAAAACGTTTCCAAGAATCTCAAGAGCATCCGGTACGTTTCGTCAGCCAGAGCCCCACACAACGTTCGAGACTTTATCACGCTTTCAAAAATACGAACAGCCCGCATCCGTATATATGCTCTGTGTGTAATGCCTGCCTGTTCCCCATTCTCGATTCAGAATTTTTCTATGCCTGAACATTGCGTGGGGAAAGTTCTAATAACATGCATGCAAGAGCACACATCGCGGTTGAGATTACCACGCCTTTAAAAAGCATGGTGATAGAACACATTATTCTTGACACTGTAAGTACTGTAGATAAGAATATTTTGCTGCCTATTTCACTGTGCATTTTAAAGACGGACCAAAGTATTCGAACGTGTGCGTTGCTCTGGAAACGTGGTTTCAATTTTTGTTCCATCTCCCACTAAATCTCTGTCTTTTTCTCACACATGAGCCTTTTATTACTATCTACTTTTAGCAAAATCTACAAGGTAGGTAGGCGTTTTTTTACCAGCATTTCGAAAGGCGCTGTAAAGTATCTGCGGTGCTGTGTTCCTTTGCGTGCATCGTGTTAGTGTCATCCCTGCACAATGCTCTGGCATAGGAAAATCCTGAATCTAAAAGGACAGCACACTCAGAGCATATATACGGATGCAGGCTGCTTTTTTCACTGGTGTATCATTCCGCCTCCCCTGTTTGTCTTTTTCTTGAACGTGAGCCCTTTATTACTATCTACTTTTAGCAAAATCTACAAGGCCGGTGCGCTAATGGGACCAAGGTTGAATAAAGATAAGGAAAAGTGTCAATAGTGTCACATCTTGTGTTAAATAATTTTTGACGAAGTACCTCTACACTTTTGTTTTCGTCCAAATTCGGGCAACTTCGCAAGTAGTGTAGAGGCCGCTTTCAGTTTGGTCCAAAGCGGAAGGATCTGAAGGAATTTCCTGACGGCTGGTCCACAAAATTTCATTAAAATAGATGTTGTTTCCCTATTCTTATATTTATCCAAGATAATTAGTATTTTTCAGGTTTTTTGATCTTTTAATGCGAATAATGTGATAAAAATGCAATATAGAGTTGTTATAATAGTTGCATTGCCGCAAATTTCTTCAAATTTCAAATTTCAGGGCAAATGGAAATTTCTTGCAAAATTTGATCGAGCCTATTATATGATTAAATGTTTCAAATTTTTTGTCGTATTTTTAACTTTATTGACAATATTTTGTAATAACGACCTGCTTCATTTAAAGGGTTCTGAAGGATTTTTGAACTCTTATGCTTATGTTTTTATTGTTAAGTGTAAAATATATTTACAGGGGCATTCAGGGTTTTGTTATTGTATCGTTGCATCATACAGTAATATTAAAGCTGAAATAAGTGGCCTTAGAATATACTTTGTATTTAATTTCGTTAAATTTGAAAATTTGTGGCCGCCATACTGTATCCGTTATCGCGAATTTTGAAATTTTTAATTTAGAGTCACCGAATTAATTTTACACTAATTTACATCAAAATCCTAAAAAATTGAATTTCCAAATTTTGGTAGATGTTTTTTCAAGACGCCCTCACACTCTAGCGCTAATTTTCATTTAAATTCGTTAAATTTCTAAAATGTTGATCGTCATATTGATTTCGCTACTTTGACTGTTTAAATTTCGAAAGTAGACTCGCAATCAGGATCTTTAAAAAACCCTAAAAACCAATTTTCTTGACAATCCCCCAAACATTTAAAATTGTTGGCCGCTATAATGAAGCCCGCGAATAAAAAGTAGTCTAAATGTTAATTTGAAATATGCAATATTTTCAGTCAAAAAATAGAACTTTGTCATATAGCAAAAAAGAAAATGAAATAAACAAACTTTCGATTTTGCCAAGGCTGGGAAACGGTATTGAGCTGCTTAATTGCAATTGCATCATCAAAATTGAAAAATTTAGCATTTTGTTATTAATACCTTCATTATACATCACTGTAAGTATATAATACCTACTTAATCAAGCATAATAAATCACAGCAAAGATAAAAAATATTTTCAGATTTCCTGAAGTTTGCTTGTTGGTCATTCAAATGCGTAGTTTTGAACAATTACTACCATATCCATTTACTTTATAAATTATCCTTTTCTTTCAGTTATGCAAATTGTTCATTAGCTAAATATATGGAGAGACATAAAATAAAGCCAGATAGTAAGGCCTTTCACTTGCTGCAGAAACTGCTTTTGATGGATCCTAATAAAAGAATAACGTCCGAACAAGCAATGCAGGACCCTTACTTTACAGAAGATCCACTGCCCACGCAAGATGTGTTCGCTGGTTGCCCCATTCCATACCCTAAAAGAGAATTTTTAACAGATGACGATCAGGAGGATAAATCAGATAATAAACAAAGGCAAAACCAACAGCAACAACAACAGCAAAATGTAATTAGTTTTTCAATCCTAATTGCATCTAAGTTAATCAAAAATCTTCCTTTAAAAGATGCCACAACAAAATCAACAACAAAATAATCAACATCATGAAGGCCCCAACAACAAGCGAGTAAGACTGTCTGGACCCACTGGCCATCCTCAACAGCAGCAAGGCCAAATGAATCAATCGCAAGATTTCCACCATCAACAGCCCCAGCAGCAAATGATGTTTAATAACGCTCAACAGCAACAAAACAATTTTCAACAACGGTTTTAGCATTTTCATACCCACTGGACACATGCGACCATTAGGAGCTTGAATTTTCATTTCATTTCGACTGTTTAGGCTATTACGTTAAGGATACCATGTAACAGGACACAAATATAAGTTTGTTCCATCGAAATGGACTTAAATCTTACTTACTAATTCATGTAAGTTTACGATTATTAAAATTAGTTTATAATTGGGCAAGTAAATATAACTTATAACCTTAGCATATTTGCAAAAAAAAAACCTTGGCTGCGGTGTTTTTATAGTTTTTTATTTTGAACATTTTCCTGCAAGAAAAAAATATTTATAATTGCACATGTTGTTCAAATCGAATTAAAGCTACACATTCCGTTTCGATCTCTTTCGTGCTTTTTAAATTCATTTCCGAAACTGGAAGTATTTTTCGTTATTTTTGCTTTTGAATGGATCACATAATTCTAGCAAAGAAAAATTATTAAATTCAAATTTCATATTACGATCGGGAATATAATCATCTTTGAAATTCACAAAAATTGAAATGCAAAACTTAAGTGAATATCACACGGTATGTATGTTGCATACCTCTGTATTATTAAATATTTGGAAGTATCCAGCTGAAGCCCACGGTTAGTGAACCTAAAGTGTTCAACATATTTAAATGAAATGTAGCATATGAATGATGCTGTGAAAATAATGTAGAGTCGATTGCAGTTTCCTAGCTTTTATTTGGTGTTCTTAAGAAAAAAATATATTCAAATTTGTTTACCAACATTTAAGTCTCCGACAAAATTAGTTAAAAATTCGAAAACCTATTGTGGAAAAGTATACTAACGGCGATATCTACCAAATCACCTTTGTTCATGCTAAGTCTGTGTAAAAAGAATTAATTGTTAATAATGAAGTTTAAAAACTTAATTAACAATTAATTACACTGCACTACATTACATTTACCACAGCATCGCGGATGTACCCTTCCTGGGCCAATTTTCATGCTTCTTGTCATTCAGGTCATTGAATCGACTAAAACAAAATCTCTGTACATTGTTTCCGATAAAAAACTGTTACCATAAGCCTTTATATGCATTCGATGCGATTCGGCAGCCAATTTCTTTAAATTGAAGCAGAAAAGTAGAGCTTCCCGCACATGCCCTTTTTCTGGCAAAAAATTAGACATGATTACCAAACGAAAAATGTATTTTGTATGAAATTGCTGATGATATACATTGATTAATGTTGGCAGAGGTCCAACTCATAACAAAAAGTATGGCGTGTCCATAGTAACTTAATACGCTCACAAAAGCTATCTATAAGCAAATAGTAAATTTAAACTTATAGGATTTAGAAATATTTGTATTAAATTATGCAAGAAATATTCTTTATTAAAAAAAAACTATCATAATCTTTAACATCACAAAAATTAAGACAAAACTTTTAGAAATGGGAACTTTAATAGTTTTCCACACACAATTCTTTTTAAAATTACTATTTTAAATTTGTCTTATTATACATTTCAAAAAGAAACTCACCTTTTCACCTTTAAATATGTAAACTGAATTATAGCTACCTAAAATTATCAGTTATAATTTAATTTGGTTTCAGTCTAGATTTATTTTCTGAAGTATTTTGTGAACTTAGATTTTCTCGTATAGTACAAAAGTCGCTGGATTGATTAAAACGAAAAAAATATTGCGACTGAAATAATTTTAAGTCTCGAAAGAATGTCGAAGTTGAAAGTTGAAGGTTTCTGGGTCGCTTATTTAAAATCTACTATTGAAATTTAAAAACTCATTATAGTAGATTTGATTTAAAGAAAAAGGATTTTAAATTTCAACGAGACTTTAGGAGATTTCTTTAAACTGAAAAAAAAAAACCGATTTTTATTTTGTTAAGAAACACTTTATCTAATATATTTGAAACATTGCATGTTGTTTATTGTTACGTTTACGTATTGCAATATTTCTTTTTTACAAAATAATTAAGAACGGTGGAATTATAGAATGCCTTCCGGGAAGGTTTCGGGGGGAGTAGTGAAAATGCGCACAATGGGCCCAAACGCGTTTTTTTTTGTTTAAAAATTTGGAAATTTGGGGATCAAACTTCGAGTTACGCCTCAGATCGTAGTTTTAGTACTTCTGGAATTAATTAGCTGTTACATTTCTGTGCAATTTATTTTTTTTTTTTCTTCCACAACTCTGCAAGTTTAAAATGTTTTTCGAGCGGATTAAGATCGTTAGGTTGAGAGGTATTGTAAAGTACCGACTTAATTGACCTCTAAGCACCTCGTAACTAGGCATAACTCTGAAATGATTTTGGGGAGTATGTGGAACAAATAAAAAACTTTCCTTGGAATTCAATCGAATTATTTTAATTGGACATCGCGTAATAATTCATGTGTGCTCGTGTTTATATGAACCAATGTTGCGTGGCTGGAAATGAAGGGTGTACTACATAACGAAAAGTAGTAAAGGTACGCTGTGTAAATGAATTAATTTTAGCTAAAATAAAAGTCTGGTAAATTTCTGTCCAACTATTAAATAAATATGCAGGGCAACGATAATATAAATAATAAGGTTCTCTATTCAAAGCCAAAGCTCTAACCCATATGTAATGGCATCAACAAAATTTTACAATTTGCAATAATTAAAATTGAATTTGTTTTAACAAGGGGCAAGTAACGAAATGTGGCAAATTCGTACAATATAAAGTGCCATCGTTTCATCCCAAATTTTTATCTTTCTCTTACACATAAGCTCTACTATATAATTTTAGCAAAATCTGAAAGGCCGATCAGCTAACAGAATCAAGATCTAAAAAAGATAAGGAAGAACATTAGGAGTGTCGCAGTTTTATATAGATAGCCTTTGATATAGGTGAACTAAGTGTTCCAAGGTGTAACGATCAATTCTATGACGTATGCTTATTATCGTTTACTTCGAAATACCTTAAGACCTTGGTAAAAAGTAGTATTCTTACAATTGCCTTTAGTTAATAAATAATAGTTTATTTAATTAGTCGAATTACCCCTACTCGTCCTATTACAGATGTGAAAGTGAAGTGCGAGTGTAGATCTAGTTTCAGCCGATCAATAAAATCATATAGCATTCATGAAATTGGTGGGTATATTACTGAGAAAATGCTACTTTTTTATCCCACACTGTTAATAATTTGTATACGATCTAAAAGAAGATGAGATCGCATTTGGCATCCTCTGCAATATATTCAACCAAAATATCCTAAATCATATGAACATTCTTTTGAATCTCTCTACATTCGTTGTTGTCTCCAGTAAGACGTTCCCGGACGGTCTAAATTCGCATATGGGGACCTGCCACTAAAAGAACGGTGAATATTTCGAAAATCAAAGGCCTCGGGAACAAATTAGGAATAGGGGAACTCAACAATTTCAAAGCAATTTTGTAGGAATCTTGCATTTGGTTCAAAACAGAAGAATTTGTAAAAAGCAGCATAGTGCAGTGCGCGTTAGAAGAATTCAAGTTTTAATGAAATTATGAGTGGATAAAAGAATTTTGCGGTGGAAATGGAAATATTTTGGAAACTATGGCCGACCGATAAGAAATTCTTGCAGATCTCTCTGTTTTAGATCAAGCGGGAGGCTCTTGCAAAATTTCATTGAAATCTGTGACTTTCCTCTATTTGTAACTTAAGTCAGGCTTTGTTCAAAGTTCCGCTGTTAGTTTAACTTTTTCATCACAAATAATAGGAACTTTTTAAAAGAAAATCAAAATTCTTTTTATTCAGAAAAGATTGAAATGCCTTTGTAAAATTTTCTATAAATTCAGACGCAGCGAAGATTAAACACAATGGCGGTCGCCTTCTGAGCATCGTTCCATGACAGATATTTTAATCATGCCTTATTGCTTATTTTGTTTGTCATTGTGCGTCGGATCTGAGGACCTACCTTTGTAGGTACACATCGCTAATTAAATGAAACGAAAAATTGAAGCCAATGAGCACTAATTAATGATAAAGTTTCAGTGGAACCCCGGTCGGCAGACATAAAGTGCGAGCTAACGCCAGGCGCAGTGTTCACCGTGCCAGTTATTTGTTTACAAACAGAAAGCGCCCAGCTTTCACCAAGATTACCTAATCTCGCCTCATGTACGTCAATTGACGATAGAAGTCTCAAGCATGGCAAGCAACCTCTCCAGAGCCCTCTAATCGAACCGAGCATGTGTTAAGACAACGTTCTTACTGCCAAAATCACAGCACAATCATATCGTGATTCGCTCGAAACAGAGATCGTCGGAGATTTTGTACCCCCGGAGGAGTGCGGTCATTTTTGTTATCAGCAAAGCAACGACGAAATAGTTGAGAAGCAAATTTTGTCGTGATAAATTCAGTTTTTTTTTTATTGGAAAGGTGGGCTAAATCGTTTTCGATACTTCGGAGGAAACCTCACAACTATGCTGCAAACTTGGAGGTACGTTCACTATTCCCTTAATGTAAATGAAGCAAATTTTATAAGACCACCCAAAGGCTGCTCTATTGTCGGAAACAACTGTCACCCTGCAGGGCTGTGATTTCTACACTGTGCAGTAATGACGGCGGCAAACGATATTCGCATACGGGGAACGATAGGAACAGGTCGGAAGGAAAAACACATGGTCTGAAAATAGGGATTTGGGGAATTGGAGGAATTGCCGGTATTGCTGCCGGTTATCAAATTTTAAAATATTTAGGTAAGGAATTGGCATGAATTAGAACATCTTCGGTGATATTAACCCTTAACGAACGAATGCGGCCATATTCGCGACATTATAAATATTCCAAGAAAATCGAATGCCGCCATGTGGACAGCATGACGATATTATTTATGCACTTCTAGAAATGAAATTGTTTTTTTTAAAATTCCGTCGATCTGCTGGTCGTTGTTCTAGAAAAATGTGTTCGTTCGTTAAGGATTAAAAGGAATAGTTCCACAAGATAGGGTTGTCTCTGATTACTTTAACATTAAAAAAATAGTATTAGATTAAAAGAATTGTCACTGTCATAAGAACTGGACCATGAATTCAAATATTTTGAAACCGTAAACTGGCTTTTTGCATGCGTGCGTAATTGGTCTGATCCAAAGATCATGAAATACTAGATGGGACACTCTCTATACAAGCTTAAACCTCTAACCCATATGCAAGTTCTAAAACTACCTGGGGTAAATTTTTCCATTAGAGAAAGTAGCAAAGAACTACTGCTTCCTATGTCTTATCTAAATTCCAATAAGAACGAAAGAGATAAGAATAGGCAGCCAAAAATTCTCATTTACAGCATTTACAGTGTAGGCAATAAAATGTAGCGTTTTTTTATCACGCATTTTTAAAGGCGGGCCAATCTGTCGGGTTCGCTGTGTGCCTCTGCATGCATGGTGTTCTAAAAAGTTATCCTTTTAATTCGTAATGCGTTTTACCATTGCTTCGAACAAAGTATAAGGGTAGATTAATATGAGTTTCCATATCTAATAATAACAGCACTGTGGTGCGATCTATTGACCCATAATTATTAATATTTTATTTTGAATTATGTTTGATTCATCCACAGCAACGAGACAATATATTTATTAGTTTTAAATTACTATTTTTAAGTTTAAATGCAACTGAAATCGAGAAACAAGCCGCAAAGTACTTGCAAAGTATACAGCGGTGGAACACTTAGTACCAAAGAACCGAGAGATTACTTTCGCTAGAAAGTTCTTCAATTCAGAGATGAACCAACCGTTGCTAAATTGGCTGAATCACGTGTAAAGTGCAAACCCTTGCCTGTAATTGTGTCATCCGCTTGTAAAAGCATCGCCCGAAAAATGGGAGGAGCTTTTATCACTTCTGGAAGGGAGAAACCAAAGATCATGAATTACTAGATGGGACACTCGTGACGTATTTCCTTATCTTTTTTCGACCTTGGTCCCCTTAATCCACCGACCTTGCAGATTTTGCTAAAAGTGGATAGTAATAAAGGGCTCACGCGTGAGAGCAAGACAAAAATTTAGGGGGAGGCGAAACGAAAATTAAAATCACGTTCCACCACCCAAAGCAGCGCACACGTTTAAATAGGATTGGCTCGCCTTTAAAAATGCACAGTGAAAAAATGTAAGCAGCCCGCATCCATATACATGCTCTGAGTGTGCTACCTGCCTGTTCCCCATTCTCAATTCAGGATTTCCCTATGCTTGAACATTGCCTGGGGACGGCACTAACCCCATCCATGCAGAGGCACACAGGCGAGCCCGACAGATTGGGCCGCCTTTAAAAATGCATGGTAAAAAAACGCTGCATTTTATTGCCTACACTGTAAGTGCTGTAGATGAGAATTTTTGGCTGCTTATTCTTATCTCTTTCGTTCTTATTAGAATTTAGATAAGGCATAGAAAGCAGTAATTCTTTGCTACTTTCTCTAATGGAAAAATTTACCCCAGGCAGTTTTAGAAATTGCATATGGGTTAGAGTTTTAAGCTTGTATAGAGAGTGTCCCATCTAGTAATTCATGATCTTTGGGAGAAACTACTCAACTTAGATTATAATTGTAGGCTAGAATTAATGCACACATTTTTACAAGTGCTTTATGTTATAATTAGGGCAATCATGTTTTGACAATCGGTGAGACAGCTGCAGTGTTGACACTTATTGCAGTACAAATGGTTGTTGAATGGATGACTATATTTAGTTAAAATTCACACGTTAAAAAAGTTAGCCAAGTTGATCAAAATCGGAGCGAAAGAGAAGGGGCGATTTTGGTTGGTTCTTGAATGGTTCGTCACTGCATTGGAGAAGAGACATTAAGGACTCGAAATTATATTTTTAAATAGGAAGTAAAACAAAGCATGAGATGCATGTGAGATGTATTATTGCATATGAAAAATGTGTAAATATTATAAAACCTGTTGGGCATGCTATTGACCTGTGATATTCGACAAATTTATTGTTTTTGTAAGACTATAATAATTGAAAACTTTGAAACACACTATAAATTCAGTCATACACAAAATAAATCATACAAACTCTTGATAATCGATAAACAAAAAAAATCTATACCCACCGACTATAAAAATAAAACTTAACAACACAAGACTCAAACTAACCTCATAGGAAATAGTTTGAGCAACAGCTCGCAAACCCCCTAATAATGCATAATTTGAATTAGACGACCATCCAGCTACCATCACAGTATAAACCCCTAATCTTGTACAACACGCTATAAATTCAGTCATTCACAAAAACAATCGGTTTGTTTATAATTATTAGCCCCAATTTTGTACAAATGCACAACCTATTTAAAATGAAACAAATAATAACAGTTTTAAGTCCTATTTTGCAATATTTTGTACATACATATTTATACGCATAGACCCAGATTCAGTCGATTAAATAAATCTTAATAGTTTTTCAACTAAGATCGACATTTCTTCTGATACTTGGTTGTGAACACTGGCTAATATAGAGAATAGAGGCTAATAACGATAATAACATAAATTCTATTAAACTTTTTATTATATTATCTTCAGTAATAATTGAAATTAAGTACTTGTGTACGCTAAACAAACATTTCCGATCTTCTTTTTAGAAATTTTGCTTCTTGTACGAAATTTACAATTACAGAGAAATTGGTGGCAGGACAGCAATACGACACTAGTTAGGGTTTTCTAAGGAATATGTTTTTATACCTGTATTTTATCTGCACATGTTATACCTTTTACCTTTGGGTTAGTTGATTTTTGGCATAAGTTTAATTTCTTTGCGTTAGTTAGATTAAAAAATAAAAATAAAATGATGTGCATACCATGAAAAATTCGAATTTATGAATCGACCTGTAATTCCTAAACGATTGTCAAATAATTTTTTGTTCGGCTAGGTAATTTCACTTTCACTTCATTTTGGTATGCGAAATGTGAAACACATTTAGTTTTGTCGGTAGCAATTACATTCCGAAATATTTCAATTTAAAATTTTAAAAATGTGACGACCGGCATGTTTTGTAGTCGTGTATTATTTGCACCCCACAAAATTTCACTTTACCTCGGGAGAGATCTTCACAATGTTTTTTCACTTATTTGCACATACTTTTCCATTTTCTTTCAGCTGCTTCCCGCTGAAATTTAGTCACCGGAAACCGTAAAATATTAAAGTAAAAATAAAATATTTGTACTTACTTTCCTATCATTTCCTTGACCTATGAATAATGATTCTCAAGGAGCGCGTTCAACATTAATAATTAAATTATATTAATTAAGAATGTTTTCGATTTATAAAAATAATTAGTTTTTATTGTTGGATATACAAGTTAATATTAATTAAATTTCTTACAATATGTACAGTTTTAACTGAAATTTTAATTAGGTACTAGAAAATGCACTTATCACAATTCAATTTCTAAATTCGATATTGTAAGTTAGTAAGAGAATCCGAAGCCATGTTCCAGAGCATCGTTCCAGCTATCATATTAAGCACACCACAATAGCATAATACGACGTCATTAATAATTATACAAATTTTAATTTTTTTTACACACAGCATCGACTACATAGGTAACCTTGTTCTATTCTAGCTTTTGTAATAAGTATACTAGAAATTGTAGTTATAGTAAATTACTAGAAAAAAAATATATTTATCTTCTATTTTCAGGCCTTAGAAGTCCATTCATATAATATTTAGAAATAGGATTATTCTCGCTAATGTTAACTAACACTATATTATTACTAATTAAGGCTAAAGGTAAAGGATAATAATCGTCTAGTTTAGCATCTCTGCCTTTATTTAATAAGTCTTTTATAAGTGAATTATCGAAATTAACAGATGATTCAAGGAATTTTTTACTCAATGAGACTATTTACATATTTTAAGAAAGGAAGGATTTCACTTCATTGTTTTTCTTCTTGATTGGTAATGATTTCCAATACATAATCAATCTATCAATTCATATCTCGAATATTTCAAGTTGTTAGGCTAAAGTTGGCGAGATGGAATACCAATGGATGGAATAATACAAATGAATCCAAAAGACATTACTGGATGAATAAATTGTTTATATATTAGCAATTCAATGCTGGTATGTAATTCAGGGTTCCCAAGTAGTGCAATTAAAATTCTGGATACTATAGTAAATTTATTAAGGGCATATTTGCCATGTATGCACGCTTAAACAGAGTTTCAAAGTTAGTCTCCAGGTATCTTAATTTCAGTATAATTCAGTTTAAGTTTAACATTTCTAACTTTTTTTACGATACCAGATGGAGAACGACCAGACGAAGAAACAAATAAGTTATCTTAGATTTATTAATATTAATGCCCCAGTTTATTACTAATAATAAAACTGTAGAAACGTCGTGTCTGTACATATAAAATATTTACCAAAAACTGATTTTGGGGTAATGTAGTGATGGATGAGCACTGGAGAAAAGTCAAACAACGATCTTCCTTCGGCGTATATTTGGGTCTGGTCTGTTAAGCTAAATGGTTACATTTTCAGTTACATTTCCTACAGCTAGCGGTACACTTTGTTACATACAGCGGTTTTACTTCTGCACCAATTGCTTGCACAGAAAAATATTTTCGATAAACTCCTACAGTTCGGCCGTCCTGACTATAATCGACCTGATTATAAAAACGTTTCGAGATTTCTTCAGAGAAATATGTCTAAAAGCATATTACAATCGCATGACTGAACTCCTAATTTAAAATATCAGCGCATATGCATAAGCGTATCTAGGACATGGTATATAAATTCTTAAAGGACATAATATAAAATCTTTTCAGCGATAGCACAGTATAGTACAAAGGTAATCGAACTAATCGAGCTAATCCTAAGTTAACATTGTAAGTATTAACATAAAAAATACAGAAAAAAAACAAGAGCATTATGTAATTAAACAGTTTCTAAATACGACAATTCTGTACAGAATCAATATTGAATTAATTAGCAAAAGCTACTAATACATGTGTCTAATATTTGATTTCTTGCCAGAATCAAATTCAATCATTCTACCTGAATCTACGGCTTCATATTAGCCGGGGACAGACCCCTTTGTAAGGAATACGTGTTAGTTGTAAATTCTCAACATCCCCGACAACGTACCGATCATTGTCCAGAACTTTCGCTACTTCAAATGGATCGCGATATTTTGGCAATAATATTTTATTTACTCCCACTGTAGTAACAACATTTTTAAGCATGGCGTAAACACCTTTATTATATTTGCGTGGACCTTTGTGTCTCTTATCAAAATATTCCTTGTTATAATTTTGATTCCTATTTATTGTATTAGAAGCTTCTTACCTGTCTTTATTTATATTTCATGTGCAGCTTTTCTGCACATTTTCTTGCAAATATTCTATTTTATCGCAGCACTCACATTTTTGATTTATTGCAAATAATAGCGTATTAGGAGATGTCCAGTACTCTTATTAATCGTATTATTTAATGTAAATCGACGTTTACTACATTTTTATGCCAATTTCCTGTTGTACCCTCTTCGCTATCTTTAGTCAACATAGGTGTTATAATGCGATTTACCATTTCGACTTGTCAATTTTACTGAGGAGACTAAGTAGCAATTTTTATATGTTGGATATTATTTTCAGCCATAAAGTCCGTAAATTCTTTAGACACAAAACAAATTCCGCGATCCGAGACAATTTTATTCGGTCTACTGTATGTTGTAAGCAAGATATTACCTCTTTCGTTTGAGTAGATCCAACCGGATAGAGTTTTGTGAATTTTGTAGACGCATCCACTGTAAGGATTATATATTTTTTTCTGTTTTGCGTAGGTGGTAAAGGGCTATAATGGTCGATATGAAGCATATCAAAAGGAGTTTTACCCTTAGGAATATTATACAATATACCTTCTGCTTTACCTAAAGTAAGTGAAAAGTAAATACATTTTAAACAACTTCCTATAAATTCCTTAATTTTTTGTTTCATGTTTGGGAACCAGTATGACTTCTTCAAATCCTTCTTTAAAAGGATATCGTGTATTGTATACACTCTCTGTCTTGTCCAGTTCCGAAGAAATTTTAGCAATTACAGGATCGCGATGTTGAACAGCTACTATAGCTTATTCAAATGAGCCTTCTTCAATAACAAGAACTTAAGTGCATTGGCTCAAGGCATCTACATGAGGCATTTTGCTAACTACTCGATATTCAATTTTATAATTGTATTTTTCAAACTCTAACGCCCAACGCGAGATTCGGGGTTTCAATAGCTTTTTATTCCAAGTCAGAGTCAAAGACTGACAATTAGTCACGACCTTGAATTCGATATCCAATAGATATACCCTAAACCGCGATTCCGTCTCAGTGGTTCGCTTCGAAAAATAAAACACAGGATGAAATTTACTATCTTTTTGTCGCTGGAAAAGAATTGCACCGAAACCAAAACTGCTCGCGTTGCAGTACAGGTCAGTATCGCTTAAGGGAACTTAGATGGCTCAAATCGGAGACTCTAGTAGCTTTGCTTTAAGTGTTTCGAAAGCTTGTAATTCGTCAAGGCCAAATTTGAAACCAGCGTACTTCTTCAAAAGGTCTTAAAGCGGTTTTGCTAAAATCGCAAAATTCCGGATAAATTTGTGGAAATATGAAGAAAGACCCAAAAAACTGTGGACTTCCTTTAAACCCCTAGGTATGGGAAAATCTTTGATGGCACGTAAATTTTCAGAATTAGCCCGTATCCCTGAAGAATTTACGGCATATCCCAAATATTCGATTTCTCCATAAAGACATCTATATTTATCTCATCTATGCTGCAAACAATTTTTTCTCACTAAGAGAAAAATATTTAATTGTTCTTCGACTGTATCACTAGCAATCAAAAGGTCATCCATATATGCAAACAGCTTATCGGCAATGATAAGATCCTTAAAAATATGCGAAATAAACCTTTGGAAAACAGATGGGTCGTTTTTAAGCCCAAAAGATATTTTTAAATATTCAAATTGGCCTATAGGTGTCACAAAAGATATATATTTAATAGAGTCCTCTGCTTTCTGACATGATGAAACCCATTACGTAAACCTAATACTGAAAAATATCGTTTATTTCTTAGCCCATCAAGGAAATCCTCAATTAAGGGCAAAGGAAAAATGTCGTGGATTGTACAGAGTGACCCAAAAGTTTCCTACACACTTTTTGTTATAAAAAGCAAACCAACAAACATAAATTATAAATTCAAATTTGTTTGTGATGCTAACATAATACAGATTATTATTCTTATTACTAATAATGCGTATGTCTACCGTTATCTATACATTCTAAAGCTATCACATAAATTTTCTAATTCGTTCTCGGTGTAGCTGCTCCATTCTTGCTGTACTCTAGCAATTAATTGTCGTCTTTTCTTTGGCATCGGATGTATAAATACACTCTCTTGAAGTCTACCTCAAACGTGTTCGATTGGTTTAAGTTAAGTTGAAAACATCGATTTTTCCAGTGTCAATGTTGCTTTTGCTGTATGCGCTCGTGCCCCATCCTGCATAAGAATTACAACATTTTTATCTGGAAACTGTCTTCTGTCATCCTGGTATGCTGCGTAAGCTGGTAAAATGCTGTTCCGGTAATAGGATCCATCTACGGTTGTGTTTCCCTCAACAACATGAAGTCTCGACTTTCCACGTGAGCAGATTCCTCCTGCAACCATTATCTTGAAATCAAATTTCGGCTTTTGTATGGGTTGAATAGTGCTTGGATCACTTGTTCTAACTCTCATATTTTGCTTATTCGGCATTGGGTCCAAAACAATTGAGGATTCATCCGTAAAAAGTACGTTAGCTCTCTTAGACCTTCCAAGAGCACTATCTTCACAGAAACCTTCGCTTTGCAACCTTCTATAGAAGTTAAATCTACCTGCGACATTCTTTGCAGTAAGAAGCGGCTTTACTCGTATCACGTAGGCATGTCTTCCCCAATTCGTCGATTTAATGTACCGTTGAACCGTTGATCGAGACGTTGTCTTTCGCCGTTGTTGGTAATTTTCGGATTGATTTATCCTTTTGGTCGCTGTCCTTGTTCCAATGCCTGTCTTGTTTTCCACCATCTTCCTTATTTTTATTTTTGTTGTAGGTGAAAGAGTTGTCGGTCTACTGGAACGTCTTTTGTCCTATATATCACCTTTCCTCCTTTCTAGCCATAATCGTACAGTCTTCCTGTCCACGCCTAGTGCCTTTATATTTCGGAAACGGATTTTCCTATTTCGCCAAGAATTTGTATCCTATTCGAATCCATAATGAAGAAGCGCAAAAGTCCTCTAGGATAGGCTTTAAAAAAATAATGATTTTTGAGGTAGCGCGTATAAAATGTTCTAAGAAAAATCACTACTTACGATAAACACGGCAATATAAAAGGATCCTTGAGGTCAGGAGCAATAAAATTTCACAGGTAGGTTCGTAGAAAAACCCTTAATTACCCCGGTAACCCTTTATAAAGGGTACGTCTCTGTATCTGACTATAGGTACAAATGTTTTTTAATTTTTTTGATGCGTATGCTGTCGTAGCTAAGCACTATATGATCTTTAAGATAGCTAAAGAGTTGTTATTTAATCTCCGCTTAAGATTTTTGCTAGACTGAGAGGGGAACGTTGATCATGTAGAATCGATTCGCATATCCCTGTTCCGATAACACAACACCTTTTAAATGTAGTGTCCGAAAAATTAGTTTCCATTTAATTTACGAATGTGCAATGGAAATTGTTATTATTCATTAAAAAAAAAACAGTTATTTACAAAAATTTTGACAACATTTGCTTCGAATCGCAAACTTCTTTTTATAAAATTTTTTCAAGTTATTAATTTCAGCTCAGTTTTTGATGTTACAAAATTGTTTCGAGCGCAAAGTTTTTTCATTTTTTCTATTATTCACTGTTTAAGGGACCGAATTACTCGCATTACTCCTATTAAAAGAGATTAATGTAAAACATAAGTTCATTTCAAGGATTTGGTTAGCGTTTCGTAACTACTTTTCCCTACCGGGTTTTAATGTTTCTCGAGAACTCATTTGAAATTGATTAGCCGGAAATCTCTCCTGTCCGAAGAGATTGATAAACATTCATATTTCTCAGTTGATCCAGACATTTGAATCTTGCATCGGGAAGATAGTTTTCTTTCATTATCGCTAGCTTTGTAAAAAATTAAATTACTAAAAATTATAAACAATAAAAATGTTTACTCACATTGGCTGTCTTTCACTCAATAAATTTTTACTAAAATTTCAGGAAAGAGCTTGTTTTGTTGTACTTTTTTTTAACTTATATAATATATAACTTGATTATATCCTTTAAATGTTGGTAGGATCGATAATTTTCCATTTCGATTCCTCACGAATTTATGAAAATATTCCAAAATTTAAACAATTTTCTTTAATATCATGTAAAATTCTTAAATATGTTTTGCACAATGCTGTTCGTTCTAATTCTTTCTAATTTGGCAAAATAACTACCTCCTCTTCATTCATCCCTCCGTTTTGTGTAATAAGTTTTTATTTCTAAAGCCCCTTCTCTTTTGAAGAATATCATCCATACCATCAGTTAGTCTTTGAAGAATGAATACCATCAGTTAGCTGCATTATTACAAATGTTTAATTATTTATTTATTTATATTATGTTTTGTTATAGATGATAGGGATAAACACGAGGTCAAGCAACTTGTAACATCGTTAGGTGAGAGTCAGCTAATTTTATTATTTATGTACACGTAATAATTTGTGTCAAACTTTCGTTTTTAGATCAAAAGCGCGAACATGAAGTAACGTCTACCTCTAATTCTAAGGAAACTGTTCTTCCTGACGTCCTGTGGGCAAAAAACCACACAACCGTCCGAAAAGATTTGCCAACGTATAGAATGATAGATATAAATAAGCACAACTCATTGTAAGTACCATTAAAGAAATCACTAATTTTATTATTCCACTTTTAATCGGCTCTTCCGCAATCTTTAGAGAGACTGGCATTTGGATAAGTTTTGGAAAAGGAGTATACGATGTAACAAGTTTCGTGTCACAGCATCCCGGAGGTGATAAAATTATGCTGGGAGCGGGAGCAGCTATAGATCCATTCTGGAACTTTTATCAGCAACACTTAACGGAAAATGTTCTTAGATTATTGGATACGTTTCGAATTGGAAATTTACACCCGGATGACGATATTGGAACAGAAGACCTTTCATCACCGTGGGCCGCAGAACCTAAAAGACATCATTTACTTCAACCAGCATCGATAAAGCCGTTTAACGCAGAACCGCCTTTGGGATTATTGATTGAGAATTTTTACACCCCCGAGTACGTATTAATTCTTGTGTGTATTGGTTTACTTTTGAAAATGCCTCATTTTGAAGTAAAATGTTTTAGGGTGAAAATTAAGGAGGTTATTATTTTTAAAATATATTTGGACTATCTAATTATACACAGGACTTTCGAATTATGCAATATTACATAGGTCTACGAAATATTTCCCTCGAACAAATAATATATGCAGAATGTTTACGAATTCTTCATAGATTTAAAATTCCAAATTAAAAATGTTCTATTATAACGTTTTCGAAAAAAATATTGTTCAAAAGCCAGCAAACCTATATTTGACAATTTCTGAAAATTTGTTTAAAAGCCGTGGAGGACCGAAAGAACTCAAATTGAAATTCAAATTAAAGATTACGCTTTCAGCCACAGTATAATATTAAGAAATACATAATAATAATGTGCAATACCTAATTTTAGTGTCTTGAGAAACGTGTATTCTTCAGCGTGATTCTGCACTAAATATCATTCAGTAAAAGCATCCCTATATTTACTTGAATTACACGAAAGTCGCAGCTAAGCACGGCTAAAAATTGCGACAGTCCTCGAATAACACGGAGCACAGCATCGCATAATATGGCTTTGAATAACACGGACCTAATTAACCGTAGTTCATCAGAAAAATAAGCGACAATTTTATGTGTAGATAAAACTGGGTTGAATCATTTACTTTGATTACGTTTAATATAACAGTTAATATAAACTGTGTATATCTTTTTAAATAGCTATATAGCTATATTTCTTATATTTCTTATTTAAATTGCTTGTTTGCGATAGAAGAGATCCTAGAGATATTTGGGATACTCTTAGAGTATGTTCAAAAACTTAAATTCTAAACTTTGAACGCTCTCGAAAGTTGGAGGTTCTTTTTTGTGAATTGTGATCCAGAAATATATATTTGATTTTTACTTATATTGGAAATAATACACATCGAATGATTTTATTCAAAGTATTTAAAATAGCCCTCTCCTACGGGATGAAATAAATTTGAAACAAACAAAATTTCTAAGAAGAAAATCAGAAATGTTTAATTTTAATTATCACTAAGCCTTAAAAAGTTGAATGGAATTTATTTTATTGTCGTTATTAGCCTCTATTAGCCAATGTTTGCACCCAAGTATCTTGGTGCTCTGTTGCTGAATAATACCTGATGGAAATTTTGCTATAAAAGAAGGTCAGTTGAAAAGAATATCGATCATAGTTGAAAAACCAATCAATAACGACGGATGTTTTTATGCTGAAATAATTCTGTCGAACAGCATATAATCGTCATCCTCCACCAAATCCTGAAACGAGCACTAAACGATTAGGAGTGTCTTCAGTTAAAGCTTGGAGGGTTTGGAGGTTTATTCATTCACATAGATTACATCTATATCTCAGTACAAGGTCTAGTCGAAAGATATTGCGAGGCAAAATTGGAACTTTACACTTAGCAAAGCATAGGATACGGGCAACATCATTTTAGCATAAATTCAGTGTCAATGTTTGGGTTGGTATCATCGGTAACAATTTACCTCATTTTGTCTCAAGTACTTAATAGTCAAATTTATGCGGACTTTTCGAAGAATACATTGCAAGAATTACTTGGAGACATCTCTCTGGATAATAAATGGTTTATCAATATGGATTATAGGATTTTGGCCATGTTTACTGATGAATTTTTTGACATCTGGTGTCAGTGTTGTTCTGTAAGGTTTGCCATTTTACCGTCAACAAGTCCAATTGGAAATCATCCAAACATTCTATCAAAATTTTAGAAGTTTTGATGTTACTCGAAGAGCATTTCGTGTAAAATATGATGATGCACATTTTTGGCTGAACGGCTTTGTTAATAAGGAAAAGTGTCGTTATTGGTGTGAGTCGAACCACAAGCGGTTCATAAATTTCCATTACATCCGGAGAAACTCCATATTTGTTGCGGTTTATGATATGGTGGCATTATCGGACCATACTTCTTCAAAAATGAAGAAGGACAAACCGTAATTGTGAATGTAGAGCGCTATCGTTCGATGTTGACCGATTTTTTCTTGATTGAATTAAATTGAATTTGATGATATTGAAGCGGACAATATTTATTTTCCACAAGGAGATGCAACTTGCCACACAGCGGTTACAATATATTTATTGCGGGGAAAGTGCGGTGAATCATTAATTTCGAGAAATGGTCCTCGCAACTGACCGCCAAGATCATGTGATTTAACACCATTAGGCTATTATCTGTCTTCTTATGCCAATAAACCCAAGGCTCTTGGTGAACTTGAAGCCAACATTTGAGCCACTTTTGGCGCTATACCACCCAAAAATTGTACACCGAGTGATCGAAAATTGGTGTGCCTGCTAGATCTCCAGATCTAACTCCATTGAATGTTTTCTTAGAATGAAGGAAGAAGTTCATTCAAGTTCTGTTAGCATCAAAGAGGAATTAATTAACACAATTGAGACTGCTGCGATGACAATACAGGAGAAACTGGCTACAATACACTATAAACAGCGAGTTAGAAGGTGGCTATTGGCAACTTATAACTATTTAAAACAAAGTTTTTATAAAATTAAAAAGGAATAACAAAGTATTTCCTTACTCAAAGGACTGAGTACTAGTTAACTAAAAAATAGGAAATGTTGTATTTGCGCATTATTTCGCATGATGGCACTCAATGAATTGAATTCAGAAAATTTAACTCGAAACCAATGTTCCTCTAATTCACATAGGCGGAGGGAGACATGTGCACGTACATGAGGAAGACTTCAATTCTCAATCTCTGTCTGATGTTCTTAGGTTCGTCAAGATGACTAAGAAGTTCGCATAGGGTAGGGGTTGAGTGCAATGGACCTGTGGTCTGAGCGCTCGAGGCTGACGCCTCCCCCTTTCTCTTTAATAATAATAATAATAATACATGAGGCTATAAAAATGTTTCCTTTTTATGCCTGCTATTAAGTTCTTTAGCGACTAAATTTTGTGTGGAAATTTAGCAGAAGAGAATTAACGCATTTATCCTATAATATAATATAATTTGTATTTCATATTATGTTTTGATTTTAGTACAAAATTTTTCGGGGAATTTGCATTTCCTCCTAGGTTTTTCAATTTGAGAACGGTTTCTAAAGTAATTTATAGAAAGAAAGAAGAGACAAATAATGAATACTTATACAAAATGCATTAAATATATAGTAATATAGTATGTAAGTAGTACCAATTTATTCCCAATTGTTCTAAAAACTGCTGATATCTCAAAACGAAAAACTTTGGAAATGATAGACGTTGTTCTCTCAGTCTGTGTAAAAATAAATTATATTACGGGATTTTTAAACTTTTATTTTAAATTTTATTATTGAGTTTTTTGTTTGTATTATTTTTTCCAGGAATATATTTTTTGTGAGAAACCACCTTCCAGTGCCTGATCTTAATGAAAATGATTACGAATTAGATGTGGAAGATGAAGCTACCAAAAAACAAACAACTTTAAAACTTGAGGATATTAAAAAGTTGCCAAAGCATACAGTAACTTCGGTCCTTATGTGCGGCGGAAATAGACGGTCAGAAATGCATGATGTAATAAGTATTGCAACGAGATGCTTTCGTATGAAATTTAAACCCTATTTACAATTATAGGTGAAGCCCGTTAAAGGACTTTATTGGGGAGCGGGTGCTGTGGGAAACGCTAAGTGGACCGGACCTCTACTTAAAGACGTTTTGGCGCTAGTGGGGGTAAAAGGAGATGAGAAACGACACGTAATCTTCGAAGGCTATGACTTGGATCCCACATCCCGTCCATATGGAACTTCAATACCATTGAGCAAGGCAATAGACGAGCGAGGAGATGTAATCTTGGCGTATGAAATGAACGGCAAGCCCTTGACTAGGGATCATGGGTACCCTCTGCGGGTTATCGTCCCGGGGGTGGTTGCCGCGCGATGTGTTAAGTGGGTTGCTAGAATTGTAGTTTCGGAGGAAGAAAGCGACTCGCACTGGCAGCAAAACGATTACAAGGGATTCAGCCCCTCAACCGATTGGGATAACGTGGATTTTAGTAAATCAACCCCAATTCAGAACATGCCTGTAACTTCAGCCATTTGCTCACCGTTACCGGGACAAAAAGTTAAGCTAAATAATAACGGTCTTCTAGAAGTGAAAGGGTATGCTTGGTCAGGGGGTGGCAATAGAATCGTTCGTGTTGATCTAACTACAGACGGCGGCGACTCCTGGCACGTTGCCGAACTGGAGCAGGAGGACAAACCTTTTGGGAGACACTACGGGTGGACACTGTGGACTGCTCAATTACCTGTTCCAAAAGGGGTAACACAGGTTGAAATATGGGCTAAGGCAGCAGATTCTAGCTATAATGTTCAGCCGGAATCATTCAAAAATACTTGGAATCTTAGAGGAGTTCTAAGTCACGCTTACCACAGAGTGAAAGTTACTTTAGAGTAAAGACGAAGACCGGAATAAAACAAAACTATTATTGAGATGCCACATTTCCTTAGTTACTATGGTTTATTCTTTCACAATTTGTAGATAATCGATCGATAATTGTGAGTGTTAAATAAATTGCTTTTTATTATTCCCTCATTTGAGTATTGAAATTACAACGAATATTTTAAAGCCGCAACGACCACCATTATTTTAGAACTCGACTCGAGTTAGTTTGGCAGCTTGAATTCATTTTCATATTTTATAACTCAATTGAAAATTTCCTTCACAAGTGAATAGTCAGTTAGTTCTGCGCGATTGTATTGTCATTTTGAAGTTGGCGTAGACGATAACTCGTCTTATATTGGTCCAATTATATTGTTATCGTTATTGAATTAAACAAATAGAAAAAAATTGAATGCCAGCACTTAATAAAAAAAACTAACTTAAATGTATATCTAAGTTCGTTTTTTACATGATATTAGTTGATAGACAAATATGTTTGACAATTACTAATTTTCTGTAATTTTATATTTTAGTCTGAAATTGTGACAATCGAAAATCGTAGCTTTAATTCCAATAGAGTACGGGACAATTAATTACCCTCACTTAAAATTTTCATGTACATTATAAGGTTGTGGAATATTTTTGAGAATTTGCTACCACTAAATTTTTTACCTTTTCTTGCATGACCCTTGAAGAACAACTTCGAACAGTATATTTTTAAAAAATTCCACAAAGTTTTCAAATATTGTAATTTAAAGAAATTTTATTCAAAACTTCATTTATCGAAACAATAAGATCTCATCTTTTCAAAATGATTGCCTTACATAAAGTTTTCGTGAAAGCTATTCCCAAACATTCTCGATAATGTTTAGATCACAAATTAGGACTGGCCAATTTAGAATTCAATCTAATTTTTTCGTCCAACCCTTTAAACTCAGTAGTAATTGAAAGTGATCAGTTTTTCTTCACTCTAGCTAGTTTCACTAGCATCATCCGCCTCTCTTTCTTAATTTTTTGTCATTGAATCATGCTGGCATCATACTAATTCCGAACACCTTTTCCATTACAACTTTCATAAAGCAGATTGCCATAAGCTTAATTTCCTCTTAAGTAACTCCAACATTTTCTCAAACTTAAGGGTCTCCAAATTATCTGTAAACAAAAGAGTTGCTCTCTTTTACACTGAGCTATTTAACCTCTTGCGTTATCAATTAATTAGCAAAAATGTGTGCCCATTCCATCCAAAGAAATTCCAAATGAGCTTTTACTATGAATAATTTAACGTCAAAATAGTGCAAGATGTTAAACGCCTTTCCCAATATGTCCCCTTCGAAACCGTAAAAAAACTCCTTGGTACGATAAATGTCTACGCTCCCTACGTAGCAAAAGGAACATATGGATATTCCTACCTCATCTCAATGTCCGACTCTGACTTCTTCACATATCTTAACATTTTTTTCTTATTTTCGGTTCGTTGCGAACTTTGCAATGACTACAATCTACAAAAAAGGTTGCAAGAGCGATCTATCAAACTATCGGCCAATAGCTAAATTTTACTATATTACTAAACCTTTCCAAAGCATTATGACTACATGTCGTACCACTGTATGTCTGCTTTGTCTTCTACCCAACACGGATTCCTCAAAGGCACCACGGATATCAACTTTTCAATAATTGTATCCCGCATCTTGTACGCAATGAAAAGTTTGTGGAAATGATTTTAGCAAACCTTTTAATAAAATATTTTTTTAAATTAGTACTTTCAAACTAAGTTATCTTGCCTTACCATCCCGCCTCATTTCGTGGATTAAATCCTACCTTAACAATCGTCAACGCAATATTCCCTTTGATTCTGCGATGTATAATCCCTTCGTATTCCATTCCGGTATTCCGCAGGAAAATTTAATTTAAGCCGACGACCAGAAAATCTTCAAACAGATTACCAACATATCTGACTCTATCCTTCTCCAAAATGATCTGTACAGTTTGTCCATTTTGAGCAAGGTAAACTTCTTTGACCTTAATGTATCCAAATGCCAATCGTTCACTTACTCCCACAAACGTACCTCCAAATCTCCCAGATCTTATATGGTCTCATGCGAACCCATTCTATCTGTCTATTCCCTTCATGATCTAGATGTTATCTCCGACAGTGAGCTTAATTTCCGGTCCCATGTTGAGCATATCACAAATAAAGCCAATTCAGCTCTTGGCTTAATTAAACGGTGGTCCAATTCTCTGACCCTTACATCACTAAATCACTCTTCTCTGTTAGACCGCTGTTGGAGTACGACTGTCAGTTTTGGTCTCCTTCCAAATCTACGCTTATTAACAGGATTAAATCAGTTCAAGGTAGATTCATCCGCTTTGCGTTGCGTGACCTCCATATCAAAATCGCCTACAATTAATCTTCAGCCGATTGCTTTACGTCGTGATGTTGTCGATATAGTCTTCGTGCATCAAATCTTAACCTGGTTCCATAGACTGTCTTGAGGTTCTCCATAGTATGTCCCTTAACACTTACTCCCGGAATGCTAAATCTTTCCCTACCTTTCGCCTCGATAGTCATAAATTTAAAATTCAGCCGCTTTCGACTTCCATGTTGATAAGGCCTTCATTATGTTCGCTCTTTACGTAGCTAGTTTTTAGTCTTATTTTAGTGTTTAAGTACTTTTATAGGTTGTATTAAGTAGAATAAATATAATAAATAATATTAGAATTTGGACATTTTTGTTTAACAATTTTTGCGGTACTATGGGATTTGAAGAACACTGTGCTCCTTTTAGCATGCCGACGGATAATATGACGCAAATTACCATGTTCCGAAGAAGATTTCGGATAAATCTTCCGGTAAGGGAAGAATGGGATGATCCCAACAAATTACTGGATCGATTAACTGATATCTTCTACACAGACGGATCTGGTACGGGTGCTGGATGGTATTTGAACGAAGAAGTCAAATACAGTATATCACTCGGAACACCTGCAATGGTTTTTCAAGCCGAAGTAATCGCCATTCTCGAAGTGGCTAGCTGGATAATTGCTCATAGGTGGCATAATAAGAGGATTGGCATCTACAGCGACAGTAAGGCTGCTCTTGTCACCCTACTTAATCTCACCACTATATCAAAGATTGTCCAGGAATGTAAGAAAAGACTTAATTTTGCTGCCAAGCACAACCAGGTCCATCTTATATGGGTGACACCGGGGAATCGACGGCAACCTGGCCTCTGACGCTTTACCGAAAGAGGGCGCAAGCTCTCCTCCCCT
This sequence comes from Philonicus albiceps, assembly GCA_963969385.1. Taxonomy (NCBI): domain Eukaryota; kingdom Metazoa; phylum Arthropoda; class Insecta; order Diptera; family Asilidae; genus Philonicus; species Philonicus albiceps. The sequence goes on along the minus strand of OZ017773.1, from coordinate 21,744,931 downwards.
GGGACCGGAGCCCATTGTTGGTGTCAGCTTTACAAAGTTGCAAAACTGGATAACTAGATCCATGGATTCAATACATGGTCAGAGATGGTCCAGTATATCAACCTGTAAATCCACCAAATGGTTCATTGGACGTCCAGACAGGAATAATGCAAAACTTTTACTTGGCTTAGGCAGGAAAGATTGCAAAAAGCTTGTAGGGACGCTCACAGGCAGTGCCGGATTAACCCAAATGGGGGCCCTAGGCCATTCAAATTTTGGGGGCCCCCTTTTTTTTAATAATTGTAAAATTATTCTTTATTTATGCATTTATAAAATTTAAACAGCTTATTCATATCATTTAAAGGTTCTAAACACAATAAAACAATCAAAATAGTTTTTTTCTGACAAATTATATATTTTTTGATTTTACATAATTAACAGTATAGTAATTCATAAAATAATCTTTGGACATCTCTTTTAAATATGAAAATGACGTTCATCTTTAAAAAACTTTTCTCCTACATTTCAGATCACTAAAATCATTAATGACATCTTCAAAATCAATTTGACGAAGAACATCCGATTCAATGTACATCAGACTTAGCATGTCCAATCGTTCTTGACACATAACACTTCTTTGCTCGTTTTTTATGCGTTTCAACTTTGAAAAAGAGCGCTCTGTTGTACAATTTGTAATCATAAGAGTTAAAAAAATGCGAAGAGCAATTTCAACGTTTGGGAAAACAGTTTCAAGATTATCTCGAATCAAACTTTCGTAGAGTTCAGCGTTAGTGAACTTAGGTTTTGCTGGAAATTTTGATTTGATAATAACTTGAAACTGTTTAAGTTCAGAATAAAAATCTTCCAAATCGTCAGGGTAAAAGTCAACTAAATCGGCAATTTTTTCGCGGTACTCATTTTCTGTCAAACTAAAGTCAACCAAAAATGAAAATCTCTTCGAAACCTCTAAGTAAACTTGGGCTCGTCTGTTGATTTCGATCTTGAGCGTATCGATAATTACAAGAAAACCGTTGACATGAAAATAGTCTCGCGGATTTAATACAACTTCTGGAGCATTCCCATCGTTTGGCTGTCTTGTTCTTCGTCGAACTCGCGATGCAACATTCGCATAATCCGTCTCAGGTAAAATTGACCTGGCTTTGTTTTCAAACATCTCGAATTTATCTCTCATCTCGACTAACAAATTTTCTAGTGACGAGTACATCAACGCGCAGGCTTCCAGATCAATCTCTTCAGACTGCAATGCTTTGCTCGTTGCCCGAAAGTTATTCAAAATATCGCTCCACAAAACAAGCATAAAAACGAATTCGAAGGTTTGAATTTTATCCGCGATACATTCAGCTTCGTGTCTACAGTCACTTTTTTGTGACGAATCATCAGCAATTTCATATAATGCCGCTAGGATTTCGTTGAAAGAAAGATTTAAGAGCTGCCTCAGTGGCGTTCGCATGACCTTCCCAACGAGTTTCGGATAACGATTTCAGTACCTTTTCGTTTTTGATATGTTTCTTTAAAACGTGCCACCGGTGTGTCGAGCCTGAGAAAAAAGTGTACAGTAATACAGTACGATAGAAAAAAAATTCACTGCGAACAAGCAGCACTTCACAGCGGTTTCTCCAACTAGGCTAAGCGAATGCGCTGCGCACGGTAAATAAATCGCGATTTAAGAAGATCGTCTGAACACCTGAGTAAATACCGGACATGTTCGAGGCATTATCATAAGATTGGCCCCTGCAATTTTTAAAATCTAAGCCGCAAATCGCAAGAAATTCTAAAACATGTTCAGCTATCTCAACACCTTTATGACCATCAAAGTTTAAAAAAGTTAAAAATCTTTCAACAGGCTTTCCATCCTTAGCAACATATCGGACAACTATACTGAGTTGATCAACGTGAGCGATATCTAGAGTTGAATCGACTGAAATACTAAAATATCGCGCAGCTATAATCTCCTGAACAATATGATATCTAACTTTTGCTCCCATAATGTCAATCAACTCTTCACAAATGGTTTTTGATAAATAAGAGGGATTCCCCTTGCCTCGGTCCGCGAAATTGTCGATGTGACTTTTTAAGAACGGGTCAAATTGTGCAACAAGTTCGAGTAAACCTAAGTAATTTCCATTATCTGGAACGCCAAAATGCTCGGTTGTTCCTCGAAAAGGTAATCCTCGTTCAGCCAACGTTATGATAACTGCAATTAATCGTCTCAGTATCTCTTTCCAATAATTTTTCTCTCTCTGGTACTCAAATTGAAGGTTGTCGGAAACATCGTTACAGTTCTGTCCCCTTTGAATGTACGTCAACATACATTCTCTGTGAAGAGGTCCATTCTCGTGTTGATGTAATAAGAAAACATTTTTCCAATCATTAAATCCATCGCTGGTGAGTTTGTTTTGTTTATCTTTGGGAGTGAAAAGTTTGCACACGAAACAATAGACGCAACCAGTTGTTGGAGAATAAATCAGCCATTCGCGTTTGAACTGCTCTTGATTTGCCTTTTTTCCTAAAAACGTGTTTTTCGAGCAATATCTTGCTCTTGATTCTGCATCGTAATACCTACGAGACGGCTCAAACGGTCCAGAGTGATTTCGGCACATGCTTGGGCCACGATTGATCCAATAATTGAAGTCAACGTCAGTGAAATCACCCCACTTGCCTGGATCGCTGGAACAATTTTCATTTTCATTTCAGTTTCAAGAGCACTCGAATCAGCGGCTCTGAACTCTTCGCGGTCGTTCAGACTAACATCACGCTGCGTGTTTGATCCGTCATCTTGATCCAAAGATTCAGAGGTTTTGCGATGATCGATTTGCTCTGTTTCAGATTGGATCTGTAAATTTAATAATACAATTGTTAATTCAAAAGTTTTCCAAATTACATATACGCTTAAAAAGTAGAAAAATACTACTGAAAAATAATTTATATTTCATAAGAAGGCTATAATTTGAGGCGCCTAGTTGCAAAACCAGTCCAAATGAAATTTACCCTAACAATTTGATTGTAAATTAAAAGTTGGACAACTTTTAAGCACTCAGAACTTTTATGAACATATGAAAAAGGTTGTTTGACTTAATTTTTACTTATTTCGAATTTTTCAATATCATAATGGTTTAGAACTCGCTGTTTAGTGTGATGATCGGTTTTGCAACTAGGCTCCTCATTTATTTACATTAACAGCTAATTATGATTTGATTCTTACATCTTCATTACTAATAGATTCGATCTGTTCACTAGCTGATGACGAACGAAGCATGTGAAGTAGAACTTCGGAAGAATGACTTCAATTTTGGTACTTTCGTTAGATTTGCCTCAATTTGTTTTTTTTTCTCCTCCGCAAGTTTTCTTTTTTGCGCCCCACTCTGGTAAGATCTTCGCATTATGAAATCTATAAACACAATGAAAATGTAAATTTCCAAAATAAAAAAAAACATTTAATTAAGTCTTTCAATGATGTGGTTTTTTATTTTTGTTTCGTTTTCCGATTTTGCAGATTAATTTTGTTTTTTCAATCATTTTTGTTATTTTTTGTATTGATTATCAGTTTGGTTCATTTTTTGGCCTAATTTTATGATTTAAATTTATTCAGGTTTTTTTTCAATTCTAGGTTTACTTTCTGTTTTGAACCATTTTTTGTCAAAAATATTGAAAGCATAATTTTTACAGTTGAAATTTCATAGTTTAGTATTTTATGTTTAAAAAAAAATTTGCAATCAAAATATTTTTCATTTTTTTTTTGCAAGCAAAATTTGTTTACAAAAATTATTTGTTTATAAAAATTATTTTTTTATTGTTATTAATTGAATCATGAAGTTTATGATGAGCCTCATCGTTAATGTAGTAAAACAAATTTTAACACACTTTAATATTTAAAAATTTAATCACTTCATATCCAGAAACAACGAAATTTGAGTTTTTGACAAAATATGTTCGAGAATAAATGAAACATTTTTCTCTTTAAAAGGTTAACAAAGTAGTAGATTTGATCGATGATGTTTTTGTGTACAGATAAAATATAAAACAGAACCTACCTTTTTTCAACAAACACGTAGTTTTCAATATCAATATTGTACGCAAAATCACAAAATCACATGAAACAACATCTTGATTTGTCACTAATTGAAAAACGTTCTTTTTTTATCAAAAAAACCGAATGTGTTTTGCAAAACGATCAAGCACCAACTGGTTTGTGACGTTAAAAACACTGGATCGTTTTTGTTTATATAAACAAGCTCTCGAGTTTGTAAGCGCTTTTTCGGTCTTTAGCGCGCGATTTGAAATTCGAATCGCCAGATGAAATAACAATCGAAAGAATAAATGAATCAACATTTTTTAATATTTTGCGTTTAAAAATATATATTAACATGATAAATAAATTGGTTGGAAAAAAATTAAAAATTAAAAGAAAAAAAAAACGAGTGTGCTTATGACCACACGACTGAAGTGAAACTTCTTTCGCTCCATCTGTATGTATATATATATATATATGTGTGTACAATATATACATGTATACACATATACATATATTAATTTTCTACAAATATTTAAATTTATTTCATGTTTTCATTGGTAAATTAATATTTTTGCATAGATCTTCTATTTTTATTCATCATTTTCATTATTGGATACATCAGTAATTACTGTGGTTGATTGTAAAACCGAGACAATAGGCTTATGGTATGAGAAATAAGATACATAAATTTTCGAATTAAAATTAGACAGATATCTAGAAAAAACTGCATCGATTGTTGTTCCATGTCTTGTAGTTGGCTCATTACGGTTATTATTCATTTGTAGTTCTAATTTATCTCGTAGAAAGTTTACCAAGAGTTGTCCATCTTCAGACGCGAAATTAATATTGAAATCTCCTGCTAAAATTAGTGGCAACGTATGATAGTTTTCTCCTAATTCTTCAGAACCTACTCGACCGTAAATCATAAGTCTTCTGTATATAAACTTTATGATATCATTAACTGTGTTATTGGGCGAAATGTAAACAACTGCCATTATGATGTTTGTTCCATCGTCCAAAACACAGTGAGCAGCACATATATCACCAATTGATGATTGACCAATATCGACTTCACGAATATGTCGTAATAGAATGTCCATGTTCGAAGTTACTATATTCGAGGTATCATTTGATTTCTGATAAATTGCCACTCCTGCTGATCTAACATTTTTTTGGCTATGAGAGGAAGAGAGAAAGAAAATGTGCGCGCGCACTGCTGTCTCTTGCTTATATCCCCCACTTAACTTCCGTTCGCCTTGCCCGATCACACTTTTCGTAACGCTTACGTCACGCGTTCGCCAGCTTACTCCCCAAGTCAAGCGTGCGTAAAGAAGTTTCACTTCAAAAAAAGAAAAAAATTAACTTAAAATTAAAAATTGCATTAAAAAAAATTCATATCAGATTTTCGTGGGGGCCCCTGCTCGTCGGGGGCCCTAGGCCATGGCCTAGTCCGGCCTAATGGGTAATCCAGCACTGGTCACAGGACATAACACATGCGGCAAGCATCTGACACCCTAGGGATCATCAGCGACTCGGCGTGCCCTTCGTGGGGGGAGGACGAGGACAGTACGGAGCACTTCCTATATAGTTACCCGGCCTTCTCCCACACACACATGACGACGTTTGGCGCTGATGTAATGAGAATGGAAGACTTCAATTCTCAATCTCTGTCTGATGTTCTTAGGTTCGTCAAGATGACTAAAAAGTTCGGATAGGGTAGGGGACGAGTGCAATGGACCGTGGTCTGAGCGCTCGAGACTGACGCCTCCCCCTTTCTTTTCTAATACTAAAATAATACAATATGGGCGGTGTCTTGTTGCAAAATTCATTGATGGCCATTAAAAATTACATCAAAAATCTTCTTTATTTTAATATAGTCTGCTGACGTTTGATGATTTTCTGGGACAATCAAATCTATTAGTCCATAGAGAAATTGGAATCCATACTATGACCGAGCCGAAATCAGTACGATGACGAATGCAAAAGCTCAGATTTCCTCAAATCATGGAAGTAATGCGGGAAATTAGGCCCATGACAGAAAAATGTATCTGGTGCTATTCGTCCTTCTAACTTAACACGTTCGCGGACGGCTACTGCATATGTAGTATTTTCGTTTTACCCTGGTGGGTCACAATTGCATATACAGTACATGTTTTGTTGTATAATTTAAATAATCAAAACGATGAAAAAGCAGTAGCAAAAGTTTATTCTTTCAATGGGAAAGTTTACAAATATGAGACAGCAATGCAGGATATTTTATATATTTTATGTCTTCATATAAAATCCATCAAAATTCTCTTGCCTTGATTTGATCCAACAAACGTTGAAGGAAAGCTTCTGGAGAGTGATCATATGAACACCCCATGTGAATTTATACCGTCCGCGAACGTGTTAAAATATGTACTTAAATAAGCGCGATGTTCTGTTGTCGGTCTGCTTGTGGCGTTTTCTTTGGTTTTTCTATAATTTTCGGAATCTTTAAAAAATTATTGATTGCCCAGGGATCTTGAGCCTGTTCGCAATACCTTTGCTAACCATAATAGGGGTATAAAAGTATAATAAAACAAAAGTGTAAAAGGCTTCAATTTCCAACAATAAACTACTAAATTACTTTTTCTTCTAAACTCTGCATTTCAAAACTTGCTACTCGCACGCACAATTTGTATATTCATATTGACCGAACAGTAATATATAAGATCAAAATCGGAGGTTTCCTTCTAATAACAGAACATCTATTAATTATTGTAGAAGTTTATTTAATTTCTTATAAAAAATAACTCGTTCAGTAAACTTCTGGGAATACAGTATACATCGTCGAGAGGATCTTGGACATTTCAAAAAATTACGGAAAATTTTGGTATAAGAAAACTTGCAATATAAATATGTTCAGACTTTTGCGCTAACGTAAAAGGATACAAATAAATAATGTGAGAATTGCATTTTGTTCAGCGATAAGTTCGTCTTCTCCGGGAGCAATTCTGCTCACTTTCCTCCGCCAAAGGGCCAATGGGATTTTCTAGAGTTTATGGAACCTACACTGCTGGCACTTAAGGTACTGCTGCTATGGCTGCTGCTTCTTCCTGATGAATACGCTCGGGTTCGGAACTCATTCAGAGTTGGCGAGATATCACCAGAAGTTGGAATTGCGAAAATGTCATGGACCGTTGGTCTTGATGATTGTCGACTGTCTGCGGATTCTGGAAAGTGGCAATTTAGGTAAAGGAACTCGGTGAATTGTTTGAAAATAGTCTACCTAGAATTGGCACTTGATCATAGAGAGAACCCTGACGCGAGTTCCTAATGAAGTAATTCTTTGAATTACCAGGAATCGCTAGTTGCATTGGTTCGCCTGACATGACGACATGGCTCCACTGAGAATGTTCTTTAATTGCTTTCTTCATTGATGAATACCATTTTTGGGCGACTGCGGGTGTGCTCGCTCGAAAAACGTATTCCTAAAAAGTTTTAAAATCACATCAATTACGAGAATGCTACAATGCCAGTGAATTTACCTCGATCACACCTTCTTCTAAATTGGATAAAACTATGTCAGTCTCTCCCTTAAGTTTCAGCTTTGTCTCCCGAGTGATGTCTACGATCCGTCGGGGTTGATAATTGGCCTGGAATGCTTTTTCATCGTCCCAAAGTTCTACCCGAAATGCTTGAATTCGAGCGTAGCCTTCAACTGGTCTTGCGGGACCCTTTTGCAACATGTGGAGATTTCCGGTCATTGAGGGCTGTTCAAAAAAGTCGGGCTGGACCGCCAAACGGCAGCAAAAGTGTCCGAAAAGTGGAAGTTTGCTGCTCACATTTACCGTCGTGTTGTTCGGGGTCAAGCAGAGATCATGCGTATGGGTCAGCTCAGATGCTTCTGCTAGAGTTAGATGTGCTGTTGCGATTAACTCAAATTTCGGTCCGCTGTAGATGAGATTTATTTGTATATAAAATCAATCATAATTCAGCCCAATTAATAAATTTTTTAACAGAAATTCTAGCCAGGGTTGGCATATGTTATTAGTAGGGGGTGCTTCCTAAGTTTAAAATAGAAAAGTTGAACTAGTAGGACATTAGTGTTAACTGATATATTAACCCATTCGCTGCCGAGATCATATTCAGCCACACATTCAGCACCAGCACATTCAGGCAACTACGAGATATCTCGTCGTTGGCAGTGAATGGTTTAAACAAAAATTGTTCGCAAAATTGTATTTGTAAACGATCAATCTTTGTAGAGCGTAGGTCTATAAATTTTATATAAAATGAACAAAAATCGAAAAGTAATATAACCATAGGATTAAAGGTTTCTGAGACAATAGCGAAAAGCTGTTTTTCAATAAGGATCAAGGCTGATGCCATACAGAATACGGTTTTACACTGAGAAAGCATCTAGTAATAAATAACACATGCTAAGACCGGTGTTAAATTTTTTGCATTGCGGAACTCAAAAATGTATTAATTACTGGACTATTAAAGAAAACAAAAAAAGACGGTATAAGGGATTTTAGGACATTCTGCATATCTACATAACGAGATTGAAACAATTGGTTGTTTTTTATTATCTTATTCGAAAGAATGTATGTATGATATTCCAACTAAGGTGGATTTTTCATAATAATCATGAAGCTCAATCTGCTCCCAGTTTCAAGAAAGTACGAAAAACCATATTTATTAAAAAATAATGGATTCATCCAAGATCTTATCATGAATAATATATTCGCTAAATGCAAAACCGTCTAGAGATAAGTTGTATTTTTTTTCTGTTATGATATTTCAACAGTCTTTTGGAATTTTTGTTTTTAACTTTATTTTTTTCATAAACGGGGCTGATGGAGAATTTTTTGATGAGTCTGCTACGTGTTCGGCAACACAAAAGCATTAAATGTACAGACTAGTGTTATTAATAATAATTTAGTTCTTTGTGTAATAGTAGTGGCTTTTTGGAATGTTATATCTCGTGAACGGTTACCTCTACGAAAAAACAAGCAGGCAGTGGTCTAATGTACAGATCCTAAGCTAAGAAAGAAAGGATAGTGAAAAAATGCGAAAAAATTGAAAACAATAGCGCTGATCAAATGTATCTGCTATTGTCCTTTTCAGGCAGTGGGTTATTAAATTGGCGGACGCTTAAGACAGGAGATTAAGCGATCCATCTTATTATGTATGACTATGGTGTCACTAAAATTCCTGTAAATTAATTTTCACTAAAAAAAAATCGGTGTCTATGAAAACCTTCAAACACCATTTGGAAACCCTATGTCTGATATGCATAAAAAGCAACCTATATGTTAAGTTGGAATATGTAGGAGTATATTCCGCCAAAAATTGAAAAGTATCACACCAAGTTTTAAAGCGTGATTAAAAACAATCAAACGAACCTTGGATTTTATATACATATGTAATAATATGTATATAGGTAGGGATCGGAAATCAGTGGGCCCACAAAATTTTACTTTTTCAATTTTCAAATTTTAATAGTAAATTCCACATTAGTGTAAGCGATTTATCTTTGCAATAATTTACATGAAACATTTTTCAATTTCCAAAAAACTAAGTCGCCACTTAATTTCCACATTTTGATAACAGATTCGTGGCCTGGAAAACCCTTAGCGCTAATATTCAGTAAAATTCTTTGAATTGATCCAATATCTACCATCTTGACTTTTTAAATTTCGAAAATTGATTCGTAATCAGGATCTTCAAAAGTACTCAAATACAAATTTTCATAGCAATTCTTTGAAATATACAAATGGGGGCCTTTTGGAGTGCGCGAATAAACAGCACCCTATATGTTAAGTTAGAATATGAATGAAAATTAAATAAAATGAATGAAAATTATCGCACCATGTTTTTTGATTTGATTGCACATCACTCAATAAGTCTCCGGTCTGGCACATAGGTGGGATCAGTATTGATCAATCCATATGATTTCTGGATAGTACTAACGTAACGATACGTGTCATGATTTCATGTCATTCCAACTATTAGTCTACATGTTACAGTGGTTTTAGTGAAACAACTTTTCAAAACAATGGATAAAATGGAATTTCGTGTGTTGATTAAACATCGTTTTTTGATGGAGAAAACTACTGTTGAATCCTAACGGTAACTTGATAAATGTCGTGGAGGCTTTGCACTAGGGAAATTATCTATTTATTATTGAGGGGCATGCTTAATTTAAACGAAGTCGTACTGCCGTTGATGATGAACCTACTGGTTCCCCAAAATCTGCAGCTGTTCTGGAAAATATAAAAAAGTCCACAAAATAGTTTTGCAAAACCATAAATTGAAGTTGCGTGAGATAGCTGACACCTGAAAGATATCAGAAGGTAGTGTGTTTACAATTTTACACGAAAATCTGAGCATGCATAAGTTGCTTCCGAAGTGGATGCAGCTTTTGCTTACACCGGACCAAAAACAAAAAAGCGTCGATAATTCAGGGCGCTATTTGAAACTGTTCAAGCGAAATAAAAAGGATTTCTTACGTCGGTATGTGACAATAGATGAAACATGTATCCACCTACAACCTGAATCAAAATGATCGACAGCTGGTGAAAGCCGTCCAAAGCGATCAAAAACTCGGCTGGTAAGGTTATGTCATCCGCATTTTGGGACGCGCTTGGTATTTTGTTCATCGACTGTCTTGAGAAATATTACATGGCATTATTGGATTGATTTAGTGTAGAAATCAATAAAAAACGGCCTAACTTGCAAAAGAAAAAAGTGCTCTTCCAACAAGCCAATGCACCGTGGCCCAAGTCGATGAAAACGAAGTTGGATCGCCATAGACCTCCATTCTAGGTAGAATGAATAACGGTTATAATGCATACTCTGAGCAACTTCAGTAAGACAAACCCAAGGCTAAGGTGGACCAATTTTGCAATTAGTGAATTTCTTCAAACTTTGTGTGGTACATGATTTGTAGAACCTTATAAAATTCCTTGTTAAATTCTTGATTTTAGTTGTTATCTTGCTTTCAATAGCGTGAAAGTCGTTAACTGAATTCCTGCTTTAAAAATAATAAATATCCCACTATGGTCCTGAGTTTTCTTCCTCGGTAAAAAAAAAAAAAAAACAAAAAAAGAACGTAATTGGGGAATATTTCGGGATTGCAATAGTGATAGATAGTTAGTGGTAGTGGTAGAAAAGAGACCAGGTAGCTCGTTTCAGGGAAATCACGCCTGAGCTATTTTTAGATTATAAGGAGGACCCATGCAACTAAGGAGTCCGTGCTAAGGATTCCCAAATATTGCACCGCATTATTATTTCGATGTCGTTAGTAGTAGTAGAAAAGTTTAAGGCCAAATGACACTACATGTGAAAATATTTTGTAGCTATAGCAATTTGAAGTGAGTGCGACAGAGTAAACTCGCATCTCAGGTAGCGAATGGACAGGTGCAACCGGATAACATTTTTCAACAAGTGTTGAAAAACCTTTAACATTTATTTTTGTTGAATTAGTCATTTCACTGTGGAAAAATCAATACATGTACCAGGAATCAGAAATTGTAGGTAATATACAAAAATATTTCATTTTAAGACCCTAATGCGACACTATTTTCTTTCGAGTTTTCTCTAAACTACTTTTTTCACACTGGTGGGCAAAATATCTTGAGATCTACTCAATTGATTTAGATAAAATTAACACCACATATTCTTTACAATATTCTCTGGGATGTAGCATAGGAGTTTGTTGATTGGATACGGCGTTAATTTTTTATTAATATTTTCAACTTTAAATTTGAGTGCAAAACCTAAGTTTTCTTTTCAAACAGCAGTCTTTTCTATAAAAAGATTTTAAACTTTTTTAGTTATTCTTTTTTTACAAGACAATATTTTATTTATGTTTTTCAGACAATTCCGTAAAAGAAAAAAAAATTCACCACCTACAAGACTTGGTGGGAAATAAAACTTATTTAATATAATTAATAGTTACGTAAAAAAAATGTTAATTTCTATACCTAGTGTTCATAGCGCCAAGGTGGTGTAGCCCCTTAATTAACTGTGTACACCTTTAAAAGGAAAATATTGGTGTTCTCCTGGCAACGATGCTTGCCAATGATTTACTTCTGGCACCTGTTTATTATTACTAATTGTTTTTCTTATAATGACAAAGAAATCATTTTGTACGATTTATTCTGAATATAGGGCTCATCATTGTTATTAAGCAGCAACATTTTGATACGGGTGCTCTTAAGTTATTTTTATGTTTTGTGCAGAAACAAACTGGCGTGCTGTTGCCTCACAAACAATATAAATAATTCCAATTTTTGGATGAAAAGGGCGCAAGATTAATTAGTTAACTTACATTTTAGTATTGTTGAGCTCGTCTTTGAGATTAGCTGCTAGTCTCTTCCCAACTGTCCGACTAATAGAGGAATGAATAGTGTTTTTGATTTTCCTGGGCGTTGATGCAATAGAAAGGTCTGACTCCATCATTACAGCGTAGACCTCCAACTTGAGCTCGAAATCGGGTGTAACATTTGTGCTGAAATTAAATGAAACGAATTAATGAAGGAACTGCCATTCAGGGTCGCGGACTTACAAAAGTATGGCATCGTTGAAACAGACATCCGTTAGATTCCTATCCACGGGGCTGAGGAGTGAAGTGTCGTAGATTTCTGTGCCAATCTTCGCCAGGCAGAAGACAGCGAACCTGCGATGGTCTCCCTTATTCTTGAAGTGGTCGGAATCGCGCCACATCAGCGGCATTCTGATCTCGCTCAAGGATACCTTGCCGTGCGGTTTGGCCTTAGCAATCGTGTCCCGGTCGCGCTTGCGCCGCTGCAACTCTGCCATGTATGCAGTCATGCGCTCGTTTGATGTGAGCAGATTCTTCGCGGCCTCCAACATTTGCGTGTTATGCGCATTGCCGCCACCGTTCACGCTAATGATCCCACTCGACGAATTTTTTGGATTGTTGCAAGCGGCTAGCAGCTTGGCCGACCCTTCGCGCATTTTTATCTCTAAATCGATTTTCTGCTCCAAATCTAGTTCCTGCAAAGAGAAACGGGAAGTTTACTTAATTGCTGCTGCATTATTAAGAAGTTCAATTAACTTAATGTTTCATATTTGCCCGAGGATTTTATGCTTGCTGGATTTAAGAGGTTATTGAGTACTTTTTTCAAAGTTTCAATATTTTATAATAATTTTAAATATAAAAGATTGCTAGGCAACGAGTTGCAGAAAAAGTTAAGCAGGACCATGCTTATCGAGATAATGCTGAAAAACTGTTTTCTAATATGGTGGCTGACACTGATGATTTACTAGGTCAACTTTTTGGTTTTAAACTCCTTAATTTGACGGGAATATCAGAAAAATACAGACAATGCAGTTATATATAAAATAGTTATAGCGAGATGATTGTAATAACGGGGATAATAAGTAGTAACCAGCGTGTAAAAATTGTGTTGCCAACCAAAATTTTTTACTCTATAAAATTTGTCATTTGCGGAAAAGTGCAATATTCGAAATAAAATTTTTAAAGTCGGAAAGGGCTAATTTCAAAACCACTTCCAAATTTATTTGCTATAAAACTTGCGAATTCCGTTCCTCTTACTCATTATGATCTGATAACTGATTAATAACTCTGATATCCTCATATAACCGTCTACGTTTTATAGGGGTAAAATTTTGCATGACTCGTAGGCCACATGGTGAATATTGGTTTCGAATGTATTCGTTTTTATTCGTTTCAGTATAAAAAATAAAAAATATTTTTGAAATATATATGTACTACCCAAATGCAAAATAGTTGGTCTAGTGACAAATTTTAACAGTCTATTTTATAACTAAGCATATATTTTTCAAATACTCATTTATTAAATAAAATTTATTCTTGTTTTATAATCTCTGGAAGTCATCCTCTTAAATTATTTCAAAACAAATAAAATTCAGGTCGCAAATTTAGTAATAATTTTATTTTGCAGTTACACTCATTTCTTTGGTGGCTCATAGCCAGATTAGTCATTCAGTTTGTGATAATGCCACGTGGTAAACCAATTTCACCCGATCTTCGGGAAGTAATTATTAATTCTTTTAAAAATGGAAATTCTTCGTATAAAATCGCTAAAAATTTAGGAGTACCCCGTTCGTCGATTCAAAATATAATTAATTTATACAAAAGAGAAGGAAACGTTGATTTGAAGAAGAAAACAGGAAGGCCGTGCATAGCTAGTTTAAGGGACAGGAGAAATTTAAAAGCAATAATCAAAGAAAACCGTCGTGCTAACTCTGCTGCTATAACCGATAAGTGGAGAAAATCTCTTAAAAGAGACATTTCAGTAGATACGTGCAGGAGAGAAATCAAAAGATTAGGATACAATTTTTATAAAGTAAGTTAAGACGAATCCATGAAAGAAGTTGTAGAACTGTAGTGCTTGCGTTTTCAAACAGGCAAAGGAAAAACCACATCTTACCGTAAAGCAAAAGAAAAAACGTTTAGAGTGGGCCAAGTCACACAAAGATTGGACTTCCAGGCAATGGAAATCTGTTATATGGAGCGATGAATCGAAATTTTTCGGGTGTGTTGGAGATAATGGGAAAATAGTTATTCGCCTTTCGGATGAGCAATTTAATAAAGACTGCTTGAAAAGAACTGTAAAGTTCCCGGCATCAATGATGCTATGGGGATGTATGTCTGGTCGAGGCGTAGGTCAACTATGCATCGTAAATGGTACAATAAACGCGGCAAAATATCAAAATATACTAGAAAAGGAACTCCTTCCTTCTATTTAAAAACTGGAGTCCACTGAGGGTGAATATATGTTCCAACAGGACGGAGCACCCTGCCATACAGCAAGGTCCACAATATCTTGGATCAGGGTTCATGACATTCCTTTACTGGAATGGCTGTCTAATAGTCCAGATCTTTCTCCAATAGAGTCTCTTTGGGGAAAAATGAAGAAAAGACTTAAAAAATATCCGACCTTGAAGATCTCCGTTCATTAATCACTACTGTTTGGGAATCCATAACACAAGAGGAATGTGAAAATTTAGTGACAACTATGCCTCGAAGGATAAATGACGTGATAAAGAACAAAGGCGATGTCATCAAATGGTAATAGAGTGAATAAAAACAACTTAGACCAACTATTCTGCACTCAATTCAGGGTAGACCAACTGTTTTGCATGGCTACTCAATAATGCAAAATAAAATTATTACTAAATTTGCAACCTGAATTTTATATGTTTTGAAATAATTTAAGAGGATAACTTCCAGCGATTATAAAACAAGAATAAATTTTATTTAATAAATGAGTATTTGAAAAATATATGCTTAGGTATAAAATAGACAGTTAAAATTTGTCACTAGACCAACTATTTTGCATTTGGGTAGTATACTGCCTATAAGGTTTGAATCTGGTATGGACATTTTTAAGTTAAAGATTGACGAATAAAAGGCAAAATCTATTGTGCTACTTTAATCTCAAAGAATTATAATGTTAATGAAATTAAAGTTGAAATAATATTCACTTAAGAAAATTTCTTATATTATCAAAATGCGAAATTTCTTAACTTCAAGGGATTGAGCATGAATGCGTACACACATCTTTTGATTATTATTCAACAATCTTCTTTCTAGAAAGAAACAAGAGGTTTTCAGTTCCAACTAGGCTATATGCACATTAAATTGCGAAAAAAACAGCAAAATATTTTTATATTTTTAAATGTGAATATATTTACTTTTTTAGTCTTAATCAATATATTATTTTTCATTTTTTAAAAACAAAATTTTCTTTTCAAAGACAATGAATCATCAAATTAATTTCAAATGATATCATCACCGTGAAAAATACATTTCTACATTGTGACTAGCGAAGCAATTCGATCCCTCCCCGATATTTGGTTTAGTTTCATTGGAGAAAATTACAAATAAATTTTTTTGGGCGTTCTCCTGCCTCATCATTTGTGGCATTCTGTCTTTCATCTGTTGGCAAGTCACTTCAAATTTCATCTGCAGTGAACGATGAAAATAAATGAGGCCACTGCTGGCACAATCGTTTTTAAAGGAATTTATAGAAAAGTAAAGTCCCTTAAAAATGAATTCTTTCACGTTGAGTCAAAATCGAAATGTAAATGTATTCGATAACATTCTAAATTAGACAATTTTTCGTGATCTCTTAAATGACCCAAGTCTTAATTTGCTTTCTCTAATTATCTGACCTAATCTGATCCCGTTTATTGCCTTATTTTATGAAATTTTTAGTTCTATGTAGTTATTTTTGTCACACGCTTATATAAATAGAGTTTTTTTTGAAATAGTGAGAAATTCTTTAGTTTTATTACTCGTCGTATTATAGGAAGAATACGGTGGTACATTTGTTAAATTTTTCAGTTCCTAGTAACCTAAACTTGACAGCAGAATTTCGGTCTAGTTACACTTATAAGCCCAGATAAAAGAAAACCAAAATTTTAAGTTACTATTTAAGAGGTCAGGGGTTAAAGGTTACATTTTTTTCACAACCTCATGCTGTAGAGTATCAAATGAAATGTGATTCAATGGGTATATCAAAAATTGTCCCACTCCCATATGAGCCGTTTATTTTGAAAGTGGCGTAAGTTCAAAATGTCTTAAATTCGATTTTTCTATATTCTTTTCATATATTAAATTTTAGTAAGGTCTACTTTGATTTTTAGTATTATTTTCTTATAATACTCAATAGCATTTTTCTCAGCGAAAAATTAACTTTAAATTCCTTTGGCGAGTCCTATTCCACTCTTTACGATAAACAATTAGTTAACAGCTGTCGTGCGCGTTATGCCGGCGTTGGTTATTCGTTTTATACAGCTTGCGTAGGGTTTTAGTATTAATTTGGATATAGGTCCGATGCTGTAGTTTATGTAAAACTATATCTATAGTCAAAATAAAATTCAAAACATTGTTAACTGCATGAAATTGAAAGTCATTGACAATGTTGCTTCATTTGATGTTAGGGTTATCTACTTTGAATTTAAATGTAGGACATTGTGATTAAATGAGAATGCGTGGCAAAAGACTGCATTTTACAAGATTTAGTTCATATAATGAACAACAATATAACAATTGAATACATCCAAATATACTAAAACAAATAATAATAATTAATTAAAATAATTTGCCCTACTACTTTGTCTTTCAAAGGACTTATAAAGCCTTTTCTAAGTTCACCTCCATGAATAAATTTTCAATTGCAATTTTAAGGGTGAGGGATTAGTTTTAAAGAAAGGGCCTCCGAAAAAACGATTGACACAACTCCGTTCAGACCTTAGCGCAACACTCAGTATATGACAATATTTTAATAAGGGAAAGAAGTTATTAAGAATGTTGAACTTATTTATTAGGCTTTTGGAAGTAAGCTAAAATTGAGGCCCAAATCCAGAACGTTCTTTCTAATCTAGGATGGTTGGGAAACCTATTTGATGTTCGCCTCGGTTTGCATACATTGAAGAAAATTCAAACAGTCCTTATGTGAATTTTTCAAAAAGCAAATTCAATGAAGAAAATGCAATCGTAATATTCCTTTTGGATCATTTAAATTTGATTAATTTAAATTTTTATTAGAACAATGGGAATTTTGGACTTGCAGCAGCTATTAATGATGATATTGGTGTAATTTATCAATTTTTAGTTGAAAGCAGTTTACTGCTTGCATAACAATTAATTGCAATCTTTTCAAACTTACGAATATTGTTCGTAACAAGCTTAAAAAATTACCTCATTCACTTTTCATTTGCTTATTAATTAACATTTTTTTTTACTAATAAGAATCAAATTGATTTGCTTGATAACAGAACTGCTATAAATTAGCATAGCATTAACCTTTAAACCTTTTTTTCTTAAAAAAATAATAAAAATCTCAATGATTTTTTTGAGCGTATAATAAATAATTAAAATAATTTTTTTTTCAGCACTGTTTGCGGTGGGTACGATTACTTCTAAACGGCTTATTTGAAATCAAAGCCTAAGTATGCAGATAATGTTCATGTTATCACATTAAGGGCTTAAAAGGACTTCAATTTTCCAAAAAGTTTTAGTAAAATGTTCCTATGGGCCTCTGGCAGGTGAGCTGTTAGCGCGCTGGACTACCGTCACAGAGGCTGTGGGTTCGAATGTTACGTATAACCATGTCTCCTGCGCTACGTAGGAAAACAATGGGCCAAAAAAGGCCTTACTAACCTAACTTAACTTAACCTAACCTATCATAACCTAACCTAACCTAGCCTAACCTAATCTAACCTAACCTACTTTATTAATAAAATTATGACAGAAATCCTTGTCATATTCCGAGAAGAAAATACTACGTAACATGTATGCGAGACTTATTTCGAGAACTAACCACCAACGTTCAGTGGTCTTTCTATAAATCGTTATTTTTTTATTTCAGTAGAGATGTGGTCAGGTCTGCATTTTGCATGCCTTGACCATGCGCGAATACGCGAAGCAGCCTGCCAACCCGTGCGACAGTCCAAGAATTGTCATTCAGGAAAGGGTGACGCAGTTTTTCACAATATGAATACAAAATTGAATTCTTCGACACACTGGGACGCATACGAGTATGTGGGTAGAGCAGTTTTAATTTACACGCTCACCGGTTTGGCAATAGTGTGCCAAGTTCGAGTCGAGGATTGACCAATCAAATCGACCAAGCCAAATGAAATGTAATGACTATTCAACCAAATAAAACTCAGGTTTACCTTGCGTGCTAACTGTGGAATGAATTGATATTTTTATGGCCATGTGACGATACAAAGCAGATCTAAAGTTATTCAAGTCCCCTGGACTGTTTCTATTTCTTGCTAGTCGAACTGGGAAAAATGCATATCATATGTATGCGCAGCCCTGGGGTCTCGGAAATCATGGTTGACTCGTTTTCTTTTAGTTCGTTATGATCCTCTCTCCTCAGCTCCCTTAAGTACCTACTTGGCGAGTATTTAAGTTCATGCGAGTAATCAGAGCACGCTACCGTCATCGTCTGGGCCAACTTCCTGACAATGCGGTGCATAGTGCACCATTCGTTACATCGAGACAGATCTCATGTGCATTCAAGACGTATGACGGCAATTAGAATTTGATATACGATACGTCACGGAAAAGGTGCGACTCACGATTCGTGAATTTATCGTGAATGGTGGAAGCGAACTGTGAACTGGATTGACATTGAAAGGACGCTGAAATACGTTTTGCCGTGCATAATCATGCAATTATTTAGCAAGAAAAGGTGTTGACTTAGTTACGGAAAATTAACAAACGACTGATTCGAATAAAAACATAGATATTATAGTAAAAGGGGTTTCTTAAGGAATTAAAATGTTATTCGAAAATTCGAGTTCCTTAAGAAACCCTTTTGCTATGGTCTATATAAATTTAGTGTATATAATATTTTTTTTTGTGGCCTATAATTAAAATTTTTACTCTTAAACTAGCTGTTCTTCCAACTTCTTCCGCGTGTTGTTTTGGACATTAAAACGTACATAAAATAAAAAAATATAGATGTGGATTGAGGTTAAGGTCACCTCACAGATTACGATGAAATCGTATAAAGTTATTAACAATAACAGAAAATAAGGTCAAGTTTTGTCTGTAATGGTTTTATTAAATGGGTTATTGTTAATATTGTACAAGTATCTACCACTAGTATCGAATACCATGAAAATACCAAAATATAAATGCCGATTACTGCAGAGAAACGACCATTTTTATTTTCTAAGAAAATCAGATAAAACTTCTCCTATATTTTCTTTTGATTATTTATTTTATCGAATTATTCCTTGTAAAAATGTATGTCTTGTAGTCTGAGGAAAATAATATAATAATGGAAAGATAAAGACTACTAAATGTACCTAAATATTTATTTATCCGGCAATGAGCTTCTTTATTTGGGTCAAATTATTTGTTTTCCTTCTTCTGGGTAAGAAAAAACTCTCAAAGAATTATTCGTAGTATTAAATAGCGATTATTCTCAATTGAAATTTTTGTGAACCGTGAAAAGGCGTTGACACCACAAACTAGCTTTAAATTTTTTGCAGACTCATTGAAGTGTTTTAAATTTTGGCACCGGAGTCCAAAAGAAACTGGTGATGTCATATCTTCGGGCAGCTCAAAGATTATTCATAAAACTATCGAATCCGCTGCTTTTGCTCTTTTTGTAACCGCAAATAACTACCGAAGAACGTGGGACAGCAACCGCGAATCCATTCTGAGTGAGTTTTATTTAACTTTTCATTTCAATTGCTAATAAAAAATTGTTCATGCCGTCCATCGCCTGTTGAATTTATTAAAAAGCCGACAAGTCAATGGACTGCTGGCGTGATCGGAAGACGCTCGATTTCGCGCCAACTAAATGGCACCACGATCAGTTCATTACTTACTTCATTATCACAGAATAAAACCTATTTGTTCACTTGCCCTGGTTATACACAATTTTTGCAGGATTTCTTATCAGCGGCAAGTCTTTAATAACGGAATTGTTAGGGAGCAAAATAAATTAGAACATTGTGATAATTAATTAATTAAATTATTTAGTTCATTTCTTCTCTGTTATGTTGTGAAACGATAGTGCAAATAAAGCTTATTTTTATAGAGCTTTAAGAGTAAATTGAAATAAAATTTTCATCCAACAATATTTACAGAATCAGCAGAATTAAAGTACTCGTCTATTATTAAACTATACTATATATATATATAGAGATTTCTTTATTTGCTTCCAGTTTCTTATGTCATTTTTAAACTTAAACCTCTTATACAAGGTGGCGCAAAATTAATCACTCTATCGGAAGATGTTATAATTATTGCAAATGGCGCCGTACGTCAATCATATTTGACATTTGTGAACTATACAGCTGCAGAATACAAACAGACAAACAATGGAGCGCTATACACTGCAAGAGCTTGGAATAATTGTGTCCATTTTTTTGATTAATAATCGGTCGGTGGTGTTAGCGCAGCGTGCATTTTGACATCGATTTCCTAATCGTGTCGCGCCAACAGGGCAAACATTCCGCCGCTTAGCTGCTCGACTCGAA
This sequence comes from Philonicus albiceps, assembly GCA_963969385.1. Taxonomy (NCBI): domain Eukaryota; kingdom Metazoa; phylum Arthropoda; class Insecta; order Diptera; family Asilidae; genus Philonicus; species Philonicus albiceps. Next base: position 21,723,918 of record OZ017773.1, on the reverse strand, counting down.
CAGACTGGAACCACAAGAGACTTTGTAGGGCGTGGCCGCCACCGGACTGGTCGTTCTGCCGAGAATATCGCGATTGTGGCTGCCGATGTCGCTGAGAACGAAGAAACATCAACCAGACGACGAGCCACGCAATTGGGCATCACCAGACGGACCCTACAGCGAACTTTAGTGAAAGACTTACACATGTTCCCGTACAAAATGCAAACAGTGCAACAGTTAATGCCTGCTGACCGTCTGTTGCGTGTGAATTACTGTTAAGCCATCCTCAATCGCAACAACGAAGAGGACGATTTTGAGTCGACATGAGTGACGAGGCGCATTTCCAATTAAGCGGTTACGTCAATAAACAAAATCTCCGTTTCTGGGGCACTGAAAATCCGCGTGTCATGCACGAAGAGCCGTTACATCCACTCAAGCCACTGTGTGGTGCGGCGTTCACGCGGGAGGAGTAATTGGGCCGTATGTTTTTGAGGACGCAATTGGCAATACGGAAACCGTTATTGCCGAACGCTACAGGGCCATGATAAACGACTTCTTGCTACCGGAATTGGAGGAGCAGGGCTTGGTGAACATGTGATTTCAACAAGACGGTGCAACCGCACACACAGCACGAGCCACAATGGATATTGTGAAGGAAGCGTTTCTTGGTCGCGTAATCTCCCATTTTATCGATTTGGCATGGTCAGCCAGATCGCCCGATTGAACCGCCCCAGACTTCTTTCTTTGGGGCTACTTGAAGTCGCGGGTTTATTCCAACAAGCCTCAGACAATCACAGCCCTTAAAGAGAATAGTTATCACCGATAATCATGCGGAAAGTCATGGAAAATGCGATAAAACGGGCACAAACGTGTATCAACACTGGCGGCAGCCACTTGACGGATATCATCTTTTCCATTTAACAGAAAAAATTGTAAAGGTCCAAAGCTAAAGATTTCCAAATATTTTTTTTATTTATTAAAAAAGTTATACAAAAATAAAATTGAATGATTAATTTTGCGCCACCTTGAATCTGTAAGCATAAGTTAAGCATAAGCATCGACTGTTATGGTAACACCAAAAATGTAGGTACCGTTGAGAGAAGTACGGTGTTCGAAGTGGAAAACGAGTTCTGGCGTTTTTTTTTTTAGGCGAATAAAGACCATCGAATAGAGCGGACGTGTTTTCTTCCCTACCCCCTCCTACATATTATTGATGCATATTAAATAATCTGAAATGGTACATATATCTAAAATTTGGAAGAAATTTGTTTGCGATTGCCCAAAAAAGATCGAAATTTAACTTTCAAAACACATCCCAGTCTTTGTATAAATTTAAATTTCTATGTCCAATAAATTTTAAAAAAAATCAACAACCGGTAGAATAATACTATAATAATGCAATAAAAGTCTTTTCGGTACTCATTTAGAGAAAGCGTGGTTGCGCTATTTGTGATTCTTCTTCGAGTTTTTTCAATACCCTCTGGGACTCAAACGGTTAAAGAAAGCTGCAATTTTATTTTTGTCTTCTTTTTGACTTATGCTAGAATATGTGTTTGTGTGAAATCAGGTACACAATGAACCTAAATTTGAAAAAAGGTTCATTGGTACCACTTAAAAATCCCATTCCATTGAGAAAATTTGTTGTACTGGGCTTAAACCTTCGGCTTTTTTTCTCGAATGCGCCATAATGTTTTCATCTAAACCACTACACATATTAGGGTTTTTTGTCGGTTCCACAGGCCAATGTTTGAGCTCTAGATCTAATAATAATTTTTCACAAATTTCAGATTTCTAGATCAAACATGTGAACGGCACAGAGCTTGATTCCCCATATTATTTACATAGGAACAATTATAATACTTTTTTAAGATAAACGTGAATAATCGTTAAAAATAAACTTAAAGAATTTTTCATAGGAGGATTTTGATGAAGATTAAATTGTAGGTATAAAAACAGACCCTTAGTACTAAATCCGTAAATCCAATAGTTTCAAGCATATCTTCGTTTGAACAGTTAAAGTTCATATTGATAGATCTCTACTGTTTCTATACGTTTTAAGATTTTCAAAATAAAAAAAAAAGATTCTAAGAATTTTTTGTTTGTTTGGTTGTTCGACTGATATGCTTGTCTGCACCCTAAAGAAATGGCTAAAAAGTGTCTCAAAAATAGCTGAAATATCACTAATAAAATTGAAAAAGTGTTTGAACACACTGCTAAAATTTGGAGAACAAACGATTTTTGATGTTTCTATGAATCTATATCTGGAGTTGGAAAAGTGCTTTGGAGCGCTTGGGAGAACTTAAAAAATGAGATCTGAGCTTTTTTTTATTTTCTCGCTTATAATTACTTTAGTACATTATTTTTGCAATTCTTATATATAATTTATGCCAATAAAAGAAACCTGTAAGAAAAAATGGAGGATATCACTTCAATCATGAAAATTTCGAGAAAAAAAGTTGTAAAATGTATTAGAGTTGGAAAAAGGACAATAAAAAAAATATTTTTTAGACAAATTTTTTATTAAAAACTGAAAAGCAAAGCCATTAACACTTTACTTTGAAAATGTAATTTGAGAGCGGAGACGACTCATATATGAGAAAAATATTTCACAAAAAAAGATTATTATTTATTTAAATAAAAGACATTTGAATGTGAAGAAATCTTCTTTACAAAATATAAACTTGATAATTTTGGTAAAGACATACACATACTACTTTAAAATTACAGCTTTTCTATGGAAAATGAAGATCGACCACTTGCCATAATAGAGCCTCCACGAGTGGTCCAATAAAAGAGAAACTAAAACAAGTCTTGGGAGCTCACTCCAATAAAAAGCGCTTTACTCTTATCTTCTGTGCATTAATTGCTTACTTAATTCAAGTACTAAGCAAATGGTTCGCTAAGAAGTTCAATGTAAGCCGCAAGGAGAATTTATTTTTGGTTTGAGTTGCCCAATTCGCTTCTACCGCAACCATACTCCTATTACATCCACATGCTATTGATGATTTTGTGAAATTCTATAAATAGATAAAACCTCTGCTGTTGTCTTCATTTCTACTTCTTGCACTGAAGAAAATGCTTTCACTCTTTCGTTGTTGCTCTGCTGGAACAGCGAATAAATTTTGAAAGTGTCCGGGATGTTGAATTTAAGATTATACTTAAAGCCCGTTCTTTTTGAGGAAGTGCATGAATTGAACTAAACAAAATTCAGATTCGCTTCCGTATGTAAATCGATTTTACTAAGGAAACTCTGTAGATTGAAAATAACTGGAATCTCTTTGAAATGCCACAAACTTAACTAGAATTAGCAGATCACATCAGAGCTATTTTATATCCCCCGAATTAATCAATCGAAGGCATTCTGTCTAGGCTTGCGATAATATCCACATTTGCTTGGATTTGAATATTTTATGCAAATACAATCGTGCCTGTAACCAAAGAATACCTGTCTGATCGCACTTTTCGCCAAAAGTTGTTAATTTCTTCAAGATCATGCTTTGATCGATGGTCTGCTAAAATATCGCCGGTAGAGTCATTTGCTTATGTAAGATTACGTGAATGTGTTGCTAGGGCTTCCGTGAGATAAGACGCAAAGACAACGTAGCCTAACCAACATCTGTTTCTAACTCATATGCATGCCCTGATGCTATTGCAGAACGATCTCTTTACACGCACGATCAGATAAGAAATATAAATGCAAAAGGGCTTTAGATGCTGAAAATTTCTTCATCTAGCATAATCACTTAGAGTCGTTGTAAAGCGAGACTTTAGCTACATACAGAAACCATATGACCTAAAACTATTTGGTCGCACATTAACCACTTTAAAAATATATTTTTACTGACTTTATACTGATGAAAGTTCAATGTCAAAGGCTATTAAATCACTTTATACTTGAACCGAGCTTTGGATGAAGAAAGTTAATCGATCCATTCTAGCGTAGCCAAGGGAATTTTATAAAGTCTCATTTGCCTTTTAATTTGTTCTGCTTTCACATTAAAAATAAGGCATATTGACTCAGTCATATGTAATTTATTTTAATTTAAGCACTTAATCTTTACCGCTCGATCGATCACTTTGATCGATTTTAAATTAAAGCGACTGCGCAAGTGCTTCTTCGATTGTATTTCAAGTGCTTTGTTTCGATGCTTTTCCCTATAAATGGAATCAAACCCAAGATGAACCACAATGCCAAAGTAAAATCGTGACTAACATGGAGTATAGCATTGAAATATAATGGAATAAACCTTTATAAGTAAAAGTTAAAAGATGCAAAAGGAATTTCTACAAAAGTGCTCTACGTTGAAGAGCAAGTGTGCGGCAGAAACCTATTTATCCTAACGCAACTTTTTTCTTTTAGCGCTCAAATCGAAATGGTATCAATACACGTACGCGGTCTAAGTCCTTATTGCTATTATAATGTGCATCAACGAGATACGCCTAAGAAAGTGTTGAATCTTGGCTAGGTGTTTTTAAACTGGTGTGAATATTACTAAGAAAATACACGTTGCATTTCGGATGCAAAGATTTGAGCGATGAACTCTTATGAAATGTTACCAAATTCTAATAACATGATCTCCTGATCAATGTTTTTTCGGAGTCTGTTTCCCTTAAAATTGTTCCTCATCCTTTAACACTGCCAAATTGACGAATTTCATATTTCATGCTGAAATTTATAGCAGTCATATACTCGTGTATTAATTTTTAATGGATAATGCTATTTTTAATTGATACAATAATACAAGAATATGTCTTTTGTATATTTTTTACTTCTCAACTTACTTTTCAAAATACCTCTCAATCATACGAGAAATGTCCGTAAATCTAGTGTTAAAATCGTAGTTGAAAATTTGAAAAATGATGAATTTGAAAAGCTAAAACGCATTCCACTGATTCCTTCATAAAGACAATTGGTTCATAACCATTTTAAAATATTAACACAAGTATGTCCTGAAACCAGATGGTAATGTAAAAATTCCTGAAGCAAATTGTAGAATAAAAAGTTTCGATACAAAACAAATTTTTAAAAATGTTATGTTATGTTTATTTTCATAAATCAATCATCTTACCAAACTTTGTTATAGATTTATAGTAATTGGGCAGGTTTTAAACCTCACGTTATTCAGGAAGTCGGAGTTTTCTGATGTCATAATCTAAATTTCTCTTAGTTACAAGAAAAACAAACGATTGATAATAATTCTAATCTTCAACGACTCTAATGCTTGATAAGTATGCATGTTTGTTATGGTGATGATGTCACCGTGGCTCTATCGTTTTAAAGCTAGCATTTCACAAATCTGCACGTTAGATCATTTGGCGCGTTGCTTTTCGCGACATCATACATATTCATAAAATTTCTCCGAATAATTTAAACATTGTGCGGCAACTTTTCTCCATTTTCTTAAATATTCCCCAAGGACTATTATTATCGTTTTGCTTTAGGGTAGGGAATGTTTCAATTTGCGAAGGCGCTACGAGACATAGTCGCCCGTACGATCGCTTATTATTCAAAACCTGTAATTGCTGCCAGCGATTTTTTAATAGAAAAATCGTGGTAATGATCTCCGGCTGTTCGTTCTTGCCGATTTTCTGCAGATCAAAGAGCAAGATGCGGTATACGCCGCTAAAATAACCAATCGTCGGGGGTTATATCTTTCTAAAGAGCACATCACTTCCTCGTTTTCAGCGCTTCGTTTAGTGAAGCCACAGGAGACGGAATTTCCTTCTTCAGCTCTTTGTTAACTTGTTCTCGTGTTAGGAAGTCTGCACAGTCTAAATTTATTGATGCACGTGTTGATATCACGAGTACCTTCTGCTCATGACCGGCTACAGTAGCCTTAAGCGACATCACAGAGGAGCTAAACAAAAAATCTCAGCCAAGTTCACTGCTGCAATTCGATACTGGATCAAGAGCATTTGCACAAAACAATAGCAACCAGTGCGCTAGTCTCGAGTTTTCCGTACCTCGTTTGTGTGAAAACAAAGCGCTTAAAGTTTTTCTTTCCCGTCCGCAACGGAAATCGTCTTAACATGCGTGAAAACATCTTGCGTCGAGTGGCTGCAGACAGAGCGGAACAGCCGCGCTGAATTTGTTCGCAGTCAACTCGCGAGCCACTTCGCGGATGATCTTTATTCATGGGCATTTTCTATTGTTCGATCAGCGCCAATAATTTTCTTTGACATTTGCTGTAGCTATGTGTGCAGTTGAATGCGATTAATTAACGCATTCGTTTTGAATCATCTGCGATGTTGAAGCTGAACTCGTCATGCAGTTGTTTAAATTGTTGACCATAACTGATGGAATTATTTCCTCATTGATGAAGCTCTTTTCAAATTATTGTTACTGCCAAAATTACCAGAAAAAAATATATTTTTGCACGTCTATTAGTTCCGAAGTAATCTGATTTAAGCTTTTGATTTTGGCTTAAATTGAGTTCGCAGTATCTTCACGGATTTCGATGAAATTTTGTGTGAACGTCTCCATCAATTCAAAAATGTCTATTAGTATTATTTTATATTAAGCTACATCTAACAATAGTATAAATAAATTATTTTTAGAAATCGACATTTTTGATTAACTGGTTCATTGTCTTTTCCAAAGTCCCCTTTCGAAAGTACAGAACGCATCTCTTGAAGAACATAATTTAAAATTTCGGTCAAAGAAATGACAAGAAAGTAAGTGGAAATAGTTTTAATTTTATGTTTTTTCGGGTCTCTGTACCTAAATTTCAACGGGAAGCCGCTGGAAGAAAATGAAAAAGGGATGGGGAGATCTCAGCGGAGGCAAAGTGAAATTTTGTGGTCTTATGGCATTCTCAAAATTTTAGATTAAAATATTTCGGAAAGTATTTGCAACCGACAAAACAACAACAAGTTTTTATATTCGTAAGTTTTGAGCTGAACTTTAGACTTTCCCGCAAAATTTTCCTCGAAATCCATGAAGAAACTTCAAAATCAAGTTGATTCGATTTTTTATTTAAATCGTTATTGGGTTATTTCAAAACTATAAAGGTACAAAAGGATGTATAATTTATGTACAATTTCGCTTGGTCTTTGTCTTTTCAGCAAAACTGAAAGGGATTCCCAGTTTGGTTCTATGATTCCCTATGAGCCAATGGCAAGTGCAACCCTTCACTTCCCTGGTGATGTCCAGTTGAGTGCATTTAAGAAGCTCTTGCGTTCTGGCCTGCTGTCATCGTCAGCATTTCGCTCTAAAAAAAACTCTCTTAATCGGGAAAGTGCTATAACTTCCTGATATTAAGCTCATCATTGAGTCCAATTTTTTCGGGGAAATTTGCATAAAATATTACGCTCCTCTCACTACTCTTTGGGGGGAAGTCTGATGCTGATGATGTGATCCGTTAGATAGGCTAGTACTAACTTCAGCAGCTCTAGGATTTTGTTGTGGCCGGATAACTTAGCATTTCAGCATCCTTTATTCACAAACGAAATAAAAATTAATTCCCTCTATTTTTTTTACTCGTGCGAAGAATGAATTTTTGTCATCGGCACCGGCACCACAATGAAGAACAAATCTCTTAAATCTCAATGTGGTCTTCAAAACAGGGAAAAAACTGTCGGAGTGGGAATTTTCATGAAATTTTGTTTTTGTATTAATGTCATTCAATCTAGACAGGCAAACAATTGCTCAAAGCAGTAAGGGTCCGAATTTTCCTCTGATCCATCCGTTCTTGTGGACACGACAACTTTTAAATTTTATTATTTATTTTGATTAAATTTTTTTTCATTCGTGTCAAGTGAATGTCGTTAGATTCGCCTCAGCTTTACGAGTATCGTATAATTTTTATAAAAATGATTGATGCTGCTTCTTTTAAGAAATACCTATCCCCCTCAGCCCCTCGACCAAATAACACAATTTTCAGACCAATAAATCTATTCTGTACGAGTCATATTTAATCGATATCAAATACGCGAAATATCGGATTTTAATGATTTTTTCATATAGGCTATTTAAGCCGATTTGCATCAAAATTGGCAGCAAATTAAGATATCTAGTGAAGAGAAAATGAAACTTGGCAATTTTTTAATATGACCTAGATATCGATTGGATTCGAGGGAAGTTTGATCAAAATCCATTAAGAATTTTGGTAGCTATTGCGTTAACAATATATTTTGAAATGGTTGCATCCCCTCACCTCCTTGACCAAACTAAACTAACATTTTGATACACGGCTAACCAAGTTTGGTTTCCTTCCCAATCCAACAGTATAAACAGGATTGAGGCTGTACAACGCAGGTTCCTTCGTTTCGCTCTTCGTGAGCTTCCCTGGTCTATCCCTCATAACCTTCCGCCCTACGAAAACCGCCTCTTAGGTATTAACCTGCAGCGCCTATGGAAGCGGCGTGACCTTACCGATATTACCTTCATTCATCGACTGCCCCTCTCTTCTTCAACGGGTCCCCTTTTACAACAATCCCCGTACCCTCCGTTCGGCCCCTCTCTTTCGCCCTGCTTACCACCGCACCAAGTACGACCTTTCTGAGCCCCTCACGCGAATGCTTCGTAAAGCCAACTCCCTCCCATCCTTTGACTTCCACCTGAGTAAAGCGTCACTCAGGAACAGCCTTAACAATCCCCCCTAAACGCTTTGTCCGCCCCATTCCCTTTCCCTATTTTTTTTCTTAGTTAGTTCTTTTATTTATTAGTTTAATTTCTAGTCTTAAGTTCTCTTTTTATGTAGCTTATATTAAGCGCAAATAAATAAATAAATATCGGTTAAGCCATACGAATGATATCAGATTACAGAAGTTAACGTAGCTCCCCCTAAAATTATACATGCAGTTTGTACGTTGTACTCACCTTTAAGCTGGAAGCAATTTGTCTAATATAGTATAAATCTAAATCCTGAAGAACTTCGAGTTTTGGTGTAAATTCCTTAGTTTGACTAACATTGCATTCGGCGGTAGAGGCGGGCGTACCACTGGTACTGTGCCGATGTTTTTGTGACTTAGAGCTGTGGTTGCCACGGAGTGACAATGCCGCCAGTGGCGGAAAGCACGACTCCATTGTGATTGGCTTCAAAACGTAATTTAACTTAGTCCACAAATAAAACTATTTAATATCACTGGCGAGCGCTCATCTCTTTCGTCACACACAATTTACAAACGTAACATCGCTCCTGATGATTTTTCTAGTGTCATTTTAATGAAATTTATGTGCGCGCAAATATTTGAGCATCATTTTATCACTTCACGTAATTTTTAGGTGTTTGCTAATTCCGGCGATGGCCGATAAATTTGGGCATCGCTCGTGTTGTTAAGGTAAACCTTCCTCAAAGGGGGAAGAACGAGAAGCGGATTCACAGCTGGAAATGGAAAAGTTTCGTTTCAATATTTTGCTGTGCGGCGTGCTCTTGTATGCGCAGATCAGCGAACAGGTTTCATTGTGGGCGTATGGACAGTTGGTATAATTGAGCAATTTCCTTGAATTAAATTAAATAAAATTCTCGCTATAACGCTAAACTTTTAGCTTAAAACGAAATTATTTCTTAGATCTAATTGGATGTTGCCAGAAACTAGAACTTTGAAGGACTATGATTACCAATTGATTTTGATTGATTTGATTAACCATTGATTATAAAGTCCGATTTTCAAAAGGCTATACTTAGAATACATATTTAATTTTTTTTCAAAATCTTGGATAATTAGAGCGATTAACAGTTTCATACTTTTTTCTATCCCTCAAATGGCTATGTATAGTGTTTTGGATAGGACCTTTTCGTACTCGGAATCCGAGTATTAAACCAGTCAATTTTATTAATTTTCCCGAAACATTGGAACTTAAAACTAGAAAATCACTTTATTCTGGCCACTTTTGAGTCACTCAAAAGTGGAATATGAATCTTCGCCTTAATAATCATTACATTACGGCGGATATTCGCATTCTATTTCTGAATGACTTATGCCACTTTCAAAATAAACGGCTCATATACTAAATATAGCTTAAATACTTATCTGTACCTATACAATATTAATTACTTGTGAGCCTTATTAAGACTCGCCTTGTCTCTTTTAGCAACTTCTGTCATAACATCTTACCATTCAGCACCATCTTGCACATTTTATATTATGCCTAAGAAAATTCTGTTACATCATTTCATTTACCTCCATGTCGTTGAAGAGTAAATATGGTACTTTAATGTTGCAGAAATTGAAATTATTTAAAATTTTGGATCTAGGAATTACGTGATTTAATCTCTTATAACATTGCAGTTTTTTTTCCTGCCAAGACAGAAATTGTTAATGGAGACCCTGTTAGGAAAAGGTTAATGAAAAACTTATAATCTAAGCAAATTTTAATAAGGTTTACAAATAACTGATATTATCTAATTAAGTATTAAGGATTCGATTTTTTATTGTATTCCAGTTATATTTCAAATTTCTTCGACAACCCATTACTCTTAAAAGACTTTGCAAACTCATATTTGTGGGAAACGTATAGTCCTAGAAAACATATTCACTTTTAGAATCGTAAGCTACAAAACGTTTTCATATTTGACCCGCGGATTAATAACAATTATTCAGTCAAAAAAGAGTAATCGAATTCTTATTTTTTGCTTGCCTTAACAGAGAATCGAAAAATGATAAATTTCTCCAGAAAAAAAGGCAGAGCGAAATTTGATTTATTACTGACATTAATCGACAAATTCGTGACTTATACAGAGGGACAGAATATTTCTTCCATTTTTCTGTCGTGATCCTCTCGTATGAGACGCAGCGCAGGTAAGATTATTTCGAGGTTTACCTTTAGGCAACATAAACTTGACGATGTCTCAACGAATGAGCCCTCTTATGGGCGAAGCCGAAGAAGCGTACCTATCCGGGATGAAAATGTAAATTATGAGACTCACTGCATTAGTGAGGTGCAGAGCAGCCCTAAATCGACAAGTCGAACAGAGCCGAAAAAAATAGTTTATATGTTTCTGATTCGGTACACTGTCTGTCCAATCCGATTCGATCCTTCGGTATGTAGAGTAATTTCAATGATTTTTCCTTTAAAAAACCTTCCATTAAAAAGGGTTTACGCGTTGACTTACGGAAGGCTCGCTCTATGTTTTGTTCAGCAGAACCGGTTTGGACCGTAAATTCTTCTTACAATGGCTTGGCTTGAATGAATTGCAGTATCTCTGGACAACCAATTCTTCCAGCAAAGGGAACAGTTACTATGAAAAAAGCAGATTATCTTCATCGTTGGAAATTTCTTCGTCTCCTTATACGCATGCGTCATTCATCGCGGGTACTGCACCCTGGGGAGCAACATGGAATTATGTCATCGCTGGAAATGTATAAATATATGCTTCGAAATCGAGAGCTTTTTTGAATAAAGTAATTTTGGCCCTTTTCTAGTTAAAAAAAAACGTTGAGCGTAGATTAAGAAATTTGAAATTTATTCGCCTGCTTAATAAGAGACGCATAAAGCATGTGGCGCGATAATATTCTTTTCATATTTTATAAATATTACACAATCAGATAATTCCAACGCTTAGTAAATATTTAAGTCCACCGAAAGCATGCACATTTTAATCCCTGCTCCTAGGAAGTTTTCGGTCGAATTTTAATTTTGCCATATACCCATATTGCATAATATAATTATGCAATCAAAAACCATTATACGATAAGCTACATAGATATAGAGTTGTTATTGGAACGACACCGGTATATAAATTTTAATGAAGAGACAATAACGCAACATTTCATTCAAATTACCTTATCATTTAGATGATTTAGATGAAAAGTTTTAATGTTCGGTGTAATAATTGGGAATAATATGGGAAATAAATGAACTTTTTTACCGAAACGAACTGGCTAATTTTGATACATTTCCATTTAGTAAACTTTCGAGCTCTATAATGCTTTCCTTCTTTGTTCAATTTTTGAATGTTGACATAAGACTTCATTCTTATTTATAAGAAGAATCCGTTAAAATGATAGATTAATTAATTAATGATAACAATAGTAGTAAACTTGAATTTTTGAATGATTTTAAATGAAAATGGTGAATCAATTACAAAAATGAAAACTGAGTGTTTTGTCTTATTCCTCTTTTATATGGCACATCCCCAGCATCTAGCCGGCTAAATAACTAAAAGAATTAGCTGGCAATTAGCTGGCTTGGTATACTGCCTTAACACCCTTTGGTTTTTAAGACATATCCCTCAAAGTTGTAGTTGTGACGTTATAAAAAGTAATTTCCACGCTCAAAAAACCATAATACACTTTTGCATCTCTTTCCTAACGTAACATGAGTTTTAAACTTTCAAAGTTCAAATGTATTAGAGGTTTCAGTCAAACCAAGCCTTAAATATTGACATGAATATATCAACACAAGACGGGAAAGATGATTTTTGAAATTCTGCATGCAAATAAATAAACATTTGGAATCAAGGACCTATACAACTTATCAAAACTCACTTAATAATAAAACAGAATAGATCAGAGTAGACAAGAATTATGTAAATATCAAGATTAATATCTTCAATCAAAATGCAATTTCTAAAAAAAAGGTCTCACAGGAGATGTTCCATTACAGTTTTATAATTTTATATAGTTGTGAGTTTAAGCACAGTTACGTTTTCAGATCAGATATTACCTTATCAATAGTAGCATTGCTTATTTTATCACATGCTTTAAAAATAACTACCCTGTATGTTATTTGCTTAATCGGATATCTAAGATCAAACCGAGAAATATCACGTTGCCAGCAATAAAAGATTTGATGCAACAATTCCTTATTAGCATCAATTAAAATTTAATGGACAAAGCAGAACCAAGAGCTGCGTCCGCGTGGCAAATGCGAATAAATGCAATAAATGCAAATAAAATCCTCTTGTTTAAAATTAAACCCGAGACTTGATTAATTACGACTACGAGCACCATGTCGTCACCAGACAATTGTGATCCACATCCCGAAACTGCAAGTGTGAGTTCACAGCGACGATTAGAAGGGTTAACTTTGCTTAATCAATTTAATCAATTCGCATGTAACGAATTCAAAATTTTGCTCCATTCGGGTGCGTCGAAGAAATCCAAAACCTCGAGCCGACACCAACTATGAGCCGGGGTCTCATCATTCAATCAGCTTAAACTGCTCTGTTGTACTTTCTGTTTTCTTACATTAAAATATAATTTTAAAATGTAGCAAGTTAGCCAGTCAGAAAACCGTCCGTGGATTTTTGTTTTTCTTTTTTCATTTCAAAGCCATTCAATTTTCTGAAGGTTATCAGACTTGCTTTGAATAGTGCATTCGAAAATTACAAATTAAGTTGCGAAGCTAACAGAGGAAATATTCGGGTATAATTAAAGTAAAGGGCCAGTCCCAGTTTTATGGACGTACGATATACGGATATTGCAGTCACTTTTAGATGTATGCTGAGACTTCACAGTGAGGTGAATGTTTTTTATTTAAATAAGTTATGCACTAAAATAAATCCAACTAAAATGTTCTAAATGCTCCAACATTTCATTTGTAACAAAGATTCGAATGAATTTTTATAATTTAAAAGAATAAGAGGCAAAGCTTTGAAACTCAATGTTATGGGTAATACAAAAATAATATTCACATTTTTAAACAAATATCGAAGAAAATTAATTAAGTTAAATTAATTCGTTAAATTATGCAGCAATAATTTGTATGCATTAATTACACTGCAAATGATTGAGCACAAGACAGAAAATAAAAAAATATCCACCATAGGCGAAAATTTTCAATAAAAAAAAAAAACAGCAAAAAAGGCCCTATTAGACATATCTCCCTCGAATTATCTCCGACGAATTATTTTATATATAATATACTTGCGCCAAAACCAAATTTTATATTCATGCCTATTTTTTTGAGTACCAAGGTCGTTTTAATAAATTTCAGTAAATATTGCAACTCATAAAACCACTTCCAGATTATCCAAGGAATTTTACTAGAATTGCAATTTGAGGGTTTTTGATAATGTGTTAGAAGTTCAGCTTTAATGGTAAACTATCGCTGTGACCGCACAAGAATACCCATAATTTTACTTTATTTACTACATATAAAATTAATTCTTTCACGTATGATGATAAAAAACGTAACAATTCATTTTCCAAATTATCATTATTTATTACAATTTTTACATTTTATAGAGTGTTGATCACAAATGGGCAATTAACACTCGGAATACTCCGAGTGCGAAATAACGCTGATAGAGTTAAGTATAAACACAAGGATTATACCATATGATGTGTGGTACTGCGAATGCAGGCATAAATAAGTACTCGTATTTTAAAATTTAAATTTGTGACATGGTGATGGAATTCGATACTTGAGTTTTTGAAAATGTTTGGGCTTGCATCTGCAGCAGTTAGGCGATACAAGATTATTTATCACCTTCTTTTGATAAATACTGTCTTGCAGGTTAATCACGTTTCATTATGATCTGCGTTTCGTATTATGGCATCGCACCGTTTGACGGTAACAGGTTTCTTCACACCTTAAAGTATTTAAAAAGTGACTACAATCTTAATATGATGCATTCGTCTTTTTATAATGCATTTTTTTCTCATTTGATTTTCCTAAAACTTAACTGTGGAAATTATGCATTATCATCTTACTCGTGAGTAGAGCATTCATCGATTTTTATTCTTCGTAACAATCAAATCAAAATCATTTAATATCCAGTAAATGCGAAAGTTTAAAAATTGGTGGTTTGTTTGCACCACATGGAAGGCAATTAGAGAAATATGGTACCATCAAGGCATTAATGCATTTTTGAATGCAGCTATTCTTAAAACTTTTTATTTAATATTAACACGATATAAAATGTTGGCAAAGGGTCTGAATCTAATTAAAACAATTTACATGACTTCCGTGAACTCTCGCATGAGGAGGTTTCAATTTCCTTCAGACCACTGTCTTGATTGACCGCTGAATTAACAATTAGCCTGTGACTCACGAATGTGACGTAATTTTGCGGTTCATGATGCCATTGGTGAAATAGCGGCTTCTAGCACTAATTGTTGGACAAGTGAGTAATTCTCACAATGTATGCGGTGTGTTCGGATCGTGCTGAGATCGCTTAAAATACCAACGCATGATCGTGATCAGGACTGGATTGCATTCAACGTCATGTGGTCTGGAAAACCAGAAACGGTTCATAGAATAAGAATGTTTGCGCTATTTAAATCGTTTAATCATTAATTCCCCTATGAAAATATTTTACTTTCCTTACTTCTCCGTAGTGATCAAGGTTCTTCATTCCATCATCAATTTTCGTTAATAATAACAATTCATATATTTATGATATATACTTCATGAAAGTTAAAATTCCCAAATTACACTTAGGCCCTGGCCGAATAATTTCGTCTTGTTATGATAGTTCGTGACGATACAGCGGGCTAAGCTCTGTTCGAATTTATATCTGACTGTGAGCTCTACTTAGTTACGTATTATAACAGTTACAATTGCTTAGCTTTCCATTCAAGGTTTGCATTGACTTTGTGATACGGAACGAGAAAAAACTGTAGGAGTATTCTTTAAATACTGTCGAACGTGAATATTTGATTTCTGAATAAAAAACTTTGGTTCTGCTTTTGAATTGTGTTTATTTGATGTCTTAATTTTTTTTCCTTAAGTCGAGAAAATGATATTAGCCAGAATTAATGACCATACGGGCCCGATTTATGGCATTTTCCATCACTTTTGCCAGAACTTCCGACGATAGGTTTTCAGATTCTTGACAAATATTCTCTTTGAGGGCTTCAAGAGTCTGATGTTTGTTCACATAGACTCGTATGCGCCGTTGCTCCATCCTGTTGGAACCACATGTTCTCCAGTTCCAATCCATTCAATTGAGGAAGGAGAAAGTCGTTGAGTATGGCTCGTTTGGCCCGCCGCGTTTTCGACAAAATAACGCCCGATGATGCCTTCAGCGTAAACAACGGACTTTGCTATGTAATTACTCTTCGTGGGTTATACGAGGATTTTCGGTGCTCCAGAAGCGGTAATTTTGTTTATTCACATATCAACAGAGATAGAAATGGACCTCGGCGCTTATGATGATATTCGATGAAGTGTAGTCTTCCTTGTGGTCAAGACTGATGCTTGAGCGGAGGTCCGCTCGACGGTCAACGGCTAACAATTGATGCATTCTTTACGCAAACATCTTCAAGTCTTTTACCAAAATTCTCTGTAAAGACCACCGATTGATGCCCAATTGCGTGGCACGTCGTCTGGTCGATACTCCGGGATCTTCTGTGACATCTTCGGCCACAGCCGCGATATTCTCAACAGAACGGCTGCACCGGTACCGGCCAGACCTTGCAGCATCTTGTGTTGTCCCATACTGTTCTAGGCGAGCCGTAATGTTTGCCCAGTTGGTATCGGCCGACCAACACCACTGACGAATTTTTCCGCAATAAATTATTCTATGTTCTTGAGGAGTATAGCGATTCAAGTCTTGTTGACGTGTATCTTGTATCTGGTTACTTCAAAAATGTCAAAGCAGAACTGACATTTGCCGCCATTTCCAAAAATTATAGCATTTTCCGATAGGATGATAACTTTTTTGTCAGGCACTTAGAGCGTTTGGATTCTGCGGACGGTCTAGACTAGAGATAAATATTTCTAAATGTAGTGCAATCAAAATATTGAACTCTACCTTTTACATAATTAAATTTTTAGTTTTCTTTGAGTGACGAGGAGAGCACGAATTATCCTATCTTCGTTGGATACATGCACTTGATATTAAAACTCAGATTAATTTTAAATTACTACGTTACTTAAATAATTTTGTTATTGTTGTCTGAAAACAAAGAATCAATTCTAAAGCAGACATTTTTTATAAAAATTAAAAAGGATTTTTTTTAAAGACAAAAGTAATATGAAAGAGTAAACAATTCTAAAAACATATGCACATGAAAGCGCTTATTGCTCCACTTATTTATTTAAAAAAAAACAAATAAATGTTTTCAACTGCAGTAACTCTAATGGTCCGTTTGTACTTTACCTAGAAAAAAATTTGTAAATGTGGACTTCCTGTGATTGGTACAATGCCAATTTGACCAAAACGGACCGGATCCACTTCAACCGGCGTATTTCGATGAAAAAAAAAAACAATTTAACGACTTTACAAGCGAAAACCTACCAGGGAGTTAGACGTCTGTCTTCACTTTGAAATCTCAAAGTTTGACTCTGTGAGAAAATTAGTTTTAGGTAGGCCTCCATGAGATACAAGAGAGTTACGACCGTTTGAAAAGGGTTTAATTTTTACCCTATTTCAAAATGAAAATCAATCCGATAAAGGATGCAAGGGTATCCATGAACTCTTGGCCCATATTTTGGGTAGAGTAAAACTCGACTACAATAATGACATTCTTTCTCCACCCTCTAAGTTACAATCCCGCAAAAGCAAAAAGTACCCTTTTTCAAAGGTTTTCGGTAATTACCACTAGACAAGCTTCCCATGTGGTGTTAAATTTAATTTCTGGAATACAACAAAAAATTTAACTTTCACCTATAGGGGGTGATCTCTTAGGTGGGTGGGAAGAACGAGGAAGAAAGTTATTATTGTTGTTGAGTTTCCCTACCTCAAGTAAGTCAAGAGTTCACGGATAGCTAAACATGCTTTGTCGGATTGATGTTAAACGGTCGCAACTCCATTTCACATCATATCATCAAATCAGGGCTGTCTTGGAAGCAAATTTGTTCGTAAACTCTTGCGATACCAACCAAACAAAATTACATCACTTTAAAGGTTCAAGATTTTCACTTGTAAATTTGGTGCATTTTTTTTCTTCAAGCTGTACTTCCGGTCAAACTGGCAATGGTCAAATCATATCTTAAAGTCTACACTTATGCTTGTTCTCCAATGCAGTAATGAACGAATCAAAAATGGCCAATTGATTCCTTGTTTTTGTCTTGCGTAACATATTCTCCCTCGCTCGTGTTTGGTCAGCCTGGCTAAGTTTTTTCATGTGTGATTTTTAAGTAAGAAGAATAATAACCATTTGTAATAGAATAAGCGACAGCGCTTAAGCTGATGTACCGGTTGTCAAAATATGATTGCAGTAATTATAACATAAAGCACCATTAAAAATGTGTGTAATATTCTTGTCCAACATTATAATGAAAAAGGAACAGTTTCTCTGCTCAAGAAGTGTAATAAAAACTCTTCCCGATTAAATATTTCTCAGACAATGTTTTGATGACCTGTTTTCTTATTCGAGACGAGGAATTTATTGACGCCTAGGAGTCAGATTATTTCCAATTGCAATACCTTAAGTTTTTTTAAATATTTCTTATTTTTTGCTTTTGCATTTTAATATTGATTATTTCCTAATTTTGTTTTTTAATCTATCTATCTATCTATATCTATTATAGGAATATCCTAAATATGCATTTTCACCACAAACAAATCACTAACAATTTCGTGGCTGGGGCACGCACACCCCGCAACCCATCCTTAATTGAATGTAATTTTTTAATTTTAATAAAATTGGAAAAATAAAATTATTGAGAATTTTATTTTTGAAATTTCGTATTATTCCGTCAACTATGTACCTTTAACTTTACTTTAAGCCCAAAATGTAAATAAATATTTTACTAAAGGGAAATTATATTTCATGGAATAACGCAGAATTCATTTCAAAATATTATTTACGATAAGACCTCAATCGAATCATATTAATGAACAGAGGAGGAAAATTCCTCTGGATCTTCCTTTAGGAAATAAAGGTACCATACCAAGGCTCATTTTAGACCATTTAGTCTTTCATTTTGAATCCACCATATTGAACTCTGAAAACTTGGCACCAAAAGAATAATAAAATACTTCCTGTAAAAATGATAAAATCCGCCTTTTAAGATGCGTAATTATGTACCACACACGAAATGAGATACTCCAAAAACTCCCATTTAACGTAAAAAGAGAATCATTCAGATCGCTATGTACGTCGAATTAACGTTTGAATTGAATTAATTTTATAAACTACCAAACCCAAAAACTATGAAAAGTCATATTTTAGATATTTATCATAGAAGTTGGTAATGTGCCACAACTAAAAACAGGAATTCCAACAATATGATATATCGCTAATTACGATACCCCTCTCTATACATCTTGGCAAATGCAGTGTTATGCCAACCACTTGAATGTAAATATAAATCTATAATTTTCTCTCTATTTCCACAAACATACACTAAAAATAATAATAAAGCATTTTACACTAATCAAGCAGGAACAAATACACGCACCTCGCAAAAAGCAAAAATATGATTATAGTACAAAAAATAAGAAAAACATCAGATTTTTGAACTTCTCTATGTGCAAAGCAAAAACAACTCCCAGTACCATAATAATAAATATCTACAACAAATTTTAAGAAAACGGTACATATTTTCGATTTTCAATTATTATTAATAATTTAATTTATTATTATTAATTAATTAATTAATTACTTAATTATGGCCCGTAATAAATATGTGAAATGTTTCAAATCAAAAATAATTCAAGAATATTGTGTAACGGTTCTTTCCAAATTAATATTCATAAAAAATACCAAATAAATAAATCGATAATTTCGCGTCTAAAAAAAAAGTTAAAAACGGGTGGAAACATTGTATTCGGGTGGTAGACCACGAAAAATAACAACGCAAACTGATAGACGAATTTGGGCATTAATTAAAAACGACCCGTTTGTAACCTCAAATGAAATTATTAAAACGATAAATTTAAGTTTAGATGTTTAGTACAGTCCAGAGGCGCACTACTGAATAAAATTTTAAAAAGTTAAAAACCCGCAAAAAAGCCATTACTTATAAGAAAACATGTACAGAAAAGGTGAATTTAATAGAACAGACTTTTATTTAACTCAAATTACATTAACACACAGTTTTAGGTTGGATTTTGCAATAAAACATTTAAATTGGCCTATAAATAAATGCAAAACGGTATTGTTCAGTGACGAGTCTAAATTTAATTTAAATAATTCCGTCGGGATGACTACTATGCGTAGACGAAAAGGTGACTCTTCTCAAAATTGTAAGGTCGTAGCAAAGCAGTGGGGAATATAGCTTCGATGGGTGTTTCAACGCGACAATGATCCGAAACACATATTGAAAGGATAGGATTAATGAGAATGGAATTGAAGTACTTGATTGGTTGGCCCAATCTCCGGATTTTAATCCCATTGAGAACCTTTTGAAACGTTCAGTTGAAGGTCAACGTTTTCGAAATAACGCAAAGTTATTTAAAATATGAGAGAGTGAATGGCAAAGCATACTACAGAGCATACTTACCAATTTATAGCATCAATGCCAGGAAGATGCTCTGAGGTGATAAAAAATAAAGGCCACTATACAAAATATTGAAGGTTATAGACGGTTGCTTTTGTATAACTGAAAAGTTGCTTATGTTTTGCATTGCATTGTTAACTTTTCTATTTATCTGAAGTACACATAATTTTTGTTGTTTTTCTAGTAAATAAGAATATTATATTGAGTGGTACATTATTAAAATTCCCGAAAAAATTAAAATTAAATAATATGATCGAAATGGTTGCTTTTCTTTTACACAACGCTGTAGGTTTTTCATGAACGTGTATCTGTTATGATTTTTATTCATCATCATAATCACACAAAGATGTAAAATAATCAATTTATGGAAAGATATTTTTAAAAAACCGATTTTCTTCAAAATGGGAACTGATTTCGTAAATTCTTATTCTGGAAAAAACTATAAGTTACAAAATGCAATTTAAAAATTAGATTTTGATGGACGAAAAAAACGAAAGAAGGCAACTCCTAATCTCCTAGCGTTAGACCAAAGAGGAAAAGCTTATATTTTTTTTAATACCTACTAATATTACAAAATTACGCAAGTGTTCTCGGTAAGGAAATTACGTGCTCCTCGTATTTGCTTCGATCAGTGTAAAGTGATATAGCAGCTCAACTGAATAAATTCTTAACTATAGTATTGTAACACTTTATAAAATCGCCAATCAAAGAAATCTTTTCGTTTCCCCCTTGCAAGCAATAACATTCTCAACAGATTACATCAACAAGAAGAGTTTTTATCTTAATTGTAAAAGCGTTTCACTGGCGGCATAATCCTCCACCTGCAATAGATGCATTTTGCATGTTATCGACAGTTAAGACTAAGAAATTAACCCAGTTTTTGGTTTCGGAATACTTTTATTATCTATAAAGCTATCCATCTAGCACCGGATTGAATCTTAAGAGCATTTAGCAATAGAAGTTCGTATCGCAATCCGAAAGGGATTACGGAAACTTTAAGATGTCTTCCCACCTACACAGGGCGTTTTAAGTGGCCCGATTAGCTTTGGATAGCTCGAAGAATTTTTTGCTGTTAAGAAATTTTCCTTGAGACTATAGACCAAATTGCGAATTGGTCACGTTCAGAAATAGACGATTCCAGTTCAAGCCAATAATTCCATATGGTTACACCCTTGCATCAGTTTTTAGCGGTTGAAAAATTAACGTTTATTGTCTGGTCTGTTTTTGGCTCTCTTGATGCTGCAATATTATATCAATTGAAAGTCTTAATAGAGCTGCTTTGCTAACTAAATTTGCCTTAAATGACTCCCACTCAGTCGATTACTCGTTGGACAGGTCTTTGAGCTTGAAGCGAAGGCATTGGGTGGACTTGCCGCCACATGTCTCACTATTAAGAAAAGTTTCAACTGCTGACTATGGTTGCTTACGTTCTCTTAATTGATTTCGTATGCAAATGCAGTTGGGGTCTTAACTGAAACAGCTGTCCTTTTGGCATTTACTATGTAGCTTCTAACAGTTATAAGCTGTTAAGTGGTGTTTAATTCTGCTCTTCAAGTATACATATGTATATATGTATATATCGGCACGTGTGAAAAACAGATTATTTAGTCAAAAACTGCAGAGTATCAAATTCGGTTAAGCATTCAAAAGATGAACGTGTTTTATGAAATTCGAAGAAGTATCTTTCTGTTCAAAGTAGCTTACACAAATTCTGCTGTTTTGGACTTTTTAAAAGTAGATAGTTTTTTGCATGAGCTACTACATTAGGCAGACCCATATACTATAAGACAAAAAAACCGGTATACTATAAGACGGAAAAAATTTAATCTTGTTTAGATGAAATATTGGAATTAGAATTTTTACTACTTTTAATTAGAACTAAAACTTTTTTCACGTGTACATAAGTTCCGCGACAATATGTCAAGTAGACAATCTGTCAAATAATTTCCAGATCACGCTAGATCAAAAAAGATTAAAGTCTCAACGACCGATCAGTTTTCAGTACACGTTTTTTATCTAAACCGATTTAGATCAGTCAAAATGAAGAATAATCTTTTTCTTCACAACCCCTTTGATAACCGTATAAAATCAAAGTGTTTGACGATTGGAATACGATAAGCTATGTGACATCATTCTAAATCCAAAATGGCGTAGGGAACGAGATGGTGGATTATATTTTTTTTCATAATTTCCTTGAAATAGAATGTTTGAGTTTGGGCTCATTTGATTTGGTTCTAGATCGTATCCAAGGATAGAACCAGACAGTGCTCACAGGAATGCAAGAACTACTTACATGTGTTTTTACATAAAATTTCTTCATGATAGATTCATGTAAATGCTACAGCAAGGCCAATTCTATTCTGGGCTTCGTTTAACATTGGTCTGAGAAATTTTCTGACCCTTATGTCACTCTTCATCATCTTTATTAGACCATTTCTTGGATATACCTGTCTGGTCACCCTCGCAATCCACAATCATTAACAGGATTGAATCTGTCCAGCGTAGATTCATTTGCTTTGGCCTGCGTGAGCTTCCTTCAACAGATCACCACAATCTTTCCCTTATGAAAATCACCTAAAACTAATCAACCTCCAGTCCATCGCCCTACGTCGAGATGTCACCGATATTGTCTTCGTCCACCAAGTCCTAGCCGGTCCCATTGAAATTATTCTTTAGCACTAACCCCCGTAACATTAAAACTTTCCCTACCTTTCACCTTGAAAGTCATCGTGCTAACTATGGTCACTTCAAACCTTTTACCAGAATGCTACGGATGGGGAACAACTCTGCGGTTTCGATTTCCATCTCTCTAAAACCTCTCTTAAACATGCCATATTCTTGCCCAACCCAAATCTTCAATGAACCATCCTGTCTCCCTCCTGTTTATTGGTATACCATTACTATTAGACAAGTCTAGTAGTGAGAACCTAGCGATGCATGAAAATGTGGATGAAATTCCAGTTCAAAAGGCTTTTATTAAACGTTCCGGCACTGGATTTACTAGAATTTATATCGAGGTATCAAACAATTATTAAACGAAAAATTATAAAACAAAAATTGCTCGAGCAAGCATCGACGGAAAGGACCACGAGTAGCTCAGTTGATTAGAGAAGCGAAACGCTAATTCGGAAGTCACAGATTTAAATTTAGTTTCCTGTTAAAAATTACTACAATAACTATAGAAATATGTTGCTTTCAATTATTGAAGTAATATTCATATAAAAATTGTTTACAATGTATATGCATAAAAAAATAGCGTCGCGCACAGGAGTTATCAGAGGTACGTTTCCCTGATTAAAAGTTGTATCACATTGAATGAAAAATGACGTAAGTGCGTCTGACGTTGACTGAAAGAAAGCCGCACTAATTTAGCATAACTGTACTTTTCGTAAAAATTGCTAAAAAAATATAATTTTACACTCATTGATTTCTAGTAAATTAAACCATAAACCCGAAATATTTTGCGATAACCTCTTTATTTGGGTTCAGTGGATTTATAGTTAATTTAATATTAGATTTTTTACTACAATCCTGACTCAACTTATAAGACTTATTTGCGAAGTCTCATATCTAGAGTTCAACTGAGTTTAGAGAAAACTTGCAATAAGAAGTTCTGTAAACATTTTGTATGCAATCATGTCGAAAAAAATGCCGTGTCACCTTTTTTAATGAAATCAATCGGACCATTACGTTAAACTTGAAATTGAAATAGAGCGTGAGAAATTTACGTTATATATGTTGAATATATTACAATTTATCACTTTTGTGCTATATCGAATATTACCCATTACAACCGTTAAGGAATTTGAAATCAAAAGAAAAGAATAAATAATAATAAAAGAATAAAAAGCACATAGACATTTGTAGTTTGTATTGGCAGACATAAAACACGTCAAGTATAACTCTATCGTCTATTTCAATTACCTTTTATGAGTACACTTTGCTCACTGATACTTTCCCAACATGTGACTCAGAAAAAAAATGACATTAACCTGAACCGTGTTCTCTTAATGGATAGCCAAACTCAAGATGTTTTTCAACATCTATTTTAAGTTGACTCCAGAGGGTAACTGAGCACATAAAAGTTTAATCTTCGCAGAGCTAATTTTTGCACAATATTATTCTTTTCCCTGTTGATCTAGAAAACAATTTATTTATTTATTTAAGCAAAACAAGCGTGTATCTCATCCGCCATTCAACGGAAACTAACGCATGTTTCGCAGCAGTTGAGCCTGATCGAATTTAATCGCGATAGATTCATGTAAATGCTACACGCTGCGTGATTTTGCGCCCTCGATTATAAGTTGCGCTTGACAGACTTAGAGACTTAGAGATTAGAGATAATATAATTACTGTTGTCATACTGCAATGTCGAAGTTGGCATTTGTTTCGGTCCACTGTCCAGAAAAGCATGTCGCCAACTGTCACCAAATTGAGCGGCAAGTGCTTATTTAATTTTAGTTATCTCTAAGTCAATAAGTGGGACTGTTAGAACTTTTCGATGTAAGTTGAAAATTGTGGAGGACTTCTTTTGGAGCAAAAAATACTCCTCAATTCCAAAAATCTGAGATGACCGTAGGCGTCAATTTTTCAAGTAAACACTAAAGTGGAAAAGTTGCTTACTTACAGCAAAATCACGTAGGTGCGGGGGATGGTTTGTAAACATCTTCAACATGTAAAACACCTACGACTGGTATTAAGTGGTACCAATTGTTTAGGTACGTTCAAAGGAAGTGCATATATTCATGGGGAAATGCCACTAGTCTACTCTTATTTGGAAAAGCAGTAAATTAATCTGGGAATCATAACGAAAGCTTTTTCTATTTAAACACGTTATGTCTGTCAAAAGTTCAGCGTACATTAAAGAAAGAATTCTTTCAAGACTACTTCGGCTTTTATAAATTTGTATACGCTTCAAATTATGCACAACAAATAAAATACATTTCTTTTTGATTCTTCTAATCACGGTGTTTTTGTGAAATTTTTAAATTCGGAAGGTGAACAATTTCCCATTTCTAATATACTCGTATCTACTAAAATTAATATCAGTCGAAAACAATTGATAGGATAGTGCCTAGCGGCTGCCTATAATTAGCTTGATTTATATTCCTTCTATAAAGTACAGGGGATTCAGGTGGATTTACTTCATTCAATTAAATGTAATCTATTAGAACTAACGGTAGGTAACTTTCGTATTATTCATCCTATGCATTTAAAATTAGAAAATATGTTTTTTTACCTTAAACCCTGATAACTAGTATTTTAAAACTCTCTAATGATTGATTAGTTCTTATTTAACTCTAAAGGGTTGTAACTTATTAAGATGTACATTGATTTTAAGGGATTTTCAAGAAATGGAAGAGCTACTGCCTATTATATTGCACTGGGTCATATTGGTGCTAACTACCTGTCAGAGCACCACCACGTAGCATTTGTTTTTAATATGTATTTAGCCGAAGGACATTTTTTTTGGAAGTTTAAAAAAAATTATTTTTTGAATATACGAAATTCATCAATACACGGAAATGCATAACACTCGTTTTCATGAGCAATAATTCAAACTTTGAAATTAATCACTTCTGTGTACATATGAAATTTCTCGTTGTTCATAATGCACACGTGGGCGAGTGCAACACTATCGTATCATACTCCGATAGGCGCAGGTAAAATTTCTTTCTGTTGTGAAAAGAGCACACCAGATATATTGTTACTTTTTTTCTATTCTATTCATGCGCACTTTCTTCCCTTTAGCAGTGATCGCATCCCTACTCGATATTCTGAAATTCACTCGTAAGTGATGAGTCATTGCAGATTTTTGTGTGTGTACACGACTGAGTGGTTTAGCGAAAAGAAATATTGTGTAAGCATATGAGTGAGTACTGCTTCGCTCGTGTACGCACACGAAATTTCGTTTTGTTAATTTTTCATGTGTGCAAAATGAAAGGAAACGAAAATCGCTCATGATTCATATACGTAAGCGCTTTTATCACACCAGAACCTTCTACAACTGAACTAGGACAGTTCGCGACATTTATTCCAGATCGTATGGCGGCGCAATGAAATCCAGAAAAATCTACCGAATTTTTTGTATTCTAGAGACATTTCAATCCTGCAAAATTAAAACTAGACGGACCATAGGGACTTGAGCATGATCGCAAAGTGGAATTGGCAGCTGAGCCTCACTCCAATACGCAAGGGAGAAATGAGGAATCAGGAATGGATATCTGATTCCTAAAACTAAAGACAATCTAGGCAAAATGTAAAGCTCGTGACATTTTTCCTTATCTTTCTTCGACCTTCGTCCCGCTCGTCGGCCTTGTAGATTTTTCTAAGAGTAGATAGTAATAAAGGGTTCACGTGTGAGAGAAAGACAAATATTTAGGCGGAGGCGGAACGGAAATTGAAACAGATTCGCCACCCAGAGCAACGCATACGTTCGAATATTTTGACCCGCCTTTAAAAATGCGAAAAAATGTAAACAGCAAAATAACCAACCTTCCTTTGTAAACATACTTAATTAAAGTTAAAATCGCTCCTTGATTTTTAAAGCATATCTTCAAACGCTTCGTACCACAGACTCTGACCTCCAAAATGGACTATATGCTGTAATCCATAGGATTAAGGTCCAGAGGGTATGGCGGCCATTCTGTAAAATTTCTTGGAAAATTTTCGTTGCACCAATGTTATGTTGTTATTGCCTTATGTGCTGTAGTCTTGTTGAAAATTTCATTCTTGGTTGCCGAAGTGATGCTGGGCCCAAGTAAGTACAATGGTCCATTTTGGAGCCAAACATTTCACGAAGCGTTTGAAGCTGTGCATTAAAAATGAAAACCGCCATTTTGAATTTAATTAAGTATTTTTACAGATGGTTGTTTCCTTTATTTTGAAGTCTTATGTTTTGTTTTAATTGTTTATAAAATGTTCATAACGCTAGTCAACGCTATTTTGCCACACCCCGTACATGCTCCGAATATGCTACTTGCCTGTTCCCCTTCTCTGATTCAGGATTTTCCTATGTCCGAGCATTACGCGGAGATGGCACTAACACCATGCATGCATAGACACACAGCGTGGCTGAGACTTTGACCCGCTTTTAAAAATGCGTGGTAAAAAAAACGCTGCATTATTCTCTACACTGTAAGTGTTGTAAATGAGAAAATTTATTGGAATTTAGATTAGGAAGCACGTTGAAGTCAAAATATTCCAAGAGGCGGTAACAAGTAAAAGGAGAAATTCCTGGAGTAATCATGAATGAAAATCATTTTAGCATACGAGCTTTTTTTATTATTATAAAAAGAACTTTCAAATATTTAAAAAATGAGTGCGTGCGCCGAGTGACGGCTTGCAATGTAGGTTTCACAAAGGTTCGTTCAATAGTCGAAACTGTACAACAGAGGTCTATTTAGTTATTGTTTTTTTTTGATCGTTTTTTCTGAACCTTATATTTTAAATTCCAATTTTGTAACCTTAATAGAAATGCTACCAAAATTCAAAATAGCAGTTCATCACGTGGCACAAAACTCTTGTTTACCAGTCTAATTTGCTTAAATATTGTTGTTTATTTGAAATGATTCAATATATCTTTTGTGCATATTTTGTCATATCCAAATTAGGTATCCGCTTTATGTGATCATAGAACTACTTTATGTAGAAAAACAAGCACCACTAGGAGTCTTGGATGCGTTCGTTCCATTGGGAACAACTATTATTCAAGCCATAGGGCTCTTTGTTCCTCCATCCGAATTAACCAGCTGTTTTCTGTTTTGGCTAATTTAAATTACCAGCCTGAACAACTGGTTTGTCGCCGTTCTGACCTACATACACACCAGACAGGGCAGGAAAAATTTCTACGAGCCGCTTTTAACCTCCCTCATTCAATGTTCCTGGTGACGAAAACAGCTGTCTGAAGCAATAGCCAGCAACAGAAGCGACTAAGAAGCCGAACGATGCGACTTTCCCAAAAAATCATTTCAAGTCAGATTTCGTATTTTTTAGTTATTTTCCTTTAAAAAAAAAAAACCAAAACGATAAGAGAACTGCTCAGCACCCCTGGCCCAGGAAACCGAAGATGACTACGCATACATGAGCAAACACACATCCCGTCAGTGTTCGAGCCGGAAGCGTTTTTCATCAAAGTCCGCCCTGTGTTAATTTTGACGGTGGCGATGAGGGTTGGTGCTCGGGACCCTTACCTAGCTTCGGCGTGTATTACTCTTTCGTTTTGCAGTCCTTTTCTTGCTTGTAGTTCGATTAAAAATCACACCAATAACACGCCGAAGATTCTTTTGATTTCTCATGGAATCCAAAAGATTTGCGTCGTTCACTTTTGATTTTGATACTGCAGGATATTTGTCTCCGGTTCCATCTCAAGTGCATTCACATAATAAAACACGCACGATCGGCTTAATCTAAACACACAAATAAACACTTACACCGAACAAGTGCAAACAGACCGACACAACTCGAACCACTCTGTCGACCTCGCTTTTGTGTGCAAAAATAACAGCGAAGGGACACGCGCGGAGACTATCAATCGTTCTTCTTCGATCAAACGCTGAAAGAAATCAACGTAATTCTCGTCACACTCGTACTGCGGGATTTGTCTTACTAGCGTCCTGGGTGCACTACACTTCGTGACCACTTTGCATTGATAAAGCGGCGCGGCGGAACCGATGAACATAAATTGAGACTTCCGATTCGCTGGGGTATTTCACGGCAACGTTACTTTTGCTCTGCAGTTGATTCGAATCAACTTCCCTCATATCGACCCAACGCTTCGATCTGAACTGACGTGACGCGCCGGGAAACTTGAACCTGTCCACCGCACCACAAAGCATTACGTGAGAGAACTGCTTTTAGTCAATGGCTGAATGAGAGGGCGCCAGAGGCGAGAAACCTTTTGATTGCATGATTTTAGATTAATTCGAGACCATTCTAACTGTGACGAATATGAGGAAATGGGCTTAGTGAATAAAGCGTACTACATATGCAGGTTGTTTCATATATCGTATGCCAAAATAAGTCGAATGAAAGATCTAGACCGGGACAAACAAAAAATTATATGACGGGGGTTTATCTCAACCGTTTGAGAGTTACAGGGTGATTAGTAATTTTAAAATTTTCATGATATGAACATCAATATATTACTTTTATATTTTGATCTACTCAACGCAACGACATTCAACTCAAGTCATAAATCTACTACCTTAATGTAAGGTACAAATTGTCCAGGTTAAATAGAGGTAGAAAAATCTGCTCCTTCGAAAACCTTGACTGGTATTTTATTGTTTCATTGCTCTGTAATTGCAAAAGTCGTAATGCGAACAAAAATTAATCACAATTCACTAAGGATGATATCACAAATTTCCACAACCTTCATATCGGGTCGGAAACTAACCCACATAGATCAAGGGCGACATCATTTCAGCATAAATTCCGTATCGATGTTTTGGCTGGTATCATCAGCAATCATTTAATAGGATCATTAATTTTCAAGTGCAAGTGCTGAATAGCCAAATTTATGCAGACTTTTTGAAAAATACACTGCCTAAAAAATCATCAAATACAAGATGTGATACTCGTGACATATTTCCTTATCTTTTTTCGACCTCGACGGTGGGCTACGTCGTTGCAAATTTTGCTAAAAGTAAATAGCAATAAAGGGTTCACGTATAACAGAAAGACAAACATTTAGGAAGAGGCGAAACAGAAATGAAAACCACATTGCACCACCCAGATCAGCGCACACACTCGAACACTTTGTCCCGCCTTTAAAAATGTGAAAAAAATGCGTTTTCTGCCTCTTATCAATTCTCGATTCACAATTTTCCTATGCCTAAGCATTGTGCGGGGAAGCCACTAACACCATGCATGCAGAGACAAACAGCGCAAGAGAGACTTTGTCGCTCCTTTAAAAATGCGTGATAAAAAACCGCTGCACATTATTGTCTACCAAAGATCATGAATTACTAGATGGGACACTCTCTATACAAGCTTAAAGCTCTAACCCATATGCAACTTCTAAAACTGCCTGGGGTAAATTTTTCCATTAGAGAAAGTAGCAAAGAACTACTGCTTTCTATGCCTTATCTAAATTCCAATAAGAACGAAAGAGATAAGAATAAGCAGCCAAAAATTCTCATCTACAGCACTTACAGTGTAGGCAATAAAATGTAGCGTTTTTTTACCATGCATTTTTAAAGGCGGGCCAATCTGTCGGGCTCGCTGTGTGCCTCTGCATGCATGGTATTAGTGCCGTCCCCAGGCAATGTTCCAGCATAGGGAAATACTGAATTGAGAATGGGGAACAGGCAGGTAGCACACTCAGAGCATGTATACGGATGCGGGCTGCTTACATTTTTTCACTGTGAATTTTTAAAGGCGAGCCAAACGTATTCGAACGTGTGCGCTGCTTTGAGTGGTGAAACGTGATTTTAATTTTCGTTCCGCCTCCCCCTAAATTTTTGTCTTTCTCTCATGCGTGAGCCCTTTATTACTATCCACTTTTAGCAAAATCTGCAAGGTCGGTGGATTAAGGGGACCAAGGTCGAAAAAAGATAAGGGAATACGTCACGAGTGTCCCATCTAGTAATTCATGATCTTTGTTGTCTACACTGTAAGTGCTGTAGATGAGAATATTTGGCTGCCTATCCTTATCTTTTTCGTTCTTATTTGCATTTAGATAAGGCATAAGCAGTAGTTCTTTGCTGTTTTCTCTAATGGGAAAAATTTCCCCATACAGTTTTAGAACTTACATACGGGTTAGAGCTTTGGGCTTGTATAGAGAGTGTTACATCTAGTATTTCATGATCTTTGAGTTAGAAGTGCTCAGTGGCTCGTCATACCACTAACATATACACATATATACTGAACCGCTGATTGAAGACAAAACGGTTCCATTTTTTGATAGAAAATTCGCTATTTCCTTTCGCCTCAAAAACCGCTGGGCAGATATATGCAAAACTGCGTTGTAAATAAAAAGAATATACTTATATATATATATATATATATATATATATATATATATATATATATATATATATATTACACATATGTAGGCAGGTTGGCTGTAAAAATTCAGATTGGAAGTAAAAGAGAAAATGCAGAATTGGTAGCTATGAACTGCTGCAACCTTCAGAAACTATTACTAGTAATCATTATTGAACTCAATTAATATGTGCAAAAAGAGCTCTCATTCAAAACGGCCAGGATGGGCGAATAGACACAGCAAAGTAATTTTACAACACAACAATGCAATACCATATGTTACTCGGCCTGCGAAAAATTACTTAGAAGGATCAGTCTCAGAAGTTCTACACCACTCGCCATATTCACCAGATATTGCTCCGTCAGATTTCTATTTATTCCAATCGATGCAGTCAGCTCTTTCTGGAGATCGGTTTAGTTCATATTGAGTTGGACAACTGGATTTCTTCAAAGGAACCAGATTTCTTCCTTCGGGAGTACGTTTACTTCCAAAAAGATGGGCAAAGGTTGTAGATAAAGATGGAGCATATTCCATATTTTTTTTAAAAAACACAAAAATCCCTCAAGACTTATTTATATACTCAAAGCGTTACAATGCTTGGCTTTGTCAGGTGTTGGACAGGATTTTCATTATACATCCGCACTTAATTTCCTATACAATTCACTAGTTATGTTTCTATTGGTTGGAGGGTTTATTAACCTTTTTGTATTATTCACTTTAATAGGCTTGAGTAAGTACAAAAGGAATTGCTACGATTTGCACTTCGACGTTTTTTGTGGAGTAATAGATTTCCTCCTTACGAAAGTCGACTGAAATAATGTGGTATAAGTTCGCTTCATAAAAGGCGTGATTAATAGAGTCTTGCGCTCTCGTGCTTTCCTCTATATTAAGTTTCACCAACTATGGATTCTTTAAGATTATTAGTAGCATGTGTATACAAAATTTACTCACGCTTTTAATCCAATTATGGTACGATTTCACTCCGGTCAAATACTCTTCTTTTGGTTCACACTGAGCATATTCATACTATGGCCAACCCTTAAATTTAGGATAATGACGCAAAGTTATTACTTTGAATTTCCACATAACCTATGACCATAAATACAATGGGTAATGGTGAAAGATTTGCATTTATCAGATAAACTCTTTTCTTTCAAAAACATACAACTCAATCAATCATATAGTCTGCATCCAAAAGTGGCATGAGTTACGAAAAATGAATATTAATTATAATGACGAAATTAACGAAACACAACTTGCAGTAGCGTATATGTCGACGTCATAAATACGTAAATTACGCGCTAAGTAGATAAGTTAACAATAAATCGCATTCCAGCCTCCTAAAAGCAGCCGTACAGAAAATTTAAAATTATCGTTATAGACAGAGCTAATGGTTAAGATTAATAAAAAAACCAAATAGGATAATTTAATTAAACTTAAAAATATCACGATTCCAAACCAAACTTAATATCAAAAATTAAAAGAGGAGAAATTCACATTAGTGACCAGGTAATAGAATATAATTTCACCCATTGCTCTTTTAAAGTGGAAAAAAATACGAGCAACCAAGTTAATTTCTGTTATAAAATCAGACAGTTCGCTAGTAGCATGAGAGCAAAACCTAATCATATGGACCTCAATAGAACAATTTCTTCATAAGATACAAAGAAATTGTATAATTATATTTGCTAATAATTCACAGTCATTGTCTGAGTAGGTCGAAGTGAAATTAGTGAATGCGAGAAGCAGTGAAAGATTTCCCTCAATCGCGCACGGGGTTAATAGCCAATTTACTGAGGCGTCAAACAAAGTTGCGATGACGCTAATTAAGGCCAATATAAATGCATGAAGCAATAGTTGTAGAAACAAGAAATGCTGAGATTTGTTAAGAACGTGAAATCGAAATTGAACTCATTAAATTTCGGTGTTCTTCGAAAGGCATGCAAATACGTTCCACGCGAGCTTTTGTGGCTTCTAAGATTTCTCAGCGAAGTTGTGAGTTTAAATATTGGTTCCACACCATCCAAGACACAAGCCACACAGCCGGGATACAAACCTAGTCTTAATTACACATAAGCCACAAAACGTTCAGGCATTTACATATGCTCGTATAATTCAAATGACTAAGCCGTACTTAAATGGATATTTATTTAGGTCCTAGGCTGGTGGAATCAGTAATTTTAATGTGATATAGATTATAGATGATTCCAGGGAAAGCAGTTATATATTAACCGAATTCAATTTTCGTTACGAACAGGCTTCTTCTAAGTTTTAATTATGATACCAAAGAACCTCTCACTCATTCCTATTTAAAGCCTAGTATGTTGTTTCAAAGCCGTTAATGATGAATATAAAGATAAATGGGAAAAGCAATGATAGATGCAAGAGGAAACTACTCTTCAGGAGACATGGATGCATCACTCTTCATTTGGAAATTAATGTCTTTTAACCATTGCATGTTCGCAGGAGGAAGTAATCAATAGTCCTTTGTGGTTGTTGTACTTCTAGCAAGAACTGCATTAAGAAAATATTTATATAAATGTTCAACTTTAACGCCATTTAAATAATAACTTAACTCTTTAAAAAACTACCTCACGCTACAAAATCCTAAAGCTGAATTTGAGAGCACAGTATATCACAAAGAAACCGAATTTTTTAGATATATATTATAGTATGCACATTATATTATCTTTTAAAAATTTTGTTCAAAATAGTTTCTATTAGAATCAATACAACGTTTGGCACAGTTAACCAATACATGCATAGCCTCTTTAAAGTCAATGATAGGTTTGAGTAACTGTGTCTCGGCTGCTTGAATGGCTAGATCGTAAAGAGCTCCTTTCATTGCAGTTTTCAGTAATGGGAATAAAAAATCGTCACGCGGTAATAAATCAGTCGAATACGCAGGGTGATCAATGGGACAAATTTCTTTTTTCTCAAAAATTATGTCTTTACAATGCTCCACATGAGCGATTTCTTGGCCTTCGTTTAAAGCATGTGGAGCAAAAGCGCACAAACCTTTCTTTTGCCAAATCTTGGGTTGAACAAAAAAGTAGTGTTTCTACCCATATTTAATCCTTACAGTAGAATTTCTATCAATTTTAATGATCCCACGCCCTTTGTTCACTAATTCAGCACGATTACTAACTTTTAGACGATCAGATTTTGAATCGTTATTTAAATCTCAACAACCATTTTTAAAACGTGAAAACCATGTATAAATTTGTGTGCGAGACATACAATTATCACCATAACCTTCTTTAAATAATTCGTAAGTCTCAGCAAAATTTTTACCGAGTTTACAAAATTTAATATTTGCCCTTTTCTCCATTGTATTTTTGAGACACTAGCACAACTTGCATTAACTTGGGTGCCTTTGAAAGGAGAAAGATGTATCTTCCAAATGTCACCGACGTTCTATAGGTAGCGCTACAGGTTCTATGATTTAAATTAAAAGTTCGGTTTTTTTCGCGACATAGTGTAGAGTTATGTGTCTTTACTTTTGAAAATCTAAAACGATTAGTTATAATTTTTAACTGGAACCTGACATAAAATCATTTAATCATTATTTGCTGGATGATTTGGTGCGTTAGCAAATAAAATTAAGAATGAAACTTCTAAAAAAACAATATTTTAAAAAAAACTGCACATATCTCTTTGAAGAGAAAAACAAGCTCTAGAATCTGCAATGCACCATGAAACCAATAGTTCTTTAAAAAAAAAATAAATTGAAAATTTATATACTCTTGTGTTCACCTATTTAAATATTATTGAAATTTTACAACACGGTATTAAGTGCTCATTTTCGGAACTGTATACAAAAAGAATCTGGGAACCGCGCAAATAAATGGATCCCCCATTCCGAGATCTGTTTTCGAGTTTCAAGACAGAAATAATATTTCGGTTTGTGTTCCTTTAAAAGAATTAATTTAATTTATTCTTTAAATATATAAGAAATAAATAAATTATTTAATAATAATAATTGATGGCGTATTTAATAATGTCCTAGCACATTGTGGCACAATTTATTAATTTTTCAGTTATATACGTCTGATAACTATTAAGGAAAAAAATTGTTATTTCTCCAAGTTGCAATTTATCTAGTTGGAAACAAATGCTTCAATACATTGGGTTAGCATAGTGTACCAATGCTCCGATGTACCGATATATTTAAAAAGAATCCGAATAGATTATTAAAATAAACTGAATTCTTTGTAATTTAAATTATCTCGAGAGGAAAATAAAGACATACACCAGGCTGACACATGTCACCTACATAGATCTAGTTTATTTTCCTGACAAGTTGCGATAAAGAACTAAAGTTCCCGAATAATTCCAAGAAGCCAAGTAGATTTTAACTATTGAAACAGGTTGGTTGATAGAGTGCTGATTTTGACATGCAAACGCGACGATTGACTAAAATAAAAATAAAGCATTTAAAAGATAGTCGCGCTCCGTAATGTCCCAAATAGCGAATTGAAAACAGCAACACTGAACTAGCAACTAGTGTAAATGCACTGCAATTGCACATTTAAACCAATATATATTCTATAAAATTCCCCTGTCCGCCAGAACTTAATTTCCTGGCAACAAAGAAAACTTACCGAAAAATGTGGATACCTACGTTAGATACTCAACATGACCCAATTTTATTTAGTCGTGTCGAAAAAAAATTCGAACTTGTAAGTTTAACTTCTTACTTATTAAATAAAGATTCATTCAGAGTTCAGGTTTCTTTTTTATTCTAATTGCTGATACTGAACGACCAATTTTAATTTCAAACTGATCTCGTCCTATGACTTGTTATTAACATAAATTAAAAAATGCAACTTAAAACTAAAACAAGTAATAACAACAAGAAAAATCAAAGGAAGAGGACAAATAACGTAAATAACAATTAAATAAAGAACTAGAAGTAAATTCGGGCTGGTAAAAAGAGTGCCTGAACTTGATGGATAACTACTTATTTTTTTCTCGCCCACAGCTAATTAAACTCTCTTCCATGATCAATTAAATATTCATGATTAAAACTCTGAGAACTCCTGGCGAGCTTTATCCTCATAGATCACAAAACATTCATCAGTTATATAATCGTATTAAAACTCACAGAAGAAAAAGGATATTCAGGTTGCCTGAAACACGGCCGAGAGAAAAGATGTGGCGGTACAAGAAAAGAATATAACAGGCGATTTGGTTTACTTCGTAGTTGGTTGATGTCCATATTGGAAATCAGGTATAAAATATCCACGCCTTGGATTTTATTTAGGAATTCGAACCGCAGGCACAACGAAAATCTGGATCCTTCCCTAAATAATGAAAATTTTTTATTTATACAATATAATTTATTTTACCAGACTCAACGAATTTTTTAGGTCTTCGCTCCGTTGTCTGTGCTTTCTCAGGGTAGCTTTTATATGTACTCGTATATAGTATATACAGCATTAAGAATCTATAAACGTATTAAAGAAGTTGAGCCAGGCACTTCATCTCAGTCAAAACAACCTGAATTTTCTGCAAGTACAGGTTGGA
Source organism: Philonicus albiceps (assembly GCA_963969385.1). NCBI lineage: Eukaryota > Metazoa > Arthropoda > Insecta > Diptera > Asilidae > Philonicus > Philonicus albiceps. The sequence continues at coordinate 21,687,142 of OZ017773.1, read as the reverse complement.
TGACAAGTTTTCTTAAACGACATGCTCTCCATAATATAAAAATTAAGAGAAAAATTGCGTCTGCAGATGAATTGGCTGCCAAAGAATTTCCTCAAAAACAAAAAAATTATTGAAGATCAAGGATACACCCCAGATCAAGTTTGGAAAACTGCCGGTGCTTTTAAAGTAGCAAATGACCGTGTAACATTGTTGTTTTGTTCCAATGCTTCAGGAGAACGTATGTTAAAACCACTGCTAGTAAATCGCGACTTAAGATCACGCTCGATGAATGGTGTAGATATCAATAAATTGCCAATTCACAGGACAGCAAACAAAAAGGCCTGGGTGACGAGTGCAATCTTCACAGAATGGTTTCAGAAATATATACTTCATCCCAGAAGTTAGACGCTACATGAATGAAATGTCTAGAATTTAAAGTTCTTTTAATTATAGACAATGCACCTGGCCATCTGGTCTTGGAACACCCAAATGTGCAATTTTGTTTTTTTCCACCTAATACTACATCTTTAATACAACCGCTAGACCAACGGATAGTTGCTACTTTTAAAACGTACTATATAAACCGTTCATTCGAATACGTGCTAGACAAACTAGACCATGAGGATTTAACAGTCATTGAAGTATGGCCAAAATTTTCCAGAATGTGTCAAAAGCAAAGATCCTGATCCTGTCATCCATAATAACGCTGCTTTTACTGATATCACAACGCTGGCACATACAATTGGTGGAGATGGATTCGATGATTTATCATTTGCCGATATAGAGGAATTATTAGTTGATAAAAGCTTGAGTGAAAATGAAGTTATAGACCTCATCCTTGAGACTCATCATGACAAAGAAGATAGCGATAATGATGAAGAAGATCCTCCAATTTTAAATGCATCTCTAATTAAAGAAGGTTTTTATCTTGCCAGGAAATTAGGTAATCATTTTGAACAACATGATCCTGATGAAGAACGAGCTGCAAAATTTAAACGTTTACTGAAAACATAAATGGCATCTTACAGGGAACTTTATAACGCTTTATTACGAAATCAAACACAATCTTTAATCACTGATTTCTTTCTAAAAACTACTGAATTAAGTAGGTACTAGGGCGGTTTGGCCTGGGAAAATTTTGGGTACCGTGGGAAATAAGTTTGACCTTGAGATGCCCTTGTGGTTTTGTTATCGGTGGTTTGTGGTTTTGTTATCGGTGGTTTGTGGTTTTGTGTGTGTGTCAGGTGTTATCTTTATTGTTTATTATAACCCTTTATCGCTACTTCCGGGATGGTTAGGTGAGTGTAGGAAATAGTGACGTCATAGGGGATTCCAATTCTGGTTTGGTTCAATTAAGCTATGCGTCATCTTTATTATCATCTTTATTATTATTATTATAACCCTTTATTTTTATCTCTGTCTGTCTCATGTTAGATAGATAGATAGATAGCAGCCGATACCCGAACCAGATATCAATACCCGAACCGGATATCAATACCCGAACCAGATATCAATACCCGAACCAGATATCAATACCCGAAGTCGATATCAATACCCGAAGTCGATCTCAATACCCGAGGTTGATTTGGCCGGCTGGTCAGACATCTCTGTCTCTCTCTCTCTGTCTCTCTCTCTGTCTCATGTTAACAGCGCCATCTGTCGCGAGAATTAGATAACGCTGGAAATTTAATGAATTAAAAAGCAGGTTGGGTAGCTTTGGGGATTTGAACCGGGGATTTGTAGCTTCAGAGGCCGGTATGTTACCCGCTGGGCTATTAGGGTTTCTTGTCGTTGTGGTTATGTGTATATAAGGTGTTTTGGACGATCTAGCGAAAATTAGTCATGCATCTCTCTCTCTCTATCTGTTATGAGAATTTGGTAACGATGGAAATTCAATGAAATAATTAATTAAAAAGCAACTTGGGCGGCTCTGGGGTTTGAACCGAGGGAGAAATTTAAAAAAAAATGAATTAAAAAGTAGGTTGTATGGGCCTGGGATTTGAACCGAGGGATTTGTAGATTCTTGTCGTTGTTATTTTAATTTAAGCTTTCTTTCGATCATGCCGATAAATATTTGCTTCGGGACCTGGTCGGGATCTGGCCACATAACATGTATGAAATCCACGGTTCTATTTTCTAAAAACTCTGTGGAGATATTATTACGAAAACAGAGGAATTTCAAAGAAAAAAAGGTAACGGTTGGGGGCTCTATTAAAAAATTGATCGTATCGAGTTTTATAACATATTTAGATGTAAATAACTTGTATGTTTGGGCAATATCTCAATCACAACCCCATTCTAAATTTGCATGGGCTGAAGATATTAATATCACTACACGCGGGTCAAATTGATAAGCGACTGCCTTTTACGAGTGAGGTTGTTGACCGTGTTGATAAGTTTTTTAAAAGCTTGGCGCTTGTTCATGAGATAAAAATTGGATATCAATGTCAAGGTTGGGCGAGTGAAGATAATAGAGTTGTTTTTAGTAAGACTTTTTAAGAGTGTTTTAATTGTGAGAAAATTATGTTTGAGAAATATTTTTTTTTTCAAGTAGGGAAGGTATATCTCTATGCTGCGGTGAGTATTTCGATTAAAAAATTTTGGAAGTTTTTCCTTGCGGTGAGTATTTCGGTTAAAATGTGGAAATTGAGGGTTTAGGCGAATACTCAATAATGCTGAAAATGATAAAGGTGGTGTAAAATAGATATCAATTTCGTATAAAACCCCCAGTCAATAACCTCGCTCGTAAAAAAAAAAAAAAAAAAGAACAGACCCGCCAAGTCAATCGCTTATCACAGCAAAATACCCATTCACTTTACTCGAAAAAGGCCTAGCACATTTTTTGTTTGTTTGTTTTAAATAACAATGTAATTTAGAATAAGTTAAGTACTCTGAAAGATCTACAAAAAAAAAATGCATGGGTCATTATAAGATATGTAATAATCTAGGTATAGAGTTTTAATAAAACATTTTTTTTAATTTAAACAATTTGTTTATTTTGGCTAGAACCATTGTTACATTTCAGAAACTTCTCCATCAAAAACACATTCTCTTGTGCACAGATTCCTTGGTGGATTAAGCAATGATATGTATTAGGATTTTCATATTTGAGAAAAGAAAGTTTTGGGCATTGTAGATCTTCCTCCATGTTGATTACATCTAAAGTTTGTCCAAATAATTGTTTTATCCAATATTGTTTTTCACACCCTTTAACATATATTGTTTTATTGTTTAACAGAGGAGTTATCAACGCTTTTAAATGATGATAGGGAATGTATCCATCTCTCCAGGAAAAACCGTGATGATGATTTTGCATCCATTTAGCCTCTCGAATTTTTGATGGGGGTAGCTCTTGAAGTCCGTATGGTGGTAGAAATACAAAGTGTTGTATTCGGTTTTCATTTGTTAATATAGCCATTTCTTTCACAATCAGTTTGTTATTTTCATTTTTGAATCCTTGGATATCGACGATTGCACATATTTTACTTAAATTATTGCCCATTTTACCTAAATAATTTTTTGAACTTCACTGGTCAACGGACTGTATTCAACTACCCGATCGTGAAGCAGTAAACAATAGGCTGATGTATGTGGCGGAATATTTTGATTACTTTTCAAGTGAATCCGAATGTCAACCGGCCCCGATTTTATTAATTCGTTTTGATGTGAGCAGTCTATAACCACAATTGGAGCCTCATCCTTGAATTTTTCTCTAGTTAGAAGAGGTTGATTTTGGCGAGAATAGTATGATTGTTGGAATTTTACATACATATCATATAGTATGGCATAGCGGTTTCGATCAAATTTAATGTTCATATCTTCATATGGAAACGTTTCAGAATTAAGATGTACCTTAACATCTGATGTATCGCAATGATTAAATTTGCTGGCATCTTCAGATTTATTGTTTTTACGATTTGTTTGCAAAGCAACTACAACAAATCGTGGTTTTTCTAGTTGTGAAGATGTTTTTACAGACCATGTATGTTCTGTAGCCTGTGGTAAAACTGGATATTCATAGATATCCCAACTACGAAAACTCATTTGGATCCGATGTCCAGAATCAATTGTTTTTAAGAGAGCTAATTTTTCTCCGTCAGCTACAGTTATATGAGGTACACGCCATTGAAGTTTAAATATATCAATTTTTACGTCATCATGTGTTGCAATAAAAGCATTCTCATCGCTTCTACTTCGAATCAATATTAATTCATGTTTGGAATTCACAATAATTTTTCTATAGTCTTCAGCAAACCCTAAAAGCATTTTTAGGGGGATGCAAAAATTGAAAAATCCTTTTTCTAGTGATATTGCTTCATTTGGTGACCAGCCAGCATTTAGAAGTGTACTACTTTCATTCTGATTCAAAGATATATAATTTTTTAGTGTTGTAGCGAATCCAAGATTCCTCGTTCTGTCGATTTCTACACCATTTAATTCATAACGAACTTCTTCAAAAAGATATGCAATAGAATTATTGGAAAGATTTGATGTTATTGAGGTAGTCCCATCTGTTTTCGTTAGAGCCCCCTCGATATAAATAAAACTTTCACAGGGTAAAATGTATAAATCCTGATGTTGTATAGAAATTCGAATTTCATCACTGTTTTTATAAGAGGACTGATATGGGGAATAACTATGATATTCAATTTTTGTAATTGAATTATCATAAGTAATTCCTTGTGAAATATCTAAAGTCTCACTCATTTTTGTTTTTCTTTTTTAATATAAATCCTAAGGATTTTAAAACTCTTTCGTTTGCTATTGTTAAACTCCTTCTAGTCTGTAACGTTGTTGAGAGCTGACTACTAGGTAATGTACTTTTATAGCCGCTTTTATTGAGCGTGTTATGTATTAACATTTCGCGGTTTTAGATGTAGTCTTATCGTTATAGTTTCACCTCTAAAGTTTATTAAATCTCCGTTTTGATCTATTAATCTGAGCGCAACCGACTTAATTCTCTGCACATTCACTGGTAAATAAATTACATTCTTCGGAACTTCAATTATTTTATACCCTGGACCTACTTTGGGTGAAAACTCATGCAGTGTATGCACCTGTGTGTTATTTATATATGAGCCTGATATAATATTGCACTCAATTCGAATTACATTCACTTTTATTATATTTACTGGTAAATCGGATTCGTTTAAAATTTTAGGTTCAAGGATCCGTTTACTGAACCCCAACAAGGAACCAATCGATTTTTCTGTATTAAAAAATACTTTTTCTGAACTTTTAACTTCACTTTTGAGAGTATTATTATTTGCCTTAATAGTAATAACTTCTTCACTACCTATTTTTTTTAATTCTCTATTAACAGTTTCGGAAATGTCACTAATTTCGTAAGAACCTTCAGGAATTTTAATAGTTATGTTTCCAATACGAAGTAAATTATTCTTGCTATCAACATTAGGGATTGAGTTGTACGTTTGAAAGTCAATTAAACCACAAACATAATCAGTTTTCAGCTCCAAAGATGGAAAATACTCAGCTGTTAGTACAGATGAACTACCACTTAAAGTTAATGTTAATGACATGGTTGTTTGGAATAAAATGAGACTTTTGATTAAAAAAAATGTAGCTTTATTTATGACTTACAGCGATTAAACAAAAATTCTAAGCATAAATGACCACAGTTAATTGTTTTATAATTTTGATATGTATCATAATTGTATACTAAATTATTATTATTATTTAAATATTTAATAACTTCCTTAGGTGGTTGCAGATTTCCAAAGCTATCAAAATATTCGCTTTTCGTTCCATTTTTATAATATGCTACCCAATGAGTTCCTGGTCCAGAAATAGAGTCTAAATTTATAATGCCACATTCATTCTTTCTTGCTTTTTTAGGAAGACTGTCGCGCATGAAAACTCCTCTAAAGTTTGGTAAATTCTTAGCAGCCTGTTGTAGATCGAATTGATTAAGTGGTCTTTTGGGTAGCAGTTTTAATAGTTTTTTGATGGTGGATTTAAATAAAGTCCTAAGCCCTTTCTATAGGGCTTGAGGTACAACCCACTACCGGTTTTACCTAGAGCAATTGCCTCCATTGCTTCATTATGCCTATTGGATTCTTTAAGTTGTTTTCGTGCATCAACAGCATCACGAACTACTTTGGCTATTCCAGCCGCCCCTCCTGTTAATGCTCCTAAAGCAGAAAGCCCAGCAAATATTGGAATCAATGGTAGAATTCCTCCAATTTTTGGTATAGGAATAATACGAGGTGTTTTTATTTTTGATTTTTTATAACCGCGAAACATGGGTTTTGTAGCACCTAAAGCAAGATTTATTGCATCATTTATTGAAGTAGGTTTCTGTGATTTTAGAATATTTTTCGCTTCACGAATTCCTTTTTGAAGTGATATCCTCGATTTTGTTATCTTCTTCTTCTTCTTCATCCTCTTCTTATCTAGACCCATTCCAAATTTCACCTTTGTTTTCATCGCATTTGTAATGAGCCAAGAATTTAAACGTTCTCCAACTGAAGCGTCGCTAGATTTAAACCTTTGCCAGGCCTTTCCTAATAGAATTTTATCTGCTATTGTCGATTTTCTGTATCTTTATGCTTAGAGTAAGCAATATCGTGTTCTTTACAGGCGGCGTCAAGTGGATTTATACCCGAATCGCTACGTTCTAATCTTTTTTGTAGTTTTGTTCCGGGTCCACAGTATTGATAACCGGGGAGATGAAGTTCAAATGGTAAATTGTTTATTACTGTATTCAGTAATCCTTTTCCAGCTCGTCTCTTACATTTATTGTATTCCAGCATTCATAACAATATTACTTTTTTAATGTATCTCAAACCAAGGTTGTATTAACGCAGGTATAAGAAGCGTATTTAGTATAAAATATATATTAGTTGCAATAAATCCTTAAAGGTTTCGACTTCAAAACGTGAAAAGCAGTAGCTTCTCTTTAAAGTAGCGTTTACTTTGAACTGAGGTAATACCTTTCTATGTTAAGAATATATATATACCTACATAATGAAATTTGTAAAACAACAATCAGAATTACCGATATCAAATATTGATTTTAAAAGCGGAAATAGCCTAAGAAAAAAGCATGGAACGCTTTTACCCAACAGTATACGAGCTATAATTGTGGGTCCATCAAATTGTGGTAAAACAAATCTTATGCTTGGTCTTATAGAACACCCAAATGGGTTAAGATTCGAGAATATTTATATATATTCAAAATCATTACATCAACCTAAGTACAAGTATTTAGAAGATTTAATGAAACCAATAGAAGGGATGGGTTATTACACATTCTCCGATAACACTGCTGTTATAACACCAGAAAAAGCTAAACGAAATTCAATTTTCATTTTCGATGATGTTGCTTGCGATAAGCAAAATAATATTCGCGCATACTTCTGTATGGGTCGACATAATGAAGTGGACAGCTTTTATCTTTGTCAAACATACACACGTATACCGAAACATTTAATACGTGATAATGCCAATTTCATTATTCTTTTTAAGCAAGATGAAATGAATCTTAAACATGCTTATGAAGATCATGTCAATACGGATATGCCCTTCAATATTTTTAAGCAGGCTTGCGCAGAGAGTTGGAAAGATAAATATGGCTTTGTAGTGATAGATAAAGACAGTCCTATTAATAAAGGTCGTTACCGAAAAGGGTTTCATACATTCATCCATATATAAATACGCTTTAAGCAGTTCAGAGAGCAGTTAAAGCAGTTCAGATATCTGTTAAAAGCAGTTCAGAGAGCGGTTAAAGCAGTTCAGAGAGCAGTTAAAGTAGTTCAGATATCTGTTAAAAGCAGTTCGGAGAGCAGTTAAAGCAGTTCATAAAATGAAGCATAAGACAAAAGGAGACAAAGAATATCAAGAAGATACTATTAGGAATATAGTAAAAATAAGAAATTCTTTGAGGAAGAAGTTTCAAATGTTAAAATCAGGAAAAATTCATACGGAGTCTCAACTGGAAGAAACATTCAAACCTATAACAAAACCACTTCATAAACTTGTTACAAAAGTTGAGGAAAACTATAAGATTGATGTAAAAAATGAGCCAAAGAGTGAAAATGATGAACCAACAACAAGTCAGTTGAATCAAACAACTAAAGCTATTTTCCCAGAAATAGAACACACCAGTACACCATTAATAAAAAGAAATCGACTCGCCACATTCGATAATGACTCTTTTATGATGACATCACCACCATCACAAAAATTACCTGAAAAAGAATTAAGTTTTAAAGAAATGATAGTAGATAAATATATGAAATTATATTCTGAAAATAGTCCTGCTATTGATACTACATATGGTGTATATTTTGATGGCAGTCAGTGGAAGATAGGAAATACAGTCTTTGAAATCAAGAATGACAATTTTATAATTGGCGGGGAAGAATATAAGATAACACTTGGTTTATGTGAATTGCTATTTATGAAAAGACCTGCAGCAAGTTTTTATACCGAGGAAGACTTAGCAAATTATACAAATATTATTATTAGCAGTAGCGCACATAAACGAAATTATGATCCTAGTAGTCAAATAAGCGGAAATAGGGGATTTAAATTTACAAATATTATAAGCAAATTCAATTTACGTGAAGGAAAAGGTTTAATGCAGCTACCTAAAAACAATATTGATTATATATATTGGAATGATCCCAATGAATTGGTAGAAAGGCTACAACTTTTAATAGCATCACAACAAGCTGGTCATAATAACCATCATAATGAGATCGTAGCCATAGTAGAAGAATTAAGAGAAGCTGCCATCATTGAATAAATAGGATAGTCACTTTTCTTCTATGCTTATAATAATAATGAGTGTTGACAAGTTTGGACGTTCGAGTACGAAATTTTTAAAACACGGTTTGTCAGGTCCGCGTGGTGAAAGGGGTCCGACAGGAGCTGATGGTAAAAGAGGTCCACCAGGTTCACCAGGACCACCAGGAAAGCCAGGAATAGGATTCTTATTAACAAAAAATGGGGATTATGATATGCAATTGAAAACACTTAAATACCTCGCGCAACCTATAGATGATGAAGATGCCACAAATAAAAGCTATGTTGATATTATCAGTAGATACCTTAAATCCGAAATTGAGAAAATTGAAAAAGCAAATGATAATCTAAATGATAAATTAGATACAGCAAAAGAAGAATTGAGAGATTTCATAGGAAAAGCTATTGAGGATACAATGAAATACATTGATATGAAGATTAGTAATATTAATTTAGTTTTAGAAAAGTTTGTAAATGTAGAATCAATTACAATTAATACTCCCAAGAGTGAACATAAGAATAATGAGTAAAAAAATTGTTGTCAATGAGTTGCACAAGTCTGCTAGGAGGAATTTTAAAAGACGTCGCGTAGTTATTAAAGGTTTGGATGATCTATGGCAAGCTGATTTGGTAGAAATGGGATCATATGCCTCTCAGAATAATGGATACAACTTTCTATTAACTGTTATTGACACATTCTCTAAATATGCTTGGGCTATACCTGTTAAAAGAAAAACTGGAGCTGAAGTTACTCAGGCTATGAGAACAATATTAAAAGATGGAAGACATCCTAAAAATTTGCAAACCGATGATGGGAAGGAATTTTTTAATAAAAATTTCGCAGAGCTTATGAAAAACTACAAAATCAATCATTATTCTACATATAGTTCTCTTAAGGCGTCAATAGCTGAACGATTTAATAGAACCTTAAAGTCTATGATGTGGAAAGAATTTAGCATGAGGGGATCATATCGATGGATTGATATTATAAAACAATTAATTTTAGCATACAATATGAAGAAACATCGTACTATAAAAATGCGTCCCTTTGAGGTTAACGATCGCAATGAACAACAGCTTATTTCAACAACATATAATCATATAAAAGTAGCCCCAAAAGCTCGATATCAAATTGGAGACTTTGTTCGAATTAGTAAATACAAACACGTGTTTGAAAAGGGCTATACACCAAATTGGACAACTGAAATTTTTAAAATCAGAAAAATTCAGCTAACAAATCCAGTTACATATCTCTTGGAAGATTATAAAGGTAATCCGATACAAGGTGGATTCTATGAACTCGAACTTCAGAAAAGCAAAAATCCTACTTTATTCTTAGTTGAAAAAATTGTAAAACAAAAAGATGATAGGGTTTTTGTAAAGTGGTTAGGATTTTCATCAAAACACAATTCTTGGATTAATAAAAATGATGTATTATAAAATCAAAACAACAACAACAACAGCAACAAAAGAAATTGAAGAGCTTGGGGAAAAGCAGAATAAACATAAATGTTTTAAAAAATTTGTTAGTTTTTTATTTTTTATTATTATTAAATCTAGTATTATATATTTGTTTCCGATGATATTCGTTCCATATTGGCTCTAGAATTTTATTCAGCTCGTTGATCCTTTGTTGGAAGCGATGTCTTTCAATAGCATGCAAATGCCATTCTCCCTTACGAGCAGCTCTATAAGCAAAGCCCCATGTAATCATGTAATGTATCTCTGGTGGTGTTGTTGTAAAATGCACTTTTTTGGGTGTCATTGCTGTTACTTGTTTCTCTCTCTCCTATTTTAACCAGCTTCCACAACAGGATAGACAGCCTCTTTTCTTTAAGTTTTTGTAGAAATTAATCAAGTATAACACTCTCTTTAAATGCATATCCACACTATGACATTCACATGTATCGGGACCTTCTGTTGCATCATCTTTAGACCATGGACAGCTTGTGTAGTGCTCACCATATTTCGATTTCACCTTGTCTACATTTACAAATAATTTCAAAAAATCTAAATGTTCCTTTATTTCCTCTTTATGTTCATCACACATTATTTCAAAGCATTCACTTAAAAATTGTTCAATATTCATCTTTCTATGACGGTAGACGAATAATAACTAAGCTCACTTTTTTATTTAAGATATATTCATTTGATATGTCTGTCTCATTTTACGTAGATCTAGTAAGTCTACATCAGTTTTATAGTTAGGATCATGTTGTTTTATCAACTCAACCTCGCCATTACTTAAAATTCTCTCCGTCTCATATTCATGATACTCATAACAATTTATTTTCAATGAGCGAGCTTCATAATTGCTATCATATGTACACCGAACTCTTATTGAAATATCATCATCAAATTCAAGCATAAAATGTCTATAAAAAATGTTATTGCTTTCAATATATCCAGCAATATACAACTCCTTTTTAATTAATTCTTGCCTAAATCCCTCGATAGCTTCCTCAACAGATACAAATTTCTTCTTAGACTTCTCAGTTTCAGAATCCTCTGATGATGATGATGTTGTTGTTCGCATTGATGTTGGTGGTGATGATGTTGTATTATTATTAGTATATGTTAGCAGTCGAAAAGTTAAACCAACTTGTACTTGATCATTATTTGGAAGATTTAATTTAAAATCTATGTTGCTCACACCATCATTCATAAGGTTTATATCTAGCGGTACTGGTTGTGCATTCGCATAGAATACAAAGAGTGTTAAAAATAAAATAATGTTTGGATGCATTTTGATTTATTAACTTGCAGCGTGTGAATAGTCTGCACTCTTTAAAGAAACTAATTGATGTGTTCAGTTTCCATAGAATTTATACTCAGGCTTTGTTTTAGCTGTTTCTCGAGCTTGAGTTTCATGGGGTGGTTCCATTTCCAATCATCTTCATCGGCAAAGACGCAATTAGCTGGAAAATGATTTGCTGACTTGTATCTTATTGAACCGTCTGGAGATTCCCCAATTAATACGATCGTCCCTCCTAATAATACGAATAATGCATCTTTTAATTTTCTCATTCTTTTTTAAAAAAAGTTTTATTAATTACCACGAACTTCTATTTTAACATGTTGCGATGGTGTAAATTTGAAAATATAATGAAGCTCATCTGGAATAGGTTCTCCACTTCTCATACGTAGTATTAGGCATCTATTACCATCTTCAGGTGTCATATATAGTTCGAAGATATTATGTGAATCTACGGTTACATTAACAATTCTGAAGTTTTTCCAGGCTCCCTCACAAACGCAAAACTTGTTTCCAGGTCTTATAGTCTCACACCAAAACATGTTTATTATGGAAAAACTTTAATTATACTAATGGGTTTATAATAAATCATGATCCTTTTATTATATTACAACATTATGAATAAAATGATTCAAACCTTATTCGATAATATTGTGAAATTCAACATGATTCAAAATTTCGCAACATTGTCAAACTAAAATCAGTAATTCGAAAAATAGTGAAAAATCAAAAAATTATATCCCCATCACATTAAAGTCTATGTGCCCAAATTTTAATAAAAATGAACAACCAGAGAAATCGAATGTTTCCTATCAATCTCTTCAGAATGAGAAAAGTGGTGAACAAAATCCTGTTTTTAGAAAATAATTGTAAAGTGAAGTGGAAAGGTAAAGTGGAAAAACAAAACAACATTATTTACTTAGATTAAACTTTATTTCTGAGATAATCTATAAATTTGTATAAAAAACAGGGTTAGAAGTAGATTTAGAAAAATTTAAATTATATGTGTCCCCGGATGTTCCATGATAACTGACAAAGTATCCACCTTCGTTGAGTCTTTCTATTGTTTTGTTGGATATATTACGGAATCGTTCCGGTAAAAACATCTGATGATCCTCTAGCTCCAACACAATTCGATCTCCATATTTCGTTGAAACCTTCCCACAGCCTAGAATAGCATAGGTTTTGAAGGGATCCATCTCCCGCGCTTTTAAAAGAGGTTTATAATTGCAGCCATTCAACTCCTTCAGGGTTATAAATTCCTGGTTTAAATTTGTTGAATCCATTGTTAAAAAAAAAGAATTATAGCACCGATGTCTATAACTTGTTCGTCGAAGACGTTGGAAATGATACTTAGCCTCAGAAAATATATTTTCCGCTTATAAAGACCTTTAATATCAGCAAAAAACCGCAATATCCTTCCTGAATCTCCATAATATCCGGGGTTTAATCGAAATACTCGCCGCAAGGAAAAACTTCCAAAATTTTTTAATCGAAATACTCACCGCAGCATAGAGATATACCTTCCCTACTTGAAAAAAAAAATATTTCTCAAACATAATTTTCTCACAATTAAAACACTCTTAAAAAGTCTTACTAAAAACAACTCTATTATCTTCACTCGCCCAACCTTGACATTGATATCCAATTTTTATCTCATGAACAAGCGCCAAGCTTTTAAAAAACTTATCAACACGGTCAACAACCTCACTCGTAAAAGGCAGTCGCTTATCAATTTGACCCGCGTGTAGTGATATTAATATCTTCAGCCCATGCAAATTTAGAATGGGGTTGTGATTGAGACATTGCCCAAACATACAAGTTATTTACATCTAAATATGTTATAAAACTCGATACGATCAATTTTTTAATAGAGCCCCCAACCGTTATCTTTTTTTTCTTTGAAATTCCTCTGTTTTCGTAATAATATCTTTTTAGAAAATAGAACCGTGGATTTCATACATGTTATGTGGCCAGATCCCGACCAGGCCCCGAAGCAAATATTTATCGGGGTGATCGAAAGAAAGCTTAAATTAAAATAACAACGACAAGAATCTACAAATCCCTCGGTTCAAATCCCAGGCCCATACAACCTACTTTTTAATTCATTTTTTTTTAAATTTCTCCCTCGGTTCAAACCCCAGAGCCGCCCAAGTTGCTTTTTAATTAATTATTTCATTGAATTTCCATCGTTACCAAATTCTCATAACAGATAGAGAGAGAGAGATGCATGACTAATTTTCGCTAGATCGTCCAAAACACCTTATATACACAAATTAAACGACAACGACAAGAAACCCCAATAGCCCAGTGGCTAACATACCGGCCTCTGAAGCTACAAATCCCCGGTTCAAATCCCCAAAGCTACCCAACCTGCTTTTTAATTCATTAAATTTCCAGCGTTATCCAATTCTCGCGACAGATGGCGCTATTAACATGAGACAGAGAGAGATGTCTGGCCAGCCGACCAAATCAACCTCGGGTATTGAGATCGACTTCGGGTATTGATATCGACTTCGGGTATTGATATCGACTTCGGGTATTGATATCTGGTTCGGGTATTGATATCGTCTTCGGGTATCGGCTGCTATCTATCTATCTATCTAACATGAGACAGACAGAGATAAAAATAAAGGGTTATAATAATAATAATAAAGATGATAATAAAGATGACGCATAGCTTAATTGAACCAAACCAGAATTGGAATCCCCTATGACGTCACTATTTCCTACACTCACCTAACCATCCCGGAAGTAGCGATAAAGGGTTATAATAAACAATAAAGATAACACCTGACACACACACAAAACCACAAACCACCGATAACAAAACCACAAACCACCGATAACAAAACCACAAGGGCATCTCAAGGTCAAACTTATTTCCCACGGTACCCAAAATTTTCCCAGGCCAAACCGCCCTAGTACCTACTAACTACA